>CM062809.1:155233968-160086468 GCA_031772625.1 Pinus tabuliformis | reverse complement strand
ATTCTATCTCTAAGCCATTGAGAATATATTGTGATAATTTAGTTGTTGTTTTTATGGCTAAAAACAACAAAAGTGGGAGTCGAAATAAACACATCGACATTAAGTATTTAGCTATAAGGGAACATGTTAAAGAAAAGAAAGTGGTCATTGAGCACGTCAGCACTGAGTTGATGATCGCTGATCCTTTGACTAAGGGCATGCCACCGTTTAAATTCAAGGATCATGTAATGAATATGGGACTTGGTTCCATTATGTAGTTTCTCATTGTATGGACAATGTTATTTTAATGAAATTCTTAATTATTGTGATGTTTTTTCTCATATTTATGTGCACCTTAAGTTGATTTGAGAAAATTCATTTAAGAAGGACCAAGAATAAACATAAGGTTTATTCATTAAGAAATTGTTGCCACATAAACTATAATAAGAATAAATACATAGTAATACATGGAAGATAATACTTGTCATTAGAGGACTTATCGCCATGATTCATGTATCTATTACTTAATACAGATTATCAATGGGTTTTAAGTTGAGACATTAAGTTTGAAAGTATGGACCAAGTGGGGGAATGTTAAGCTCCATTAATTTTTTTACCAACTGCTGCCTACAATTATGGAAGCCAACTGCTGTTTTTTCTTAATTTCTGGAAACCAACTGCAGTAATTTCCTTAAATTAAGGAAATCAACTGCAGTTAATTAATTTTCTTGTTGGGAGCTTCTGAAATGGTCCATTACTCCATCTGAAGTTCCCTACCTTGATCTGTGGAACACCTGACACATAGCCATCAGAAACTTGATGGAAGCTTGGCTATAAATTTATCTGTTTCGTCCCCAAGCTGGTATCTCAATTCCCTTCAGTTTTTACACCATCTAGCTGAGATAGCAGAGCTTGGAAGTGCCTTTAGACTTTCTGCATTCTTTTCTTTTGCTTGGATTGAAGCTGGAGCGTTGTTTTCAGTCAAGAAAGCAAGTGGACTGTGGAAGCGTAATAGAAAAGTTTTGGTTTGCAGCAAGAGCGTTATCAATGGCTAGAGGTAATTTATTTTTACTGGGCATTAAACCTTCATTCCAGTTTTTCCTTAATTTCTGGAAACCAACTGCAGTAATTTCCTTAAATTAAGGAAATCAACTGCAGTTAATTAATTTTCTTGTTGGGAGCTTCTGAAGTGGTCCATTACTCCATCTGGTGTTCTCTACCTTGATCTGTGGAACACCTGACACATAGCCATCAGAAGCTTGATGGAAGCTTGGCTATAAATTTATCTGTTTGGTCCCCAAGCTGGTATCTCAATTCCTTTCAGTTTTTACACCATCTAGCTGAGAGAGCAGAGCTTGGAAGTGTCTTCAGACTTTCTGCATTCTTTTCTTTTGCTTGGATTGAAGTTGGAGCGTTGTTTTCAGTCAAGAAAGCAAGTGGACTGTGGAAGCGTGATAGAAAAGTTTTGGTTTGCAGCAAGAGCGTTATCAATGGCTGGAGGTAATTTATTTTTACTGGGCATTAAACCTTCATTCCAGTTTTACGATTCTTTAAGTTTTTATTCCGCATATAGAATCACTGTTATAAAGCTAACATGGCCTCCAAATGCAGACAATGCATTGAGAATCCACTAGAAAACTTCTCCGTGGACGTGGGAGCAAAGTGTTTAATGTTTGGCATTTACTCAAATCTGAAAAGATAGTTACATTTAATATTGTTTTATAAATATATTTGGTGCAGATATCTCAATTATTAACTTGTCATAAATATAAAGATATAGTTTTAATTAAATTGTCCTCAACATAAAGTTGTAGTGTAATTATTTGATGTTTTGTTTTATCTACTAAAATTTTAAGTTAGGTTTTGATTTTTTTAGTGTTCAAAAATGTATTTTTCCATACGTAATAAATTTAATGAAAAAAATAAAAATTAGTATTTAGATTGTGTAGATTTTACAATTCAAATTTATGATTTCAACAATTTTTTATTGGCACTGAGAAATATAATTGAAAAAATAAAAATAAATTTCAAAAAAATAAATTACATGTGGATCATATTTTTTTAAATAATCTAAAAGAAGGTTTAACATCTACATAATAAGAGCTTAGGATGTATATGTAATTTCACTCTATATCTATAAGTGTCAAAAGGGATCAATTCTGTCAAGGTGTAAACTTATTTTTGAGTGCAAAACTTGAACATTTGTGTTGAGAAAAAACCCTATACTTTCCATTCTCCAAAGACATGTTAGTCTGTGTAGCAAAAATTTGTACAAGTTGAACATTTGTGTTGAGAAAAAATCCTATAAGCCCAAAAGGGCGTGAATATTTGAATATCTTGAAATTGAGGTGAACATTTGTGCTGAGAAAAAATACTATAAGCCCAAAAGGGCGTGAATCTTTGAATATCTTGAAATTGAGGTGAATAGTCCTATAAGCCCAAAAGGGTAGGAATTTTTGAATATCTTGAAATTGACGTGAATAGTCCTATAAGCCCAAAAGCGCAGAAATATTTGAATATCATGAAATTGAGGTGAATAGTGGCACCCAGTGTGATTTGATCTTGGGTCTTGTCGAGATTAATCTTTTGAAGTTACCAATTCACTAGTTACTATTAAAAAAATATAAAAGATTGTTAAGAGAGCTAAAATTCAAAATATATATGTGATAAATCGGGCTTTCAAGGGGAAACTATGGGGAAAGTAAGTAAATAACTAAAACCATAACAAGAAAATATCAACTAAGCGGAACAATCTGAAACAATGGCCTCCATTGGTATAGGTTACTTGTTTCTGCCATGAGAGCAACCAAAGTCTGGAGGAATGCCTATGTGCTTCTCAATGTGCCTTAACTGATGATTTAGAATATATATTTGATGTTGCAATCTTTCCAAGGATAGGATAATATCCTCGTGGGTTTCATGTATGTTTAGCAATACTTTTCCAAGAAGAAATTTCATGTGTTGATACATCTCCACCATGTACACGTATTGGTTGTAGAGATCGTGTGTGTGCCTTACGTAAAGAACCCAACCCATCACATCTACCAGAACTTTTGGGTTTAAGAGAATGTGTCTTTCATTGGCAATCTCCCTTTTAACCTAAGCAATCTATGCTTAGATTGGTGGGGTAGTGAGTTCCTGAAAGCATACTGTCAAAACTTCTACTCGAATATGAGCTCTTCTATGCCCCTGTTACTCATGATCCTAATAATATGAAGCTTCACAATGAACACGAGCTCATCAAAAGGGCATGAATGTAACATGAAGAGATGAATTGCTCCAGTGAAGGATAAAATTTCATTTAGGAGTGGGACAAAGGAGAGAAAAGAAGAAAGGCAGTTGAGCGATAATGGTCTTGTGAGTGGCCTTGCCCAATGGGGGCGGCTTGAAAGAATGCCTAGAGAAGTGAAACCCCTTGGACACTAGAAATAAGAACATATGAAATATTAAATACATTGAAACTAACATGAATGAGACAAACCCTGATGTTTAGCTCAATTGGTCGAGTCCCCATTGTTAAATCACCTTTGCTATTGAGAGTTCATGGGTTCAATTCTCTCGACACTCTTAGGGTCGAGCTTTGTGGTTGAGTGGGCAGGAAGAGATCCCTTTAGACGAATCTTCCTAGTACAAATATTTTGTGGATGTAGCAGTCATTGATTTGTGGGGTCCGTGAACCACATTTAAAAAAATATTACAAACAAACAAATTACACATTATCTATATTATATTTTGGGAAAATTAAATTCAATAAAAATCTAATTAAAAGATGATGTTTATATTTAACATCATTTGGGCCTGGAGTACGCCTTAAAATTGCTTCTGCTTGGCTAAGAGCTCGTCTTCCTCAAATGTAAGGAAACAGGTTAACGACCCAAGACCCAAAGGCATCAGGTACGAGTGAAACCCTACCCCCTTACTTTTGGACAATGTAGCTAGTTCCAGTCTTCATAATTTGTACCATTATATATTTTATGTAAAAAAATAAAAGAAAAGAAAAATAAATTTTTTATTATTTTCTACATAAGCATGTTCTTCATGCTTCTAGGTTTTTGAGTCAAAGAGTCAAAGTCATATTTTGGACCTATTGTAAAAGAAAAAGAAAAAGAATTTTTTAAATGTAAATTTTGGGACAGAAATCCCTCTAGATGACAAGTCAACCTACATGTCAAGTCGGCCTTGCCCCAATGGACATGTTTATTCATACCCATCTGAAATGTATAAATAGAGGATGTATGGAGCTCATTTGGACACATGCTCTTGGATGTTTTTGGTCTAAAATATTTCAGAAAAAGGTAAAGAAGTGGAGGACAAAATATAGAAGCAAGGGTTTCTTCTTGGAGCTAGGGTTTGTGTATGATCTATCTCTTGTTGTTGGTCTCTTGCTAATGAATATGATGAAAGAAAAGAAGGATTGGCTTGACATCTAGAGGCGAAAATTTTTGTGGTTATGGGTCTTCGATATTTCATTTATCTGATTCTATAAGAAGATATTTTTTGGGTTTTCCCCTTGGATGGGTTTTTCCCTGGCTTGGAGCCTATATCTTTTGTTCTATTGTCTTATGTGATCTTCATGTTTTATGGTAATTTCTTGATGAAAAAAGAAAACCTAATATCAAAATCCTAACAATCTCACAATTATTAATTATGTAATGGAAATCCTATAACAATTTAAAAGCCTCCTGGTTTTCAACATGGTATCAGAGCTAAGGTGTGTACAAGGAAGCTAGAAGATCACTTTATGTTAGCAATTGAAGGACATTATTACGAAGATCAATGTTATAAATTATGCGGTGATCCTAGCATTCTCTGTGAAAGAAGGTTCATAAGACATATCTAGGCTCAATCCATAATTTTCAATAGTTTTAATAATACCATGGATTAATGATGAGGTTGGTTTTTGAGTAAAGTGTTTTCATCTAGTTCCTGCTCTTAGTAGAATGAAGTCAACATATTGCTAATTCGAATTTATGGAGCAATGAGAATTTATTCTTTTAACCAATCTTGATATAGAGCAATTTAAATGGAAACAATATGCATATGCGCTTTATGCGATGGTTATTTGTGCGAAGGGTGCACACTCATAATCAATCTGAAGATTGATGCGCTTATTCTGGTTATAATGGTGCAATGAAAATTTACGCAAGATCATCTTTGATGAGCGGAGAACAGTAGGATTCTCTATGGATTAATCAATGTTTCACAATCACAATAACTGGTCTTAATACATTCACAGTATGAATTGCATGGTGGATCTTTGTATCTTGCATCTTTCTTGTGGCTAAAACCCACATGTCTGTAGCTCGTGTCTTTTATGAAGCTCACATGGTTCCTCTAGTTCTCGCACAGTTTCCCTACATCTTTGTATTGAAAGTGTGACACCGCTCTCAAAAATGAAGTTGTTACTTTAATGAACATACAACACCACATCGACGATTGTATGGCATCACTTTGATGAATGAATGAATGATATTTTAATGTCCACGAGACTAAAAATAGTATATGGGACTACCAACCTCCCTGTTTTTTCCTTTTGCAATTCAATCCTTTTCTTACTCAAACTGATGATGAGTTGACCCAACTTTCTAAGAGTCCCTTCACGGAAAAGAAAATGCCAAGGAATTGATGCTAAGATATTGGCATAATTGTCCCTAATGTCTCTGGAAGCATCACATTCCAAAATGAAATGCTTTTCCGATTCCACTACCCCAGAAGTGAAAAAAGTACACACGTGTTCTTCCCAAGCTTGTTTAGGTCTCTTCCATTGTCCCGTTTCACATCGAAGTTGATGTGAGTTAGTTCTTAATTGACCAATAAGAATCTTTGCTCTCCATCAAATGTTGACTCTAATGTATTCTCTTTTTTAGAGATCACAAGTGGGGTTGAATTCCTGAACATAGTACTTCTTCTTTCTACCCAAATCTTTTCCCCATATACGCTTACGGAACTTCTCCATAACAAAAAATTTTAACTCCTTTTTATTTGTGGGACATGCATTGAGGTAAATATTACATTTTTGCATTCATTTGTTGTTTTGTCTCATCCGTGATTTCTTTCTTTCACTCATGCCTTCGTTGAAGATAACTTTCGGCCATCTACCGACTCCCATTTGCTCAAATTTTTTTAGATACCTTATAAGATGCACCATAGCAATTTCTTCGATGGCAGTTGCTCTTGTTTCACTCAACATTATCTCATAAGGAACCAAACTTTTTATTTTGAACTTGCTCATGATCAAGCATTTTTGAATTTTCTCAATTTGTTCACATTTTGAAACAAGTATGTTGCTAGCCCAAAGTTCACACCCATATAATATCACTAGAAAAACTAGGAGTCCAAAAATCACTTTAATCGTTTTCCAATCCCATAATTATGCCTCTCCACATCTATTTTGAAGTGCGTATGATGCTTTCCACCCTCCTAAAATTCTCTTCTTTTTGCAGTCCTCCCAATTAAGCTTGTTGTTGAAATCGATCTCAAGGTACTTGTATTCATTTACTTCTTCAATAATGTTGCCTTCAAAGAAAAATGTATGTTGGCTTTGCTTCCTTTTATTAGAGAAAATCATTATTTTGGTCTTACTGGTATTGGCTTGCATCCCCACTACTTTACAAAAATGGTCAAGGACATATAGATGCATCTATAATCCATGGGTTAATTTAGCAATCAATACAATATCATTAGCATATAAAAGAAGCTTTATCACAAACTCCCCCAATTGAACACCATCCCCACCTTTTAGATTTAGCCACTCTTCCAATTTGTCATTATATAAACCAAAAAGGATAGGGGATAAAGGGAGACCTTGCTTGTCTCCGATGTCATTTCTAAAACTTTATAAAGTTCCTGCTGAAGTTCTGATTTTGACTTTCACCTCTTCATAAATCCTATGGACAACAACTTTATATTGCAAAGGAATTTCAAGTTCTTCCATTCTACGCCACAAATTATCTCTAGGAATCGTGTCAAATTCCTTTTTGAAGTTAACAAAGTAGCAAAATACTTCTTCTTTGTCCCCCAAAACCTTTTCAATAATGTGTCTCAGCGTGATACCATGGTTTACTCTAGAATGCTTCAGCCTAAAACCTGCTTGCCCTTTTGCCCTCTTTTCTTTTACTTCTGCCCAATTACTAATTTTATTTTCTACCATGGCACTGAAAAGCTTTGCAAACAAAGGATTGATCATGATGTTTCTATAGTCGGAAGGATTATTAATGTCTCCACTTTTAAAAGGGGGTATTGCTAGACTAGTTTTCCAATCTCTTGGGAATCCTTGCCGAATGACGTGGTTGAATATTTCCATCATGTGCGGTGCCAGAATGTTCATACCCTACTTTAGATATTTTTCTTGAAGTTCAACCAAATCCTTTGCCTTCCCTATTTTCAACTTTTTAATTCCTGCCTCCACCTCCTATAATGGGAAAAAACTTTGTAGTTGTGTTGATCCTAGGAGGAGGCTCAACCTCTAATTATTTTTCATAGAGTTGCCTTGCAAAGTCAAACCATTGATTAGTTGTAATATTATTTTAAATTTGCTTCTTCCTTGGTTGAAGTTCCTGCCAAAAAAGCTTTGGGTTATTCTTGCCTAAATATATTAACTCTTCTTGCCTTGTTTGCATGAACTCATATTTTTTCTTTTGTAAAATATGCTTATATAACTTTACATTCATCTTCTCCTCGCCTACCTTTTTCAAGGTTCTCCTTGCCATTTTTCATTCCTCATCGAACCAAGCATTCACACGAAAACACTTTGATTCTGATTTCCTATTTTTTTCTCTTTTGCATTACTCAAGTGCACCCTGAATTATATTTGTTAACTCCTGACTATTGAGGCTTTGGGGACCAGTTTTCTCCTTCTGAATTGATCTCTCTAGCATTGTTTTGAATATAGTGCAATTTTCTTGAATAATTTTGCCCCTTAATGTTGATTGTCGAGAACATTTGGTTTTCCTCCTATGTTGTCTTTTTTTCTAGCCAAGATAGCTTTATATAAATTGGTTATGATCTTATTTTAAGTCCCAAATATTCTCTCCAATCTTAGCTTCATCTATCCTTTCTATTAAGCTTTGTCAACAAATAACATAGTCAACGAAACTCACCCCATTGTATGTGTTGCAATTGAAGTTCCTAGACTTTTTCCATCTATCTAGACCATTACAGATAATTAAGTTGAAATCTCCACACAACGTAAGCAACTCCTCTCCAAAATGATTACTTAAACTTTGTCGTCATCTGAACATCTCAACCATTGATTATTCTCCTCTTCAATGAGCCAAATAGGATTGTGATCCTCTTTTCAACAAAGAATACTAGCTTGTTGATTTGTTGTTCTGGAATTGAAATATCCCACTAAAATAAATTCTCCCTTGTGAGAATATATGGCAATATCATGCTTTAAAGTTGCATATAGATCTTTTTTGTCCAACCCCTTATTTTTGTAAGTTTTTGATACTTGAGGCACAAAATAACATGTTGCAATTCTTATGTGGTTCTCATTCTATGTTATTTTGAACCATAAATATTGTTTATTTGTATCTTCTTTCACTAATTGAATAAGATGGTTGTTGGGTCGTTAATATGCCATTATTATTGTCACTTGTGAACGTTTATTCCACCCATTTCTACCATTCTTCATCATGTCATTTATTATAATTTATTATATAAATCCATTTTATGATGATTTATGCTCTTACATTATTTATTCTCCTTTATTTCTAATAAATTGATGATTATGCATTATTTTACCAATGATAGTTCTAATAAGTTGGTTATAACATTATTCACCATTTTTAGCCTCCAAGGTAACTTCCAGATTGAAGATTTGATTTTTAAATCTGCCAACTCAGAAATTCGCTGGTTTAAGGAGTGACAATTTTGCGGTTGAGATTCTGAGCAAATGAAGACGAATTTGAGAAATCCGGAACATGGGTTTTGTCCGCCCAATTAACTTTAACAAAGAACGGTTTGCCCAAATTCGCCTTGTACAGAGAGAAACGTAGGATTCTTTGAGCACGATTTTCTCAGATTTGCAGTTGCGGCCGTCCTCCAAACTTTAGCTGCAAACCCAAATTCGTCTTGCTTTTGTTGAGAGATGAAAGGAAATATATTTTCTTGTTGATCATCTGGTTAGAATCAACCCAATTTTGTAAAAGAAATCATGTTGTACTTATCTATGTTGTAACTGCTCTCTGATCTTTCTCTATTTAAATGAAAACAAAGATCAGAGAGAGGATGGCTTCAGTATGACTTCAGAATGACTTTTGGGATTCGAATGATGGAATTGAGGATGTAGAATTAGAGATTCAAGAGTGATAGGATAAGGGGAGAGATGGAACGAGTATTATGTTGAACTGTAATTTTATTTGCAGACTCTCACTGCTGAGAAGGCACCACTCAATATAATGTTGTTCAATTTGATGATCAATATATAAGCAGAGTTATTATTCCTTTGCATCTTCTGAAGCACTATCGGCAGTGATCGCTGGTGGTTACGGGCCCAACCCCAGTGGATTCACTTGTCGTTCTTGTACCATTATTTCATGATCTTTATTGTGTGATGGTTTGATTTTATTTCTACTTATCGTAATCATGTAATTTTACTGATTGGTATTTCCAGACTGAATGAACTGATATGTTTTATATATTGTACTTAAATTGCGTTGTTGTTCATTTCCTTCTTAACAGAGCTCACTGCTTTTTGTCAGCATGTTGTTGCGCTGTTCATTTCATCTTCAAAGTTGCGTTGATCACTCCAGTAATTTAACAATTTTCTGTTCATTACAGTTATATAAGTTTGGCTATTCAGTTCTAATACTTAGCGTTGTTATTTATTTACTTTCTGCAATTATTTAAGCTTACCTTTCAGCATTCTTTTAATTAGCACAATTGTTTCATTTTCATCGAGTTGTAGTAATACGATTGATTTAATTCTTTGCACTTTCCAATTGGTTATTTAATGTTGTGTGTTTGATTTCAATTGCATCAATATCCAGAGGAATGAGTTATTGCTACTGTATCCTCAATTGATGGTTGTTTGAATGAATGATTTAGTTTATTGGATTGCTGTTCCATTTACTTGCATTTGTTGTTTTGGTGTGAGAGAAGGTCTAAGGCTGTCGTGAGCCTCAGCAATCGCTGCCTAGCTCCCAGAACTTTGGTCCATGCTCTAATTTATTTTCCATCAGTTTCTAGAGGGATGGGTTATCGCTTCCGCACCCTTGACTGATAAGCTGTCTTGTGTGATTTTGTCCTTTTGAAGTAATTTAGTCATAGTTTAGCATCCGTCTACTCTTGTGTTCTCTGAACGCTGTACTACTAAACATTACTCTTGAGTAAATAGCCACCTCAGACTGAGTACACTCTTGAAATAAAAAGTCGTCCCTGGGTTGATAATTAATGTGAAGGTAATTAGGAGTTCAAAAGACACCTTTTTATCGCTCCACATTTTGGCGTCGTTGTCGGGGAGAGTGTATCCATTTCTAAAGAGTAGTGTGAATCTGATGAGTGCCTGCTAGGGAAGAGTTGGATCTTAAAAACGGAAGGTAAGAACCTGCGTACGGAGCATGTAAAAGCCCTGCTCCCCCGTCCGCTTTCCAGCAGGACTGTTAAAGAACCTAGGGTAGAGATAGATGTTTGAATTTTTGTGTGAATGATTAGGAAAAAGATAGAAATTTTTAAAAAATGAATTACATGATCTCACGCAAGTGGTGATATAAGCACCACCCATTTCACTAACCGATTGACAGGAACATTTGAAGAAGGAGCCTCGAAGAAACACATGAAGAACATCTTAAGCTATGGTAAGAAATGGCTCACGTTTCTACTTTTGAATTTCCTATCAAAGATCTAGGAGGAGTGACACAAATGCACATAATTCCCCCATCTTTACCAAATTTTCATGGTTTAGCAAATGAAGATCCAGATACATTTTTATTTGAGTTCGAAATACTTTGTAGAGGATATGATTATTGTGCTAATGATCAAAGATTGAAAGTGTTTCCTCTTACTCTAAAAGGAGCAGCTCTCCGATGGTTCATGAGCCTAGGTGGGAATTGCATCCAATCATGGGAGGACATGAAGAACATATTCTTGAAGAAGTACCAAGACTATTGCAAAGCCAATGAAAATATTTTTGATATGATACAAGGGGAAGATGAAAGTTTGGAGGACTATGTAGATCGATTTCATTACAACCTTCAAAAATCAAAATATAAGCATTTGGAAAAAGAGATCTTAAAAACACTCCTTCTTAAAGGAATCAAAGATGAATTTTTAGAACTTTTAAATCTGATAGGAAAAGGCAATGTTTTTCAGTTGTTATATGATGATGTTTGTGAATTGTGCATAAGGTATTCAAGAGGAATCTCCAAGGCTGGTAAGAATTCTAGAGATGTTTGTTCTTTCTTTTCCAAATCTGCTACAAGAATAGGAGACATAAGAGCTGAAATCAATGTGTTATTTGAAAATTTTAAAGTTGATTTTATTAGCTCTCGAAATGAAAAATTGGATGTTTTGCAGGTTCATAAAAATCAAGAATTGGATGAAGTGTTTTACCCTCAGGACCGAAAGGAGCATCTCATAGATACTCACTCTTCCTTATCTAGGATGGAAGTAGCATATCAAAGAGGTAAGGAAGCTGCAACAAGGTCAAAATCACGGAAATCATGGCCTACAGGTATGGTTCAAAACACTCCCTCTCCACTTTCTTACTTGCATAATCCATTATGGAATGTTAATGTGTTGGGGCAGCCATGTCAATTTCAATATAACCACCTATCTTGTTCACAAGTTGGGCATGGTTCATCTTATGATGGCATGACTACTCTCCCTCATCTTGTAGCACAAACATATTCTCCATATTTTTCACCAGCTCTTCCACAACATCCTGCTTGCATACCAAATTCATTCACTCAACCCAACCAACCACATCATCACAATGCTCCATTCTTTACACATTTTCCTGCTCAACTAATTCCACACCCTCACCACAATAAACCAGTACAACATGCTTACAATGTTGAACTCCCAAATTTACTCACCCTTCCCACCCATTCTATCTCACATGCGCCATTAAAAAAAATTTACAATGAGGTTCAGAATGTTTTAAATTCTAAAATTGTAGAAGCTATGGAAGAAAATGAGGTTTCTTGTAGGATGCATCAACAAGTTATTTTAAAAGACCAAGAACTTCATGGTATGATGGCTATGGGAAATCAAGAAAGTAAAGGATATATTGAAGATTGGTTTCACTCCATCACTTGTTTGCAACATCACTCTATGCTTCAACAATTTTTGAAACCATCTTTTCAAGGGAAGTTGGCTTCTCATACCCTAATTTTTATCAACATGCATTTTTCGAATTTGGGTATGTGCATACATGAGGCCTTATTTCTAACATGGTTCCACTGGAAATACTCTTATACATAAACATAATCAATTCTCAAAGAAGAGTAGGATAGTGGAGAAAATAAAATAAATAAAGAAATAAAACAAACACATTTTTTATTTATTTATTTTTGTAAAACTAGTTGTTTTTTTTTGTTGCAACATGCTATCGAAATCAATATCGATGATAAATGTTCCAATTCATTTGTGTATGTAGATGAATCATAATGGAAATAATAAGTTCTACAAACACTCATTTTCATTTTTATCACCAATTTGAAAAAATGTTTGAATTTCATTTTTTTTGGCTTGCGGGCTTGATGAGATTTCTGAAAAACAGTCGGGACAGTCATGTTTTGAGGGACCAAAAGTGAATATTTTTAAAACCTGTTTCTACCATAGGTAGCCCCTGGTGTCTACTTTCCAATCCAATTTGAATCACTCAATTTGGATTTGAAACGAAAAAGTTAGAATCGAAACATTGACAGGGTGTCTAGCAGGCAGCTCAGGAATAGAGTTGGGACAGTCAGTTTTTGGAGGCCTAAATGACCATATTTTTAAAACCTGTTTCTACCCTAGGTAGCCCTTGATTTCTACTTTCTAACCCAATTTGAACCACTCAATTTGGATTTGAAACGAAAAAGTTAGAACCAAAACATTGACCGGTTATCTAGCGGGCAGCTTAGGAACAGAGTTGGGACAGTCAATTTTTGGAGGCCTAAATGACCATATTTTTAAAACCTGTTTCTATGGTAGATTCCCCTATGAATCTAGTTTACAATTCAATTTGAATCACTCATTTTCGATATCGTATGGGGAAGTTATGATCAAAATACTGACTGTCTATCGTAAATCAGCACTCTTAAAACTCTGTCTTTCCGGCCGTTCCTTACAATATTTGACCTATCAATTCTTCTTGTCTTCAAAACCTGTTTCTATTGGAGATCAATAAATGAATCTATTTTCATTTCCAATTTGAATCATTCGAATCCGACATCAAACGAAAAAGTTACGCTTGAAATATCAACTGTTGGTCTAAGCCGGGTAATCGACAATGACTCTATTATGCAGGTTGTTCTAACTAAAATTGACATATCATATCATTGAATATTTAAAACATGTTTCTAATGGAGATAAACCTTTGAATTAGCTCTCATTTGGCTTTGGAATCACTCAATTTCGACGAAAAATAAAGAAGTTGTGATTAAAACACTGCAGGTTAGTATGATTGGCCACTGCTCTCCCGCAGGTAACAAATAAATTTTACTTTGTTATTTTCTCCTTGGATTTGTTCTATAGAGTAACTACTTGTTAGTTTTTTTTGCATAATTCTTGGATTAGGGGAGCCGTGCACCTCTCTTTCTCCATGATTTAATGTTTTATTGCAAGTAGACACTCGTTTTTTGCAGGTCCTAGGAGAAAAAGAACGTCAATTTATGGACAAGTGATTCTTGAAACAAATTTTAATAAAACAAAGGAATTTCATCCAACTCGTTACCCAATGGATTCATAATAGAAGAAATGAAGAATTGATTTCGATTTGAAGATTCATGTCTTGTCACTGCTGCCAAAACATTTTTCAAATAGATCATTTTTTTGACATAACATCATAGCTGTTGTAACTCAATTTATTTATTTACATACTGCTTTTTGTTGTTTTTTTTCTAATTTCTCTTATATTTTGTGTTTCAGGTGTTGCTTCATTCAAAGTGCAACTCATCCTCAGCATCAATGCAGTGAACAGCTAATTCATTCTTTGCGTGTTTGCATTTTATGGTTGTGTATTTTGCTGTTCCTTTTCTGAAAGGACAGCATTTGCGTGCATTTTTGTCGTTCCTGCTGTTCCTTTTCCAAAGGGACATCATTTTCGTTTTGCTATTTATTTTCTAAAGGAATAGCACTTTTTGGTTCAGCCATTCATTTTGCTGTTCCTTTTTCACAGTTCATTTTGATGTTCCTTTTCGAAATGGAACAGCTGCTGTTCCTTTTCGAAATGGAACAGCACTTTTGCACTTTCACGTTTTGTTGTTCCTTTTCGAAATGGAACAGCACTTTTTCACTTTCACATTTTGTTGTTCCTTTTCGAAAAGGAACAGCTGCTGTTCCTTTTCGAAATGGAACAGCGCTTTTGCACTTTCACGTTTTGCTGTTCCTTTTCGAAATGGAACAGCACTTCTGCACTTTCACTTTTTGCTGTTCCTTTTCGAAATGGAACAACACTTTTTCACTTTCACATTTTTCTGTCTGTTCCTTTTCGAAATGGAACAGCACTTCTTCACTTTCATGTTTTGCTGTTCCTTTTTGAAATGGAACAGCACTTCTGCACTTTCACGTTTTTCTGTTCCTTTTCGAATGGAACAACACTTCTGTACTTTCACGTTTTGCTGTTCATTTTTGAAAGGGACAGCACTTCGACACTTTTCATTTTTGATGTTCCTTTTTCAAAGGAACGGTACTATTGATTTTTGTTGTTCCTTTTTCCAAAGGAACGACATTCGCATTCTCACATTTTTTTTTTGTGTGTATTTTTGCTTTTTGGTGTGCATTTCCTTTGTTGTTCCCTACAAGGAATAACATTTTTTTGAGTGTTTTTGCTATTCATTCAAAAAAAAAGCAACACTTTGAGAGTATTTTTGAGAGCAACCATTTTCTTCCTCTTGTGATATTATTCCTAATTCATCTCAACCACATTTTACCGATTCACTTTTATGGCATGAAGTACACTACTTTTATCAGGACAAGAATTATGGGTTCTTTTGAAGCGAGTTAATATCATTCACGTTATGATCTTTAACATGACAGCTCCTTGATGATAGATTTTTTTCAAAAGGGACACAATTATTTATATACTACTTTACTGCATTGTTTTCTGTTGAACATGATATTGATTGATCATCTTAATACCATGCTGGTTCCATTATCCCTTGTTATAATCTTCTCTGTCTGTAATAAATGAGATTATGGGTATATATTTTTTCTATTGACATCTTCAACTTCTTCCGCCATCCCTGCTCTGAAGGAGTACTGAGCCTCCCTCATTTTATCATAAAAATGTGTAAATATAACAAAATTTTGTTCCCAGATGAAGGATAGGGGGTCTCATTACGAGCCAGCCTACCATGTTCATAAGGATGTAACATAGTGACATTCCCGTTATGGCCACCACACCAGGGTTATGCTCCATTGGATAGCCAAATTATCCTTGGAACAGGAGGTCTCATCACGAGCCGGCCTGATCACTTTTTGCTACATCCCAGTGAATGGCAGTGTGATTATCTAGTTACCACGCCAGCACACTGATCTCTTCTGTAGAACAGCACTGTAACTCTCCATTTATAAATTGAGGATCCTGGCTCATATGGGTTAAAAAGCAACCCTGCCGAGGCTATGGACGCCTGCTGGCAGTAGCGGCTCTGCTTATGGTATTGAAGTTATATCTTATCGTCAATTATTATTATAATACCCTTTTCTTATTTTCTTTTTATCAGAGAAGTTATTTCCTTAACTTTTTCCCTGTTTGAACCTTTATGCATGAGAAATTGTTTTATGATCAATCACATCATTTTCAGCTAGAATACCGTCAGCAAAGCATCTTTTTAGCATATTGTTGTCATTTTTCGTTTTGCATAAACTATCATCACTCCAAAGCGTCCTATCTCTTATTCATAACTATCTTTACACACTTTGCTCTCAAAATAACCATAATTTTCACCGTCATATCATTAATAAGTGTACTCTGCCTCCCTTACTGATATATTGTTCATTCCATTGCCTTGCCGTCAGCACCACCCCTTTCATATGCTTTATGGTTATGGAACCCATTTTCCAATTAGAGGGGGGAATGTATGCATTATGGGATTGCATGCGATATGATTACTGCACTTTGCCATACCTTGTTGATTTGACAACATATTAGTATTGCATGTATACATAAGTTTTTCTAATTGCAATTTTGCATGCATCTTATCTGTTGCTATTCAAAGCTAACACTATGGATTCAAGCACATTGTATGCAAAATAGTGCTTTGTTTACAGAAGAACAACAAGTATGGGCAGAATTCTATTCGTAGCATGACCACACTATTGCACTTCACAGTAGAGGCTCGCGAACGTGAACAATTCTTCAGACATGATGTGCTTCCCTGGATTCCACCTTTTGCATCACTTTCAGCACCAACTCTGTCTACATCAGCTTCAACAACTGCCAGTCCATATATGTCATTCCACATTTTTTGGAGGTAACACTTGAGGTAAAATCGCATAGTTTTCTAATTTATTATGAATTTCGGAGAATTTAATGAAAATCTATTTTAAGCATTTTTTGTCATCTTTCATTCCACATCTTTACCACTTCCCCTTTTTCAGCAGCATATCATTTTCGAGTGTGGGGGAGTGTTCCTTTTATTCATTTCTTTCTTATAACCACGTCATTCATATTATTTATCATCCATTGCTATTCTTATTCACTCTCAACACCTCCCTTATTTCATGTTGTTTTACACCAAGCATAGAATTCAACAGCTGGTAGCAACCACCTCTATTTGTTTTCTAGCATCGCATGAGGACATGCTAATTTTTCAGAGAGGGGGAGGAATTTCTATGCATGATGGATGTTTTCTACTTTCTTCCTTATTTAAGGCATACAATATCATTTTTACACAGTGCAGAAATTGATTTCCACATATTTTTTTTTAAACTATGAACTCAATCCTTGTAATTTTTGGAAAACACATACGTATCATTAATACAAATCCACACAATTTCAAGAAATATTGGTTCATAAAATTTCGGAAATCATGCACTCTCACCTACAGCCATTTTGTTTATATCTCATGATCCATGCATCAAAACGATCTGATTTTTGGATCATAGAAGCCTTCATATATTACAAATCTACTTGCAACATTTCAACAAAATCTGGTTTGTAGTTTTTGGGAAAATGGATAATGAAGTTTGTTGTTATCTATGTCATATTTTGCTGCAACCTCATACATATAGTTGAATGTCAATGTAAAAATTGTTATGCCTTCATCGAGATTGCTAAAATTGAATATTCATTAATTAAGGAAGCATTCATTTATTCTCAAATTTTTATTGCTTGGTTAACACATGGTTTTTGTCTTTGGGTTGCATGAGGACATGCAATATATTCAGTTTTCGTTGCATGAGGACATGCAACATATTGAGTGTGGGGGTATGTTGGGTCGTTAATATGTCATTATTATTGTCACTTGTGAACGTTTATTCCACCCATTTCTACCATTCTTCATCATGTCATTTATTATAATTTATTATATAAATCCATTTTATGATGATTTATGCTCTTACATTATTTATTCTCCTTTATTTCTAATAAATTGATGATTATGCATTATTTTACCAATGATAGTTCTAATAAGTTGGTTATAAAATTATTCACCATTTTTAGCCTCCAAGGTAACTTCCAGATTGAAGATTTGATTTTTAAATCTGCCAACTCAGAAATTCGCTGGTTTAAGGAGCGACAGTTTTTTGGTTGAGATTCTGAGCAAATGAAGACGAATTTGAGAAATCCGGAACATGGGTTTTGTCCAGAACGGGCCCAATTAACTTTTTCAAAGAACGGTTTGCCCAAATTCGGCTTGTACAGAGAGAAACGTAGGATTCTTTGAGCACGATTTTCTCAGATTTGCAGTTGCGGTCGTCCTCCAAACTTTAGCTGCAAACCCAAATTCGTCTTGCTTTTGTTGAGAGATGAAAGGAAATATATTTTCTTGTTGATCATCTAGTTAGAATCAACCCAATTTTGTAAAAGAAATCATGTTGTACTTATCTATGTTGTAACTGCTCTCTGATCTTTCTCTATTTAAATGAAAACAAAGATCAGAGAGAGGATGGCTTCAGGATGACTTCAGAAGGACTTTTGGGATTCAAATGATGGAATTGAGGATGTAGAATTAGAGATTCAAGAGTGATAGGATAAGGGGAGAGATGGAATGAGTATTATGTTGAACTGTAATTTTATTTGCAGACTCTCACTGCTGAGAAGGCACCACTCAATATAATGTTGTTCAATTTGATGATCAATATATAAGCAGAGTTATTATTCCTTCGCATCTTCTGAAGCACTACCGGCAGTGATCGCTGGTGGTTACGGGCCCAACCCCAGTGGATTCACTTGCCGTTCTTGTACCATTATTTCATGATCTTTATTGTGTGATGGTTTGATTTTATTTCTACTTATCGTAATCATGTAATTTTACTGATTGGTATTTCCAGACTGAATGAACTGATATGTTTTATATAGTGTACTTAAATTGCGTTGCTGTTCATTTCCTTCTTAACAGAGCTCACTGCTTTTTGTCAGCATGTTGTTGCGCTGTTCATTTCATCTTCAAAGCTGCGCTGATCACTCCAGTAATTTAACAATTTTCTGTTCATTACAGTTATATAAGTTTGGCTATTCAGTTCTAATACTTAGCGTTGTTATTTATTTACTTTCTGCAATTATTTAAGCTTACCTTTCAGCATTCTTTTAATTAGCACAATTGTTTCATTTTCATCGAGTTGTAGTAATACGATTGATTTAATTCTTTGCACTTTCCAATTGGTTATTTAATGTTGTGTGTTTGATTTCAATTGCATCAATATCGAGAGGAATGAGTTATTGCTACTGTATCCTCAATTGATGGTTGTTTGAATGAATGATTTAGTTTATTGGATTGTTGTTCCATTTACTTTCTGTTGTTCCATTTACTTGCATTTGCTGTTTTGGTGTGAGAGAAGGTCTAAGGCTGTCGTGAGCCTCAGCAATCGCTGCCTAGCTCCCAGAACTTTGGTCCATGCTCTAATTTATTTTCCATCAGTTTCTAGAGGGATGGGTTATCGCTTCCGCACCCTTGACTGATAAGCTGTCTTGTGTGATTTTGTCCTTTTGAAGTAATTTAGTCATAGTTTAGCATCTGTCTACTCTTGTGTTCTCTGAATGCTGTACTACTAAACATTACTCTTGAGTAAATAGCCGCCTCAGACTGAGTACACTCTTGAAATAAAAAGTCGTCCCTGGGTTGATAATTAATGTGAAGGTAATTAGGAGTTCAAAAGACACCTTTTTATCGCTCCACAATGGCCTTCTTTTTCTTTCACTACAACCAGTATTCCTTCATACCCTTTGTCATTTTCTGTTACCTCGCTCCAAATTGCTAACTTCAAATAACCATCAAACATAGGAGTTTTGCAACCATCATGTTCATGAGTTTCTGTGAGACAAATCATGTCTCTACCTTTTGCAATAGGCCCTATCCCAAGTGCCATCCTCCAAGGGTAACCTCTACATTTCCAACAAATTAGACTTAAGTAGACTTGGGCAGGATTTGATTGCTATGTGGTTTGACACACAAGACTCAAATTTGAGTCTTCACCCCTTTTCATCCATGTTGATCCTGTTGTTTTCATCCCTATTATATAATTAAATGTTTTTTCATTACTGCCGTCTTGTTGCCATGTTTTTCCACGAGGCCCAAACATTGCAATAATCGCCTTAGCGTTGTACAACCATGTTCTTTTCCCTTTGTTTCTTGCTACTATAACTTTCTCCACTTCTACTCGCATACTCTGATGACTTGTGATAAATATCTCTATATGATGAATTGGATACTTGAATATATGAATTGTTAGTTCAGACCGTGTATCCCTAGTTTGAATTTATTTGAAATTTTGACATAGTTTGGACACGTCGTGGTGTTTTAAATTGTTAAATCAATGTAATAGATACCCCAGTAGGTTGGTGCTAGGTGGAACCATTACAAGTATAAAGGGGTGATGGTCAATATGATAAGTTATAATTACATGAAGCTTTGAGGTTGATTTTATCGCTCTATACAATGGTTTCAAGTGGTCTTGAATTCTACAGTATCCCTCATTTAACAATGGTTTGGTGATCTAATTACAGTGATCGAGAGATGACCAGATGACCGAGATCCTTACCATCCATCCTTTAAATGAGATTGATGATTTGCACAGGGGGTAGCCTCTCCATTGACATAACAAGGGGGTTGCACATATCGTCAATTTCGGGGTGATGAATCACCATCGTCGATCGCTATGCAATGTTACCCATTCATCACCAAGACCCCACCATGGTTATACCTTAACACCTTGCGCCTCCACGAATTTCTCTGGGGTCATCCCTCTGGGATAATATGTACTAGTGGGTCACTCTTCCATGTGGTCAACACTTACGACTAGCCCACATCATTCATCTTCGCACCATAGCTTTAACAACTCCACTCCACGTGTCGCCTCATGAGAGGTTAGGAAACTATACTCGGGTCCACTCTTGCCATGCTATCTCGGTGCGAAGTTAGTCTGACTCTCTCACTCATGCACCACTACAAAACCTTCTATGGAGGGTCTCACGGGATGAGTTGTCCTATGGGGACCTCCTGCTATGAACTCCTTCTAATTGTTGTCCTTCCCACTGCTAATGCCTCTTGGCCTCGCATCATCCGAGACACTTCTGTTTATGCAACCTTTAAACCATCTGGGATCCTCCTGCTGGGATGATGTGTACGGGGATCTATCGTTGGCCTTCTTCACCACGCCATCTATGCCACGTCCTTTTGGTCTAGTCCATGTCATCGGTTTTTCCATGCCCTCTTGACCCCTCTTTGTGAGCTTATTATCAAAACAAGTTCATATTCTATCATTTAGGAAGGAGCTTATATATATATATATATATATATATATATATATATATATATATATATATATATACCTATGGTTGAACATTATGACTATATTAGCCACACAAACATGGATTTACCGCCTCATTGTAGCACAGAGACGACATAAAGAATATACCTCTAGCCTTAAGGGATTCAATGACAATACATACCAAACAGAGATGCAACTTGGTGTGAAGTACAAGGATATAAAATCAAGTTATTCAAGCTCAAGAAATAGTGCCATTGAAAACACTAACACAATGTTGAAAATAGCAACAAGAAAAAAACTAAAAATAGCATCTAGAAATTCCAATTTAATTTGTCCTCGAATTAAATTGTGAATTAAATTTTAATTATTTTCTCATAGCAACTTGTAATAGTTAACTAAGTTAAGTTGAATTAGTTAGCTTAGGAATTTTGAGTTGGAACTATATCTGGAGTCATGTAAGTGTAATCCCTAAGTTTTAGGGGTCCAGATTGAGTTTATTAGAGTTGTAATTTGATAACTCAATTCAACTTAGTTATAGTTTGCTAAATTAGTTCTAACTTTTGGTGGAACTAGTAGAGGTATAGTAGGGAGTTGGTGCACTAGTGAATCCTCAATGCCACACCAGCTAACTAAAGATTCAATCATCAATAACTCATGCATGGCAGTTCAGAGGAAGACCCAGTTGAGACTAGAGTGCAGGGATAGTGTACTATCAGTTGTATGATTTTCTGAGTTGTACAGATGGTGCATGCAATCAGTTCACGACCTATGTTTGGATTGCACAATTATAGAGTGCAGATTTCCCTTTAAATACGAGCTAATTCTCTCGGGAATTGTGTAAGGAAACAGAAGCTTGAAGGCTAGGAATTTGGATAAGCATTGGCCAAAGGAAGTCATCGGGCAGAGGATAGGAAATACTTGTGCAAGTTGAGCTCAAGGTTGAGCAGAGCATATTGTATGCATCCATATTCTTTGATGAGGAATTGCGCAAGGAAATAGGGGCTTGGAAAGCAACAAAATAGGCTAAAGTTTGGCTTGATCTAGCTTTTGAGCAGAGAGTTCATTATATTTGTGTAGAAATTGTTCTAGTGAGAACAAGCTTTGTATTTTCACTCATATTTCTAATTAATGCAATACAGATAAGCGGGTTTTTTGAGCAATGGCTTTCCCCAAGAAAACTTATTGTGTTATGTGCGCTTGATTTGTCTTCTTCTTGTTCTTATTGTTCTCATCGATCTATTGGCTTCCACTGGTTGAAAGTAGAAGTAGATTATTGTCATGTGTTTTAATAAATTGCATGAGCTTTTGAATCTACAGGAAATTCTACATGGTATCGGAGTTAGATTTGTAGAAATTTTCTACATGGTATCGAAGATGAAGACAATATAGAAGAGAAGAATTTGAATTTATCCTTGCAGATTGATGGAGCTCTAGTTCAAGGCAGATCTAGAAGACCCTATGTGCGACTTCTTAATGGAGCTAGAAGGCTGCTAGTGGGCAGATTGAGGAGCAGGATTTTTTTTGGGCGGGAGTTTGCAGAGAAGATCTGAAAATTTTTGTTCAAAATTTTCAAAAAAATAGTAGAACTGGATTCCTTAGAAAAAATGCCTAAATTCAAAAAAACAATTGTCTGAATCGGAGTTCGGATGAGGGAGTTATCGCCAATTTAAAATCAACTTTTTTTCAGAAAATTTGGTGATGGTGGGACAGATGAAATAGATTGGTGTGCAAGCTAAGAACCTGTATGCCCTTGAGGTACAAGATGCATGTAAATCATTGAAGAGCGAGTAAATGTTAGAGGCTTGGTGTTTGATAGGGAGTGTGAATTACCTCTCAACATGCAACCCCGAAAGAAGCCTCAGAAGTAGTCTCAGACAATTGTGGAGCAGCCACAATTGGAGAAGCAGAGAGGAGACCAAGTGGAGGCATCCACTCATGCAAAGACCTCCAGTCGGGGGGAATTTCGAGCCAGGTGGGAAGAGGGAGCACATGCATCCATACCTCCAACTGTGAGGTGTGTCCATGTGAATTGATAGTCCCAAGAGGGCCAAAATTGGGCAGGGTGTTGGCATTATGACACAGGTTTGGCACTATGGCACAGGTGTTGTCCTTGATGGCAACTCACTCAAAGGGCAGATCACAGTTCAGGCTCTCAGAATGAAAGAAAATGAGGTATACGCAAGTTCCTCTTAACAAAATCGTGTATACACGCGGGTGTACCGATCAAAAGGCACGTATACGTATGCACGCACTTTCATGCAAAGAAAAGCGCGTACATGTGGGAAAACTTATGGTTGGTCCATGGTATTTAGTCCAACATATTTGAACCTATGGTTTTGGTCCTTGGTATTGCATCCAAAGTGTTGAACCCAGGTATTGAGTCCCTAGTATTGGATCTCTATGGTTTTGGACCATGGTTTGAGTAAGGTCTAAGTCTATAAAAATGGAAGGAGATCATTTAGCAAGGGAATCATCTGAAATATTGAATATCTTATGAAGAGCAAGATCTAGAATACTGTCATTAGGTTATGGTGCATAACTAGATCTGAATCAAGGAGGAACCTGAGCGCAAGGAGAAGAATAAGTCCTATTGATGGGTCAAGATCTTAAGGCGGTTTGAAGGGAATTATCTTTGTGTGATTTTTTTGATCTGTTATATTTGGTGCATGACGTGATCTATAAATATGATAATCTGGGTATAACTAATGTATGAATAAGTAAAAAGGATAAATCATCTTTTATAGATCTGTACGCAGGTTCAGCGGAGCAGAGGCGCATATACACGCTGGTTCACTAACTTAAAACAGTGTATACGCTGGTTGGCCTTGATATAGAAGCGTATGCATGCAGGTTTCACATATTGAAGTAGCGTACATCTCATGAAATATGTTTTAGCTGCTTCTGTTTATTGCTACAGTGCTCAGGGTTCAGAATTGGTGATTGGTTACTGGTAT
Source organism: Pinus tabuliformis (assembly GCA_031772625.1). Classification (NCBI taxonomy): domain Eukaryota; kingdom Viridiplantae; phylum Streptophyta; class Pinopsida; order Pinales; family Pinaceae; genus Pinus; species Pinus tabuliformis. The sequence continues at coordinate 160,062,457 of CM062809.1, read as the reverse complement.
TGTTTTTTGGTTATAGCATTCTGAGAAGTTATTGGTTGATTTAGTATTTGTTTGTACAAAGGAGTTTGGTTAATGAATATATACTTGATGTTTGATTGATATTCATGGATCCATTCTGAAAATTTATGAAACGTGGTCCCTGGAAGAAAAGAGAAGATTGTAGCCTTCTGTAGGTCAGCACCTACATACTAGTACCTCAACTAGTACAAGAGCTAAGGGGGTTGTAGCTCCCTTCCAGGAGAAGCTGGAGAATGAGAGAAGGTTGTAGCCTTCTGCAAGTAGAAGCCTGCGTACTAGTATAAGACTGCACCAGTACAGAAACATTGTAAAAAGAAGTTTCTAATTGAAAGAAGATAGAGACGAATTGCAGCAGGTGGTTTTCACCCACATTGGGTTTCCACCTTATATCTTGTGTTCTTATGTGTGATTGCCTGTTCTGTTTTACTGTTCCTGGTTAATGTTCATATGGTTTGATGCACAGATTAATGATCAACATCTGATGAATAATTTAAATTACAAGTCTGCTTGTATACGCTTGTTTCCTTAACTAAAGTTGCGTACATACGCGGTATTTACTAACTGAAGTAGCGTATACAAATCTGATTGTGAAATAAAAATAATTGACTTGATAATACTGATTCACCCCCAATCTCAGTATTATTCCCAACACAGGGTCCATTGAGAAGTTTTATCTCATGGATCGTACCTTGCTACGGGAGCCCAAAGAACATAGTAGCAGGAAGAATCAGTGGCGGTTGATGCAATCAGAGATCAAAGTGATAGAAGCTAGAGTAGTCAGATACTGAAGAGCGTAAAGAAGAGTTGACAATAGTGCAGAAAGGCAAAGGCAGCAGAAGCACAGAGTTTTCAGTCAGAAACTTTGGTGACAGAGAGAGTTTTTGTTTCAAGAGTTGTTGTAGCTACAATGCTAGAGAGAAGTGTTGCATGCAAAACATTCCAAAGGTTCAATATCGGCATAGAGTTGAATTCCTTTCTTATTGAGAGGGAGTGTTGAAAATAACAACAATAAATGTTAAAAATAGCATCTATAAATTCCAATTTAATTTGTCCTTGAATTAAATTGTAATTCTTTTCTCATAGCAACTTGTAATAGTTAACTAAGTTAAGTTGACTTAGTTAGCTTAGGAATTTTGAGTTGGAAGTCTATCTGGAGTCATGTAAGTGTGATCCCTAAGTTTTAGGGGTCCAAATTGAGTTTATTAGAGTTGTAATTTGATAACTCAATTCAACTGAGTTATAGTCAATTAAACTAGTTCTAACTGTTGGAGGAACTAGTAGAGGTCTAGTAGTGAGTTGGTGCACTAGTGCATCCTCAATTCCACACCAACTAACTAAAAATTTACTCATAAATAACTCATGCATGTTTGTTCAGAGGAAGACCCAGTTGAGGCTAGAGTACAGGGACAATGTACTATCAGTTGTATGATTTTCTGAGTTGTACAGATGGTGCACGCAATCAGTTCAGGACCTATGTTTGGATTGCACAATTATAGAGTGAGGATTTCCCTTTAAATGCAGGCTAATTCTCTCAAGAATTTTGCAAGGAATCAGAAGCTTGAAGGCTAGGAATTTGGCTTAGTATTGGCCAAAAGAAGTCATCACGTAGAGGATAGGAAATACTTGTGCAGGTTGAGCTCAAGGTTGAGCATAGCATATTGTATTCATCCAGATTCTTTGACCATGAATTACGCAAGGAAATAGGGGCTTGGAAAGTAGCAGAATAGGCTAAGGTTTGGCTTGAGCTAGCTTGTGAGTAGAGAGTTGATTATACTTGTGCAGAAATTGTTCTAGTGAGAACAAGCATTATATTTTCACTCACATTTCTGATTAATGCAATATAGATAGGCAGGGTTTTTGAGCAGTGGCTTTCCCCAGGAAAACTTATTGATTTATGTGCCATTGATTTGTCTTCTTCTTGTTCATATTGTTTTCATCGATCTATTGGCTTCCGCTCGTTGAAAGTATAAGTAGATTATTGTCCTATGCTTTAGTAAATTGCATGAGCTTGTGAATCTACAGGAAATTCTACACACAAGGCTTACTCTGACTTGAGATCTCGTTAACAGGGGATTATAACCTATGACTAGGGTATAGATAATTGAATACGTGAAGAAGAATTTCATCTAAAATAACATATCAATGAATATAAAAGAGGAAGAAATCCTTAGATTCACCACATTGCAAGATAAGGAACACTAATGCAAGCTTGAAATTATTGCAGTCATCATACTACAATAAGAAGAAATGCTCATGCTAAACATCATTATAACATAATCAGTATTCCTACTCATTATTCCAACGCATTCAAACATCAACATGACACATTAGTCAGTCTTGTAAATAATAATAATGGATACATGCCTCTTGCAATGATAACACCATCTCAACCAAGAATACAAACATATTTTATTGTGAATAACAAGCATAAGAGAACTTATTTTAAGCAATGCAGAAATATTCCAACTGAGAGTGAGACTCTAACTTTCCACCCAACTGTAGACAACTATAGCCACTATTACTTATAGTTGTCACCCCCGAGCCTGATCAGGTGCTCATGTCCTACGTGTCGTAAACATGCTCAAAATTTAAAGTGCTTAGAACTGGTTCAAAGCTGAACGACTGGAAAGTGCTCATCCTCCCGATTCTGGCGCCGCAAACGATTCGAAAAATGGTCGCCGTATGAGGAAGATATGGCAAAAAGAATAATTGGCTCAATAACATTAGAAATTTGAATTTTAAAAAAAAAAAAAATTAAAAAGGAATATTTCGCAGAATATTCCTTGGAATATTATAGGGAATATTCCCTTTTCAACAGCCAATAAGAAGCTGCCACGTGGCAGGCCCGAAGGCCGCCACGTGGCCCCCAGATGACGTCAGCAAATTGTGTTGGGTGCATTTTAAAAACAGTTTGGCATGGGCCGGCACGACCCCTGCTGTACCACTTCACAAGCTTACCAACGCGCCACCAACCATTCCGTTGTTCAAGGGGAGGAGGAATGTTATGATAAGGTTTGAAATGTCAAGGGGCGGGAAAATTAAGGGGGCTAGCCCCTAAGCGCCAGCCCCCGCCATACCATAGGACCAGCACCCAGAACCAGGAGCTAAGCACTAACCGCCAGCCCAAACGGTCAGCACGGAATCCGAGGCTAACATTTATGATGACTGCAGTTAAGTTGGCGGCAGAGTAAAGTTAACCGGGGTTTTGTTAGGCCAAACTGACAGTTGGGAGTAAATGGCCATAACTTTGGCTAGGAAAGTCGGTTTTGGACGAATTTTTTTTTTATTTTGGGTATTTTCAACCTTCTGAAGCCATTGGTGCAGGCCTTACAGCCATCAGAGGTCATTTGCATACGTTTTGGAGCCGTGAAAGTTCTAGGAGCCACTAGGGGCCAGTATTGGGAAGACTATACAGGGTAGCAGGTATCCATTGGAGGTGATCCAGTAGTCAATCCTGAAGGATTCAAGTGTTCTGAATCCATTTCTACCATCTATTTCTCCTGCAGATGCTTCTATTCAGCTGTATTTTCAATTTGAGCATTTAATAAAAACAAGGACAAGCCCGGTTGGGAGCTTTGGACCCAGCAGACGTAGCCCTGGAGGGGGTGAACTGCTTTATCAACTTCTTTTGCATATGTGGTTGATTTATTTTGCAGAACAAATTCATTTTAATGTGTTAAACAGTAAAAGGAAATAACTCTGATATGCTTGAATGGGTCATGAACAGCTGAAAATTTCATGTGTTTTCTTTCTGCAAGACATGGAAATCTTTTAAACATGTTTAATTCTGAATTGAATACCTTGCAAACAAATTTCAAGTAGTTTCAAATTCAGATCAAGTGGTATCAGAGCCTCAGGGTTTTTGTGCAAAGATCTTCTAACTGTCTTGCAAGTATTGATGCTTACCAGGTTGAAACTCAAAAGAGGGGAAGGACAGTTGACTAGAGAACGAGAGAATCCTCAGTCAAGGAAGGCCAGAGAGCCATCACCTCCACCTTCAATTTCACCCTCAAGAGTCTCAGCAGAAGCTTCAAGGATGTCTGAACATGAAGGAGAAATTCCTATAGAGAGAGATCCAAGAGAAGAAGAAAGAGCCTTCAGAAAGGCTTTCTTGGACCTCACTGAAATGGTGAGGATATTGTACCAAGAAAGAAATGAGAAATTGGCTGGAGAAGGGTCCAAACATCCACATGAAGGAGAGGGCTCTTCAGGAGGTAAGAAGGATGATGATCATTCCAAGAAAGGACATGGAGGTAATGGTGATCCACCACCCCCATCTTCACCTTCTTCCTCTTCATCCTCGTCTTCTTCTGTTCATAAGCATAGATCCTCTGGAAAAAGTCCTTTTTTGAAGCTTGATGTAAAATTCGAATTACCTATGTTTAATGGTGAAGTGAATGCAGAAAAGCTTGACAACTGGATTAGGCAGTTGGAAGTTTACTTGAGGATCCAAAATATGCATGATGATGCCACAAAGATTCAGTTGGCTTCTTTGAGAATGGATGGAGCAGCCTTGGTCTGGTGGGAGGCCAAGACTAAAGAGGAGATCAAGAAATTTGGTAAGGTTACCTTAACATGGCCTGAATTTCTGTTAGCCATTAAAAAACAGTTTTATCCTCTTGCTCACATGCAGAAAGCCATTATGAACTGGAAAAATTTCAGACAACTTAAGGGTCAGAGTGTCCAAGACTACACCCAAGAATTCAGGAGAAGAGCTCTCTTGTTAGGGGTAGATTTACAGACCCAAGAAACCTTGCTCGACCAAAGAGAGAGCAAGGTGCGAAGCCGCTTGCTCGACCAAAGCCCCGTAAGGAATCGATAAGTACTTCGGCAAGGTGCGAAGCCGCTTGCTCGACCAAAGAGAGAGCAAGGTGCGAAGCCGCTTGCTCGACCAAAGAGAGAGCAAGGTGCGCTTGAAATTGGAAGAAAGAAGCGGGAATGAAAGGCGCGTGCGAAGAAGAGCTTGCTTAGTGGGCTTGTCTGGCTTTGCTGGCTATAGGGAGAATCTAGCACCCCTATAAAGAGAAGGCCAGGTTCATTAAGTCTAAATTCCCATCCCCATACGCCACGTTCGCAGAGGATAATTTACCAGCTCGGTACCTAGCCCTGCCAAACTAGAATCTATTGGTTCTTTAGGCATAAAGCGAGGAAGCAATAGCTAAATACATTGGTGGCTTGCATAGCTACCTTAGACACACCATCTTGATGTTTAACCCTACTAGCCTGGACGAGGTTTGTGTCCAAGCTACCCATTTAGAGGCAAGGGGAAAAAACACATTTGAAGAGGGTAGAAAAAAGCCCCCCAAGGGGAAAAGAAAAGAGAAAACCTCCAAGGGAAAAGGAAAAAAGAATGCATCTGTCAAACAGGAGAGTGAGAAAGTGATCTGTAAACACTGTTCTAAACCAGGCCATGAGGAGAAAAACTGTTGGAAATTACATCCTGAAAAAAGACCTCAATCTAACAAATCCAAAGGGAAACAGAAAACTGCTGCTACTACATCTACACCACAAGATTTAGGGGAAGATTCAGGTGATGAAACCAAAATTGCAGCCATGGGTTTGAAAACTTGAAGGGAAAAGAAATTGAAACTCAAGCCAGCACTAGTACCTCAAACTGTCATGTACAAGCTCCTAATGAGGAAGAAAGAATTGAACTGTTTCATGTGAGGGTGATTTCAAAACATACTAAGATTGACACACTTTTTGATAGTGGGTCACAAGCAAACCTTATATCAGAGGACTTGGTCAAGCAGCTTAAACTTGAGACCATTCCACATCCGAAGCCATATCCACTTGGATGGATTTGCAAGGATGCAAATTTACAAGTTTCAAGAAAGTGCACATTGCGCTTTGCAATTACTGCACATTTTATTGACACAGTTGAACTTGATGTGGTACCTTTTGATATAGCAGGAATCGTTTTGGGAAGTCCTTACTTGTTTGACAGGAAAGCTATCTTTCATCGTCATGAAAACAAATATCATCTGTTCAAAGATGGCAAGGAGTTCATTGTTAGAGCTCATCGCAAGAAGACAAATATAGCGATGGTGAATGCAGGACAGGTAAAAAGGATGGTCAATTCAAGTAAGAATTTTGTTCTTCTTATGATTAAGCCCAAGGTTGATGTGAATCATGAGTCATTTGACAATTGTGATCCAAAACTTAAATCAGATCTGTATGATGTAGTTGATGCATATCATGAGATGTTTCAGGAGCCAACAGGTTTGCCTCCTAAGAGGGAGATTCAGCATGAAATCCATTTGCATCTAGATTGTCCTCTTCCAAACATAGGCATGTACCGCATGTCTATTATGGAGAATTCTGAAATAAAGAAGCAAATCAAGGACTTGTTGGACAAGGGTTTCATAAGGCCAAGTACTTCGCCATGTGAGTCACCGATTGTATTGATTCCAAAGAAAGATGGCACTTGGCGTATGTGTGTTGATTTCAGGGCCTTGAACAAGATAACGGTAAAGAATCCTTACCCACTCCCAAGGATAGATGATTTGCTAGATCAGCTGAAAGATGCTCGATATTTCACTAAGCTAGAATTGCGCAGTGGATATCATCAAGTAAGAATTGAAGAAAGTGACATTTGGAAGACAGTCTTTAAAACCAAACAAGGACTCTTTGAGTGGCTTGTGATGCCGTTTGGTTTGTGCAATGCACCTGCAACTTTCATGCGGGTAATGGATGATGTCTTGCGTCCTTTTCTTGATGATTTTGTTATTGTCTACTTAGATGACATCTTAATTTTCAGCAAGTCTAGAGAAGATCATGTCATGCATGTTAAGAAAGTACTTGATGTTTTGAAGAAGAATCAATTATTTCTTAAAATGTCAAAGTGTGAATTTGGAAAGACTTCTTTGGTTTGTTTGGGACACATAGTAGGACGAGGTGCTTTGAGAATTGATCCTGCTAAAATTGAGGCTATTGTGAAGTGGCCTACTCCTAAATCCATAACAGAGGTAAGAAGTTTTTTGGGTGCAGCTCAATATTGGAGGAAGTTTATCTCTAACTTCTCTTCTATAGCAGCTCCTATGCATGCAGTGACAAGTGTCAAGCATGCTTTCCAATGGGGAGGCAAGAAGCAAAAAGCTTTTGAATCTTTGAAAGAGAAGATTAGTTCAGCTCCAGTCCTTGCATTACCGGATTTGAGACAGCCATTTGAGATACAAACTGATGCTAGTGATTATGCTATGAGTGCAGTTCTTCTACAGCATGGTAAGCCTATTGATTTTCATTCTGAAACTTGTAATGGTGCTGTTGTAAATTATCCTACATATGATAAGGAGTTGTATGCGTTGGTACAAAGCGTCAAAAAGTGGAAACACTACTTGATGGGCAAAGAAACTGTTATACATACCGACCATCAGCCCTTACAGTACTTGCAATCACAAAGCAAGTTACAACAGTCACGACACTTCAGATGGATGGGCTTCTTGCAACAGTTCCATTTGGTAATAAGGTACAAGAAAGGTACTTTGAATAAGGTTGCTGATATGATTTCAAGGCCTATTATTGGTGTTGTTACTTTACTTAAGAATGATTCCATTGTACATGATAGTTACATAGAACAATATGCATCTGATGATGACTTTAAAGATGTGTATGCTAACTTGAGTAAAGGGAATCATGTAGAGGAAAATGATTATCACATGCATAACAATTTGCTGTTTCATTTGGGCAAGTTGTGTATACCACAGGGGGAGAGGATAAATGTCATAAGAGAAGCTCATTCTTCTCTTATTGCTGGCCATTTTGGTGTGAGAAAAACAGTTGCACATCTACAGAGGTATTGCTATTGGCCTCGCATGGTAGATTCGGTTTCAAGGTTCATAAGAGGTTGTTCATTATGTGCTACAAGCAAGCCTAGCAATAGGAAGCTTGGTTTGTATACTCCTTTGCCGGTACCTTCTAGACCATGGGAGAGCATCTCTATGGATTTTGTAGGAGGTTTGCCAAAATCTAGAAAGCAGCATGATTATTTATATGTAGTAGTTGATCGTTTCAGCAAAATGTGTATACTTATGCCTTGTAAGAAAACTATAACTGCTGAACAAACTGCTGAATTATTTTTTCATCATGTATGGATTCAATTTGGTTTGCCTACTTCCATTATTAGTGACAGGGATTCCAGATTTGTGGGGAATTTTTGGTCCAACCTATGGGAGATGATGGACACAAAGTTGAAGAAAAGTACCACTTTCCATCCGCAAACAGATGGACAAACCGAAGTTGTGAACAGAACCATTGTGCACCTCTTGAGAGGTTATTGCAGCAAGCATCGCAAGCTTTGGGATGAACATTTACACTACATACAGCATGCTTACAACCGTGCCAAGCACTCTTCCACAAACACCTCACCGTTTGAAGCTTGTTTTGGTTACTTGCCAAAATCACCTCTTGATTTCATTCTTGAGAAAGATGTTGCCATTGAGGGACATAGTGATATTGACAAAGCTCGTTCATTCATTGAAAGAATTCAGCAAATACATCAGCAAATTCAAGAACAGCTTGAGAAGAGTCAAGGCAAGTACAAGGAAAGACACGACAAGCATAGAGTCGATCACAAGTTTCAAGAAGGGGATGAGGTATGGCTGTACATTAGTAAGGAAAGGATGCAAGGAGAAGGTAAAAAGCTGAAGCCTATTCGTTATGGTCCATTCAAAATCCTCAAGAAGGTTGGAAATAATGCTTTTCAATTAGATTTGCCTTCCTACATGCAAACGTATTCTGTTGTCAATGTGGAGAACTTACGTTTGTATGAACCTCCTTTGATTGCTGATCATGAAAGTGTTGTTCAGCTGCCATCTATAGAAGATTTCTAGACAGAATTCTTAGATGAGCTGAAAGAAGATACAATCCTTGACAGAAGGACACACACTTCAAGGAGGGGCAGTGTAGATTATGTTCGGGTTGGTTTCAAAGGTAGCAAACCGAACAAGGAAAAGTGGATGGAGGTGGACAGAGTGAGGGAGTTGTACCCTCACCTCTTTAACAGGTAGTTGAAGGCTTTTGGGGTCCAAAAGCTTCCCAATGGGGAGGCGTGATCAGGTGCTCATGTCCTAGGTGTCGTAAAAATGCTCAAAATTTAAAGTGCTCAGAACTGGTTCAAATCTGAATGACTGGAAAGTGCTCGTCCTCCTGATTTCGGCGCCGCAAACGGGTCGAAAAACGGTCGCCGTATGAGGAAGATATGGCAAAAAGAATAATTGGCTCAATAACATTAGAAATTTGAATTTTTTTAAAAAAAATTTAAAAAGGAATATTCCGCAAAATATTCCTTGTAATATCTAGGGAATATTCCCTTTTCAACAACCAATAAGAAGCTGCCACATGGCAGGCCTAGACGCCGCCACATGGCCCCCAGATGACGTCAGCAAACTGTGTTGGGCGCATTTTAAAAACAGTTTGGCAAGGGCCGGGTTTGAACCCGCGACCCCTACTGTACCACTTCACAAGCTTACCAACGCACCACCAACCATTCCATTGTTCAAGGGGCGGAGGAATATTATGATAAGGTTTGAAATGTCAAGGGGCGGGAAAATTAAGGGGGCCAGCCCCTAAGCGCCAGCCCCCGCCATACCATAGGACCAGCACCCAGAACCAGGAGCTAAGCACTAACTGCCAGCCCAAACGGTCAGCATGGAATCCGAGGCTAACATTTATGATGACTGCAGTTAAGTTGGTGGCAGACTAAAGTTAACTGGGGTTTTGTTAGGCCAAACTGGCAGTTGGGGGTAAATGGCCATAACTTTGGCTAGGAAAGTCAGTTTTGGACGAATTTTTTTTTTTATTTGGGTATTTTCGACCTTCTGAAGCCATTGGTGCAGGTCTTACAGCCATCAGAGGTCATTTGCATACGTTTTGGAGCCGTGAAAGTTCTAGGAGCCACTAGGGGCCAGTATTGGGAAGACTGTACATAGTAGCAGGTATCCATTGGAGGTGATCCAATAGTCAATACTGAAGGATTCAAGTGTTCTGAATCCATTTCTACCATCTATTTCTCTTGTAGATGCTTCTATTCAGCTATATTTTCAATTTGAGCATTTAATAAAAACAAGGACATGCCCGGTTGGGAGCTTTGGACCCAACAGACGTAGCCCTGGAGGGGGTGAACTGCTTTATCAACTTCTTTTGCATATGTGGTTGATTTATTTTGCAGAACAAATTCATTTTAATGTGTTAAACAGTAAAAGGAAATAACTCTGCTATGCTTGAATGGGTCATGAACAACTGAAAATTTCATGTGTTTTATTTCTGCAAGACATGGAAATCTTTTAAACATGTTTAATTCTGAATTGAATACCTTGCAAACAAATTTCAAGTAGTTTCAAATTTAGATCAGAGCCAGATTCCAAAGCTTGAGGTGGAGTGATTTTAGGGGGAAACCATCAATGAATGCACAATTGAACTAGAGCACCACCAGGCCACCCTTCCTTCATTCCCAAGGCAAGCCACTACTCTCTTTGAATACTTATTCCCAATCAGTTTTCAATAGGGCTCTTTAGCTAGTTTGTATCCCTCCTAGCGCTCAGCAGTGTAACTAGAGATGTTGCCTTCTCTGCCTCTTCTACAATGGTTCTAAAATGGCACTATCACTGCCACTCTCCCTATTTTTGTGTCCCGGGAGGTTCACCCTCCTGCGTATCCAGCTTCCGCATTTTGATCCCTCTAAAGAGAACATTTGCAATCCTTGAATAATCCTTAGGTCCTCCTTTTTTCCCCTCACTAATTTCCCTTCTTCTCCACGGTTTCGTAGCAGCCTCCTCGTGGATAATGTTACCCATGTTGCCTTAATGTTTTTTCCTACTCTTGCTTGTCATGAGAGTCAAAAGACACTTGCCCTTGTCCCTTTTCTGCCAGTTAATTTATGGCTTAGTCAACCCACTCAACCAACCAGGACTGATATTTAGAATAGCAATTTCCCAAGCAATATCCTACCTCAAGAAATGGAATTTGTGTCCTTCTCTCAACCTTTTAATTTATAAAATTATTTACATTACATACATGAGGATAAGCAGTTGGGGTGTTTCAAACCCCTCCCCCTTGGGGAAACACTGTCCTCGGTGTTCAATGACACATATACAAAGAACATACTTGATAAACAAACATGTTGTTTCAAGGAGCTTTATAGACTCTTCTCTTTACAACATTTACATTGTTCCATGCATTTGCTTCAACCAGCAACAAGATATGATAATCATTCAGTTAGAATTCAATCGTCAAATAAAAGTATGATAGACATTAATTCACAATTTATCCACTTTCCCAATGGCCCTTTGGAGTATTTTGATGCTTTCGAGGTGTTCAATCCAACTTGTATTATTATCTTTGTTGTTGGCTTTACGCTTATTGGATATGTTTCCAACCTGGAAAGCATCCAATAGCCTTTTTCTTTTCCCGTACACACACTAGATTAGTTTCCAACCTAGAAAGCACCCAATGCCTTATCTTCTCTTTGACCATGTACACATGTTGGATCGGTTTCCAGCCCAACAAGAACTCAGTGCCTTCTCTTCTCTTTGATCACATACACAGATTAGATCGGTTGCCATCCTGGAAATAACTTAGTGTATTCTCTTCGCTTTGATCACATACACACACTAGATCAGTTGTTATCCCAATAAGCACCCAATTCCCTCTCTTCTCTTTCATCACGTACACACACTGGATCGGTTTCCAGCACAAAAAAACACCTAGTTCCTTCTCTTCTCTTCTCTTCTTTTCGATTACCACACACTGGATCGGTTTCCAAACCCGGCAAGCACCCAATGGTGGATATGAATATGGGATATATGTATATGTATGTGATTAAAAGCAGTCGCTACCTAGCAATATGGGCACTACCAATCCCGATAATTTTTTATCAACAAGAATATAGGTGTATTCCACACCTTTAAAGGTCTAGGTAGTCCCATACCTGTCTGCCCCAAAACATTACATGACACATGCATGTATACACAGGGTACCACAACACATACACATTCACATCATACAACACAACAAATACACATGTATAACATAACACACATAGCACAATATGATATGTACATAACAATGTTCACAGATCCAGAGACCAAATTGTCCCCATCTACAGACGTTGGGCAACACTGCCTCTAGTGTATTTCCCTGCATGTCACAGATCATACTGCTTCCATTTTTTTGTTATATCCTTCAGCATTCCATGTCGATAATACAACATGGGAATCATTTGTAAAACATGTTTGCATGATATTAAAATTATAGATCACCCAGGGCTACTTTTTCCCACTTGATTTCCCATTAACCAGGAACATTTTTATGCCATTCACATTTGCATTAACTAAGTTTTAATAGTCCCCCTTCCACAAGAAGGGCCCCTGACAAAACCCTATCAAACAAAATGGCATGTTCATATTTGCATACAAAAAATTGTATGATCATGGGCATATCACAAATTTATATGTATATCGAGTTAAGGTCGGAAGAATTCCCTTATGTCATTCTCATGGCTACCATGCCACTGCCCATAATTTTCCATGGACTAACCAACCACTTGGCCATCATATTGTTGTTCACTCAGTCATAAGCATAACATACCTTGACTTATGTCAAATAAAACCAGGGTCTAGATAGTTCCCTGTACATAGTAGGCACACAATAGTTAATGGAATTCTCTTCCAAAATTCCTCCTTTTACCTTTCACATTGTTTTTATGCAGCAACTCCCAACCACTTTTGTTTTCACCTATGCTCATTGTCATGTCCAAGAGTAACTCTCCAATATGTTTCTGCATTGGCTCTTTTCCTAGCCCATTTGCCCAAATCTAAGTTCCTCATTGACCGGAACTCTTTTATTTGATCATTATTCATGTCCCTTGCATACAACTCTCTTCGGCACTGTTTTTCCAAGATTCATGGCCTCCCTTCCACCTTCAATTGATTTGACTTGTGCCCTAAGAATCAAGCATGTAAATCAAAGGCATGTCATAATATCAATAGGAAAAATGAGAGGTAACACCGCAAAAGAATAAAATACATGGTTGCAATCTTAGGGGAAACCATGCGCACAACATCATGGTCATGTACGAATCTAAAATTAAAATGATGTTATTAATGAAAACGATAAATTAAAACCACCACTTATAAGCATTAACAAAAAACAATATTCATAATTAAATTTTATCCCCTTGAGTTCAACGTTCATGACACTTCCAGCCATCATAAATGCACATAGGTATGCATGTACATATGCATATTGATGTACCAAAATCAATTCAAGACTTCTTCACAAGGCTCACAACAGCCTTGAAGTCTTGAATTTCGTATAAGTTCACAGAGGATATTTTCAACACCTACATATATATGTATGTTAATAAGCTTGAGGCAATTCCCCCTCCTCCTTCTCAGTGTTCTGCATTGTTGATTTGCGTCCCTATGGTTTGCAAGGGTTGATTGATTTCTTTTTCTTCTTGTGGGGACAATCCTTTTTTCAGATGCTCTTATCGATAGCACCAACAAGAGATTATCCCCTTCTCCTCTTCAGTCTCACAAGGCCTCTTCCTACCGGTGTCATTTTGACTTTTAGAGGATTCAACTGGTATGTCCTCTCTCGTAACTGTTTTTGTAGCTTAGCCTTCCACTCAGCCAGTTCTTATTGTTTCTTGGTGAGCTTCATAAGTTTCACCCTGCAGATCTTTAGCTCATATTCCAAGTCTTTGAGCTCAAGCTCAAAATTCCCGAAGGTTCTCTTCCTTTGTAGGGATGTCCCTCTTTCTCATTCTCGATGTACTTGGTCCATATCTTGTTGCACCATGCCACAATACATGTTTCCTTTTGTTGCCATTGAGTCTTGTTATGTGCTTCCACATATACTCAACTGTTAGTGTATTAATAGATATAAACAAATATACCAGTTTCATTTTTGTATTATGCCAAGCATGATGCCTTGCAATTGCACACATGTCTCACTTTAATTATTAGTCACATGTCTCAAAACCCATGACATAAACATATTAACACGGTTTTTCTAAAACCAGAATGTCTATATGCACAAGCACATATCAGCCATTAATTTCAATCAATCTTTGTATCGAGACCAAAATAGCAATTCAAATTCAGGATTTATATCAAGGTTAGTAACCAGGGAAACTGCAAACTTAAGGAAATTAATTAAAAACCCTTTAATACATTGACATCATTTCGTGCATCTTTACTGGATTAAATTTCATATTTTTATGCAAAATTATCAACATTTATTATTATCAACCTCTTTACCAAGACCCATATTATTACTTGTTAAAATCAACCTTCAAAATTTAAAAAGAACATTAGCCTTCATTAACTTCATTTAGTCTCTTTACTGAGACTATCACCACTAATTGAGAAGTCAACCTTTTCCACAAGCAACCAAAGTAGCATGTATATTCAGCCTCTTCATGCAAGGACCACAATTATAGTAATGCATCCCATACAATTGATTGTCATAAATAGAAATATCATCAACGTCTTCAACCATGTCTCACTATATGAGCCACCTTCTTCAATTTATTTGTCCATTATACTAGAAGAGTACCTCATACGGACAAAATAAACATTTATTGAAAAAAGGAAAGACGAAACACCAAGGACTCTTGATAATTCAAGATAACTCTAATATTGCAGTCTCTTTCTCTAGCAGAGCTATAAATCCTTCATCTACAAGGTCTACACAAGACCTTTTCTTTTGAACTCATCTTAGTTCAAGTATTGAACATGGATATTCTATCTCATAGTGAGATGACAATCTTTACAGGCTTCAACTAACCCTTTTCATATGTCACACCCATTCCTTGAACAAGGAAGGCATTGACCATGAAGACAAGCATTCGTAAAGAAAACCTCAATCACCATAAAGAAAAAGTCAACCTCTACTGAGGTTCTTTGCCATGTAACAATCTGGTAATGGGACTTCCCCATCCCAATCAATACATTCATGTGCATATACTTTCATTTAAATAGAAACAAGCCATGCTATCTAGGGTAAAACATCATACAATCATATACTTGTCACTATACAACTTAGAATTTTCCCGTTTGTGCAGTATATTATACATATACAAATAGTTTTACAAATAGTGGCTATATATATAATCACCCAATTCATGGTGTAACACCCAACACCTACACATACAAGCAATCATTCACTGAGTTTTCCCCCTCCCCTTCCTTAAACAAGGAAGGACTTAACCAAGGAGAACAAGCATTATGAGGAACTTTGTAACATCAACATATAGGAAACAATCAACCTCAACTGATGTTTTTAGCCTCCCACAACATACTTACCATAGGATTTCCACATCCCAACCAACATATATAATACATATGCCTATCATTAATTGAACCAAGTAGGGTAATACATAATACACACCACACAGGTATCCTTCCCCAAATCCCTTAAACCTCATGGATATAATTGTTCCAAGCATTCAAGATTGCATCTCCCAACCAATGGTGTTGGTATGCTACATGTAATTCATTGCCCTACAGGTTGTTCAACAAAATTAAAGAGAGGACAACTTCCAAGGCCATAACCAATGGTTTCACAGCCTTCAAAATGCGAAATAACAAGTGCATTTATCAAATCAATCCATTAACATCATTGCAGGTAATGTGCAATACAGATTAAATGCTATGAGTAAGACACCATCATGTTCGTGGTCAATTGTTACACATAGTTGAGCTCTTCCCTACTTCTTGGGATTCATGAATTAGCACCATGCTACATAAGCACACGGTAATCAATTCAATCATGCATACAATCAGTTAGTCACAGGTTGGCTTTTAGCACCTAAACACTTATTTAGTTAATTTTCTAAAATCATAAAGAACCCCTTTGCAGGAACCCTCCCATCACTTATCCATGATAGAGCCCATCTAGTCCAAGTGTTGAATTTGGATGCTCTTATACCACTTTGTAACACACACCCCTCCTAATCCTTATCATAACGTTGATTAAGAGAAGGTGGTTACTATGTTGACCCAAGATCCAAGGTGTTGTTATGGAAATGGGGTCTAAAAGATCAGATCTTTTCAACTTAATTAAAACCTTAGTTTGACATCACCATTGTCATTAGGGGAATTTTGAGGTTTAAAATGGGCCTCCTAAGGAAATTATAAAATAATAGTGGAAATAATAAAATAAGATTAGATTACATCATCAAATTTTAGAGATTAAAAAAAAAAAAAAAAAATATTTTTTTCAACTCGTATTTTCAACTTATCTCCTTGTGGGTTTACTCAAATTTCGAGTGACAACACTCATTGGATGTAGAATTTGATTCTTCATCCAAGGGGTGCCCATGTTGCATACTTTTGATGGACACCACTACATGAAAATTGAGAAATACATGAAAAACGTGATTGCAATCACGTTTTTCATGTATTTATCATTTTTCATGTAGCAGGGTCCATCAAAAGTATGCAACATGGGTACTCCTTGGATGAGGAATTAAATTTTGCATCCAACGAGTACTCCCACTTGAATTTTGAGTAAAACCTTAGAGAGATAAGTTTAAAATATGAGTTGAAAAAATAGTTTTATTTTTATTTTATTTTTTGTATTTTTACTTTTTTACTCCAAAAATTGGTGAATCACTCCCCATGGTTGACATCATGATATTTAATCCGGTTGGTCCTTATCAAGTTTATTTTGGTTGTAAATTTTTCTTAGGAGGCCCATTTTAGACCTCAAAATTCCCCTAATGGTTTTTCTCATCAAAACGATTCCATTGATATAAAATTTTGCTTCAATCCGGCCTCCAGATCAAAAGATGTGACCATTACAATATGGCGAATTGGAGAAATCCACATCACGTTCTTGGCCATGTGGCATCTATGTGACCATATCCTCTAGCTAACCCCCCATTGCCACATGGAAATTAAATATTAGTTGCGACTCAATCATGGGTTTAGATTCCCCAACCTCGAGCCTTTGCATTGCAATGAAATGCTTATACGCACAAACACCATTACACATATTTATATTTCTATTTATATGTGCTTTGGTTTTTTGACAAATCATTATCTGTCGGAGCTACTCCCATCTCCCAGGCCCATTATCTCGACTCGTCTCCCTTTTTCACTTATAAAATTTTTGGTATTGGCCTAACTTGCGAAGTGGGGGCTGCACTGCACTAATGGGAGAATTGTCGAGCTCAGGTGTATGCCACCATGGCCCAGTTTACGTCATCCCTCCCTTTGATTTAGGGACCCTCCTTGTGCTTCTGGGAAATGGCCGTTGGGCTTACGTGTATGGTGGGTCTGCTAAACGCAAAAAAAAACCTATCGGGCTTACGGGCGCGCCACTGTAGCCTGACTTACATCGTACTGATTCCTCTTTTAACTCACACTCTTGTAAATGGTATGAGAAGTAAACTCTAGGCTAACCTATATTGTAGGCCCCACCACTGATCTAATGCAGTAACAATCGAGATTGCATGGAGGCCACCGTGTAAGCAATCAAACCATACCATACCATACCCAAATTTGACAATTGTAAGCAATCAAGGAGATTGATGGTTTGCGCAAGGAGTACCCTCCCCATTGATGTCAAAAGCGGGGGAGTTGGGCTCTGCCAAGATCCTGATCCTCTATCCTTCAAACAAGATTGACGGTTTGCGTAGGGGGTACCCTCTCGGCTGGCATCACAAGAGGGGGGAGGTTTAGGCTATGTCGAGATTCTGATCATCCATCCTTCAACGATATTGACAGTTTGCATAGGGGGTACCCTCCGGCTAACATCGCAAGAGGAGGGGGGCATATTGTCAAATTCGGGGCGCTAAATCACCACTATTGATAGCTATGTGGTGATCCCCGCTCATTACCAAGACCCTATCACAGTTGTACAGTAACACCTTTCACCTCCTCAAATTTCTTTGGGGTCAAACCTTCGGATTGACGTGTACTAGTGAGTCACTCTTCCATGCAGTTAACACTTATGTCTAGCCCACGACATTCCTCTTTGCACCATATCTTTGATGACTCCATTCCACGTATCGCCTCGCAAGAGTGTGGGAAACCATAGCTGGGTCCACTCCTGCCAAGTTATCTTGGCGCAGAATCATCCTAACTCCCTCACTCATACACCACTATGAAAAATTATGGGGACGGTCTCTCAAGATGAGTTGTCATGTGGGTACCTCCCGCTCTAAACTCTTGCTAATGGCTATGCTTCCCAATGCTAACTCCTCCCGATATCACGTTATCTTTGACGCTTCCATCTGTGCAACCTTTAAACCATCTGGGATCCTCTTGTCAGGGTGATGTGTATGAGGCGTCACCACTAGCCTTCTTCACCACGTCAGCTCTGCCACATCTTTTCGGCCTACTTTATTGCACAGGTTTTTCCACACCTGCCCGACCCCTCTCAACCTGACATTCCCTTTTGTGCCACTTTTATGAGCTTATATCGAAACAATTTCATATATATATATATATATATATATATATAGATATACATATAGATATACATATATATATACATATGAATATACATATATATATATATATATATATATATATACACCCTAATAGACAACAAGTCTAGTTGAACACTACGTCTTTTCAGCCTACTTTATTGCACAAGTTTTGCCACACCTGCCCAACCCCTCTCAACCTGATGTTCCCTTTTGCGCCACTTTTATGAGCTTATTATCGAAACAATTTAAATATATATACACACCCTAATAGAGTACAAGTCCAGTTGAACACTATGACTATACTAGCCACTCAAACAGGGATTTACAACCTCATTCTAGCCCGGAGATGACATACAGAATATACCTCTAGCCTTGAGGTATTCAACAACAATACATATAGAACATAGATGCAACTTGGTGTGAAGTACGGGATATAAAATCAAGTTATTCAAGCTCAAGAAACAGTGCCATCCATAACACTAATGCAAGGCTTACTCTAGCTTGACCTCTCATTAACAAAGGATTATAACCCAGAACCAGGGTATAGATAGTTGAAGACGTGAAGAAGACCTTCATCTAAAATAACATGTCAACAAAGATAAAATAGGAGGAAATCCTCATATTCAATACATTGCAACATAAGCAACACTAATTCAAGCTTGAAATTTGCGTAGTCATCATACTACAATAAGAAGAAATGCTCATGATAAAACATTGCTATAACATAATAAGTATTGCTACTCATTATTCTAGTGCATTCAAACATCAACATGACACATTAGTCAGTCCTATAAATAATAATAATGCATACATGCCTCCTACAGTGATAACACCATATCAACTAGGAATGGAAACATATTTTATTATGAATAACAAACATAACAACACTTATTTTAAGGAGTGCAAAAATGTTTCGAATAAGAGTGGGACTCTAACTCTCCACCCAACTGTAGATAGCTATAGCCACTATTACTTGTAGTTGTCACCCTCGACCCAGATTCCAAAGCTTGAGGTGGAGTGTTTTCAAAGGGAAACCATCAATGAATGCACAATTGAATTAGAGTACCACCATGCCACCCTTCCTTCATTCCCAAGGCTATCCACTGATCTTTTATAGTGCTTATGCCCAACCAATTTTTAATAAGATTCTTTAGTTGCTTTGTATCCCTCCCAATGCTTATTAGTGTAACTCAAAATGTTTCCTTATTTGCCTCTTATACAACGGTTCTAAAATTCCATTATCACTGCCCCTCTCCATGGTTTTGCATACCAAGAGGTTCACTCTCCTACATATCTAGCTTTTGCCTTTTGATCCCTCTAGAGAGTGCATGCCCAATCCCTGAATAACCTTCGATTCCTCCTTTTTATCCCTGCTAATTTCCCTTCTTCACCATGGTTTCGTTGCAGCCTCCTCGTGGACAACACAACCCATGTTGCCTTATTGTTTTGTGCTTCTCTTGCTTTTCATGGGAGTCAAAGGACACCTGCCCCTATCCCTTTTCTGCTAGTTAATTTATGGCTTAGTCAACCCACTAAACCAACCAGGACTGATATTTAGAACATCAATTTCCTCAAGCAATCTCCTGCCCTAAGAAATGGAATATGTGTCCCTCTCTCAACCTTTTAATTTATAAAAGTATCTACATTGCATACATGAGGACAAGAAACTAGGGTGTTACAGTCTTGGATTGGAAAACCCTAGAAAAAATCATAATTGTTTGTTCCCTCATAAGATACCTAACTCTTGATATCTAGGGTTTGCAAGAAAAAATCTAAGATTTGTGGTAAAACCCTCTCAAGGGTTATAGTAAAAAGAAACCTAGGTCAAAAACCTTAGGGCTGATGTTTCCGCTAAAAATAAAAACCTTATCAAGGGTAAGGTCAAGGAATTTAGGGTTTATATTTAAGAACTCTATGAATTCACCCTCTCAGAAGGAAACACTAGATTAATAAAATTGACATCATGCTCTTGTATTTGTATATTTTGTTTGGTTGTAATGTTGGTGAAAATTGCAGGTACATAAAGGAAGCAAGATTAGAAGGATTAAAGAATGAATCAAAGCAACACTCGTTCTTATGGATTACTTGAAAATGATGAGCATGTTGGAAGAAGGGAACTGTAAGGACCCTGAAGGAATTGATGCTAACAAGTTCATTGATAATTAAAATAGTAAGCATGCATCATTGCATTTTCTAAAAGAGTCTTTATTGTTATAAAGCATGACATCATAGATAGAAGCACATGATAGTAGAAAAATTAGAATCTACTTATTTGATTTGCTTTCGGAAATATCATCTAGTTGGAACCATATTACATATTATTGTTCATCGAAACATTTTCTAGCATCATGTTAGAGGGAGTCATTTTGCAAAGATGGGTCATAAATACCCTATAATAATCATCATTTTAGAAGATTCTTGGTAGTAGTACTATGACCAGTATATTTTCAATATAGTATGGAAATAATACTCTCGAAGGATGAAGGAATGACTACGATCAAAGTTTCAGGTACAAGAAGCAAGCTCATTTAGAAGGGATGGATAGATGATTGTCTGAAAAGCAACAATATGCATATTGTAGGTAACTCTTTAAGAAAAGGTTCATATCTATCAGAATATTATACAAAAACTGCTTGGTAAGCTTTCCTATGGATGCATGATGTATGAAAGAAGAAATGTGACATGCTTTGGTATGAAAAGAGATCAAGGCTCTCTCACAAGATTGCATGGCACAAATATAACAATTTTGATCAACATCAAGTATAGTCTCCGAAAAAGAGAAAGGGAGTTAATGATGACAACTCCAAGGAAGATATTACAGCTTGGTAATCAAGCTCGATCCATGGGAACTTTGATTAAAATGAATGCATGAAGAAGGATTCATGTGGAGATGGATCATGTGAAAGGATGTTGATCTTGAAGAACTCAAGTGAATTGATGCTTTGATTAGAAGGCCTTCATGGAAAGGTAAGTCTGATGTTAATACTTTTGCTATTGGTTATATGGTTAACATTTTTTTATGTTGCCTGGAAGGATATTGCAGGAATACATAATGACAGCTAAGGCAAGTTCAATTGTATATGTTTTTGGAAATCATGTAGTCAAGATGTTTGCATCATCATCTTGGTATTGAAAGGTAAGAGTATGAACAGATAACCTAAATTTCAAGTTCATACAACAAATATCACTTTTAGAGGGAGCTACGATCGGCTTGAGGTTTGATAAGGTCCAATAGAATGCCTTCATTGATGATAAAGAAAGGAAAGTGATATGCAAGGTCGATGACCCGAACCTTGTCACTAGATTGAAGGAAGAGATACCAATGAAAGAAGGAACCATGCAGCTATTTCCATGAAGATCTAGTAGCTGATACATTTTTGGGAACAATCTAGAGAGCTTGTGGTTATGAATTCCCCATTGAAAGGAAGAAATTATCTCCTCTTTGGTTGAGAGGGAGTGATGATAAACATCACGTGTGCATTATCTTCTTCATGTGTCATGCACTTAACCAAAACTAACATTTGTAAGTCTACGTGAAGTCCATGGAGGGAGAATGGTGGAGGATTGGGTAAAGCATCTACGGTTTCCTTGAGGATAGATAATCCAAGAAAGGAAAGGTACCGACACTCTTTGAGGATAGGAAAAGTATACAAGATAAGAGTGGTCAAATAAGACCAACATTATTTGAGGATTGAAGGTTGAAAATACAAGATAAGAATAGTCCTAAAAGGACATGTTTGTTGAACATCTAGATGGAGTATGTGCCTTAGAGATAGTGTGGTATCTCAGGTAAAGCCTCCCAGCATAATTCTCTCAAATAAAGTTGACCTTGTCAAGTTAGGCCTCAATGACAATGTTGATTATGATGTTGATGCTTATAGATGGCTTACCAAACTGACTCTTCTTATGAGAATAATTTAGTTTGAGAATATCCTTGTACTAGGTGTACAACTATGAATACCTCCCTAGTTAAGAAAAGAAAAGAAAAAGAAAATTATTCTTAGTTTCTAGATAAGCATCTTCTTTGCGCTACTAGGTTTTTGAGTCAAAGAGTCAAAGTCTTATTTTGGACCTATTGTAAAAGAAAAAGAAAAAGAAAAATTTAAATGTAACTTTTGGGACAGAAACCCCTCTTGATGCCAAGTCGGCTTAAACGTCAAATTAGCCTTGCCCCAATGGACATGTTTATTCACAACCCTCTGAAATGTCTAAATAGAGGATGGATGGAGCTCATTTGGAAACACACTCTTGAATGTTTTTGGTCTGAAATATCACAGAGAAATGCAAAGAAGTGGAGGACAAAATATGGAAGCAAGGGTTTCTTCTTGGAGCTGGGGTTTGTGGGTGATCTATCTCTTATCATTGCTATCTTGTTGATGAATCTGCTAGAAGTAAGGAAGTATTGGCTTGACATCTAGAGGAAAAGGTTTATGAGGTTATGGATCTTCGATATCTCATTTGATCTGATTCTATAAGAACAGATTTTATGGGTTTTCCCCTTGGAGGGGTTTTGCCCTAGCTTGAAGCCTATATCTTGTCTTCTAGTGTCTTATGCTATCTTCATGTTTTATGGTAATTTCTTGATGAATTTCGGGTTATTCGAGGTCGCGTGGTTTTCCATGAATAACGGTGATGAGCCAACCTGCATTCACGGATAGCGGCCAAAGATGTTGACCTCACTACTCGTTTTACATCTAAGTTATGATGGGTTTTCCCACCATTTGAACAAAACAAAACAAAAAATATGAAAATAAACGCAAAGAAAAGGACACTCACCATGAAGTTTCCACAAATCCAGTGCCCATTGCGGGTGTTATATGATGTTATACTTTTTTTATTTAATATCCTGCTCTCAATACTTTTCTCTCCTCTAAATCAATAATTAATACAATAAGAATGAAATCCATTCATTTCCTAATGATCTAGTATTTAACATAATTTTATAAAAATTTAGGATTATGGTTTAAATTTTTGCATGCTTCAACCCCAATTAATGTCGGGGTTTTCAATTGTCCAAAATCTTCTTGAAATTCCACCCATGATTAACTCCACGTGGGATAGTAATGTAAATTAATTTGGTATCCACTTGATATTATGGTGGTCATTAAAGTATATTGTTGGAAAGTTAAGTGTAAAACAACGTTGAGAAACTACTAACTAAAATCATAAAATTTTGACCTTAAGATGATTATTGAAGAGCTTAAATAAATTTTAAAAAGTTAGCATGGTCACTGTTAGCCCTGAGGTGTAGATATGACATTTTGAAGGCTAAAGGAAGGACATAGTTTGCTTCGCTATCCTAAAGAGTACCCCACAAGGGCCATTACCCCACTTTCCTCACTCTTCCACTTACATTTCATTTCGTTTGTTTCCTAACCCGACCCTCACATCCTGACAAAACCCTCTTTCGCTTTAGTCTTAAGAAAATTAACGCAAAACCCCCCGCAAAACCTTACCTTTCTGTCATACACACCCTATACGCATTTCTCGAGTGCATCCCGTATTTCCGTGTCCCTCCGTCGTTGATATTTCCCCCACCGATCTGACGGCCCATGTTTCACGATCAACAAAACATGCTCGATCGTTCCCTGCCATTAGATCACCCCCGCCAGATCTAACGGTTGTCGCCCATATCGCGCGAGCAACAAGCGAGAGGAATACCCGACCGATAAAGGTGGTTTTTCTCTCCTTCGCTGCTACGTGTCATCCACTAAATGGAATCAGGCGGACTCCGGAATTTACCACTTACCGCCCGATGTCCTTCCGATAGAAACCATAACCGCCCAAACAAAACCACCCTCGTGCATTATCATCTGCACACCTACTCTGCCCGATAGCTATCCGATCTGCTCACCCGAGATCTAACGGCCCAAACATGTTTCGCTCTCACCACGACCTCAGGCCTCCTGCGCCCGATCTCCACTGTGCATTCCCCTCAATCCAACAGCCCTCGTTCATGATTGCTCACACTTGTCCTCCTCCACTCTGTCATTTCTCCATCCATCCGATTTGACACGTCCTCCCACCCATGCACCTCGTACTTCACTTCCTATTAGTTACCTTGGGAAGAAGGTGGTCGACTCTGTCATATTGTGACAGTCGGATCGCTGAACCAAATTAACAGAAAGCATGGCTGAAGGAAGAAGGACTCAACATGATCTCTACAAACAAAATTAAATAGTCATGGAGCCTCACAAGCACAATCAAGCTAACCGCCTAACAAGGCAGTGTTGTACCAGGATTAATTACTGCTTTCATGATGGAAGGGAAATTTTGTCCTTGAACGCAACCAGGCAGTTAATGACAGTAGGGGATAGATTAAGACACCTCCAACCCTAAAAAGCTGGAGAGAATTGTAAATAACTATAAATAGCTAAAAGCAATATGTAATCAGGGTTCAACTTCTAGAGACTGTAGATATTCTGTTCCTTGCAGCATCTCATCTTCATTCTCAGTAATACAAGCTTCTTTTGCTGTTACATGTTCAATGTCCATTTCCCTCCTGTTCTAAACTTGCACCTGGATAAGTTTATTCATGTTTTCTCCTATATCTAATGCTAGATAGCTATCATCTTATCTCGGCATTGGTAAATTGGATTTTCTATTGAATGGGTCATCCATGTTTCTTCTGTATCTAACGCTAGATAATTTTCATCTTATCTCTGCGTTGATAGATTAGATTTACAAGCTTCATTTACTGGCTACAGCCGCCATCATATGTCATGTATGCATCTGCTGGTGTGGTTAGTATTCTCCATTCATTCACTTAATCTGCAAACTGTTGAGCATTAGTGGTCTAAAGCCTTGTAGGCTGAGGGTGTTCATGCATGTCTGGAGTGAAAACAGAGTTGAAGTGGTTATCTGGCTTGGACCAAACCATCATCCATTCCAATAGTTCTAGAACAATATTGAAGATTATATGTTACTAGGCATCTCCGAGTTACAACCTAGGAGAGTTTCTTGGAGCGATAACATAATTGGCGCTATTGCCGAGGAGAGGAAATTGAAGCTCAGCTTCCCTGGGAGATGACACAGATCCAGCTTTGATGATAGACAAAGTCTGGACACATTTTTGGTTATAATCATCTATCTGGCGACTCTACTGGAGTTCGAATCTCTTGGCGACTCCACATCATAGTCCTTGCTCAGTTTGTGAGGCATACTCGGAGAAATCCCCAAAAGTCACCAGTTGACCCAGTACATGACCCTGAAAAGATCATCAAAGAAAGAAAGATATCACAGAAAGGAGCATCAGGATTAGGTAAATCTAAACAATCCTCTATATCTTTGCAAGAAAGGCTTGTAACAAAACAAGTACATGCTGAGAGTATAGCCTCTGACACTAGCAGTGAAGAAAAACTTTCAGAGATTCATAAAGCTCCTTATTCTTTAGGTTCTCCTTTTGCTTTAAGCCTAAAGGAAACCTCACCCCCTACCCATCATATTCCTTTAGTCTTGTGAGTCACTCCTCAATTCCCTACCTTTCAGATTGCCAGTGCTCTTGTATCCACCACAGCCATGGCAGGTCCACAAGAACTCACCAAAATGGAGAGAATCATAGCTGCTAGGTATGGACCTCTAGTACTGCCCACTCCTTTGAATGCCATGCCTACTGGAGAATATCAGAAATACATGCCTAAGTTCACTGCGACTAAAGGGGTTACTGCTGAAGAACATCTTGAGTCATTTTATAGCTATGCCGGTAATCTAGACATTAGTGAAGATGATGCGTGGATGAGAGTATTTGTCCAAAGCCTAGATGGAGAGGCCATAAAATGGTTTATAGAATTGACCCCTAGATCTATAACAGATATTGAGGCCGTAGATGATGTATTCCTAAAGCATTGGGGGGATAAGAAAGACCTGCTCTACTACCATACTGAGTTTGGGAACCTAAAAAGGGAAAATGGGGAGTCACTTTCTGATTTCAATAAAAGGTTTAACCGCATGTACAGCAAGATACCAGCTGAAGTGAAACCCACTGCTACTTCTGCTAAACTTACTTATGCCAATGCCTTTGATTCTGATTTTGGTCTTGAGGGAGAGAAGATGTGCTTCTCTGGCCGAAATGCAGGATGCAGCCTTGGAGGTAGAATCCAACATCATGGCTGTAAAGAAACTCAAGGGATATGTTGATCGAAGGAGACAAAGGGGTGAGTCTTCCTCGTCTTCAGACCCCAAGATAGATAATATGACGAAGATGATAGAGTCACTAGCCTTTGAAGTCTCCAAATTAAAGGTTGAGCGGCACCCAGGGAAAGGAAGAGTTACTAATACCATTGTTCCTAGGAATCCGAATCCATATAGAAAAGCCAATGAGTAGTTGCAGATTATGCAAAGGAGAAAAGATGCCAATGAAGACCAAAGGGTGAAGACCCCTTTCAAAATGTAGTCATGGAAGAGGAGCAGTTCGAAGAAGATGATGAGATCCATTGTATGGAAGACAAAGGCAGTGCTTCCTTTTTTACCTTGGTTGCCTATGAAGAATCGCTATTCAAGGACCAGACCAGCCAAAAATGGGATGGTGGGGCTATTCTGCAAACCGAAGATCAACAAAGATATAATCTGAGGTCGAAGATGAACAATGCCAAGGAAACCCCTGTTCAAAGAGTTTTTGTCCCTGCAATGCAGCAAACTAACAAGAAAAAACGACCAACAGTTGATCCCATCATTCTCAAAGCTCCAGCTCAAGAGGTAAGAGGCCCCGACAAGTCCCCTTCTCCTTTCAGTTTTGAATCAGAAATCCAGAAGCTGAAAATATCTATACCTCTGGTGGAACTAGTGAAGAATGAAGCCTTTAAGAGACCCATCCTTGAGGCCCTTGAGCTTAAGGCCACACAGGCATCAAACGACTATGTGAATTTACAAGATGACAAACCTGCAGTTGTTCTTAGCCCAATGACTGAACCTTTTGATGACAATTCCCCATCATTCTATGTCTCCTTGACTATTCATGACAAAATCCTCCACAATTGTCTGCTGGACACAGGTGCCAGCCATAATCTAATGCCCAAGGCTGTCATGGATGAGTTAGGCCTTGACATCACTAGGCCTTATCATGACTTGTTTTCTTTTGATTCTAGGAAGGTGAAATGCTTGGGGCTAATCAAAGATCTAGCCATCACCTTATCTCAGCTGCCTATGAAGAGCATGATGATGGATATTGTGGTAGCAGATGTTCCCCCTAAGTTTGGCATGCTTCTTTCCAGGGGATGGATGAAAAGATTGGGTGGAACGTTACAAAATGATCTATCCTATGCTATTGTCCCAGTCTTTGGAGGTGAGAGTAGGAGATTATACAGGGAAGCTCAGTTAGCTTATATCATCAGTGATGAGAAGAATCCCACTAATCACCCCATCTATGTTGTTGACACTGATTTTGGAGCCTGTATCCTCCAAATTGAAGAATCCCAGTTGGCCTCCATGCAGCTCAGGAAACCTGTTTGTCAGGTCACAGAGGAAGAAGGCCCACAAATTTGGGACATGTTCTTTGATGGAGCTTGCTCTAGGGAAGCTGCAGGAGCAGGTGTAGTTCTGATATCTCCCACACAAGAATGCATACATTTATCTTTCAAGCTGACTTTTCAAGTCACAAATAATATATCAAAATACGAGGCTTTGATCTTAGGCTTGAACGCTACTAAAGAAATGGGCATCAAACATTTGAAGGTGTTTGGAGATGCAGACCTTATTATTCAACAGGTGAATAAGACATTCTAGGCGAGGCATTCCAGGCTGAAAGCATACAAAGATGAGGTATGGAAGCTCAAGGATTCGTTCAATAGCTTTAGTATTTCATAGACCCCTAAGGCTAAGAACCAACTCGTTGATTCCCTTGTTGTGTCTGCTAGTATGTTTGTTCCTCCTTTACCCCCTAGATTGACATATGAAGTCCAAGTAAAATACATACCGTCATTGCCTGATAATGTCAAGTATTGGAAAGTATTTGAAGATGATAATGAAGTCAATAAGTTTCTACAAGTCATTGATTAATTCTTTGAAATGCAAATTGATCAAGAGAATGAAGCCATGGAGGAATGCCATCCGTCCCAATTGAGAAACAAAATTGGTCAAGATAGCATTGTCCAACTGCCTAGTAATCATATACCCAAAGGGTTGGTGCCTCTAGAGAAGCTATTTGATCATAATGATGTACCCCATAAGCCTGCCCAGAAAGAGAATGAGTCTGTAGTCCATAGACACAATATAGGGAGCCCAAATCACCCAAAGTACATAAATCTGTCCGCCCACTTGTCTGCTGCCCAAAGCTCTGAATATTGCACCCTGATGAAGCAATTTGTTGATGTCTTTGCCTAGGAGTACAGTGACCTTAAGAATTATGACAAAAACATCATCCAGCATAAGATTCCACTGGAGAAAGACACCATCCCTTTTAAGCAGAAGCTGAGACCTATCAACCCTCTATTACTACCTTTGATCGAAAAAGAAATTAAGAAACTGTTGGCTGCCAAAATCATAGTTCCCATAAGGTATTCAAAATGGATAGCTAACTTGGTGGTAGTAAGGAAGAAAAATGGAGAAACTAGGCTTTGTTTTGACTTCAGAAATTTGAACAAGTGCTCTAAGAAAGACAGCTACCCCCTGCCCAAGATGGAACATTTGCTGCAAAAATTTTCAGGGGCTAGAGTCATGTCTTTCTTAGACGGTTTCTCAGGTTACAACTAGGTTGCTATACACCCAGAGGTTCAAGAGAAGACTGCCTTCACTACTCCTTGGATCACCTTCATGTACTCCAAGATGCCTTTTGGACTGATGAATGTTGGGGTTACTTTTTAGAGGGCCATGGACATAGCAGCCATAACAGTTTTTTCCAGCAGTCACAAGGAGCATTTGCAGCATTTGAAGGAGATGTTTCTGAAGTGCAGAAGGTTTGGAATCTCAGTAAATCCCAAGAAGTCGCAATTTGCTCTAGAAGAAGGCAAACTTTTAAGACATATTGTTTTTGTTGCAAGTGTCAAGATTGATCCAAAAAGGTTTCAAGCAATACAGACATTGTCCATCCCAAGGTCAAAAAAGGGAATTCAATCTTTTCTGGTTAAAATTAACTTTGTGAGGAGGTTTATTCCAAATTTTGTAGAACTAGTGAAGCACATCACCTCCATGCTAAAGAAGGGGTCAGAGATAAAATGGATAGAGGCTGCAAGAAGATCTTTGGAAGCCATTAAAAGAGCTATCATGGAGGCTCCCACCTTAGTTAGCCCATAATACACCAAGGAGTTTTATATTTTCTCTTTCACTTCTTATGGTACACTTGCAGCAGTCTTGTTGTAGAAAAATGGTGAAGGTGTAGAGCACCCAGTGGCCTTCTTTAGAAAAACTTTGAGGGATGCTGAATTAAGGTATGGCCTTATTGAAAAACAGGCATATGCTCTTATAAAGTCTTTAAAGGCATTCTGAATTTACATCTTGCACTCCAAAGTGGTTGCCTATGTACCTTCGGCTTCAGTAAAGGATATCCTAACGCAGCCAGATGTTGATGAAAGAGTTTAGCATAGAGGTAAAGCCCACCGAGCTTGTCAAAATCTAGGGCCTGGCTCAGCTTATGGCTGAGGAAAATTGTAGTTTGCTGGACATAAATTGCATAGGTGTAGAATCAGGAGTTGAAAAGGCAGAGGAGGCAACAGAAGAACAAGGGCAGAATCAGTCATTGGCTGAGAATTTGGCTACTTGTGAATGGTATTCCAGTATAGCTCATTTCTTGTTGAAGATAGAAGTCCCTCCAGGGCTTATCTCAAGTCAGGCCAAGACCATTAAGCTCAGATCAGCCAAGTTCTGTATTAATGAGAACCTGCTTTATTGGAGGGACCCATCTGGAATCCTCTTGAGGTGTCTAGACAAAGAACAATCTGTCGAAGTCATGCACCAGTTTCATTCCAGCATCTGTGGAGGGCATCATTATTGGAAAACCACAGCCCACAAGATCCTAAGGGCTGGGTATTATTGGCCTACTCTATTCTCTGATGTATTTTCATTTGTGAAGTCTTGTGACAGATGCCAGAGGTTTACAAGAAGACAACAGCTGAAATCTTTGCCCCTGAAGCCAATACACACCAATGGTCCCTTCCAGCAGTGGGGTTTAGATTTCATAGGGGAGATTAATCCACATTCCAGTGGTCAACATCGGTGGATATTAGTAGCCACTAACTCTTTTACCAAATGGATTGAAGCCATACCCACTAAGAAGGTTGATCACCAGGTTGTCATGAAGTTCTTAACTGAGAATATTTTTACCAGATTTGGTTGCCCGACCAAGATAGTTACTGATAATGCAGTAGCTTTCAAAGCGAGGGAATTGGTGGACATGTGTGAATCAATGGGCATTAAATTAGTGCATTCTACCTCATATTATCCTCAAGGCAATAGCTTGGCAGAATCATCCAATAAAATCCTGGTAAGGATAATCAAAAAACTACTGGAAGACAACAAATGGAACTGGGATTCCAAGTTGAAGTTTGCATTGTGGGCTGACAGAGTTACCACCAAGAATCCATAGGGCACTCTCCATTCAAGCTGGTGTATGGTACTGAGGCTGTTTTCCAATCCAATTGACTCTCCCTGTGGCCAAATTCTTGCAAGAGGAGCAGGATGAGGAAAATGACATGGCAAGAAGGATGAGTGACTTGGTTGAAGTTCACCAAATCAGATATCAACTAATTGAGAAGTTAGTAGCGCATCAAAAGAAGATCAAGGAGGCCTTTGATAAAAAGGCGAAGATAGACAGTTTTCAAGTTGGTGACTGGGTTCTCAAATGGGATGCCTTGAAGGAAAAGAAGGGCAACCATGGTAAATTTGATGCCTTATGGGCAAGACCGTTGGTCATTGATCGAGTTCAAGGGAACAACACTTTCACTCTGCAAATTTTAGAGGGGGAAGATGTTTTTGATGGCCTAGTCAAAGGGCGGTTTTTGAAACTTGTTTCATTTATGGCTTTAAAGCCTTGGTAGTGTAAATAATGTTTTTCAGTTTTATTTATGCCAGTTTTATTTATGCAGAATAGACTCCACGCCCAATGGAAAACTAAGAGGAAGTTTTGATTTTTGGTCTTACTGGAAAGGCAGTGGTCTAGAGTTCTTGAAACCTCACAGGGAGGATTTCATCCCCAGAAGGAGCCAGTGTTAGCCCTGAGGTGCAGCGCTGACATTTTGAAGGCTAAAGGAAGGACATGGTTTGCTTCGTTGTCCTAAAGAGTACCCCACACAGGCCATTACCCCACTTTCCTCACTCTTCCACTTACATTTCATTTCATTTGTTTCCTAACCCGACCCTCACATCCCGACAAAACCCTCTTTTGCTTTAGTCTTAAGCAAATTAACCCAAAACCCCCCGCAAAACCTTACCTTTCCGTTATACGCGCCCTCTATGCATTTCTCGAGGATGTCCCGTATTTCTGTGTCCCTCTGTCGTTGATCTTTCCCCTACCGATCTAACGGCCCATGTTTCACGATCAACAAAACATGCTCGATCATTCCCGCCATTAGATCACCCCTGCCAGATCTAACGGCTGTCACCCATATCACGCGAGCAACAAGCGAGAGGAATACCCTCCCGATAAAGGTTGTTTTTCTCTCTCCTCCGCTGCTACGTGTCATCCACTAAATGGAATTGGGCAGACTTCGCTATTTACCACTTATCGCCCGATGCCCTTCCGATAGAAACCGTAATCTCCCAAACAAAACCACCCCTGTTGCACACCTCCTCTGCCCGATAGTCGTCCGATCTACTCACCCGAGATCTAACGGCCTGGACATGTTCCTCTCTCACCACGACCTCAGGCCTCCTACGCCCGATCTCCATCGTGCATTCCCCTCAATCCAACGACCCTCGTTCATGATCGCTCATGCTTGTCCTCCTCCACTCTGTCATTTCTCCATCCGTCCGATTTGACACGTCCTCCCACCCATGCACCTCGTACTCCACTTCCTATCAGTTACCTGGGGAAGAAGGTGGTTGACTCTATCAGTATTGTGATAGTCGGATCGTTGAACTGAATTAATAAAAAGCATGGCTGAAGGAAGAAGGACACAACACGATCTCTGCAAACAGAATTAAACAGTCATGGAGCCTCACCGGCACAATCAAGCCAACCACCTAACAAGGCAGTGTTGTACCAGGATTAATTACCGCTTTCGTGATGGAAGGGAAATTGTGTCCTTGAACGCAACCAGGCAGTTAATGACAGTAGGGGATAGATTAAGACACCTCCAGCCCTAAAAAGCTGGAGAGCATTGTAAAGAGCTATAAATAGCTAAAAGCAAGATGTAATCAGGGTTCAACTTCTGGAGACTGTAGATATTCTGTTCCTTGCAGCATCTCATCTTCATTCTCAGTAATACAAGCTTCTTTTGCTGTTACATGTTCAATGTCCATTTCCCTCCTATTTTAAACTTGCACCTGGATAAGTTTATTCATGTTTTCTCCTATATCTAATGTTAGATAACTGTCATCTTATCTCTGCATTGGTAAATTGGATTTGCTATTGAATAGGTCATCCATGTTTCTTCTGTATCTAACGCTAGATAACTGTCATCTTATCTCTGCGTTGATAGATTAGATTTGCAAGCTTCATTTACTGGCTGCAGCTGGCCATCATATGTCATGTATGCATCTGCTGGTGTGGTTAGTATTCTCCATTCATTCACTTAATCTGCAAACTATTGAGCATTAGTAGTCTAGAGCCTTGTAGGCTGAGGGTGTTCATGCATGTCTGGAGTGAAAACAGAGTTGAAGTGGTTATCTGGCTTGAACCAAACAATCATCCATTCCAATAGTTCCTAGAACAATATTGAAGATTATATGTTACCAGGCATCTCCGAGTTACAACCTAGGAGAGTTTCTTGGGGCGATAACAGTCACCAAAACAGAAGCTACTTTTAAACTGAATTCTACAAACCAATAACTTCAATTCCTCCATTATATAAAAGTAAATAACAAATTATAAAAATCATCCTTTCTATATCAATAAAATAAATAAACTACTTTATATGTACAATAATTACACTCATAAGTGTCCCTCAAATTGAACACTAACATGTTAATCTGTTTTAATCCAAATCTTTATCCTATGGTCATAAATGAAAGATTCGAGCACACTCTAGTCTCTACTCTACATCAATGAATAGAAATTCAAATATTAAGTATCTTATATCTCTAATGTTTACCGTTTTAAATTTAATACAATTAATGAAATTATCATGCAAATTATCAAATAACATTATGTGAAGACATTTTACTTTTTCACATTCACCTAATAGAATTATGAAATTATTATGCAAATTACCAAATAAATCATGTGAATATAACTATTTATAAAATATATAGTTACATTAAAATATTAATTTTGAAAAGAAAAAAATACCAATCAATATATATCAACCATATTTACTAATATAGTAAAAATTTGATTTTGCTAGTTTGTAAATTATATAGAATAAGTGTAATAAGTGAGTAAAACACATACCCATCACCTTCTCCAAAACTTCCACGCATAAAATGGTTGCATCAAGAGGCAATCTACGACCTAGTATAGGGGATATGTGTAGGCATTAGACGTTAGACGTTAGATGTAATATAAATATGTCAACATTTTTTAAATGTTGACTCTACTACACATTACATTAAGTGGAAATACACATAAAAATATATATACATAGAGAAAAAGCATAACTAAACAAGATTTTAATTTTAATTTTATATATTAGTTGCGTCGAGAGACACTCTACAACCTAGTATTGGGGAGATGTGTGGGCATAATGTAAAAAAGTATATCAACATTTTTAAATGTTGGCTCCAAGAGAAGGCATAAGGCTTTACACTTGTTACTCCTTCCGCCTACACCTACCTACAGGTTAGTGAGAAAATACTTCAACCCCACAAGGTGCGGTTGGTGGCAGGGAACTCAGAGGAGGAGTTGTCAAACTAATCCTGATTCTCTATGTCTAAGCTATATCCTAGGTTAGCTAAGGAGGGTGGTCCCTAAAAAAAAGTTAAGTTAAAATAAATGTGAGTTTCAAGGAGAGATGTTAAAGTGTAAGTGGATTAATTTTAAGAATTTATGAGCAAAATATGGTACGAGCAATACAAATAATTTAACATGATAAAACCATAAAATCAGTGCCTTATAAAGAGTTCGGTTAACAAAATAAAAGATACATTGGTTCCAAGTAAAGATAGAATGCTTCTAATAATGAAAGAAAAGTAACCATGAAATGCAAACAAAAAATGTTAACACAAGATATTTGTAAGGTATAAAATCAATTCATGAATCAAAACATATCTTGCCAAAACTCAACAACTTTGAAATAAGAGATGATAAATGATAAATCAAGATGTCAATATGGAATTAGATTTGAGCATGAAATGAAAGCACTTATTACCAATTTGAAGAATCCCAATACTTGCTTCAAAATGTTTCTTGAAAATAAACTTTCCAATATAACCACTCAAAACATCAAGAGAAGTAAAGTAAATGTGATGGAAGGCGCTCTTGGTTAATTTTATTAGTTTGCCTCTATAATAATATTTGCAATTAACTCTTCAATCCTCAGGTCTCACCCTCGCCCCAAGATATGGATCTCATAGTGAGGGGTCAATAGAGGAGTAGAGGATCCCTACGATGTCTACTTCAACCAATTTATGTTGGAGGTAAAATTTTAGTGAGGTTTTGAAAGCCTTGCTGGGAGCCTTCCTATACTAAAATGCCTAGATGAGAGTGCAGATTGTGTTAATTCCCCAATTAAAATACACTTACATGCAAATGTTTCATAAATAGAAAATGAGATAGCTTGTAAAACTTTGAGAATTTAGCATGTAAATGAACTCATATGTGCTTGCATGGAAAATAAGCAAATGAAGTAGATTGTTTTAAAGCTACGATTGTTCCAATAGAATTGCTTCAAAAGTTATCAATGTGTATAATCAAAAAAGTGAAGCATGTACTTGAAGGAATAATCAAAACTTGCCACAATGTTGAATGTTTGCACATAAGATAAAATTTACTCAAAATTTACAAGTTGAAGCTTATGCATGTGAGAGATTTAAAATTAGGAAAAAATGCATGTGGATTGAAATGAGTTAATTCTTAAGCATGAATTTAAGTGTTTAAAAGTTCAGAAAACCAGAAGTAAAAAAATTAGTTAAACCATAAGAATTCCCTCCTCAAATTAAAAAGGGGGATACCATGGGAAAAATCACAAGCTCCCTCAAAACATAAATTTTATTTTATTAATGCTTGAGATGGGTAAAAATGTCTCCAAAAAGCTGCCCACAATATGCGAGAGATATTTACAAAGTGCAAGAATTTAACAAGGCTAGACTCTCTCTCAAAAATATACAACAACAAGCTACAAGGCTCAAAATTCCCTTCAAAAGGTAGTTGCAAGGCTCAATAAGGCCCACGGCCTAAGTGAACATGCTTCTTCCCCTGAAATGCTTACGTCCTCCCTTGAGTGTTCACGGTTTCCCTTGAAAAATCGATCCTTGAAATGGGTGAGGGGGTCTTGCATACACACAAGTAGGTAGTTTCTCTATGTCTCTCCTCAAAGCTCTTTGCTGTCAAATGCTTCAAGCTCATGGGCTGCAAAATTAAAACCAAGAGTTAATCAAAACAAACAAACTAGAAACAAATTTAATGTGCAAAAATACTAGCTCAAGTATGGGGAGTAAACCCCCATACTTGTCTAGTTTTGATGATGGCTCTTGAAAAACAAATATGACTTTGAAAAGTTAGAATAAAATATGTATTTAAATGATGATCAAGTAACTATAGACTGAACAAACTCCCTCTTACTTCGTTGGATGGAAGACTTTGGAGTAGAATATGGCTAAGTCTTAGATTACTATGGCTCCAGGAGTTAGTTGATCTCATGAAGATTTCCTCCACTTCCAGATGGATTCCTGCACACAAAATGAAAATATTTCTTACACACTTGAAAGAAATATTAGTTCATACATGGATTAGAGCAATATAATAAATAGGATAACCAAATATACCTTCGAAAATGACTTGGAAATCCTATTCCTAGAATATTACTCTAAATCAATGGGTGTGCAAGATAGCTTGCACACACCAATCCAAATAAGATGACAAATACAATCTAATACTCATTCAATATGCAAAAGGAAATGAACATAATAGCAATAGCATGAAAATAAGTCACCTCATATCACCAATAGAACATAAGCCATGTATCCCCAAAGTCTTGATTATATTAAAAATATGCAAGTACAAACAAGCAGAGTCTCCTCAAGCCCAATAGCTCATAACATGATTACAAATCAAAGCCAATGGCTCATTTAAATATAACCATGGGAGAAAATACCAATAACCAATGCAATGAAATATGGTTGAGATTGACAATCCCAAAGCAAAGTTGAGTTCTCCAAGTGGCAAAGGAACTTATGTAGCATGTTGCGAAGTGGCGACGAGTATTCCTTGGATGGCAGCGTATGTGTTTAAGTGGCACAAGTGTGAAGCTATGTGGGAAACAAGGGAAACATATCCAAAAATTTTATGTTGAATAATGCCACATGAACAATTATATAATTGTTGCGAACTACCATTAGATCAATGTTGTCCCATGTACCCACAGTCCTCCAAACTTGTGTAAATTTATCCATGCGTTAACTGTTGTAGAACTCTGCATACAAGTGGAAGGTAAGTGGAATAAAGTGGATACATATCTCCATAATTTTATGTGTTAATTAAACCATCCAATATGCACTGAGATCCTTATGTTGGCAACGTACATGTGATCACAATGTTGACCATTGATTGTTGCCTGGGTGGAGTCTTATTTGTTGTTGTGCGTATATCTTTGGGATTGGCTGGCAACGTATGGATTGTTTGCATGGAGTCACGTGTATCCAAGTAGACAACCAAATCTTCAACAAACAAATCAGTTAACCCTCAGTAAACTTGTGCTCATTTTCTACTAGCAGAATAACTCCCTATGACATGTGCGTTGAACTTTAAGTGGGCCAGCGTGGACCTTTGAATTTAGCATGTGCCTTTTATCTCTTTGAGTTATACATAGATCATAAATAGTGAGGTGGGGTCCCTTCCCACTCACTTAGTTTACCTTTGCACTCTAATTCCAAACTTAAATTAAATCAAAAGTGAACTTTAACAATTCGATGTGCCTCATGAACTTCAACGTGGAACCTTGTTGACTGCCTTTGACTACCCTTTGACTTTGATTTGGAACTTTGACTAGGGATTTCCTCGATGTGGTGAGCCCCACATCGATGTGTCGTCACCTCTGATATTCCCTTATATTTCCATGTCAAAATTTGACTTATTTTTCCTTTTGGGAAAAAATTCTAAATTTTTCCAATTATTCATTTTTTTTAATTTTTTCTTCATTTTTACCACTAACATTAGGAAAATTGGTTTTTGAGACACTATAAGTCATTTTTTGACTCTCAAAGTTGATCCTAGGATAATGTTGGGCCTCTGAGGATGAATTTCGAGTAGTCATGTGCCCTATACATTTCCTAAGACCACTTATTTACATCATTACATAGAAAATAATAAAAAAAATCTCGTTTTGCGGGAAATTTTTAATTATTAAAAAATCCTACTTAGACCTAGTCAAATTCTGTGAAATTTCAGAGATGATCTAACATGGTAATATACACTAAATATAGACACTAAGATGAATTAGGGGCTCAACCTTCGAGTTGTCACCCCGACTTTGGGGTAATGCAATGAGTGAAAAAATTAGAAAATTATCCGTTGCTAAAAAGCGGGAATAATTAACCAAGTAAAAAAAACACTCCAAGGTGTACTCACTTATTGATCGAGTCCCAACACCTTAGGCCTGTTACATGGATTTATTCATCATGCTAGTGACATTTATACAATATCCCCATAGGGCTACAGAATTTGAGGATTGAAGAAGAAAATGATAAGAAGAAGAAGTAGAGTTTAAAAACTCTGGTAATATGATGATGACTGATGGTACAAGCATCCTTTGGTACATCCTTGGGCATGGTGTCTTTAGATAATCATCAGGTACTACTCTGATGGTCAACATTTGGCTCCATATGGGGATGCATGCTAGATATGAAGTGATAGTGTGCAAGAACCTAAAATATGCATCCACCGATAAAAGACATATATCAGCAGTATCCATTCAAAATATCATCAAATGAAATCGAGTACAAAAAATCAGAAATGGAAATTTATTCTAAGAGCATAAATGAAAATTTATTCATGAAATAACACTACTTAAACAAAAATGACAAGGCATAAGGGTAGAAATATGATACAAAAAGATGCCCCAAGGAATCAAATATGCTCAATGAAGTTCACGCTGAGAACCTGCCTACTTTCAGGCAGATCCATGGGCTTCTTTTCTGATGTGCCTTTCCAATTCTGAATATCTTAGGACTTTGATCCATCCCAACGTTGTGTTGTACATGGTCATCATATTTACCAAATCCTTTTCGTTTTTTTCTTTTCTTCTTAATAGATTGTGATGTTGATGTTGATGTTGATGCGATTAAAGTATATCTTTTTTCTCGATCTTGGAAGTGCTGAGATGAAAAATTCGAAGTATCCAAGACTTCTTTGACCTACCTTTCTCCATTATGCATCTTCTCTGACATGGGTGATGGATCAATCTCATAAGTATAAACCTGATTCCCCTCATCTTCCTTACTATCCAGGTCTCCATCAATTAGCCATTTTTCAATGGAGTAAATGACCTCCTCATAATGAGATGAAGAGTGATTTGGTGGATTAGGAGGCTTATGATTTGTTTCTTTGTTCTTTTCCCATTCGTCATCTGACCTAAGCTGAAATTTGTGTACCTGTGATCTTTCCATTTCCTCCAACCTATTCTTAAAAGTGACATGATTAGCCTTTTGAGCTTAGTCTCGAAGTATCCACAATAGAAACCATATTTGTCAACGTTTCAAATCCCAACAGGGATCCATCATCAGGACCAATCTGAGTGATGATAGAAGAAGAAATTTGTGGTATTATAAATAGTTAAAGAAATGTTTTGATTCTGAGCAAGAACGAACTAGGGAAGCTATCCCCAACACCTCATAGGAATTAAGAACCGTAGGTATTAATTTAACATCAACCAGCAACGTATCAAGCGCTAAGTCCCTGGAGTTCACAACTACTGAGGGTGGCGTTGATAAACTAAGTGATAAAAACCCAGGCGTAGGACAAGCCATTGGAAACGATATCTTAGGCTCCAGCTTATCCTTGGGAATTCTTCCCAAAAGAAAGGTGGTTAATTTGTCCTCCCAGGAATTAAGCCCAGAAGTTATTAGTGTTCTCAACAAAGGTTTAGGGTTTGTAGTTGCTCCGAAGAGCATTCCGATTGAGAAGATCATTTGTAGCATAGAGGATGGAATAAATAACCTCTCTATGGAAGATAAGGAGGCATTGAGACAAGAATTTTCTCTCATAATGAGGAAGGCTAGAATTCCCAAGAGTAATTTAAGTAAGGAAGAGAAAACTGCCTTTAGGTCCCTACAAAATAATGACAAAATTGTGGTTCTTAAGGCAGACAAGGTGGCGGCAGCAGTGATCCTGGATAAAGAATACTATATTTGTAAAATGAATGAACACCTTAATTGTGGTAGTTATAAGAGGCTTAGCACTAATCCAATTCCTAAGATTATGAGGGAGGTCAAGAAGGCAATTTCAGACTCCAACCTTGAAGAAAAATTAAAGAAGAAATTAACTCCTTCCCGTGAAACCATCCCAAGAATTTATGGGTTGCCTAAGATCCATAAGGAAAGGGTTCCTCTTAGACCAATAGTTAATACTATTGGCTCCCCAACCTATGAACTCACAAAGTATGCTGCCAAAATCCTTAGACCACTAGTTGGGAATACTAATTCTTTTATTAAGGACTCCCATGATTTTGTGAATCTTATAAAAAATGAGAGGGTAAACCATGATGACATATTGGTAAGTTTTGACGTAGTGCCGTTATTCACCAAAATTCCTTTGGATGAAGCTATTTATGTTATAAAGGAGGTCATTGACCCAGAAACTGCAAAACTTGTTGACTGCTTACGGTCAAAATTGACCGTTTTGACATTCCAATAAGGATATTATGAGCAGACATCTGGGGTGGCAATGGGATCACCCCTCTCGCCAATTGTGGCTAAGTTAGAATACTTTGAAAATAAGGCCCTTGAATCATAGAGCAGAAAGGAGGGTGTTATCTCAGATACCTAAGGCCCAAGACCTAACCCAATGTGGTAGAGTTTTCCTACCATATATTCAAGGGGTGACAGATAAGATTGCCAAAATCCTAAGAAAGAAATACATAGTCACTCAGTTCTCAGCACCTGGAACAATTAAGCATGGTATGTGGTCTATCAATGATGATATTGATAGATAGCAACTCAAATGGGTTTATAAAATTGATTGTTCTTGTGGTAAAAGTTACATTGGCGAAACATGTCTTTCTTTGCAAAAAAGACTGAAATAACATGGAGCTAATATCAAGAACGGAAGATCTCATACTTCAGCCCTTGCGGAGCATTCCTCAAAAAAAAAACATCAAGTTTGTTTGGAAAGTTCCTCAATTATCGCAAGGGAAGAGCAACATCAAAGAAGGAAGATCAGGGAGGCTCTTGAGATTATAAAACACCCACAGAATCTCAATCGGGACAATGGTATTGAGATCAGTGGGAGTTGGCTTCCCTTAATTAGAAGGTTAGAACCACCAAAAACTTCCCAGGTAATCAGGTAGTTGTTTTTCTCTCATGTCCTTATAACTATCCTATAACTATATAAGGATAATATTAATTCATAAAAATAAAATTAAAATAGATATTATGATTAGGTTTTATAATAATTATTATCATTTAAATATAAAGATTATTTTATTTATAATAATAATAATAATAACAAATTAATTATAATAGTAATCGGTTTTCAACTATAAATAAAATCTATTTATATTATTATATTATTATGTATTAATAATATAATAAAAACTATCTAATCTAATATAGTTTAACAAAACTATCTAATCTTATATAAATAATTATAATATAATTATTATTCTTAATAAATTATTATTATTATTGATTTCTTATAATCACAAAAATAAAGAATTATTGATAAGGAATTTTATAATAATATTAATTATTAATTAATTATAATAAGAATTATGAAAACATAATTAAAAATTTAAACTATATAAATTAACTATTATTATCAATTATTAAATAATTAAAATTATTAATAATAATAATTTATTTATGATAATAATAATAATAATATCCATTGTTATTAGTTATCACTGTTATTAGTTATTATTTAGAATATAAATTAGTTTTTTGAGTAGAATTAATCTACTAATCTAATCACCTAACATAAAATCTATTATATAAATCCATTATAAAAATTTAAATAAAATATTAATTTCAATATATGAATTTTTATTTTAAATAATAATAATAAACAATCTAAACAAGAATTATGATAAAACTTTTATCACCGTTAATAAAAATATAAATTAAATAAAATTATTAGCCGACCTTCATTCAAAACATTTCTTTAACTATTTATCCTACCATAAAGCTCTTCTTCTATCATCACTCAATTTGGTCTTGATGATCGATCACTGTTGAGATTTCAAATGTTGGCAAATATGGTTCCTACTGTGGATACGCCAAAACTAAGCTCAAAAGAAATAAACCACAGATGCCTAAAGTCTAGAATGATTAGCCTTCATAGCACTTATCTCCTTGGCATGATTCGTTTCCATGGTGTTGATTAATTGTACTTGTTTTTCTTCCATGGAAAGCAATCTATTTTGAAGAGCGACCATTTGACTAGAATGATTGACCTCCATGGTATTCATTTCCTTTATCTTGTTTGATTGAGATCCATGTTCTTAATTACTTGTGTGTGATTTACCTCCATGGTCTTAATGCGTTGAGCTTGGTTGCATTGCATATCCTTAATCATTTGAGTCAACCCCTTGATGAGATCCTTATCATTCTCATTTGCTTGAGTTTTCCCTTTGATATTTCTTTCATCTCCATATTTTTCTTCAAATGCGTCAATGATTGATTCTAGAGAATCGAAATTATTAGCAGGTAAATCTATGAACCAATCCATAGCATCACTATCTAATGAAAAGATGAAAAGTATCATTTTAACGTCCTCATGGTTAATATCATGGCACCATTTTCTCACAAAGGTGGAAAGTCCTAAGGTGAGTTTCAGTATTGATGCCATTGTTACCTAGAAAACTAGGCAACTCTTCAATAGCCCTGAATGTTAGTAAAATCACAAGAGGTGAATAAATCATTCATGGTGTCACACTCACTTGACCCTGAAAGAGAAAATGGATACTAAAGAGAGGCTATTGCCCAAGATTAGCAAGAAGTCTGCAAGAAGAAGGCTTCAAGGATAAATCATTTCAAAAAATGAAATAAGTGGAGTTGCCACTTGAACAAGAATCTAACTTTGAAATCCAATATGCAAAAACCAAAAGTTAGTCGACTTTCTAGGTACAACAAGGCTTGTCATCGGCAATGGCACCAAAAATTTTACTCCTACCACCTACACCTACCTATAGGTTAGTAAGAAAATCCTTCAACCCCACAAGGTGTGGTTGGTGGCAGGGAACTCAGAGAAGGGGTTGTCACACTAATCCTGACTCTCTCCGTCTAAGTTATCTCCTAGGTTACCTAAGGGGGGTGGTCCCTAAAGGAAAAGTTAAGTTAAAAGAAATGTGAGGTTTTAGGAGAGATGTTAAAGTGTAAGTGGGTTACTTTTAAGAATTTACGAGCAAAATATGATATGAGCAATAAAACTCATTTAACATGATAAAACCAATGCCTTATAAAGATTTTTCTCAACAAAATAAAAGATACATTTGCTCCAGGTAAAGATAGAATGTTTCAATAATGAAAACAAAGTAAACCTGAAATGAAAACAAAAGATGTTAGCACTAGATATTTGTAATATATAAAATCACTTCATGAATCAAAACATGTCTTTCCAAAACTCAACAACTTGAAAATAGGAGATATTAAATGTTAAATCAATATGTCAATATGGAATTAGATTTGAGCATTAAATGAAATCACTTATTATCAATTTGAATTATCTCAATACTTGCTTCGAAATGTTTTTTGAAAATAAATTTTGTAATATAACAACTCAAAACATCAAGAGACAAGTAAAGTAAATGTGAATGAATGTTTTTTTGGTTAATTTTATTAGTTTATCTCTACAACAATATTTGCAATTGAACTCTTCAATCCTCAGACCTCACTCTCGCCCAAAGATATGGATTTTACAGTGAGGAATCAATAGAAGAGTAGAGGGTCCCTAAGATGTATACTTCAACCAACTTATGTTGAAGATAAAATTTTAGTGAGGATTTGGAAGCTTGGATTGGGAGCCTTCCTATACTAAAATGCCTAGATGAGAGTGCAGATTGTGTTAATTCCCCAATTAAAATATACTTACATGCAAATGATTCATAAATGGAAAACGAGATAAATTGTAAAATTTTGAGGGTTTAGCATGTAAATGAACTCATATGTGCTTGCATGGAAAATAAGCAAATGAAGTAGATTGTTTTAAAGCCGCGCTTGTTCCAATAAAATTTCTTCAAAAGTTATCAATGCATATAATAAAAAAAAATGAAGCATGTACTTGAAGGAATAATCAAAACTTGTCACAATGTTGAATGTTTGCACATAAGATAAAAATTGCTCAAAATTTATGAGTTGAAACTTATGCATGTGAGAGATTTAAAATTAGGAAAAAT
Source organism: Pinus tabuliformis (assembly GCA_031772625.1). NCBI lineage: Eukaryota > Viridiplantae > Streptophyta > Pinopsida > Pinales > Pinaceae > Pinus > Pinus tabuliformis. The sequence goes on along the minus strand of CM062809.1, from coordinate 160,018,207 downwards.
TGCATGTGGATTGGAATGAGTTAATTCTTAAGCATGAAATTAAGTGTTTAGAAGTTAAGAAAACTAGATGCAAAAAAATCAGTCAAACCATAATAATTCCCTCCTCAAATGAGGAAAGGGGATGCCATGGGAAAAATATCAAGCTCCCTCAAAGCAAAATTTTTATTTTATTAGCGCTTGAGATGGGTTGAAATGCCTCCAAAGGGTTGCCCACAATATGAGATAGATCTTTACAAAGTGCAAAAATTTAACAAGGCTAGACTCTCTCTCCAAAATATACAACAACAAGCTACAAGGCTCAAAATGTCATTCAAAAGATCGTTGCAAGGCTCAAAAAGGCCCACGGCCTAAGTGAACTTGCTCCCTCCCATGAAATGCTTACGGCCTCCCTTGAGTGCTCATGGTTTCCATTGAAAAATCGATCCTTGAAATGGGTGAGGGGGTCCTACATGCACACAAGTAAGTAGTTTCTCAATATCTCTCCTCAAAGCTCTTTGTTGTCCAATGCTTCAAGCTCATGGGCTGCAAAATGAAAACCAAGAGTTAATCAAAACAAATTAGAATAAAAATTTAATGTACAAAAATACTAGCTCAAGTATTGGGAGTAAACCCCCATACTTGCCTAGTTTTGATGATAACTCCTGAAAAGAAAATATGAGTTTGAAAAGCTAGAATAAAATAAGTATTTAAATTATTATCAAGTAACTATAGAGTGAAGAAAATCCCTCTTGCTTTGTTGGATGGAATAATTTGGAGTGGAATATGGCTAAGTCTTGGATCATTATGGCTCTAGAAGTTGGTTGATCACATGAAGATTTCCCCCACTTCCAGATGGATTCCTGCACACAAAACGAATTTTTTTCCTGCACACTTGAAAGATATATTAGTTCATACATGGATTAGAGAAACATTAGGATAACCAAACATTCCTCTAAAAATGACTTGGAAAGCCTATTCCTAGAATATTACTCTAAATCAATGAGTGTGCAAGATAGCTTGCACACACCAATTCTTATGTTGGCAGTGTACATGTGATAACAACTTTGACCATTGAGTGTTGCCTGCATGGAGTCTTATTTGTTGTTGTGCATATATCTTTGGTATTGGTTGGCAGCGTATGAATTGTTTGAATGGAGTCATGTGTATCCAAGTGGCCAACCAAATCTCCAACAAACAAAGCTTTTAAGCCTCAGCAAACTCGTGCTCATTTTATGCTGGCAGCATAACTCCCCGTGACATGTGCATTGAACTTTAAGTGGGCCAGAGTGGACCTTTGAATTTAGCATGTGCCTTTTGTCTCTTTGAGTTATACGTAGATCATAAATAGTGAGGTGAGGTTACTTCCCACCCATTTAGTTTGCCTTTTCACTTTAATTCCAAACTTGATTTAAATTAAATCAAAAGTGAACTTTAACAATTCAATTTGTCTCATGAACTTCAATGTGGAACTTTGTTGGCTACCTTTGACTACAATTTGACTTTGATTTGGAACTTTGACTTGGGATTCCATCCATGTAGTGGGCCCCACATAGTTGCCACATCACCTTTGATATACCCTTATATTTCCATGTCAAAGTTTGACGTATTTTGAATTTTGGAAAAATTTCTAAATTTTTCCAATTATTCAATATTTTGAATTTTTTCCTCATTTTTGCCACTAACATTAGGAAAATTGAATTTTGAGAGACTATAAGTCATTTTTTGACCCTCAAAGTGGGTTCTAGAATAATCTTGGGCCTCTAATGATGAATTTAGAGTAGTCATGCTCCCAAGACACTTCCTAAGACCATTGGTTTACATCATTACATAGAAAATAAATAAATAAAATCTTGTTTTGGGGAAAATTTTTAATTATTAAAAAATCCTACTTAGACCTAGTCAAATTCCGCGAAATTTCATAGATGACCTAACATGATAATACAGATTGACTCTGAACACTAATATGCATTAGGAGATCAACCTTCAAGTCATCACCTCGCCTTTGGGGTAATGCAATGAGTGAAAAACTTAGAAACATATTCTCCACTAAAAAACAAGATAATTAACCAAGTAAAAAAAAACACTCCAAGGTGTATTCGCTTGTTGATCGAGCCCCAACACCATAGGCCTGTTACATGGCTTTATTCATCATACTAGTAACATTTATACAATATCCCCATAGGGCTGCAAAATCTGAGGACAGAAGAAGAAAATGATAACAAGAAGAATTAGAGTTTAATAACTCTGCTAATATGATTATCATTGATGATACAAGCATCCTTTGGTACATCTTTGGGCATGGAGTATTCAGATCATCATCAAGTGCCACTCCAGTGGTCAACAACACTCACACATTACTTATATTCCAAGCAATATAAAATTTATTCACAATCTTTCGTATAAACGAAAAATTACCCAATTCATATAATCCAAGGCTCTTCTCCCAAGAGTAGCACTGCATTTAATTAACCTCCTTTATTACAAAATACACATCTATCTGATCCATCCTTGCATCCAGATTCAATGCAGTTTGTAAAAATGTGAACAGGCTAATTTTATGCATATTTGATCCCAAAAAAGAAATACCAATTAAACTCCAAAACTTAAAACAGTCATATTGCCAATTTTTCAGCACTACATAAACAATGTTGGTGTCCATTTTAATGTGTTAAGAATGTTGTAACCAACTATATACAAGTTTCAAACATAGTTAAATGGCATTGATTGTATCTTCAGAGGATAAAAACCTAATGCGTTGTAAACCAGCTACAACATTTGAAAGCATTTGTAAATTTTATGTCTTGATATTAAATAAAAGGAGTGAGCTTCAAGGATATATCTCACACAAGCTTTATATTACTGAGACCAACTTAGTACAAAGGTTTGGTTGGATTTTATTTGTAATCGTGAAGTACATGAGGATGGATAAGCAAGGTAGCTTCTAATGAAAATGAAGCAAGTGAAATTCCTAGGAAGTTTGCAAAACAATGTAAGATTTCTAAACCTATATCATGTATATACATTTTTTTATTTTTTTTATTCATTCTTATACTCTCTTTTAAGGATATATATTTTAACTTATCGTTATTTATGTTATCACTATGAAACCTGGTAAAGAGGTTTGCTTAATAAAGATATACATATCTATTAGCACTAAGCCTAATTACTCTTGATCATGTTGGGTAACTAATTCATATAAGCCAGTGTTAAGTGAGGTTATAATACATTAAATCTAATATATGTTAATAATTTAGGGTGAAATTTTAACATAATATTAAGTTTTATATATATATATATATATATATATATATATATATATATATATAGATATTTGAGTGAAAACGCTTCAGTATAATATGAGATTTAATATTATTATTAAATCTAATATTAATATTAAACATTTAATCCTAATATATTATAATATTATTATTATTATATTAAATTTAATAACTTCAAATTTTAATAATTTTAATTTTAATATAATATTAAATTTGATATTTTATAATAATATTAGTATTATAAAATCAATATCCATATATATTAATATATTAGGATAAAGAGGTTTAATATAGCATTACATATAATCTTATATAATGCATGAATATTAAGTTTCGAAATTATGGATATTAATATTATATTATATCCATCTTATAAGACAGAGGGAGGTGCGAGAGAGAGAGATTCTATGTTTGGGGGGTGAGATAGATAGACAAAAAAGGAGAGACAACAAGAGATATAAATATAGATGGAGGGGGGAGAGAGGCAATAAGAGTGAAAGAGAGAGACAAGGGAAGGGAGGGAGGGAGAGATAGATAGACATGGAGAGAGAGATCTTGTGTGTTCGGGGGGTTGAGATAGAGAAACAAAAAAAAAAAAATGGAGGGAGATATAGATGTAGATGGCAGGGGGGGAGAGAGAGAGGGAGAGAGATGGGGGGGAGAGGGAGCGAGAGATACAATGTTATTCAATGAAATAGATGCATTGATTTTCAATGTAGGTGTTGATTCCTAATCTTATTTGATTGATTGCACTGGATGTACAGATTTCATTGTAATTGTTGATTTCTAATATTATTTGATTGCTTGCACTAGATACATTGATTTCAGTGTAGGCATTGATTTTGAATCCTATTTGATTGCTTACACTAGATGCATTAATTTCGATGTAGATGTTGATTTCTAATCATATTTGATTACTTGCACTAGTTGCATTGATTTCAGTGTAGATTTTGATTTCTAATTATATTCAAATGTTTGCACTAGATGCATTGATTTCGATGTAGATATTGATTTCTGATTTAATGTAACTAGATGTGTGATAATTAATTTCAAAGTAACTAGATTAATAGTGTGCATTGATTTTAGTATAAGCAAAAGAAACTATTGACAATGTGCATTGATTTTTGTATTACAATAATTCAACCATAAATAAAACTTGATTTTTCATCTTAAATAAAATGTTCAGTTACCTGAAATGTTTGCTTCTTCAAATTGTAAACTATTTGTAATTGGTTACATTCTTATTATTTTCATTTTCTATCATTCAACATTGTTAGTCGCTTTGCATTCAAAATATGTAATAGAAAACAATTAATATTGAAACTTACTTGGGGTTTAACACTCCATAAGTCACAGTGATTGACTTTGGAGAAAACTACTATTAATATTGGAGAGCAAGAGAGGCAAGGTATAATGTTTACTACAATAGCTCAAGTTAAATTTTTGAATGGTCCATGATTTCAGTTGTCCTTTTCATATGATCCATATGAAAACATGACAAAACTAACATGTGTGGCAATAAGAACAGTAGAAGAAAATAGTTGAAGATTGATCACAATGAAGACTACTTGTAATTGACTACATTCTTATTATTCAATTTTCTATCATTCAACACTATTACATTGTCACTTTGCATTCAAAAATTTTATTTCATCGTTCAAGTTATCAACATTCTCTATCATCTCAACAAACTGGGGTCACTGAAAAAATTTAAAATTAAAATGGCGAGACTAATCTTAGACATATTTAACATATTTAAAATGATCATATGTTACATAAATTTTCCATGGTCACACACAACTAAATCCTTCCTAGATCCATCTTAATCCTAAATCTATCAATTGTTGAGAGAGATCAAATCTCTTAAGGTGCAAACCTTTCCTCAAGTTTTGCACTCAAAAAAAAGGTCCACACCTCGAGAGATTTGATCCCTCTCAGTGCTTGATAGATCCCGAGTTAAGATGGATCTAGGTTGGCTATAATATCCTTGATCTAATTTAACATAACATTTATTATAATTTATAATTTATAACCAAGGTTAGGGTTAAAGAACTAGAAGTTTGGCTTAAAGCACTTAAGTGAGAATAAAAATATATTTCTAAATACATTATTTTATAATTTATCCCTACATTTAAAATAATTTAACATACATAACAATTTTTTATATGATTTATATTTATTGGTTAGGGTTAAAGCACCATAAATTAGGTTTAAAGCCCAGATAATATATTTCTTAATACAATATTTACGTTGAGAGGTGTTCTTTAGCCCAATATGGAAGATATGTTGTAATGTCTTGTCTTGCTTGCCTTGTTATGTAAACATTTCGAATTGGTCAAATTACTAGTTGTTTTTTCATTTAAGGTTTTGACAAACCATGGTATTCATGTGAAATATAGGCTATTTAAAGTGGAAAAGACTCTAAGTAAATTTGTGTAACGCTTCCTCCCGACATTTACACACTTTTACAAGCTCCCCATGGTAAACATGAGATGAGTGCTACTATGACATGACCCGACCTCCAAGTTCTAGTTAAGGAAGTGGGGCTTATAAACTAAACCCCTTATGACATCCCACAAGGACTACAAATCACTCAGTAGTTGGACAACCACCCCAGGTGATCAATCCCTAAGTTGGACCCCCTTTTTCACTGACCTAACACCACAACCACATGCACAACAAGGAAAAAATGTGGTTATGAGGCCCCAACTGCATACACAAAACTGCTTCCATGCAGTTATGACCTAAATCCTTTAGCTCAGTGCCAACGGTCTCGAAATCTAAGCCACTTTTCCAAGATAACCTCCAGACAATTGCCCAAAATTGCCTATAAATTTCCAGAATCATAATAAAAATGATGACAATGCCAAACATTCAAACTTGAATGCGTAATACACATTAGACATTTCGTCAAACATATGATAAACATATGAGTTATAGGTCATAAACGCATATTTGATCTTAAATCTTTGAACTTCATCTGAAAATCACTAACAAGGTCTAATTCCCTCTCAAGTAGTTGCAACAACTCTTATTAGCCCATGCATTCATCAACCATTCAAATACTTATCAAATCATGAACAAGAGCCATAATTAGAGCACATCATAAAACCATGCTTATAACCAACATATAACCATAGTATTAACCAATACAACTCAACCATCAAATCAACATAATAACAAGTACAAGTGCTCACATATAAAAATGGAAAATAGCTCTTATTAACATATGCAAAATCCAACCAAGTCAGGTATTTCCTCGTGTTGGGTAAGGGTCCCCTAAGTCTAAGTTTTGTTTGATTCATGTAAATACTCCGCATTTTGAGGAGCAGAGCACGATTAGTGCAAGGTTATAAGAGTCAAAGGGCCTTTAGGGCAGGTCAAAGCCCCTTCTTTTGTAAAGGGTGGGATTATCTAGAGGATTTTGAGCTCCGCCCATGGTTTGTGGACCATGGTATTGCAAGGGTAAAATCATGTATAAGGGGATAAGACACATTCAATTGATGAAATATATTTGAGTCTGTTTTTGTAAGATCTTTCTGTATTCAGGCGAAGGGGAAGGCTCCTGCAGCTCTGTGTGTGGAGATATTGGTAAGTCTATAGCTGAGTGCGCAGGCCCCTGCAGTTGTGTGCGCAAGGTCAGCAAGATTGTATCTAGGAAGACTTGACTAATAAAGAAGAATTTTGAGAATAAATCTGTGTATTTTTTTATGTTCGCATAATTTTTGTGTTTTAGTCTGCTTAAGTAGGAAAACGCTTTACGATAGCACCAATAAGGTTAAGGGTTCGCGAAGGTCGGATTAATCCCTAATATTTTAAAAACCTTACAGCCACATTGCATAGTCCCTCTGGATGCAGAAACTTGGTTCTAGCATCCCCCAATATCGCCTTGAGTAAGACTATGGTCTGTGGGAGCATATCATTGCCGAAAGGGCTGGTGGTATAGGGTTTTGTTGGTTAGCGCAGGTAACTCTGAACCTAGGTCTAAGCCCTTGAAGAAATGTATTGTTTGCGTACCTTATGGAATTTTACTGGGGCATGTTGTCTTTAAGCAAGGGTTGATGGTAGATCCTGCAAAAATCGTTGTTATTATTAATTTGGATCTACCAAAGAATGTGAAGTAGCTACACGCAACTCTTGGACACACTGGATATTATCAAAAATTCATTAAGGCGTACACGCAGATCACTGCGTCGATGGAGAAATTACTAAAGAAAGATGCCACCTTCTGTTGGGATGATGAGTGTCAGAAGAGTCTTGACGTCTTAAAAGAGAAAATGGTCACTGTGCCGATCCTGGTGTTTCCGAATTGGAAGAAGGAGTTCCACGTTCATGTGGATGCATCATGTATATCTTTGGGAGTTGTATTAGCACAGCCAAGGGAGGGGGATATTGATCACCCCATTTCATTTGCGAGTCGCAAACTGTCTAAGGCAGAGAGGAATTATTCCACGACAGAATGAGAAGGTTTGGTTATGGTGTACGTGTTGCAGAAGTTCAGGCACTACTTGTTGGGTGTGCACTTCAAAATGTTCACAGACCATTCCACACTGAAATACTTGGTGAACAAGCCTGTGTTGGGGGGGAAGATTTGCAGATGGTTATTTTTGTTTCAAGAATATGATTTTGAAGTAATCGTCAAGCTAGGACGACTGAACGTTGGGCCGGATCATCTATCTCGAATTGAGAATGGTGAAGAACCAACCAACATTGAAGAAGGATTGCTTGATGCACAAATCTTCGTAGTAAGGGTTGTTGATGAACATTTTGCAGATATTATCGACTTTTTTACTACCATACTAGCTCCTACATAGTATACAATGCAACAAAAGAAATAACTAGTAGTCCGAGTGGTGGATTTTTCTATGATTGTTGGGCATCGGTATAAAATGGGCCCTGATGAAATATTACGTAGGTATGTAAGACCATTGTGGAGAGATGAATTTCCACTGAATCCACAAGTTACTTTGTAGGATTTTGATAAGTGGGCGATTGATTTTGTGGGGCTGATCAATCCGCCAGACAAGAAGACTGGTGCGTGCTATATTATTACCGTGATAGATTATCTGACCAGGTGGGCTAAGGCACAATCGGTAAAATACTGCAGTGAATTTCATCTTTTAGTATATATTGTCGACGTTTGGGTGCCTGAAGATCCTGATGAGTGATAGAGGAACATGCTTCCTCGACTACACAATTGAAGCATTAACAGAAGAGCACGCATTATCATCCTTAGGCGAATGGCACAGTTGAGGCTTTTAATAAAATTTTGGAGAACACTCTGATGAAGGTGTGAAACATCAACCAGAATGATTGGGATGTGCGCATACCTGCAATGTTATGGGCATACAGGACTACTTACAAAAATCTGACAAGGCAGACTTCGTTCAGGCTAGTAGACAAGAAGTTGTAATGCTAATGGAATATATAGTACCAAATCTTAGAATCATAGGAGTCATGAATGTGGTAGACAACGATATTATGGAAGAAATATTTGAACAACTTCTCGCACTAGAAGAAGATCGCTTTGTTGTAGGATTTCACCAACAAGTACAGAAAGATCGGGAAAAGGCATGACACAATCGACATATTAAGCAATGAACTTTTAAGAGTGGAGACTTGGTTTTTTTGTACGATAGTAAGTTTGCACAGTTCCCTGGTAAGTTCAATATGCATTAGCTAGGCCCGTACGTTATCGAGGATATCTCGGATGGTGGTGTAGTTCAGCTCGCAAAGCTGAATGGAAAATTATCTGTTAGGAGAGTAAATGGGAGTAAGTTGAAACTCTATAGGGATGACTCTGTCTTTGGGACTACGCGATGACTATATGAATGGAGGACATCCTTAGTGCTACTGGCAGCTGGAAGGAACCATGAGACTACAAAGTACTCTATCACTGAAGGACCTTGTGAAAGAAGGAGGGTTGCACGACATTCAGGAGGGTGGTGCAGGTGGAGAAAGTTGCGACAGAGAAGGGGTAACTGTGTTGCAGGGGGGCTTTGATGTAGTTCGTCCAGAATATGACCATTGGGGTTGCTACAGCTGATTTGATAAGGAAAATGTTGTTAAAAGGAGCGGGGGAAACACATTTAAGGCGCATATATAGGCAAACCTTTCGCTAAATCCACATTTATGAATAGGATCTAGAGGGAATTGAGTGGTTTGAATTTGAAAAAGGATATAAATATGGAACCTCGCTCCATATTCGTACACTTTGTTTGTTGGGAATTCGTTGTGAGATTTTGCGCCTGAGTGTGAGTGTGAGCCGAGCATTCTACTACATGTCTGGTTGGAGTTGGAAGGAGCTTGAGCAGGATTTTTTGAGTCGAGGGCTAGAATCCATTATGACCGCCTCATAGCCAGCAGATACTATTGCACCTAGATCACCAAGAACTAAACCTACTATCGCAACATCAGTGGCCAAGAAGTAGAAAAAGCCTCAAAGGACCCCGGTTAGACAATCATCGAGGAAAATCCTTGCATAACTACGAAGTAAGGAGAAAATAGATCCACAGAAACAACATATGGAGCCCCAAGATCTAGATGACAAATAATTAGCCGGTGGATTTGAGGATATCAGTGCAAACGAGGCGGAACCAATCTCCAGGTTACCACCCTATCTTCCGCCAAGGAAACCAACTTGCGAAGGTGATGAAGGACCCAAATTAAGGTATTTACACCCTTGTTACTAGAGGAAGTGTCAATTGAGGGAGATTTGTTGGCCAGGGTGCCACACCTGCACATGGAGGATTGGGATTTGAATGATCGCAGTAAGTATCCCCAATTAGAGCCCAGCAAGTATTTCCAATCTATTTATTACGAATAAGCTGGAGTGACAAGGGTTGAACTAATGAAGTGGGTAACTAGGATTCAGCACGCTGGGTTGCTAAATATTATTTATGTTCCACATTTTGGGCGCAGCAACATAAATACAATTTGTGTGCGCCAATTACTAGAATTGGTGCATGATGTGCATCTGTGGCTCAGAGATCCAATCTCGATTGACGATATGTTCATCCGAAGGATTATCCGCTGCCTCATCAAGGAGAAAACCCTAATGACGCATTTTTTGGGAAATCTCAAGAGAAAAAGTTGGTTGATCAGATGAAGAATGATTATGGCATCATCAAGAAGTCCCAGGGCTATGTTATTAGTTCTATTAATGATGAGGTTGTGAATTTTTCCACATCCATTTTTGCCAGTAAAATCATGAGGAAGTGTCAGGCAGACGAATTGTCGGCCCCAGTTGTATCCTTGGTTGCGCAGTGCAGCAAGGGGTCCAGTTTAATTGGGTCAGGTATCTCTGTAAGGAGTTTTTGGATGACTGTCATGAAACACGGGAAGAAGGGAAGCCATTCAACTATGCATGGTTGCTACTCTTAATCGCGTTGGTAGCATGGAGAATACCGCAGGATTCGCAGTTCCATAATGTAAAACATGATGTGTGTGAGGCTACGAACTTTGCCTCGTTGTGGGCATCTAAGGAACCAATCCAAGTTATGGAGAACAAAATATTATGGGTTCTCTTTGAGATGGATCTACACACTGTCACCAACCAAAGGCCATTGCTATCACCCGCATTATTTCAATAGTAATTTTAAAGCGGACTTTCACAGTGTCTCTATCCGTGCCAAGAAATAGTTGGAGAAGTTATGGCATGAGCTACCATACTTAGTGTCTAAAGTCGACATATTGATGGTCATCAGTAGGTGGTTGAGTAATTGGCTTACACTAACCATTGTAAAGGTGACAGAGAAGGTCGGCACAAGTAAGACCACTTCAGGTGCGCAAGCCAAAAAATCAGCGGCTAAGAAGGATATCGCGAAGGTGCATCTAATGGTCACCATTGACCTTGAGGGAAAGACTACCAAGCCCGCAGTCAAGCAAGAGACTGATGAAGGGGAACAAGGTGGTGGAGACCCTGTTGAGGACACAAAGGACATCAATTCCCCATTCATAATAAAGAAGCGGAAGAAGTAGAGTGTTGGTGGTGCACGGAAGAAGCATAGGTCAGATAAATCCACCAGCGCAGACCCTTTGGTCCTCACTGAGGGGGAATTTGACGAAATTGGTGACACCGTTAGCGCTGCGACGAAGGAGATGGGCTGGAAAATTGAGGATCAATACAGGATAGTATTGACAAAGGTGCAGCAAGGCCTTAAAGAATTACAAGTTCAGATGAGCGCGGTTCAGGTGAGAATGCATCAAGCAAGCGTGGTACCGTCGACAACTGAGCTTACCACAGACCTCTCAGCATTTCATTTACCAGAAGGATCACTACACGTCGAGGCTGCAGAGGAAAGGGAGAGTGCCCAAAAATTAAAGAATATGAGCCTAAATCTTGCAGCGCTCCCCCTTTAGATGTTGCACGAGCTACATCAGGGCGTCATAGATGAGCTCAAGATACGGGAGCAACGAGCTCTGTTGTTCATCAATGAAGTCAAATTAAACAACAAATAGATGTTCAAGGAAAAGAATAAAGTGATGCAGGATCACGAGGAGGTAGTCGCGTGCAACTAGCAGCTAGAAGATGCCATAAACAAAGCATGCAGTGAGCTTCCAAAGCTCCAGATCCCAGCAAAGGCAGCTTCAGCAGAAAAGATTCAGAAACTCGCAGCCACAGTTAAAGAATCGAAGGAAGAGGTGGGAAAGGTTCGATTTGAGCTACAAATACAGATTACAAAACTTCAGATGAAGTTGCAGACTACAACGCCACCAGAAGTTCGCGAGCAACATGAAGTTGCCATCAAAATGCTAAGGTTCAGATAAAGACTGTAGTCAAGGACTATAGTCAACTTTTTGAAGATACCATGGAAGTGTGGGCCTCGCTAAAAGAGGGCCCACATGTGAAAAAGATCAAAGTAGATATCAAAGGCAAGCAACTACAGTTCGATGAGCTTAAAGCCACGGCGCAAACCTTAGCACATGTGCAACGGTTTGCCAGTCTCCAAGAAGGAACACTTCTGTAGGGAAAGATCAATGAGTTGTGGAGAAAGGCACAGATCATCTCCATGCAAATATAGCCTTGGGAATATGAGGTCTGCCAACTCTCACCAGACGTAGAGGGAAAATTGAAGAGCATGTAGCAAACCCAGAGAACAATTGGCCTTACAGCAAAGGGGTCGACCAAAAAGAAGCTCGTCGACGAAGTTTGAGAGGACACAAAGAAATGCACAACAACGCTCCATCCATTACAGACTACATACAGAGGCCTGAAAGCAAAGATCAAGGATGTACCAACTGAGTGACTCGAGGACAAGTCACATCTTTGTGTTGGGGGTTTGTTGGATAGGGGTACCCTAGGTCTAAGTTTTGTCTGACTCATGTAAAGACTCCGCATTTTGAGGAGGAGAGTGTGATTAGCGCAGGGTTACAAGAGTCAAACGGGTTTAGGGTGGGTCAAAGCCCCTTCTTTTGTAAAGGGATGGGATTATCTAGAGGATTTTGAGCTTCACCCATGGTTTGCAGACCATGGTATTGTAAGGGTAAACAATATATAAAGGGATGTTTTAGCAATTCTAAGTACATTGAATTGATTAAATATCTTTGAGTCTAGTTTTGTAAGATCTTTCTGTAGTCAGGCAAAGGGGAAGGCTCCAGCAGCTGTGTGCGCCGAGACCTTGGTAAGTCTACAGGTGAGTGCGCAGGGTCAGCAAGATTGTATCTAGGAAGACTTGACTAATAAAGAACAATTTTGAGAATAAATTTGTGTATTATTGTATGTTCTCATAGTTTATGTGTTTTAGCCTGCTTATGGTTCATTATATATATTTCTTCTGCAATTGCATCACGAAGGTTCAGATATTGTTTTATATGTTGAATAATACATGTTAGAATAGTTTCACATAGTTCGCAACTCTGTTAAGTAGGAAAACGCTTTACAATCGTACCAATAAGGTTAAGGGTTCGCGAAGGTCGGGCTAACCCCTAATCTGTTAAAAACCTTACAACCACATTGCATAGTCCCTCTAGATGCAGAAACTTGGTTCTACCATCCCCCAATATTTCCTTGGGTGAGACTGCGGTCTACGCGAGCAGATCGTTGCTGAAAGGCCCGATGGTATAAGCTTTTGTTGGTTAGCGCAGCTAACTCTGAACCTGGGTCTAAGCCCCTAAAGCCAACACCACGTACCACCCGACCATAGATTGGGTTGAACCAAATATTTCCTTAAGCCAATCACCCTCATGCCATATTCCAAGCTTGAATGTGGGATCTAATGGGATAAACCAAGACATAATCAACCAAGTACTCCATAGGTTAAATCACCTCCGCCCTCAAGCTATCGTGATCTCACCTAAACCCGTCCCGATATCACAAAACCAAACTGAGCTTGGATGCCTTAGATTTTCTTCACCATACCTTAAGGAATTTTCCTGTCTCCACCAACCTGTCGAGGGCTTCCCGAAGAAGACCATCCCCACCCCCAACCCTTGCGAATTTTCGTAAGACCACCTCAGCCGGTTCTAAAACCTTCCTCCCATCTAAATATCAACTGAGAATGAATCCCATCACACCATGAATATCTAGGAAATGACAAGGTAAGGCTGAAACGGCTATCAAACCAGGGAAAACCCATGCCAATCACAACAAATGAACCAAATAAACAAATGCATGAACCATGTATTCACACCTCAACTAGGAAATCACACATGCAACCTATTACCTGCAAAATCATCTTGTTGAAGTTGTTGATCCAAACTTTTCCTTGTTTTTCATTTGCTTTTCCTTTGCTTTTCCTTCGCTTTCCTTTACTTGTCCTTTGCCTTCCTTTTCCTTCCTTTACTTGATTGCATGATTTCTCCTCTTGGAGCTCTCTCTCCCTCTTTCTCAATTGATCCAAGCTAAAACTGGAAAAAAATTGTCAATTGATTCTTTGATGCCTTTTTAATATTGATGCCTCTCTTTTTTTCATTTTCCCTCTAATTTCCTTAACATGCAAATTTGTGTTTCTTCACCTTCCTTTTCTCCGATTTCCCTTTATTTCTCATAATTAAAAGCCAATTAATGCCTCTTTTCCTTTGCCAATTTCCATATCCATAATTAAACCAAAATTGATGTCCACTATAGTGCTTTCCCAACATTCAAATTGGAATACATGTCCCATGACCTTGGTCTTATTTTGCCTTTATTATCCTTTATTACATGAAACTTTATATCAAGGATATTACAAAACCCTTCCCCTTAGGGGGAGCACTATCCTCGGTGTTCTATGACACCTATGACTAGAAAATCGTTGAAAACTGTTGAAAACCAAAAACATACTACCTATGCAGCTTTATAACATAGCTCGATCCAGTTTTTACAAAGACATCCTATTGAAAAATAAAACAAACATACCGCTTATTGGAGCTTTATAACACAACTCATTAGAGTATTTGCAACAATATATATACAGACATATACCAAAAACTTATTTTCTTGAACGAACAAATAATGAAGGATACATAGCCCGCATCTGATCAGCCATATCCCATGTACCTTCATCAGGCCCAAAGTTCTTCCACTGCACTTTAACTTGCCTATTGATTGGTTATGTAACATGAGTTGTTTCCACTGTAATATGCACTGAGATTCTAGATGGAATTCTCCCTCTAGTTCCACTTGCAATATAGACCAATCGATCACATGATCAACATCCTACACATATCTCTTGAGCAATGAAACATGGAAAACATCATGGAATTTCAATGTCAGTGGTAGTGTAAGTCACTAGGCCACTGGTCCAATCCTCTCAAGGATTTCAAAATGCCCGTAATACCAAGGTGTCAACTTGGAACATAACCCAATCCTCAAGGAGCTCCTCTTGATCTTGATGCATAAGTAAACATGCTCACCAACCTGAAACTCCTTGAATGCTCTATGTTGATCTGCGTAATTGTTCTGTTTGTCCTATGTTTCCTTCAAATTCCTTTTAATAACCTACATTTCTTGTTCCATCCACTCCAACATATTTGTTCCAATCAACACCTTGTTCACTTAATCACTCCAGTTGATAGGAGTATTATAACTCCGCCCTTAAAGAGCCTCAAATGGACTCATCCTCAAGGACTCTTGATACCCATTGTTATATGAAAACTACACTAGTGGTAGATAATCCTCCCACTTCCTCTGTTTATGCATGACATACATCCTCAACATGTCCCCAAGAATATTGTTAAACCTTTCTATATGTTCATATATTTGTAGATGATAAGTTGTATTGAAGGCTAACTATGTCGCCAAACCTAGAAACAACTCCTACCAAAATATGGAACTGAACTCTTTATTTGATATAATCTTCTTGGGAACACCATGCAATCTCACAATCACCCTGATGAATATCTGAGCTACCTCACTAGCTGAATTAATGAACTTAATTGGAATGAAGTGAGCTACCTTACTTGACTTATCAACCACTACCATGATGGAATCATGCTTTCTGGATATCCTCGACAAACTTGTAATGAAGTACATGGAAATGACCTCCCATTTCCATTATGGAATTGAAATCGACTGTAATAAACTAAATAGATGCTTACACTCTACTTTTACCTGCTGATAGTATAAACATCTAACAACAAACTCAGCCACCTCTTTCTTCAAGTTCGGCCAATGAGAGAAATTCTCAATTGTTATTAGAGTCTTCTGATATCTGGAGTGATTTGAATATGACTTGACATGAAACTCTCTTAAGATAAGCATCTTAAGCTCATTGTCATATTGCTCATAAATCTTGTTCTTGAATCTGACTAAGACATAAGCTGTGAGATGATATTCCTCATTTCTATCACCTTCACCCTGTCATTGTAACTTGTGCCTCAACATTTGGTACCTGTCATCATGTTGTGCTACCTATAAGATCTACTCCTACAAATCTGTCTCATGAGAACTCACTGTTGCAATATGATTTACCTGCATTGTCCTACTGAGAGCATTTGCAACCCTATTCTCCTTTCTCTTAATGTATATGATATCAAAGTCAAACTCATTAAGACTAGCCAACCATCTAGCTTCCCTAGCATTCAAGGTTGGTCAAACAAATACCTAAGTCCACTATGATCACTCATCAATACGAACCTCCTGTTAGAGTAGGTTATTTTATTAGTCAAAGGTCTTTGAAAATTCATGAGTTTTTGCTATCATACAAAGGATCAAACTCATAAACATTTTCAATGTCATAAGTTTGACCTTTTACTACTTGAAAGTCATTATGAGTCTAGTCATCACCTTGATCATTAAATTTCAACCATGGGAAGGAGTGTTTAAGAATTAGGAGATATTCTGACAACTGTTAAGTCAGGGTATTGAGAGTTTGTTAGGATGTCTACTTGATCATGTGTCTGCAGCCAAAGGGATGATGTCAAAGTTGTATAGTCATTAATATCCCAATATTTTCCCTCTTTAAACGTCATATTATTCCCTCCTCCCTATTCCCTTATTCCCTTGTTTTCTTAAAATTCCCCATTCCTAAACATTCATTTTATCCCTATTTCCTATTTTAGGCCTAGCCCCCATTTTATCCCAAGTATAAGTTTCTAGGCCTAAAACTCCCTTGCCTAAACATCATTTCACATGATGATTAATCCCTATCCATACCCATTATATACAAGTCATTCATCATACCCATATCATTTCCCTAGATTTTGTTATGCCCCCAAATTCCAAAATGATTGCTTTTTAGGTGTTTTTCATATAGAGCATTGTTTAAACATGAAGTTCAATTGCGTCGGCAGAATTTTGAATCATTTTCAAAATCATTACAAAAGGCTGCCATTTTCATTACCATTGATCATAGGTGAACAAATTGGTTCTTCATGCAAGGAGTTTGTGAATATGTCATGTATTGAAGGTGAGTTACAAAGAAATACAGACATTGTGTTGCGCACTTGCTACGTAGAGGCTGCTAAGGTCGTGCAGTGTTAAGCAGAGTTCTCAGCAGCATGCAGTGCATTCTCAAAGTTGTCAGAGGTAGTAGTTAGTGCCCTTGCCTGTGTATTCCCTACCTTATATTTTGATCGAATGTTGCCAAGCTTTGTCACAGTCTCTGTTAAATAAAAAATCGCTACGCACACTCTGTTTGTCCATCAAGCCTATAGTCACATTTCCAAGTTTTTAATCGTGTTTCATAAATGGGAAATGTAGTCATGCTATAATGCTCAAAGGTCTAAGTAAATTGTAAAGTGCGTTTGAATTTTTCTCGCTCACCTTCAACATCAGAAACCTACTCTGCCACCATTTCCTGATACAGCTGTTTAAGTGAAATTGTGTTATCATCGTTGCCCAGTCTTGTACCCTCCGACCTATACACATAGCCTCTTTCAAGAATTGAGTTTGACCTACGATGTATCAAGATCAAATGGCCCCTGTTGTCAGCAAGGAAGGTGGGTATCTAGTGTGCACTGGCCCAACACCCTGAATTCAATAAATTCCTCACCTGCTAGTAGGGTAGCTTTTGAAAACGCGGGTTGTATCCCTTTTTGCTAGAAGGTCCAAAAGATAGGTCACAATACGAGGCTCGCCAGTATGTTTGCTCTGAATTTTGATGATAGAAAAGTTAAGCTAGGAAACCTGGAGATTTTAGTGACTGAAAAATTCATTGTTGATGCCACTAATCTCCCTACAGCAGGGGAAAAATTGTTTAAAGGGGACGAACTAGAAATCCTAGCTTTCAAACAATTTGTTAAGCCAGAATTCTTGGATCAGTTGTCTACAACTTTTCCCATTATATACCTTTAGGAGTAGTATATTGAACTTTTGAAAGTCATATAGAGGTACTTCACCTGTGAAGGCAGATTTAGTAGGGTGTATCAGTATCATTTGAGGTTGTTGTGTCATTTTACAGAGAGAAAACCCATGAATTTACCCTATATATTACTCAAAAGCGTAGATATAATGGCATCCAAAGTTCAGATTCAGAAGGACAATCATGCTTCTAGTTTATTTCATTTTTCTCTTATCAAATTTTAGTCAAATTTGCAGCCGAAAAGAAGAAAATGCATTGGTCATATTTCCTTTCCAATATTGATTTGTTGCCTCAAGTTGGTTCCTCATCAGTTAAAATGGATGAGAAAGAACACAAAGTGAAGCAAACACCTAAGAAGGAAGTCATCCACCCTGTCAAGGAGACAAAATCAGTGAAAAGGGAGGATGATAAGCCAAGCAAGGAACTCATAAGCAAGCCTAGTAAGAAGGATAAAAAACAAGGCATAAAGGGTAAGAAGACAACTGAAGAAGCAAAAGTGCAGGTGGCATCAACATAGTCTACCAAGATTAAGGTAAAAGTTGAAGATAAAATCCAAGAGGAGTTTTTAATGAGACCCAGGACAAGTTCAAGGGTAAAAAAGAGTGAGGAAGAGGTAGCCCCTCAAGTAGTGGTAGAATTTACGAATATAGACAGGGAGACAATAAAGAAGATAAGATAGAGGAAGAAGTGAAAGGAGTTGAAATAATGCAGCTGGAGTTGAAAAAAAGCAGCCCAAGGAAGATATATCATAATCTGAAAAAGGTGTTATACAATATGAAGAAGAGGACCCCAAGATGGTCAGAATGAAAGAAGCCCTTTCAAAATGCCAAATGAAGATAAAATTTCTTGAAAAGAAAAATAGATATATAAAGCAAACAGGTAAACCAACAATTGGAAACATTGAAACACCTCCTAAATCTCTTGCTGAAGACAAAGGGAAACATGTCTCATCTATTGAACAGGACAAGGGAGATTGAAATGGAATCCAGTGGACCCTTAATAAGAGCATCCAAATAAAAATTCAGCTATGTACAATAGTTGAAGAAGGTAGCTCAAGCACCTAGATACCCACCTTTCCATTAGTGGAAAGAGTACCAGAGATGCCTAGAAGATCTAGAGGAGAGTCAAGAACAAGTGAAGAGGTTCAGACAAGCAAATCATAGTTACAAGAGGTTTGTGCAGCATATCCTTGAGAATTGTGACAATGAAGTTCGTGAGGCATCCAAGGCCCTTGACAAGGATAAGCATTTTGTAAAATGGTCCATTCCAATGAGGAGGAAGTGTAAAAATTTGTATGTCAAGAATTTGGTGTTGGATGTAAAGTTAAGTAGCATGAAGCAGAGTCTACATAAGGCATGGGGATTAGTGAATAAGTATAAAGAAGTAGCTAGATCATCTTCTCCTAAAAAGGTGCCTAAACTGAGGTCTAAGCTTATGGCTGAAGCTAAACTTACTCTGTCATCACCCATTGAACATAATGATCCCACTCCTTAAGCCTCAAAGGCACAGGCCTCCATCAACAAGACTTCAAGCAAGAGGAAGAGGAGGTAATCAGGCCTCACTTCAAATTCAAATTTTATTTTAATTTCAAAGGTTGTTGATGTTGTTTTATTCAAAACAGTAGTATGAATTTGGTGTTGTGGTGCGGAATTTAGTAGCACAGTGGTATTTTGTTAAGGTAGGTGGGCATTCAACAAGCAGTTTTGAAAATTCGCTACGTAGTCGTTGCGCAGACCATGCCCACATTCTTGAACGCGTCGTGGAAGGAAGCCACTTGTCAACGTCTAAAGGGGTCAACATGAAGCAGATGTGGTAGACAGCTCAAGCCTTCAGCTATCAGCCACATACCAGTTTTCAAAGAAAAAAGCATCAGTCGTTGCGCAGCTGCTACACATCCTTTGCACAATCAACATTGCTTTTGAGCTTTTTCTATTTTCATTTGTTTCAGGAAGTTATGACCTTCGAAGAATAAACTTATTTTATGTAAACATTCAGTTTTTTATTTAGTTGAACTCATCATGATTTATGTTTTTTGTTTTTCATCCAAGGAGGAAAAAGACTTGGAAGAACAAAAATATTTCCTCTTTTCAAGTTTTGTTTCGATCCACCGTTGAATCAGCCATGTAGCAAATCTAGACTTTATTCATATTATGTATATGCCTATTTAAACCAGTGAATAAAATATGAAATGGTTGTTGTTGGTTTCATTATTGTAGTTTATTATTGTGAACTATGCTAATGAAGTTACTTGGATGTTGAAGAGATTCCTATCGAATTGCAGAGATATTTGTGGTATGAATGTTTCATAAAAATGTTTCTTCTTTAGTTCATATGTTATCTTCTTTGTGTTATATTCTTAAATTGATTTGAAGGTGTATGGAAGAGTTATACTAGAATTCATTCCACATGCTCTTGTCTAGCTGTACCAAGATATTTCAGTTTCAAATGCAATATTTATACCTTTGAATGGTTTGTCTTGTTCTTCCTGATACTCGTTTATCCAAATTTGCAGTAATGAAATGTCATTTATTTTGTTATTTTAGATTAATGTCTTGATACCCCATATTTCCACTATATTACCAATTGCTTTTTCATTCTGAAGTTGTACTAATCTAATCTTTGTACATGAAACTGGTTGGAAATTGCACCATGATGGACCATGGAGGTCATGATCACCTATACTAGTTTTCCTAAGATTCTCTATCAACCCCATACCAAAAATTAAACATTCTCAGAACTAGCCTCTGTTAAAGATTATATTCCAAAGTTTTATCTTTGAGTTTACTCAGTGAGGGAACCCCCTCAGGTTGAAGAAGACCAGTCTATCAACCAAAAGAGGTATGTGTTTACTCAAGGTTCCTCTCCTTAACCTAGAGGAATTACAAAGTGCTAACATATTGGCGTCGTTTTTGGGGATTCGAAAGTCGAATTATCCCAGTAGTTGTTTCATTTTTAGAGTTACACCATAGGCTAAAATTTTCATAATTGTTTGGATTGTTAGTGAGAATTAGTTGCTTGTAAATTTATATGAGAAGATTTGGCTTCTAGGAGGTATACCAGGAATAATCTTGATCGGAAATACCCCAGTAATTGTCTGTGATCCTGAAAAATTACTTAGGAAGGATAGGATTGTGGTGGAAAATCAAGCAGATAATATTCCTCTTAGGAGATTTGTCTCTTTACCAGAAATTGTTTCTCAAGTTCCTCTGTCTAAAATCAGACCATGCTCCTGTATTCCTGAGATCCTAGTGGATTCATCTGTTATTATCCCTTATACCCCACTTCCAGAAAAGGATTTCACTCGAAATATTCGTAATTTAGTAAATTGAAAAGTCTGGTTAATAAAATCTAGAAAACTGCTAAAAAGACATTTTCATCCCAAAAAATAGTCCCTTTTCAAGTTAGTTCAAGTTTTGGTTCTGTCTTTACATATTTACTAGGTCCTTCATCATCCGTTTCAACATCTATCAATCCATCCTTTCCATCATCTATTATTTCTGTCACACCACATGTTAGTCACCCAACTACTCAGGTAGTAGTTATGGCAACGAGATATGCCCCTCTTTATTTGCCTGCTCAGCTTCATGATTTGCCTCTTAATTACAGTAAGAGGATTCCATAATATGATGGCGTAGGAGAAATTACTGCCAAGCATCATGTTGATAACGTCAATGATTTTGAAGATTTGGAGGAAGTGGAACACAATGATGTTAAAATCAGATTTTTTTCTCGGATCTTTTCCAGTGATGTCAAGAAATGGTTCAGGAGTTCTCGCCCAGGAGCTTTTGCCAATTATCAAGAGTTGGAAGATGCATTTCTTACAAGGTGCGGTGAGAAGAAGAATCGCTTGCAAATTTTGGCTAAGTATATTAATCTAAAAAGATAGCCCAGAGAAACTATCCATGATTTTTCTGTAAGGTTCAATAAATTGTCTAATTCAATTCCTACAGAGATCAAGCCTCCTCCTAGGTTGGCCTTTCTTCATTATCCTGATGGTTTTTACCCTGAAATGGCCCACCATCTTAGGGAAATAAATCTAGAAACGTTGGAGGACATGCAAAACAATGCAGTTAGTGTGGAGGCTAATTTATTAGCAAAGAAATCCAACATGAAGTCAGAGAAAAGAGTTACTATAAAAGAGGATCCTGCTACTTATGTTGATGCTAAATTTGATACATTGGTCAAAAATATGGGAAATATTATAGAGAAAATCTCTCTGACTGACTGAACGACAGCTAGAGAACCTCAGATTGGTCCACAAATCAAAAATCCAAATTTCAAAGGTAGCCATAGTTGCCAAAAAAACCAAGGGAGCAAAAGGGTCTCAAGCGGTCACAACAGCAAGTAAGACCACCTTTTCAGCAGAATTACACTCAAGATCAAGAAGAGGAAGACTTGTAGTTGATAAAGGATTAAATTCTGTTTTTTGGTGATGGGCAACAAGATGTGTATCTGACTAAAGCAGATGAAGAGCAGAAGCTGCTTGAAAATTTTGAGGTAGAGGACGGAGAATTGTTATTTGCTCAGTCTCAAAATGATGTGCTAATGACTAAATATGAGTAATATAGGAAGGGATATCAAAATTCCATCATGCAAGTGCAACAACAATATAATTTGAGGAACAGAACTGTGGGCAACAATACAACAAAGAAAGAAATACCAATCAGTAGTACATCAAAGAAAGAAATGGCAGCTAGTACTGTAAAGAAGGATGTCCCTCGTACAATTATGAAAATGAAGGAGCCTCCTATAATTAGTAAGCAAGGTACTGAGTTAAAAATATTGCAGCTCAAAGACAATGTCCTTCCAAGAGGGCTTGTACCTTTGGACAAATTGTTTAACCAAAACGATGTGGCTAAGAGGCCAAAACTAGTACCTATAAGGGAAGGAGTTGAAGAATGTAATATAGGTACAATAGAACACCCAAAATGATAAAGTTGTCAAAAACTTTGAATCCAAATGTGAAGAGAAAATATTTGCAGTTATTGACTGAATTTTCTGATGTGTTTGTATGGGGGTATGAAGACTTAAAGGTGTATAACAAAGACATTATTCAACATACAATACTAGTTAAAACATATTAGAAACCATTTAAGCAGAAGCTGCGAAGAAAAAATCCAATGTTGTTGCCCTTGATTGAAAAAGAGGTAAGGAAGTTGTTTGATGTTGTCATAATATTACCTCTTAGATTTTCTCATTGGTTGTCTAACTTGGTACTAGTTATAAAGAAGAACAGTGAGATTAAATTATGTGTAGATTTTAGACATTTGAACAAGGTGTCACTCAAAGACAATTATCCGTTGCCGAAAATGGACCATATACTTCAGAAGGTTGTTAGCGTGAGAAGAATGTCATTGTTGGATGGTTTTCTGGGTATAACCAAATTCTAGTTCACCTGGAAGACCGAGATAAGATTGCTTTTACTACACCTTGGGGGACTTTCGAATATGCCAAGATGTTGTTCATTCTAATGAATCCATGGGCGATATTCTAGCAAGCTATGGACATAACTTTTGCAAAAGAAAAGGATAAGTTTCTTGTCATAAACCTTGATGACATTATTATTTACTCACAGTCTGATGATGAGAATTTGCAACACTTAAGAGCAGTCTTTGAGAAGTGTAGGAAACATGGCATTTCATTAAACCCCAAGAAATCATTGTTTGGATTGGAGGAAGGCAAGTCGTTGGGTAATATTATTTCGAAAGATGGCATCAAAATAGACCTTAATGGAGTTTCAATGATTCAGAAGATGGACATTCCTAGGAGTAATAAAGAGATTCAATCCTTTATGGGAAGAATTGATTTTTTGAGAAGGTTCATTCTAAATTTGGCTGAAATTTCCAGAAAAACCATAGACATGTTGAAGCGAGACAATGAGGTTAAATGGGGTGAACACAGTAGGAAATATTTCAATGAAGTCAAAGTAGCATTGTCCCATGCCCCCACATTGGCCAATATGGATTATACACATGAGTTCATAGTATTTTCTTTTGCCTCTGAGCACAGTATCGTTACTTTCCTATTGCAGAAAAATCAACAGGGATTCAAACAACCTATTGCATTTTTCAGCAGGGTGCTCAAAGATGTTGCACTCAAATATGACATAATGGAAAAACAATCATTTTCTCTTGTTAAGGCCTTGAAATATTTTCGATTATACATTCTGCATTCTCGTGTTGTGGTTTATGTGGCTAGTGTTTCAGTAAAAAAACATCTTGACTCAAAGTGACCCAAATGGAAGGAGGGGTAAGTGGATCGATGCAATACTTCAATATGACATAGAGATCAAACCAACAAAATTGATTAAAGGTCAGGGCTTGGCTTGAATGATGGCAGAATCCAATTTGTAGTCTCTCCAAATCAATTTCTTAGTTGTCCTAGCAAAAGAGGATCTCTCAAGCAATGTCCAACAAGTTCACGAAAGGTTTGTTGCCTCGCCTTGTTATGCTGATATTTTATATGTGTTACAGCATTTACAAGCACCTCTGGGTTGGCCTAAAACTAAAGCTCACTTTTTAAAGTTAAAGGCAGTAAAATTATGTATTATTGATCAGTTCTTCTACTGGAAGGACCCTAGTGGTATGTTGCTCAATTGTTTATTAGAAGATGAGGCTCAAACAACAATGGAGCAGTTTCACAAAGGGGATTGTGGAGGGAACTTGTATTTGAAAACCACAGCGAACAAGATCTTAAGAGCTCGATTTTATTGGCCCAGGTTGTTTGTTGATGTTTATAAGAAGGTGGCCATCCGTCGAGAATGCCAAGAGTTAGAAGGAAGAAAGAAGTTGCTCCCGTTGCCCTTGAATCCTATTGCAGTTGAGTCACCATTTCAGCAATGGGGACTCGATTTTATTGGTGAAATTCATCCCATTTCTTCTCAACAGCACAAGTGCATATTGGCGGCAACCGACTATTTTACCAAGTGGATTGAGGTAGCCCCGACTAGACAAGCTACGAACATAATAATCATCCAGTTTTTGGAAGGTAACATTTTGTCTCGTTTTGGTTGTCCACAAAATATTATTATAGATAATGTTGTTGCTTTCAGGTCTAAAAAGATGATAGATTTTCATCACAAATATAACATTGTTTTAGGACATTCTACAGCCTATTACCCTCAGAGTAATGGCTTGGCAGAATCCTCAAACAAAATTTTGGTAAATACTATCAAGAAAATGCTGCATGAAAATAAGAAGAGATGGCACAAAAAGTTGGTACATGCCTTGTGGGAAGATTGTGTGAGTACTAAGAAGTCGATAGGCATGTCTCTGTTTCAACTAGTCTATGGAATAGATACGCTCTTCCCTTCATCGTTGGGAGTCCCCGTTATGAAGCTATTGCAGGAGGCTTAGGTAGAGTCAAATGACATGTAGCGAAGGAATGGCCAAATGATTCAACTTCAGCAATCCAAAGAAGAGGTGTTTAAAAATACACAGTTGATACAAGACAAAATAAAAAGAATTTACAATAGAAGAACGAAGGCAATTGATTTTGAAATTAGAGATTTGGTATTAAAATGGGATGCCCAAAATGAAGATAAGGGCAAACATGGAAAGTTAGAAAATCTGTGGAAAGGACCTTTTAAGATTGTTGCATTCAAGGGAAAAATGCTTATCTTCTTGAGGATTTATCTAATCAACCAGTCGGGGCAAGGCCTCTAAATGGCAGGATGCTAAAGCATTTTCTCACATAATTTCACAGTTGTAATATCATGTCATTGTCTATAACATTTTACTTTTGAATAATGCAAGTTTGGATAGTAGGAGTTAGGATTTGAAGCCTGAAATGAAGGCCATGAGGTCCTGGATTTCTGCTGCCGTAAATAAGTCAGTTTGCCATATATGAGTCTGTCAGTTATGTAGACCTTTTCAGTAATTTTGGTCATTAAATTTTTCCATAATTGTCAGTCTTTTTATGAGTTTTGCACATTGTTTTTGTTTCCCAATGAATAGGCTTCTAGTCTGTGGTGTCATTCTTGGCACCTCACAGGGAGGCTGTCATCCCCAATGGAGCCAATGTTAGAGTAGGTTATTTTATTAATCAAAGGTCTTTGAAAATTCATGAATTTTTGTTGTCATACAAAGGATCAAACTAATAAATATTTTCACTGTCATAAGTTTGACCTTTTACTACCTAGAAAGTCATTATGAGTCTGGTCAGCACCTTTATCATTAAAGTTCAATCATGGGAAGGGGTGTCTAAGCATTGAGAGATGTTATGACGATTTTTGAGTCAGGGTATTGAGAGTTTGTTAGGATGTCTACTTGATCATGTGTCCACAGTCAAAGGGATGATGTCAAAGTTGTATAATCATTCATATCCCAACCTTTTCCATCTTTAAACATCATATTCTTCCCTCCTTCCTATCCCCTTATTCCCTTGTTATCTTAAAATTCCACTATTCCTAAACATTCATTTTATCCATATTTTCTATTTTAGGCCTAGCCCCCATTTTATCCCAAGTATAAGTTCCTAGGCCTAAAACTCCCTTACCTAAACATCGTTCCGTGTGATGATTAATCCCTGTCCATATCCATTATATACAAGTCATTCATCATACCCACATCATTTCCCTAGATTTTGTTATGCTCCCAAATTCCATAATGATTTGTTTTTAGGTGTTTTTCATATGGAGCATTGTTTAAACATCAAGTTCAATTGCGTCAACAAAATTTTGAATCATTTTCAAAATGTCGCCATTTTCATTACCACTGATCATAGGCGAATAAATTGGTTCTTCATGCAGGAAATTTGTGAATTGGTCATGTATTGAAGGCGGGTTGCAGACAAATACAGATATTGTGTTGCGCAGAGTTCTCAGCAATGTGCAATTCATTCTCAGAGTTATCAGAGGTAGGAGTCAGTTCCCTTGCCAATGTATTCAATGTCTTGTATTCCGATTGAATGATATCAAGCTTTTGTCACGTTCTTTGTTAGAGAAAAAATCACTACGCACACTCTGTTTTTCCATCAAGCCTATAGTCACATTCCCTGTTAGGTTGTGCTATATTCTTTCCACGACTACCTCACGCATGGGGGGTCACAGCGGGGGCGGTAGGCATGCTTGTACGTTGCATTGGGCACTGATGGGGGGTCACAAGGGGGCGGAAACCCCCTTGCATAGTGTCTGGGCAGCGCCCCAGGAAATTTTTTTGGACCCTATATTAGATGGGTGGACCTACCTATGGTTTTGTGCATGGATTTCGCACATGGTTTTGGGCATGATGGTTTTCTGTCAATGGTATTTTTTAGATGCAGTCAAGGGAACTATGGTTATGTTTTGATCCAGGGTTAATGGATTGGGGTTTATGGATGCTTCAACATATATATATATATATATATATATATATATATATATATATATATATATATATATATATATGTAACATTGAAAGGAACATAATGAACAATCAATTTGGTACTCTCGGTTTTGGGATGTAGGGGAAAATCTCTATGTATTTGTTTTATGTTTTATTCTCTCGCCATTGTTTATTTTCTGTTTTTAGAATTCATATGGAGGTAATTTCTGTATGGTGTTAAAACCTACATTTCCAATTTTTCAATCGTGTTTCATAAATGGGAAATGTAGTCATGTTATAATGTTGAAAGGTCAAAGTAAACTTTAAAGTGCTTTTGAATTTTTCCCGCTCACCTTCAACATTAGAAACGTGCTCTGTCACCATTTCCTGATACATTTGTTTAAGTGAAATTGCATTGTCATTGTTGCCCCAGTCTTGTACCCTCCAACCTGTACACATAGCCTCTTTCAAGAATTGAGTTTGACCTACGAGGTTTCAGGATCAAATGGCCCCTGTTGCCAACAAGAAAGGTGGGGATCTAGTGCACATTGAGCCCAGCACCATGAATTTAATAAATTCCTCACCTGCTATTAGGGTAGCTTTTGAAAACGCAGGTTGTATCCCTTTTTTCCATAAGGTCCAAAAGATAGGTCACAATACAAGGCTCACCATTATGGTTGCTCTGAATTTTCATGATGGCAAAGTTAAGCTAGGAAACCTAGAGATTTTAGTGACTAAAAAATTCATTCTTGATGCCACTAATCTCCCTACAACAGGGGAAAAATGGTTTAAAGGGGACGAATTGGACATCCTAGCTTTCAAACAATTTGTTAAGCCATAATTCTTGGATCAGTTTTCTACAAATTTTCCCACTATATAACTTCGGGAGCAATATATTGAACTTTTGAAAGTCATCTAAAGGTACTTCACCCGTGAAGGAAGATTTATAGGGTGTATCAGTATCATTTGAGGTTGTTGTGGAATTTTACAGAGATAAATCCCATGAATTTACCCTATTTCTTACTCAAAAGCTTAGAGAGAATGGCAGCCAAAGTTCAGATTCAGAAGGAAAATCATGCTTCTAGTTTATTTAAATTTTCTCTTATCAAAATTTTAGTCAAATTTGCAGTCGAAAAGAAGAAAATGCATTGGTCAGATTTCCTTTCTAGTATTGATTTGTTGCCTCAAGTTGGGTCCTCATCAATGATAATGGATGAGGAAGAACACAAAGTGAAGCGAACACCTAAGAAGGAAGTCATCCACCTAGTCAAGGAGACAAAATCAGTGAAAAGGGAGGATGATAAGCCAAGCAAGGAACTCATAAGAAAGCCTGCTAAGAAGGCTAAGAAACAAGGCATAAAGGGTAAGAAGACAACCAAAGAAGCAGAAGTGCAGGTGGCATCAGCACAATCTACCAAGGTTAAGGTAAAGGTTGAAGATACAATCCAAGAGGAGTTTGTAATGAGATCTAGGACAAGGTCAAGGGTGAAAAAGAGGGAGGAAGAGGTAGTCCCTCAAGTAGTGGTAGAATTTTTGAATATAGACAGGGAGACAAGCAAGAAGATAGCAGAAAGGAAGAAGTGAAAGGATCTAAAATAATGTAGCCAGAGCAGAAGGAATATATAGCACAATCTGAACAAGGTGTTATACAATATGAAGAAGAGGACCCCAAGATGGTCAGAATGAAATAAGCCCTTTGAAAATACCAAATGAAGATAGCATTTCTTGAAAAGAAAAATATAGATTGAAGGAAACAGGTCAACCAACAGTTGGAAAGATTGAAAGACCTCCTAAATCCTTTGCTAAAGACAAAGGGAAACATGTCTCATTTGTTGAACATGCCAAGGAGATTGAAATGGAATCTAGTGGACCCTCAATAAGAGCATCCAAATCAAAATTCAATTATATATAACAGTTGAAGAAGGTGGCTCAAGCACCTGGAAAGCCACCTTTCGATCAGTGGAAAGAGTATCAGAGATGCCTGGAAGAGATGGAGGAGAGTCAAGAACAGGTGAAGATGTTTAGACAAGAAAATCAGAGTTACAAGAGGTATGTGCCTCATATCCTTGAGAATTGTGACAATGAAGTTTGTGAGGCATCCAAGGCCCTTGACAGGGGTAAGCATTTTGTAAAATGGTCCATTCTAGTGAGGAGGCAATGTAAAAATCTTTATGTCAGGAATTTGGTGTTGGATACAAAGTTAAGGAGCATGAAACAGAGTTTACATAAGGCATGGGGATTAGTAAATAAGTATAAAGAAGCAGCTAGAGCATATTCTCCTGAAAGGGTGCCTAAACTGAGGTCTAAGATTATGACTGAAGCTAAACCTACTCTATCATCACCCATTGAATAGAATGACCCCACTCCTTAAGCCTCAAAGGCACATGCCTCCAACAGCAAAACTGCAAGCAAGAGGAAGAGGAGGTAATCAGGCCTCACTTCAAATTCAAATTTTGTTTTAATTTTTGTTGATGTTGTTTTATTCAGAATAGTAGTATTAATTTGGTATTTTTAAGCGACATTTAGTAGCACAGTGGCATATTGTTAAGGCGGGTGGGCATTCAACAAGCAGTTTTGAAAATTCACTATGCAGTCATTACGCAACTATTGCGCAAACCATGGCCACACTCTTACATGCGTAGTGGAAGGAAGCCACTTGTCAGGGTTTAAATGGGTCAACATGAAGCAAATGTCGTAGCCATCTCAAGCCTTCAGCTATCAGCCACGTACGAGTTTTCAAAGAAAAAAGTATCGATCGCTGCGCAACTGCTACATAGCCTTTGCATTGTGAGCATTGCTTTTGAGATTTTGCTATTTTCATTTGTTTCATGAATATATGATCTTCAGAGGATAAACTTGTTTTATTAAACATTCATTTTTTATTTAGTTGATGTTGTCATGCTTTATGTTTTTTGTTTTTCATCCAATGAGGAAAAGGAATTGGAACAGAAAAAATCTTTCGTCTTTTCAAAGTTTGTTTCGATCCACTGTTAGATCAGCCATGCAGTGAATCTATAATTTATCCATATTATGTATATGCCTATTTAAACTAGTGAATACAATATGAAATAGTTGTTATTGGTTTCATTATTGCTGGGAAACTATTGCAGTTTATTGTTGTGATCTATGTTAATGAATTTACTTGGATGTTGAAGAGATTCCAGTCGAATTACAGAGATATTTGTGGTATGAATGTTTCAAAAAATGTTTCTTCTTTAGTTCATATGTTATCCTATTTGTGTTATCTTCTTAAATTGATTTGAAAGTGTATGGAACAGTTATAGTATAATTCATTCCACGTGCTCTTGTCTAGCTGTACCAAGACTTTTCAGTTGCAAATGGAATATTTTATACCTTTGAATGATTTGTCTTGTTCTTATTGATACTCATTTATCCAAATTTGCAGTAATGAAATGCCAGTTATTCTGTTATTTTAGATAAATCTATTGATACCCCATATTTCCACTATATTAACAATTGTTTTTTCATTTTGAAGTTGTAATAGTCGAAACTCTGTACATGAAATTGGTTGGAAATTGCACCATGATGGACCAAGGAGGTCATGATCACCTATACTAGTTTTCCTAGAATTCTCTATCACCCCCATACCAAAAATTAAACATTCTCAGAACTAGTCTCTGTTAAAGATTATATTCCAAAGTTTTATCTCTGATTTTTCTCAGTGAGGGCGCCCCCTCAAGTTGAAGAAGACAAGTCTATCAACCCAAAGAGGTATGTGGTTACCTCTAGGTTCCTCTCCTCGGCCTAGAGGAATTACAGAGTGCTAACACCTCCTGCCAAGAAGATAATGTCTCCACATCTTCAAGGCATGAATGATAGTTGCCAACTCAAGATCATGAATCACATAGTTCTGCTCATGCTCATTCAACTTCCTTGACTCATAGCATACCACTTGTCCATCCTGCATTGAGACTCCACCAAGTCCTCTCTTGCAAGCATTTGTACATACCAAGAACTCTTTATCAGCATCTGCATCAAAATTGGAGCTTTTGTAAGCAAATGCTTCAACTGCTCAAAACTAGTTGCACACTCCTTAGTCCATTCAAACTTCTCTCCTTTTCACTGCAAAGATGTAATAGGATACACAATTTGTGAGAATTTCTTGATAAACCTCCTAAAATAACCTACTAGTCCCATGAATGATCTGACCTCATCCACAATCCTAGGAGTTGGCCACTCCATGATAACTCTAATCTTTTCAAGATCCATTGCCATACTTCCTTGGAAACAACATGTCCTAAATAATGAACTTTAGTCTGAAAGAAACTGCATTAACTAAGCTTGGCATAAAATTGATGCTCTCTCACATTGTTGCCAAGTGCTTTGCATGCTCTTCCTCATTATTAGAATATATCAATATATCATCAATGAACACTATCACAAAATTGTCTAGATAAAGACGCAACACATTATTCATCAAACACATAAAAGTAGTTGGAGCATTAGTAAGACCAAACAGAATCACCACAAACTCATAATGAACATGCCTGGTATGGATTGAATTCTTGCAGATATATTCTTCTTTGATGTGCACCTGATGATATCCTGATCTCATGTCAATCTTTGAGAACATTGTTGCTCCCTTTAGCTAATCAAACAAGTCATCAATCTATGGCAAAGGATACCTGCTCTTGATGATCACCTTCTTCAAATGCCTATAATCAATGCACAACCTGAGAGTATCATCCTTCTTCTTTAAAAACAATATTGGTGCACCCCAAGGTGACACACTTGGCCTTATGTGTCCCTCATCAATCATTTACTTTAACTGCAACTTCAATTCAACCAAATTTGGGGTGCTCATCCTATAAGCTACCTTTAATGCTCGTGTCACTCCTGGTACCAAGTCAATAGAGAAATCCACTTCCCCATGAGGAGGTAAATTTTATATCTCTACAGGAAACACATCATTAAACTGCTGCAATACATGATACCTCTTCAAGACTTCCTCATCCTCAACACCCTTCCCCTTATCACTGGAAACATGCACTGCAAATAATACACACCCTTTCCTGTAACTGCACTTTACCTGGATAGATGTAACCATTCTCTGTAACACCCTCCTCCCACATCTAACCAAGCAACCGGCCAGTCAGTGTAAATATGCGATGAGAGGCCACTATGATATGACTCGACCTCCTAAGTCACATTAAGGAAGTGGAACCGATGGAAACACACCATATAGACGTCCAACATCATCAACGAAACCCTCAGAGGACAAGTCAACCACTTAAACGGTCTGTACCTAGGTCGCATTATTGTTTTAGGTCTCATAGGCCATAGTCACTCTCATGCCATGGGCAATGGAGTGACCAGCAACCTAAATTCGCTCTCACAGGCCTGCCTGCCAGTGACTATGGACCAAAATTGTCAGTGTTGTGCCAGCGACCTCGAGATTTAAGCCACTTTCTAGGTTCAGAGCCTAGGACACTACCCATAACTGATCCATCTCTTAAAATCAGTAAAGTGACATGGAAATGAAAGTAGTAAAGCAAATACTTGTTCAAGACCTTGACTAGATCCCTACTATCCATAACAGGCATTTCGTCAAATAGATCATCAACATGTAACCTATAGGTGTAAACAATAGAATTAAGTGTAGGGATCTCATACTTATCTTAGAATCGATATGAACCATTGTTTCCTCGTGCCATTTGTTGCATTATCATCTATTAGTTCATAGATACATTATCCATTCACATACAAGTAAAACATGTTGAGAGCCATACATAGTTGTTGTCATAAAATGTGCATATCACTAGAATAATAGGAACAGAAATACAGTAAACCTATCAGCCATCAAATCCATAAATACATCAGTACCTTTACACATGAAAATCAAGGGAATGGATTTCTCATTAATGAATGCAATGAACCAACCAGAGATGGGACTACCATGTTCCACTCGACCGCAATATGGCTAAGCCAAATCTCTCTTCATCCATTCACCCTTGTGCCATATTCCAATCATGAAAGTGAGATATCATAGAACACATCAATCAAAACTCATCCATGGCCCCCAGAGGCCATCCACCTCAACCGATCAAACAGTGATTCCACCTCACGATCAGACATCACAAAAACCATCATCAAATTGGTCTCCATCCAAGCCTTCTAGGGCTTCCAGAGCGTTTGTCCAATCGAGGCTTCAAGAACTAGTAACTCAACCCACAGCTTATACAGGGCTTCTAGAGTGTTTTTCCAACCAAGGCTTCTAGGACTAGTAACTCAGCCCACCAAGGGCTTCCAGATCATTTTTCCAACCAAGTCTTATAGGACTAGTAACTCAACCCAAGTTGTTATAGGGCTTCCAGAGCGTTTGCTCAACCAGGGGTTCCAGGACTAATAACTCAACCAAAGCTAAGGAAACATGAGAACCAACCATAAACAATCAATGAAAGTAAACCCACAATCACCATGGCTATGTAGGAAACGGAAAGGCTAGGCAATCCACTATCAATCTAGGCAATCCTTCGTGCCAATGACAGATCACAACCAAGAAACTAGATGCATATGCCATGCATGCCAAAACTAGTGAATAAATCATACATGCAACTTGGTACCTGCAAGAAAAATTGATGCAGTTGTTGATGTCGATGCCTTCTTATGCTTCTCTACTCTTCCTTTGCCTTCTTGCTCCAAAAATCCAAGTATGCCACACCCTCCAAGAGTGCTCCAAGAAAACTCTAAGTATCCAATATTACGATTGAGAGAGAATAATGAGAGAGATCTTCAACATTGAACTGACAAAAGGTTACCAACTAATCTTCAGAAGCATTTTTTTGAATGAGGCCTTTATTTTCTTCATTTTCCATTATTTTCCTTCATTTTCCTCCTCACATGCAACCTGTGACCTTTCACCTCCTCTCTCTCCTAATTTCCATTATTTTCATAAATAAATGTGCCAAAAATGCCTTTTAATGCCTTTGCCAATTTTCTTAGCCATAAATAACCAAATGAACAGCCCCTAGGATGTCTTGCCCAACATTCAGCTTGGAATAAGTGTCCTAGTCATCGGTGGTTATTGTTTTTAACATTTATTACATGGAATTTTGACCAGGGCTGTTACAGAACCCTCCTCCTTAGGGGACATCGTCCTTGGTGTTCAATCACATGTATACCTCAGCAACCTGCGGAAAGAAGATATACTGCTTATGGAGCTTTATAACACAGATCGATGCAACATTTACAATGAAAGATATGCTCAAGACAAAACATCATGACAACATGACAACATACCGCATAGTGGAGCTTTATAACACAACTCATTACGGTATTTACAATGATCATCATGTTGAGTGCCAATTCAGATGACATCATAAACATCATGATAACATAACCATTTGATAGCATAATAAAATATCACCCATATCGCATAGTGGAGCTTAACACAACTCGTTACGGTATTTACATCCATACACAGGTGTACATATAACAACATCATCAAAATATATATACCAAAACATATGTTGAATCATATAACAAAACATATATCAAAATATATACTAAATATAATGTCTAAGCACATATCAAAACATCATATAGCATATATCAAACCATCATCAGGCATATATCGAACCAACATAAAGCATATACTAAACCACCATAAGTAAATACCAAACCACCATAAGAAAATGCCAAACCACTATAAGAAAAATACCAAACCACCATAACAAAATAACAAACCACCACAAGAAAACACCAAACCACCATGTCAACCTGCGTTGCCTCAACTAGCAAACAAGGAAGGATACATGGCCTGCATCTGTTCGACCATCTCTCATGTAGCTTCATCGGGCCCAAATTGCTACCATTGCACTTTAACTTGCTCGATTGCTCAGTTCCATAGCATGAGCACATTTTTCTGCAATATACACTAAGGATCCGGATGGAATTCTCCATCTAGTTCCACCTGCAATATAGACCAGTCAATCACATGATCAACATCCTTAACATACTTCTTAAGCAATGATACATGGAAAACATCATGAACTTTCACTATCGGAGGAAGTGCAAGTCGATAGACTACTGGCCCAATCCTCTCAATGATTCTAAAGGGTCCACAAAACTGTGGTGCAAACATGGCACATGATCCAATCCATAAGGACTTCTTCTTCGGTTTGATGTGCAAGTACATCTATTCCCCAACCTGGAACTCCTTGAACAACTTATTCATGTCTGCATAACTCTTCAGA
The DNA here is from genome assembly GCA_031772625.1 of Pinus tabuliformis. Taxonomy (NCBI): domain Eukaryota; kingdom Viridiplantae; phylum Streptophyta; class Pinopsida; order Pinales; family Pinaceae; genus Pinus; species Pinus tabuliformis. The sequence continues at coordinate 159,982,709 of CM062809.1, read as the reverse complement.
CTATCTTGTGTTGCCTTGAGATTCTTCTTGATCACCTGCATCTCCTGTTCCATGTCTGCCAGCATATCTGATCTAATCAATACCTTGATAACCGGATCACTCCAACTAATGGGAGTGTTACAACTCCACCCATATAATGCCTCAAAATGAATCATCCTCAGTGACTCCTGATAACCGTTGTTGTATGCAAACTCAACCAAAGGGAGATACTCTTCCCATTTGTGTTGTTGATGCATCACATACATCCTCAACATGTCCTCTAATATCTTATTGACCCTCTTCGTCTGTCCATCTGTCTGTGGGTGATAAGTTGTGTTGAAGGCTAACTCTGTGCCTAAACCTGCAAATAACTCCTTCCAAAACTTGGAAGTGAACTTCGCAACCCTATCTAACACAATCTTCCTCAAGACAACATGTAGTCTAACCACATCTCTGATGAATACTCGTGCCACATCAGTAGTTGGGAATGTAGACTTCACAGGAATGAAGTGTGCAACCTTTGTTAACATGTCCACAATGACCATGATTGAATCATGTTGCTTCACTATCTTCGACAACCCTGTGATGAGGTCCATGGAAATGATCTCCCATTTCCACTCTGGAATCACGATCGGTTGTAGCAGTACACCTGGATGTTTACACTTTCCCTTCACTCAATGACAATCAAAGCATCTAGCCACAAACTCTGCTCCATCCCTCTTCAAATTTGGCTAATAGCATTATCTTCACCGTTGTAAGTGTCTTTTGATAACCCGAGTGACTTGAATATGGTTTCGCATGAAGCTCCCTCAATATCACCTTCTTGAGCTCACTGCTATCTGGTACATATATCTTGTCTTTGAACCTGATAATCCATCTGTCGTGTAACAACCCTAGTGAAAATTTTAATGTAATAAAGAAAAAAAATAAGACCACGAGTAGGGGACACGTATTCCAAGTTAATTGTTGGGAAAATACATCATAGTGGACATCACTGGATGTGTGTTCTGGCTAAGGAAAAATGGAAAAGGCTAAGGCAAGGGCATTAAAAGGCAAAAATACATTTTTGGCACATTTATTTATGAAAATAAAGGAAATTAAGGTTTCATGTGAGGAGGAAATTGAAGGAAAATAATGGAAAATGAAGAAATTAGAGTCCTCATGCATAAAAAGGCTTTTGAGGATCAGTTCATGGCTTTTGTCAAGTTCAAGTTTGGAGATCTCTCATTATTCTCTCTCTCTCTCTCTCACTCTTGGTCACTTATATTTTTCTTGGAGCACTCTAGTTTGGAGCAAAGGAAAGGGAAGGAAAGGAAAGGAAAGGAAAAGCAAGCAAGGAACAAGGAAAGGAAAGCCAGATCAAGAAGTTTCAGCAAGAATACTTGCAGGTAACCTTTTGTGTGTGTGATATCCTAGCTGGTTTGGACATGCATGACTTTACATGTTGGTGTATGGTTCTCGTGTGGTTGGTGGCATAGTCTTGTTGGGTTATGACAATGGTTTTGAGCCTAGCCTATCCTTTTTCTAGATGTCATGGTATGTAGGGACGTTTATTTCAGTTTTGGAACTTTGGAATTGCCAGATGGATTTCAGAATCTGGGTGGAGGTGGTCTCAAGGTTCATTCCCAAAGGCCTAAGAATCCCTTGACCAGTTTTGGCAGGATACACGGTAAAGCCTGAGGGAGCAGTCTCAGTTTAGGGCCTAGTGATCCAGGTTTGGATTGCGATAAAGCTTGAGAGACAAGGAGATGGAAAATTTCTCAAGGATAGTGATGGATTCCGGATGGCATTCCAAGTTCTGTTCGGTTGTGATCAGAGCACTAGTTTTGGTGTGATCATGGTTGGATGAGGGTGGAGGTGGTTTAACCTCTGAATTTCCTTGAATGTTCTTGGATTGGTTGTTCTATGATATCCCACATTCATGCTTGGAATATGCCATGGGGGTGATTGGCTGAAAGAGAGATTTGGTTCAGCCATGTCTATGGACGGGTGGTACGTGGAAGTCCTGAACTTGGTCAGATTTGCCTATGATTATTAAAAGCTAAGTTCTCTTACTTTTGCATTGATTTATATGTGGATTTAATGGTTGTCATATCTCTTATATTTATATGGTTTTATGTTGGTTATAAGCATGGATGAATGACTGGTTCATGTCATGGTTATTTCATGTATTTACTTGTAACTATTAAATGGATGGATGCAAGACATAATTGATGTTCTAGTAGTTCAATGGAGAAGGAGGTGATCCTTCTAATGATTTTTCATAAGTTGTTTTAGTCATTTATGCTATGTATTATATCCTAGACATGTAGGTTGCATTGATGCCAAGTGTTTGACATAATGTCAGTCCCGATTGGGGATGTTCAACCTAGTCCTGAGGGTGAATTTTGATTGATTAGCATGGTTATTATGTTTTTAACGATTTATGAAAGTTACAACAAGTTCTAGGCAGAGGCCGGGATTATGGGCTAGAAAAATGGCTCAAACCCTAGGGTCGCTGACACAAAACTGGTAATTCTAGAACACAGTCGTTGGCAGGCAAGCCTGTGAGAGAGACTTTAGGTTGTTGGTGGCTCCCTTTCGCATAGCATGAGAGCGACTGAGGCCTAAGAGATGCAGAATAGCAGTGGGACCCAGGGATAGGTTGTTTGAGTGGCTAAATTGTCTTATGAGGGATTTGTTGATGATGTTGGATGATTTCATGTGATGTTCATTCCATTCCACTTCCTTAAGGTGACATAAGAGGTCGAATTGGATCATATTAGCCTCTCTTCTCGTGTTTACCCTGGTTGGCATGGTTACATTGGGTATACCTGGGAGGGGGTGTTACAAATTGGTATTAGAGCCATCTTAGACTGCCTTTGGGTCATATCTAGTGCTACAGATATGGGTGAATGTGTTGGTCATGCATGCATGTCAGTTGCGTGTGTGGCTCTTACACTTACGTTCCATGTACTTGTTGCACTGCATCATATTGATCATGATAGTAGTAAGGTTATCACGAGGAACTTGATGTCGATTTTATCGAATGAATCATCATGAGTATATGAATGATTATACAATTATATGCAGCTTGATTACATCCTTGTACATTGGGTTGCATCATTGCTTATTTGATTACATGCATCAGTCTTGTAGGTTGATTACAATAATTGATTGCATATGCTCGACTACATGTAGTTATGTGTATGTGTAGTTGATTAGGCATTGCTTATGCAGGTGGATAGTTGCATGAGGAAATGTGTCTATTGGAGTATTGGTTGTTGTCATGCATGAGGTCATATCATGCATTGTTGATATGGCCTTGCAATGGCAATTGTACCCTAGTTAGTATGATTGTTATGTGTTAATGTACTTGTTGACAGATGTCTATATGTTATTATAGTTATTTTTGTACATGCACCACACTGATTTGATGATCTTGCAGACAAGGTATCCTCCCCGAGTATGCTAAGGTACTTTGATTTATGGTGTTTTGATTTAGCTAACATAGTATACCTTGCAGGAAAGAGAGAACATGGATAGTAAGGCGGTAGACTACATAGAATATCCCTATGAATCAGATAGGCAACGTGGTGGGGAACTCTTCTGACTTAACAGACACCTTGAGAAACCTGAAGGAAGAAATAAGGAGTTGCAAAGCAGACAATGACAAAATCATGCAAGCACAAGAGAAATAAGCAGAGGTGAATGCGATATTACTTCAGAGTTTGTTAGATTTGCAGTGACATGGACCTCTTCGGATCAACCATGGACATGAGGATAGAACTAATGGAGCATATGGCAGAAGGTCTCATAGTAGACAGATTAGATAAATCTGACACTATCAGAGATGGAAGGTTGTTGGACACTCTGGATAGGAGAGGTATTGGACAGAGATATTAATCTAGTTCTGGTTCTAATAGACATCATGATCGCCATCATTATCATCCATAGAGGAGGAATGATAGGGGATATTTTCTGGATGATTTCAAGAAGGAAAAGCCACGTACCTTTGATGGAGAGATGAAGAAATTGCAGGATGCGGAGGCTTGGTTGCTTGGCATGCAGACATTCTTTAGATTACACGATTACTTAGAAAACATGAAAGCAAGGATATCCCTTTTTCGTCTCAAAGGTAAAGTAGATATTTGGTGGGAAGATGTGAAGAACGTCAAGGACATACATGAGGATGAGTTGGCTTGGCAGACATTTGAAAGGCTCTTCAAGAAGAAGTAATTGTCTGAGAGGTATTATGATGAAAGAACTAAGGAGTTTTATGAGTTGTGGATGGGTTCTATGACGGATGAGGAGTATACAGGAATATTTTTGGAGTTTTTGAGATACATGCCTTACCTCAAGAGGAGAAGGCCAAGGTTCAGAGATTCATCGGTGGATTTCCAGTTGCATACAAAGATTGGATTGAGTTCGATGAGCCTAGATCGTTGGAGGAGGCCATTCGAAAGTTGAAGTTTTTTTATGAGCAATTGAAGCGAAAAGTTGAGCCTAAACATGAATTGAAAATAAATGACAAAGCCAAAGGAAAATGGCCACCAAAGAGAGGAAGACCTCAAGATGCAAGTGAGAAAGATAGTGTGGTTCCTTACAAGAGCTTCAATGCAGTTAAGAAGGGACACATAGAACAACATCCTAGAGGCGGTGGTAGGGAACCATTGTAGTGTTGGATATGTGGTAAGGATCATCGTAAGAGGGATTGTCCGCAATATCAAAGTGGTGGTAGAACCCATATCTACAGTGCTCAGGAGACGCATACAATTGGTGATGTTGGTCATAGTATTCCTCGGATTTATGCCGCTGTGGACAACAAGAAGGCAGATCATTAGGCATCGATCATTGAGAGGGACGGTAAGCTTTGTGATCAAATTGTTTATATTTTGATTGATCTTGGATCTAACTATAGTTATATTAATCCTGACATGGTGGATAAGTGTGTTTTGAGAAAAGAAATGCATGCAGAATCTTGGTTGGTACAGTTGGATACTCGTACTAAGAAGCAAGTCCAACATTGGGTAAGAGCTTGTGCATTTGAGTTAAATGGCATGCCTACAACAATGCATTTGAATGTATTGATATTGGGATCATATAGTATGCTTTTGGGTATGGATTAGATATACCTTCACAGAACCAAAGTGGATTACTTCGACAAGGCCATTGAGTGTGTGGATGATAGTGGGGAAAAGAGGACCTTGCAGGGAAAGAAGAAGCCTACATCAGTAAGGATGGTTACTTCTATGCAGGCTTAGTATAGTTGCAGAAAAGTTTGTGTTATGTTTGCAGTACACTTTTCTAGTGACAAGGGTAAGGAGGTTGAGGATGTTGATTTGTTAAGAAGGTACCCGGTATTGCAACAGTTTTTGGATGTATTTCCTGAGGACATTTCGGAGTTTCCACCTCACAAGGAGGTAGAATTTTATATTGAATTAGTGCCAAGCGCAGCTCCAACACCGAAAGCACCTTATAGGATGAGCACACCTGAGTTGGTAGAATTGAAGTTGCAGCTAAAGGAAATGTTGGACAAAGGATACATCAAACCCAGTGTATCACCTTGGGGTGCACCAGTGTTGTTTGTAAAGAAGAAAGATGGTACTCTTAGATTGTGCATTGATTACAAGCAGTTGAATAATGTAACGATCAAGAACAGGTACCCTTTGTTGAGGATTGATTAGCTAAAGGGAGAATCAATGTTCTCTAAGATCGACTTGAGATCGGGATACCATCAGGTACACATCAAGGAAGAGGATATCTTCAAGGCTGCGTTCAGGACCAGGTATGGGCATTATGAGTTTGTTGTTGTTCCATTCGGTTTGACTAGTGCTCTAGCTACATTCATGTGTTTGATGAATAGCGTATTGCGTCCTTATTTGGACAATTTTGTTATTATATTCATTGATGACATACTAGTATATTCTAAGAATGAGGAAGAACATGTCGAACATTTAGCAGCAGTGTTAAGATTGTTAAGAGAGCATCAGTTGTATGCTAAGATGAGAAAGTGCATCTTCTTTCAGATTGAGGTACATTACTTGGGACATGATGTCTCCAAGGAAGGCACAACAGTAGATCCGGAAAAGATAAGGGCCATCATGGAATGGGAAGCTACTAAGAACGTAGATGAGGTGAGATCATTTATGGGATTGGCAAGTTACTACAGGAGGTTCATCAGGAACTTCTCACGCATTGCATATCTTATCACATCATTGCAGCGGAAAGGTAAGAAGTTTGAATGGACGGCAGAATGTGAAGATAGTTTTGAGGAGCTTAAGCAGTTGTTGGCACATGCACCAGTGCTAAAGATTGTGGATCCGCACCAGGTGTTTGTTGTGTGTACAAATGCCTGGAAAAGGGGACTTGGTGGAGTTCTCATGCAAGAAGGACATGTAGTGTGCTATGAGTCATGAAAATTGAATGAGCATGAGAAGAAATATTTGACGCATGATCTTGAGCTAGCATCGATTATACATGCATTGAAGATGTGGAGACATTATCTTCTAGGCAAGAGGTTCACATTGATGAACGATCATAGTGCGCTGAGGTATTTGTTTGACCAGCCAAAATTAGATGCCAGGCAAGCTAGATGGTTGGCCACCCTTAGTGAGTTTGACTTTGATATCAGATACATCAAATGGAAGGAGAACCAGGTTGGTGATGCACATAGCAGGAAGGTACAGGTAAATCATATAGCAACTATAAGCTCTTATGGGATATAGTTACAAGATAGGATTTTTCAGGCAGGTCAGCGGGATGACAAATACATGGAGATCATGCACAGGCTACAACAAAGTACAGGTACAGGTAATAAGGATGCATACTATTGTCTCATAGCAGATGGCTTGGTGAGGTTTCGAGACAGGATATATGTGCTGAATTGCAGTGAGCTCAAGAAGCTTATCTTGAGAGAGTTTCATGTGAAACCTTATTCGGGTCATCTAGGATATCAAAAGACATTGACAGCAGTAAAGAAGTTCTATTATTGGCCGAATCTAAAGAAAGAAGTGGTTGAATTAGTGGCTAGATGCTTAGATTATCAGCAGGTAAAGGCGGAGTGCAAGTGTCCGGTCAATTTACTACAACCTATAGCAATTCCGAAATGGAAACGGGAGGTCATTTCCATGAATTTCATCACATGTATTCCAAGGACAATGAAGCAACATGATTCTATTATGGTCGTGGTCGACAGGTTAAGCAAGGTAGCTCACTTCATTCCAGTAAAGACTACATATTCAACTAGTGAGGTAGCACATGTGTTCATCAGAGAGATAGTGAGACTACATGGTGCTCCAAAGAAGATTGTGTCAGACAAGAATGCAAAGTTCACATCCAAGTTTTGGAAGGAGTTATTTGTAGGCTTGGGTATAGAGTTGGCCTTCAACACAACGTATCATCCACATACAAATGGTCAGATAGAGAGGGTCAATAGGATCTTGGAAGATATGTTGAGGATGTATGTGATGCACCAGCAGAGGAAATGGGAAGAGTATCCACCATTGGTTGATTTCACATAAAATAATGGTTATCAGGATTCATTGAGATGAGTCCTTTCGAGGCATTGTATGGGCAGAGTTGTAACACTCCCTTCACCTGGAGTGATCCAGTGAATAGGGTACTTATTAAACTGGGCATGTTGGAAGACATGGAGCAGGAAATGTAGGTTATAAAGAAGAATCTCAAGGCAGCACATTATAGACAAAAGAGTTATGCAGATCAACAAAGGGTGTTCAAAGAGTTTCAGGTTAGGGAGCATGTGTATGTGCCAAGCTGGAACCACGGTATTGTGGGCCTTTCAAGATCCTTGAGAGGATTGGACCAGTGGCATATCGACTTGCACTACCTCCAACAGTAAAATCCCATGATGTTTTCCATATTTCATTGCGTAAGAAGCATATAAAGGATGTTGATCATGTTATTCATTGGTCTGTACTGCAGGAGGAGCAAGAAGGAGAGTTCCACTTGGAGCCTTAGTTCATATTGTAGCGGAAACATCTCATGCTCAGGAATAGAGCCATAGAGAAAGTTGAAGTGCAGTGGAAGCACTTTGGGCCTAAAGAAGCTACATGGGAGATGGTAGATTAGATGCGAGCCCTATATCCTTCATTGTTTGCCGATCGAGGAAAAGTACTTTTGGTTTGATGGGGTTTATGTTGGCATATATTTTACTCATGTTTTTATATTTGTATATGTATATGTATATGGATGTAAATACTACCATGAGCTAAGTTATAAAGTTCCAATAAGCGGTATGGGTGTCATGTTATTATAGTTATTATCTTGTCATGCTTTCATGGTGTTTTTCTTTTGAGCAAGTTCTTCATTTTAAATACTACAACAAGCTAAGTTATAAATCTCCATGGGCAGTATGTTTGTTTTTCGGTGGTTTTGTTGAGGTCATGGTGTGGTTTAACACCGAGGATGGTGTTCCCCAAGGGGGAGGGTTCTGTAACATCCTTGGTGAAATTTTTCATGTAATAAAGTACGTAAAGGAAAAAATAAGACCATAGATAAGGGACATGTATTCCAAGCTGAATTGTGGGCAAAGATATCCTAGTGGGCATCATTGGATCTATGCTCTGGCTAAGGAAAATTGGCAAAGGCTAAGGAAAAGGCCTTTTTGGCACATTTATTTATGAAAATAAAGGAAATTAGGAGAAAAGGAATGTAAAAGGTCACAGGTTGCATGTGAGGAGGAAATTGAAGGAAATTAATGGAAAAATGAAGAAATTAGAGGCCTCATGCATAAAAAGGATTTTGAGAATTAGTTCATGCCTTTTTTCAAGTTCAAGTTTGGATCTCTCTCATTATTCTCTCTCTCTCTCACTCTTGGTCACTTAGAGTTTTCTTGGAGCACTCTAGTTTGGAGCAAAGGAAAGGGAAGGCAAGGAAAGGAAAGGAAAAGCAAGCAAGGAACAAGGAAAGGAAAGCAGGATCAAGCAGCTTCAACAAGAATACTTGCAGGTAACATTTTGCATGTGTGATTTCCTAGCTGGTTTGGACATGCATGACTTTGCATGTTGGTGTATGGTTCTCTTGTTGTCGGTGGCATGGTCTTGCTGGGTTATGACAGTGGTTTTTAGCCTAGCCTAGCATTTTCGGATGCCATGGTATGTTGGGATGTTTATTTTAGTTTTGGAACTTTTGAATTATTGGATGGATTTCGGAATTCGGGGCGGAGGTGGTCTCAAGGTTCATTCCCATAGGCCTAGGAATCCTTGACCCATTTTTTGCGGGATACACGTAAAGGCTGAGGGAGAAGTCTCTGTTTAGGGCCTAGTGATCTGGGTTTCGATTGCAGTAAAGACTGAGAGACAAAGAGATGGAAAATTCCTCAAGGATAGTGATGGATTACGGATAACATTCCAAGTTCTATTCAGTTGTGATCAAAGCACCGGTTTTGGTGTGATCACGGTTGGATGAGGGTGGAGGTGGTTTAACCTATGGATTCCCTTGATTGTTCTTGGATTTTTTTTCTATGAGATCCCACATTCATTCTTAGAATATGGCACAAGGGTGACTGGATGAAAGAGATATTTGGTTCAACCATGTCTATGGTCGAGTGGTACGTGGAAGTCCCGAACCTGGTCGAATTTTCCTATGATTAATAAAAGCTAAGTTATCTTACTTTTGTACTGATTTATATGTGGATTTAATGGTTGTCATATCTCTAATATTTATATGGTTTTATGTTGGTTATAGGCATGGTTGATTGACTGGTTCATGTCATGGTTATTTCATGTATTTACTTGTAACTGTTAAATGGATGGATGCAAGACCTAATTTATGATCTAGTAGTTCAATCGAGAAGCAGGTGATCCTTCCGATGATTTTTCGTAAGTTGTTTCAGTCATTTATGCTCTATATTGTATCCTAGACCTATAGGTTGCATTGATGTCAAGTGTTTGACAGAATTTTAGTCCGGGTTAGGGATGCTCAGGACTAGTCCCGAAGGTGAATTTTGATTTATGAGCATGGTTTTCATGTTTTTAATGATTTATGAAAGTTATAACAAGTTCTAGGCAGAGGCCGTGGTTATGGGCTAGAAAAGTGGCTCAAATCTCGGAGTCACTGGCACATAAAGGGCAATTATGGACCACAGTTGCTAGCAGGCAAGCCTGTGAGAGCGATTTTAGGTTGTTGGTGGCTCCCTTGCCCATAACATGAGAGCGACTAAGGCCTAAGAGCTGTAGAATAGCAGTGGGACCCAGGGACAAGCTGTCTCAGTGGTTGAATTGTCTCCTAAGGGGTCTGTTGTTGATGTTGGATGATTGTATGTGATGTTCCGTCGATTCCACTTCCTTAAGGTGAGATAGGAGGTCGAATTGGATCATAGTAGCCTCTCTTATCCTATTTACCCCGATTGGCATGGTTACTTTGGGTAGACCTGGGAGGGGGTGTTACATGCGGTAAGACGATAGTGCATGCCCTGTGCACTTGCACCTGTACATGTACCACTACATCTACCTGTACCTACACCTGTACCTGTACATGTACCATCACCCTGATGCAACCTGTGCACAATATCCATATACCTGACATCCTGTTGTCCTGCTTGTAAGATCCTATGATGTGAATATGTCCCATAGGAGCTGCCAAGTGATGTACCTGTATCCATCTACTAAGAGCATCTGCCACCCTTTTCTCTTTACCATTGATGTACTTGATCTCAAAATCAAACTCGTTGATTGTGGCCAACCATCTACCCGACCTGGCGTTCAAATTCAGCTGGTCAAACAAATGCCTCAACCCAATGTGATCACTCATAAGCACAAACTTCCTTCCAAGAAGATAATGTTTCCACATCTTCAATGCATGTATAATCACTGCTAACTCAAGATCATGTGTTGGGTAGTTCTGCTTGTGCTCGTTTTGTTTCTAGGGACTCTTAACATACCACCTATCCATCCTGCATAAGGACTCCACCAAGCCCTCTCTTGCTAGCATTTGCGAATACCACAAACTCTTTGTCTGGATCTGCAAACTATACCATTGGTGCATGTGTCAGCGACTACTTAAGCTGCTCATAGCTAGCCTCACACTCCTCAGTCCATTCGAACTTCTTATCTTTCCTTTGCAATGATGCAATGGGATAAGCACTCTGTGAGAAGTTCCTGATAACCTTCTATAATAGCCTATGAGGCCCATGAAAGATCTTACCTCATCCGCATTCTTTGGAGCTACCCACTTTAAAACTAGTGAAGAAATCATACATGCAACTCAGTACCTGCAAGAAAATTTGATGTATTTGTTGATGTCGATGCCTTCTTGCGCTTCCCTACTCTTCCTTTACCTTCTTGCTCCAAAAATCCAAGTATATCACACCCTCGAAGAGTGCTCCAAGAAAACTCTAAGTATCCAAGATTACAATTGAGAGAATAATGAGAGAGAGCTCCAACACTAAACTGACAAAAAGTTACCAACTAATCCTCATAAGCCTTTTTATGAATGGGGCCTCTATTTTCTTCATTTTCGATTATTTTCCTTCATTTTCCTCCTCACACACAATCTGTGACCTTTCACCTCCTTTCTCTCCTAATTTCCATTATTTTCATAAATAAATGTGCCAAAAATGCCTTTTAATGTTGTTGCTAATTTCCTTAGCCATAAATAACCAAATGAACACCCCCTAGGATGTCTTGCCCAACATTCAGCTTGGAATAAATGTCCCAGTCATCCGTGTTTATTGTTTTTAACATTTATTACATGGAATTTTCACCAGGGTTGTTACATTTTCACTGATATAGGCTTATTCTTTCCCTGTAAGCTTCTCTTTTCTCCATCATCATCCAGACACTCAATAACCTTCTCATAACAATCTACCTTGGTCTTGTGAGTAAACAACCAATCCATGCCCAAAATCATACTATATGAACCCAAATGAAGCACATTTAGATGTGTTGATGTAAGCATACCATTCATCTCAAATGCACAAGCTCTCACCTGATCCGAATTGGATCCAAGAAGAGTTATCAGAGAACCATGACTGTATCAGGTCGGGACAAGACTTTAAAGAATTAAGAGCAGCGATCAAAAACACCTCTAAACAGTGGTAGTTAGCAGCCAGCGTGGAACGACGAGGACCTCAGTTAAAGCGCGCTGACCGAGGCCCATGGAGACTGCATAGGAGGCGTACTAGCCCCTGGGAAGCCCGGATCGGGAAAACCAGGTGATTTTTTATGCGCGATTTGTGCTAATCACGCATCGTTGGGCAAAACCCCTCGAGAAGGATAGGCCCCGAGCGCTCGGTTGCATGAGAGCTAGGAAAACCATGGGGAAGAAGGCTAAAGGCAAAAGCGGGACCCGCGCTCCAAAAACCGGTGGTATTTATCGGGGGTACCCTTGGGCGGTAACCAGTTTTGGCAAAAAAGGAGCGATTCCACTCAACGCCCGACACATGGCAAGCGGAGGAGAGAGAAAACCACCGCTCATCGCGCGCTAATGGTCGAGCAAGTCAACTGCGCGAAATGAGCGAATGGCGTCGGATCTGGGGGCTCCAGATCTAACGACTGAGATCACGCATGATGGGAAAGCCGAAATCGATAGGGGATTAAGATGCCATCCATAAGAACTTGACATCCGATTTGACCGCCAAGGTGGCATATGACTCATTCCACGATGTAACTGAAAAAACTGAACCGATGAAGCAAGCTGGCACAGTTGCAGGAGGACAAGTGGCCACTCCCTGTGACCTTGATGATGACGCTAAGACAAGGAACTCCAAGCGAAGCTGTAGCAGGCGATCCGAAAAAGATGGAAGGGGAATCGAACAGCCGTGAGCTCAAATGGCTTTAAATCCATGAACAGACAAAGCAGAAGACACTAGAAGATAGAAGACGGAGAAAGGGAAGAAAGGAAAGAAGACAAAGAAAACGAAGAAAAGACAATGAAGCAAAAAAAGCAGAAAGAAGACAAAGGGCCGAGCTGACCAAAGGCAGTGTCGAGCGCCAGAGAGCTTGAGAGATTCAAGCCATCCCTGAGAGGATCTATCGGGACTGATCACCACATTGGGCTCCTTCCATTAAAAACCAGAGAGGTTGAAGAGCTAGTGAGGAAAAGAGTATGTGCACTCTAGTGGCTTGGGGAATCCAAGACCCACCCTGCCAAGCAAATTCTGTTTCAGGAGACTCACATTGAGCTCCTTCATTGTAATTCTCTGCTTTAAGATACAATAAAAGAATCCCACCACTGAGAGTTGGACCGGAGATGTAGCCCTGGAGGATAGGGTGAACTCCTTATTAATTTCTTGTGTTCTTGTATTTTCTTACTGTATTTCTCTGTTGTTTTCCCATTTCAAGTGTCTGTGTATTTGCAATCCGATCAATCTGTTGCCTAAATAACATAGACACACACCAGCACATGAGTTTGTAATAGCTTCATCTAATAAATATTTAACTGAGATCACTCATAGGGTGATTTACAGGTCAAGTGGTATTAGAGCTTTAGGTTGTAAGGTTAGACAAGCTTGTGTTGGTTTAGCTTTTGAATGCTAACTAGATTAAAGCTCAAATTAGGAGAAGGAGAGTTGGTTGAAGCTAATCCTGAAATTGGGAGAGTCTATCCTCGAAAGACAATGTCAGAGGAAGGTTTTGTGGGGCCAAACCCTAAATTCATAGAAATTTTCCTAGCTATAAAGTCCATGGTAGAAGAAATGTATAGGGACTTTAGAAAACATAAGGATGAAGACTCGTCAGGCTCTAAACAAGACAAAGAAGAAGATGAGTCTACTTCCATGACCACTCCAAAGGAAAGGAGAAAGAGGAAAGCTTCCTCACCCCTCCTAATAGCCTTATGCATAACAAGAAGGCATCTTTAATCAAGCTAGATGTTAAATTTGATTTGCCTGTATATGATGGAGAGCTAAATGCTGAAAAGTTGGAAAATTGGATTAGACAAATTGATGTTTATTGCTGAGTATAGAACATCGACTCAGACAAGAGCAAGATTTAGCTGGCAAGCCTACGCCTAGGAGGCACTACCTTGGTTTGGTGGTGTTGATGCCTCGAAAATTGCTGCAACAACATTGGGGATAACCACCCAGTCTGGACCTTAGTACAGCTCCTTTTCCTTTTGGAATAGTGGCTCCGACTGGGGATAATGGGACCAGTTTCCCAAAAGTGGATAAACAGGATGAATGGATGATTTATAAACTAAATTAGCGGTGAGCGAATAACTAAAACTATTAAAAAGAATACATAAACTATGATCTATCCCGGGAACTTATTGAGCTTTAAAGTGCAGCGCTTGATGATCCGTGTCTATAAACAGGCATATAGATGACTCCATTTAACAGACATGGACATTATTTCATTCATGATTACTATTCTTAAATAGTTAAGCAAAGCGATTGAAGCGATATTACCACACTTATCATTTATATCATTGACATATACATGATTAAAAAGAAAGGCACATCATAAAACATCCAATAGTGGAATGAATATAGATCTGATGTTACAGCGCATGCATATAATCAATAATAGCAAGAATAATCACATAACAATTCATATGAAAGGAATGAATTCAGACGTAGATAGAAATACCATATGAGCTGCTTGACGCTCCCAATATCAATCGCTACTTGTAATTCTTCCTTCAACGCAGAAACATTCTCAACAAAGACAATAGTGCACAATTGCATAAAAAACTTCCTTGTTGAATTAAGAACAACTGGTCCAGTTTCATAAAAGAATATTGACTGAAGCACAATAGTGCAAACTTCAGTCTTTAAGTCTGGTACAAAAATTTACGACCCTTTCCAAAACAATGAAAGGGTCTATAAATACTAAATTAATCTAAATATCTAATAAACTGAAATCCTACTAAATCGGTATCAATCAATCTTGATATGATTTTCTTGAGCGATCTGGCAGTCGGCGGCATGATTCATCAGGTAGGTTGCTTGCCTTTATATCTGAGCTGACTTATCGCAAGCATTGGCTCTACTTCAGGAGGTTTGTTGAGGCGCGAGCTGAGCTGGGCGGCATAGGTGGCATCCTGAATATCGGGAATCATATACCCGATCGCATCTGTTAGGCACTTAAGGGCGACTCTCTGTGTATGCGGCTTTACCAGGAAGAACCAATATGTGTCCCAGGTTAAACTGTTAATCCCAGCGATTAATCTCCCTTTTTCCTCTAAATCAGGATAACATGATTGCTCCAATGTGTTCGTTGTTGTCAACTTTCCTGGTGTGCATTGGGAGATCATGTTTGATAAATAGAGAGTGTTATTAACCAGTTCAACTAGATTGCTGGAAGTTGATTTACATCTTGAAGCTGCCCTCTCTGCTCTCATTAACTGGGACTGCCATTCCGTAAAGAGTATATCTTTATGTGTTTCTAGGATCCTGGGCAAATTCGCCGCTTGTCCTTGATCAGAATCTTGCCAGTTAAGAAATGCAGCTATGGTTTCTTCGGCTTGATCCAATTCAATTCTGGCCTTCTCTACCTGCTTATTTATGGATGCCGTTAATTCACACAGTGGCTCTGCCTGGGCGATTTGTTGACACAGAAGCTTAATTTGGGATATTAATGCAGTGTTTATTTGTAATGCTTCTGCTCTAAATTCAGCCACTTGTGGAACGCCCTTTATTTTTTCGAGCTGTGATGACAGTTGAGCAATTTGCTCATCTTTTGTTTTCATCATTTGCTCATTCGCTGCCTTTAATTGTGCCAATGCCTCTGATAATTCTTTCTGTTTCTGGATCGCGCTTTGGTCGATCCTTTGCTTTTCTACCTGCAATTGTTGAGTTAGTTGATTGTTCACTTGCTGTTGTGTCAACAATTACTGCTCTGCCTTCTGCTTTGTCTCAGCTAACTCTACTTGTAATGAGAAAATCTCTTGATCCTTGGTTTTCAGTAGAAGACTTACCTCCGATGCCTTATCAATTGTCGCTGCCGAATAGGCTCCCGCATACTGCGACAATTTTGTCAGGTCGTCGGAGGGGTCAAATTCCTCCTTCCAAACCACATTGCCCGTAACAGTTTGCTCTGGGAAAAGGGAAGGTTGATCAGTCCTTCTTCTTTTTCTTTGTCGTTTCACCACTGCTTTATGCCTTGGGCTGTAGAAAACATCCAGGGGAGGAATATCTTCTACCTGGAGAATGATTTGGTCGGAGGGGTCCTTTGGTATTATCTCAACGTCTTTAGAAATGGGTGGGCTGCTGGTTCCACTCAGAACCTGTGATGAAGTGATTTCCGGTGTGTCCGTTGTCTTGGAAGTGTCTGTATCTTTTGAACATTCCAACCCACTGATGATGGAATCAAATTGCTTCCATTCCTGGAGCAATTCAGGGTCAATACGAGTATCTATATTGACATCAATGGTGGTTTGTTTTTGCTTTTCGGCTTGGGACTCCTTCTGCACTTTTTCCTGTTCTCTCTTTTGTTGTTCCTCTTGTTCTTTCTTTTGCCTTTCCTCATGTTCTCTCATCTACTTTTCCTCCTGTTCCTTCTTATGATCCTTTGTTATAAACGGAGGTTCCTTTGACTGTTGTCGATCAGGCTCGCTTGATGATGTCGCTGGGGTTGTCGCTAGTAAATCTAGAGGCAGAGTTTGCAACCTCTGTTCTCTAAGTTTATTAAATTCAGTCAACCCTTCATCATTATATTTCACTTTAGCGAATGCTTTAACCTGATTTATTGTCTCAGCTGAAGAGAACAGGTCGTCAAACATATCTTCTTTATGGTCAAATTTTGTCAATTTGGCCTGTTCTAGTGCAGTATAGGCAACTTTGTTTGGATCAAACATCATATTT
The DNA here is from genome assembly GCA_031772625.1 of Pinus tabuliformis. NCBI lineage: Eukaryota > Viridiplantae > Streptophyta > Pinopsida > Pinales > Pinaceae > Pinus > Pinus tabuliformis. The sequence goes on along the minus strand of CM062809.1, from coordinate 159,965,986 downwards.
GGGAGAGTCGCCAGAGTTAAGGATTGAATCTTTGTAGCTTCCTTTTCTGCATGTTTGAGATCATGCAAGGTATATACATCGCATCTCAAAGGAAAAGAGGGCCAGCCTTGCTTCTTATTTTTCTTGAGCGTTTGTGTAACACTCTCAGCAATGATTTGGTAAGAAATTTCCATCGCCAGTAGTTTATCCGGTATGTATAAAGGGAGGACATGAGGTCTGGCTTGGCTACCGAAAACCCTTATGTAGGTAAATCTCTCCTCTCCGAACCATCTACCTATTGCGGTTAAATCAATTCCGGCTTGATAAGAAATCTTGGGAGCAGGTTTATCGAAAATGGAATAATAAACAGGCAACATAAAGCCATTACAGACTTGGTATAGATGATGTTTATAAGAAGATTTCCACAGTTTCTGATGATATATATGAATAGGCGTGGGGTCTTGTGCAGTCCACCTCCAGCTGAGTATGGGGAATTCAGAGTTAAAACACAGGGTATCTAGAATATAGGCACTATAGTAGAATGGGGGAATTACCCTTTCAGAAATACGGGTCTTGCTTCTAAACACAAGCACAGTTGTTGCTAATTTGTCTGAGAGGATAGTGGCCCAATCCATAATTACATTGTTGCATGTTTCTTCCATTAGGGGAACCATTTCTATGGTAAAATTAGCAGAGTCATGCAATCCCCATAATCTACACATCATTATTCCAGCATAGCAATAAGGAGAAGCCAGAGAATCAACCGAGTACTTACCGGAAGGTTCATGTTTGTGCTTGGCCGGATTTTGTCTCCAATCCCGGATGGGTACGGATTCAACTTCGTTCTCTTTTGAGAATTTTTCCAGGAATGCCTTATTGTATATCTTCTCTGGCTCAGGCAAATGATACATTTGCCTCAAATCATCAGCTTTGAACGACCCGAAAATTCTCCCGTCTCTAGTGCTGAAGGTTCTATCCAGGATTGGGATTTCTTCAATTGCCCACCGCACTACATCTGTGTATGGGAGAATTTGTTCCCTGGCTGCTATCCTGTGAAGGAAAGAGTCGGCTAAGTCCTTGAGAGTACCCTCAGATTTCTGAGTTAAATCCACAGTAGCTTCTACTGTTGTCATTGTTGGTTCTTCGGCTTCAATCAGGTTGTAGGTACCTTGCCAAGTAACTCTGATGAGACCCGAACATGTAGTATCAGATATCAATCCCTTCTTTTTGTCAGCGACGGCTTGTCCTGCAATTGGCGCAGCGGAAGCACCTGTGGTCTTCTTGGATTTCTTCCCCATTTTGCTTGAGCTTTCTCCTTTGGATGAATTCTGCACAGAGGCGAAAATAAACGTAACACAGAGATATGCCAATGAAAATCCAATATGGGAAAGATATATTGATCAAAGCGTGCTGAGAGTTAACTCTTAAAAATGGCTGCGGATACAATCCATGGGAAGATCTTACAATTACATTAAATGGCCGTTTAAAACCTGCCACCCCTTAAATGCCATTATACCATTATTCGGCCGAATGACCCGTTTAAGCGTGCTATGGATGTTTTGGCGGTTGGGCGCAGGTGCATCATTGCTTAGCAGATTAAGCTTTAAATATGATTTGATCATAATATCCCTCCATTTAACGGCTTTTTTGAAATCCGCGCTATATCATAATCGGGCGTCGAGAACACTTAAATCCTTATGTTGACAATTTTGAAACCCCGATCGCCGATAGCGATATCGCATCGCATCGGGAGAATTGGTATTATATAAACATATGGATAGCATACCACCGATCGCTGATAGCGAAATCGCATCGCATCAGGGTGAATGGGCATAACAATGTGCATAGATAGTGTATCGCCGATTGCCGATTGCGATATCGCATCGCATCGGGGGTATGACCTGGGCGCCTTATTATTGTGCATAGGATATTGCCGATTGCCGATTGCGATATCCCATCGCATCGGGGTGAAAGGCTTGGGGTGCTTTAAGACTGCGTATAGAGTATCGCCGATAGCGATATCGCATCGGCGAGAACCCATATGTCACTTATTTGTGTTTTCTATGTCATTGCGATATGCGATCTTGCGATCGCTTTATCGCAATGATAAAAGATTGTTTTATTTGATCAAAAATGGGGTTTTCAAAAGGTTTGATATAATGTCTTCATTTGGTTTGCGGACCTTTTTCAAATAATGCAATATTGATACCAATTAACTTCTAAAGGGACCCATTTCATATGATAATTTTGTAAATATAAATGATATGAAATGGGGGGTTGTTGTAGGGCACAACAGGTGGGAAGGTAAAGCACAAGCTGACATGAAAAGACATGGTAAGACCATCTCTGTTTGGAGTGAATTTGTTTCTGTAATCAAAAAGCAATTCTATCCATTGGCCTACATGCAACAAGCCATGATGAGTTGGCAAACTCTTCGGCAGTTGAAAGGGAAAAGTGTGCAAGGGTACACTCAAGAATTTAGAAAGAGAGCATTGATTCTATGAATCTCATTAGACTCACCAGAGACTCTGTTGAAGTACATTGGTGGTCCACACAGCTACATGAGGCATACCATCCTCATGTTTAATCCCACTAGTATAAATGAGGTATATGTACAAGTTACTCATCTAGAAGCTAGAGGAAAGAATGGAAATCCAAAAGTTGGGGGACCATCCCAACCCACTGCAAGCAAGAGCAAGGAGGAAAGAAAGCAGAAGTGGAAAGCAAGGAAGGCTAGCACTGCACAGAAGAGCAAAGCTTCATGCACTCACTGTAAAAAGGATGGGCATGATGATGAGCAATATTGGATTCTGCATCCAGAGCTGAGACCTAAGAAGTTCGAGGGCAAGAAGAAGAAGACTGCTACAGCTATTCAGAAAGTTTGGGGTCATACTCGGGAGATGAAACAACCATTGCAGCCACAGGTATAAAAGGTAAGAATTCTGAGGCATCTACTAGTAATTCTGCTCAATCTGTTATTGATGAAGAAAATGAGAGAAAAAGACATGAGCTTTTCCATATTCAAGTTGTTTCCAAATATCAAAAGATTGATACTTTGTTTGATAGTGGCTCACAAGTAAATTTAATTTCTGAAGCAATTGTAAAGAAATTGGGATTAGAAACTACACCTCACAAGAAACCATACCCATTAGGATGGTTGAATGATAAAGCACAACTACAAGTGACTAGACAGTGCAAACTCAAGTTTTCTTTTGGGTCAGCATTTGTAGATGAGGTTGAGTTAGACATAATTCCTTTGGATATATGTGGAATTATTTTAGGAATTCCTTACTTGTATGAGAGGAAGGCTATTTTCTATAGAGCTAAGAACAAGTATCTACTTGTTAAAGATGGAATCGAATACTTTGTAAGAGCTCATAAGCTCAAGAATAATTATACTCTCATAAACTCAGGGTAGATGAAAGGAATGATAAATTCATTCAAACAATTCTTACTAATGGTTGTAAAGGAAAAAAAACCTGATAAAAACAATGTATTTGAGGGTTGTAATACTAAACAACAAACTGATATAGAAAAGGTTGTTTCAGAGTATGATATCCTATTTCAAGAACCTAAAGGTCTGCCACCCAAAAAGGAAATAGTACATGATATTATTTTGCAGCAAGATGCTCCATTGCCTAACATTGGAATGTACAGGTTGTCTGCTTTAGAGAATGTTGAAATCAAGAAACAGGTGCAGGAGTTGCTCGAGAAGGGGTTCATTAGGCCTAGCACATCACCATGTGGGTCACCAATCGTTTTGGTGATAAAGAAAGATGGCTCGTGGAGAATGTGCATTGACTACCGAGCACCGAATAAGATAACAATAAAAAATCGTTATCCCCTTCCTTGCATAGATGATCTTTTAGATCAATTGAAGGAAGTTGTTTATTTCACCAAGCTAGACTTGCACAGTGGATACCATCAGGTCAGAGTTGCAGAACAAGATGCATGGAAGACTGCTTTCAAAACAAAGCAGGGATTGTATGAGTGGCTGGTTATGCCTTTTGGCTTAACTAATGCTCTTGCTACTTTCATGAGATTAATGAATAATGTACTCAGACCTTTTCTTGATGATTTTGTTATTGTGTATCTGGATGACATTGTGATTTTTAGTAAAACATTGGAAGAACACTTAAAGCATGTTAAGCAAACTCTAGATGTTTTGAAAAGAGAAAACTTCATGTTAAACTCTCAAAGTGTGAATTTGGCAAAACATCTCTAAATTATTTGGGTCATATAGTAGGGGGTGGTGAATTGAAGATAGATCCCTCTAAAGTGGTAGTCATTGTAAACTGGCCTAAACCCAAGTCTGCTACAGAAGTGAGAAGCTTATTAGGAGCAGCACAATATTGGAGGAAGTTCATTTCTAACTTTTCCTCAATTGCAGCTCCCTTACATGCTTTAACAGGATTGAACAAGGTGCTTCAGTGGGGAGGTAAACATCAGAAATCCTTTGACATCTTGAAAGAAAAGATTAGTACAGCATCTGTACGAGCACTGCCTGATCTGCAAAGACCTTTTGAGATCCAAACAGATGCCAGTGACTATGCCATGGGAGCAGTGTTGACACATCACAGTAAACCATATGTTATCATTTTGAGACTTTTAATCCTGCAGTAGTTAACTATCCTATATATGATAAAGAATTGTATGCATTAGTTCAGACTGTGAAAAAGTGGAAGCATTACTTAATGGGCAAAGAGACAGTAAAACATATTGATCATCAACCACTTCAATATCTACACTCCCAAACTAAGTTTCAGCAATCAAGACATTACAGATGGATGGGTTTTCTACAACAATTTCATTTAGTCATCAGATATAAAAAGGGCATACATAATAAAGTTGCAGAAATGTTATCTAGACCCATTATAAATGCATCCACTATACTTAAGCATAATTCTATGCTACATGAAAGCTACATTGAACAATATGCTCAAGATATAGACTTTAAAGATGTATATGCAACTTTGTGTCAAGGCAATATAGTAGAAGCATTGGATTATCATGTAAAGAACCGACTCTTATATCATTGTGGGAAACTCTGCATTCCACAAACTGAGTAAAGATAATTAGAGAAGCATGCATTTCTCTGATATCAGGTCACTTTAGGGTAAGTAAAACAGTTTCACAGCTGCAAAGATTTTGTTATTGGCCAAAAATGAATGAGACAGTTTCTAGATATGTAAGAGGGTGTACTATTTGTGCTAAAAGCAAGCCCAACAACATAAAACTAGGCTTGTACACTCCACTACCAGTTCCTTCTCACCCTTGGGAAAGTGTTTCCATGGATTTTGTTGGAGAACTGCCTAAATCTAGGAAAGGTCATGATTATCTGTATGCTGTTGTGGATAGGTTCAACAAAATGTGTATGTTGATGCCTTGTAATAAACAGATTATAGTTGAACAAAGTGCAAAACTATTCTTTGAACATGTATGGGTTCATCTTGGATTACCCACTTCTATTGTATTTGATAGAGACACCCGATTTGTGGGGAAATTTTGGTCAAGTCTGTGGGAACTGATGGACACCAAACTAAATAAAAACACAACTTTTCATCCACAAACTGATGGCCAGACAGAAGTAGTTAATAGAACAGTGATCCAGTTACTCAGAGGATATTGCAGCAAACATCATAAGCTGTGGGATGAACACTTGTGTTATGTGCAACATGCTTACAACATAGCAAAACATTCTTCCACACAAAGATCTCCTTTTGAGACCTGTTTTGGTTTCACACCAAGGTCTCCTTTGGATTTTGTCTTTGGTAAAGCTACCACAGTTGGTGGACATAGTGATGTGGACAAGGCAACTAGGTTCATTGAACAAATCCAGGAGATCCACCAGGCAGTACAGGAACAGCTAGAAAAGAGCCAAGCCAAATACAAGGCAAGGCATGACAAGCATCGGATGGAGCATATTTTCCAAGTTGGTGACCAGGCCTGGCTATATATTAGCAAGGACAAGATGCAAGGTGAAGGTAAAAAGCTAAATCCTATCAGGTATGGACCCTTCAAGATACTTGAGAAGATTGGTGAGAATGCCTTTCGCCTTGATCTACGAGCTTACATGCACATCTACTCAGTCGTAAATGCAGATTTCTTGAGATTGTTTGAACCCTCACTGATTGAGGATCCTGAAGAGCAGAGTCAAGTGCCTTCTATTGATGACATGCTACCTGAATATCTTAATGAATTACAGGAAGACATAGTGCTAGACAGGAAGGTGAGGACGACGTGCAGAGGAGATGTTGAGTACCTCATAGCAGGACTCAAAGGTTCAAAGTCGAGCAGTGCAATGTGGATTGAGATTGGACAAGTGAGAAAACAATACCCTCACTTAGTCGATGCTTGAAAACCAACTTTTGGTGGTCCAAAAGCTTTTTATGTGGGAAGGTCGTGATCTGAATTGGATCCAAGAAGAGTTATCAGAGAACCATGATTGTATCAGGTCGGGACAGGACTTCAACTAATTAAGAGCAGCGATCAGAAACACCTCTAAACAGTGGCAGTTGGCAGCCAGCGTGGAACGATGAGGACCTCGGTCAAAGCGTGCTGACCGAGGTCCATGGAGACTGTGCAGGAGGGGAAACTAGCCCCTGGGAAGCCCAGATCGGGAAAAGGAGGCAGTTTTTGATGCGCAATTAGCGCTAATCACGCATCGTTGAGCAAAACCCCTCGAGAAGGAGAGGCCCTGAACGCTCGGTCACATGAGAGCCGAGAAAACCGTGGGGAAAAAGGCTAAAGGCAAAGGCGGGACCCGCGCTCCAAAAACCGGTGGTATTTATTGGGGGCAACCTTGGGTAGTAAGCAATTTTGGTGAAAAAGGATCAATTCCACTTAGCGCCCAACACGTGGCAAGTGGAGGAGAAAGAAAACCATTGCTCATCACACGCTAATGGTCAAACAAGTCAACCGCATGAAATGAGCGAATGGCGTCGGATCTAGGGGCTCCAGATCTAACGACTGAGATCGTGCCCGATGGGAAAGTCGGAATCGACAGGGGATTAAGCCGCCATCCATAAGAATTCGACGTCCGATTTGACCGCCAAGGTGGCAGATGACTCATTCCACAACGTAACTGAAAAACCGAACCGACGAAGCAAGCTGGCGCAGTTGCAGGAGGACAAGTGGCCACTCCTTGTGAGCCTGATGATGACGCCAAGACATGGAACTCCAAGCGAAGCTGTAGCAGGAGATCTAACAGAGGTGGAAGGGGAATCGAACAGCCATGAGCTCAAATGGCTTTAAAGCCATGAACAGACAAAGAAGAAGACACCGGAAGACAGAAGACAGAGAAAGAGAAGAAAGGAAAGAAGACAAAGAAAACGAAGAAAAGACAATGAAGCAAAAAAAGCAAAAAGAAGACAGAGGGCTGAGCTGACCAAAGGCAGCGTCGAGTGCCAAAGAGCTTGAGAGATTCAAGCCATCCCTGAGAGGATCTGTCAGGACTGAGCACCACATTGGGCTCCTTCCATTAAAGACCAGAGAGGTTGAAGAGCTAGTGAGGAAAAGAGCCTGTGCACTCTAGTGGCTTGGGGAATCCAAGACCCACCCTGCCAAGCAAATTCTGTTTCAGGAGACTCACATTGAGCTCCTTCATTGTAATTCTCTGCTTTAAGACACAATAAAAGAAGGACACCACTGAGAGCTGGACCGGAGATGTAGCCCTGGAGGTTAGGGTGAACTCCTTATTAATTTCTTATGTTCTTGTATTTTCTTACTATATTTCTCTGTTGTTTTCCCATTTCAAGTGTCTGTGTATTTGCAATCTGATCGATCCGTTGCTTAAATAACATAGACACACACCAGCACATGAGTATGTAATACCTTCATCTAATAAATCTTTAACTGAGATCACTCATAGGGTGATTTACAGATCATCGCCTAATGATGAACTCTTTTCTTGGTCCTTGTAGCCAATTGCACCAACCAAGAATTTGCATGCACTTCTTTACTCAAGCCACACTTATCCACCAGGTCAAGACTAACATAACTATAATTATATCCAATATCAATCAAAATGGAAACAACTTGATCACAAAACTTACCTTCCACCTCAATAGTGAATCCCTGATGAGCCGCCTCCCTGTTATCAAGTGACACATATATATGAGGAATGCTCTAACCAACATCCCCAACTATCTATGCCTCCTAAGCACTATAGATTTAAGGTCTGCCACCCTAGCATAATGGATAATCCTTCTTATGATGATCCTTACCACAAATCCAATACCGCAACGGTTCTCTGCCACTACCTTTATTCTGCTACTCTCTAGGCTGAGGTCCTTGTCCCTTCTTAGCTGCATCGAACTTCTTATAAGGGGCCACATTTTCTTTCTCACCTGCATCTTAAGGTCTTACTCACTTCTGAGGCCATTTTCTCTTATCCTTCTCATTCCCTTTCTAGTTACGTTTAGGCTCAAATTTATGCTTTAACTGCTCATAACAATGCTTCAATTTCCCGACGACTTCCTCCAATGACCGAGACTCATCATAGTCAATCTGATCCTTGAATGCTAATGACAGTCCACTGATGAATCTTTGAACCTTTGTCTTCTCATCCTTGAGGTAAGGCACATACCTCAACAACTCAAAAAACTTAGTCGTATACTCTTCATCTTTCATAGATCCCATCTTCATCTCATAGAACTCCTTAGCCATTCCATCATAGTATCTTTCAGACAAGTACTTATTTTTGAAGAGTTTTCTAAACTCATGCCAACTAAACACTTCTATCTTGATGCCTCTGACATGTTTCACGTCTTCCCACAAGATATCTTCTTTCCCTTTGAGACTGAAAATATTTATCCTCGCTTTCCTATTCTCTGTATAGTCATCCAATCCAAAGAACTTCTTCATCCTAAGTAGTCATGCTTATGCATATTTTGGTTTATTCATCTCTCTACCAAATGTAAGAAGTTTGGATTTCTTGAACTCATATGGAAAGTACTACTTCTCACTCCTCCAATAAGGATGATAGTGGTGATGAAAATGATGTCTCTCTAATCCAAAACTATAATAGAACCCATAAGCACTACCTCTCCTGTTAGGGGTATCCAACCATCTGCCACCTCTGACTGTGTCATCCCTGTGCATGAATAACAATAACATTTAGCCCATCCAATCCAAGTGTTTGAACCTGGAAGCTCTGATATCAATCTGTAACACCTCCTCCCAACATTTACCCGCTTTTACAACATCCCTAGGGTAAACATGGGATGAGTGCTGCAATGAAATGACCCGACCTCCAAGTTCCAGTTAAGGAAGTGGAGCCTATAAAATGAACACCTTCTGACATCCCACAAAGACTACATATCACTCAGGAGCTAGACAACCACCCCAGGTGATAAATCCTTGAGTTGGACCCCTTTTTCATTGACGTAACACACTAACTGCATGCACAATAAAGTAAGAGTGCGGTTATGAGGCCCAAATCACATGCACAAGCTTGCTTTCATAACAATGCTTCAATTTCCCGACGACTTCCTCCAATGACTGAGACCCATCATAGCTAATCTAGTCCTTGAATGCTAATGACAGTCCACTGATGAATCTCTGAACCATCGTCTTCTCATCCTTGAGGTAAGCCACATACCTCAAAAACTCCAAAATCTTAGTCATATACTCTTCATCTGTCATAGATCCCATCTTCATCTCGTAGAACTCCTTAGCCTTTCCATCATAGTATCTTTCAGAAAAGTACTTCTTTTTGAAGAGTTTTTTAAACTCATGCCAACTCAATGCTTCTACCTTGATGCCTCTTACACGTTTCACGTCTTCCCACCAGATATTTGTTTTCCCTTTGAGACTGAAAATATTTATCCTGGCTTTCCTATTCTCTGTATAGTCATCCAATCCAAGGAACTTATTCATCCTAAGTAGTCATGATTATGCATATTTTGGTTTCTTCATCTCTCCATGAAATGTAGGTGTTGTAGCAGCTATAACCACCCTCCAAAATTTTTCCTTAGCTTTGTTTTGGAGCCTCCCTACCAACTTTTCGTAGCACCTTGTCTTGATTCGTCAAGTATACGAGATTTAGTGTTTTTCTTGCATAAAGGCAGCCTGTCAATCACAGCTTGATCCATTCCACTCACAAGATGTTCATCCAGACTTGGTCAAGTTGCAGGCTGAGCAAATTCCCCAAGAAATTGCGCAATCCTGTCTGGTAGCCTGCTGGGCTCCAGAATTGCGTAATTCTGCCAATCAACCCTCACAGTGAAAATTGCGCAATTTTCCCAAGTAGGGCTACTCAACCCAGAATTTGTGCAAAGCTGGCTAGCAATCAGCTACTCTGCCTAGAAATTGCGCAAATCTTCTGGGCTGCCAACTAGAAATGCGCATTTCCTTCAAACAATTGAGCAGCTTCATGCATGAGTAGTTGGGCTGACCAGTTCCACCCGCGACCAAGGAAACTTGACTTGCATGCATGGCTTATTTTTTTCCCGAAATAGCAAAATGCAACATGCAAAAGGCATCCCATGATTCAGGGTGTTATTTTTAGCAATTAGACGTTACATGAAAAGTTGTTTTAGGAACTTTCCTCCAAGTGTCGCTTTTTCCTAGATTTGTGGCATGTGCGTCATGAACTAAAAACTTATTTATTCAATGCATCAGAGCTCATTCTTTCGTATCAATCTTGGAGATCTGACATCCCACAGCACATCTAGGACTCTTCGACACATCCAGCTTAGCTATTCACGGGTAAGTGGCCTCAACTTGTCTCTTTCAGCATTTCTATCGCTTTTTATGTTTTTGCTTGTGTGAGTGTTGTTTGTTTGATTTATTTGAACGTTTGTTGTCGTTTACATGTATACTAGTTGTCCTCACATTGTTTCAGTTTTCATTGTTATCTCACTGCTATCGCATGCATGAAACTATTTTGCATGAACGGTCGCTGATTCTGCGACTCGCTTCACCCACATGCATGTTGATCTATTTATTGAATCTTTCATTCATGTTTGCATGCACTGTCAATCACTTCTGCTTTCACTTAGTGTCGCCATGCATTCACTTTCATATATTCTTTCAGTTGCTTGTCAGCGAGTCTAGCCAACCTTGGCACGAACACAGCCTTCATCGAGACAGCATTGCATAATCTAGGGAAGGAAGGCTCTATCTTCCTCTCTAGAAATACGCATTTCTACCTAGGCACTATCCTACAGGAGTATTTTGCACATTTCTAAGGGACAGTGACTGCTGACCTAGAAAATTGAGCAATGCAGTCCTTGAGCCTACAGTAACTCCCAGCTGGAATTGCGCATTGCTCAATCCCAATAGCCAACAGCCAGTCTGGATTACGCATTGTGCAAATCTAGTAGCCAATCTTGCCTCCCAAACAACCTAGACTGCCTTTTGCACAGTTCCAGAAGCCAATCACCCACCCTCCTAGAAGAAATTGTGCAATCTTGCCTATCAATTCCCCAGGTATGTGATATGTCATTCCCCGACTTGCTTTAGTTTTCACTGATAGATGTCTTGCCATGCATGTTTCTTGTCTCCAGATCTTTCAGGTGTTCATCCGACTCTTAGCAGTACAATATCAATGGCTTCCAAGAGAGCGGGATCACAGGACACTGACAAAAAGGTAGTTGGAGCAACACTTGAGCAAGCGTCCTCTAGTCTACCAATCTATGAAGATACAAACTTGTTTCTAGACAGGGACATCAAACTCAATTGGCAAGAGGTCAATAAAGCATTTGCAGACAATTTTGAGGAAGACCTCGAAGACCATAAGGTGTATGAGAACATTCACAAGTCCGGATTGTACCGGATTGCGTGCAGATATCCTGTGTTCCCATGCGCGGACATGATACACTGGATCATCTCTTACACTGATCCCGAGATGATGACCTTGAGCAGTGTCAGTGGGACGAAGCTTACAAACTTCTTGGCACGAGACTATGACGAGATGTATCAAATGTTAGAGCCCGTGACTATGATGAAGACTCCCTTCAGTTTACCCAACAACAGTGCTAACTCCAGAGACATTATGAAGAACTCGGTAAAGGAGCCGACTTTATTCAGGTTGACACCCAACCAGATCTACAAGACGAAGATATTGCGGAAGGTTTATCAATACTTGGTGATATTTGCATGGCAACTGTATGGCCAAGAAAGCATGGAAACCTTCCCAAAGAGTTAGGTGATCGCGCTCGACCAACTGGCTAGAGAGGGAAAACCATGTAACTGGTCCAGCATGTTGGCTCATCAACTGAAGGAACAAGTAACGAAGGCTCGACAGTCACCAGGAGGCATGCATGCAGATATTTACATGTCCACCTACATCTTAGATGCAATCTGTGCTTAACAAGAGTTCCCGGGCTTCGAGTGGGCATGGTCACCGATGGAGACAACTCTGAACACATATTTCAAGATGTTTTCCAAATGCAGCTTCAGAGGAGTAATGACACGGTTGTCCAATCATTTTGTCACCCCAGTTTACAAGATTATATTCGAACATGATCCACCCTGCATGTCAAAGGAAGCCATGGAGGAACTGTTAGACATTATTGATTGGTATGCCTCACCGTCCGGCACCTTCATCTAAATGTTCAGCGTGGAGAAGCCTCCACATGTTCTACCGAAGTTTGCCTTGGACATACTTGTCATGCAGGAAGTAGCTTATCACATCTCGGCAAGATTGACAACTAGATTGCACCGGAAGAAGAAGGCACCTTGGCCTGCACTTCCGTTGTGGATTGGGTTATATGAGATCCAGAGTATCAAGCAAGTAGATGTCGAAGCAAAATATACGAAGAAGTATCCATTTGACCTCCGAAGTTATAATCTGTATGACCCACATTGTATTGTGAAGGATCACTACATGAGAGTTCAGTTCAACTGGATCCACGAGGCATTTCATTTGGTCGAGAAGGACCCATGGAGATATTGATACAGTTTCTCCAGACCCAATGAATAGGTCAGCTTCACTGTGGAGTGGTTAGTGAAGCAACATGAAGCAACATCTCGAAGAGCACCAACAACAGTAACAGCAGAGGCAAGCATACTAGTGTGCGACAAGGGTAAGAGAAAGATTGTCAATCGCATGGAGGGGGAGAAAAGTTGCAAGTTCCGAGCAGATCCATTAGCAGAGAAAGTAGTTATGGCTATAGAGGCAAAGAGGCACCAGCGTGACATGCGAATCACGCAGAGGCAAAGGGATAAGATAAGAATGGAAGAAACAAAGGAGGAGTTGCATGAGCTGAGGGAGCAACTCTGAAAAGAACAAGAGCTACGCAAACTAGAGAGGAAAGCACAACAACAACATATATAGCAGGGGACGCAACATGTGCAAACAGATGAAACATCACCCGTACAGGTAGTGGACTTATTAGAATAGCTGGCATTAGGCCAATGGGGTGAACCATCGTAGGAGAAAGATTTTTCTCATGAGATAGAACAAGCACTTCAACAGTTGGATGCAGGCATGGAGCAGCAGGAGTTGGAACAAGACACTGACCTCATGCTTCATCACCAAGAGGTCGACTTACCCGTTTCACCGCATCTAGATGATGAGCAAGTCTCGAGTGACCAAGGGGGCACTGAGATCCTTGGTTATCATCCAGAAGGAGAGATGCACAACATCTCATTCAACGAATCTCAACATAGAGTTGTGCAGTCTCGCAGAGTGTCAACTCTGGAGGATCATACATCTCTTGCGCAAGTTGAGGAATGAGTGATCATGACTAATGTGCGCAAACATCCAACAGACTTGGCCGATGCAACCAGAGTGTATGCTGAAGCCACTAGATCAAGTGTTTGCTTTCTGATAGCTGAGAATGAGCGAATAGCGAAGGAACTACAGATGGCCAAGCAAGGAGGAGACTTGGTGACATTAGTCGCTCGAGCTGAACTGAAGAAGGCAATACTAGATGAAGTATTGTCCCTTGACACAATGATGTGAGTGTTGTACTCCAAGTTTGGTACCGTACATAAGGTAGTCGTCCATCTCAATGGATGGCAACAGTGATGTGTTAGAAGAGCACGTATCTTAATGAAATTGCATGCTGCTATTGATGGCATGAAAACATGGACAATGAAATATAAGGGAGCCCCACTTCACTTGCCTAAGATGATGAGGGCCAACGCGGTCAAGCTGAAAGCATGTATCTGGAGTTAGATCCGAAACTACGAAGAGCTCCTGCAGCTCATCACTAGCATACAAGCTTCCCATGCATGAGTATTCAAGAGTATGGATGTTGTGGTGCGCACACATGAGATCCCATCTATTGGGACTCTCACCGAGGTGAAGACAAAGAAATAGGTTTGACTAGAGCTTGACTCATACTTCAATGAGTTGATGCACATTTCCACCAGCCCAGACCTGCCCATATGTGCAGACATCATGCACAAGTATGTTGCTGGTCCGGCTACATTGAAGACAATGATGCGCATGCTTTCAGACGAGATGGATAGAGGATCCCGAGCAGTGTCCCCGGACTCTATGGAGGCAAGAGTCAAGTTTCAGACAGATGTCACCGCGGAGAACACATTCACCATTAAGGACTACCGATCTTGGCATCAATATGTTACTGTCGATCATCATGAAGATGTTGAGGAGTTGGACTTCCATGGTTGTTTAAGTCAAAGTGATGTCTAGCTTGTCTTGCTCAAGCCATTTTGTTTCACATGGGTACACGTGCATTGTAATGTAGCGTCATGTCAAGTGTTAGTCAAGTTGTGATAGTTGGATGTAACAATCATAGAGTAGGTGAAAAGTCACGAGGGTAGTTGAACTGTCACAAAGTGGAATGTCAAGGGTCACCCCACCCTTTGCTATAAATAGTCCCTCATAACTCATTGTAAAGGATTTTGGTCAGCCAAGATTCAAATAAGACTATCTTGGGGACAGCTTGGAGGAGCAGGTGGATGTGGCTATAACGTTCCACTATTGGAACTAGTGGTTGGACATGGATGTATTGCATGACTAGTACTAACACTTCTTTATATAATAAGAGCCAACACGTTTCATGCATATGTTGTATTGTATTTTATGTTATCTGTTTTTCTCTAAATGATATATGTATTGGTTTGCTTATGCATGCATGTATGGACTATTCTGTATAAGTATGTATGAATCTTTCTAAAATGTGTTGTTGGTTTAACCATCACTTTGGATTGCTCGCTAACTTGCCTTCCATGTTGTGATGTATCTTTGCTCGTGTGTTCCCTTCTAAGCCGAGTACTATTATATGTTGCCAAGGGGTGCACTCATCTCAACCCCCATGTGTTAGATCCTTTCATGCACCTTCCTTGACTCCCTGCAGCTATCACACCCTTGCTACCAATAGAGTTATCTTACTTGCCTCTATGCGAAATCGCGGTCAAGGCATTACCATACGACCCACTATTGGGACTCCTACACCAAACGGTCTGAGGTCTAATTGGGACTTCTTGCTGGGGAGATCCTCTGACATGTTGGCGGGTCCAACACTGTCAACATTTATGGCACTAGAAGGAGGGACAAATGGCAAGCTGTGTCCTCTCGTCTGGTTTTGAACCTTTGCATATCTTTCATGGATTCTTGCACTCTTCTCCCTCCGTGATGTTTTTCAAATCATGAAGATGTCACCATCACGAGGGAGTTTTTCGATCACTTGTCCACTTACACGTATGATGGTGAAGGCGAAGTGGCCTGGCCTGAGTACTTACATGAATTTCTTTCCATGCTTCATGAGGAAGATGGGTGTTTTGACGAACAAGCCAGCTTGCTACTTGCATACACACTTCGCGAATCTCCACTTCGATGGTTGTTCAGCCTACCGACTGATAGCATGCACTCACTTGAGCACTTATGTGATCTCATTGAAGACACTTTCTATCATTTTGATCTTGACCATCTTGACCAAAAA
This sequence comes from Pinus tabuliformis, assembly GCA_031772625.1. Classification (NCBI taxonomy): domain Eukaryota; kingdom Viridiplantae; phylum Streptophyta; class Pinopsida; order Pinales; family Pinaceae; genus Pinus; species Pinus tabuliformis. The sequence continues at coordinate 159,950,147 of CM062809.1, read as the reverse complement.
ATGCTACAACAACAAAAGGCTTCGCATGAATTGATTATGGATTTTTGGCAACGCTTCCATGACTTGTAGTTTCAAGCTCCGAGGAGCCAAATGAAATTTCTTTGTCTTTGGGACTAATTCGAGTATTGCATTAAGAAATCTGCTCATCCCAAGAAGAAGTTTGAAATCAAGCCTCGCTCAACATTCTTCACTGATGGAGCTGCGCAATCTCATGTGGATGTGGTCATTGTCACGACTGAATGTCCGCCATCCCCTCATCAAATAACTCTACCACTGTCGAGTGATGTTGAGGATCATCCTCACACACCTGTTCAAATTTCACATCCTCCCAACATCACTTCACTTAAATTTCGCATAGATTTGGTTGTGAGTCCTTTGAGTTGTCATATGCATTATGTTCCACAACCTCCGTCTCCGCACTCGGTTGTTCCTCTGGATGATACTATCTTGTGTTTTTCCATTCCGGACTCTTCACTTGTTGTGAATGAGAAACAAGCCATTGACGGAGTTGGTGTTTCAAAACCAACATGCGTTGTCATTCATGAAGAGTATGAGTGGGAGCTTGAGCATCAACACTCGGTGAAGGATGACTCCCTTCCGTTTGAGCCTCCTCCGTTCTTTCTTGACATCTTTGGTGAACCTGCCATCCATGATTTTGCATGTGTATATTGATTACTTACACGACTCACCGAATGTTGGTCCATCATTCGACAACGGAGAGGATAAGTTATTCATTGAAAATCTACTTGATCTTTCATCTATCTCTTACGGAAACACAGAGCATGAGTTTGTTCACTTTTTATCTACCCCTCTGTTTGATTCATCTGATCATGAGGATGCTGATGAAATCATTGATTTTTTTCTGATCGTGGGGGTCGTGATCCATTTACTACCATATTTGATCGCTATCAAGACCCTATTGTCCCCTCAAAGATCACTCCCAAAGTGAGGACCAACAGGGGCTCGACTCGAAGCCACCGGTTTATGATGATCTACCTGATGATGAAGTTGAAACACCCAAGACTGTCGAGGCACTTCAGCCCGAGCTAATGGTTATGTGAAGTCCTCGCTCTCTTGGGGTTAGTCTCACTTCCGATAAGGAAATTGTTCAATCACCCAAGGCTCCTCATCTCTCATCTGTATGCATTGAAGATCAATCTCACACATAGATCATACTTCCTCCACTCGAACTTCACGATCCTATCACTCATGCATTGGAGGAGTCTTACATTTCAAGCACGCGTGCACGACGCAAGTTATCTTTGTTTCTTTCGTTTGATTGCATGTCCCAGTCAAGAGTGTGCTTATGCTTCAAAGTTGCACGTAGTGTCGCACAAACTTCATGATAAGTCCACAGACTGCTCGTCATGCACTTGTACTCACTTATGTTCTGTGGGCACTTTCAAACATGAAGTGTGGTTGTCTTCATTGTTATATCTTTCTTGCTGGCTGGTTAACACAACTAGGTTGTTCGCAGACCAAGCCTTCACCAACATGGGTCAACCAATGCGCCGATGGCTGCATTGGAAATATCACTTCACGTGATCAAGCCCATGCATCGTTAGCTTAGGAGTAGGAGTAATGTTTTCTTTCAGTCAGTTTACTTGCATGCTTGTTTGCTTACTTACTTACTTTGTTTGTTTGTTTGTTTGTTGGCTTGTTTGCTTACTAGCTTTTCTTTTGCTTTCGCTTCTGCTCTTGCTTTGTTTTGTTGTTTGTTAGTTCGCTTGTTTTGTTCGTAGGTTAGTTTCGCATGAAACCATGTGTGACTCTTGAAACGAGCTGGGTAAAGTACAAGAGGGCTTGTACAATTATCACGACTTGGTTATCTGTCATCTTGCCTTTGTACGAACAATTTGTTACTTTTAGTCGATGATATGCTGAATGAAAATACTTACTGTTCAAAGTGAACCTTGGTGAAAACACAACGCTTGCGTGCTAACTAGTGTCACCTACTTTATTCGATTGTTTTTGGGTTAATCCTTGTCAACTCAGTCAAGTAGAGTAAGGTGAGGGGGAAAAACTTAACAAGCACATCAGAGATAAAATAAACTACTTATTTGCTGGAACAACCTCTTCTGCTCTCAATAAGTTGAGATCCCTCTTCTACCTATGAAATGAATAAGTGTTATTCACAATTGGAAAAAAAATGAAAAAATGAAAAGTAAGAAAAAATCAAAATGAAAATGAATAAGGCAAAAGAAGAGAAAGGCTTCCTGCACAGAGAGGTGATGCAAGTAACTCCACCAGGGTACTGACCAGGCTCGTTGGCAACGGAGCCATGCTTGTGTTCTTATGTGACTCCATCAGGGTACTATCCAGGCTTGTTGGTAGTGGAGCAACACCAAAGATGAAACTAAGACTCTGACGACTATACTACTTGTGAACCAACATACCCCTCAACCCCAATCGAAACAATTGTGTTTCCTTAGCTTGGAATGTGTGTCAGTCAACCAAGACCTTGGCAGATGCTACATCTTACAATCAAGCTAATGTGAAACCAAGATGAGCTGAGAACTGAACAATACTTCTAGAGGTGTTAGACTTGCTTTTCACGAACAAGTTCCATTCAGAGAGATGGAGTTCTACCAATGTGTCGCCAAGTGTTGTAGCGCTACAACCACAATCCAAGATTTTTCCTTAGCTTCATTTTGGAGCCTCCCTACCAATCTTTCATAGCACCTTGGTTTGCTTCATCAAGTATACAAGCTTCAATGTTTTTCTTGCATAAAGGCAGTCTGTCGATCATAGCTTGATGCATTCCCCTCATAGGTTGTTCATCCGGACTTGGTCCAGCTGCAGGCTTAGCAACGTCCCCAAGAAATTGCGCAATTTTGGAGGGCAACCGACCTTCCCTCCAGAAATTGCGCAATCCTGTCTGGCAGCCTATTGGGCTCCAGAATTGCGCAATTATGCCAATCAACCCTCACAGTGAAAATTGCGTAATTTTCCTCAGCAGGGCTGCTCAACACAAAATTTGCGCAAATTTGGGCAGCTGTCAGCTACTCTGCCCAAAAATTGTGCAAATCTCCTGGGCAGCCAGCCTAGCTCCCAACTAGAAATGTTCATTTCCTTCAAGCAGTTGAGCAGTTTCATGCATGAGCAGTTGGGTTGACTAGTTCCACTCGGGACCAAGGAAACTTGCCTTGCATGCATGGCTTTATTTTTCACGGAATAGAAAAAGGCAACATGCAAAAGGCATCCCATGATTTAGGGAGCTATTTTTAGCAGCTAGAGGTTACATGAAAAGTTGTTTTAGGAACTTTCCTCAAAGTGTCGCTTTTTCCTAGATTTGTGGCATGCGCGTCATGAGCTCAAAACTTTTTTATTTGACGCATCAAAGCTCATTCTTTCACATCAATCTTGGAGCTCTAACATCCCATAGCACATCCAGGACTCTTCGACACATCCATCTCAGCTATTCACGGGTAAGTGGCCTCAACTTGTCTCTTTCAACATTTCTATCGATTTTTATGTTTTTGCTTGGGTGGGTGTTGTTTGCTTGATTTATTTGAACACTTGTTGTCATTTACATGTATAATAGCTTGTCCTAGCACTGTTTAAGTTTTCATTGCTATCTCACTGTTGTCGCATGCATGAAACTATTTTGCACGAACAGTCGTCAATTCAGCGACTCACTTCACCCACATGCATGTTGATTTGTTTACTAAATCTTTCATTCATGTTTGCATGCACTGTCAATCACTTTTGCTTTCACTTAGTTTCACCATGCATTCACTTTCATATTTGCTTTCAGTTGCCCGTCAGTGAGTCTAGCCAACCTTGGCCCAGACTCTGCCTTCACCGAGACAACATTGCGCAATCTGGGGAAGGAAGGCTCTATCTTCCTCTCCAGAAATGCGCATTTCTTCCCAAGCATTGTCCTCCAATATTGTTTTGTGCATTTCTTAGGGACAATGACTACTGGCCTAGAAGATTGCACAATGCAGTCCGTGACCCTGCAGTCACTCCCAGCTGGAATTGCGCATTGCACAATCCCAACAGCCAACAGCGAGTCTAAATTGCGCATTGTGCAAATCTAGCATCCAGTCTTGCCTCCCAGACAGCCCAGACTACCTTTTGCGCAGTTCTAGCAGCCAGTCACCCAGCCTCCCAGAAGAAATTGCGCAATCTTGCCTATCAGTTCCCCAGGTATGTGCTATGTCATTCCCCGAATTTGCTTTAGTTTTCGCTAACAGATGTCTTGCCATGCATGTTGCTTGTCTCCAGATATTTCAGGTGTTCATCTGCCTCTTAGCAGTACAGGATCAATGGCTTCCAAGAGAGTGGGATCATAGGACACTGACGGAAAGGCAGCTGGAGCAGTTGAGCGAGTGTCCTCTAGTCTACCGATCTATGAAGATACAAAGTTGTTTCTAGACAGGGACATCAAACTCAAGTGGCAAGAGGTCAATGAAGCATTTGCAGGCACTTTTGAGGAAGACCTCGAAGATCGTCAGGTGTATGTGAACATTCACAAGTCTGGCTTGTACTGGATTACATGCAGATACCCCGCGTTCCCATGCGTGGACATGATACACTGGATTGTCTCTCACACTGATCCTGAGATGATGACCTTGAGCAATGTTAGTGGGACGAAGCTTGCAACCTTCTAGGCACGAGACTATGACGATATGTATTAGATGTCAGAGCCCGTGACTATCATGAAGACTCCCTTCAGCTTACCCAACAACAGTGCTAACTCCAGAGACATTCTGAGGAACTAGGTAAAGGAGCTGGCTCGATTCAGGTTTACACCCAACCATATCTACGAGACGGAGATACTGCGGAAGGCGTATCAATACTTGGTCATATTTGCATGTCAACTGTATGGCCAAGAAAGCATGGAAACCTTCTTATAGAGTTGGGTGATCACGCTGGACCAACTAGCTAGAGCGGGAAAACCATGTAACTCGTCCAACATGTTGTCTCATCAACTGAAGGAACAAGTAATGAAGGCTCGACAGTCACCCGGAGGTATGCATGTAGAGATTTACATGTCTGCCTACATATTAGATGCAATCTATGCCCGACAGGGGTTTCCGAGCTTGGAGTGGGCATGGTCACCAGTGAAGACTGTTGTGAACACATATTTCAAGATGTTGTCTGAATGTAGTTTCAGAGGAGTAATCACACGGTTGTTTGATCATTTTGTCATTCGAGTTTACAAGATGATATTCGAATAGGATCCACCCTGCATGTCAAAGGAAGCCATGGAGGCATTGTTAGACGTTGTTGATTGGTATGCCTCACCGTTCAACACCTTCATCTGAATGTTTAGCGCGAAGAATCCTTCGCATGTTCTACCGAAGTTTGCCTTGGACATACTTGTCATGTAGGAAGTAGCTTATCACATCTCGGCAGGATTGACAACTAGATTGCACCGGAAGAAGAAGGCACCTTGGCCCGCTCTTCCGTTGCGGATTGGGTTATATGAGATCCAAAGTATCAAGAAAGTGGATGTCGAAGCAGAACAGATGAAGAAGTATCCATTCGACCTCCGAAGTTACAATCTGTATGACCCGCATTGTATTGTGAAGGATCACTGCACGAGAGTTCAATTCAACTGGATCCACGGGACATTTCATTGGGTCGAGGTGGACCCATGGAGATATTTCTACATTTTATCTAGGCCTAATCAACAGGTCAGCTTCGTTGTGGAGTGGTTAGTGGAGCAACATGAATTAGCATCTCGGAGAGCACCAACAGCAACAGTAACAGCAGGTAGTCGTCCATCTCAACGGATCGTAGCAACGATGTGTTAGAAGGGCACGTATCTTAATGAACTTGCATGTTGTTGTTGATGACATGGAAACATGGACGATGAAATATAAGGGAGCCTCGCTTCACTTGCCTAAGATGATGAGGGCCAATGTGGTCAAGCTGAAAGCACGTATTCGGAGTCAGATCTAGACTTCCCATGCACGGGTATTCAAGAGCATGGATGTTGTGGTGTGCACACATGCGATCCCATCTATTGGGACTCTGACCCAGAAGAAGACAAAGAAACAGGTCCGACTAGAGATTGACTCGTACTTCAACGAGTTGATGCGCGTTGCCACCATCCCAAACTTGCCCATTAGTGCAAACATCATGCACAAGTATGTTGTTGGTCTGGCTGCATTGAATACAATGATGGGCATGATTCAGACGAGTTGGATAGACGAGCCCGAGCTATGTACCGAGACGCTATGGAGGCAAGAGTCAGGTTTCAAACAAATGTCACCACGGACACCATCAAGGACTACCGATTTGGCATCATTATGTTACTATCGATCAACATGAGGATGTTGAGGAATTCGACTTCCATGGTCGTCTAAGTCAAAGTGATTTCTAGCTTGGCTTGCTAAAGCCATTTTGTTTCACATGGGTACATATGCAATGTAATGTAAATTCATGTCAAGTGTAAGTTAAGTTGTGATAGTTGGATGTAACAATCATAAAGTAGGTGAAGAGTCATGAGGGTAGTTGAACTGTCACAGAGGGGAATGTCAAAGGTCACCCCACCCTTTGCCATAAATAGTCCCTCATAACTCATTGTAAAAGCTTTTGGTCATCCAAGCTTCCGATAAGACTATATTGGGGAGATCTTGGACAATATTGTAGCGAGCCTTGGCTTCTCCACTGTGCATAGCTACTACATCTGTTTAGAGGAGCAGACAGATGTGACTGTAACGTTCCACTATTGGAACTAGTGGTTGGACATGGATGTATTGTATGACTGGAACTTACACTTATTTATATAATAAGAGCCAACACGTTTCATGCATATGTTGTATTGTATTTTATGTTATATGGTTTAGTCTAAATGATATATGTATTGGTTTGCTTATGCATGCATGGATTATTCTGTATAAGTATGTATGAATCTTTATGAAATGTGTTGTTCGTTTAACCATCACTTTGGATTCTCGCTAACTTTCCTTCCATGTTGTGATGTATCTTTGCTTGTGTGTTCCCTTCCAAGCTGAGTACTATTATAGGTTGCCAAGGGGTGCACTCATATCAACCCTCGTCTCATGCGCCTTCCTTGACTCACTACAGTTGTCACACCCTTTCTACCAACAGAGTTATCTTACGTGCTTCTGTGTGAAATCGAAATCAAGGCATTACCATACGACCCACTACTGGGACTCCTACACCAAACGGTCTGAGGTCTAATTGGGACTTCTTACCGGGGAGATCCCTAACATGTTGGCGGGTCCAACACTGTCAACAGGAGGCTTGGATTTCTTGAACTCATATGGAAAGTACTACTTCTCACTCCTCCTATAAGGATGATAGTGGTGATGACAATGATGTCTCTCTAATCCAAAACTAGAATACAACCCATAAGCACTACCTCTCCTATTAGGGGTATCCAACCATATGCCACCTCTGACTGTGTCTTCCCTATCCAAACTGTATCTTGATCAAGCCCTGCTACCATATTCCCACTCCTCTAGTCCATAACTAATCTATGGTGGTCTCTGTCTATGAAAATCTAATAAGCTTTGAACAATCACTACATTGACCTATGCTTGCTTTTCCTGAGCCTTACCAAGTCTTTCCTATGACTCAATTATCTTGTAATTATCTGCCTTGCAACTTTTGATTTTTGCCTTCAGACTTCTCAATGCATCAACTATATCAAGAGAATACTCATCTCCTTGTTGCGCAACTTATCTATAAAAAGAGTCACGTGAATTGTAATCCACCATTCTGCTTGTCATCTATGATCTCCTTCTTCCTGCAAATATATGTCAGATAAACCAAATAAAAACATGATCAACCATACCTTAATGAAGTTCAGGGGAGGCTATCGCGTCTGCATAATTCAGTCCAAATTAGAAATATATATATATATATATATATATATATATATATATATATATATATATATATATATAGAGAGAGAGAGAGAGAGAGAGAGAGAGAGAGAGAGAGAGAGAGAGAGAGAGAGATATAATGGCACCAACATATCAACTTATTAACATCATGCATGATAACTCAAACTGTAACACCGACTATATACATGACAACCATAACCACTATAATGCCTGCATATGATTGACTTGCATGCATAACAATAACATTTAGCCCATCCAGTCCAAGTGTTTGAACCTGGAAGCTTTGATATCAATCTGTAACACGTCCTCCGAACATTTACCCACTTTTACAAGCTCCCTAGCGTAAACATGAGATGGGTGCTACTATGACATGACTCAACCTCTAAGTTCCAATTAAGGAAGTGGAGCTTATAAACTTAACACCTTCTGACATCCCATAAATACTACATATCACTCAGGAGTTGGACAACCACCCCAGGTGATATCCTTGCGTTGGACCCTCTTTTCACTGACCTAACACCCTAAGTGCATGCACACCAAAGAAAGAGTGTCGTTATGAGGCCCAAATCGCATGCACAAGCTTGCTTCCATGCGATTATGACCTAAATCCTTCAGTTTTGTGCCATCATTCCTGAGATATAAGCCACTTTTCCAGGCTAGCCTCTAGACAACTGCCCATATCTTCTTGTAAATTTACAGAATCATAATAAACATGACGACAATGCCAAGCATTCAAACTTGATGCCAGAACTTGACCTAGATTTCATAGTACACATTATACATTCTGTCAAACACATGGTAAACATGTGAGTTACATGTCATGAATGCATATTTGATCTTAAATCTGAACTTCATCTGAAATAACCAACAAGGTCTAATGTCCTCTCAAATAGTTGCAATAACACTTGCTAACCCATGCACTCATCAACCATTCAAGTACTTATCAAATCACGAAAAAGAGACATAACTAGAGCACATCATAAAACCATGCTTATAACCAACATAAAACCATAATATTAACCATGACAACTCAACCATCAAATCAACATAATAACAAGCATAAGTGCTCATAGATAACAATAGGATAATAACTCTTATTAACATATGTAAAAGCCAACCAAGTTAGGGACTTCCACGTACCACCCGACCATAAATTGGGTTGAACCAATATTTCTTTTAGCCAATCACCCCTGTGCCATATTCCAAGCATGAATGTCAGATCTAATGGGATAAACCAACACATAATCAACCAGGGACTCCAAAGGTTAAACCACCTCCACCCTAAAAGCTATTGTGGTCTCACCTAAATCGGTCCTAAGATCACAAAACCAAACCGAGCTTGGATTCCACATAATTTCTTCACCATACCTTGAGAAATTTTCCTTTCTCCACCCACCTGTCGAGGGCTTCCCGGAGAAGACCATCTCCACCTCGAACCCTTGGGGAATTTTTCTGATACCACCTCACTCGGTTCCAAAACCTTTTGGTTATCCAAAGCTCAACAAAGAATGAATCCCATCACAACATGGCTATCCAGGAAATGAAAAGACAAGGCTGAAACCACTATCAAACCAGGAAAAACCCATGTCAATGACAACAAATAAACCAAATAAACAAATGCATTTACCATGCATTCACACCTCAACTAGGAAATCACACATGTAACATGTTACCTACAAAATCCTCCTGTTGAAGTTGTTGATCCAACCTTCTCCTTGCTTTTCCTTCGCTTTCCTTTACTTGTACTTTGCCTTCCTTTTCCTTCCTTTTCTTGCTCGCTTGCTTTCTCCCCTTGGAGCTCTCTCTCTCTCTTTCTCAATTGATCCAAACTAAAACTGACAAAAAGTTGTCAACTAATTCTCTGATGCATTTTTATTATTGATGTCTCATTTTTTTTTTTCATTTTCCTTCATTTTTGGTCTAATTTCCTTAGCATGCAAATATGTGTCTCTTCACCTTCCTTTTCTCTTATTTTCCTTTATTTCTCATAATTAAATGCCAATTAATGCCTCTTTGCCTTTTCCAATGCATTTGTCAATTTCCATAGTCATAATTAAACCAAAAGTGGTGCCCACTATAGTGCTTTCTCAACATTCAACTTGGAATACATGTCTCGTGACCTTGGTCTTATTTTGCCTTTATTATCCTTTATTACATGGAACTTCAACCCGAGGTTGTTACAATTTGTCCATTAACACTAATGTGATCCCAACAATTTTAATCCTCTTATATATTTGATCTTGAGAATTAGGGTTACGTGATGGCCTCAAGCAATTTCAAGTACGAGCAAAGGATCTTGAAGGCCTATGATAAAGTCCCCAACACACCCAAAACTGCATCTCCTCTGGCTCCCTGTCTAACGTCCTCTTCTTGAGTCCAACAATTGCAACTCCTTCGACTACTTATCCAACGTAAAAAAAAAGGCGCATGACAAGAAAAGTATTTATAGAAAACACTCTTTATATTATTGAGTCATGATAAAATTGTATTTTTATCTATTAAAATTGATAAGAAAAATATGATACAAGCCGAATTTTAGTGTTAGTGCAAATTTCCCATGGGTGAATTTGGGAAAACTCATAGTGGAAATTATAATAAAAAAGTCCAACCAAATTAGAAGTTAAAAAAGCACAAAATCCTGCTTATCCACAACTGATTTTGCTTCAAAACAAATAACCCAACCCCACTAAGTGGTCCAAAACTAAAGAATAAGAGTGTAAACTTGTCTACATTGAAATGATTTCTCTTAAAACTATCAAAACATTCTTGACTTCTTCATTCATGTTGTATTTTCACTGTCTAAAATTATTAACACTCACATTGTATTAAGAAATAACATCATTAGGGAAGAACTCTTAAATCTATGGGATTGGAAGTCAAATCGTTAATTACTGAACCTGAGAGATGGATCCCCTATAGGTACTGCATGACTACACGATCATAGGAGAGTTGGAGAGCATCAAGATCGTGGGAGAGGACATCCACTTCGGGGAATATTACAGATTCCCCTCCAACACCAAGATAACCTACAAATCCAAATAGAGCCTTTTCCATTTCTTCCACTGTCCTCATTATACACATTGGTTTTATACTTCAAAAGCCCATGAAGATCAAGCTTCCATTTATCGACCATAACCTTAACTGTGTTACTATGATAGATAACGATAATTTCCTACCACTATTTATATTATTTACAAAACTTATGAATGACTAACAAAACACTGTTAAATCTCTCAAAACTTTTATGTTCAAAGTAAATTTATTTTCAAAAGGAGAAATTGGATTTAAAGCATCAATGACTTTTGGTTTTTGTATTGTACATCATCATTTTGTTAGCAATTTACTTCTTTTATTTTCAAAGGAATGGGTAGGAATTTTGTATTAAAATGGAAATATGGTTTCTAGGCCAAAACCCCTACATAATTCTTCATGTTCCACAATTACTCTGCATTTAGTAGTCCAATATATTGATGGTATATTCTTATGATAGTTTTTATCGACTATTCCAAGCAGATTCTTGCTATACTCTTTACAAAAATCTCCCAATAACAACATATACCTACATAACATCGAAAGACGTCAAAGCATGATAATTTATCTAGTAGATGGTGGTCCTACTTTGTTAGCTTAGTTTCATCATCCTTGTCCTGATGTCCCTGCCCCTCAAACTTTTTTGGTCTTTTTCTTCATTGGTCCCTCGTTGTTCTCAACCTCTTCCGAAGTAAACTTTTCTCAGTTGCTAGAGTTTTCCTCAACCTCTGCCAATCTAATGTCCATGGTTGGCAATTTTGTTCAAACCTCGAATTGGAATTTTTCCATCTTGTTATACATCAATTCATATTTCGTTGTCCATTAATAGTTAATATGTCTTCCTCTCCTTTTCCTTTGCGATACTCCTTTGCTTCAGGGCGTTCAACAACCCTTCCACTGACTCCAACAATCTTTCCAAGAGTTGATTCATTTTGGCTTGCTCGTCCCCATTGAATGATGTCCCTGAATTCACCATGAGAGGTCTTTGCTGCACCACACTTCAATTTCCAAGAGTTGACAACCACTAGTGCTCATGGTTGTAAACACACAACAATAATACATAGTGAGTTCGGTAGTGGAAAATGCTGAGCCATATATATCCTTCTCTTCCTCTGTTGTGCCATCCTAGTGTATTAATTTGCAAGGCTATTGAGTTCATGCCTGAATCCTGGCTAATTCTTTGAAATGGTTGTTGAATGATACAAAGGGAGAATAGTATTAACTCCATTATGAAGTGAATTGAATGCATTAATAGGGCCAATGTAGCCCTCACTTGTGTATGACAAATCCCACCTTTAAATATTAAAACCTATGGCCACCTATGCGTGTATGGGGCTTCATCCCTTCCCCAGATGTTATGGTGATATGGAAAGGGGCACACCTTCATTAATCTTCGTGGCTGACGAGTTAATGAGAGCCGTTGTTCCTTTCTTACAAGTGCCATTTTGTGGGCTAGAATCCGCTTGCTTGAAGTTTTAACTAATTAAATGCCTTCCTCTTCATATGCTTGAAAATTTATTTGGCTTTAGAAGCCTTATGTGTATTATTTTGATCATAGAGGTTGTTCATAAGAATCACGGTAAAGGTGATTTTTTTATCAACCTCTGATCCAATTCTAAGGACCTTTGTTCCAATATAGTTCCTTTATTTGCCAATGAATAAGTTATTGCATTCAGTTGTCTATACACATGGAAAAATTCAATTTGTTCAAATTGTAGTGCTCGTAAAGCAACCATTTGCAATATAGGAGAAGAACAAAATTTTGAGATCCCCTTCCTTTGCACACTTGTAGAATTACAATCATTGAATCTCCAAACACTAAGACCTTGAAGATTTTCCTTGCTATTGCTAATGCCAATCCATGCCAAAGTGCTAAATATTCAACTTGATTGTTGGGTGCTATACCGAGACCCCCAAACATATTGTGTCTCTATTTATTCATCAAAAAGAAAAATAACCCCTCGTGCTCTTGCCACTCTTTATAATTTTTTTTTTTTTTTTTTTTTTTTTATAATTAACAAAAATTATTTGAATTATTGCTTTTTTAATTAAAAAAATACTTAATACATTAAAGAAGGAAGAAAAAGATCATTTACATTGATATTATCATATGAAATGATGAATAATCTAACCTTAATCCATGTTCAATTTCCAGATTTATGCGTGCCTTGCCATTTGTAACACATGTGACTTCACTCAGTTACTATAATTGATGCCGTATAAATATTGAGATACAAATTGACTCTTTGCATAACTTCATAAAGATAAAGAAGAGCGGGTGGAAAGTAAAATGAAGTTTCCATTTTCAAACTCTACAGAAAATTGTGGGGAAGGGATATGGCAGAATATGCGTTGAAATTTGAATTTAATTATGGAAGAAATTAAATAACCATGCTAAGGGGTTTGGAGTTTTTTTGGTAATGAAGATTTTGAATTAAAAAATTGATATAATATTTATTTTTAATTTACAATTAATTTGTTAGTTTTTTGCATAATTTTTTTTCTCTCAAAATAAATATTTAAAAAAATGCATTTTAATGATTGGGGTTTTATTAGTAATGATTTAGTTTTTAAATGGAAGATCAAGTTTCCATTTACTCGTGAGAACCTTAACCACGTTCACTCAATCTTTGAAATTTCAAATTTATTTATTTTTGCTTAAATTTAAATTTTTGATGATCAACAACATAAATTTTAACCATTGAAATCCATCCCAAGAAGAAGGCAAATGGGAATTTGGATTGCTTTTTGTCTTGCCATAGTTAAACAGATTGTGGCTACCACTGCTTTTGACTTTATTTATTGGCTTTTTAAATTCATTGATTTTTTTATTTTCATAGTTATTTTACCAGACAGAAATTTTTACTATAGTTAAAGAATAAGTATTTATTATTAAACATGTATATTATATATTAATAATTTTACATCAATATTTATTTAATTATTAAAAGTGTCAATTTAATCAAATTTACCATTTGCATATATAGATAAACATATATTATACTATCTTGTGTTACGAGTAAAGTATATAAACTTTAAAAAATTTGATCCACTCACTTCTTAATAAACTCAAAATTAACATTTTTTTCCACATAAAAAGTTTAGACCTTAAAAAATTTGATCACTCAACCTTTAATAAACCCCAAATCAATAATTTTTTTTATAAATCTAACTCTAAAACACTTATCCCATATCAATCTAAAAATATTTATTTGAGCCGAGCGTTGGGAGGACAAACGATATTTTAAGAGAGTTTGGTACATGTCAGCCTAAAAATATTTGAGTCGAGCGTTGGGAGGACAAACAACCTAGATATTTGAAGAGAGTTTGGCACATGTCAACCTAAAAATATTTGAGCCGAAAAGCATCTGATTATTTCAAGAGAGTGGTGGGAAGAAACGTAACCCACTTGTATTGAGCTAAGCTATTTCATGCAAGTATAACTATAAATCTACTTGGGTATTGCGTAGCGGTACACGGCTTTGAACGTGGGCAATTGGGAGACATCAAAAAATAAGAATATTGGGAGAGAGAGGTATACATTTCCGCAATTACAAGTACACCTCTAATTTGTTTATAGCCAATCTTATCATATGACTATTGAATAATAATACGGTCAATGTCATCATAATTTGTGCCATTTCATGAAGAGCGGGGCACAGCATCGGAATTTTTGTTATTTTCTGAATGGGAAACATGTAATAATGTATTTCAAGGAAACACTACTTACTGGTTTAAGTTTGGAGAATTTTGAGCAAGTAACAATTTTACAAGAAGCACTAGAGATACGAAAACAATAACTTAGCAAGTAACAATTTTACAAGAAGTACTAGAGATACGAAAACAAGAATAGCAAAGCACGAAGATAGTATGACAAAACATGAAAGGATTAATAACAACAAATATGGATATGATAATTTCTAAACAAACTCAGGTAGATACACATGTATCTTAGCAAACATACATTTCTAGAGAAAAGGCAAAAATGAACAGTGGGAAAGATAGTTCAAAAGAAATCAAAGCTAGAGCTGAAGACGCTAATGGTTACATAAGGACAGAGGAAGAAGAAGATGCAAGTACTCGTAGAGCACAGGAAATAGAACACAAAGAAAGACATGATAGGAAAACAAACTTTATTATTAGGGGAATAAGAGATTATGGGAAGAATGAAAATACTCTCAATTTGACAAGAGACTTTATGAAAGATAAACTACATTGAAAAGGGCAAATTTGCCAAGCAAGAAGGGTTGGGAGGATATGTGAAGAGAGACCTCGACCCACAAAAGTCACCATGGCAAGCGTACAAGACAAAGGACAACTTTTGAGCAAAATGAAACTCTTGAAAGGCTCTCACTTCTTCCTCGATGAAGATTTAACCAAAAAACAACAAGGGGGGGAAGGGATGAAGTGGAGAAAATTAGAGCAACAAGAAATGAAGGGAAAAGGGCATGGTTGTACAATGAGAAAGTCGTTATTTCAGTGTTTGGGCCTCCAGGCAAATTAGGGCAGCAAGCTGGCAGTAAAGAAAAAACAGAGAATTCAATAATAGAGATGAAAACAACAAGAGCAGCATGGACGAAAATGGGTGAAGACTCAAATTTGAGCCTTATGTGCCAAACTGCGTAGCGGTCAAATCCTACCCAGGTCTACCTAAGTTTAGTTTGTTGGAATTGTAGAGGTTACCCTTGGAGGAGGAGACCTGGGTTAGGGCTTATTGCAGAAGGTAGAGACATAATTTGTCTCACGGAAACTCATGAGAATGATGGTTGCAAAACTCCCGTGTTTGACGGTTATTTGAAGTTGGCAGTTTGGAACAAGGTAACAAAAAATGGCAAAGGGTATGGGGGAATACTGGTTTTAGTGAAAGAAAAAGAAGGCTGTCACATTCGGTTAATTAAAGAAGATGCAAATAAGCAATATTTATGGTTGAAAATATCATAGAATGAAAATCACATAAGAATTACAACATGCTATTTTGCCCCTCGAGTCTCAAAAACTTACAAAAATAAGGGGCTTGATAGCAAGGATCCATATGCATCTTTAAAACAAGATATTGTCGTGTACTCTCAGCAAGGAGAAGTTCTTTTAGTGGGAGATTTCAATGCTAGAACAAAAAATGATCAAGCTAGCATTCTTTGTTGCAAAGAGGATAACAATCCTATTTGGCTCACTAAAGAGGAGAATCCCCAATGGGTGAGGTGTTCAGAATATGACAAAGTTAGCAATCATTTTGTAGAGGAGTTGCTTACACTGTGTGGAGCTTTCAATTTAATTATTTGCAATGGTCTAGATAGATGGAAAAGGTCTGGGAACTTCACTTGCAACACATACAATGGAGCAAGTGTCGTTGACTATGTGATGTGTTCACAAGGCTTAATAGAAAAGATAGATGAAGTTAGTATTAGAGAGCATATTTAGGATTTAAAATCATACCATAACCCAATTTATATAAGGTTATCATGGTTAGAAGAAATGCAGCATAGGAGGAAAATCCAATGCTCTTGAAAATCACTATCAAGGGCAAAAATTCTTCTAACACAAGAAAATTGTACTATCTTCAAGACAATGTTAGAGAGATTAATTCAGAAGGACAAAACTAGTTTAAAAGCTTCAACAATCATGAGTTAACAAATATAATTCAAAATGCACTTGAGAAGTGCAAAATAGCAAAAAATAGGAAAAGAATCAAATTGTTTTCCTGTAAATGCTTGGTTTGATGAGGAATGCAAAATGGCAAGGAGAACCTTGAAAAAGGCAGGAAAGGAAAAGATCAATGTAAAGTTATATAAGCAGATACTAAAAAGGAAAAGAGATAAGTTTATGCAAACAAGGAGACAATAGTTAATATATTTAAGTAAGAATAATCCAAAGCTTTTATGGCAGGAACTGCAACCAAGGAAGAAGCAAATTGAAAATAATATTATAGTCAATCAATGGTTTGAATATGCAAGGCAACTCTATGAGAAAGAATTTGAGGCGGAGTCCCCCCTAGGATCAACACAAATTCAAAGCTCTTCACATTACAAGAGGTGGAGAATGGAATTAAGAAGCTGAAAACATGAAAGACAAAGGACTTGGTTGAACTTCAAGCATAGTATCTAAAATGGGGAATGAACGCTCTTGCACTACACATCATGGAAATATTCAACAACATCATTCAACAAGGATTCCCAAGAGACTCGACAACTAGCCTAGCAATACCCATTTTTAAAAGTGGAGACATTAATAGTCCATCCAACTATAAAACAATTATGATCAGTTCTCTGTTTGCAAAACTTTTTGGCAACATGGTAGAAGACAAAAAAGAGGGCAAGAGGATAAGCAGGTTTTAGGCTGAAACATTCTACAATGGATCATGGCATCACGTTGAGACACATTGTTGAAAAGGTTTGGGAGGACAAAGAAGAAGTATTTTGCTGCTTTGTTGACTTTAAAAAAGCATTTGACACAGTGCTTAGGGATATGTTGTGGCGTAGAATGGAAGAACTTGAAATTCCTGTGCATTATAGAGCCATTGTCCACAAACTTTATGAAGAAGTGAAAGTCAAAATTAGAACCTCAGCAGGTATTTCAGAAAGCTTCAGAAGTGACATTGGAGTCAAGCAAGGTTGCCCTCTATCCCCTACTCCTTTTGGTCTATATATTGATAAATTAGAAGAGTGGCTAAATCTACAAGGTGGAGATGGTGTTCGGTTCGAGGAATTTGTGATAAAGCTTTTTTTATATGTTGATGATATTGTATTGATTTGTAAGTCGGTCCATGGATTGCAAATGCACTTATATGCCCTTGATCATTTTTGTAGTGCAGTGGGGATGCAAGTCAATATTAGCAAAACCAAAATAATGATTTTTTTTCTAGTAAAAGGAAGCACAACCAACATACTTTCTTCTTTGAAGACAACATTCTTGAAGAAGTAAATGAATATAAGTACCTTGGGATTGATTTCAACAACAAACTCAATTGGGAGGACTGCAAAAAGAAGAGAATTTTAGGAGGGTGGAAAACATTATATGCTCTTCAAAACAAATGTAGAGAGACAGAGTTATGGGATTGGAAAAAGATTAAAGTGTTTTTTGGACTCCTAGTTTGTCCAATGATGCTATATGGGTGTGAATTGTGGGCTAGCAGCACTCTCGTCTCAAAATGGAAACAAATTAAGGAAATCCAAAAATGCTTGATCATGAGAAAGTTCAAAATAAAAAGTTCAGTGCCTTATGAGATAATGTTGAGTGAAATCGGAGCAACTCCCATTGAAGCAATTGCTATGATGCGGCTCATAAGATATGTAAAAATAATTGAGCAAATGAGAGTAGGCAGATGGCCTAATGTTATCTTCAATGATGTAAAAATGAAATATCTACCTCAATGCCTGTCCCACAAATAGCAAGAAGCTAAAGGATTTTGTTATGGAGAAGTTTTGTAAAAAGGTATGGGGAAAAAAGTTGGGTAGAAAGAAGAAATATTACATTGAGGAATTCAACCCTACGTGTGATCTACAACAAAAAGAGTTCATTGGAGCTAGCATTTTGTGGAGGGCAAAGGTTCTTATTGCTCAATTAAGGACCAACTCACATCATCTTTGGTGTGAAAAATGACGGTGGAAAAGGCCTAAAGAAGCTTGGGAAGAACGGGTGTGTACATTTTGCACGTCTGGGGCTGTGGAATTGGAAAAACATTTCATTTTAGAATGTGATGCATTCAGAGACATCATAAAAAGTTATGAGAACATGTTATCATCAATTTCTTGGCAATGTCTTTTCAGCAAAGGGATTATTAAAAGATTGAGTAAACTCATCATCAATTTGAATTAAAAAAAATTTAAATTACAAAAAAACAAAAAACAATTAATCTCACAAACTATTTTTAATCTCTTAAACTTAAACTTAAAATATCATATCATTTCATTATAACAACGTCTGATTTTTGAAATATATATCTCAGCGGAAAAACCACCATGCTTCGACCAACTTCACCAATACGGAAGACCAACTGCCCCCATTGGGAAGACCAACTAATTTTTATCGGAATTGCAATAATTTTCAGGTTCTTATTCAAAGACGACCGCAATAGTCTTGTGTGTCTGTGTTCTGTCTCTCAGTTCCGTGGTGAAAGAACAGATCGGTGGGCATGGGCGCTGGTGTGGACATGGAGAACGTGGCGGCAATTTTGGGGGTGTCCATGCCTGTTCTCCGCTTTCTGATGTGTTTTGTCGCGACCATTCCAGTGAGTTGGGCATGTCGATTCATGGGGAGTGGGCGACACCTCTATTCCGCTTTAACGGGGGCGTTGTTGTCCTACCTATCTTTTGGATTTTCTTCAAATCTACACTTTCTCGTGCCCATCTCTATAGGCTATGGATCTATGCTCTTCTGCAGGCGCCATTGTGGAAGAATCACCTACTTTCTTGCCTTCGGCTACCTCATCGGCTGGTAAGTAACTCAAATACCCCTATCCCCATTCCCATGCCTGATCGTTTTTTCACAATGGCTTCAGCTTTATTCATTTCCTTTTCCACACATGAATGAGATGAAATTGAGCTTATGATACAAGGTAGGTGGACATTAGTCGCAGGCTCCAGAAAATTAATCACAGGCTATACACATATGAAATAATTCAACGCACCTAGAAAACGAGGAATGGCATAACTATTTTAAGGGAGAAGGAACAACACTTCCCTAGATCGAGAGTCGAGATCGCAGCCTCATTAATACGGAAAAGAAGGAATTTTGAACTCCTTCTAAAGAGCAGAATGAGTCTGTCTAGTTATCAGTTGATGTTCTATTCATATTGGCTTCCGCTTTATTTATTCCTCTTTTTAATTGATCACTTTTCTCCACACGAATGAGATGAAATTTAGCTTATCTGGTTCAAGGTAGGCGGTGATTAGTCGTATGCTCCAGAAGCATCATCAATCAGAGGCTACAGGATCTGGCTCTGTTTAGTTTTTGTTTTTTATTTTTTTATTTTTTCAAATTAATTTGACTGAAATGGTTAAAATTTGCATTAAAAAGTTGCTGCGGCTGCACCGTATAGTATGATAATGCATACAAAATGAGACTTTCAGAAGTCAGTCTCCCAAGAAGTCCCAATATTTCAAAGATGGTGCCAATAAAGCTGATCTGATATTACTGTTTTGAAAATATAACTATGAAGTAAACTAGTTTGGATCCTCACATTCTGATATAAGAGCAAAACTACCTTATATAACATTCAAAAACCTGAGATTAATAAAAGAAGTGTTCTCCAAGAACTTCCCGCTTGATGTCTGCCTACAGCTGGAACACAAATTCGAAATTTTCCATCTCCCAATCTCCATGTGTTTGCTGGACAGTCTCCTCATCCTTTACAGCAGCAGGGACGGAGCCAGTTGATAGCCAATTGATACCTTTGGATGGGAGACTAGTGATTGAGAGCTCCTAGAGAGACCTAGAACCAGCTCATATAAAATGCTGCACATCACTTCGAGCTTCTCAATTTGCCTACTCCGACATGCCTCATATTTCTGCATACTTGGAATTCTAAACCTCAATTTGGTTGACCATTCTGTTATTGAGATGGGAAAGGAGTGCTTGGATATCTGCGAGAAGACGTTCAGTTCCTCTCTTAGTACGGCTAGCCATCCTTTCCTGATGCCAACCCCTCTAAGCTTTAAGCAAGCACTAGAGCATGCCACGAAGCCTAGAAGCCAGACCAAAGGACTGAAAGCAAAATAAAACCTGAAGCATTGGTGCACGGGAACCCACCTCAACCCAACAACAGAATGCCAAAGGATAGAGACAAAGTCCCTTGGAAACACATTCACAACTACTCATGGAGCATTTGAGGAAGAATTGAACCCGACATAAAGTTCGAATGTCCTATCTGCCTCGCTCCCAAATATACTAACCAATTTGTGATTCTTCATTTGGATTGTGTGCGAAAAGGTTGAAGGTACTGGAGGTCGGCGAGGGTTTAAACTTTAAATGCCTATATCTTCACTTTGAATGAACTATGTTCTACGGGATTTGGGATAATGAAGTAATCCCCCACTTTTCTTTATTGATCCAGCATCTAGCAAAATTGTTTTGTTTGCCAAATGGTTAGCATGTTTGGTGAAGGCCCTCAACACTTGGAAAAATTCTATAGATTCAAAGCTGCTCGACACCATCTTGTTGTATAAATGATCCTTGCTAGATTGATTTCTTGGGGTTTGACTGGTTACTCATGTGCCTGATTATAATTATTGAGTCCCCTATTACTATAAGGCTCTTGTTCCCTCTTGAATTTAGAATCTTTAACCTTTGACAAAGCGCTAGAGCTTCGGCTTGATTAATGGAAGCTTCTAAAATCCACAATAAGCTTGTTTCAAGTTGAACTGGAAATCGGCCAAACCAGCGAGTTAGATGCCTGAGCTTGCTAACTGGAGCAATAAACCCGATTCATGGGCGGTTAGGACCGGTAGGTACCAAACTGGCCAGGTTTGTAAAAAACCGGCCACCTTGGAATAAGCATGCACTAGTTTTGTAATTCTAAAGCAAAATACTTACTATTGGTGAGAGAGATAGCAAGTCTAAATTGTCCACTCCCAGGGTGCTCCCTTGATGCTCCCTAACACTCTCTAGATGCTTTATACTAGTAATGTTAAATTCTCTTAAATTTTTAACATTACCAAGAAATGACTCGGGATGTTTGAGAGTGGTTCCAACCTCATCGGACTTCATATGGAGAAAATAGACTTTCATTATCCCATTTAAAATGTAGCAGACTTAACAGTTTTCAAGATTTCAGGATCAATGGGATTGTTTTCATTAGATTATATCATGTATGAGGGTATGTGATTGGCATTTGATCAGGAGCACCAAGCCCTATATGTACCCCAATGTTGGTGGTGTTGATTGTTGAACTCCTTTGTTATGGCCTTAGCAAAAATGTTATTATATGGAAACTCAATGAGTTATTATCAAGCAATCAAGTTAATGTGGAAGCCTGAGTTTGATGAGTGATCATGTTGATCAATGATTTGTAGTAGGCTAGTGGCCTAGTAGCTTGAGTTGTAGCATTGTTTTTGGACTCTAGAGGCCATTTAGAGCCTCATTGCTTATGTATTTTGTTGATGATATGTAGTGCACTTGGTGCCATTTTGATATATGCACCCTTACATGGTATATAGATGAGCAGACTTTGCATATTTTGTCTCTAATGGTTTGGAATCATGGTTTGTAATCTTAAAAATATTTGTTTCATTAAAAATTAATTATTTTATATATTTTTTTCAATTCCAGTTTATTGAATCCGGTTCAATCCTGTTTGATCTGGTTCTGGTTTGAATCATGGTTGGATAGGCAGCCGGTTCGAAACTTGGTTCCAGTTTTTAAAACTATGCCCTGTCTAGTTATCAGTTGATGTTCTACTTTGAAATGTGTTGTTGCAAGATGTATTCTCCTACCCTGGGATAATGCCGTTAGCTAAATCTCATGAGGAAATTAGTCGTTAATGGGTAAGTTATGTGTGTGATTCATCCCTTTGCCATTTAATCTAAAGACACAGATTAAGCTGACCATATAGATTGGAAAATCAAGCTCAGATGAGTTGTTTATGCAAGAATCAAAGTAATTGTTTCTGCAATAGTCTTTTTAACTATAGATCTGTATGTCCAAGAATGGTATGTTTGCACACTTTATTTTACTCGGACTACATTTTATCTAAATAGTTTATTTACTTTCAAAGGACATAACCATTAATTGGTGACCAAAGAGGAAAGGAAGAGAGGAGAGGAGTGAATGAGAGAGGTCAGAGAAAGGGAATCTAGTGAGTCCATAGAAAGGAAATGCTTCATTTCTTTTGAATTGGGTCCCCAAATTAAGCAGTATAGAATTCTTAGTGTAGAATCTTTCAAGCACCAGGTCGTCCTACCTATAGGCTAGCAACTGACTCACCTGGTCTTATTTGTGTTTGAATTTGGAAACAGTGAATTTCAGAAAAAGAACATCTGTGCAAAAGAGAAAAAAACATGAGAATAATACACTTGGGTGATGAGAATAATATAGCTGATTTTCTTATAACCCCATATTTTTAAATAAGAACATTAATAATATTTACAATTATATCAAGTTTGTTCCAATATTATGTCAAATTAAATGTCAAGATTGAAAAAAATGTCCAAACATCATTTATTGTTCAAAATTTATAAACATGTCTATAGTGGAATACTCTAGATGATACAAGTTTACAACAAGCTGGCTGCTAGGGTTTTTGCAAGAGCGTCGATTGGATCTGATTCAGACCACAGCATTGTGTCCACTCCCTCAGGGAAGGGAGTGACTCTTCCCCCTTTCCATGCCATGTAGTTCAAGGCTTGACCATCTCCTTTGAGGTAGCCCCTAGTTATTCTCGGCTACTTTTGAAAGTGGTTGCAGTTTCTAAGAAGAAATCAAATCTGAATGGTTCAAACTCACAAAGCAAGTTTGTCAAAATGACGGCCCTCTCTTGATTTAAGACCTTACCAAAAGAAAAGAAACCCCTTCGCTACACGAATTATGCTTTGATCAAAGATTTTATTAGGGCATGGCTAAACCCTTTTGTGGTAGGTTATTGAATCTGTAAGCAACGGGCTTTCCATGTGGAGGGGCTGATCCAACATTATTTGTGCAGGAAAGGTTTCTTTTTTTAGTTTTTTAGTTTTTTTGCTTTCCACCTTTGAAATAGAGGAAGGTGGAAGGCTGCAACTATGCTTTTTAGGAATGGTTCATGGTTTACGAGTTCCTATGGCATGTGCCTAAATATGTTGTCTCTAGACTTCAATTTCCTCAATGATGCTGCTTTGGGTGTGTTTCCCCCTCCTTTGAATCTCTGAGATGTTGACTCACTTGTGGTGACAAGGTTATCAAGGCTTGGCCAAACCCTTGTGTCGTAGGTGATTGGATCTAGAATCAATGCCCTTCCCATATGAAAGGATAGATCCAATGATATTTTTGCTAGAGATGTATTTTTGCTCTCCACTTCGAACTAGAGGCAGGATTTGACTATATGTTTTTTAGGAATAGTCCTTGGTTTATTGGTCCTTGTAGTCTATACCTAAACAAGTGATCCTTGGATTTGAAGTAGAGGACTTCTCTCAATAGTGCCACTTTGGGTGTACCTTTCTTCCTTGCTTTGAAACTCTAGGTTGATGACTTACTTGCAACTATTTGGAACAAGCTTAACATGGATTTGGATAGAGTTGAAATTTGGCATTTATGCATGTGCTAGGCTATGCTTTAAGCTTGATTTTGAAAAGGAAGGCCCGAGAGTTGAAGTTAGATGATTGGTTGCTTTAAAGAATTGAAGGTATGAGCTGATCCTATTTAAGTGTAACCTTTGTCACAAATATGGTCACTTTGTGAAGTCCTGTGCAACGAGATGTTGGAAACTCTTCTTGGAATAGGAGAAAAATGAAAATTATTGAAACTTGGTGTCTAGTAGAAGGAAAATATAGGCCCGAGCCAATGTCCAAGCCAAGAAACTCCAAGTTACATATGTTAACCCCAATTCAAATAGATCTGGTTTGTTATGAGCCATCTCTTCCAAAGATTATTATTAGGATTTGGACACTCATCAAGAGAGGAAGGGGAAATTCCATTGGATAATCAAAATAAAGAAAAAGATACTCGTAACATTGAGAAAGGTGTCTCCACACAAAGCAAATTGGAAAGAAAATAAATAGAGAAAATGATATAGGAGGATCCACATTTGACAAATTTAGGAAGTCCCAATTTTTGTTGAAAACCTTTCGTACAACGAAGAGCTCGCGAGTGCTATTCGATGCAATTTGAATGTGGTCAATTGAACTTCATATGTGAAGGATACAACTTGTTGAATTTTTGGACAAAAAGGTGTAGTAAAAAATAAAATGATTAGTGCATATGCTCTTATATTTTTCATTTTTATTGTAATAGGAAACTAGTAAAAGTGTGAGAGGTACATAGCAATGTAGTTTTTTACTCTAAGGGCAAGTTGAGATTTTCATGGGCATAGTTGAGAGTTTTTTCTCAACCTATCCCTCGAATTGTGCTTGTTACCCAACCAAGTGGGTAGCTTTTAGGAGAAAAATTTCTCCAACTTTGATCAGCTTGCTAGCTGTTGAGAAATGTTAGTCTCGGTCTTCATAATTGTACTTGACAAAAGAAAGAAAAAGGAAATTTATTGGAAAAGAAAAATTATTTATGAGTATTGTTTTTAGGGCAAGCCTCCATTGAAGGCTTCTAGGTTTATGTCATGAGTCCTAGTCTTTATCATCCTGTAATAGACCCTTCTTCGGTTTTGCATGTTATGAAAGAAAATTAATTTTAATGAAAAAAAGTCATATAATCCTCCTCCACCAAGTTAGCCTCAATTCCTTCAAGTTGGCTTCAAAGAACAACTTCAAACTACTATTTATACCCATGCATTTGACCTATTGAAGGAGAGAGACACACAACTCATTCGATCTGCAACTTGAAGGGAGAAAGAAGTGCTAGTTACATAAAGAAGATAATATTCTATGATAAGAAGAAAAGGAAGCCAAACGGAGGAGAATAGAAGGTCCGAAGTTTGCTATCATCTGCCACACATGCCAGTTTCTTAAAGTGTTACAGGGCCAAAAGGTGTAAGACTGTGTTAAGGAGACCGAAAATTGCAGAAGAAAGAAGAGAAGGACCAAAACCCTAATTGACGTGATATTAAGGTTTGACTTGTTCATGAGAGGATGACTTGGTGGATAGAAGGAGGTCTTGAGGTCTTGGTTGTCTCATTTGATCTGATTCTAAAGAAGAGAAGAATTTCTTTGGGTTTTCCCCTAGAGAGTGGTTTTTTCCTGGCTGAGTGCCTACATCTGGTGTTCATTTTGTATGATCTTCATGTTTTTGGCATTTATTTGATGATAAGAACACAAACATAATCAATAGAAGAAAAAATATAATATCACAGGTAAATGTCAAGTACGAGAAATCAAGAATAAGTCATCCTAATGCTGCCCTAATGGATTTCTCAACTTGGTTTCAAAGCTTGGTACCAAAACCCTAATTGACATGATATTAAGGTTTGACTTGTTCATGAGAGGATGACTTGGTGGATAGAAGGAGGTCTTGAGGTCTTGGTTGTCTCATTTGATCTGATTCTAAAGAAGAGAAGAATTTCTTTGGGTTTTCCCCTAGAGAGTGGTTTTTTCCTGGCTGAGTGCCTACATATGGTGTTCATTTTGTATGATCTTCATGTTTTTGGCATTTATTTGATGATAAGAACACAAACATAATCAAAAGAAGAAAAAATATAATATCACAAGTAAATGTCAAGTAAGAGAAATCAAGAATAAGTCATCCTAATGCTGCCCTAATGGATTTCTCAACTTGGTTTCAAAGCTTGGTCAATGTTCTTGGCAGCTAGAAAGATCAATGCATGACTATTTTGAAGATCACAGAAGTTTAGAGAAGGAAAGAATTAGCAAAGATTGATTTCTGAGCCTCCTTTTTGTATAGACCAAGGCCTGAAGTTCAGCAGACCAAAGGTTTTGAAAAAGGCTTGGAAACCCTCCTCAGGAAGCTCTAGAAAAAGCCTAACACAGGCCGCAGACCTGAGGCTTTGGATCTGAAGTTTTTAAGAACAATTGAGGACCGAAATCTTTGAGGTAAAGCCTCAGATCCGAACCTATGCAACAAGGTTTCAAGAAGGTATTTTGAAAGTGCGAATAAGAGGGAAACTCATCTCTGTGGTAGAGCGAAGACCTTGAAAAAAAGTATGGTCCTCAGATTTTCAAAAGTTCTGGGCATAAATTTCATAAGTATCTTGATAAGACTAAAAATGAAGCTAGGTTGAAGTCCTGTGATAGAAAAGTAACCTAATAGTTCTGTGCCAAAGAGGATTGAAGCCTGCAGTAAGAAAGGAACTGAGACCCCTGTGGAAAATGGACGAAAATCTGTGCATATATATATAAAGTGTCTAGCCCTATTGAAGAAAGTGAAAGAAGATCTGCGCACAAACCTGGGTCCTTACAGTGGTATAGAAACTGAGATTCATAAAGTGACCTAAAATTACAATGAGTATTTCTGTTGTGAGCATACCTTGAGAAAAGAGTCATATCAATGGGCCTGTAGCAACTTCTCAAGTATTCAAATAATGTCACCTTGAAGAAGATCAAGTGCTTATTCCTAGAAAAAGAAAATTGAAGTATAACACATTGAAGCAACAATGAAACAAGTGTATCTCAAAGGCTATACTAAAGAACTTAAGAAGGCATTTTGCACCAACTTGTGAAAGAAGGCTTGGAAATCTTATCAAACTCAAGTAAGTATTGATATTACTCTTTGTATTTTAAGTCATCTAACTATATGACTCCAGTTCACAAAAAGAAGCAACAAGCTCTATGGAACATCAATCTTTCAATCATGAAAGACAAAAGGTATGTAATCTTGAGGTACATATAGCATTTTCATTTGTTAGGAGTCTATCATGAAATGTTTTAGGGTTTAGTTACTTGTAGGGTTGAGAAGTTTTCATTATGATAAAGATTGTTAATATCTAGGGATTATATACCCTAGACAGTATATATAACTTCATTTACTTGCTCCCTCTTAGAACCCCTATCTCATAATGTCTAGGGTTTGTAAGATACATGGAAAACCTTTGCAAGAATGGAATTTGATGATTTTGTAAAAGGTAATCATCACGCTACTATACTTGTATATTTTGGTTGTGCTTGTCAATGAATATTGCAGGTATATATTAAAGTCAGCAAAATAAAGCAGACATGTTGATCTTAGGAATGGTGACTTGGTAAATTGAGTTGGATCCTCGGACACTCTAAAATTGACTCATATGGAATTGGCCATGAAAATGTTGTCATGATAAGAGGGAGCCCTTCAATAAGGAAACCCTACAAGGTTTGTAAAAAGGAGCAACTCCAGGTATGTTTAAGACCACATGAGTTATAACTAGTCCTCTTCATATTGAAAGGTACGATCATTTTGAAATTTGCTTTATATTACTAACTCTCTCATGTCTAGGGTTTTGAATCATAAAGATTCTTATTTAAGGTGATTAATCTCTAAATTAAATCAACCCTTGTCTCACATTCTATCTTTTGTTTACTTTGGTAAAAAACCCTAACCTTTAGGGTTCACTGTGAAACCCTAGCCTTTTGATGCTTAGGTTATGTTGACGTTAATGATGAAACCCTAGTCTACTTAGGGTTTGTTGATAAAGTCTAGAACATATAATGAAATCCTAATCTCTTGATGTATGAAACCCTAGCCTTTTAGGGTTTGTTGTTGATGTCTAGGTTATATGATGAAACCATAGATTTTTAGGGTTTATGACAAAACCCTTGTAGTTAATGTAAAAGCCTAGGAATGAATCCCTAGGTATATGCGCTTTCGTATGATTGAAACCCTAGCTTGGTCAAAATTATTGAATATCTAACATTGACATTTTAATGTTTGATTTAGGGTTTACAACAAAAACCCTAGTAAAGATTGATATGAGATTCTAGAACATAATAATGAATTCTTAGATGTAAAATGTTTTTGCTATGATTAAATTTAGTTGCTCATTTTGGTAAACGAATCTACGGTTTGTGACAAAACCCTAGCATAGATTGTGGTGAAAATCTAGGGCATGAAAAGTGTAATCCTTATTGATTGTAAACCTAACTAGGTTTAGGTTTTGATATCTAAAGTTTGATTTATTATGATCTCATTGTGTCGACATGCTAACCCAATATTGATAAAGTTGACTTCATGCTCTATATTTGTGCTTGGTTGAACTTGTTGTTGAAGATTTGCAGGTACATAGTCTTCAAAATGTTGAAGATGCTTACCCACATTATACTTGATGATGACTCGATGATGATGTTGACCATGATGGAAAGAGGGAGTTGTAAGAATCTTGGTAACATTGAAGTATACATTGTTGATGACCTTGTTGCCAAGTGTGAGGATAGAAGGAATGATGTCCCAAAAAGTTGAAGTTCTTCGATGATATGATGATGGAGCATGTGTGGTTAAGTTGTTGATGAATTCATCTCCTAATAAAGAAGAAGCTTGGATAAGTATATATCTCCCTAGTTAAGAGGGAGGGCATATTATGACAGCTATAGTAAAGACCTTGAAGAAAGAGAAATCGGAGAAACGCTAAAGCACTATAAATGGTTATTTGTGGTTGATGAAGTTGTGAACAAGAATTGGATGTTTTGGAAAGTGCTAAGGTTGAGTTTGGTGTTGTTGGAGTAATTGAAGAAGGAAGCTTCCGTCGAAATGTGTTTGGATATTGTGGTGACCTAAACAACATCAGAATAGTTGAAAGACCTCGAAGATTATTCTAGCATACAAGAACATGTACATTGGAAGTTTGGATATTGATTGGGGTCATGAATCTACAATACGTGCCAACAGATGAACAAGTAGCTGATGTGTTGACGAAATCTCTTCCCATAAGAAGTTAGTTTTAGGAGCATGCTCGGATTGGTGGATGTGTTGATCTATTCCTGAAAAGTAGGCGTATTGATAAATGTCTCTGATTTGGCCGAAAGGAAGAGATGAAGTCAAAAGTACCATAAAACTGCCTGTATGATGGTACTTGGGAGGGAGGGTATCGGTTGGAGCTTCGGTTTAGTGTTGATACTTAGATCCCTGTATGGGTTGGTGTGAGGACATGGAGGCCTAGATGGTATCGTGTTGTATGGATACCGGGGTTGTAGCCTAATGGTACCTATAGTGGCAAATGCCTAGATGACACCTTAGTCCCAGTTGGGAGGATACCTTAGCAGTGAGGGATATGTTGTTCTACTCTTCTTAAGAATATTTCACATTGAGGTCAACCTTGTATTGGTTGAACAATTATGAATACCTCCCTAGTTAAGAGGGAGTGTTGAGAAATGTAACTAGTGTCAAACTTCATAATTGTGCTTGTCAAAAGAAAGAAAAAGGAAATTTATTGTAAAAAAATATTATTTATGAGCATGGGTTTCATGCTCATTTTATTTTTGTTTCTAGGTCAAGCCTCCATTGAAGGCTTCTAGGTTTATGTCATGAACCCTAGTCTTTGTCATCCTGTAATAGACCCTTCTTGGGCTTTGCATGTCAAGAAAGAAAATTAATTTTAATGAAAATAAGTCATATAATCCTCCTCCACCAAGTTGGCCTCAATTCCTTCAAGTCGGCTTCAAAGAATAACTTCAAACTACTATTTATACCTATGCATTCGACCTATTGAAGGAGAGATACACACAACTCATTCGATTTGCAACTTGAAGTGAGAAAGAAGCGTGAGTTACATAAAGAAGAGACTATTCTATGATAAGAAGAAAAGGAAGCCAAACGAAGGAGAATAGAAGGTCCAAAGTTTGCTATCATTTGCCACACATGCCAGTTTGCTAAGGTGTTGCAGGGCCGCAAGGTGCAAGGCTGTGTCAAGGAGACCAAAAATTGCAGAAGAAAGAAGAGAAGGGTTGAAACCCTAATTGAGATGATATTAAGGTTTGACTTGTTCATGGAAGGCTAACTTGGTGGATAGAAGGAGATCTTGAGGTCGTGGTCTTGATCAAAAGGGTCTTGGTTGTCTCATTTGATTTGATTCTAAAGAAAAGAAAATTTTCTTTGAGTTTTCCCCTAGAGAGGGGTTTTGCCCTGGCTGAGTGCCTACACTTAGTGTTCATTTTGTACGATCTTCATGTTTTTGGCATTTATTTGATGATAAGAACACTAACATAATCAACAGAAGAAATAATATAATATCACAGGTAAATGTCAAGTAAGAGAAATCAAGAATTCATCTTAATGCTACCTTAATGGATTTCTCAACACCAACTAGCAACCCTATGATGATCTATAAATAGTTAGCCTCAAAGGCCCTCCATCCTACTTATAAAATAAAGGTGGGTCGTCCATTGTAAGGTACATTAACCATTTTTGTAATCAAGTGCTTTCATTTAATGTTTAAGGGCATTCTAATATGGATCACATGTTTTATTGGATGATAGATCACTTTTGGTTGTATTATTGATCCCATGCTTCACCTTGGTGGTTATCCTTTGCCCTTAGTCTAGCATGACTTTTCTTGAGGCCTTTCTTTCCATTGTCCAGGAGGGGTACAAATAGGAGGCACTAATTGATGTTGTGTTTCCATTGTAATCCATACTTAACATATCCATATCCCATATTTGGGTATTGCTATCTGTCACCAATATTTTCTTCTTGTTTTCCTCATTCTTGAACAGGGCCCTGGAAGCAGTGAAAAGAAAAGGAAGAGCATTAGCCATGAAGAAAAAAATGCAACAATTTAGTTGGATATAATAAAATAGGTTGAAAAAAGCCTAGCCCGCACTCTACTCCCTTCACTAGACCTCACCCGACTCTTAGCATGCATGAGCAATCAAAATGAAAGGAACTTTGAATATTCGAACCTCAATGAACAAAATAAATTGCTTCATCTTTAAGGGATAATTTATGCATAAATAAAAACTAGTAGCCCAAGCTATGCAAGAAAAGAAAATCAATAAAGAAAAAGGCACACAAATAAACACCCACCATACCACCAAATCAATAAAGAAAAAGACACATAAATAAACTCCCACAATACCACTATCTAGTTGCACTTGTTAGTTGTTAGGTTGGCCAAGGAACTGTTCCTCCCCTTAGGGTTGGAAGCACCTAATAGGGACTTTGGATAAACCTCCCATATCTAAGCGTGGCAAATTTTTTTACAAACCCTAAGCTAGGAAGACATTTGAATATGATGCTTGTATGAAGTAATTTATGCCTTTTACATTAAATATGCCCCATATTCTTATGGTTATTTTACCTATGATGATGACCTCATGTGATTTTAAGGGTATGTTTTAGATGCTTGCTCCCAAGTATAGTCGCCATCCCTTGAGGGACTGAGTGAGACTTCTCTAGCACTTTAAAGAGGATGTCCAATCCCACTTGATGACCCTTCAAGACACCATAGGTAGGATGTTGACCACTTTATGAGGAGTGTTGACCTTTGGATGTATCCAACAGTGATGATGACCTTCTCCTCTCCTTATAGAGCTCGAAATACTACACATTAGAGCCAAGGCATTCTTAAGAAGGAAGATGTACCCCAGAGACCATAGGACGTCCCCAGGCTAACATTGTACCTTATTGATAGATGTTGACCCGTTCCTGGATTAGTTTAATGATGATGATGACTTGAGATCCCTCTAGAAGGGATGGCATAGCTTTTTGGATGATGATTTCATGCCCTAGACTAGTGACATCACTCTCATGAGGTTTGGAGTGATGACATGGACTTGGTTGATGATGACATGTTGGTGGGGAGATGGATTTTGAGTGAAGAGCACTCTTTGGACCTATCCTTAGCACATTCTGATGGATATATTCACCTTTGGAGGATGATGCCACCTTTGGAGGACCTTTTGCTCACACATGTGGGCTAAAGGGAGACTTTTTGTTATAATTGATCATTAATATAGCTATCTTGTAGGTCGAATTTTGACGTACTTGATTTCTAATCACATAATCTATAATTGTTAGGCCTTTTAGTCAATATTACTCCAAAATCAACTTGGTTGCCCTCATATAAATAAAGGGAAGTTGATTTGGAGAGGCTCATTGTCACATACTCATTTTACTCATCTAGAGAGAGTGCGCACTAGTCTTCTTTTCTCTTGGATGCAATGGAGCACTAAGGTAGCGAATTGTCTTGGGGAGGATATTAGTGCTTGGAGGGATTTTCTCTTGGATGCAATGGAGCACTAAGGTAGAGAATTGTCTTGGGGAGGATATTAGTGCTTGGAGGGATTTTCTCTTGGATTGATGAAGTGATTCTATGGTGAATCATGCTATTTTATTGCGAATACCTTCTTCATTTTGCAAATGTTGTAGAATTGGGGTTTTTATGAAGTTTTCTTGATATATTGAACATTTTATGGCTCTAAAATCCTCTTTGTACATTTTTTCACCAAATATCTATCAAGGAAACTTAATATAACGTTCCTTGACCTTAAATCTCCAATTGATTGAAAGCCGCTAGGGTTAGATTGAAAGGTTCTTCTCTCTCTTAACTTGCTCCAATGAAGGTCTTCTACCATTGACCTTGCACATTTGATTCCATGCACCCAAGGTTGATAAAGGCACTAGTATTTTGTGTTTCAATCTTTAATATATATATATATATTTTTTATAACGCTTATTAGGGTAATTAAGGGTTAGGTTATGACAAAATTTGCATTAAATAACATGAAATACCTTGGACCTCATTGTCCTAGGATTAGGCTTTGCATCTTCTAAGTTGAAAAAGGAAAAATATCATGTTTATGCATTTTTAGCCATATTTTTAGGGCTAATATTTAGTGTTTAGTAGTTGTTTTATGCATTTTTAGCTTTTGAAAAATTGTTGCAACCTTTTCCTTTGTTTACTCATTAAGTAGCCTTGTTTATTTATTATTTTTCATTAATTATAGGTTGTTTTGCTATTGTTGCCATAAATTTTGCATGTTTAAAATTCTGCTTATTATAAAACCTAATTTATAACAACAATCGTTCGATTAGAGGTAGTTGGTGTTTGGTATCTATGTGAGCATCTCCAGAACTATCTTAACCCTCTAGTGTTAGCCATAAGTCCTTAAAACTCGTTATCTCATTTCACCCAGAACCCTACTTGACCAGATATTATCTTTGGTTATTTATTTAGCGGAATCCTTGAAAGCTATTTAGCCTAAGAATACTTGGTTTATTTAATCTATGAGATCTATCGGAGAACCTCCCTTGTGGGGATAACATCCATCCATAGATGATAGAACAATAGCGGAGCAACTACTAAGGCAGGGCTGCTTGGGAGTGGGAGCGGGGAGCAATGTTTTCAAAAGCTCTTGGATCGGGAGCGAATCGGGAGCAACGTTTTCAAAAGCTCTCGGATCGGGAGCGAATCGGGAGCAAATTTTGATGTAATATATATTTTTATATATTTTGATGCATATATATCAACAAAAGCATGTAGAATGATGAATTAGATATAAAAAACATAAAAACATGGATTAAACCATATAACATTAATCTTCATCAACCCATGTCAACAAGTACATGTTACAACATATCGAGTCTCATGTTTCATCAATCTTAAAGTTTCAAGCTTTCAAAATTCAATATATAACATTTGTCATCCTTAAAGTTGTATTCGTAACCATTACCATTACAAACTATAACAAAGATTATCAAACATGAAATGAAATGTTTCAACTTTCACGAAGCATAGCATCATATTCATAATTCATTAACAATGAGTTATAATTGCCATCCTTAAACTTCAAAATTAAATTGTCATATATTGTTTACAAAAAATATCATAATAAATATGAAACAATCAACAATTATAAAAACTACTAGAAACTAGAAAATACAAGTAAATCTATTATCTACTGCTTCCTCTTGCCATGAGAAATTTCTAATTTCTTTTCTCATGGTCTATTGGGCATCTTCTCCCACATAGTTGGACAACCATGTCCAAAACTAGAAGGCACATGAACTCCACGTGAGGCTGCATATGGAGGTGGCAACAAAGCTTGTGGAACTTGAGCACTTCTACTGGATGATGGGGGTGGTATGGCTGTTGTTGTTGCTACTGCTGCTTCATCATCATCTTTCAGAAGTTCTACTTCCAATTTTTCTAAATGTATATATCCATCCTCCAAATTATCTTCCTCTGGATTGTCGTCTCAAGTCATATATGATGTATCAGCATGATCCCACTCACAATAATGTGTTAACAACCTCAAGTTGTAGTGCACAAAAACCAAGCTTTTTGCCTGGTTTTCATTGAAGTAGTTTCTTCTCACATTATGGATGAAGCTATACGTGCTCCAACACTTGTCTGCAAAAGAAGTTTTAACAACCTATGAAATCACTTTTATTGCCAATTTTGCCAAAGGTCCCCCACAGCCATACTTGTTTCACCATTTGACAACATCCATTCTGTCCCTATCTTCCATTGCATGCAAAGAACCAAACACTCCAGTTTGACTGAAGTATTTGCCTAGTTCTCCATGCAATCAAGCACACTCCTCCCTGTCAGGGACCAACTTGTCTAATGCTGCTATATACCCAACTTACCTTTGGATTTGTATGGGGTTTGGTCCTAACCCCACCCACAGGTGCAGTTTTGCCCAACCAAGATGGAAAGTAGTATTTTGACATAAGGATATATGCCAAGGCATGTAGTGGAACATTAAGTTTATCCCACCGTGCACACACGTATTTGTAGGGATGATCATACAAGTTGGGAATAACTTGAGTTAGTTAATGGGGCTGAGCTACTATTTTGAGGACGACGAGTTACTCTCTGTGGTACCTATTCGAACTGTCTAACAGACCTGTGTTTACTTGCTGAAGTGCTGGTGGAAGAGCAGATATATATATTGCTGTGTGAGGGGAGCACTCTCATGAGTTATATGTACCAGATCTGGCGCTGAATATGTGCTATTGCTTCTGCTGAAGATAATATTGTTTTGCTGGTACCTTTCTGGGCTTTTTGACAGTCATCCATAACCATATAGAGTCCAAGGGTCTATTGGTATTTATCATTCTATTTCCTTTAATATTGCTGGTGTACATTTTATCAGTGGTATGTATCTCATTCAAGTTTATAAATAAATATTATACTGCTGTTGGAAGTGTTTTTTTTGTAGCATTTACTTGGAATTGTATATATTTGTTTGGAATAATTACATAAATATGCACCTACAACCAATAGCACACAAACTGTTTGACGAAATAATACAGTGACGAACCCAAACAAAATTCAGAACTTTTGATGAGATTCTAAGGTATTCCTAGGGGGGTATCTTACAGTGGTATTAGAGCATGGTCTTGGACAGCTGTGTGGCTTAAAGCACAATATATATCATCATTTTGATGAATCATGAAGACCATAATTACATCATCTACAAGAGAAGCTACCAAGTCAGAGCATGATTTTGGCCAGTTGTGGGTCTAAATCAAGGTTGATACCAAGAAGAAAATTCCAGGACTAGAGTCAAAGAGGAAAGTTGAGGGGTTTAATTAAAAAAATACCTTAGAATTTGTTGCTGCAAGAAGAATTCGCAGAAGTCCTTCAAAAATTTGAACAATATAACAGACATTTCACAAAGATGATCGGGCAAATTGGAGCATGGACAACAAAGAAAAAAGGAAGTTGCAGATGTGTAGATTATGAAGATAAAAAGAGCACAATTGCTGAACAAAATCTTAGTGTGAATGTTGCGAGTGCAAGAGAAACAATGATTAAATGTGATAACTATGCTCAAACCTCCCGAGATGACTTGGGAGAAGTCATACCTGTTGAAGGTGAAGCTAGCCCAAATTCACTCTAGCAAGTTCGTAAAAGGGTTTGGAATGAAAGAGGGTCAGAAATTGCTACATAATGCCTGTCTTCACTTAGTGAGATTGTTGAGTTAGATGGTGAGTACAAGGAAATTCATGAGGCCACTTTTGTTTTGACAACAGTTGGTGATGATCCTTTGTTTGGGATCATGCTGACCTAGTTCCCAATCTGGGGGTGTGCAAAGATGATCACATACAGGTAGTCAGTGGTGCGAACCTAGACCCATCAATTGATTTTTTATGAAGTAGACGTTTGCTCATAAGCCTACTTGTGCCCATAACTTGGAAAATCAATTGAAGATGAGCGCAAACAAGATTATGGCAGCAATGAGGCATTATGATGATACACAAGCATTGGTGGCAGATTATTGTTGGAGAAGTACGGTGGCATATGACAATTTGGGAGGAGAGCCTTCACTTCCAGATTTTTAGACTCTCAGAAAGGCATTGTTAGAGATGAAACCTAACTACACTTCCTTTCACACAATGATCACCTGCTCATGCTTGTTGAGATATATCATGATGCATTGGTAGGGAGAGAGGAGGAAGTTGACAGGATTACACATGAGCTTGAGGCTACCTAGGAGTCCTTGAAGAGCAACCAGATGGCCCTTCAAGAATCAAAATTGCAGGTTGAGCAACTTTGTATGGAGTTGAGTTGTGTACATTCTTCTATGGCAATCATCACACAAGAGGATGTTAAGGGCACTTATGATTTGATAGAGGAGCCTCCTATGATATTTGAACACGAGGAGCACCTAGATGAACAGGAGCGAGTGGAGAGGTATGTCCCAATGGTTTCTGACCATGTGTCCATGGGTTGTGGAGATAGATATATTTCAGACAAGGATACATCCATCTAGGATTCAGGTTCAGTTGACATGAGTGGAGTGGATACTAGAGACCTAGGTTGGCATTGGGATCTAGGTGGGGTTTCCCATCATATACCAGAGATATAGGATGGCCATGGCATGGACGGGGTGATTGATCTAATGACTGAGTGCACACATCCCTTCACATTTCCATCAAAATTTTGGTTGGCGCTAGTAGTGAGTTGGTTTGACAGGGAGATATGCAGATTTCGGGAGATGTCCTAGCACATCGTCCATGTATGGGGTTGCAATTTGGTTTGCATGCCCTAGTAGGAGTTATTAAGATGGAATGGCATTAGTATACCACTAGGCATTGCCTTGTATGGAGACGATGTTCTTCTCTTGATGTATAGAATGCAGAGGCCACTGAGGATTAACACAGAAGTGACACCCCCATTGGCATGTGAGGAGATTTGCCACTCAGATTTACCAGGGTGGATTAGGAGGGGTGATCCACAACATAGTGGATTCACTAGTGGAGTGATGAGTCCATTGGCACATATACGATGCTAGTCAGTATAGGGTGGCACAACAACAGGCAACGATACCCAGTGGTGTACAAGGATATGCCATTGTGTACCATGTTATGCAGAGGAGTGCAGAGATACATGGTTGCATGCAGTGATGTATGGTGTTGCACAACAAGGTCTTGGCATACTGTCTCCAAGAAGATTTACTGACAAGGATGTTAGGCATACCATTGGGTTTAGCTTACTCAGGATCGATGAGGGGACGAATGAGCATGTCTTGATCATATACCCTTAGGGACTCACACTCCTACCTCTCTTCCTTATTGCTTACAGTCACAAAAGATTTGGTTGTTGTCCCTTGAAGCTCTCATCATGAACGAGAGGACGCTCTCCTGAGATAGTTGGATGAGACACTCATGGAAAGGAGAGAGACTTTCCAGTCGAGGCGTATGGTCAATATGTGAGATGATGGATATAGGCTTAGGGATGGCGTGATCTACTTCAAAGTTAGCATATGTTCCACCCCTGAGTTCACACTTAGAGAGAATACCTTGAGGGGTCTACATGATATGCTTTTGGCAGGATGTTCCGGGGCATTATATGAGCATAAGGTACAACGGATGGGGCTCCAGACCATATTGGGGCACATCATCAGGAGATGAGACAACATATTTATCCATGTGTTCTGGTAGGAACAGGGCGGTTTAACATGCACCAGGTTGATTATCGATACATGGTGTCCATCTATTGATTGCATATAGGGATTAGAGGGGAGGCACAAATGGGTTCCAACAACTATCAGTACTATGTAGTAGTCGATATAGATTGGGAACTATGAACTCCTAATTTGGTCGTGGGATCTTGGAATCCGGTTGGTTGATAAATCACTCCACTTTCGGTGAGTAGGGATATGCCATCAGTGATCTAGTTGATTTTGGGTTTGACATGTGGAGGATCGCTGAGGTCCTCACCATGTGGCAAATGCAAATTTTCCCTGTTGTTGGTTAGGGTCGAGTCCAGTTATAGACCGACAAGGAGGACTCACTGTAAGCACAATGGGTAGTCAATTATGAACAGAGTGGTGCAACGTCAACATGGCAATTTCTTCCTGAAATTGGCATGGGGCCTTGGCATTAGAGGACTTGGAAGTTCAACTACGCTTAGGGATAAGCTAGTTTTACAGGGAAGATCACTCAGATCTTCCATTGGACTTCAGTTTAGCGGAGATCATTTCACCTCTCAATGATTTGTTGATGGTATTAGAGGAGGAGGTCGTGGTTAGTTCATGTGGACAAGGATCCTTTTCAGCAGAATTTGTATTGTATTTTCAGGAGTTCACTCTTGAGTTACATGGGATTGGTTTTCCAATAGAGCAACTTCTTGAGGAGTTGGTCTGAATTTTGTATTATCGAGATACTCTACTTGTTGATAGTATGTAGAGGCCCTCTGGTGTCTATGCCTTGTTGGGGAGCGAGTGGAGCAAGGAATGCTTCACAATGATCAAGATGGTTTGGGACACCGGTATCATGATATCCATTCATTTTGGGACAGTACAATGGTTTAGTGTGGCTTAGTGGCATATTTGGGACCGTTGTCTTAGCTTTAGTTTGGGTTAGTCAGTGATGACGTTCCTTGAAGACAAACAATTTTATGGAGGGAGGATTGTAATGTCTCCAATTTTTGGATCTCCATGTGATATGGTTAAGGGAGATCTCCAAAGCCTGTGTCAGCTAGATCATAGGAGCAGGATTACACCATTGGCAAGAACGACAGGTTTGGAGGATTTTATGGGGCCTGAATGGGATCACCTACCATATTTCATCATCAGGATCAATTCCACATAGTTTGCTTTTGGTTCCATTGTTTTTCGGCGATTCCCATAAATTGGGGCTATTAATAGGCATATTTTAATTATTCACACTTAAGGTGCTATTTGGGGCTGATTATTTGGATGAACAACTTAGTGGAATAGCTCATTAGAATTGGGGCAAAAAGATCTATGGGACATGATGCTGAAAAGGGGCTTTAGGTGGCCAGTGTGATCAAGCGGGTGAATTAAGCATTTTTCGTGGTTAAAAGTGGCTTTAATTAGTTAATAAAAGTCACTTTATTAAATAAAGAAATGAAAAATGCTTTTAATATTTAATCAGAGGGATAAAGTAAAAACGGTGGCAAAAGAGTCAAATGAGTTCTAAAAAGGGAAATGAGGGGTCTCTCCTTATTCTTGCATTTGCTCACTTGAGAAAAATAATTTTGGAGAGCCCTTGAGAAAGAGTCTAGGGTTTTTGGAAATCATTATGGTTGCTAATTTTTATGTTGAAACTATACACCCTCTCTAGTTTGGGGAGCGGAATCACTCAGATTTTGCCATTGTGCTTCAACGGAGAAGAAGATATTAGCAGGAGTAAGTCAGTGGTGTTATCAGTTGATTTTATACACTGACTATTGGTATTCTATCTTCATTTTATAGAAAGAGACTTCATCCATGGAGGGGCCAAGTTCTACCTGTAGTGCCCTGTTTATGAATTTGCAGTAACCAGATAGACACGCATATAAATTTGAAAACAGCAATGTTGCACACATCGCGATCGGGATTTAATCGGCGCCGGGAAAAAATCGGAAAAATCGTTAAAATCGGGAAAAAATCGGGAAAAAATCGGAAAAAATCGTTTGGCACAAAAATATTCATTTTTTTTCATTTTTTTTCAATTTTTTTAATATCTAAACCATCTACAACATAAAATAAATACATTGACACATAAATATGATAAAAAAACTAATATATAAGATGTTCAATATCATTTCTAGCGCTAAAATCACACATAACATTGAATCATGTCCTGAATAGTAAGTCCTGAGTCCCAAGTCCAACTCAGCCTCAAAATATCAACAAAAAATATGATAATGTATCTCATCATGTCATAATGTCATATACAATAAAATGAAAGTCTAATCCTATTGATTTCCTCTGCCCCTCTTGCGAGAATATGGCACAGCTTTCTCTTTCCCTCTAGATGTAGAAGCTGGTGCCTGTGGTGGTGGAAATGGCAGTGGAGTCTGACGTGCTCTAGAAGCTGAAGAACTAGTAGTAGCAGCTACAAGAGGCTGAGGTGGACGGAGACCACGTCCTCTACTGGTGGTAGTGGTAGCCCGGGTAGCCCGGGTAGGCGGTGTCACCTCCTCCTCCTGCTCCTCCAACTCCTCCTCCTCCTGCTCCTGCTCCTGCTCCTGCTCCTCCTCCTCCTCCTCCTCCTCCCCCTCCTCCTCCCCCTCATCCTGCACTAACCAATCCTCAGTGGGATCCATGAGAGGCCTCTCGGTCTCAACCCTCCATTCAGCAGTGGTGTCAATCCCATCCAATGAGATGGCTTCCGTATCAGGTGTCTTCTCTAGTTGTTTCACCCACAATCGAAGATTGTAGTAGACATAGACCATGTCATTAAGTCTATGGGACTCCAACCTGTACAAAGTTCATGAAATAATAAATTAATAATTAATATTATAAAAAAAATATTGTTTAAAACTTTAATGAATTCAAAAATTTATTTGGAAATTTGCAATATTTTAAATGTTTAAGTGTTAACCTATTGCGCTTCTTGTTGTGTATTTTTTCAAATACACTCCAATTGCGCTCACATCCCGAGGAGCTGCATGTTTGGCTGAGGATGCGCACGGCAAGATTTTGCAAAAGGGGTACTCTGCCACCATACATCTTCCACCATGCGTCTACAACAAAATTACAAAGAAAATTTTAAATAAACATAAGAAAAAAATGGAATTTGAAGAAACAATGAAATTTGAAACAAAGTTACAAAGTACATACTACAAACTAAAAAATACCTGGGATTTTAACCGTCCTATCATTGATAGCCATCTCAAAGCCAAATGTGCCACCTGACAACTTATATTGCTCAATTTGTCTAGAGACCTCCATACGTTCTTCTGGAGTTTTCACCATCTTCTGGACACAGGTTAATAATCCTTCCACGACCTCAACATCAAAATTAAACCCACATGCATAAGAAAATGCAGGGTTCAGGAAAAGGCCAGCAGCATGAATGGGACGATGGAGTGTGTTGTTCCATCGCTCATCAATGACCTTCCATAGAAGGAGTTGTCTCTGGAACCCATCATCTCCCTTGTCATCATAGTAGGACCGAATGGCTTCTTTGGCCCTATCCATGGCTTCATACAAATAGCCCATTGCGGGCTTCTCACCATCTACCAACCGAAGAACCTTTACCAAAGGTTCTGTGACAGCGCACACCTCCTGCACTCCCGCCCAGAAGTCTTCTTGGTATGAAACAAGTCTGCAGACGGCCTCTCCTTCTGGTTTGCGGCTCATTGGCGAAGAACGCCACTCCTCTGAAACAAACATTCTCTTCAAATCCCACATAGAATTCAAGAGGGATTGAAGAGATATGAAACTCGTCGCAAACCGTGTAATGGCGGGGCGCACCAACTCTTTGTTGTTGGTGCATTTTCTCATCAAGCTAAGCACAGATGTGTGATTGTAAATAAATTTTGTGATGGTTTTTGATGAGTCAACAGCCTCTTTGACAAAGGGAATTTTCCCTATGTCCTCTAACATCAAATCAATACAATGGGCAGCACAAGGTGTCCAAAATAAAGTAGGATGCCTGTCCATAAGCAATCTACCAGCAGCAACATAATTTGCAGCGTTGTCCGTTATGACTTGGACAACATTTTCTGCACCCACCTCCAAAATAAACACATCCAGCAAATCACATAAATTTTTTGCATCTTTGATTTGATGAGTTGCATCAACAGATTTGATAAACATAGTCCCCAAGGGACAACTAACCAAGAAGTTTATAAGGGTTCTCCCCTTTTGGTCAGTCCAACCATCTGACATAACAGTGCATCCTGTTTGTGCCCATGATGCCCTAAAATCCTCCAATCTTTGGGTGCAGTCACGCTTTTCATCTTGAAGAAGCCGGCCTCTGAAATCATGAAGAGAAGGGAGTTTGTACCCCGGGCCAACACTGGCAACATCATCAAGAGTAGGTTGGAAAAATGGATTATTC
The DNA here is from genome assembly GCA_031772625.1 of Pinus tabuliformis. Lineage (NCBI taxonomy): Eukaryota > Viridiplantae > Streptophyta > Pinopsida > Pinales > Pinaceae > Pinus > Pinus tabuliformis. The sequence continues at coordinate 159,907,548 of CM062809.1, read as the reverse complement.
CTTATAATGCTGAAAGGAATATCACTCCAGAGGAGAAATTTTGTCATCAACTTGTCAGCTTTTTCTTTTTCAGTTCTTTTCATCATTGAACCGATAGTTGGTTGTGAACCAGGTGTGGTTCGAGAACAAAATATGATGATGCAGCAAACGGATTGACTGACGCTGCAGTAGAACCTGTGCCACTTGGCCCACTTCCTTCAACTGACCTTCTTAGTTGCCTTTTGAGTTCTTCTTTGGCGTCTCTAGTGTGCTCTAATTCTCCCAATGCTCTCATGGCTTTTTGGATAATTTCAGCATTTGTCTTTAGACAGGGCCCCACATCACGTCCAGGGATTTGTGCAAGGTGGAACTTCAACCTGTACACCCCCCCGAATATTTCCTTTCCACACAACTTGCAAATCAAGTTTTGTCTATCATTCGGAGTTTTAGGGTCACCATATTCCCAGAAAGGATCCAATTTCCTTGGCATGTTTGTTTTTGAATTTTGAATTTGCAAACCTATGGAAAAATAAGGATTAGGAAATAGGAATTTAGGATTACATAAATGATAATAGTAAATAGTAAATACAAATTACAATTTAGCATTTGCAAAATTACAAGCTAATTATTTCCAAAATCCCAATTTGAATTTCTAAACCCAAAAAACAATGAAAAATAAAAAAAAATAAACAATGTTTAAAGAAAATGAGAAAATAAAAATCAAAAATTGGTTCTCATAGTCATAACAAATAACCCATCCCAAATCAATGAAAAATTTCTAAAAATTCTTTAAAAACAATGAAAAACAAAGTTTTTAGAGAACCAAAACAAAAAAAAATTAATCTACATACCTGGTTTATGGACAAATTCGCGATCTTGGCTTGGATTCCTCCTAAAATCGGCTCCCACAAGCGACGGCAACCCTCTCCCTCCCTTCTTCTCCTTCTCCTCCTTCTCCTCCGCGGCGGACTGCTGAATGAATAAACAAAAAATCGATTTTACATATAAAACCCCCGCTGCCCGCGCCTCCCGCGATTTTTTAAGGAAAAAATCGCGATTTTTTAAAAAATCGCGATTTTTTCGATAAAAATCGTTAAAAAAAATTTCCGCCGATTTTTTGGATAAAAATCGCGATTTGAATCGGCATTTTGAAAAAATCGCGATTTTCCGATTTTATCGCGATTAAATCGCGATGTGTGCAACACTGGAAAACAGTGATACATAAAATTGAAATCTGCACCTACCTGAGCTGCTTGCCGACTTCCGATTCTGCTGATTTGATTCAATTCTGAGACGACCAATTCCACCCAACCTGACAGAGCAACCTGGTTGCTCAATCCAGAGAAGCTCTCCACAGAGGCTCTCTGTCCCTCCGTGCCCAGATCTCAGATCAGTCAAGCTCCTCTACTGTAAAATCTCTTCTCAGGGTTTCCTGCTAATGAGTCCTTCCTTCTCTGTTTTCTCCCCCCCTCCACTGGGTCAGGCTCCTGCTATATAAATCCCCCTTGCCTGGCGGTGGCCGCCCTCCCACTTGCAGCCACCGCCTCTCAGCATTGAAGTTTTCTCTGCGATATTTCCCGTGATAAATTTCAGTAGGTAGGGTCTTTATGAGTTCAGATATTTTTATACGATTGAACATACGTGATATCAATGTTGGCACGTTGTTTCCATAGTTCATAACTTTTAAATTTATATATATACATAACATTCCTTTAATACATGGTATATCTTAAAAAGTTAAATGATATTTCTCATAACCTTTATTTAATATAATTTGCAAACATTAATGTTTTCACTTATAACATTTTATCAAGTATCTGCTATAAATATTTAATGATGTATATATATACTTATAACATTTCAAAATATGTTATAATCTTTTAATGATATATATATTTTTATTAAATGCTATTTGTAAAGTCTAACTATATATACCATAAATTTAATGTATATATATATATAGATATATTCATATATTATAAAGTTTAACATTTTAATTAATGGGTCAATTAGATGGGTTGTTACACTACCTTGGTTAAAGGGCTGAGTTTACCTTCCCTTGTGGCTGTCCCTTTGAGGTTGTGAACCGTCATCTCTTGAGGCTGAGTTTGAGCTGTAGTGGGCTGAGTTTATTCTCTGGTGGACAACTGAGTTTAACTTCGTTGCTGAGGGCCAAGTTATATTCCTTGCTGGCCGAGTTTGTCCAACTTCAAGAGCGTGCATTCTCTCAGGTTAGCAGGCTGAGACATTTCCTCTTGCGTGGCTGAGTACAGAGCTTGTAATGGGGGCAGAGATCTGATAAAAGTGGCTGAGTTAGTTAATGGGGTCGAGCTACTGTTTTGAGGAGGTTGAGTTCCTCTTCGTGGTACCTATTCAAACTGCCTAACAAACATGTGTTTACTTGCTGAAGTGGTGGTGGAAGAGCTGATATATATATTGCTGTGCGAGGGGAAAACTCATGTGTTATATGTACAAGATCTGATGCTGAATATGTGCTATTGCTTGTGCTGAAGATAATATTGTTTTGCTGGTACCTTTCTGGGATTTTTGACAGTCATCAACAACCATATACACTTTGCTTGTATTTATCATTCTATTTCTTTAATATTGCTGGTGTACATTTTATCAGTGGTATGTATCTCATTCAAGTTTATAAATAAATATTATACTGCTGTTGGAGGTGTTTTCTTGGAGCATTTACTTGGCACTTGGCACCGCTTACATTTATTTGGAATAGATTACATAACACACAAACTGTTTGACAAAATGATACAGTGACAAACCCAAACAAAATTGAGAACTTTTGGTGAGATTCTAAGGTATTCCTGGGGGAGTATCTTACATCTTTTAAGCATTGTATTCTTATTCTTTAAGAAATAAAGACATGTATGTCTAGTGAAATTGTCAATGAAAGTTAGAATATACTTTGCACTTGAAGGACGATTCAATGTGCAAAGGTCACTATGCACAATATTGAGTTGTGACTTTTCCCTCCATGCATTTTCTTTCTCAAACTTTTCCCGATGATGCTTTCCAAGATCACACTCCTCACACACACATCATCATGAGGAGTCACTCCATGTAGGCCATGGACAATGTTCAACTGAATCATCAACTATCTCTCACGCCAAAGCTTACTCTCGTCATTTACTTTGACTACAAGAGAAAATGGATTTCTTCGCCTTTCTTGATCCTGGAAACCACAAAACCTGTATTATCTCTTCTTTGGGTCAAGAATGCCCTTGGCAATAGTAGAAAAATTGTTAATATCATTAATTACAAACTTGTTAGGCCAAAACACTACTTTCTTTCTAGTTTGTGTGACTTGAGGTATAGATAGCAAGTTACTACTAAGTTGTTGTACATGATAGATATTATTAATCAGATGCCATTGTCACAATCAACAGTACCAATGCGATCAACAATAAGTGCATAATCATTTACAATAAATATTCTTCCTCGGCCTAGTTCATTGAAGGACATAGAGAAGCATTTTTAGCCATGTGGTGTGAACAACTAGAATGCATGATCCATTCCTTTTTAGAAGTATGGGCATGTGATGCTTGTAAGGTGCTAACAAAAAAGGCACGAGCACCATTGCCACTACCGTCTTGATGATGTTGTTGTTGATTACCTTATCTTGAACCTTATTCTCAAAATATCATATCTTCTAACAACAAATTTTCTCAATGTGAGTTGGTTTGCCACAATTGTACTCTTCTCCTTGAATTGCCTTCACTATTGTTGGTTGTCGCTACCATAGTCTTTCCTATCATAATGATCTCTGTAATCCTTAGGATCCTTGCCATGGTTCCCTCCATGATTGCCTCCTTAGTTTTTCCTCGGACAATCTCAATCCCTAAAGCTTTTCTTGACCACTTATGAAAGGCCACATTCAGATCACTTGGACTTCCCCCTGGATGGGCTTAGGCTCAAAGACATCCTTCTACCTTGAGCATTTCTTGGAGTTATAGGATGGCATCATCGTTTGTGCCCATACACACGCAAACATTGGATGCACTCACCGAGGATCCCTTTAGGCCAACTTCGGGTTGGTTCTCATTGACTATGAGCAGACATTGACCACCATATGCCAAGATATGATAGGATTTGCCAGGTGTGTCACCTTCAAGAGCCAAAGACAGAGCAACACCTCATTTTTAGGTGCCCTATGTACTACAAGATCAGAGGGTGCTACATTACCTTAGAGATTCAGGAGGATCCCTCTCTACCTTCTTCCTATCTTGACTAGAGATGCCTAGCCCTCTTCATCAGGGAGATATTCAGACATAGATTTCGGGTCCTACATACTTCGCCTCACTTGAGGATGGTTTAGGTGATCACATCTTCTAGGTTGATCTAGCTAATCAAAGCAACAAGTGACGAGTTGAGTTCCAGAGTATTTTAGATAGTAGAACAATGAGACCTCAGGTCTCCCCTCAGCCCCCCCGGTTAAGAGGCCAACCGATATACTGAAGACTATTGCGGAGGTGCCGAACAACACATCAATTCACTCACACCCTGAGAGTTAGAGGGGTTAGTTCCAGATGGTTCCCAAGCATGGTTCTCCCCTTAACAGACTCCTCCTTAGTTCCTGAGGAGCAACCAAAGACTTATCCAAAACTTCTTTCCTTTGGCCTAAGATGCTAGGAGTATCCCTCGCTCCTACAACCCCCCCATAATTGTACAACTGGCACCTCGTTGGATCCAAAGGACTTCGACAACAAGCCAACACCACGATCGCCCCCTTTGCCATTGATTATCAAAGTTGAACATTCTTAACGTCATCGACCTCCATGCCTTGGACTTATTCACTTCATCTTCTACATTATTAGGGCCTTTGATCGGGTTATATACATGTTTATGAGGTTGTGTTATTGTTGTATCCTTCTTTACTTCATTTATTCTAGCTTTAGCTTTGGCCTTTTTTAGGAGTTGCATTTGCACTCCCATATTGTACTCGTATGAGATGTATCCTTTAGTCCCATTGACCTACTTTGTGGTGATTCATTGGACATTAATAAATTTATTTATTTATTATCCAAACATTTACACATATTCTGATACATAATCCGAATCGGCTTATTGGTCTAGTCTAGATTCCGGTTCATGGTGTTCATAATTTGAACCAATCTTGACTAAATAGTTTTTGTTCTATCCAAAGGTTTTGATAACATTGATTTCACTAGATACATAACTATGAGGAGAGGTTTCAACTTTTAAAGAAGATGTTTATCAGTCTTATTGCAATGAGATTACAAATATTGATGAAGACTTTATTGTATGCATATATGCATGCATTGAAGCGATTAGAGGGGCTCCGATTCAAGGGAACCATGCAAACTGTTACCATTCAAGAAATAACAAGGATTGTGGGCTTAACTATCTTACCTAGAGCTTGTAGTTGTTGTTCATGCCTTGGATATTTTGAGGCACTATCTTTTTTGTAGATATTTGAATTGAGGATTGATCATTACAACTTCAATCACTTATTCACCTAACCACACCTAAATGTAAGGCAAAGGTGGCTTGGATTTCATAGTGATTACACTTTGAAATCTAATGCATCAAATGTAAGGAGATAAGACAAAACAAGATAAGATAATTGTATTAATGTTTAACAAATGACCACTAAAGTAGGTCAATGGGGCTATTAAGTACCATGATGTCCATACAAAGTGGGAACACTGAAGCACTACATATATAAAAGCAAGGTGCAGGAAGTAAAATATGAGTCTAATCTAGATCTTGGAGTGCTAACTCCGAAGATGGAGAGTTGAATTGAGGGAGAGATGTACAATGTGAGTGGTTCTAGAATCTTTAATGCCAATGGTACAAGCCTATCTTGGTCCATTGGAACCATCTCTCTTAACATCCAAGGCCAAATGGAGTAAACTCAAAAGAGATGTCTATCTTGAAGAAGAATTAGAGGAGGAGTTGGAAGGAAGAAATGTCTATCCTGTATTGTTTCTAGGAAGGAAGAGCTTGTTATTGTGTTTGGAAAATATCATCTAGTAGCTGGTCTCTTTTGCTAATATGAGGTTTGAATTGGCAATGTTGTTGGTGTGCCATGGAAGTAGAAATAATGCTTCAAGGCTGCATTGATTTGGGGTTAGGGACATGATCGCTATCCATATATCTCTTGGTGCATGTAGTAGATGAGAACACCCTAAAAAAGGAAGTGACTCGCTGGGTGGAAACTAGTCTAGGATATGGGTGTGGCTCGAGGATGAGCGAGTAGAGACAAAGGCCCTCTTGCATGTATATGGCCAAGTATCTTTGGTCAGGGTACCTAAAGGAATTGGATCTGTTTGAAATGATAATGGAATAGTCCTTAGATCTTGTAGTGAACTGGGTAGTAGAAGATCAAGTGCTGCTTAGTCTCAACCTCTTGAAGATGGCACAACTGCGAAATCCTATTATATTAGCCAATCTAGTGGTGCGTCTTGATTTGCATATTAGGAGAGCCCACTCTGAATTGGTCGAGCAGAGGGCGGGGGGATGTTAGTTTTTGTAGCATCAGAGGTGTGCGGAGAGGCTAAAACACATGAGTTATCCATAACCCGAAAATCGTTTATGGAAATTCCACCTAGAAGTGTCTCAATTAGATTATTAGCTTATTTTTAAATATTTCCTAATTCTAAACTTAGGAAAAGTGGTTAATTAATCAGAATTAATTGAGATAAGGTGCGAATCATCTAGAAACTCAAACGGATCGACTAGGAAATAATCTTAGCCATCGACTAAGATTTAATCTTGGCCGTTGGAATCCCAACAAAAGATTATAAGAAGAAGTCGATGGGTAGATGGAGAGTTTGATTTTCCAGAGAGCAGCAGTTGTGGAAGAGTTCGAGCTTCAGAAGGGAAGCAAAGGCAGAGAGGGGCAGGGACAGCGAGTCTGGAGGAAAGTTTTTCCAGATCCGGAGAGTCAGCAACAAAAGGGTCGTATTTCCTAGTGGAGTTGCGCAGAGGCAGCGCAAAAGGTTTCAGAGGGAGATCGATTTTGCTGAAGGAGAGAGAAATTCAGTTGCTGTTGGTCCGAAAATTCTCCATGAGGCCAAGCGAATTTCACCCAGAGGTAGAGTCAGTGAGGATGTCATTTTTCTTGCAGTTCTAGGCTTAGCGAGTTGGGGTTTGCACAAGCACTGCGCAGAGGCTCATGCATAGGCTGTATGACTGGCCAAATTTGTCAGTTGACGGAGCAAGATTTGGAGTGGTGTTGAGGTATTTGCCTCTCAAATATTTTAGCCAGTTTATTTTGCTGATTGGAGTGCCAGTTGGGCATCCATAGATTGTACTCAGAATTTCACTGCTGCTTAATAATAAAAACCCTCCACTGCAACCCCTTGGGAGATGAGGTTAAAAGTATCACATTGTCAGGGAAATGTAGGGTAGATATTAGGACTTGGTGGAGAAGGCACCCATATTTGTCTGAGATGTTTTCATTGCAAGAAGTTCTGTATTTCATTGATGTAGATCCCAAATAATGTGTGGGACAAAGGACACCCTTATTTTACCCCAATTGGCAAAGTAGTTTATGCTCTTAGTAGAAGAACAAATTAATTTCCAGAAGCTAATGTAACGCTGATTTGAAGCAACAAATACTTAGAGAGCTCACACATGATGAGTGCTTCCTTAAGGTTAAGGAAGAGATTTGAAGGGTTGAAAATAACATGCAATGAAAGTATGAAGACTTCCAAATTTCAAAAGAGGGCTTCCTAATGTTCAAGGGCATAACTAATGTGCCTAAAAATGTGAAGATAAGGTGACTTGTTTTGAAGGAAGTCCATGATGGACCTTATGTAGGGAACCTTTGGTATCAAGAGACCATAACAACCTTAATAAGACAATTCGTATGACCAAACATGAAGAAAAATGCAGTATAGTATGTGTCATATGTTTTTAATGTGAAAAGGTTAAGATGAAACATCAATAACCCCCACATTTTTTTTGGCAATCGTTGCCTATGACTGGGAACAGGGAGTATTTCAGCCAGCTGGATGAGAAGGATATGCAGGTGAATATCGAGCTTGGAGATAATGGCAAGTATGCTACCAAGGGAGTTGGTATTGTCATCTTAGAGAGGGAGTCGTGTAATCCTCTTCATCTCGAGGATGTTCTCCATGTTCTAAGGCTAAAGAAGAACCTAGTTTCAGTAACTGTCATCTTTAGCAGAGGCAAGGCTTACCTCAAGCATCTAGCTTCAGGAGCAGTGAAGCAGATAGGTGTGAGGGTGAAGAATCTCTACAGGTTGCAGGTAGAGATAGATGCAACCTTGAGTAGCAAGGTAGGTGGTGCAAATGTTGGTGAACTTTGGCACAGGCGCATGGGAAACTTGCATCATGGGGCGCTAAAGATTCTTTAGCATATTGCCACAGGGTTACTAGCAGGCGGCTTTGACAAGAGTGAAGTGTGCAAGGGGTGCATGCTTGGAAAGTATGCCAAGTTGTCCTTCCATGGTCAAGACAACAGAACCAAAGGGATTTTGGAGTTGGTGCATTCAGATGTGTGCAGGCCCTTTTCTTCTCCATCATTGATGAGACACATGTATTATGTTACTTTCGTTGATGATTTTTGTTGAAAAACGTAGATTTATTTCATGAAAAAGAAAGATGAGGTCTTAGACAGGTTCATGGAGTTTAAGGCCTTGGTAGAGAAGCAGCCTGGGAAGAAAATCAAGGCAGTGGGAAGTGACAATGGTGGAAAATATATCTCCAATGCCTTCAAGGGGTTTTGTGCAAAGGAAGGTATTAGGAGAGAGTTGATAACACCTCATAACCCTCAGCAGAATGGGGTGGTGGAGAGGAAGAATAGGAGTATTGTTGGAGCAGCTAGAGCTATGTTGCATGATCAAGATCTGCCTAGGTTCTTGTGGGCAGAAGCATGCAACACTGCAGTATTTCTGTAGAACAGGAGTCCACACAGGGTGCTTGGACGAGTCACACCAGAGGAGGCTTTCACAGGCAAGAAGCCTGATGTTTCACACTTTTGGATCTTTGGCACAAAGGTATATTGTCATGTGTCCAAAGATAACATGAAGAAGTTGGATGCCACAATAGAGAAGGGTATCTTTGTGGGGTATAGTGAGACATCTCATGCATACAGGGTGTATCGTCGAAGACTTACGAAGACAATTCTCAGGAGAGATGTGAGATTCTAGGAGGATCAGGCTCTGAGAGTTTCCTTAGAGCATGAGCAAATTGCAGTACTTGAAGAGGAGCTACTTGCTCCCAAACATGAGTTATAGCCAACACCTTAGAGTCAGCCACAACCATAATCTAGTGGCAAGAGGATAGTGCAACATGATTTGTAGCAGGATGAGGAGGAGAAACCATGCCAAGAGCAGACAAATCAGCCAGATCCACCCACCACAGGGAGGAAGAAGGGCAAGTGGGGCGAGAGGTTGATCCAGGAAGCTCAGGAGCAAGTTGAGGCTCTTAGCACCATGTTTAGGCAAAGTAAACAACCATAGTGGTACACAGGTTATATGGCATTGATGACAAAGTTGGTGGACACTGAGCCTTCTTCTTATAAGGAGGTAGCTTCTCAACAGGTTTGGCAGGATGCCATGGTGGAGGAGTATTCCTCTATCATGAAGAATGATGTCTGGGATGTTGTTCCACAACCTGAGGGGAAATCAATAGTTGGATCTAGATGGGTGTACAAGCTGAAGCATGGAGCAGATGGAAGCATGGAGAAGTTCAAGGCCAAGTTTGTGGCCAAGGGCTTTTCACAGATTGAGGGCGTAGACTATGAGGATACTTTTGCCCCAGTAGCACGATATTCATCCATCAGGACTATTCTAGCACTTGCAACATAGATGGGGCGGAAGATCCACCAGATGGGCGTGAAGACAACATTCCTCAATGGAGTGGTTGAGGAGGAGATCTATATAGAGTCGCCAAAGGGGTTCGAGCAGTTCAACAGAGACACACATGTGTGTACGTTGCAAAGAGCTCTTTATGGGCTCAAGCAGGCTCCAAGAGCATGGTACACTTGGATGACAACTACCTTCGGGGATTGGGCTTTACTAAGAGTGAGGTGGATGCCAACTTGTACTACATCATGGTTGGAGGGCTTTTGCTCATTCTACTTCTCTACGTCAATGACCTTATAATGAGAGCTTGATTCAGGATTGCAAGAAGAACCTTTCAAGGGAGTTTGAGATGAAGGATATGCGGCTTATGCACTATTTCCTTGGCTTAGAGGTTTGGCAGGGTGATGGTGAGATCTTCACGGGACAAGGCAAGTACATGTCAGGCAACTTGTGAGGCTATTTGGATGAGGAAGTTACTTGTGGGACTTTTTATACAGAGGATGGAGCCTAAAACGGTACATTGTGATAATCAAAGTTTCATTACACTCTCCTCGAATCCAGTGTTTCATGATCGCTCAAAGCATATCGAGATCCAATATCACCATCTTAGAGATTGCGTGCAGAAGGAGATAGTCAGTCTACTGTACATTCCAATAGAGGAGCAGACAACAATATCTTGACCAAGGCATTGGAAAGAAGCAGTTTTTTTCATCACAAAGATAAGTTGGGAGTTGTACAAAATCCCTTCCTAGCGAAGGAATGGATTCCTTGATTTGTGCCTTAATTCAAGGAATTAATTTAGTGATCTTCTTAATCATGCATGAGTTCCAGTGCTGAGGACGAGTTCAAGAAGCAATTTGACTAGTGCGAGTTTGTGGAGGACCGAGTTATCTGTCCTCTAGTGTGAGTTAAGTTGGTAATTGAATGTTCAAGTGGAGTTAGCCTCCTAAATTTTAGGATGATCCATTTAACTAAGTGTATTGGAGAGGTTAAAGAGAACATAAAAATGGACTAAAGGGATTGCCTTCTTTTCAACTCAGTATCTATATTAGCCACATTGGCACCAATGTCCATTGTAGTATGATTTTGACAAACCAACATGCAAGAAGACAAATTCTTTTTAACTGTTCTTAGCAACACATGGGGAGCTCTGTAACAAAATACTCGACTATTAGGCATTGGTTTGGTTTTTGATATGTAGGGAGAGGAAATGATAGATAGGTGGGATGTTCAGGGAAGCTAATGAAATAGAGTTTTTAATTGTTTGGGCAATATACAAATGGGGATCTTCTTTTGGCATTCAAGGGGCTATTTAACTCTTCGTGCTTTTGGACTATAATTTTGTGGCGGGGTCTCCTCCTCATGCTGGTTCTCTTTGAGTACGTTTGGTTTGTTGGATCTAATCTCCCTAAGTTTAGTGTGAGCTGTGCAAGGTCCTCACCCTTTACAAGAAGGAAGGACTTTTACAATTTTGAGGAAGATAGGTCTCACAACTTTGGTCTCTTGATTATGAGATTTTTCGGATTGGTGACAATAGAACTTTCTCCTCATATCTTGTTGCTATAAACATCTTACACAATTTGTATTGCAAGGAGATCATGTTCACAACCGATTAAGTAAATCCAGGCTTAAGCTAAAATAAATGGAGTCAACAAAATCCATATGCCATGTGAAATCATTTACTTGACTGCTCAATGCAATTATGGGGTTTTTCCACCTGATGAAGGTATCTTTAGTTCAAACATCCTCATATATATTGTCTCATGTTTTGATGGTTATTTATGTGCATAGTGTTGTCATTTTGATTATTATTGTTTACAATTGTTATGAATAATTAATTCATAAATAAATAATAAATAATGAATAATAATTAAATAATTAAATAAATAATTAAGTATTTTAATTATTATTAAGTTATGAAGGGTTATGGTCAAAAGTTGTGACCAATCAACCTCATGACCAGTCACTGCCCATTTAGGCATACTGTCCGAGGGTTTGTAAATCATCATTCAAGTATTCAATTATTAATAAAAATATTACATTACAGTGTGTAAATGTGTAAGTGATTTCAGCATTCAACTTGGCTCTCTCTTGCAGTGGTATTAGAGCAAGCTTTCTTCTAAGTTCTTGCCTGTACATCATCGAGTCACTTGTTCACCCTCCGCTACATCATTAACGTGTTCTATACCTCATCATCGTCCCTGTCCACCCTTCGATTCGCTGCGCACCCTTATACCATAGTATGTCATTTTTCCATTTAAAATTATGATGTTGATTGATGTTTTCGATTATTGAACAAGAGTCTGGATCCTTGGCATATTCAGTTTGAATCTTGTCCAACCAATCAGGGACTACTACCAATGCAAGCATGTTGTAGTGTCTTCATCTTTACGTGAGAGAGCGTCGACAACCACATTATCCTTTCCCTTTTTGTGCAAAATTTCCATGTCAAATGCAGCCAGTTTCTCTATCCACTTTTGTTGTTCTGTTGATAAGGTTTTTTGTTGTAACAGGAACTGAAGATTGTTATGATTTGTGTGGATTGAAAATTTGCTTCCTAATAAGTATTGACACCACTTGCTTAATGCATGAATAATGGCCAACATCTCTTTGTGGTAGGTAGACTTCAAGCTTTCCCTTTTATTAAGCTTTCGACTTTCGTAAGCTATGGGGCAATTATCTTGCATCAATACTGCTCCAATCCCAAATCCCGAGGCATCACATTCTACCACAAAAGGTTTGGAGAAATCTGGGGTTGCCAGAATTTCGAAAGATGACATTATCTCTTTTAACTTTTAAGGATTCAAAGCATTTGTCTGCCTTACTGTCCCGTTGAAAGGATTTTTTCTTTATTAAATTTGTTAGAGGAGCAGTCACATGTGAGTAACTGTTTATGAACCTTCTGTAGTATCTGGTTAATCCAAGGAATCCTCTTAAGTTTTGATACATTCTTTGGCTTGGGCCACTCTTTGATTGTTTTAATCTTGCTAGGATCTAATTTGACTCCTCCTTTGGATATGATGTGTCCCAAATATTCTTTTTCCTTATGTCCAAAGGTACATTTTTGATAATTTTGCATAAAATTGATTCTTTTGCAATACGGAAAGTACTTCTTCTAGATGCTTGAGTTCCAAACAACCTATGTGCATTCTCGAAAGGAAGGAGAATGTTAAGGAAATGAGCTATCGCCCAAATAAAGGACCAATTGAGGCATTATGAACAAAATGAGGTACCCTAGGAAATGGAGGATGTCATGTAGAAGTTGCACCCCCTACTATTTGATGAAGAGATCAAGCTACCAACCTCCAATCACTCCAAATTGTTACTAGCTTGGATAAGTCATGGAGGTTGGAGAAACTGCTTGATCGTAGATAGGTGTTTAGTTATTTTGCTATTAGACCTGTTGCACACATTTTGTCACAGTTCCAAGGAAGCAGTTATGCCAATTTTTTCAAAGTTCAGAATCATCAACCAACAATTCTCATGTTATTGTAAACCCAATTTCTGCAATTTGTAATGTAAATGATGCCAGTACGACCGTTTAATTATGTAACTACCTAGGTAAGCCTATGATTTTGGCGACGAATTTCATCCTAGGAGGTTTTTCGTCTCACTGATTATCTGTGTTTCTAAACACGGATGATCGACAGAGTTTTCCCCTCCAGCCTCAACCCCAATGCTAGGGTGGAATTTGTTGACAAGATCTTAGGTGAGTCCTAGTGTTTTAATTGTAGGAATTTACAGGGTAAGTTCCTCAGACAGAACACCAAAGGACACCGCTCACAAACAGATCACAGATCAATACACCAGTATTTTGACGTGGTTAAAACCCTCAAAGAGGGAAACAGTCCACGGCCTGAGCCAACGCGGCCACTTCAGGCAATTTATTAAAAAAAGAATGAAAATTTACATATGCTTCTCTCATAGACGGATTACCTTACAAATGACCCTCCATGCGCTTTAAATAGAAATCATGGACCAATCGGGTGTTAAGCCACAGATCAAGTGTCGGTAATACCGAGGAGAGAATGAACCGTCGGATCACTACATATCGTGACCGTCGGATTGTAAGTTACAAAATGTACATAGTAAAGAAACACACTTTACCTAACTCTATACCTAACTCTATACTAGACCAAGTTGTACTTAACTATTTCCTATGTGTCGGAATATCCTAACATCCCCCCTTAAGAACAACTTGGGATAGGATTGAAGGATTTACAAATATGACACAATAGGAGAAGGAAGGAGGCACTAGAGCCTATCCCCCCTTAGTGACAACTTCCTGAACTCCAACCATAAATCGAAGTTTAGTGAACTTCGCCTCTGTGAGAGCCTTTGTAAAGATGTCTGCAACTTGATCATCTGTTGAACAATATCGCACTTCAAGAACATGGTCATGAATGAGCTTTCTGATGAAGTGCATGTGCAGTTCAATGTGTTTGTTGCGCTGATGTTGGACTGGATCTTTGCATAGTTGAATGGCACTTTGATTATCACACCAAAGTGTAGTCGGATGCTGCTGCTGAAAGCCAAACTCTGACAGGATCTGACGAAGCCACAAGGCTTCCTTACTAGCTTCTACGGCACCACGATACTCTGCTTCTGCTGAAGAAAGAGAAATGGCACCTTGTTTCTTGCAAGCCCATGTAATAGGTCCTGAACCAAGAGTGAACACATAACCTGCAGTAGACTTCCGATCATCAGGGTCACCAGCCCAATCGGAATCAGTGAAACCAACCAATAGAGGAGATGCTTCGGCACTGTAATGAATCCCAAACCGAACTGTACCTCGAACATAGCGAAGTATTCTTTTAGCTGCTTTCCAATGACTTTCACGTGGGTTTTGCATAAACCGAGCAACAAGGCCAACAACAAAGGAAAGGTCATGACGAGTATGGGTTAGATACAAAAGTTTTCCTACAAGTTGACGGTATAAGGTAGCATCAACTTCAGGAGAAGTACAAGTGACAGAAAGTTTGACTCCATATTGAAATGGAGAAGGGGCTGGCTTACAGTCTTCCATGTGAAAATGGCGTAGAATATCATAGGCATACTTGGACTGAGAAAGGGAAATACCTTCCTTGGATTGCAAGACTTGAAGACCGAGAAAATAATGTAAGTGTCCTAAGTCTGTCATTTCAAACTTCCTTTTAAGGCTAGACTTCACATGGTTTATAAGGTTGGGATCACTACCAGTCAGGATAAGATCATCAACATAAAGAACAAGAATGATAAGAGACTTGCCCACTTTCTTGGTGTAGACAGTATTGTCAGAATGACACCTAGAGAAGCCAGATTCTAAAAGAAGTTATCCATTTTGGCATACCAAGCTCGAGGAGCTTGCTTGAGACCATAAAGGGATTTCTTAAGCCGACATACAAGGCTGGAGTCTGTTTGTATAAAGCCAATAGGTTGTTCCATATAGATTTCTTCATGCAAGTCCCCATGCAAGAAGGCGGATTTAACATCCATCTGATGGACTTCCCATTTGAAAGAGGCAGCAAGGGAAAGAACAAGGCGGATAGAGTTCATTTTGGCAACAGGGGAGAAGGTTTCAGTATAGTCAATGCCTTCAACTTGTGAAAAACCCTTAGCAACAAGACGAGCTTTATGTTTATCAACTTTCCCATCTCGTCCATACTTCGTTTTGTAAACCCATTTGCATCTAACAAGTTTTCGTCCCTTTGGTAGAGGAACAAGATCCCATGTATCATTTGCCAATAATGAATGATATTCTTCATTCATAGCTGCTTCCCAATCTGGATGGCCTGAAGCTTCTGCAAAGGTGTCAGGATCATAATTCACTGAAGCTTGAGCCAGTAAAGAAGAGGCTCTCTCGAACTGAGAACGTGTACGTCGCTGATCTGTAGGATCACCGGCAAGATCACCTGCTGCATCTCGAGTAGCACGGACCCATTTTGGAAGCTGAGGAGCTGAAGGAGGATCCTGAGAAGGTGGGGGAGGATTTTCATCCTCACTTTCATCATCTGAAGAAGAAATATTTTCAAAAGTAGAAGAGATAGGGAGAGGTGGCACATCCGCCGAACTAGGCTCGCAGGCCGATATATTTTCAGCAAACTTTACATCTTTTCTAATGATAACATTTTTGGACTTAAGTGGAATAAGTCTATATCCTTTGACATCTTCAGAATATCCAACAAAAATACATTTTTCACTCTTAGGTTCTAAAGCTTTATGTTTCTCATCTGGAATATGGGCCCATGCTTCACTTCCAAAAACACGAAAGTGACTTACATTTGGTTTGATTGAGCTCCATGCTTCTTCTGGGGTGATATTCTTTAAAACCTTAGTAGGAGTGCGATTTATTATGTAATTTGCACAGTTAATTGCTTCTGCCCAATAATTAAGACTAAGTCCTTTAGATTGAAGCATACAATTAGCCATTTCCTTTAAGGTGCGATTCTTCCTTTCAGCTACACCATTTTGTTGTGGAGTATATGGAACATCATGTTGCATTTGAATTCCATTCTCAGTGCAAAAGTTGATGAATGTGTTTTTAACATATTCTCCACCATTATCAGATCTTAGCTTAAGAATTTGATGTCCAGATTGTTTTTCAACAAAGGCCTTAAAGGCCAAGAACATGTTAAATACTTCACTCTTAAGTTTTAAGAAGTATACCCAAGTGCCTCTGGAGAAATCATCAATGAAAGTTAAGAAATACTTGTAGCCAGAGAATGAAGCAACTGGAAGTGGACCACATAAATCACTATGCACGAGCTGTAAAGGGGCTGAGGCGTGCCAAGAGGCACGTTTTTCAAAACTGTCCCGATGATGTTTTTCGAGTACACATCCGGAACAAACACCATCTCTGCAAGATACCATTGGAAGATCTGTCACCATATTTTCTTTACATAAATTCTGAAGAGAGCGATAGTTTAAGTGACCAAATCGCTCATGCCAAAGTTTGCTCACTTCATCATTATGAGCAACAAATACTGAGGGAAGATTTGATGACCCAAAGTTGTGAAACTTATACAACCTTGTAGAATCATCAGCAATGCTAGTAGCTAAAATCTGTCTAGGATCTCTTAGGTCCTTAATTACAACATCGTGAGGTGAAAATTCAACGATTTTACCTTCACCTGAATGAGTTATCTGATATACAGATAGAAGGTTGCAGGATAAGGTTGGAACACATAATACATCATTAAACTGACCATTGTCTAGATGAACAGTTCCAGTCCCTACAACACTAAGAGATCTATCATCACCAACATATATATTTTTGGTGTTACAATCATTTAAAGAAGAAAACATGGCTTTGTTTTTGGCCATGTGATAAGAAGCTCCAGAATCAATGAGCCACTCATGAGAATGAGAAGAAGAAGATACATTTAGTGCATAGCCAGACTGAGATGCTTGACAACCACATGCAGTAAGTGCCATTCCTGAAGATGAAGTTGAAGTTGAAGATTGCTCCAAATGGATGTTATGCTTCTTCATTGCTGCTTCCAAGGCTTCCATCTTCTTAAAGCATTTGGATTCTAAGTGGCCATCTCGATTACAAAAGTTGCAATGTCTATCAGTCTTCTTCCCTTTGTTTTTATTTGTCTTATCATTTTGTTGAAATGATTTTTCATTTTGAGGCTGAAATTGCTTAGGACCCTTGTTTGGTTTAGGACCATTCTTTTTTAGGATACAACTTTTTAGGATTCTTTGGATTTGGTTGCTGCTGGGCGGCTAATGCTTTCTTAGAAGAGTTTCCAAGATGAAGAAGACCAAGGTGTAAGAGTTTTTCTTGTTCTCTTATTAAAGAATCACAAAAGGAATCAAAGGAAGGGGACTTGTAGGTTTGTCCTTGAGAAATGAAGGCTTCTCTTGTAGAATGGAAGGTGGAAACAAACACAGAATAGGCTGGTCCCAACTTAGTAAGAATGGAGTAGATAAGGCTACTATCTTCTTTCTTAACCTTAACACCTTCCAAGAGAAGTCTAAGGGTCTTGAACTTGGACAAAAAATCTTCAATGCAAGAAAAATTATTGGGGTCCAATGTAAGCAATTCATTTTCAAGTTGATGGGCTTTAAGTTCATTTTTAATTCCAAAGACTTTAGTAATCTGTTGCAGTGCTTCATCAGGAGTATCAAGTTCTGCAATATGGAATCTAAGATCTGGAGAAATAGACATCCCTATCAACCCACGTGCTTGGTCTTGCCTATTTTCCCATTTAGCTGCCTTGTCTTCATCTTTCGGTTTGGTCTCTTGGCCTGTGGCTATTCTGTAAAGATCTTTACTTCTAAGTAAATCCACAATGTAGGACCACCATTGGAAGTAGTTGGTGCTGTCAAGAATAACTTGGCATGGGCTTTCCATTTTAAAAAAACTGAAGCTATAGATGTTGAAACTAAGTGAACCAATGGAAAGATCTCGAAAAATTAGGCTGTTTAAAAAAAAAACGGTTCTGAAAACGGCTTCCGGATGAAGAAGTTATGGCTTTTTGAAAATTTTTTTTTGATGAAGTCGTCGACGAAGTGCAGGAATGTGCGGAAATAAAAAATCCGCCCTCACAAATGGAGATTTGAACCCAAGGCCTCTACTCTCATAAATTAGCTTTGCACCAAGTGAGCTATACAAAAAGTTTGAGAGAGAGAGAGAGAGAGGGGGGGGTTGATGCTTTGGGTTGCGTGCTTGCTTTGAGAAAGCTCTTTTTCTCTACAAAACAAAAAACACAAAACCCAACACGGACATACATAAAAAACGAACCTTGCGGCTCGAAGTTAGCTTTAGCCGGAAACTAGATATTTTCAAAAATGAACCTTGCGGCTCAAAGTTAGCTTTAGCCGGAAACTAAATATTTTCCTCAATGTTTCTAATTTTCCGAGATCACACTAAGGCGTAGCGGAAAAGAGCATACGCATGAGAAAAATCCTTCCTTCTGTTTCTGATTTGCCCAGATCGCACAGAGTCGCAGGGCAAAGAGCATACGCAGAAATGAAATGTATAGATCCGGTAATAAAAAAGGCTAAATAAACAGAAAACCGAAATAAACAGAGAGAAAATAACTGTAAATTGCAAATGAACACTGTATACCTCCAGATCTTAAAAATGACGCAGCTAGGGCTACCGGAAACCTTTTCGCGTGAAACGAAAGGGGTTCCTCACTGGAACAGATGCTCCCAACACAACAAAAGTCCTCTCGGCCCGAAAGCAGTCAGAAACAGTAGATCTAGGAAACAGTAGTCGGATGCAGTTCTACCGACTTCAGATTTGGATCACCAACGGACGCGGCCCTCAAATAGCTCTGATACCATGTATGAATTTACAGGGTAAGTTCCTCAGACAGAACACCAAAGGACACTGCTCACAAATAGATCACAGATCAATACACCAGTATTTTGACATGGTTAAAACCCTCAAAGAGGGAAACAGTCCACGGCCTGAGCCAACGCGGCCACTTCAGGCAATTTATTAATAAAAGAATGAAAATTTACATATGCTTCTCTCATAGACGGATTACCCTACAAATGACCCTCCATGCGCTTTAAATAGAAATCATGGACCAATTGGGTGTTAAGCCACGGATCAAGTGTCGGTAATACCGAGGAGAGAATGAACCGTCGGATCACTACATATCGTGACCGTCGGATTGTAAGTTACAAAATGTACATAGTAAAGAAACACACTTTACCTAACTCTATACCTAACTCTATACTAGACCAAGTTATACTTAACTATTTCCTATGTGTCGGAATATCCTAACATTAATCGAGTCTATTGTAAAAGTGATTTGGAAATAATTTAAGCTAATTGGCTAAACTATTTTATTACAAATCATGTGGTCTAATAGATCATATTGAGTCAGAGAATTGGGTAAATATTATGAGGGTCTATAACGAACAGGTATCCCCCTTTGATGCTTGAAATGCAATTATCTGAAGTAAAACTATTTTAGTGCATGGTCCCTTGCAATTAGACACCATGGCTGAAGTATTTGAGGGTGGAAAAATAATTAGTTCCCTCTAGTGTCAATTAATTAATTTTGTGGCAAAAATAAAATTAAATCCTAAGCCAGAAAATTAATTAATTTAGAGTCAAAAAATTAAAATTAGAGAAATTAACTTTTCCAAGTGGAAAATGACCAAAAAATTCGTGGGTCATGAAGAAGTCAATTGTTGGAGGTCCCACACCAAGGCAAAAATGGATTTTTTAAGAAAATTTTAGCACTTGGACCTTGGTGGTCAAGTCAAAGTCAAAATTTTGAGGAAATTAATCCAAAATAAATATTTTTGGATTAATAAAAAATGGTTTTAATGAGAAATTCAAAAACTCCTAAAAAATAACTATTTTTGATGATATCGATTAAAAGTTGATCAAGTATTTATCGATGGTCGAGATTATTTTGACAGGGATCAACCCAACTAGCTGTTATTTTCCACTTGGAGGAATTCCTCTATAAATAGAAGGCTATTGAGCTTCTATTAGAACAAGGATATTGACTCTGGTCTAAATGTAATTTTGTAACGCAGATGTGAAGCCACTGTTTTGCTGGGAACGTTTGAAATTCATAATAAAAGACTTTGGGGTTCAGTTCATGGTGTCTTTGTCTCATTGATCTATGGTATGTGCTGGGTATGTGCTTCAATATTAGATGGATTGTTATTTCATTTGTAAATGATAGGAACATCCTATTGGTAAGTTTTGGGCTTGTCTTAGGTGATCCATTTCACTGTATGATCTAACAATCTTCTCTTAAGAAATATATAGAGTTTGTAGGTTCCCCGACCCTTGGGCTCCAAGTTCACAAACTGTGGGCACAGGTCGACTTTGTTTGGGCTTCAGGAAATTTATGTGGTTTTCTTACTTCACTAAGGCTGTGGTTAACATCTATCTTTCGAAATACATCAAGATATTGTCATTTTCATAAAAAATTATTCTCCAAAAAATCTTTTCAAGCATTGTATATTTGTATATTTTGTAAAATAATTTTTTGTAGAATTTTTTTTTTCTAACCCTTGTTTTACAGATGGGGTTTGGGGTGTATATTGAAATTTTGTACATATTGAGGTTTTGGGCACTTGTATTTTTATTTGTGCAGGTGAGATCAAAGAAGATTTGCTAGGGTTTGATCTAGATCTAGGCCCTTGAGGGTAAGATCTAGTCTCCAATTTTTTTGTAGGGCCAACATCAAGAAATTTTGAGCAAAATTGCAGATGTGAAGCGAATTGAAATTTTGGTGAGGGTTCCATATTTTTTAAGGGCCTGCAGACCCAACGTCCTCCTCTAACCCTATCCCTCTAGCCCTAGGCTATTTCTCTCTTGGCCGCAGGCCCTCTAACCCTTGCGACAACCCTTCATTGGCCTCTAAGCCCTGGCCGCAAGATATTTGGGCCTCCCTATCCCCTCGACATCCCTCCTTATCCCTCCGCTCAACCTTCTCTTCCTTCAACCCCCTCTTTCTCCCCTTCGATGTCCTCTTTTCTCCCTTTTCCTCCTCTGCCGTGGGCTTCCAACCCCTCCTTGACCCTCTATCCCTAAGCCACAACCTTCTTTGGCTTGCAGCAACCTCTTGTGAGCCCTTCTCCCTAGGCCGCAGCCCTTGTGGGGCCTACGATAGCCTTCTAGGGCCTCTCGACCCCTCCCTTAGCCAAACGACAACCCTATCAGGGCTTGCCGTGAGCCGCTTTGGATCTCTTCCTTGAGACGCAGGGATAATAGGCCTAGTAGCCCTTCCCTTAGCCTTTCTCCTTCCGTCATTTGCCCTTATTTCATCTCTATTTAGTCTTGATTTCTGGATTGATTCTTGGTGTGTTTTTGTTGAAGTATTGGGGCTATTTTTTGTGTTTATAGGTGGCCCAACCATTTGAGGAAAATTCAAAAAAAATTTGGGTGAGTTCTTTCAAGGCGTCAAGGCCTAAGGGTTTGCTTTGTAAACCCTCCTTATCTCATTGTTTGCTTCAACAAGATAATTAACTCATAAAAGTTATAAAAATCTAAATTGGATGCCTTGAAATCACTAACAGGTTTCCTAAGTTCATTAATTGATCATTGCACGAATTGGGCATTCATATTTTGGCATAGATCTAATAGTTTTGGTGACTGCTATCTCTGAATAGTAAGGTCTGATATAACTGTGTTAATTGCACCATAGGAAGGCTAAATTCATCTTAGGATCTTGTGTGGCAAAGTTGATTTGGTATTTGAGTTTTTATTGCTTATATTTGGCATGCATAGGCATTTCACACTTAACATGTAAAGTGCCCTAAAGCAACCTAACTTGCTGCTATCATATGTTTGTTTGATGCTCCTTGAATATCATTTTAGCATGAGTAACTCGCTACTCTCATATATTTCTCTTACTTGGGAAACAATGGAATACAAGTTACATAAGTGCTTTCATTGTTTTACACTCTATTGATAATAATTGTTCTAAGTGGATAAGTGCTTTAATTGTCATTGAATTTATAGTTCATGTTGTAAGTGGATATCTACTGTGAACTCTCTATATTGTTGAATCATTGTGAAGAGCATTTTTCTTATTCTTGAGCAATTGCATCTTGTGGGTATCTATTGTATCTTGTTGGCACTTGTTAATTTGGCACATACTCTTGTGATTAAGGTTGTCTCTTATTTTCCATTAACAAGTACTTATTGTCATAATTGAAGATCTATCTTAACTCAAGACTCTCTCATTCACCTCGCATCTCATCCTAAGACTAGTCTTGCATTTAATAACCTACCTCCAAGCATAAGCTTGGTTGATAGAAAGATAGGAACACCTTTGTCACTTAGCTTGAGGAGCATAGTACCTCTTTAGTGGTTAACACGGTGACCTTGCAGTTGTTAGAGCCACAGTCTCTGCAGTGTCGGAGGCACTAGGTGGTTAGTACCTAAGGGGAGGTATTGTTAATCAAGCCTTTGCTTGCATCCCCTTGGTCTCTTTCTCACAACCTACTCAAGAGACTAGCTTCAAAACAGTTAAGAGGAAGGACACACCTAGATTATGCATCTAATTAAAAGCAATCAAGATTCTTGCATCACACCTAAGTCTTAGGATTTGCATAGCGTATAGGATAGTTAAGCATTTAAGTAGCCGTTGTTCATTCGATTACCTTGTCTTTAAGTGATATAAAGCAAGAAATTGACTCCATAAGGCACTGGTCTTGTTGAAAAATCTAGGGCAAACATAATTAAAGAGATTCTTCTTAACATGATAACAATTTGAGAAGTGTTTTTACAATTTATCTTAGCTTGATCTTCTTTTCATTATTAGTGTGTGTGTTTACTTCATCAAACTGCTATAAAAAACAAAGAGACAAGAACACAAGATATTTGGCTTTCTGCCAGGGCCAAAACCTCTCCCTCTTGGAGAGGAAAACCCGCACAAAATTCTTCTTATAGAGATTCCAATTGACGAATACCAAGACCATGACCCTTGACCTGCTACGCCACTCCAAGACCAAGACACCAATCCTCTTCTTCGTCACTGCTGAGATCATCATCTTCACTGCACCTCTGAGATCATCACTATTGCACCACCAAGACTTTCATTACTGCTGCAACACTATTGCTGCACCTTCACCTAGGTCTTCAACATAGCAACGAGCTCTTCTTAGGCATGAATAAGAGCTGTATTGAGGTCACTATTACATCACTGTTATATCACTGATATCTTTATTGGAACACCATTGAAACCATGATTGCATCTGTGTTGAGATCATGATTGTATCTAGAATGTAAGAGTGTCACTATGAGATTCTTTCATTATCATTGTGATGATCCTTCCTTCTTATTATGCTGAGACTGTAATAGTCACTGCTTCTTATTATGCCGAGACTGTGATGGTTACTGCCCCTTCTCATCATACCAAGACTGTGATTTTCTTCTTGCATCGATGTCTTCATGATGTCTTCGAGTATGCTGGGACAAAGTATTTTCTATTCCGAGATCCTTATCATTCTATTTGTGCTGAGATTGCAATCTTTGATTCAGAGGTATTCCGAGAATGTAACTAACACAGAACTCATTGCGTCCTCCTGTCATGCGTACTTTAAATCTCTGTGATCATGCGTATTACCATGTGATAGAGTTAGACTAGCCCGAGTTTCTATCTGCACCTTATACCCATCCGAGGTTGCAGTCAAACCCGAGTTCTGTCCTCCTTTGATGCGGATCTCTGCCCATATACCCATACGAAATTTTAGAGGAAAAATGCGAGTTCTGTCTTGTATTGCGGATATCCTAGCCACCTATTTATAGTGGTTTGTCCTCCCAAAATAAGCCGACTTGAACACATGAACCGACATGTCTATTAATTGAGCTGACATGACATTTAAATATATATTTAATTCAATTTTCAGGCTGACATGATGATCTCTTTGTCGATTTGCTTGCAGACTTCTTGTGCTTGCTAATGGAGGATTGATCTTGGTCTTTGGAGGGTTGCTACACACTTTTGTAGACTTGTATAATTTACATAGGCTCACGCAGAGCTTCTTTATACATGACATGACTCTTTGACATATTCATAAATCTTAAAGACATCAAGAAGAAGCCTTTTGATCTATGACACTTTGCTCATGAAACCCATGTAGCAAGGCATACAAAAAATAATTTATTTCTTTTATTACATCATTTACAAAGATGATGTCATTATGAAGACCGAACCTAGTTACACTTTCTTCAACACTCCCTCTTAACTAGGGAGGCATTCATAATGGTACTTTCTCATTCTCAATTTTGAAGATTTTCTCATAAGAAGAATCGGATTTGCAATCCATCTATTATAGCATCATTTCAACCAACATTGTTTTTCATATAGCAAGGCCTTGACTAACAACGCTATCAATCACTTAGATCAGAGCACACAATGTTGGCGAGACCAATGACTGATAGACACGCATCATCATTGTCTCTCTTAGGGTCATACCCACCCTGGTGTTCTCCGAGTATGCCCTACTAGGACTATTCTCATCTTGGGTTCCCAACCCTCAAGAATATCGGTCCTCTTGCCCACTCTTGTCTTGGATGCCCTACCACATCCTCAAAGAGTGTCAGATGCCAGATGATTACACAATCCTCCATTCTTTCTTCCAAACTGAAGACAAGAATGTCGTGTCTAACTCTCCATCTTAACTAGGGATGAGTTCCAAGTTTCTCTTCACTTAGAAACTTACTCGAGTTCCTTTATTCATAGAAACCTCCCAGAGCTCCCTCTTAAACAGGGACTCTATCATCAGTACTTTATAGGGTCTTCTAGTTGACTGATGATCCAAGACCTCGATGTCATCAATTTCTTCATATGTAGGATTCAACCATCTATCACTTTCCTCCATCATGTCATTCCTTTTTTCCTGGAAAGTATCCTCCTTGGCTTTACATTTAGGGCTTCCTTCATAGGGCCATCTATCTTCACTTTTCCTTTAACGGTGATTGCTCTAGATCACAAGTTACATAGTTGTGACATCCTTCACAACTCTCCTTACCTTGGCCCTGCGCACATACCCAAACTTTCTCCAAGAGGTCAGAAACCAAAAACAAACCACATATTACCTTTTTGGTGATGGCCCTTTCTAGTGACATCTTCTTGTAGGTATCAACACCCTGCATACATGTTGACACATCTCCCAA
Organism: Pinus tabuliformis; assembly: GCA_031772625.1. Classification (NCBI taxonomy): domain Eukaryota; kingdom Viridiplantae; phylum Streptophyta; class Pinopsida; order Pinales; family Pinaceae; genus Pinus; species Pinus tabuliformis. Next base: position 159,882,160 of record CM062809.1, on the reverse strand, counting down.
AGATATCTGTTGTCAAGGGTCTTCACGTTTTCAGACTTCCATCAAAGTCTTCACATCTTTCCGAGAGATTTCCTAGTCAAATCTTCCTGATCCTTTGGATGTTGATTGTCTTTATCATGGTTGCATATGATCTCTTCCATCCTCACACCTTCCATTCCCAGGAGCTTTCTATCAGAGTTCTTCAATTGTAGTCAACCACCTCATACTTCATATGAGGACATATTATGTTGATTTCATCTAGTGTGACTTATGTCTTTCTGCATCCTTTCCGAGGAGGAGATCTTTTTCCTCTTGATCATGCTTGATCCATGTTACCTGCAACCATATGACATGACATTATAATATTAAATACAAATACAAGCATACATACCTCATTTTGCCTTTAGGTTTCTTCCAGCAGCTTCTTAGATTGAAAATATCTTCAATCCCTTGATCTGCTTCATTTCTCATGTCATCATACCATCATCTCATAAATTGGATTTTCTAATGAAACACTTGCTACCTTCCCAGATTAGTGGATCCTTCGCTGAGGTTTCTATCAGAGAATCTTCAGGATCTTGCATATCCCTATCTGGCAAATGTTTCCTTTGTCCTGGATGACTTCTCCCTTTCCTTTAATGTCCAATGAGATTCCCAAGAGCTATGTCCTCCATGTTCGACTGCCATGGATTTTGTCCTTATCATTCCCATGGTGATATCATGAACTCTTGTTTTTAATGCTTCCATGATGCCACGATGCATCTTATTACCATGGTCATATCTGCAAGGACTTCTGATAGGACCCTTTTGAGAGGGACACCATCTCACTCATAGTAGAGGTTTGTTACTCCCTCTTTCCTTGGCCCTTTTTTTCAAATTCCTCATCCTTTCGACGATATGAGCTTATTTTCATAACATTGAATCTTAGCTATACTACTCTGTCTTGAAAACTTCCATTGCTTTTTTGCACATGTTTAAGTCTTCTTAACCTTTAACACTTTTGTCCTCAACTTGTCCTTTTTCCATCTTGCATAGATACCACAGGTTGTTGTATGAGGAAACTTCCATGTCCCAAGGACACTTGCTATCTTGCTTATTAAGAACGTAGATGATTATCTTCTTATCATCTTTCTTCAGATTTCCCAATTGAGATCTCATGGAGATATTTCTTCATTCTTTGATACCTTCTTTACTGCACTTTAGAGAGCATATCTTCTAGCATTTCATGTATCCCTTTTATGTCTCCTTTCTTGCTACATATGAAAGAGAGAACCTTAAGAGTTCTTATGAATTCAAAGGAGACCTTGATATGTTTATTGACTTCTCTTCTCCATAAGGATTATGACAATCCTTCTTATTCCATGCAAGAATCTTTGATGACCCATCTAACCTATAGATCTTCTTGCAATCATGAAGTCATTTCACCAAAAATTATTAATGAAAATACTTACTTGAGATGTGAAGATGAAATATTCACCTTGATCATGTTGGTAGTAGTTGGAGCAAATGTATTGATGCTTCCTCCGTCTGAGATCCTTGATAGGAAGATTGCCTTCTTTGCCTATGAGCTCTCTTGATTTATATATCCACCGAATTGTTGATCTAATTCAGCTACATAAGTGGACTTGTGGATCCTTGTAGTATGTAACATCGTATAGAGTAATGCTTGCCATGATGTGTAGAGACCCATCAGTTCGTATTGTTGTATCATAAGACTTCTTCATTTTATATTGAGTGCTTTTCATATAAACTTCTATATATGCCCTTAAATATGTATCATCATGTTCTGAGAGTTCGATATTTTAAGGCTGTTCCTTTTATAGAAAGGATTCAATCCGAGATAGTGACTATCACTAGTATGTTGTAGATCGAAACTGTGGGAGTCACCAGAGCTATTGCAATGTATCCTGAGATCTGAACGCTTCATATTTTGACGACTGTTCTTTCAAAACCCTTGCTGTTGTAGACTGTTGTTGTAGGCTGCTTCTTTGATCTAGGTCTTGATTTTTGAATGTAGATATTGATTCCCACAACTTGCCTTCATGTTTTGCTTGAAACTTGATCCTTGAATGTCTCTTTTCTGCCCTTCCTCTGACTTCTTCCCTCTGATACCATGTTGAAGAATCTAGGGCAAACATAATTAAAGAGATTCTTCTTAACATGATAACAATATGAGAAGTGTTTTTACAATTTATCTTAGCTTGATCTTCTTTTCATTATTAGTGTGTGTGTTTACTTCATCAAACTGCTATAAAAAACAAAGAGACAAGAACACAAGATATTTGGCTTTCTGCCAGGGCTACAACCTCTCCCTCTTGGAGAGGAAAACCCACACAAAATTCTTTTTATAGAGATTCCAATTGAAGAATACCAAGACCATGACCCTTGACCTGCTACGCCACTCCAAGAGCAAGATACCAATCCTCTTCATCGTTACTGCTGAGATCATCATCTTCGCTGCACCTCTAAGATCATCACTATTGCACCACCAATAATTTCATTATTGTTGCAACACTATTGTTGCACATTCACCTAGGTCTTCAACATAGCAACGAGCTCTTCTTAGACATGAATAAGAGCTGTACTACGGTCACTGTTATATCACTGATATCTTTATTGGAACACCATTGAAACCATGATTGCATCTGTGTTGAGATCATGACTGTATCTAGGATGTAATAGTGTCACGATGAGATTCTTTCATTATCATTGTGACGATCCTTCCTTCTTATTATGCCGAGATTGTAATAGTCACTGCCTCTTATTATGCTAAGACTGTGATGGTTACTGCTCCTTCTCATTATACCAAGGCTGTGATTTTCTTCTTGCATTGAGGTCTTCATGATGCCTTCGAGTATGCTGGGACAGAGTATTCTCTATACCGAGATCCTTATCATTCTATTTGTGCCGAGACTGCAATCTTCGATTCACAGGTATGCCAAGAATGTAACTAACAGAGAACTCATTGCGTCCTCTTGTCATGCGTACTTTAGATCCCTGTGATCATGCGTATTGCCATGTGATAGAGTTAGACTAGCCCGAGTTTCTATCTGCACCTTATGCCCATCCGAGGTTACAGTCAAACCAGAGTTCTGTCCTCCTTTGATGTAGATCTTTGTCCATATACCCATCCGAAATTTTAGAGGAAAAATGCGAGTTCTGTCTTGTATTGCTTATATCCTAGCCACCTATTTATAATGGTTTGTCCTCCCAAAATAAGCCAACTTGAACACATGAACTGACATGTCTATTAATTGAGCCGACATGACATTTATATATATATTTAATTCAATTTTGAGGCCAACATGATGATCTCTTTGTCGATTTGCTTGCAGATTTCTTCTGCTTGCTAATGGAGGATTGATCTTAGTCTTTGGAGGGTTGCTAAACACTTTTGTAGACTTGTATACATTTACACAGGCTCATGAAGAGCTTTTTTATACATGACACGACTCTTTGACATATTAATATATCCTAAAGACATCAAGAAGATGTCTTTGACCATGACACTTCTTGCTCATGAAACCCATGTAGAAAGGCATACAAAAAATAATTTATTCTCTTTTATTACATCATTTACAAAGATCATGTCATTATGAAGACCGAACCTAGTTACACTTTCTTCAACAGGTCTTACATCTAAATCTAATCTATAAATCTTGCTAAATCAACCAAATGGCTAAGCCATTGAACTGTGTCTCTCAGACTTGTTGGTTACCAACAAGCCTTGCATTTCTATCTTTCATAGGGACTACCCCCCATAGCCTGCTGTTGGGAGACAACTAGAACAGAGAGGTCGGGGATCAGGGTGACAACCTCCGACCCGAGTCGTCGTTGCAATGTGCTTGTATAATCTGAGCAACAACATTTTTGGGCGCCCTTGCCGGGGATCCATTTTTTGGCCCTTGGTGTTGCAACATTCATCATTCCTCTTGTTAATCCTCTAATCAGTTTTATCCTTGTCCCGCCAACGCCACAACATTTTTTGGTGCCGTTGTCGGGGATCAATTTTTGGGTCATTTGTGTTGCGACACTCGTCATCACTCTTCTTAATCCTCTAATTAGTTTCATCCTGCTTGTCCCGCCAACACCACAACATTTTTTTGGGGCCATTGTTGGGGACTCAGGGATCCATTTTTTGGTCCTTGGCATTGCGACATTCATCTTCACTCTTCTTAATCCTCTAATGAGTTTCATCCTCTTTGTCTTGCCAACGCCACAACATTTTTTGGTGCCATTGCCGTGGATATCTTATTCTTGGCGCTTCAATGACATCGTCTTAATCTTCTCATTATTTCATCATTCTTTTTCCATCAACGCCACATTTTCTGGCGCCATTTTTTCCTTATCTCTTCATCTTTTCATTACCTTATCCTTTGTCCTCTCACTAATCTGTTCATCTTTTCTATCCTTACCTTTAGCACCTAGACATTTCGATTGGTTTCCTATTTGGGTGGCGACTCCACTTATTCAACCATTCACAAGAGATTACTCTAGAAGAAATCTTGGTAGCTTGGTTAACCCCACTCCCGATCCTAAAAAGACCCTAAGAGATTTGTTAAACAAATTACATTTTAGTAAGCATTTATTTTTCTTAGACATGAAGCTCTCCCTGATATCCATTTGCCCCTCATTAATCCCAATCAAGAATTCATGGATTATTATAGGTTGCAACTTTGCCAACATTCAAGGGAATCCTCGTGATCTCTCAGATGACTTTGCTATGAACAAGCTTCTGACCTTCCAGGGGAACAATATGGCCAATGCTGATGCTCACATAAAAAAGTTCAAAACTTTTCTGCAAATTTATACTTATGTTGCTGCATACAATTATGAAGATGTTAGAATGAAACTATTTTTCCTTTCATTAGAAGATGATGCATTGGAATGGTTTCACGACGAGCCCAATAATTCTTTCAATTCTTTACAAGATCTCATTAGTGCCTTTAAAAGATAAATATGTAAAGGTCAAAATAGAAGATGAAATTATTAGTAAGCTGACTGAGATAATTTGAGACATGCAAATAAGTCATGAGAGGGAAATGAGGGCCATAGAGGAAAGGATAAGAATCATGGAATTTAAGCAAGAAAGATTGAGGATGGATCATCAAAAAACCATGGAAGAAAATCATGCCAAAGAAATCACTGCTATGAAAGTTGAGCATTCTAACTAGATGATTGCCATTCATGATCAACTGAACATAGTAAAGGCGTTTCAACACAAGTTAGATAATGAAAGAAACAAAGAACTTGCAATGGATAACAAACTTCCTAGTTCACAGGGACAAGTCCTGTCGTGTTGCAAAGGGATCACTTGTCCCGTTAAAAGCAGTTTAACGGAAAGCACTGTGGTTGGGAAAGAAATTGAGAACTAACAGGTTAATTACAATGCTTGTGGTACTTATGTGTCACCTTTGACAGAGTATATTCAAAATAAGATTGAGCATTAGGACAAAGGGTCTACATTGGTCACATTATTATCATCACAACATATTGATAAGAAAGGTAAAAAGAAGAAGAGAAGAAGGAAGAAGTCCGATGTATCTGGTGGCCAGGGGCAACATGCTAGTCAGATAACTCAGAATCCTAGTCTCTCTAGAATTCAACATGGCACATCTGAAAAGAAGTCTGTAGATCTTCCTATAAGTCAGCAAATGCTCTATACACAGAGATGACATCTGATGCCATGGGGCCTCCTTTGTATAGTATCTTTAACCCGACTCCTTTTCATTTATGTCATTAGTTAGTTTTTTTTATGCACTTATGTTATATGTATCTTTACTTTTCAGTTTGTTAGATTAGATTTTTTCCATTCCAACAGATATTCTATATATGCATGATGATTTCAATTTTGAACAAATATCTATTTGATGGACTTCTGTTTTCTTGGATACAAGATTCTGGATTCTCACGTCACTTCGTTGAAGCAACATGTTTCCATATGGAGCCAAATGTTGCACACATTTTTCACAGTTCCAAGGAAGCAGTTGTGCCATTTTTTTCAAAGTTCAGAATCATTAGCCAATAGTTCTCATGTTACTGTAAACCCAGTTTTTGCAATTTGGAATGTAAATGATGCTAGTACGACCATTTAATTATGTAACAACCTAGGTAAGCCTATGATTTTGGTGACGAATTTCATTTTAGGAGGTTTTTCATCTCACTAAATATCTGTTTCTAAACATGGATGATCGACAAAGTTTTTCCCTCTAGCCTCAACCCCAAAGTTAGGGTGGAATTTGTCGACAAGGTCTTAGGTGAGTCCTAGTGTTTTAATTGAGTTTATTGTAAAAGTGATTTGGGAATAATTTAAGCTAATTGACTAAATTATTTTATTACAAATCACTTGGTCTACTAGATCATATTGAGTTGCATAATTGGGTAAATATTATGAGGGTCTATAACGAACGGGTATTCCCCCTTTGAGGGTTGAAATGTAATTATCTAATGTAAAAATATTTTAGTGCATGGTCCCTCGCAATCAGAGACCATCGCTGAAGTACTTGAGGGTGGAAAAATTATTGATCCCCACTAGTGTCAATTAATTTTTCTAGCAAAAATAAAATTAAATCCTAACCCAGAAATTTAATTAATTTATTGTCAAAAAATTAAAATTAGAAAAATTAATTTCTCCAAGTTGAAAATGACCAAAAAGATTCGTGGGTCATGAAGAAGTCAATTTTTGGAGGTCCCCCACCAAGGCAAAAATGGATTTTTTAAGAAAAATTAAGCCTTTGGACCTTGGTGGTTATGCTAAAGTCAAATTTTTTGAGGAAATTAATTCAAAATAATTATTTTTGGATTAATAAAAATGGTTTTAATGAGATTCGAAAATCCCTCAAAAATAAGTATTTTTGACGACAAAGATTAAAAGTTGATCAAGTTTTTATTGATGATTGAGATTACTTTGACGGGGATTAAGCCAATTAGCTGTTATTTTCCACTTGGAGGAATTTCTCTATAAATAGAAGGTTATCGAGCTTCTATTAGAACAAGGATAGTGACTCTGGTCTAAATGTAATTTTGTAACGTTGGTGTAACGTTGGTGTGAAGCCACTGTTCTGCTGGGAATATTTGAAATTCATAATAAAAGACTTTGGAGTTCAGTTCATGGTGTCTTTGTCTCATTGATCTATGGTACGTGCTTTCCTATATTGTGCTTCAATATTATATGAATTATTATTATTTGTAGATGATAGGAATATTCTATTGGTAAGTTTTGGGCTTATCTTAGGTGATCCAATTCATTGTATGATCTAACAATCTTCTCTTAAGAAATATATAGAGTTTGCAGGTTCCTCGACCCTTGGGCTCCAAGTTCACAGATTGTGGGCATAGGCCGACCTTGTTTGGGCTTCAAGAAATTTATGTGGTTTTTTTACTTCGCTAAGGCTATGGTTAACATCTATCTTTCGAAATACATCAAGCTATTTTCATTATCATAAAAATAATATTCTTCAAAAAATCTTTTCAAGCATTGTATATTTGTATATTTTGTAAAATAATTTTTTGTAGAATAATGTTTTTTCTACTCCTTGTTTTGCACTTGGGGTTTGAGGTTTATTTTGAAATTTTATACATATTAGGGTTTTGTGTACTTGCTTTTTTATTTGTGCAGGTGAGATCGAAGAAGATTTGCTGGGGTTTGAGCTAGATCTAGGCCCTTGAGGGTAAGATCTAGTCTCCAATTTTTTTGCAGGGCCAACATTAAGAAATTTTGAGCAAAATTGTAGATTTGAAGCGAATTGAAATTTTGGCGAGAGTTCCAAGTTTTTTTGGGGCCTCTAGGCCCAACGTCCTCCTCTAACCCTAGCCGTCTAGCCTTTCCTAGCCTAGCCGTCTAGCCCTAGGCTCTTTCTCTCTTGGCCGCAAGCCCTCTAAGCCTTGCAACAATCCTTCCTTGGCCTCTAAGGCTTGGCCGTAGGCCCTTTGGGCCTCCCTATCCCCTCGGAATCCCTCTTTATCCCTCCGCTCAGCCTTATCTTCCTCTGTCCCCCTCTTTCTCCCCTTCGCTGTCCTCTTTTCTCCCTTTTCCTCCTCTGTCGTGGGCTTCTATCCCCTCCTCAACCCTTTGTCCCTAAGCCGCAACCATCTTTGGCTTGCGGCAGCCTCTTGTGAGGCCTTCTCCCGAGGCTGCAGCCCTTGTGGGGCCTACGACAGCCTTCTAGGGCCTCTCGGTCCCTCCCTTAGCCAAACAGTAGCCCTTTCAGGGCTTGCTGTGAGCCTCTTTGGCTCTCTTCCTTGAGCCGCAGGCCTAATAGGCTAGCCCTTCCCTTAGCCTTTCTCCTTCCCTCATTTGCCCTTATTTCATCTCTGTTTAGTCTTGATTTCTGGACTGATTCTTGGTGTGTTTTGCAGAAGTATTGGGGTTATTTTTGTGTTTATAGGTGGCCAACCATTGAGGAAAATTCAGAAAAATTTGGGCAAGTTCTTTCAAAACCCCAAGGCCTAAGGGTTTGATCTGTAAACCCTTCTTTTCTCACTGTTTTCTTCAACAAGATAATTAACTCATAACAGTGATAAAAATCTAAATTGGATGCCCTAAAATCACTAACAAATTTCCGAAATTCATTAATTGATCATTGCACGAATTGGGCATTCATCTTTTGGCATAGATATAATAGTTTTGGTGACTGTTATCTCTGCATACTAAGGTCTGATATAACTGTGGTAATTGTATCATAGGAAGGCTAAATTCGTCTTAAAATCTTTTATGGCAAAGTTGATTTGGTATTTGGGTTTCTATTGCTTATATTTGGCATGCATAGGCCTTTCACACTTAACATCTAAAGTGCCCTAAAGCAATCTAACTTGCTGCTATCATAAGTTTGTTTGATGCTCACTGAATATCATTTTAGCATGAGTAACTCACTGCTGCCATAGATTTCTCTTGCTTGGGAAACATTGGAATAAAAGTTACTTAAGTGCTTTCATTGTTTTACACTATATTGATAATAATTGTTCTAAGTGGATAAGTGCTCTAATTGTCATTGGGTTTATAGTTCATGTTGTAAGTGGATATCTATTGTGAACTCTCTATATTGGTGAATCATTGTGAAGAGCATCTTTCTTATTCTTGAGCAATTGCATCTTGAGGGTATTCATTGTATCTTGTTAGCACTTGTTAATTTGGCACATACTTTTGTGATTAAGGTTGTCTCTTATTTTCCATTAACAAGTACTTATTTTCATAATTGAAGATCAATCTTAATTCAAGACTCACTCGTTCACCTTGCATCTCATCCTAAGACTAGTCTTGCATATAATAACTTACCTCCGAGCATAAGCTTGGTTGATAGAAAGATAGGAACACCTTTGTCATCTAGCTTGAGGAGCATAGCACCACTTTTGTGGTTAACACGGTGACTTTGTAGTCGTCAAAACCACAATCTCTATAGCGCCAGAGGCACCAAGTGGTTAGTACCTAAGGGGAGGTATCGTTAATCAAGCCTCTGCTTGCTTCCCCTTGTCCTCTTTCTCACAACCTACTCAAGGGACTAGCTTCAAAATAGTTAAGAGGAAGGACACACCTAGAATAGGCATCTAATTAAAAGTAATCAAGATTCTTGCATCACATCTATGTCTTAGGATTTGCATAGCGTATAGGAGAGTTAAGCATTCAAACAATGATTGTTCATCCGGTTACTTGGCCTTTAATTGATATAAAGCAAGAAATGGACTCCATAAGGCATTGGTCTCACATTTAAATATAATCTAATCTAGAAATCTTGCTAAATCAACCAAGTGGCTAGGCCATTCAATTGTGTCTCCTAGAGTTGTTGGTTACCAACAAGTCTTGCATTTCTATCTTTCATAGTTTCTACCCCCCATAGCCTGTTGTTGGGAGACAACTAGAACATAGAGATTGGGGATTAGGGTGATAGCCCTCGACCTGAGTCGTTGTCGCACCGTGCCTGTACAATCCGAGCGACAACAGGACCTTTCAAGGACATAATGGATTGCGATGTTACATGTTTGGACAATTGTGACATGATCTTTAGCCCCCACCAATTTGACAAAAGAATAATTTATATGGGTACCACTAAAACTACATGCTTCATAAAAGCCAATAAGGTCTACAAGTTCACACCTTCCTATGTTAATCCTTTTCTTTTAGGTAGGCCTGCAGCTACACAAGTTTACCTGAACAAATATATGACACATTGTGTAGTCTTCCAATTGAAGGAAGACAACAAAGAGGAAGTTCCTCCTTTAGACATTTAGGCACCCATAGACTCATATGTTGATGTTTTCGAGGAACCCAAATAACTCACTCCCTTTTGAGCCATACTATAACAAACATACTACTGCTACTACTACTACTACTAATAATAATAATAATAATATTAATAGCTTAATGAAACATTGAGGGTCACACACCCGTCGACCTCGTGACCAGTCAGTGTATATTCATGCATTGTCACGATTCTCATTGTAACCATTAATGAATTATTACTAAATACCTTATTATATACTTGAATAAATACTCGGTTAATTAACTGATATGAAACTATTTATTCCATTTAGTATCAAAGGCAAATTCTTAGCCAATTTTGTGGGTTACATCCACAACCTGCAGTTGTATAAAAGTGTGTACAAAAGCCAGAACATTTCATGCAGCCATACACTCTGTACAAAGTAGAAACTCGACTCTTTTGCCACCAAGTTGCATGCCATGATTCTATACATTGAGTGGCCATTTACAAAATTCATATGCTGTATTGGAATGTGTACATTCATCTATTAATCCATTACCACATTTGTTTTCATACCAACTATTGTTAGCTGCTATACCAATTGCTATGGCCTTTTCGCTGTATGTCTACGGTACTACATTTTGTATGTTTCGTAGCCATTTTAGTTTCTTTGATATTTTTGTATATCAATTTTCTAATTCACACGAGCCTTTCATACACTAAATAGCACCCTCTCAAATCATCCCTAAATATCTTTTACCTTGGAATTTCATATATCCAAGTTAGCTTACATTATAAAATTAATTTCATTAATATAAATCAACATTTATATACTTTGTATATAAAATTAAGATTAACAATTGGGCCTTGTAAAGAAGAAAGCTACCACAAAAAATTACTAGCAATAAAGATCTCCAATTACAAGATTATCATTGTAAGGGTCCAACATAGAGTGTCAAGGATCATATTGGAAAGTCAAAAAAAGAATTAATGGACAAAATTGACAAATTGATAAAAGATTCCCAAAAAAGATGGCTAGAATTAAATATGAGGTAATGAAAACAAGGATAAAAGATCAAGGATGACTAATGAACATAGAGAAAGGATTGATTGAATAATTGAAAGAGTAGATGAGTTAATGGTAGAACCCCTAACTTACAAAAATCTGCCAATAAATCCAAATTCATTGTCCATAAGTCATGAAAGAAATCAAGATAGAACAAGTGAACCCAATAAAATTCAAAATCAAAATACCTAAGATTGATAACAAAGCAATGCCAAAAATATTATTAGCTTGAATATCATGTACCCAACAAAATAAGAATGAAGATAGGGTGTCCCTCCCATTTTTTTCTTGAAAAGAATAAATACTAGAAACAACTACAAAATATATTCTGCCTCGTCTAAGGAAGGTTAATAATACTCGAGAACCAAGAAAAGGGAAAAGAAAACCTACAATTCCACATGTAACCATGACGAGGAAATTATAGCCTAAGACTTCGAAGTTCAAAAGAATCATACAAAATAGGAATGCAATGATATTTGTAGATTTCAACATTACTCATAACTATATAGACATCAATTTAGTGTTCCACGGGGACGCGTGCCCCCACCTGGGAAACACGTTCCCGCGCTTCCTTGCGCTCTGGAGATGTGGGGATGTTTCCCCACATCCCCAAAAAAATGAAACACGAGGAAACTCAAAGGGGAAGCATTTCCTTCCAAAAAAGGAAATGTTTCTTCCCGAAAAAGGAAAATTTTCCTCCCGAAAAAGGAAATATTTCCAACATTTCCAAAAAAAATAGAGGTCAAATCGTTAAAAAAAGTCAAATCCCAATTTTTTTTTTATAAAATATTATAAATATACTATGAATTGAGGGGGGTGGGGAGGGTTTTTTTGATTATTTCATATTTGGGACTCCTCACAGCTTGGAAATATATGAGACTTTTGATAGCATGTTGTGCTGTGTGAAGGCAACCATTTAGTAGAGGTAGCCCTCATTAGAGTTCTATACATCCCAGATTCGACCCATCATTCAACGTAGGTGGGATTGCACGAGCACACCTTTGCACATGGAAGCATATGCATTAAACCCAAAATGGTATGTTGAAAGGCTTGGGAGAGTGCCTGCTATTGATGATCTTGAGGTAAAGAATGAATTCCTAGATGCAATTACAAAGATGTACAATGAGGAGGAGGGGGCAAAACTTTGAAGACAATTTGTTCAGTTTGCATCTATTAGTGTCCTTAACACACGTGCTGCTCGGGTAGATCCGATCTAGGCCAAGATGACCCAATTGGTTAGTGGAGGATGCATGGGGATGGTGCTCCAAAGCTCAAACATCTAGCTATGCGTTTGTTGTCTCTGCAGTAGAGAGGAATTGGTCTACATATAGCTTCATCCACTCTATCAAGAGGAACAAGCTTACCTCTAGAAGAGCAGAGAAGTTAGTTGCTGTGCATAATGCCCTAACATCTTGACCATAGGAAGACACTTGAGTATTTGAAGGGACCAACAACATGATGGGATGTTGATCCAGAGGATGATGCACAGGCATATATGGAGGAGGGACTTGATGAGACACAGATGGGGTTGGTTGGTGTACCACTTAGCGTGTTTGAGAATGCAAGTGATTCTGATTTAGATGGTGACATGGTTGATCTTGATTTATTCATGCAACAATTGGATGCAGAGACTAGCGGGGCCTTACCTTGAGCAATTATGCTCATTTGTCATTTAATATGTTCTTATGTTATCTTCTTTTCTATTTTAGACTTCAGTTTGTTTGAATCTTGATATATGATATATTAGACTTGACTATTTAAAAATTTGAATCTTGATGTGTCAGATTTGACTTTTATTTCAATATTCACAGTTGGAACTTAAATATGGTTTAAAATTTTATTTTCATTGTACAATGTTATAGTTACACGTATGATTATATCATGTTTTTTTTAATTTTTTTTTTTTTTTTTTTTTTTTTTTTAATTTGTTTCAGTTATATGATTCATCGATTTATCCTTCATGATGTAAGTGTTATACAATGATAAAGACAATTAAACTATAAAATTTCAATGATATATTTATAATTTTTTAGTATTTTACTATTTTTGTTAGGGTCCCTTGTGTTAAAGACCCCGACGTCCCCCGACATTTCCTAAAAAATGGTGGGGAGCTTTTGAGGCCGCTCCTGCGTTTCCCCACTCCCCTGTCCCCATGTCTCGGAATCCTTTTTGTTTACCCCATCAAAGACCTCACAATGATGATCACTAATGGACAAAAGGTCAAATGAGTAGAAATATGTCATGAAATTTATGTTCACATACAAGAATTTGAACTACAAACAAGTTTCCATTCTTTACCACTCATTGAGATGGATATTGTACTAAGTACTGAATGATGATTCAACTGGGCACTTATACGCCAACCTCAAATGGAAATTAATGGAACTTCATTGTCCAATATATAATGATAAATTAAATGGTATTTAAAGTTTCTCTCAAGAAAAGTGACTTACAACTAATGATAAATGGCAAGAAACATAAGTGAATATACAACAACAAAAGCATGGAAAAAATGTCATAAAGGAGCATCGACATTTCATGTTAAACACACTACAAAGGAACCTTGCTAACACTCAAATCAAGAACCATGCCAAACCTCGACAACTAGATAAGGATGATGCCACAAAGAAAACATGCTTAGCTATAGAGAATGCTATTTACCATGCTTTGAGGACAAATCACTCTTTACGGGGTGGAAATGTAACAAACACAATATTAATAATAATAATAGTTTAATAAAACATCAAGGGCCACATACCCCTTCACCTTGTGACCAATCAATGTCTATTTGTACATTGTCATGTGGTTCCTTGTAACTATCAATCGTCCATCACTCAATATTTTATTGTATATTTGCAAAAATACTTTGTCAAATCAATAATAAAAAGGAATCGTTTATTCCATATATAATATTTCTATTGACTTGGTTCTAACTTCCTCCAAATTGAATTACCCAACGTAGAGAGCCACAATTGCGGAGAGAAAATGAATTGAGTGCCAAATAAAGCAACACTTTGGAGATGGACATTGGACACATATACTTTAGGTTTGTGTGTTTGTAAATAACTGAAATATGAAGAGTCACTCCTCATAGGTGGATAGGAAGAGTCACGCTTGACCTTACAAGATGAAACCAAAGGTTGTTTTCGATGTTATATACTAATCTACATTAATGCAAAATTATCGAATTTAGGAGTTACACATCCTAGCTTGAGAGTGGTATTTGAGCCAATTACATTCTTAATTCTTTGCTTGTCTTCTATCCTTCCATCTCTCAGGTTTGCGACCATTCCTGGCTTGTTAGCTTTGCCTGTTAGATAAAAAAGACCCGCTCCTCTTGTGTTAGATACTCTCCTGTCAATGAAAATGTTTCCTCTCTTGCGTTTTATCCACGCTTGCTTAGGAAACCATAGCAACATCTATTTCATTCTCCTCTCTTGGATCCATTGCTGCACATCTCTCTTTACAAAACTCCTTTGGCTTCTCACTTGTATCTGATGAGATCTCGTTCTTGGTCCCTAAATAAGTTTACAAGTTTTAGCTCCTTTTAATTTTGGAGCATCTAACTTCTCCTTTTACTTATTGCCATTCGTTTAAATCATTGACACGTTGAAACGACTCGTCCTTTACTTGCAGTAGATATGCCCTACAACCCTGTTCGTTGAGTTGAAATTCCTTGTTGTAAGCAAACCCAACAAGGTTGATGTCTGGTTTCTTATCATATTCAAAATCTTCTTCTGCTCTGAGTTCACTCTCCCACTCTAGTTCTCGATCAAGGTTCTGCAAAATAATTAAATTCAGAAGTTACACATCTTCACTCGAGAGTGTTATTTGAGCCAATTGCGTTCTTAATTCTTTCCTTGTTTGCTGTCCTTCCATCGCTCAGGTTTGCAACCATTCATAGCCTATTAGCTTTGCTTGTCAGATAGAAACAACCCTCCTCTTGTGCTAGATACTCTCCTGCTAGTGAAAATGCTTCCTCTCCTCCTGTGTTCTATCCGTGCTTAGTTAGGAAACCCTAGCAACATATATCTCATTCTCCTCTCTTGGTTCCATTGCTGCACATCTCTCTTTGCAAAGCTCCTTTAGCTTCAAGCTTATGGTCCCGAAACGTTAGACATTGCAGTTTCTCCCCACACAGTTTTTCTAAAATTTTTTGTCTCCAACTTAAAACATGTTGCTTCCCCTGCACTCTTGGGCTCCTTTATCGTCTCAAGGGAGTAAGAGCATTCCTTGAAAGTGGAAATTGGAATGAAGAATGCTAAAAGTGAAATTCTGAAATTGAAAGCTGACGTTGAGAAAGATGAAAGTATGAAGACTAAAGTTGTACACTAAGGAGTTGTGCTCTAATATAGCCATTGCTTAACAGAACTAAGAAATCATTGCGAGACCATTAACAAAGTAAATCTGTGTTTTTTCTCTATTGCTCACAAGAGGCATATTATAAAATGAGAAAATGAGAGGAATTTAAGGTAGAGTGAGAAAATGAGAGGGATTGAGAAAATGAGATATAATGGGCCCTATTACCACGTTTTTAGCATGGTGACATATCTTTTTGCAGGTGGTTATGGGATCCTAGCCTTTCAAAGGTTGGGATGTTGTAGAAGGCTTCTTCCATTGTGCATCATGGAGATCTTTGATTGGGAGAGTCTCAATTCTTCATAGTAGCATATCTTGGATGATGGAGCTTTGGGGTTAAGAGTTGGTGGTTTCATATGATACCTTGGTTGAGAGGAAATGCTACTTCTATTGTAAAAAAAACCTTTATGGAGGCAATGATTACAATTTATGAGCCACTTCTTTTATTAACCCTTTCACTTCATACTTCATTTGTCCCATAGTAAGGGTTCATATGTTAAAAGAAGTACACTCATCTCCCTTTTCTTTATAATAAGAATGTTTCTCTATACTATTTTCTCCATGTGCATAAAAGGGGTACATATGTTGAGAAATAATATATTATAATTTTGAAAGGGGCAATGGTAAGATTCCACAAACTTGTGACGGACCGACACATGGATATATATTAATGATGGGCCACAACCTTCCTAATTCATTTCAATACGTCACTTGTACCTCATGATAGAGATAAACCTTGGTTCATGTATGAATGCAATATTTTTTTAAGGCCTTTTATGTGATGGGTTGATGCAATGGCAAAAATGGTCGTGGGTTCTCATAAAACCGATATGATGGCATGATTGGCTCAAGAATTATCAATTTGATGCAATTTAATGGAATCATATATTGAGCCATGCGAATGGATATAGATGATTATTGGACCAATTGCATATCCTTCTTCAGGCTTGCTTTTACACTTTTTTGAGTTAACTATCAAAACCACACTAGCGTGCAAATGAAAATTGGGCAACTATCTTATTCACTAAGCTTCTTACCAATTGTCGCCTTATGGAGACCTGGACATACAATCATGTGCCCTCATTCTTATATCACAGAACTGATGCATAGCCATGGGCATACATCCACAGGTTCTCACAACCATTTGAGCATATTCATGAGTGGCCTTTTAAACCTAAATGGATTGCTTGTGTTGTGCATGGGATGGAGGCCATCTTCACACAAGTGATAACATGCGTTTAAGCATAATCGTGTTGGTACTTGGTAATGAATTTCTCTATGCCATACATATGATATACCCATTAGTTGCCCAACCTCATGTTCACACAATTTATTTATTCATGCTACGGAGTATCATGAAGGTTCACCTATAAAAGCCAATGGACTACATTGAAGAGTTGTATATCTCCAGCATCTTCTAGAATCAAAGAGATATTATTTTTTAATTGTAAGAGGTTGAGTTAGAGACTCTATTTAAAGAGAAGCTCCCTCACTTCTTTGGCATGGTTGGATTTGGCAGAACTCTCTACCTTGGACCTTAATGCAATATACCTTGAATGTGCTTGGAGGCTTTGCAACTCTCTTGTGGGTGAGGTTGTCTTTAGCATTTCTATTGTTGCTTCCATTTTGCTGGAGTGGCTTTTGACATATGCTCAAAGAGTAAGAACTTGGTATACTCTTTTCATCTTCATTTCATGTTATCAATGGAATTTTGTTCATGATTATACTTAATTTTTAATTTATGGATGAATGCACATTAACGTAACTCTTGATAGCTATAATCTCCTTGACTGTGGGATGTTGTCTAAATATGTAATAAACCCAGGTTTATTTCTGTAATATAGGACAACCACGAGGAGTGCAATTAATTTGTATTTTTCAGCCATATTGTACTCTCTCCACCTTCAGGACAACCTCCCATTTGAGCCTGTTTTGACCCCATTCACGCAATGGACTAGGTACTAATCTTTAGTCCTACTATCCACTTTATTTTTTGCAGCCTTTACAACTTGTTTACTTTCTAAACTACCTTTTCACTTCATTTCACTAGAATTCCAACGATCCTAATTAGGGAGGCCTCCCTTGAATTGGAGGAGAGCTGGCCTAAAAACCAGAGGAAAGTTGGTGAGGTGACAATGGCCAACCTTTTATTGGCACCAATATATTATTTGGGTGCTTTGGACTTTTAAATTCTTTAGATGATAGGTTTAGTGGTAACATTTTGGCGTCGGTGCTAGGTATAAAGTGCATTTCCTGGAAATCTTGAAGACTTTCCTACATAACATTTTGATGAGGATGTTATTTTGAAGACTTTCTTATTGTCTTGGCAACTCCACTTATTAAGGCTTGCTTATTTTGGAGCTGAGGACAAGAAGTAGAGATTTGAAAATCGCACCTTGGGTGACTCCACTGATTTTTTTATGAGGTATAATAGTATAATTTTCAGATTTCACCCTAAATTTTTATTTGTAAAATGACACCGTGGTCCTTCCATTTTCTATATTCGCTTTTTGATGTGAAGGGTATTGCACGGTATCTTAATGAGCTTCCTCCTAAATGTAAGGATAACATTCCAGTCTATGATGTTTATTGTAATCTTGCATCACCGTTGCATTCGTCTCGTCAAGACAAGTCTCGTGATATAAAATTTTGCTTCAATCTGACCTCCGGATCAAAAGATGTGGCCATTTGAATTTTAGGCGAATTAGAAAGTGCCACCTCATCCATCTGGCCACATGGCAGCCACGTGGCTGATCTCCCAACGCCACTTGGCATTTATTTATTGGCTGTTGACGGTTTGGGTTCCACACCCATGCAATGCATTACTATGCAAAGTCACTCGCGCACACACACACACACACACACATATATATGCGCCAATTGATGGGAAGCAACTGTCAGCGATTTTCCTGTTTCTTGCGCTCCGTTCCCCGACCATTGCAAATGTGCGTTTAACTTTTGCTTTGGGGTTGAAACTTTGGGTTGACTCGTTTGCGGGCCCGCACATGCACCAATGATTAGGCTGTCGGGCTCGTGTGTCTGCCACGACGACACATGCTTACATCATTCCGCTCACTCTATTACGTGCCCCTCTTCATGCTTTAGGGAAATAGCCTTCGGGCTAAGGTGTAACATGGGCCACTTCAACCAGCGCGTAATTTGCTTGTGATTGGTCCCACTCTTGCCACGCTAGCTTGACCCCACGTCATCTCGAGCATTCCTCTCGCGCAATCTTTTGCGGGCTTTTGGGTTGCATCCCTTCCAGGCTAACATCATCTCAGGTCCTTGTCTAGCCGTCGATTGCCTTGCTCAATCTTGGCTGCTCGTTACACAAGCCTTGAAATGGATTATGCCTTGCGGTCTTATGGCTAGTGATATGGCCTTGCAACCAACCCTTACTCATCTCGATAACCCCTGTCGCGACCTTGCGTTTGGTTTTAAGGCTAGGGAAAATGAGATGAGGCTCCGTCCTATGCCATTTGTGGAAGGGATTCGACCCTGGTTCGATCACGATGGTTCTAAGCAAGACAAGGAGGGTGTATGCCGTTCAAGCTGCACCGAGTCATTGGAAAGGAGCCAAACTCCCAAAACTTGGGCCATGAGAGGTATACTCAAACTTGAATCTGGTGGTTTTATAGTAGATCCACTGTGGGAATTATCATCACCATAGATGGAAGAAAGTGCCTCAGTAGCCTTACCTGGCTCAGGGGACT
The DNA here is from genome assembly GCA_031772625.1 of Pinus tabuliformis. Taxonomy (NCBI): domain Eukaryota; kingdom Viridiplantae; phylum Streptophyta; class Pinopsida; order Pinales; family Pinaceae; genus Pinus; species Pinus tabuliformis. Next base: position 159,862,847 of record CM062809.1, on the reverse strand, counting down.
TTGTCCACTGCCTTAGCAACGAGTCAAGTGCGCCGCCATGCTACTGATAGCCATACTTACAGCTCACCCATAGGGACGACAATAGGGCATGTCAATCGCCATTTTCACGACCATACACAGAGGTTTAATTTAGCCCTTTTGTTCAGGGATCATTAAATCCCATATACTTGCAACACACATGGAATTTAACCATTCCTATGACAAGCATATGAGGAACTAAGCATTTAACAGGGCATTATCTTCTTAACAAGAGCATCCTACACTCACAATGGTATATTAGCATCTGAAAATCCCTGCATAAAAGCACAGGTGCAAATGCATATCTGCAGAGCTATTCACCAGAATTTTGAAGTCTTAAAACTCAGGGAACCATTCATCCCTCGTGAAATCAACATTAAGTTAGGCATTTATATAAACTCATGTATGAAGGCATTGCTGTAAGGTCACAGTACCCAGAGAACACGCTTCAGAATTTAAAACTTACAAACACAAGAGGATCAACCAATCTTATTATAAATAGTGCTAGATTGAGCATTCATGTTGAGATTCCCTGGCTGGAATTATTAGTGCAAAATCACAACACATAATGACATGTATCAAACACCATTTCCTTTTCATTACAGGAAGCCATACTTAGTCATGCCACCAATGCCACATTCATTTCAACAGTTCAACGAGAACTCAGTAGCAAGGAAAGCATATAAACACTTATCTTAATTTAACCCTGAAGTTGGGAAACTGAGATCGGGTCTATGACTCTCCACCTAACCGTAGACAGTTTCAACCAAGCCTTACTTGCAGCTGTCACTCCTGAGCTGAATTCCAAATCCTGAGGTGGGGTGATTCTAAGTATTTTCAGTCAGCCAACAAAGCGGAAACAGGATGTCACAAGGCCCTCACAGCCTTCAACCACGAGCTAAGCTCTTCATTACTCATACAGTTCAGGCAGAAACATAGTCATGCCAACATTTCACTATGCAGAGAACTCCAACTCACTTTTAGGAGAAGAGAGCCCACTATCAGGAAGGTTCAACAGTGGTCAAGCTGTATATGGGTGAGAAATCACTCTTTTAGGTGGTTCCATAGTGAGTTAAGTAGCAGAGTTTCAGCCCCAAGGCACTCTTGGTGGTTCAACAACTATCACAAGCACCTATATGATTCTCCCCAGTTCGACAGGTTCATAAACCACAAGCTTCCATTGGATCCTTCTACCTTACAGGCAAGCCTTGCTCTCTAAAGCCAATCACCAATAAGCCTCCTCTGAGGTTTCCACAGCTGGTGCCCCATTTTTCAGGGCTCAATCCAACATCAAGATCACTCTTCCTTTTTGGCTCTCTCTTTGTTTTCCACCCAGTGAGGCCTGTGTTTTGTTCTTTTTTTGGTGTTCGCTTCACTCTATTCGCATATCTCAGTCGAGACCTGAATGAATATCCCTCGTTTATCCCCAAAACCGATTAACTGCCTTGTTCCATTCACAACTTGTGCAACAACCCATCACTTGACAGCGCAGCCCATGCTGCTCTTATTTTTTCTTTCCTTTTCTTTGCTTGTGGTTGGGCTAAAGGACACTTGGGCCAGTCCTTCCATTTCAGTTGGATTCAATGCACAATCAGCACATAATGTTGTTTTCCACCAACCAGGTTTGTTATTAGAGAACAACCATTTACTCAAGCAACCCCCTTCCTCAAGGAATGGAATCTGTGTCCCTTTCTCAGCTATTTCAAATAATTACAATTATTTACAAGAGGGCAAAATAGTGTTAATCAGGGGATATCACACTCTGGTCCTACTATCCACTTTATTTTCTGCAACCTTTACAATATGTTTTGCTGGAATTGACTTCTGAACCACCTTTGTACTTCATTTCCTTAGAATTCCAATGATCTTAATTATGAAAGCTTCCCTTGAGCCAAAGGAGCTACCATAAAGAACAGAGGAGAGTTGGTGAGGTGACAATGGTCAACCTCCTAGTTAAACCAATCTATCATCAATTCTGTGGACTTAACAGGCCCAATAGTGATGGCTTAGGGTTTCTTGTTGGGCACATGTTATTTTAAAGCTTTTTGTTGTGGACATGCTTGTATTTTAGGAAAATGTGCTAAGGATTTTTATGCCCCTATTTCAGGGACAGTAAACATTTCCCTGACCCAGGGCATGTTCTCCAGGGCATAGGTTGTTTCCCCATGCAATACATGTTTACTATATATATATATCCCTTGTCCAGCCATTCATCCATTTCACTATAAGATTGTAGAGGCATATAATTAATGTTTAATGTGGTAATTAGGATAATATTACATAATTATACATTGGCATATATTTTCCATGGGCATGTATTAGAGTGTGTCCCTGTTTTAGGGATAGTAAACATGTCCTCAATGCAGGACACATCCTTTAGGGCATTAGTCGAGTCTTGGTGCAACACATGTTTACTATATATATATATATATGTATGTATGTATGTAGCCCTCGTTCAACCATTCATCCATGTGCAACGCTTATTTGCATCTTTTCTATATATAAGATTGTAGATGCATATATTAATCATTAATGTTTAATGTGGTCATTAAGATAATAAATAAAGAACTATATCTTGGCATATATTTTCCATGGACATGTACTAGTGTGTGTATGTGGGGCTGGGAGAGGGGGGGCTTGTGTTTTTGGCAGCGCATGTGTGTGTATTCATGTTTATGTTGCTCTTTTAGGGATAATAAACATGTCCCCAGTTGAGATCAAGTCCTCTAGGGCATGGGTTGTGTTCCCAGTCCCACGCAACATGTTTACTAAACACACAGACACATCCTTGTCCAACTATTCATCCACATGCAACAGTTGCTTACTTCATCTTTTCTCTATAAGATTGTAGATGCATATGATTAATGTTTAATGTGGTAATTAGGATATTAGATAAATAAATTTAATGTTTGAATCCTTTTTTCTCCCGTTTCCAAAAAAGGAATGATGACAAGAGAGGTCCATCTAGTCTTAACATTGGATTTTGAGAAAGCAGCAAGGTGGATTTCTGAATGCCTGTTTGAGTCCATACTCACTTGAATGTAAGTTATCTTTGAATGCAATGCCTATTTAAATTAAGCTGCATTAATATTGATGTCCAACAACCGCCAAAATATATCAATGGAGCTGTAGAACGTTGCAAGTAAAATATAAGCAAAGGGAATGCCTAATGAATCTTCAATGCGAATAGATACTATAAGTGTTAAAAAGGAAAAATATAGATATAGAAGGGAAGAGCAAAAATTAGATCAAGGACCAACGTGCAGTAAAAACAAAAGGTTGACTCTCCACCATATGGAGAAGCAATATGCCATAATTTATTGTGTTGTGTTTGTTCTCTAAGATGTTTGATATATTTGATGCTCGATATAGATATAGAAGGGGAGAGCAAAAGTTCGATCAAGGACCAACATGCAGTAAAAAATAAAGGTTGATTTTCCACCACATAGAGAAGCAATATGCCATAATTTGTTGTGCTGTATTGATGGTCTAAGATGTCTGATATTTAAACACCTATGCATATGTGTTTATTAAAATTTTGAAAGACTTGCTTCTAGTGTCATACCTGTATTGGAAAGCTCAGAGGTTTATTAGGCTTAAGAAATTTAGAAAACAGCTCATGTGAATCAGCGATGAACAAATACGAAGTTGTACGAGATGAAGGCTATTTTCTCTATGTACTCGCACTCTTGGAATGCTATCGTGCTGGATTATCTACATATCAGCGTATGCGCAAGAACTTTTAAAATTGTGATTTTTAACTGCTCCTCTATATTGTTTTGTTAATTATTTATCTGTTTTCCAAAATCTATTTAGCTTCTAAGTTGTGGGGTGATTCACATTGAAATTGAATATTAATTAAAAATTGTATTTACATAACGAAAAGACACTTTCTTTTTGTACTTAAATGGAATACAATTTCTTACAGGAAAGTTTGTGAACATTTTCCGTAAGATTTGAAGCATTTTCCTTAAAGTTCTCATCTTGTAAGTATCGAAACAATCTCAAAATTCCGAGTTGAAAGTTTCAGTTTCACAGATTTTAAACTTCAAATTTCACAATTTTTTGTTTCTTAAGCTAACAATAAGGGAATTATACTCCTTGAAGCATATGCGGTATTGTACAGTATAAAAGGAATTGTAGAGTATATATTGTTTTATGCCACTACCATATGACTATGTGAAGGGTGTTATGAATCAAGTAATGATAAGGAATTGTATAGCATATATTGTTGTATGCCACTACCATATGATCATATGTAGGGTGAAATGATATCAAGTGATGATGTTTTGACTACTGGTCAATTCTTATTTCCTAGCCATATGTAATGTCCCTAATGGGAATTTTAACAATATATACCAGAAATGAACTTGAACAGCAGAATAATCATAACCAAACACACAAACAGGCAATGGATACATAGATGGATACCCATAAAATCACTGAGCCATTTTATTAATCCACTGAAAAGAGTACATCAACATGAAGGAATAGTGGACCCTGAGCTTGTCAAGCAAGTGGAGGAAAACCCAGAAAAAGATCTCTGACCCAACTGATGAATGGCTCTAGCAATGATGTCGATGACCCAGTGAGAAGACTGCTGCAAGCTTCTACTGCAAAACTGCTCTCTCCAAAATCCAATGAAGCACTATGATATTTTCGAGTGAAATCTCCTCAAGAGTGCTGGGTTTTCGTCTAACACCCACTAGCACACCCGATGGTTTCCATCTTGGAAGTTGGGGCTACCAATGAAGTAGAGAACCGAGTTCTCGACGTCTCATACAACAAGAAATATCAAATCCAAGATGTCGCCCAATGGCCTCCTCCTCCTTTTTTATAAATTTGGTGGACCCCTCTAGAACCTCCAATTTTATTATTATTTTAATCATGGAGCACTTTTCCGTCTTTTATTTCAATTAAAATATTCTTTTTAATGTGGGAAAAGGGTTAATTGTCCACCATGCCTCCTCAGGTTACTAGAAATCACTTCTAACCATCTCGTCATGTATATCTTCTTGTTTTGGTTCCAACGAGCTATTACACTAAGGTGTTTTGCCAAGTATTTCTCCCAAAATGCCACCTTAAGCGTAATTAATTGAGTCAAGACCATTAATAACTCTGTTTTTTGAAAGTTGTCGGAATGCCATGGAACGAAAGACAAACTGTGCGGATAATGGAATATACTAAGCGAATGCCATCATACCTCATAAAAGCTTCTCAAAACCCCTCCAAAGGCCCCTGGGTTCGCCGACGACACCAACTTGCACCTGTGACCTGTCTGCCCCCGACTTTGAAAGTCCATCCTAACCATGTCATAAGGAACACTAGAAAAAGGAACATTACAAATCCTCCCGCCCCAAGATTGCTTTCCCTCAAGCAATCCAAACCTGTGGACCAATCTGGTGGCCCAATGCAACTGAGATCCAATGCCTGGATCCCATACAAACCACTGGGTGATTTTATGCCTCTGTGTCAACCCACCATGAACGAACCCCTCAATGCTCGGATCCCATACCAATCTCTGGCTGAACCTGTCATCAACAAATCCTCCTGGATCCCAATGGCACCAAGAACAAGCATCAATGCTCCTTGGCTCCTATTGTGTTGTAGCTCCGACTGTGAATGCTGCCTTATCGACTGCATACCAATTCATTACCTCTCTCCAGTCCAACACCTGACTCAATCCAATGCTAATCCCATTCTCCTGCTGCTGAGATGGAATGTTGAAGGGCCGTCGGCCTATATCCCACTGCCAACTGGGGCATGTAGCATCTGACATGTCCAGGGGTCCCCGCTCTACTATGCCTTTGAATAAGAATATCACACCATCAATAGGATACCAACTCATGATCTCTAGCCAATCCATCCCGTGGGAAGGATCAAATGCAAGGATACCTGTATATGTGATAAGTCAACTATGATGCACTGTGTCCAACTCACGCAACTCCCCCTGGTCAGTCAACAATATCTGTCGAGAAAACCCTTCCTCTCCCCTTGTAATGGGTACAAATGGCCAAACTGTGCTGCAAGCCTTATCTATGCACACTTGGAGAGGGCTGCTCCCTGAAAGTACTGCAACTTAGCCAACTCCCTGTGCATCTACCTGCACTTCATCAGTGGGTCGGCCCAAAGATGGATGCACCACCATCTCCAATGGATCCTTAGCCCCTGCCGTCTACTAGCCTCCTGCAAAACTACCCTGTCAACCTCTAACACTCCTCGAGGAAAAGTGTCTGCAAATATTGTCGTCCTGCTACTGTCTGCACATCTGTTTGCTCCTCATCAATGGTTGACCCCAAGGGTGGCTGCTTATCCTCCTCCATTATGGGCTCAATATGATCCTCCAACAAGCTCTCCCCAAGAGGCTCATTATGCATAGTATGCACATCCTCCTCCTCAACTGTCTCATGCTCCGCCATATGCTGCTCATGCTGAATTATCACTGGTGACTCATCATCCTGAATGTCTCCCATAGGGTCCATTGACTGCTCACCATACGCATCTGAATATAGATCTGGCCTGCTGTCAACAACCTTACATGACTCAAGCTCCTCAGAGGCATCATCGTATGAACCCATGGACTCGTCCAAAGAAGAGTCCTCACCCTGAAAATGAGAAGGAATCTCTTCCTGCTCTACCTTTGTCATCTCCTCAGTGTCACTCAAGCATGAGTGGTCAGGTCCCGAAGGTCCCTTTCAGACAAAGCAAAGTCCCTTCCTCCTCATCTCATTCTTACTGCATGATCCCCCAAACCTGCGCAACTCCTCCCTAGTCAATTGTCCTCGGAACAACCCAATGTTCTGCTCAACCAACTTCTTGGCTAGTTCATAAGCAACAGGTGAGACAAACTGTTCTCTTCTCCAAACGGACAACAATTGAGATTGCAACTCCCAACAAATGGCATCACGACCTGTCATACATGATGACAAGATGGACGCATATGTGTTATGACTGTGTTAGGATGAAGTTTCCTAATTCTGAAGAAGCATCAAAACATCTATAGGATAAGATCATAACACTCAAGATCAAACATGACTTCATAAGTCTTAGTAATGGACATGATTTTCAAAACCTGAAGCTTCTTCTCAAATGTAGGACCCATGGAGTTATCCAAATCTCACAAGGTTTCTACCAATAGCTTGAAAACTCTTCTCATAACATCATCATTGTAAGGAGCTATAGGTGCGGTTAGTCCCATGATGTTACTAAGACAAGATGCAACTGGAAGTCTAACCCCTTCACAAGGTTCCTCCAAGAACTTGGGGTTGTATGAGAGCAAGCATAGATGGTTTTAGCGCCCAAATTAGTTTTTTCCCTTATAACTGGTTCACTTTGGAAAGGAGTGCATCCAATTCATCCAGTTTGAAAAGGACTTTCCATGTGGTCTTCATGTGTTTCAAATCTGTTCCAAGTGCAAGGATTGTGGGTCCAATCTTTGGCTCCTTCTGCAAATCTCTTGGTTGCTCATGGTTAAGAATGGCATGGATCTCTTTTGAGAAAGGTATGTTGGCCAATTTTTATTTTATTTTGTTCTTATCTATATTGCAGCCCAAGTATTGCTTTGCTGGTTTGTGAGGTGTTTTAAAAACTCCATTAGATAGCAACTCTACTAACACCCTATATACAGTGTTACAACAACTATAAACTCAAACTCACACAACAATGATAATACATCTCTGTCTTTTCAAGCATCAACCCAACTAACTTATAGATCAAGACATATTCAGGCATCAATACAGATCTTTGCAATATAATACTCAGCCATATAACACTCTACTTAGCAAATTCATGTCATCTAAAGCACTCAGTTGTACATAGCCCTCCCTCTATGTTCTTACAACAACAATAGCAACAACATAATCAAGACTCAAACTCATCATTAGACATGAAATTCTAATGACAACATTTGCAGACATCACTACATAGGCCCTGTCATGCTAGCAGCTAAGCCAACAAATTAACAACCCCACACTCTCTCAAACATCACATGGCTTAAGCCACTGTACATGATATCAATATGAGCTCACTGTAGCATACAATCAATCTCTATCCAACAACAATTTACGTACTCAATTATTTCCTCAAAACACATACACTCTCGAGACACATACATTGACTCCCTACCCAAACTAGACTTAGTTTCAATCAAACAACATTAGAAACTCTGTACATTAGGACACCAACAACTCTGATCAGAAAAAGAAATGACCAAAAAGTTCTGTCCTGAGCATAAGAACCAAGGAGTGCACACTAGTTTTAGCACCAGATTTACCCAATGATCTGCGCACAGTATTAGCATATGTATCCAACCATACCGAAATTACATGCCACAGGTGAACGACTGCGCACTATCTCATGGTCCATCATTCCAATGTATTTACCATACTTCATTCTTAGGGATTGAATGCCTTGATTAGCGATCTGGTCAACGCATGGTAATTCGGGCAACATAGCCACCAACCACAATTCTCTGCATTTCACAGCGATCACCCTTGTTACGTCTCATCAGTCAAACATGATTTATCTATGCACGTACTCCGCTGCGATTTCGTCCACCAACGACTTGGCCTCTGACTGACAGATTTGGCTCCTTGAAATGGCGGCTCAATTCCTTAATTGTTATGAAGAGTTGCTATAACCTCCTTAACCATGATCAAGTCGAGTATCCCGTTTAACTGATGATCGACTTTCTGGATTAGTAACAATTCGATCACTGCCATATTTTTTGGTAGCTACGATCACTTGGCCTAATACTAACTTAGACTTGATTTGGTGACATGACTGCTTTACGTTCAACAACTCGAAGTTTTCAGCAGTGTGATGGATCAACAAACTTGGCCTTTCAAGATGATCGCACTCCGACAAACGTTGAGACCGACTTCAATGTGATAAATGCCACACCCAATATCATGGTTCCAGGGAATATAAGTCGTCTTCTCAAGACGTGATGTTCTTGGTCTCTAAAATAAACTCATTCACGGTCCTAAGGAATTTCGGCTTCCCAGCGGCTATAAGGAATCAACCAGAACTCGGTCTCCTGGCAACAATTGAATTTGAGGAATTCGGACCGAGAATTTTGGTGGAAAACTCGCCGCAAATCTAATCACATAATATAATCTCAGCGCCTCTGATCCTCTTTCATGATGATATTTGTCTACCAGTGACTGTATTGGGCCCTTTCCAGTTGCAACAGATTGTTCGACATACTCCAATGTCTCCTTATGTGCGTTGTTGTTGCACTGTGTTCCACGTGCTAATTAGTCACGACGAGCGGACCAATTTCATGCACATGACAATGTCAACGCACTTGTAAGCTCAAACTTAATTCATCCCACCAATCAATCTTGCTCCAATGCTTCAATCGTGCTGAACTTGGTCAACAAAATGTCCTCCACCTTGGCTGTCTTGGAACTACGGCCGTTCTTTCCCCACCTACAACAACCGTGTCAGAATTGTCTACGACACTGCGTATAACTTGGCCTCACTTAATAAAATTTTCATTGCACAAGCGAGAATCTAGGGCCCACTTCGAACACATTCATTCGATCATGCAAAATAATTTGGGCCTTGGCATCCCTCCATAAAAAAAACCCAGACGACTCTTTCAAATTTGATGGCAATCACAACGACTTCATAAATTCAGACTCTGATAAAAATATATTCGCCCCCCCCCAGATAATTTGCCTAACTCTGTAGGACTTGGAATAGTTTTTGCAGCCCCCACTTTAAAGTGATGTGCCACGATCTTTTTATTAGAACTCACACACTATTTTGGGTGACCCAGATGTTAATTTGTTGAACTTTTTATTGTGCATTCAACAATTTGTCAAAATTTTGTAGGACATTTACTGAGGAAAATTTGTCAAGCTTCTTTAGAGAATTCTTATTTTGCTTCGGGCAATGGATTTTTGGCTTCTCCGACAAACCCTCTAACGATAATATGCTACAACTGAAAACCACAGGCTGAGCCAAGACTAAAGCTCTGATACCACTATAATGTCCCTAATGGGAATTTTAACAGTATATACTAGAAATGAACTTGAACAACAGAATAATCATAAATAGACACACAACCAGGCAATTGATACACATATAGATACCCATAAAATCACTGAGCCATTTTATTAATCCAATGAAAAGAGTACATCAACATGAAGGAATAGTGGAACTCGAGCTTGCCAAGCAAGCAAAGGAAAACCTAGAAATAGATCTCTGACTCAACTGATGAATGTCTTTGGCAATGATGTTGATGGCTCGGTGAGAACACTGCTACAAACCGCTACTGCAAAATCACTCTCTCCAAACTCCAATGAAGCACTGTGAGATTTCTGAGTGAAATCTCCTTAAGAGAGTTGGGTTTTCATCCAACATCCACTAGCACACCTGAGGGTTTCTGCCCTAGGGCTACCAATGAAGTAGAGAACCGAGTTCTCAACCTCATACAACAAGAAATATCAAATCCAAGATGTCCCCCAATGGCCACCTCCTCCTCTTTTATAATTTTATGGACCCCTCTAGAACCTCCAATTTTATTGCTATTTTAAATCATGGAGCACTTTTCCCTCTTTTATTTCAATTAAAATATTCTTTTTTAATGTGGGAAAATGGTAAATTGGCCACCATGCCTCCTCAGGTCACTGGAAATCACTTCTAACCATCTTGTTTTGTAGATCTTCTCGTTTTGATTCCAACGAGCTATTACTCTAAGGTGTTTTGCCAAGTGTTCCTCTCGAAATGCCACCTTAAGTGTAAATATTTGAGTCAAGACCATTAATAACTCTGTTTTTTGAAAGTTGTCGGAATGCCACAGAATGAAAGACAAACTATGCAAATGATGGAATATACTAAGCAAATGCCATCAGACCTCATAAAAACTCCTCGAAACCCTTCCAAAGGCCCCTGGGCCAACTGATGACACCAACCTGCACCCGTGACCTGCCTGCCCCTGACTCTGAAAGTCCATCCTAACCATGTCATAAGGAACACCAGAAAAGGAATATTACACCATATGACAATATTTAAGTAAAAAGATTGTTAGCTGAATGTTTGGAGAGAGGTGATCAAGAGAAGAGTCATAGAAGATGAATATTGATAAAGCTTTTCACAAGGAACTATAGAAGAAGTTGAGACTTTGCGATATAGATTGATTTTTGTATTATCTTGCAATCTATTGTTCAATTGAGTTATGTATCATATTGTAATCTTTATAGGTGTGGTATTTACTATTTATATCCTTTGCATTTTGATGATTATTTTGTTGCATATAAGCATGCCTTTTTATTTTGTCTCATTGTGCTAAGACGCGCTCGTCCACCTGATTTAATATATAAAATTCTTGCACAAATCGTAAACTTTTTACATAAAAGTTTACGATTTGTGCAAGAATTTTATATGTTAAATAAGGTATATTTAAAATTTTCAAAATAATTTCACAAAAAAATTAATTAATAAAATAAAATTAATAATTATAAATAATTTATAAATTAAAAAATATAATAATAAACATTTTGACAATTAAAAGATTGAAATTAAATTATTTTTATAATAATATGTTTGTATGTAAAATAGTCCATGATATGTTTATTATATGTTGTAGTGTCCGTAAATGAGTGTAAACATTTTAATGTTTATTCAATAAAAAATTAGGATAGGGGAGATGTTGTAGTGTTTGTAAATGGGTGTAAACATTTTAATGTTGTTCAATACAAATTTAGGATAGAGGAGATGTTGTAGTGTTTGTAAATGAGTGTAAACATTTAAATGTGGATTCAATAAAAATTTCTTTCAAAAGATTTCTTCCGCCCATATTAGGTTTAGAATTCCATGTGACAAATTCTTTATATCACATGGATTAATATAAACAAATAAATATATAGTCATGTAAATAACTATCTACGCCACATACTTACTAGGAGTTACTACCCACCATTATTTATGCATTTCTTAGCACAAAAATAGATAGAAGTAAAAATTTGATGGTTGCTTCACTTAACATTTATTTTAACAATAAAAATTTTATATATAAAATACATATAAGATAAAATAATAATTATTGATTATTTATTAATTTATATAATTAAAGTACAAAGAAATGATGATTCACATTTATGAATATATATATGAATGATTACATTACATAATGATTATTTTATAACTATTATCATGCTATAATTATTTAATATAAGCTAGATATCTTACATGATATTAAGTTAGATATCTTATATCCTATTAAGTTATTTAAGTGAGATAAGATTGTTGTATGTTTTGGAGATGAAGGTGATGCTTCTGTCATGGAATTTATGAAGAGTTTGTCAGCAATAAACTTCAAAGTGGTAGAAAAAGAGGTGAAAGTTGCCGTTGAGGACCCATTTAGACATTTTTATTCAATTTGCCCTCACTGTAACTTGAGAGATGGGTGTAAGCTTACGTATATGAATAATATAAAGAGTTTTAATATAATATTGAATTTAATATATAATAATATATTTTGATGCATTAGGCTAGAGAGCTTTAATAGAACATAATATAATACTACAATACAAAATATTAATATTATAATATTATATTATAGTAGGGGTGGCAGGGAGGGGTTCTTTATGGCCTCAGAGAAATCAAAGTTTTAGAGTATTCATGGGGCTTGCGAAAGATGAAAAATAAGCAGGCATAAGCCTATGGTTTACTCCAAGGCATTCTTCTCACTAAAGAATTTCAGGTCTCTTCTCTCATTGTGGTGGGTGACTCCCTTTTAATAATGCACTATTTGGTCAAAGGAGCTTCCCCTAGAGACAAAGTTCCAAATAATTTCCTGAATCAGATTAAGAAGGTATCAAAAGTATCCCAACGATGAGTTTCAAGCACATTGTAAGGGATACTAAGTAGGAAGCAGATTGATGTTCTAACCAAAGTTGCAATTTGAAGTTTGGAGAGTTGATGGTTAATGGTTAATCAAGACCATCCTCCATCCCTTAGTGGATTAGGCATGAATCCTATGTTCATGATACAACATAATGAACAAACTGCCTCTTCCTCCATAGCTATTGAGCTTTGGCTAGAAGCTAGTGGCAAATTGAATAAACATGAGGAATAAATCAAACTCCTCCATCAATAGGTTGAAGAATTGAGATCTCTGGTCAATAGTTTGGTCTTAAATATGAAAGCTTCAGCCAATTCCAACAACTCTAGCGTCAAGTGTTTAGACCTGAAAGATCTAGTGGAACTGGGAAAATATGTTGTAATCAAGGATTATGATTTGAAGTAGGCTATATGTACTGCAAGTTTTGTTTAATTTTGGGGCTCTGTTGGAAGGTATTCACCTCCAAAGACCTGTATATGCTTAGTATCAGTGGTATTCCTCTTCAGAGGGTAATTTTGGTTGAGGCGGCTTTAGATGATACTGAAGATGGAAGAAAATTATAATATAACTCCTTATGTACAGTTGTGATCTAGGCACAAATTTTGCAATTAATACAAATATTCTCATTCAGAAAAAATAATATTATATTAGACATAGTGTTATAAAATTATAATGTTAAACATAATAATATAATGTCTAAAACTAAAATATTATACAGTATTTAACATAATACTATATAATATTATGCGATATTATATAATATTAAACGTTATTAACCATAGAAATGAACAATGAAGAGCCTAGATCCATCTTAAATAGAAATGAACAAGAGAGAGCAAGTCAATAGAGAAAAGCATAAGAAATGGAAGTTACTGAGGAGTGTCAACAACAAAGTGAGAAGCAAAATGTAGATCAACAAAGAAAGTCACAACAAATGACAACTGAACAATAACAAGAACAGATGAAGGAAAAAATTGAATGATAAAAAGCATATCAAAGAGCATATCAACAAAGAAGGGCACAACAAATCACAGTTGGATAGTGTCAAGAGTAAAGAATACAAGAAAATTCACAACAAAGGGGAATTGACAAAAAAGGGCCGAGTATATGATAATTGAAGAACATGAAAAATATGGAAAACAAAAAGATGAATAACAAAGAACATATCGACAAAGAAAACAATATTCAACTAAATCAAACATAGTACAAAATGAAAAAGAAAATCCTGTAAAAAAATGTTTAAAAGATATTTATGACCAAGCTCAAGCTGTAACTCTCACTGACATGAATATTGTACATCAAAAATTTTGTGACAGGATTTATCGATTATATCAAGTTCAAATATGTCATTTGTGCGAGGAGTCATATGCTGGAATTCAGGTGTTTAATTTAAATACAGGCCTCAGTTGCATGAGATGAAGAAGAGAAGGAGATCGTCAGATCAATCTTAGACATATTAACATATTTAAAATGATTAGATTAACCATATGTTAGGCAAATTTTGTGTGGCTCCGCATGATTGAAACTAGCCTAGATCCATCTTAACTCCAGATCTATCAAACATTGGGAGGGATCAAATTTCTCAAGGTGCAAACCCTTCCCTCAAATTTTACACTCAAAAAGGGGTTTGCAATTCAGAGTTGAATTTTAGAATTTTGTTAAACAAACAAGTTATTACTATTTTCCCAAGCAATTAGTCTTACATCATATGATGTTTTTTTAAGACCGTGCTAGCTTTGAAACATTTGGAGGGATTTTCACTTCTGTGTATTGGTCAACATCATTTTCTGGCATGATTGAATCAAAATCGAATGCCTTTACGAGGAATGAATAACGTTTATTTTTCACAAGTAGCATGTTCCCTTTTCTTGGAATTTAAAGGTCCCTTATAATGCATCCAATATTTCTGAGAATTTTAGCTATTATAGAGATCGCGTGGATCATTTCATCTGATGTATCTTTTTCATGGACTTTCTCCAAATGACCTACTTTTTTCACTTGTTCGGATTTAATACAATTATCTTATCTTATCTCCAATCAATTTCTATGTTTTTCTCTTTTCCTAGAGTTTTTCTCTTAAAAATTCTTGGTGATGAAATCAGCTGAATTATTTTCTTGATTTCAGCGATTTGTAATGACTAATTATGGTAGTAATTGATTTTGATTTCTGAATTGCACTTTTGTTGTTGGTGGGTGTAGCCATGTTTATTATATGAGTGGTGATGCTTGGAAAGAAGGAGGCATAGATGCAACTGGTAAGAGTAAAATGTAAACGCTTGTTTTAATTGAATGTGATGTACATCTTTTTGTTGTTAGAAGGAGCTCATTGGAATATACACATATTCACTAATAGAAGCATATGAACAAAAATGACTGGAGAAATTTTTCATTAATTTAGAACGCTTTTTCCAAAGAAGATTAAAGGTCCCACTGAGAAATCTTGCAATAATCGGAAAATGTATTTGATCTTAGTGTACGTACATTAGGATATTGTGCAATACACAGAAGCTATGATTTGACTTTATAGTTAACCCAACATTGCAACTTAACCCTCACTATTTTGGAAAACAACCTAAAATATAGGAATTGATTAAATCTCATATCTACTTAATGTTCTATGTGATTACCATATGTGCTACTGCAAACCACATAATTGTTCATTGACCCTTACTCTATCCTCATTCCAGCAATCCTAGGATATATTTATATCAAGCTTTTTTTCTCTCGTATGCCAATATGAAGCTTTCTTTGCTAAGTACCTCCAGTTGGAAATATTTTATTGTTGATTGGATTCTTATAATATTTGTCCACCCTTATCAAGTATAAATTCTTACTTCCAGGAACCTGGGTAAAGATACCCAGTAGAATGGCCGCTAAGCTACCTCTTCACAGATACGTGCAACAGGTTACCTTGCCTTCAAGCTGAAATCAAACGGTCGGGGGATCTTCAGTAGTGAAAGAGCTAGATCATCCGTCTCAAGCGACCACATTTGGAGGACTTCTAGATTTGAAGGCTGATCTGGCATTGCAGATTACGGCTAGAATTGATGTTTCTAGGCAAGATGTGGTATTTTTGAAGATTGGATCTAGTATTGATTTGTTAGTTCTCCTTGCTTCTGTTGGGTTGGAGGGTTGTAGTAGTCAATCCTTGGTGCTTTGATGTATTACTTGATGTAAACTTGGTGACTTTAAAAGTGTAATTGTAATATAAGAATAACCCCCTCCCAAAGGATATAACTATATTTGAATTTGTGACAGTATTGCTTTTGACACGAGACATAGACATCATATCATCATCCTTGTGTAGTAGAAGAACATATTCTAGTTGCTCTCCTTGCCATTGACTTGATAGGGTCTAGTGAATTTAATATTTAGGTGATATCCTTTCTTTCCTTGTATGTTTTAGGAAGAAAAATTTTGCATGTAAGCTACTAGGGTTCATGGGTGTGTTAATGTGTGTGTTTTTAAATATAATACTCTTATATTCTTATATGTAATTTAATATTTACATATTTCTTCCTCAAAAATAAGGCTAACGATTTGAGAAGAGAACTGCTAATTTTTGGACCAGTGTAGTTTGACTTGGCTACCTATTAGTTTTGCCAAGTCTTGGCTTGGGTGAATACTTGCCTGACTCATTATTGAAACTCGCTGCCTGCCAGACTCGTGGGAAACTCACCACACTCATCAAAACTCACTGCAAACTTGCTATCTATATATATATATTACTATATCCCGAGTCTTTGCCAAGTCACTGAATCATACCGAGTCTCAGCTCAGTAAAGTCCTTCTGGAATCTGAGTATGACAACATTGTTTTGGACCAGTCCTTATATCAGTAATAATATGCTTTGTAAGATGAGGGATTCCTTTTAAAAGATTGAATTTCTAGCCACCCACTATGTGTAAATTTTAAAATGCAAATAATACTAATGGCGTCAACAAGAGAGTTGTGAGACAGTGAATGGACACTAAAATTTTATTTAAAGATGATGTTTTTTTTTAAATACTTATATTAAACTAATAGTACAAAGGGAAGAAACATGGAAGAGTATATACAATGGGTAGAGGAGAAAAACAGATATTTTTCAAAGCTACTAGAAATCAAATTAGCATAGGCTAAAGCATCACAACTCTAGGCATCCCTGATTAGGAGATAGCCCCTAGCATGGAGCTGGTAGTGGTTACATACCTCTTCCTGCCAATGCCTACAAACTAACAACTATTCCCATTGGCAAAAATAAAATTATGCCATTTCCAGATTGAGAACAGAAACAATTCTGAGGCGGTTCCACAATTCCATAATGGTTGAAAGAACTAAATGTTTGGAGTCACCCTGTAGTGCTACCCTCCAATGGATAACACCCTGAAGAAGAAAATAAACCTGCATCCGAACATCCTTCAAATATTGCATGCGACTCTGACATTCCCACAAAATGTGCTTCAAAATTTTTGTTTTACTGCAAATCTGGCTTTGCGCATTTGTGAAAACACTTTTTTCTGGACATGATTTTGTTTGCAGACCCTTGTGACCAGCAAAGAAAAAGCTCATAATTTGTAGAGTAGGCAAAACGACCACACCTTATGCAATCGTTGTAACTGGTATCCACTTGGTCTTTGCATATGAAGATTCAAGAAGTCCATCTATCATTAAAGATTGGGGCTTGTTAAGGGTTCCAAGTTGTATATTGTCACCCATACAGTCTTTCTCCACATACAAGTTACAAGCATAGTTTTAAAAACCAAAACCAGGTTTTGAACCAGCCACCTATCTAACTGGGATTCAAACTGGAACTGGATCAAACTGGATTGAACCAGATTCAATGAACTGGATTTGAAAAAAATACACAAAATAATCAAATTTTTAATGGAAGAATTTATTTGTCAGATTTTAAACCATGATTCTAAACCATTAGAGACAAAATATGCAAAGTTTGCTCATTTGTATACGATGTAAGGGTCAATATGTTAAAATGGCATAGAGCACAATACCAATGTTGCGAAAATTGCGATTGGGATTAAATCGGCGAGGGGAAAAAATCGGAAAAAATCATAAAAATTGAGAAAAAACCGGTAAAAATCGGGAAAAAATCGTAAAATACAAAAATATTCATTTTTTTCAATTTTTTTAATATCTAAAGCGTCTACAACATAAAATAAATACATTGACACATAAATATGATAAAATAACTAATATATAAAATGTGTAATATCATTTTTAGTGCTACATCACGCATAACAATGATCATGTCCCGAATAGTAAGTCCAGACTCCTGAGTCCCAACTCAGCTTCAGAATATCAACAAAAAATATAATAATGTATCTCATATCATGAGTCATAATGTCATATACAATGAAATGAACCAAATAACTAATACTACTGATTTCCTCTACCCCTCTTGCGAGAAAATGCAATAGCTTTTGCTTTCCCTCTAGATGTAGATGCCGGTGGAGTTGGCAGTGGACTCTGCTGTGCTCTAGAAGCTGAAGAATTAGGAGCTACAGGAGGTAGACCACGTTCTCTTCTGGTGGCAAGGGTAGCCTGGGTAGGTGGTGTCACTTCCTCCTCCTACTCCTCCCCCTCTACGCCTTCCACTACCTCCTGCTCTAACCAATCATCGATAGACTCCATGAGAGGCCTCTTGGCCTCAACCCTTCATGCAGCAATGGTGTCAATCCCATCCAATGAGATGGTTTCCATATCAGGTATCCTCTCAAGTTGCCTCACCCACAATCGAAGATTGTAGTAGACGTAGACCTTGTCATTAAGTCGCTGGGACTCCAACCTGTACAAAGATCATAAAATAATAATTATAAAAAAAATATTATTTAATGAATACAAAAAATTAATTGGAAATTTGGAATATTTTAAGTTTTAAGTTTACCCCGTTGCGCTACTTGTCGTGTATTTTTTCAAATACACTCCAATTGCACTCACATTCTGAGGAGCTACATGTTTGGCTGAGGATTCGAATGGCAAACTTTCGCAGATGGGGTACTTTGGCACCATAGCGAGTCCACCATGCATCTACAACAAAATTACAAATAAGATAAACATAAGAAAAAAATGAAATTTGAAAGTTGAAGCAAAGTATGAAGTTATGAACTTGAAGAGACAATGAAATTTGAAACAAACTAAAAAATACCTGGCATTTTAGTCTTCCTATCAACCATAGCCATCTCAAAGCTAAATGTGCCACCTGCCATCCTGTATATCTCCATTTCTTTGGAGATTTCTGCACGTTCTGCTGGAGATCACACCATCCTCTGAACACAGGTTAAGAATCCATCCATGATCTCAGCATCAAATAAGAACCCACATGGGTAAGAAAATGTGGGGTTCAGGTAGATCCCTGCAGCATGAATGGGACGATGGAGTGTGTTGTTCTATCGTTCATCAATCACTTCCCATAGGAGGAGTTGTTTCTGAAACCCCTCATCTCCCTTATCATCATAGTAGGCTCGAATGGATTTTTTGGCCCTGTCCATGGCCTCATACAAATAGCCCTTGCGGGTTTCTCACCATCAACTAATCGAAGAACCTTACCAAAGGTTCAGTAACACTGCACACCTCCTGCACTCCTGACCAGAAGTTTTCCTGGTATGAAACTAATCTGCATATGGCCTCTCCCTCTGGTTTGCGGCTAAATGTCAAAGCACGCCACTCATATGAAAGAAACATTCTCTTCACATCCCACATAGAATTCAAGAGGGATTGAAGAGATATGAAACTGGTGGCAAACCGTGTAATGGCGGGGCACACCAACTCCTTATTGTTGGTGAATTTTCTCATCAAGCTAAGCACAAATGCATGATTATATATAAATTTTGTAATGCTTTTTGATGAGTCAACAATATCTTTGACAAAACAAATTTTTCCTATTCCCTCGAACATCAAATCAATACAATGTGCAGCACAAGGTGTCCAAAATAAAGTAGGATGCCTTTCCATAAGTATCTTACCAACAACAACATAATTTGCAGCATTGTCCGTTATGACTTGGACAACATGTTCTGCACCCACCTCCAAAATAAACACATCCAGCAAATCACATAATAATTTTGCATCTTTGATATGTGAAGATGCATCAACGGATTTCATAAGGGGACAATTAACCAAGAAGTTTACAAGGGTTCTCCCCTTTTGGTCGGTCCAACCATTTGACATCATAGTGCATCCTGTTTGTGCCCATGATGCCCTAAACTCCTCCAATCTTTTGGTGCAGTCAACCTTTTCATCTTGAAGAATTCGGCCTCTAAAGTCTTCATAAGAAGGGATTTTGTACCCTGGGCCAACAATTGCAATAGCATCAACAGTAGGCTGGAAAAATGGATTATTCCTTGCAACGTTGAAAGGAATATCACTACAAAGGAGAAACTTGTCCAACAACTTGTCAGCATGTTCTTTCTACTTTTTTTTTAAGCATTGAAGTGATAGATGGTTGTGAACCAACTGTGTTTCTAGGAACAAAAAATGATGAGGTAGCTATAGGGTTGGTTGTAGACATTGATGCTGAAGTAGAACCGATGCCATTTCCATATTCACATCCTAACACACTCCTTGCTAGTTGCTTCTTCATATCTGCTTTGGTCACTTTGTCTTGCTTCAATTCTTCCAATGATCTCATGGCTCTTCGGATGATTTTCGCATTTTTATTGGTGCAAGACCCTACATCACGTCTAGGGATTTGTGCAAGGTGATACATCAATCTATAAATCCCCCCTGACATATGTTGCCCACATAACTTGCAAGACAAGTTTATTCTATCAAACCCTCCATTAGCTTCACAAAATTCCAACAGAGGGTCCAATTTCCTTGGCATGTTTGTAACTTGGTTGACCTCTTGAGTTTTAATGTAAGATGAAGTTTGAAGTTGAACCTATGGCACAATAAGAATTGCAAGTTAAAAAAAAAAAAAAAAATTACATACATGACACAACACATTGAATTTTTGACAAACAAAAAAAAACCTCAATTCAATCCAACAATAGAAAAAATGCACATTCAAACCCAATAAAAAATGATGCAAGAAAATAGAGCACAAGAAAAAATTAAACTAATAAATCTAACGGTCAAGTTTTTGCATTTTTGACCAAAATGAACCCTCTCCATTCTATGCAACAAAAATGAAAAAAAACACCTTCAAATCCACTCAAAAATCATTGATAATCAATGGGTTATAGAAACCCAAGCAAAAACAAGAAAAAAAACCAAAGCAAAATGGCCAAATTTGGTGCCCATACCTAGAAACCACGGTTTGTCGAAGAAATTTGGTCCAAACATGAAGTTCTTTTGCTTGGGATGCTAAAATTTCCCATTTTTTTCCTCCTCCGCCCTAGTAGACGCCTTCCTCTCCTCCTCAGCTCTCAAACAAGTTCGTTGTCTGCTAAAAATGAGAAATAAAACTCATCAATTTGCTTATAAAACGTGCTGTCCTGGAGGGTTGCGATTTTTTCCGTTCGAATCGCGATTTATTGGACAAAATCGTGATTTTTTTAGCGATTTTTTCGAAAAAAAACTTTGTAAAAATCGGGCGATAATATGAGTCAAAAAATCGCGATTTTCGCAATACATATCAACAACAAAATACATAATCAATGTGGCTCTAAGTGGCCTCTAGAGTAAAAAACAAGTGTTACAAGTTATTGGGCCATTGGCCTACTACAAATCACTGATCAACATGATCAGTCATCAAACTCATCACTGATTCAACGCTACTAGAAATGGTATAATCAACAAGAGTTGCATAAACATCATCTAGCTCAAAGTCTTCAAAATTGGATTCCTCAACCTTATAATATGGTAGAGATTGAAAAAACTTAATATACCTAACCATCGATTTTGGTTCGAGTGAAGGGTACATTTTTGTTAAGACCATGGTAGAGGAGTTCAACAATTAATACCACTAACGTCAACAAGTTCAACAATCAATACCACCAACATCAAGTTACATAAAGGGCTTCATGCTTTTGATCAAATGCCAATCCCATACCCTTACACATGATAGAAACATATGGAAACATTGCAATCCCCAAATCGTGGAATCCTGAAAACTGTAAGTCTGCTGGATTTTTAGTGAAATCTAAAATTCCAGTTTCTACATGTGAAGTTCAATGAGGTTGGAACCACTCTCAAACATCTTGAAACAATTGTTGGTAATGAAAATGGAAGACAAAGGAAATGTTACTTTTACTTTAAGAATATAACATTACCATTGATTGCCAACGTTGCTAGTGTTGAGTTAGGTCTTTTGTTTAGGTTTAGGGTTTTGGATGGAGAGGGTTGGTTTTATGGTTAAGGGGGGCTATTATGAGAGGAAAACAACCCCTGGTTTCAATTTTCCTCCAAAATCACCTGAAAAAACCCCACTGGGGGTCCCAGTCTCCTGAACACGTGCGAGATCTAATCAGGCTGATTAGGTACCAAACCAACACTCCAACCGGGTTTTTCTACTGCTTTGTTACCTGGGCCTATCTGACCGGCCGGTTTGCCCAGTTTCTGGTTCAGACTGGCTGGTTTTTAAAACTATGCTTACAAGTTAGCGCTTGCAAACCAGAATGGGGAATCATTATGCAATCTAGAGGTGAAATATGAGCCTTAAAGACCAAGGGACACTGCTTATCTGCTTTAAAAATTTGCTGTAATATAAAATATCCAACCTGTAATCTACATTAAAATACACAAAACAGCAAGCAGGAATGCAGATTTACACCTAAGGATGAATTCATCCTTGAGAACATGTAAATGTGCTGCTAGGACATGAAAAGGTTGCCGTAAAAAGTGAATATCTGCATATGGAAATGCGAAAAACAGCAAGTCTAAAAATGGAAATTATGAATGATAATTGCAGTGCCTTGAATCCTATGGGTTATGGAGTTAGAAAATTAAGAAGCAAGGTTGCACGAAACGGGGAAACGGGTACGAGTTTCCGAAACGGGAAGCGATACGAAACGCGACCTCCCCAAATTTTGGAAACAGGGAAACGCGAATATATATATATATATATATATATATATATATATATATATTAGGAATTTAAGAAATATGTGCAATCATAAAGCATATATGATACATTCTAATTTATTACATTATGATAAAATTGTCAATTGTCAATGCATAGAATAAGTATCTAAATTTACATCACATTTACTCATGAATAATCACATAATGAAAATAGAAATATCCAAAATCAGCCACGAGAAATTTCTAATTTTTTGTCTCGTGGTTGATTGGGAGTCTCCTCCTACATAGTCGAATGACCTTAGTGCTCTTGATTAAATACAAGTTTCATACCCTAGTACCCTACATTCTCTTGATTATTGGGAGTCTCCCCTGCATAGAGGGCTTTGTTCTCTCGATTAAATACAAGTTCCATACCCTAGTACATGATAAAATCCAATGGAAACATTGAAATCCCCCCAATCCTGAAATCCTGAAAAACAGATAAGTCTGCTGGATTTTGAGTAAGATCTAAAATTCTACTTTCTCCATATGAAATCCAATGACGGCGAAACCACTCTCAAACATCCTGAGTCATTTCATGGTAATGTTAAAAATTTAAGTAAAACGATGAAAATGAAAAATAAAGGAGAATATCACTTTTACTTTAAGAATTTAACATTACCATGAACTGCATATCAACACTAGGGCAAACAAATGTAAGAGATCTACATTAGAAAAAAAAAATTAAAAAACAAATGTTTTTTTGGGGGAAACGTGGCCGTACGGCCGGAAACGCGTTTCCAGGCCGTACGGTACGGGGAAAACTGTTTCGTTTCGTTTCCCCTGGCGAAACGCCCCCTAGGGCCACGTTTCCTGCAACTTAGTTAAGAAGTGATTCCTGATGTTTATCAATTCACAGATTGAAGCAAAGCAAGAGACATAATGAAGAAGTTATATATAGCAGGCAAAAAGATGTTACCTTTATTTCTGAAGTTGAAGTATAAAGTTTGGGAAGTATTAGCTTCAGTCACTTTTAAACCATCTTCTCACACTTTGTTCAAAGATGAATTCACATAAACAAAGTGGGAGCAACCTCTTTCCTTTCACTAAAAACTATGAACTCTCACACATTCCAATTGGAAAGAGTGTGTGAAGACAAGAGAACTCAAGAGAAAACAATAATGAACAATAGTATCCCATCCTGCTTCTTGTCACCCCTTTTGCCCTTATAGAATAGGTATAAAGGTTTACAAAAATATCATAGCTTTCCATAAAGATGAAAACTACCACATGCCAAAAAAAACTCCAAAGAGTGCATATGGGCTTGCGAAGTGGAAAGTACTCCACTAACTAAGAACAGCCATGCACCGCCACCAATAGAATCAAGAAAGACCTCTCAATCTGTCAATCCTTACTCTTATTATTCTTGTCCAAGTTTTTTTCACTGGACCGACATATGGTGTTCAATGACTCCAACATCAAGCTAACACTCTAGTCGACCCTCTTGTCATCAATTGTTAGGGCTAGGAAACTTTGATATCTTTCTCATCTCTCATTCTCTCTCTCGCTTGATCAGCATTGAGGTCTCTATATTTTAGTGTCTAATTCTCACATTATACACCTCTCTCTCTCTATATATATATGTGTGTGTGTGTCTACATACATACATACACATATATATTTATTTTGGTTAGACCTAGTTATAGCTTAGCTAGACAATTATCTATTCTGTAACCTTTTTTTTACTTATTTATCTTGATTTCAACATTACCTAGAAATTTCTTTTGCACTCACACATTGTATTCACATTCGATGTATCTTCTAGTCCCATTGACCTACTTTTGTAGTCATTTGTTTGACATTCATAAATTCGTCTTATCTTATTTTATCTTCCATGCACATTCTTTCTTGAGAAGGATGGCCCATGCAATAATAATCAAGTCCACAAAACTAACCATCTTTGAAAGCACAAAAGTTTGCTCAAAGAATGCACTTTACCCAGGCGATAAAGCACTCTAAGTTTTCCACAAAAGGGGTTCTCAATCCATACACTTTCTTCCTTGGACGAAACTAGCAAGTGCAAACGGGAGAGTCCGCAAAAGCTTGTCATGCATTGTCTTTCTTCACACAAGCCTTCTCAAGCCATGTGCACCACTCCTCGACCATGAAAAGCATGTGTATATGGTCCTCACAACTTTTTCCATTGTGTCACATGAATTAGCTAAGGATGAAAGACCAAAATAAAAAGTAGATGCCAACTCATCAATAAGTAAGAACAATCCAGGACCTCCTAGGATGCTTCCAATCGTGCAAATTTGGCCAGATATCAAACTTCTTAGAATGGGGTGAAATTTGACCCACTTGTTGTATGCCACATTGGGTCTCTATAAATAACACCAAATCTTGAAAAAACACTTTCCAAAAAATAGCTCAAAAATTAGCAGTGTTCGATTGCCACTAAATTTCACTCCTATACTGTACTATTATTGGGTTTCCTAAAATGTGATTTTCTTTTAAAGCTGAAACTTTCTATTCTTAGCCTTGGGTTTTACCAAATTTGACGAAGGCCTAAAACATGTCAAAACTTCACCAAAAAGGAACTCCATGCTCAACTCTCCAATGGATGTCCAAATCCACTTAGAGATTTCAAGAATAATGAAGTTTTTAAAAATAGAAAGTTTCCAAGAGTGAATCTTGAAAATTGAATTATCCATTTGAGAACTCAATATTGGTTCACAAAATTGTGATCCGTTGCTGAAAAAGCTCACGTTTCTAAAAATAGAAGCTTCTAAAAATGGTTGAATCAAGAACTTGAAAGTACCCATTTGACTGCCCTCCATTCTCCAAAATATGCATTTAAATCCAATGCACGGGGAAGTCTGCTAAAAATAGAGTGTTGAGAGCTTGAACTAAAAATCTACTAATTAGAGCACAAGGTGTGCTATCTCTCTAAACCTTGATCTTTGAATACTCACAAATTATGAGATATTACAACTTTGGAACAACGTATTGTTGGAACACAACTCAATAACAAGGTATCCATATGGTGAAGGTACTCACTAATAGTTGATTACAAATGATGGACTTTTTGATGTTGAGTGCATCTTCTATAATGTCCATGAACTTCTGATGTTTAATTATTAACTCTATAATGTTGACCTCAACCTAAATAATATACATGAACTGTTGAAAATGGTTGTTATTGATGTCAAAGGCTATCTAAATAAAAGAGGAAATTATATAGTCAAATAGCATATTCTGAGACCTTTCCAATGGTGAATGGCACTCCCTGTAATTCCATAGGAATGAGGAGATATGAAATATTTTTTCAAGATGACCCAACCAAAGTACAAACACACTCCATTTGGATAACCTATCTTTGCAGGAATTTTTACCTTAATTACCTAGCTCAAATGAGAGCATAGAATATATGGTTGGAAAACTTATTTTGAGACCTTTCCAACGATATATGGCACACCTTCAAACTCCTCATGGTTGAGGAGAAATGATTTTTTGAATATTTACTATATATTCTACTAGTTGCACTAGCTGGCCTAGGCAATAGACAAGTTGGCCCTAACCCAATGTCTAAACGTACTATAAATAGGCATGTGAAGGAGCATTTCTAACAACTCGAATCAAGCATTTAGTTCTGTGTTTAGGAGAGCAAAGGAGTAGGTCCGAAGTTCATATCTCATGGACCAAGAAGAAGTGAAGTGAAGTGAGTTGAAACAACTTTCTGTGGAAGGGTTTTGGCACATTTTTTGAAGGGTTTTTGGCATTGTTCTTGGGAAGGTTTTCTGGTTTGTCTGAGGTCTGTTTTTGGGGGTCAAGTACATGTTTCTTTGGAGGCCGAGTTCTGGTGAGGAGAAGGCCGAGATTCAGGCCTATCTTGAGGGCCGAATTATGTGCTTGGAGAGGTTGAGTTTGAGGCCTATCTTAAGGCCAAGTTGTCTTGAAGCTAGTGGTAGCTTCAAAAGGTCTTCTGCATAGGCTTGGTGTCTTGGCATGTAAGAGATGATTTATTACATCTTTAGGTATTTATGTCTTCTTTCCCAAGTCTAACTTAGGAAAAAACATCATAATTAAAATCAACTAATTATTGTAGACTATTAAGCCATTTTCTAACGATAAATAATAAAATGATTTAGGTGACTTGGAAATAACCTCAACCATTTGATCTCTTAGATCCTCTAGAAGGGAGATTAGGGTTAGCGGTTTAGGCTTAATGAAGATTATAAATGAAAGCCTAAGGGAGAGGTGAAGACAGACAAAGAAGAGAGACAACTACAACATTTTTGGGAAAACAATTTTCTAAAGGCGAGAGCGAATTCTCCAGAGCGAGAGGCTCCATTAGACTGTGTGATATTCCCACTTAGCAACTATTGCTAAGTGAGAATATAATTTTTGCCCAATTTTGACATTTTTGGTTCCCAACTTAGGAGAAGTGTGTAGGAGGGCCCCACTTCCCAATTTTGATTAAGGAAGGCACATGCACAAGGGAAAGAAAGGCAAATCAAGCCCCTAGTGGAATGTGGGCCACCCAAGAGGAAAATACACTCCACTAAGCAATTCGAGCTTCTTTGGGAAGAAAGGCATTCAATGATGGGTCCCACATGAGGAGGAGGGAACCAAAGTTAAATAGAGGAGGCTCACATTAGTTTGCACCTTTTGACACTTTGGCAGTTACTCTCAACTAGCACGCTTGAGCTGTTGAGCCAAGTCTGCACCGAGATTCTCAAGCGAGTTTCTCACCCTTTTCTTTGGTGGACTTCGAGTGCTAGCCCAAGGAGGGAAGACAATTTCCATTGTGAGCCAATTCAACATTTTCACAAGCATTTCATGGGGCTTTCTATTGCTTCCTGGGCATAGGAGAGAGTACGAACTACCTTGGAGGGGCCAACAAAGAGCAACAAACTTGTGGAGGATTCCGGGGGAGCATTGCATCATACATTGTTGGAGATTTTGGGGAAAGATCAGCCATATTTTGGGAGAGCCCTTGTTGTAACAGCGTGACCCTTTTTTGTGACTGCGTGGGCTAGTGAAGGAATTTCTGGGTGCATGTGGGAGTTAGGGATGTGAAAATTTCTAGACTTAAAGGAACCCCTACTACAACAAATCTGAATCTACTTCACCTACTTGATTTTTAAATTACATTCATCAAGTTATTCTTCTGAATACTGAAGAAAATTACTTCTGCAGCCTACACTAATTAAATATTTGATCTCATGAAACATAAAACAGAGCAAAGAACAAGATATATAGGACACAATAGTCCCCGGAAAAACCCAATGTAGGAGAAAGATCTGAATACAAATCTAGGATGCTCATCTAGCAATCCTTTACAGAGAAAAATACTGGTGGAAAATCTGAGTGAGTTATACGTTACTTCACCTGGTAGAGTTCCAGCTGATCCAACACAAGACTGGCTAACCTCGGCTATTTCTGCGCTGGCTTTGTGTCAACCCTACGTCACCCGTCTTTGCCCTCTGCGTCAGCTCTCTCGGTTGTTCCCGACAGTTCCGACATTTCACGACAGCGCCGACAGTTCTGGATTCTGCATGACAGGCAACTTTTCTATGTCAGCTCTCCCCGCTACTGCGCTGCCTCTGCGTCAACCTTCCCGGCTGTTTCGGTAGTTCCCGACTGTTTCCGCTGTTCTGACAGTTTTGGATTATGCGTGACAAACAACTTTTTTGTGTCAACTCTCTAGGCTACTGCGCTTCCTCTCTGCAAGCTCTCTCTGCTTCTCTGTCTGTATTCTCCGGAAAGTCCTGGATTCTCATTGCTCCTCAGCTGCAAGATCTCTCCAATCGATTTTCCTCCTGAGAACTTCTCACCTCAGAAATCGATTTCCTCAATCTCTTTGTGTGTGTTTCCAAATGAACCCCAAGCCTCCATTTTATACTTTTCCTGTCGAGTCTTCAACGGCCGAGATTAAGTCTCTAATCAACGGTTAAGATTAAAACATGACTTGATCCGCCTTCTAGATCATTCTCACCCATATTTTGATTAATACCCATTAATATTTTAATTTCCCTAAGTTTAGACTTAGGAACTCCATTAAAAGTATTAATTATTTTAATAAAATACAATCCGGGTGGAATTTCACCAAATGGTTTCGGGGTTCTTTAGAACTCATGTGCCTTAGCCTCTCCACCAATTTTCAAGGCTAGAGCACTTCTGATGCTACAAAAAACTAACACTCCCTCTTTGCGAGGAAGGTGATTTAGCAACAATGTCCACCTGAATGTTGCTCTGTTTCTGAAACACCTCCTTTCTGCACTGTTACTGCCACCAACACTATGCTATTGCTGCTATTGTATTGCTGCCCATGACACTGCCACTGCCCCCGTTGCATCTGTACTACAACTCCCTCTCAAACGCCGCATCTACTATGCTGCTAGCACTGCCATTGTTAACACTGCATCTGTACTGCAACTTAGTTGCTGAGAGAAGCAACTGAAAAACATCCAAAATTATCTGAACTTAACTGTGTTAAGCATAATATAATTAATGTTGGAATCTGACTGCTGATGATTTTGACCCTCTGAATCTTCTGTGCTGCTGCTGACTTCTGCACTGTGCCAACTGCACTACTGGCAACCTTGCTCTGCGCTGATCAGTCTCTGGTCCCCAACTACTGCATCTGTCCTCCAAACAATCCACTAAATCATCTGACACTAAGTCCATCTCGCTACTACTGAATCTTGGGCTCCCGTAGCAAGGAATTGATCTAAGAGGTGGACTCCTCAAGGATCCTGCCCACATGTAGTCCTCTCGACTACAACTCAATATTGCCCCATCTCCCCCTTGGAGATGCGTGGGCACTCATGGCAAACTCTTCCTCGTCAATCTTTGCTGAAGCAACATTAGGATCATGTTTCTCATCCTTTTCCTTTTTCTTTAAAGGACACTGGGATGCATAGTGGCCCAACGCGCCACAATTGAAACATTTCACCTTCGAAATGTCCTTTCGCTTCGGCTTCTGTTGTCCCTTCGATGCTAGAGCTGCGTCCTCCTCCTCCTCTTTTGTCTTTGTGCCACTCCCACTGCTGCCACTGAGGTTGACCTTCACTAGGTCCCTCCTTAACTCCTGTTGAAGAGCCGCCCACATCTCCTCCCATGAAGGTAGTTTTTCTCTGCCCAATATGCTTTGGACGAAAACTTGCCATTCATCCAAGACTCCATTCAGGGCTATCCTCGATTCCTCACCATCGTGGTTGGTTGAGTGGACCCCACTGCAGCAAACTGGTCTCTAGTGTCCTAAAGACGCTGAAGATAGAGGTTCATCCCTTCTCCTTTCTGCATCAAGGTCCGCTAAAACTTCTGCTCCAAATACATCTTCCACTATTTGGAAGAGCCTTCATACAGAGAAGACAAGGCTTCCCACATCTCTCGGGCTGTATCCTTGCCCTGCAAATGAGAGACCACATGATCTCGAACTCCATTGAGAATGAGCCTCTTTGCCTTCCCCTACTCGGCCTTGTGCTTCTTCTTTTGATCGTTGTCAGCAGAAAACAACTACAACACTTTTGAAGTAGGCCTCGAGATCATATTTCTCCAGAACAACTAAGATTATGGTCTTCCATATGACATAGTTGGAGGCTCTGTCCAACCTGTCCTGATCTCTGAGCCCATGCAATGCCATCTCACCCAACTGTCGAATTGACTCCTCCAGTCACTGCTTAGCTGGTCAACAAGTGAGGAATTCAAACTTTCTGGTGGAAAATTCTCTAAGGAGAAAATTCCCCTTCTCCTTGTCTTCTTTCTTTTCCAGCGGATTTCTGCTTCAGCAGAAACTGCGCCCTTCAAGCATTGCGCTGAGTCTCTGCGTCACTCCCTCTGCCTCTCCAAACACACGAATTGGAAATCGTACCTCTCTGTCGTCCCACTCTGAGAGATTTCCTCGGATCTGCTTCTCGGCAAGGACTGCACAATCCTTCAAGGGGATCTAAATTGCTGCCAAGTGCAGATTTCGACCTCACTGCTCAGGACTTGATATGCTCTTCCTGTTTCATAATTAACCCTCTGATACCATGTGAAAATTCCTAGACTCGAAGGAACCCCTACTGCAACAAATCTGAATCTACTTCACCTACTTGATTTTTAAATTACATTCATCAAGCTATTCTTCTGAACACTGAAGCAAATTACTTCTGCAGCCTACACTAATTAAATATTTGATCTCATGAAACAAAAAATAGAGCAAAGAACAAGATATATAGGATTGATCCGGATCTCGAGGGGAGGGCCTCAAGATCTAAAAAATTGAAATGAATCTTGGGGGGAGAGGCCCTCAAGATTTGAAAAACTGAAATGCCAGAAGAAAAAGAGGAGAATGCCCAATAAACAAAACCACAAAAACTTTTTATTAAAACGGAGAATAACTGTAGAAGCTACATTGTGGTGGACAATCTGTCCTTTTACAAAATGCGACTTGTTACTTATAGTATTTTTCAATTACAATACCACGGGTCAATTCCATGGGTGAATGAATACCATGGGTGGATGTCACAATTCCATGGGCAAAAACCATGGGTGAGTGAATACCATGGGTGGATGTCACTTAGAATACCATGGGTGGATGCCACTTACAATACCATGGGTAAATTCCATGGGTGGATGAATACCATGGGTTGATGAATACCATGGGTTGATGCCATTTTCCATTCGGATCATTCCTCCCTCCTTAAGAAGCAATGGTCCCCATTGCGTGAAGTTCCCTTCTGCGCAGCCTTTGTTGAATATGAAGAGCCACTTGAAGAGAAGGGTTTTATGTGGTTAACCCATAACCATGATGAACGAAGATCCGAGGATAGAGATACCCTGTAATGCTTGTGACCAACTGTGATATTGACAGTGTGCGGCCTAGCAAATGGATTTCGATGAAGTGTGGGTTTTTGGATGACCTATAACCATGATGAACGAAGATTCGAGAATAGAGATACCCTGTAATGCTTGTGACCAACTGTGATACTGACAGTGTGCAGCCTAGCAAATGGACTTCGATGAAGTGTGGGTTTGTGGATGACCCATAACCATGACAAACGAAGATCCGAGGATAGAGATACCCTGTAATGCTTGTGACCAACTGTGATACTAACAGTGTGCGACCTAGCAAATGGACTTCGATGACAAGGATTTTGTGTGGTTGACCCATAATCGTGATGTTGGTTGTTGATGAAGTAGCAGCTGCCTACATAGCATGGGGTGGGAGGGCACGTCTCGAAATAACTCAAGCCGAATGATGCTATGCTGAAATTGATGAATGTGAAGCATGTGCCTACTAAAGCGGGGTGGGACGGAACGTCTCCAACGGGAACTTGCTCCGAATGCTGCTCCAGAATTAAAATGGACATAACTCGGTCAATTTAGAAGGACCATTTTGCATCTTCCCATGTGTTGGAATTCCTTATCTGGACACGCGAATCCCAGATTCGCGCTGCAATTTTTCTGCAGTCACAAAAGTTCTTAAAAAATATTTGATTTTAAATCAGTGATATCTCCCATATTTGAACTCCGATTCGACCCATTTTTTTTTGAAATTGGGTGATTTTTCAAGAGGAGCTCAGATCTGCAATCCTTTTTTTGAAATCATGCACAAAAACTTCAAAAAACGATAGGAGAGTTGTTGTCCACCAATTGTCGTCAGAAAAAAATTCTATAACATAGTTGATTTTAAATCAGCGATATCTCCCTCGTCCATACTTCGATTCAGCCGATTTTTCTTTTTTGAATTTTGGTATTTTTCGCAAGGAATCCAGATCTATTATTTGTTTTTGTAAATGTTTCACCAAATGTTTTAGATCTGATCTGCGAACTTGCCGCCCAAAAAGGTTCCTACAAAAAAATGAAAAAAGAAAAATGCTTCCTGCTTGGCCCACGAAAGTGCTCTGTGGAGGTTGCAGCACGTGCCTGAAGTTTGTTGAATATTGCTGCAAAAATTTGAAACTAAAATATGCATGAAACCCTTATTCCCATGGAATCGTAACTTGCTCTGATACCATTGATCCGGATCTCGGGGGAGGCCCCCAAGATCTTAAAAATTGAAATGGTTCTTGGGGGGAGAGGCCCCCAAGATCTGAAAAACTGAAATGCAGAAGAAAAAGAGGAGAATGCCCAATAAACAAAACCACAGAAACTGTTTATTAAAACATAGAACAACTGTAAAAGCTACATTGTGGTGGACAATCTGTCCTTTTACAAAATGCGACTTGTTACTTATAGTATTTTTCAGTTACAATATCATGGGTCAATTCCATGGGTGAATGAATACCATGGGTGGATGTCACAATACCATGGACAAAAACCATGGGTGAATGAATACCATGGGTAGATGTCACTTACAATACCATGGGTGGATGCCACTTACAATACCATGGGTAAATTCCATGGATGGGTGAATGCCATGGGTTGATGTCATTTTCCGTTCGGATGAAGGACACACTTATTTTTGGACACAATAGTCCCCGGAAAAACCCAATGCAGGAAAACTGGTGTAGCAGCTCCTAGGGTTTGTTATTATGCAGGAGAAATATCTGAATACAAATCTAGGATGCTCATCTAGCAATCCTTTATAGAGAAAAATACTGGCGGAAAACCTTAGTGAGTTATACCTCACTTCACTTGGCAGAATTTTGACTGATCTGGTACAAGACTGGCTAACTCTGACTATTTCTGTGTTGGCTCTGTGTCAGCTCCGCGTCACCCGTCTTTTCCCTCTGCGTCAGCTCTCTCGGCTGTTCCTGGTAGTTCCGGCAGTTCACGACAGTTTCAACAGTTCTGGATTCTGCGTTACAGACAACTTTTCTGTGTCTGCTCTCCCAGCTACTGTGCTTCCTCTGCGTCAGCTTTCCTGGCTGTTCTGGCAGTTCTCAGCAGTTTCGGATGTTCCGACAGTTTTGGATTTTGCGTGACAGGAAACTTTTCAGCGTCAGCTCTCCCGGCTACTGCGGTTCCTCTCTGCAAGCTCTCTCTGCTTCTCTGTCTGTATTCTCCGGAAAGTCCTTCCGGATTCTCACTGCCCCTCAGCTGCAAGATCTCCCCAATCGATTTTCCTCCTGAGAATTCCTCACTTCAGAAAATCTCGATTTCCTCAATCTCTCTGTGTGTGTTTCCAAATGAACCCCAAGTTTTCCATTTTATACTTTTCCTATTGAGTCTTCAACGACTGAGATTAAGTCTCTAATCAACGGCTAAGATTAAAACATGACTTGATCCACCTTCTAGATCGTTCTCACCCATATTTTGATTAATACCCATTAATATTTTAATTTCCCTAAGTTTAGACTTGGGAACTCCATTAAAAGTATTAATTATTTTAATAAAATACAATCCAGGTGGAATTTCAGCAAACGGTTTCTGGTTCTTTAGAACTCATGTGCCTTAGCCTCTCCACCAATTTTCAAGGCTAGAGCACTTTCGATGCCACCAAAAACTAACAAGGGAGGTGGCCTTTTGGAGTTGATTTGAGCGGATTTAGGGAGATATCTGGAGGAGAGAAGCATCAACATTTTGCATAATGTTTTGAGATTTGGAGTAGTGATTTTCCAGGAGGCTATAATTCCCAACCAGTTGATGGGCATGTGGTAATTGGGGTCAATTTTGGGGGTCAAAACTAGGCCAAACCATTTCTAGGTTTTGGTGGGTTATTTGAGTGGAGCCGGAGGTTAATTTCTCGGAATTTTTTGAGCACCGGAAGTGGGTCATACGACAAATCCTTTGTAGTGGACAATGCAGTTTCTCCAGGGCAATGTAGGGCATAACTGAAGCGACACATTCCAACATCTGGGCATTGCACTTTTCCACCTGGGGCTTGTCTAGCTTGCCTTTTTGGCAAGCCCAGGTGCACTCACACCATACCCCATTGTACTACTTTTCTATTTAATAAAATGGATCGTTGGGTGTTAGTTTTGGTGGAATTTTGGGTGTTCACTTATATGTTTGAATTTCTGCGTGTGCATGATCTTATTTGCTTTGTTTATCACTGTGTTTCCCAAGTAGGAATATTACTGTGGCATCAAAGCTCAAATCTTGGCTCAACCGTGGGATTTTCCTATGTCCTTGGAGGATAGGTAGAACGTTACCTACAAGAGACAAAGGTACCGAAGCAGGGAAAGAGAGTTGGAAATCACACTAGATATTGAGACTCCAAGGCAGGTCTTGGTGGAGGTAAATATGGGGGAGCCAAAGCGAAAAGAGGAGGTAGGATTTGAGAACCTCTTGAGGGCTCTAAATGACTTGACCAAAGGGCAAAAGAAGATGATAGATGAAATCATGCAGCAAAATTGGGACAAGAGCTTGCATCGAGAATTTCTATTTGGGGAGACTTCAGGAGCATCCCACCAGTATGACCACCATTCACCAACGACTCACCCGCAGGCTTTCAGTGGACTGACCAGAACTACCTTGCCCATGTTTTTGCCCTCAGGATCAGGTTAGGAGGGCAAGCAGGACGAGATGCCCATGGGGAATTATTTTCGGGGGTCGCAATCGATGGGGGATGATTTTCGAGCTGCACTTTCCTTCAAATATTTATGCCAGCTCAAATAGAATGAGAAGGGTAGGGGCACAGGGGATTCCAGCCAGTGTTGCACGAACCCTCCCCCCCCAAGGATCCAAATCAAGAATTGTGCCCCATACGGATCCGTGGGGGATCCGCAGTTTAGACTTTCGGAACCTCAGATCGTGTCGATGAAAACGGTACCTGGAAGTTTGGAACTGTGCTAGCTCGTTCCACAATTCCGGATTTTCGAACCATGGATCCGACGATGGATACTCCCCGGATCCGCGGCGGATCAGGCATGGATTCGTACAGATCCCAAGCAGATCTGAAGGGAGACAGGCTGTTCCACAGGGTTTCATAGGGTTCCAAATATTTTATATTTTATTTTTTCTTTGACTTAAGTTGGGTTGGGGCTTTCTCGGACACTCCCAAGGTGCTTCCTTGATGCTCCTTAGATGCTTCCTCATGGTAATTCTCCTTTATTTTTCATTTTCATCTTTTTACTTAAATTTTTAACATTACCATGAAATGACTTAGGATGTTTGAGAGTGGTTCCAACCTCATCGGACTTCATATGGAGAAAATAGAATTTTATATCCTATAAAAAATTCAACAGACTTAACAACTTTTAGGAATTCAGGATCAATGGGATTGTGGCATTTCATTAGATTATATAATGTATGAGGGTATGTGATTAGCATTTAATGAAGAGTACCAAGCCCTATATGTACCCTAGTGTTGGTGGTGTTAATTGTTTAACTCCTTTGTCATGCCCTTAGCAAAAAATTACCTTTCAATCAAGTTAAAATCATCGATCAAGCATGTTAAGATTTTTCTACCATATTTTAAGGCTTGGATTAGGTAGTTTGATCAAAATTGGGCAATGTTGACTAATATCCGTAGACAATCGATGTAGAGGCAAAGGCTAGACAAGAGGAGACGAATCTAGATTCTAGATGGTTTATGCATCTAAATGGTCTATGCTTGAATAATTAATCATTAATGTACAATGGATGCCATATCTATCTTGATTTATGTACAAATATGCATGCTTCCATATCTTCTACAACTAATTTGGTATTTTGGATGTTTTTTTAATATAAATGCAATATATATATATAGTAAACGCTTCCAAGACTCTTCGCTTCCTAGATTTTTGGAAAATGACGCTTTTGCGTCCCCGCTTCCAAAAAATGTCCTTGTTTCATGCAACGTTTGTTCTAGCAGGCAGAGCACAAAGCTACAACACACCGTAGGGAGGATGTTCCTTCCCACATTCGATGGGTATTCCAAGTGCACGACCTGGGCTTGGGTGGAGAAGCTGGACACATATTTCCAGCTTAGCTGGATGACAGAGGTAGAGGCCATCAAGATGGCTACTTTACACTTGGAGGGTGAAGCCCATGACTGGTGGTTTCATGGGCTGACTACGCTTGGGCATGCAAGCGTAACTTCTTATGAAGATTTCACATAAAGGGTAATAGAGCGTTTTGACCGGAAGGACCCAAAGGCCTACTTTAGAGAGCTTACGCAACTCAAACAAACCTGCAACCTTGAGCAATTTATATCTGAGTTTTTGAGGGTATCCATGATGGTGCCAAATCTGTCAGAGGCTAGGAGAGTTTATGCTTTTCTCGAGGGGTTGCTTAAGCCCTTACGTGGATTGGTGTGATCTCGCAGACCACTCACACCATAGGAGGCCTTGACTTCTACCCGGTATTTGCAGGATGCAATTCCCAAGACCAGGGCACCAATTCCACCACAAGCTCCTTTCCCTCCTAGAGGTCGTGACACCAAGGCCCCACCACCAAGAGCTAACCAGGGGCATGGATAGTTGGATGAGACTAGGAGAGACCTCTGAAGGAGGAAGCTATGCTTCACCTGTCAGCAACCTTGGACTCCTGGGCATAGATGCACTACGGGCAAGGCCCATTACATTGACGTCTTCTCTGATAGTGACCAAGAGGATGATGTGGAGCTGGAGCTAGATGGGGGTGGCAGCGAGACACATGCAACGAGGGGACCACCTCCACC
Organism: Pinus tabuliformis; assembly: GCA_031772625.1. NCBI lineage: Eukaryota > Viridiplantae > Streptophyta > Pinopsida > Pinales > Pinaceae > Pinus > Pinus tabuliformis. Next base: position 159,825,492 of record CM062809.1, on the reverse strand, counting down.
AACACCACCTGGGGGAGCACCTTTTGCACCAACTGGGGGAGTGCTTGCTTCATTGCGTGGGGTTCCCAAATTTTTGTCCTTGAGGATTCGAGGCACAATGCTGGGGCTGCGTGTCTCAATTTTGGTAGGCAGTGGGACCATCCACAACTTCATTGATGCACATATGGTGCAAAGGTGGGGCATTACTACAGAGGAGTTTGAGGGGTTTTCAGTTCATGTGCCCAGGGATAGGACCATGCAGTGTACCCAATATATCCCCGCTTTGACAGTGACCATGGGGAACTACTCAGTGACTGACCATTTCTTTGTGGTGGATGTACTAGACACCAATGTGGTGATGGGTGTCCAGTGGCTCTACTCTCTTGGGCGAGTGACTACTGATTGACGAAAGCTGGAGATGGAGTTCGTGGGGCCAGATGGGAAGTTGGTTGTTTTGAGGGGCATGCACTCATACCCACCGCAGATAGTCTCGACACACCAGATGGAGGCCGATTTGAGACATGGGGACATCGAGTGGGCAGTGGAGTTGAGGATTTCAGAGGCTAGAGGTCAGCCCAAGCCACCCCATCCAGATATTCAGGCTATCTTGGACAGGGACCCAACAGTGTTTGGGGACATCCCACCAAGGAGGCCGTCTGACAGAGAATTTGAGCACACCATTGAGCTAGAGCCAGGGGTACAAACAATCATCAAAACCCCTTTCAGACATCCCAAGGTCTACTGGGATGATATTGAACGAGCAATTCAGGAGTTGTTGGCCTTGGGGCATATTAGGCCCAGTTCTAGTCCCCTCACTTCATCAGTTGTCTTGGTGAAGAATAAGGATGGCACGCTGATGATGTGCATTGATTACTGTGCCCTCAATAAGAAGAATTTGAAGAATCGATATCCCATTCCTTGGATTGGTGGGTTGATGGATGAGCTTAGAGGCGCCAAGTACTTCTTAAAGATAGACTTGCGTTTGGGGTACAACCAGATCAGGGTGCGTGAGCAGGACATTCCCAAGACAACTTTCCGCTGCCACTATGGACATTTTGAGTTTTTGGTGATGCCCTTCGGGCTTATTAACGCACTAGCCACATTCCAGTCCTGCATGAACCATGTATTTCGTGGGCAGATGAGGCGCTATGTCCTTGTTTTCTTTGATCACATATTGATCTATAACAACGCATGGGAGTAGCACTTGCAACATCTGGAGGAGGTTCTCAAGATCTTGGAGGGGCAACAGTTCTCTCCCTCTCCCAACTGGATTACACTTTGGACTTGTTTCACTTGCTCTTGCTTAAATAGATGAGAAAAGGGAGGAGTTACAAAATGAATTCATGCCTTGAGCTAGTAATAGGAGAATCGAATTCCATGATTGAGGAGTTATTTGAGAAGTGTAACTCATCCCAAGAATAGAGAGAGAGGTACACTTGTCTTGAGGAATTACAATACAAATTAGGGAGAGAAAGAGTTACACTTAGACATGAAAGAATATTTGGTGAGAGTTACAAATCGAATTGAATGAGGGAGTTACAAGTGCATTTAATGAGGAGTTACACTTTTGCCATATATTATATTAGTGAGGGAGAGTTACATTTTTTAGAGTGTGGAGTTACTATTTTATTCCAAGGGAGAGGTTTGATTTGCCAAGTAAGAGATTCTCAATTTAATTTACTTATTCCATGAGAGATTTCATTTTTATTAATCCATTAAAGGTGAATGACTTTAGACTATTTTATAAATAATAGTATCATAATAATAGTAATACTAGTAAGGATACAAATATTAATTCTTGACTTGTATAATCATGATTGATTTGATTTTAAAGTGGATTTCATATGTCGAGATCATTCTTGATCATTTAGACACAAATTTCTATTTTCGGAAAGTCACTTCCAAATTGGGATGTGACTTACTATTTTTGGGAAGTCATATTAGAATTGTCAGAAATGAAATTTTATTATAGGTGGTTCAAACATAACTGAAAGATATGATTTCTTCTAGGAGAAATTCATCCCTGAGTTGCCAAGAGATTTTTTTTTTCCTGCATCAAAGATCTCTGCTTCCTCTGATCTCTTTCATTCATCTCAGTTCAGCTATGCTCTGTAACATTTGTAACAATGAAGTTGCAATCTAAAGAAGAATCATCCACTTGACACAAATTTGGAAAGATAAAGATCATGACATGGACATGACTAAAGTCACACAGAGAAGAATCAAACACAACCAAGTTTCATTAAACGTCAAGTGGTGGAACACCTGCATCCTAGACAAGTCACACAGACAAGTCTCACTACACTTATTGACCAGATAGGTGGCTATTCTCATGTCCCACACTGTGGGTCAGATGCATACTGAGGCCTACTCTTGTGGCACACACTACACAAGAGGTCCCTCATCCTCAAGAGCTTTTCGACATCATTCCCTAATCCTGTGAGCTCTGACAAGTGGGAAAGGCAACTCAGTTTTTTCGATCAGCTGTGACCGCTTCCCGGAAGTGTCACGTCCATAAGTCCAAACTACTCTCTAAAAACCAAGAACTTTTCTTTCAATAATGGCTTGGTAAGAATGTCAACTATCTTATCATCGATGAGATGTGATGGAGCCTCACTGCTCCTCTCTGCACCATATCCTGGATATAGTGATACTTGATCTCAATATGCTTGGGCTTATCACGAAACACATGATTTTTTGCAAGACGAATCCCACTCTTATTGTCACAATATATAATTGTTGTGTCTAGAACTTGCTCAAATAGCTAGCCAAAATGCATCCTCAGCCAAACTGCCTCACTGCTAGCCATGTTAGCAGCAATGTACTCAACTTCAACTATACTCAATGCAACAAAATTCTGCTTTCTGCTCATCCAAGGGATCATGGTGGATCCCAAGCTAAGGCATCACCCATAAGTGCTCTTTCTATTAGCAGAGTTACCAACCCAATGAACATCAGTATATCCATAAAGTCTTACATTTTTAGCAGTGTATTTCAATCCTAGATTGATAGTTCCATGCAAATATCTGAGTAAATGTTTTGCAACAATCCAGTGGGCATGAAAGATATCAATCATATGTTGACAATTGTTTACAACAAAGCATATGTCAGGCCTAGTGTTTACCGAAAACATCAAAGCACCAATGAGCTGTCTATACTCTGTGGGATTTGCCAGACTAGGTCCTGTAGCTTTGCCACATAATTTCTTAAAGTTCATTTCCATAGGAATATGCATGGACTTACATTCTACCATAACAAATCTTTCAAGAAGCTTAAGAACATATTTTCCTTGAGAAAGATAAAGTTCACCAAGTCTTTGCCAGACCTCTAGACCTAGAAAGTAATGCATCAAACCAAGGTCTTTCATTTCAAATTCAGAAGTTAACTCCCTCTTACATTGGAGGATAAGTGGTTCTCCTCTTGCCAAAAATAAATCATCAACATACAATACCAAAATCAAAGGTATACCTTGGACTGTCTTGAAGTAGAGGTTTGGGTTTGCACTGCTTCTTGTGAAACCAAGCTTTATCAAGTAGCTATCAATGCGAACATACCAAGCTCTTGGAGCTTGCTTCAGCCCATATAAGGGTTTCTTCAATTTGCATACCTGAGTTTCCCTATCATGCTCTTCAAAGCCTTGTGATTGTTCTACAAATACCTCTTCCTTAATGAAGCCATGCAAGAAAGCAATTTTCATGTCCATTTGGTGAAGAGTCCATCCCTGGCTAGTAGCTAAGGCAACAACACATCGAATAATAGTATATTTAGCTACAAGTGCAAAAACCTCATCGCAATCTATTCCATCTTTCTGAGAGAAACCTCTAGCTGCGAATCTAGCCTTATATTTTTCAATACTACCATATGCACCATGTTTAATCTTAAAAAAGCATTTGGAAGTGACAACAGATTTACCTTGAGGTTTAGGAACCACTTCCTAGACATCATTCTGGATGATGGACTCGTATTATTTAGTCATGGCATCTTTCTAGACTTGTTCTTTTGCATCTTCTTCAAAGGTGCATGGTTACGCTTGAATGATGTTGCTCATGGTAGCAACATACTCTTGAAACCGACTTGGCTTCTTACTTTCTTCGAATGTTCCTCTTGGGGTAGCATGTTGTTCAACATCTTGCAAGGTATCTCGCAACCATAATAGTCTTTTTTTGGTAGGAGGATCATGAGGTGCAGGATCTAGAGGATCCATGGAACCCATTGGATTATCAACAAGTTCATTCTTAGGTTTCAGTTCAGACTCAGATGCAAGTTCTTTTTCATTAACAACTTGTCTTCCATCAATAGTAGGAGGAGGAGAGTCTCTTGCTTTTCTAAGAGCTGCATCTTCATCAAATGTTACACCTCTACTAAACTCTATAGTTCTTTGACCAGGTATATAAATTCTATAAGCTTTTGAATTATCATTATAACTAGCAAATGTACCATTCTTACCTGAAGCTTGTAGTTTGTTCCTTTTCTCTTTTGGCACATGGAAGTACACATGACAACCAAAGATTCTCAAATGACTCACTTCAGGGCTTTTACCAGTGAAGACTTCTTCAGGATTCTTATTGTCTAAGGCTTGATGAGGAGTTATGTTTTGCACATAAACAACAATATTTGTAGCTTCTCCCCACAAAAACTTTGGTAGCTTTTGATCATGCAACATGACTTTGACTTCTTCCATAATGGTTCTATTCTTCCTCTTAGCCACACGATTTTGTTGTGGATTGTACACCACAATGTTTTCTTTCTTTGTTCTGACGTCTTTGCAAAGATCATTAAAATCATTGGAGGTGAACTCTCCCCCATAATCAGATTTGAAAGCTTTGATCAAATTTCCAGTTTGATTTTCAATTAGAGCCTTGAAATCTCTGAACATGTCAAATGCTTTCCTTTTCTTTTTTAAAAATAATATCCATGTCTTGTGAAAAAAATAATTAACAAAAATCATGAACTACAAATAGTCACCAAGAGATGTAACAGGCATAGGTCCACATAAATCAGAGTGTATGCGCTAAAGTACCTGACTAGTTTTTGTTTTGCTTGAAGAGAATGCTCCCTTTATATGCTTTCCACTTGCACATCTTGGGCAAACTCTTTCATGATCCATCTAATCTTAGGCATTCCAGAAACCATCTTCCTTACATGAGGTAAGGCTTTGTAGTGTGTAGGTGAGTGAATTTTTTGTGCCATAACTTACACTGAAGATCGGTATCATGGACCAGTGCATAAATGGGTTTACTATTGACTTTGTAAATCCCTTCACATTTTTATCCAAGAGTGAAGACTTTTCTCATACCAGATACATACAAAACTTCTTGCAGAAAAATAGATTTGCCATCATCTAATTGAAATGAAATTGAACCATAACCTTTAACTTGGTGAGTAGAAGTATTTCTAAGTCTTCTTCTCAACTAGATTAGAGAGCGCTTCTTTGTAATTAGTAAAATGTTTGGAAGCACCACTATCAACTAACCATCAAATGAATCTGCAGAAGAAGAACTAGAAAGAGCAAAAACAAGAAAATATTTTGATTGAGTTTCCGTTGCATTATTACTATACGATGGATTTTTTGTTTTCTTAGGATGACCTTTTATTTTATTTTCAGAAACGTCTTTTCTATAATCAGATTTGTTTTTGAATCTAGGTGCTCTTCTTTCTTTATAGTCACGGGCAAAGTGACCATGCTTTTGACAGTTAATGCATCTAACTTTTGACATGTTTAGATTCCTTTTATTTGATTTGAAAGCAATTTTTTTATTACCTTTATTTCTCTTGTCATAGGCTGAAAATGCAATAGGTTCTCCTTCTTCATGATATGAAATTCTCTTTTTGGAGATCATTATGGCCTCCTTTTGGATACATTTTCCCAGGAGCTCATCAAATGTGGGAATAATGTTGATATCGCTGATGGTGGTGATAAAAGTTTCACTAATATGAGAAAGTCCTCCAAGTGCAATCAACACCATTTCTTTGTTAGGTACAACTTCACCAACTGTTGATAGTTGATTCTTGATTTTGGTCATTTTCAGAAAGTATGCTTGAACCGTCTCTCCTCTGTTCATCTTGATGTCCTTCAGCTAATTCTTCAAGGAAATAATCTGGTTCAAGTTACTAATTGCAAACATGCCAATTAGTTTGTCATACATTTTTTTAGCTTTATTCAAACCATAAACATAAGTAATGAGATGATCACTAAGAGAATCAAGGATAATTTTTCTAGCTTTTATTTCACCCTTTTTATGTCTGGATTTGACAACACTTGAATTCTCTGGTGGAACAGCTATTGTGCCTTCAACATACTCTAGAACTTGGTGTTCTTCAAGACTGATATTTAGCCTTGTTTTCCATGGACCAAAGTTTGAAGCATCATTCAGTTTTTCCTCTACCTTGAAGTAGGACGAAGTCATCTCGATCAAAAAACTTTGGCAGCAAGAGGGGGTCTCTTCAAGTGATCTCTGGTTTCCTTGAACTTGTCTTCACCAAGGCTTTGATACCATGTTGAAATTTGAAAGTTCTATGCAGAAATTTAGAAACTCTTTGCAGAAACTTGAAAGTTTTATGCAGAAAACTGAATGTACTGTGCAGAAAAATAAATGGAAATGAATGTACTTCGCAGAAAACTGATTGTACTTTGTAGAAAACTAAATGTTCTATGCTATTACAATTACTTAGAATGCAAATTTCTTCTTCAAAAATTTTCAGATCAACAATTGTAGATAGTACATAAACTTAAGGATCATTTGAACACAACTAAGCACAAATATGAGACACTGAGATTTTGGTCCAATGACCAGGGCAAAACCCCTCAAGGGGGAAAACCCAAATGATTCTTATTCTATTAGATTTCTTCAATTGTTCATGAGAGAGAGAGAGAGAATGAATAAAGTCACCAATGTCCGATCAACTTGCAGTTGAAGTGCACTTTCTCTTTGCTTGAAGATCTCCTTCTCCTCTTGGCCAGATCATGTCCTTCATACTTGTTGCAACTCTTCCCTTGCTCTTGCTCTTCACTATTTCTCGCATTTCTCTTGCACGCACTCAACAATTGCTCTCCTTCACAATGAACATGCTACTCTCAACTCTCACTTGCTCTTGCTTAAATAGATGAGAAAGGAGAAGAGTTACAAAATGAATTTATGCCTTGAGCCAATAATAGGAGAATTGAATTCCATGAGGGAGGAGTTACTTGAGGAGAAGTGTAACTCATCCCAAGAATAGAGAGAGAGGTACACTTGTCTTGAGGAGTTACAATTCAAATTAGGGAGAGAGAGAGTTATACTTAGACATGAGAAAATATTTGGTGAGAGTTATAAATCAAATTGAATGAGGGAGTTACAAGTGCATTTAATGAGGAGGAGTTGCACTTTTGCCATACATTGAATTAGTGAGGGAGAGCTACATTCTCTTAAGTGTGAAGTTAATATTTTATTCCAAGAGAGAGGTTTGATTTGCCAAGAGATTCTCAATTTAATTTACTTATTCTATGAGAGAATTCATTTTTATTAATCCATTAAAGGTGAATGACTTTAGACTATTTTATAAATAATAGTATCATAATAATAATAATACTAGTAAGAATAAAAATATTAATTATTGAATGGTATAATCATGATTAATTTGATTTTAATGTGGATTCCATATGTCGAGATCATCCTTGATCATTTAAACATGATTTTCTATATTTGGAAAGTCACTTCCAAATTGAGATGTGACTTACTATTTTTGGAAAGTCATACTAGAATTGCCAGAAATTTTATTTTATTTTAGGTGGTTCAAACATAACTGAAAGATATGATTTCTTCGAGGAGAAATTCATCCTTGAGCTGCCAAATTTTAACAAATGCATGATGTTTGAAAGAAGAAATATGACATACTTCGGTATACAAAGAGATCAAGTCTATCTCACAACATTATATGGTATAAATATGACATTATTGCTCAACATCAAGTATATTCTTTGGAAGAAAGAAAGGAAGTTAACATGAATGGGCACTTTGATTAAGATGAATGAATAAATAAATACTTCAATGATGTCTAGATAAATACAAGCTCTAGAGGGAGCCATTGCTATTCACAAAAAGGTAAGTACTATATTTCTTTTCTTTTATTGCATTGTTGTTGACTTCCTTTGTAAATCTAGCTTTATTATCACTTGATAATAACCTTTTCTTTTATGATCTCCCATAAAAGGATTGTAGGTATATAATGAAGACTTTAAAATTGTGAAAGCAAGACAAGAAAGATGGAAGAATGATGATGACTACGTGGTAATGGTGAGCAGGATGAAAAGAGGGAATTACAAAAAACCTGATAATATTGAAGTTTATGTCTAATGAGCAAAATTGATGATTGAAAATTGAAGTCAAAGAAATGATTACTTTAGAGGGAACCTTGAATCTTAAAAGGGTTGTGGATTTTGAGACCACTGTTTAACTCTCAAGTTTTAAGGTATGTCTTTAAGTTTTTAAGGTCCGAAGTGTTAGATGATGGCTCCATGATGTTCAAGAAGGTCGAAGTTCTTTGATGATATGATGATGCAAAAGGAAGAGCTTGTGTAGCTACTACTATTGTGATATCCACTGCAAGAACAAAGTAGTTGATGTTGGACACATCTCCCTAGATAAGAGGGAGCTTGGATATATTCCCTTTGTGTGTGGAGGAATGTGTATATCCTCCCTGGTTGAGAGGGAGTGATGATGGCCATGATTCTCTACTTCATGTGTCATGCACTAGGCTAGGACTAACAACCGTACGTCTAGGCCATGAGGAGAGAATGGGGACCGACGGATTGGGAAAGCATCTGAGACTGGTACTCCTTGAGGATAGATGTTCCTAGAAGTTTGACCTTGGTGATGACAAATCTATACTAATTTGTATACCATAAGGTTGAGGCGCCGACCAGATGATGATGATGAATTGTTGTACCTTAGGCTAAGTAGCCTGTATGATGGTACTTAGGGTTGGTATCTTGGCAGGTAACCTAGACGATACTTGGATCCTTGTTAGGGTTGGGTCTTGGTAGGTCGCCTAGATGACACTTGGATCCCTGTTGAATTGGTGTCTTGGAAGGTAGCCTAGATGACACCTGGATCCCTGTTGAGTTGGTGTCTTGGTAGGTAGCCTAGATGACACTTGGATCCTTGTTGGTATTTTCGCAGGTAGCCTAGAGGATACCTAGATGTTTGTTGGATTGGTACCTTGGCATGTAGCCTAGATGGTACCTAGATCCCTGTTGGTTTCTTGGCAGGTAGGCTAGATGATACCTAGATGTCTGATGAGTTGGTACCTTGGTAGTAGCCTAGATGGTACCTAGATCCCTTGATGGTGTTACCTTGACAGTAACCTAGATGGTATCTAGATTCTTGGAATAGTATATGTGGACAATAACCTAGATGGGACCTAGATCCCTGTTGGTATCTTGGCAGGTAGCCTAGATGATACCTAGATGTTTGATGAGTTGGTACCTTGGCAATAGCTTAGATGGTACCTAGATCCCTTGATGGGTTACTAACTTAACAATAACCTAGACAGTATCTAGATCCCTGGAATAGTATATGTTGACAATAGCCTAGATGACCTAGATCAACATGTCTTTTGGATTGGTGTCTTATCACCTAGAATCTTGTAAAATAATTTCTATTGAATTGGCACCTTGGCTGTGACTCTTCATATAAGAACTTTTCAAAGTGATCACTGTCCTTGTATCGGTTGGACAATTCTGAATACCTCCCTAGTTAAGAGGGAGTGTTGAAGAATGTAACTAGTTTCGGTCTTCATATTTGTTATTTGACTCATGTCATGATGTAATTTTTATCTATCAAAAGAAGAAAGAAAATGATGTAAAGAACAAAAGAAATTTATTTTTGTAAAGCATGATTTTCATGCTCAAGTCATTTTGTCATTAGGTCAAGCATACATCGAATGCTCCTAGGGTTTGTCACGAGTCAAGTATTCTTGTCAAATTGGAAAAGTTCCATTCGGGCTCTTGTATGAAAGAAAGAAAAAATATTTTATGTTTTGAAAATGTCTAGTAGGCTCCTAAGACCAAGTTGGCCTAGAGAGGGCTTATGGAGCCTCTTAGAAGGATATGAAAAGGCAAGACTTTGACCTCATTTGTTACACATCAAGCATACATCTCTGGGATTCAATTTGCGACTAGAAGAAGGAATGTGAAGGTCTCAAGAGGGTAGAAGACCCTAGTAAAGGAGGAGAAATATCCTTAAATAATTCGGAGGTTTGAAATTCTGCTTGGATAGCTCTCACATGCGAGTGGCCTAGGGTTTTTGGGCATGCAACAGGTCCTAAATTGCTGGAAGGTATTGCAAACTTGGTGTGTAAGATCTAATGGCTAGGAGAGCTTTTTTAGGAGTTTTTTTGCCTCTCTACCCTTGGAAACTTTGTCTTTCTTTGAAGAAGAAAGATTGGCTGGTTGACTTGGTTCTTGGTGGTAGGCCTGGTCTAGGACTCTAGGTTTTGGTCTTGAAAGTCTCCTTTGAATTGATTCTATAAGAAGAGAAGTTCTTTTTGGGTTTTCCCCTTGGAGGGGTTTTGCTCTGGCTTGGAGCCTATATATGGTGTTCATTTTCTATGGTTGTGATCTTCATTGTTTTTGCCATTTATTTATTGTAATCAAGAATGTAATGTTCCAAACTTAAATAAACAATGATATGCAAAGCAAAGTTAATTTTTAACTCAGAAAATTAAAACAATCAACAAATGCTCAATAAACTCCAGAAGTGAGAACCAACTGAGCCATTTTATTAATGAAATTGAGAAAGTACAATAGTATGGAGAAATGCACTTGGGATTGCCTCAAGGGAAAGCTTGACAAAACCCAGGTGATAAACAATAATCTCAAAGTTGGAAAATGACTGCTCCTCTAATGCTTTGCGCTACCCCCAGAAACTACACTGCTGGATGGAAAGGAACTGCAAGAAACCCCGTCTCTGGTGCTCAGAAAACGTTGAAACTTTAACCCCAAGCTCCTTGGCCAAAACCCACAAAAACCTAGAAAGGGTTTGGCCTGAATCCAACCTCCAAAATTCGCTTTCCAATATGCCCTATGCCCTCCAAACTGCTCAAGAATACGGCCTGCAAGGAACTCCAGTGAAAACCTCTTCCAAGCTCCGAAAATGAAGCAATCTCCTCTCCAGATGTTTCCCTTAACCTCCCCGGTAAAGTTCAGCCTCAAATACTGATACTCTACCCTCTATGTGAGCACTAATTGATGCCTCTGCGCTGGCCTAGGAAGTGTGAAAGTCACCCTGCAAAGAAGCACACTCCTCTAGCTCCCAAACTCTCCAAAATGACAGGGAACCTCCTATGCCTCCTCTCCAGAAAATCTCCCAACCAAACTCCACTGCAAGACACCGCAAGCAAACTCGACCTCCTCTTCACTGCGTCCTCCCATAATACGCACCACCTGGAGATGAAGGCAATTGCTGGAAATCACAATGAGGTCCTCCTCCTGAAGAATGAAGAAAAACCTTCCTAGGGTGGCACTCGAAGTCCCCCGAAGAAAGGGTGAGTTCTTCGCTTGAAGAACTCGTGCTGAATAGCAAGTGACTCATCTAAGTAGCTCGAGCAACCAAAGAGAAATCGATATGCCAAAAGATGATCGAAATGAGGAGAGCTGCCTCCCTTATATAGATTTTGTGGAACACTTTTCCCTCCAATTCTACCTCCATCGTGGGCCCTCACTTAACCATCTCCATGCAAATCGAACTAGGGAGTGCGTATTTCCCTAGTGTGGGTGGCCCCCATGTGTAACTTAACCACAACAAAAATAACTTTTCCTAAGTCTAATCTCCTAATAAAATCGAATGGGACCCACTATCTCCAAAATTGGCCCCATAATATAATAATTAATCTTGTTCCAAATTAATTTAGGAAGGGACATGACAATCCTCCCCTCCCAAATGTTGCTTGTCCCCAAGAAACTTCAATGTTGGATGCTCAAGTATGTGCTCCCCTTCCCAAGTGGCATCCTCATCTAGTAAACTCTTCCAACACACCAAATACTCTCTGATGAACCTGCTTCTGAGCTTCCTCTCCCTGGTCTCCAAGATGGCCTCTGGCTCTAAAATTAGATGCCCCTCATCATCAAGTGGAGGCAACTCTACAACTGCTGTAACCTGTTGCCCTAACACCCTCCTGAGGCATGACACATGAAAAATGTTATGGATCCTGCTCCTTGGTGGTAGCTCTAACTTGTAAGCCACCTCTCCAACCCTCCTGATCACCGTGTAAGATCCAAAGAATCTTGACAGCAGCTTCTCGGCCCCCTTTTGCTTCAGCGTAGACTGACGGTAAGGCTGCAATTGAAGGTAGACCAAGTCCCCCTCCTCGAAATGCCTCTCTACTCTAAGCCGATCAACATACATCTTCTGCTTGTTCTGTGTTAATTTTAGGTATGTTATATGCTTAGAGCAATTTATTTCAATTTTCACAGATAACTCAATATCTTTTCTAGATTAGCAATCACATCAGCATTAAAGTAAACTGCAAATAGAACATAAACATAAATCGTAGAAGACAAGCCAAGACAAGAGGACACAAGATGTGGCGCTAGACAGGGACAAACCCTAATGTGGGGAAACCCTTGATCAATTCTTCTTATATGTTCTTCAATAGTGCAGCAGAGAGAGAGAGATAGTACGTTTACAACAAAAGTCAACACTTTGAATTATCTAGATAAGAGCATAGATCATTGCTAAGAAGATGATACATGAGATCAGTTGAAGACATGCTGCTTCAACTGATTCTCCAAGGTGACTCCTTTACCTATCTTTGTGGTGCATTTCGTCATCATGCTGCATCTCACCGTGTTGCACCATGCTGCACCCATCATCACTATGCTGTATCTCATCATGCTTCATCAATCATGATTGTACCCATCACTGTACTGCATTATGTGCCATTGTTGCACCATATTGCCATACTGACCTATGTGTTGGTTGCACCTTGCTTGCTTGTTGTCCCTAGCATGCTTGTTATCCTTAGCATGCTTGCTGTTGCATGCTAGCTATCCCTTGCATGCTAGCTGTAACATTGCATGCTTGGTGTATTTGCTGCTAAGTACCATACAACTGTCCCAATGTTAGTTAGTTGTCCCTTGCATGTTACTCTCCTTCGGAGACAGATGCTCTGGCTATTCCGGTAGTTCCGACAATTCCGGTTGTTCCCGGCTGTTCTGACTGTTCTCGACAGTTCTAGCAGTTCCCGATAGTTTCGGCTGTTCCCGGCAGTCACGACAGTTCTCGACAGTTCTTGCAGTTCCGGCAGTTCCGGCAGTTCTGGTTGTTCCGATTGTTCCTGGTAGTTCCCGTTGTTCCCGACATTTCCAGCATTTCCTGGCAGTCCTGGCAGTTCCCGACAGTTCTGGCTGTTCCAACAGTTCCAACAGTTTCGACAGTTCCTGGCAGTTCCCGGCAATCCCCGGCTGTTCCGGCTGTTTCGACAGTTCCTGGCAGTTCCCGATAATTCCGGCTTCTGCCCTCAAGATTCGGGCTGCGTTATCCCTTAAGATCTCTCCTACTAAAACCCAAAGAAAAGTAGAGAGGAAGAGATCCCAAGTGTGTTGAAAATGATTTGAAGGCCACCTCTATTTATACTAAAATGTTGAGCATAAGTGGGGTTTATTTGGTTGTTGACCTTGACGAATTGTCCCATAACACAAATAAATTCATATCTCCATGAATACTTATCGGAATAAGATGATCTTTAGATCAATCCTACACCTCTCGATGAGAGGGATCCAAGAAAAATATCAGCATCCATTAATAAGATGACCCACATGGAGTTTGGCCCTAGTTGCCAATTTTAACATTCTGGGCTGTCTATAAGTTATCCTTAAGAGCCTTGAGGATATCTTGGCTCTCTAGGATCCAATCCTTGGCCTTTGGGGCACTGCTGTCTCCAAAAAAAATGTCAACGAAAGACAAAGCATAATAACCATATAAAGCACGAAAAATGATTCATACCAATGGACATGTGATGGGTGGTGTTGTAACAATACTCTCCCAGATGCAACCATCGAATCCAAGCCCTCTGCTTCCTTGTCACATAGTTCCTGAGATATCCCTCTAACCACTGATTCACCCTCTCTGTCTGGCCATCGGTTTGTGGATGATAGCTGGTGCTCGGGGTGAGCTTTGTGCCGACTATCCTGAAAAGTTCTTCCCAAAATCCTCCGATGAATCGGCTATCTCGGTCACTGACTATAGTCTTAGGGAGTTTGTGCAGACGAAAGACCTCCCTGAAGAACAACTCTGCCACCTGTGAGGCTGAATATCGTGTCGGTATGGCAAAGAAGTGTGCAAACTTGGTTAGTCGGTCGACCACCACAAAAATACAATCCTTCCCTTGCACCAAGGGAAGTCCAGTGATGAAATCCATAGAGATACTCTCCCATTTCCCCTCAGGGATGGGAAGAGGCTGCAACAATCCTGCTGGATGGGTCAACTCTCCTTTGTTCCTCTGGCAAGCTTCGCACTCCTACACATGCCTCAACACGTCTCCTTTGAGGCCCTTCCAAGTGAAGCGCTCTCTCACTGCCATATAAGTCTTCCTAAACCCCTAGTGCCCAGACAAAGGAGAATCATGAGCTGCTTGAAGGACACGCTCCCTCAATTGGGATCCCAAAACCAAAAATATGCACCCTTTATAATAAATAACCTCATCCATCACCTTGTAGCGCTCATCTGCATAGTTGCCCTCCAAGATCTCGCATGCCTGATGATCCTTGGAGTACTCTAGCAATAACTGAGCCTTCCAATCATGACAAATGCTCATGAGTGAAAGCCCTGCTGGTCTCCTGGATAGTGCATCCACCACCACGTTATGCTTCCCCTGCACATACTCAATATCAAAATCGTAGGCCTGCACCTTGCTGACCCACCTCTGCTGTCTGTCATTGAGGCCCCGTTGCCCCATGAAATGGCGAAGACTGTTGTGATCTGTCTTCACCTGAAATTGGTTCCCCATCAAGTACTATCTAAACTTGGCCAATGCATGCATTATGGCCAACATCTCCTTGTCGTAAATGGAATACAACATCTCATGTGGTAGGAGCTTCTGACTCTTGAAAGCAATGGGGTTCCCTCCTTGGGACAAGACTGCCCCGATCCCCACACCTGATGCATCGCACTCCAATGTGAAAGGCTGAGTAAAATTTGGAAATGCCAATATTGGGTAACAACTCATCACCTCCTTGAGGCAATCAAACGCTGCTTGTGCTCTCTGTATCCACGAAAAAGCCCCCTTCTTAGTCATATTAGTAAGGGGTGCTGCCAACTATGAGAAGCCCTTCACGAACTTCTGATAATAAGTACAGATGCCCAAAAATTCTCTCAACATTGTCACATCTCAGGGCTTTGGCCAATCCCGAATGGCTCGAATATTCTCCTCGTGCACCTTGACCCCATCTGCACCTATTATGTGTCCCAATTAAAGCATCTCTGTTACCCCAAACTCGCACTTGGACATCTTGGTGTAGAAATGCTGCTCCTACAATATATGAAAGACTGTATCTAAGTCTTGCAAGTGCTCCTCCCATGTCCTGCTGTAGATCAAGATGTCATCAAAGAATACTAGTACAAACCTCCTCAATTGGCCTCTAAACACATGGTTCATGCACGACTGAAAAGTAGCCGGTGCATTGGTCAACCCAAAAGGCATGACCAAGAACTTGAAATGCCCATAATGACATCTGAAAGCTATCTTCGGGATGTCTTGCTCCCTCACCCGAATCTGATGATACCCCGACCGTAAATCTATCTTAAAGAAGTACTTGGCTTCTCTAAGCTCGTCCATCAACTCATCAATGCGTGGAATGGGATACTTGTTCTTCAACGTCTTCTTGTTGAGGGCCTTGTAGTCAATACACATGCGGAAAGTCCCATCCTTCTTCTTCACCAACACAACTGAAGAAGCAAACAGACTAGAACTCGATATGATGTGACCCAACGCCAATAACTCCTTGATGGCCCTCTCGATCTCATCCTTATAGGCATTGGGATTCCTATAGAGTGTAGTAATGATTGTCTGCACACCAGGCTCCAGCTCTATAGTGTGGTCGAACCCCCTGTCAGGTGGTTGTCCTGACGGTATATCTCCAAAGACTACCAGATATCTATCCAGTACTGCCTGTATGTTTGGATGTGGTGGCACAGTCTTCTCCCCAACCTCTGAAACCCTCAGCTCTATTGATCATGCTATGTCTCCATGCCTCAATCGACCTCCATCCTGTGGGTCGAAACTGTTTGAGGGGGGTACGAATGCATGCCCCGAAGAACCACCGGCTTGCCATCTGGTCTAGTAAACTCCATCACAAGCTGCTTCCAATCGATGGTAACCTGGCCAAGGGAATACAACCATTGGACACCCAACACCACATTGGTGTCTGGTACATCCACCACAAAAAAGTGGTCTGTCATCGAATAGTTCCCCATAGTCACTGTCAGAGCGGGAACATATCAGGTGCATTGCATAGTCCTGTCTCCTGGTATTAGGACTGAAAACCCCTCAAACTCTGCAGTGGTGATGCCCCTCCTCTAGACCATCTGAGCATCAATAAAATTGTGGGTGGCCCCACTGTCTACTAAAACTGAGACACGCTGCCCCTGCACCGTACCTCTGATCCTCATGGTCAAAAATTTGGGAATCCGCACAAAGAAGCTAGGACTCCCTCAGCTGGTGCGAAAGATGCTTCTCCCTGTGGTGGTCCCCTCCTTCCTGGATTCTCGTTGTCTCCTCCACCAAACTCCAACTCCACATCATCCTCCTGATCACTATTTGAGAAGACCTCGGTTTAATGGGCCTTGCCCGTTGTGCACCGATGGCCTGGTGCCCAAGGTTCTCAGCATGTAAAACACAACTTCCTCCTCCTGTGGTCTCTCCTGGTCTCATCATCCAATTGACCCCGCCCTTGGGCTGCTCTATGCGCTGCGAGCGCTCTAGTGTCACTTCCCTTCTGAGGGTAGAGAGTGTGTGAAGGGAATGGAGCTTGGGTCTTTAGGGATAGCCCCCTGCAAATCTCGAGTGCAAGATACTGCCTCCATAAGAGTATATGGTTTGCGTGACTTCACCAGTACCCCCATGGCTCTGTCAACCCCTCCACAAATGTGTATACTCTCCTCACATCTGACAAATCAGGTACCATGACTGAGACCCTCAAAAACTCCGAGATATAATGCTCTGGATGGCCTGTTGGTCTGAGCTGCATCAACTCCTTGAAGTGAGCCTCTGGATCCCTCCGATCAAAGCGCTCTACTACTCTCCATGTGAAGTCCTCATAGGAGGTCACACTGGCATGCCCTAGAGTGCCTCCCCCTCCCAGTGCAATGTGGCCATCTTGATGGCCTTCTACCTCTGTCATCCGGTTGAGCTGGAAGTATGTGCCCAACTTCTCTACCCAAGCACGTGCTGCGTAGTGCCATCATAGGTAGGAAAATAGTTTTTCCCAATAGAATGATGTAGCTCATAGTTTTGCATGCCATAGCCCTTCCCCTTTTCATTTTGTTTGAGCTTGCAAAAGTCTTTGAAAGTTAGAGCTTCTCTGAAGTCTGCCCCCATGGACTGCCACTCCCGGAAATGCTCCCCCATCAACGATGGATCCTCTCCTCCACCAATTTCACCTTGCACAAAAGGTATAAAAGAGAGTAAAATGGCTCGAGTTTGCTCACTCGAGGATGGTCGCTGCACAGTTGGTGAAAGGTGATCAAATTGTTGAGAGACCCCTGAAGTCTCTCCAATGATAAACTCCTGATGAGTGCTCTGCTCCCGGTTCTGCATCTTGATCGCGTCCAGCATCTCCTTCTGCCCTTTGCCAAATCACTCAAAGCCTTCAAGAGACTGTCGAAAGCCATCTCTTCACTACTCTTGGGCTCACCCATATCTTCTTCCACCATAATCTTCCCACTATCCTCTGTGTCTGGAGTAATCTCCAACTCCCTTTCCCTGCTCTGGTACCTCTGTCTCCTGTAAGTAATATTCTATCGGTCCTCCTTACTCATAGAAACGTTTTCCCATGACTGAGCCAAAATCTAAGCTCTAATACCAATGTAATGTTCCAAACTTAAATAAACAGTGATATGCAAAACAAAATCGATTTATAACTCAAAAAATTAAAACAATCAACAAATGCTCAATAAACTCCAGAAGTGAGAACCAACTGAGCCATTTTATTAATGAAATGGAGCAAGTACAATAGTATGGAGAAATGCACTTGGGCTTGCCTCAAGGGCAAGCTTGACAAAACCTAGGTGATAAACAATAATCTCAAAGCTAGAAAATGACTGCTCCTCTAACGCTCTGCGTTGCCCCTAGAAACTTCATTGTTGGCTGGAAAGGAACGGCAAGAAACCCCATCTCTGGTGCTCAGAAAATGTTGAAACTTTAGACCCAAGCTCCTTGGCCAAAACCCACAAAAAAGTAGAAAGGTTTGGCCTGAATCCAACCTCCAAACTGCTCAATAATACGACTTGCAAGCAATTCCAACGAAAACCTCCTACAAGCTCCGAAAATGAAGCAATCTCCTCTCAAAATGTTTCCCGTAACCTCCTTGGTAAAGTTCAGCCTCAAATACTAATACTCTACACTCCACGTGAGTACCAAGTGTTGCCTCTACGCTGGCCCAGGAAGTGCAAAAGTGACCTGCAAAGAAGCACACTCCTCCAGTTCCCAAACTCTCCAAAATGACAACAAACTTCCTATGCCTCCTCTTCGGAAAATCTCCCAACCAAACTCCACTGCAAGACACCACAAGCAAACTCGGTCTCCTATTCATTGCGTCCTCCCGTAATACACACCACTTGGAGATGAATGCAACCGCTGGAAATCACAATGAGATCCTCCTCTTGAAGAATGAAGAAAAACCTTCCTAAGGTGGCACTCGAAGTGCCTCGAAGAAAGGGTGAGTTCTTCGCTTGAAGAACTCTTGCTGAACAACAAGTGACTTGGCTAAGAAAGTTGAGCAACCAAAGAGAAATCGATATGCCAAAAGATGATCGAAATGAGGAGAGCTGCCTCCCTTATATAGATTTCGTGGAGCACTTTTCCCTCTAATTCTACCTCTATCGCAGGCCCTCACGTAACCATCTCCATGCAAAACATAAACACCTCCATGCGAATCGAACTAGGGAGTGCGTATTTCCCTAGTGTGGGTGGCCCCCATGTGTAACTTAACCACAACAAAAATAACTTTTCCTAAGTCTATTCTCTAAATAAAATCGAATGGGACACACTATCTCCAAAATTGGCCCCATAATATAGTAACTTATCTTGTTCCAAATTAATTTAGGAAGGGACATGACAAAGAAGAAGAACATAATATCACAAGTAACTGTTATGTAAGGAAAAGTTAAATAAAAATGTTGCCCTGATCAATTTTCCAACATTTTACAAGCCAATTTTTGTTCTTCAGGATAAGGGTTATGACATATACTTTCGAGGACAAAAGTTGTATCTGAAGCACTAGGATTTGAAGTTAGTGAAGGAGATTGGGGTGAGAAGCAACAAGTTGTACAAGCTGCAGTTAAATGCTCCGAAGGCACTAGTTAGCAACAACATTAGTAGAGATATGGGAGAGCTATGGCATAGGAGGGTGGGTCATGTCCATCATGGAGCACTTAAGTTGCTCAGAGAGACTGTGATAGGTATTCGAGAAGTGAGTACAAAGCATGATGATGTGGGCAGAGGGTGCGTACTTGGGAAGTTCGCGAAGGCAACATTTTCAAGGAGTAACAATAGAACCAAGGGTGTTCTAGACTTGATACATTATGATATTTGTGGTCCAATATCGACAAAGTCTCTCAGGGGTTATGAGTATTTTGTGACTTTTATTGATGACTTCTCCAGGGAGATTTAGATTTACTACTTTAAGACAAAGGACGAAGTCTTTAGTCGCTTCCAAAATTTTAAGGCTTTGGTGGAGAATTCGACAGTCAAGAAGATTAAGGTTATTCAGACAGATAATGGGGGTGATTACATCGAGAAATCCTTCAAGGGTTTCTGTGTGAAGGAGGGAATCAAGAGGGAATGGATAATTCCATAGAACCCACAGCAGAATGGGGTTGCAAAAAGAAAGAACAGAACAATAGTTGGAGCAGTGAGGGTCATGCTATATGATCACGATATGCCTAAGTATCTTTGGGCAGAGGCATGTAGCAAAACAATTTACATTCAGATTAGTGTCTCCGACAAGGTGTTGGGAAAGATGACACCTGAGGAGGCATTTACAGGAAAGAAGCCAAAAGTCGGACATTTTAGGATTTTTGGCAGTATCGCATATTGTCACATTCTAGATGAAAAGCGCACCAAGCTAGATGCAACTACAGAGAAGGGATATTTTGTTGGGTATAGTAAAATGTCCAAGGCATATAGGATCCATATTCTAGGGAGTAATACGATCATCGTGAGACGAGACATAAAGTTCTAGGGGGAGAAAGCTTTTAGGAGATATCACAAGTTGCCAATAGTTGATTAGAGTCAGCAAGAGGAAGCTATGAGGGTTGAACAACAATCTCAGGCTCAGGGCGCAAGTACTAGTACAGTGACTAGTACGGTCACAGGTATAGGTGTTGAGGAGAGTTTGCAACATGTGGAGCAGTAGCAAAGATAAGGAGCTTGAAGCTCCATCCACTATAAGTGGGAGAAGGAATTGTGAGGTGCTTCAGATGTTAAGAGATGCGCAGGAGTTTGTGGGAGCTCCTAGATCGAGCACTCAGGACAAGAGACTACCAGAGAGATATTCAGGTTATAAGACATTAGTGAGTGAGCTCATTGACAGTGAGCCTTCCAGTTATCAGGATGTTGCACAACATTAGGTGTGGCAGGCCGCAGGATGCTATGGTGGAGTACAACTCCATCATCCTGAACGATGTTTGGGAGGTGGTGCCTAGACCATTGAATAGGGAAGTAGTTGGTTCCCATTGGATCTATAAGATCAAGCATGCTGCAAATGGCAGCATAGAAAAGTTCAAGGAAAGGTTCGTGGCCAAGGGTTTCTCTCAGAAGGAGGGAATAGATTATGAGGAGACATTTGCTTCCGTGGCCAGGGATACTTCCATTAGGGCCGTTATCTCAGTTGCAACACAAATGGGATGGAAGATCCATCAGAGGGATGTCAAGATGACATTCTTAAACAAACTTATAGAAGAGGAGGTGTGCATTGAACAACTAGAGCGTTTTGAGACGCATGGGAGGGAAAACCATGTATGCAGGCTGAAGAGAACGTTATACGAACTCGAGCAAGCTCCCCGGACATGGTATGGTTGCATTGATTGTTACTTGTAACAAATGAGCTTTGTGAAAAGTGAGGTAGATTTGAACCTATGGTTGGAGGTGAGCCACTCATTCTCATGTTATATATGGGTGATCTGTTTTTGACTGGGTTACCAGGGCTCATGGAGGAATGTAAGAGGAACTTAGTAGTAGAGTTTGAGATGAAGGACTTGGGGCTGATGCATTATTTTCTAGGACTCGAGGTGTGGTAGATAAATGGGGAGATCTTCGTTGGCCAAGGAAGATGTACTATGGAGATCTTGAAGAAATTCAGGATGTTGGACTGTAGACCCATGTCTACACCTATTATAACCAATTGGAAGAAAATTGATGCATCAAAGCAGGAGGCAATGGACCCCATTTTATATAGACAACTTATTGGCTCTCTCATGTATCTAATCAACACAAGGCTGGACATTTGCTTTGTGGTCGATACTCTCAGTCAGTTCATTGTTGGAACCAAAGAGGGTGCATTGGACATCAATGAAGCATGTGTTGCAGTGTCTACGCGGTACAATTGAGTATGGGTTGAGATAGACTCGGGATGATGGTGTTAGGTTGATAGAATATACCAATGCAGATTGGGTAAGTAATGCGGTAGACATGAAACACTTTAGGGCGTTGCTTCAGCATTGGATCAATGGTTGTCTCTTGGTACAAGAAGAAGCAAAAGTTGGTTTCATCAAGCTCTGCAGAAGCAAAGCACGTGGCAACAAGCATGGCTACATGTGAGCACATATTGCTTCAAAAGCTACTAGTGGCACTGTTTGGTGAGAAGATGGAGTCAACCATTATTCACTGTGAAAATTCAAAGTTGTGTCAAGCTATCTAAGAATCCAGTATTTCATGATAGGTCAAAGCATATTAACGTTAGATATCATTTCATCAGGGATTTTGTACAATGTGGATCAGTTCGACTATTGTATGTTCCTATAGATCAACAGGTTGTAGACATTTTGACCAGGGAATTGGGTAAAGCAAAGTTTGTTTTCTTCAGGGATAATTTGGGTGTTGTGGAGAATACCTTCCTCGCTAAGAGGGAGTGTTAATTATTTTAGCTTAGATAGGTGTTCTAGTCTTGAGAGGTGTGTTATTGAGGCCAGGAACCCAGAGGATTTAATGATCTCCAAGCCCATGTAATATTTCCTAAGTTTCACCTAGGGAAAATATCTTAATTATGTCAATTATTCATTTTTTAAAGATAAGTCTAGACGCAGGAAAAGTGGATAATTAATTAGCATTAGTTGGGATTGCTGATTTTTCATAAGTCTTCTAAACTGGTAATTACTTCTGATGATTTCTTAATTTAATCTTTCTTTCATTCACATTCATCATAAAGTAATTATACAAAAGACATTAACAGTAGAAACAGAATGCTAGTAGGATCATAAAGAGACAACCAAACAAGAAACACAAGAATTTTACCTTGGGAAAACCCACATGGGAGAAAAACCCAACAACCTTTTCCTTAGAGAAATTAGTCAATTTAACAAGAGATACAATATTATATTTCCAATAAAAACGGAGGTCAAATAGACCATAAACAGACCTAGGTCAAATGTAGTCAAGCAAAATAAATAGCCTCAAACTTGGTCTGTTGTGCGTCAACGATTAGGCCTTCTGCCCAAGAAATATCTCTGATCAAAATTCGACCTTCTGCCTGGTTTAGAAATTCGGTCTTCTTGCAGAGATTAGTTCTTTCCAGAAACTCGACTTGCTTCCTCACTTGAATCTGCCCTCGCCTTTCTTCCTTTGCTTGATCAAAAGTAATGCAAATTGCCTTTAATAGGAGATGATCTGAATTTTTCTTTGAAGGAGGCCAAATGGTCTTTACATAGAAGTTAAATGAGGCCGAATAGACATGACTCTAGGGCTGGGTTGACTTGAAGCCGACCTTACTTTTGGAGGCAAAAATACATAATTTGAAAATTCAAATTTCCCTCTTTTTGAAGCCGACATGAAGGACATGTCTTGAATATATTATTACATTTATTTGGAGGGCTAAAATAAAAATTATGAAGACCAACCATAGCTACAAAAATTTAACACTCCCTCTTAGCTAGGGAGGTATTCATAATGATTGTCAGATGTTCCCTTGTTGAAAAATTTCTATAGGAAAATGTTCATCATTTATTATCAACATCAACATCATCTGATTAACATAATTCTAGTCAACACCTTTGACGTGTGGTAAAAATCTACAACATCAACTAGGTTACATAATTCTTGTCGGTACCTTTGACCTATGGTGCATCATCACCATAATCCTGGTTGATACTCCTAACACATGGTACAAAATTAGCATCAACTAGTCACCACAATTTTGGTCCCTTTGACACCATGGTATATAGACTAATCTTTGTTCACCATCATTCCAGTCAATATCTTTAACTCATGGTGGAACTCCAAAGGCCTCACTCTTCACGAGTAATTCTGGGCTTGATGATAAATGTGCTCACTCAACCTATTTGGAGAGTTTGAGCTTGATGCTTAAAGGCACCCACTCAACTGAGTGATCTCGGGGCTCTAGGACCATTCTTCCTAATTTCGGTCAACATACTTGACATAGGAAGATTGATTGTCCTCTATTGGACTATTCTCCCTGTTGACCGCTACGTGTCAACTACCCATAGCAGTACACCCCCTTTTTTCGCAAAAAGGGATAACGCTTGATCGTCATGTTCGTGCCATTCGATTGTCATCATCTGCCCGATTATGTTATATTGTAAACCCAGTCTGCATGTGTAAATTGTAAATAATCTTAGCAGATCTGAGTAATGTACGTAAATTGCCTAGGCAAACCTAATTTTCTAGTGATAATCTACGTTTCGGAAGGTTTTTTGTCTCACCGATCCATGATCGGCAGAGTTTTCCTTTAGTCTAACCCCAAAGCCGGAATGGATTTTGTCATTAGAATCTTAGGGGAATCCTAGTGTACTTGGTTGAGTCTATGTAAATGATCTGCTAGATTATAGTTGTGTCGCAGAACTGGGTGGTCTATGAGGGTCTATGTCAAATGGGCTTTCCCCCTTGAGATGTAAAATTGTAAAAGTCATGATGTAAAGTGTCTTGAGGGTTAGAAAATGTTTTAATCCCCTCATAAGTCCCAAGTCCTAGGTCTTAGGTGATTTTTCCATAGGGCTAAGTTCGAGGATCCAAAAATAAAAAATTAAAAAATAACTAAAAAATAAAAAAATAAAATAAAAATAAAAAAATAAATTAAAAAAATAAATAAAAATTGAAAAATAAAATAAAATAATAAAATAATAATAAGTCAAAGTTTTGAGGAAATAAATGCAGGGTTTTAATTTCTTAATATATTAAAATGCATTTAAAATTTCGACGGATGAGATTGAAAAGGATTTTGATCCTCATCGACGGTCGATATTAGTTTGACATGGATCACTCGAACTAGCCGTTGGGAATTTTTCCCTTAAATAAGGTGTCAGGGTTCATTTGAGATGAGATTAGATTTGTGAGTCTTGTGCTGAAGAAAGCTTTCTTGTAATCTTTTTCTTGTGCAATAAAGAAAGACGTTGGGGTTGAAATCTTGCTGGTGTTACTCTCCTGAAATGTTGTACGCTGTTTCATTTTTCTACATAAATTTAATTTCAGCCATTGGTAATAGCTTGTTGAAGAGTGATGTTGAACACAGGTATCTTGTTCACTCACTAGGGTTTAAATGGTAATAAAATTTCTAGAAATAATGGCAAGTATCTCCATTAGATTTGGGTTTTACTACTGTTTTTTCCCTCTTTATTGACAGTTGAAGTGAGTTGTGCAGGAAATTTAGATTGTGAAGATCAGCGGGCGTTTGGGGAAGTTCTCGGCTGAACCAGCCAACTCCCGCAAAGCATTTTCTTGAAGAGCCCAGCTAGTTTCGATTCTGGGTCTATTATTTAAATTTATCTTTTGAATGCAAAAAGGGTTTTCTGAAGTATCTCACATTAAGTTTAAAATTCTGAAAATATCACTGTGGATTATTGACAAATATGGCTGCTTAAGAGTCGAAAATTTGTAAATATTGCAAATTTTTAGCTGGTTTTAGGGTTTTCAGTTTTGTTTCTTTCACATTTTACTTCTCGGTGTTTTGTTTTTGCCATTGCAGGTTGCAGGTACAGATTTTAAAAATTTTGTGGGGTTTCATCAGGCAATCTCAAGCAAGAAAGATTTAAAATTTTAATTAAGTTTCTGGGCCATTGGTCTGCTGTTTGCGTTTTCAGTTTCTCCGCTGTTTAAGGTTGACTTTTTTTGACAGAAAATTTCGAATTATTATTATTATTATTATTTTTTTGTTGTTGTTGTTGTTAGCGGCTGGCTGGGATTTCATTTTCGTTGCAGGAAAATTTTGATTTTGTGTTAATTGTTGTTTTTCTCAAAAGCTTTCGGAATTTTTAAGGTCTGGGTGTGGATTTTAAATTTTTTACAAGATTTGGAAAATTTATGGGCTATTTTCCACTATTCCAACCTTCTCCAAATGCTGCCCACAAATATTCCTACACAGCTCTACGCTGGCCATCATTTCTACCTACGCTGGCAAAAATATCCATCACCTATCCTGCGTCCCCTCATCCTTGCTCTCATCCAGCACCCTCGCAGCTATCTGCCATCGAAATCCCTCGGCCACCTCACCCTTTTATCCACCTAAATCCTTCACTGTTGCCACTCCCACGCAGCCATATAACTACAAATCTAACCCACAGCTCCTCCTTCAAACCCTCATCCCTCCCGCATCCATCAAGCTTCACTCTTTGCGTTGCTCTTCGGCTGCTCCAAATCCATTCGTCACACTGCCATCCCTTCTCCAACTGTGTATTCCATGTCTGTGCCCGCAATTGATTTGTTCTCCCTCCCTGTTAGTTCACACCTGCGTGGGTCTCTTCTCCCTTGAGCTCATCGACTCTCTCCTTGCCGTCGCTAACCTGCTGTTGTTGCAGCTAAACCTGCAAATTTAAAAAAAAAAAATGACATACTGCCTATCGGTAGCCCATTCCTCTCCTTTCCTTTGCTCGTTGTTCCATATCTTCATTGCAGGTCTGCAAACACAATAAAAAAAAGCTGTCCATTTCAACTGCTTCTCCATCGTTGTTCTTCAACCAGCTTCTACCTTCTCTCGCAGATTCCTGGCCATCGAGCTCCTTGTCCGCAAACCTTACCTGCGTGTTTTCTTTCCCTTCCTCATCGCCTTCAACCTACAAAGAAAAATAAAAAAGGCGTGTTCTTTTTCTTCTTCTATTTACGTATGTTTGTGGGTATATGTTAGAACTAGGGTTATGTTTTGATTTTTTTTTCCATATTTCCATTTAGGATGTATAGCGTCATTTTGTATTTCAAAATTTTTGTAAAGTTCTGTTTCATTTAAATTTAAATTTTAATTAGATTTAGATTTTATTTTATTTTATTTTTCTATAGTTTAAAATTAAAAATTAAAAATCATAAAAAGTTTGAAAATAAAAAATTTGATTTTCATTTTTTTTTTTAGAATAGCTGTTGGTTTGAAGTTTAGTTTTTTTTTTTTTTTTATAAATAAAAAATCATAAAATAATAATAATAATAATAATAATAAAACCATAAAAAAGGTTTTTTTTGTTTTGTTTTTGTTCAGGGCTGAGTTTTATTTAGAATTTAGATTTTATATTGTGTATATAAATTAGAATTTAGATCTTAGTTTTAGACTTTATTTTATAATATTTAGTTTTAAATTCCATTTCATTTGTATTATTTCATCTAGTTTAAAATTTAGATGTTTTGGTCTCTTTTGATATAAGAAAAAATAATAAAAAAAATATTTAAAAAAATATTTTGAAAAAGCTTAACAAAAAATAAAAAATTCATTTTTTTGGCGTCTTTAGTGGTATCTATGTTCCATTCTCTATAGTTAAATGCACTTAATGTTTATTTGAAGTTAGCTATGTGAAAGTGGTAACTGGGTAGCATTTAAATTTTATGATCATTTAAAGCATTTGATTTTTCTTGAAGTTTATTTGCTGGATCATTATTAAAGCGTTGAGTTTTTTTTTTTTTGGAACATCTTGCATCGCTTGGGTTATTTGATGATAAGTGATTGTTTTACATGGTTTATATTTCTGCAACATTTAATAATAATCATTTAATCATTGACTCCATAAGGCACTGGTACGTTAATTCCTAAAATCAATCAAGTACTGGTATCGCCTTGCTGTGTCTCCCAACCCAGCTGGTCCATAGTTGGTCTTTCTTCATCCCATAGGGTCTATCCCCCTTAGCCTTGGGATACGACTTAAATGGAGAGATCGGGGATCAGGGTGATAGCCCCGGGTCTGAGCGTTGCCGTGACAATCTGTACGACAACACTCCCTAGTTCTGGTCATACATGACACAGAGAGAATGTTTGTCCCTGATGCTATCATATCAATACTCTAGACCATTTTCCCTAATCTTGGTGAACCTAACCTAGGGAGAATGACTGTCTTGGATGTTGTAATTTCACCACTCCATCTTGCTAAGAAAGACATGCTCAATCACTCCAAGCTTGTCCTTGAAGTATTCATACTTCATCGTGGAATAAAGGCTTTGTCAACAATCTGCTTGATTGAAGAATAGTACTGAAGCCATACTGCTTCCTTCTGTACCATGTCTCGGAACTAGATCTCACTGTGCTTCGACTTGTCATCATGGTTGTCACTTGCACTTGATCAAGGCAATCTTACAAGTAGCTTTCGAAGTCATACTACTACACAACTCGCCAACCAAGTTGTAATATACTCGACTTTTGCGGTATTGAGTGCAATAGATGTTTGCTTCTTGCTCATCCAAGAAATCATCACGGAGCCCAAACAGAAGCATTATCCTAATGAACTCTTTCTTTCTTCTGCAGTATGCCCAATCTGAATCTATGTATTCTTGTAGCTGTAGTTCACTGTTTGAGACATATCTCAAACCATAACTGACTATGCCATAACCAATTGTACCATGCTCGTACTTCAACACTTGTTGAGCCACATGTCTTGGCTCAACCATATGCCGATCGAATACTTTTTGGTTACCCTAACTGGGTGCTCTTTTTGAAACAACTTCTGCTGTGGTGATCTTGGTTGCTCCCTCTGCCACATGAGTCCTTCTGCTTTCGTCAGAAGTAAATCATATAAGATCACCCTTGATCCATCAATCTAAACCTTAGGTGCAATATTCTATTTGCAAGCAGGAGACTTCTTGATGACCCTCAAAGTCTTGAGGTGGTTCCATGTACACTTCTTCCTCAAATTATTTATGGAGAAAAATGACCTATACATCCATCTGATGTAATTCCATAACAAAAGCGACAATATTTCTAATAGAAGTGTACCTGAAAATTGATCCTCTCCCTCTTTGTGAGAGAACCTTCTATTTTTCAGTCTCGCTTTGTACTTGTCCATGTTGCCATCTGTTGCACACTAGATCTTGTAGATCCAAAGAGAAGTCACCACTGACTTCCCTTCGGCACATCAAGGTATACTTCAAATTTGCTAATTTGCCCACTCCCTCTGAGCTTGAATCTCATCTACTACAATATATCTCAACACAAATCATCGATTCTGAGGGAGTCCTCTTGTCACAAGCTTTGCTTCGTTCTTCCACTACTTCCATCGGCTGTAGAGCCTTGGTAGGCTTCGCTATGTACCTGCAATCCTGACTAGGAGGCCATGGAAGAACAATTATAACCAAGCAAAGATATAAAGACAAGAGGCTAATAATAAAACAATAACAACAATAATTAAGGAAGAGGGATATAGGTTACTTATCTTTTGAGGATTATAGGGAGATGTTAGCTCCCTCTTGATCTTAGCCTTATTGCATCAAGTTTATTAACATCGTCCTTCTCATCAACATGATGCCATTTCTTCCTTGCACGAGCTAGGGTTTCTTCTTTCAGTAGAAACATTAATCTAGTTCCAGATTTAGGGTTTTATCTGAAAACCCTAATATTTTCACATCCAAGACTTCTTGTCTTCTACTATTTACAAACCCTAGTTTTTTTAAAACTCATTTTACACCTTTTGCAAGTTTGACAGACTTTGTATAGTGCAAATTCTCCTTTCCATATCCAAATGTCTAAGAATATGTAGAATCCCCATGCCTCAGAAAACAATAAAGGATATTCCATTAGAAAACAAGCAATAGTCATAATAAGAAAACATCAAGCTTTGCAAATGACTCGTCCTTTTTGAGAGAACTTTGGTCTCCAAGTTTGAAAGGGAACTCGACCTCTACTTCATTGTAAGCTTGTCATGTCAAAAGTGGACTTGCTTCATCATGACAATCATCCTTTTTCAAAATAGGTTCCATCCTTCAGTACCAAAATACTCTTAGTATCAAGAATCAATATTAGCAGCAAATGCAATGCATCTTTTAGGGCCTTTACTTAACAATGCAAGGTCTATGACAACAAATGTAATCAATACTTTTAAGAGCTTTTAGCATCAAATACAAAATCTTTAAAGAAAAACACAGGTTTGTTGTTCAACACATGTGTATGGATCACATATTTCCCTTATGTGGCTTTGTCCTGCTTTGGGCAACAATTCGCATTGTGCTAATGTCATTGCTTCTTAAAATATCAAGATGGCTTTCATGCTACAGATTAGTAGTGTATCTAACAATATTTTCTTATCATTGCACAAGCATGATCGAAGATTGTTTGTGAGACTCATCAACGAACTTGTAGGGTGAAGGGACTCCTTCAGTAGTCATCATAACTATCCTTAATGTGTTGAAATGTGTAACTAGGTTCGGTCTTCATAATATTTTATGTACTCTTGATTTTATATATTTAATGTAAAAGAAAAAGAAAATTATTATTGTCATTTTATAAAGCATGGGGTTTCATGCTCAAGGTTAAATTGTTCTAGGTCAAAGCACCCATTGTGTGCTTCTAGGTTTTGTCATAAGAGTCAAAGAAGTCAAAAGAGTCATTGTCACATGTATTAGACCCTATTGGGCATTTTGTAACAAGTCAAAAGAATTTATTTTGAGTCAAAATGTGTCAAAAATCTCCCTCCAAGACCAAGACAGTCTGCAAAGAAGAAGTCGACCTTGTTTAGGGCTATTTGAGCTCCAAGAAAGTGTATATATAAAGAGCATTCAACCTCATTTGAAGAAGATTATGAATCAATCTCATTGAAGCACAAAAGAAAGACAAGAAGACAAGCGAAGAAGAGGAAGGATCTAAGGAAGAAAAATCGAAGTTTAGAAGCCTATTTCTATCTCTATTCTCTCACATGTGCAAATTGCAGCTAGGGTTTCTGCAGTCACAAGATCATATTGAAGTTCTCCTTCTAGAAGTCGAAATAGTGTTGCTGAAAGATCAAGTTCTAAGGCCGAGTATCTAAGGAAAGAAGATCAAGCCAAGCGAAGAAGAGAGGAGGCCTAAATTAGCCTCTTTCTCCCACACATGTGAAGTTGTAGCGTTTGCAGGAGAGCCAAAAAGTTGCTGCCCTGAAGTAGAAGCCGAAATTATGAAATAGAGGCTGAAATCTGAAATTTGGAGTTGTTTGACTAGTGTTGACTTTGTGGAAGAAAAACTTCTAAAGGAGGTTGACTTGGTCTTGGAGGGGTCTCAGTCTTGGGTCTAAAGGGTCTTGGAATTCGTCATTTGAAGTTTCTATAAGAAGAGAATAATTTCTTGTGGGTTTTCCTCTCTAGGAGAGGTTTTGGCCCTGGCTAGCAGCCTACATCTTGTGTCCATTTGTTCTATTGATCTTCATGTTTTTGATAGCTGTTTGATGATAAGAACACTATAATAATCAAGAGAAGAAGAAGCTAATTATAAATACTACAATTTGAAGTAAAGAACATCACAATCAATTATCAAAGTAAAGAGAAATCACCGCAATCTAGCTGCCCTATATTTCTCAACATAATATATTCTTCAAGGATCCCTTGTTGTAAGGCAACATATCAGACCTAGTCCTATGATCTGACTAAGTAGCAGATCATAGTCCTATCTTATTTCTCACGAAAACAACTTTGATACAAGCCCAAACATATTCATTGACAAACCTATTTGGTGATCATTTCTTCTAGTTGAAGTTTACAAGAATGTTGCCAAAGTAAAACTTTTGATCTTGATCTAAATCACCATAGGTAACTTGAGCGATGATACATACCTTTCATTCCAAGCATCAAACCACATATTTATAGCTTCATTGTTCTCTTTATAGGTATGGTAGTCAGAACAAATCTTCAAGGAGAACACTTCAAAAATTTCCATTAAACATTAGTTCAATACCTTCCACAATTTAAGGATTAAAAGTAGACTTCATGCACAAAAGATAATAGAGATATTTTCAAACTTCTTTTGGCTTCTTCTTGAGACTCCTCGACCTAGTCATAGAGGCTTAGATCTCTGCAATAATATGTTAGCTTTTGAATTTATATCAAAGGAAGCATTCTTCTTGAGATAGACAACTTACTTACTACATCCATCATGATGACCCTAAAAGGTGTTCATGCATGCTTATATTTTTGATTCCAGTAACATATACAATCTCTTATGGCTGCATCATATATAATAACTCTTGACTTTCTTGCTCATGATGGTTCCTATCTTACACGGATCGGCTCCTTTACTCATATAATGTATATCTTAGCTTTGACCTAGTCCTTTTTGAACTTGATCTGATGAAACAACTTATTCAGTGATCCATAATAAAATCACTGTCCATTGCAATAATCCATTTGTATTTAAATTCAACCAATCAACATCAATCAAGTCCCTTTTGGATGTACAGTGCGCTCCATAGTCTAAGGATTATAAGCAACAACTTTATGTTGGAGTTTCTATTGATTGAGGTATTTCATGCCTCTGGGCTTCTCTTGATCACCACTCCCGAGGTCTCTTGGCCTCCTGGTGTTTACAACCTTGATCTGAGGCTTTTTGGCTTACATGTAATATCCCGTTTCAGAGATTTTCCCCAAAACCCTAGTAAACTCCAACCAAATACGCACAAATAATATAATAACCGGGAAACTCAAAATGATAAAAATAACAATGGTGTAACATATAATTATATAAGCAAGAAATATAGGTAGATACTCGAGAAATGCAGAGAGAAATGCTAAGCCATTTTATTATACTGAGTAATGGAATGAGTACAGGAGGTGATTAGAAGGATGGCACCTCGACTTGCACCAAGAAAGTGAAGAAATACACTCAGAATAACAAAGGAATGGCCTCTGCGTGGATGCTGCTGGAAAACCGCTGTGCTGCTGCTACTGCTAGAAATAAAATGAGGATTTGGGGCTGTTCGCCTCCTCAGAAAACGCCGAAACTCTGGAATCCGCCCCTACTCAGAAAACCCAAAAAAACCCAGAAAGCTTTTCTGAAATGGCCGACCCCCGAAAATTGCCCCCTTGGGGAATCACGCAATCCCTCAAGGCCCCGCGCTGCCACTGAGTAGAATCCTCCAAAATACTGCCTGAAACTCTACCAAACCACTCCAATATGCAAGAGCTGATCCCTTGCTCAATATCCCAGCTCAACTCCTCCACAAATCCTCAATCCGGAACTGCTCCTAGAAGAACTGCGTCCCTCTCTCTCAAGACTGCGCAGTCTTCCAATGCTCAGCTCCACCTCAATGCCAAAGATCAAAACTACTGCAAAATGACTGCTGAAAATACCTTGCCCGAGTAGGCACTCGAAGTCCCCCAGGGCTAAGGGTGAGATCTCCGAACGGAGACACTTAGTGCACTAAATAGTGCTACAGATAGGCTAAACAGCCAGCGTGCTCCAAGTCGAAGTGACTAGCTCAAATGCTCATAATCAAATGACAAAATGAGGGGGCTCCTTTCTCCTTTATAGCATTGGCCTCTCCCAATCCCAAGGCTCACCTCCTCCAGCGTAATCCCCTCTTGCCACGTGTTCCCTTTCCATCTGCACAGTCCCTCCAAGTGTCTATGTGGGCCCCATCTCTGCATGGACCTTTGGCCCCCTTGGCTCCCCTTTAAGTCACAGCGTTGTGCTACTAGGAAGTGAATTTTTTCTAAAAGTGAGTTATGTCCCTTTTTCCTCACCTTTTTATTTACAGATAACTATAGAAGGCAAAATTGAGCAAAATCTAATATTCTAATTAGCCATGGCTAATTAGGAATATTACAGTCTCCCCCCGACAAAATGTTGCTTGTCCTCAAGCAACTGAAGTGATGGATGCTGCAAAATTTTCTCACTCTCCCAAGTGGCATTCTCATCTGATAAATTCTTTCACCTCACCAAGAATTCTGGGACCGTCCTGCTCCGTAGCTGCCTCTCCCTGGTATCAATAATAACCTTTGGCTGCAACACCAAATGCCCCTCATCATCAGTGGGTGGTAGCTCATCTGTCACTATCACATGCTGTCCCAACGTCTTCTTCAGGCATGATACGTGAAAAACGTTATGAATCTTGCTGCCTTGGGGCAGCTCGAACTTGTATGCTACCTGTCCAATGCTGCGTATCACCCTGTATGGCCCATAAAAGCGGGGCTTGAGCTTTTTAGCCCCCTTATGCTTCAGTGACGACTGCCGATATGGCTGTAATCGTAGGTAGACCAAGTCTCCTACCTCAAACTGTCTCTCCACTCGACCCTTGTCAGCATACAACTTCTACTGGTTCTGCGCTGTAGCCATGTTATCCTTGAGAGCTCGGAGAATATCCTGACTCTCTTGGATCCAAATCTTGGCTCTCGGAGCCTTGCTAGCACCAAACATCACGTCAGCAAAAGACAAAGGATGATATCCATACAAAGCATAGAATGGTGACATACCGATGGACATGTGATGTGTAGTGTTTTAGCAGTACTCCCCTAGATGTAGCCACTTCAGCCATGCTTGCTGCTGTCCACTGACATAGTTACGCAAGTAGCCCTCCAGCCACTTGTTAACTATCTCTGTCTGCTCGTTCGTCTGTGGGTGATAACTGGTACTCGATGTCAACTTCGTCCTCACCAACCGGAAAAGCTCCTGCCAAAATCCGCCCATGAAACTGCTGTCCCTGTCATTGGTGATGGTCTTGGGAAGAATATGTAACTTGAAAATCTCTCTGAAGAACAGCTCGGCCACCTGCACTGCTGTGTAGTGTGCAGATATGGCGAAAAAGTGTGAGTATGTCAGCTTATCAACGATGACAAAGATGTAATCCTTGCCCTGTACCATGGGCAACTCTGTGATGAAGTCCATCGAAATACACTCCCATTTCCCCTCCGAAATGGGAAGAGGCTGCAATAGTCCTGCTAGATGGTTCATCTCCCCCTTGTTCCTCTGGCAAACATCGCACTCCCGGACATGCTGGAGTACGTCCTCCTTGAGGCCCTTCCATGGGAACCTCTCTCTAATGGCCCTGTAGGTTTTGGTAAACGCCTAATGACCCGCCAATGGTGAATCATGTGACGCTTGAAGTATCTTCTTCTTGATCTGAGACCCCCCAGTTAAGAAGATCCAGTCCCTATAGTAGATGATCTCATCGACCACCTTGTACCTGTCATCTGCCACCTGCCCATCCAGAACCTCACATGCAAATCTATCCTTGGAGTACTCTACTAAGAGTCGAGCCCTCCGGTCTGCGTCCAAGCTCATAAGAGACAACGTGGCTGGCCTACGTGAAAGGGCATTTGCTACCACGTTGTTCTTACCCTTGACATACTCGATGTCAAAGTCATATGCTTGGATCTCGCTGATCCACTTCTGCTGCCTCTCCTGCAGCTGCTTTTGCTCCAAAAAGAACTTGAGGCTGTTGTGATCAACCCTCACCCTGAACCTGTTACCCACCAAATACTGCTGGTACTTAGCCAATGCATGCATGATGGCTAGCATCTCCTTGTCGTATAGAGAATACAACCTCTCGTGCGGAAGGAGCTTCCGGCTCTCAAACGCTATAGGGTGACCTCCCTACATCAACACTGCGCTGATCCCCTCTCCCGACGCATCACACTCCAAAACAAATGGCTGCGTAAAATCTGGCAACGCAAGCACTGGGTAGAGCTGCTCATAACCTCCTTGAGCCTGTCAAAGGCTCGCTGCACTGTATCCGACCAACTGAATGCCCCCTTCCTCGTCAAATCCGTCAGGGGTGCAACAAGCTGTGAGAAACCCTTGACGAACTTCTGATAGTAAGTACAAATGCCAATGAATCCTCGAAGTTCCATCACATTTCTCGGCTTCGGCCAATCTCTGATGGTCCTGATCTTTTCCTCGTGGACCCTCACTCCGTCCACTCCTATGATGTGTCCCAAGTATAACATCTTCGTCAACCCGAACTCACATTTGGAGAGCTTGGCATAGAACCGCTGCTCCTCCAAGATGCGCAATACTGTGTCAATGTGCTGGAGATGCTCCTCCCAAGTCCTGCTGTAAATGAGGATATCATCAATGAACACCAACACAAACTTCCTTAAGTGACTGTGGAAGATGTGATTCATGCAAGACTGAAATGTAGCTGGGGCGTTGGTTAGCCCGAAGGGCATCACCAGAAACTCAAAGTGCCCATAGTGACACCTGAAGGCGGTCTTGGGAATGTCCTGCTCCCTCACGTGAATCTGATGGTATCCAGATCTCAAATCAATCTTTGAGAAGAACCGTGCTCCTCTCAACTCATCCATCAACTCATCGATCCTGGGTATGGGGTATCTGTTCTTCATGGTCTTCTTGTTCAGGGCCTTGTAGTCAATGTACATCCTCAATGTGCTGTCCTTCTTCTTCACCAACACCACGGAAGAAGCAAAAGCACTCGTGCTCGGCTGAATGTGCCCAAGAGCCAGCAACTCGTGAATGGCTCGCTCAATCTCATCCCGATAGGCCTTGGGATGCCTATAGGGGGTAGTAATCACTGCCTGTATGCCCTGCTCAAGCTCAATGGTGTGCTCAAACCCCCGTTCCGGTGGCTGTCCCGATGGAATCTCCCCAAACACTGTGGCATACTGGTCAAGGATGGCCTGTATCTCTGGGTGCACCGTCTGCCCTCTAATGCACGCAGCTCCACTGCCCACTCTATGTCTCCCTTCCAGAAGACTGCCACCATCCGATGAGCTGAAACAGTCTGAGGTGGGTATGTGTGCTGTCTCTGTATCTTCTCATGCCTCCCTTTCTTCTCATCATCCACTCCATCTCTAGGGCCTTCCAATCTGTAGTGACCTTCCCCAGAGTGATGAGCCACTGAACACCCAATACTATGTTGGTGTCCAGAATATTGACCACGAAGAAGTGGTCAGTCAGTGTGTAGGTGCCCATCGTCACTGATAACTCTAGAACATAATGAGCACACACCATGGTCTGATATCCTGGGACCAAAACTGAAAATCCATCGAAGCTCTCTATCGGTATACCTCTCCCCTCAACCATCTGTGCATTGATGAAGTTGTGGGTGGCCCCCCTGTCAACGAAAACTGATACTCTCTGGCCACGTACTGTCCCTCGTACGCGCAGCGTCAAATACTTGGGAACTCCTCGCAATGCTGCAAGGGCTCCTCCGGTAGGTGCAAAAGCTGCACCACCTGCTGCTGGTGGTGGAGGCGGCAAGGGACCCTGCATGGCATGACTATCGCTTATGTCCACATCATCCTCCTCATCCTCTTCCCCGCTGCTCTCGGAGAAGACCTCAATAAAATGTGCTTTGCCAACAACACATCTATGTCTTGGTGCCCACGACTCCTGACAGGTAAAGCACAACTGATTCTTCTTCAACTCCCTCCTGGCATCATCATCACACTGTACTTGTCCTGGATTTCCCTTCGGAGGCAGAATCCTCACATCCCTCCCCCTAAGTTGAAAAGCCTATCACTGGGGGTAAGGTGTCTGGGTCCTGGGTAAGACATCTTGTAAGTCCCGGGTCCTGCTAACAGCATCCTGAAGGGTGGTTGGTCTAGCAGATCTGACTAGACCCCGAAGTGGCTCTGCTAACCCCTCAACATACATGTAGATCCTCCGTGCCGTGGATAGATCTGGCACCATCACTGAAACCCTCAAAAAGTCCGCAGTGTAGGTCTCTGGGCTCCCTGTTCTGGATCCCTCTGGTCAAACCTCTCCATCAATCCCTTGGTGAACTCGGCATACGTCGTCACTGTGGAATGCCCGAGTGTAACCATCCCATGGAACCACCAATCCTGGGCCTCACCATCCAAATGTAATGTTGCCACCTTGATGGCCTCTGTCTCCGACATTTGGTTAAGCTGGAAATAGATGTCCAACTTCTCCACCCAAGACCTTGCCGAACTATTTGATGAGCCATCAAACGTAGGCAAGTGAAATCTACTAGTAGTGCGTTGGGTGTCTCCATCATGATAATGCCGGTATCCTTTGTGATGGTCGTGGGGTCTATTATCCCGCTGGAGCTGAGCAAAGTCTCTGAATGAGAGAGCATCCCTGAACTCCTGCCCATAGGCCTGGTACTCTGCAAAATAATAGCCCATATGACCGGGCTCTGCCTTCTGCTGTGCTTCGGCCCCCGTATCTGCTCCTAGGAAAGTGGGCATGGTAGAGCGTATAGGGGCATGTGAGGCCACTTGCTGAGTAGTATCACGCTAAGTGGCACCCTGCTTTGGCAAATGGTGAGATGCACCCGATCCCTCTCCAACCTGGAAAACTCATGGGCTCTCACGCTGTCTAGCCTCCATTGTCGTGAATCTCTGCCCCATCACCTCGATCTGCCTCGACAAATCCTGCACTGATTTGATGAGCATGTCCGCAAATTTCTTCCCGTCATCATCTGCCATCGGATTCTCCTGCTCTGCGTCCACCATAAGCTTCTCCTGTCCTGCGTACACGACAGGCTCCTCCTGTTCTGCGTCCACCACTGGAACACAGTGTCCCTCTCCGTAGGTGTTCTCTAACCTACGCCCAGCGTCTCTGTATCTCCTACCTCTGCAACAGATGTAGGGGTTTTCCCCTGGTGTCATAGATTGCTAGCTCCACAGGCTGAGCCAGATCTATGCTCTAATACCACTGTAATATCCTGGTTTAGAGATTTTCCTCAAAACCCCAATAAACTCCAACCAAATACGCACAAATAATATAATAACCAGGAAACTCAAAATGATAAAAATAACAGTGGTGTAACATATAAGCAAGAAATATAGGCAGATACTCGAGAAAGCAAAGAGAAATGCTAAGCCATTTTATTATACTGAGTAATGGAATGAGTACAGGAGGTGATCAGAAGTATGGCACCTCGACTTGCACCAGGCAAGTGAAGAAATACACTCAGAATAACAAAGGAATGGCCTCTGCGTGGATGCTGCTGGAAAACTGTCGTGCTGCTGCTACTGCTAGAAGTCAAATGAGGATTTGGGGTTGTTCCCCTCCTCAGAAAACGCTGAAACTCTGGAATCCGCCCCTACTCAGAAAACCCAGAAAAACCTAGAAAGCTTTTCTGAAATGATCCCCGAAAATCGCCCCCTTGGGTAATCACACAATCCCTCAAGGCCATGCGCTGCCACTGAGTAGAATCCTCCAAAATACTGCCTAAAACTCTACCAAACCACTCCAATATGCAAGAGCTGATCCCTTGCTCAATATCTCGGCTCAACTCCTCCACAAATTCTCAATCCGGAACTGCTCCCAGAAGAACTGCGTCCCTCTCTCTCAAGACTGTGCAGTCTTCCAATGCTCAGCTCCACCTCAATGCCAAAGATCAAAACTACTGCAAAAAGACTGCTGAAAATACCTTGCTTGAGTAGGCACTCGAAGTCCCTCGGTGCTAAGGGTGAGATCTCCGAACGGAGACACTCAGTGCACTAAAAATGCTGAGACAGGCTAAACAGCCAGCGTGCTCCAAGTCGAAGTGACTAGCTCAAATGCTCATAATCGAATGACAAAATGAGGGGGCTCCTCTCTCCTTTATAGCATTGGCCTCTCCCAATCCCAAGGCTCACCTCCTCCAGCGTAATCCCCTCTTGCCACGTGTTCCCTTTCCATCTGCGCAGTCCCTCCAAGTGTTTGCGTGGGCCCCATCTCTGCGTGGTCCTTTGGCCCTCTTGGCTCCCCTTTAAGTCACAAAGTTGTGCTACTAGGAAGTGACTTTTATTCTAAAAGTGAGTTATGTCCCCTTTTCCTCACCTTTTTATTTACAAATAACTATAGAAGGCAAAATTGAGCAAAATCGAATATTCTAATTAGCCATGGCTAACTAGGAATATTACACTACAAAAGGTAGTCTGAGGCCAACCCTGAGGTCTGTCAACCTTTTGTATCTTTTATCTAAGGTTTTCGACTTTATAGGGACAAACCGAAGGCCCTTTAGGACCTCCTCAAATAACCTTGGCCTTCTTACAGGATTTTGGACTAGGGCATCTTGTGACCAG
Source organism: Pinus tabuliformis (assembly GCA_031772625.1). Taxonomy (NCBI): domain Eukaryota; kingdom Viridiplantae; phylum Streptophyta; class Pinopsida; order Pinales; family Pinaceae; genus Pinus; species Pinus tabuliformis. The sequence goes on along the minus strand of CM062809.1, from coordinate 159,785,946 downwards.
GACTGAGATAGGTAACTTGGATTACTTTTAGGGCATATTCCTTAAACATAGAGATTAGATAACTGAGTATTCTTCTTCTTTCAGGCTGACTTGTCAAGGCTGCTCTTTCACCCATGCTTTGCTACCATGTTGTTTTTTCATAACTCTTTTAAACTGATCATTACTTATGATTTCTTAATTTAATCTTTCTTTCATTCACATTCATCATAAAGTAATTACACAAAATACATCAACAATAGAAACAAAATGCCAGCAGGATCATAAAGATACAACTAAACAAGAAACTCAAAGATTTTATCCTGGGAAAACCCACATGGGGGAAAAACCCAAAAACCTTTTCCTTAGAGAAATTAGTCAGTTCAACAAGAGATACAGACTTATCTTTCCAATAAAAACAGAGGTCAAACTGACCATAAACAGACCTAGGTCAAACCTGGTCATGCAAAATAAGTAGCCTCATAAACATGGTTTGCTGTGCCTCAACGATTAGGTCTTCTACCCAAGAAATATCTTTGATAAGAATTCGACCTTCTATTTTGTTCAGAAATTTGGTCTTCTTGTAGAGATTAGTTCTGTCCGGAAACTCAACTTGCTTCCTTACTTCAATCTGCCCCTGCCTTCCTTCCTTCGCTTGATCAAAAGTAATGCGATTTTCCTTTAACAGGAGATGATCCGAATTGTTCTTTGAAGGAGGCCAAATAGTATTTATATAGAAGTTAAATGAGCTCGAATAGACACGACTCTAGGATTGGGTTGACTTGAAGCTGACATTACCTTTGGAAGCAAAAATACACAATTTGGAAATTCAAATTTCTCTCCTTTTGAAGCCGACATGAAGAACATGTCTTGAATATATTATTACATTTATTTGGAGGGCTGAAATAACAATTATGAAGACCGATCATAGCTACACAAATTCAACAGGGATAAGATCGATTTTCATCTTGAAGCTTGTAGAAAGTTTCTAAGTTGATCTTAGCCATCAATTGGATCAAGTGAACTTCTAATCATGGCCATTCATTTGTGAATGAGAGATTATAAAAGGAGATTGATGGGAAGAATTGGACACACATTGAGTGGGTGATTTTTCAGAGACACAAAGAGGGTTTCAGCAGAAGTGATTGGGAAGAAATTTGCTGGAGTTTATTCTTCACAGAGGTTTCTAGTTTCTAAGTGACAAAAGCGGACCAAATTATCCAGTTTACTAGTGTGAATTTCCAAATCAAATTTCTAGAGGCAGTGCGAGTTGCTGAAAAGGTCAGATCAAGCTTCCAATGGTAGTGCGGATTGGCAGGAAGGGTAGTGAAGGGTGTTCATTGTGTGATTGGTATCTCGTATTTTCTATTGCAATTTTATTTTGTGAATGGTGTTGTTCTTGTCGTTATTCATTACTTCCAACAAAAGAATTAATTTGCCGTGAACAAGTAATAGGAAATAATTATCTAGGTTAATAGCACCTTTTGGGTAGCTAGAGATCTCATACAAAATGAATGTACTGACCAAAGAATGGGTGAGAGGCATTTGAGGCTGGCTATCTGTGGATCATTGTAGGGGTTTCCGGCTAGCAAATTACATCATAGGAGAAAAAATTTCTCCTAGGGTTACTCATGCATATGGATAGGTAATAAGGTTGATTCCAATTGCTCCTTATTATTATATTATTCTCTCTAATGTGCCTATTTATTAGTTATTACTCTCCAACAACTAAGTGGGCATATTTCACGATTATCACCACATTATATTAATTACCTCCCTTGCGTACTATCACAACAAAATCTAGCACCTTAGTGCAAAGCCTTACTAGGTGACAGATGCACAACAATAGGAGTGTAACTAATGTCACCTTCGCAACTGCTCATGTTTTAGTGAAAGATAAATATCCAACACAAAGGAGGCTTCCCTAGTAGATCTTAGCGATCAAATAATTCAATCAATATAACCTAAATGCTACCGAAGAGTTCTACAATGATTTACCACCAACAAACAAGGTTAAGCAATTATGATTTAAGGTGGTTTATATGTAATTTCCAGATTTGAGTTCAAATGGTCTTATGGCTCATCTAAAGGCTTAGGCCAATCAATATAGGCTCAAAAGCTTCTACAAATATACACAATCATGCAATTACACCTTGATGAAATAAACTAGCATGTAAAAGACAGAAGTTGCAGCAATATACCAGATTATTACAGCAATAGATTTAGCCTCAGAAACTATGATAATAAAGTGGAGAGTCGGAGACTAAGGGCTAAGACAAAGAGTAAATATGAGATTAAATTACAACAAATTTTAGTGGTTAGAAAGGTCTATAACAACAATAAAGCCTTGGCATCAGCCATAATTAATGAATGGAATATGTACATAAAATGTAACTTTTACTTATCCAATGCATTTCAAATGATGTCTAACGCTAGGACAATAACATTCAGGTCAATAAATGCTAAAAATATATGATTTTTCTGTAATAAAGGCCTAATTTACCCTAGAACAAAAAAAATGATTGTAACTTTATAAGAGTATAATTGATTGTCACAATAGAGAGAGGACTAGTGACTTTCTTAATGTAGGGCTAATGGACTCTAGGAACAAACACAATTAAGGATTTTGGAGTGAATGCAAGACTCAAAAAGACTAGGGTAAGTTAACCTACTTATCCTAGGCTTTGAATCAAGTCTCTCAATTTCCAAAGATGAATTAAAGGAAGGAGCTAACATGCTACTTCCTCGAAGTCTTGGAAGGAGGGTTCGTTTTAGAAGAATAATGAAACAAATATAATGCTAACATGCGTAATACTTGATTACACTCATCCAATAAAACACTAACCAAGATAAAAGAAGTTAAATTACTAGATTTATCATGTATTCATCCAAGCTTCACCATAATCACCTGTGAAAGAGATCAAATCCACATCAACAAAGTCCCCAAGAGAGTCGCTCAACTAGTGCTCCATCACGAACTAGGGAAAAGAGAATAATCCATGAGATATGTGTCTGTCAAGTTGTGCAATGATCCATATGAACCAAGCAATTCCATTTATATACAAGGAAACCAAACAATTTAGTTCAAACTAGCTAAAAGCCCCTAAAACATACAAATCCATGATACAAGGTGGATAGGTCATCAAGCCAACCCCCAAAATAACCTCAAAGATAAAAATACAATGCTGAAACTTGAAAAAGGCTCCAAAAGGCCACACATGTGAGTATAGAGGCCTCAAAAGGGTGACATCATCCTCAAAAGATATGTCCATCAAGAGGTGCAATGAGTAGTCCAAGGGGCATGTCTCCGCATGAAAGGTCATGTCTCATCATCAAAAAGTGTCCTTTCAAGTCTCCGCCCCCACCCCCCCCTTCCCCCCCCAATGATATCCTCCTCAGCCTCACATCATCTACCAATTCATTTAATTTTGAGGATGGACCCCTGCAGGGGGCATCCTATAGTATCCCCAAATACCAGGAAGTTCTAATTTTTGCAGGGTATTTCCCCACTGAAGTCCCCAAGTATGGGGGATACAGCCCTGAGGAACACTGGTATTTAAACATATATGTGAATCTGGTCCATACTAATTGTTGATCCACAAATGCCATTTTAACTATTTTCCATGATTATGATACTTTTTTTGTGCCTGTGTTGTGCAGGTGCTCTGATGGTCTTGACTCTGAAGGTCATTTCTAGTGCAGTTAACTACCAAGATGGCTTACTAAAAGAAGATGGCTTACGTGAAGCTCAAAAGAAAAACAGGCTGCTTAATTGCCCTTCATTTGTTGAGTATTTGGGCTATTGTCTTTGCTGTGGGAGTCACTTTGCTGGACCTGTTTATGAGATAAAAGACTACCTTGACTGGACGGAAAACAAAGGAGTAAGTGTTTAACATGTCCTGATGGTTTTTGAGCTTGTATCATTCAGCATGCTTTATGATATTGGGTTTTATACAAAACAATAGCTAGAGTATGTTCTGGCTCGGGAATATGGAACATAGGTCTGTTCCCTTTTTTGAATGTGTGAATTTTTTCTTTGTTTTATCTGGTCATAGTGTGAATTTCTGATAAACCTTATTTACATTTTTTCTACAATTTCATCAGATGAATTTCATTGAATATATGCTGTGAATTTTAGTGAGATATTAAAGTTTTCTGTCTGCTTTGGAGGAAAAAAATGCTTGTAATTATTATTGATGTATATCACTGAAGAATGTGGGCTTCTTCTCTGAGTTGTGAATGCTGAATCTTGTTTCGGTTTTCATGACCTATGGCTATGTAGAATCAATCATTTGCATTGGTAGATATTTGAAGTTGTAATTTTTTTCAAACACGGTGGCACTTCGTTACTGATAAAGGCTCTTAAACTTATTCAGCAATCTTGCCATGCTTTGCAGTTTTGGAGTCCATCGAGTGAGAGATCTCCTCCTTCTCCTTATGGTGGCATGCTTCGAGCATTAGCTCAAGCAGCATTGTGCTTGGGGATGTACTTGTATCTGACTTCACGATTTCCTCTGTCTCGTTTTTCTGAACCAATATATCAGGAATGGGGATTTTGGGCGCGGTTGGGCTACCAGTATATGAGTGGATTTACAGCTCGTTGGAAATATTACTTCATTTGGTCGATCTCAGAAGCTTCCCTTATTGTTTCAGGGCTTGGATTTAGTGGATGGTCAGATTCCAAGCCTCCCAAACCTAAGTGGGACCGAGCAAAGAATGTTGATATTCTTGGTGTAGAATTTGCAAAAAGTGCTGCAGAACTACCACTTGTGTGGAATATACAAGTCAGCACTTGGTTGCGATACTGTATATTTCAAATCTTTCTCCAAAGCATACTCTTGAGTCTTCATCCTATTTTTTCACCATTTGGTTTCCTCTTGATGCTTTTTGCTCTTTCAACTTTGGCTACGTTATCTAGGGGACATTACTGACTGTCATTTACATGCCTTTGAAATGTCCTTTTACTTGTTTCCAGATGTTTATGAGAGGCTAATACAGAAAGGAAAGAAGCCAGGATTTGCTCAGTTGCTTGCAACCCAGACTGTCAGTGCAGTTTGGCACGTGAGTATCACTGTGATTTTACCAAGTGAATTTTGAGTTAAATCAGATCTCATCTTATACAGGTTTCCATCTTTAAGTTTGTTTACTTGACCAATAGAGATGTTTCTACTCTTAGTTTCTCTGTAAATTTAATTTTGATTCATTCAACTACCTTGAAATATCAGAATGAAAGCCTTTGCAGCTTGAGATATTGTGAGACTTTTCTATGGAAAAACTATGTAATTTTTTTATTTTATTTTTATTTTTTATTTTTTATTTTTTCTCAATGTTTTGGGTGAGCACTTCAACCATCACCAGGGAAAACAAGTGAAAAATGAAGAACGGTGTTGCGAATGGGAATAGAGCACTCTATATATGGAAGATGATGGGTGAAGTGTTCACTCAAAACATTGTGAATAGATATATCTTACACAGTTTTTCTGAAAAAAACTCTCACAATACCCTGGAAATGACTGCTCGTTTTATGCCCTTCTAATTAGATGACTCTGCAGTCTGAAGAGGTAGTGCTTCCTTAGCTAGCAACCATGTTACTGTATTTGGATCCTCATCGATATTTTTTTAGCAAGTCAGCCTCTTTGTATTCTGATGTTCTTTTACTGTGGTATTTGCAGGGTCTATATGCTGGGTATATTATATTTTTCATTCATTCAGCTCTATTTATTGCTGGTTCAAAGGGTAATTCAATGGAATAAATGTTTGCATCACATACTTTCCAATGTACTTGGTAGCTCTGTAGGTCATATCTGCTATTGTGTTTTGCTTGGTCTTTGTTGGAAATTAATATATGATTTTATATTTTCTAATTAGATTGGTTCTTTGTTAATCTCTCACAGTTATTTACAGATGGCAACAAGCCATTCCTGAGAAGGTTCTCTTGGGTAGAGAGGCACTAATCATTGTGAACATGGTCTACACAGCCTTGGCACTAAACTATGCGTGCGTCGGATTCATGGTTTGTTTACTAAACCAGTTTAATTATTTAGTTGGGATATGTTTGCTTTTAAGATCACCAGTATTAAAATGCATAGGCCTTGTACCATTGGGGCTCTTGATCTTGTCTCTCCTTGTCACTCTGTTAATGTTTTGGATTATTGCACTGCATTGTGCTTGTTTTCATTTATGTTTTGTTACCACATATCCATCATGCTTATTGAGAAAAACCTACAATAGAATGAGGGAGAAGAAGGAATGAGAGAGTAGGAGAAGAGACATTCAACATTGAAAACATACAACACAATAGGGAAAAAAACCAAATAAGACTGGGCTTAGAGCTTATCTCTTCAGATCTTCAATAATGGTTGAATGAAACTATGAAAGCCTTCAATCTGTCCTCCAAGCTCTCACAATTCTGCTTCTCAACAAATAGTGAGAAGCCCACTTAAAACCCTGGCAAATATGAGTGAAAGAAGTGATAGGGTGAGAAAAAAATGGAGTGAAATGGGGCTTTTATCCATCCATGAACCCTAGCTGTGATTTGTGGGGTCTGTTGGTGCCTTCCTTGGGCTTTGCATGTGAAAAAACAAAAAAAATCCCAAAAATTTGAAATCTGAGAGTGTTTTGTTGGGCAGAGCAGTGCTTTTTTTAACTGGTGGGAATGCTCTGAGTTTTTGTATGGAGCTTTTTGGTAGTGCTCAGGAAGCAAGCTGTTGGGAATGCTCTCCATAGAGGTATGTAATGCCATTTTTAGCCTTGGAGTGTTCCCCTGTGGTTTTGATCTGAGAGTGTGTTCCTGAAGGTGATTCGGAGATGCTCCTGCCTGAAGCACACTTCAAGAGCTGCGGGGAGTGAAGAGAGTGGTGCTGCAGCACAACTTTGTATATATAATAACAATGTAATGAGGGATGCTTAACTTGAGAGAGGTATATGGAATGTTGGGTAGCTTATCATGGGCTTCAAAGTTCATAGATGTACTCACAGCATCATCCTTACTATATGTGACTTTTTTTATTTTCTCCAATTATTTTTGTTTATTACTGTGTCGATAAAATCCCACCAGGTTTTTCGAGTAGAGGGCATAATTCATGACAATTATTAGTCTAATATCTATCACAGAATCAAAGTGTCACTTCATGAAAATGTGTTTCTTTTCTTTGGATTTTTTAAAACCCCATAGTCAATTTGTCTAAACAAACATGGCTCTTTGGCAGTTGATATGTTTTAGTGAGTTAGATATTGAATATTCCAATGAAAGAGGAATAGAATTGTTTGCAATTACTCTCACGAAATTTATGCACAATAGTATTTTATTCCACAGTATCCTGAATATATGATTGTAGAAATAACTCTAGACTGTACTAGGTGAATGGACATAAGATCTTCATTGCAGCAATGTAGAAGTTAGAACATAGAATTGACAAAAAGCAATCAAAGATAGCAAAATAATAAGATGGCTTCCATGTACTCTGAAGACTTGACATACTGTCATGGAAATGATTTATTCATGTTCTTTTCTCTCCCTGGCTCCAGAACAGTTCTAGACTCCTTGCCATCTTAAGTCCCTATCATGTGAACTAGACAATGATTTGCTTTTACTCTTTCCTCTCCCTTAATCCAAAACAAGTTCTAGACTCCTTGCCTTTTTTAAGTGTTAAAATTGGCGACTAGGGCCAAACTCCATGTGGGTCACCTCATTTATGGCAGCTGATATTTTTCCTAGATTCCTCTTGTCAAGAGGTGTAGGATTGATCTAAACATCATCCGATTCTGACAAGTATTTATGGAGATATGAATTTATTTGTATTTACTTGACAAATTGTCAAGGGCGGCCAATAGTTAAATGTGTGGCACACATGCCCAGTGAATCATATAAATACAAGAGAGGTTGATTCATTTTCTCATCATATCATCTCCACATCTCTTCTCTCTCCTAGTCTCTTGGGTATGCATAGGAGGAAGAAGACTCTCTCACGTGGGAAGAAGAAAGAGGACGCAGTTAGGGCAACAAGCTGTGACGTGGAAGGAGGATGCAGGAAGGTACAGCAACACGTTTTGGGTGCTAGAGGACTATGTTGACCAGCATATAGGCTCCCTTGACTGCGGATTTGTGTGGGGAGTCTCTCTCTTGCTAGCCACTATTCAGATCAGCCTTGTTGACCTCTGTTTGATCACTGTTTTGGGGCAGCATTGACTGGTTAGGGCTGATTGCAAGAGCTGATATATTGACTGCTGTTTTGACCATGTTTTGAGGACTGTTTTGGGCTGCTACTTTTTGTTAAAGACTGAGTTCTTCAATTTGACTAGAAGTCAATCCGGGGTTGTTTGACCAAGTTTGACTTTGCTGATTTAGGGTTTGTTGCTGCTGATATATAATTACAGAATTCTGATTTTGTACTATTTCTCTTTGCTGAACTATTGAAGATAAAAGAAGATTTGATCAAAGGGTTTCCTCGCATTGGGGTTTATCCCTGGTTGGCCACCACATCTTGTGTCTCTTGTCTTGGCTTGTTTTCTATCGATTGTTTAATGTTCTATCTGCACTTTACTTAATGTATATATGATTGCTAATCTGTGGCTAATAAGAAGAAAAGAAGTAAATTGCTCTAAGCATAGAACATACCATAATATAACATGGTATCGAAGCTGAGGTGAAGACAAAGCCCAAGCAAGAGCAAGAGCAAGAGCAATCACCGAACACTGTTGAAGCAATCTTAAAGAAGCCATAGGGTCCTCAGCACACTTCCCTGCTGAAGACAAACTTCGTGAGAAGTTTGACTATCACGGATGGAAGATGTTTCTCGATCTAAAATTGGAAGAGCATGAACTGTTGGACCATGTGAGAGGCAATATTGTTGTGTCTCCATCAAATGCATCCGCTGCTGTAGAAGCAAGTGGACCAAGGGAGAAGTCAAAGCAAGGAAGATCATCCGGGACTCTATTGACAAGCGCTTGATGGCCTATGTTTTCGCGCTGACCACCTCCAAGGAAATCTACAATAGACTGGTGAGTTTATTTAAAGTTAATGATGAAAATCAAGTTTTGTTCCCTAGAAATAAGCTAAAGGAAATTAAGAAGGGCAAAGATGAGAGTATGCAAGCATATTTCTTAAGGATCACTGAGATCAAGAATGATCTCCTATCTATTGGGGAAGTAGTTCCTGATAGGGAAATGACACTTGGAGGACTGCCACCTGAATGGTATATATTCAGGACTACTCTTCTCAACAATAATGTAATCCCTGGATTTGAGGAATTGATGGCAAGATGCATTCAAGAAGAAACAAGGATGGAAGAGCAAGAAATGCTTGCACTTAAAGGCCATCCCTCTGCCTTCTCTTCTCATGCTAAAAGAAGAAACAATTCTAGGGCTAAATCCAAAGGAAAGGCTGGACCAAAAGGTGGAAGAAAAGGTCGATGTTACAATTGCAACAAAATGGGCCACTATGCGAGGGAGTGCCCTGATAAAAGGGACTCACACCATGACAATGATCAAAATCACTCTAAAGGCAATCATAGGAATGGCAGGTCCAATGGCAGAGGTAAAAGAAATGCCAGAAATCAAGGAAGAGGACAACCCTTCATGAAGGCAAGAAACTCCAGGTATGAATCTAACGTTGTTAACAATAAGAAAGATGAATATTATCTACCAGCGGCCCTCTCTACTACTGCTCCCCCGGACTCGCTAGGAAATTGGCTTATTGATAGTGGTGCCTCAAGGCACTTCACTGGTTACAAAGAAGCTCTCTTATCTGATAGAGAAGGAGACCAACCTGGAAATTGTTCTTGGGGACGACTCAAAATATCCCGTGAAAGGCATAGGGAATGTCACTCTTCAATTGAATAAGGGAAATACAATTCATTTACAAGAAGTATTATATGTACCTGATCTCAAAAAGAACCTAGTGTCCATTTCGGCAATGGAAGACAAAGGCTACAAGGTGGCCTTCATCGATGGCAAGGTATGTGTATGGAAAAAGAACTTTAAAGATGCTTTCACTCTTGGGTTTCGAGTTGATTCATTATATCAGGGCGGAGGAAGTTTGCTAGGTGCTATGTCTTGTGACACATCTCTTCAGTCCGAACTATGGCATCAGAGGTTTGCTCACCTTCATTATAAAGCTCTACTCGATGTGAGAAAAATGGTGACCAGGATGCCCGAGTTCAGATTAGAGCAAGAAGGTGTATGTCCGGGTTGTGCTGGAGGAAAGTTCAAAAGGGGACCGTTCCCCTCAAGCGAAAGCAAGACCTCCGATATATTGTAGTTGGTTCACTCAGACATATCCAGTATGATGCCTGTGAACTCCTTGGGAGGATATTTATATTACTTCACTTTTACAGATGATTATTTTCGCAAGACTTGGATATACTTCTTGAAAAAGAAGGATGAAGTGTTCTCTTGGTTTTGTCACTTAAAAGCCTTGATCGAGAATCAAGCCGAAAAGAAGATCAAGATCTCAAGGACTGATAATGGCACTGAGTATGAATCCAATGAGTTTCATGACTTTTGCAAAGAGGCTGGCATTAAGAGGGAGACTACTACACCATATACTCCTGAGTAGAATGGTGTGGCGGAAAGGAAGAATCGTACGATTTTGGAAGCTGTCCGTGCTATGCTCCATGATCAAAGACTTCCGAAGTTTTTATGGGTCGAAGCTGCAAATACCGCTGTATATGTACAAAACCGATGCCCTCATCAAGCATTGGGTTCCAAGACTCTCGAAGAGATGATCACTGGTAAGAAACCTGACGTATCTCATTTTAGAATTTTTGGAAGTCCTGTATATTTTCATGTGCCGAAGGAGAAAAGGAATAAATTGGGTGCATCTGCAAAGAAAGGAATCTTTGTGGGCTATGGCGAAAATACTAAGGGTTATAGAATCTATGTGGCTGGTCAAAGGGAAGTCGAGATTAGCGATGATGTCACCTTTGACGAAGATATGGTTCTTAGTAAAGTTGACAATCTTCCTACTCTAAAGGGATCTAAAGAAGCTGACACTGGGGAATCGAAGGAAAAGGAAGATGAGATGATGCCCGATGTGGAAGAACCTATGGATCCTATTGATCCTCCTGCGCAAGAGCCCTCCTCTTCTAGGAAGAGGCCTTCATGGCTTAGGGGGGACACTTGATGTTGCTGAAGGGCACGTTGCACCTAGGGGAAGAAGTTGGCCAGGTATCAGGGATACTTGACCATCATGAGCACGATCATCCAAAATGAGCCTTCGTCATTCGCAGAAGCTGTCAAGCATCAAGTATGGAAGGATGCTTTGACTGAGGAATATGAGTCCATCATGAAAAAAGATGTCTGGGATGTGGTCCCCAGACCCCAGGACAAAGTAGTTGTCGCTTCGAAATGGCTTTACAAGATAAAGCATGCAGTTGATGGAAGTGCGGAAAAGTATAAGGCTCGTTTGTCACTCGTGGCTTCTCTCAGAAGGAAGTTATAGACTATGATGAGATATTTGTACCCGTTGCCCGATATACCACCATCCACTCAATCATAGCCCTTGCTGCTTCGCAAGGATGGAACCTACATCAGATGGATGTCAAGACTGCGTTCTTGCATGGTTCGATCAAAGAGGAGGTCTATGTGGAGCAACCCGAAGGATTTGAGATTCATGATCGAGGATCTCATGTGTGCAGGTTGAAGAAGGCCCTCTATGGGCTGAAGCAAGCACCCCAAGTGTGGTATGAGAGGATTGATAGCTACTTGGTGAAGCTGGGATTCACTAGGAGTGAAGCCGACCCTAACCTTTACTTTAAGGTTGAAGATGACAATCCTATCATACTGGTGTTGTACGTTGATGACCTCTTTTTAACAGGGGCAGACCCTCTCATTCAAAAATGTAAGAGGGAGTTGGCTTTTGAGTTTGAGATGGACCTAGGACTGATGCACTATTTCCTAGGACTAGAAGTCTGGCAGAAGCTAGGGGAGATTTTCCTATCTCAAGGAAAATATATGGTGAAGATATTGGAGAGATTTGGTATGGTGGACTGCAAGCCCGTAACTACCTCGATGGAGCTTGACTTCAAGAAGTTAAGCGGTAGTGCTGCCAGACCTGTTTTACAAAATGCTACCGAGTATCGTCAACTCGTCGGAGCATTGATGTTCTTGGTGAACTCCCGTCCGGATATATGCTTTGCAGTCAACACGTTGAGTCAACATATGGTTGAGCTTCACCACACACATTGGATTGGTGCCAAAAATCTCTTGAGATACCTTCGTGGCACAATCACTCATGGGTTGAGATACACTGCTAGAGATGTGAGACTACTTGGATATACCGATGCTGATTGGGTAGGCAGTGTGGTGGAACGAAAGAGCACTTTCGGGTGTTGTTTCTCTTTGGTATCTGCCTCAATATCCTGGATGAGCAGGAAGCGGAAGTTGCTGGCTTTGAGCACCGCTGAGGCAGAGTACATTGCTGCTAGTATGGCCTCTTGTGAGGTGGTTTGGTTGCAAAAGCTCTTCAGTGAGCTATTTGGATTTACATTGGATACCACCGTGATCTTGTGTGACAACCAGAGCAAGATTCGTTTATCAGAGAATCCCGTATTTCATGATCGCTCCAAGCATATTGATATCAGGTATCACTATATTTGAGATATGGTGCAGCGGGGAGCAATAAGGCTACAACATATTGGTATAGACGAACAGGTCGCCAACATTTTGACGAAGCCCCTGGGAAAGGTCAAATTCTTGACTTTCCGAGAATGACTTGGTGTCATTCAGAGACCCTCTTATGAGGGTCGAGTATGATGTATTGAGCTCTGGGAGCTCCAGGGGGGCGCGGGGTACTTCTTGGAGCGACATGCGACCACAAGGCGACTCACCATCCCCTGGTGGTGCACTACGTACAGGGTGAAAGGTTCAACCTTCCCCTGTGACACCCCATGGCGACTGTAGGACAAGATGATTAGTTCTCCTGTCGAGGCATCCTACCCATGCAGTCTGGGACTCATGGGAAGTACCTCTCATCTGATCAATGAGTAGGGAAATGGGGTTAGGGACAATTAGTAGTACTATTGATGAACGCATCATTGTATCTACCGTACTCCCTATGCTAGGATGACCTCCATTGATCTGAGATCAGTGAGAGTGGTATGACACACTCTGAGACTGACTTTAGGTTAGTGGAGGATGGTATGAAACATCCTTGACCATTTCTTCTTCTTCATAGTTCGAGCAGAGCAGTGCAGGGCACTGATGGCAGAGATAGTACAGTCGGACATATGGATCAACAAATGGAGTTCTCCCTAGTTGAGAGGGAGTGTTAAAATTGGCAGCTAGGGCCAAACTCCATGTGGGTTCCTCATTTATGGCAGCTGACATTTTTCCTAGATTCCTCTTGTCGAGAGGTGTAGGATTGATCTAAACATCATCCGATTCCGACAAGTATTTATGGATATATGAATTTATTTGTATTTACTTGACAATTTGTCAAGGTTGGCCAATAGTTAAATGTGTGGCACACATGCTGAGTGAATCATATAAATACAAGAGAGGTTGATTCATTTTCTCATCATATCGTCTCCACATCTCTTCTCTCTCCTAGTCTCTTGGGTATGCATGGGAGGAAGAAGACTCTCTCACGTGGGAAGAAGAAAGAGGACACAGTTAGGGCAGCAAGCTGTGACATGGAAGGAGGATGTAGGAAGGTACAACAACAGATTTTGGGTGCTAGAGGACTGTGTTGACCAGCGTACAGGCTCCCTTGACTGCGGATTTGTGTGGGGAGTCTCTCTCTTGCTAGCCGCAATTCAGGTCAGCCTTGTTGACCTCTGTTTGACCACTGTTTTGGGGCAGCGTTGACTGGTTAGGGCTGACTGCAGGAGCTGATATATTGACTGCTGTTTTGACCATGTTTTGAGGACTGTTTTGGGCTGCTACTTATTGTTGTTGAAGACCGAGTTCTTCAATTTGACTAGAAGTCAATCCGGGGTTGTTTGACCAAGTTTGACTTTGCTGATCTAGGGTTTGCTGCTGCTGATATAAAATTATAGAATTTTGATTTTGTACTATTTCTCTCTGCTGAACTGTTGAAGATAAAAGAAGATTTGATCAAAGGGTTTCCCCGCATTGGGGTTTGTCCCTGGCTAGCCACCACATCTTGTGTCTCTTGTCTTGGCTTGTTTTCTGTCGATTGTTTAATGTTCTATCTGCACTTTACTTAATGTATATATGATTGCTAATCTGTGGCTAATAAGAAGAAAAGAAGTAAATTGCTCTAAGCATAGAACATACCATAATTTAACATTAAGTCCTTATCACGTGGGCCAAAAGGAGAAAAGATTCCTGTGTATGGAGTAAAGAAAAATTAGTAGATGTGACAAAAGTTTGATAAAATGATTTATGTAAATGATGATGGATGATTCGAATGAGGTACCTTGGCCCCTATTTATATGTCTTAGGCATCAACATCGCTCTTTGCAGGTCAGTCTATGATTTAGCTGTCTCATCCCGATTTGCCGCATTTATGGGAGTTTTGTTGCACTCTTTTTAGCTCCTCTTGAAACCTGAGGCAGTTACTATGGGACTACTGAAGCTTTACATATTGCATGGAAAACTGCACCTAAAGTCCCATTTTCCTTTCCTTGCTTGTTTTGACCCATATTAGACCAGGGCTCATGTTTTTTGCACTGAACAGTTTCCATTAGTATATATTTTCAATTGTTTCCAATTTTAGTGGCAACACATGTTGTAACTTTGAATAGGAACTGCCCTCCCCTCCTTTACTCGTTTGCACTGAGTAGGAGAGAGATAACCCAAGATATTCTCTTGTTTTTTCTTCATGTTTAAGGATTATGTTGTAGCATTTTCCAAGTCTTCGTTTACTGGTGGTGATATTCCTTTTGCTGACTCCTTTTCTATCTTTCACCTTCTACTGACTGTCATTAGTCAATGAAATGATTATCAAGATCTAGGTCCTTGGGAGTTTCTTATGGTAGCTATATGTGTCCAAGCAGCCCATAGTAATGTGGTCCTCAACCTTCAAAGTGTTAAAATTGAACTTGCATAACCTTGAGAGATATAAGGGAACATAAGAAGAACGTATTTTATTAACAAATCATTGCTTTCTTTAATATGGCATGTAAAATGTTTTTTAAACCGCCAGTCCTATAACCAACTTATAACTGACATTAGGTTTAATGATCCTTTTCACAATGTTTCGTCAAATATTACTTTACTAGGACTTCTAACATATTTTCTAGTGTTACTTATCCTAACACAAATAAAATAGGTTGCAAGTGAAAGTTGCTTGTTAAAATTACCTTTTCTATCCTCTTTGTTTGCAGGGAAAAATGATTTTGTTGTGAATTTTCTTATGCCTCTCATTTTAATACATTTTCATGAGTTGCAGTAAATCAGTCCATGTTTGAAAGTTGAAAACTTCTGAAAATAACATGCAGTTTTTATGCTCAAAGCCATATTTAACTGAATGTTCTGCTGTTTTTGAGGTTAAATGCTACTGAGATTAGCTAGGTGCTAGTTTGTACATGAAGTCATCTCTATACTTTTTCTACCTTATATTCTCGTCAGACTTAAACTGATCTCTAATTCTTCTGTTCAATGATGCAAGGTGCTGAGCCTGCATGAGACTCTTGCTGCATATGGTAGTGTCTTCTATGTAGGGACACTAGTACCAATTGCACTGATTCTTTTAGGTTCTGTTTTAAAGCCACCGAAACCATCCAAACCAAGGGCCAAAAAGGAACAGTAGCTGCTGGTTGCACATTATTCAATTGGTAATTGAAGTAACAGTGATTACTCTGTAGCTGGGATTTGCAGCTACCGAGTGAATAATCTGCATGCAAACAGGAATCACATAATAATTGAGCAATGGCACAATTGTCATGCCACTGATTACTTTATTTTTGAATGGATTGTAACAACACAAATAATCGAAGTTCCAAGCCAATAACCTGAAGAAGCAATTGTAAATGGTTATTTTAGAGCATGCACTGAAGAGATGATCCTATTATGGTTAGAACTTAGTAGTAATGAGTGCTCAGAATTTTAGAGTTAAGGCAAGAGCTTGACACTGTCCATATCATTTACATCTCTATTTTTCTAGTTAGTAGTTATTATTACGTGTACGACCTAACCTTGCAGACCATGTAATTTGCATAGTGTTGATAATTTCAAGTGAGTTATTATTTTCAGATTTGTGACCCAATTACAAGTTTTCTGAGTACATCTGTGCAGATTGGTCATCACACACTAGCATTCACGTCACTAGATAAAATACTGTCGGGATTTAGTTTACACAAGAATTTCCGTGTGAAAAATGCAAGTTGGCTACAGGAAATGATCCTCCTCTGTCAATTAGGTGACTCAGGAAAAGTAGTTACCGGTTATGCTGTCATTTAATTTACGGTTTTCAGATGAATGTTTGTAGATCTGTCTATTTATGTAAAATGAGTAGAAATGTGTATTTATTGAAATAAATTTTCAATAGTAAAATATGAAAACATCAAATTTGTGTTTATAACTAAAAAGCTGCCCTATCAACGAAGTGATGGTTCTCCAGCATGTCGACTTTTGACCAATTTTGGAATGCCTGTGATAATTTGTCTGTAACTCAAGTGTTAAAGCCTTACAATAATTTCTCTCTATATTGGTATAATATGATAGTCAACAAAATGTCTGTTGCAAAATTCTCTATATAAAATTAGTCTCCAAGGTGTCTAAATATTATTTTCTAGGCTAGTAATATAGTATATTGTTTTTTGTATGCTCAAGTTTCAATTTTTACTTATCAAGTGGCATCCATAAGGCAAACATGATCCATTGGGGTTTGTACTATGTAGGAGTTGATTGCAGGAGTGGAATCTTCATTTTTGGCCATGGTCGACTTTGTATCGAGTTGAATATTCATCAACTCAGTCTTTTTTGTATTGAGTTGGGTACTCATATGCCCACTCTGACTTGTATCAAGGTGGGTATTCATAAACCCACTCATTGGTATTCCATCTCCGTTTGACCTTTTTTGAGTTAGGTATGCACATGAACCCTTTTATTTTTGGCTACCACTGACCCATTGTCAAGTTGAGTATCCATAAACCTATTCTCAAGAAGCATTGAGAATCCACACAGTTTGCTATAGTCAACTCATTTTGTGTCACAGTGTCACTAATGCATTTGTTGAGGCATTGATGTAATACTAAATTATAATACTAGGTTATGGTTCAAGCTGACCTATCTCAATTTATATGTTGGTCTATAACCCCTGTTAGAGAGGGGGCCCAACCTTTTGCAATATATAAATACACATTCAGGAGTCTTTTGTAATTCATCATCTTGTGATCTTATTGATCATTCTTTTATAAAGTGTTTTATGTCTAAGGACATCTATATCTTTGGTGTTCACTTGTGCTTGGACATTTTGATCTCTCTTGTGCATGTGTTGCTTTAATCTAGTGCTCCTAGAGGACACATACAAGTGTTCAACACATGATACATTGACTCCGGAAACAGGATATATATATATATATATATATTACAAAGTACTAATACAAAAATGAAGTATAGACATAACAGTCCATTTTTTTAAGAAAATATAGTATTTACAAAATACTTGGAATCCCTTTGAATCTTGATTTTACTCTTGACCTGCACAACGAGAGACCATAAGAGTTCTTTCTGTATAACTAAAAGTGAGAAAATAGCAATGAAGAATGTTTTTAGAGTTGAGTAGGTAGGAGTAGGACATGTCTAGGGCATGTGTTCAACTTGTGTTTGTCATGTGTTCTGTTTTAGGACATTTGCCAAACACATGTCTGGCACATGTCCTAGCGTGTTAGTGTCTGACACACAAAATACAGAAGCAACACCCCTAGGGGTCATTTCATATTACTTAGTGCTAGTGTTATTTTTTGGTTTTATCTTGGCCATTACTGGAAGTTATTTTTAGGGCCATGCTTTCTCTCTCCCTCCTATATATATATATATATTACAAATTACTAATACAAAAATGAAGTATAGACATAACAGTCCATTTTTTTTAGAAAACAAAACGTTTACAAAATACTTGGAATCCCTTTGAATCTTGATTTTACTCTTGACTTGCACAACGAGAGTCCAAAAGAGTTATAACTTTTTTTTCTGTACAACTAAAAGTGAGAAAATAGAAATGAAGAATGTTTTTTTAGAGTTGAATAGGTAGGACACGTCTAGGGCATGTGTTCGACTTGTGTTTGGCATGTGTCCTGTTTTAGGACATGTGCCAAACACATGTCTGGCACATGTCCTAGCATGTTAGTGTCCGACACAATAAAAAAATGACATCGCTGGGGGCCATTTCATATTACTTAGCGTCAACGTTATTGTTTGGTGTTATCTTGGCTGTTATTTGCAGGTTTCTTTAGGGCGGCGGTGTTATTTTCTACATTTGTTGCAGGTTTTAGGGTTTGCTGGCATTTCAATTCAATCCTTCTCTTTTAGATGTTTCTCAACATGTTTGCAGAGAGGGTGTTAACATCCCTTACCATTTTCGCTATTGGTTAGCATGTCAAAGTCAGCTAGGATAATTGTCTTCCACATTGGCTTGGGGCTAGCATGTGGGACAATATCCGAAAGTGAGTTGGGAAATAAATTAACTTTATGAGATATTAAAGCACACCCGTTGGATCATGAGGGGCCAAGATCACATCTCAGCCATTGATCTTGGAGGCTAGCTAGAAGGTCAGGAGGCACACCCATTTGGATTTTTAAGTGGCATGAATCCTAAGGAGAGCTCATTCATCATTTGGTGTGAGAGGCACAAGAGGCAAAGAGGAGAGGTTGAGTTGAGGAGAAGGTGAAGATAGCAAGAGAAATGCTTTCCAAGGCAGCTGAGCATTATTTTCCAAGCAAGAAAATTGGCATTCAAATTTAGGAAGAGGTACCATCCTGAGTGAAAAGTATAGCAGCACTGTACAATGCTTTTATTGCAGGCCATAGTGTCAATTTAGTCTGCTGTTTATGCACAATAATCGAGGTAGATTTCTGAGTGGGCTTGGCATGCTTTTTGGAGGTAGTTTTGAGCTGCTTTCTGGGCACAAATTTTGAGGATCTGCTGCAAATTTTGCTATAGCAGACCGTACTGCTGTACAGAATTTTATGTAAAGTTTGGCATGGAATTCAAGGAGATTGTGGCACGAATTTCGAGAAAAAGGGGCTGCAAATTGGTTGAGATAAGTTCCTGTTATTTCTGTTGAATTTCTCTATTGTAAAGAATTTTTTGAGAGCTCTAAGAGTAATAAAATCTCCCTCTTGCACTGGTGTTCTGTTCTGTTTTTTTTCCAGGGACAGTTTGTCCAAAATTCCGAGTTTTGTTGATGAGCTTACTGTTGATTTGGGGTAGCATTGGATGTGCTCTAGCCACGAAAATTGGTGGAGAGGCTAAGGCACATGAAATCTCCAATACCCAAAGAGGGTTTGGGCAGATTTTAAACAGTTTGGGAAATATTAAAATAATTAATATTTTTAAATGGAGTCCCTAAGTCTAAACTTAGGGAAAATTAAAATATTAATGTGCATTAATATAAAAATATGTTGGAATGTTCCAAAAGTCATGGATCAAGCCAGATCTAATCTTAGCTGTGATTAGGGACTTGATCTCGGCTGTTGATTTGTCAACGAGAAAAGTATAAGAGGAGGTTTGAGGGTCACTTGGAGAACATACCAAGAGATCAAGATTTCGGAATTGCAGTTGAGGGGCAGTGAATACAGAAGCAGAGAGGCAGAGATAGTGCTGGGAGGATCAACGGAACAACTGGGAAAGCTGACGCAGAGGGTAGAAGCCGGAACTGCTGGAACAGCCGGGAAAGCTGATGCAGAGGGCAGAAGCCGGAACTGCCGAGACAACTGGGAACTGCCAGAACTGTCGGGAAAGTTGACGTAGAGGGCAGAAGCCGGAACTGCCGAGACAACTGGGAACTGCCAGAACTGTCGGGAAAGTTGACGTAGAGGGCAGAATCCGGAATTTCCGGGAACAGCGGGAACTGCTGAAACTGTCGGGAAAGCTGACGCAGAGGGCACGCAGTCCCTAGACGCTGACACTGGGGTTTTTCGTGGGGTAGATTGGAGCTGAGGAGTTGCCAGAGTGTTTATCCGGGGTTTCAGCGGAAGCATCTGTCTCCGAAGGAGAGGTACTACTACTGAGAGTTTTCTCTGTTGGGTATGCCGGATTTGGCACCCAGATTGTATTATGAAACTGCTTAAAAAATCAAACCCTTAGATAGCTGCACTGGTTTTCCCGCATTGGGTTTTTCCGGGGACATTGGTCCAAAAACAACGGCGTCACTTGTGTGCTTGTTTTGTTTCTTTCAGTTGATGATCTGTAATGTGTTGGGCATAAAATTGTATTTATTTCTAGTATTTACATGGTGAATAACTTGTTAATTAACAGAGCAAGTAGGTAGGAATAAATCAGAAAGTACATGAAGGGTCTCTAATGGGTTAGACTTAGAAATACCAACATGGTATCAGAGCGTGGTTGCAGATCGCAGGAGAACTGAGGACATCAGCCGAGCAGAGCAGCAGCAACAGAAAACAGTTGTCCTGAGTGACAGAAGCTGTTCTTAGCAGAGAAGCAGCAAGGAAGGGGTGACGCAGTGCCTGTGTCATCAAGTTTGAGCCGGGAAGAGGATCAACGCAGTGGCAGAGGGGAGCAGACTCGACCTACGCAGTGCCCGGTCATCTTTCTCAGTTAGGAAGGATTGATGCCCGTGGCCAGGAGGTGCGAATTTTGCTGGTGCCAAGATTGCGTAGAGCCTAGAAGCTCTAACCTTCAGTTTGCTAGGGGTTAGGAGGCTGTGGGTAATCTGATGGGGTACTGTAGTCAGAACAATACCTAATAGGGCAAGACCAAGGGGAGGGAGTTGCTACCGAGGCGAATTTCTAGCCAAGGAATCCAGATCAGTGGTGCAGTTGCATAGACGATCGGAGAGGGGCAACTTGACGGTTGGGAGAAGGATTTCCAGGAGGGAAATCGAGACTCAGAGGGAGTCCAGAAGAGAACTTCCAGACGGGAAGTAGAGAGACTCGGAGGAGTTGAACCGAGAACTTCCAGATGGGAAGTAGAGAGACTCAGCAGGAGTCGAACCGAGAACTTCCAGGCGGGAAGTAGAGAGACTCAGAGGAGTCGACAGAGAAGAGTAGAGAGATGGCCGTGAATGGGATGAGGGATCAGGATAGGCTGGACGGAGCGCCCAACTTTGTGGTCTGGAAGGCCAAGATCTTGTCCATTCTAGATAAACATCGTATCAAGGCCTTCGCCTTGAGGGATGGCGATTGTGCCATGAGTGCTCACATGCCACTTGAGCGAAAGTGGGGAGACATTGAGCTGTAGTCAAGAGGACTACAAAAGATGAGGGGCAGGATCCTCGAGGTACCCAACCTCTTGGATTATACCTTACTGTGGGACCCCGAAGAGGAGTAGCATGACTGGAAGATGACGGAGGAGGATGGAGCGGCAGAGAGAGCTACAGTGCAGGATTCCCAGGACAACGCGAGGCTAGCAGGCTGCAACAGTTCAAGAGGCACGGGAGTGTTGCACCAGTGCAGGATGGCACATAGAGGCGTGCAATGATGATAGATGCAAGGAGTTGTTGTAGCAACGAAGAGGTCAGAGAGGGAGCACTTGTCAGCAACAGAGGGAGCTTCCACATCAGGAGTGTCTTTAGCATGACAAAGATGTTAGAGTTGGGAGATCAGTTACTTACTTCTCAGTACATGAGTTGCAGTGCAACAGTTAGCAGTGGCGGTGTTATGGGCAACACGATGCAGCATGATGAGAGGGGTTTCATTGCAGATGCAACAGTGGCAGTGGCAGGGCCATGGGCAATAACACGGATGCAGAGAGAGTTGCAGTATGGATGCAACAGTGGCAGTGGCAGGGCCATGGGTAGCAGTACAGGTTGCAGCAGTGCAGAGGATGTTGGGCAGCAAGCCTAGCATCAACACAAGGACCGATGCCTGATAATGAGAGTGATGCTCAGTGAGGAGTATTACTAGAGCACAATCCTCGCTAAGAGGGAGTGTTGATTTGGGGTACCATCAGATGTGATCTAGCCACGAAAATTGGTGGAGGGGCTAAGGCACATGAGATCTCCAATACCCAGAAAGGGTTTGGGTAGATTCTAAACAGTTTGGGAAATATTAAAATAATTAATATTTTTTAATGGAGTCCCTAAGTCTAAACTTAGGGAAAATTAAAATATTAATGTGAATTAATATAAAACTATTTTAGAATGTTCCAAAAGTCATGGATCAAGCCAGATCTAATCTTACCCGTTGATTAGGGGCTTAATCTCGGCCGTTGATTTGTCAATGAGAAAAGTATAAGAGGAGGCTTGAGGGTCACTTGGAGAACATACCAAGAGATCAAGATTTCGACTTTCTGGGGCTGGTTTGCTGAGAAAGTTAAGAGAGTGATCGGAATTGCAGCTAAGGGGAAGTGAATACAGAAGCAGAGAGGCAGAGATAGTGTCGGGAGGATCAACAAAACAGCTGGGAAAGCTGATGTAGAGGGCAGAAGCCAGAACTACTGGAAAAGTCGGGAAAGCTGACGCAGAGGGCAGAAGCAAAACTGCCGGGAATAGTTGGAACTGCCGAGAACTATCAAAACAACTGGGAAAGCTGATGTAGAGGGAAGAAGTCGGAATTGCCGGGAATAACCGGAACTGCTGGGAAAGCTGATGCAGAGGGCAGAAGAGGCTGACGTAGTCCCTAGTTGCTGGAGTGTTTATCCGGGGTTTCAGCCGGAGCATTTGTGTCCGAAGGAGAGGTACTACTGCCGAGAGTTTTCTCTGTTGGGTATGCCGGATTTGGCACCCAGATTGTATTCTGAAACTGCTTAATAAATCAAACCCTCAGATAGCTGCATTGGTTTTCCCGCATTGGGTTTTGCGGGGACATTAGTCCAAAAACAACGGTGTCACTTGTGTGCTTGTTTCTATTTCCTTCAGTTGATGATCCGTAATGTGTTGAGCATGTACTTGTATTTCTTTCCAGTATTTATATGGTAAATAACTTGTTAATTAATAGAACAAGTAGGTAGGAATAAATCAGTAAAGTGCATGAAGGGTTTCTAACGTGTCAGACTTAGAAATTCCAACACTTACTGGTTAAAATTTGCTGATTTCAAGTTCAGATTTGTTTTCTATGTTGCTGTTCATAAAAATCAGACCTCTGTTTTGTTGAATAGTATGCAAAATTTCTGAGTAATTTTATTAGAACAGTTGTGTGTAAACAAAGTGTTTGACGAAATTCCTACAGGAAATTTCTGAACCGTAGGTTAATTTTTGATTGTTTTCTAACATATGGTTTTTTTTTGGTGGTTTGTTATAGTGATCAAATTTTTCTTTGGAAGATTGCCCCTAATTTGCAGAGTACTGGGGCTATTTTATGGTGATTGTGTTGGCTGTAGTTGAGCACCTACTTTAGGGCTGTTTAAATCCAATTTTCTGTGCTATTTTGAGATTTTTGGTACCTGATTTGAATGCCCAAAATTAGGGCTTGCCTGTTGATTTATTTCAGCTATCTTTTCTAGAGCTAATCCATGGATTTAGGCTAGTGGCATCACTATTTTTTGTGGTTGCTGAACTAGGGCTTCAAACCATCTCTTTTATTTATAATTTTATTTTCAGCAACAATTTGAAAGCACTTGGTTGGTGGCATCACCATTTTTAGGGCTTTGGAACTTGGGTTTTAGATCTGTTTTTCCTTTTTGCAGCAAATCTGGATATATTTAGCTATTGGCATTGCCCTATGGGCTGCGGTCCATGGAACTAGGGTTTCAGATCTGATTTTTTCAGTGGCCGAATTGCAGATTTTTGGCTAGTAGAATTGCTGTAAGGGCTGCAGAACTGAGCTTTTTAGATCTAACTTCACAGTGAATGTGGAGGATTTTGGCTAATGATGTTGTCTTAAGGGTTGTGTAACTGGGGCTTAACCCTTGATCCAGAGATTTTGGCTAGTGGCACTGCCCAAAGGTTTTGGAGAACTAGTTTTTCCAGATTTGATTGTTTTAACAATTGATGTAAATATTTTTGGCTAGTGGCATTGCCCTAAACTAGGGTTTTTAGATTCATCTCTTCTTTCAGGTCTAAAAGTTCTCTTTCAAACCCAGCACCTTACTGTTCTTTTTGCAGTAGAATTTTTCTCTTTTGGCTATGCTCTTTGGCTAAAGCTTGTGCCATCTTAGTGGGGATTTCATACACTACAGATCTTTTTAAAGAAGTTGGTAATATTTTTCCTTCTTGGGTCTAATCAAGGTGATTTTATGCATACCTATTTGTGTCATCTTTGAATAGAATGGATTCATCTTTGACTAGAATGGACTCATAAAGTTGATGTTTTCCCTCATATATTTGGCTACCTATTTTTGGGCTGATTAGAGAACGAAGAAACCTTGTATGTGTTGAAGAATGTAACTAGGTTCGGTCTTCATAAATTATATTTAAGTCATACTGAAATGTATTTATCAAAGGAGAGAAAAATACTTTATTACTATTATTAATATGACTTATTAAAGCATGAGTTTCATGCTTGGGTCATCATGTTTTAGGTCAAAGTCCCCGTTGAGGACTTCTAGGAGTTATACTGATTCATTAGAGTCATTGTCCATTCAATTCAAAGAGACCCTTCTTGGGCTTTTGAATCATGTAAAAAGATTTATTTTTGAGTCAAATAAGGTATTTGTCACCTCCACACCAAGTCGGCCTCAAGGAGATCAAGTCGGCATCAAATAGTGTAATTCGACCTCACCAAAAGGGTATATATACAAGCAACTCGAATTCATTTGGAGACATATCTTACACAAGTTCGATATCCAAGAGGAAACAAAAAAAAGTGCGAAATTCCAAGAGAATAAGGATAATTGTTGGAAAGGACAAGATCGAAGTTTTGGGTCATCTCTCTCTCACATGTGTGGATTTTCTGGTCTACTACTAGAGGGTCGAAGCGCTGTTGTTGGACCGAAGTCTTTCTGCTGGGTCGAAGTTTTGCTTGGCTAACTGTTGGGTCGAAGATTTTTCTAGGCCAATTGTTGGGTCGAAGATTTTGTTGGGTTACTGTTGGGTCGAAGTTCAGCTAGATCGAAGTTTTGTTGTTGCTGCTAGGTCAAAGTTATTACTGAAAGGGTTATCATCTATAGAAGGAAGACAAGGTTGACTTGGTGTGGAGAAAAGTCAGTGTCTAGGTCAAGAGTCTTGGATTATCTCATGAAACTATTAAGGAAGAATTGTTGACTGGGTTTTCACCTAGATAGGGGCTTTTCCCTGGCTGTTTGCCTACATCTGGTGTCTGTGATCTGTGCTATTGTTTTGGTAATTTCTTGATGAACTAAGATAAAAGAAGAACATAAGAAAACATAAGAATATCACAAGTAATTCTCAATATAATGAAAATCTTTCTGCCTTTCTAATTTTCTAATAGTATGTACGATTTATGTCACAATGAGGGATATGCTATTAAGTCTTGCATGGTTTTTCTTCAATGAATCAATTTTGTTTATCCTTTATGGAATTCCTTCTCCTCTCCTATTCGAGTTGGATATTTTATAGTTATCAAACGTTTTTTTTGTAACAATGGTATCAAGGAATGCCTGATCTCGACCTTTGGCCACATATTTTCCAACACTAAATGGAAATGTGACCATTGACCATTTCATTTCGCTTATTATTGTTGGATTGTGGCCACATTTTTGCTCTAAACATATCATTAAATAAATGCTAGCAGTGCATCAATATAATCATTGAGTTCAATAAAAAAGTAGAGTAATAAAATACATGGGTTGAATGTCAAATTGCCTCAAAGCTGCCACCATACAATGCATATTTGTGGTTACTTAATACACATCAATAAATTATTAATGAAATCAAGTGTGATCATATGAAGAATATGTTGAAAAAAGTTGTCATTGACGTAAAATGCTGTCCAAGAAAAAGAGATTTTGATACCCTTTATTTGTATGCATTTTTAGTTTATTTACCTAGCTCAAATGGAAGCATAACATAAATGGTTGGAAAGCTTATTCCAACGCCTTTTCAACGGTATATGGCACTCCCTCTAACTCCTCACAGTTGAGGAGATATGAATTTTTAAAGTTTATTAATTATGTTGCCTTTGACAAGTCAGCCCCAACCAGTGACAAGTGACAAGTTGGCCCCACAATGTCAGTTTGGACCTCGGAGAGCACTATATATAGGGGTGAAGAGGAAGCATTTTAGTAATTCACTCGAGGAAAATTTGGATCTGTTTAAACAAGCGAAGAAATGAAGGGTTTCTAGGGTTCATATCTCATGAACTAGAAGTGAGGAGAGGCCGGATTGGAGAGGCTATCTATGGAATGACTTTCGGCACATTTTAAAAGGTTTTGGCACATTTCTAAATTTCCTCTTGTGATACTTTTTTAAAAAGGGTTTTGGCACACTTTTTGAAGGTTTATAGTTATGGCTTTAAGGCTATTACAAGCATGCACCTTGGATAACAGGTACTACTGTACCTTTTTCTCTTGTGCAGTGTATGTGAGAGGACCAATATCTTTGACACGAGAGTCCTTATTTCTATTTATTAAAGCAAGGGTGTCAGGGTGGAGCAAGGCAAGGGAGTTGTAGTTTCCTTGAGGTTGAAGCTTGTAAATTAGTGGGTTGGTGGCTCCTTCCAATAGGTGTTGGTAAACTAGGGGGTTGTTGCCTCCTTCAAGTTGGTACTTGTAACATTGAAACTATTTAAGATAAGTTTCATGCATAAATTACTATGTTATTGATAAGTATTGCTTGCATGTTGTCTTTGATGTTTTAAACAATTGTTAAAACTTTCCAACACTGATTCACCCCCCCTTCTCAGTATTGATAATATTTCCAACAATTGGTATCATAGCAGGTTACCTTCAAAATAGTCTAACCACTAGAACGAAGATTGTGAACAAATATGGATGAAATGAAAGGCCTCTCTCCAAACACAATTCAATTGTTTGATGGAAATGCTTATGCAATATGGAGCAATAACTTGGAAATTTACTTGAAGGCTTTAGAAGTGGGTGTCTGGGTCTCTATTGTTAATGGCTACAAAGTTCCAAAAAATCCTCCTACTGATTATTTAGTTTTTATTCAAGGGCTTATCATGCTATCACATGTGGATTGTCAACAATTGTTAAGACCAAGGTGATAGGGTGCAACATAGCTAAAGAGGTTTGGGATGAACTCCAGTGTTTATGAAGGAGATCAAAAGGTCAAACAGGCAAGCTTCAACGACACATAACACAATTTGAAAATATGCAAATGAAGGAGTTATGTTAGTGTCAGTCTTGTTTGCTTGTCACTAGTGATCAAATATACTTTTACCAAGTCTGTCAGGAGTCTCAAGGTCAAATTTTACCATGTCACTAGGTTTATAGAGTAAAATTTGGTCACTGGGTAGTTGGTCTAGGAATGGTTTTATTCTTTTGGGAAAGTCACACATGCTGGTCACCTACCTCATTCAGATGAAGGTGTCATAATAAAAAGAAGGTTTTCATTATATCAGTTATCATCATCATTCCATTCAGTTTCAGGTCTTCATTAAGTCATTAGGGTTTCAAGGTCCATCATCATCATGTGTAAATCCAACATTAAATAAATCATGACAAGCAGCTCTTTGACATTAACTTGATGAATTTTCACAAGTTCTTCATGATTTTAGTTTCAAAGGTTCTAGGAGAAGAAGTTTCAGTGTTCAAAAAGTAAAAATGTAGCTCAGGTTTCAACTCTCCAAGGTGACTCAGTCTTAAAGGTGAAAAATTTGTTTTTTAAAAGGTTTGTGGGGCCCATTTCTTTTCAAAAGGGAAACTAACTTGCCTATATAAACCCAAAAAGCCCCAAACTCACTTCATTTGCCTTTTATTCCCCTTTGTGCATTGAGCTCTCTCCTCCATTGGCAAGAAAAACTCGGGTTTTTAGGCAAATTTAGCAAAAAAATTGAAGGAGTTGCGCCCCCAGAGATTGTGTTGTGTTTCTGAGGCTGGCGTTGCACTTCTGGACACTGCACTGCGTTTGTGCTAGAGCAGCCCAAAACCGTCTAGAAATCACCGAAATTGAAAATTGAAGCTTGCAATTTGTTTTTTTGCTAATCTAGACTTCTCTACAAGTAAGTACATCACTTCACTTACCTTTTTCTTTAGCAAGGTGGATTCAAGTTTAAGATTTCTTCATCTAGGGTTTTTAGTGAAATTATCATGAAATGAGCTAGGGTTGATGATGGTTAGTCTAGTTTTCATATGCTAAACATGTAAATCTTTCATTCTACACCTCTACACATGTTTAAATTACATTTTGATCCACTGAACCAACTACAAATCATCAAATAACTTCACCAAAAACTAAACCATAGCTCATTCTTAAGCAATTTGGACAATTTTCCTAGAAACTATGTTTTCCATTTCTCACAAGCACTCCTTTCCTTCATTTTACCTCATTTGAGTTTCATGAGTTGCTCACAGTCCCTATCCACCTCCTAGAATTTCCCTTACCATTATGTCCACTCCACCTATCTATCATTTCATTTTTCACTCATCCCTCACTGTTTTTTTTCTCATTTTCCCGCTGCTAGGGTTTCTGTCATCATGGAAGGAGATTCTGCACCAGAGAGGAAAAAACACCATAAAGGAGACAAAATTCTCAGATATGAACCTACCAACTGCAATGAAATCAATACCTCACCCTTCCTCAAGCAGTGTTTTGAAGATGTGAGTTGTCTAGAGTTTTGCAAGAGTGTGTGAAGTTGGTTTTCATGAACAATTGACAGATTGGATCACCACTCATTTGAAAGGGGAAAGTGCTATCATTGCTGGAGTTGAGTTCACATTTTCAGTGGCTGCTATTTCACTTGCTACAAGGATACCAGATCATGGAGAATACTGGTTTAAGGGCATGAACTTAGATCTTGTGCATTACAGGTCCTTGAAAACACCATACATGGAAATCCATACACATATCATACCTTTTAGGTACCTATTGGAGAAGTATGCTCCATTGATGAAAGTTGTCATGAAATTTTTCACATGTGAGGGAAGGTTTTCTAGATTGTATGTCTATCACATCCGACTTCTAATGCACTTTACATCTCATAAACCTCTCAACATGTGCAACTATCTGTGTAGAAGCCTTGTTAAGATGTCCGAGAAGGTACAGGTGAAAAACAAAGAACACTATCCTAGTCTCTTCCATCATAGTTTGATCAAAACGGTAGTTCTCCATTAACTTGCAGAGAAAAACATGACATGGGATTTTTTCTTGGAGACACCTTTGAAATGGCATGAGGCTAATGTTTCAGTTCAGCATCTAAAAATGCCAACATAGCAGATGGAAATTGGTTCCTCAAGCAAGTCAATGGAGGTTCCTAAAGTACATAGACCTGAGGTGACTAGGATGTACCAAAGAGGAAAAAGGCTTATGTTTGCTTCTCATGGCGAGAAAGGGGCCAAGCCTTCTACATCAACAAAACAGGGGTCACCAGTACATGATAAAGATTTGATTGAGCATGAGTTTGAGTTGGTAGACTTGGAAACAGAAATGAGCCCTCAAGCATGTAGCAGAATATCAAAGAAAAAGACTCTCAGATTAGAGAACTCATGGATAACATGGCAAGGGCAAGGTTTGTCATCTCATTCATAGAACAAG
This sequence comes from Pinus tabuliformis, assembly GCA_031772625.1. Classification (NCBI taxonomy): domain Eukaryota; kingdom Viridiplantae; phylum Streptophyta; class Pinopsida; order Pinales; family Pinaceae; genus Pinus; species Pinus tabuliformis. Next base: position 159,756,331 of record CM062809.1, on the reverse strand, counting down.
AAAAGAGTTAGCTAAAGGCCAAACAATTTATCATGGAAAAAGAGCAAGCTAAACTGTTTCAACAAGTAGGCAAGGGCAAAGCAATCTTAGAGATTAATGAACCTGAAGAAACTAAAAGACAAGGCAAGAAAAAGAGGCCAAGAACCAAAGGGCTCAAGAAGGCATTGAAAGAGGAGAAAAAACACATTTTGCTGGATGAAGAGCTAGAGTTGGAGGACAAAATTGCCTTAGAGGTTAATGAGGACAGGGAGTATTGGTTAGACAAGGTCAATGACCACTTGGAGAAGCTTCTGGACAAGGCCAATAGAGATAACCAGCTACTAAGGCACATGACACATCACTACCAGGCCAAGAATATGATTTGTAATGTCAAGGTCAAACAGTTGGAAAGCAAGCTCAAAGAAACCCTAAAGGACTAAAATGAGAAGGGTAACTTAGAGATGTCTGCTGAAGCATCCATGAGGGCTTAACATACCTCATTTTACAGCTCATGATCAATTTTGGAGGAATTCTGAACATTTTTGGTTTTTTGGCTATTTTGGTGCCTAGTTCAAAAATTTGGCTAGTCACAGGCGATGCGCTTTTTCCTCAGGCACTCAAATCACAAATTGTTTTCAGTTTTGGAAATCCCATGGCATCTTCTAAAAACCCATTTCTTCAGATTTTCCAGAGAGAGACTAAATTTTGAGAAAATGAGGAAAAAGTGGTAAAAAATCATCATTCTGGCCCTCTTTTTCACAGAGGCTGTGCTTCTGGAATGACCTTGGGAGAATGGATTTTTGAAGGCCTTCCCATGGGTCATTTTCAAAAATTCAAGGTGTTCTGGAAACTAGACTTGAAAAGCTAGTTGACCGTTCTTTTAGATCTTCATTTGGACCTCAGGAAGGCACCTTAAAGTGGGCTCAAATTCGGTGCTATACTTATACAAATTTCTGTGTTTTTCACTATGTAAATTTCCTAGTTTTCGGTTTGACTTGGTCAAAGTCAAAACTCTTGATGTAATTGAAGTTAGTTCGAGGTTAGATGATGTAAGCATGAATAAATGGACATGATAGGTTGTTTTTGTTGTTTAATAGGCCTCATTAAGGAAGTAAAATCCAAAACAAAGTCTACAAGAAGTGTTTGTGTTTGACCTTCTCACTCTCACCTGTTGGTTGAGAGAATCTTGGAATCAGTTCCACCACCTAGGAATTCGACTCCTGAAGGTGGGGAAGTGGTCTAATTGAGTCTATATGTATCATTTCTATTTCAGAGAGAAGGTTGGACTTTTGTGGAGCAGGCTTGTATACTTATGTTTTCTTTAGCTAATACAGGAGCAGTTGCAGCTATATTTTAGGAACTCTAGTTCAATGAGTCTATGGTGTTTGTTTCTTCTTTCTATCAATTTTAATGGATAAATAATCTCTCTTTACATGCTTTATGTTCTTCCTATGAGTTTCTTTGCAGTTATATAAACATGAATCTTGAAATTAAGCTCTGTTTATGTGGAATTCATAGTTGTGTTTCCCTTCTTCTAAAGCTAATGAATTCATGCCTTCACATGCTCATTAGTCTCTTTTAAACTCAAAAATCTATGCTACATTGACAAACACTCCAATTGCACCATAACACACTGATATCTAGCTCCTATTATACTTGTTTCTGCATACTTGAAGCCTAGACCTAATTACTTGTTCTAAACCCTAGTCCAACAAACTTAATTCACAAATACTCAAAACAAACTTGCATATCTAGCCTAAAACCTTGTTCTTTACAACTTTTCATTGACAAATCCTTTTGAGAGATCCCTCTCTAGCTCAGTAGGGCTAGCTACTGAGCTGAAAGTGGTTTGAGGTTGCCTTTTTCGATTTCCTCCTCAGCCTAGGAAATTGTAGGGGATAACAAGTTAGAAGATATTACAACCTATTTACTTAGAGTAGTTGAAGTTGTCAATGCTATCAGAGGATTATGAGAAAAAGTCTAAGAATCCTTGATCATACTAAAAGTATTGAGATTGCTTCCTTTGAGTTATGATGCTAAGGTATCTGCCATAGAAGAAACCAGGGAGTTGACCAAAATGACAATGGATGAACTACATGGCACCCTCATAATATATGAAATGAAAATAGATATATAAGATGGACAATCAAATAGAGAAGCAACCTTTAAGGCCTCAAAGAAGACAAGGAACAAAGAACACATGGTAGAAGGAAGATCAGGCAATGAATCTGATGAAGAAGAATAAGATTTTGTAAGGAAGCTAAAAAAGGAAACCATGTTGAAATTGTAACTAGGTTCAATCTTCATAATTGTCATTATACTTGTATCAACGTGTATTGCATGTAAAAACAAAAGAATAAAAAGAAATTATTATTATTATTTTGTAGTATGTTCTTCATGCTTTATTTTTGGTCAAAAGAAAAAGCCAAAGGGCATGTTCTTCATGACCCTGTAAAAAGAAGAAAATTTGAATTTTGTAAGTATCATTTGTTCCCCCAAGTTTCCAAGTGAACCCTCCAGGATGACAATTTGGCCTACCCAAGAGTTGTCTTTTCGCATGAGGAGAAAATTATATATTAGCACCTATCATCCACCTTTTGGAAAAAAAAGTTATGATCTCATGTATAAAAGACAATTTGGGTCTGTGAAGAAGAATCTAAGACACATTCTAATGTACCTTCCTATGAAATGATGTGAGATTCGTTGTGAATAGTTCAGGCCTCTTGTGGCCACGTCTCTGTGACAGTTCAGGCCTCCTGTGACTACATCTCTGTGACAATTCAAGTTTTCTATGGTTATATCTTTGTGACAGTTCGGGTTTCCGATGGCACCATCTCTATGACATTTCCAACTTCATATGTCACCTTTTTTGTAAGATGCAAGCAAATTAAGGAACCATACTTCTATGGTATACAAGCTATTTATGGCAGCAATCTTTGTGGCATATGGACTATTTTGTGGCAAACTTCATGTTGAGATTTGGTGGAGCGCTGACTTAGCAATTGGATCTTCTATTGAGGTTTGATGTGAATTGGATTTCTGTTGTTGACAAAGAAACTACAAGGAAAGCATTGATGGGTTTCCCCTGGCCTTTGGATAAATTCTAGTGTCTCTTGTCTATTGTGCACTATGATTTCTTTTTTCTTGTATTTGAATTGTAATTGCTTGATAAATAATAAAGGAAAAACTAAAGAAAAACACTAAACAACTTCAAAAGTAATCATTATGTTAGGAAATTCTCCCTTGCATTAGAATTTCAACATGGTATCAGAGCTAGGAACAAGGTCTGAATTCAAGTTTGTGGTTGATAGCAAAGTTCCTATTGACGAGTAGAAATAGAATAGAACATAACGCACAACATAAAAGTCATCATTTTTGCAATCTATGAAGTACTAAAGGAAAATAAAAGGCTGAAGTAAAGAGATAAGAAAAATATATGTGCACCCTCACTCAAGCAAGAAAGGAAGAACAAAGGATAGTCCAAGTCTTTATGGTATCTGAGTAATGTTATATATATATATATATTTTATGAAGTAATCCATTTATATCCATTTGAGCCTCATCTCTACAAATGATTCACGCTATCTCCAATGTTGTTGAATATGTCTGGCCCAAATGCAAGAAATCTGAGCTTTTAATATTGTACACTAATGTACTAATGCGAATTATGAAAGGAGATCCGAAGTATAATTTTAAAGTGTGAGCACTGGCCTGAGTTCCTTTGAAAAGCTTAAATGTTATTCTTGTTTTTGTGACAAATCTCTGTAATGGAACTCTGATAAGGCTATCCTCCTGATATCCTAAGTCTGAGGTGACATGATAAAGCCAAATCTCAAATACAAAAATCATGTTATCACCAGTGCAAATTCCAATCTGAAATACGAAGACAGCCCCGAGTTTAATTTCAAAAGAAGACATTATATAAATCAAGCATAATTGAAGTCTATAATCCGAATTTGTTCTCAAAGAAATCAATTTTCTTTGAGCCTATTAATTATGAAATAATGCCCAATCCAAGAAGCATTCAACAAAGGAAAAGGAGATTCGAGCTACACTCATGTTGGTTTAAAGGCATCTGTGTTTGTTACCTCTTTATAAGTGCATCTAAATCCAAACTAAGGAAGAAGTGATCTGAGCCCTGTGGATGGTCCAAGTCTTCATTATGAACAAAAGACAGAGCTTTCTAATTAACATTAGTGATCCAAACTTCTTTGAACAATGACACGATTGTGTCACCCCTTGAGTAAAAAACAAGTCTACATGAATATGATCCCTCTATGTAAAGCCAAATCCCTATGTAAGATCAAAAGGTGTATAATTACAATGGCATTGTTGATATTGTACAATTCTCCTTACTCAATAGGTTTGAGCTTTCTAAACACTATTTGGGTTATGACATAGTTTTTCTTCTCACAAAATGAAAGCACCAGATTTGAAGTCTGAAGTTTGTAGCTCTGAAGCAAATATCACTTGTTTATATGGAAGACAATACCCTTGGGACTGTGAAAATTATATAGATAATACGGAGGTCTATGATACCTTCTACTATGATTAAAGAAGACACCTCTGAACAACTCAAATAACATTCCTGTGGCAGAGAGATAGCTTGTTTACTAAAATAGTTTCATAGGAAAGTTCTTATGTAGTATGAAAGACATAAATGTGACAACTTATGAACATAATTGAACAAAATAGGAAAGTTGACTTAAGCTACCATGATGAGAAGACGGAGTCTGTAGAAGCCCAAAGAAATATATGCAGCTTGTATCTGAATTCGATGACCGAAGGTTTGAGGCACCTATGTTTAAGAAATATGATATATATCAACTGAAGAAAAGTAAAAATAATCCTTGTTGCAAAAGGATCGGGTCCCTGTGATAGAAACACTGTAAGGATGGATAGATGGGAGGTTGTATAGATTTTTGGTTATTGATGCATGTAGGGTTTGTAAACCCTATCAAAGGTGTGGTCAAGAAAAACCCTAAAGACAAAGCTCGTGGAGCAATCATTCCTAAGTGAAAGAAGAAACTCCAACTCTTGGGAATGACAAGCAGGACACCATGATGATGAGAAGACAAGGATGATGATGAATGTAAGAAGTCCAAGTTCAAGAGGGCACTGATTGCTCTAAAAAGGATAAGTATTTTAAACCTTTTCTTTTCGATTAAGAGTGTTGTTATTGTCTTTAAGTTTTGGTTAGTCTCTTCGCTATGTATTCCCTTCTTGGTTATGATTGTTCTCTCATATCCTCCTAGTAAGGATTGTAGGAAAATAACTAAGATAATCTAGGCTTTGGTAGTAGAAGAAAGAATGAAGCATAACCAAGAAGGCTTTCCAAGTGCAGTCTAGAAGAAGAACCAAGGAGTTGGAAAATTTATAATTTTTGAAGGAGCCTATTGATTAAAGAAAACCTCGTACTTTGGGAAAGAAGGATTCTTCAACCAAAGTAAGTAATATTGACTTTAGAGGATCTGGAAGCAGAAGTTGGCATGAAAGGTATTACACTACAACTTGGAATTGAGGGTACATAGGTTGGGATGGTAGTGCTAATAATGAGTAGAGCTACTCCTGATGGTTGGGATCTGGTATGGTTTCTTGGAAGAGTATGAAGCATAATTTTGTTGCACTGTAGAGGCAAAAGATGTGGTAGTTGGTACAATTAGCTTTGAAGTAGTATGGATTTGTAAAATGTCTATTGGATTATTTGATGACATGCTGGATTCGATCGCGATGATATATAAAGATTGTCAGAGAACCTGGTTTTTCACGGAAGGTCGAAGCGCTATATGATTCGAAAGTATGGTGCGGTTATGAGCCAAGAGGCTACAAACAAGATCTCCACGGATAAACAAGTAGCTGATGTAAGGGAAGTATAAGTATTTCTGACACAAGCTTGGGCTTGTAGTTATCTCTTCCCAAGTTGAGGGGGAGTGCAAATGTCTTCCCTAGTTGAGAGGGAGTAAGGATGGGCATCGTGTTATACATGTGTCACGTAATATGGCCAGGACTAACATTTGTAAGCCTAGTGCATGAACACTGGTAGGGAGAATGGTGGATTGGATAGGCATAAGGGATGTACATTCCTGAGTCATATATTGTGGTTGACTAGGATTGACATTCTAAGTTGGATAAATGGACTTGATAAAGTATGGTCTGGAGGACGTACTTTTCCTTGGATTAGGAAATGGTCATGTGAGGTCATACCTTGGGAACACCCGGGTGGGGTATGTGCCTTGAGAGGCGGTGGTGTCCAAATTTATGCCTCGACATTGTGCTCTAATCTAGTGGAGAGATAGAGCATACTTGTCAAGGCCTTGGTAGTTTGACAATGTTGATTATGATGATGCAATCATTGTTGATGCTTATCAATCCAGATCCTTTCTTATAGAAGTTCTCAACTTGAGAATATCCTGATGAGTCATAATGAATACCTCCCTAGTTAAGAGGGAGTGTTGAAGTTGTAACTAGGTTCAGTCTTCATAACCGTCATTGTACTTGTATATCCTGATAAGTCATAATGAATACCTCCCTGGTTAAGAGGGAGTGTTGAAGTTGTAACTAGGTTCAGTCTTCATAACTGTCATTGTACTTGTATCAATATGTATTTCATGTAAAAACAAAAGAAGAAAAATAAATTATTATTATTATATTTTGTAGCATGTTCTTCATGCTTTATTTTTGGTCAAAAGAAAAAGTCAAAGGGCATGTTCTTTGTGACCCTGTGAAAAGAAGAAAATTTGAATTTTGTAAGTGTCATTTGTTCCTTGAAGTTGCCAAGTCAACACTCCAGGATGACAAGATGGCCTACCTAAGAGTTTTGTGTTTTTACATGAGGAATTGAGTATATAATAAGTTAATAACACCTATCATCCAACTTTTGGCCAAAAAGTTCGGATTTCATGTATAAAAGACGATTCGGGTTTGTGAAGAAGTATTCAAGACACTATCTAAGGTACCTTCCTCTAAAATGATGCAAGCTTCTTTGTGTATAGTTCGGGACTCTTGTGGCTACATCTCTGTGGCAGTTTGAGCCTCTTGTAGCTACATCTTTGTGACAATTCGAGCTTATTGTGTCTACACCTCTATGACAATTCATGCTTTTTGTGGTTATATCTATGTGACAGTTCAAGTTTCCTTTGCACCATCTTTGTGACATTTCGAACTTCATATGGCACCTTTTTTGTAAGATGCAAGCAAATTAAGGAACCAAACTTCTATGATATACAAGTTATTTATGGCACCAATCTTTTGTGGCTTATGGAGTATGTTGTGGTAGACTTCATGTTGAGATTTTGTGGAGGGATGACTTGGAAATTGGATCTTCTAGTCAGGTTTGATGTGATTTGGATTTCTCTTGTTGATGAAGAAACTATAATGAAAGGATTGATGGGTTTCCCCCTTGTGGTTTTTCCTTGGCCTTTGGCTTAATTTCTAGTGTCTCTTGTCTCTTGTGCACTATGATTTCTATTTTCTTGTATTTGAATGGAGTTGATGTTGACAACAACAAAGTTAAATGGTTACTTGAAATTTGAAAGAAGTACTGAAAGATTAGATGAAATGATAAAAAAACAAAGACCGCCTACTAATAAGATGGGATTTGGTTATGACAACAATTTATAAACCATAATCATAGATAAAACAAACACAAAATCACCAATAAGGGAAAATGAAGAAAAGTCTAGAAGCTATGCCAATGCTTTGAAAGGTGAAAACAACAAAAAAAAAGGAGTTGAAGAACAACAAGAACATGTCACCACTAGCTGGAACAAAAGATCATAATTCAAGAAAATTGAGCCACCAAGAAGGTCAATTCCTAATAGGTATATTTTTCTTGGTCACTATTATTTTTGCACATATATATAAACTTTGGACATAAAGGATTCACTGTCAAATAAATGAAAGAAACAACTATACAAGAAAAATAAATGATTATGGATATACAAAGGACAACCATATACTTGGAAATGCTCATGGATTTCTTAACATAAATTACAATCCATTTGATCCACTGATGGATCAGAACATTGTATTCTACATATCTAATAATCTTGGTCACAAGGCACAAGATTGCATAAATATAAAAGAAGATGCTCCTATCATAAAGAAAGCAAAACTAGTTGTATTATAGGAAAAGAAAAAGAAGGAAGATTGCAGACCTGCGTTGCTTGCTGAAAATAAAGAAGATGAATGGTACATAGACAATGGGTACTTGACAAGCAGGACTGAGGACCAAAAAAATTCGTCAGTTTGGATAAAATAAAAAGTAGTAGTGTTTCATTTGGAAATGATTCCTTTGTCAAGATACTTGGAAATGGTGTAGTAACTCTTGGAAGTGAAAATGTAAAAGCAACAAATGTCTTACTCGTTGAAGATTTGAAGTATAATCTCCTTAGTGTTAGCAAAATATGTTATCAAGAATACAATCGCGTGTTTGATTCTCGAAGATGTCAAGTCAAAGAAGAAGACTCAAGAAGATTGGTTGTAACAAAAACAAGATGATCAAATAACATATACATCCTAGACAAAAAAGAGAGAGAGGATTGAAGCCACACAAAAGAGCTCCAAATATAACAAGGAAGGAAAGGATAAGAAGACAAAAAAGAAAGGCGAAGTGCTATTGAGTACCATAAGATTAGAAGGAGCAACCCTAAAGAGAAGAATCATCCATTTCAATTGATGTCAAAGGGGGAGAGAAAGACTAAGAAGCATGATCACAAGGGGAGTATATTGGTTGCCATCAATGACAAAGTGGGAGATTGTTGATAGATGTTGTCATTGATGTCGAATGTTGTCCAAGAAAAAGAGAATTTGATATCCTTTTTTTGAATGAATTTTTTCGCCATTTACCTAGCTCAAATGGAAAGATAACATAGATGGTTGTAAAGCTTATCCAAAGACCTCTCCAACGATATATGACACTCCCTCTAACTCCTCATGGTTGAGGAGATATGAATTTTTGAAGTTTACTAATTATGCTGACTTTGGCAAGTCGACCCCACAATGACGGTTTGTGTTGAGAAACCAAGTGAGTATAGATTAAAGCTTGATTCCCCTTCTTTATAATTACTTGTGAATGTTAGCTTCCTTCTTATTATTTATTATGTCTTCTTCATGAAGCAATTATAAAAAACATAAAGATCACAAAAAAATAAGAGACACCAAATTTAGGCTCCAAGACAAGGTAAAACCCCACAAGGGGGAAACCCAACAATCCTTCTCATATTGAATCTGACCAAAATGAGATTTCCAAGAGCAAGAGCAAGACCCAAAACTGCCACCAAAATGCAAAGTTCAACCCTCCTTCAAGTCACCTCCAAATCTGGTCAACTCTAGTTCAAGTCAATGATGGTCAAATTGTCCCAAATATGGTCAATTCTTTGAAATTTCATAACTGCAATTAGGGGGCCGAAATTTGGCCTATGGCAACCTCAAAAATTTAGCCTTTGTAACAAAAATTATAGTCACACGTGCGAGCTTCTTCAAGGTCAAAATTTGGTCAACTTGAAATATTTGTCTTGTATTTTTGATTTTGTCTTTCTCTCTCCTTTGACTCGATTTTTTCCTCTTCTTCACTTGCTTCAGATACTCGTTTGCCAAATGAATGAGCTCCAAGAGGGTCATACTAGCTTCTTATATATAACTGTCTAGTAGGTCAAACAAGTTTCTCTTTCGAGGGCCAGACCGACTTGTTCCAAGGAGGGCCAACTTGACATTTTGTGGTCTTATGACTCAACATAAAAACAATTTTTCTTTTTTCTTACAAATGTCCAAATGGGACATGACTCAAATATATTTTTCTTTGAATATTTTGACTCTAAGCATGAAGAACATGTTTTGACAAAAAATGAAATATAATAATAATGAATAGAATAAATACATCATGATAAATTTATATTACATTATGAAGATCGACTCTAGTGACATTTTCAACACTCCCTATTAAATAGGGAGGTATTCATAATGACTCAACATGATAATCTCAAGTTGAAACAATCATATAAGAAATGATCCAAATTGATAAGCATCAATGATGAGAGCATCATCATAACCAACATTGTCAAATTGCGAAGGCCTTAACTAGTATGCTCTATCTCTCCACCAGATCAAAGCACAATGTTGGGAGGCATTAATTTGGACACCATTGCCTCTCAAGGCACATACCCCACCTAGGTGTTTCGAAGGTATGACCTCATAGGACCATTTCCTAATCCCAAGGAAAAAAATGCTCTCTAGACTATTCTTTCCCAAGTCCTTGTATTCAGCTTAGGATGTTAATCCTAGTCAACCACAATACACGAATCAAGAATGTATGTCCTTGATGCTTATCGAATCCATTATTCTCCCTACCCATGTTCATGCACTAGAATTTCAACGGTTAGTACTCGTCATAGTACATGCCACATGGAGAACACAATGTCAACCCTCACTCCCTCTCAACCAGGGAGGAGATATCCACAAGCCTAAGCTTGTCTAAAAAATACTCATCCTTTTCCATGAAAACGAACTTCATCAATGCATCGATTATTTGTTCATCAGTGGAGATATAATTGTAGCTTCACAACTCCATCAAGTCACGAATCATAAAGCGCTTCGACCTTCTTGGATTTCTGAAAATCTTCAAATAAGTTTGATCAGTATAAGATATCATAATCGAATCCAACATGTCGTCAAATAGTCCATCAAACATTTTACAGAGCCAAATTGCTTCACAATGGATTGTACTAATTACCACATCTTCTACCTCCACATGCAACAAAATTCCGCTTCATGCTTCTTTGAGAAACTGTACTAGATTCCAATCATTAATAATATCTCTACTCATCATCAACACTTTCCAACCCAATTGATGTGTCCTCAAGTCCCAAATCAAATTATGCTTTCAACTCCCTCTGAAGTCAAGATTTCTTCCTTTGGTTCATGAATCCTTCTTTCCCAAAGTATAAGGTCTTCTTTAATCACGAGGCTTCTTCAAAATCTAGGATAACTTTTCCAACTGAATCAGTCGTCTTAACATGATCATCTCCATCTTACTAGAGAACCTTCTTGTTTTAATGCCTTTAACTGCTGCCTTCTATTTGCCATTTCTTTGGTTCTTCTATATCTGGAAAATCCTTTTCGCTATGCTTCGTTCATTCTTCTATTTTCAAAACCTTGGTCATCTTATTTTCCTGCAAAGCTCATTGGGAGAATATGGGAGAACAATTATAACCGAGAAGAGAACAAGAGACTAACCAAAACTTAAAAGCAATAACAACAACTTTAATTGAAGAGAAAACATATAGAATACTTATTTTTTAAGAAGTGTCAAATCCCTCTTATTCTTGGACCTCTTCTAATTTTCACCATCCTTGTCCTCACCTCTTCTAATTTTCACCATCCTTGTCCTCACATCATGATGTCATATTTGTCATCTCCAAGAGCTAGGAATTCTACTTACATCAAAAACAATTTAGTCCTAGAGTTTTTCTTATTTCATACTTTTGCTAGGGCTTACAAACCCTATATGCTTCAATATTACAAGTCATCAAAACCTGCTATACTTTGAGTAGTGTATCCATTTCAACTTCATTTGAAGTTCTAAATCAAGGGTTCTTCTTGATCCAAAGTATGAGACTCCATATTTCAAGAATCGATAAATGAACATTTTCCTTTCATTGAGAGGTGTTTTTCAAGACTTGCTTCCATGCTGATATTTAATGCAAGGTGTTGACTTATTTAATTCATGCTTTGGACAATCCGCTTTACCTGTAGAATATTCTCTACTATGTCTTGTTATATAACAAAAGTCTACTTCTTCTCTAGCTACTCTAGTGTCACTGGTTCATTCTTTGATGCATAAGTTTGAATGAACTTCACTAGTGAATGTCAACTCCTTCTTGCTAGAAGAATCTCTAACTTGTTGTAAACTAGATATTGATTAACGTTGATCAATTTTCTTGTTTATTCTGCCATTTTTCATGTCTTCCATCTTGTTAGTTTCCTTTGTATTTTTATGATGAAATCTTATAAACAAAAATATTTTCTACATAGTATTTTGTCACACGTCTTGTTCACTTCCTGTTTTGTATCCCTAAGTGCCAAAATGTTGATGACTGTGAAGTATATCCATCATGATATACAGACAAAAACATCCCTGAAAAACCAAAGGAAAACTACCCTGAGTCAATTATGAAGAAGGTTAGCTAAAGCCCTATTTTTTAGGGCCAACGCACTTTGCTCCACTGCCTGTCGTGCTAATGGTAGGTTGCACTGCTTTACCCTAGTGCTGCCAACGCGAGTTTTGATATAAAAACCCACGTTGAAACTCTTCTGGTAGGTTTTCCCAAAATTGGGGGAGAAGCTTCGTATGCTAGAAACTTTGAGAACAACGAGCTGAATATTGGTTGTTGTAGATATGTTCGAGGTTTCCCATTTGGAGCTCTTTATCTTATCATTATGGGATTTCCCCTTGAGATGTGGACCTTCCTCTCTCTTTTGTGGATCCCTAACTCCCTATCCCTTCATATAAATCAACTCCCTTCCATCCCCAAATGGTTGGTCATTGATTACCTGCATTCCTATACTGAGATTATGCCCAAATGCTGCCCATTCTAACTTGGAGAAGGAGCGCTTGAAGAGTCTTTTCTTGGACTTGGACATCCACCAAAAGGAGGTCTCCAACATCAAGGCATAGGTTGTCGCTTCCCTTCCTAGCTTATTAATATATACATCAGATGTTCACTTTCCATAATTGTGTAAAAGTTTATGCTTTTAGCTTAATACTCCTTGATCTATTAAGTAGTTTATGTTTGATGTATGCCATATATATTCTTGTACATTGCATTACTCTTTGATCTTTCTTGCAGGGACTCAGACATGAAGAACATGTAAGAAGCGAGCCTGGAAGCAAAGGAATCAAAGTCATCTCCAAAGGATTGAGTGATTAACATCAGAGTGAAGTATGTCACTCTCTCTCTGCATTTGTTAAACATAAGCTAGGAAAGTGTATGTTAGTTTGTTTATTTTGTTTCTAGACCCACTCATTGGGCTAGAGAGTTCGCCTTTGTCTGCAGAGGGGATTCACCTTCACAACAAAATGGCGACTCCACTGGGGAAGCTATAGCCTCTTCATCCTCTTTTTCCATCTGATCTCTTGATCAGTTTGACCGACCATGGATTTCTCAGTTATTTTGAGTCTATATAGGTCTGCACAATCATTAATTACTACCTTATAGAGCTGAGTTTGGAGTGTTTGTATGTTTATTTTTTATTTTTTTCCTTATTCTCCGCCCAACGCATTTTTTGGTTTGAAAATATCGCTGCCAACACGTTTTCCTTTAAAACAGTCGCATTGATCCCCTGTTTAACACGAGTTTGGCCATTACAAACGCGCTGATCTCATAGATTGGCAAAAGTTTATGTTTTATCCGTCAAAATCCAGTGTGTTTGAGCCCCTAAGGTCTTCTCTTTTATCCTGTGTGATTGGATTTATTGATGTTTTGTTAGATTGTCTGATTTGATTAGCGAATTCTTGTCTTTTTGAGCTTTAAAGTGTTTGAGTGAAATTGGATTGATTTTAGAGTTTATAGGTCATTTGATTGTCATTTGCCTCTTGTAAGTGTCGCCAAGTTTGTGGTTTGATGATTGGTTAGATCTGGTTATCTTTTAAAATCATTCACAACATTGGTTTGCATTAGTTTCAGTTTGTCTTTTACAAAGTTTCTTTTCAATTGTATTAGGTCATCTTGCATTTGAGATTCATCTTGATACCAAATTAGGGGTGACCGTTCAACAGAAGCTAATAACCAAGACAAACAAACGATATGATAAAGCTTAGGTGCATTCAGACTTACTTTTAATTAAAGTCGAAGCTTTCCCAAACAGCAGATATGAGTCAAGCAACCATCCTCAACCGATCATGCGCGAGCAACACGACCTCTCTCCACGGGTCTTCAAAACTCCAGCGCCTTACAACTCAAGGTTCTTTTGGATACAGAAACTGTCCTCAGACAGGCGGCCCAGTAGGCTTCAATATTAACAAAAACAAGCAGAATACATAAAGCTTATTACAACAAGAAGTCTCAGAGTTCTCTTAAGCAATGCTCTGTCAAGCGATGCCTTGAACTTATGTAGACCCTTTATTATATAGACTTCCTAAAGAATCTATCCTCCCTAAGAGATGACGTAAAAAGGAAATTATTGAGGGTCCTGTCGTATTTCTTTCGCTGACGGTGTCTACTCAACCTTTTCCAGTACAAATATTCTAGCTACAACATGTGACCATATTATCACATTTCTAGCTAAAGATTCTACCAAGGTCCCATCGGACTCCTCCGAATCGTCTCATTCTGAAGATCCTGGTGATGGCTCGTACTCATCGAGTATCCTTTGATAGTGGCGGTCAATCAGTGGATTATATTCTTCGTCGATATCTGTTTCTGGGTCCTGGGCATCTGTCAGATCATCTTTTCCTTTATCATCTTTATCTAAAATTATTGTCCTTCGAGATGCTGCTTTTGAAGATTCTCCCTTTTCTGTATTTGTCTTTATCTTGTGGAGGCCGGTTGCTGAGGTGTGTACATGGCTCCCTGTTTTTCCCATTTGTTAAGAAAAGGTAAAGCACTTATCTCTATGTCTAGAAAGGAATCTTTGTAGACATTTTTGACTACAGGTGATCTCTGAACTGCCAACTCAATGCCGTCTAATAGTTCCCACTTAAAAATTTGAAACATGTTTGTGGACCCTTCTATAGCATGTTGAACCCATGATCTGCAATTTTCACATATAAGTCTTTATGTTGCCATCCTTGTTCAAAAATTATTGAAGTGCAGATTCTTTTTGAGATCATCAAACTGATAATATGAATGACATTATTGTTCCAATTAGGTGATCGAGCAATTATGGTGACTAAAGCCTTTTGATTAATTACAAATTTTAGAGCTTTAGGTTCTCCTTGCAAGTCATCCATTTTATTTAGAATCTGGAGTTTTTCTATCAACTTTAAGTTGTCGAATTCATGAAACCAATCGGCATGCTGCTTGATCATTTCTTGATTGTTGCTGGTTTCTATTTCTCCGATTCTTTCATGGCTGAACACCTGTGCAAATGGATTAGGATCAATGCTTTCTCTTAATCTAGGACTGTGAAAATCCCAAGGATATGAGAAAGTTTTGAGATACTGCAATGTCCTTTTAATACATTGGGATACTCTGGTAGATGGTTTCTTTCTGCATAAACCTCCTCTGATTTCCCAATCAACAAACCCTTCAAATATCTCATATTGCGGGAAAGTGTCACTGACTGCATAATTTTCATCATATCTCTGCAATAAAGAGGCTTCCAATTCTTCAAAAATATCAAGGATCTTTAAAGACACAATGATTTTTTCTAACTCGGACTTGATAGGAATTTCTTCAAGGTCCATTAATTTGGCTCCTGTAAAGATACTAAGAGCAAAATCAATTCCCCCAATGATCTGATAATAGTTTAGAACTGAGAGTCCAGATCATTTCATCAGTTTATACACTAGACCATAAATCAGATAAACTCCTGAAAAAGAGTTTCACCTTCATATTTGGCAAAGGAAATGCTTTTACCAATGTGTCATCTAGGCCCAGAGAAACACCTAAATTCTTGGATTGCCATGCTTGGCACTTTCTTATCCAAGTATTTCTTCTCAACCTCATTCCTACCACCTTTTCTATTTCTTCTGCAAGATTAGTTGCATGACCTTCAAAAATTCTAAATCTATCTACAAAAGTAGCAAAACTATCATCTTTTGGACTTTTGCCAGGAATATCAAAAAATGAACCTGTACAAGTTATGAATGCTTTATTCATGTCTCTGGTTAGTGAATCTGTCAAAAAATTAGAATTTCCTGGGATCCACTCAACTTCAAAATCAAATTGTTGGAACCAGATCTGCCAAGCTAGAATTCTTCCTTTAGCAATTTGTCTTGATATTTTGGCAGATAGAAAATATTTGAAATTCTTGGAATCTGTTCTGATTAAAAACTTTACGGGAATAAGATATACCTCAATTGCTTTATCCCGTTAAATATAGCCAATGTTTCCTTTTCAGCTATGAAATAGTTCTTCTGACTAGCTGTGAACTCACTAGAAGCATATGCACAAAGTTTTTATTCAATTTTACCTTCACTGTCCTTTCTTTGTTCTAATAGAACAGCCGCCCAAAAATCTAAAGAAGCGTCAGTTTGAAGAATGAGTAAACCATCACCTGGTGGCTGAAGCTTTGGAAAATGTTGGCACTCTTCTTTTAATTTTTTAACAGCTTCCGTTGCTTCTTGTGACCATCCCTGTTTGAGATGTCTTCTGATCGGCGCTGTCTTCTCTGTCAAATTTGGAACATACTTGTGAAGATAATTCAAAACTCCCAAGAATCTTTGAATGGTCTTGGTATCCTTCAATTCATCAGGAAACTGTGTCAATTTTGTTAAAACATGAGGTTGCATTTGGATTGCACCATTGACAACATTAATTCCCAGAAAATCAATACTATCTTGAAATAAAGACATTTTTCTTTCTGACAGGACTATTCCATGCTGCTGAACTTCTTTCAGAAAAATTTCTAAATGCTCTAGATGAGTATGTACATCTGGACTGTGAATAAGAATATCATCTATGTAGGTTACAATGAAATCATATTTTGCAAAAATGAAATCCATTCTTCGCTGGAAAAATGTAGGGGCGTTTTTCAAACCGAAAGGAACAACCTTCCACTGGTAAAATTTGGCTGGACAAATAAAAGCGGTTTTGTGCCGGTCTTCTGGCTGGATCTGAATCTAATAATACCCAGACTTCATGTCAAAATTACTGAATACCTTGCTGTGTTGAATCTTTTGCATTATTGTTTCAGGCCTTGGCAAAGGATAATTGAAGCTCTGAGTTATGGCATTAAGGGGTTTATAATTTATCACCATTCTTGGTTTACCCCTGACTATCTCAGAGTGATTCCTCACAAGAAAAGCTGAGCAAGCATAATGAGATTCACTTGGCTCAATGAGCTGCATCTGTAGCAGTTCTTTTATCTGCTTCTTTATTTCCTGCTCATCTGAAGGGGTGCAGGGAATCATCTTACCTTTGACTCCATTGTCATGCAAGGTTATTATCTCTTGCATCGGGCTCTCTGTTTCCCAAAACTGTTATGGGTTTTCTGAGCAACTCTTTAGAAGTCCTTGATGGATATCACCTTGTTCTGTAGACCAGTTGGGATCAATACATGCCAACTGTTTTGTTTTAGATTCTGCTCTTTTTCATAAAATTGCAGGACTTCCTGCCAATCATCAGAATCCTTTTGTGGCTTTCTGGCTCCTATTATTTTCTGGCTATTTTCATACCTAGCTTCTGAATTTGCAATAAATAGTCTAGGAATAGAAATAGCTTTCTTTTTCAAACTGATAATCAACTTATCTTGGCTGATTGTTACTGGAAGCACATAATTTAGAAATGGCATTCCCAACATTAAACTAGCTGAGGGATCAAAATGCTGAATTGCAGATATTTTTACAATACTCCCCCCAACTTTTAAAGAAATATTGTCTACATAATGTGTTAAACTAACAGATCCTCCAATTGTTTCTGAAACCAAAATATTTTTCAGTGGTTTCCACAGAGATTTGAATAAAGATGGCCTAGCCAAGTTATTTGAACCACCTGTATCAACAAATGCATCTATGGATATCCATTCATTTTTTACCTGTACTTGTACCGGGATATAGATAAGGCTATTGGTTTTGACTATCTTTTTCAACAATGTATTCTCTTCTGTTCTTTTAATCTCTGGTGGTGGAAGACTTGTTGAAGCTGTTGTTCTTTTTTCATATGGACAAAAATAATTTATCTATGGCAAAGGTAGCACAGGTTTCTTACCTTGTTTGACTGATAATGATACTGCACTTGCGGATTCATCATCAGATTCATGAAATGAGTCATCTGTAATTTCATTGGTGCTTTCAAAATCAGTTTCACTCTGCTCTTCACTGTAATGATTTTCTTCTGAAAAATCATCGTCAGAACATGACAGACAAAAATTCATTTTCTGAACAGTTTCTTCCTCTTCAGCATCTGATATTTCAGTTAAAATATATACATCTGAAACATCGTCTTCTGAATCTACAATCGACCAATCATCTTGAAATTCTTCTATATCTATACATGCTTTTAATTTACTAGATAAATTCTGGGGACACTTTCTTGCAAAATGCCCTTCTTTTTTACAGATGAAACAACAATTGTTGTTTCGAGGCCTGGATCTTTTCTTCAAAAATTTATATTTTCTGAAAGGCTTTTTTGGATTAGAGACTCTCTTGGGTTTGAATCTACCATACCTTTTTGTTTTCTTCTTTTTTCTGAAAGGTGTCCATGGTAGCATTATTTTGCAGACATCTGAACCAGGTGTGATGTCATGTGCCTTCTTTTGCCAGCATAAATATTTTACTTTCTCTGTAACTCTAAAAAGAAGGTCAACCCAATATATTTGATCTAGTCTTTTGGCCTGTACATCTAGATCTTTCATTATGAGGTCTCCTAAATTGCCTGGTAATTTTGACAAAAATGTTATTTTCTGAGCCACATCATTTGAGAGATTAGCTTTAAATACCTTAGCCATAAAATCTTTATTGAATTGATCAAGATATTTCAGATCTTTTAATTCCATTCGGCTAAGATCAGTTATGATTTGCTTTTTCTCATCAACTGGTTCTGGCACGAACTGTGTTTTCAACAAAAGTTCCAATGTGCTCAGTCCGGCGTCCATGACGGCTCTTATTTCTTCTTCTGATGGTCCCATCCACCAATCATAGACTATTCCAGTCATTCTTTTCTCTGCTAGGACCATGATAGATATATTATCCAGTTTTGTAGTAACCTGCATCTGATATAATTCTCCTATCCAAATCCGGATTGGTTCTCCAGGGTTTGAAGAATTATCTAGATCTAGGATATAGCCACTAGTATTGGCTGCAGACAGGTCTTCTTCAATTCTAGGGTATTTATTGACTTCTTTCAAAATATGTGCCTTATTCTGATTATTTATAGATGGCAAAATGAAAGACGAGAATTTAGAGGCAGTTTTTTCTAAAGTCATTACTTCCTTCTTGGACTCAAAAGGTTTATTAGATTTAAATGTCCTGGATTCACTGGTTAATTTTCCAGTGTCTTTGGAAGTACCTTCTCCTGCACTATTTGCAGTTGTTTCTCCTTTTGTTTCATCTTCTTCCTCCTCTAGATCCCAATAGTTGGGTGCAGGCATATCTATATGAAATTTTGGAATTTCTTTGGCCTTTTTCTTTTGTCTCCTTTTTCTCCTCTCTTCTTTTTCTAGCTTCTCTGATTGTTGCTCATCATATAGCAATTTGAGATTAGCATTAATCAGATCAGCTTGTTTGCCTAAATCATCTAGAACATCTTCTGCGTGGGCACACCAAGTGGTTAGATAGTTTCCTATCTGATATACTTGGTCCAAATCATTTGGATTCTGTGAATTATGTTCTAGCAATGGGGCACAATTAGCTCTTGTGGGTGGCTGTCTGGTATTAGATGAAGAAGTACAAAACTTTGTTTTGGGTGGCCACTTTCCTCCTTTTACAAATCTATGATTTGCATATTGAAATTCCTCTACTGGCGGGAAAATATTTACATAGGTTCTAAACATCTTATTTACTGCAAAAAACGGCTTTTCTTCTGGTATATACAACTGATTGGCAGACAGTGGTGTACTGGTGGAAGAACTAGGCTCCTCTGGTATAGGAATATGACGATAGAAAGATCTTCTTCCACTACTTTGGATTGGTTCATTTTCTACGACCCCAAATTAGGGGTGACCGTTCAACAGAAGCTAATAACCAAGACAAACAAACGATATGATAAAGCTTAGGTGCATTCAGGCTTACTTTTAATTAAAGTCGAAGCTTTCCCAAACAGCAGATCTGAGTCAAGCAACCATCCTTAACCGATCATGCGTGAGAAACACGACCTCTCTCCACGGGTCTTCAAAACTCCAGCGCCTTACAGCTCAAGGTTCTTTTGGATACAGAAACCGTCCTCAGATAAGCGGCCCAGTAGGCTTCAATATTAACCAAAACAAGCAGAATACATAAAGCTTATTACAACAAGAAGTCTCAGAGTTCTCTCAAGCAATTCTCTGTCAAGCGATGTCTTGAACTTCTGCAGACACTTTATTATATAGACTTCCTAAAGAATCTATCCTCCCTAAGAGATGACGTAAAAAGGAAATTATTGAGGGCCCTGTCGGTATTTCTTTCACCGACGATGTCTACTCAACCTTTTCTAGTACAAATATTCTAGCTACTACATGTGACCATATTATCACATTGCTAGTTAAAGATTCTACCAAGGTCCCATCGGACTCCTATCCGAATCGTCTTGTTCTGAAGATCCTGGTGATGGCTCGTACTCATCGAGTATCCTTTGGTAGTGGCGGTCTATCAGTCGATTATATTCTTCGTCGATATCTGCTTCTGGGTCCTGGGCATCTGTCAGTTCATCTTTTCCTTTATCATCTTTATCTAAAATTATTGTCCTTCGAGATGCTGCTTTTGAAGATTCTCCCTTTTCTGTATTTGTCTTTATCTTGTGGAGGCCCAGTTGCTGAGGCGTGTACATGGCTTCCTGTTTTTCCCATTTGTTAAGAAAAGGTAAAGCACTTATCTCTATGTCTAGAAAGGAATCTTTATAGACATTTCTGACTGCAGGTGATCTCTGAACTGCCAGCTCAATGTCGTCTAATAGTTCCCACTTAAAAATCTGAAACATGTTTGTGGACCCTTCTATAGCATGCTGAACCCATGATCTGCAATTGTCACTCATAAAGTCTTTATGTTGCCATCCTTGTTAAAAAATTATTGAAGTGCAGATTCTTTTTGAGATCATCAAACTGATAATATGAATGACATTATTATTCCAATTAGGTGATCGAGCAATTATGGTGACTAAAGCTTTTTGATTAATTACAAATTTTAGAGCTTTAGGTTCTCCTTGCAAGTCATCCATTTTATTTAGAATCTGGAGTTTTTCTATCAACTTTAAGTTGCCGAATTCATGAAACCAATCGGCATGCTGTTTGATCATTTCTTGATTGTTGCTGGTTTCTATTTCTCCGATTCTTTCATGACTGAACACCTGTGCAAATGGATTAGGATCAATGCTTTCTCTCAATCTAAGACTGTGAAAATCCCAAGGATATGAGAAAGTTCTGAGATACTGCAATGTCCTTTGAATACATTGGGATACTCTGGTAGATGGCTTTTTTCTGCATAAACCTCCTCTGATTTCCCAATCAGCAAATCCTTCAAATATCTCATATTGAGGGAAAGTGTCACTGACTGCATAATTTTCATCATATCTCTGCAAGAAAGAGGCTTCCAATTCTTCAAAAATATCAGGGATCTTTAAAGACACAATGAATTTTTCTAACTCGGATTTGATAGGAATTTCTTCAAGGTCCATTAATTTGGCTCCTGTAAAGATACTAAGAGCAAAATCAATTCCTCCAATGATCTGATAATAATTTAGAACTTTGAGAGTCCAGATCATTTCATCAGTGTATACACTAGACCATAAATCAGATAAACTCCTGAAAAAGAGTTTCACCTTCATATTTGGCAAAGGAAATACTTTTACCAATGTGTCGTCTAGGCCCAGAGAAACACCTAAATTCTTGGATTTCCATGCTTGGCACTTTCTTATCCAAGTATTTCTTCTCAACCTCATTCCTACCACCTTTTCTATTTCTTCTGCAAGATTAGTTGCATGACCTTCAATTACGGGTGACCGTTCAATAGAAGCTAATAACCAAGACAAACAAACGATATGATAAAGCTTAGGTGCATTCAGACTTAATTTTAATTAAAGTCGAAGCTTTCCCAAACAGCAGATCTGAGTCAAGCAACCATCCTCAACCGATCATGCACGAGCAACACGACCTCTCTCTGCGGGTCTTCAAAACTCCAGCGCCTTACAGCTCAAGGTTCTTTTGGATACTGAAACTGTCCTTAGATAGGCGGCCAAGTAGGCTTCAATATTAACCAAAACAAGCAGAATACATAAAGCTTATTACAACAAGAAGTCTCAGAGTTCTCTCAAGCAATGCTCTGTCAAGCGATGCCCTGAACTTCTGCAAACCCTTTATTATATAGACTTCCTAAAGAATCTATCCTCCCTAAGAGATGACGTAAAAAGGAAATTATTGAGGGTGCTGTCGGTATTTCTTTCACCGATGGTGTCTACTCAACCTTTTCCAGTAAAAATATTCTAGCTACAACATGTGACCATATTATCACATTGCTAGCTAAAGATTCTACCAAGGTCCCATCAGACTCCTACCCGAATCGTCTCGTTCTGAAGATCCTGGTGATGGCTCGTACTCATCAAGTATCCTTTGATAGTGGTGGTCAATCAGTCGATTTTTTATTCATCAAGTACATATTACATTGCTTGGTTTACAAACTAAAAAGAGTGCATTTGTTTATCTATTCAAAAGAGAAAAGTGAAATACATTTTCATTAACTGCTTTTGGATTTGATTTGATGTTGCTTTGATTAGTGCATCGTTTGCATTAGGAGCATTTGAATCAAATCCTCATTTTTTGCTTTAGTTGAAGCTTAATTGCATTAGAGCATTTTAAAATCAAAGAGAACATCATTTAGATAAAGTGCATCTTAGTAAAGTAAAAGTCATTTTTCTTTCGATAGATTGCATATTGGATAGTGAAAGTGAAGTTTAGTTTTTGCTTTTGCATATTGCATTTGGAAAGAAAAGTTAATGGAGGCATGTTTTTTGATGCATTCTCTTGTTTGATACATTGATCGATTGAATTCTCTTCCCTTGTTAGTATAGCATTCATCGAAGTAAAAATTTTCCTTTTCTCATTTAGTTGCATTTTAGGATTCAGGTGACATCGTTTGAGCCCAAAAATTGAAACATAATTCAAGAACAACATTAAAATTTACTCAATTAACCTAACGAGCATTTGGAACTTAACGCAAACATGTAGAGGTCTAGGCTAGAGATGTGTTTCAACGTCTATAAACCTAGCAGTTGTCGTTCGCTGCCTGCATTGTATCCCAGGGGTGAAATTCCGTTCCGCGTACAAAAGTATATAAGAGGTTCTCCAATACTTTTGGGTATATAAGAGGCACTCCAGTATAAAAAGTATATGGGAACACTGTCATTGAACGGTTATGCATTAGACAACGCTAACACGAACTTGTGCTCCTGTACTGTCGTGTATATATTGGGAGACCCCACTAGGTTGATATCCTTTAGCCACAAGTAACTGAGTCAGCCGCCTTATAGACGTGATACATCGAACACAACATTCAGGGAGATCGGTTGTCGTACGTTAAGTCCTTGGTTTCGGCTAAGGTGTATATAGTGGTTCATGGATACTTGGTAAACCCTCTTTCCTAGTACACCCTTTTTGATTTATTTCTTGTTTTTAAGTTCTAAAATTTAACTACCCACGATAACATGACTTACCTATGCAGTTATCCTTGGCCTCACATTGCCTGATTAATAGTAAATTTTAATTGTAAGCTCAAATCAACCACCTCCTATTGTTTTTGAGAGAAGGTCATTGTGGCTGAACCACCGGGTTCGCCTTACATATCCCCTTCATCATCTGACACTAAAGGGTCATCACAAGGAGTCCATCTTGAGATTTCACAGTCACTTGAAGCCCAAGGTTTTGAACTTGGAATTATCCCGAGTATTCAACCCCTTGCTTCTCGTCCTCCACCTCGAGAGTCATCATCTTCAGAATATGATCCAGAAACTCCTGAGGTTCCACAGAGGTATTTATTATTCCCTTCGAATCTTCTTTTTGATCCATTGATCATATCTCCTCAAGGACCTATAGTCCGTTTGATAATCTCGATGTACCTTTGAAGCCTTCTCCTCAGGCACTGCGGATTCCCCCTTGCATTAGGGGAATTTTGAGGTCTAAAATGGGCCTCCTAAGAAAAATGTACAACCAAAATAAACTTTATAAGAACCAATAGGATTCAAGATGATGATGTCAAACATGGGGGGATGATTCTCCATTTTTGGAGTAAAAAAAGTAAAAATATTAAAAAATAGTAAAATAATAAAACTATTTTTTCAACTTGTATTTTCAGGTTATCTTCCTATGGTTTTACTCAAATTTCGAGCGAGAGTACTCGTTTGATGAAAAAAATTTATTCCTCATCCAAGGAGTACATATGTTGCATACTTTTGATGGACCCTGCTACACGAAAAATGAGAAAATTACATGAAAAAACATGATTGCAATTACGTTTTTAATGTATTTCTCATTTTTCATTTAGTAGGGTCCATCGAAAGCATGCAACATGGGTACTCTTTGGATGAGGAATCAAAATTTTCATCCAACGAGCGTTTTCGCTCGAAATTTGAGTAAACCCCTAGAGAAATAAGTTGAAAATACAAGATAAAAAAGTAGTTTTTTGTTGTTTTCCATCTAAAATTTGATGATGTAATCTAATCTTATTTTATTATTTCCACTATTATTTTATAATTTCCTTAGGAGGCCCATTTTAGACCTCAAAATTCCTCTAATGCCAACTGTTTCCACCCATAGCATCAGAAGGTGAGATTCCAACCTCTCCTCGAGACCCTCCTCCATAAGTCTAAACCACTCACACTCCTGGTGTTGGCGATAATCTGAATATAACTTTCCAGCTGAAGGCTTTCCGTATGTGGGAAGTATGCCACCTTGTTTT
Organism: Pinus tabuliformis; assembly: GCA_031772625.1. Classification (NCBI taxonomy): domain Eukaryota; kingdom Viridiplantae; phylum Streptophyta; class Pinopsida; order Pinales; family Pinaceae; genus Pinus; species Pinus tabuliformis. Next base: position 159,731,616 of record CM062809.1, on the reverse strand, counting down.
AAACCCAAATCACAAAAAGATAGAAAAGATAGATCAACAACTTCAAAATTAGCCTCTTCGAGGGGGCAACCTCCTTTACATTACACAAATGAACAATTCTTGGATGATACAAATGACAAGACCTTCTTTCTATATATAGGAGTCTAAGGGGTCATAATATAATCAGAGCCGACATAACAATAATAATGTAAGGGCACAACAATAATAATAGTAGACTTCTATGAGACTCAATAATAACGATATGGGGACTACTTGGGCACACCAATATAATAAGGGGGTTGCACTAATAACAATAAGGAGTTACACTACTAGTATAGGGACCTAGCACACCTGCACCACCATTCGAAAGCAGTGAACCATTGTTTCCGCCAGGTTACACCTCTTTGGCTCAATTGGTTTTAGGTATTTCAAGTGCATCTTCACTTTATCATAATCCCATTTGGTCGTCAGGCACTATGTCTACTTCCGGTCCGTTTGTTTCAAGCGTGGCCTCTCAAATTCCTGTACAAACTGCAATTTCTTCAGTTTCTATACAACTGATAGTTACGGTTGGGATGATTAATATCCCTATAGGTTCCTCAGGTCCTCCATTAAGTGGACAATATGTGCCACCACCTATCCCACCGCACCGGAGTAACAACCACCTCCTCCATATGTACCTCCTGTTTCAGGTGGAACTTATGTGAGTGGATCTCAAAGTCATGCTACCAGATCAAAATGTTGGCAGTGTACCTTATCCTAGTGGATCATCTATTCCATTTGGATCAGGCCAAATCTCGTATCAACAACCTCTTTCGACCCAAATACCCTACCAACAACTGACCCTTCGTATGGCTCACAATAGCCTAAAAATCCACCTTTTAATTACTAGGCAGGACCCCAAATGCAGTCTAGCCCAAATCCCTCATTTGGGCCATTCGATCAATTTCAAATTGGAACCTATTAGTACCAACATGGAACCCAACAAATTCCACAAGGAATTCTCCAAAAAGAACAACCTTATGTACAACAAGGACCTTATGTGCAACAAGGGCCTTATCAACAACCATTGCAGCAACAATGTCAACCCTTGTAGCAACAAATCCAACCCTTGTACCAACAAGGTCAACCCTTACAACAAGGTCGACCTCTGTAGCAATAGGGTCAACAATTTTACCACCAGGATCAACAGTTGCAACGACAACATTATACTCCCTACTCTTCACAAGCTATTTATCCACCTTATGGTTCTCAACAACCTATGACTGGTTAGTATCAACCTTACCCTGGTCAAAACCCACCTTTGTGGGGACAAAATCCACCTTTGTATGGTCAGAATACCTCTCAGTGGGGGCAATATCAAACTCCTTATGGTCAAAATTCGTCACTTTGGGGGCATAATCCATACCAACAAGGTTAGAATCCCCAAGTTGGGCCTTCTGAAAGGCCTCCCATGCCTTTCAATCCACAATTGCCATTTCTAGCAATGTTGGAACTACCAGATGTTTCAAAGCTCACAAATGACCCAATAGTCCATTCGCCGTATTAGCCCTAGGTTCCTATTAAGATAACTGACGATTGTTCGAAATTCGAAGGAAAGTCTGGAGAAGACCCCCACGCTCACGTTATGACTTACCATTTATGGTGTTCATCAAGTTCTTGGGTTGATGATTCCATTCATCTGTCTTTTTCAGTGAACCTTGACGGGTGTTGCCGTGAAATGGTACATTGAGTTACCTTGAGGTGCCTACCAAGATTCAACACTTTAGTAATGACCTTCCTTACTCACTTTCAGCTACCAGTTCGATATGACACTAGTACCTATCTCCTTACGCCTTTGAAACATAATATTGCTACCCACATCTCCGTTCATATCCATGAATGAAGACGTTGACATCGCCTTATCAATGTTGGGTTGTGTTATATTCTTTCCACGTAGTTAACAGGGGGTTTGAGGGGCACAAAATTTTGATTTTGGACCCTATGTTAGATTGGGCGGACCCACCTATGGTTTTGTGCATGATTTTCGCACATGTTTTTTGGACGCGATGGGTTTTGGTCCATGGTATTGGACGCGATGGTTTTTTGGTCCATGGTATTGGACACGATGGTTTTCGGTCCATGGTATTGGATGCTTCGACATGTATAAATATGTATTGTAATATTGAAAGGAAAATAATGAAAAATCAAGCTGGTAGTCCCGATGTTGGGATCCAGGGGAAAATCTCTGTGTATATGTGTTATATGTGTTCTTCTCTCACATTATTTATTTTATGTGTTTTAGAATTCGTATGCAGGTAATTTTTGTACGGGGTTAAAACCTACATTTGGTATCAGAGCAGATTTGGCTTCAAGGGGACACCTTTGTTGCTGAGGGGTTTTGCTCGGGCCTGTGGTAGACCCTGTTCAGTGGGAGATCTGCGAGATCGATTCTGGTGGTGAAAGAAGATGGCGAGCAGTGGAAAGATAGAGATCGAGAAATTTAATGGTTAGAGTTTTGAGTTGTGGAAACTCAAGATGGAGGATCTGTTGGTGGATAAAGATCAGTGGATCGCGGTAGATCCGGGTACTAAACCAACAAGAGTGTCTGATGAAGAATGGAAGAAGTTGGATTGGAAGGCAAAGAGCACAATACGATTGTGTGTCTCAGATTCAGTATTGCTGAACGTATCAGGGGAAGCTACGACAAAGGCTTTGTGGGACAAGTTAGGGACTTTGTACCAATCTAAGACTCTCCTGAATAAACTGTCCCTGCGGAAAAAGCTGTATAACTCGAGGATGAAAGATGGAGACTCGGTGATAGAGCATTTGAACGAATTTAATACTGTGGTAAGTCAGTTAGTATCTGTTAAAATTAAAATTTCAGATGAAGATAAGTGCATTAGTTTGTTGTGTTCTCTACCAGATTCGTGGGATAGTCTGGTTATTGCAATAGGTAGCAATGCAACTGCCTTGAAATTTGATGAAATAGTCTCAGCCTTGCTGATGAAGGAGATGAGACGGAAAAATATGGAGAGCCAGAATGGTGATGCCTTGTCTGTATGAGGACGGTCCGAGAACAGAAACAAAAATAAGTCATCGAGTGGGAGATCTAAATCTAGAGGGAGATCTAAATCTCCAGGAAAAGCTGTAAAGGTGGTGTGCTGGAAATGCGGAAAGGAAGACCACTTCAAAAGGGACTGTAAATCTAAAGCTCCTGACAAAGGAAAGGGATTTGATGAGGCTCCTTCTGTAGAGGCGAAAACCACCTTAGATGAAGGTGGGGATGTGTACTTGGCTTCTTCAAGTATACATGTAGATCATGAGGCATGGTTGATTGAATCAGGTGCATCCTTTCACTTCACTTCCCATAGAGAGTGGTTCTGTGAGTATGAGAAATATGATGGTGGTGATGTCTTCTTGGGGGATCACAGGAAGGCTAGAATCGTTGGTCACGAAAAAGTAAAGTTGAAGTTGCAAGGTGGAAGGGTTAGAACGCTTCCAGGTGTTGTAAGCAAGCTTGATGATGCAGGTGTAAAAACAGTGTTCGAGAAGGACACTTGAAAAATGGTTAGGGGAGCACTGGTATTGATGCGGGGAGTTCGGATTGGAACTCTGTACAAGCTGCAAGGTAGCATTGTTATTGATGGGTGCAACAGTTCTGTGGTTCCTGAAAGTGGAGCAGAAAATATAATGGTCTCTGGAGAAAAGACCATGCTGTGGCATCAAAGGCTTGGACATATTGGAGAGAAGGGTCTTCGAATATTTCATGGTAAGGGTATGGTAGAAGGTATGAGTAATAGCTCTTTGGATTTTGATTTCTGTGAAAATTGTGTATATGGGAAGTAGTATCGGGTGAGTTTCCCCTCTGGTAGTAAGAGGGCGAAACAAATATTAGAGCTTGTTCACAGTGATGTGTTTGGACCTGTAAAGGTTCCATCACTGCGTAAGTCTGTGTACTATGTATCATTTATAGATGCTTCTCAAGGAATACATCGATATATTTCCTTAAGAAGAAATCTGAAGTCTTTGACAGGTTTAAAGAATTTAAGGCTCTGGTGGAAAACCAGATAGAGAAGAAGATAAAGGTGCTGAGGACAGATAACAATGGAGAGTTTTTGCAGTAAGGAATTTGAATAACACTGTAAGAAGTGTGGTATAGCACGACAGAAGACTACTCCATATACACCTCAACAAAATGGAGTTGTAGAAAGAATGAATAAGACGTTGATGGAAAGGGCAAGAAGCATGCTCAGTGGTGTAGGGTTAGAACATGAATTCTGGGCAGAGGTGGTGGATATTGCATGTTACCTGGGAAACAAGTCACCTTCATCAATGTTGGAAGATAAAACTCGACAAGAGGTATGGACTGGTAAGAAACCCTCTCTTTTACATCTCAAGGTATTTGGATGTGATGCATATGTACATGTTCCAAAGGAGAAAAGAACAAAGTTGGATAGTAAATCTGAAAAAGTGCATCTTTATTGGGTATAAGGATGGTTTAAAGGGTTATAAGATTTGGAACCCAGTAACAAGGAAGGTTATGTACAGCCGAGATGTGGTGTTCAGAGAGGTGAAAGATGTTATTAAACATGAAGTCCAATCAAAGGAACCTGAGAAGATAGAGTTTGAGCTAAAGGAGGAAGAATCAGAATCTACAACAGAGGAGGAATCAGAAGATGAAGAGCCACAAACTCCGGCTGTGAGAAGATCAGTTCGAGAAAGAAGGCAGCCAGAAAGGTATAGTCCATCTACTTTTTGTTCAAATTTTGCTTTGTCTGTTACTGATGATGATCCCAGAACTGTGAAGGAAGCAGTGGATTCAGAGGATGGAAAACTCTGGAAAGAGGCCATGGTTGATGAAATGACATCTTTGCACAAAAATGAGGCTTGGGATCTGGTGGAGTTGCCGGCTGGAAGGAAACCCATTGGCAGCAAATGGGTGTTCAAAAAGAAGACAAATGTAGAAAGAAAAGTGGAGAAATACAAAGCTCGGTTGGTAGCAAAACGTTATTCCCAGGTGTTGGGAATTGATTTTGGTGATATTTTTTCTCCTGTTGCCAAGGTAACTTCTATTAGATTACTTTTATCTATTGCTACTACTTTTGATTTTGAGGTAGAACAGATGGATGTGAAGACAACATTGCTTAACGGGGATCTGGAAGAGGAGATCTACATGAAGCAACCTGAAAGCTTTGCGGTGAAGGGTAAGAAAGAACTGGTATGTAAGTTAAAGAAGTCTCTATATGGGTTAAAACAGACACCAAGGATGTGGTATCAAAAATTTGATACATTTATACGGGGACTTGGCTTCACCAGAAGCAAAGCAGATCACTGTGTGTATTTTAAATTAATTGGTGACCGTGTTATTTATTTGGTCTTGTATGTGGATGATATGTTGTCGGTTGGAAATGAAAAAGAAGTTATCTAGGATTTGAAGACTCAATTGTCCTCCAAATTCGACATGAAAGATCTTGGTGCTGCAAACTATATTTTGGGCATGGAAATTAAAAGAGATCAGGCAAAGAGGAAGCTCTGGTTAAACCAGAGGAAGTATGTCGAGACAATATTGCAGAGGTTTATTATGCAGTATAGTAAACCGGTGAAGGTTCCTATTCCTGTAGGTGTGAGGTTATTTGCTGAACAGTGTCCCAAGACACAAGAAGAAGAAGAGGACATGCCCCGTGTTCCATATGCAAGTGCAGTTGGTAGCCTGATGTATGCAATGGTCTGTACTAGACTAGACGTTGCACATGCAGTGGGAGTATTGAGCAGGTTTATGTCAAAACCAGGGAAGGAGCACTAGACAACAGTGAAGTGGGTTTTCAGGTATTTGCGTGGCACTAGTGATTATGGTTTGTGCTCCAAGGAAGACCAAGATTGGACAGAGTGTTGGATATTCATGGCTTTGTTGATGCAGATTGGGTTGGAGATTTGGATCAGAGAAGATCTACAAGTGGGTATGTGTTTAACCTATTTGGAGGTGCAGTCAGTTGGATGAGTAAGAAACAATTTGTAGTGGCACTGTCAACTACAGAGTTAGAATACATGGCAGCCACTCATGCAAGCAAGGAAGCAGTTTCGTTGCAGAGATTGTGTTCAAGTATGGGGTTAGTACAGGAAGCTGTAAGGATAGACTGTGACAGCCAAAGTGCAATTTTCTTGGCAAAGAACCCCGCATATCATTCAAAGACAAAGCACATTGATGTTCAGTATCACTTTGTGAGGGATATGATAGGAGACAAAAAGGTGTTGGTGGTAAAGGTGGACACTTTGAAGAATACTGCAGATGCATTGAAAAAATCTGTGAGCTCTGAGAAGTTCTCTTGGTGTAGAGAGACAATGGGCATTTCAGGGCTGGAAAAATGACTAAGCTCTCTTGTGGCCCCCTGTGGAAAGAAAACAAGTGGGAGAATTTTGGGTTGTGTTATATTCTTTCCACGTAGTTAACAGGGGGTTTGAGGGGCACCCGTAACTCCACTTTATGGGGTCCGGGGCAGCGCCCCATAAAATTTTTATTTTGGACCCTATGTTATGTTGGACGGACCAACCTATGGTTTTGTGCATGATTTTCGCACGCGTTTTTTGGACGCGATGGTTTTCAGTCCATGGTATTGGACGCGGTGGTTTTTCGGTCCATGTTATTGGATGTGATGGTTTTCGGTCCATGGTATTAGATGCTTCAGCATGTATAAATATGTATTGTAATATTAAAAGGAAAATAATGAAAAATCAAGCTGGTAGTCCCAGTTTTGGGATCCAGGGGAAAATCTCTGTGTATATGTGTTTTATGTGTTCTGCTCTTGCATTATTTATTTTTTGTGTTTTATAATTCGTATGCAAGTAATTTCTGTATGGGGTTTAAACCTACAACCAAGTTCGATATTCCTGATGAACTTTTAACTGAATGGTTTACCAAATCATTTGTTAATAAAATTTCCAAGGAAATAGCTATGGGTGGTTGTGTGACCGAAGATCAGGCCATTGCTCGTGCCCAATGTCTAGATTTGGTATATTCCAAATCTTGCACATTGTATGATCTCTTGCCTGATGTTCCGAGATCGTCTACTAATCCTGCATCTTCTAAACCTCCAGAGGCACCGCTTGTCGACGGTATTATTGGGTCAGTGGCTCAAACTTCTAGTAAATCTTTTTCTGCTTCCTCGAAGCAGAAATTTGTTTCAACTACTGCATCCAATTCTTCTTCGAATCCCTCTCAAAATCCTGGTAAAACCTCTGAGGTTAATGCCGTTCAGTCTACCGCGACAGACAAAGCCTAAAAAGGTAAAAGGAAGGGTAAAGGAAAAACCAAATCTGATACCCCGAAACATGATCCTCCGAAATCATCTGGTGATGATGCATCTAAACGTAAGCCCAAATATCCTTGCCTCATTTGTGAGGAATATCACTATATTAAGGATTGTCCCCATCGTGCTGAGGTTAGTCATTTTTTGGAAGGCACCCAGGGGACACTGACTATATTAAAAGAACTTTTTCCATCACAACAAACCCAATTGGTAGAACAACCGCAATATTCTACATCTTCGGGTTCTCAGGTTTATATGACTGGAATGACACCTATTTCTATTGGCCACTCGGTCAAAAGACTATCTGGCTCCTCCCAAATAGGTTGTGGAGAAAGAAGTTATTGATACACCTTCCACTTCTACTCCACCTAGTTATGGTCCTCTTCATACTGAGAGACCTAGTAATGACTCTGTTATCTGACCACCTCCTAAGGGTGTCCTTCGAAAATCATCATACAATTCGAATGCGCAAGTTGCTCAACATTATAATATTGTCGAAGATTTAGCTCAAGCTCCTTCGGTGATGTTTGCCTTGTAAGTTCTCTAGAGATTTCCATCACAACGGAAAGCATTACTATCTGCTATAGGAGGAATTGACCCTACTAATTCGAGTCTGATTACCTTTGACTTGGAAAATCATGTTCCACATCTTTCACATCAACTTGCCTTTTTAATCCAAGTCATTATCAAAGGGAAGATGATTTATCGGACTGTTGTTGATAAGGGTGTTTCTACCTAGATCATGTCTCTCTCATGATGGAAATCGATTGGCTCTCGGCCTCTCAACCAATCTCCTAACACCTTAGAAGTCTTTGATGGTAGAGGATCTTGTCCATACAATGTTCTCACAAACTTGCCCATAACGTTGGAAGGGAAAATTGTTAATTTAGAAGTAGAAGTCGTTGATGCTAATTTGAATTATAACCTTCTACTTAGTCGAAGTTAGACCCATTCTATGTTTTGTGTGGTTTCTACGTTTTTCCGTGTGCTCCGTGTTCCTCGTGAAGGGAAAATAGTCACCGTTGATAAGTTAGCCTTTTTCTCTTCTAGTTCTTCAAATGGAAATGTGTCATATGTGGGAAATACTGACATCATTTATGAGAGTGTTGGGGTGGGTCTTTTTAAAGACTCTGCTCTTATGGGAACTTTTTCCCTCCCACCTCCAAACTCCGCTTCCATTAACATGATCTCCACTTCACATGATCCTTGGATCGTTCCTCATCCCGATCAAATTGATTCTCTTGGCGATGTCATGTCGCTTAGCCCAACAGAACAAGCCTATCAAGCTGTTGATTTGGCTTCAACAATCACTTCTGAAAGTCATGCTAATCTTATTATGCATCTAGACGCATATTCAAAATCCCCTTGGCTTGGTTCTTGGGATTATCCGAATCCCTTGAACGAGACATTTTCAACTGACGACAGTATCACCGAGGTTATGTATCTTGAAGAAGCTCCCTGGAATGATGCCCATCATCGTTCCTCGTTTCTCTCGAGTCTTGGAGATTTCATCGTGTTTAGAAACCTTTGTTTCCCATGCATCAACTCATCCACTTCAAACACCTATTTTGGTGCATGAAGTTTTGTCTGAAGGAAACATGGGTAACATTATTGCTACCTTGCCCATTGATATTTCAGTCCAACTTGAGATTGTCAAAATATTTCAACCGGGGGCATATTTTTCTTGTAGTGAGCTTAAGATGTTCTTTCCCTCTTAGATCTTCTCACGGAGTCTTTACGTTTGTCCATTATCGCAATGGGGCATTGATCCGATGACTCGTAACCCTCAATCGCCCAGGGGCATGGGGGAATTGTCATTTATGCGTGTCATTCCACTATTTGGCCGAGTCGATGCTTACATGTCATGCCAATGGTGAAACTCCACTTTTATTATTTGTTGATCGATTACCCGAGTCCACAAATGGGCTCCATTTGCAATTTTTTACGCGTTTTTCATGTAAATACTTTTGTACATTAGTGTGAAGTGTGGTTTTGGTGTGTTAGTTTGCTTTTTCAAATGGGCTTTCCTCTGCTTACCTCGTGCTTTACTTGGTTTGCAGATGTCATCCAACCGTTACGTCAGTTTTGCTAATGGTTCTTGTCGTAATACACATAATCTATCTTCCGTTGCATGGGAAATATATGACCCTAATGGTGAGTTAGTGAATTTTCAAGGTATATTTTGGGTCGTATGACTAATAACATTTCCGAATATAGTGTGGTCATTAAGATTTTGTTAGAAGCTATTGCTCTTGGAATTAGAGAATTAATCGTGAAACTTGATTCTCAGCTGATTGTACTACAACTTAATGGACAATATTCAGTTAGAAACCCTCAAATTTTGAGAATTTATTTGCAAGCTCGTCACTTGGAATGAAACTTTACTTTTCTTACATATCATCACATTCCGAGACGCATGAACACATTAACAGATGCATTGGCTAACTATGTGTTAGATAGACATTTGCGAAACATGTAAATCATAAAACATCACATAATAGACATGGTGAACAAAAACAAATACACACACACACATATAGTGTTTGCAAAAGAGATTGCTACATCAAAATGACAAAATCTATGTTTTGAGACATCTGCTTCATAAGCCTACATCAGTGTAGAAAGTAAACTAGAGCTGGCTATTCGCCCACATGGTGCTCATGATAGCACGAAAAACCCTAATGAATCGGCCCAACGATCGACATAGTATGGCGAAAACCCCTATAGTGTGTCTCTGGTACCGCAATGGCACCTCATTTATCAAGGCGTACTTTGGAATGCCCCTAGTTAAAGATTCCATGTTATGCTCTACCTCGACAATCAGATCTACTCCCTTCTCATAAGGAGCCTCCTCAATCTGGTGTGCCACTCGTCTGGCTATCGGAGAAACCCCTAGAGCTGGTCCCACATTTGCAAATCATCATAAGTTAAATCTCAGGACACATATAAGAAAAAATTAAAAACTTTAAAAACTTTAAAAAATAATTTTCACCTTCATCAGTCCATTGTGCACTTGGTGGAAGTGGAAGATTCAGATCTCCTCGGAACTCTGTGCCTGCATATGCCCAATTGCCAACCATGATTAGCTGCTGATGCGGCCATCCGAAAATGCTAGAGGGAATGAAATTTGCTAGCCACCTCCATGACGAGGCATGAGCTCACCCCACTTGAGTAATCGCAGATCTCTAGGCGTTGGTGCATCCACTTCTATTCACTGATAATGGAACAATGACACACGTTATAGGAAGAACATCACCAAAATAGATCTGAAACCGAATTGTTTCAGACTTCCTGACTTGCACTTGGTAAGTTGGCGCTTCATACATACCAACAAACCCTCACTCCAATTGAAGACCGTGAGATTTAGAGATTTGATTGCGTGCTGGAAATGAGATTTTGTTGCTTCATGCAATGCCTGAGCCCCATATATTCAGGCCATAGTGTGCAAGATTGTTCGTAGTGGGAGATTTGTGATGGTATTTATATCTATTTTCCCACTTTGGGTCTTTTTAGTCCTTGGACAATGCCTTGCAATCAACATATCCGTGCTCTCTCCTCCAATGCGAGAACTAGACAACTGAATCCGTTGTCCCTTTCTAGATAAGCCAATAATGAAATAAATGTTTGCGTTATCTATTTCGAGTTCTTAGTCTCCGATCATGAATAGTTGGCGATCCACATCCCACCAACTAATCAAATGTTGCAATAACTCAGGTTGGGATCTAATCCTAATAATCCTAAAGAACTTGAGCAACCTGCATGCTCGTAGGGCATCAACAAAATTTGGATCCTGAGTTACTTGATGGTCTTCAACTTCATGTCATCTTTCTTTCCATTCAACCACCATTTTGGATTGATTACCCTGTGGAAAATCAATAAAACAACATTTCATGAGCTTCCATGGAGACAAAATTTAAGAACAACCATTCAACATGGAGTATTTCATAATTTTTTTCTACCTCGGCGCCATCGCGACTGTGTGTGAATTTTCACACGCTTCTAGCGCGATGGCCTAGTTGACCATAGGGTGACCAGCGCGGGTCCGATGGCTAAAACTCACACGGATCACCCCTAACATAAGTTTTTTCCAAATCCTCTTTGCAACCTAATCTACATATGAAAATGCATGAAATGAGAACTAAAATGAAGGGAAGGGACAAATCTCTTACTTGTAGCAAATGACTCGGCGAATGATGTCTGGGATTGATCGTACTCCTTGTCTGAAAATCAAGGTAAAATGAGGTAAAATGCTCTTAGATTTGCAAATTGGTAAAATGGTAAAAATGATTTACTTTTTGGTTTTTTTATAAGTTTTTAAATAATATTTTCTACCAGATTAGGACATATTTCACTCATTTTTTAATAATTTTCCTCGAAATCGGTAATGTGCGTTTCCTTGTGCAGTGACAGGTCATGCATACTTGGTGACGGTGATTTATTTTGACTAGTTTCATTTTATCACTTTTTCGGACTTGTAAAAAATAAATGAAAAATGCCCCCCTGGAGTAATCTTTAAGCTCTTTTCTGACTCTCGAAAAATGAAAAGATTGTCGAGTACTTGTTGTTTCGAACTTGTTAAAGTAAATGAAATGACGTCTACTTAGTATCCCTTTTCCAGACTGAGATAGACTATTGTATGAAAAATGAATACCTTAGTAGAACATGGCTAAGAGGTTCTCTTGGATATTGTTTTCTACCTTTTCGGGTTCAAGAAACGATTTATGAAAAGGGATGTTTGGAGTTTCTTTTTCACTTATTTTTCAATCTCTCTAAACATGAAAAAGATGTCGATTTTCCCCTTCGTCGGACTCGTAAAACTTAAACGACGTAGGACTTGTCACCATGACGAGACCGAGTTTCTCCTTCCTAGGAATTGTTAAACTTACTAGGATGGATTCATCCTAAGGATGAAATTATATGGAAAGCATATGCTATCCCCTTCAAGCTTGCTATAAAATATAATGGGGTACTCACTAGAAATGATGGGGGAAAGTGAAAGCGATCATCTCTTGTATTTTGTAAAGGCAGCATGTCTCTCTTGAAGATTACACTCATCTATTGCTCATGTTGTGTTTGGGACATCTTCACTTAGTCACTTGCCTTCCTGGGTTTAGGCGATCCATTTTGCCTCTCATCTGATTATACCACTTCGTCATCATAACCTCTGATCCTATGCTGAGTAAAATGTTTCCAAACTCCGTGTCATGTCGCCGATATGTTCAAGAGAAGTCCTATCTGTAGTTGTTTACCGCTTATACACTGTCTGAGTTTCTGCCATAGTCCTGGATCACACTTATCTACTCTATTGCATCCTCTTGTTTCATGTTGATGATGTGGGATTCATTATGGCTCTCCTTCGACAGATCATTTCCTGTCGACTTCAGCTCATTATCGGAGAAGATGATCTAGAAAATCCCTTCCAGTACCTTAGAGCTTGCATGCCTCAATGGAAATTTCTTCGCATTCGATGACAAGTTTACATCATTGACCTTCAATCGGATGATTCCACGGGTGTTCGACTTTATCTTCATTATTCACATTCATGGATTTTGTTGATTGTACTTTGAGAGCCATTTCCATTATTGGTGGTTTCTTTCGTGCCTGTTAACGGTTTACATCATTGACCGTAATCATGTGGTTTTCTATCATGTTCGACTTCGACACATCTATTCACATGTTAGAATTTGTACATTGATTGGGTTGATACGGAGTGCAAGACCCTGGATTATGTCTGATAAAATCCAGGTTGTGTGGAGTTATGAGTTATTCGTGATTGTACGCATGTTTTCCTATGTACAGATGGATGCGACCATACCATGGGTCCATATATATGTTCCTCTTTATTTGGATGGCTGTGACCATACCGTGGATCCATACACATGATCCCTTCATTTTAGATGGCTGCATTCATACCATGGATTCATGTATCATTAGATTCATGTTCATGCGTCACTAGGCATGTTTATCAGAGATGTCAGATATGTATATGCTTGATTTGCAGGTCTCCTGACAGTGTTGTTTTAGTCCTTGCCTTGGCTTGTAAATCATCTCAGCCATCACTCCCTGTTCTGCCTTCATGCTTTAGGGGGAATATGTTACACATTATTTTTTCACACCTCTTGTTCACTTCCTATTCCGTATCCCAAAGTGCCAAAATGTTGACGCCTGTGAAGTATATCCATCATGATATACAAACAAAAACATCCCTGAAAAACCAAAGGAAAACTGCCCTGAGTCAATTCTGATGAAGGTTAGCTAAAAACCTATTTTTTAGGGCCAGTGCACTTTGCTCCACTGGTTTCCTGTGCTAATGGCAGGTTGCACTGCTTTACCCTAGCACTGCCAACGTGAGTTTTGATATAAAAACCCACTCTGAACCTCTTTTGGAAAGGTTTTTCCAAAATGGGGGAGAAGCTTCGTAAGTTAGAAACTTCGAGAACAATGAGCTGGATATTGGTTGTTGTAGATATGTTCAAGCTCTGCCATTTTGAGCTCTTGAACTTATCATTATGGGCTTTCCCCTTGAGAAGTGGAACTTCCTTCCTCTTTTGTGGATCCCTAAATCCCTCTCCCTTCCTATAAATCAACTCCCTTCCATCCCCAAATGGTTGGTCATTGATTGCCTGCATGCCTATACACCATTCTAACTTGGAGAAGGAGTGCTTGAAGAGTCTTTGCTTGGACTTGGACATCCACCAAAAGGAGGTCTCCAACATCAAGGCATAGGTTGTATGATTCCTTTTCTATCTTATTAATATATACATCTAATGTTCACTTTCCATAATTGTGTAAATGTTTATGCTTTTAGCTTAATACTCCTTGATCTATTAAGTAGTTTATGTTTGATGTATGCCATATATGCTCTTTTACGTTGTATTGCTCTTTGATCTTTCTTGCAGGTACTCGAACGTGAAGAACAAGTAAGAAGTGAGCCTGGAAGCAAAGGAATCAAAGTCATCTCCAAAGGATTGAGCGATTAGCATCAGAGCGAGGTAGGTCACACTCTCTTTGCATTTGTTAAACATAAGCTAGGAAAGTGTGTGTTAGTTTGTTGTTAGACCCACTCATTGGGCTAGAGATATCGCCTCTATCTGCAAAGGGGATTTTCCTTCAAAAAAATCTTCTACAAATGTAACTGAAAGCTTCTTCTAGAGTTTTGTGATACATTCTACATAGACATCGGTCAAGGAGACTACTATACTTAATATACCGAGTTGATTCTAACTACTTCATTGTAGATGACTATGAGTTCCCTCTTAATTTCGATCTTCATGAAAAATACTTAATTTACGAATCCCAATAGACTTCTACGCTATCCCCACAACGACCTTGCCAACAACAAATAGTATTGCATCTTCCATCTAAGAAATAGAAAAATTGACTGCAAACTTGGTACAAAGATAAATTGTAGAGCTATGTACACCTCCTATAATCTTCATTAATGCTAGTATTAAAGATCCTTATTGTCCTCGACTTTGGGTTTCTTTGGAGCTTCTTCATCTTCAACTATTAATGCTTCATTTATGTCCTTCCTCTTATTTCTATTATTGTTTTTAGAGTTCTTGGGACAATTCCTCTTGATATGGCCATGTTCATAAAAACAAAGCATTTGACTTTGGACATCTCATTGTTTTTATAATACTTGTTACCACTGTTTTTGTGATGAGTTGCAAACTTTCCAAACTTCTTCTTTGATTTGGATGCAAAAGCTTGAGAGTTCTGATTATTTAGTTCAGTGTCTACTTTAGCCTTCAATATTGTTTCTTCTAGAACACATAGAGCCCATATTTCTTCAAAAGTTGTAGTGTCCTTTCTTGTATAGATACCTCTTGTAAAGCCATCCCAAGCTAGAGGTAGAATACTGATTACATAAGTGATTAACTCAAAGTCATATATGGTTTTCCAAGTCCTTGAAGTTGATATTTGATTTTTGATATTCTCATAAAGTATGAAGCTATGTCCTCTTCTTTTAACATTCTTGTTCCATAGAGTTGATTCATTAGATAGATGTTTTGGCTGGTTGTCTTGATAGAGGACAATTTGACCAATTTATCATATACTTCCTTAGATGTAGTCAAATTTGAAACAAAAGAAATGAGATGATCTTTGATGGATTCAAAGTGAATCCTATGAGCTCTAATTCCTCCCCTTTTGCATTTGGCTATTTCTTGAGCATTGTTCTTGTCTTATACTAGAACTTTGCCTTCAACAAATTGCATCACTTCATTTTCTTTAAGAATTAAATTGATCCTATTTTTCCAAGCCTTGAAATTCGATGCTCTATCAAGCTTATTCCCTTCCTTGCAAACAGATGCCATTTTATGGGGAAACTGGACATGTAGAATAGAATATTACTTACTTGTAGGAGAGAGAGAGTTGTTACAAGAATATTTTCAAGAATGGATGAGAGTTGCAATTGATGTCTTCAAGATATCTTCAAGAGAGTTATCTTCAAACCTCCTTCTTATCTTAGACAAAGCGAGATAACTTCTACAAGGGTGTCTTCAAATATGCCAACAAGTTGTGATCTTCAAGTTTCCTTAACCTTAGCTTTGATACCATGTTGAGAAACTAAGTGTAGTATAGATTAAAGCTTGATTCATCTTCTTTATCATTACTTGTGAATGTTAGCTGCCTTATTATTTATTCCGTGTTCTTCATCAAACAACTATACAAAACATAAAAATCACAAAGAAACAAGAAACACCAAATTTAGGCTCTAAGTCAGGGCAAAGCCCCACAAGGGGGAAAACCCAACAATCCTTCTCTTAAAGAATCAGATCAAAATGAGATTTTCAAAACCAAGACCAAGACCCAAAGCTGCCACCAAAATTTCAAGTCCAACCCTCCTTCAAGTCACCTCCAAATTTGGTCACCTCTAGTCCAAATCAATGATGGTCAAACTATCCCAAAATTGGTCAATTCTTTGAAATTTCAAACATGAAATTAGGGGGCCGAAATTCGGCTCATGGCAACCTCATAAATTTAACCTTTGTCATATAAAATACAGTCACAAGTGCAAGCTACTTCAAGGTCAAAATTTGGTAAACTTGGAATATTTGTCTTGTCTTTCTCTATACTTTGACTTGATTTTCCCCTCTTCTTCACTTGCTTCAGATGTTCACTTGTTCGTTGAATGAATGAGATGCAAGAGGGTCAAACTAACTTCTTATATATAGCTGTCCAAGAGGTCGAACATGTGTCTCCTTAGAGGGCTAGCTAGGCTAACTTGTTCCAAGGAGGGCCAACTTGACATTTTGTGTTCTTATTACTCAACATAAAAATATTTTTTCTTTTCTTACAAATGTCCAAATGGGACATGACTCAAATATATTTTTCTCTCTCTTTTGACTCTATAAGCATGAAGAACATGCTTTGAACAAAAATGAAATATAATAATAATGAATATAATAAATACATCATGATAGATTTATATGACATTATGAATACTGACTCTAGTAACAATTTCAATAGTTTGGACACCAAAGATAACTATATATAGGTGCGAGGAGGAGGCATTTTATTAGTTCTCTTAAGGAAAATTCAGATCTATTTAAACAAACAAAGAAAATAAGGGTTTCTAGGGTTCATATCTCATGAACGAGAAGTGATGAGACGCTAGATTGGAGAGGCTATCTATGGAAGATATTTTGGCACATTTTTAAAGGCTTTTGGTACAATTTTTGAAGTTATTTTTGGTGCATTTTTAAAAAGGGTTTTGGGACACTTTTTGAAGGTTCCCGGTTCTGGTTAGAAGACCGTTACAAGCCTACATTGTGGATAGATCAAGGGTGGCAGGGTGGAGCAAGAAAAGGGAGTTGTAGCTTCCTTCAAGTTGAAGCTTATAAATTAGGGGGTTGGTGGTGTTGAATTTGTAACTATGGCCAGTCATCATAATGTATATTTGACCACTTGATGTACTTGTATTGATTATTGTAAAACATAATTTAAATGCTATAGTAATTTTTATTTTTATTTTGAATCAATGTCCTGTTCCGACTTTTAAAATTCCAACTAGGGAGGTATTCATAATTCATACAAGTCCTCTTAACTAGGGAGGTATTCATAATTCATACAAGGTACTTGGACATTCTCAATCGGAAGAATTCTCAAAGAAGAGTCAAATTGGTAACCCATCTATATAGCATCATATCATCCAACATTGTCACATAGCAACTAGCAACTCTATCTTTCCACAAGATCAGAGCGCAATGCCGACGAGACCAATGATTTATAGACACCCTCATCATTTTCTCTCCCAGGTTTTCTCAGAGTATGTTCCACCAGGACTATTCTTATCTTGGATTCCCAGTCCTAAAAGAATATCGGTCCTCTACGAATCTTGCTATCTTAGATGCCCTACCACATCCTCCAATCCTTCATTCTATCTTCCCAGGTGAAGACAAGAATGATGTGTCTATATCTCCCTCTCAATTGAGATGATATGCACATTCCGGTGAAGGAATGTACCCATTCCTATAAAAGGAATGCACCCAAGCTCCCTCTTAATTACGGACTTGACCAAGATCCCTCTTTTCGATGTCATGAACTCATTTTTATTTATTGAAGAGTCTTCATTTTTTTAGGACTTCTTCTTAGGGCATCAACCATCCATCACTTTTATTCATGAATCGTGTTAGTCATGTCATCCTTTCTTTCATTGGAAAGTGATCCATTAGTCCATATATGGCCTTTCCTTCATACCTTGCTACCTTCTTCGAATCATGTTTCCTTCAGGATCTTTCATCCGACCACATGAGTGTTAGTTGTAGATGACATTTGTAGTTCTTCCTTTGGTAGCCCTGCATTAGCCCATCCAAATATTGTTCAAAAATGGAAAATGAACATTAAATCAAAAATACCTTTGTGATGGTCTTTCATCATGGAATCTCCTTGTTTGCATCAACATACTGCATATATATTGACACATCTCCAAAAATATATACAACGTCAAAGGTTTCTTTCTTTTT
Organism: Pinus tabuliformis; assembly: GCA_031772625.1. Lineage (NCBI taxonomy): Eukaryota > Viridiplantae > Streptophyta > Pinopsida > Pinales > Pinaceae > Pinus > Pinus tabuliformis. The sequence goes on along the minus strand of CM062809.1, from coordinate 159,713,381 downwards.
CAGACTTTATCAGGATCTTCATATCTTTCCCATGGATATATCATAGTCAAATATTCTAGTCCTTGGATATTGATTTCCTTCTCCATAGTTGCATTTTTCATGATCTCTTCCTTTCTTTATTCACACATTTCCTCCCAGTAACTTCCAATCATAGTTCCTTCAACTTTGTCAACCACCTCATATTTCACATGAGGACATATTATGTTGATTTCATATAGTCAATGCGTGACTCGTGCCTTCATGCATCCTTTCACAAGAGATCCTTTTTTTTTTTTATCATGCTCTTGAGGTAGAGCACTCATTCATGATATTTGCAACCATATGCCATCACTCTATTGTATCAAGTACAATCATACATACATCATCTCTTTCTTTTGGTCATCTAGACTTCCTTCGACAACTTCCTTGATTGAAATAACTTCAATCCCTTGACTTGCTTCACTTCTTTTGACATCATACCATCATACCATCATCCCATGAATCCCATACAAGTTGGAATTCCTAACGAGACACTTTCTTCTTCCATTGGGTGAACCTTCCAATGAAGATTCCAACAAAGGATCTTGATCATCCTCATCCTACAAATTATCCTTTTGAATGATGTATGACGATCTCTATACTAGATGACTTTATTTTCCCCATAAATACTACTTATGCTTCTAATGAGGTTACCAAGAGCTACATCCTTCTATAGGTGAAACCATGGAATTCTATTCCATCCATCTTTCATACTTCTTTATGATGATTCCACGAGATCGTGCTTTCAATCGTATGCTTCGATGATGCCATGATGAATCTTATCATGCTTCTAATGATTCATACCATAATATTTATACTTTACAATAGGAAACTTGAAACAAAAACTTGAAAAGAACTAGGTGATGAAGACTATCTCAATCATAGTAGATATCTTTTATTTCATGCTTTTTGGATTTCTTCTTTTCAGCTTCTTCCACTTTTTCAGTGATATGGGTTTCTTCCCTTCCTCTTTTGTTGTTGTACTTCTTGAGCTTGGACAATCTCTCTTGTAGTTCCCATATTCATGATAACCATAGAATTGGACTTTCGACATGTTCTTCTTCTTTTTTATGAGGACCAAGCTTCCAAAGCTTCCCTTTTTTTCTAGCCATGGCAGCAAATGCTTGAGCTTGCTCGCTTGATCAATTTTTTCTATCAACCCGGTTTCTTCGATTTTGCAAAATGACCATAGTTCATTGAATGGAGTAGCTTCCTTCTTCCCATAGATGCTTGATGTGAAGTTGCCCCATTCTTCTGGTAGTGCATTTAGCACTATGGTAGTCATTTCCTTGTCAGATATTATTTCTCCCAACTCTTGGAGTTGGTCTCTTATTTCTGACACCCTCATAAGTTATGAGGCTATTCCTTTTTATTTTAGATCTTGTAGAGCTTGAGCTTCTTCTTTCGGCGGTTCGACAATTAAATCCTTAACATAGCCAACGAATTCATTTTCTATGAGGATCAAATCTATCCTCTTCTTGCATGCATGAGAGTTTGACTACCTAACCAATTTTTTGCTCTCTTTGCAATATGAAGTCATTTTGACATATTCAAATATAGATATAAAATTACTTACTTGTCAAGTGAAGATACTCCTAGATGATGAATTATTCAACTTGATGCCTTCTTGATTTTGATGATGATGTAGGTAATAGAAGATGTATTCTTGGTGAAGATGTTTTTCTTCAAATGTGATCCTTGGCTCAAAGGGAGATCACATTGATTCCTTGATGATGATGACAACACTTTTTCCTGCTTTTCTTCCTTCAAGACAACACTAGTTAAACTTGTTTCACAACCTCAAATTTCGGCCCTTTTTTAGAATTTCAGCTTGCTGTAACAGTTCTACAATTTTGGCCTTTTCTGCAATAACTCTAGTTCACACGTTTGGGTGGAAGATGGACACATTTTCCTCTTTTCTACTTCACTTGACTCAACTTCTTTTTCTTGTTATTTTGGCTTGCAAAGAAGACCTTTCTTGGCACAAAAATTGATCCTTGATGGTGGTTGCAATCTGATACTTGCTGTTGTAGAAGGATGCCTTAAAACTTCGCATGTGTGGAGAATATAGCCCAAAAAAATAAACCCAAAAGTTATTGTTTCTTCCTTCCTCATGATAATGATTATAGAATGTGTGAGTTTCTCAAGAACGCTTCAAGTGTGGAACCCTTCTTTGGATGAGCTAGGGTTTTGAGGTCTTCTTTGATTCTCTCAATTATTCCCTTTCAATATGATGAGAGTGTTAGTCCTTCTTTATGATTGATGATTTGAATGTTTCCAAGATGTTCTATTTCTACTTTGGCGCTAGAGTATCCTTCTTCGTGTTTCCCTTCCTTTATGTAGTCATCTTAGCTCAGAGATCATGTTGAGAAATATAGGGGGCAACAAGTATAGGTGATTTCTATTGATAATTTCTTGTGATGTATTTTTACTTTACTTGATTAACTTCTTCTTTCCTTTATTATTATTAGTGTTCTCTATCATCAAACAACTACCAAATAATAAAGAACAATGAGACAATAGGACACAAGATATATGCGATCAGCTAGGGCCAAACCCTCTCCAACTAAGAGGAAAGCAAAACAAAATCCTTCTCTTCTTATAAAACTTCAATTGACTAATTCCAAGACCTATGACCCTTTGACCAAACCATCCAAGACCAAGTCATCCTTCCTTCTCGATGAGCTTTCGTTACACAACTTCCAACAACAAATTTCAACCTTCAAGTAACTTCAATTGCTAGATTTCTGCAACTTCAACCTAGCAGCTTCACATCTTTGAACTTGATGCAGCTTCAACAGTTTCGACTTAGAAGTTTCAAAACATCGATCTAGAGGTAGCTTCACAACTTCGATCTTCCAACTTCATAGTTTCGACCTTGTAGCTTCACAACTTCTACCTTGCAACTTCACAATTTTGACCTTGCAGCTTCATAACTTCGACCTTGTAGCTTCATAACTTTGATGCAACTTCATAATTTCGTCTAGCCCAAAAAATGTAGAAACCCCTAATGAAAGAGAGAGAGAGGCCCAAAAACTTCGATCTTGATATTCTTCTTCTTCTTCGTCATTTTTCAGCTTCTATCTCGAGGAGACCAAACTTTCTTGAGTGAATGTGCAAATGAGGTCGAATTCCTTCTTATTTATAGGCTTGTGAGGAGTACAAATTGCTATCTTGAGGCCAACTTGTTCCTTCATGTAGGCCGACTTGATATTTGTTCCATGATGAGGTCTTGGAGGATCTTTTGACTCTATTTTGACTCAATAAGTTTTTCTTTACAATATGTAACATGCCCAAATGGGTCTTCAATACATGACAATGACTCAATTGACTTCATGACAAACCTAGAAGCACTCAATGGGTGCTTGATCTAAAAATAAATTTTCCTTGAGCATGAAACCCATGCCTCAAGAACACACATAATAAATTTATTTTTCACCTTTCATTAAATACATAAAATCACGATTACATATGCCATTATGAAGACCGAACCTAGGTACATATTTCAACAAGAAGTTCCATGTAAAAATGAGGAGAGATAATCTCCTTTATATAGCCTTCAAGAAGGGGGTCAAATGGGTGCCTCTTAGGGGCCCAACCGACTTAAATAAAAGTGAGGTTGACTTTGAAGATTTTGGAGGCAACAATATGTTGGCATTATGATATAGGTATTGTCCTTGATGGAAACTCACTCAGATGAAAGATCACAGTATAGCAGGTAAACAACAAAGAATTATAGATTAGTCTTCACAGAATGAAGAAAGAGAGGTATACGCAGGTTTACCATTGACCAAGCTGTGTATACACGCAGGTTCACTGTATACAAGTCGCGTATACGTACACACGCACTTTCACAGAAGGAAAAGCGCGTATACCTTGGAAAACTGAGTTTCTGGTCCGATGCATTTGGTCCATGGTATTGGTCTAAGGTATCTGGTCCGAGGTATTGACGCTAGGTATTTGGTCCAAGTATTGGTCCTAAGTGGTTTTGGTCCTTGGTATTGAGAAAGGCCTAAAAACTATAAAAGGAGGAGAAGATCATTAGGCCAAAGTGTACAAGTATCGAATATCTGATGAAGTGTGAGATCTAATATGCAGGTTATTGGGTTATGGTGCATTGTTGGATCTGAACCAAGGATGAACCTTAGCGTATGATGAGGGATTAAATCTAATGATGGATCGGGATCTTAAGGCGTAAAATGAACTATCATTATGTGTTTTTGCTCATGTATATTCTAGATCTGAACAGTGGCACATATATTATTCTGTAAATGATATGATCTGGGTATAACTAAAGTCTGGAATAGCTGCAGATCTTTGAATTTATATTTACATATATATACACTGGTTGGATTTGAGAAAAGCGCATATACACGTAGGTTCGACACATGGAAGTAGCGTATACCTTATAAAACATGTTTTAGTTGCTTCTGTTTGCTGTTGCAGAGTTCTGGGTTCTGGCTTGGGTTCTGGTTACTGTATTCCGTTGACAGTATTTTGAATGATCAGATTGATGGGTTGTCAAAGCGATTGATTGATTCAGTTGTGGTTCGTTCAAAAGGTGATTGGTTGATGCATATATATTTGATGATTGAATTACAGTTATGATGTTGTTGATGGATCCAGTCTGAAAATTTATGAAATGTGGTCCCTGGAGGAAGAGAGAAGGTCATAGCCTTCTGTAGGTCGGCGCCTACGTACCATCAAACATATCGGCTAGTACAAGAGCTAGGGGGTTGTAGCTCCCTTCCAGTAGTAGTTGGAAAACGAGACAAGGTTGTAGCCTTCTGCAGGTAGAGGCCTGCGTACTGGTACAAATCTGCACCAATACAAAATTGTAAACATAATTTTCTTATTATTAAAAGAAGACAGAGACAACAACAACATGTGTTTTTTTACCCACATTGGGTTTCCACCTTATATCTTGGTGTTCATGTGTGATGCTTATGCTTTATTATGCTTTTAATGCACTATTTAATTAATATCTTACATACTCGTTAAAGTTCAATACATGATAAATGGGGTAAATCAAAAGTTCTCTGTATATACGCTGGTTGCTTTAATAACAGTCGCGTGTACACGCTGGTTCACTTAGCTAAAGTAGCATATACAAATTTGCCTATGGAAATGAAAAATTATTGAGTTACTAATACTGATTCACCCCCCTCTCAGTATTATTTCCAACAATTGGTATCAGAGCAGGTCCTTCAGAAGAAGCTTGATCGCTTGAAGGAAGATCCATCATCATGAGTAATCAAGAAAGCGGGGGATCCATCAAACCGCCAATTTTTTATGGGAGCAACTTTGTTTATTGGAAGATAAGAACCACAACCTACCTTCAATCACTTGGAATAGATGTTTGGGAAATCGTGGAAGGAGGATATACATTTCTATCAACAATTCCTACAGATACGGTAGGTAAAAAGCAATGTGAAACCAATGCCAGGGCTGTCAATACATTATTGGGAAGTCTGTCACAATTAGAGTTTGTCAAAGTTATGCAGCTCAAATCAGCCAAAGAAATATGGGACAAAATCGTTCTAAGCTACGAAGGAAACTCTCAGGTAAAACATGCTAAACTGCAAACTCTCAGAATTCAATATGAAACTCTTAAGATGCACAATGATGAAAGCATTGCTAGTTACTTCTTACGTATAGATGAGGTTGTTAATTGCATGAAAAATTTGGGTGAAGAGATAAAGGAAGTTACCTTAGTTGAGAAAGTTTTAAGATCATTGTCTACTAAATTTGAATCAAAATTTTCTGCCATAGAAGAAAAACAGGATCTACAAACTATTTTTATGACACAACTTCACGAAATCTTAACTGCCTTTTAGATGAGAAAAGGAGGTCCATTAGATATGAGAGAAGTCGAATTTAAAGCTTCAGCAAAAGGAAAAGAAGAACTCAATGAATTAGGACATATTTCAGAAGAAGAAGATGAAGTAAACTTTGTCAAGAAGCTTCAATGGGGTTCTGGAAGATTTGGAGGTAAACTACCTTTCAAATGTTTTGCTTGTGGTAGAGTCGGTCATTATGCTGCCAAATGTCCTCATAAAGATAAATATGATAAAGGGAAGGAATATGCAAAATGGAATAGAAAACAAAGTGTAAATAAAAAGAGCTACTATACTCATGAATATAGCGATGGATTATCAAATAGTAATGAAGATGAAAATAGTAATGACTATAGATTTCTAATGGCTTATGAAGATGATAAATTTTTGGATACTTTAGAAGAAGATGAACTTCATGAAGAAATCTCTAAACTCAAAATCTGTTTAGAAGAAAAGAATATGATTATAGATACCTTGACATATCAACTTGCTGAAAGAGAAAAACACAATGAAAAGCTATAATGTGAAATCGTGGGTCTAAGAAAGGATATTGAGAAAACAAAATCTCTCAATCTTAGATTTACTAAAGGATCAGAAACTTTAAATAAAATGATCAAAGTGCAGCGTTCTCCTCTGATAAAGACAGGTCTTTGATATACTAAAGAAACACCTCAATCATAGAAACTGTCAACCTCCACTGAAAGCTATCTTGATGTAGCAAAGAACAATGAACAATATGACAATTGTCAGCAAAGGCATAAAGCAGATCACCAGGTAAATCAGGCTCAGTTTGCTCCAAGGATGAACAGAAGTCACAACCAACATTAGGTAAATCATACTCAATTTGTTTCAAAGATGAATAGAAACTAAAATCACCACATCAATAGAGTCGATAATCGCAGGAACTTATTTAATGGTCAATGTTTCTCATGTCATAATTTTGGACACAAAGCTGCTCAATGTGTTGCTTACAAAACCATCATGACTAGAGAAGCACGAAATCAAAGGAATGTGACAGGGATCAAGAAAAGTTCCTATAATAACGTTTCTCTTCTTGAAAATAAAATAGAATGCTTAATCTATAACAACTTTGGCCATGAAGAATCTGAATGCAGGTGTAAATTTCGGCAAATATCTCAAAAGGAGCAAACTCCGTTAAATCCCAAAATGTGAAGACAGAAAGAAAGAATCGCAAACAAAAAGATGTGGTATAGCCTTGTATGAAGAAGGACAAGAAAACCAGTGGTACATTGATAGTGGATGCTCAAAACACATGATAGGTGACAAAGAAAAAGTACACTCATATAATGCCTTAGAAAAGGAAAAGAATGTCTCATTTGGAAACGACACTTCAGCTGTCATAAAAGGTAAAGGCTCTGTTTTCTTGAAAGAAAAAGTTAAATCTTGGAATGTTATGTATGTTGATGGTCTAAAGCATAACTTATTGAGTGTGAGTCAAATGTGTGATCAAGGAAATGAAGCGGTGTTTCGATCAAACAGATGTGTTGTTCGTGAGCTTGATACATGAGAAATCGTGATCCAAAGTACAAGAACTCCAAACAACTTATACATACTCAAGGGAGGACAACAACAGTGCTATCTAAGCAAAAATGATGAAAACTGGCTATGGCACAGAAGATTGGGATATCTAAGCTTTTCTCAAATAAGAAAATCATGCAGATTCCAGGCTGTTCGTGATCTTCCAGATATCAGCATTCCTAAAAGTACTACATGTAAACCATGTCAATTCGGTAAGCAAACCAGATCTCACTTCATCGAAAAGGAAGGGTCAGCTAGTAAGCCTCTTAAACTTGTTCATACTGATTTATGTGGAGCATCAACGAAAAAGTCACCTCGTGGAGAAGAATACTTTATATTGTTCATTGATGATTTTTCCAGAATGTGTTGGATAGGTCTTCTAAAGCATAAAGATGAAGCATTTGAAAAGTTCGAAGCCTGCAAAGCTTTGGTTGAAAATGAATCAGATTGCAAAATCAAATGCCTCAGATCTGATCGAGGAGGGGAATTTACCTCGGATGAATTCTTTGACTTTTGTGAACAACATGGAATAAAAAGGTCGTTCTCCACCGCAAGGACTCAACAAAATGGAGTGGTAGAAAGGATGAATAGAACTGTTCAACAAATGGCTCGAGCTATGCTAGATGAATTTGGAACTCTTGCAACCTTCTGGGGTGAAGCTGCATTCGTCGCCGTCACTATTCTCAACCAAGCAAATGTTCGGGTAAACAACACTCAAACTCCACATGAACTTTGGTATTGGTAAGACTCCTACTGTAAAATACTTCAAAGTTTTTGGAAGCAAATGTTACATCAAAAGGACTGATGAAAACTTGGTAAGTTTGAAATCAGAGCAGATGAAGGTATTCTTCTTGGCTACTCTTCCCGAAGTAAAAGATATAAATGTTATAATAAAGGACTTGGGAAAATTATTGAAAGTATTGATGTTGTGGTTGATGAAGCATGCAAAAATCCAAAACAGATAAAAAGCGAAGATTATGACAATGAAGAAGATGAGGATAATTTTTCCACATCAAATCACACTGATTTTGAAGAAGAAACCAATGAAGCACCAGAAGAAGAGATAACGATAGAAGAAAAAACTTCGTCTAGGTATGTTCAGAAAAATCATTTAGAAACTCAAATTTTAGGGGAAAAAGGGGCAGGTGTGCAGACAAGAAGAATTATTACAGAAGCCTCAAGCTATCTAGCATTACTATCTTCCACCGAACCTCAAAATGTAAATGAAGCATGCAAAGATGAATGTTGGGTCAAGGCTTTGAATGAAGAACTTGAGCAAATTGAAAAGAATAATACTTGGGAATTAGTTCCTAGACCTCATGATAAGAATATCATAGGAACTAAATGGATATTCAAAAACAAGCTGAACGAAAATGGAGAAGTTATTAGAAACAAGGGCAGACTTGTTTGTAAAGGATATGCTCAACAAGAAGGTATAGATTTTGAAGAAACTTTTGCACCTGTTGCTAGACTTGAAGCCATAAGGATGTTTCTTGCTCTTTCTAGTTTTCAGAAATTCAAAGTATACCAAGTGGATGTAAAATCTTCCTTTCTTAATGGAGACTTAGAAGAAGAAGTCTATATTGAACAACCAGAAGGATTCATTCTTGGAAATGATGCAAAACTTGTATGCAGACTTAGAAAGGCTCTCTATGTTCTAAAATAGGTTCCAAGGGCCTGGTATTACCGTCTTGCCAAATATCTCCACCAATAGGGTTTTTCAAAGGGGTCAGCAGATAGCAATTTATATACAAATATTGACACTGATAAATTGCTAATAATTGTTGTTTATGTTGATGATATCAATTTTGGTATTGCAGCAAGAATTTGAAATGTCCTTGCTTGGTGAGCTTACTTATTTTCTTGGTCTACAAGTTCAACAAAATAAATATGGTATTTTTCTCTCATAAACCAAATATCTCAAACAGATCTTGAAAAAGTACGACATGGAATATTCTAAACCAGTATGTACCCCAATGGTAACAGGATGCAGTCTCAGCTCAAATGATGAATCAACAATAGTACATCAACCAACTTACAGATCCATGATTGGAAGTTTGCTTTATCTAATAGGTACCCGACCTGACATCATGCATGTAGTAGAAATAGTTGGAAGATTCCAAGCAAATACAAAGGAATCACACCTTCAGGAAGTCAAAAGGATTTTCAAATATCTTCAAGGAACATAGAACTTTGGTTTATGGTATCCTAAAGATACAGATCTTACACTTCATGCATATACAAATGCAGTTGGGCAGGAAGTGTTGATGACAGAAAAAGCACTAGTGGTGGTGCATTCTATATGGGTTCCAGGTTAGTGTCTTGGTTCAGCAAGAAACAAAGTTCAATTGCATTATCTACAGCTGAAGCAGAATACGTGGCTACTGCATCTTGCTGCACACAACTACTTTGGATGATGCAAACCTTGCAAGACATTCAGATCACATGTATTCCACCCATCTCCATTCTATGTGATAATACAAGTGCCATCAGTATTTCAAAGAATCCAGTCATGCACTCCAAGACCAAGCACATACCCATCAAATATCATTTTCTACGTGAACAAGTGCTTGAACAAAAGGTCAAATTGGAGTATGTTCCCTCCAAAGAACAGGTTGCTGATATATTCACTAAACCACTGCTCAGAGAGACATTTGAATATCTCAGAGAAATGTTGGGAGTAGTTGCTGCATCATCTTGCTGTTAAATCTTATTTTTCAGAGAAAGGTGGTTATACGCGAGTTTCATGAAGCGTAGTCGCGTACATACGCGGGTTTCTGTGGGCACAGTCGCGTATATGTTGGTTTGAAGAAAAGCAGTGGGCCAGACTCAGAAAAAAGGGGTCTGCTATGGTTCTGTCAATTATCTGCTCTGTTTGATGATGGTTACAATCTGCTAATAACATGTGGAAATATATTGGTCCTCATAAAGTTGTTGATAACTTGATGTATATCTGATTGATGATGATGCTTTGATATCTCTTACTGACATATGCAATGATTAGATCTGACAATGAACAGGTTGAAGGGGAGAACATGGTATGCTTCTAATAAAGCGTTGTTGGCATTATGACTAGAAGTCTTTGGTACCTAATGACTTCTTATTTTATGATGATAGGTTGATACTCACATATGTTGATTATCATGGTTGATGATGTGGGATGTTCCCTAGTGATGATATAATGAAGGTTCTTGTGGAAAGATCATGCAGTTCTTGATAAAGATGTCTATGGTGTTTTCACATACATATGATATGATTTTGTGCTACCGCTTGGAGATATGACATATGCTTAGTTGATTCATGGAAGGTTATGATAAGGGAACGAAGCAAGTTGATCTTGATGAAATCAAGAGGATGAGTTGATATATGCCAACATACTTTGTCACAGGTTGATGATATTTTGGGAACTAATGATGGAAATATACAGGTTGCTGGTCTGAATGTTGTTGGCAGATGCTGCTGATGGTGCATATCATATGATAGTTGCTGATAACTATCATGGTTTTGTTTAAGATATTTGGTGTCTGATACATATATCATGTATATCATTTAATGTAAAGGTCATGAAAAGACCTAATTTGTAACCCCACTATGCATGGGATGGATGATGTAATGTTTCTTGTTTTTGTCATGTATAAACAATTGATATATCCCCACTTGGTTGGGTGGATGAGTCAAATTTGGTATATCCCCACTTGGTTGGGAGATGGATGTATGTATGAGTCATTGGTGATAGGAATGACATTGGTGATGTATGTATAGAGTCATGTTATTATTTTAGAACATCTTTTTGCAGACTTTTCTTATGCTTAGGGGAGCATGGACACGATCATGGGAGCTCAATCATCACACTTTAGCATATCAGGGAATTCAACATGTACTTAGGGGGAGCATGACCTTTTGCCTTTGATGTCAAAGGGGGAGAGTGACTTGGTGTGGTTGTTGCCATCAAGTGCAAAAGGGGAGATTGTTGGAATTATGATACAGGTATTGTCCTTGATGGAAACTCACTCAGATGAAAGATCACAATATAACAGGTAAACACCAAAGAATTACAGATCAGTCTTCACAAAATGAAGAAAGAGAGGTATACGCAGGTTCACCATTGACCAAGCTGCGTAAGCTGCATATACACGCAGGTTTACTATATACAAGTCACGTATACGTACACATGCACTTTCACAGAAGGAAAAACATGTATACCTTGGAAAGCTAAGTTTCTGGTCCGAGGCATTTGGTCCATGGTATTTTGATCCATGTATTGGTCCAAGGTATCTGGTCCGAGGTATTGACCCTAGGTATTTGGTCCAAGGTATTGGTCCTAAGTGGTTTTCGTCCATGGTATTGAGAAAGGCATAAAAACTATAAGAGGAGAAGATCATTAGGCCACAGTGTGCAAGTATCGAATATTTGATGAAGTGTGAGATCTAGTATGCAGGTTATTGGGTTATGTTTCATTGCTGGATCTGAACCAAGGATGAACCTTAGCGAATGATGAGGGATTAGATCTAATGATGGATCATGATCTTAAGGTGTAAAATGAACTATCATTATGTACTTTTGCTCATGTATATTCTAGATCTGAACACTGACGCATATATTATTCTGTAAATGATATGATCTGGGTATAACTAAAGTCTGGAATAGCTGCAGATCTCTGAATTTATATTTACAGATGTATACGCTGGCTGGCTTTGAGAAAAGTGCGTATACACACAGGTTCGACACATGGAAATAGCATATACCTTATAAAATATGTTTTAGTTGCTTCAGTTTGCTATTGCATAGTTCTGGGTTCTGGCTTGGGTTCTGGTTACTATATTTTGGTGATAGTATTCTGAATGATCAGATTGATGGGTTGTCAAAGTGATTGATTGATTCAATTGTGGTTGGTTCAAGAGGTGATTGGTTGATGCAAATATATTTGATGATTGAATTACAGTTATGATGTTGTTGATGGACCCAGTGTTAAAATTTATGAAACGTGGTCCCTAGTGGAAGAGAAAAGGTCATAGCCTTCTATAGGTCGACACTTACGTCCCAGCAAACATATCGGATAGTACAAGAGCTAAAGGGTTGTAGCTCCCTTCCAGTAGTAGTTGGAAAATGAGAGAAGGTTGCAACCTTCTACAAGTAGAAGCCTACGTACTGGTATAAGTCTGCACCAGTACAAAATTGTAAACATAATTTTCTTATTATTAAAAGAAGACAGAGACGACAACAGTAGGTGTTTTTTACCCACATTGGGTTTCCACCTTATATCTTGGTGTTCATGTGTGATGCTTATGCTTTATTCTGCTTTTACTGCACTGTCTAATTAATATCTGACATACTGGTTAAAGTTCAATACATGATAAATTGGGTAAATCAAAAGTTCTTTGCATATACGCTGGTTTCTTTAATAACAGTCGCGTGTATACGCTGGTTCACTTAGCTAAAGTAGTGTATACAAATCTGCCTATGGAAATGAAAAATTATTGAGTTACTAATATCGATTCACCCCCCCTCTCAATATTATTTCCAACACAATAAAATTTAAAATTTCAATTTCTTTTCAAGATGAAAATACCAACCATGGCTACCATAATTTCCAACATATAATTTCTGAACGATATATGTGGCATAAGATAAATGATTCATGAACCATTAGGAAGTAATTATTAGATTAGAAGATAAATTTTTATTACATAAAATTCAACATGGAACAAGAGAACAAAAGAGCCTTAAATTATGTTGAATACATGAAGAATGAGTTGGTTTTATTCTAGTTGATGAAAATGAAAACTACAAGAACCAAGAGGAAGATGTAAAAAATTATAATAAATTTTATGAAGGTTCTTGTAAGTGTATTCATATGTCCCAAATTTTTAGTGGGTGATAAAATTCTACTTTCATCTAAATATGTAGAAGAACTGATGAAATATTGGAACCAGAAGCACAAGGAGATTCATTTAAATAATTATAAACGTAAAATTACGTGACTCCATTAATACTACTTCCCATACTTCTCATGTTCGATACTATATTAAGATCAATCAAAGACGAGGAATCTATGTTGAAACCAAAAATAAGGTGGCTATGAGAATCATATTGAATTTCTTCCTACTCCGGAGTGAGTTCTATGGACATAAATTGAAGTAATGACACATGTGTGGATGATGATGGAATATTAGATTAGCCAAGAGATTCTATTTGGAGCACAACACTTTGACCTTCTGAAGGAAGATGTTTAACTTGTCCACTTGTATGACAGGGTTCCAATTATTTGATAAAAGCGTTTGAACCCATGAACTAGATTTGGCAATCTTGGGGAATACCATGTCTAGTTACACATTCCCACAGGATGATGGATTGCAGTGCTAGTGTTGGGAAAGTTAAAATAGTTGGAATTTTCTCCTCCAGTCAAAGAGCCTAATATATTTTGAAGAGTAGATATACTTGGAATCGTTATAGCTGAAGAAACATCTCCATTGGAATATGAAAATAATGGTTTTGATACATGAATGCCAACATTGTTATTGTTTCCTGAGATTGGGATGAAGGGATTTGGGACAAGACACCTCCAACATTTGGAACTTGAAATGGTTGTTGACAAAAACATTGCTAAAGGATATTTTTTTTTTGTGATTTTGGATTAATTTTTTCAAGATGGCACATTTCTTGAACAACAATGCAAGTTACTGCACAAGAGTGGCATGACAATATAAATGTATTTTTTGAATGTTTGAGAATGAAAGATGCACAAGTTCATGAGAATTCGACATAAAAGGTGCATGCATATGAGAATATTCAAGAGGTTTAAAGAAGGATATGACGCAGATGAGAAAGTCTACTATATGGATGAAAACATTTTTCAAGCATGGATATGATGATGCACACAAACCTACTTTTGACATGGAGTCAAATCCTTGTTTATTCTCCATGTTAGATATGGTTAACTTGATTATTTGAAATTTGGACCAAAGGGAAGTTGTTAATTTGACTAAGTACCCCTCTCTGATTCATTTACCAAGGAAGTTACTTTAGAGCCAGAGGGAGTTAAGGAGAAAGGTTCCTTCACCTACTTTTTTATAATGGTATGCTAATCCTAATCCACAGAATGAAGAAACCCTAGCCCTTATATATCATGTAAGGAAGGAAAGTAGCATTAATAATTGATGTTGAGGACCAGGAGATTACATATGGACTTCATTGATTTCCACAAGCAGGCAAGGACCGAGAGGAAATTGACAGTTCCCTACAACCCTCTACAATTTATTTCTAAATCAAGAGATAAGTACTTCATATCTTTATTCCTTGATTATTGTTATTTTTCCTTGGTTAGTCTCTTGTCTTTGTATTTTTTCTCGGTTAGAAGTGTTTCTTCCATGGCCTCCTAAATAATGTTTGTAGGTACATCATGAAGGTTTCCAAGGAAATATTGGGAAGAACAAAGAAAATTTTGTGAACAAGAGGGTTCTCCCAGTAACAGGGAGAAACTAAAACATGAGGAATTTCTTGCGTGATAAAGGAAGCAATAGTGGCAAAAGGATTTGCTTCCATGACACAAGGAGTTTGGCTTTGGAGATTGAAATGAAGGATTTTGACAGATACAAAATTTCTTGGGATTGGAGATTCAGATTTGGTGAATCCTACGATGTGCAAGAAGTTGATTGGATTTGTGATATACCTGTTTAACACCAGGCTAGATATTCACTTTGCAGTAAACACCCTAAACTAGTTTATGGTTGAGATAAGGCATATAAAGTGGATAACGACAAAGCATGTGGTACCTATATTGTATTATATATGGCTTGAGATATTTTTCATGAGTTGAAGTGCGCCATGAAGCAATGAGGCTTAAAAAGCCAAAAGGACATGGTTGGGTCACTTCATCCAAGACATGATGCAAAGAGTAGTATAATTCTAATAAATATCCACAAATGAGTAGATTGTGGACAAAGACGAGCTTAATTTGAGGTTGAATGTCTCCCACATTGGAAGGGAATGATGATGTCTTTGCAGGATTGGGCTTATCATCTACTGAAGCCATAAAGAACTTTGGCTAGGTTATAAAGGTCTTTTACCAACGGGAGATTAATGCATTCACCTTTGAAGCCATAAGGAATTGGCTAGGTTGACCAAAGGTGAATGTCCCAGGGAAATTATAGATTGGCTATATCTTCTCCTTAGAAGCCATAAGTATTTGGTTGCTAGAAGGACTTGGCTAGATCATAAGGGACTTTGACCAAAAAGGTGAATGGTCCAAAGGAAAATTTTCTCCAAAAGCTATAAAAATTTGGATTCGTAGGCTAGGTAATGACTAGAGGAGATTGATACATTTTCCTAAGGAGACATAAAGGACTTTGGACAACCCTGGATATATGAGGGGTTACATTTCCCACTCGAGGATTGACTTATTTTATAGAAATGCATCAACATGACAAGCTCGTGATTTTTTCTTAAGGAAGGAGAAATTTTAGCAAGATAAAATGTTATTGAGAATATCTTCCTCGATAATAGGGAGTATTGATTTTTTGTAGCATTGAGAGGTATTATTGCATGCTAAGAGGCCTCCTAAGTCTGCCAAATAAAACTGTACAAAATGAAAATGAAAATTATTATTTTGGAGCTTTAGGTAGGCCCCAAAAGTCAAGTTGGTCCTACAAGTGAATGGATGTGACCTTTGGTCAAAGTCCACCCCATTTGACTAGTATAAATACACATATGATTCCTAACATAGTTACCAATAAAACATGAACTATTGCCTCAAAACAGAAACTCTAGCCCAAAAACCCAAAAAAAACATGAAAAACAACCCAAAACGAAAATTGTGTATGTTAGAACGATGTTTTTTTAAGGCTAAATTTTCAACAATTTTTTTTAAATGGAAGTAAAAACCAATTTTTTTTGCAAAATAAATGAAAAAAACACCCTCAAAACAATAAGTGTTGTTGTTGGAACAAAAGAAAACGGGTTATGATTTTGACACTTTTTAGCAATGGAATTGAAGATAAAATATAAGGACTTTGAAAAACCGTAAAATTCCAACAATTCTCGGACATGATGTTAAAGATAAAAAATCATGTCTCAAAACGTGATAATTCCAACAATTTCCATCTAAGTTGTTAAATAGAAAATATATTGACTCTAAAAAAGCCTAAAATTGTAACTGTTTTCAACAACATTAAAGATAAAATATCATAACAGAGAAAAACCTTAAAATTTTGACAAATTTTCAACCATGGAATTAAAAACCTTAAGTTTTTAACATATTTCAACCATGAAATTATGGACAAATTTTATGACTAAAACAATTTTTAAAAATGAACAAGTAAATGAAAGATTTATTATCCCAAGAGTAATTTTTATTTTAAAGGCTAAAAATATAACTTTTTTCAAATCTTAGCCTAAGACAACTTATCCTATTGCAAAAAAACCTAAAAGTCAACCATTAAAATGAAATGTCCCTTTTAATGAGACATTAAAATTTCAACATTCTAAAACTATCTTATACCAAATGATAACAATAAGTAATATCATGGCAATATCACTATATAATTTAAAAAATCAACATAAATTTCTAATATTTCTTTACTTTTAATCAAAATATCAACTTTGGTAGATTCAACATAACATACATTATTTTTATAATTCATTATTGTATTCACTGGGGATTCACTGAGTGAACCTCTGACATATCACGTGCGCTTGTGGCATATTAAACAATACCTTTAATTTCACTACATATTGGGAAATCCTTCTAAAAACCACATTATTTAACCCCTTACCAATATGAACCCAATACAACTTCCCAATTTAAAAAACCCCTACTTTCATTAGATATTGTAGGTATCCATTTTTTATCCCCCTTTATATTTTCTCGTTAACTTTAAACTCCATTTTTTATATTTGTCAATAAGAAAACCCTTTATCCCCTATATATCCTCCAATACATTATGTCATTTCTTCTTCAATATATATCCCCCAATATGAACCCATGTGGTATAATATTCCCCCCCCCAAATGAAGTCCTCGTGATTGCATTGTGGATATTCTAAAGAGATGGATTCTTCATAATTAAAACATATAATCGAAAAAACATTGAAATGATTCATAACTTCATGTAAGATCACATGGAAATAAAAATATTTATTTCAAGTTACCTTGCAAAAATCTCTAAAGATATGAATTATTCATAATTAAAACATATAATCCAACAAACATAGAAATGACTCATAGCTTCATGTAACTTCATATGGAAGTCAAAATATTTATTTCAAGTTACCATGCAAACATCTCTAAAGAGATGAATTCTTTATAATTAAAACATATAATCCAACAAACATAGAAATGACTCATAACTTCATGTAAGATCATATGGAAGTCATATTTATTTCAAGTTACCATGCAAACATCATTTACATAAAATATCTTAGACATTTATTCAAAATCACCCATAGGTTTTGCCACACCATTAGAATCTAAATCTTCAAATGAATGACTGGATGCAGATGAAAATGCCCCATATTCTTCTCTTTCATCAACTAGAGCCCCAACTGAGTCAACATGTATGCCCACCATTTTAGGTTTCAAAAGTCTTCTAATTCTACGACTAAGTTCAACAGACTCCCATCTCAACACTGTTTCTTCTAGTAGCAACTTCTTCAAAATATGCATGGTCTTGAAGCGAAGATTTCATCTCTTTGTTAAATTGAAGTCATAGAAAAATATATCAACATTCTCCAATTTTAAGAGGTCTCAGTGGCGAAGATTTATAGTTGTACCTTTTCTTTTTCTCTTTCTGCCAATTTTCTTATCAACTACCATCTCTGGCTGGTACACACCATTGAATCGCTGGGTATTTGTGGCATACCAATGTAGTTAAACAACTATAATATCTTCATTTTATTTAATAACCTTTATAACCTTGGAAACCCATAATGGATAGCCAAGTGGATCTCCATCTGCAATACTGCTATCATGCAACCCTCCTTAACATCCTGCACAGAACCCCCTGTAAAGGTCTTCCATGGCTTCACGTTGTGCATGTGATCTTCTAGAACCAATATAAATTTCTCTTTCCTCTACCTGTTGAAAATTAATGTCTTGAGATTGTTGCTATTCAACAACGTGTCTTTCCTCCTGTTCATTTGGCATATTTTGTGGCCAAATGAATACAGTCTTAAAAAATGTATCTTGATTTTTTGATCTTGAAATGATATCACTTTGATTATTGAAAAAAGACTCCCACCAAACTAAATCAACAACATCAAAGTACTCATGTATCTCTAATACATCTTTTTATTTTTTCCAGGCATTCAAAATAATTTATCTCTCTCTTATTCCTTCGTGCATTATGGAGCTCAGAAACTGATTGTAATAATATTATCTTTGAGGCAAATATTGGATGATATGGAATGGACTTAAAAAATGCTAAACCTGATGACGACCCCCATTATGCAATAACTGAATACTTCTTACCCCATATAAGTGTTTTGTCATCAATTTTTTTGATATGAAATTGTTGCTAGAAGCTAATGTCATTAAGTTTTTCAATGCATTTCTTCTTACCATGCGATCCCAGAATAAACATTTGCATGTCAATAGTTCCTTCCAACACATGAAAAACAGGCTCTGGAGTGTATGATTTCTTAATACATTCAATTAATGACAACAAGCTCCCAACATCCTTCCTCCTCAATGTTATTGAAAGACGACTAAACATTTGATCATTATGGTCATGAGTGTGTCCAACAAGAAAGAAACTGACTTTTACCTTTTTAAAAATTCCCAATTCAACAAGTATGTTTAGATATCCAAAAAAAACTTGATTTTTGTTTTCACGGCTTATGTCATCTAATTGTAGATACAAAACTTTAGGAATAATACCAGACCAATGAGAAACCACATAATGGATTATAGTTATGGTTAGATTTTCATAATTATGAATATTTGGAGCTATAAAGTAAACCCTTGGCAACATCTTCCCATTAAAGACCATACAACCAACCAAGTGAAATTGAACAAAATTTTCCTCCAGTAAATTTTTTGGTGTGTGGACAAAATGTGGCAGAAGTGTTTTTTTTTTGTCCATACCATCAATTATTAAATCCAAATATTTATTTAGATATCATAACACTTCTTTCGATGCTTATACAATTTTTGTCTTTCACTTGTTCGCTGATTGTGCTGCTCTTGAAGTGCTTTGACAATGGAATCTCGACATAAAATGAAAAAATTATTAATAAATATATTTTCATAGTTGATAACTATCCAATTTTAAAAAATAATGTTATGAATGCATACCTCTTTCTACCCCTTGATATTTATCCCTTTCTGATTTAAGAGAAGCACATGTATTGCAAACCCCCATCCTTGTCTTCTTATGAATACAAACATTGTTGATTTCGTTCTTCTATATCCTTGTAAAATATGAATATGTAATAAAATTACCATCTCCTTCAACACCTTTTGCATATTCTCTGTATTAGAAGTAGATTTCTCGTCTTGAGAAATTATATGGAATATGTATTGTGTCTTTATTTGACATACACTCTCCATGCTTTGAAAATATGTATTTCATCTGTGACATTGCAGTAATTGCTGATGGTCCAACCTCTCTTTTATAATGTACTTTTAAATAAAATGTAGGATATTTTTCTAGTCTTTATTGGATTCTTGACAAACGAAAATTACCAATTGAATGCAACATTTTGAAATCCTGAGTCTACAGAGAAATACATTCCCAATATGATAATTATAACCTGCTAGTGTAGATTGCATGCAACACACTAAATATGAATTTGCATGCTCCAAAACAAACTTGAAATCCATATGTTTCAAGCAATCATTTCAACAACATTCACTTGAAATCAGATCACCAATAGAACTTCTACTTGTGAGATATTTTGTCCCAAACCTTCTATAATTGGAATATTTTGGATTGACATGAAAATGTCTACTTCTATTCCTAGATACAATATTTTCTTGCAATGTCTCCATCATTTCATTATTTTTTGTAGAAGCATTTTCATCATCATTAGGAGGAATATTATACTTACTATGATCATTCTAAACATAGTTGGAAAATCCATCACCATCATTGCTTGGAAAATATTCATTACCATCCTCACTTAGAAGGAAATTCTTCACCACTGACATCTACGCTTTTGAAATCTTGACTTGGACGAAATTTCTCACCATATTCATCCGTGCTTTTGAAATCCTCCCTGGGGGATTCAATTTGTCATCACCATGAGTGCCTTTGAAACATTCACTTAAAGAAAATGAAAGAAACTCTTCATATATGTGCCTCTAAAATTATCATTTCCAAGAAATTCTTCATCCTCCCCTTCATAACTAGTGCTCACATAATCCTTAGGATTAAGACTAAGTGGAAAATATGACTCTCTATTCATAGTCAAATTAATGTTTGCAATAAATTCTTTATCCTCCCCTTCATCAATGGTGGTCTCATAATCCATGGGATTAGGACTAAGTGTAAACTTTGAATTTCTATTTAATGGAAATTCTTCATCCTCCCTTTCGTTAGTGGTGCTTTCATAATCCTTAGGATTAAGACTAAGTGGAAACTTTGATTCTCTATTTACTAGAAATTGTTCATCCTTGCTCTACCCTTCCTCAATGGTTCTCTCATAATCCTTAGGATTGGGACTATGTGGAAAATTTGACTCTGGAAATTTTTCATCCCTCTTTTATCAGTGGTGCTCTCGTAATTCTTAGGATTAGGACTAAGTGGAAAAATTGACTCTCTATTTACAAGAAATTCTTTTTGCTACCCTTCATCAATGCTGCTCTCATCATCCTTAGGATTAATATCAAGTGGAAAATTTGTCTCTCTATTCATAGTGAAAGAATTCCTGTTACATTCATTAAAATGAATAGAGTTGCTGCATGGAGAAGATGTCGATGCTATAGAAAGAAAAATTTCACTATCAGAGGAGTCCATGACCTTCAACTAGAAGATGTCGAATGATACAAACGCACTCTCTCAAAGACAATTTATAGCTTATAGATAGAAAATTTCCCTCTTAAGTTTATCCCCAATTTTTTCGTAGAAAATTTTCCCTCCAAAAATTTCGTTTTGAAATATTTTCCTTCAAAATTTCCGTGTAAAATTTACTTGAAAACATATTACTAAACTTTTGGACTTAGAAAATTTCACCCTACTTTCTATTCAAAATATCCACAACATTTTCATTTAACGTATTTCTTCGAAATTAAAATAAATTTTCTATTTAAATTATTTAACATTGACTATCTAATTAAATTAATTTTGTAATTAATATTTTATTTTTTATCTCACAATGAATAAAAATTAATCTATACCTATAATATTAACTATCTATATATATATATATATATATATATATATATATATATATATTTTAATCCCACATTCGAGAAACGCTAAAGCAAGCCCATAGTTTTTGCTATATAATAATATTTAATGTTTCTATTCATCACATCACATCACATCAATACTTGTGGGTTTTGTTAAAAAGTTTGAAGCAATTTTGCGAAGGGGCTGCATTGTCATCGATAACACATTCAATGTGAGTTTTTTGCATTTGAAAGGTTAGTTTTCTTTCTATTTTGACTATTTAAAAAGGAATTTGGGGAAACATTCTTGTTTTATAGGAAAAACCACATAAAAATTCTATTTTTTTAATATTTTTAAAGCGAAAAAGACGAAAAAGAACTCAAATTTTTTGGATTTTTTTAGAAATTTTTTTTTTTTTTTTAGGGATTGAAATGAAAAAACGAGTGTTAATTTTTTTGTTTGTTTGTATTTTTTAAATATGATTTGGGCAGAAAAATTCCATTAGGAAAAAAATCCATTTATTGATTTTTTTAAAACATGCAATTTTTTTTTTAAAACCATTTATATTGGTTTTAAAAAAAATGTTATTTTTTAAAAAATTCAAAAATTGATTTTTTTTAAAACTATATTAATATGGTTTTTATTTTAATTTTTTTTTTTAAAGAATTATTGTTTTTGTTTAAAAAAAGTGATTTTTTTTAAACTATAAATATGGTTTAATATATATATGATTTAAAAAAAAAGGGTCGAATGCCTACAGGTGGGCTTGCCCGGGCCCCGAGGGGGAAGAGGCCCCGCAGGGGGAAGAGGCTTGTGCAGGACTGCCTGCTGGGCCGAGGAGCCGATTCTTGGAATTGGCCCCTCGGCCTAATGGGCAGTCGAAGGCCTGTGGGCGGGGCCTACTAGGCCTGTGTAGGCTCGCTCATGGGCGAATCGACCCCTCAGCCCAGCGGGCGGCAAAGGCCTGTGGGCGGGCCTAAACGGGCTCGACATGCCCTTCCACGTGCCTTCTGTTGCCTACTGGGTCGAGGGGCCAATTATGGGAATCGACCCCTCAGTGGGTTGAAGGCTTGTGGGTAGGGCCTGTCTAGGCCTTTGGCCCCTAATTTAAAAAAAAATAAAGATAAAATTTATTTTTAAATTTATATATAATAACAATTTATATTTGATTAAAAATAATAATAATAATTTATAATTATTTTAAATTATATTGATTTAAAAATAAAGATAAAAATTTAACACTAAATTTAAATTTAAATTAAAAAAACCTATGCTTTTTTTAAATTTATATTGATATATAAATATATATATATATATATATATTTTAACATTAAATTTAAATTATTTTTATATTTTTTTAAGTAATATTTATATGGTTAATTTATATTTTTTATTTTTTAAAAGTTTAAAGTAATATGTGTTTTTTTAATTAATTAATTTACAGAAACATTCACATAGACCTTCTTAGATGTCATCTTTCTGATATATATATATGGCATCAAAGATGGTCTCTGAGAATGTTTTTGGAACAAAGACAACAATTCCATCATCTAAAATTGCAGTTGGATGTTCTATGAATACTACTGAACATACTCAAATTGAGAAATATCGTAAAAGTCAAACAACTGGCCCGCCAAGTACATTCACGATTATTTCTGAATGGAGGAATTCATGAGAAATAAATAAAACAAAATTTACATGGAATGTTAAAGATATTGAAACCAATGATAGTACACATCTATCTATATTGTGGTATGATTAACTTTGGTGAACCATATGAGGTGATGGGTAGAGTATGAGACATATGTTTGGTACTGAATGCAGACATTGTTTATGTTCTTGCAAAATTGCCCAAGACACATGAAAATGTTAGATATCGTTTCTCAAAGGTAAAATATGACATATATAGAGAATCTACACCATTGTGTGAAGAAATCACAACCAACATTTCAAATAATATTGTAAGTATGCTTATTTATATTTATGTGTTATGCATTATTGTAAGGATCATTAAATTTTTAATAAATAATTGATCATTGGCATACTGTATTTTGTTTGATAGGACTTTGCTGAGAGTCTTTCAATGATGCTTGAGGGTATTTATAATCTAGAGCAAAATATTATGAATGTGATCCACAGTTTCCATACAGAGACTGAAGAAGAAAGGAGAAGGAAGCAAAGAGAAACAATCCATGACACCGCAATAGTACATACAAAAGATCATCAAAAAATCCCTAAGGTGGGTCAATCTAGCAAAACTAAGAATGTTTTTCTTAAAGATGTGGAAACTGAAGCTGAAAAATATGTTACCATTAGTGAGGAGGAGATTAGAACTGTTGTTCAAAAGGAGAAAATAAATAAAACACCAAAAAGAAAAATCGCCACGAATGCCTCTCTTCCAGTTGATGATGAAGAGATTGTTTATGTAGGAGAAGATATGTTAACTAGTAAGAAGAAGAAATCAAAAGTTGGTCAAGCTGTTAAAATCATAAGAAACAATGAAGATCAAAGTGAAAGTTCTAAAGACAACAAACAAATCATAACACCAAGGGTTGATTTAGATGATGGCATTATTAAAACAAAAAAAAATGCCATTCAAGATCACTTGATGAAGAATAAATTAATTACTGGTGACAAAACATTTCAGCTTGATGTCAACCAATTCTATAAGCTAGATGAATGACAATCTCAATATCAAATTATAAAAATACATCACCTACATGTCCATAATTTGAAAATATTGTTCATGTACAATCCATATGCACATGTGGTAGATTATGTGGTTCTTGTTGATCCAAATCAAGTTCCCAACAAAGAGACATTTGATATGATACAATATTTTGAATACAAATATTATGTAATTGGGGGGAACCATTCAGTAGAAGCCAAAATACAATTGATCAAGGAATATCCCAATAATTCTATTTTTGAAACAATGAAATGCATCATTTATGTTGGTTTAATAGAAACAGAGGCAAATTTATTGGAATGGGATCATAATGTAGATAATGAGTATAAAATGTATATGAATTTTATCCAAAGGGTCATATTTATTCATAATGAATTTGTAGAAAAATGTGGTAGAGATAAAACAAAAGTCAGTTTAAGCTTTCGGAAGGAATGTTGTATGGAAACATGTTATCAGATTGAGGATAAAACCAATTCAAAGGGTGGCAAAGTAAATTTAGAATTATTTAAAGGCATGGATAACATTTTTCAGTTGGCATTTATAACAGGGGAGATATGGGAATTGATTGAAAAAAATTTCGACATGTGGGAGAATATTGCCATAAAAAATGAGAAGGTTAAAAAGTCTAAACCCATAATATGTACCAACAGTAAGACATGTCCTGAAATGAAGCAACTTCGAAATGATATGGCTATCACATCTTGAAGAACATTGCAAGAGAGTGAAGGATGACAAACTAGTCAAATCAATACTATGTTGTGTGAAGTAAGATGAATTGTCATTCGACGAAATGTGCTCAGAATTTTAAAAGTAAGTTTGTTGAATGATTTTTACTTTTTTTTCTTGGATTATAATTTTATTTTAAGTATAACATGTTGTTGTTGGTAGTATTTGTTATACATATCACTCTATTAACAATTTTTACTTTATTTATTTAGTCATAACATTTATATGAAAATACAAGAACATATGGTTAGAATGTTGAATGAAGAGAGTTGGAATGATGTTATACGAAACTACCCAAAATCAAGTTCAATAACAACGCTTAAAGATTTTTATCTTGCATTCAAAAATGTTTGTTGATTTTTACATTCATTTTATTCATATGTAATTTTTTTTTTTTTTACTTACACTTATATGTGTTTATTTCATTAAAGATGTTGAAGAATGATGCAGGTGGAGTACCAAATATTTTCAAAAAATTTATTGAAAAAGTTAAGTTGGAAAGGTTAAGAAAGCAGTGTCTTAGGAATGTTGAACTTGATCTTACTCTTACTCATTTCATTTGGAATGGGTTGGACACTATCCAATATCAAATAATACAAGGTGATTGTAAAGACATTGCAAAAATCATACCTAAAAGGGAATATGCCCTGATTATTGCAGACATTCCTTATGGTTACGATTTTCCAGACATTAGATATGATAGTGAGCCTTATACTAATCAAGCTTTTAATAAAGTGGTTACGAGCTTTAAAAAAGTCACAACATCACCACTTTGGAGATTTGTGACATTTCATTCAAACACACAATTCACAATTTTATTAACAAGTTTCAAAAGAAAAACAAAAAGGAAACAACGTACATGGTAAGACATTGAAATTATATGTTTGATCAGTATTAATATTAATATTATTATTATTATTATTTTTATGTACAAGTTAATTGAACTTTTACTATGTCATGCTACATGCAAAAGTCAAATATTTTTTTTTTCGAAGATTAGCCAATTATAAATGATTATGAGTTCATCCATGTCAAATGTTGGACAAAAAATGATAGCTATAAGTTTATTCTTTTGAATCAAGTAGATGGAAAGAGTCATAACCAAGTACTGGTTCATGATGTTGTCGTAAGAAAGTTAACATATGAGGATAAAGATGAAAAATGAGAGATAGTTAACATTTATAAAAAACCGTAAGCATTGATTAACTATTTTATAGATTTATGTTCAAATGAAGGAGATTGGGCTTTGGTTTTATTTTCAGGTTCAAGTAAGTTTTATTATATAAAATTGAATTTTAATATTTTCTTTTTTCGTTTTTATGTGTTTATACTAATTTACTTAGTTAATTCTTTTGTGCTTGATGATTAGGTACAACACTAGCATGTTACCTACAAAAAAGAATAAATTGCATTGTGATTGAAAAAGACTCACTACAATGCAATTTTATTCAACAAAGAATTAATCCTCTTCAATTTCTTCTAGCTGCAATGCAAGAAGTTGGTTTGAGGAAAAGAGATTTTAATGAATCACGTGTGCCAAAAAAGACAAAGGAACCTCAACCATTGTTATATGGAATGATTGGAAAATGACACTTTGGGAGATTTGCAGATATGAAAAATCCATTAGAAGAGGAGAATGAGGAAGCTCAAGCAGAAAATATTGTGGAAGAAGAAAATAATGAAATTGTAGAAGATAATGAACGTGGATTATATGATATTGTTGATGACCTCTAAGTCATGCTTGCAAATCAAGCTCAATTTTGAGAGATATTCATTAGTTTTACTTGTAATGTTTTGACTTTGAAATTTTATGAGAAGAATGAACATTTGATTATTGTTGTTATATGTTCAATATTTGTATTATTTGATTTTCACTATAATTTTTATGTGAATCATTTTTTTTTTGTAGAAAAAGTGTGTTTACTATTAATTTTTAACATAAAATTTATAAAAAATGTTATTTTTTAAAAGTTTTTTGGTTAGGATTTTCCCACAAATATCGTTTATTCGACATGTCATTTTTGACAAAAAGTCTGAAAATGTGTATTTTTTTGTCAAATGTTTAAAATTATTGTTTTTTTAGTGACAAATATTTGATGTGGATTGAAATATTAATTAACACTACATAAACATATAGAAAATACTAACTTTAAAATATTAACCATTTTTATTTTTATTTTTTTAACTATGCGAAAAAAATAAGATTTCATTACCAAAAAAATTGAAAAGAAAAATAAAAACACACAAATACATAAATACACTTAAAAATAAATATCTTAGAGAAGGATAAGACATTAGAAAATTTAAAGTGTCAAAAATAAACTCTCCAAAAAAAGGGGTTAATGCTGCATCGACACTTTTTAAAATCATCATGAAAATCACTCACATTTAAAAAAAAGTTCATACTTGATACATAAGAAAATTTAAAGTGCTAAAATTGTGCTCCAAAAAATAAGGTGTATTCTGAATCACCACTTTTTAAAATCAGGTGATTTTTTGCTATCTCAAAAAAATGGGTACTAGGTAATTTTCTCGTTTGATTGGTAACTATGTTTCCTCCACTTTGACGAATTCAAGCATAGCATCAATCTCTTCTATTTTGATCCACATGCGAGGAAAGGAGGTGGAAATATGAATTTTAAAGTTGCCATTTGACAAATGTTGACCTGCTCATTTGACAGAATCAGAGTTACCTCATTTAACCAAGAATCATAATGTTTTTGAACAAGATTTTGATCAAGTTTGACTGCTAAAAGGAAGACTACTTTGATTGCATAAGACAAACTTTTAAGGTAGAGAATTTAGACTTTGATAACAGATGTGAGCACAATTATTTGTAGTTGACTGCAGGTCCAAGCTTGATCTCATGCTGAATTTCAAATGTTTGACCAAGGTTGAATTCTTTGTTTATTGGAGGTTTGACTAGCCTTAACCAACTGGTATTTGACCAGGTTTGACTGATATCTTTGACATGGATTTTGAAACAAATTCCTAGAATATTTCAAATTGTAAATATTACTGAAGGACAAATTTCTCCTAAGAAGAAAAGTTTGTTGGGTTTTCCCAGGGTAAATTTGTTGTCTCTTTTATGCTTGGTTGTCTATCTATTGTTGAGATTTTTTATGTATAATTTCTCAATGATATGTGTGGCATAAGATAAATTGGTTAATGAATAATTAGGAAGTAATTATCAAATTAGAATTTCCGTTTATATTACAAAAAAATCATCATTATTTGCTACCAATCTACCCAAAAATAGTCCTTTGCTTCCTAGTAGCTAGATCTCTCTCTATTGTTACCTCTTTGTTGTCATTGCGACAAACACCATGTTAGGCCCCTATACTACTAGTGTAACCCCTTATTGTTATTATTACAACCCCCTTATTATATTGTTGTACCCATGTAGTCCCCATATTGTTACTATTGTGCCCCATAGAAACCCACTATTGTTATTATTGTGTCCTTACGTTATTATTGTTTTTTTTTTCACTTCTGGTTCACGGATACCCATGGTCAGTGGGTCCACTACGTCCAGATTCGTTCAATGCTAGGGTGGACCCCAACCGAAAGGGGTCACACCCCTCAGCCTATTTACTGACCTGACCCCAAGAGCTTTCGGGATTTTACATTATTATTGTTATGTCGGCTCTGATTATATATATATATATTTTTTACAAATTTGGTTTCTATATTAATCTTTGGAAAAAAAAGAGGGAGTCAGGACTCCTGAAGTACAATAGGTGCCGAAGAAATTCAGGATCTGTGGAGTTACATAGCAAAAAGCTCTCCTTCATCCTGCTTGTTCTTGTTTTAATTGATTCTCGACAGGAATAAATTCTTACAAATTGAAACAACAGAAATTGACAATGAAAAATCATTTCTTATCTATGCTAATGTGATTGTGATGATGTGTTGTATATTCCTTCAGCTTTTCTTCACATTCCTTATGGCTGGCACTTGAGGGATTCAAGTTTTCGTTGTTGGAGATATTCTTCATAAGTTTCTGGGCCGCTTTGAGCACCTCATCCTGGCTGCCTCTTATCGATCGATGTTCGAGCTGAAGAGGAAAGGTCCCATGCTGGGCAAGATAAGGAGCTTTGGTTGACAGCGTATTAGTATTAACAAACAGGTATTCCAATAACATCTCTCGGTCACCAGAGTTCGGTATAATTGCAATCAAATGAGTTGATTGAACTGAATAAGGCGCTGTGAGATAATGATGAGAAGGGCAGGATGGTCGAGAATCGGCCTTGGGGGAAGAGGCGGGATCCGGATAGGGTCGGGAGATGACATGAAGACTTTTCAAAATTTTTGTGTAGGCTAAGATGTGACGAGAGAAAGTGGAGATAGAGCGAAATAGGGACAGAGCATTAGGAAATTTGATTTTGCACCCATTTCTGATGGATTTAAAGTAATTGCTGGAAGTTTGGAAGGGGTGAGGCCACTTCTTGGCATCAGGGCAAGAAGGATTGATGTAGGATAGAGAGAATCGGTTCATGGCAGAGATTTATGACTTACCACAACATTGCAGCATAAGCTACCCAAAATTCTTTCGCAGGCCCTGTTTGCACGCCGGTCAGCTTGCTTGTTGAGATTACGGAGAATATGATGGTATTGCAGGTTGCCTAGTGTTTGATTCAAGAGCTGGCATCTCTGGATGATCTGCTGAAGGAGGTTGTTGGGTGACTTTTTTTGATGAATCATAAGGTTTATGACCACCGAGGAGTCTCCAAAAATCTTTGCAGTTCTTATCCCAAGCCTGATAAGCTGTGTTAATCCCTGATAAAGAGCCAACGCCTTTGCCCGATTGTTGGATAGGCTCCCAAGACCCCATTCGTAATAGAGAATGCATTCCCCATTAGCGTTAAGGATCAGGCCTCCCGCTCCAGCTATTCCTGGATTTGACTTAGATGCTCCGTCAAAGAACGGGTAGTAGCTGTTGCAGTTCTGTAACCAGTTGGCAAACTCCTCCTCCTTTAGCCTGATTTTCCATGGGTGGGTTTCCTGATTGTGCTGGACTTTCTATGTCTTACCTTTCTGAATGCCATTGTTTTTGTCCAGAATGTAACTGATGAAATTTCTTTCCTCAACACTTTATTTTGTTACATCGATGCTGCTATGAGTTTTGGTTGAGATAGTTTCGAGAGAAAGATTCTTTGCCTTGTTGCTGACAGTTCTTGATGCTGTGTTTTTATCCTTAAAAATTCTTCGGTTTCTTGCTAGCCAGATACTCCATAGCATGGTGTAGGGAAGGGTGTTCCATACTCTCTTCACTAGTTTGCTTCCCTTATTTCCCCAGGGGCAGCTCTTTTTCCAGGCAAGGATCATTTCCCCTATTGAATGCTGGGAAGTCCATGGTAGCTTATCAACGAGGTCTAAGTTTTTCCAACAGTCCATAGCATAGGTACAGTCGAAAAATAGATGATGCATGGTTTCCTCAGCGCCACAGCAGTTGGGACAGCGAGATGGTCCATTAATGCCCCTCTTCTGCAGGTTCTCTGCTGTTAATATCTTCCCTTTGAGAAGGGTCCATGTAAAGAATTTGTTTTTGGGTAGCGCCTCAGATTTCCAAACAATTCTCCATTGATTCCATAATGGCATGTGGAGGGTGCTGTAGTTGATATGCTGGTGGCCTGCTTGAATAGAATAATCTAATCCTGTGGGGTCCCATTGGAAGCCGTCCTTCTCGTTTTTCTTGATAGGTGCTTTGCCATGGAGCAGAGACAAAAGTGCGGTTAAGCTGTTATTAATATCACTTGGGATAGCAGGAAACGTCCATCCAAGCCAAATGTGAGACAAAGGGTCCCATCTAGAGATTTGATCCAGATAGAAGATCCCCCTGTTGTTGAGGAAAGTCAAGATAGGAATAGCTTCGTTGTGCGTGTTTATTGGCTGTTGTCCCAAGATTTTATCAGCCCCAATGTTTATGCTAGATCCTCCCCTAGGAACTTTGGAAATATTCTAAGTCATCATAGGAATAGCTTTTTTTCACAGTTGCCAAATTTTTGAGGAGTCCCTATTGGGGATATCAGAGTCAAGGAGCTGCTGCCTGGGGAAGTTCAGATATTTGCTTTCTAGGACCTGTTTCCACCACACCGGAGGGCCAATGATGAGTCTCCAAATTATCTTTCCTCCAAAGGAAAGATTAGCGAAAGTGGGTGACCTAACACCGAGACCCCCTCTTTCCTAAGTCTGAATGACTTGTTTCCAACT
This sequence comes from Pinus tabuliformis, assembly GCA_031772625.1. NCBI lineage: Eukaryota > Viridiplantae > Streptophyta > Pinopsida > Pinales > Pinaceae > Pinus > Pinus tabuliformis. The sequence continues at coordinate 159,682,033 of CM062809.1, read as the reverse complement.
GATAAGGTTGAAGTTCTTCTTATCGTTTTTCCCCCCTTGCCAGAGAAAATGTCGTAGAAGAACATCCATTTTGTGAAGGAAAGAGGCAAGAGCTTGGAAGAGAGAAAATCGATAGAGGGGAAGAGAGGAAATACCTGATTTCAGAAGGATGAGCCGACCTGCTGGGTTAAGCCACATTGAACCCCATTGTTGAACTTTCATCTTCATCTTGTCAATGATGCTGTCCCAGGTTCCTGCTTTCAATGGTCCTAGGCTCACTGGCATGCCCAGGTAAGAGAAATGAGTCCAGTCTAGATTGCAGGAAACTCCAAAGATATTTGCAATGTTATGAATGACCTGATTAGAAGCGTTCCATCCATAGATAAAACTTTTTTGCTGGCTGATCAGGCCTCTAGAGTACTCCATAAATCTATCAAGAAGAGACTTGAACCTTCGTGCTATGGTGGTGGAGGCTCCTCCAATGAGCAAGGTGTCGTCCGCGAACTGAGAATGGTTGATATTCTTAGCTCCATTTCCAAATTTTATGCCTGAAATGAGACCCACTCTTCTGTTATGGTTCAGAGCTTGGCTGAAGGATTCTGCCATAAGAATGAAGAGATAAGGGGAAAGGGGGAAGCCCTGTCTGAGACCCCTAGAGGATTGAAAGGCATCGCCCGGCCTTCCATGGACGAGAGGGGAAATCCAAGGTCCTGAGATGCAAGCAGAAATGAGACTGAGGAAGGGCGACTCAAACCCCATCTTTCTTAAAAAAGCAAAGAGGAAAGAGTGTCTAACTCTATCAAATGCGTTGGCCAGGTCAAGTTTGAGGATGAATCCTTTCTCCTTCCTGGATAGACTCGAGTGAATGGCTTCCTGTACAAGCAGAATAGAGTCAGTTATTTGTCTGTTGGGCAAGAACCCTCCTTGATTTTCAGAAATCAAAGAGGGGAGGAGAGGTTTGAGTCGAGATGCCAAGATTTTGGACAGGATTTTATAAGAGGCATTGCAGAGAGATATGGGCCTAAACCGAGAGAAGGAAGAAGGTCGATTTTCTTTAGGGATGAGGGCAAGAAATGTTGCATTAGTATAACCCCCTATCTTGCCCTTCCGCTGGATCCACCTGATCATCTTGATTAGATCCTTTTTTATTAAACCCCAGAATGCCTTGTAGAAACATATGGGGAATCCGTCAGGCCCGGGCGCCTTATCAAGATTCAGAGTCCAAATCGCACTTCTTATTTCCTCCTCTTTGATTTCCTTATTCAGGCTATCATTCATATCCTTGGTAAGACCTTTGGGGAGATGTTGAAGAAGGTCATCGTAATCCTCATCTCCTTTGGTTTCAATGAGCAGATCTATATAGTACTCTGTGGCAGCGTTTCTAATGTCCTCTTGGGTGTTTCGCTGATTGCCGTCCTTATCCAAGATGGAACAGACATTGTTCCTGAGTTTTCGAGCTGTGGCCTGCTTATGAAAAAATGCAGTGTTTTTATCGCCTCCTTGAAGCCAGAGCTGCCTAGATTTTAGCCGCCATTTGGATTCTTCCTCCCTACTTATATGACTCAGTTGAGAGTAGAGGTTCCTTTCTTGTTCCATACTCTGCTGGGAGAGTCCTTGTTCTTCTATCATCCTCTGGATTTTCTCTAGTTCACCCTTAACTTTATTTTTGTTCTCCTCAGGTTCCTTATAGTTTACTCTTGCCCATTCTTTGACAGCCTGCTTGACTTTTCTTTGTTTGGTCTCCCAAATGAAACCAGGCGACCCTTCTACATGCTGATTCCACGTTCTCTAGACTATTTCTCTAATAGCAGGAACCTCATTCCACAAAGGGCTATATTTAAACGGAATGGGTCCAAGGGGGCATTGGGACTCCAGTGTGAGAGTAATAGGATAATGATCAGAGTCAGATGAGGAGAGAACGGTGGCATATCCCATGTAGAAAGAGGAAAGATAAGAGATATTGATGAGAAATCTGTCCAATCGTTCCATAATGTTGCTCGAGCCGAGTCTGCGGTTGCTCCAAGTGTACCTACGATTCTTTGGGGCCACGTCCATTAGGTCATGGTCTTGCATGATATCTTCCAGCCGACCTATGAAGGGATCTGGAGAGAAGGTTCCGCCCCTTTTTTCGTTTTCATGCAATATGAGATTGAAATCTGTAGGAATTTACAGGGTAAGTTCCTCAGACAGAACACCAAAGGACACCGCTCACACATAGATCACAGATCAATACACCAATATTTTGACGTGGTTAAAACCCTCAAAGAGGGAAACAGTCCATGGCCTGAGCCAACGCGGCCACTTCAGGCAATTTATTAATAATAGAATGAAAATTTACATAAGCTTCTCTCATGAACGGGTTAACCTACAAATGACCCTCCATGCTCTTTAAATAGAGATCATGGACCAATCGGGTGTTAAGCCACGGATCAAGTGTCGGTAATACCGAGGAGAGAATGAACCGTCGGATCACTACATATCGTGACCGTCGGATTGTAAGTTAAAAAATGTACATAGTAAAGAAACACACTTTACCTAACTCTATACTAGACCAAGTTATACTTAACTATTTCCTATGTGTCAGAATATCCTAACATCCCCCCTTAAGAACAACTTGGGATAGGATTGAAGGATTTACAAATATGACACAATAGGAGAAGGAAGGAGGCACTAGAGCCTATCCCCCCTTAGTGACAACTTCCTGAACTCCAACCATAAATCAAAGTTTAGTGAACTTCGCCTCTGTGAGAGCCTTTGTAAAGATGTCTGCAACTTGATCATCTGTTGAACAATATTGCACTTCAAGAACATGGTCGTGAATGAACTTTCTTATGAAGTGCATGTGCAGTTCAATGTGTGTGTTGCGCTGATGTTGGACTGGATCTTTGCATAGTTGAATGGCACTTTGATTATCACACCAAAGTGTAGTCGGATGTTGCTGCTGAAAGCCAAACTCTGACAGGATCTGACGAAGCCACAAGGCTTCCTTACTAGCTTCTACGGCACCACGATACTCTGCTTCTGCTGAAGAAAGAGAAATGGCACCTTGTTTCTTGCAAGCCCATGTAATAGGTCCTGAACCAAGAGTGAACACATAACCTGCAGTAGACTTCCGATCATCAGGGTCACCAGCCCAATCGGAATCAGTGAAACCAACCAATAGAGGAGCTGCTTCGGCACTGTAATGAATCCCAAACTGAACTGTACCTCGAACATAACGAAGTATTCTTTTAGCTGCTTTCCAATGACTTTCATGTGGGTTTTGCATAAACCGAGCAACAAGGCCAACAACAAAGGAAAGGCCAGACGAGTATGGGTTAGATACAAAAGTTTTCCTACAAGTTGACGGTATAAGGTAGCATCAACTTCAGGAGAAGTACAAGTGACTAAAAGTTTGACTCCAGACTGAAAGGGAGAAGGGGCTGGCTTACAGTCTTCCATGTGAAAATGGCGTAGAATATCACAGGCATATTTGGACTGGGAAAGGGAAATACCTTCCTTGGATTACAAGACTTGAAGACCAAGAAAATAATGTAAATGTCCTAAATCTGTCATTTCAAACTTCCTTTTAAGGCTAGATTTCACATGGTTTATAAGGTTGGGATCACTACCAGTCAGGATAAGATCATCAACATAAAGAACAAGAATGATAAGAGACTTGCCCACTTTCTTGGTGTAGACAGTATTGTCAGAATGACACCTAGAAAAGCCATTTTCTAAAAGAAAGTTATCCATTTTGGCATACCAAGCTCGAGGAGCTTGCTTGAAACCATAAAGGGATTTCTTAAGCCGACATACAAGGCTGGAGTCTGTTTGTATAAAGCCAATAGGTTGTTCCGTATATATTTCTTCATGCAAGTCCCCATGCAAGAAGGCAGATTTAACATCCATCTGATGGACTTCCCATTTGAAAGAGGCAGCAAGGGAAAGAACAAGGCAGATAGAGTTCATTTTGCCAACAGGGAAGAAGGTTTCAGTGTAGTCAATGCCTTCAACTTGTGAAAAACCCTTAGCAACAAGACGAGCTTTATGTTTATCAACTTTCCCATCTGGTCCATACTTGGTTTTGTAAACCCATTTGCATCTAATAAGTTTTCATCCCTTTGGTAGAGGAACAAGATCCCATGTATCATTTGCCAATAATGAATGATATTCTTCATTCATAGCTGCTTCCCAATCTGGATGGCCTGAAGCTTCTGCAAAGGTGTCAGGATCATAATTCACTGAAGCTTGAGCCAGTAAAGAAAAGGCTCTATCAAACTGAGAACGTGTACGTCGCTGATCTGTAGGATCACCGACAAGATCACCTGCTGTATCCTGAGTAGCACAGACCCATTTTGGAAGCTGAGGAGCTGAAGGAGGATCCTGAGAAGGTGGGGGAGGATTTTCATCCTCGCTTTCATCATCTGAAGAAGAAATATTTTCAAAAGTAGAAGAGATAGGGAGAGGTGGCACATCCGCCAAACTAGGCTCGCAGACCGATATATTTTCAACAAACTTTACATCTCTTCTAATGATAACATTTTTGGACTTAAGTGGAATAAGTCTATATCCTTTGACATCTTCAGAATATCCAACAAAAATACATTTTTCACTCTTAGGTTCTAAAGCTTTATGTTTCTCATCTAGAATATGGGCCCATGCTTCACTTCCAAAAACACGAAAGTGACTTACATCTGGTTTGATTGAGCTCCATGCTTCTTCTGGAGTGATATTCTTTAAAACCTTAGTAGGAGTGCGATTTATTATGTAATTTGCACAGTTAATTGCTTCTGCCCAATAATTAAGACTAAGTCCTTTAGATTGAAGCATACAATTAGCCATTTCCTTTAAGGTGCGATTCTTCCTTTCAGCTACACCATTTTGTTGGGAGTATATGGAATAGTATGTTGCATTTGAATTCCATTCTCAGTGCAAAAGTTGATGAATTTGTTGTTAACATATTCTCTGCCATTATCAGATCTTAGCTTAAGAATTTGATGTCCAGATTGTTTTTCAACAAAGGTCTTAAAGGCCAAGAACATGTTAAATACTTCACTCTTGCGTTTTAAGAAGTATACCCAAGTGCGTCTGGACAAATCATCAATGAAAGTTAAGAAATACTTGTAGCCAGAGAATGAAACAACTGGAAGTGGACCACATAAATCACTATGCACGAGCTGTAAAGGGGTTGAGGCGTGCCAAGAGGCACGTTTTTCAAAACTGTCCCGATGATGTTTTCCGAGTACACATCCGGAACAAACACCATCTCTGCAAGATACCATTGGAAGACCTGTCACCATATTTTCTTTACATAGATTCTGAAGAGAGCGATAGTTTAAGTGATCAAATCGCTCATGCCAAAGTTTTCTCACTTCATCATTATGAGCAACAAATATCGAGGGAAGATTTGTTGACCCAAAGTTGTGAAACTTATACAACCTTGTAGAATCATCAGCAATGCCAGTAGCTAAAATCTGTCTAGGACCTCTTAGGTCCTTAGTTACAACATCGTGAGGTGAAAATTCAACGATTTTACCTTCACCTGAATGAGTTATCTGATATACAGATAGAAGGTTGCAGGATAAGGTTGGAACACATAATACATCATTAAACTGACCATTGTCTATATGAACAGTTCCAGTCCCTACAACACTAAGAGATCTATCATCCCCAACATATATATTTTTGGTGTTACAATCATTTAAAGAAGAAAACATGGCTTTGTTTTTGGCCATGTGATAAGAAGCTCCAGAATCAATGATCCACTCATGAGAATGAGAAGAAGAAGATACATTTAGTGCATAGCCAGACCGAGATGCTTGACAACCACATGCAGAAAGTGCCATTCCTAAAGATGAAGTTGAAGTTGAAGAGTGCTCCAAATGGATGTTATGCTTCTTCATTGTTGCTTCCAAGGCTTCCATCTTCTTAAAGCATTTGGATTCTAAGTGGCCATCTCGATTACAAAAGTTGCAATGTCTATCAGTATTCTTCCCTTTGTTTTTATTTGTCTTATCATTTTTTTGAAATGATTTTTCATTTTGAGGCTGAAATTTCTTAGGACCCTTGTTAGGTTTAGGACCATTCTTTTTAGGATACAACTTCTTAGGATTCTTTGGATTTGGTTGCTGCTGGGCAGCTAATGCTTTCTTAGAAGAGTTTCCAAGATTAAGAAGACCAAGGTGTAAGAGTTTTTCTTGTTCTCTTATTAAAGAATCACAAAAAGAATCAAAGGAAGGGGACTTGTAGTCTTGTCCTTGAGAAATGAAGGCTTCTCTTGTAGAATGGAAGGTGGAAACAAACATAGAGTAGGCTGGTCTCAACTTAGTAAGAATGGAATAGATAAGGTTACTATCTTCTTTCTTAACCTTAACACCTTCCAAGAGAAGTCTAAGGGTCTTGAACTTGGACAAAAAATCTTCAATGCAAGAAAAATTATTGGGGTCCAATGTAAGCAACTCATTTTCAAGTTGATGGGCTCTAAGTTCATTTTTAATTCCAAAGACTTTAGTAATCTGTTTCATTGCTTCATCAGGAGCATCAAGTTCTGCAATATGGAATCTAAGATCTGGAGAAATAGACATCCCTATCAACCCATGTGCTTGGTCTTGCCTATTTTCCCATTTAGCTGCCTCATCTTCATCTTTCGGTTTGGTCTCTTGGCCTGAGGCTATTCTGTAAAGACCTTTACTTCTAAGTAAATCCACAATGTAGGACCACCATTGGAAGTAGTTGGTGCTGTCAAGAATAACTTGGCATGGACTTTCCATTTTAACAAAAACTGAAGCTATAGATGTTGAAACTAAGTGTTCCAATGGAAAGATCTTGAAAAATTAGGCTGTTTCAAAAAAACGGTTCTGAAAACGGCTTCCGGATGAAGAAGTTATGCACTGCGAAAATCCCCCATACTTAAATTCAAAAAGAGTCAAGGGATCTCTACCTGAATGGTTCATGAGGCACAATACTTGCTAAGGTTTTGCAAATGGGGTAGCAAGCTAAGTGGGCTTGATTGTGGGGAAAAACTCCACAGTTAAGCGCGCTTGAGCCAGAGGAGTTTTGGGATGGGTGACCTCCTGGGAAGTCCTGGTTACCGGGTGCAAGCCCCGGAAGTGATGATTGATGCTATGTGATTCGTTCTCCACATTTCACTAGTTTCAATCCCACTTCTTCACCCCTGTGAGCATCACCCGATGCAATGAGTGCTAAGTGAACTATTCAAAAATCATGAGAAATTAGTCACTTTACGACTACCTCTCATGGAAAGTCATACTTTGAATGACTTACTTAACGCAGTTGAATCCCAAAAATGATATCTAATATAAGGCACTGCGAAAATCCCCCATACTTAAAAAGTTATGGCTTTTTGAAGAAAATTTGATGAAGTCGCTGACGAAGTGCGGGAATGTGCGGAAATGAAAAATCCACCCCCACAAAAAGGAGATTTGAACTCAAGACCTCTACTCTCATAAATTAGCTTTGGACCAAGTGAGCTATACAAAAAGTTTGAGAGAGAGAGAGGGGGGGGGGGTTGAAGCTTTGGGTTGCGTGCTTGCTTTGAGAAAGCTCTTTTTCCCTACAAAACAAAAAACACAAAACCCAACACGGACATACAAAAAAAAATGAACCTTGCGGCTCGAAGTTAGCTTTAGCCGGAAACTAAATATTTTCCTCAATGTTTCTGATTTTCCGAGATCACACTAAGGCGCAGCGGAAAAGAGCATACGCATGAGAAAAATCCTTCCTTTCTGTTTCTGATTTGCCCAGATCGCACAGAGTCGCGGGGCAAAGAGCATACGCAGAAATGAAAGGTATAGATCCGGTAATAAAAAAATCTAAATAAACCGAAACCGAAATAAACAGAGAGAAAATAACTGTAAACTGCAAATAAACACTGTATACCTCCAGATCTTAAAAATGACGCAGCTAGGGCTACTGGAAACCTTTTCGTGTGAAACGAAAGGGGTTCCTCACTGGAACAGACACACCCAACACAACAGAGCAGTCCTCTCGGCTCGAAAGTAGTCAGAAACGGTAGATCTAGGAAACGACAGTCGGATGCAGCTCTATCGGCTTCAGATTTGGATCACCAACGGACGGGGCCCTCAAATAGCTCTGATACCATGTAGGAATTTACAGGGTAAGTTCCTTAGACAGAACACCAAAGGACACCACTCACACACAGATCACAGATCAATACACGAATATTTTGACGTGGTTAAAACCCTCAAAGAGGGAAACAGTCCACGGCCTGAGCCAACGCGGCCACTTTAGGAAATTTATTAATAAAAGAATGAAAATTTACATAAGCTTCTCTCATGAATGGGTTAACTTACAAATGACCCTCCATGCTCTTTAAATAGAGATCATGGACCAATCGGGTGTTAAGCCACAGATCAAGTGTCGGTAATACCGAGGAGAGAATGAACCGTCGGATCACTACATATCGTGACCGTCAGATTGTAAGTTACAAAATGTACATAGTAAAGAAACACACTTTACCTAACTCTATACTAGACCAAGTTATACTTAACTATTTCCTATGTGTCGGAATATCCTAACAAAATCACCTGCCACTATGATATTTGTGTTTCGCTCACTATCGATACTAGCCTGAAGATCGCCCCAGCATATTTCCTTTTCTCTGTAATGATTGGGCGCATACACGTTGTAGATGATTACTGTTTGGTTATTCGTTCTGCTATTCAACGCTATTATGATCCAATGCTGCTGTAGATTTACTGAGACACAGTTCCACTTGTTGTGATCCCAAAGGGTGGCGATGCCTCCCAAAGCTCCTCTTGCATTGCTTACACACCCTTTGTATTGATTCTGCTGATCTGTAATGCTTCTCATTGCTTGCTGATCCTGCTTTGTTTCCTGAATCAGTAATATTTTTGGCTTTTCACTGTGGATTAAACCTCTAAGGGCGAAGATTTTGGAGGGGTGCCCTAACCCCCTACTGTTCCAAGACAGTATTTTCATCATTGGGAACTTGGCGTGTGGAGAGGTGCTCGCCTCTCTTGCTCTTTGTGGTTTGTTTCATTTTCTTGGTGTCCCTGAATGAAAGACTCTATTGGTGTTTGAGTTCCCATGGCTATATCTTTCTGAGTGTTCTCATCCCTGTGTTGCTTTGTTGATTTCCTGCATGGTCCAGGTTTCTTGTGGGTGTCGTTGGCAGTTCCATGCTCTTTAGTGTTGCTTCTGGTATGTCTAGGAAGGGAGGGTTCAAGGGAAGCTTGCGAAGAAGTGATTAGAAAGGGAGGGGGATCAGATGCCTCGGAAAGGTTCAAGGGGGGCTGAGGGGGATCCATAGAGGGTGGATCAAGGGAGGATAGAACCAGGAAGGGATTAGAGGAAGAGGGGATCAGAGGATCAGAAGAGGGGTGGATAGATGATGGAGGGGAGGATGAAGAAGGCTGAGAGGCAAAGGGAGCTGGAGGAGCAGATTCCTGGGAGGGTTTCTGAGGAGGAGCAGATTTCTTCTTTTTGACCGATTCCCATTGGCCCTCTTTGTCCCCACTTTCTGCATCAATGAGTTTGGGACATCTATTGGTGAAGTGTCCATATTCGTGGAAGACCTTGCATTTAAAAGGTATCTGCTCATAATCCAGCTGCTGGATATGGCTCCACTCGTCCACTTTCAGTTTTATTGCTTCTGGTAGACCTTTGCCAAGGTCCACTTCGACACAAATCCTTGTGTAGGCCTGCATGTTGTCTTTTGGCTCACTGCGATCGATGTATTTGCCCACAACATTTCCGATGGCATGAACAGACTCATCTCCCCAGCAATGGAGGGGGAGATGAGGGAGACAGACCCAGACCAGGACAACGTTGGGGACGTCCAGTTCAGGGTCAAAGTTTGGAGTCCATTTGTTGAGGTAGAGGCCCATGGAGTCCATAAAATAGGGCCCGTTTCTGAAGATTAAGTCCTTATCCTCTTTAGTTTCAAAGTGGAAAGTGAAGTACCCTTTCCCATAGAACCTGATGGAGATTTTCCCTTGGATCTTGTCGGCCCAGTTTCTTTCGACCCATCTTTGTACAGTTCTTGGAGAGGGCCAGAGGCCTGTGAATTGTCCTATGAGTCCTTTTTCGGCAAGAGACAAGGCCGCCATGCGTGGCAGGACCGAAGGCAGCTGAACTTCCTAAAGCACATCTAGCTTCTTGACAAATCTTGTTAAGGCGGGTCTGGGGCGCTGAGGGGGTAGAGATTTCACCAGTTCTGAAAACGCTTTTTTGGAATCGACCCCCTCCAGAGATGGATCCGAGGGGGCATGGCCGGTGCAGAGAACGCGGGTTACAGCAGGGGGCTCGCGCACGCAGCAGGTTGCCCGTTGCTTCTATTAAGTACTCCTTTTTTACTTATGCATGAAATCCATCGGCTCTGATTATATTATGACCTCTTAGACTCCTATATAGAAAGGTGGTCTTGTCATTTGTATCATCTCAGAATTGTTCATTTGTGTAATGTAAAGGAGGTAACCCCCTCGAAGAGGCTTATTTCTAAGGAGTTGATCTATCTTTTCTATCTTTTTGTGAGTTGGTTTCATAACAATTGGTATCAGAGCTTTGGATTCTAGGGTTTCGCTGCTCCAAACAGGTCATCATGGTATTTTCTCTATACCTTTTTTTTCTACGATGTTTCAGAAGCTAAAATAAAAACCCATTTGAGAAGAAATCGTAATGAACCTCGCGTCCGATTTTCAGATCTTGTCTTGCTATATTTTCGAAGATATGATATGAGGAAGCTAGAGTTTTTGCAAGCTCTAGAATTTCATCTAAAACATGTCATTGTGGTATTTTCGCTACGAAGTTTCAGAACCTAAAGCCAAAACCCATTTGAGAAGAAATCGTTCTGAATCTCGAGTCCGAATTTCAGATCTTGTCTCACTATATTTTCGAATATATGATCTAAGGAAGTTAGGGTTTTTGAAGACTCCTGAATTACATCCTAAATAGGTGACCTTGAGAAAATCATCATTAATTTCTCTCTGATAAACAAATGGAAATTTCGTAAGAAGTTACAGAAAGAGGATGGATTGTAGTTTTCTGTGCATAGTTTTCAGATCCGAAGGTCGAAACAGTGACATGTGGCACGTCGTACAAGTTCGCTCTACTAAAACATTATATAATCAGGTCATCTTAGGAGATTGGGCATAACTCTTTCTTGGAGAATCAAATTCTGATCAGACTTGCGGGGTTAGAAAGAGGACTCAGAGGGCTACTGCAGGAGACAATTTCAGAACTTTGAGATCTGAAAGTACAGAGTTACAGTCATTTCAAGATCGAGCTCCTGAAATCAAGAAAAGGCGATATGAGGAAGTTTGATGGAAAGGATCTCGTAAATTGGATACTACAAATGGAGCAATTTTTTGTTCTACATGGTGTACCACTGTTACAAAAGGTATGTATTGCATCTTCATATTTAGAACCTGATCAATTTTTATGGTATAAAGGGCTTTGTTCTTGTAAACAACTTGTTACGTGGTCAATTTTCATGGAGGAAATGATATCACATTATGAAGATACAAAGAGCAACACCTTCTTTAGAGCAACACCACAACAATTGGAAGAAAAAAGAGAAAAAGGGTTTTGTTACAAAGTGAAAAGAAAAATTATAGCAACAAGGAAGTCTACCCCTCACAACTATAAAGATGGAAGTGTTGTTTCTCCTAGCCTTCCACAACCTACAAGGGTTACACCACAAAAATTGGAAGAAAAAAGAGAAAAATGGCTTTCTTACAATTGTGATAACAAATACATTAAAGGTCAAAAGTGTGTTGAGAAGAAATTATTTTACATTGATTGTGGAGAGGAGGAAGAAAATGATCAAGAAACGTCAAAATAAGAGTATATACACCAGGAACCAACCCTAGAGAAAGAAGAAATGAATTCGGCCATATCTTGTAAAGCATTGGAAATAATTACCACTCCTAAAAATCTCAAGATAGAAGGACATATCAAGAAAAAAATGTTCAAGAAGTGAAATATCACATCGAGAAAGAAGAAATGAATCTGACCATATCTTGTAATGCATTGGATGGAATTACCACTCCTCAAACTATCAATATAGAAGGACATATCAAGAAGAAAAATGTTCAAGAATTGAAAGATCACATCGAGTCTCAAGAAATCAATCCGACCATATCTTGTAATGCATTACCACCCCTCAAACTATCAAGACAGAAGGACATATCAAGAAGAAAAAGGTAAGTGTGTTGATTGATTCAAGCAGTACCCATAATTTTATTGATTGTCAGATAGCCAAGGAATTGAATTGCTTCCTATATCCAACACCGAAGTGTCAAGTGATGGTTGCAAGTGGAGGAACCATAAATTTCTCTGGAAAGTGCCATAATATCAAGCTATCCATGGGAGAATATGTATTGAATAGCTCAATGCTTTCCATTCCAATGGGTGGTGCTGATGTTTTACTAGGAGTCTAATGGCTACAATCTTTGGGTATGATAGCTTTTAATTTTCAAGAACTTTTCTTGAAATTTTTTTGGGAAGGAAAAGAAGTTGAATTGAGGGGTATCGAAGGAAAACCTGGAAAAATAATCAACTCTAACAGCATGACAAAGCTTCTAAATAATAAAAAAACGGGGTGTAATTGCACAATTATGTTCACTAGAGGATCCCACATCGAAATCATGTATTTCTCCAGATCTCCAAAATGTTTTGGACAATCATTCCAAACTATTTGAGACTCCCAAAGGCCTCCCACCTATTCATGATCATGATCATGCTATTCATTTGATTCCACGAAGTGTTCCTCCAAACATTAGGCCTTACATATATCCATATGCCCAAAGGAGTGAGAACTCATTCAAAAGTTGCAGAAGATCCTAGTTCAAACAGTATTGTGAGAACTTGACAAGGAAGGAAACATCATATTGGAACCTGAAGTAGTGACAGAACCGAGAAATCGAAAGCTACGAAATAGGGCAATTTCAGAGTATCTCATCAAGTGGAAGAACTTATCCGCTGAAGATTCCACATGGGAGGACAAGAATTTATACAGAAGCATCAAGAACTACTCAAGCGTTGAGTACAACACTTTTTGAAGGAGAGAGGCATGTTAGGTCCCTATACTACTAGTGTAACCCCTTATTGTTATTAGTACAACCCCCTTATTATATTGTTGTGCCCATGTAGTCCTCATATTGTTATTATTGTGCCCCATATAAGCCCACTATTTTTATTATTTTGCCCGTACATTATTATTGTTATGTCGGCTCTGATTATATTATGACCCCTTAGACTCCTATATATAGAAAGGAGGTCTTGTCATTTGTATCATCGAAGAATTGTTCATTTGTGTAATTTAAAGGAGGTTTCCCCCTCGAAGAGGCTGAATTCTAAGGCGTTGATCTATCTTTTTATCTTTTTGTGAGATGGTTTCATAACACTCCATCCAAAATTTTGCCTACACTTGAATTTTGGAGCCTATTGAGGATCTTACGATCTGTCATTCTATGGTCACTTCATGGTCATCTACTGTTTTCCGAAGTGTCAAGTCTTATTCTAAGTGTCAAAGTCACTAGTTCACAAATGCTCTGTCTTCGATGAATTCACAAACACACAAGTTTCTATGCAAGATTAGATAGGCATTGCACAACTCTTGAAGGTAAGGTTTCCACAATCACTAGCAATAGTGACAACACAATCCATAAGAACAATTTACTATGCAACACATATTGACAGTTAGTGTGCACTCTCCATTAACAGTCTTCCTCACTTCGATTGCAATTGCACTTCTATTTCAGTGAGTTTTCTCAACTGTTACTCTGGCACACCTTTGTTTTCACAAGTGTCATTTTCATGTTTGCAACTGTCATTTTTGATTGCATCCACTTTATTAAGTGACGTTTCCATGTTATCTTCGCTCTGGCATGTGCCACTTTCACTTTCTTTAAGCCTTTGCAAGTTTCATTTGCACTTTTCTCTTACTTTCGCAAGTTTCATCTTATGGTTAAGAATGTGTTGCATATAGTCAACGGGAGTCATTTGTACATTCTTGAAAGGTAGTTCTGGTGCATTCTCCTACACTTGTGTTCTATCCATCATACATACATGCATTAGACACATTCCCAAAGTCTTGAGAACTATTTCACTACTGTCATCACTTGTGTCACAAAGTGTATCTTAAGTGTCACACTTGGAGGAAAGTATTTTACTGTTGCCGTTTCAACATGAACATGCTAATTGTGGGTGGTAAATGCTTCCATGTCGAGTGGTTTATCGTCTATAAGTGTGTGATCATGCTCACTTCATGTTCTAGTTCCATCTTTGCCTCTTCGATCCCACACTTCGTCATTTTTGCAATTGATCCTTCTTTAGTACCTCCTCCCAAACTGTCTCCCTGAATTGCACATTGCACAGTCTCAGGCCACAAGAAGTCTGTCATGCCCTAAGGAACTATGCAATGCACAATCACTACCTCCAAGGAATGTGCAGGCACAGTGCTCAAAGCTTACCTCTTTCTCTCTAGAATTGTGCAATCTTTCCTCCCAGTTAGCCTCTTTCTACACATTGCACAATTGCAAACAATAGTCTGTCTCCCTGTCTCTCTGAATTGTGCAACTGCGCAATCCACTAAATCTCTCTCTCTCTATTGAAATACACATTGAAAAATTATAGTGGGCAAGCCTGCCTCACTGTGACCCTCAACTGTGTAGTCTTTCTTCTTAGGTCTCCAGTTGCTGCTCATTGTGCAGTTGGAAGCCTCAGTCCCTCACCACCACCCTATGGAATTGCGCACTGCACAATCCCTGGGCCTTCCTCGTAGGAGGAAGTGCTAAGTTCTAGGCCAATCAATGATTCTAATGAAGAAGGTTAGATTAGGATATTTCCAGACTGATGTTGTCTTGTCATGAGTGAATTTAATTTTCATGTACAATATCTTGACATGACAAGATGATGCTTAGAAAGGAGAAGGATGCCATGCTTGAAGACACGTATGAAGCTATGAAGACAAGATGACTAGTGAATAAGAAGATGAAGAGACATTAGATCGCGACAGAAAATGAACTATCAAGATCATAGTGAAGACTCCATATCTTCAAGTATTTTAGAGGATAAAGAGGAAGAACATGCAACATCTATCATGAAAATAAAAAGGAAGCAACAAGAAGAGTATCTTGGAAATGCCGCATCATCATGAAGTTCCGTGTCATCATTGCGGATTCATGGCTTGTATAAGTGTAATTATGTATTTTCAAGATAATGTCCAAATGTAAATGTGTGTAATTCCAAGAGTAACATGTGGAATATGAAAAGTCACACATATACTAAAGAGTCACTAGGAGAAGTCTAAGAGTCTTGTAAGAGTTCAAGAGTCACTTGGAAGTTCAATAGTCATGAGGATATGAAATGTCATTCCTCTTGTTATAAACATGCCCTCATAACTCAAGAAAATGGCTTTTGGATGCCTAGGCTTTGGAGAGATAGCCTTGGCTTCTCCAACTTAGCATAGGAGATAAGATAATTCTTTGGAAAAGCAAGTAGTGACTCAATGTTCCACTATTGGAGCTAGTGGCTCACCATTATAACTATGTACTTGGATCTTTCACCTAATAATTAGAAGTTCGTTGAGTGGACACATTTCAAGCATGTATAATGAATATTTTAAGACTATTCTTTGGATGTTCATGGTATATGTTATGTTCATATGTACTAAAGAAATTGAATTTCTTCTTTGGATTTGGTACTTATCTTGTTGAATATCTGTTGTATTTTCTTTAATGATCATTGTGTCTATGTGAATTATTTCGCTATATAACTAAAAAATCTTTACTCGATCTCATGTGCTTCTCTTAGGATAGTACTATTAATTTCCTTCTAGAGGGTCACTCTTATTTCCCTCTTGTGAAAGTCTCCTTTCACACATTGCAATTGGTGCTTCATAGTGTCAACTTACTTGTTGATTTCAAAGGTTATGTGCATACTCTCTTAAGTGATTCATTGCAGCTAAGGCAAATCTTCAAGTTATGGTGGTCAAGATGATACTTCGGTTGAGATTCCTACTCCAAATGGTGTGAGGTCTAGTTGGGACTTCACATCGGGGATACCCCTTGGTTGATGGATTTCCAACACTGTTAAAAATTGGCACTGGAAGGAGGGCCATATGACAAGTTGTGCCCATTGCATCTATTTTAAATATCTTATCTTAGATGGCTCATCCCCAAATAATACTTCCAGGATGTTTTTTGAATAGTTCCATTAGTAAACTTTAATCCCTAATGAACTTCTTTATCACTTGTCTCAATTGAATTTTGACGGCGAGGGTGGTACATCCATAACCAAGCATATATTTCAGTTCTTCAATTTTATGAATCTTTTGAAATCAATTGTGAAGATCTTGCTTGTGTGATTTTCTTCCTTACTCTTGAAGGTCGAGTTAATCACTGGTGTCATACCCTACCATTTGCTTCCATTCATTCATTTGATAAATTCCTCAAGGAGCTTCATCAAGTCTTTGATAGGTATGATAACCAAGATGTTTTTAAAAGGATTAGTCAACTAAGAATTAACCCTAGTGAATCAATGGAGGATTTTTCTAATAGATTCCTATACCTATGTTATGAGTTTCCTGAAGAAGATACATAATGGGATTTATTTAAACAAACGTTTGAGAATTTGGTTCAAATATCTTTACATGGTGAGTCTAAACCTCCTAATATCTCTGCTCTCCCAACTTTTTTGAAGCATGAGACACCTCTAATTTCAGAGGAGGAACCTACCATTCCTTTTGTCCCTTGCACTCCTCATTTTTTAGTCCCAATGTAGGTGCCTCCTTGTGATGATGTCAAAGTTGGGAAATATGAAAGTCTAATTTTCGATTTGTCTCTTCAATCTTCATCCACTTTCAATGAATTGGATCCGATGGAGGAAACTTTGGAATGGTTTATGGAGCCTAAGGTGAAGACTAATCCTCCATTTTTTAGGAAGATATTAACACTCATAACTTTAGCCTTGGATATGATTTGGATACCAATCATCCTCCATCATCTCTTTCTCATGATCCCTTGCCCCTGGATCCACTTGATCAATATTTTCCAAATCCAAGTAGTGACCAGGTGCAAGGTAGTCACATTTCGCAGGTAGAGGAGAAGAAAGGTGAGGATTCATTAGATATTTCTTTTCTTTTTCAAAGTCCTCTATGTGAAGATGGTGTTTCTTAATTCTTGGCTGATATTGAATCTACTAATCTTGGTAATCAGTCAAATGAACTCAATTTTCCTAATCAATCAAGTAAAGTCTTGGGAAACCATCACTCTGATGATGATAATTTTATTGATGTACATGGTGATGAATTCCCAAGTGCACCCACCAATATTTTAGTTCTTCAAGAGAATTTTGATTTCAAAGATTTAGATCAAGAGTCTTCATGGAAGCTTCTTCTTCAAATCCTTGTTCCTTGTGTCCTATTGCTTATATGTATTTCTCTTTAGATCATCCATGATGAAAAAGGAAGAAATCAAATAATCAAGTATCCATTCCATTCCTTATCGTTTCTGGTCTTGCATGAAGTAAATTATTCTGTTCAGGTTACTCAAGAGATTGATCCAATCTATCCATCGTTATATGTTCAATTAGAAGAATATTATGACTCAGATAATCTGTTTGTTGAGGATGTAAAATATGATCTAATCAATGATGTAGGTGGCTACCACCTTGATAGTATTAATATCAATGAAATTATTGGTAGTATATTTCCACACATGTGCATGATTTGATCCAATCTTTACAATGCAATTTTAAAATTCTTAAAAGTTCTGGGACTTGTCAGAAAGTCGAGGAACTTCAAATTTTGTTGATGGTTATGTTAGGTTCCCTCAACTCTAGAAATATTCTTGAACTAAATTGGATCTAGATTCTCTTGGAAAATTCTTTCATTTGCATGGTTTCACTAAATGGAAATTCCTTCTTGAAAGACTTGTGGCATTTTGGATATATCTTTGTTGACTTTCAAGATTCAATTTCAATTGGTTCATCTTCATGCAAATCTCTTGTATCAAACTTGGGTTTGTAATGTATGTCTCTCATGGATGCACAAAACTATGAAGCTGGTCATTTTAAAGAATAACATTAGTCGAAAGATTCAAATGCATTTGAAATTAATCAACTCCTAGTTTTTCTTGTGAATGTTCTAATACTAATCATTTTCATTTTGGATCAAAACCTCCTCTTGATTGTTAGTGAATGCTTGAGTTATTTGGTGAATCAAGTTCCTCTTTTTTATCCAGTACATCCTGTCTGGCTTCATGTATTTTCTATACTGACGTGCCTCTTCATTTATTTCGACAATTATGATGCTAGTACATTTTATCACCAGTTACATGGGAATGGTTTGTCACATTCATCACATGAGGAATATTATTCTTTTGTTCAAAGCATTTGTAAAGCTGTTCAAATGGATCTATCTTCATTATCCACTAACTGGGAATCTTATGCCTTAATTAGTCTATCTAATCATAATTATGTTCCTAATGACTGTTATTAAACTTATCATTTTCCCACCAGCATATCTGATGATAGTTGTCTTACACCCTTTGATATTTATGGTTTACCATCTCATCATTTGGATACCTGTCAAGAAGTTGAGGCACTTCGGCCCTCACTGATGGTTATGTCAGACCCTCACTATCTTTACAAGCCTTTTGAACATGATGAAATGTATTTTCCCTTACAAGATTCTCATCTATATCCCATGCCTTTAATTGAAAATCCATTTTTTCAAGGATTTCAAGGTTTTCAAGAGGATTGTTTTGAATTTCATGAACCAATCCATGATCAATTGGAATTGTTGTACTTAGCAAGCCCTTTTTCTAATAACAAGCTACGATCTTTTCTGATGTTTGTTGAGGAAGACAATACATATGAAGATGAATTCACAAGAAGATTTTGAGGTTTTTTTGATTATTTTCTCATCAAAAAGGTAAGGGGGCAGGTCGAGTAACGTTGATAGTTTTGGCACACCTTTTTACATCTAACAAAGACCACCTATTTTCTGTGTTAGATATTCAAGTTCTTATCTTTTCCTTTTCATGATGTTTTATATTATTTTTAATCACTTGTATCCTTGTGCATGTAGGTTGGGAGCAGTTAAAGTGGTTACATTGGAAATTTCATTACACTTGATCCTGACCTTCTAGCTGGTTAGTTAGGAGTAGGTCTAGCTGCATTCTAGTTTCCCTGTACATTCATCCTGCACTTGCTCTCCACAGGGTATATGCATTTGTTTTGTTTTCTTATGTCCTAATCTACATGTTGCTTTATGTTCAACCTCCATTTGCTTGTCTTTTTCCCTTTTTTCTTTGTTTATCTTATATTTTCTTTTGTATTTTTCTTAATAAGACTTTGCATGAAAGGTACTCTTCTCTGGTTCAAAAGGCAATGTGGAAAAGCTTGAAAAAGGAAATTGTGATGACGAACAATGCTTGGCTTATTTGTCATCCTCTTCTCTATCTTGGGTTTAAGTATCTTTAAAGTCGATGACGTGTGAATGGAAAATACGACCCATTCGAATGGAAAGCCTTAAGTAGAACCATGAAGTCTGCATCTGCTCTAGGATTCTCATTCCTCAACTCAATATTATCATTTAATGGTGTTATACATGCTGATCCAATCAAGTAGAGAAGGGAAAGGGGAAAACCAAAAACAGACAAACTAATATTAGAGGTATATATACTTGTCTCTGAAGGAACAACGTCTCCTGCTCTCAATAAGTCGGGATCCCTCTTTTCCCTAGTGAAATAATAAGTTCCTAAGAACAATTATATAAATAAAATAAATAAAGGGTAAAAGAAGAGAAAGGCTTTCTGCACAAAGAGGTGAAGCAAGTAACTTCACCGGGGTACTGTTCAAGGTCGTTCGTAGCAAAGTGATGCTTGCGTTCCTATAGTGACTCCATTGAGGTACTATCCAGACCTTCTTTTAGCGGATAAAAACCAGAGTTGAAAACTCATACTCTGATTTTCTTTAATTCACATTACTATATTACCCTCTCCTAGATCGAAACAATTGTGATTTCACAAGCTTTGTAAGTGTGTTTACTTGAGGAAAGGAATAAAGGAGACTATATTCATAACTGGGTCAAACGGAGAAGCTAAGGTAATCCATGCAATGAATAAATACCTCCTCAAAGATTAAGACCCTACACTTAAAGTTGAAACCTAAACGATAAGTTGAGTTCTACTAGTGTGTCTCCAAGTTTTGTTGTCACAACAAAAACCCTCCAAAAATTTTCCTACACTTGAATTTTAGAGCCTACTGAGGATCTTGCGATCTATCGCTCCATGGTCACTTTGTGGTCATCTAATGTTTTGAAAAGTGTTAAGTCTTCTTCTAAGTTTCAAAGTCACTTGCTCCCACATGCTCTATCTTCGATGAATTCACAAACACACATCTTTCTATGGAAACTTAGATAGGCATTGTGAAACTCTTGAAGGTAAGGCTTGTGCAATCAATAGTGATAGTGAATGCACAATACATAAGAAAATTGTACTATGAAACACAGGTTGATAGTTAGTGCTCACTCTCCATTGACAATCTTCCTTACTTGGATTTCAATTGTACTTTTATTTCGCTAAGTTTTCTCAACTATCACTCTGGCGCACCTTTGTTTTCACAAGTGTTTCTTTCACATTCACAACTATCATTTTTGTTTTCATTCACTTTAATGAGTGGCATTTTCATGTTATCTTTTCTCTAGCATGTGTCACTTTCACTTTATTTAAGCCTTTGGAAGTGTTGTCTGCACTTTTCTCTGACTTTCGCAAGTGTCATCTTGTAGTTAATAAAGTGTCACATCTAGTCAAAGGGAG
Source organism: Pinus tabuliformis (assembly GCA_031772625.1). NCBI lineage: Eukaryota > Viridiplantae > Streptophyta > Pinopsida > Pinales > Pinaceae > Pinus > Pinus tabuliformis. Next base: position 159,661,244 of record CM062809.1, on the reverse strand, counting down.
TCATTTGTACATTCTTGAAGGGTAGTTTTGATGCATTCTTCTGCACTAATGTGTTCTATACATCATAAAAACATGCATTAGACACATTCCCCAAGTCTTGAGCATTGTTTTGATAGTTTCGTCACTTGTGTCGCAAAGTGTATCTCAAGCATTGCACTTGGAGGAAAGTATTGTATTGTTGTCGTTTCAACAAATAATTGTTGATTTTCGGTGGTAAATGATTCCATGTTGAGTGGTTGATCGTCTATAAGTGTGTGATCATGCTAAAGTCATGTTATGGTTCCATATCTCACCTCTTTGATCCCATATTCATTTTCAGCAATTTATCCTTCTCTGATCAACCTCCTCTGAAATTGCCTCCCTAAAATATGTGTTATGCAGTCTCAGGCCACAAGAAGCCTGTACTACCCTTAGGAATTGTGTGATGCACAATCACTGCCTCCAAGGACTGCAGATTTCACAATCACAATTCTCAAGGATTGCCTCTTACTCCTCAGAACTATACAATATTTCCTCCCAGTCAGCCTCTTTCTGTGCATTGTACAGTTGCAAGAGTAGTATATCTCCCTATCTCCCTGAACTGTGCAACTACACAATCCACTGAATCACTCTTTCTCTCATGAAATGTGCATTACGTAGTTATAGTGGGAAAGATTGCCTCAATGTGACCCTAAGCTGCGTAGTCTTTCTTCTCAAGCCTCCAATTGTTGTGCATTTTGCAATTGCTACGCATTGTGTAATTACAAGCCTTAGTCCCTCACCCATGCCCTCTAGAAATGCGCACTGTGCAATCCCTGGGCCTTCCTCCCAGTCCAATACTCGGTTCTAGGCCAATGAATGATTCTCACGAAGAAGGTTAATTTAAGAGATTTGTGGACTGATGTCATCTTATCATGAGTGAATTTCATTTGCAGGTACTATATCTTGACATGACAGAATGATGCTCGAAAAGGAGAAGAAGGAGACCATGCTTGAAGAAAATTATGAAGTTGTGAAGACAAGATGAACAATGAACAAGAAGATGAAGAGACATTAGATCACAATAGAAAATGAAGGATTGAGATCATAGTGAAGACTCCATATCTTCAAGTCTTTTGGAGGAGAAAGAGGAAGAACATGCAACATCTATCATGAATATACAAAGATAGCAACAAAACGAGCAACTTGGAAATACCACATCATCATGAAGTTCCATTTCATCATTTCCAAGTCACAGATTCTACAAGTTTTATCACAATGTCATATGTGTCAAAGAGTCTTACCACATGATGTGGAGTGTAATTATGTATTTTCAATATGATGTCAAAATGTAAATGTGTGGAAGTCCAAGAGTCACATGTAGAATATTGAAAGTCACATGTATATTAAAGAGTCACTAGGGGAAGTCCAAGAGTCACTTGGAAGTTCAATAATCATGAGGGAAGTTAAATATTCATGAGGATATTAAAGGTCATTTCTCTTGTTATAAATACACTGTCATAACTCAAGAAACTGGATTTTGGAGGCTTAGGCTTTGGAGAGCTAGCCTTGGATTATCTAACTTAGCATAGGAGAGAAGATATTTATTTGAATAAACAAGTACTGAATCAATGTTCCACTATTGGAGCTAGTGGCTCGCCATTGTAATTGTGTACTTGGGTCTTTCACCTAATAACCAGAAACTCATTGAGCTGACACATTTTCATGCATGTATCATGAATATTGTAAGACTATTATTTGGATGTTTATGGTATATGTTATGTTCATATGTGCTAAAGAAATTGAACTACTTCATTGGATTTGGTACTTGTTGAATATGTGTTGTATTTCCTGTAATGATCATTGTGTCTATGTGAACTATTTCGCTAGATAACTAACAAATATTTTTTCTCTCTCGTGTGCCCCTCTTAGGATAGTGTTATTTCTTTCCTTCTAGAGACTCACTCTTATTTCCCTCTCGTGAAAGTCTCCTTTTACACATTTCAATTGTTGTTTCACAGTGTCAAATTGTTTATTTCAAAGGTTATGTGCATACTCTCTTATGTGATTCATTGTAGCCAAGGAAAATCTTTGAGTTATGGTGGTCGAAACGATACTCCAGATGTGGCTCCTACTCCAAATGGTGTGAGGTCTAGTTGGTACTTCACAATGGGGAGACCCCCTTGGTTGACAAATTTCCAACATCGTCAACACCCTCACTCCTTTTGGAAGATCCACCCTTGCATGAATTTCCTTCACCCAATCATTGAGACTCTCACTATCGCACTATCTTGTGCTCAGTTTATGTGTGTGCTTCCTTAGCCTAACCTTCCTCTTATAAGTTTGATTTATTTACCAAATAAAAAAACATAATCTCCAAATTGATTGACAATTGAGATTAGATTTCAACTTCACTTGAGATGAGTGGTTGATATTCATCTAATTCACCGATGTAAATAAAATTTTGCATTTAATTAGATTAACTCATTTTTTCTTATAAAATGAAATTATTTTAATAATTCATTTAATTAAAGTAATTTGTTAAGCTTAAGGGTCCTTTAGAAGGATTTTATATGTCTAGACAATTAGACATGTGGAGATGTACTCTTTTGATGCTACTATCATCAACACTCCCTCTTAGCGAGGAAGGTACTTCTTGATGAGCCACTTGGAACTGGTTTTCCCTTTGGTCTTAACACAATGTCCCATGCATCATCCTTCAACATATATTTTCTCTAAATCTCTTGGTTTACTACCTCTTGAATGATGCTATTCATTAGTGCCATGTAGTTTGGAAACTTGTTCAAAGTCCTTTTCTCCTTGAATGTTCTCCTAGGAGCCTCCACATGCTTGTGAGCAGCCCTTAATGTCTACTCAAACCACCTAGATCTATAGACAAAATAGAAAGGAGTTGCTAACTCCTCTCCACTTGAAGGTTGAATTTGTAAATTAGAAGTCTCTACATGCTTCTCTCCCTTTGGAGCCTCAAACTCATCACCCTCTGTCATTGTTGGTGAAAACTCATGAGACTTCCTAGATTCCGAGCTCTCGAATTTAACTTATTTTCTCATGGTTGTCTTCTTCTATGTTGGTATGAAGATCCTTCAAGATTTTGAGGTATTGTTGTATCCAAAAAATATCCCCTTCTCTCTTGAATGCTTTAGCTTCATAATCTTCTCCCCGAGAACATGGATGTATATTGAACAACCAAAGATCCTCAAGCATCCTATCTCTAGCTTCACCTTTGTGAAACCTTTCTCAAGGGTCTTGTCATTCAATATCCCGTGAGGAAAACTGTTTTGCACATATATCGTAGTGTTAAATGCCTTGGCCTAAAGGAACATAGGAAGATCATAGTCATGTATCACAACCTTGGAAGAGTTAATGATGGATTGATTCTCTCTCCATACTACCATTCTGGTAAGGGTTTTACGAGACTATCATCTCCATCTTGATCCCTACCTCCTTTTAGAAATCCTTAAAGTCATTGTAGGTATACTTACCCCCATTTTCCAACCTAAAGGCCTTGATCTTCTTGCTTGTCTGGTTCCCCACTTGGGCCTTGAAATCTAGGAACCAACTGAAGACTTCATCCTTGGTCTTCATGAGGAAGATCCATGTTTAACCATCAATGAGCGTAACATAATATAGTGATCCCTTCACCGATTCCATTGACATCATTCCACACACATATGAATGAATGTGATCTAATATCCCCTTGGACCTACTCTCATTGCTCGGAAATGCAACCTTGGCATTATTTCCAGTGTGCCACACCCTCTACACATGCTTTGATGATTAATGTTGAAGTCTAGGAGACCAATGACAATCTCCCTTAGGATTGGAAATGCCCTAAAGTGCAGGTGTCTCAATTTCTTGTGCCATAACTTTCATATATTGTCATTTTCATGTGCCAAATCCTTAAAAAGTTTCCCATTCAACTTGCATAAGTTTTCCTCTTTAACCTCAATGTCCAATATTGTGTCTGGGATAATATCTTCTAGAGAAATGAGCACCTACCCATTCCTAAACATGACCCGTATCCTTTGTTCACCAACATTGAGACTGAGAGCAAGTTCTTCTTCAATCTTGGTACAAATAACACATCCTTGGCTTCCAACGTTCCTCTTAACTTGAGTTGGAAATTAATGGTTCCATCTCCATTCACTACATACTTGGCATCATCACCAAGCACCACATGAACCCCTGAACATTTTTTCGTCATACTACTAAAACATTCTTGTGCTTCTATCATATGGCATGATTCATCATTGTTCAACTATTGAGCACTTCTGATGATGGTGCTAGTAGATATATAGTAAACCAATGAGAACTCACTTCTCAAACTTCAGTGCAAACTCATCAAGTTGTACCAGTATTGATGTTGTTGTTTTCTACGACTTCCCCTTCTCCTTGTTCTTCTCTAGACATTGTGATGCATAGTGTTTGTTATCGCAAAATCTAGTGCACTTAGTGCAAAGTCTCAAAAGGAAACCTAGGTCTTATGGAAACAAGAGATTAGCCACTACTTCCACCTCAATGGCTTCTCTCTTGCTATTTAGTGGTGGATATTATCCTCATAAGGGAGGCTTCCCTAAAATTATTGCCAATAAGATGTTCAATTAGTAAAAGCTAATGGGGGATGCAAGGTCTAATAATTGAAGGGGAAGGTACTGACTAAATCTTGAAAGGCTAATATAAGAGTTGCTAAGAGTTTAAGTACATGTTCCTGGGAGCTTTATTATTTAGAAGAAGGTTTCTATAAGTTAGGGTTTTTATGACATGCAATGGAATATGACAATTTGAGAAATAGTCTATGAGTGACAAGATCAACAAAGGAGCAAATGCTATTGAAGAGACAAGCAAGGGTTGGGTAAGAAATGATGTTTTTATGGCTGAAAATACATATGACAACAATAATTTTCAATAATCCAACTCTGATTTTGGCGTGAAGACATACAATTGTTGCTATATTTTGCTTTTTAATATTTATTAAATGTAATCCCTTTCAATATGGAAATAGAAAATGGATAATCAATTACTATAAAGTGCATATTTAAGCTAACTATAACGCTAGTTACCTTGGATTAAGAGAAAAAAGGGAGAAATTAAGTTGATCACCACCAATTAGTCTAGTTCCTTCTCTCAATTGGGAATGGAGTCAATAATGGCGAGGTCAATGATAGAGAAACCTGAATGAAGAGAGTGGATGACTATGAAGCTTTTCTTAGAAACATTAGCCACTTTCTTTCCATGGAGATTTAAGATCAAAGGATTCATAGATAAAGTTCCTTTGATGGATTCTTGAAAGAATAATTTTGCTTGACATTAGAAACAAGATTTCATAAGAGTTTTTGAAATTTTTAATATGGTACAGAGAAATCTAATATCTGAAATATTTATGCAAAATAGAAGAGAATCAACAAGAAAATTACACCATTCAATCAAGAAACACTTTACCAATCCAAGATAAGTGTTCTCATGCAAAAACATTCATCCCAAGACAATTCACTCCACGGATATCATATTGCATCCAAGAGAAAAGAGTAGGAGAGGTAGTGCACACTTCTTAAGAGAGAAGTGTGATGACACAAATGAACTCAACTCTTATTGATTTGAGGGTAGCCAAGTTATTTCCACAAATTTACAAGCCCTAAAAGTTTGTTTGAGCATTCAAATATTCCTAAAGGTCACAAGTTGGCGCTAAGGTAGCTTTAAAACATAGTACACATATCAATATTACCCATACGTGTGGGAATTAATGCTCTCCATGATGATATCATCCTCTCAGAATGGACAATATCCATCAAGCAAGTGTTAAAGTGGTTCATGAGTTCTCCTCACTTTATGAAATCATCAAAGTGCATGTGTATACCTCCAAATGACTCCTCCACCATGAAATCATCTTAAAGAAGACTCACATCATCCTCCCAAGGTAGATTGGGATGATGTGGTATGCTCTGAGGCAAGTTTTGGCATCTAGGCATAATGTGCTAACCCTCCCAAGTCATATCAGTGATTATCAACCTCATCTAGGCTCTGGAACAAGGAAAAATCCATCAAACAAGGTCAAAGCCAGTCTAGGGGAATCTTGGGTCCATTTGGGCACAACATCAAACAAGCTAATGCCTTGGATTATTGGTACAATGTTTGTAGCGAGGGGCATACAACCATGCAAAGTCTCATCAAATACCAATGTCCATCTCATGAGGTAAATCTTGGGGCTACAAAGTCATGTTTGCTCTCAACAATGAGAAAAACGTCCCTTTAAATGTGCTGGATAAGTATCGAGTCTTCCTTCAAAGTATCTTTGCTAGATGAGTATGAACCACCTAAATCACACCCTCAATATCAAGTGAAATGAACATCATTAGGGACAAAAACCATTAAAGTATCAATGTTAACCATATTCAATGTTAGGGGTGTGGAAATAGTTCACACAAACCTTGCGTTCTAATGTCTTTTTAGCTTAGGATTTATAAAGAAGTTACCACACTTGTGTTAGAGATGATTATGACTTCAACCTTACGAGGTGCTTCCATCTCCCACGGGAAAGGACATGTCATAGGTAGACCCATTAATCCATACATGCATGTGATAATGATGGTGATGGAGTGACAAGCTCAAGGATGTTTACCTTTAACAAGTTGAGGTCGATGTTGTGTGGGAATAGGTTTTATTAGGATTCAACACAAGTTCACATCATTTTCTTATTCTTTAACATGAACTTTGAATTTGTGGAATTGGATAATGGTAGTACAATTTTGTATGCTTTGTTTCTCAAAATTATAACAAAAGGAGAATTAATTACATAAACAATATCATAAACATTTAAAAACAATAAATAGAGCAAAATACACTTATCATACAAAAATCGAGCATGAGAAAATAGTCTTCAAGGGAGCTTTCACCATTTAGCTATTGACATTCTTGCTTTAATGCTACCCTTAAGGTAAGTCCATGAGATGCCAAGGATATGGGAAAAAATGCGAGCTCTCTAACATAAAATTCTAGTAGCTTTGTGTAAAGTTGTCACTAACATGTAGCCCAAGGGGATTAGCTCAATTAGTTGTAGCAAATGTTGCTGGACATTTGGCTAATTCTATGCTAGTAAGTGTTTGGTTTGAATTCCCCTTGATTTAGGTGTTGTAGTTTATGTTAATGAGTATTATGAGAATGTTTGAATTCCCCTTGATTTAGGTGTTGTAGTTTATGTTAATGAGTATTATGAGAATATTATTCATGAATTTGGTGATGCATCTAGATGTTCTTGCAATGTTTTCATTGGAAAAAAAACACTCACTATCTTACAAAATAGAAAAGTTTTGTGGTTTATTAATTCATTTGACACCAATGCTATCCTACTTGATTAACGTGGAGAGATTGATACTATATCGAGACCTCAACAAAAAGATAGCGTAAAACAACTAGTGGGATAAACTTGCTAGTTTGCTCATTGGTGCAAATCCCTCTTTCATAGCATGCCTTTATACTCCATTAAGTTGGGTCAATATATCTTACCTCAAGTCATAAGCCCTTTCAACAAAGTAATCTATCAAACGGGAACTGTAACCTAAAAGTGAGAAATCTAGCCAAAAAAACCCTGAAAAAAATGAAAAAACATCATAAAAACGAAAAGCGTTGACATTGCATCAACATTGTTATTATTATTATTTTCGAGGTAATTTTTCAACATTTTTTAAAAATGATAGTGAAAACCAATTTTTAAACATAAAAAACACCCTTAAAATGAAAAGTGTTGACGCTCGAATAACATCTTTTTTTTTTCAGGGTAAATTTTCAACATTTTTTTAGCAATGACATTAAAGATTAAACACCATGACTTTGAAAAACCTTAAAATTGCAACAATTTTTAGGCATGACATTAAAGATAAAATATCATGTCTCTGAAAGCCTTAAAATTCCAACGATTTTCAAAAATGACATTAAAGATAAGATACTTATAACTATTTTCAACCACAACATTAAAGATAAAATATCATAACTCAAAAACCTTAAATTTTTTACAAATTTTCAAACATGGAATTTAAAACCAAATATCACGACTAAAAAAAACCTTTAAGTTTTCAATATATTTTAGTCATGGCATTATGGAAAAATTATATAACTAAAAAAAACTTAAAAAATGAACCCCTGAATGAAAAGGTCATTATATCAAGAGTACTTTCCTTTTTAAACACTAAAAATATAGCTATTATAATATCTTAGCCTAAGACAACTTGACACATTTCAATGAAAATTTAAAAATCAACCATCAAATTGACATGCAATGTAGACGAACTTGATCTATTGCAATGAAATCTTAAAAATCAACTATGAAATTGACACATTGTGGAGGTAGACTTGATCCATTATAACAAAAACTTTAAAATCAAGTTGACAAATAATAGGGTCGGGTTACATGGACCCTGCAAAAAAATAAAAAAATAAAACAAAATAATTAATAAATAAAAATGAAAAATACAAAACAAAAATTAGAAGATTGACAAATATAAAACTAAAACAAAACAATTTAAAAAAAATAATAACTATTAAATAAAAAGCTATATTAAAAAAAAAATTAAAAAAAATCAAACATACATAAAATAAAAATAAAAAATCAAGCATAAAAATGTTAAAAAACAAAATCAACTCATTAAAGATAATAAATAAATAAATAAATAATTAATTAAAAAATATTTGGAAAAAAACATAATTTAAGAATAAAGGCAAATAATTAAATCATTAAAACAAATTGGATAATTAAAAATGAATTAAAAGCCATTAAAAATAAAAAATAAAAAATATTTAAACCATAATAAATATCAAGTTAAAATTAAATAAATAAAAATTTAAAAAACATTAAAAGAAATTTAAGGAGCCAAAAAATTAAAAATTAATTAAAAAAATCATTAAAAAAAAAAAAACAAAAAAAAACAAAATCTAGCAAAGCATTAAATAAAAAAAACACCTTAAAATTCAAAAATCCAAAAAATTGTTAAAAAAATATTATAAAAAATTTAGAGCCAAAAAAATAATACTTGGAAAAAAAATAAAAAATTGTGGCCCGCGAGACCAATTTCATTTTTTATTTTTATTTTAATGTTTATTTTTAATTTTAATGTTTTTAGTTTTAATTTTTAAGTTTTAATTTTTAAATTATTGTGTTTTTAGTTACACTTAAAAATTTACGTGAATCAATTATGTCATTATCTTTGAATATAAATTCATAAAAATTGGTTTTTTCCGACATTCTTTTATTCAAAAATTTCATACAAATCATTTATTTAACATGTCATTTTTAGCGAAAATATCCCAAAATGCTTATATATATATATATGTGAAATGCGTGTTTTTTGTCAGGGATTTAAATTTATTATTTTTAGTGGCAATTATTTTATATGTATTGAAGTATTAATTAAGGATATATAAAAATATAAAAAATCTTAACTTCAAAATATTAATTTTATTATTATTTTCTTTAACTTTGCAAAAAATATTAAAAATTTTGTCATATAAAAATAAACACAAAAAACACAAGTTTGAAAAACCATTAAAAAACAAACATCTTAAGATGAAAAATAAGAAGAGGAATAAGACAACTTGAAAAAACGTTAAATAATCAACATTTAAAAAAAATGTGCATACTTAGGACATACAAAAATTTGAAGTGTTAAAAATGTGCTTAAAAGAAAAGGTTGATGCTACTTTCAAATCGTGCACGAAAATAACCAACATTTAAAAAAAATATCCATACTCAATATATCAAAAAAAATGAACTGTAAAAAATAAACCAAAAAAAAGTTGCATCTAACACTTTTCAAAATTAACATAAAAATCACTAACATTTAAAAAAAATACATACTTAATTCATAGGAAAATTTAAAATATAAAAAATATGCTCCAAAAAAATATGTATTAAAATTAGATGATTTTTTACAACTCTAAAAGTGTGAGAACTCAATTCAGTCTCCATTTGATAAATTACTTTGTTTTTCTTTTCTTATGTGAGGTGATGTTGCATACTTCTGAGATTATTTTCTTTATCCTTTTTCATTTATTTATTTCTTGACATAAGGTAGTATTCATATGCGTCAAGAGGTTCAAGTGTTCCCTTGACACGAAACTCATTAGTATTCATGACAATTGAAGGTATTGCGTTGTTGAGAATACCTATGATGTTATGGAATAAATACTCCTTATATATTATTCGTTTTTATAAGAATAAATATGTAAATATAGATGATAAAATATTAAATACTGAATGATGACCGCATCAAGTCCCGTGGCAGTGTAAAAATATGTATTAATTAATCAAGAGGGGAAAGGATGTGTGGCTATTTTATCTAGCTAATTTCTATTTACTATATTATTTATATGTTTATTGCATTGTAATCCCTTTAAGAGATGCTTTGTCCTTAAAGCATAAGGAATGAGGTTAATTGTTGAGCATGTTTTATTGGTGGTATTATATTTAATTAGTTATAGGGGTTTAACTTGGTTGTTGATGTGAGTGTTAGTGAGATTCTTTTGTAGTGCATAGATCATATTGTGAAATCTTTTGACCTATTTGTTGAATGTGAAACCTTGATGCTTTTTGGTAAATATTTTTCTTGTTTTTGCTGTTGTATGTTTGTTTGTTTTTTTTTTCCCTTTCTCATTAGTTGTAAATTACTTTTTAGTGATTGGAACTTTCTATCCCATATACTTTATAATCCTATCCTCGTTAGTTAATTCCATAAATTGTTCTTCGAGATTAGTAGTATAAGTGCCCAAATGAGTCAACCATTTAGTGCCTAGTACCATATCCATCTCATCGAGTGGTATAACATATAATCCTATTTGTAGTTCCAATTATTGTTTTTGAATAGAGATTTTATGACGTCTTCCTATTCTGACCTTCTATCAAATAATGATCGTAATTGTCAGGTCCTTGGTAGCATATACAAAAGGCCCTATTTGTTTAGTAAAATTGATGTCTACATAGTAATAAATATTCCGAGAATTTATGAGTACTAGCGCACTTCTATTTCTTATGAATCCTTTAAGCTTCAAGGCCTTAGGTTGTAATTTTTTCGTCAATGTTGCTGGAATTGTAGGTTTTCCTTTTTCTTTTCTCGGATCCTAGGTCTTACCAACCATTCTTAGACGAGGTAGAATCTATTTTGTAATTTTTTGTATTTGTCTTTTTTTAGAGTTAATTGATTTTGTGGACATTTTCTTTATTCTTATTATGTGGGGTGCATGACATTGATTGTAATAATACATTTTGCATGTCAGATTTCATTTCTTAGGTTTGAGATTTATACGTCCTTTATAAATGGTGTAATGACTTGTCTACACACATACGTAGTCCATTTCTTACTACATCTACAACAATTGTTTTCCTTATTTTGTTCAGTATTGGGTGGTGATGTTTAGTATTGTTGTAATGGATTAGTGCACTATAATTTGTTATCTTCTCTAGTAGTTCAAAAACTACCCCTTATTGACTAATGCTTTTCCTTTCAATAATATTTACCATGCTTCTATCTTTGACCAATTTCTTATGTCTTGAGAACCTTAGTTCACTATCGTATAATGGGTTTTAATCTTGCAATATACTTCTTTAGCAATTGATTTCTGTAAGATTGAGATTCTAGTTATTAGAACTTCCCATTCATGGGTAAGAATAGTTCACTATCTCCATTTTAATATAATTGGATGAATGCATGTCTTATTCATCATTGTGGAATCCCTTAAGATATTGTATGAACATTTTTTAGTGAATTGAGAAATCGCCCATTTTCTTTTATCACAATGTAAGCTAATCATAAGTATCACCTTCTAGGTGTTAGGATGTCATCGATATTTATTTTTATAATTTGTTAGTAGGTGGGTTCATAGTAAAAATCTTCTTGATTTTATTAACCCACACAATAGCCTTTCTCTAGTTTTTTCTCTTGCTTTTAGGTATCTCAATTTTGATTTTATTTAGATAACCCTTGTTATCTTGATATCTTTGGGACTTGTATTTTATGATTTTGGGCTTATTTGATTCTAAATGAATTTGAACAATCAAATGTTTGTAAGACCTCATACCAACAAGCTGATTTGGTGAATAATGAAGGTTAGTGAGTATGTAAAAGACAATGCAAAGTAAAGTTGAATAAAGAAAAGGAGAATAAAACATGAATTAATTAAAATAAAAAAACTGAAATAGGAGAGAAGAGTTTGAGAAATGAAAAATGAAAGGTCGGGCCTTTTGATTGTCCCATTAGTAGAGCTCTCCCTATTTGTTTTGAACTTTCACTCTCAAAGGTTTTTTTTGGGGCTAAGAGGAGAGAATGCAAAGAACAAGGAGCTTTATGAATAGTTCATTTTCCATAGAGCCATGAAAAACATTGTATTAGAGATTACTAGAATAAGAGCAGTAGGTAACCATTGAATGTTGGTTTCCCTATTTGAATTTCTAGGTTAAAATCTTTGTCCCTTGTGATCAATGGCTAGCTTATGGCTGCATATTTCGCTATGTGTGAGTGCATAGCTTACAACCATATTCAATCCTCTCTTCATTATGATAAAGGTGATAAATTACAGATAATGAAACATAGTCACTGTGGTTAATCCAATGACAATCGCTAGTTAATTAAGATTTGGTTGTTGTTCTCATAACTGACATCCATACATATTTTTAGTCACCAAAACTTAATCAATTTTTGGTTCACTATTGAGCAGGATGAGCCATAAGCAATTATTTGAGATCAATTTGTTCTTTATTGGAATAGCCAACTTCCATGTATGTTTTGTGACAATGACCTCACATATTCAAGATCATGTAGTTGTGCATTTATTATCACAATCAACTTCAATACAATCCAATAGTTAAACGACACCCACTCTCTATCCCACTATGAGCATTGAGATAAATGACACCTAGAATATATATTTGTTCTAACTATTTATATTTCTAATTTTTTTCCTAATTTCCATCTAGTTATGGTGCATTGAAGTTGTGTAATTTTCAAGCTAGCTCACAAGAACCCAAATTCTTTCAAGCCCATACACCCCTAAACAGGATGTGCTAGAATATTCAACAATACTGAGAGGGGGGTGAATTAGTATTGCACTCTTTTTAACAATTTAAAACTTAACATGTAAACATTAAATAGTTGGAAACATTATTTAAAACAAGATCAAAGACAATACACAAGATATTTTTAGGTGGAAACCCTTTAGAGAGAAAAACCATCGAACACTTTTATTATAGGAATTAAATATTACATCAACAAGAAGCTCCAACTTCCAAGATTCTTTAGCAACAACTGGAAGGAGGTTCCAACCCCCTAATTTATCAATATCAACTGAAAGGATGCTCCAACACCTTGTTTCACCAACTCCAACTGGAAAGAGGCTCCAACACCCTAGTTTTATCAACTCCAACTAAAAGGATGCTCCAACACCTTGCAAGCTCCAACTTGCCCTAACACCACCCTACCACCCTGAAGTGTTTTTAGGCTCCAACCTAAGGGAGACTTCAAACTCCACCTTGCATCACCTTGCCACCATTAAGATAAAAGATGAAAGAATATGATTGATTAAACATGTTTCCCAACACTTGATCTCTGCAAAATTAAAAAAATGCTCTTTATAACCTTGATTCCATTGCTTTTGCTTCTAATCAATTGTTACAATATTGCTTGTCAATGCTATCAATACTATTAGCTCTTGCCCACATGCACAATATTATGTGCCACAAGTTTGTACTATGTCCAACCTTAAGCTGTCTCATTTTCTACCTTAGGAAACATAAAATCATAGGACACAACCAATTTCCTTTCTGCAATGCAATCCCCAACTTAGAAATTCTATTCAATATATTCCACTGTCAAAAAATTAATAGTATCAACTATTGAGAAATCATTAGGGTTGATTTCTCTTACTTGATAATTACTTGTGAATGTGTTAACTTCTTATTACTTTTATTGTGTTCTATTCATCAAACAATTAACAAAACCTAAACATGAAGATCACAAGAAGATAATGAACATAAGACATAAGCTCCAAGCAAGGGAAAAACCCAACAAAGGGGAAAACCTAGTCAATTTTTCTCTTCTTATTAAATTAGATCAAAAGTGAGAAATCCAAGACCCAAAATCTAAGACCAAGACCTCCCACAAGACCACCCAAGTCAACCCTCCTTAAAACCTTCCTCAATCAAGTCAAATCCAACCAAGTCAACGATAGTCAAACTTCTTCAAATCTTATTTAAAATTTGATTTTCAGCCTTGCAACAGATTTTCGGCCCCTGCAATATGTCTGTAATTTTCGTCCCTTACAATTCTTTGAAATTTCGCACATGTGGCAGATTTTAGGGCAAAATTTGGCATGTGTTGTATATTCTTCTTCCTCAACTTTCACTTTATCTCTCTTTACTTTTAGATCTTCTTCTTAGCTTTTTCGCTTGCTTTTCTTCTCTTGCTTGTTTAGAAATTGAAGTTTCCAAGTGATGACGAAATGAGGTCGAACTGATCTCTATATATACACATCCAAGATGTCAAATGGGTCCTTTCCAAGGCTGACTTGGTCTTGTGGAGACAAAATTGATTATTTAGACTCGAATAAAATTCCTTTTCCACTTTCCTTCAAAAGTCCAAATGAGACATGACTCTAGTACAATGAATTGACTCATGACAAATATTCTTTTGACTTAATAAACCCTAAGATCATGAAGAACATGCTTGACTAATAATAATAATAATAATAATATCTTTTTCTTTTTCTTTTTCATGAAATGCAAGATGATATAAATACAATGATAATTATGAAGACCGAACTTGGTTACATTTTCCAACATCAATATCTATTGAAAACCTAACAACAACAAGAAATAATATCACTCTTTATCATCACCATATGCTTAAAATCCCTAACAACTCAACATATGCGTAAAATCCCTAACAACTCCGCCTTGCTTATACTAAATTACCATAAAACTATCACAGTCCAATGCCACTATTTTGTGTTGTACCACATATTACTTCACACACATACTGTACAAAGCCTTGATAATGACACTTCTTCCGGAAATCCATTAGGATTGAAAACAAGTCCAGAACCCCTCAAAGACCGTTCATAACCATACAATGAATTATCTGTTGGTGTGCTGCCACAAATTTGCCACTTTCCAGCAACAATGTCATTTGAAAAAATAAACCAAATAAAAAGTGTACAATTTAGGACTCGAACTTGGGACCCATAGGTTCTTCACTTTGATTTACATTGGTTTCCCTGCACAATGATTCTTGTAAGGTTATTTATTCAGGCCGTTTTATTTGTAATATAGATGAGTTGTAATATCAAACCATACTTGATTCTTTCTAATTCGAGCACCATATGTATATGGTTTCAAAACAAGCATGAGACTCAATTGTCAGGCATCCGGTTCTGGTGTATGAAAAAATATAGTCAGGATTCTCCACGCCACTCTTTGTGTGATGTCTTCTACCTCGCCAATGGGTCCACCCTGTCCACGTAATATACTTACACATGTAACATATCATGACTGATTTGGTTTAAAGGTGAATCTTACGTGGACAATACAATGTATATTAGCCACTCCTCGTTGTCTACAATGAAGAACATAAACATCGTTTATCAAACCAACTGGACTTGTTCACATTTCAAGTATACCCATTTGAAGAACATAAACATCGTTTATCAAATTCTTAATACCACACATCATTAATGCAAAAAGATTGTTACTGATTTAGCTCACACAACGACAAGCTTGAGTCAAACGCAACATGAAAGTCTTAATTAAGAGCGTAACACATGTTGCTACCATAGACTGGAAATGACCAAAATCCTTACACACTTTTGTTGCAATAAGATTGTAATGAAAAAATCCACAACTTCTAACCACACAATGGATAGCTACGTCGAACAAGGCAATATTGATCATAGAGAAACCACACAATGAACTATCGTAGAGACTAGAAACTTCAGAAACCAAACTTAGCTTTTGGTCTTTGAGTCATGTCAATTTGCGTAATGGTTGTATGCTTTTATAGATATATACTTACTGTGAACTTATAAAAATGTGAACCCTCATGTGGAATATAATTTTGGACGCATTGATTTCTGATTCTAAAACATGGGTTTCCAATAAACGAATGAAACCAGAGAACCAGGTCAACGACCTAGCACGAAAATACAAAACTCGACCGCAAGTGATTGTAAACGATGAACAATCTAAGTTTTAGAACTAGCTAAAGAGATCATTGCCATCGATGCAAAGTTGGTCATGGTTTGAACCCAGATCCAATGAATAACAAATCGCAGACCAAAACATTTTCCAGAACAATTCAATGAAGCTGGCTTCTGCCAAAAGATAACTTTTACTTTTTGTTAGAGATTGTCCATAATAAAAAAAACGGACAAAATTAATCATGTGATCAGAACACACACTCCACAAATGGTATTTTCCACGGAATTACTAATTTTCTTCAAGAGATCGATGTGCAATTAAGCCCCCCTACATACATATATATATATATATATATACTTGATGAGGGTTCCAAGATTAATAAGGGGAAACATGACATCGACATTCTTTCAAGAAAATTCAGAGGATAAGCAAGGCTCACACGAATGAAATCAACCAATTAAAAAAATATGTTAACATAGTGCAAGGTTGACCACATAACTTTCCTTAGGGTCGACCTCATTCACCTTGAGAAACCAATTTCATAATGAAGCAAATCCTATTTTAGAGCGTTGACTTATGTCAAACACTTATAACCCATAATATTATTAGGATCAATAATTTTTAATGCCAGAATTGACCAATCAAAGAGATGCTTTTTGGGCCACCTTGACCAAACATTAGGGTTTTAAATCTAATCAACGACATAGCTCCTCAATTGTGAGGAGTTATGTGGTGTTCCACCTACCGTTGGAAACAACATGGTAAAGACTACATAATAATGATGTCCTTGCCTGAAAATTTATTGATCTTCTCATCCAATTTCCTCATCAAATGCACGACATCATGACCATGCTACAAGGGTTGGGCTTCCTTCTCTACTTCCCAAGGCTTCTTATTTATTTGAGCTTCCAATTAATGCAATCCGTAGATGAATATTGAATATTAAGAGAATTCAAAGACCACCATTTGCTTCAATGACAAAGCCATTCAACAATATCCCCCTTTGTCATTAATGGCAACATACATTCTCCCCTTGTGATTACTGCACCACCTTTCCCCATGCTTATGATTTTCCTTCCTCTATTTCTCTCCCCCTTTGACATCAATGGGAAAGGGTTACTCCCCTTGACGAAATATCTTCCTCTGCCTTCTTGCAATATGTCTTTCTTTCTTTGATTGCTTCTCTCCCCCTGACAATATGCATCAAAGACAACAAGTCCTCATTGAACACTGACTTCTGCTACATCCCAAATCCGCTACTCCATGAGCTAATTAATCTTCCCACAATGTTGATCATGTTTCTAACGACTTCTTCACATCAATCTACCGAAGGATAGATCTTCAACTTTGCAACAACAGCCACCTAGGCTCACCCTCTTAAATATTTACAAGATAGGGAGTCTTCAAGCTAGATTATTGAGAATAATATATGAACCAAATTTGTGGGAAGATCATTTTGAACCTTGACATCTTCCATTGTAGATTTATCGTGGCCTTGCAACCTTACAAATTGTGAGAGCATGACCACAAGGATTTCTTTACTCACCTAATCTTCTTGCTTTTGTTTTATTCTCCAAAAATTCTTGTACCTGGTATTAGAGTTATTCTTCATGGAAGATTCCATCATGTATATACAATCATGATCTATATATCCATAGTTATGGTCTTTGAAACATTCTATATGGCACTTGAATGATGGAGCAACTGAAATATACTTTCTGCTGAAAAAGCCATTTGGATGTTTGTCTTGTGATCCTGCAAACTCGCTTCTATGGTTTTGATAATTTCCTTGATAATCATTCTTGTCATAATCTTTGCAATCCCTAGCCATATTCCCAAAGTTAGTACAAAAAAAAAACCATTGAACACACTAGGGTACTTGGATGAGATGTCTTATTTTGATATTTTTGAAGGCATTTTTCTTGGAGGAGGTTTAATCCTTTGTTGATCCTTGTCTTTGATTACAACATTACATCTTGGAGTAACATCACCTTCAATCTTTTTCTATCCTTCACTTCAATTTGGCCTTTTAAGGATTTTGCTAATAGACTTCTCTTCAACCTCACTTGGTGCGGATTTTAAACTTACGCCTCCATTGCATGAATCTTCACCTACTTCTTTTTCCTTCATTTTCAGTTGAATGATTTCTTGATCCTTCTCATTAATGACATGATTTTTCCTTTTGTCATCCAAGAACTTCTCTTTGAACTTGTTTACTTCCTCTAGAGTTGCATCAAGTTCCTTTTTCTTTTGACTAACTTCTACTATAGTTCCCACTCTGATTGTCTGGACCTGATATGACATTAACCTTGATACATTATTCTTTGAGGACCTTAGGTTGAGGATCCAAATATTGACTCTTACTATGAGTGGATGTGATAATATATATATATATATATTTTAAATTTTTTCAGGTTTGATGTTATGATGATAATAATTGTGATTGACATGTTTTGTGACTATGTCTAATCATATGATGGATTCATTACGTGTCTGTTTATGTTAGTTCTTGCTCACAGTTATGAAGATGTTGATGACTATGCCATGATGATGATTTAACATAGAAATTTTTATCGATGACTAATATTATGAATCAAGTATTACTGATGATTATTGAGTATGGAAGGACACTACCCAAATGCACTTGGATGTGATGAGTTGACAACCTCTAGTTTGATTGAATTACATACTATTGTCTCAATATTTTTTTTCTTAAAGTTCAATTTAAAATTCAGCTATGAATTCTAATGACATGTTAGTGGTTGTAGACACATGTTAGTTGGCTTGGTTGAATGACTCACACATGGGTGATGGGATTGTACAGATAGATGGAACTTCATGGGAGGGGTGGGACACCGTCTTTGATCTCACCCACTAGTACCCTCACCGTGACTTGGGTTGAAAGGTGTTGTGATACCTTTTCCTTGAAGATCACGATGCCATGGTGTGGACCCTGGATTAGTTCGCTCACAAATATTTTATTAGGGGGTATGCATCAAGGCAGATTGCTTGATCCCCAACACCATTAGTCTCACTATAAAGGGCGATATAGGAGAGGATAGTGGTCTTTGTCGTCGCACCTAGTTTTTCCCCTTGTAGTCACTGAATGCTTGAAGGGAAAGCAATGTGGCACCATTGGAACTTCAAGGGAATTTCTTGAAGGGAACCACTGACTTGGAAACCTTAACATCAAGAAGAAATTTATTAGCATGGCACCCTTGGAACTTCAAGGGAATTTGTTAAAGGGACGACCAATTCGACACCCTTGGCGTCAAGAATAAATTGTTGAAATATAATTAATATTTGATAATCATACTAACTCGCATAATGTAGTAAGTGAGGTTGTGTAACCAAGTTAACTAAATCAAGAGTAAACCTTGGGGTAAAGGGAGAATAGGAAGAAATAAAAATATTGGACCAATTGATTAACTCTACCCTTCCCACATTTGGAAAATCTTAGGTAGTTAATGTACATATAAAATAACTCCAAAGTATGTAAATGGTTAATAAGAAAAAAGGGGAAAGAGACATAGAGTTAATTAAAAACATTAATTCTGATATAGTTTAACCTCATTAAGAAAATAGGGTGGTGAATGAAAATAAAAAATGATAATTTAAATTAGAGAAATTTAGTTTCATGGGAGAATCTCCATGTGGCAAGAGCTAACACAAGGATCTCCATCTAAGAGTCAATTTGAGATAAACTAGGGTGTTATCGGAGAACCAAATTTGAGACCTACCAGTTGATTTTAGTAATGAACACAAAATGAGTAGTATAAAAGGGGGATCAAGAGACAACTAGGAGAAGAAATAGGGAGTCATGTTGAGGTGAGAGAAAATATTATTTTTAATAAAGTTTAAGTAAGTAAATTATGTGAGCTTTGGTAAGAGGTTGACTCATGGATAGGTGATTAATCAAACTTTTATATCATGAAAAATAATTATTTTTGCACGAAGTGGAAAGTGTCACCTATGAGGCCTCCTATGAAAAAAGGAGCAAGCTATGGGAAGGGGATCATTTTTTTCCCTATTGTTAGATGGATTACATAATTCTATTGTGAGTGACTACAAAGCCTATAGTGAGTTTGGTGAGGTGGAGGTCATTAGAGAGGGAACTCTTGAGCCAAGAGTGCTCTCCTCCATTAACTAGTATTCTTCCTCTACTTTGCATTCCCATTTCAACTTAGGGTTCCGTAGGGAAGAAGAATACCCAAGGAATAGGTTAGGAGTTCAATTGGTAAGTCAACAATGTTCAGTCAAGACACAACATCCTTCACACATGTATGCAGACAACAACAAGGGAGTGCAAGAAGTAATAAAGCTGAGATCGAATCTCCATCCTTGGTGAACGGTACCTTGTGTTTCCATAAAGTTATATTACATGTGTATTGTTGTATAAATTAATTACCAGATTGTAAAATTAAATGATATGAGGGTTGAATTGTAAATTATAGACTATTGATGTATATGACTTAATATCTATGTGTTTCCAATGTTGACGGGTTTTTTCTACTATGTGATCTTCATAATGGATGTTGCTAGAGAATAATTAGTTAAAATAAAAATATTTACTTGCTTATGATTGCATTTAGAGACTTAACTGCATTAATTATGGGTTAAATAAATACTAGCATGGTTTCCTGGATCTAGTAACCTATCGTTTTTTTTTTTTGGTAGGTAAGACCCATGGGGTTTTGAACTAGTGACCTATCACATGGAGTGCCTTAACAATACACCCATTCACCATCAATCCAAAGCCCCATGGGCCTAGTAACCTATCGTTATTAGCTTGAGTTTGATTAAAAAAAAAATAATGAAAAAATAAAATAATAATTAGAGTGATAGGGATGGTCCCTACCTAGGACTTCTAGTTCTGAATAGATTCCTCTAACAGGGTTGTTAAGTTTTTCTCTACTTCTTGCACTTGAAATCTTAGGAGGGAAACCTATTCTTCAAGTAAAATATTTTTCTTCTATGTTGTCTTTAGATCTCTCAAGGCACTGATTAATACTCTCTCTATGTCCACCTCGTCTTCTTCTATATCGTTGTTAGATTCTTTGAATCAAGATCATCATTTTCTTCATTTTTACCTGTATTCTTCTTTGAGTAGAGATTACAAAGCTTCTTTCAAATCCTTTTGGTTGATGAGCATTTATCCACTTTTGCTTCAATAGAATTTGGAAGAGCTCTTAGAATGACATTCATCACTTTTTTATTGTACCTTCTTGATTCATCGGTAGATGCGTCTCCAGAAATAACCGACTGCCATACATCATATCCAACAACAATAAAATAAACTTCCATTTTGGATTCCCATATTTCATATTTTTATTCATCTAACTTAGGAGCTCAGGCAATTTGATTCTCTTCATCAATTATAATAGGTTTTAAAACTATTTCAATACCAGAGACTTCCTTTAATCATTTAGATGCATGCTTCCTTAGCTTTCCCATCTTGATTCCCTTGAGATTTGTATTCCAACTATTAATATGCAACTGAAGGAACTGACTGATCCCAATTATTGGTATATTCAACAATACTGAGAGGGGGGTGAATCAATATTGAACTCTTTTTAACAATTTAAAACTTAACATGTTGTTACACAATATTTTGTCACACCTCCTGCACTTCACTGTGTCATACTCTGGAATGCCCA
Organism: Pinus tabuliformis; assembly: GCA_031772625.1. Classification (NCBI taxonomy): domain Eukaryota; kingdom Viridiplantae; phylum Streptophyta; class Pinopsida; order Pinales; family Pinaceae; genus Pinus; species Pinus tabuliformis. The sequence continues at coordinate 159,639,440 of CM062809.1, read as the reverse complement.
AAACTTGGAAATTATACAATGTACCCATCTTGATATACAGTTTAGATTCTCCGTGAAGAATTATTGAAAACATGCCTCGATCCTTCCTTGAAGAAGTGAGCTCAAAACCCTAATTTCAGGGTCAGCGCGACTGTGGCATTGCCTACCCGTGCTGATGGCGGGTTGCACCATACTAGCCTCGTGCTGGCAACACAATTTTTACTTGATTCTCGCGTTGATCCCTAAAAGGAAAGTTTTCCCAAAGATGACAAGAAGCTTCGTGATCTAAAAGCTTCCAGAACGACAAGCTAGAGGCTGTTCGTTGTGTTTGTGGTCGAATTCTCCCAATATTTCCCTTTGATCTTATCCCTATGAGCTTTCTCATTAAGATGAGGGTCTTCCCCTATCTTTGGTGAGATCCTAACTCCCTCTCCCTGCCTATATATTCATCCTCTTCCATTCCCAAATGGTTAGTCTCTGATTATTTGCACCCTTATGCTAAGATAATGCTTACATGCTATTCATTTTGGCTTGGAGAAGGAGTGCTTGGAGAGCTTGAGCTTGAACTTGGACATTCACTCAAGGAGGGCTAATAACATCAAGGCCTAGGTTGTATGGTTCCTATTTTGTTTATGAATATATACAACTGTTGGTTCAATTTCCACAAATGCTTGTGTCAATGCTTCATTTATCTTAATGATCTTTAATATATTACGTGGATTACATTTGATTATGCTTGTTGTACTTTTATGCTTTGTCGTGTTTTTGGCCTTTTGTGCAAGTATTCAAACACTATGAGAAACGAAGACTAAGCCTGAGAAGCAAGTGATGAAGATATTCAACAAAGGAGTGCATTATAACATCAAAGCGAGGTAGGTCTCCTTCCTCTTCTTTTATTTTGATTGTAATCTAGGAAAGTGTTTTGTAGATTGTCTCGTTTGTTTCTAGACCCACTCATTGGGCTAGAGGGATCGTCTCTATCCACAGATAGGATTTACCTACACAAAAAAATGGCTACTCCGTTGGGGACCTATAACCTTTCCATCTATTTCTTCACTCTAATCCTTTGATTAGTTTGACCAACCGTCGAATTCTAGGCTTATGTGTATCAGTTTAGGTTTATACAATCACTGATTATTGCCTTAGAGTTCTAAGTTTGGATTGTTTTAATGGAATCATTTTTATTTTTTCCCATATTCCTTTCTCAGCACGAGTTTTATCAGTGATAGTTGTGCTGACAATGCTTGTTTTTACTTGTTCAGTCACGTTGAAAGCCTTGTTTTCCATTGTTTTCTCACGCTTAAAATCAACACGAATTTTGCTATATAAAGTAGTGCTGATGACCTCGACCAACGCGGGTTTTACAATGAAAAGTAGCACTAATGACCCTGTCAACATAGGTTTAGCTATATAAAGTAATGTTGATCCTTGAAAGTGAGAAATTTTAGGGTTTTTGCCTTAGAATCTAGTGTGCCTTGGCCCTTGAGGTATTTTCCCATCCTGTATGCTTGGATTTTTCAGTTCTTTGATTGATTGTCTTGATTAATTTGAAAGATTTGTCTCATTAGCTTCGAAGTGAAATCTGACTGACTTGTACGGTTTCTAGTCAATTGGTCATCGCTTATTTCTTGTTGGTGTAATTGAGATGCTGGTTTATTGATTGAGTGTTGTTTTCTGTGGAAATTATTGAAAACATCATTGTGCATTTGTTTTAGCTTGTCTTTCAAAATTTACTTTTCATGAAAATGCATTAGTTGCATTAAAAAGTTATTTTTTGTGATTCATCATTGGAAATAGATCACATTTTTTGGTGATTAAAAGCTAAATACTATATTAGGTGCATCAAATCATTCAAAATGAAAAGAAAAGCATAATTGATATAAATGCATCTTAGTAAAGTCAAAATCATTTTTCTTTCAAAAAGTTGCATTTAGGATAGTGAAAAGTGAAAATATTTTTTACTTTTGGCATTGCATTTGGAAAACGAAAGTGAAAGTTAGTGGAAGGCATGTTGTTTGATGCATTGTTGATTAATTTTCTTCCCTTGGTTATTCTAGTTTTCATTGAAGTGGAAAATTTCTTTTTCTCATATAACTGCATCTTAGGGATTCAGGTGACATCATTTTGAGCCCAAAACTAAAACATAATTGAAGATAAACATTAAAATTTACCTCAATTAACCTAAGGATCATTTGGAACTTGATGCAAACAACTAGAAGTCTAGGCTAGATATGTGTTCCGACATCTATAAACCTAGAAACTATCGTTAATTGCCTGCATTTTATCCCAGGGGTGAAATCTCGTTCCAGTATGGAATTATATCGAAGGTTCTCCAATACTTAGGGTATATCAGAGGCACTTCAGTATGTCAAGTATATTGGAATGCTCTCACCAAACGATTATGCATTAGACAACGCTAACACGAACTTGTGCTCCCCATACTATCGAGTATATATTGGGAGACCCCACTAGGTTGCTATCCTTTAGCCACAGGTAACCGAGTTAGCCGCCTTGTAAACGTGATACACCGAACACAAAATTCGGGGAGATTGTCCATTGTACATTAAGTCCTTGGTTTCAGCTAAGGTGTATCTAGCGGTTCACAGATACTTGGTAAACACTTGTGCCTAGATTACCCATTTTTTATTTACTTTTGTTAAAGTTCTAAAATCAACTAATTGACTATGGAAAAACATCCTTCCTATGGAAATACTCAGTATATCTTAGGTTGATACTAATGAGAACATTTCTCGAGTCTACCAACCAAGGAAACCTCCCTGATGGGAATCCTAGTCCTTTCCCTTATTTTCTAAATTATCCCTATATGGCAACATTGTCCCTTCCTGGATTGACCATTGGTATGCCAGTTTTTTTATTTTCGACCTCGGTGACTCCAAGTGTCCGAACTTATTTTCAACCAATTTCTCCTCCACCTAAACAACATCAACCTCATTTTGATCCTAAAGTTGACCCCTCACCTTCTTCACCTCTTTCTTCACCCCGTTCTTGCTCTTCTCCTAGTGAAAGTCTAGATTCTAGTAGCCAAGAACTAAGAAGAAGAAGAAGAGGATGAAGAATAAGAAGCAAAATAAGAAAGGGGGAAACCAAAAAACTATTGTTACGGATGAAATTAATGTAGAAAAATATTCCAACCATCCCTAGAAAGTAAAATTCCCTTGCATGTTATGTAAGGGTGACCACCTTATTCGAAATTGTCTCGGTATTCCTAAGGTCTTAGAAGTATGGTCCATAGGTTCACATCAACCTTTTTCATCAGCCTTTGGAGATCATGTTGGTGATAAACCTTCAACTAGTAATAATAAGGTCCATGGGAAAAAGGGAAAAGTCAAATTTCCATATAAGTTTTGTGAAGGTAATCATCCCATTCACCTTTCTCCTCTTATGGATGAAGCTTCCAAAGAGTTGGAAAACCTTATAGCTTATCAACCTTGTCTTCCGGCCAAGTATCGAAATCTTTACCCTGATCCTTCACTAGTTGATCCAGTGATTGATCAAAAGTCATCTTTGGTCAACCCTGCTCTCTCTGAAAGTGAGTCTCATGAGTCCATTATCGACCAACCCTTGGTTGAGAAAATAGTAGACATGGCTCCAACATCAGTTAAATGTACCTTTTTGGTAGAGAGTGAACCTTGTACTGCTCAGGTTATTTTGGTTTCTTCAGTTTTGAATGAACTAGAGGGAAATCCTCCCGTTCTCAAGGTTCATGAGAGTAGTTCTCCTGTTCTCATAGAGCAAGAGGAAAAATATCACGTTCTTATGACACCCCCTTTGAGTAGTTTAGTCACTTCTTTTGATTGGAGTCGACTGGAAGGATATTGTCTTCTATCTTAGGTGCCTTTCCAGATTATAGTACAGGCTTACCATATGGCCGTACCTAGCACAATCATAGACGAGGGCGCATCTGTTAGCATTTTGTCCTCAACTACTTGGCAAGCTTTAGGTTCTCCACAGCTTGTCCCCATCACACAGAATATGTTAGCTTTTAAAAGAGGAACCAATCAATTGTTAGGGATCCTTCCTAAGTTTCCTATTACTTTGGGAGGAAATACTGTCTATGTAGACGTGATGATTGTCCAAGGCCCATTGGATTTTAATCTACTTCTTGGCCGTGACTATGTTTATGTCATGGGAGATCTTGTCTCTTCCCTATTTCGAGTGATGTGTTTCTCGCTTGAAGGAAGCATTGTGATCATTGATCAGCTTACATTCATTGGTCCCGAATCAACTCCCAATCAACCATCATCCCTAAAAGGTTCTTATGTGCAAGCAGTATCACTCCCGCCACAATTTAGTTACATGGCCACCTATTCCAGGCCCACATCTACTAATGATCTAGTACGTGATGTAGTACACCATGTACTGGGGGAATTGGAGCCCAATTTTTCCATTGGATCCTTGGAAATGTATCCCTTCCAGAGTGTTGTTCTACCATTTGATGAGAACCTCTTGGAAGCCATTGCCTATTTTGGTCTGTGATCAAAAGTTGGGCCATAGTCCCTTGTCTTGTGTCAAGATCATTAAAAAATGAAACAAGGGCCATGAGGATAGTTCTTTTACTATGTCAACTTTGTTAAAAAATGAAATAGGTTATGAGAAAATTTCTTTTACTTGTGTCAATCTCGTTAAAAAATGAAACAAGGTGTCATGAGCATGGTTCTTTTCCTGTATCAAGCTCATTAAAAAATGAAACAAATCCCCTTCCAATTCGAGTATGTGATTAGATCTCGTAATGTCCCAGTCGAGTCTTTCACTTAATCTCGTAAGTGAACCTTTATTCCATCCACCTGTTAGTAATCCGTAGTCTACTTAGGTGAATGAAATGAAGCTTGGGGGGCATGTAACCTTGAATTGAGTCATTATGCTAGGGGCATGGAAACTTATCTCAAACATAGTTTGTTTTCGTTTCAAGCTTGTGTAAAAATGAAAACAAATCCAAGAATAGTTTTTTCTCATGTTTCAAGCTTGTGAAAATCGAAACAATCTTCAAAGATCCTCAAGCATAGTTTCCCATATTTCAAGCTTGTATAAAAATGAAACCATTCCCACTTTACATCTTGTGATTGTTGTTTTTATCAGCCAATTTGTTCCAGATGAGCCTTGGTTATTTCATTCCATCGTCACAATATCTTTGGCTGATCATACACTTTCACTCAGTTGTTTTACCCTTGCCTAAGGAACATCTGCAATGAGTGGTCTTATTATCCATCCTCTTGAATTTTACATGTTTTGAGCAGTTCCATCACGACAGGAACCAATTCCTATCCTTTTATACCACTCGTTCTTCCAGGAAGAGTCATCTTTTAGCTCTTTTCTGACTCTTTAAATATGAAAATATTGTTGATCACTTCTCTTTTTGAACTCATAAAAGTAGATGAAATGACGTCTACTCAGTATAAGTTTAACCCTTTTCCAGACTGAGATAGACTATTTTACGAAAAAGGAACACCTTAGTCGAACATCGCTAATAGGTTCTCTTGAATATTGTTTTCTACCTTTTTGGGTTCGAGAGAAAAATTATGAACAGAGACTTGATGGAGTTTTCATTTTCGTCTCTTTTTCAAACTCTCCAAATATGAAAAAGAAACCAAGTTACTCTTTTGTCGGACTTGTAAAAATTAAATGACGACATTCTTGTCACTGTGACGAGACTGAGTTTCTCCTTTCTAGGACTCATAAAACTTTCTAGGATGGATTCATTCGAAGAATAAACTTATACGACAAGCATATGTTATCCCCTTCAAGCTTGTGATTAAAAATAATTGGGGTACTCACTAGAAATAGTGGGGAAAAAGTGAAAGTGAAACATCTATTGTATATGCAACATGTCGCTTTTGAACATGACACTCATCTATTTATTGTGTCGGGTTTGGGTGATCCATTTTTACTCTCATCTGGATATTCCACTTTGTCGTCATGACCCTTGGTCCTATGTTGAATAAAATACGGCCACACTTCAGAGTCGTTTTTCTGATATGTTCAAGAGAAGTCCTATATGCAGTTTACTACCTATACATTGTCTGACCTTTTCCCACAGTCCTGGATCATATTCTATTCCACTTTATTCCTTGTTTCGTGTCGATGATAAGGGAATCATTATGGCCCTCCTTTGATGGGTCATTTCCTATTGACTTCAGCTCATTATCCAGGAAGATGACTTAGAAACTCCCTTTCAGTACCTGTTGAGGCCTCGAAAATCGTAGCACCAAAATTGGGGGATAGCCACCCGGTCCGGACCTTAGTGCAGCTCCTTTTCCGTTTGGTATGGTGGCTCCGACTGGATATTATGGGACCAGCTTCCCAATAAAGTATGATTTGATGAATGGGTATTTTAAATGTATAAAAAGATGATAGGTGGATTAATCTATAAGCTCTAAAATATACAGGTACATCTATATAACTCGAGTGATCTCATCATAATGTGATTATTGATGATTCCTAACAGAAAAATGATAATATATATTATTCACTTATCTACAAAAAGATGTATTTAAATGATGATTACTTTGAATAAGAAATTAAACAAAGTAATGTTAAAACATATCGCATAACATACTAATATTTATCGTTGACATATGTATACAATATAACAATTCTAGATCACTCAAAAGTGAAATAATACAGAGTTGTTTGAAACATGAGAATATATCAACAATAACAAATCAATGGAATGCTAATTACATAAAACAAGACAAAAAGAACAATGATAGAAGTACCATATTCATTTGAGTCTTTTTATGCAAGTAACAATTTGGTTCAATCTTCTTATTCTGAAAACTCCAAGAAGATACAAAAATGCAAGTCTTTATGAAGTTCTTTCACAACAAGTATGAACCTCGATCCATGGCTTATAAAAATAAATTAAGAAGTGCAGAAGTGCAAAATTCTCAATTCTATTTTTATAAAAATTTAGGACCCTTTCTAAAATGACATGAAAGGGTCTTTATAGTAAAATTAAAAAAAAAACTATCCATAAAAATTGTTGAGAGTTGTTGGAACTGCCTTCATCAAAATATGGAATTTAAATTTCAAAAATAGAACCGCGATAACCTTTGAAGAGGTTCATCACATCTATGTTTTCTCTTGTATCTTCAACCGAAAAATCAAGAGCATGGTTTGGATTTCTAGAGGATGACTCATCCTGGAGTGTAACTGTCCTGTGTATGTGGCATCTGAGAGATCGGGCATCATGCGATCAATGGCATCAACAAGGCATTTGATAGTCATCTGTTGGCTGTGTGGCTTGACCAAAAAGGACCAATGTGCATCCCAGTTAAGACTTTGTACTTTGTTGAGCTGCTCCTCCTTGGTGTCCAAATCTTGCTTCCATTACTTCTCTAAAATTTTCACCTATGGAAGATTTCCTAGGGAACAATCAGAAATTAAATTGGCGCCATATATGTTATCATTCACCAGCTCAATAACATTATTCATTATAGCTCTGGCCCTAGAGGTAGCTCTTTCTACTTTTATCAACTGTGTTTCCCATTCTAAAAATAATATCTCTTTATAAGACTCTTCAATTTTAGGTAATTTAGCACCTCTTCCATCTTCTGTGCTTTGCCAGGAGAGATAATCTGTGACTTTATCATCCGCATCTTAAAATTCTAGCCTGGTATTGACTACTTGGTCAATCAGTGATGTCGTTGTGATGCATAATGGATCAATAAGAGATATTTTCTGGCAGAGTAGATTCAGCTGTTGAGATAAAGCCTTATTTTCCTCTAAGGCTTCCTTCTTAAACTCTTCAACCTTGGGATAATCTTTGAATTGTTCTATAGAGAGTTGTAACTGTGTGATTTTCTCTTCTTTAGATTTAATCTCTTACTGATGTGTCAATTTAAGCTGCTCAAGCTCTTGAGACAACTGTTGTTGTCTTTGAATGGCCTGCTGGTCAATTTTATGTTTTTCTAGGTTTAATTGTTCTTCAAGTTGCTCACTCTTCTGTTTCTCTACCGTTAACTGTTCCTCAAGCCAATTAATCTTTTTATGCTCTGCTGTCGACTGTTCTTCAAGATGATTAATCTTTTGATCCTTTTCTTTGATCAATTGATTAACTTTAGTTGCTTTATCAATTGTAGCAGCTGTGTATGCCCTTGCAAATTGAGGTAACTTGGTCAAATCCTCAGAAGAATTGACCTCTGAATCTTTCCATATGACATTCATAAATTCAAATTGAGGAGCTGTGGATGATGTTTGTTCTATTTTCCTCTTTTTCCTATGCCTCTTGACTACAACCCTGTGTTTTGGGCTATAAAACACATCCAAGGGTGGAATTTCCTCAATGTTCAATGTAATCTCTCTTGAAGGGTTTTCAGGGATTATTTCTATCTCTTTTTGTATGTGCCTTTGTTGGGTGTTTCTTCAATCACAATATTAGGAATAATGGGTCATTGTGTTATGGGAGGCGCTAATGTGATAATGTTTTGAGGATCATTCTGACTTTTGATTTGTTGATAAAATTGCTCCCATTCTTCAATCAATATGGGATCAATGTGAACATCAATTCTTAGTGGTTCACTGGCCTTATCACTTGTTTCAACTTCTCTAGAAATATTTTCTATAACCTGCTCTCTGTTGTGCTCTGCTTGCTGAATGATTGGTGTAGTATTTAATAAATCCAGAGGTACTGTCAGTAACCTTTCTGTCCTGTATTCAATGAATTTGTCCATTTTTTCAGCACCCAATTTGAATTTTTCTAGATGACTTACTGTTGAGAATAAATCTACTCAAGCAAATAAGTCATCAAATTCATCTTCCTCATGCATGAATTTATTAAATTTCATCTGAGTGGTGAAATTGAAAGCAACCTTATTTGGGTCATATTGTCTTTTAGGGATAACAACTAGACTCATATCCTTTATCTTGTTTGCTTCTTTCTCGGCATGTTTAAAATCATGCAATGAGTAGGTGCCTCAGCGAAGAGGAAAGGGAGGCCACAACTGTTTCTTGGAGTCTTTAAGATTTCTAGATGTCCCTTTTTCCACTATTTGGTCGGCTACTTCCCTAGCTAATAACTTATCTAGAATGTAAAGCGGAAGGACATGAGGATCTGTAATGCTACCAAAAACCCTAACATAGGTGAACCTCTCTTCCTCGAACAAACAGTTGATTGAGGTTAATTCAATGTTAGCCTCGTCAGACAACCGAGGAGCAGGTTTATTAAAGATAGCTTGATGGACGGGTGGGATGAAACCATGGCAAATCCTATATAAATGATTCTTGTATTCGGACTTCCATAAGTACTTATGGTAAATATGAATGGGGGTTGGATCCTGAACAATCCATTTCAAACCTAAGATGGGAAAGTCAGAATTGAAACAAATTGTTTCAACTATGTAAGAACTCATATAGAATGGGGGCACAGTTCGAGTAGTGACATATCTGTTCTTTCTATAATCCTGTATTTGACTATCCATTTTATCTGATAGGATAGTTGCCCAATCCATCACAAAGGAGTTTATCGCTACTTCTCTCAATGGAACCATTTCAATAGAAAATCTAGCAGAATCGGGGTTTCCAAAGAGTACACATCATAGCAGTAGCATAACAATATGGAGACGCTAAGGTGTCCACATAATACATACCGGATGATTCATGTTTGTGCCTGTTAGGAAAGTGTCTCCATTGCTTGATAGGGTTTTATTCATTCTGATTCTCCTTGGCGAAAGATTCCTGGAATGATTTGTTGTAGTGTCGCTGGGGATCTAGCAAGTGATACATTCTCTTGACATCTTCAGGTTTGAAGGATCCAAACATCCTTCCATTAGTTGTGAAGAAAGTTCTGTTCATTATGTTAATTCTCTCGATTACCCATCTTACCATATCATTATATGGTAAAACCTTTGCACGGGTCGCTATTCGATGAAGGAAATAGCTGGTAAAATCATTGAGCGTGTTTTTAGATTCATCAGTTCCATCAGCTGTTGCTTCTTCTTCTATCTCCTTTGGATTTTCATTTTCAAGCAAAGCATATATGCCTTCCCACGAGATATTACCAAAGCCTTGATAGGTAATATCTGAGATTAACACCAATTTTCCTTGTCCTTCTTCCACTGTAAGGGGAGCCTTTGTCTTTTGAGCTTTCTTAGACATCTTGACTAACTGCGTGATTCTGGATTTACACTGCAAAATGAGAAAGAGGAGCGTGATAGGCGAAAAGCTTTGAGAGCAGCCAATACAACTAATTACAGACTAAAATCAGTATATGCGCATTAGATGCAAAAGATCTCATATTGTACATAGTCACAAAGGATGAAATCCTTAAAGGATTGTAACCATAACTGCCTCTTAATGCTTTACCGTAACCTCATGACGTGAAACTTTAATGCTAAATTAATATATATCGCATCGCAAGTTTTCCAACGATCCTTTTAGAATAGGTGCCATAACTTTGCGATTTTACGATTAGCGATTGTATTATTTTAATACTTGTAGAGCCATTTCATATCGCAAATCGGGAGTTACAAGCGCTATGTTTGAAAGAATTCTTTGTGTTGTTGCAATTGCGATGAGTGATGAGCTGGCACATAGAGTTGACGAGTTCCTTTTCAAACTTGGAAAATCATTGTTTTCCTTTATAATTGATTTAACAGTATATCACGAGTCTTCATAGTATATATTACTTGCTTCTATTGGGAGCGCGATATGCAATATGCGATCACGATAGTTATATAGCATCGCAAAGTTTCAATGGAGTGGTTTCAATGTTTTCCTATGGATTGACGATATGCGATATGCGATAGCCTTATCATATCGTAAGGTTTCAACGAAATGCCATAACTTATTCCTTAGGATTAACAATATGCGAAATGCGATAGTTATATCACATCGCATGTTTATAAATGGATCATTTCAATTTAAAACTTTGTGATGACTTTAATTGCATTGCAACTTTTCAAATGGATGTTCATTGGTCTTAAGCAATTGCGATTTGTGATGAGAGGTTCCAAACACTCATAAAGCAACTTATATATGAAAAGTATGGATAATCTATTTTTACTCAAAAAGTTTTATTGCTTTTTATTTCCTAAAGGGGACCTATTTCTTGTTTTGCATCTTTAAACTAAGAGTAAAAATTTGAAATGGGTGAGTGGGGGGGGAGGGGGTTGAAATGGGTGGGTGGGGGGGGGCGGGGGGGGGGGTTTGTTGTATAGCACAAAAATTGGCGATTCATTGGAAGAACCAGTTATCTCTGAATAAAATAATGAAATTTCTAACACTTTCTTAAGTAGAATCAATTGAGGAAAAGGGAACTATCTTGGAATTGGTTAGATTATTTTTTTTGCTCTGAATTAAATAAAGATATCAATTTTGAAATTTCTTTTATAACCCCTTATCATAAATAAAAACATTTTTTGGTTTCTTCAAGCTTTGATTGGTTGTTAAAGACAAAGTAGGGGGCTCTTCAAACTTAGCTTTTAAATTTACTCTTTTTTCATAGGTAGTGTCACTGCTGCCAACAAACATCTATAGTCTCGAGAAGGTTACCTTTTAACCATCAATTACTCATTGTCCCATCCATCTAAGAGTATAATCTTTTAAAGCTAAATTCAGAAAGATATATATATATATATATATATATATATATATATATATATATATATATATATATCTATATATATATCTATATATATCTATATATATATCTATATATATCTATATATATCTATATATATCTATATATATATATATATATATATATATATATATATATATATATATATATATATATATATATATATATATAGATATATATATATATATATATATATATATATATATATATATTATTATTTATTTTATTAAAAGCCATTGCCCTGGTTTGGTAGCCAAAAGATGACAATGCCATTCACTGATTATAATTAAACTGAACAAGTTGGCTCATGATGAGACCCTTTGTCTTTTGATTATAAGCCATTACTCTATTTTGGTATGCAGTATTGGCAATGTTAGCTTAATTAGTTCCCTATGATCATGGTAAGCAGGTTCGTAATGAGACCTCTTATCTTTTAAATCGGATATATTTTAGAATTACACTCTAAAAAATCATAAACCTAGTGGATGGGGTGAATGCTTGACTCCTTAAGGGTTTATGGATGACAATTATATAGTTGTAGATGCTTAGTTGGAGAAAGTCTTTACCCTTTTATAAATAACCTTTCTCAACTGATAAAACTCAAAATGATTTACTGTGTTTTCAAGGTTTGAAAGATTTCACAAATTTAAAGAGGATTTCAGTGTTTCATGTTTTTTATCTAATTTCCAAAACTGTAATCAGTTCATTGAAAGTTTCTACTTTTTACAAGCAAGTATTCACAATATGCTTTCAAAGAGCTTTTCAAAACAGTAAAAAGCTAATGATTATTATTTATAACATTATTTTTGAAAGGAAACAAAATTTTCATAAAAAATATGTACGGATAAGAAGGAGTTGCCTCCTTAGGGAAAGAATTTCTTTAGGATAAGTCCATTCATAGGAAGAGAAATTCTCTTTCCTGATAAATCTTGCAGTAAAAATGTTGATGAACCTATCTTTTCAACAATCTGAAATGGTCCAAGCCACATCTTTTGAAATTTCATATGCTTGCCTTTTTCTTCATGTGCTTTGTCCCATTTTAAAACAAGATCACCAATTTGTGACATTTTTGAGCCGGCTGAACTTGCATCAAAAGAAGATTTAACGACATGCTGATGTTTAGCATGAGTAATTTTGGCCTTTTCTCTTTCCTCATCCAATTTAAGAATTTGATCAAACCTTAATTGAATAGAGGAAGAAGGAGTTTATTCAATGAATTGTGCTAGGGCTAGAGATGGGAGGGCTAAATTTGGTGGAATTACAACTTCTTTCCCAGACACTAAGTTAAAAGGAGAAGTACCTATTGAGGCCTTCTGAGTTATGCGATCTGCCCATAATGCAAATATTAAAAATTTATGCCAATTCTTTTGGTTTTGATCAATAGTTCTTTTAATAATCCTGATGAGATTTTTGTTAGTTGACTCTGCTAAGCCATTTCCTTAAGGATAGTAATTTGCAGAGTATTTTAACTTAAAACATCTCTTAAGAGAAAACTTAGCTATACTATTTCCATAAAAATAAGATGCATTGTCAAAGATAAGCGCGTTAGGAAAACCAAACCTTGTAATGATGAACTGATCAATAAATTCGATAATCGCATCAGAATTGGCTACCTTTAGTGGAATTGCTTCTACCCATTTGTGAATTATTCCATCGTTGTGAGGATGTATCTGTGTTGCTTGGAAGAATATGGAACGATCTCTCCTATAATATCAAGCCTCCATTGCTCAAATGGTTGCTCAATGTTAACTGGTTATAAAGGAAGGGCTGGTTTTATTTGTCTCCTGCTAGGAATTTGGCATATCTTACATTTCCTCATGTAGTCATGGGCATCTTTGAACAAAGTCGGCCAATAATATTCAGCATGTAATATTTTGTGGGTTGTAGTGTCTCCTCCAAAATTTCCACTTGTTGGGCCATCATGTAGTTCCTGCAAAACCGTTTGTGCTTCAGCTTTTTCAAGGCATCTTAACAAAACAGAGTCATAGTTTCTTCTGAATAACACATTATCAATGATTTCATAGTGTTTAGTTTTTAACCTTAAGGCACGTTTGTTTTTGTAGCTGAATTCAGGGGGAGCATATCCATTTTTTAAGTAAAAGATCAGATCAGCATATTGAGATTCAGAGTCAATGATACTTATCTCGTTTACTTGTGTAGTACTATTTGAATCTTCATGATCTGGTATATTGGAAGCTCCTGCGAGTAATCTGCAAAAACCTTGTCCTCTAACAATTTTCGCTGGTTTAATATAAATGTCATACTCTTGTAAAGTTGTTACCCAGTTAGCTCTTTTCTCTCCTACTTCCCTTTGAACTAGCAATTGTCTCACTGCAGAGAATGGGACTATTACTTTAGTGTGTGTTTTAGGAGGAATGGTCTAAACTGTTTAACAGACTTAAACACAGTGAAGGCTTGTTTCTCAACTTTAGAATAATTAAGCTCAACACCCTGCAAATTAGAACTAAAGAAAGATATGGGTGCTTCTACTTGTTGATCGTTGATTTTTGTTAAAACAACAACATAAGATGTTTCAGTGGCCAAAGTATACAAAATAAAATGACTAGAAAAATTCGGAGTATTCAATGCAGGAGCATTAATGATCGCTTGTTTGATCGAGTCAAAAGCCTCTTTTTCGTTATGTCCCCATTTGAAGATTGAATTTTTCTTAATCATGGATTGCAAGGGTAAAACAATATGAGAAAAACCAGGAACAAATCTTTTCACAAAATTTATCTGTCCTAAAAATGATTGCATAGGTTTCTTATTATGTGGCAAAGGGATATCAGAAATTTCTTTTATCCTGTCAAGATCAATGTATATGCCATTTTTGGATACAATAAACCCTAAAAGTTTACCTTCATTAAGAGCAAAGAATGATTTCTTGGGATTTAAGGAAATCCCATATTTTTTGCAACATTCAAAGATCTGCTTTAAATCATGCAGATAATTTCTCTTTTTCTTAGAATAAACAGTTATGTCATCAAAGTAAACAACGACTGTTTTATTGATCAAACCTTTGAAAGCTATGACCATAGCTCATTGGAAAGTAGCTCCTGCATTTATCAAACCAAAATGCATTTTCTGATAAGCATATGTTCCCCATTTGGTTCTGAATGTAGTCTTTAATCTATCGTCTGGATGTACCAGGATCTTATTATATCCTGAAAAACCATCAAGAAAAGACATTAACTCTGAACCAGCTACTGATTGAAGTATCTGCTCCATTGTTGGTAATGGGAAATTATCTTTCTGACATGCTTTGTTGATATTCCTAAAATCTATTCAAATCCTAATATCACCATTCTTTTTCCTCACAGGTACTAAATTTGAGACCCATTTAGAATGTCTCACAGGAAAGATTATTTTGGCTTTAAGGAGTTTATTCAACTCTGCTTTGATTTGACTTTCAAGATTTGGGTGAATTTTCCTTAGTTTCTGTTGTATAGGTTTCTCATTAGAGATCATTGGAATTGTGTGTTGGATGATAGAGGTATCATAAGTTTTCAGATCTACATAATTCCAAGAAAAAACATTTTTGTATTTCTTCAATAAACTGATGAAAGCAACTCTTTCATCAGGTGAAAGTCCAAATCCTAGATTGAAATTTTGTGGTTTGGCATCAGTGCCAAGGTTTATTAATTCAGATCTTAAGGTTGAACTTTGAAGCTTTGAATTAGTGACCTTTTTGAATCTATCCTTAATATCATAAAGATTTTCTAGCTTGACCACAGAATTAGGAATAGGATTTTCATTGAGTATCTACTTTAATTGAAGATCATGATCGCTTTCATCGATAATTTGATCGTCATAAGATCCTTCAGATGTCAAGAAATTTAAGATATCCTCATCATGATTGAACATACGCCGATTTGTGACATTATCTAGGACAGATGGTCGAAAAATTAATTCAATAGAAAATCTATTTGGACTATAATCCTCAGAAGGAAGGATTTTAGAAGCAACATTAGCCAGGAGATCTGCTGCTGCGTTCTATGATCTAGGAATAGGAGAAATGTCAAATGCCAGAAAATGAGTTATGAGATCTTGAATAAGTGATTGATAATGTTTCAGATGCCCCGAAAGACAATGGATAACATTTCTCACTTGTTTAATGACAATTTCAGAATCACCAAATACTTTCAGATATTGGATATTCAGGCCTATTGCTTTATAGAGACCTTGAATCAATGCTTCATATTCTACAGTATTGTTGGTACACTCAAATTCTAATCTACATGATAACATCATTTTTTTCTCCTTCAGGACTGACTAAAATACATCCTTCTCCTGCACCGTCATTAGATTTAGATCCATCAAAATACAAAGACCAAAATAAAGGCTTATTTACAGGTTTATCTACAAGTTCATCTACAACACTAACACACTTAGAAGTATCGGTACGGGAGAAATTTTCGATTTGTGATATGACACTATTAACAGGAAAAGGAGATTGTTGAGCATTGAAATTCCCAAAAAATGATTCAGCCGAATAGTTTCCAAGAATGTTATTATTGAAGGCTACAAGTTGATTTTCTTCTTCAAACTCAGTTACTGTGTGAGTCAAATGTTTTTCGTGATCAATTCTGATTTGATTTGGTTTCCCATTATAGGGAAGCCACATGTGAGACCAATCAGTTGAAATATAACCATGAAGTTTTTCAGACCAATCTCTACTAAGGATCAAACCATAAAACTCAGGGATGTCAACAATTAATATATCAATTCTTTGGACAACCCTAGGATCAATAGATAATCTTATAGTAACTGAATTTATTTCTCCTAAAACTTGAACTTTAGTTCAATCTAATTAGACAATATGAATTGCAGAATTATGGGGTTCAATATTTAACTTGGAGCAAACCGATGTTGGCATTATGTTTGATGAAGCCCCTGAATCAATCAAACAGTTATGCAAATTTCTATTGTAGATCTCATAAGTCAAGAGAAAAGGAGGAGTATGAGAATTTGATCTATCTCCAATTAAAACGACATCGGTAGCATCCACCTTATCAGATGGTGGCTTACCTGATCCTCTAGCAACCTTTGATAATACACTAGTTGGAAGAGGAGAAGAAGGTACTGCATTTAATTCTTTAAGCAACAACTTTTGTTGATGCTTGAGTTTACTAAGTTCATGCAGAGAAATATTTTCTAGAGTCTTCTTCATATCTTCCAATATGTTATAATCCATGGAATTTGAAACTACTGGCATTTTAGATGATGAGGGAGGGTTGGACGAAGATGATTGATTGTGGGAAGATGCAATTGGAGCTTTCTTTGTGGGAAATTTCTCTTTAGTAACAGGATTTGAGTTTTTCTTCTTTTGATTTGATTGATTAAGCTCTACTATACTTTTACTTCTGGTGTTTACTGGCAGAGCTTCCTGTTCACTTTCATTATCAGAGTTGGGTAAGATAAAGTCCCACATTCCATGACATTCAACTGTTTCATCTTCTTCCGTTTCTTCAGCTGATAAAATTGTGTCTTCTTCTTCATCATCATCCAGGTCAGATTCTGCATTAGATATAGCATTATGTGGTTTAGGATCAGTTGGTTGATTTCTTTTAAAGTTCCTAAATGGTCTTTTCATAGAAGTTTCAACTACCTGCTTTTTTATTTCAACCATTTCATTAGACATAGTTTTGAGAACTTTTTGTAAGCCTTCCATGTCATATGGATCCTTGGTTGCTTTCTTCTTTCAATCATCTCTAAAGGTAACTTTCTTGGATTTCCTTTCTTCTAGAGTGTTTTTCTCTTCCAAAGCAAGGGTATGTTTTTCAACAACTATTGCTTCATTCATATTTTCTGCTAATGTTGGTTTGGCATCCCTATCAACGAAGATGGTTATGTTTGAAGGCAGAGCATAAATGTACCATTCATTTCAGACCTCCTCACTTGGCTTGGATGTCGCAGGTATTTTATTCAATGACTTATTGAAGCATGAGTTGAAATCCTTAATGGGCTCTTTTGATTCGACTTTCAGGTTGGAGAGGTCATTAATCAAAGTTTTTGTAGACCTATCGTCTCCAAACTTAGTTAGAAATTGCTCTTGGAAAGCATCCCAACTATTGATAAAACCTGGTGGAAACGAAAAGTACCATGATCTTGCTGCTCCTTGTAGAGTGTATGGAAATGATCTAACAACAAAATCTTCTTTCGTTACTCCATTCAAGTTAATAGATAACATGAAATTGTTTATATGTTCTTCTGCTAACAGGCCATTGTCAAGATTAAATTTAGGAAGCCATTTTTCAGGATGTGTTGGCAATTGGGTTAAAGGTGAAGGCATTCTGACAGCTCCTGGGTTGGTCCATGGCCTTGGTTGAGGTTGATTATGTGCCATTGTTGAACTATTAGTAGAAGATGGTGACAAAGCAGTTGAAAGTGATTGGGTAGAGGATGTTGAAGCTCCTATACCTGTTTGGACTATGATTTGAAGTTGGGAAACAGATGTATGACCTTGCAATGGTATGGATGGAATGGACGATGATGAGGACAAAGTCTCACTGTCAGATTCTAATGGTGTCTTTCTAGCCCTTTTTCGACTTGGTAGAGGGAATTCAACTGGTGGAATGCCAAGCTTTTCACTCTTTGCCCTAGTAAGCGGCTGCGATGGGATATATTAGGAAGTGACACTGCCTTGGGATAACTCAGACTCTTCTTGGGATATTGAAATCCCCTAGAGTTTATGAATCAAAGATTGTACTTCAGGAGGTTCAATAGAAGAACTGTCTGGCTTTTTTAGGGTTTCAGCAGTGGGTTTTGTATTTTTCTTTTCAACTTCTCGCTTAGGAATAGGAGATTTAGAACGCGAAGGAGAAGTTGGAGGTGATGGTGAGGGAGTTATACTCTTAGAATGGCCTATAGATTTAGATTTTCTCACCATTCATAGTCAGTGCCTCCTTCTAGCACCAAAAATGTTGAGGCCTCGAAAATCATAGCATCAACTTTGGTGGATAGCCACCCGGTCTGGACCTTAGTGGAGCTCCTTTTCCGTTTGGTATGGGGGCTCCAATTGGATATTATGGGACCAGTTTCCCAATAAAGTATGATTTGATGAATGGGTGTTTTAAATGTATAAAAAGATGATAGGTGGTTTAATATATAAGCTCTAAAACATACAGATATATCTATATAACCCGGGTGATCTCATAATAATGCGATTATTGATGATTCCTAGCAGACAAATGATAATATAGATTATTCTCTTATCTACAGAAAGATGTATTTAAATGATGATTACTTTGAATAAGAAATTAAACAAAGTAATGTGAAAACCTATCGCATAACATACTAATATTTATCGTTGAAATATGTATACAATATAACAATTCTAGATCATTCAAAAGTGAATTAATACAGAGTTGTTTGAAACATGAGAATATATCAACAATAACAAATCAATGGAATTCTAATTACATAAAACAAGACAAAAAGAACAATGATAGAAGTACCATATGCATTTGAGTCTCGTTATGCAAGTAACAATTTGGTTCAATCTTCTTATTTTGAAAACTCCAAGAAGATACAAAAAAGAAAGTCTTTATGAAGCTCTTTCACAACAAGTCTGAACCTCGATCCACGACTTATGCAAATAAATTAAGAAGTGCAGAAGTGCAAAATTCTCAAGTCTAGTTTTATAAAAATTGAGGACCCTTTCTAAAATGACATGAAAGGGTCTTTATAGTAAAATTAAAAAAAAAATGTCCATAAAAATTGCTGAGAGTTGTTGGAACTGCCTTCATCAAAATATGGGATTTGAATTTCAAAAATAGAATCGCGATAACCTTTGAAGAGATTCATCACATCTATGTTTTCTCTTGTATCTTCAACCGACAAATCGAGAGCATGGTTTGGATTTCTGGAGGATGACTCATCCTGGAGTGTAACTGTCCTGTGTATGTGGCATCTGAGAGCTCGGCATCATGCGATCAACGACATCAACAAGGCACTTGATAGTCATATGTTGGCTGTGTGGCTTGACCACAAAGGACCAATGCGCATCCCAGTTAAGACTTTGTACTCTATTGAGCTGCTCCTCCTTGGTGTCCAAATCTTGCTTCCATTGCTTCTCTAAAACTTTCGCCTTTGGAAGATTTCCTGGGGAACAATCAGAAATTAAATTGGCACCATATAAGTTATCATTCACCAGCTCAATAACATTATTCATTATAGCTTTGGCCCTAGAGGTAGCTCTTTCTGCTTTTATCAACTGTGTTTCCCATTTTGAAAACAATATCTCTTTATGAGACTCTTCAATTTTAGGTAATTTAGCAACTCTTCCATCTTTTGTGCTTTGCCAGGAGAGATAATTTGTGACTTTATCATCTGCATCTTCAAATTCTAACCTGGTATTGACTACTTGGTCAATCAGTGATGTCGTTGTGATGCATAATGGATCAATAAGAGATATTTTCTGGCAAAGTAGATTTAGCTGTTGAGATAAAGCCTTATTTTTCTGTAAGGCTTCCTTCTTAAACTCTTCAACCTTAGGATAATCTTTGAATTGTTCTATATAGAGTTGTAACTGTGTGATTTAATTTAAGCTACTTGAGCTCTTGAGACAGTTGTTGTTGTCTTTGAATGGCCCGCTGGTCAATTTTCTCTTTTTCCAAGTTTAATTGTTCTTCAAGCTTCACTCTTCTGTTTCTCTACCGTTAACTGTTCCTTACGCCAATTAATATTTTGATGCTCTACTGTCAACTATTCTTCAAGCTAATTAATCTTTTGATCCTTTTCTTTGATCAATTGATTAACTTTAGTTTCTTTATCAATTGTAGCAGCTATATATGCCCCTGCAAATTGAGATAACTTGGTCAAATCCTCCGAAGGATTGACCTCTAAATCTTTCCATATGACATTCATAAATTCAGATTGAGGAGCTGTGGATGATGTTTTGTCTATTTTCCTCTTTTTCCTCTGCCTCTTGACTACAGCCCTGTGTTTTGGGCTGTAAAACACATCCAAGGGTGGAATTTCCTCAATGTTCAATATAACCTCTCTTGAAGGATTTTCAGGGATTATTTCTATCTCTTTTTGAATTGTTCCTTTGCTGGGTGTTTCTTCAATCACAATATTAGGAATAATGGGTCGTTGTGTTACGGGAGGCGCTGATGTGATAATGTTTTGAGGATCATTCTGACTTTTGATCTGTTGATCAAATTGCTCCCATTCTTTAATCAGTATGGGATTAATGTAAACATCAGTTCTTAGTGGTTCACTAGCCTTATCACTTGTTTCAACTTCTCCAAAAATCTTTTCTATAACCTTCTCTCTACTGTGCTCTGCTTGCTGAATGATTAGTGTAGTATTTAATAAATCCAGAGGTACTATTAGTAACCTCTGTGTCCTGAATTTAATGAATTTTTCCATTTTCTCAGCACCCAATTTGAATTTTTCCAGATGACTTACTATTGAGAATAACTCTGCTGAAGAAAATAAGTCATCAAACTCATCTTCCTCATGCATGAATTTATGAACTTTCATCTGAGTGGTAAAATTGAAAGCAACCTTATTTGGGTCATATTTTCTTTTAGGGATAACATCTAGACTCAGATCATTTTTCTTGTTTGCTTCTTTCTCAGCATGTTTAAAATCATGCAATGAGTAGGTGCCACAGCGAAGAGGAAAGGGAGGCCACAACTGTTTCTTGGAGCCTTTAAGATTTGTAGACATCCCTTTTTCCGCTATCTGGTAGGCTACTTCCCTAGCTAATAGCTTATCTGGAATGTAAAGTGGAAGGACATGAGGATCTGTATTGCTGCCAAAAAACCTAACATAGGTGAACCTCTCTTCCTCGAACCAACTGCCGATTGAGGTTAAATCAATGCTAGCCTCGTCAGACAGCTGAGGAGTAGGTTTATTAAAGATAGCTTGATGGACGGGTAGGATGAAACCATGGAAAATCCTATATAAATGATTCTTGTATTTGGACTTCCATAAGTATTTATGGTAAATATGAATGGGGGTTGGATCCTGAAAAGTCCATTTCCAACCTAAGATGGGAAAGTCGGAATTGAAACAAATTGTGTAAACTATGTAAGCACTCATATAGAATGGGGGCACAGTTCGGGTAGTGACATATCTGTTCTTTCTATAATCCAGTATTTGACTAGCCATTTTATCTGATAGGATAGTTTCCCAATCCATCACAAAGGAGTTTATCGCTGCTTCTATCAATGGAACCATTTCAATAGAAAATCTAGCAAAATCAGGGCTTCCAAAGAGTCTACACATCATAGCAACAACATAAAAATATGGAGACGCTAAGGAGTCCACAGAATACATACCGGATTATTCATGTTTGTGCTTGTTAGGAAAGTGTCTCCATTGCTTGATAGGGTCTGATTCAATCTGATTCTCCTTGGAAAAATATTCCAGGAATGATGTGTTGTAGTGTTGTTGGGGATCTGGCAAGTGATACATTCTCTTTACGTCTTCAGTTTTGAAGGATCTAAACATCCTTCCATCAGTTGTGAAGAAAGCTCTATTTGTTATGTTAATGCTCTCGATTACCCATCTTACCATATCATTATATGGTAAAACCTTTGCACGGGCCGCTATTCGATGGAGGAAAGAGCTGGCCAAATCATTGAGCATGTTTTTTGATTCATGAGTTCCATCAGCTGTTGCTTCTTCTTCTATCTCCTTCAGATTTTCATTTTCAAGCAAAACATATATGCCTTCCCACGAGATCTTACCAAAGCCTTGACAGGTAGTATCTGATATTAACACCAATTTTCCTTGTCCTTCTTCCACTGTAATGGGAGCCTTTGTCTTTCGAGCTTTCTTAGACATCTTGACTGACTGCGTGATTCTGGATTTACACTGCAAAATGAGAAAGAGGAGCGTGATAGGTGAAAAAATTTGATAGCAACCAATACAACTAATTACAGACTAAAATCAGTATATTCACATTAGATGCAAAAGATCTCATATTGTACATAGTCACAAAGGATGAAATCCTTAAAGGATTGTAACCATAACTGCCTCTTAATGCTTTACCGTAACCTCATGACGTGAAACTTTAATGCAGAATTAATATATGTCGCATCGCAAGTTTTCCAACGGTCCTTTTAGAACTTGTGCCATAACTCTGCGATTTTGCGATTAGCCACTGTATTATTCTAATACTTGTAGAGCCATCGCATATCGCAAATTGAGAGTTACAAGTGCTATGTTCGAAAGAATTATTTGTATTTTTGTGATTGTGATGAGTGATGAGCTGGCATGTAGAGTTGGCGGGTTCCTTTTCAAACTTGGCAAATCATGTTTTTCCTTCGTAAATCATGTTTTCCTTTATAATTGATTTAACACTATATCACGAGTCTTCATAGTATATATTACTTGCTTCTATTGGGAGCGTGATATGCAATATGTGATCGCAATAGTTATATCGCATCACAAACTTTCAACGGAGTGGTTTCAATGTTTTCCTATGGATTGGTGATATGCGATATGCGATAGCCTTATCGCATTGCAAGGCTTCAACCAAATGCCATAACTTATTCCATAGGATTAACGATATGCGAAATGAAATAGTTATATCACATCACATGTTTATAAATGGATCATTTCAATTTAAAACTTTGCGATGACTTTAATCGCATCGCAACTTTTCAAATGGATGTTCATTGGTCTTAAGCAATTGCGATTTGCGATGAGTGGTTCCAAACACACATAAAGCAAATTTTATATGAAAAGTATGGCTCCAAAGTATGAACTTCCGATATTCTCCAATAACAACTGGAAGGAGGCTCCAAACCCCTGATTTATCAGCTTCAATTGAAAGGATGCTCCAACACTTTGTTTTGCCAACTCCAACTAGAAGGAGACTCCAACCTACTGGTTTTATCAACTCTAACTAAAAGGAGCTCCAACACCCTGTAAGCTCTAATTTATCCTAACATCAACCTGCGACCCTGAAGTGTTTTCAAGCTCCAACCAGAGGGATACTTCAATATCTACCTTGCACCACCCTTCCACCCTTAAGATAAAAGATAAAATAATAAACATGTTATCTAACACTTGATCTCTGTACAATTCAACAACTGCTCTTAATAACCCTGATATCATTGCTTTATCTTTTGTTCAATTATTACAATATTGTTCGTATGCTCTAGCTGTCACTGTTGTCAATATTGTTAGCTCTTTCCCACATGCACAATCCGATGTGCCACAAGTTTGTCTTATGTCTAACCTTAAGTTGTCTAAATTTTTGCCTTACGAAACATAAAATCATAGGACACAAAACCAATTAACTTTTGTGGGGACCATCCCTATGACACCAAATTTATTTATTTATTTTTAAATCAGACTCAAGATAATAACAATATGTTATTAGATCCAGGAAACCATGTTATTATTTATTTAATCTATAAGTAATGCAATTGAGTGTCAAAATGAAATCATAAGCAAACAAATATTTTAATTTTAAACTAAACATTTGTTAGCAACATCCATTACGAAGATCACATAGTACTTAATCACCCATCAACATTAGAAACACATAGATATTAATGCATATACATCAATAGTCAATAATTTACAGTTCAACTTTCATATCATTTAATTTTACAATCTGGTAATTATTTATAAAATAATAAACATGTAATAGAACTTTTATAGAAATACAAGGTATCATTCACCAAGGGTGGAGATTTGATCACAACTTTCGGTCTCCCTTGTTGATGTTTGCGTACATATGTGAAGAATGTTGCATCTTGACATAATGTTTCTAACTCAGCGTTGACCTCCCAACCTACTCCTTGGGTTCTCTTCTTCCCCATGGACCCCTGAGCAACAAAGGGGCTATAAAGTAGAGGAATAATACTAGCCAATGGAGGAGAGAACTACTGGCTCAAGACTTCCCTCTCTAATGACCCCCACCTCACCAAACTCACTATATGCTTCGTAGTCACTCACAATAGCATTATGTATTCCATCCAACAATAAGGAAAAAAGTGATCCTTCTCCCATAACTTTCCTCTTCTTTTATAAGAGACATCATAGGTTACACTTCACACTTCATGCATAACTAATTAATTTTATTAATCTAGAAGTTTGTTTATTCACGCACCCATGTGTCAACCTCTCACCAAGGCTCTAATAATTTATTTACTTAATTTTTTGTTCAAAAATAATATTTTCCCTCACTCCAACATGACTTCCTATTTATTATCCTAGTTGTATCTTGATCCCCCTTTTATACTCCTTATTTTGTGTTCATTACTGCAATCAATAGGTCTCATATTTGGTTTCCCAACTACACCCTAGTTTAACTCAAATTGACTGAGATGGATATCCATGTGTTGGCTCTTGTCACATGGATGTTCTCTCAAGAAACTAAATTTATCTAAGCTAATTTATTATTATTTATTTTCATTCACCACCCTATTTTCTTAACAAGGTTAAACTATTATAGGATTAATGCTTCTAATTAAATCTATGCCCCTTCCCCCGCATTCCTTATTAAAACCTTGCACACTTTGGAGGTACTTATATGCACATTGTCTACCTAATATTTTTGGAAATGTGGGAAGGGTAGGGTTCTCAATTGATCCAATCTTTTTATTTCTTCCTATTCTCCCTTTACCCCAAGGTTTACTCTTGATTTAGTTAACTTGGTCCTAAAATATCACTTACTTCATTATGTGAATTAGTATGATTACCATATATTAATTATATTTTAGTAGTTTCTTCTTGATGCCAAGAGTAAAAGTCGATCGTGACCTTCAAGAAATTCCCTTTGAAGTTCCAAGGGTGCCACACAAATTAGTTTCTTCTTGATTCCAAGGGTGCCAAGTTGATCGCTCCCTTTAAGAACTTCCATTTTGAAGTTCCAAGGGTGCCACACTGCTTTCCCTTCAAGCATATTGTGACTACGAGGGGAAAAACCAAGTGTGATGATAGAGTCATCTATCCTCTCCTATGTTTCCCTCTATTGTGAGACTAATGGTGATGGAGATCAAGGAACCTACCTTGATGAACACTCCCCAGTGAAATATTTGTGAGTGACCCAATCTAGGGTCTGCACCCACGACATTGTGATATTCAAGGAAAAGATATCCCAACACCTTCTAGCATAATTCATGACAAGAGTGCTAGTGGGTGAAATCAGGAATGTTGTCCCACCCCTCCCATTAAGTTCCATCTATCTGTACAGCCCCATCACCCATGTGTGAGTCATTCGGCCAAGAATTTGTAGCCAATTAGCATGTCATTAGAATTCATAGTAGATATTTGAATTCAGATTTTTTTTTATACAATAGTATGCAATTCAAATTAAACCAAAGGTCATTGACTTGTCATATGCAAGTGCATTTGGGTATTCCTTTTCCACGCTCAATAATCATCAATAGTATTTGTACACAATATTAGTCACCAATATACTCATGTATACTAAATCGTCACCATGACATAATCATCAACAAATTTTTAAACCATGAGAAATAACTAATGTAAGTATAAAATATAATGAATCCATCACATGATTAGACATAGTCATAAAACACATCCCTCATAGATATTACCATCATAACATCAAACTTGAAAATAATTATTATCACATCCACAATAGTAAAAGTCAAATATATGGATACTCGACTTGAGGTCCTCAAACAATAATGTATGAGCCCTATGGTTATATGAAGGCTAAATTCATATCAGGATTAGTCAACCAGAGCAAGGAACTACACCTTTCTACAATGTAATCCCCAATTCAATAATTCTGCTTAATATATTCTGCTGTCAAAAGCTTAATGGCATCAACATCTATATGAAAAACCTAGCAACAAGAAGGAATAAAAGAACTCTTTATCATCATCATATTCTTGAAAACCCCAACAACTTTACCTTGCTTCTCCTCAATTATCATAACAATGTCACAATCTAATGCCACTGTTTTTTAACATACTACTTGTTACCCACCAAATGTGGGGACCTCTAGTAGAGCTTCTTTCCTAATCATATGCTTTACCCAGCAACGAGAAACCCTTGAGAGCAACCCATAGACAATGTGATGTGTTGCTTTATCTCCATTCTATGCATCAGTCATGTCTCCTCGCCCATCTATTAAGAGAATATGTTAAAAGGTGGGAAATCCAATCAAAAAGTTTTTTTTATTGTACAATTGGGTTCTTATACTTGTTTTTCATTCGGAATTTTGGGCATGGATTATTAGGTAAGTTGGAAGAATGAAGGGATTTGACAATGGTTTTGTTCCCTCACCTTAAATGGGGGGTTAATCTTCAATATTAGTCCCATCAGATCTCCCCTATTGGCATATGGATTTAGGAAGAGCACTACTTGGGAAACCCCATTTTTGGTTGTGTGGTCTTGTTTTCTCGTTCAACATTTTTCACTCCCCTCCACACATTACAAGCGCTATTTCATCATTTTCCTTATCTGGATCTACATGACCACTGGGTCCATGAGGCACTAGCACACCCCGTCCCCTTGTTCACATATTTGGGCTAGGCCTCGAAATGTTGCGTCAGAGGTTGATGCAACTAAAATAAAGTTAAAAGCACATTATGGCCACAAACAAGAAACAAAAGAAAATAATATTGTAAAATGCAAAATATGGTTGAGACATTAAATATAGCATGGGAGAAAAATCCAAATGTGAGCTCTACCCCTTATCATGGCCATCACCCTCGTTCCTAGGGCCCATGAGTGCCTTGTACATCATTAAGGAAACCATGCATGTCCCAACCCCTGGTGGGCGATGAAATACCCACCTTAGGGTGGTAAAAACTACTTTACATCATTCAAAACATGCTCTCATTTCCTAGAGCCCTAAGCAGTAATAGAAGTAAAAGTAAAAAAGAGAAAAAGGAAAATAAAGAGGGATGGAAAAAAAATGTTTGTGTAACTTCTATATCCATGATTTCTACCTCCTACACCATATACCCAATATATGGGCATCCCTCATCATTGCTATGTTTGTACCCATGGCATCTGGCTTTGAGACCTTTGTTTCCCATCCATTCCATCGTCATTCACATGTCACCTGTTAACTGAAGGATGTATTAGGGACCTGTATTTCCCCTTAGGGGATGGAAAAATCTAATAGGGTTGTCTATTAACCAATCCTACCTAGGGAGGTAACATTATTACGAGATCTAAGCCCCAAATTTGGAAGAGAAGCCCCATATGAAGTCTCAATGTGCCATTGATTAACAAGCTTGGTTCACATAGATGAACTAATGAATTATTGTACATGATGGTGAGGATTCAATAATGGACATTATGTGTGATGGACAGGTTGTTTCATCATGGGATGGGTAATTAATTGGGGCCTAAGTCCACTAGAGGAGCATATGACACCCTCCAAGTGAAGCGTTGACATCCATGGGATTCCTGCTACTCGTTGAACATTATTACTCCACTCCATGGGAACCTAAAACATCACAACAATTTGAAACTTGCCCTAAATTGTTCACAAGATGATGCACTTGGGCCAGCTTGCCCAAAACAAATTTGCAGTGTACACATGTTTTGGTAGCCAAGCTAAGGCCCAAAGGAGGTGTGTCTCATCCTTTGAGATGTGGGAGGGATAGAACCATTATTTGAGCCCTCAACGATGGAGTAGATTCAAGGTATTCTATCACCAAGAGATCCATGAGACCCATTTTGTGCTCAAAACACACAATTGAGGTGACATGATGATTTTCATGGATGTCTAGGGGCCAACCCCTAGAGGATGAATTTTGGAGCCCTCTTGACTCACTTTGGTAGAGCAAGAGCTCAAGGCATGCCTACAAGAGGCCCGTGCAGTGATGAAAGAAGCATTTTGACCCTCTTGTGGGTTTATATTTATGATTTTGCATTGTCTATGTGGTTGGCTTGTAACCACAATTACTTTTTCCCTCCATTTGAAAACTAAGAGGGGATTCTAGGCTAAATTTAGACTTGATAGAACATGCATAAATAGAAGGGACCTCATTTGACTCTCTCATAATCATCACATTGGGTTGGATATCTTGAGAAGAATTTGCACTTGTTTCTTTTCCTATTGGAGAATCTTTTGGAATGCATTTTTACATTTGGAGCTAATTCACATCTCTTTTTGGAGCTATTTCCTGGATCTTGGATGGATATATTCCATGTAATCTTGTAAGTGCTTAATCTTAATGGAAATTTTCTCTTGAACTTGTTCAGTGCATGTAATTGTTTCTTTTAAAATGTGCAAAATGTGTCCTAATTATTGGAAATTAATTCTGAAAGGATTTCTAGTTGAGCATTGCATATGTTATTGAATGTATGGCATGTAATGAATGTTCGTAGTGGAGGAAATTATTGATGTAACAACCTCATCCCACATCTACCCAAGCAACCATCCAACTGTGGTAAACATGCGATGAGAGGCCACTATGATATGATTCAACCTCCTAGGTAACCTTATAGAATTGGAGTCAACAAAACAAGACCTTACAGACCTCCCTCAGGTGCTTCAGGATCCCCAGGAGCTAATCCACCACTCCAAGTCCCAACCCCTGAGTTATCCTAGAATTTCCATGAATTAAAACCATAGTCACTCCCATGACAAGGCATGCATGTGACTTGAACCATATAGTCGCTCCCACAATGCCTGCGAGGGATAGACTGCATTATTTTTCAGCCAGTTTTGTGCCAGAGACTGCGAGATTTAGGCC
Organism: Pinus tabuliformis; assembly: GCA_031772625.1. NCBI lineage: Eukaryota > Viridiplantae > Streptophyta > Pinopsida > Pinales > Pinaceae > Pinus > Pinus tabuliformis. The sequence continues at coordinate 159,610,205 of CM062809.1, read as the reverse complement.
ACTTTTTTAGGGCTAGTCTTCAAACCAATGTCTAGAACTTGATGAGACTTTTCAAGAAAATAAATGACACCAAGGAAAAGCCTCTAACACAAAACTTTATCAAGGGATTGACCTAACCAAACCTAACCATGAAAGACATTTTGTTAAACACTTAGTAAATACGAAACCTATAGGTGTAAATAACAGACCTGAGCATAAGGGTCTCATACTTATTTGAGATTCGCCATGAAGAATTTTTTACTTATCACTTTAACTTCCATTCCATACATTAGGTGATAGATACATTGTTCATTCATTTACAAGTAAAAACATGGTGAGATCCATACATAGATGTTACATAAAACATACATATAACCAACATAGTAATAACAAAAATACCATAAATATATCAGTGATAAAATCCACATATAAATCAATACATTTACACATGAAAACCAAGGGAATGAATGTAGCATTAATGAATGCAATAAACCAATCAGAGATGGGACTACCACATTCAACCTGACCATAGATTGGATGAGCCAAGTCTCTCCTCATCCAATCACACTCGTGCCGTGTTCCAAGCATGAATGTGGGACTTATAGAACACACGAAAAAGAACCAAACAAGCATGAATTCCACCAGAGTTTGCCACCTAAATCGTGAGGAATTTGAGTGCCTCCTAGTCTCTCAGGCTTTACCATAATCCACAGTCTGATCCAAGGATCACTAGGCCCTACACCGAGACACACTCTCCAGGATTTATCGTACATGCCATCCCAGGACTACTAGGCCCAACAGAGATAAATCCACCTCTTTCCTTTACCGTATATCCCACCATTCACCGGAAAGGATTCCTAGGCTCACTGAGGCATACAATCCTAGATTTACCGCAATCCACAGTCTAGCTCAGGGGTCACTAAGCCAGTGGCTTTACTGTGATCCACAGTCCAGTTCAGGGACCACTAGGCCATGTGTTTGTCATTTAAGAGATCCACCCCACCCAACTTCAAATCCATCCATCCATCCCATATCAACCGAAGTATCAGAATCCATCTCATCAAAGCTATTAGGAAATGTAAAGGCTAGGCTGGAGAACATTGTCATACCTGGAAAAACCCATCCCATTATAGAAAAGAATCACATGCAATACCATGCATGCCAAATCTAGCAAGGAAAATACACATGCAAATCGATACCTGCAATGAATCCTGTTATAGCTTCTTGATCCTACATTTCCCTTCTTGATCTTTGCTTCCTCTTGTTTTCTCCACGTTTCCTACTCCAACGCCAAAGTGCTCCAAGAAAACTCTAGTGTCCAAGAGAGAGAGAGAGAGAGAGAGAGAGAGAATAGAATATAGCTCCAAAACTGAACAGATCAATCCTGCCAACTGATCCTCAGAAGCCTTTTTATCAATAAGGCCTCTATTTTCTTCATTTTCCATCATTTTCCTTCAATTTCCTCTTCACATGCAACCTGTGACCTTTCTGTTGTGGCCACAACCACCACCCTATTAAAACCTACTCTGGGGGAAAATTTGAATGGGTCCTTTAAGAAGTTTGATCTTTCGTCTCTCCAAATGATAACCATAGTTGTCAGATGGAATTGTGTCCTCAAATCTGAACGGTTCAATGGTTTACTAATTATGGTTGCAATGCGTTTTGAGATTAAAATGGAAACTGCGAAAATGCATGCCTGGAGAGTGTCATGAAATGCTTGACACTATAATCCGTGGAATCAACCTAAAGGTTCCCGAAGGTTGAATCGTGTCCAGTGTTGAAACCTCGCCTAAGATAGTAAGAGTCCGAGATCATCGTGTGACCGCTTCCCCTTATGCCTAAACTCTAGATTTCAGGAATGTTCCTTGGGGGTTCTCAGTTCATAGTACCGAATATGAATAAATGAAAACAAAATTCAAATAGACGCATCCCCATCGTGCCGAAAGACTTTCACCATTTCATCGCATGGCTATCCATTCCGTTTTTAATCATCAGTCCCCCAAAAACATCACCTAGCTAGTTTGGAGCCATCATTGTGTCGTGACCAAACAAAAATCATCGCGCCCTCTTGAGATTTAGAGCTAGAAGGACTCATATAACCCCCAATTGCAGAGTCTGTCTCTTTATGAAAGTTTTTATGAATGTAAGGTTTGTTTTAGGTGTTTCTGTCATATCTCTCATAATCATAGCTAATGCTGATCATTTATGCATGCAAGGAACAAGAGAAGAAAAGCAAGGTCGGCGAGCTGATGATAAGCATTAGGAAGGGCTGCAACGAAAGATGCAAAGGAATTGGGAGGTGGTAATAAAATTCGAGAAAGTAATGCAACCTTTGAATGATCATCGCAGGAACAACATTCCTAGTCCACATGATACCTCTACCAGCTAGATTTTCGTTGCCATGTGTCATGGTTTTGGGATAGAATGGGGTAGGGCATCCTAAAATTCTGAGAAGACAGGGAGTAGAACAGATGTTGGTATAAGGGTTCTTGTGTTGCTCTGGGGACTCTAGATGACATCTCTGCATCACCGTTGTCGATATTGCAAAGAAATACTCCGCAAGAAAGGGATATGGAACCACTACATTGCATAATGGAGGCACGCTCTATGTTAAGTAGAGGTACTCTTGATAGCGCAGATCCATCAAGCTATTATTACCTCCAGATACACCTTAAATCATGCCATATGTTGGATGATGAGTGCATTGTCTTCATTTTCCTTCAGGAAATAATAGGGAATAATGTTAAGTCAATACAGGCGCGAAGAGATGGCATGCAGTCATTCTTCTTTCCATCGGCATCCATTCATTTTCTCCAGGAAATAAAATGCTCTAGCAAATGTGGCCTCAACGTGTCAAGGGTTTCATTGATCGTTCTATGTTTGTATATTTTAATTTTTATTTTGAAAAGAACAAGAAGGTGGAATTCCATAGAAGACCGAGGGTCAGTTTTCTTTCTGCATAAGTATTACCTATGGATATGGGTAAAAGGAATTTTTTTGGCAGAAGAGGGGTCGATTTTATTATGCTAATAAAGAAGATTGTTTCGGTCAAGAAGAGGCCTTTCGCAGTTTCAGTTTTTATGTTGAGAATGAGAGTATTGTCGTTGGCATGAGGATATATGTTTTGTTTTTATGCACAGTAATGACAGACAATTTATGACTAGTCTTGGTTATCCGAATATAATTCGTTATCATGGTTAACTCATGAGGAGTCTCCTATTCAAAACCATATTAAACATCAGTTGCAAGTTTTATTTGTAGGAAAAGGAATGTGTATTCTTTTACAAGTAATTAGACTACAATTAAGCTTAAATACAAACTTGTTCATTGGTGAACATAGTAATTGATTCACTAGGACCTGGAATCCATATATGATGTTTAATCTCTTTTAATTATGCTCCTGCAGGATAGGTTAGAATAGTTAAGATTAACACAAGTAGGTAGAATCAGTATAGGTAGAACATGGTGCATATAGGTTAGCTATTCTTTTGTTGATCTAATTGAAGTCTTCTTCCGGGAAGCAATCTTTCAACACCTATAATAGTTTACGGGATCCTTTAACACCCGTTGGAACTAGCCACTCAAAATGAAAGTGGGTCTAATTGGGATCTACGATCAGGTTGATTCCCTTTGTTGGCATAGCGAAAATTATTTGTGTCAAAAAAATTGACGCTAGAAGGAGGGCCGAACCTCCGTTCATAGCTTTTCAGGTTTTCATCTATAAATGTTGCACATGGATTCGGAAAGATTAATGTATGGATCATGAAGGTTGAAAAGATACTTCCACCCATTTGGAAGAGCCTCATTTTGAAGAAATAGATGTCCCTCTAAGTCTCGGGTTTGGGTTACCCAAAGAAGAGAGACTGTGGGAGTATCTTGTCACTCAGGAACAACCAGTTAGAGCACTTACTCGTGCCTACACTCGTTCCCTCTATCAACTCCCCATCCTTCATTCCTTACCTTTGACCGCTAAAAGAAAGCCAAGGATCTTTCCCATAAATGAAGAGACATCTGCAGCCCTTTCTCTTCAATATATTGTGCTAGAGTCCCTGCAAAGTATTGACACTCCTTGGGAGGAAATTCTTGAGGATCCCCTCTCTAGAGGTGATTCGTGCTCAGAAAATCAAGGAAACAAGCATCCCTGGCTTGATTTAGAAAATCCTAACAAAGAACGCCTAGAGGAGACCCTCAACCAAAACTTCCCAAATCATACTATGATTAAATTTCCTCCTCCAGGTGGGAATCAACCTCCACCGCCTCCTCCAGGTGGGAATCAACCCCCACTCCATCCGGGAGGACTCACTCCCTAGCTTGCATAGGATGTTGTAGCAGTACCTAGGTAGCAGCATGCCTTACCCAAGAACACAGAAAGAGTATTACCCAAATTCGACCCTGAGTGGGGAGACAAGCTGATAACCATATTCACTCTTTCTTCCTAGCCGTGCGCATGTTAGGGGTAGCCGATGAGGATGTGGTATGTCACTTATTCCCTCTTACTCTGATTGGTGCAACATCCACATGGTACTTTAGCTTGAGAATAGGATCGATCACTTCGTGGGATGCTTTTCAACGGGCCTTCATAGACAAGTTTGGTGATGATAAGACACCTGTGGCCTTGGTTTTAGAACTATCATGTTTAAAAATGGAAACCACTTCTCTCCCTATCCCCACTACGATGTCGGTCAAAAGGAGTAATGCACAAACCTTACAGGGTGTCGTTGATGAAGCAGTAAAAGTTGGGAATGAAATGATCATACGACCAAAGAAATAAAGCCTCTCAATCATCAAAGAAGAATATTGGGAGTGATAACAAAGTGGCTGAGATCAAAGAAAAGGACACCACATATGTGGAAGGTTTACATTAGATCATTAAGAAATTGATGAACATAATCATCGATATGAAAAGGAATTCTAGAGAGAGTACAAATGGGAATGGAGGAAATAATAACAACAGAAAATCCTTCAAACCTTTCTATCGTAAGAAGACAGAAGGTGGTCATGGTCAACCTGCATTTCTTGCTCCACCTAATGAATGGATTTTAAATATGGAAGACCTGGCTCTTATCGGATCACTTCTTACCAAAGATGAACCTATAGCAGATCTGGAGCAAGAACAGGAAGATGAGGAAGATTACGAAGTAGAAGAGCCCACGGCCGAGGATATCAAGTCAATGTACTGTGGGATTTCTATGCAAATGGGAACGATGACGACGAAGAAGATAGTATAGAAGAAATTCACACTAATTAAATCCACACACGAAGTAAAGGGCCACTTCCGGATGTGATGAAGCCTGCAGACCAGACAAAGAGAGATGTTCGCCCTTCGAAGACATCTGCTCCCAAGGCTCCTATTGAGAAGAATAAACCTAGTGGTAATTCCAAGAGTACTCCAGTCGTGATCTATCTAGAGAAGGATAATACATCACCAAATGCAACGAAGGCAACTCAAAATGGTAAATTCCCACCTAAGAGTGGCAAGACCAGTATGTTTACTCTGCCCTACCCTGTTTATAACATTGATTACAACATTGTGGATGATCTTAAGAAATCTCAAGCTAATATCACGTACTTCGATTTGTTAAAGTTAACGCAGTAAAGAGATTTGATTTTGAAAGCTATGAATGAATGGAATTGCAAATCTCCCACCAATCCAAGTAGTCAAACCAAAACTTCAGTGTCCAGACCCGTTAGTACCTCTAGTACATCCCAAACGCCATCAGCCATGGAAGCCACTCTGTCAAAAATGAATCGAACGCCCCAAGATGTCAGTGGAACCATGACAGGAAGGAAATAAAAATCCATGACTCCACCTTTCCTTATCACATTTGAAATCTTCAACATGAACGTACACAATTGCCTGGTAGATTCTGGTGCCTCATCCACTGTTATGCCTTACACTATTGCTAAAATACTCCATGCAATGCTCGATAAAACTGGAACTCGAATTATGCAACTGGACAGAATGAATGTAAAAGTGATTGGAGAATTGAAAGATGTTCTGATTCGGATGACTACCAAACCACAATACACGCAAGTCATTGACATAGTTGTAGTCGACATACCCGAGGCATATGGAATGCTTCTTAGTAGGGACTGGTCAGCAAATATGAATGGATATTTCTCAACTAATTGGTCCCATCTCTTGTTGCCTCAGAAAGGAAAAGGTGATATGCTGAGAGTTGATCGAGAAAGATACATGAAGTATGTAGTGACAGAACTAAAAGACCCCAATGAACCTGTAATGTTTACCAACTCTATCCTTGGGAATTATAGTTTCGACATTTGGGTCATGGAAACCTATTTTGGAGAATTCCATGCAGAGACAATTGAAAAAAATGCAATGAACACATACTTAGAAGCTCTCCCCCATAGTCCAACTGATGAGCTACCCTGTAATATGGTAGATGACAGGACTAATTTCATAGAAAGCAGTTCAATTGATGTAGCATTAGACTGTATATTTTGGACACTCTACTTTGATGGCTCTAACTGCCTAGAGGGTGCAGGTGCTGGGAGCATTCTCATAGACCCACAAGGGAACCAAAATAGCCGGTTGGAGTTCGCGTGCACCAACAACATGACAAAATACGAAGGCTTGTTGCAGGGCTTGAAGAAAGCCATTGATATGAAGGTGAAACATCTTAAAGTTTTTGGTGACTCACAGATAGTTGTTGTCTAGGTAAGGAAAAGGATACATTGCAATTCTCCACACCTAGTAAGATACCAACATGAGGTATGGAGCTTAATTGACAGTTTTGATTCTTTTAATATCACATACATACCTCCAAGGCAAAACCAAGATGCCGATTTGATGGCTAGTATGGCTTCAAAACTTTTGCCTGATATTAGATTAAACAAGAATAAATATTATGTTGAATTGATTTTCAGACCATCCGTACCTAATAACATCTCAAATTGGTAGGTATTCTAAGGTGACGAGCAAATCCTTGAGTTCCTACATTGCGAAAATAGATTCAAAAATGCACTCATTGATGAAAAAGAGCATGACAGGCTTATGAATGAGAGTGAAGATGAGGAAAAAGATCAGTCCAATATAATTCCTAAGTCAGTGGTCAAGATGGAACAATTTTATGACCTGCATGATAAATTTAAAAAGCCGACTAACTGCAAAACGCATAGCTCATCCATGAAGTATGATTCGGTCAACCTTGGAGCTGAAAAATACCCAAAAAATGTTAATTTGGGCTTAGGATGCTCTCCACAAGAAAAGACTGCATTTGTTAAGTTGTTTAAAGAGTACAAGGAAGCCTTTGCATGGAAATATGGCGACTTAAAATCCTTCGATACTGGCACCATGCAGCATGTAATTCCTTTGGAAAAGGATGTTAAGCCCTACAAACAAAAGCTTCGTAAGATGTATCCAAGCCTGGAACCGTTGGTGAAGAAAGAATTGAATAAAATGATGGACGCTAAAATCATTTTTCCGGTTAAGCACACCCGCTCGGCAGCCAATCTCATGCCAGTAAGAAAAAAAATGGAGCGGTTTTAGGAACTTGAACAGAGCATAGTAGAAGGATAACTATCCTCTTCCTTCTATGGAACACATTCTTTAATGCGTTTCTAGGTCTGAAATGTTGTCCCTGTAGGGGGGTTTTCAGGATATAATCAAGCGTTGGTGTCGAATGGAGATCAACTTAAGACAATCTTCAACACTAAATGGGGCACCTACGCATATCGTAAAATGTCGTTTGGAATTATTAATGCAGGTGCCACATTTCAGAAAGCTATGGATATAGATTTCGAGGATTGATTAACAGATTAGTAGTGGTTTACATGGACGACATTACTATGTATTCATATCGCAAAAGGGATCATATTTATCACCAGAAACAGATTTTCAAAAGATGTTGAAGGTATGGATATCGTTGAATCCCAAGAAGAGTTTTTTCGCAGTTACAAAAGGGAAGCTACTAGGCCATATCCTTTCCAAGGAAGGGATTATTATCGATCCTGAAAGAATAGAGACCATCATGAGAATACAACCTCCTACAAATAAAATGGCAATGCAATCTTTTTTCAGGAAGATTAATTTCGTTAGGAAATTTGTTTCAGGATTCGCGGAAATAGTGTGTCCCATTCAACTAATGATGAAGAAAGACGTCGTGTATAGGTGGAGCGATGAAGCTAAGAGATCGTTTCAGCGAATTAAGGAGGCCATCGCAGAAGCTCCTGCGTTGGTTAGCCCCAATTTTGACAAGGAATTCCTCCTATACAGTTTCACTTATGATGTTTCATATGCCACAATCCTCACCCAAAAAAATTATAATGGAAACGAAGTCCCCATTTCTTATATGGGCTCTAATATTCAGGGAGCAGAATTGAATTACCTTGACATGGAGAAACAAGGTTTTGTGGTTTTTAAAGCTGTGAAACTTTTCCGCCTTTATTTACTGAAGGCCAGGACCAAGGTAATTATTCCCCACCCTACTGTAGGGACCCTCTTTGTGTAGATGGAAATGGGAGAACAGAGAGGGAACTGGATAACGACTCTTCAGGAATACGACCTTGAGATTAAACCAGCAAACATAGTTCGGGGGTAGGGGTTATGTAAGCTTGTAGCAGAAGCCTTGGCAGGTAAAGAAGGGACGTTAGAGGAACCAGAAGCTCAGTGCACGCGGAATGCGCAAGTATCATTAAGGGAAGAGCTCGGATGGGACAACAAAATGTTAATATATGAGCGCGAAATATTGGAAGTCCCATTGGACTCTAATTCATGGTATTACGACATACGCTTTTATCTAACACGGGGGTCATGTCCTGAGCACATGGACGCATCACGAAGGAGAGCACTCAGATTAAAACCTAATCAGTATCACTTGGCCAATGACACATTATACAAGAAAAATTATGATGGAGTTTGGTTGAGGTGTTTGGAAAAGGATGACGCTGATCATGTCTTGAAAGAAATGCGCGACGACCCAGCGGGAGCTCACTATGGCGGAGAGACCACTGCTCACAAAATATTAAGAGTTGGTTATTATTGGCCCATAGTGTTCAGAGACTCACATGCCTATGCTCGGAAGTGCAGGTTATGTCAAACTGCTGCAGGGCGAGAAAGAAAGTAGCCATTCCCCTTAGGCCCGTTATGGTTTATCGCTCATTCCAGCAATGGGGCGTAGATGTCATAGGGGAGATCACTCTAAACTCTTCACAGCAACATAAGTATATACTCACAGCAACCAACTACTTCACCAGGTGGACCGAAGCCATCCCACTTCAGAAGGTTAATGAAGATGAGGTAATATATTTTATTGAGAAATTTATTGTCAACAGGTTGGTATTCCTAACGCTCTCATATTTGATAATGCTTCTTAATTTTCATCACTAAAATTGACTGAATTTGCTATTGATAAATCAATTCGCATAAGGTATGCAGCAAACTATTACCCCCTATGGAAACGGAGTTGCAGAATCCTCAAATAAAAATCTCATTCGCATAATCCGTAATCTATCGCCGACAACTAGAGGAATTGGCACAACGCTCTAACAAACGCCCTTTGGGCCAATAGAGTCACCCCAAAAGTAGCATTAGGGAATTCCCCATACTTCCTCGTCTATTGACAGGAAGCAATTTTACCTCCCAATGTTACCCTTCCCTCTTTACAGCTCTCCCAAGCCTCGAGAGGGACCCCTTCATCCTTACTTCAAAAAGAATCAACCAACTGGTGAGGTTGGAGGAATTGAGAGATAATGCCAGAAATAAGTTCAGGAATCACCAAATGATTGTGAAGAGATGGTTTGATCGCCATCAGGTGGGAACTAAAGATTATCAAGTCAGAGAGTTAGTCTTGAAATGGGACAAGATGAGTGAGCCGAAGGGTAAGCACATGAAATTCCAACATTTATGGCTAGGCCCGTTCCAAGTTGAGGAAAAAATTGGTCAGGGAACCTACAGATTAAAAACTTTACAAGGAGAAACCAAAAAACTCCCTGTTAATGGCCAACATCTTAAGAAATATTTCCAGTAACAACCACATGGTGGTTATCTCTTGAGTAGGTTAGGATTTATTTTATTTTGCTGTTAGCTTCGTTATATTTTTCCTTTTTTTTCATTTTTGTTTTAATGCAAAGTTTATCTTCCATTTGTTTTGAACTTTAGGCCTTTCAGCCATTTGATTTCGGTTTTGCAGTTTCATTTTCACCTTTTGCAACTTTCTTTCGATTCCCCTCATTTGTTACCTTCAAAATTTTTGCTTCCCTCCCTAACCCGTTGATGAGTCTGCAAATCCTAAATTCATTATTACTTTGCAAGTCAAACAAACCTTTAATGAGCCTCTGATAACTGGAAAAGTCAGGGGTAAAATTCGAATCGAAGCCACTCATTGGCATCTATTGGGAACCAAGTAGGCTATGTTGATAACTTGGATACCCTAAGCATGTAGGGACATCTTTATAAAACGAAAAATGTGTAACCACAACTGGACTGGCATGGCGGGACGCTGCATTTTTGAAAATCCTACCTAGACCTAGCCTATACTTGTCTATAAGGTTTACAATTATTCTCCATTGGTTCCACCCACCACACTAAAATTGTCAATATCTATCAGCTACAAGTAAATCTCCTTCCATGGGCTAAGCTCGCAGTCATATATCCTGTGGTAAATTTAATTGTGCTCTAGTCCTTGTGCCAAAAACTGCAAGGACTTGTTTAAAAGAAAATAAAATGTCGAGTCCTTGTGCCAATCTGGAAGGACAGGTTGTTTGGGAAGCTGGTTGGAGTAGGGACTGTTGCTGGACTCAGAGTACCGGTTGACACAGCAAGCCCCAACCTTGCTTAAGCGGTTTAAAAATATGGTATGATCCATGACTGCGCCCCATTCGATCATACGAAAGTATAGCACTAAAATTTCTTGCATGAAGTGAGGATTACCATATTTACATATATTCATCAAACTTGTTGCGCGATAAAGAGCTGAGGTACAAACCTAAATAGGTATTGACAAACCGGTGATGGCCTCGAAAAGATTTTGAAAGTAGAAAACAGGTAAAGGATGGTCAATGAATCCCATAATGCGACCGTTGGAGAATGACTGTCAAAACCCTATTAGTAAGTAAAGCTATTTGTCTTTATCATGTCTAAAGCGAACAATGCTGAAGTGGAACCCATGCCTATCCATCTATACAGTTTACATTTCAAGTTTATCTTAACACCCTGATGTTCTGCTAGTCCAAGGTTTATTTGGGAAGAGAGGCAACTGGTTCACCCAGTGGTTCGCCATTTGTTGTGGCCACAACCACCACCCTATTAAAACCTTCTCTGGGGGGGAATTTGAATGGGTCTCTTAAGAAGTTTGATCTTTTGTCTCTCCGAACGATAACCGTAGTTGTCAGATGGAATTGTGTCCTCAAAGTTGAATGGTTCTATGGTTTATTAATTATGGTTGCAATGCATTTTGAGATTAAAACGGAAATTGTGACTATGCATGCCTCGAGAGTGTCATGAAATTCTTGACACTATAATCCGTGGAATCAACCTAAAGGTTCCTGAAGGTTGAATCGTGTCCGGTTTTGAAACCTTGCCTAAGATAGTAAGAGTCTGAGATCGTCGTGTGATCACTTCCCTTGATGCCTAAACTCTAGATTTCGGGAAAGTTCCTTGGGGGTTCTTAGTTCACAGTACCGAATATGAATAAATGAAAACAAAATTCAAACAGACGCATCCCCATCGTTCCGAAAGACTTTCACCATTTCATCGCATGGCTATTCGTTCCATTTTTAATCATCGGTCCCCCAAAAACATCTCCTAGCTAGTTTGCAGCCATCATTGTGCCGTGACCAAACAAAAATCATCGCGTCCTCTTGAGATTTAGAGCCTGAAGGACGCATATAACCCCCAGTTGCAGAGTCTGTCTCTTTATGAAAGTTTTTATGAATGTAAGGTTTGGTTTAGGCATTTCTGTCATATCTCTCATAATCATGGCTAATGTTGATCATTTATGCAAGCGAGGAACAAGAGAAGAAAAGCAAGGTCAGCGAGCTGATGCATAAGCATTAGGAAGGGCTGCAACGAAAGATGAAAAGGAATCGGGAGGTGGTAATAAAATTCAAGAAATTAATGCAACCTTTGAATGATCATCACAGGAACAACCTTCCTAGTCCACATGATACCTCTACCAACTGGATTTTCATTGCCATGTGTCGTGGTTGTGGGATAGAATGGGGTAGGGCGTCCTAAAATTCTGAGAAGACAGGGAGTGGAACAGATGTTGGTATAAGGGTTCTTGTGTTTCTCTGGGGACTCTAGATGACACCTCTGCATCACCGATGTCAATATTGCAAAGACATACTCTGCAAGAAAGGGATATGGAACCACCACATTGCATAATGGAGGCATGCTCTATGTTAAGTAGAGGTACTCCTGACAACACAGATCCATAAAGCTATTATTACCTCCAGATACACCTTAAATCATGCTAGATGTTGGATGATGAGCGCATTGTCTTCATTTGCCTTCAGGAAATAATAGGGAATAACGTTCAGTCAATACAGGTGTGAAGAGATGGCATGTAATCATTCTTCTTTCCATCGACATCCATTCATTTCCTCCAGGAAATAAAATGCTCCAGCAAATGTGGCCTCAATGTGTCAGTGGTTTCATTGGCCGTTCTTTGTTTGTATATTGAAAAGAACAGGAAGGTGGAAGGTCATGGAAGACCGAGGGTCAATTTTCTTTCTGCATAAGTATTACCTTTGGATATGGGTAAAAGGACTTTTTTTGGCAGAAGAGGGGTCGATTTTATTATGCTAAGAAAGAACATTGTTTCAGTCAAGAAGAGGCCTTTTGGAGTTTCAGTTTTTATGTTAAGAATGAGAGTATTGTCGCTGGCATGAGGATATATGTTTTGTTTTTGTGCACAGTAATGACAGACAATTTATGACTAGTCTTGGTTATCCGAATATAATTCGTTATCATGGTTAACTCATGAGCAATCTCCTATTCGAAACCATATTAAACATCAGTTGCAAGTTTTATTTGTAGGAAAAGGAATGTGTATTCCTTTACGAGTAATTAGACTGCAATTAAGCTTAAATACAACTTTGTTCATCGGTGAACCTAGTAATTGATTCACTGGGACCTAGAATCCATATATGATGTTTATCTCTTTTAATTATGCTCTTGCAGGATAGGTTAGAATAGTTAAGATTAGCACAAGTAGGTAGAATGAGTATAGGTAGAGCATGGCGCATATCGGTTAGCTTTTCTTTTGTTGATTGAATTGAAGTCTTCTTCCGGGAAGCAATATTTCAACACCTATAACAGTTTATGGGATCCTTTAAAACCCGTTGGAACTAGCCACTCAAAACGAAAGCGGATCGAATTGGGGTCTGCGATCGGGTTGGTTCCCTTTGTTGGCATAGCAAAATTTCGTCGTGTCAACACTTTCACCTTTCCTTTCTCCTAATTTCCATTATTTTCATAAATAAATATGCCAAAAATGCCATTTTTCCTTTCCAAAGCCTTAGTCATTGTCTTTTCCAATTTACTTAGCCTTAAACAACCAAACGAACACCATTCAACAATACACCCCTTCATCAATGATGACAACATACATACTCCCCTTATGATTATTGCACCCCTTTCCTCATGCTTATGATCTTCCTTCCTCGATTTCTCTCCCCCTTTGACATCAATGGGAAAGGGTTACTCACCTTGACGAAATATCTTCCTCCATCTTCCTACATTATGCCTTTCTTTCTTTGATTTCTTCTCTCCCCCTGACAATATGCATTAAAGGCAACGAGTCCTTATTGAAAATTGACTTCTGATACATCCCAAATCCGCTACTCCATAAGATACCTAATATTCCCATAATGTCGATCATGTTTCTAACGACTTCTTCACATCAATTTTCCGAAGGAAATATCTTAAACTTTGCAACAACTACCTAGAATCCCCCTCTTAAATATTTACAAGACAGGGAGTCTTCAAGCTAGATTATTGAGAATAATACATGAACAAAATTTGTGGCCAGATCATCTTGAACCTTGACATATTCAATTGTATATTTATCATGGCCTTGCAAATTTACAAATTGTGAGAGCATGACCACAAGGATTTCTTCATTCACCTAATAGTCTTGCTTTTTTTTTCTTCTCCAAACCTTCTTGTACCTAATATTAGAGTTCTACTTCATGGAATATTCCATCATGTATATGCAGTCATGATCTATATATCCATAGTTATGGCCTTTGCAACATTCTATATGGTACTTGAATGATAGAGCAACTGAAATATAATTTTTGTTGAAAAATCCATTTGGATATTTGTCTTGTGATCCTGCAAACTTGCTTCTAGGGTTTTGATAATGTCCTTGATAATCATTATTGTCATAATATTTGCAATCCCTAACCATATTCCCAAAGTTAGTACATGAAAAAAATAACCATTGAAAACACTAGGGTACTTAGATGAGATGGCTTATTTTGATGATTTTTGAAGTCATTTTTTCTTGGAGGAGGTTTAACCCTTTGTTGATCCTCATCCTTGATTACTTCAAAATTACCTCTTGGAGTAACATCGTTTTCAATCTCTTTTTGTCCTTCACTTCAATTTGGCCTTTGAAGGATTTTGCTAACAGACTTCTCTTCAACCTTACTTTGTGCTGATTTTAAACTTACACCTTCATTGCATGAAGGTTCGCCTACTTCTTTTTCCTTCATTTTCAATTGAACAATTTCTTGATGCTTCTCATTAATGACATGATTTTTCCTTTCGTCATCCAAGACTTCTCTTTGAGCCTATTTACTTCTTCTAGTGCTGCATGAAGTTCGTTTTTCATTTTACTAATTTCTGCTATAGTTCCCACTATGGTTGTCTGACCCTGATATGACATTAGCCTTGATATATTTTTCTTTGAGGACCTCAGGTTGACGATCCAAATATTGACTCTTGCTATGAGTGAATGTGATAATAATTATTTTTCAATTTTGATGTTATGATGATAATAATTGTGATGGACATGTTTTATGAATATGTCTAATCATATGATGGATTCATTACGTGTCTGTTTACATCAGTTCTTGCTCACAGTTATGAAGATGTTGATGATTATGCCGTGATGATGATTTGGCATACAAAATTTTGTCGGTGACTAATATTATGAATTAAGAATTATTGATGATTATTGAATATGGAAAGACACTACCCAAATTCACTTGCATGTGATGAGTTGACAACCTCTGGTTTGATTGAATTACATACTATTGTCTTAATTTTTTTTCTTAAAGTTCAATTTAAAATTCAAAAATGAATTCTAATGACATGTTAGTGGCTGCAGACACATGTTAGTTGGCTTGGTTGAATGACTCACACATGGGTGATGGGGTTGTACAGATAGATGGGACTTCATGTGAGGGGTGGGATGACGTCCTTGATCTCACCCACTAGTACCCTCACCATGACTTGGGTTGAAAGGTGTTGTGATACCTTTGCCTTGAAGATCATGATTCCATAGGGGTGGACCCTATATTGGTTCACTAATGAAGATTTTATTGGGGGGGTGAGCATCAAGGAAGATTTCTTGATCCCCAAAAAACCATTAGTCTCACTATAAAAGGCAAGATAAGAGATGATAGTAGTCTTTGTCGTCACACCTATTTTTCCCTTTGTAGTCACTAGATGCTTGAAGGGAAATTAGTGTGGCACCATTGGAACTTCAAGGGAAGTTCTTGAAGGGAACGACTCACTTGGAAACCTTGGAATCAAGAAGAAATTTATTGGAATGACACCCTTGGAACTTCAAGGGAATTTATTGAAGGGAACGACCGACTCGACACCCTTGGCATCAAGAATAAACTGTTGAAATATAATTAATATGTGGTCATCATATTAATTCGCATAATGTAGTAAGTGAGGTTGTGTAACCAAGTTAACTAAATCAAGAGTAAACCTTGGGATAAAGGAAGAATAGGAGGAAATCAAAAGATTGGATTGATTAAGTAACTCTACCCTTCCCACATTTGGAAAATATTAGGTAGATAATGTACATATAAAATAAATCCAAAGTATGTAAGTGGTTGATAAGAAAAAATAGGAAAGAGACATAGAGTTAATTAAAAACATTAATCCTAGTACAATTTAACCTCATTAAGAAAAGAGGGCGGTGAATGAAAATAAAAAATAATAATTTAAATTAGAGAAATTTAGTTTCATGAGAGAATCTCCATGTGGCAAGAGCTAACACAAGGATCTCCATCTAGGGTGTTGTTGGGGAACCAAATCTGAGACCTACGAGTTGATTTCAGTAATGAATACAAATTGAGTAGTATAAAAGGGCGATCAAGACAACTAGAAGAAGAAATAGGGAGTCATGTTGAGGTGAGAGAAAATGTTATTTTTAATAAAATTTAAGTAAATTATGAGAGCTTTAGTAAGAGGTTGACTCATGGATAGGTGATTAATAAAACTTTTATATTATTAAAAGTAATTATTTTTGCACGAAGTGACAAGTTAGTATTCTTCCTCTACTAACTAATATTCTTCCTCTACTTTGCAGCCCCATTGCAACTCAGGGTTCTGAAGGGAAGAAGAGTATCGAAGGAGTAGGTTGGGAGCTCAACTGGTAAGTCAACAATGTTCGGTCAAGACACAACATCCTTCACACATGTATGCAGACAACAACAAGGGAGTGCAAGAAGTAACAAAGCTGAGATCAAATCTCCATCCTTGGTGAACGGTACCTTGTGTTTCCATTAAAGTTATATTACATGTGTATTGTTGTATGAATTAATTACCATATTATAAAAGTAAATGATACGAGGGTTGAATTGTAAATTATAGACTATTGATGTATATGCCTTAATCTATATGTTTTTCCAATGTTGATGGGTTTTTATTTACTATGTGACCTTCATAATTGATGTTACGAGAGAATGCTTAGTTTAAAAAGAAAACATTTATTTGCTTATGATTACATTTTGAGACTTAAATGCATTACTTATGTTAAATAAATACTAGCATGGTTTCCTCGATCTAGTAACCTATCACTATTACCTTGAGTCTAATTAAAAATAATAATGAAAAAATAAAATAAAATTTGGCATGATAGGGATGGTCCCTACCTCTGCCTCGTACTTCTGAACAGATTCCTCTAACTGGGTTGTCAAGTTTTTCTCTTTTTTTTTCTACTTCTTCACTTGAAGTCTTAGGAGGGAAACTTATTCTTCAAGTAAAATATTTTTCTTCTCTGTTGTCTTTATATCTCTTAAGGCACTGAATAATACTCTCTCCATGTCCACCTCATCTTCTTCTATATCGTTGTCAAATTATTTGAATCAGGATAATCATTTTCTTCATTTTGATCTGCATGCTTCTTTGTGTAGAGATTACGAAGCTTCTTCCAAATCCTTTTGGTTGACAAGCATTTATCTACCTTTGCTTTAATAGAATCTGGAAGAGCTCTTAGAATGAAATTCAACGATTTTTTATTGTACCTTCTTGATTCATCGGTAGACATGTCTCTAGAAATAACCGAATGCCATACATCATATCCAACAACAATAAAATAAACTTCCATTTTGGATTCCCAATTTGATTCTTTTCATCAGTTATAACAAGTTTTGAAACTATTGCAATACCAGAGACTTCCTTTAATCATTTAGATGCGTGCTTCCTTGGATTTCCCATCTTGATTCCCATGCGATTTTCCTTCCAACTATTAAGATGCAACTAAAGGAAATGACTCTGATACCAATTGTTGGAATATTCAACAATACTAAGAGGGGGGGTGAATCAATATTGAACTCTTTTTAAAAATTTAAAACTTAACATGTAAATATCAAATAGTTAACAATATCACTCAACACAACATCAAAGACAATACATAAGAAGTCTTTAGGTGGAAAACCTTCCAAGAGAAAAACGATTAAACACTTTTTATATAGATCTTAAATATTACATCAACAAGAAGCTCCAACTTCCAAGATTCTCCAGCAACAATTGGAAGGAGGCCCCAAACCCCTTATTTATCAGCTTCAATTTAAATTATGCCTCAACATTCTGTTTTACCAGCTCCAACTAGAAGGAGGCTCCAACTTATTGGTTTTATCAACTCTGACTAAAAGGAGCTCCAACACCCTACAAGCTCTAATTTCCCCTAACACCACCCTGTGACCCTGAAGTGTTTTTAGGCTCCAACCTGAGGGATACTTCAATCTCTACCTTGCACCACCCTGCCACCCTTAAGATAAAAGATAATAGAATAAACATGTTATCCAACATTTGATCTCTGTATAATTCAACAACTTCTCTTAATAACCCTGATGTCATTGCTTTTTCTTTTGTTCAATTATTACAATATTTCTTGTTAATGCTTTATCTGTCACTATTGTCAATACTACTAGCTCTTTCCCACATGCACAATCCGATGTGCCACAAGTTTGTCTTATGTCTAGCCTTAATTTGTCTCACCTTCTGCCTTAGGAAACATAAAATCATAGGAAACAAAACCAATTACCTTTTTTAGGGACCATCCCTATGACACCAAATTTATTTATTTATTTTTAAATCAAAATCAAGATAATAACAATAGGTTATTAGATCCAGGAAACCATGTTAGTATTTATTTAATCTATAAGTAATGCAATTGAGTCTCAAAATGAAATCATAAGCAAAATACATATTTTCATTTTAAACTAAACATTTGTTAGCAACATCGAGTACAAAGATCACATAGTACTTAATCACCCATCAACATTAGAAACACATAGATATTAAGGCATATACATCAATAGTCCATAATTTAGAATTCAACTTTCATATCATTTACTTTTACAATCTGGTAATTATTATACAATAATACACATGGAATAGAACTTTTATAGAAACGCAAGGCATCATTCACCAAGGGTGGAGATTCGATCACGACTTTCGGTCTCCCTTGTTGATGTTTGCATACATATGTGAAGAATGTTGCATCTTGATAGAATGTTTCTAACTCCTTGGCTGACCTCCCAACCTACTCCTTGGGTTCTCTTCTTCCCCATGCACCCCCAAGCTGGAAAGGGGCTATAAAGTAGAGGAATAATACTAGCCAATGGAGGAGAAAACTCTTGGCTCAATAGATCCCTCTCTAATGACCTCCACCTCACCAAACTCACTATATTCTTCGTAGTCAATCACATTAACATTATGTAATCCATCCAACAATTAGAAAAGAATTGATCCCTCTCCCATAACTTGCCCCTCCTTTTATAAGAGACCTCACAGGTGACACTTCACACTTCATGCATAAATATTTATTTTTATTAATCTAAAAGTTTGATTATGCACCCAGCCATGCGTCAACCTCTCTCCAAGGCTTTCATAATTTATTTACTTAATTTTTTTTTCAAAAATAATATTTTTCCTCACTCCAACATGACCCCCTATATATTCTCCTAGTTGTCTCTTGATTCCCATTTTATACTCCTTATTTTGTGTTCATTACTGCTGTTAATTAGTAGGTCTCATATTTGGTTTCCCAACTACACCCTAATTTAAATCAAATTGACTGAGATGGATATCCATGTGTTGGATTTTTTCAAATGGATGTTCTCTCAAGAAACTATATTTCTCTAATTTAATTTATTATTCTTTATTTTCATTCACCACCCTCTTTTCTTAATAAGGTTAAACTATTATAGGATTAATTATTCTAATTAACTCTATGCCCCTTTCCCCCCATTGCTTATTAAAACCTTTCACACTTTGGAGTTACTTATATGCACATTGTCTACCTAATATATTTCCAAGCATGGGAAGGGTAGGGTTCTCAATTGATCCAATCTTTTTATTTCTTCCTATTCTCCCTTTACCCCAAGGTTTACTCTTGATTTAGTTAACTTGGTTCTAAAATATCACTTACTTAATTATGTGAATTACTATGATTACCATATCTTAATTATGTTTCAGTAGTTTCTTCTTGATGCCAAGGGTGAAAGTTGGTCGTGACCTTCAAGAACTTCCTTTTGATGTTCCAAGGGTGCCACACAAATTAGTTTCTTCTTGATTCCAAGGGTGCTAAGTTCATTTCTCCCTTCAATAACTTCCCTTTTGAAGTTCCAAGGGTGCCACACCGCTTTCCCTTCAAGCATCTTGTGACTATGAGGGGAAAAACTAGGTGTGATGATAGAGTCTGCTATCCTCTCCTATGTCACCCTCTATAGTGATACTAGTGGTGATGGAGGTCAAGGAATCTACCTTGATGAAAGCTCCCCAGTAAAATCTTTGTGAGTGACCCAATATAGGGTCCACCCCCACGACATTGTGGTGTTCAAGGAAAAGATATCCCAACACCTTCTAGCCTAAGTCACGATAGGAGTGCTCACAGGTGAAATCAAGAATGTTGTCCCACCCCTCCCATGAAGTTCCATTTACTTGTACAACCCCATCACCCATGTGTGAGTCATTTGGCCAAACAACTAACATGTGCGTGCAACCAATTAACATGTCATTGGAATTCACAATAGATATTTAAATTGAGATTTTTTTTTGAGATAATAGTATGCAATTCAAATGAAGCCAAAGGTCGTTGACTTACCATATGAAAGTGCATTTGGGTAGTCTCTTTCCACACTCAATAATCATCAATAGTATTTGTACACAATATTAGTCACCAATATACTCGTGTATAAAAAATTGTCACCATGACATAATCATCAACATATTTTTTAACCATGAGTAAGAACTAATGTAAGTATAGAACATAATGAATCCATCACATGATTAGACATAGTCATAAAACACATCCCTCATAGCTATTACAATCTAAACATCAAACTCAAAAATAATTATTATCACATCCAATAGTAAAAGTCAAATATATGGATACTCGACTTGAGGTCCTCAAAGAATAATGTATGAGCCCTATGGTTATATCAAGGATAAATTCATATCAGGGTTAGTCAACCAGAGCATGGCACTACAACTTTCTACAATGCAATCCTCAAATTTGTAATTTTTCTTAATATATTCCACTATCAAAATCTTAATGGCATCAACACCTATATGAAAAATCTAGCAACAACAAGGAATAGAAACACTCTTTATCATCATCATATGCTTGAAAACCCCAACAGTCCTTCCGTGCTTCTGCTCAATTATCATAACAATGTCACAATCTAATTCCACTATTTTTTACCATACTACTTGTTGTGGGGAAAAGTATCTGACTCGGATGACCCTATCCCTACTCTAAAGGTGACAGTCTTTAGCAACAACTGAAAGTAAAGCTTTGATATTTTCCTTTATGAAAGTACAGAGAGAAGGAAGAAAAGATTAACCAACCTGGTGTCTTTCGCTTAGTCGATCCTTATCCTCTCTCTTTGTCTCTTGTTCCCAGCTCCTTGCTCTCTTTGCCGGTCCAGCTACACACAGATCCTGCACAAAACAAGAGAGGAAACTACAAGATACATGTACTCATAACTGATGCATGGATTAGAGTGAATCAAATATACAAGTAAATACAATACATCAATGCAATACAAGTATATAGGAGAACATGCAAAACTTTATTGATAGAAGTAACAGGGTTCTGAGAAGGTTACAACCAATGATGGCTCCAATCCAGCAGCACCTCCCCAGCAGCAAGAACTCTCCTCTTCACCTCTAGTAAAACAATCACCCAATAGCTCTAACTGTAAACCAACAGCACCTCCTTGCTTTACACAAAATTCCAGCCTCCTTAGACCTCATAGAAGAGCTCTATATATAGGAGAGAAGAAGAAAGGATGAGTCAGCTTGAGACTGACATGAAGCTGCCTTGTGTCCTCTCCCTCTTCAGTTAATCTTCATTTCTTGAGTCCACTTGGAGATCCTTGCTTACACATGGTGATCAAGTACCTCTTACTCATCACAGGGCGAATCTCATGAACCAAGTGTCAGTTTGGAAGCTTCCTGGGCAGTTGACACCTTGCAGAATGACTGTGCCACTTGGCCAATCTCGCCCAGCGCAGGTAGCCTTCATTAGATTTGACTTCCAGCGCAGGTACAAGGAGGAGCAGTTGCATTCCAGCGCAGATGCTCAGTGGAGCAGCTGACATGATCCAAAATTAGCCTGTTTTGAAGTGTTTTCAGGTGGAGAACTGATTGGAAGTGCTGTTGTTTGATGACCTTGTTCTTTTAGGGGTAAGAACAACATGTTTAGGGACTGAGGATCCCTGTAATTATTGACATTTCATGCTCCATGTCGCGAGGCACAAAAATGTCTATAACAGTTGCCCCCTAAAGTATGAGGCCGTTTATCGGGTGAAATGCTTTATCTAGAGGGTCCGAAGTTCATTCCAGTGCTGAGGAGGCGCCCTGTAATACAATACAATACAATACATTATTTTTCATTCTATTTTCATGATCTAGCTGAGGCGGGCATTCCCATGCTCAGCTTTTATAAATACATTTTGGTACATATGACAGACGATCGTCTGAAGGTAGACTGATAATTTTCTGCTGAAATTATCATCCTTTGAATAGGATGATCATCTGCTGCAATGATGTACATGGCAAATGCTTTTATATTTCCTGAATATATATCGCAGCCCGGATGGATGAAACTAGATCCGGGGTCTTCAAACTCGTTCGATCTTCACTCTAAGTACAAGTCGATCCATGTGAGAATTTTGCTGAAGTCGAACAGGGAAAGACATCGCTTGATTACCGGTCAATAATGAAAACCGTTAACAAGCGCGAGAGGAATCACCAATAATGACAATGACCCTCAAGGTACTGCAGTACAATTCACGTGGCGTGAATAAAGGACTTGGTGTCGAACGCCACGCAAAATCTTCTGGTCGAAGGTCATTGATGTATACCTGTCGCCGGAAGTGAGAAACTTGCCATTGAGGCATGCAAGCTTCAAAGTACTGATGGGGGTGTTCCTAGATCAACTTCTTGGATAATGAGCTGAAGTCGACAAGAAGCGATCCGTCAAAGGAGGGCCTTAATGAATCCCACATCAATGACACGGAACGGAGCTAATGATTTTAGTGGAGGTGAAAACAAACTGTGACATATGATTCAGGGTGGCGATCATGAATGGATGAAGGATAATGTATGGCAGTGGATGGGACACGGTTGACACTTTCAGAATGACCTCTCTTGAACATATAACGACACTGATGCGATGGATCGGTAGCATTACCCCAAAATGTGGATGGTTTGGCGAAGACCATGGTGATGAGACCGGTGAATGAAAAAACCCAACCCGATGTGGTACGGAAGAAAAGTGTCATGTTCAAGAGCGACTTGCTACCATTAAACTTTGATGTTCTCCCAATTTTTCCCCAGTCATTTCTGACCAGTACCTCTTTATTTTTATCAAGCTTGAGGAGGATAACATATGCTTGTTCTATAACCTGCCCTTCGGGCAAGCCCATCGCTATGATTTAACGAGCCTAGCGATAGGGAAACTCGTTCTCGTCTAAAGACAAGTTTGTCGCTATTTAATCATTTTAACGAGTCTAACGACAAGGAAAACTCGGTCCTTTTCATTTTTAGAGAGTCTGAAAAGGTACAGAAAGTTAACTCCATAATTCCTTTTTCGTCATCTAATCCCTTAAGTCCGAAAAAGTATAAAACAATACAGAAGGGATGAATTTTCGGTTGCTTTAACGAGCCGAACAAAACAAGCGCTCGATCTTTTTGTGCAATAATCCCTCAGGTCCAAAAAGATTAAAATCTAGAGGAGGGATAGCTTTCCGGTCGCTTTAACGAGCTGGAAGGCCAAAACTCGGCAAACTTTTCATATTTTACGAGTCAGTGAAAAGAGCTCAAAGAAGACTCGTCTTTTGAGGAACGAGTGATAAACAGGGATAGCAGCAGATTCCAGGTACAGGTTGGAATTTTCCAATCACGGCAGTGTCACAAGGATGGCTAGGTGAAATCACTCTTCGCAGCTGTTTCTCAAAAGAGGTAAACACACAAATGGAGGTGAATGATCGGCCAAATGAAAAGTGGAGGTGACGGTGCACAAACACGACCAAGGCTTTTATGGCTGATGAATTTACGATCTCAAAAGGTTATTTACCGGTTCATTTTTTCTGAATGAGCTTGAACTCTAAAGGAAAGCCTGCTCATAACTTATGTTTATTTTTTTTTAAACGAGCATGAACTATGTGCTAAAACTGCTCGGATCTTGCGTTTATTTTTTAACGAGCATGAACTATGTGCTAAAACTGCTCGAATTCTGCATGCCCCCAGCATCATAATAACGCATGTCAAAGGAGGGTGCCCCCCAAGCTTCATTGCATTCAACTTGGTGATTGGAATGAAGGTTTACCTTTGAATTTTGAAAAGGGGATTTGTTTCATTTTTTAATGAGGTTGACATAGTAAAAGAACTATCCTCATAACTCCTTGTTTCATTTTTTAACGAGGTTGACACGAGATAAGAACTATCCTCGGATCTTCATTTTTTAACGAGGTTGACCTGAGATAGGAACTATCCTCGGAGCCGACAAAATATCTAGGAATCTTCCGAATCCAACCAGAAGATTGGATTAGATTTCATTTTGTAGGTTTCCACTGTGGCCACTTCCGCCAGATTGCTTGTAGGCGGTAGGGCGAAAGTACCCATTAAGACAGGGTCTTTTAGGAAACCTACTCCGATATTTTTGAAAAAATGATTCCTTGCATGGATCATTGGAATGCTTCCTGTAACTTGTGAACTGTTTGGGAGAAAAGTTTGTTGGTCGACGATTGTAATTCCTTCTTGGGAGGGAAATGCAATCCTCCTGAAATAGGTCGACACAACCGCGGCCATGGCATAGATCCAGGGCCTTCCTAGTAGGATGTTGTAATCGAGGTTTCCATCAATTACTTCAACATCAATTCCTACTGTTTTGCCCCCCAGTTCAACTTGCAAGTTACTTAAAATCCGTATGGAGTGTATGATCGTCCATCGAATGCTTTTAACGTCGTTGACGATTTCGACAAGGGTGGTGAGCCTAATTCTTTCCAGCAACTCATCGACATAAGACATGTAGATGCCCCCTCATCAATGATTGTTCGATGAACAGTTTTGTTGAGGGCTTTCACTTGAATAAGGAAAGCTAGTTGAGCTGGTAACTGAGGGTCATATCCTTTATGGTCAAAGGCCACAAGATTGGAATCCATTGGGCCAATCCCACCTATTGCTGATAATAAAGCTTGCTCTTGGGAGGGGTGATTTTGTGGTACCTCAAGTGTCGACATAGTGGATGGCGATTGGGCCAGGTCCTTTACTATATTGTAATTCTGTGCTCCTTTGTCACGAGGATTAAATGTCGATTTGTGTACTACTCCCTTTGGTGACTTTATCATTGGCTCAGGAACGATGGGTGGTACAACTTCGTTCAAAGTTGTTGTTGAACTACTAGGTCGTTCATTAACCTTGTTGTTCGACATCTTTGGATTCCTGTAATCTTTACTCCTTGTCAAAGCATTATTCTGTTGCTTAGAGGTAGACAACATAAGCACTTGGGATCCGGAAGCATTTTGATTAGCAACCAGATTTTGACTTGGATTAGGAAACGGATCAGTCAGCACTGCTGGGGTTTTTGAACTCTTGAAGAGTTTCTTAACTTCAGCTATATGTGGACAATCTTTCGTCCAATGATCCTCATCGCATATATGACACCCTGTCGGGGGTTTCCTTTTTCTTCCTGTCTTTTTCTTCTTGCCCCCTGGTTGCTTCAGTTGTTTGCCTTTGTCGGTCGACATGGCATTTACTTCTGAGGTAAGAAGTTCTTCATTTGCATTAGAAATTTTGCGTTTTCCAGTCACGCCATTACTGGCGTGAGAGTTAGTATTCGATCCAGGAGGGGGAGGAATTGAAAATTCAGGTCTAGGGGCGTCAGGTATTTTGTCGTAGAGCGTGCCCGACTGAGTATATACTAAGTCTAAATATTGAGCACGAGCAATGACTTGCTCCTCTGTTACGACTCCTCCCTTGGCCACATCTTCCGTTATAGCCGGAAGTAATGACTTTATAAACCATTCAGCTAACAATTGATCGGGAACGTAAGTTTTCACCATCCTACGACGACGTCGCCACTCATGTATATGATCAGATATGTGAGTGGCCGTTGTCTGTTTAAAGTTGGTGAGGAGTTCTGTCCCTGTTTCATACCTTATTGGTAATTGAAAATGGGTTAAGAAAGTCGTGGCTAAGGAGCTGAAATTGTCGAAAGAGGCTCTTGGCAATTCAATGTACCATTTAGCCGCTGGACCTGTCAATGTCCTCTGGAAGAGGCGAAGTCTTATCGAATCATCATTCAGGGTGTTTGATGAACACCATAGATGGAATGTCATCACATGATTCGACGGGTCTTCACCCGGATTTCCATTAAATTTAGGAATATCTGACGGAAGTTTATGTGGAATCGCTGGCCACCAAGGGGCATAAGCAATTGGATCATTCGTCAGCCGGTTTAGATCTGGTAGTTCTAGAGTTGCTACAAAGGGCAACTGTTGATTCAGGTTAGGCGAAGCATATCCAGGATAAGATGGTATCGCCTGAGCAATGGGTCTTTGCAGACCAGCATTATGCTGACAACTTTGACAAGGTTGATGGGCGTAACCATTATAGTATGGTTGCCCATTACTTACAAAGACTTGTTGCTCAGGTCCTTGATATGATTGCTGGAAAGGCGGTTGTTGAGATTGAAGCAGCTCTGGTTGTTGGACCATTTGCTGTTGACCAATACTGGATGATTGACCAGGATGAGAAGTCACAGTACTTGTTTGAGCCTGAGTCGCTCCAGATAAGGAGGCACTACCCTGAGCTTGCGATTGAGTCGCTAAGCCAAGAGGTTGTTGTATTACAACAGGTAACGCTTGTACTTGCGACACATTCGCCATAGCAGGTGTGGTGGTAATATTTGACACAGGGTGGACTGGTTGCATAGAATATACAACTCCTGGTTGTTGAGGCAGTATTGGTACCCAACTGCTGGATGTAATTCCAGTTTGGCCTGAACTTTGTTGTGAACTCACGGATGGGCATCCTCCCGGAGGAGGTAATGAAAAGGCATACTGCCCCCCATATGGTATCAATCCGGAACTTAAGGGGATCGATTGCCCAGGTTGACCTCCAAATGGATCAATTTGGCGAGTTTCAACATAAGAAATACCAGATGATAATCCGGACAAAGAAATAGGAACTAACCATGTCATCGTCCCTGATGGGACTCTGGCTTGTTGTTGACAACTTGCCATGACAGATGGTATACCAGCGAACATCGTTGGAGTAGCAGTAGGAGCCTCTGCTGCTGCTGTGTCGGACGACACAGTCCCGGATGTCGACGGTTGTTCAGACATATCTAGTCTATCCAAAAGATTTCTTAGAGATTCTACAGGAACTTCCACTCGTGGTGGACTAACTTCGAAGATCAACGCGGGAAGGGTGATGATTATTCCGCTTAAAATAAATTTTATTAACGACGCTTTTAGACACAAACTTGCTTTTTCATGTTTTAAGAGTCGAGAAAAAGCTAAAGATGACTCTAGTCGCCTTCGATGTATTAACGAGCCCGAAGTGACAAATGCTCGGTTGGACTTTTTCAGTTATAGAGTTTGAAAAAGGCCAAAAGAAACTGCTCTGGAGATCTAGGCAGAGGGTGTGCCAAACCTTTCGCGAAACCACAGAATACGTTTTACGGTACGGGTGGTCGATCTTCGTGAATGCTGTGTTCACTGCATCGCGATCAGTAGGGCGGCCGACACGGTTTCCTAAGGATAAAGGATAAAAGCCTATAGGGGTCTCCCAATATACGCGACGGTACGCGGGAGCACAAGTCCGTGTTAGCGCCACCGACTCTCAGGAGGAATCACCCACCTTCGTAGAGATCGACAGTCACTATGTTTAACGACGCCGGAACACGTCTCTACCTAGACCTCTAGATGTTTGCGTTATGTTACAAAGCGTTGTTATGTAAATTGGGTCTATTTTAATGTTGATCTTGCTTAACAGTTTGTCTTTCAGGATCACCACGAGTTGTATTGGTACAAATTCCTAAATGCAGCTAAAATGATAAGCAAGCTTTACAATCTTTTTAGCTTTGAAAATCCTAACTACTGAGGGGAGAGAAAAACATTATCTTTCCACACAGAGCACAAAGCACAAACCAATGCACTTTCCCCTAGATCAATCACGCAAGCTTATCAAAAATGCAAATGCAAGATGCATGTATTTCTTTTCTTTTCCCTTAATGTTGATGTAGACAAAAGGAAACTGTCGTATAATTTTCGAATTCAATTTGAAGCGTAAACAAACAAGTTTTGTCTAAAATCAAAAGACGCCTTACAGGTACTTGTTTCGACACTAAAAATGTATGAATTCAAACCATAAAATGAAAAACAAACAAACTCAAACAGCCATGAACAGTAATAAAACTAGCTCTTAAGATCACGACGACACTTTTACAGTTCAAGATCTAAGAGGCCACAGCTATACTGGTTTGCTTTTCACAATGGGAAACTGTAACTGAAACAAGAAATACTGAAAGAACAATCACAGTTTCATCACACAACTGAGGCGGAATAATGTCAAGGAAAGTTGGTTTACAGCAAGTACAAATGACAAGCAATCAGCAGCAAAACAACAGTGAAAACAGGGCCAAGACTCAGTAGGAAACCTCAGCAAGACACTGGCTAACTGGTCCAGCGCAGGCTCTGGTCTATCAAACTGACTTTCAGCGCAGTTCCCGAAGGGAGTACCTGCGCTGAAATGCAGACTGCCTTTGGACAGCCTGCACTGAGACACGAGAGTTGCGTTTACAAGGGTTTCCGGGTCATAAAAAGCTAAAAAATTCACTGTTTTTGATGAAATAAAAAGCTATAGGTCAAGTACAAGCTAAGGGATGATCAAGAGGATGAAAAGCTATCACAAAGAGTACAAGAGTCTTTTGTAGATCAGCTCTTCAAATCATGAATCTGCTCAAAAAATGAGCAAGAGTAGTAGCCCCTCTACTTCACTTTTGATATAGTCAAAAGCTTTTCGATTTGGTACTCTTTTCTTCAAGAAATGAATAGCAAAATACTACAAACACCAACAAGATACTAGGCTCCCCAGTGGAGTCGCCAGTTTGTTGTGGGGAAAAGTATCTGACTCGGATGACCCTATCCCTACTCTAAAGGTGACAGTCTTTAGCAACAACTGAAAGTAAAGCTTTGATATTTTCCTTTATGAAAGTACAGAGAGAAGGAAGAAAAGATTAACCAACCTGGTGTCTTTCGCTTAGTCGATCCTTATCCTCTCTCTTTGTCTCTTGTTCCCAGCTCCTTGCTCTCTTTGTCGGTCCAGCTACACACAGATCCTGCACAAAACAAGAGAGGAAACTACAAGATACATGTACTCATAACTGATGCATGGATTAGAGTGAATCAAATATACAAGTAAATACAATACATCAATGCAATACAAGTATATAGGAGAACATGCAAAACTTTATTGATAGAAGTAACAGGGTTCTGAGAAGGTTACAACCAATGATGGCTCCAATCCAGCAGCAAGAACTCTCCTCTTCACCTCTAGTAAAACAATCACCCAATAGCTCTAACTGTAAACCAACAGCACCTCCTTGCTTTACACAAAATTCCAGCCTCCTTAGACCTCATAGAAGAGCTCTATATATAGGAGAGAAGAAGAAAGGATGAGTCAGCTTGAGACTGACATGAAGCTGCCTTGTGTCCTCTCCCTCTTCAGTTAATCTTCAGTTCTTGAGTCCACTTGGAGATCCTTGCTTACACATGGTGATCAAGTACCTCTTACTCATCACAGGGCGAATCTCATGAACCAAGTGTCAGTTTGGAAGCTTCCTGGGCAGTTGACACCTTGCAGAATGACTGTGCCACTTGGCCAATCTCGCCCAGCGCAGGTAGCCTTCATTAGATTTGACTTCCAGCGCAGGTACAAGGAGGAGCAGTTGCATTCCAGCGCAGATGCTCAGTGGAGCAGCTGACATGATCCAAAATTAGCCTGTTTTGAAGTGTTTTCAGGTGGAGAACTGATTGGAAGTGCTGTTGTTTGATGACCTTGTTCTTTTAGGGGTAAGAACAACATGTTTAGGGACTGAGGATCCCTGTAATTATTGACATTTCATGCTCCATGTCGCGAGGCACAAAAATGTCTATAACACTACTCATTACCCACCAAATGTGGGGACCCCTAATAGAGCTTCTTTCCTAGTCATATTCTTTACTCGGAAACAAGAAACCCTTGAGAGAAACCCATAGCTGATGTGATGTGCTGCTTTATCTCCATTCTATGTATTAGTCGTGCCTCCTCGCCCATCTATCAAGAGCATATGTTAGAAGGTGGGAAATCCAATCAAAAAGTTTTTTTTAACTGTGCAATTGGGTGCTTATACTTGTTTTTCATTGGGAATTTTGGGCATGGATTATTAGGTAACTTGGAAGAATGAAGGGATTTGACTATGGTTTTGTTCCCTCACCTTAAATGGGGGGTTAATCTTCAAAATTATTCCCATTAGATATCCCCTATTGGCATATGGCTTTAGGAAGGGCACTACTTGGGAAACAACAATTTTGGTTGTGTGGTATTGTTTTCCCGTTCAACATTTTTCACTCCCCTCCACACATTACAAGCCCTATTTCATCATTTTCCTTCTCTGGATCTACATTACCACTGGGTCCATGAGGCACTAGCACACCCCCTCCCCTTGTTCACATATCTGGGTCAGGCCTGGAAATATTTCCTCAGAGGTTGATGGAGCTAAAATAAAGTTAAAAGTATATTATGGCCACAAACAAGAAACAAAAGAAAAGAATATTGTAAAATGCAAAATATGGTCGAGAAATTAAATATGGCATGTGAGCAAAAGCCAAACATGAGCTCTACCCCTTATCATGGCCATCACCCTCGTTCGTAGGGCTCATGAGTGCCCCTTACATCATTAAGGAAAACATGCATGTCCCAACCCCTAGTGGACAATCAACTACCCACCTTAAGGTGATAATATCTGATTTACATCATTCACAACATGCTCTCATTTCCTAGAGCCCTGAGAAATAATAAAAGAAAAAAAAAAAAAAAGAGAAAAAGGAAAATGAAGAGGGGTGGAAAAAAAAGGTTTTCGTAACTTATATATCCATGATTTCTCAATCCTACATATAAATACCCAAAATGTGGACATCCCTCATCATTGTTATATTTGTACCCATGGCATTTGGCTTTGAGACCTCTATTTCCCATCCATTTCATCATCATTCACATGCAACCTATTAACTGAAGGATGTAATAGGGACCTGAATTTCCCCTTAGGGGATGGGAACACCTAATAGGGTTTTCTATTAACCAATCCTACCTAGGGAGGTAACATTATTATGAGATCAAAGCCCCAACTTTGGAAGAGAGGCCCCATTGAAGTCTCAATGTGCCATCGATTAACAAGCTTGGTTCACATAGATGAACTAATGAATTATTGTACATGATGGTGAGGATTCAACAATGGATGTTATGTGTGATTGATAGGTGGTTTCATCATGGGCTAGGAAATTAACTGGGGCCTAAGTCCACTAGAGGAGCATATGACACCCTCCAAGTGAAGCGTTGATAGCCATGTGACTCATGTTACTTGCAAAACATTATTACTCCACTTCATGGGAACCTACAACACCATAACAATCTACGCCTTGACCCACATTGTTCATGAGATGATGCACTTGGGCTAGCTTGCCCAAAACAACTTTGCAATGTACACATGTTTTGGTAGCTAATCTGAGGCCTAGACGAGGTGTCTCTCACCCTTTGAGATGTGGGAGGGATAGAACCAATCTTTGAGCCCTCAACGATTGAGCAGATTCAAGGTATGTTGGCATTATGGCACAGGTTTGGAGCTATGGCACAGGTTTTGTCCTTGATGGCAACTCACTCTGGTGACAGATCTCAGTTCAAGCTTTCAGAATGAAGGAAAAGATATATACGCAGGTTCACCTAGGCTAAGACGCGTATACACATGGGTTATACGTTACAAAAGCGTGTATGCGTATACAAGCACTTTCACGCAAGGAAAAGTGCGTACATGTTGGAGAACTTACTTTTGGTCCATGGTATTTAGTCCTTGGTAATTGAACCTATGGTTTTCGGCCATGGTATCTCATCAGAAGTGTTGATCCCAAGTATTGGGTCCATGGTATTGTTTTATTATGGTTTTGGACCGTGGTATTGTGAAAGGCCTAAGACTATAAAAGAGGAAGGAGATCATTTGGCAAAGGATCATCTGAATTATTAAATATCTGATAAAGTGCTAGATCTGGAATATTGGTTATTGGGTTATGGTGCAGATCTGGATCTGAATGAAGGAGGAACCTGAGCGCAAAGAGAAGGATAAGTTCTATTGATGGGTCACAATCTTAAGGCTTGAATAATAGTATCTTTGTATGATTTTGATCCGTTATATGTGGCACATGCTTGATCTATAAATCTGCTAATCTGGGTTAATTAATGTCTGAATATTTGAAAGAGTGAATTATCCTTTTTAGATCTGTACGCAGGTTCAGTGAGGCGAAAGCGCGTATACACGCAGGTTCTGTGTGTAAAAACAATGTATACGTAGGTTGGTTCAAACACAGAAGCGTATGCATGTAGGTTTCTGGTTATTGAAGTAGCGTACATCTCTTGAGTTGTGTTCTAGCTGCTTCTGTTTATTGCTGCAGTGTTCTAGGTTCAAAATTTGGTGTGTGGTTACTGTTACTGTGTTTTGGGTACAACTGTCAGAGAAGTGTCTACTTGATTTAGTTCTAACTAGTGAAAAGGAGATTGTTTGATGCAGAAATTCTTGATGATTGATTGATGTTCATGGATCCAGTTTGAAAATTTATGAAATGTGGTCCCTGGAAGAAAGAGAAGGTTGTAGCCTTCTGTAGGCCAGCACCTACGTACTAGTATCTTGGCTAGTGCAAGAGCTAAGGGGGTTGTAGCTCCCTTCCAGGAGAAGTTGGAGAACGAGATAGGGTTGTAGCTCTCTGGAGGTTGCAGCCTGTGTACTGGTAAAGGACTGCACCAGTACATAATCATTGTAAAAAAAAAGTTTCTAATTAAAAAGAAGATAGAGACGAATTACAGCAGGTGGTTTTCACCCACATTGGGTTTCCACCTAATATCTTGTGTTCTTGTGTGTGATTGTCTTCTGCTCTGTTTCAAAGTTTCTGGTTACTGTTTACTTGATTCTGATACACAGATTAACGATCAACATCTGTAAGATAAAATAAATTATAAGTTTGCATGGTATACGTGGGTTTCCTTATACGTAGTTGCGTATATACACGGTTTTCACTAACTGAAGTAGGGTATATGATCTGGATTTGAAAAAGGAAATAATTGACTTGATAATACTGATTCACCCCCCCTCTCAGTATTATTTCCAACAAGGTATTCTATCGCTAGGAGATCCATGAGACCCATTTTGTGCCCCAAACACACAACTGAGGTGACATGATGATTTTCATGGATGTCTAGGGTTCAACCCCTAGAGGATGATTTTTGGAGCCCTCTTGACTCAATTTTTCACAATGAGAGCTCAATGCATACCTGAAAGAGGCTCGTGCAGTGATGACAAGAGCATTTGGACCCACTTGTGGGTTTATATTTATGATTTTTCATTGGCTAAGTGGTTGGATTGTAACCACAATTAGGCTTTCCCTCCATTTGACAACTAAGAGGGGCTTCTAGGCTAAAATTAGACTTGATAGAACATGTATAAATAGAAGGGACATCATTTGAGTCTCTCATCATCATCACAGTTGGATTGGATATCTTGAGAAGAACTGGCACTTGTTTCTTTGCCTATTGGATAATCTTTTGGAATGCATTTTGACATTTGGAGCTAATTCACATCTCTTTTTTGGAGCTATTTCTTGGATCTAGGATGGCATGTAATCTTGTAAGTGCTTAATGTTGATGGAAATTTTCTCTTGAATTTGTTTAATGTATGGAATTTTTTATTTTAAAATGTGCTAAATATGCCCTAATTATTGGAAATTAATTCTAGAGGACTTTCTAGTTGAGTATTGCATATGTTATTGAATGTAACACCCTCCTCCCACATCTACCCAAGAAATTGTCTAACCGGGGTAAACATGCAATGAAAGACCACTATGATATGATTCAACCTCCTAGGTAACCTTAAGGAAGTGGAGTCAACAAAACAAGACCTTACAGATCTTCCTCAGGTACTTCGGGACACCCAGGAGCTAATCCACCACTCCAGGTGCCCAACCCCTATGTTAAACTATAATTTCTGTGAATTAAACCCAAAATCGCTCCCATGAAAAGGCATGCATGCGACTGGAACCCTATAGTCACTCCCACAATTCCTTCAACAGAGAGACTGCAATATTTTTCGTCTAGTTTTGTGCCAGAGACTACAAGATATAAGCCACTTTTGCAGGGCTAGTCTCCAAACCAATGCCTAGAACTTGATGAGACTTTCCAAGATAATAAATTACACCAAGGAAAAGCCTTTAACACAAAACTTGATCAAGGGGTTGACCTAACCAAGCCTAACCATGACAGACATTTTGTCAAACACTTAGTAAATATGAAACCTACAAGTGTAAATAAAAGATCTAAGCATAAGGGTCTCATACTTATTTGAGATTCACCATGAAGCATTGTTTCCTTATCAATTTAACTGCCATTCCATCCATTAGGTCAAATATACATTGTTCATTAATATACAAGTAAAAACATGATGAGATCCATACATAGCTGACCTCATAAAACATACATATAACCAACATAGTAACAACATAAATACCATAAATATATCAGTCATAAAATCCACATATAAATTAATACATTTACACATGAAAACTAAGGGAATGAATGTCTCAATAATGAATGCAATAAACCAACCGGAGATGGGACTATTATGTTCCACCCAACCATAGATTGGTTGAGCCAAGTCTCTCTTCATCCAATCACCCCAGTGCCATATTCCAAGCATGAATGTGGGACTCATAGAACACACCAAAAAGAACCAAACAAGCATGAATACCACCAGAGTTCACCACCTACACTGTGCGGAATTTGAGTGCCTCCTAGTCTCTCAGGCTTTACCGTAATCCACAATCTAATCCATGGATCACTAGGCCCTACACCGAGACACATTGTCCAGGCTTTACCATACATCCCATCCCGGGACTACTAGGCCCAACAGAGATAAATCCACCTCTTTGATTTACCGTATATCCCACCATTCACCGACAAGGATTCCTAGACCCATCGAGGCACACAATGCTAGATTTTTTCTAAACCTGCAGTCTGGCTCAAGGATTACTAGGCTAGTGGCTTTACTATGATCCACAATCCAATTCAGGGACCACTAGGCCATGTGTTTGTCATTTTAGATATCCACCCCACTCAACTTTGAATCCATCTGGCCACCCCACATCAACCGAAGTACGAGAACCAATCTCATCAAGGCTATCAGGAAATGGAAAGGCTAGGCTGAAGAACATTGTCACACCTGGAAAAACCCACGCCATGATAGAATAGAATGACATGAAATACCATGCATGCCAAATCTAACAAGGAAAATACACATGCAAATCAATACCTACAATGAATCTTGTTGTAGTTTCTTGATCCTACCCGTCCCTACTTGATCTTTGATTCATCTTGCCTTCCCTGCCTTTCTTTCTCCAATGCCAAAGCTCTCCAAGAAAACTCTAAGTGTCCAAGGGTGAGAGAGAGAGAGAATAGAAGATAGCTCCAAAACTGAACTGATCAAGCCTGCCAACTAATCCTCAGAAAACTTTTTATCAATTAGGCCTCTATTTTCTTCATTTTCCATCATTTTCCTTCAATTTCCTCCTCACATACAACTTGTGACCTTTCACCTTCCTTTTCTCCTAATTTCCATTATTTTCATAGATAAATGTGCCAAAAACGCCATTTTTCCTTTACAAAGCCTTAACCATTTCCTTTGCCAATTTCCTTAGCCATAAAAAACCATATGAACACCCACACTAGAATGTTTTTCCCACCATTCATCTTGGAATACGTGTCCCATCAACCGTGGCCATATATATTTTCAAGTGGGTAAATGCTTAAACGTGGTACCTAGGGCATCATTCTTAAGCCTCCTTAAAGACAATTTAGCTTATCTTGAACATCCTAAGACTCCATATGCCCAAAGGACAAGGGATTGATCCAAGTCCTTGGTGGTCATCTCTACTTTTCATCCATAATTTTTCCTCTTAAAATTAAGTCCTTTTAAGACTAGGGAAAACATTTAGGGCTTGCAGTGAAATTTTGGGAACAAGACTTTTTGGGAATTTGAGAGCCTAAACATCAAGCTTAGGGTATAGGCTACCTATGCTCCAATTTTGGTGGGCATCCACTCAAGTTTCATCCATAAAATCTCTTGCCCTAGGTGTTGCTCCAAGATGGAAACCCTAGTTTCTCCTCCCTCAACTTGGGGACTTCTTTGAAGGTTGTATGAGCTTATTACTTGTTTAAGTATATCTTAAGAAGCATTTTATCCCAAGACTTGACATTGTGAATACCTATTACCATTGAAAAACCTCAAAATGATACGTCTTGAGCCTTCCTTTCTAGGGATTTTCTTAGAGTGTAATTTTCTTCTTTGAAGCCTTGTACCTTTATTGAGCCTCTCTTTCAAATGAGCTCTAGCTTGATCACTTCATGCCCAATATTGAGCATATCTATCCTAATTTATCTCCTTCCTACTACTACCCCTCCCATCAGTGAAATTCATAAAGAGTAGGGGACCTTGGAAGTTGTGACAATGAACCATTGTCCCATTGTTGGCACTTAGTCTAGATATTTGTCTTGTACGATTTGCCTCTCCAAGGCATGCTAGATTTTGTGGTAACATTTTTTGCGACGTTTTCAGGGACACAAGATGTGCTTCTTTTTCCCATAGGATAATATATATTCTCATTTGGAAACTCCATTGGAAGGACAAAGCCCTTGTTCTTCATTGAATATCAAAGTCAATGTTTGTAGGGTGAAGCAAGCATTTCTCAAGGAATTATGAATTCGACTTGGCGACTCCCCTTTTGGTTGTTATGTGAAACTCTAGGAAATGACTCCTTGGGATCCACATAATGTTGAAATTTCAGAATTTATACATATAAAAGAATAAAAATGGGATATTGGTCATCGTTTTGATGATGATCCAATATGTGACATTGATGATGAAATTATCCTTTCCTCATATTCTTCATCAAATCACTCCCACAATGTTTCTAAGGAAAATGATGAGAATGATATGCCTAAGGAGGCCCTTGAAAGGGAGTTCATGAGCTTGATCGTTGGATCCTCCATCCTTTGTTTACAAAAAAGAATTCTTTGGTGCAGGTTGGATTCATTCCCTTCATCCACAACTCCCTTCCACAATGAATGGTTATGTTATTTTCCCACCTCCCACCCTTATGATCCTGCATATGATTATTGTTATGCTTTCTCTTGGATTTATCTCACAATTAACCATAAGGGCAAGTGTTTTTATATCGATCTAATAATATGTTGGTTACATTGGATGTATGACTATACTTAGCTCTTGCATAATATGCTAGTATGCATGGTGGTGTAGGTGCATTGTGTATTATGTTTGCATGACTAACATCATCATATAATTTTCTTTTGTTAGATTAGATTTGCATATTAGTATATATTTACTTTACCATATGGATTTATTATTTTGATGAAAAACATGGGTGATACACATATGCCTAGTGCACATTCTTCCAATAGTTGTTTTTTGGTGTGAAGAACACATTTCTATGTCCTAAGAGATTTTTGGAGTTATCATGACCTCCTCGTTTGAGTACATGGATCATGCGCTCTACCATGAACCCATGTCCCAGTTGGAGCCAAGTGTTACACACCAAAAGTGGGGACCCCTTGGACAGTTTATTTCCTAGCCATCTTCTTGAGATGACAACCAACATGCCTTGAGAGCAACCCATAGTTGATGTGACATGTCACTTTATCTCCGCTCCTGCTTAGTCATATGTCTCCTCGCCCATATTTCAAGAGCATGTGTTAGGTGGGAAATCCAACCCAAACAATATTTTTTTCATTGTGAAATTAGGTGATTATGCTTTTTTTCATTGGGTATTTTGGGCATGACTTATTAGGAAACTTGGAAGAAGGAAGGGCTTCAAGCGTTGTTTTGTTCCCTCACCTTAAATGGGGGGTTAATCTTCAATCCTATTACTATGGGATCTCCCATATTGGCCTATGGATTTAGGAAGGGCACTACTTGGGAAATATAGATTTTGGTTGCGTGGTATCGTTTTCATGTTCCACATTTTTCACTCCCATCTGCACATTACAAGCCCTATTTCATTATTTACCTTCTTTGGTTCTGCATGATCGCTGGGTCCACAAGGCACTGAAACACCCCCTCCCCTTGTCCACATATCTGGGTAAGGCTTGGAAATGTTTCCCTAGAGGTTGATGCAACTAAAATAAAGCTAAAATCATATTATGGCCACAACCAAGAAACAAAAGAAAAGAGTATTCAGAAATATGTCTTCTGGATCCATCACATAAATCTTTTAGATTGTCGACGCATTTAAAACCAACTAATCTAGTTCATCTTCAGGATGATTAGACACACATCGACAATCTAAAATATTTATGTGGTGGATCCAAAAGACGTATCTCTGAATAAATCTACTCACAAAATCCTCCATTGAGATAGAAACTAATATTATAAAATGCAAAAGATGGTTGGGATATTAATATAACACGTGGGAAAATGCCAAACATGAGCTATCCCTTATCATGGCCATCACCCTCATTCCTAGGTCCCATGAGCGCCCCTTACATCATTAGGGAGCCCATGCATATCCCAACCCATTATGGGTAACGAACTACCCACCTTAAGGGGGTAATAACTACTTTACATCATTCACAACATGCTCTGATTTCCTGGAGCCCTGAGCAGTAATACAAAGAAAAATTATAAAAAAATGAAAAAGGAAAATAAATAGGGTGGAAAAACAAAGGATGGGGTAACTCATGTATCCACGTTTTCTTCCTCCTACATCTATATACCCAATATGTGGGCATCCCTCATTATTGTTATCCTTGTACCCATAGCATCTGGCCTTGAGACCTCTATTTCCCATCCATTTCATCGCCATTCACATGCCACTTATTAATTAAAGGATGTGCCAGGGACTTCTATTTCTCCTTAGGGGTTGGTAACACCTAATAAGGGCATATATTAACCACTCTTACCTAGGGAGATAATATGATTACTAGATCAAACCCCCAAATTTGGAAGAGAAGCCACATATGAAGTCTCAATGTGCCCTTGATTAACAACTTGGTTCACTTAGATGCACTAATGAATTATTGTACTTGATGGTGAGGATGTTCTTGGGTTATGTTATATTCTTTCCATGACTAGCCCCAGTAGTTAAGCTGGGGGGTTAGAGGGGGGGCAGAGCCCCCGCTTTCGTTGCGCCCGACGCAGTGGGGGGGTCACAGGGGGGTGGTAGCCCCCCTTTGCAGGGTTCGGGACAGTGCCGCGGGATTATTTTTTTGGACCCTATATTAGGTGGGCGGACCTACCTATGGTTTTGTGCATGGATTTTGCACATGGTTTTGGGCGCGATGGTTTTTGGTCCATGGTATTTTTTAGATCCGGTCAAGGGAACTATGGTTATGTTCTAAGCCAGGGTTAATGGATTGGGGTTTATGGATGCTTCGACATGTATATATATGTATTGTAAAATGAACATAATGAAAAATCAATCTGGTAGTCCTGGTTTTGGGATCCAGGGGAAATCTCTATGTATATTTGTTTTATGTGTTATGCTCTCGCCATTGTTTATTTCGGTTTTTAGAATTCTTATGCAGGTAATTTATGTATGGAGTTAAAACCTACAGATGCAACATTGGACATTGTGTGTGATTGGCAGGTTGTTTCATCATGAGTTGGGCAGCTTAACTATGGCCTAAGTGCACTAGAGGAGCATATGACACCCTCCAGGTGAAGTGTTGAGAGCCATAGGACTCTTATTACTTGTAGGACACTATTACTCCACTCCATGGGCACCTAAAACACAACAATAGTCTGCACCTTGTCCCACATTGTTCACGAGATGATTCACTTGGACTAGCTTTCCCCAACCGATTTAACAATGTACACATGGTTTGGTGGCTGATCTGAGGCCTAGATGAGGTGTGTCTCACCCTTTAAGATGTGGTAGGGATAGCACCATTATTTGAGCCCTCAACAATGGAGTAAATTTAGGTTATTCTATCACTAGGAGACCCATGAGACCCATTTTGCGCCCCAAACACAAAAATGGGGTGGCATGATGATTTGCATGGATGCTTAGGGGCCAACCCCTAGAGGATTATTTTTGGATCCCTCTTGACTCACTTTCACACAATGAGAGTTTAAAACATGCCTCCAAGAGGTCCACACAATGTTGACATCAAAATTTTAGCCCTCTTGTGGGTTTATCTTTATGATTTTGCATTAGCTATGTGGTTGACTTGCAACCACAATTATTTTTTCCTTCCATTTGACAACTAAGAGGGGTTTCTAGGCTAAATTAGTATTGATAGAACATGTATAAATAGAAGAGACCACATTCGAGTCTATTATTATCATCACACTTGGATTGGATCTCTTGAGAAGAAGTCACACTTGTTTCTTTGGTTATTGGAGAATCGTTTGGGATGAATTTTGACAATTGGAGCTAATTCAAATTTCTTCTTTGGAGTTGTTTCTTGGATCGGATAGATATATTGCATGTCATCTCGTAAGTGCTTAATGTATGCATTTTTCTCTCGAATTTGATTAATGTATGGATTTTTTGCTTCTAAAATGTGCTAATTGTTCCCTAATTATTAAAAATTATTTTTGGAAGGCTTTCTAGTTGAGTGTTTCATATATTATTCCATGTATTGCATGTAATGAATGTTCGTAGTGGAGGAAATTCTTGAAGTCTCCATGAAATTCCATTATTTTTGAAGTGGGTAAATTCTTAAACGTGGTACCTATGGCATCATTTTTAAGCCTCCTTAGAGACAATTTAGATCATCTTGAACATCCTAAGACTCCATATGCCCAAAGGAAAATACATTGATCCAAGTCCTTGGTGGTCATCTATACTTTTCATCTATATTTTTTCCTCTTAAAATTTAGTCATTTTAAGGCTAGGGAAAAAATCTAGGGCTTGCAACAAAATTTTAGGAATGAGACTTTTTGGGAATTTGAGAACCTAAACATCAATATTAGTGTCTACGCTACCATTTCTCTAAGTTTGGTGGGCATCCACTCAAGTTTCATCCATAAAATATATTTCCCTACGTGTTGCTCCAAGAGGGAAACCCTAGTTTCTCTTCCCTCAACTTGGGGACTTCTTTGAAGGTTTTATGAGCTTAGTACTTGTTGAGGTATATCTTAGGAAGCCTTCGCTCCTGAGCCTTGACCTTGTGAACACAAAAACCTCAAAACCCTCCATCTTGAGCCTTCCTTTCTAGGGATTTTCTTAGAGAGTGATTTGCTTCTTTGAAGCCTTGTACCTTTAATGATCCTCTCTTTGAAATGAGCTCCAGCTTGATCACTTCATGCCATATACCTAGCATATCTATTCTAAGTCATCTCCTTCCTACTAGGACCCCTCCCATCGGTGAAAGTCCATAAAGAGTAGGGGACCTTGGCTGTGGTGATAGTGGGCCATTGTTCCATTGTTAGCACTTAGTTTAACTCTTTGTCTTGTAGGGTTTCCCTCTCCAAGGCTTGCTAGAGTTTTTGGTAACACTTCCTATTACTTCACATATACATACTGTACTGAAATATTCCTACTATTATCTCAACAAGTTCATTAATCATGTCAGTTATATATTATTCTTGGAACCTTTTTTGTCAATGTATCTAAGACATCTATAAACTACTCATAAGCCTTTATAATTTATAATAGAGAATTTGAACATTCAAACACAACATCAAGACTTCGCATGTCACTACTATTGTTCTTTATATGTTATTAATAATGAAAGTTATTCTAGACATCAATTTGGACTAAAAACAAGTCCATAACCCCTCAAATACTGTTCACAACACTTCTTACATTTTGCTAGATCCTCAACATCAGTTGCTGCTAGTTTCAGGATATCAGTATCAATGAATTCCTTTAGTCCATTATCCTCTAGCACTACCTCCATGCAGTCCTTCCAAGCAACATAATTCAAGCTTACCTCAAGGGAATACTCGAGTCTTAGTCCATAGAAATCCATCCTTCTAGCTCTAAAGAATTGATCCTACAAATCTGATCCTCCTACAATGACAACTTCGAAATCTCTACTCTATAGTGAATCCAACTTTGATACCATGTAGAAATTAATGTGTAGATTCAAAACTACTCATGAAATTTACTAAATCATATGACTCGAAGCTACTCTATTGATTTGCGGAATTTAATTCACAATCTATAATAAAAATCATAGAATGCAAAAGGAAACATCCCACATGCACAAATATTTATCTAAGGGATAGGAACTTCTCAAAACCCCTTCCTATTTGTATTGCATTAATCAAATAATAGGGATGAATGCATATGCTTGCTCAAGCCTAAGCACAATCTGCAAGTGTATAAACTATTTATCTGCCTGACTGTCTGACTCTGGCCAACATTTAGCCAATTTTCAAGCCCTCCAAGCTCCTATTTCCTTGTGTTGTTCTTCCAGGAAATTAGCCCCTATTATTTAGGAATTTCCCACTATTGAATTGTTCAATTCCTTTAGGTCCTTCCTCTGACTACATGCACCACCTATACACATGGGAACATACTACAACTAATAGTAAACTGCCTTGGAATCTCCATCTTAACTGGGTAACTCAAATTATTTGCATGCAACAACTATTTTTGGATGATTGATCATTTAAATGGTTGATCATTGAGTGTGGTTGAAGTTCAACTTCCACAACTTAACCTCCACTATTTCTTCTAACAGTTAGAA
Organism: Pinus tabuliformis; assembly: GCA_031772625.1. NCBI lineage: Eukaryota > Viridiplantae > Streptophyta > Pinopsida > Pinales > Pinaceae > Pinus > Pinus tabuliformis. Next base: position 159,567,271 of record CM062809.1, on the reverse strand, counting down.
CTAGTTAAACTGACAATAACTTAAATTAACTGAAACAAATTACTACAAATTATAAATCAATCATACTGAACTGAACTCAAGCTTCCCCAAATCGAATTAAATCTATTAACAGAATGCCAAGTGACATGTCACCTTAGTTAACTACCTCCAAGATTTTTGCTGAAATAGAAATTCAAATTTTCTCTAGTTTGACCAAGGCAAAGTCAAACTGAGATTTTCTTGCTTCATTTTATAAACTCCCTCTCAGCAAGAAATGGATTATCAACCATCCCTATCCTACACCTGTGGAACTCAAACTTCCCTCTTGACAAGGCCTTTGTCAAAATATCAACATCTTGTTCCTTTGTTGGAATGTACTACAACAACATTATCCACCTTTTCACACAATCTCGTAGATGGTGGTACCAGATATCTATATGCTTGGATCGATCATGAAAAAAAAAATTTTTAGAGAGCCTTATGCAACTTTTATTATCACAGTAGAGCACAGTTGGATCCATCATCTCACCAAACAATCCAACAAGTATCTTTCTCATCTAGATCACCTCACATGTTGCTCGACTTGCAACCATGTAGTTTGCTTTTGCCGAGATGAGTGCCACAGATATTTTCTTCCTATTGTACCAAGAAACTGCTATGAACCCAACACTAAAAATGCCACCTAATGTACTCTTTTGGCCTGATGGACTTCCTACCCAATTTGCATCTGTGAAGCCACACAACTTCACTCCCTCTATCCGTCTGTAACAAAGTCCAAAGTGAGTAGTGCCTTAGAGATACTATAGAACATGCTTAGCTTCCTTCAAAAGAAGTTTGGTTAGCCTAACCATAGCTTGGCTCAACTGGTTGACTGCATATCACATATTTGGTCGTGTGTTCACACATGAGTGAACCCACCAACTATTGGTAAAAAGTAGCATCCACTTCCTCACCTGAAGTGGCATCCTCTTTCCTCTAGTTGGTCACTAGAGGGGTCTCCATGGGTTTACATATATCCATGTGGAACCTCTAAAGTATCTTGTTGGCATACTTTCCCTAAGAGACAAACGTTCCTCATCACCTTGTTATACTTCCAACCCAATGAAGTAGTGCATGAGACCCATGTCCTTCATTTCAAACTCTCTTGCAAGGTCCTCCTTGCAAGATCTGATCAACTACTCATCACCAGTTAAAATCAAATCATCAACATATAAGAAAATAATCAACAATTTACCTTCTATCAAAATATGGTAAAGGTTTGCATCTGCTTCACTTTTGATGAAACCCAAACCGGTGAGATAACTATTGATCCTGGTGTACCAAACACATGGTGCTTTCTTGAGACCTTACAATTCCCACTTGAGTATGCACACATGATACTCTCGATCAAAATTCTGGAAGCCTTCTGGTTGCTCGTTATACACCTCCTCCTTAATAACTCCATTGAGGAATGTTGTTTTGACATCCATCTAGTGGATCTTCCACCCCATCTGTGAAACTAGAGCAAGGATTGATCTGATGGATGAGTACCTTGTTGTAGGAACAAAGGTATCCTCATAGTCAATCCCCTCAACTTGAGAGTAACCCTTGGCCACAAATATGGCCTTGTAATTTTCTATGCTTCCATCTCCTACATGCTTCACCTTGAAGATCCATCTCGAACCCACAAATTATTTGTTTGCTGGTCTTGGGACCACTTCCAAAACACTATTGTTTACAATGGATTTCTAATCCTCCACCATTGCATCAACCCATACTGGTTTCTCTACTGCTTCCTCAAAAGAGGATGGCTTAGTCTCTACTAGCTCAGTCATTAGAGCCATGTATCCAGTGTATCGATCTGGTGACCTTCTCTACTTGCATTGATTTGAAGGAGCACCCACATTCTTTCTTGGATCCTGGATAAGTATCTCAACTTTCCTGTTTCTTTTCCTTCTCTAGATGTTTCTGCTTGAGTGACTATCTCCACTCTCTTCTCCTCAATTTGTGGTTGCTCCACAACTTCTTGAGGTTCCTCCTTTGGAGCTAAATGCTCCTCCTCTAAAGGGATCTGAAGGCCCCTCTAAAGAGAGCACTGCATGGCCTTATCTTCATCAAATTTTACATCCCTTCACACGACTGTCATTCTGAGGGATGGAAAGTACACACAGTAGTTGTGGGGAGTTTTTGTGTAACCTATAAATGCCCCAAATTCTATAGTCAGTTCTAGCTTCTTCCTTGATTCTTTGGATACTTGGCAATTAAAAAAGGCTCCAAAGATCCTAAAGTGTGACACATCCAATTTCTTCCCCAAGAAATCCTCCTCTTGTGTAATCATGCCAAGAATCCGATGAGTACTCCTATTATGCAAATAGAAAATTGTGTTGCATGCTTTAGCCCACAAGTGCATAGGTAGGATTTGGTCATGCAACATCGCCCTTGTTGCTCCCATAACACTATAGTTATTTTTCTCAGCCACCCCATTCTACTATGGTTTGTGGGGTGTTGTCAACTCTTGTCGAATACCTTCTTTTGCACAAATTTTTTTAAACTCATTCGACATGTACTCACCTCCATTATTTCTCTTGAGAGCCTTCACCTTCTTACCAATTTATTTCTCCATCAATGCCTTGAACTCTACAAACTTGGAGAATGTGTCATCCTTCTTCCACATGAAGAAGATCCAACACTTCCATGACAAATCATCTACAAAGATAACATAATATTTGTGCCTGCTAGTGGAGGTTGTTGCGAAAGGTCCACAGACATCAGAGTGGATCCTTTCGAGGATTGCATGTGCTCTATTGTCCCGATCATGGAAAGTGGATTTTGTGTACTTCCCCAAGGTACACCCTTTGCATATGTTTTGCTACTTTAGTGCTCCTTTGGGGAGGCCTGTGGTTATCTGGTGCATGATCTTCAAACCACCATGATGAAAATGGACGAGTATTCCATGCCATAGTTAACTCACATTGCAACTTTGCACCTTCTTCGCCTTTTTTCTCAATGCAACATAATCCTCCACATCTAACTTGTACAAGTTCTTCACCCAAACTTGGATTTGATTCACTTGTCCTGTGGCTATGTGTCTCAGGAACACATTTCCTTTGTTGAAGATCACATCATAACCACGATCTTCCAAAACTGCAACGGACACAACATTCTTCTTTAGACCCAGAACAAACATCACATCCTTGAGTTTGAGAGCGGAGCCTGAATCCCTCTAAAAGGTGACTCCATCTCGATGTGAATCTGGAGATCTTTCTCCTCTAAACCACTGAAAAAATATTTATTTCCCATCATGTGGAATGAGGCACCATTGTCCAAGTATCACACACTCCCCATCACTATGGTGGCCATGCATGCAATGAGAGTAAAGTCAATATCAAACTGTGAAGGCAAGGATTTACCTAATTCTCCTCCTGAGGTCTTCTTGCTTGTCTTCTTGTGTGGAATCTTCATGGAATAGTGCCCAAATTCATGATAGTGAAAGCATTTGATTCTGGACAAGTCTTTTTTCTTTCCCCCTTCGCTGAATTCTGCTTTGGATTGGGATTTCTTTTGTTTCCCCTTCTTTGCCTTTCCATCAAAGGCACAATTTTTTTCATCCTCACCCTTGGATGAAGTCTCGTCTCTGGTATTCTTCCTAATCTCCTCTTGTGCCAAATCTGACCACAAGCATTCCCAATTTGGTAGTTTCTCCCTCTCATTCACCAAATCGTGGTAGTTGTGCCAGACCTTGGGAAGGCCTAAAAGGGCTAGGCTTACCAAATCATCCTCAACTACAGTAACACCAACTTGACCAAGTTCATCAGGACATTGTGTGAACCTTCTTAGGTACCGTGGAATGGTCTCGTTCTGATGCATCTTGATATTTCAAAGTTTTCCTTTGAGCTCTAGCTTCCTGTGGTCACTACTATTGTGGAACGGATATGTCAATGCTTGCCACATTGCATACAACGTCTCTTTCCCTATATATTTGAGACAATATGGTCTCGTACTCCCTCCAATATTATTCTCCTCACCTTGGCTACACACTTCTTCCATTCTGCTAGATCATGAGCATCGGTTGACGCTAGTTTCAGGATATCACTATCAATGAATTCCTTCAGTCCATTATCTTCCAAGCTCCAGCACTGCCTTCATGTGGTCCTTCCAAGAAACATAATTCGAGCTTCCCTCAAGGACATACTCGAGTCTTAGTCCATAGAAATCCATCCTTCTAGTTATGACGAATTGATCCTGGAATTCGATCCTCCTGCAATGACAACTTCAAAATATCTACTCTATAGTGAATCCATCTCTGATACCATGTAAAAATTAATGTGTATATTCGAAACTTCTCATGAAATTTACTAAATCACAAGACTCGAAGCTACTTTACTGATCTGTGGTAGTTAATTCACATTCTAAAACACAAATCATAGACATGAAAATGGAAACATCACACATGCACAAATATTTATCTAGGGGAAATCAATCGCTCAAAACCCTTCCTATTTGTATTTCACTAATCAAAGAATAAAGATGAATAAATATGCTTGTTGAAGCCTGAGCACAACTTGCAAGTGTATAGATTATCTCTCCGCATGACTATCTGAATATGGACAACACTTAGACAAATTTCTTCAAGCCATTCAAGCTCCTATTTCCTTACGCTATTCCTCCAAGAAATTAGCCCCTATTATTTAGGAATTTCCCCTATTGAATTTCACAATTCCTTTAGGTCCTTCCTCTGATTGCATGCACCACATGTAAACATAGGAATATGCTACAACTGATAGTACACTGCCTTGGAATCTCCATCTCAACTAGGTAACTCGAATTCTATGTGTGCAACAATTATTTTGGGTTGATTGATCAATTCACTGGTTGATCAATGAGTGTGGTTGAAGTTCCACTTCCACAACTTGACCTCCATTAGTTCTTCTAATAGTTAGAACTAGTTAAACTAACAATAACTCAATTTAACTGAAACAAATTGCTACAAAATATCAATCAATCATACTGAATTGGACTCAAGCTTCCCCAACTCGAATTAACTGAGTTAATTGAGTGACAAGTGCCATGTCACCTTAGTTAACTACCTCCAAGATTTATGTTGAAATAGAAATTCAAATTTTCTCTAGTTTGACTAAGGCAAAGTCAAACTGATATTTTCTTCTTATATTTTCAACAAATTAATTGTTCTACTTCAAGGTTTGCTGCTATAAATTACCACTTTCTCTCAACATGCCATTTGAAAAAATAAACCAAATAGAAAATTTGCATTTCGGGACTCGAGCTTGGGACCTATAGGTTCTTCACTTTGGTTTACATCAATTTCCCTGCACAATGATTCTTGTAAGATTATTTATTCAATCCACTATAGTTTATAGAAAACAAAAGAAATAATCACCTTTTGCTAGTCTATGTTTTCATGTGACTTTCTTTGTTTCTATAGTAGAACTTGTTATCACCTATAATACACCCAAAGTAGATGGAAATTTGTATCATCAATTAGTTGGTAGCATTTTGTATTTGAATTATACCCATCATAATATTTTCTTTGTTGTTGGTCTTGTTTTTTGTAGGATTTTAAGCACAAGTAAAAGAATCTAGATGTGACAAAAAATACATTAGCAATTGCAATTCAAAAATATAGAAGAGAGAATAAAAGATCACACTTTAGACTAAGAAACTAAAAGACCAATTCAAATTCATTTTTATAACATTACTTGACTGGAGTACAATTAAATTAAACTCTCATAGAGAGGACTAATGCACACCAAGTGCGGTTCCTTATGCATGCAAATCAATAGAAAAATAACTCTCCCGTGTTCCAGTTAACTAGATAAAAAAAATGGAATTATAAGTTCTAAAATAGAATTAGAGTAAACAACAGAATTGAATAAGGATATAATGAGCCAAAATTAAGTGATAATTGAAGAAATGACTCACATTCTACTCATAACTCTAGAAATATATAAACGTTTCCAAATAATACTAAAACTCAAGAGATAAGGTTTCCTAGAATAAAGGGATAAGTATATAAGGTTCTAGATAAGGATTGTACCTAGAAATAGGAAGGAAGCGTGCATTCATGGATAAGAATGCTAGGGATAAGGAAGTGTTCCTTAATGGATATATAGCCATGTCATTTCCTAGTCAATGCCCATTCATTGCCACATGTCATCCTACATGGGAACCCCTACTAAAAATAAACATGCTATAAATAATATCTACTAAGAATAGAAGGTCCTGATAAAAATAGGACCTACTAAAGGGTAGGAAATTTAGGGTAGGTAATGTGGATGTACACCAACACCCCCCATGAACTACAATTGGTATATACACAATAATTAAACCCATTATTGTTCAATTGTGTTAGGTACTCAAGTATAAAACAACTATATGACTCGATAATTTACAACCATGTCAGGCACTCAAATACAAAAAAAAAATATGCAAAAAATAATATGAAAAAAAATGAGGTAAAGGGGGAAAAACTAATGGGAAAAAACCCACCCTCCCCCCTCAAAATATAATGCATATTATGCCTACTATGCAATTGTTATGAAGAAGGATTATGTTAGATATCATTTTTGGGATTAACTAACTACATAGAGTAAGTCAATAAATTATGACCATATCCATGAGTGTTAGTTTCAACTAACCAAATTTCTCATGATTTTGAATATTACACATAACACTCATTGCTTCGAATGATGCTCACAAGGGTGAAGAAGTGGGATTGGTACTAGCGAAATAAATTGTACAACATCAATAATCACCTCCTAGCCTTATAGTCAGTAACCATGACTTCCCTGGAGATCACCCATCCAAATACTCCTAGGGTTCAAGCACACAACTATGGAGTTTTCTCCATAATCAAGCCCACTTAGCATGCTACCACATTTGCAAAACTGTAGCAAGTATTGTATCATACGAACTATTCAGTTAGAACTTACTTCACTATTTCCTTATAAGCACGGGGATTTCACAATGCAACATATTAGATATCATTTTCGAGATTAACTAACTGTGTAGAGTAATTCATTAAACTATGACCATGTACATGAGTGCTAGTCTCCACTAACCAAATCTCTCATGATTTTGAATAGTATAACGACCATTGCATCGAGTGAATCTCATAGGGGTGACGAAGTGGGATTGATACTAGAAAAATAAATTGAATAGCATCAATAATCACCTTCAGGCCTTGCAACTGATAACCAAGACTTCTTGGGATGTCACCCATCCTAAGACTCCTTTAGCTCAAGCATGCTTGACTATGGAGTTTTCCCCACAATAAAGCCTGCGTATCTTAGTACCCCATTTGCAAAACCTTAGCAAGTATTGTACCATATGAACTATTCAATTACATCTTCACTCTTTTCATTTAAGCATGGGGCTTTCAACTAAACTATGGCTATATCCATGATTGTTAATCTCAACTAAAAAAATTCCTCGTGATTTTGGATAGTCCACATAACACTCATTGCATCAACTGATGTTCATAGGGTCGAAGAAGTGGGATTGATACTAGAAAAATAAATTACACAACATCAATCATCACCTCTAAGCCTTGCACCCAGTAGCCAAGACTTCTTGTTAGGTCACCCATCCAAAGACTCTTTTGTATTAAGCGCGCTTAACTATGGAATTTTCCCCACAATCAAGCCCACTTAGCTTGCTACCCCATTTGCAAAACCATAACAAGTATTGTACCATAAGAACTATTCAATTAGAGATCCCTTCACTCTTTTAATTTAAGCATGGGGTTTTGTAGTACAACATACAAGATATCATTTCAAGATAAACTAACTATGTTATTAGTTAATCTCCATTTATAGGAAATAATATAGTTGAAAAAGGATAGGGTGAGCCAAATATAAGTGATAATGAAGAACTCATAAATTCCACTCCTAACTCTAGAAATATAGAAAACCCCAAAAAATAAGACTAAAACTCAATAAGGTTTCTTAGAATAAAGGATAAGTGGATAAGGTTTGTCTTTAGAAATAGGAAGGAAGTGTGCACTTATGTATAAGGAGTCGAGCGATGAGGAAGTGTATATTAATAGATAAGATGTAGCCATGCCATTGCTTAGTCAATGCCCAATCACTACGATATATCATCCTACATGGAAACCCATGCTAAAAATAAACATATTATAAATAGTAATAGTTAAAAATAGCAAGACTACTAAAGGGTAGGGAATGTAGGATAGGTAATGTGCATGTACACCAACGTTGCCCATTATATACAAATACCTTATGGAAACCATTATAACAAAACAAAAAGGGTACTTCAATATCTAAAGGGTAGAAAATGTAGGATAGGTCATGTGAATGTGTTGGGTAACTAAATTATCATTATTATTACTATTTCTTGACATATATTTCATCCATTTCCACCGTTCTTTTATCATGTTATTTATCGTAATTCATCATATAATTCCATTTCATAATTATTTATGCTCTTGTGGATAAGTAATACATATTCTTCTTTATTTTTAATAAATTGATGATTATTATGCATGATTTTTCCAATGATGGTTTATTAATTAATTTTTTATAGCATTACTCATGATTTTAGCCTCCAATATCTCTTCCAGATTGTAAATTTAATCTTCAACTCATAGTCAAATATTCTAATATTTCAGGAAAATGAAGATGAATATTGCAAATCCGAGACAAGGATTTTGTGTAGAATGGGCCAAATTAGTTTAACTTAAAGAATATTTCCAAAATTTGGTATGGATTGGTAGAAAACACACGGTTATCTAAATGTGATTTTCCCATATTTGTTATTGTGGTCGTTTTCCAATTTTCCTTAATTGCAAAATCAAATTCAACTTGCTCCAATTGATTGATGATGGAGAGATATTCTAGATTTAATCTTACTGATTAACTCTTTGTAATCAATCCAAAATTGTAATGGAAACTCATTATGTTCAGTTTAGTTGTAATTATCTCTTTTCTCTATGTATATTTAAATGAAAAAATTAGAGAGGGGGATGGACAATTATTGAATCAGAAGCAGGGCTCGGAGCTTTATTGTATCTATTTCTAATTTTTAATGAAAGGATCTATCAATGGAATTTTATAATTGTGTAACTGTAATCTGATCTAAATTATTTTTCAAGGCAGAACTAACTCTTAGGAAGTTGGTCCCACTACCTTAGACGAGGTGATGCCTTGAGCATATAAAGTAGTTTAGTTGTGTGCCTGTTTCGTTGAATTTCAATTGTTGTTCTTTAAAGTACATTTCCTTTTTTTTTAAGTAATTTGTTGGTTGTCGCATATTCCTGATTTGTTGTTTCCTACAATTTCTATATTTTTATTAATTTATTTCTCTAGATTATCATTTGAATTTTGTTGGGTGAAATGGGTTAAATTTCCAATTCAACAAGGGTTGGTTTAATTTAGTATTGATTCAAGTCATGTGATTAGCATAATCCTTTTTCTTGTCATTTACTTTCTGCCTTTTAAATTTAGTATTGTCATTTTATTTCTTGTTGAATGAGATTGATAGTGTATAATACAATCATGTAGAACCAGTGTTAGATGTTGGTAGTTGCTTGCATATATTTTTTTGATTTTATTGAAATAAAAATACACTGCTAAGGTTGATAACTAATGTTCAGGGGATTTGTTGTTTTTTTATTAAGCAATTAATTTCCCCAACATTTTGGTGGCGTTGCCGAGGAGGCAATCAAATAACACTACCATACTAATACTTGGTTGTAGAGGCATTCCTGACTCAGAACCTATGCATGCACCCTAGCTAACTTGTGGTGAGTTCTACCCTTTATAGGTAGTTTCAGGTCATATAACATGCACTAATAAAAGTAGGAACTTTAGAGATAGAATTTTGAAAAAGAGAAAAATATTATGATTTGACTCAAGTGGTGATGTAAGCACCACCCATTCCACTAACCAATTGTCGGGAAAATTTGACGGAGGAGCCTCACAGTAGCACATGAATAAAATCTTCCATTTTGGAAAGAAATGTAACTCATTTCTACTTTTGAATTCCCTATCGGAGATCTAGGAGGAATGACATAAATGCACATAATTCCCCCATATGCTCTGCCAAATTTTCATGGTTTGGAAAATGAAGATCCAGATACATTCTTATTTGAGTTTGAAGTACTTTGTAGGGGATATCATTATTGTACTAATGCTCAAAGGTTGAAAGTGTTTCCTCTTACTCTCAAAGGAGAAGCTCTCCATGGTTCATGAGCCTTGGTGGGAACTACATTCAAACATGGGAAGACATGAAGAATATATTCTTGAAAAAGTATTAATACTATTTCAAATCCAATGAAGATATTTTTTAGAATGAGACAAGGGGAAGGTGAAAGCTTGGAGGACTATGTGGAAGGATTTCAATACAACCTTCAGAAATCAAAGCACAAACAATTAGAAAAAGAGACCTTGAAAACACTCCTTAAAGGAATCAAAGTTGAATTTTTAGAACTTTTAAATATGATGGGAAAACGTGATGTTTTTAAGCTATCATATGATGATGGTTTTGAATTATGCATAAGGTATTAAGAGGAATCCCAAAGCCTGGTAAGAATTCTATGAGATCTTTCTTCTTTCTTTTCTAAATCTACTACAAGAACAAGAGATATAGGAGTTGAAATCAATGATTTATTTGAACATTTTAAAGTTGATTTTATTAGCTTTCTAAATTCACAATTGGATGTTTTTCAGTTTAAGAAAAAATAAAAAATAAAATTGAAGAAGTGTTTTTCCCCTAGTCCCGAAAGGAACATCCCATGGATAGTTTCTCTTTCTTACATGGGATGAAAACAGCATATCAAAGAGATCGATAAGTTGCAACAAGCTCACAAACATGGAAACCATGGGCTACATGTATGGTTAAAACACTTTCTCTCCATTCTCTTACTTGCATGATCCATTATGGAATACTTTTGTGTAAGGGTATCCATGTCAATCTCAATATAACCTATACCAATCTTATATGCAATTTTTGCATGACTCATATTATGATTACATGACTACTCTCCTTCATCTTGTAGCACAAAAAAACCATCCATATTCTTTACCATATTTCAACAACATATTTCTTGTCTATCAAAATCATCCACATAACCCAATCAATTATATAATCAAAATGCTCCATGCCCTACATAATTTCCTGCTCAACTCATTCCACACCCTCACAATAATTAACTAGTACAACATGAATACAGTGTTGAATTGAAAATTTTCCCAACCTTCCCACCCATTATATCTCACTTGCACCATTCCAAAAAACTTATAATGAGACTGGGAAGGTTTCAAATCCAAAAATTGCATAAGTTATGGAATAAAATGAGGTTTCTTCTAGTCTATATCAACAAGTTGTCGAGATCAATAAGACATTAGAAACTGAAGAACTTCACGATATGAAAAATATGGGAAATCAAGAAAGTAAAGGCTATATTGAATATTGGTTTTACTCTGTCATTTTCTTGCAGCATCACTCCATCCTTCAACAATTCTTGGCACCATCCTTTCAAGGAAAGTTGGTCTCTCATACCCTAGTATTTACTAACATGTATTTTTCAAATTTGAGTATGTATATACTTGAGGCCTTATTTCGAAAATAGCTCCACTAGAAGTACTCTTATACATAAGCATATTTTATTTTTCAAATTAGAGTAGGTTAGTGTAGAAAATAGAATAAATAAAGAGAGAAATAAATAAATTTCTTTATGTGTAAAATTAATTGTTTTTGTTGCAACACGTTATAAAAATTAACATCGGTGATAAATATTTGAATGTATTTATGTATATAGATGTATTATATTGAAAATAACATTCATACAAACACTTATATCCATTTTTATCACAATTTTGGAAAAAAAAATGCTTGATTATTATATCTTATGGCATGCAGGCTTGATGAAATTTATGAAAAAACCATCGGGACAACCATGTTTTGAGGGGCCAATTGAGCATATTTTCAAAAACATTTTCTATCCTAGTTATCCCTTTATTTCTACTTTCTAATCCAATTTTAATCACTCAATTTGGATTTTAAACGAAAACGTTATGACCAAAACATTAGCAGGGCATCTAGTAGGTAGATCAAGGACATAATTGAGACAATCAGTTCTTGGATGCTTAAATGACTACATTTTTCAAACCTATTTCTATGGTATATTCCCATATTAATCTAGTTTAGAAGACAATTTGAATCACTCAATTTCGATATTGTATGAGAAAGTTATGACCAAAACACTAACTGCCTATTGTAAATCAACATTCTTAAAACTCTGTTTTTTTGCTATTCATTGGAGTATTTGACCCATCAATTATTCTTGTCTTCAAAAACTGTTTCTATTGAATATATATACATGAATATACTTTAGTATCCAATATTAATCAGTTCAATTCATCATTAAATGAAAAAATTATGTAAAAATTATCAACTGTTGGTCTAAGATGAGAAATCGAAATTAACTTTGTTATGTACGTTTTTATGAGTAAATTTAGAATATCATCTCATGGAGATATCCCTCTGAATTCAATTTCATTTTTCTTTGGAATCACTCAAATCAGATGAAAACAAAGAAGTTTTGATTAAAATATTGCTGGTTAGTATGGTTGACCACCACCCTCCCGCGGGTAATAAATGAATTTTAATTTGTTATTTATTTTTGTGGATTTGTTTTATATAGTAACTAATTGTTACTTTTTTTCATATTTATTCCCATACACCTATCTTCTTCCATAATTTCATTTTTTATTGCAAGTAGATGCTCATTTTTTACAAGTCCCGGGAGTATAAAGGGGGTCCATTATGAAAAAGTGATTCTTGAAGACAGTGTTAATGAAATAAGGGCATCTCATCCAAGCATATATTAAAAAAATTAATATCATATGATGTTGAGTCTTTTTAGGTGTCGATCTAAAAGAAAATTGGATCATAAGAGCTTGCTACAAAATTGCTCCCATTATTTTCCACCAACACGAAGAAAACAACGTGAAGACTTTTCCATTACTTGACGAATTCATAACAAGAGAAATGAAGAATTGATTTCCATTTGAAGATCCAAGTCATTTCCGCAAACGCATTTTTCCAAAATATCTTTTGTTTCCTTTCATTCACCATTGAAAAATTGTTGTTCCCTCAGGAAACAACATTGCTGCACCCGAAATCACAGTTGTTGTAACTTAAGTTATTTACTTATTTATTTATGGTTGTTTTCAATAAAGTGTTGTCTCTTTTCTGATTTTTCCTATGTTTTTGTGTTTCAAATGTTGTTTCCTTCAAAGTTGTGACTGTCATTTCCTTCAAAGTCACAATTTTTGTTTCCTTCAAGGTTGCAATTGTCGTTCCTTCATCAAAATAAAAGAAGCAAGTTTTTTATTTTTATGTTGTTGCCCCACATCTATCCATTTTTCCCCCAGTCTTATCAAGTATATGGTTGCCTTAGATCTAATATGAAACACTCTTATGGTAAGTCTTGTAAGGAATGATTCACTCTTAATTCCTCATTATTTTGTAAAATGACGATGTTTATTGATTGGCTAATCGTTCTCCACGCTGTCATGCCAAGATAACCCATTGAGTCAGTTTGTGGGGTGGGGTGGGTGTGGGGGGGGGGTGCGACGGCGTGGGGGGTGAGTTGTCACAACCATGATTGATAATTCATAAATGATATGGGTAGTTTTGAGCTTGTAACATGCAATTATGGTACTATTGGATAAATAAATTTCGAATCATAATTGTTACCCGAGTCACAACTGTTGTTACCTTAAGTCGTGATTGATGCTACCTGAGTCACAACTGATGTTACCTTAAGTCACGATTGTTGTTACCTGAGTCACAACTATTGTTACCTTAAGTCACGGTTGTTGTTACCTTAGTCACAACGGTTGTTACCTTAAGTCACGATGTTGTTACCTGAGTCACAACTATTGTTACCTTAAGTCTCTATTGTTGTTACTTGAGTCACATTTGTAAATACCTTATGTCATGATTGTTGTTACCTTATGTCATAATTGTTGTTACCTAAGTCACAACTCCCATTATCTTAAGTCATGATTTTGTTACCTGAGTCATGGTTGTTGTTATCTTAGGTAGCAGTTGTTGTTACCTAAGTCATGACTGATGTTACTTAAGTCATAATTGTTGTTACTTAGTCACAACTTCTGCTAATTTGACTTATTTTCATGATTTTGTCCCATTTACTTGATTTGATACTTGTAGGTTTTTCATATCTTTCTCTCCTTGGTTTTGAATGGGGGAATACTTTTAATGTTCTAGGTCCTCTTTGGAATGATGATTGGGTAGTCAGTTTATCTTTGTTTATCTATAAACAAAATCTTGTCTTTAAGGGATAATTTTTCAAAATATTATTTCATCATGCTAACTTTCAAATTTCTTAATTTTTCAAGTCCCTGATTTTGTAAAATTTATGATGATTACCACAAAATTGTATTTAAATATTTCTGTCACTATGTAATGTATTGTTCCTTAACCCAAACCTTAACAAAGAAAAATATATTGATCAATAGTCATTTTAAGGTTATTATTTTTCGAGAAGCAAGATTATCCAAGTTGAAAATGGTTACTACAATTTTTTTTTTGTCATCCCTAGCTCTTAAGGAGATGACTTGCCACCCCATCTATTAAGTAACCTTTTGTTGTTTGACAATAACCATAGTTTAATTTTAAACATAAATAGTCAACTAGAGGATAGGAGGTCTCATCATGAGCCGACCTACCATGATCATAGGTCCTAACAAAGTGACAATACCACTACTGGTCACCAAGCCAAGGTAATGGCCTTCGTCATAAAATTGGAGGATAAGAGGTCTCATCACAAGCCGATTATTCACTTTTGTTAGCTCCCATGAATTACATTGTTATTAACTGGTTACCAAGCAAAAACAATGATTTTCAGTAGACATTTAAGTAAATTGAAATGCTTTTGTAACTATGTATTTAATTCTAATAGATGAGACACGGACATCTCAATGGGTTAAAAACACATCCCTGTCGAGGCTATGGACATTTGTTGGCAGCAATGGCCATGCCTATGGTATAGACGTTAATTCAATACTATGATCTATTTGGTTACCTTTTTTCTCGAAACTGATTGTCGATAAAGCCTATTGTTACATATATAAGGTTTGCTAGAACTCATGGTTCATGGGGTAATATTTAATCAATTCTTAGATGATGAGGTTATGATTTATATATTTTTTAATGAGTTCTAAATATTCACTTTGCATGTTAGAGACGAAAATTTTAGGATATTTGAGATTTGGCATTTTGTATCATCTAATCTATCACTCCTTTATTTTACAAGTTTCATATCTTTAACCAAAGATAGTTGCTTTTCCCAATCAATAGTCATTTATTTGTAGCTTAATAACACTAATATTATTTTGGGGTAGAATAAAGAGACCAAATTCTGATTGTGAATTCTAGGTAATTGGTCAGATCTTGAGAAGAAAAGACCAAGATAACTAATTCATCCCATGTATCACCATTTGTGTGCCCCTAACAACCAAAGTTGATGGGTCTAGGGAATGCATATTTTTATCATAATTTTTACCCTATTTTATATTCCCTTTTTATCCATTATTATCCCATGGCATTCACAACATGGTTATGTCACTTTTACATATAATGAGGTAATTAAGGTGATGAATTACTGATTGAGGCTACTCCTGAGATGTGTTATAGAAATATTGATGACAGGGAAACTAATCAGTTTGGGTGAAGGAAACCCTTCTACACTTTATGATTATTTCCTTTAAACTTGCATGGCTTCCATCTTCCACATCATTTTTAGCATCAACTTAGCTTCAACAAATATCAGTCCATCCATACCATTCCATGCTTTCACGAAGGAAAAAATTGAGGTAAAATAACATAATTTTGTGATTTATTAAAGTTTAGAAGAATTCCACGCAAAAACCACTAAACATTATTCACTCATATTTTAAAACCATTATTTCCATTTCTTTACCACTCCCCATTTCCTATCTTGATTATGCCATTAATACTCTTTATCATCCATCGATATCCTTATTCATTCTCAAAACCTCCCTTATTCCATGTTGTTTTACACCAAGCTGAGTTTTCAACAACGATTATAGAAACAACCTCAAATTGTTTTTTAATGTAGCATGAGGGCATGCCAATTCTCTAGTTTGGAGGAGGAATTTCAATGCATGATGGATGTTTTCTCTTTTCTTCCTCATTTAAGGCATACCATTTCATTTTTATGAAATGCAAAAAATTGATTTGCATATATATTTAAAACTATGAACTAGATTCTTATGATTTTTGGACAACAAGAAGGTATCATAAAAGTACACAAACCCATAAAATTTCAAGCTAAATCAGTTTATAAGACTCCAAAATCATGCACTGTCACCTACAACCATTTCGATGATATCTTGAAATTTGTGAATTGGATTGCTTTGATTTTTAGTATGGAGAAGTATTAATGTAATATGAACAAACCTGTAAAATTTCAGGAAAAATTGATTTATGGTTTTTGATAAATTAAAAATGTTGGTTTTAGTTTGGGCTGACCCCTACAACCATTTCGATGATATATTGAAATTTGTGAATTGGATTGCTTTGATTTTTGGTATGGAGAAGTATTAATGTAATATGAACAAACCTTTCAGGAAAAACTGATTTATGGTTTTTGATAAATTAAAAATGTTGGTTTTAGTTTGGGTTGACCAAGGTTCATAGTTTACTGTGCACCAACAAAACCCTTAATCCCTGGCCCTCTCGACAATGATCTGCAAGAAGATCGCAGTCTCACGCAAAGTGACTACGGGAGGATGGAGAACCAGGTTTCTACAACCTTGAGGGATGATGTGATGTGGTATTTTTATGTCCTTTTATCCTTAACATACACCTATTACTTCACAGGGCTAGATTATCTACTTAACCATGTCATTAACAACCATAAACACTACTGCGCAGAAGTAAAATATAACCAAAATACTAAATAAAAAGCAAAAGATGCATAATAATCATACACAATTTATGTCCATGAAAACTATACTTCTTATATTAATTCTTTGGAACAACGTACAAATCCTTGACCTGCGCACCCAGCTGTAGGTGTCTTCACACTCAGCTACAGACTTTAGGTCTTCGTGCACTTAGTTATGGAGCCTTTTCTTCAAGACCCAAAACAGATTACAAAGAAGGGGCTTCGACCCACCCCAAAGTCCCTAAAACATCGCATGGTACATAGCTCCGTGATGCCGCACACTCCGCTCCCTAAAATGCAGAGTTTTGATAAAAACTTGGGCCAAGTTGGGCAACACCCAACAGGCCCCCAACACTCACATGTGAGTCATCCTGAGTAACTCAGTTGGTTTGCCTCAAATCTTTGTTGCGATGTTGTTGTAGGCAACGTTGTACTATTGTAGTATCTCTATTATCTGCTTCTCTTCTCTGTGCACGTATTCCAATAGTGCCTCTGTCATTGGTCCTGCAGTCTTCAACAACACTACTTCCTTTTGTCGAAGCTCCTAGAGCTTCCCATCCACTTCCTGCGATAGTTGGAGAGCCTCATCCTGCCATGGTTGAGTTCTCTCCGTCAAAATTTTCTCTTCTCTTCTGAGTTCTTTGATCTATTTCTAAAGTGCCTTGGCTTCAATGATTCTGGAGAGCTTCTGCGAGACTAGAAAGGTCTTCTCAGTTATCTGAACCTCTTCTAGCTTCTTTTGCTTTTGTTGTATGTTGTCTTCTATATTTGTATGTTCGGATCTTCCTGCAGCGAAGTCCAAATCTGCACTGTCTCATCCAATAATTTTCCACACTCTGCACTGTCTCGAAGATGCTTGTCACTTCAATATTTAGGTCTATCTCGCTCTGTTTGCACACTTCTGGTGGCGTGGTTTGCTACAACTTCATTTGCATCTCATTGATCTTTACTTCATATTTGAACTGCACATCCGTGATCCTCTTCTTTGATTCCTTGATTGCAATGCCAAGCTTCGCGACCTTATCTTCTACTGATTCCTCCTCGCGAACATCAATTTCTGTAACTTCCCTACAAGTGACTTTGACCACCTCTTTCAATCTCTACTTCTTTAGCCCCACCTGATCCTTATCCTTGATGGCTTGGTCGAGTAGTTTCTTCAGTGCAACATGCTCTTGTTCTACGTGAATATTTAATTGTGAGGTGTGATGTTCATGCTCCTTTATCTCATTTGCGATGCCTTGGTGTATTTCACGTAATACTAGAATGGACAGTGCTACCATGTTCATATTGACATGATCCCTAACTTTTGCCTACTGTTTGACTTCAGTGGAGTCAAACTGCAGAGCTTCGATAGGCATTTGCATTATCCTCATCCCAAATGTCGTCTTTATTAGTCTTTCTAGATGGAGTCTTTGGCCTATCTGCGCTGGTTGTCTGGATGTTTGTGCCAATATTTTCAATTCTACAACACTCTGCTCAACAACTATCAGGAACGCGTTCTAGCGATCCTCTATTTTGATCCATGACTCTGCTGTGACTTCTTGAAATTTCTCCCCAATTTCATCTAGGTCCCCATCAGTAAGGACCATTGGCAATGCGCCCTTGGATTTATCTTATTTCTGCTTCTTTTGCTTCTCGGTGAAGTTCCGCTTTGTATCTTCCTCTTTCCTTTTTCTATCTCTGTCTGCTCCCTAGTCTGCTCTTTGTCATGCTCTAGCTCTTGTTCATCCTTGTCTTTATCCTTTCCACTTGGTTCCCCATGCTGTGAAGTTTCTTCCTCTGTTTCACTATCTCCTGCATCTTTCTCCATCACAGTCATCCATTCTATGGGCCACTATTGTATTAATGTCACAAGATCATCTTCAGTGACTAAGTATGGCAGAGGATGCCATGTCTTCATTGTATCCTTTCGAGCCTGTATGTAGATCCTATGAAAGTATGCTTTGAACTTCGCAACAGACTTATATTGTTGGTATAAGCTTGGTGACAGTCTAGGGTATTGATTTACCACCATGTGTAAATCCATGTGATACAAGACAAAGAATATTATGTTCTCTTGTGCTCGCGATGTCTCCTTGGTATACCAGAGTGAGGCATACTGCACGACTTCACACACATCTTCTTCTACTAGAGGAAATTGTGTATCCTCCAGCTCCTTCCATGCCAACAAGGCTATGATCAAAATTAGCCATGTGTAATGAAAGGTCTTACCTTCCTCCTAAGCTTCTCGACAATCTTCTAGGAATACTCTACATAAATATCTGACCCAGTTGTGTTGGACCTCATTATTGCACTGGGTAGCTAAGGAAACAACTGTTGCAGGGAGTTCATTAGCTTGGAATTTTCGCATAATCTTCCCAACTAAAATATGCACACAAAGTGTACTCCTTGGTCACTGATTGAATTTATGTCGCAGCCTCACGTTTTCTTGACCAAGCCGAGCTTGTCCTTAATGCTCTGTGCTATCGCTCTATCCCAATCCTTACCCACAAAATCTTCAGTGGGGTCCCTTCCTTGGTATGGAAACCTGGTAATCTGCGATATTAGCATCTCGTCAATGGGGATCCTCTTTCCCAACTAGAGGCATCCGTCATGCACCAACACGAGCAATTATCTTACGCAGGCTATGTTAGGTGTACTTCTGCCAAAGTGCGGCATGTTCAACATGTTCAGTAAGCCTGATCACTCTAACCCTTGCGCCCATTGATGTGGTTCCAATATTTTTACTCCTCTCTCTAGATAATGGATCTGCTTAACGTACCTACTTGGTGTGAACTATGGGTATTTGTTTCGGTCGTTGAAGTCATTATCCTCGAACTTAAATTGTGGGATTGTTTCGAGAAATTCTCCTTCAAATGGTATCTTCTCTGGTAGTAATGGTGTAAATGTGCCATACTTCACATCCTTGGAGTCTTTGACTGGTTTGGCGTTGGGTTTCCTGGGTGGTAAATATGGTAGTAGCTGGGACAGAATTGTTGCACTCTCTGTCTCCATCTGCAGTTGTTCTGCTTCTTCTTTGTTGTCTCTTACAGGTTGGGCTTCTAGCTATGGTTCAACAGGCTTCTTAGGCTTCTTTTTTCTCTACTCCAGAGTCAATTTCTTCATTGGAAATCTTCGATGCGAGAGAGGTGACGTCGTGGGAATACCAGATGGTGTTGTAGCTTCCATAATCCCCCCTATACCTTTCTCTTTGAAGATGCAGATGAGCTCTTCAGTGTTCATGCAATAGTGTGACTTCTGCAATTTCTCAATACTTAGCGATTTTTGAGCTCTCAGACAGTAAAGTGCTAAAATCTTGGCTAGACACAACATTTTATAACGCTCCTAATATTCTAACCCCATCATTACTTTAGATCTTGCTTGGATTTTTTTTATTAACTGCATATCTATCCCTAGATCCTTGCCAACCTATCTTCATAAATGAAAATTTCCACTCCCCCAACGATGAATTTTTTTTAACCGTCATATTTCCAGAAAACTTTGATGCACCTTTCATTGTAGTGAACAATCCTTCTTGTGTCACGGTTCTTACGAACTGTGACATACTCCTAACTATCACGAAGTAACCCTCCTTTGTCGAATCTCTTTTCTGCAGCGTAGTTTATAGTCTAGTGCCCACTTTCAACTACAGGTGGCACTAAGAGTTTCCTCCTTTCTTTTTAGAGCGAAGCTACCATGGCAAGGTTGTCCCTATACAGTTTCAACCTGCTACCATTCACCCTTCCTGGTATCAATTCTCCATTCAAATTTGCCAACTGAACTACACCTTCATCCGTGATATGCTTGATGATATAGGGTCCCAACTAATGCATCTTAAACTTTCCTGGGAACTTCATGAATTTACTGTCATATAGAAGGACAAGATCTCCTTCCTGGAATGTCTTCTGCTTGATATGTCGGTCGTGCCAAGATTTTTCTCTTGCTTTCTACACCTGCTGATGAAATCCTGCTACAAATTTGTCTTCCTCTAATGTGAGCAACTGCGTCATTCTTTCCTCCATTATGTTAGGGTTGACCATGTCTGTAAAGGCTGCAATCCTTAAGCTTGGCACAATATACTCCATGGGCATCACAACTTCTTGCCCATAAACCAACCTGAAAGGTGTCTGGCCTGTCAGCTTCTTGCATGTGGTTCTATAAGCCCATAACACCATTGTAATTCTCAGATCATGGTCATCTATGTTCACATTGCACACTTTGGTTAGTTCATTTTAAAAAATCGTGTTAAAATCTTCGACTATGGCATTTGCCTAAGGGTGATATGGGGTTCTCTTCCGATGATACACTTGGAATTATCCCGTCACCGCCTCAATGGTCTTATTCAGAAAATGTGATCCTTGATCACTCATCAAGACCTTTGGACACCCAAATCTGGACAAACTATACTAAAAAATGAACTTAGCAGCAGTTTCTGCACTGCAATCCCTTACATATTGTGCCTCAACCCACCTTGTCAAATAATAAGTTGTTGTGACTATATACCTTGCACCAATTTTCTTCTCAGGTGGGTTAATAGGTCCAATGAAATGAATGGCCCATTTTTCGAAGGCCTACAATGTCACCTGTGGTACCAATGGCACTTTGTCTCTTCTTGATGGCTTCCTAGTTCTCTGACATACATCACATGATTTACAATAATCCTTTGCATCTTTAGGTAGTGTGGCCCACCATAATCCTACTCTTAAAACATTCTGCATAGTAGCCTTCCTTGCATAATGTCCACTAGCTATGCCTCCGTGAGCTTCTACCAAAATTGTAGATTTTCATGTAGATTCACAAGCTCATGTAATCTACTAAAACAAGAAATAAGAATCTACTTCTACTCTTTACAGCGGAAGAACATAAAGATCGAGAAAAACAATAATCGACAAGAGGAAGACAAATCAATGGCACATAACACAATAAGTATCTGGGGAAAGCCACATCTCAAAACACCACTATATGTATTGCATTAATCAGAAATCCAAGATGATAATAAAATGCTTTTTCTCACAAGAACAATCCCAACACTCAGTATGATCAATCTCCAACTCACAAGCAAACTCTTGGCCAACACTTAGCCAATTTTACAGCTCTCTAAGTCCCTATTTCCTTGTGCAATTCCTATGGTTGATTAACCCATCTTAAAGGGAAACCAATGCATCCAAAAATGTGCAATCCCTTCAAGGTTAAGTTCCTAATTGCATGCACCATCTATACAACTCAAAAAAATATACAACTGATAGTACACTCTCCCTATACTCCAGTCTCAACTGGGTCTTTCTCAGTATCGACATGCATGAGTTTCTGATGAGGGAATCTTCAGTTAACTAGAGTAGCACTAGTTGATGCATTAGTACACCAACTGACTGTTAACTCACTATTAGTTCCTCAAACAGTTTGGAATTAATTTAACTTAACTTAACTTAGTAAACTTATTTATCTAATTACAATTCACAATTAACTCATTCTGGACCCCTATAATATAGGGAGAACATATACATGACTTCAAAAAGACTTCCAACTCAAAATTCCTAAGCTAATTAAGTTTAAACTTAATTAACTATTTACAAGTTGCTATGTGAATGGAATTCAACTTTAATCCTCAGTTTAATTCAAGGACAAATCAAATTGGAATTTCTGGATTCTATTTTTATCCTTTCTTGTTGCTATTTTCAAAACTCCCTCTCTACAAGAAAGGAATTCAACTCAATCCAAATCCTGAACCTTTGGAATGTTCTTCATGCAACACTTCTCTCTAGTGTTGTTTCTCTAGCAACTCTAGAAACAAAACACATCCAACTTGAATCAGGATGATGCCTTTGTCATCAAAGTCTCTGACCGTTATTTCCTCTATAAACTGAAAACATTGCGCTTCTGTTGACTTTGCCTTTCTGCACTATTGCCAACCCTTCTTCGTGCTTCTTTAGTATCTGACTGCTCTAGCCTCTGTCACTCTGACTATGATTGCATGAATCCCATTGATTCCTCCCGCTACTATGTACTTTGGGCTCTCGTAGAAATGTACGATCCATGAGATAAAACCTCTCAATGGACCCTGCCCAATTTCAGCCCTCTTGGGACTATCACTTCACATTTCCCCACCTCACACCTAGAGGTATGGATACATGTGATCCCTCTGCCCACCTAGCTCGAACTTTCCCCCTACTGGACGTCTCTGCATGAGTATATGCCTCCACTCGGTCTCCTCTCAGTTTCTCTAATTGTGGCTGCTCCACAATTGTTTGAGAATGCTTCTTCTCTGCTTGAGTGGATCTCTCCACTTGGTCTCCTCTTAGCTTCTCTAATTGTCCCTGCTCCACAATTTCCTGAAGTTGCTTCTAATATTTCTTCTGGGGCTACATGTTGAGATGTAATTTACTCTCCTTCTCACTGACCAAGTCTCTAACCTTTGCCTTTCTCCTCAAGGATTTTCATGCATCTTTAACCTCAAGAGCATACAGGTTCTGGACCCATGAACCGATATGTTTCACCTGTACCGTGGTAATGTGTCTAAGGAAAACCTTTCCCTTACTAAAAACCACATCATAGCCATGATCTTCCAATACCGTGACTGAAACAATATTCTTCTTTAGTCTTGGAACATACATCACATCTGTGATCCTGAGAGGGGAGCCAAACTCCCTCTGAAAGGTAACCATACCAATCCTCGTAGCTCTATACCTCTTGTAATCTCTAAGAAACCACTGTCAAGATACCACACGACTCCCATGGCAGTGTTAGCCATGCATGCAATGAGAGTGAAATCAAGCTCGAATTGTGAAGCTAGAGATTCACCTGTTGTGCTATTGTCGGCTCCCTCTTGCTTGCTTTCTTCTATGGGAAGTTCTTGGCATAGTTCTCGTGCTCGTGACAGTGAAAACACTTGACTTTCATCAAGTCCATCTTTTTTCCGCCCTCCTCACCTTGGGACTTCTTTCCCTTGCCCTTCTTTTCCTTACTCACTAAGCAAAAATCCTCTTCCAGTTCCTTGGAAGAGGTCCCATCTCTTGTGTTCCTCCTGATCTCTTCCTACATCAAATCTGACCACAGTCGTTCCCAATCTAGCAGCTTCTCTCGACCATTGACAGAGTCCTGATAACTATGCCAACACTTTTGGAGTCCAAGAAGAGAAAGACTCATCATATCATCTTCGGAAACCATGATTCCAACACTTCCAAGTTCATCACAACATTGAGTGAACTTGGTCAAGTAATTTGGAATTGAGTCGCCTGCCTCCATCTTGATTTTTCAAAGTTTATCTTTTAGTTCCAACTTCCTTTGGTTACTATTGTTCTGGAAAAGGTCCTTCAATTCTTTCCACATAGCATGCGGAGTTTCTTTCCCATGGAGACTCGAGACAATGTGGTCTCGAAGTCCCTCAAGGATTATCTACCTCACCCTTGCCACACACTTCTTCCATTCGGTCAGATTGTGATCATCCGATGTTGGTGGCTTAGGAATGTCCTGATCAATGAATTAATTCAAGCCAATATCCTCCAACAGAACCTCCATCTTTTCCTTCCAGGCTATATAATTTGAGCTTCCATCCAAGGCATACTCGAGCCGCAAATCGTAGAACGCCATTTGTCAATCCTGAAGTATGTATTCCAAATTCGAATTTCACCTGTAACCCAAAACACAAAACTTCGAAATATCCTCTAGTATATTGTTCTCAGCTTTGATACCATGTAGATTTTCCTGTAGATTCTCAAACTCATGTAATCTACTAAAAGAATAATCTACTTCTACTCTTTACAATGGAAGCACATAAAGGTTGAGCAAAACAATAATTGACAAGAGGAAGACAAATCAATGGCACATAACACAATAAGTATTCGGGGAAAGCCACAACTCAAAACCCCACTATATGTATTGCATTAATAAAAAATCCAAGATGATAATACAATGCTTGTTCTCACAAGAACAATCCCAACACTCAGTATGATCAATCTCCAACTTACAAGCAAACTCTTCATCAACACTTAGCCAATCCTACAGCTCTCCAAGTCCCTATTTCCTTGCGCAATTCCTATGGCTCATTAACCCATATTAAAGGGAAATTAGTGCATCCAAAACTATGCAATACCTTCAAGGTTCAGTTCCTGATTGCATGCACCATCTGTAAAACTCAGAAAATTATACAACTGATAATATATTGTCCCTGCAATCTAGTCTCAAATCGGTCTTTCTCAAAATCAGCATGCCTGAGTTTCTGATGAGGGAACCTTCAGTGAACTAGAGTAACACTAATTAATGCATTAGTGCACCAACTGACTGTTAACTCACTATTAGTTCCTCAAATAGTTTGGAACTAATTTAACTAAACTTAACTCAGTAAACTGAGTTATCTAATTACAACTCACAATTAACTCATCCTGGACCCCTATAATATAGGGAGAACATGTACATGACTTCAGAAAGACTTCGAACTTGAAATTCCTAAGCTAATTAAGTTTATTAAACTTAATTAACTATTTACAAGTTTCTATGAGAATAGAATTCGATTTTAATTCTCAGTTTAATTAAAGGACAAATTAAACTATAATTTTTGGATTCTATTTTTATCATTTCTTGTTGTTATTTTCAACAAAAGTAATATGTCTTTCATGTTGGAGAACATACCTGTGCAATATTTCATCTGGTCCCATCTTATACAAATGTCATGTTATCAACGAAAAATCAAATACTTTTACCACCAATTCCTTCTTCTGCTGCATAGTATATTTTGTAGGGGCCATTCCTGTTGCCAAAATTTGAATAATGTCTGTGAAGTGATCATCTGCAATCCTAATTGCAAACAACTTTGCGTCAGGGATATTGTCATCTACAAGTTCAATGATCCTTGCTGTTATCATTTTATCTAACTCCTCTTTCACCTTTTCCTTATATTTAGGGTTCAATCTGTAGGGTCTTTTCTTGACTAGCTTCACATCAGGCTTAAGAGGTATCTTCATAACTCCTAAATCTCCTACTATACCCTTCATTTCTGAAAACTTAGTGGGAAACAACTCCTGATATTCATGAAGCAATTCTGTAACTTTACTAATTGTATCTTCATCCCAATAATCTCCAATCATTGTGAACTTTGGTTCCTCTTTTAATCCTATATTCACCTTCTTAGTCTTTATTAGCTTTGCTATATCTGGTATTTTTGGCTCAGCTCCAGCGACTTTGCAGTGTCCTTCTGATTCTGCTACTTCAATATTGCATAGATCTTCATCTTCTTCTGTAATAATGTTATAACATTTCAGTGCATGTTCTAGCTGCACAGTCCAATCCAGTTGTTGCCATGTCAGTGAGGTTGCATTTCCAAAGGTCTTTTCTCTGACTGTCTGAAGAGACAAGTCTATGCATGGGAAATCATCTTCAAAACTAAATGTTAATATAAACCCTTCAACTAAATATTCCCAATTTATAGTACCATGGCACAGTTCTGTTTCTAGGTACCAGTTCATAGGAATTGTCTCTAATGTGTGGATAAAACCATGTACCCATTCATGTTGTGGGATCTCCTCCCATATTGTATTGTATCATTGAATATGCTCCCTAGGGTAAGCTTTACCATCATTTTTCACCTCTATTTATGTATCTACTGGCACAAACTTGATCCACATTAATCTTCGACACTCCAGCCAATTTGTTATATTTCTTTTATGTGCACCCCACTATCTAGCAGGGGTAGATTCAGGGCCACATCCAAAGCTAACAACCTTTGATATTCTAGTATTTGTCTTTCATAATCATCAAGGAAAGTGCTTACATTACCTAAAACATCACAGTAAGGCAAGTTACAAACCTTATAATTTATACAACGAAGTGATTTAGTGATCCTTTCACATCGTCTTGTAGACACTTCGTGTAGCCTATTCTGCCAATTTTCCAATTCTACTTCTAAATCTGAGTTACAAGAATTTTCCTGCTCCTAGATCAATTTTAAATCTTGTTGTAGCAGCTACAACCATACTCCAAAATTTTTCCTTAGCCTCATTTTGGAGCCTCCCTACCAACTGTCCTTAACAACATGTCTTGCACTGCCAAGGTACTTATGCTTTCAATTGAGTTTATTTGGCTTATCAGCTTGTGTTCCTTAACTTGTTTGCCTTTCACCCACAAGTTGACCACCCGTCACTAGGTTTTCAACTGGTTCTTGTGCTGACTTGGAGGATTGCATAGAACTGGAGGGAAACCAACCTTTCTCTCTAGAATTTCGCAAAGAATCAAGGCAACCAGCTGCTCTCCAGAATTGTGCAGAGAATCAAGGCAGCCAATTGCTCTCCAGAATTGCGCAGAGAATCAAGGCAACCAACTTCTCTCCAGAATTGCGCAGAGCATGCAGGTTGCCTTCCCCTTGAAAATTGCGTAGAGCAGCCCATCACTGGGCTTTCTCTTAGAATTTACATAGTTCTGGCTGGAGGACTCGGCTTAAGTCCAAAAATTGCGTAGAGCTTGAGGCGAAACCAGAACCACTTAGCCCAAAAACTGCACAAAAGTCATCCTGAGGCTTGTTGTCTATTGCATGTGCTCACAAGTTGACCGATTCCCTCCAAGACTATGCAATCTTGCTTTGCATGCATGGACACTTTTTCCAAAAATAAAAATAAAAAGAAAAATTCGAAAAGCATCCCTAGATTTTAGGGATCTATTTTTATCAGCTGGGGGTTACATGCAAAAGCTATTTTAGAAGCTTCCTGCCAAGTGTCGTTTTTCCTAGATTTGTGGCATGCACATCAAAAGCCTCGATCTTGTCAAAACTAGTTATTCGATGCTTCAGAGCTCATTCTTCACTTTGATCTTGGAGCTTTGGCATACACATCACATCTAGGAACCTTTGGCACACTCAACACATCTTTTTCCGGGTAAGTCCACTTTTCATGTCTTTTGTTGCTTTTCTGTTCCTTTTTGTATTTCGGTTTGTGTGAGTGTTGTTTTCTTGGTTTTATTGAATGCTTGAGATCGTTTTAATGCTTGTTAGCTTGTAGAAGCATCGTTTCAAGTTTTCCGTTGCATTTCCTTGTTGTCGCATGCATGACATTGTTTTCCCACTAACGGTCATCGTTGCGGGAACTTGCTTCACACACTTAGTTGTTTTCCCATATTACTGAATCCAGCAGTTACTGATTGCATGCATGTTCATTCATTCATGTCTACACCCAGCTTCGCGCATGCATTCAATCCTTACTATTTTCAATTGCCTGTCAGTGGGCCTGAGGTGTCTTGGCCCGGACCTGGCCTTGCTAGCGCAAATTTCCAATTGAACAGCAACTGAACAAAAATTGAATAACAGCTGACAAATGAACAGCATCGCAATTGAACAACGATCCGTGATTGAACAACAGTCGGATTGAACAATAATCCGTAATTGAACAGTAGTCGGATTGAACAGTACTCTGATTGAACAACAGTCTGTAATTGAACAAGAGTCTGGCGATTGAACATCACTTCCCTCTATGCCGTTGATCTCCTCTCCAGATCTAATGGTCGCCAGTGATATCGCATCGGGGAACTTGCGCGATATTTACTCGCCTCACGGAGCCGATATGATTTATAAACCTTTGTCTATAAAAGTTCGGGTTCGGGTTTAGACTTAAACTCTGATCTCTTTTAAACCCGATATCCCTTGGATAACAGAATCAATCAATCCTACAGCTCGCAGGATTTCAACTAACACACAAGTTAAACACAGGATTAACCTCGTTGTTGATAGTGACGTCAATTGTTGACTTTGCGATCGACGAACATGATTGCGTACGAGACTTCAACCCGATCAAGTCTCTTTATGATCTTTTATCCCCGCTATTGATACTAATGACTGTGATTAGTGCTAAAATCCCCGATTAACAAATAAACATAGTGATTAACAATTTAAAGTGCGGAACACGGAAAATACCTAATTTTGTTCAGAATGCGAACACACAGAGTTAAACAAGAGTTTCCACCAGGATTAACACAAAAATGCACACTAAAACAAATTCATTCAATATAATAATGGTTACAGAATCTTGGCCCTCTCAGCTAAATCACAACAAATTAACAGACCTCTGTTTCAATTTGAAAACCCTCTATATCACTAAACTCTCACCTCTCGCTCAATCCTCAATCATCTCAACTAATCCTTCTACATTACATTTTCTTCTTTTTATGAGTCGAATCCTACTCTAACTGTACGAACAACTCAATCTCTATTTTAAACAATCTAACAATCAAATCTCTATTTTCAAGCTCCATTACACACCTACGCTAACAACTTATCCTTCAATCTAAAATAAGACAATTTCCTAACTATTACAATAATGTATTACAAATCATTTTCGAGAGATCCAACCCTCTCGACTAAACTGACTTTTGACCACTCAGGTTAGTGAAATTCAACTCTTTTAGCCACAACATGTGAACAAACCTTCACATTGTTGGCTAAGTCCAGATGCTCCTGCATCAGACTCCCGGGGAAGAAAAGAATCATCCCTCAGACTTTCAGGGTTTACTCCATACTTCTACAACTCTGTTGTTGTCAACCAACTAGCATCCTCCACTGGTTGTCCTTTCCATTTGACTAGATATTGATAATAAACCTGTCCTCTAGTTCTTTTGGATACTCTTTTCTCCAAAACAGCTTCCACCTCTCTCTTAACTGTCTTTGGCATTTGTTATTCCCAGTTCAAAGTTTGAACTTCATCCTCTGTAGTTTCCTCCTATAGCTCTGTCTCTGTCTCTTTGTACGGATACAAATCTGCAACATTGAAGATAGGTGATATTCCAATCCCTTCTGGAAATTCAATTTCATAAGCATTAGTTGAAAACTATCTTTTTCATTTTTAGTTTATTGTAAGTCTTAGCAGGAAATATTTCTTTTCTCAAATACACCATTACTAAATCTCCCACTTGGAATTTTTTCTCTCTTCTTTTCATATCTGCTCTCTGTTTGTATTTACAACTACTTTCCTGCAATCTGCCTTTAACATCTTCTTGTAGTCTTTGCATCGGCTCTGCAAACTCTTCAACTTTTGCACTTCTTGGAATTCTTTCTCTCTTCTTTTCATATCTTCTCTCTGTTTGTATTTACCACTGCTTTCCTACAATCTTCCTTTAACATCTTCTTCTAGTCTCTGCATCGGCTCTGCAAACTCTTCAACTTTTGCACTTCTTGTCTCCTATTTACCCAAATTTCTGAGCTCATACACACCTCTTGGATTCATCCCAAAAATAATATGAAATGGACTCATTCCAATACTTCGGTTTGGAGTGTCATTATAAGCAAACTTAGCCTAAGCTAGTGCTAAATCCCATTGCTTAGGATTTTGATACACTAAACTTCTCAATATGTTTCCCAAGCTTTGGTTTTTTACTTTGGTCTATCCATCTATTTGAGGATGGTATGTTGAACTAAAACTGAGGTTAGCTCCTAGTTTCTTTCGAAGAGTCCTCCAAAAATTCCTTACAAACTTTGTATCTCTATCAGACACAATACTTACAAGCAATCCATGCAATCTTACAATTTCTAAAAAAAATAGATTAGCAATATGTGTTGCATCACTAGTCTTTTTACATGCAATGAAATGTGCCATTTTGGAAAATCTATCTACCACAACATAAACAGAATCATTCCCCCTTTACGTTTTAGGTAACCCCAAAACAAAATCCATGCTAACTGCGTCCCATGGTCGGTCTGGTATTGGAAATGGATGGTACAATCCTGTATTATGGCTTCTCCCTTTAGCGTGTTGACATATCCTACAATTCTCAACAAATATCTTAACATCAGTCTGCATCTTTGGCCAATAATAAAAAGCATTTACCTTAGCAAAGGTTTTGCCTTGTCTAAAGTGACCAGATAATCCTCCACTATGTTTCTCCTTTATTATGTTTTCCCTCATAGAAAATTTGGGAATACACAACTTGTTGCCTTTAAACAATAAACCTCCTTGGATAAGATAATCTAACCACTGACTTCGGTTATGATCTATTGGATTTCGAACTGTTGTGTAAATATCTTTGAAATGTGCATCGTCTTTATACATTTCAACCATTTCTTCAAATCCTACAACACCAACTTTTAATTCTTGCATAATGAAATTTACCCTGCTTAAAGCATCAGTGACTTTGTTTAACTTACCACTTGTGTGCTTTATCACAAAAGTAAAGCTCTTCAAAAACTCTACCCACTTGGCATGTTTCTCGTTCAATTTCAGCTAGTTGTTTATGAATTGCAATGCATGATTGTCAAAATACAATATAAACTCCTTTGGTAGCAAATAATGTCTCCATTTTTTAAAGGCTTGTACAATAGCATAAAATTATTTATCATAAGAAGAATACTTCTTTTTCGCTTCATTTAATTTCTCACTGAAGTACACTATTGGTCTATGTTCCTAACTCAAAACTACTCCAATTGCAACTCCACCATTTGTTTTAAATGCAGTCTTTCATTCATCTCCTTCTCTAATTCTTATTTGATGTATCCACTCTTTACATCTATTTTAGTAAAATACTTTGACCCACTCAAACAATCCATCAAATAATCCATGCATAGCAAAGGAAATCTATACTTACTAGTGATCTTGTTTATGGCTCTGGAATCTGTGCACATACGCCATTCACCTCCTTTCTTTGGACTGAGTACTGTTGGCACGGCACATGGACTAAGACTCTCTCTAATTAGTCCCTTATCTAACTTCTGCATTCCCTTGAGGAGTTAATCTGTATGCTACTTTGTTTGGCAAACTTGCTCTTGGTATTAGATCAATATGATGACTAATACTCCTGATTGGTGGAAATGCATTTGGAAACTCATCCACAATAATATCAACAAAATAATTTAACATAATTTTGATTTCTTCAGGTAAATCATCTAAGTTTGTGGAGGTTAAAATTACCTTAGGTCTCCCTACGATAGCAAAATGCATTTATTCACCTTTTCCTACCTCTTGCAACAGCTCCTTTCCACTCATCGGCATAACACTATTTCCAGGTGCTCCTTGGTCAACGTCATCCTTCAATGGTAGTAGTGTATGTTTATTTCCATTTTCCTCCAGAGTATAAGTATTTTCCTCCCCTCATGAATAGCTTTCCGATCAAACTTCCACGGTCTTCCCAGCAATACATGGCATACATCCATTAGCATTACATCACACAATATCACATCCTTATATGTACCAATCTATATCTCTACCTTGCATTGTTCTGTCACAATAATCTAATGTCCTTTCTGCAACCACGACACTCTAGAAGGAGTAGGGTGTATTGTCTTCACTAATCCTAGCTTGTCCACCATCTCTGTAGAAACAAGGTTATCTGTACTTCCACTGTCAATTATCACTTTACACATTTAACTTTGGATTTTCACGTAGTTTTGAATATACTCTTCCTCTGTGCTAGTTCTTCAATTTCTTTCTCTGCCTTAAGAAATGCCCTTTACAACAACAGGGATTCTCCTACTTCGGGGGATTCTTCCTTTTCCATAATTTGAGGTGCTTCTGGATTTTCCTCAGCCACATTTGCATTCCTCTGACTTGCTGGTTTATTATGAGGACAGTCCCATGACACATGTCCCCATTCTTCCTCACCCTCTTCCTCTAGTCGCAAATCTTCCTCTATTAAAATCTCCTCTCTATGGTGGTCTGCTACTTGAACTTCCTGCTTCTTGTTGATGTTGCTGAAACCTTGGTTTGGTTGTTCCTCTACCTCTTACTGAACTTCTCCCTCTATTCGTCTAACTTTGTTTTCTCAACATCTTCTCTTCTGGGTTCAAACTTTCTTCATAGGCATCTTCAATAGTCTTCAGACTCAACAAGTTGATCTCGTCTTGTATGTCATATCTTAAGCCATTGATATATCTGGCTACCTTCTCCATATCATCCTCTGCATGTCTTGCTCTAATACTCAATCTATAAAACTCTTCTTTGTATTCTTTAATAGACATTTCTTTTTGCATTAAATTCTGTAACTGTTTGAAAAGATTTAACTGATAATCTTTTGGCATAAATTTAGCTTTCATTTTACTCACCATTTTATCCCATTGCTTGATCTTGGACTTTATTTTCCTTGTTCTGGACGTTTGTAGATCACCCCACCAAATAGCTACATGACCCTTCAATCGGGTAACTTTAAACTTCACCTTCTTTCTGTCATCAACCTTTTCATAGTCAAAATATTTGTCCAGTGAACTAATCCAATTTATTAACTCTTCTGCATTGAGATTCCCTTCATACATAGGAATTTCCGCCCTTGGTTTTCCACCTACTTTAGCCAACATCTTGATAAGTTTGGTAGTTTCATTTTCCTCCTCTTATTCTTCCTCAGAAGATGCTTCTACAACACTTTCAACCCCTTCATCAGGTGCTCTCCTTTGCGCAGTCTCCATTGTGTCCATCCTTGTATGTAGATTCTAGATCTCCTCCAGAAGAACTGCATTTACTTCAGGTATTCCTCTACCTATGCTAACTCCTTGCCTTGGCGGCATGTTTACTGTAGTCAAACTCAATCTCTGTGCTTTGACACCAAAAATGACGCAGACTGCCAATTGAACAGCAACTGAATAGCAATTGAACAATAGCCGGCAATTGAACATCAATCCACGATTGAACAACATTCGAATTGAACAAAAATCTTTAATTGAACAATAGTCGGATTGAACAGAAGTTGGGTTCAACAGTAGTCCGTAATTGAACAACAATTCGTAATTGAATAGCAGTATGGCAATTGAACAACGCTTCCCTCTATGTCGTTGATCTCCTCTCCAAATCTAACGATCGCTAGTGATATCACATAGGGGAACTTGCACAACATTTACCCGCCTCACGGAGCCGATATGATTTATAAACCTTGGTCTATAAAAGTTCGGGTCTGGGTTTAGACTTAAACTTCGATCTCTTTTAAACCTCGATATCCCTTGGATAACATAATCAATCAATCCTACGGCTTGCGGTATTTTAACTAACACACAAGGCAAACACAGGCTTAACCCCGCTATTGATAGTGACGTCAATTGTTGAATTTGCGATCGATGGACATAATTACGTACGAGACTTCAACCCGATCAAGTCTCTTTATGATCTTCTATCCCCGCTATTAATACTAATGACTACGATTAGTGCTAAAACCCCCGATTAACAAATAAACACAACGATTAACAATTTGAAGTGTGGAACAGGGAAAATACTCAATTTTTTTAGAATGTGAATACACTGAGTTAAACAAGAGTTTCCATGAGGATTAACACACAGATGCACACCCAGGTTAGTGAAAATCAACTCTTTTAGCCACAACATTTGAAAAAACCTTCACATTGCTAGCTAAGTCCAGATGCTCCTGCCTCACTTGCGTGGCTTGAACGACGCATTTCTGGGATGGAAGGCTTTCCCTTTCTCCCATAAATTGCACAGATATTTCCTTACACTGACCTCCCAGGGTGTGCTCTATGCAATTTTGAGAAGCAGCGCCTCAATTGGCCCCTAGGATTACGCAATGCAATTTTCTCGAGTTGCAGCTATGCTGACTAACACTGCACATTGCGTAGTTTCAATCCTTAGCAGGCCAAGCTAGAATTTTCTCTGCATATTTTCAACAATGAGTCAGCTCACTCACAGTTCGGGCTATGCTCTACACATTTCTGATAGTTAGTCTCCCAAACTCCCAGTGAAAATTGCACAAATTTCCCAGTTAGTCACCTAGGTGTGTTGCATGTCGGTCCTCAAGTTTCTTTTGGTTTTCAACTAATAGTTTTCTTGCCATGAGTGTTGCTCTATCTCCAAGTATCATAGGTGTTCATCTATCTCTCAGCAATATAGGTACAATGGATTCCAAGAGAGCAGGGTAAAAGGACACCATTGAGAGCGCAACTATAGATGTGGTCGAGCAAGTGTCTATGAGCTTGCCCATCTATGAAGATACTAAGTTGTTCATAGACAATGATATCAAGATCAAATGACAGGACATCAATGACATGTTTTTAGGCACCTTTGAGGAGAATCTGGAGGACCACAGAGTCTATGTCAACATACACAATTCAAGCTTGTATCGGGTTGCTTGCAGGTATCCTGCATTTTCATGCGTGGACATGATCTGCTCGATTGTCTCGCATACTAATCTAGAGACAATGGTGTTGAACAATGTCAGTGGAACATAACTTGATACCTTCAGGGTAGAGGAATTCCAAGAGATGTATCACTAGCCGTAGCCGTTGAACATAATGGATGCACTCTTCACTAGTCCCAGTAGCATTGCAAACTCAAGAGACATCTTAAAGAGCTGGGTGAGAGAGTCGTCTAAGTTCAGGACAACATCCAACCAAGTATATAATACAAAGACAATGTGGAAGGCTTATTAGTTCTTGGTCATCTTCGCATGCCACTTATATGGCCAAGAGAGGGCATAGACCTTCCCATAGAGTTGGGTGATTGTGTTGGATCAGCTGGCGAACGAAGGAAGACCTTTCAATTGGTTCGACATGTTGGCTCTCTAGCTGAAGGGGAAAGTAACAAATGCTCGACATCTACCCCAGTGTCAGCAAGAAAATATTTTCATGTCTACTTACATACTTGAAGCAATTTGTGTCTGTCAACAGTTCCCTGGCTTGGGTTGGGCATGTACACCTTCAAAAACCTCTATGCACATCTATTGTAGGTTGTTCTCTGAGCGCAACTTCTGTGGTGTTATACTACAATTATCAGAACACTACATCACCTCGATGTACAGGATGATCTTTGAATAGTATCCACCTAGCATGTCACAGGCATTGATGGAGGCATTGGTCAACATAACAGAGTGGTATGCCTCACCCCTTGGCACATTCATCCAAGTGTACAACATGGCGAAGGCTCCACATGTGTTACCGAAGTTTGCCATGAACAAGCTAGTCATGCAAGAGGTTGCATACCACATCCCGACATGGTTGTCAACAAGACTACATAGGAAGAATAAGGCACCTTGGCCCGCTCTTCCTTTGTGGATCGGGTTGTATGAGATCCAGAATCTCAAGCATGTTGAGGCCGAGACATAGGAATTCAAGAGATTCACCTTCGACACTAGAATTTTCAATCCATATGACCCGCATCGCTTAGTGGAGGACCAATGTGCGAGAATGTATCATCCTTGGATCCACGGGGTGTGTCATTGTCCTGAGGAAGACCCATGGAGATATTTCTATAACTCCTCAAGGCTCAATGAACCAATCAGAGTGGTTGTAGAATGGTTAGCAATGCATAAGGCAACAACATATCAGAGAGTAGAACCATCAGCAGCAACAGAGGGCTGCATAACTGCGCACGAAAAGGCAAGAGGAAGGTTTGCTGATAGTGTAGAGGTGGAGAAAAGATGCAAGTTGAAAGCAGATCCTCTTGTATTGACAGGAGCTTTGGAGATTGAGGCAAAGAGGCAATAACGCGATAGAAGGATTGCACAAAGATAGAGGGAGAAGAAGAAGCTGGAGGAGGTAAAAAAGGAGTTTTAGGAGTTGAAGCAACAACTAAGGGAAGAACAAGAGCTTCTCAGAAGAGAAGGAATTGCAACAGGAACAAGAACAAAAGGATTCACATCATGCACACATTGATGAAACTACGCCTATACAGGTTCTTGGTTCATCATAACAACTGGAAGATAACAAACATGGTGAGAAGTCACGGGAGTAGGACTTCACTCAAGAGATTGAACAAATGTTGGAATAGATGGACATGGATGTGGTTTAGCCAGAGCATGATCAGGATACAGATCACATTCCCAAGGGCCTAGAGGTCACCCCACCGGCTCAACCAAATCCAAAACAAAGAAAGTCCCAAGTGATCAAGGAGACACTAAAATCCTTGAGGACAATCCAGAAGCAAATGTGCGCAACATATCTTTTTATGAGTCACAACATAGAGTTGCGCAGTCGCACATAGTGCCCACTCCAGATGTCCATGTATCTCCTGCGCATTTTCAAGAATGATTGATCGTGTCTGATGTGCACAGAGATCCAACTGCATTGGCCGATGCTACAAAGGCATATGCTGAAGCCACTAGCTCAAGTGTGAGATTCTTGATAGATGAGAATGAGTGCATGGCTAAGGAGCTACAAGCGGTCAAGCAGGGAGAAGGGCAAGATACAGCATCCGCCAGAGAATAGTTGAAGAAAATGATACTTGATGAAGTATCATCTATTGAGACAATCATGCGGAGGTTGTACTTTAGGTTTGTCACCGTGCATAAGTCAGTTGTCCAT
This sequence comes from Pinus tabuliformis, assembly GCA_031772625.1. Classification (NCBI taxonomy): domain Eukaryota; kingdom Viridiplantae; phylum Streptophyta; class Pinopsida; order Pinales; family Pinaceae; genus Pinus; species Pinus tabuliformis. The sequence goes on along the minus strand of CM062809.1, from coordinate 159,530,162 downwards.
CATAACGGTTGGCAGCAGTGTTGTGCTAGGAGAGCACGCATCTTGATAGACATACACACTATTTTTGATCACATGCAAATATGGACAATGAGGTACAAGGGAGCCTCGTTATACTTGCCAAAGATGATGAAGCCAAAGGCAGTGGAGTTGAAGGCATGCATTCAAAGTCAGATCCAGAACTATGAGGAACTCCCACAACTCATCACTAGCTTACAGGCTTCACATGCACGAGTGTTTAGGAGCATGGATGTCATTGTGTGCACGCATGTGATCCCATCCATTGGCACACTCACCGAGGCAAAAGCAAAGAACCAAGTCTGACTGGAGCTGGACATGTAATTTGAGCAGTTGATGCGCATAGCCACCAACAAAGACTTGGAGATGAGCGTGGACACTATGCACCAATATGTTGCTAGTCTGACTGCACTCAAGACCATGATGCACATGCTATCTGACGAGTTGGAAAAAGGTGCCAAATCAGTGTACCCAGATGCAACGGAGGCAAGATTTCCTTTTCAGAAGAACGTCACCATGGAGTATGCAGACACCATAACATACTACTAAGCTTGGCATCATTTCGCTACCATCAATCACCAAGAGGATATCGACAAGTTAGTCTTCCCACAACTATATGAGTCTTAGTGATGTCTTGCATGGCTTACTCAAGCCCATTTTTGTCTCACATGGGTACATGTGTAGATTTTATTGTAAACATGTTGTAAAGTGAAAGACTAAGTGTCAATAGTAGAATGTAAAAACTCATGTGTAAGTTGAAGAGTCACGAGGGTAGGCTAAGAGTCACAAAGGGGAATGTTGAGGTTTACCCCACCCTTTGCTATATATAAAACCTCATAACTCATTTTACAGGTTTTTGGGAGCCAAGCCTCTGATAGGTATAACTTAGAGAAATCTTGGAGTGTATTGTAACGAGCCTTGGCTTCTCCACAGTGCAGAGCAAGTACATCTCTTTGGAGGATCAGGCAGCAATGACTGTAATGTTCCGCTATCAGGGCTAGCAGTTGTCATGGTTGTATGTATGATTGGATCTTTCACTCCTTTAATATATTAGAGCCAACACGTTTCATGCATATGTTGTTATTGTAGTCCAGCTATCCTAGTTACTCTAACGATGTATGTAGTTGTATTTTACACATGTATGTATGGAATATTCCCTATGTGTTTGTATGAATCTTATCAAAGCATGTTATTGATATAACTCATCAATTTGGATCATCGGTTATCCTTCTTTCCATCTCGTGTGTTCCCTTTCAAGCTGGGTGCTATCACAGGTTTCTAAGGGGCGCACTCCTCTTCCCTTTCATGTGTTAGAGCCTTTCATGCACCTTCCATGACTTGTTGCAAGGTCATACCCTTGCTTCCAACAAGGACATCTTACTTACCTCTGCATGCAACCGCAGTCAAGCCGATATCGTACTACCCATTGTTGGGACTCCTACTCCAAATAGTCTAAGGTCTAGTTGGGACTTCTTAACGGGGAGATCCCTTGACATGTTGGAAGGTCCAACACCGTCAACATTTCTGGCACTAGAAGGAGGGCTAGATGACAAGCCAAGTCCTCACATCCTATTTTGAATCTTCGTACATATATCATGGATATTGTTATAGTTAACCCTCCCCAATGTTTGTCCAACGGACATCCCCTTGAAGTCGAGAGGGAGTTCTTTGATGACTTGTCCGAACTCACGTATGATGGTGAAGGTGAAGTGGCCTAGCCTGAGCACTTAGATGACTCCCATGCATTCATGGAGAATGTGGAAGGTTTTAATGAAGTAGAGGTCAGTATGTTTCTTGCACACACACTTTGCGAATACCCATTGATATGGTGGCGCACATTGCCTCCTAACTGTGTGCACTCATTCAAGCAGTTCAGTGATCTAATAAAATCTATTTTTCACCATTTTGATCCTGAAGCACTTGATAAGAAAATTTTAAAACAATGGAAGGTCCTGCATGAATCACTAATGGAATTTTGGCAACGCTTCCGTCTACTCTCTTTTGAAGCTCCAAAAATCTAGATGAAATTCCAATATCTTTGGGACAGATATGAGTATGCCTGTTTCAAATCACTTTTTCCACAAAGGAAGAAAAAGCTCAAACCCCGCTAAACATACTTCGATGATGGAGCTGCACAATCTCAAGTGGACACAATTTCTATCACAAGTGACTATCCGCCTTCCCCTCATCAAACAACTAATGTGATGTGGGAGAGCGTGCACACAAGTCTATTCAACTGTCACATCCTCCCACCCTAACTACTCTCAATTTCTGCACAAATTTGGTTGGGAAGCCCATGGGTTGTCATATGCACTTTTTACCTCAACCTCCATCCCCGCGTTCCATTCATCCTCCAGATTTCATCGTCTTGTGTTCTTCCATTCCAGACTCTACACTTGTTGTGAACGAGGATCAAGCTATTGACAAAGTTGGTGTTGCACACCCAACCTGTCTTGTCATTTACGATGATATGACTGGGAATTTGAGCATGAACCCGCGGTGAAGCATGACCTCCTTCTGTCTGCACCTCCTCTAATTTTTCTTGACATATTTAGTGATTCTTCTATCTACGATTTTCCTTGTGTAAATTCATCCATGGATGCATCTACTATCAATCATTCGTAGAACACACCCAATGTCAATCCATCATTCGACAATGGAGAGGAAAAATCTTTCATTGAAAATCCACTTGACATTTCATCTACTTTTTTCGAAAACGCAGAGGGTGAACATTCTTGCTTCGCATCTACCCCTCTGTATGATTCATCATACCATGAGGATGTCTATGAACTCATTGATTTTTCTGATCATAGCTATCATGATCTCTTCACTCATGCATTTTATCATGATGTTGATTCAATCGTTGTTGATCTTTCAAAGCCACCTGTTTATGATGATCTATCTGTAGATGAAGTCGAAACCCCATACGCTATTGAGGCACTTTAGCCCGAACTGATGGTTATGTCAGGTCCTCACTGTCTTGAGCTTAGTTTCATTTCCGATCAGGAAATTTTTGAAAAGCCTAAGGCTCCTCATCACTCATATGTATGCATTTAAGTTCAATCCAATACACAAATTTCGCTTCCTCCACCCGAATCACATGATCCCATCACTCACGCGTTGGAGGAATCATACACAACAAGCACACTTGCGAGACACAATTTATCTCTCTTTCTCATGTTTGCTTGTCTGTCACAGTCAAGAGAATGTGCATGCTTATCATCTACACATAGTGTGTCACAACACCATGTTAACTCCACAAAATGCTTGTCTTGCGCTTTCACTCTTTTTGTTTCTATGGATGTGTTTAAACTCAGAGTGTGTTGGTCTTCATTGTTATATATTTCATGTTTGCTAGTTCGCTTGACTGTCCTCTTCACAAACCATTCCTTCACCAACATGGGTCAACTAATGCATCAATGACTGCATTAGAAATATCACTTCACGTGATCAGACCCATGCACCATTAGCTTAGGAGTAGGAGTAATGATTGCTTTATGTCTTGTTTGCTTGCATTCATGTTTCCTTCGTTTGTTTGTTTTTTGTTTGCTTACTCACCTACTTTTCTTATTTTCTACGCTTTCGCATTTTCTTTTTCTCTTTCTTTATTATTTTGTTTGCTTGTTTACATCCGTAGGTTAGTTTCGCATGAAACTGTGTACGACTCTAAAGACAAGCAGGGTAAAGTACAAGAGGACTTGTACAACTATCAACACTTGGTTATATGTTGTCCTCTCTCTTTATGTAGAACTTTTTGTCTTCAGTCAATGATACACCAATGGAAAATACATTTTGTTCGAAGTGAATCTTGGTGAAAACACAACACTTGCGCTCTAACTAGTACCACCTACTCTAGTCGGTTGTTTTTGGGTTAACCCTTGTCATCTCAGTCAAGTAGAGTAAGGTGAGGGGGAAAACCTTAACAAGTATGTCAGAGGTATATATAATATACTTCTATGTAGGAAAAACCTCTCCTCCTCTCAATAAGTCGAGATCCCTCTTCTGCCTCTCAAATAAATAAGTGCCTATGCATAATTATTTGAAAAAAACGAAAATATGAAAATATGAAAAATTTGAAAAAATGAAAAAGGAGAAAGAAGAGAAAGGCTTCCTACGTAGAGAGGTGATGCAAGTAACTCTGCCAGGTACTGACCATGCTCGCTGGCAAAGGAGTGATGCTTGTGTTCTTGCATGACTCCACCGGTGTATTGTCCAGGCCTTCTAGAAAGGGAGAAACACCAGAGATGAAACTTAAACTCTAATAGTCATATTACTTGTGCACCAATATACCCCTCATCCCAAATTGAAACAAATAAGTTGGCTTGGCTTGGAATGTGTGTTGAGTGATCAAGAGAATGGAAAGTGCTACATATTTCACTCAAGCTTGTGTGGAAACCACGATGATCAAAGAATCGAACAATACTTCCGGAGGAGTTAGACTTTCTTTTCATAGAACAAGGTCCATTCAAAGAGTTTGAGTTCTACGAGTGTGTCGCCAATATTGTAGCGGCTACAACCATCCTCCAATTACCTTAGCTTCATTTTGGAGCCTCCCTGGCAACCATCCTTATCAGCATGTCTTGCACTGCTCAGGTACTTATGCCTTCAGTTGAATTTATTTGGCTTATCAGCTTGTGTTCGATAACTTGTTTGCCTTTCACTTGCAAGATGACCTCCCGTGACTCGGTTTTCAACTGGTTCTTGTGCTGACTTGGAGAATTGCACAGAACTGGAGGGAAACCAACCTTGCTCTCCACAATTGTGCAGAGCATCAAGGCAACCAGTTGCTTTTCATAATTACGTAGAGCATGCAGGCTACCTTCCCCTTGAAAATTGCGTACAGCATCCCATCACTAGGCTTGCTCTCATAATTTGCGCAGTTATGGCTAGAAGCCTTGGCTTCAGTCAAGAAATTGTGCAAAGCCTGAGGGGCATCCAGAGCCACTCAACCCAAAAACTTCATAAAATTCATCCTGAGGTTTGTTGTCTCTTGCATGTGCTCACAAGTTGATTGATTCCCCCCAGGACTCTGCAATCTTGCCTTGCATGCATGGGTACTTTTGCTCAAAAAAGAAAAAACTAAAAAACCAAAAATAATCCCTAGATTTTAGGGATCTATTTTTAGCAGCTAGGGGTTACATGCAAAATCCGTTTTAGAAGCCTCCCGCCAAGTGCCACTTTTTCCTAGATTTGTGGCATGCATGTCATAAGCCTCGATCTTGTAAAAAATATTTATTCGATGACTCAAATCTCATTCTTCACTTCGATCTTGGAGCTTTGGCATTCCCATTGCATCTAGGAACCTTTGGCACACTCAACACAATTTTTTCCGGGTAAGTCTACTTTCAATATCTTTGTTGCTTTTTTGTCGCTTTTTGTATTTTAGTTTGTGTGAGTGTTGTTTTCTTGGTTTTATTGAACACTCACTATCGTTTTAATGCATGTTATCTTGTAGAAGCATTGTTTCAAGTTTTGCATTGCATTTCCTTGTTGTCGCATGCATGACATTGTTTCTACACTAATGGTTGTTGTTGCGGCGACTCGCTTCACACACTTAGTTGTTTTCTGATCTTACTGAATCCCGCACTTAGTAATTGCATGCATGTTCATTCACTCATGTATGCACCCAACTTCACACATGCTTTCAGTCCCTACTGTTTTCATTCACCCGTCAGGGATGGAAGGGCTTCCCTTGCTCCCAGATATTGCACAAAGATTGCCTTATATTGGCCTCCCAGGTTGTGCTCTCTGCAATTCTAAGAGGTAGTGCCTCAGTTGGCTCCTGAGATTGCGCAATGAAATTTTCCCAGGTTGCAGTCATGAATGTGCAGTTTCAGTCCTCAACAGGCCAAGATGCACTGTTCTCTGCATATTTTCAGTAGTTAGTCATCTCACTGATAGTCTGAGTTGTGCTCTCCGAAGTTCTGACAATCAGTCTCCCAATGAAAATCATGCAAATTTTTGAGTCAATCACCCAGGTGTGTTGCATGTCGATCCTCAAGTTTCTTTTGGTTTTCAATTGATAGTTTGCTTCCCATGAGTGTTTCTTGGTCTCCAGGTATCACAGGTGTTCATCTGTCTCTTAGCCATATAGGTACAATGTCTTCCAAGAGAGAAGGGTCAAAGGAAACCATTAAGAGCACAACTGGAGATGTGATCGAGCAAGTGTCTATGAGCTTGCCCATCTATGAAGATACTAAGATGTTCATAGACAATGATATCAAGATCAAATGAAAATACATCAATTGCATCTTTTCAGGCACCTTTAAGGAGAATCCGAAGGAATCCAAAGTCTATGTCGACATACAAGTCAGGCTTGTATTGGTTGCATGCAGGTATCCCGCATTTCCATGCAAGGACATGATCCACTGGATTGTCTCGCATACTGATCCAGAGACAGTGGTGTTGAGAATTTGTAGTGGAACAGAACTTGCTACCTTCAAGACAAAGGACTTTCAAGAGATGTATTAATTTCCGCAACTGGTGAACATAATGGATGCACTTTTCACCAGTCCCAGCAGTAGTACAAACTCAAGAGACATCTTGAAGAGCTGGGTGAGAGAGTTGTCTAAGTTAGGGACAACACCCAACCAAGTATACAAGATGAAGATATTGTATAAGGCTTATCAGTTCTTAGTCATCTTCACATGTCACTTATATGGCCAAGATAGCATAGATACCTTCCCCAGAGTTGGGTGATTGTGTTGGATCAGCTGGAAAATGAAGGAAGACCTTTCAATTGGTCTGACATGTTGGCTCTCCAGCTTAAGGGGTAAGTAACAAATGCCCAAAATCCTCCCAAGGGTCATCAAGAAAATATTTTCATGTTCTCTTACATACTTGATGCAATCTGTACCCATTAGTAGTTCCCTAGCTTGGGTTGGATATGGACACCTTCATAAACCCCTGTGCACATCTATTGAAGATTGTTCTCTGAGTGCAACTTATTAGGAGTTATACTACATCTATCAGACCACTTCGTCACCCTGGTTTGTAGGATGATCTTTGATGATATGCCTTGCATGTCACAACCATCGATTGAGGCATTGGTTAACAAAGAAGATTGGTATGCCTCACCCCTTGGCACCTTCATCCAAGTGTACAACACCAAGAAGGCTCAGCATGTGTTACTAAAGTTTTCCATGGAAAAGATGGTCATGTAAGAAGTTTCATACCACATCTCGACAGGATAGTCAGCAAGACTGCATAGGAAGAAGAAGGCACATTGGCCCGCTCTTCCTTTGAAGATTGAGTTGTATGAGATCAAGAATCCCAAGCATACTGAGGTCAAGGCAGAGGAATTCAAGAGATTCACCTTCAACACCAAAAGTTTCAATCCATATGACCCACATATCTTAGTGGAGGACCATTGTGTGAGAGTGTATCATCCTTGGATTCATGGGGCGTGTCATTGTCCTAAGGAAGACCCATGGAGATATTGATATAACTCCTCAAGGCTCAATGAACTAGTGAGAGTGGTTGTAGAATGGTTAGCAATGCAAAAGGCAGTAGCATCTCAGAGAGTAGCAACATCAACAACAGTAGAGGGCAACGGACCTGTGCATGACAAAGGCAAGAGGAAGGTCGCTGATAGTGCAGAGGTAGAGCAAAGATGCAAGTTCAAATTAGATCCTCTTGTATTGAGAGAAACTTTGGAGATTGAGGCGAAGATGTGATATCGCGACAAAAGGATTGCGCAAAGACAGAGGGAGAAGCAAAAGCTAGAGGCAGAAAAAAAGTTGCAGGAATTGAAGCAACAACTAAGGGAAGAAAAAGAGCTACACAGAAGAGAGAAGGAAGCGCATCAGGAACAAGAACAGAAGGCGGTGCAACATGCACACATTGATGAAACTGCGGCCATACAGGTTATTGATTCATCAGAAAATATGGCAGATAAAAAATAGGGTGAGTAGTCGCAGGAGTAGGATTTCACTCAAGTGATTGAAAAAAAGTTGTAATAGATGGAAACAGATGTGGTTCAACCAGAGTAGGATCAGGATATAGATATCATGCCCAAGGGCCCAGAGGTCACCCCACTGGCTTCACCAAATCTGGGAACAGAGAAAGTCCCAAGTGATCAAGGAGACACTGAAATCCTTGAGGACAATCTAGAAGCAGATGTGCACAACATATCTTTTGACGAGTCACAACACAGAGATGTGTAGTCACACAGACTGCCCACTCTAGATGTCCATGTATCTCTTGTGCATTTTCAAGAACGATTTGATCGTGTCCAATGTGCGCAAACATACATCTGCATTGGATGATGCTACAAAGGCATATTCCGAAGCCACTATCTCAAGTGTGAGATTATTGATAGCTAAGAACGAGTGCATGACTAAGGAGCTACAAGCAACCAAGCAGGGAGAAGAGCAAGCTACAACATCTGCTAGAGAAGAGTTGAAGAAAATGATACTTGATGAAGTAACATCTCTTGAGACAATCATGCAGAGGTCGTACTTCAAGTTTGTCACTGTGCATAAGTTAGTTGTCCATCTTAACGGTTGGCAGTAGCGTCGTGCTAGGAGAGAACACATCTTGACAAACATACACATTGTTGTCGATCACATGCAAATATGGAAAATGAGGTACAAGGGAGCCCCGTTGTACTTGCCAAAGATGATGAAGCCAAAGGCAGTGGAGTTGAAGGCACACATCTGGAGTCAAATACGGAACTATAAGGAACTCCCACAGCTCATCACCAGCTTACAGGCTTCACATGTATGAGTGCTCAAGAGCATGGATGTCATTGTTTTCATGCATGCAATCCCATCCATTGGCACACTCACCAAGGTGAAAGAAAAGAACCAAGTTTGACTGGAGCTAGACATGTATTTCGAGCAGTTGATGCACATAGCCACTAGCACAGACACTATGCACCAGTATGTCACTGGTCCGGTTTCACTCAAGACCATGATGTGCATGCTATATAATGAGTTGGATAGAGGTTCCAAATCAGTGTACCGAGATGCAACGAAGGCAAGAGTTCACTTTCATAAGGGTGTCACCACGGAGTACGATGACACCATAACAGACTACCAAGCTTGGCATCAGTTCACTACCATCGATCAACAAGAGGATGTCGACAAGTTAGTCTTCCCACAACTATCCAAATATTAGCGATGTCTTGCATGGCTTACTCGAGCCCATTTTTGTCTCACATGGGTACATGTGCAGATTGTATTGTAAACATGTTGTAAAGTGAAAGACCAAGTGTCAATAGTAGAATGTAAACAGTCGTGTAAGTTGAAGAGTCATGAGGGTAGGCTAAGAGTCATAAAGGGGATTTTCAAGAGTCATCCACCCCTTTGCTATATATAGAACCTCATGACTCATTGTATAAGCTTTTGGGAGCCAATCTTCCAATATGTATAACTTAGAGAAAGTTTGGAGTGTATTTTAATGAGCCTTGGCTTCTCCACACTGCAAAGACAGTACATCTCTTTGGAGGAGCAAGCGGTAGTGACTGTAGCATTCTGCTATAGGGGCTAGTGGCTGTCATGGTTGTATGTATGATTGGATCTTTCACTATTTAATATAACAAAGGCAACATGTTTCATGCATATGTTGTTATTGAAATTCGACTATCTTGGTTACTCTAACGATGTATGTAGTTGTAATTTACGCATGTATGTATGTATGTGTTTGTATGAATCTTATCGAAGCATGTTGTTGACATAACTAATCACTTTGGATAGTTGGTTATCCTGCTTTCCATCTTGTGATGTCTTTCATCTCACGTGTTCCCTTTCATGTTGCGTGTTATCACAAGCTTCTAAGGGGCGCACTCCTCTCCCCTTCCATGTGTTAGAGCCTTTCATGCACCTTCCCTGACTTGCTGCAAGGTCACACCCTTGATTCGAACAAGGAAATCTTACTTACCTCTGCGCACAATCACAGTCAAGGAGATATCGTACTACCCACTGCTAGGACTCCTACTGCAAACAATCTAAGGTCTAGTTGGGACTTCTTACTGGGGAGATCCCGTGACATGTTGGAAGGTCCAACACCATCAACACATCTGTAGTGGGGTTAATCCATTCCTCTTCTTTGGTTTTTATTTGATAAATGTTGTCTATATCTATGATGCAATACTCATCTCTGACAGGCTTTGCATATCACACCCCGTCTGATGGGTCCAATGGAACAATTACTCTCATGTTGTCTTTTTCAAATACCATTTGCCTCTTTTTTAAGTTGATTATAGCCAAATTATCAAATTCCCAATCTAGTCCAAGAAATGCTGGATAAGAGTTGTTGTCATCCACAATTTCTAATAATTCAAAGTTTGTAATAATGCGTACTCCTTCAATGTCTATTGTAACACTTGATAGCCTCCCCATAGGGAATATTTTCTGTTGGTTGGCCATCCTCAACTGAATTGGTGACCATTATAGCTTTGGCTTACCCATCAATTCCTAGGTCTGCTTTGGTAAAACATTGGCATCAGATCCTAAATCCAGAATAACCTGATCCATGTCGTACTCTCTGATCAGTGAAGTGAGCCTCATTTCTGTTCCGGTCCTCATCTTATGTTGATGCAAATTGTTAACTGCGTGCATATTGCTTCACGATACTTATTTAAAAGCACAAGAATATATCAATTCTTGCAACCCTTCTACAACTTTTTTGTTTCTTAATAGCTTAATGCAAGTTTGTAGGAAAGACTTTAAAATACCTAGATCCACATCTTGTGTCGCAACTGATATTATGTCGTAGTTATTCTTTTGCGTTGTTTTTAGTTGCACGCCAGAGGTCGAAGCCCCAACAACCATAAAGCCTCGCTTGGCTTCCATAAACACTTCTTTTTCCTTCTAAACATCAAAGGCATGAAATTTCTCTATAGTCATCGGTTCTGCAATCATCATCTGAATGTTTTGTGTCCACTGTTGATTTTTATTTTCTTGCATTTTTTCCATAAGTACCAGACACTCTTCAATTACATGATCAAATGATTTACAATACTTACATGTCGTAGTAGGATTCTGACAATCTCTTGCAAAGTGACCTGCCTGGCCATAGTTGTAGCAGATAATCTATCCACAACCTCGACCAGCTCTGCCACCTCTACCTCTTCCTTGATAGCCACCTCGACCACCGTGTTGTCCACTTCCTTCCTGTCCATGTTCTTCAACTTGCATTCTATATGTGTCAACACCGCGATCCATCATTAATTAATAAGTTGAAAAATTATTCTCATCATGTCCCACCGATTTACAGAACTTGCAATATAAATTCTTTGGAGTCTGCACATATTTTTGCAACAAATAACAATATTTTGAGCGATGTTCACCTCTAGTTCTGCATATATCGCACCATAAGCTGGATCCAACATTCAAAGGGTTCAGAGCTCCACTAGCCATGTAATTTTTGAAGAGAGGGCATTGCTCTTTAGAGTGGCCTTCTGATTTTCACTTCGTACACCACACTTCTTCTCTAACTTCTTTACTTTTCTTCATATCTTGTAACTACAGAGTCAAATTTTCTAGCTGACTCTAAATCTGCTACATACCTACATTGGTATCTCCAATAGGCGAAGCTTCTAATTTCATCGCCAGTTCTAAAGCTTCAGCTTGAGTTTCTATCTTCTGTTGTGTCAAAGGCAATCTGATATGTGGCAGTAGCGCAGCTATGAACCATTCCTTATGTTGTTACAGAGCTATGTCAAAGCTCACATGATCCAATAATACTTTGAATCTCTGGTCAAATTCCCAAAGAGACTCAGTCAGCCTTTACTTGATCTCCTTTAACTCTGTGATACACTGTGACTCAGATTTTGGCTTCTTAAATTCTTTTACCAACGTTGTTTTAACATCTAAAAAGATCTGATCTGGTTTCTCGAATACTTCATGTACCACGTCAATGCTCGATCCCATAATTTCATGATGATTTGCGCCTTCTTTATATCTTCATTATGGACCTACGTTGTTGTCCATATTGCTTCACATAAAAAGGAGAATTTCTCTAGACCCTCTAATATCGTTCCTTTAAACACAGGTAACTTAATATCATCATACGTATTCCTTCTAAGGGGGGGAGGGGGATTCGTAAGGGGAGGGGGGTGAGGGGTAGGGTGAGTAGGGGGATGGGGAAAACCAAAATCACCCAGACTATTTCTAGATTTTGGCTTCGTCGAACTTTCAGGTTAAAAGGGTGAATACTGTGGAGTTACCTCAGGGTTTTCAAGGAGGTTTTCTTCACTTCCAGATTCACTTAATATATGTCTATAGTCAATTTCTATTAAAGCCTTTGGATCTTGGCCACAAGATCTCTTTTTAGTGTTTATTCTATATCTTTTCCCACTTTGGATTGTTCCAATATCTTCTTCGTATATTCTTTCAAACATATATAATAATATGATTGCATTAGTAGAACTCCCTTTTCACACAAAAGCATCTTAATGCAGAGTTTTAAAGATCTCAAGTACTTACCTCACGGTCCTTTGAAAAAAAAAATTCTGCTTTGCTATAGGACACAGTCATGTCTACTGTGAACTTAGTAATGAATCCTACCAAGATGTTATCAATATAGAAATCAACAACTCTTGAGATCCTATTGTCAGTGTGCTTGAGTCACTGTATCAATTCAGGAGTCCACTCCTTAGGTTTGTCTCCTTTAAAGCAATTATTTCTCCTAGTCAACATTGATATCCACTCGTACAACTCAACATGAAATAAACCGAAGAATATTTCCTATTGATCTTTGAAAGTATACTTCTCCAATCACCTTTCTATTCTCCTTATTTGCGAATTCACGTTCTTTCTGTTCTACCCACACTTGGATTTCCTTCTTCGATGGATGCCACATAAACATATCCCTCAAACAAATCATAGTCCCAACAATGGAACCATTTTTTGGCTTTAGTTTGGGCTTACCCAGGTTCAAATTTTACTGCATACCAGCAAAACCCTTAATCATTGGCCCTATCGGCAATGATCTATAAGCAAATCACAGTCTCACTCGAAGTGACCATGGGAGGATGCAGAACTAGGTTTCGGCATCCTTGAGGGATTATGTGATGTGGTATTTTTAAGTTCTTTTATCCTTAACCTACACCTATTACTTTGCAGGGTTGGATTATCTACTTAACCATGCCATTAATAACCATAAACACTACTGCGTGGAAGTAAAATATAACCAAAATATTGAACATAAAGAAAAATATGCATAATAATCATACACAAGTTATGTCCATCAAAACTTTACTTATTATATTAATTCTTTGGAATGATGTACAAATCCTTGACTTGCACACCCAGCTGCAGGTGTCTACGCACTCAGTTGCAGACTTTAGGTCCTCGCCCACTCAATTGCGGAGCCTTCCCTTGAAGACCCAAAACAAATTACAGAGATATTTCCTTATGCTTGTATCATTTCATTATTCATTCATTACTTCGACTTACATCCTTTCTCCTATATATACAAATTACATCAATGGGTACATCAAAATACCATGGTCCAAATACCATGTTCCTCCTAAAAACAATCAACTATTGCCCAAACTTGTTAAAAAAAGAAGGGACTTCTACCCACCCCGAAGCCCTTAAAACATCACATAGTACATAGCTCTGCAGTACCGTGCACTCTCCTCCCTAAAATGCAGAGTTTTGGCCAAAATATGGGCCAAGTTTGGTTGCACCCAGCAAACCATTATCACATTCAACCATTTTGCTTATCTTAGGATTTGTGGATCAAATAGCTCCGATTTTCAGCATGGAGAAGCGTTAATATAGTAGAAATATGTCTGCAAAATTTCAACAAAAAAATTTTCGTAGTTTTTGAGAAAATGATTAATGAAGTTTTTTATTACTTGTATCATATTTTGTTGCAACTTCATACACATATTATTGAAAGTTAATGTGCAAATTGTTACAACTTCACCAACATTGCTAGAATTGAATAACCATTATTTTGAAGAGAATTTTGGGGAAAAAGTCTTATGTTCCATCAACATCATGAGTTAGGGTGAGTATCTTGGTTATTGTATTGCAACTTGGTTAATACAACAACATTGTGTTGCATGAGGACATGCAACATGTTCACTCTGGGGGAGATGTTGGGTCACTAAATTATCATTATTATTATCATTTCTTGACATCTATTTCATTCATTTCCACCGTTATTTATCACATTATTTATCGTATAATTCCATTTCATAATTATTTATGCTCTTGTGGATAGGTAATACTTATTCTCCTTTATTTTTAATAAATTGATGATTATTATGCATGTTTTTTCTAATGATGGTTTATTAATGAATTTTTTATAACTTCACTCACGATTTTAGCCTCCAAAATCTCTTGCAGATTGCAAATTTGATCTTCAGTTGATAGTCAAATATTCCAATTCAGAAATTAGTTGGGCTAAAAAGCGACAGTGTTCCGTTGGATATTTTGGGAAAATGAAGATGAATATTGAAAATCTGAGACATGGGTTTTGTACAAAACAAACTAATTAAGTTTTCCAATGAGTAGTTTTCCTAAATTCGTCCTGGATTGAGAGAAATGTAAGGTTCTCTAAAGACGATTTTCTTGGATTTGTTGTTGTGACCATTTTCTAATTTTCCTTAATTACAAAATCAGATTTGACTTGCTCCAACTGATTGATGATGGGTAAATCTTCCATATTTTATCTTACTGATTAACTCATTCTAATCAATCCAAAATTGTAATGGAAAACCATTATGTTAAGTTTACTTGTAATTATCCCTTTGCTCTCTGTATATTTAAATGAAAACAAAAATTAGAGAGGGGGATGGACAATTATTGAATTAGAGGCAGAGCTCAGAGTTGTATTATATCTATTTCTGATTTTTAATGAAAGGATCTATCAGTGAAACTTTGTAATTGTCTACTTGTAATTTGATCTAAATTATCTTTCAAGACATAACTAACTCTTGGGCAGTGGGGCCCACTACCTTGGACGAGGTGTTGACTTGAATATCTAAAGTAGTTTAGTTGTGTGCTTATTTCTTTAAATTTCAATTGTTGTTCCTTAAATTACATTTCCTTTTTTTCAAGTAATTTGTTGGTTTCTGTATTTTCCTGATTTATTGTTTCCTGGAATTTTTAGATTTTTATTGATTTATTACTCTAGATTAGCATTTGAATTTTGTTGGGAGCAATAGATTAAATTTTCAATTCAGCAAGGGGTGGTTTAATTTAGTATTAATTGTGTGATTAACATAATCCTTTTTCCTGTCATTTACTTTCTGCTTTTTAAATTTAGTATTGTTATTCAAGTCTTACATTTTATTTCTTGTTGAATGAGCTTGATAATGTAAAATACAATCATGTAGAACTAGGTTAGTTGTTGGTAGTTGCTTGCATATATTTTTCTGATTTCCTTGAAATAAAAATATGCTCCTTGGGTTGATAATTAGTATTCAGGTGATTAGTTGTTTTTTTTATTAAGCAATTAATTTTCCCAACAATAGGTACACCAACATTGCCCAATACATACAAACACATTATGAAAACCATTATAATTAAACAAAAAGGGTACTTCAATATATCTGTGTACAACCTAGTTTTGGATACATTATAGTTCATGGGGGGCTCCTTTGTTAGTTGGTTTCACTAATTTCAATTGGGTTGGTGACCTTGATGATCATAAATATATTGTAGATTATGTTTTCTGTCTTGGTTCTAGACCTGTCAATTGAGCTTGTAAGAAGAAACAATATATTGTTATTTCTTCAATAGAAGCAAAGTATCAATCAATAATTAATGCAAGTCAAGGATCCATGTGGCTTCAATATATCCTTTAAGACTTTGAACTTTACTAGTAGCATCCAAACACACTTTGATGGGACAATGAAAGTTCCACCAAGCTCATGAAAGATCTAGTACAAGATCAACATAATAAACATATTGAACTACACATGCACTTCATCAAAAATATAATTTTGGATCATGTTCTCAAAGTGTAGTTTTTCCCAATAGATAATCAAGTTGTAGATATTTTTACAAATTCACTTATAGAAGTGAAGTTTTCCAAACCTTGATTTACATTAAGAATTTAGGAAGTTGTCAATAAAGGGGTATAGGCTCTCGTGCCTCCTTCCTTCAGCGATTTTGTCACCTTTGTAAATCCTTGAATATTATTCCATGTTCTTAAGGAGGATTCTAGGATATTTAAATGTTCGGGAGTTAGTTAAGCTCAACTTGGTCTAATGTGTCTTTAAGTGTGTTTCCTTAGTATATATTATTGTGCATTTGTAGCTATATAATCCAACATTCATGACATGTTCTATACATAAAGTGATTTGTCCATTCATATTCTCCTCAATACTAACAACTATATTGGTTTGTGGCTTAACACCTAATTTGTCCATTACCTCTATTTAAATAGGATGGAGGGTTATTTGTTGATTATTGATTGTTAGAATATCATCTGCATTTTTTCCTTTTTCAATAATATGTTTCCTCAAGTGTCCATGTTGGTTGGGTTCATGGATTGTCTCCCTCTTTGAGGGTTTTAACCATGTAATGTATTGATGTATTGACTTTGATTTTTTTGTGTGAGTGGTTGCTTAAGATGCTTGCCCCATGTGAAAATACATTGTTTATAAAACAATAAGGGGTACTCTCTCTCTCTCTCTCTCTCTCTCTCTCTCTCTCTCTCTCTCTCTCTCTCTCTCTCTCTCTCTCTACACACACATATATTCTCTTTCTATCTCTCTATACATTTATATATTGAAAGAGATGACATACCCTTCTTTCTCTCTCATTGTGTGTGTGTGTACACACACACTCGCTTTTTACCCCCCTCACTAATGAAATAATAAACCCTCCACTTCACACACACACACACACATCTCTCTATCATTTTTAAAGAAACTCTATTGATGACAAGGCCATAGGTTGCATGTTCAAATGCATCAAGTCCCTTCGAATTATCCATTGTTATTGTAGATTAGGGTTGACCATGTCCTCCATTCAAATATTTTAGAGAAAAGGGGATCATGTAAAGTGATCTTTGAAAACAAGTCTAATGGCTTAACTCAATCTATTATAATGGAATAGTTCCAAGGAAAATTTTGCCTTGATGTATCCACTTCGAGTTCAACTGAGTTTTGAGTTTGGCTAAATATTAATAGCTACTATAATAAGTGGTTTTTGAGTTACCTTCATGAAAATACTTATAAAAATTCATGAGATTTTTTTTGGAAAATAATATTTACCTATATGTATGTGCATACCCTTA
This sequence comes from Pinus tabuliformis, assembly GCA_031772625.1. Taxonomy (NCBI): domain Eukaryota; kingdom Viridiplantae; phylum Streptophyta; class Pinopsida; order Pinales; family Pinaceae; genus Pinus; species Pinus tabuliformis. The sequence goes on along the minus strand of CM062809.1, from coordinate 159,512,939 downwards.
TTAACATTTCATTAAATTTTCATTAATTTAAAAACACAAGTGAAATAAATTAATGTAAAAATTAATTAATTTAAAAAAATATGAAACATGAACTCTTAACATACTCTAATTCATAATTCATGATAAAATTATCAATCTCATAATTCATGATAAAATTGTCAATCTCATCATGTATATTATATAATGCTACACATCAAAAAAATATAGTTGATATTTCACAACTTTAGTGTAAAATAAAAATTACAACTATATTTTAATGACCAACAATGTTCCCATGAAAATGAGTAGAACATAATTATGATAAATAATTAATTAGTGTAAAAATAAAAAGTTACAAAGTTGAATAAATATTAATAGAAATAAATGTTACCTTTCAAGAATTTTTATTAAAGCTTTTATAACCTATTAAAATATAATGAAAATAAACCAATGAAATATATTGCACAAATACCAAAAAGCTTTAATAAAACTATAATACCCTACATAAGAATAAAAAATATTATAAGAAGTTAATAATATCGCTAAACAACATGTTCATCACTATAACTCTCTTACATTATGTGAATTGATTGTGATGATTTATCTTGTGGTATAATATAATCTAAATGGATTAAGGCATGTACTTCCTTACTTCACAACCCATTTCCATCTTCATATTTACAAAATCCTCAAGCACTCAATTTAGACCTACAACAATCATATACATGATAATTATAATAATATTAAGGGAACGGTATCCCTTCTCATTTTCCATAGTTACTCTCCACATCGGCACCAGCTTATTATTAAGGTTGTTTTAGTATTAAGGTTCCACATGAGCATAATGCATGCGAAGTTCGTTGGAAAGTTATTTCAAAGGGTATGGATTTTAGAGTAGGGTAAATAATTATAGATAAATGTATTTTAAAAATAAATGCTTTTTTCCCTTAAATAATTTGATACAACTTTATATATATATATATATTTATTTATTGGAACAACACTACTTGTGGGGTAATTTGGTACAAATTTTAAGTACATATTGGAACAACACTACTTGTGGGGAGGGAGGGTGTAATTTTAGCTCTGGGAGGATAATTAGAAAATAGTTTTGTTTGGAGTTTGGGAATAACTTCTAAAAATCATGTTAAAGCGTATGAGCTCTTTCAAGGGACTTGTCTAGGTTAAGAAAGCAACATTAAAAGGGTTCTTATAATTGGGGACTCCAAAATCATTATAGATCACTTTTAAAATGGAACCAATTCTAAGGATCCTCTACTCAATAAAATATTTAGTCGGATAAGGCTTATTCTCTCTTCATTCTCTAATTATCAATGCTTTCATGTTTTAAGGCACAATAATTTTTAGGTGGGTGAAATGGAAAATCAAGTAAATGGATTAATGGGGCATTGTTATTAATCAACAATCAAGCCTCTTACTCTCATATCTCATGTCTTCACCATTGTTTACAAAAGGTGAACTTGGGGGTTGGTTTACACAACCCATATCTTCAAAAGATCAAATTGGTTCTACATGGCAAGGAACATTTCAGGTTATCAAAATGGTTTTAGGAGGAGTGGATCCTCCCTTCTTCCATCTGTCCCCTATACAAGTTCATTATTGGTTAGTACTCCGTGAGGTTCAAAATTGTGTGTGTGGAAGAGTTGGTTATGATTCATCATGGGGATGAAGGAGGTTCAATGTAACTTGTATTCAATGAGTAGGGGGAGAGATTGGATTTCCATGATGCATAGTGAATTTCAGTCCCTTACCATCTTTTGGCATGAATGAGTCATGCCTTAAATGAATGTCTTCATTTTTTGGTTCCAGGAGGTGACATATTTGCATCAAGTTAAAAGGTGGGATAGGGATTTTTTTGGAATCCAAGAGATTTATGACTTGTAAAATTCCTTGTGGGTTATATCAAATCAAATTTGTAGTAATTTTCCACTCCAAGGTATGACGATTGTGATTTATGGGTTTCATATGCTATCAAATTTATGGTTTCACAATTTAACTGATTTTTGTTTTGCAAGGGTGATGAACATTTCTGGGCGAGGGCTCCATGAGGTAATTGTGGTGTTTGGATTTGTTGAAGCTCCTGTGTATCCTTTGTCTCCTTGGGATAGTCAATTTTGGACACTTTGATTTTAATTGGGAAGAAGGTACCATGCGTGCTTTGGCAACATCCTAGGATTGACATGAATTTCCTATGTGCGTACCTCTGCGTTTTCCTACAATCTTAGCCTCTCGAGGCTAAATTTTCTATTTCAAATTGGATTGTGTTGATTCTTGATTTAGTGATTTCCTTTCCTATTTTTAAGGCTATGATTTGGGAAATTGGGATTTCTTATACCATCCTTTGTCCCTTATCTTCCCTCTCCTACCCTAAGATGGGTTCGTGGTATGACTCTAGGCTCCCGATGTTTCTCTCTTAGGGTTGGGTCTTCTATGGAGTTGGTGGCAAAAAGGGAGTGTGTATCGATTTTGATGTGGTGGGGAATTGCATCCTCTCTACCTTAGAGAAGACCAGGTCCCTTTTGTGAAGCGGTTTTGGTTGGGCTCCTATAAGGTATTTCTATTGGAAATATGGAAAAATCAATACTTGGGAAATCCCCTCCATTTGAGTGAGTAGAGGTTATAGAATAATTGCAACAAGAATTGTTGCATCTCCATGTTCAACACAACCAAATTGTGTCAACTCTAACTATTTCTATAGAATATTGGTGGAACACAAAGTCAAATTATGGGGCCTTAAGGATGCATTGGAAACGATTTGTCAACAATTGTTAGAATTACAACTTACTATAGGCCGACATCCCTAGGGTAGGGCCTCTCTAGTTCATTCATCTTCTCTGACCATGGAATGCCTTCCATATTTGAACGCTTCTCTTGTTGATGAGTTTAACCAGAAAACTAATGATTTACCCCCTTCTCTTGTTTATTTTGTATGTGTTTTAAATGTATTAAGATATTAGGAGTGTTTTGGAGACTTTAGGTTTCTATGCTAATTATTTTTGCACCGAATGTAACTAGAGAATTTTGGTTATTTCTCTTAGAAAGGCCTATCCCTAACAATAGACTTAGGAATGAAGGAATCCACTGAAAAGGTTATTATAGCGAACAAGTTTAACTACTAAGCTTCTAATGAGAAACCAAACCACCAACAAATGTAATCTATCTATCCATAATATTTGAGATAATTTCAATATAAAAAAGCGCCTATATAATGAGCATTTTCATGAGTACACTTTTGATTCCATAACCTTAAAAGGAATTTTTCTATTATAAAAAACACGCAAAAATATTATGCCTAAGCATGTTAACTATAAATCATTGGTATGCAAATCAGTACCAAGAGAGGGTTGGTGGTTTCCATGGGCATAATTGTGCTTGAGAAAAGCTTGAGAGTAAGAAAAGAAAATCTTAGAGATGATTTCCTTGAGTTGAAGCATGACGTCATCCAACTGTAGTAGAAACTCCTCCCTAGCTTCATACCTATCTTGCAGAATATCCCTCACCATTGTGTTGATATGCTAGTATAATTCCACAATCTTTTAGTACTTGGTATCTTTATCTCTTGAATGTGTTGTGTTTGGTATCTAGTTGCCAATCTCCTTATTTATGTTCCAATCATGTGTAGAGCTACTGTAATTCAATTTTCAACCTTTGCAATGGGAATTTAGATCCTGACGTGCAAGGGGTTTTCTCCCAGTAAAAAAATGTTTCCTCTTGAGTAGCTTGCTGCACTTAGGAGCCATACCTTGCACCTTTCGTCTACTCCTAACTATTCTCCCTTAAGACATAGTGGCACAAGTCAATATTGAGTACAAAAGAATAACGAGCACAAATTGAAAAATAGAACATGCTTGATTAATGAGAGAAACAAGAATGAAATTCAAGAAAAACTTGGAGACTAACAAGCACTTGATCTAGTGAAATTCATGGGCTATATTAACCTCATATCTACTAATGATATCTATGAGAAGTACTTAGTTATTCCTTGATAACAATGGCCAATGTACCCATTGTGTGCAGAAACGAAACAACCATGCTAGAAACAATAGCAAGGATTCCTATACACAAGCCTTGAATGGTGCCTTCCTTCCATGTTTAGTCATTATGGTACATAAACAATGTATTCGACCATCCCATCCTTACATGTAGTCAAAACTGTGGCATACTACCACCAACAATTATGAATGGAGCCATTGAGATAGTATGCTCATTTGATGGTGATGTTGCAAGGTGATGTTGCAAGCCCCACTTTGGGGATGTACACATTCTTAATGCCCTACTCAAAGAGAAAAATAATATAAATAATTAATAAGTAACACTTTGATATCATATTTTATATAAGTAAACATTATTTTATTTTTCAAACTTTAAATATTTAAATTTATAATATTTTTCAAGTTTCAAAACAAAACAATATTATATGTGTTATACTAAATATCGATGTGACATTCATAATTAATCTTTATTTTATTATTAAAATTATTTTGTGAAACATTTTCAAAAGTAATGTAAATAATTCCCTGTTGGGGTGAGAAACGAGGCAAACATGGCAGGGTAGGTTGGGCAAGTGATACAACATCTGTCCTAGGGCGAGCCAATTCAAGTGATATGACACGTGGTGAAATGAATGAGGTAGGCCACCGCAAGTGGCATTGTCCACAATAAACAATTGAGAAGGAGCTAGGAGATTATAGATCCCTCCCCTTTAGTGGCATATGGTGTATTTGGTTCTTAGGTATGGGAGGTTGGCCAAATGATCTTTCTACGACAATGTATGCATGGGAACATCGCATGTGCATGCTAGGAGGCCTAAACATTTTGGTACTAGTAGGAGTTGAATGGGTGTGGTTTATGAGGATTGCCAGTGGTGCTCGAACATTGGTGAGAAGTGTGGGATCTTGGTGAGCCTGGCTGGGGGAAATCACTGCGAAATTCTAAGGAGGAAGCTGCAATTGAGAACCCTCGAGTTCTAAGGATAGGAATTGCCCTGGATGAATGTTGTTGTGCCCACACGAAAATTTCGATAGAAGGTGAATGTTATCCTTATCTTGTTTTCTCTCGGATATATGCATGGTCTCCCTTCTAGGCCTCCCTAATGGACTTCTCAGAGCCAAGGCTGCCCCGCAGAGTGCAAGGGTTCCGATTTTAGGTGTTTGTCTTATCATCCAGGTCGAGTGGAGGGTCCGCTCATGGACAATTTGGAAAACTTATCTAATAGTTGGCTCACTCAACATGTTTAGGCATGTAGTAGTGGTTGGGTGGTTGGGGTCCCCTTCGAGAGCGAGGCCATTAGACTTGACCAAGTGGAGTGGGGCATTACTTTGGTTGGAGGTTTCTAGTCTGAAGGGTTCCTAGGAAGTATGCAAAGACCATATGGGTGGGATCATCATGGCGTTGGGCCTCGGGGCCAGGCTCACAAACAAGTAGGACGTGTGGCTTAGCGAATGCAAGAAGAGAAAATGGTTGTGGAAGAGGAGGGAGATCTCAACAAAGCCCATTCTGTAGGTCGCATGCTGCAGACGCCAACGCTGGCATCCATAGTACAGAAATTGAGGGATATGCATGCTAGCCTCGACATAATTCGCCAACAAAAGTACATTGATAAGAATGAAACTATAACATATATTAATGATGTCCAATTTATGCAGGGAGAGATTTTGGAATGACTTGCTTCGGTCTGTCGTAGCCAACACAGATCAAATGAATGGCTGGATGAGATCGAGGCAAGGTTGTCTGATATATAGTATCATGTGCATGAAGGACAGGGTCGTCCTGTGGCCTCGAGAGCAGCTCAAGCTTCAAACCCCCCTTTGTGAAATGGTTTCTCTTGGATGTTGTTTTGGTTTCGTCAATTTTTTTGACAATCTATCTAGTTTGTTGCTAACATTTTTGTAACACCTAGTTTTATCTATCTCTATTTTATAATACTCTCCCTGCTAAAGAATTTGGTTAAAGTGAAACTGAGAGAATAACGAATTTTTAAACTAAAAAATAAATTTAAAAAAATAAAAACAAAAACATTTTGATTAAAAAAAATAATATAAAAAATTAATAAAAAATATTTTATTTTAATAATCGTTTAGAATAGTAATCTTATGATAATAGATTCTAGTAATCTTATGATAATAACTCTATTTTGAATAACAAAATTTGAAGTAAAAATGTTCAAAGATATTAAAACCACAAATTTTATTAAAAAAAGGAATTCAAAAATTTTCAATCAAAATCGTTAAACCCAACCATTTTAAAAAAAGTTCGATAACCTAGCATATTTATTAAACTCATAATTAGGACATCTTCATAAGTCTTTATGCATTTTAACTAAAATTACTTTATAAAACACTTTTAGAATTAAAATAGATTATTATGCGAAAAATTACTTAAAAATATTGTAAAGTATTTTCAAAAGTAATGTAAATAATTAATAGATTGAATAAGTGGTTTTAAAGCATTTTCCAAAAGGAATATAATAATTAGTACAATGAGTGAATAAACGGAGAAGCTTTGAAGTTTAAATGGTTATGATATATTCATTTAATTTTTATTTTTGGGTTTTGTAAAATTGAGTAATTATTTTAAATATAATTTAGTTATCACACATCAACAGTTTGTTGATGATTTGATGCTATTTGGAGAAGCGTCGCTTAGAGAGGTGAGAAGTTTCAAGCATGTTCTAGCAGTTTTTATGAATGCTTCAGGTATGGCGATAAATAGTGATAAGTCTTGTACTTTTATTTTTAATACACCTGCAATTGTCAAAGCTCATTTAACTCGAGTATTAGGCTTTAGACAGGGTGAATTACCGACTAAATATCTGGGTATCCAACTGGATATAAACTCTCACCGCATAAAGAATTGGCAGAGTTTGTTGGAAAGGATTAGAAAACGATTGGCTAATTGGTCGTTCAGGTTGTTGAATTTGGCCAGTCGTGTTGTCCTCTTAAAATCTGTTTTACTGTCTATTCCCATTTATTCATTGTCTATTATGGCTGCTCCCAAAGGCGTTCTCTCTAAACTGAGGGAACTATTTGGAAAATTCCTTTGGGGAGGTCCTCAACAACAGAAAAAATGGATTCTAGTTTCATGGAAGAAGGTAACCCAACGGAAAGAGGAAGGAGGTTTAGGAGTTCGAGATCCGGAAGTCATAAATCAGGTTTTAGGGGCGAAATTATGGTGGCGATGGGTACAGGGGGGTACTGATCTGTGGAAAAGAATATGGAACCAAAAATATGACATGCCAGGTACAATCGAAGAACGCCTACGAATAGCAGAAACTCCTCGAGGATCACAAATATGGGACTTTGCAAGCAGTAATAAAGATATAGTTGGGGACCTAGCATTTTGGGAAATCCGTGAGGGCGGTACAGCAAGATTTTGGGAAGAAGGGTGGCAGCAACGTGCTAAGCTCAATGGCAACCAATCTCTTCATGAGGTTCAAGTGCTAGGGCAAAGAGTAGGAATGGTATATGTGAGAGATTATTGGCATATAGGAGCTGTAAACGATATCTGGAGAGTGTGGAAACAGCCTCGGGAATGGGCAGATCGAATCAGCTTGGAGACAGAGCACCGGTATTCCCAGGAAATTGAGTCAAGGAAAATTAAGATCAGAGATGGTAAGGACATCCTCAGATGGGGTAAAACGATGAAAGGAATGTTTACAGTCAAAGAAGCATATTATTGGAAATCGAAAGAGGAAAGGGTGGATGATCTAATGGAATGGAAAAAGATTTGGGAAGGAAAATGGTGGCCTAAAATAACATATTTTGCGTGGTTGGTTTGCAAAGGACGGATCTTAACTTGGGAAAATATTCAGAAACGAGGTATGCATGGACCTTCACGTTGTTATTTGTGTTGTAAAGAGGCAGAGAATCAGGAGCACTTACTCAATCGATGTCTCTACGCTCAGAGTATATGGGAAGAAATTAGGGTACTCTTTGGTCAAACGAATAGGGACCCAACTAGTCTTCGGAATACCTTATTTCATTGGGGCAAGGGGAATTTTCAGAGTAAAGTTGTTAGGAGACTATGGAATTTGGTGATTGGTTTTGCAATATGGGAAGTCTGGAAGGAGCGCAATCGAAGGATCTTTAGGGATAAAAGTTCCCAAGAATCAAGAATTTGGGAAGTAATATGTAAATCGATAAAGGAAACGGTTTTGTCTGAAGTATGGGATGAGGATGATTGGAAACTGACCCCGGAGGAGCAACGAATAGTCTCAAAGCTGAATATAGATTATACAATGATCTTCCCTAATCTTGACAGGCGTAATAGATATCAGGTACACAGCCCAAACCATTTCAGATTTCCAGGGGATAGGCGAATCAAACTGAATTTCGATGGGGCATCAAAGGGTAATCCTGGACGAGCAGGTTGGGGAGGCATTTTTAGAGATAATACAGGGAGTACACGATGGGTGTATGCGGAATGGGGAGGAGACATGACTAATAATGAAGCGGAATTATGGGGAGTGTATAATGGACTTCGAATTGCAGTTCGAAATGGATACCAGAATCTTGAAGTTGAAGGCGATTCCAAAATTACGATTGATATGCTCAGAAAATTACGGAATGGCAAACGGTGGGATCAAGTGGCGACGAGTTGGCGGACAGCTGCGATCATACAAGACATAGAAGGGCTGCTTAGTAGGATTGAGTATACGATGGTTAATCATGTCCTGCGGAATGGCAACCAAGCAGCGGATTTCTTAGCCAATTGGGGCAGCGAAGCGTCGAGCAGAGTAATAGATGGGAGCTGGGTTTCATACCAGGATGACCCAAGGTGGAATGCACTACAAACTATACTTCGACAGGATTATGATGAGGCCATGGCATCACACGGAAATGATTAAGTGCTTCCTTATTATGAATAGGAGGAGAGATGACATGATAATTAATGCAGGACAGGGGATTATGAAACGCGTGGATGGGATTAACCTTAGGGGCGGCGAGGTTAATCAAGAAACGAGTGGGATGTTCATCCCAAGGACAGATTTGGGTACGCTTTCGAGGACGCGAGGTAGCTGCGTCAGAAAGATTGGGTACATCTCACATCATGACCCAGCAGATGAGGCAAGTGTTAATGAAGGCGACAGGCGGGCACGAAGCTTTAAGATGAAAGGGTGGCGGATTAGGGAGTTCTTATGTTCTGCATGCGAGCGCGCGGAGAGCAGGGTGAAATTCGGGGTCAATTACTGTAAACAGAGGAAGCGAGATAGGAGTATGCAGCAGTCGACAGTGCCAAGTATGGCTGGGAGTCAAGAGCAGGGAGACGGACGCTGGACACGGAGCAAGGGGAGGCCTGTAGATCAGAAAGGAAAGGGTCTGCCAGAGGTTGATGTAAAAGGAAAACGTGTTGCAGAGGACTCTTTACCGCGGATTTATCTGGATATTACGGATGAATCAGATAAGGAATTTGATATAAGAGATTATTTGGTTGAGGAGGAACCGCGTCGGACGACAGGAGGGAAGGTCGGTAAGTGGAGGCGTCGGAGTAATGAAACGGAGGATTCGGAAGACCAGCGGGAGGAGCAGGAGGACACTGATGAGGACGCGGGTGGAAGGCGCGGAAGAGGTCGACGAGCGAGAGGACGTGGAACACAGTGGGGTCGAGGAAGGAACAGTGGAGGAGGCGGTAGAGGGAGCAGGCAGCAAAGACCTGATGTGGAAGCCGGAGCAGCTCCTGAACGTAGAGGTAGGGGGAAAGGGAAGCGGGACATGAGGAGGAAATTGAATGAAGCAGAGGATGCATATATACAAGAGACAAACCCTCATATCAGGAAAATTATAGATCACTTAGAAGAGGAGGCTCTGCAGGCAGCTTCGGACCCGGAAATGGAGGACTGGGAGAGTTTTCTCCCCGATCCAGGACACACTAGAGGGAGAATGTCGCTCTACAAACAGTCTCTGCATGCTTACTGGGGCATGAAGCGACTATTGGCTAAAGCCATGGAGCAGGTAGCTGTTGAAATGGTGGAATTAGCTCAAGGTTTCCCCACCTTCAAGAGGGAACTAAGGAACATCCAGATGACTCTGATTATGCAGGATCGAAAGATGGATAAAATTCTGCAGTTGTTCAAAGAAAATGGCATAGAGATCAAGACAGAAAGCGGACCAAAGCCGGACACCCTGAATAAGTAGGATATGGACACTGCTGTCAAGAGGTTTTTATCATTTTCAGTTTTGAATTTTTGTAATCCTGAATGGTAATGTCTCAAAGACGAAACAGTTTGCTTGTAGAACATATAGTTGGAATTTTTGTATGGTTAGATAGACTGGATATGTATTTTTTGTGGATGGCTGTTAAAAACTATCGGTGGTACCCGGTTTCCCTTAAGGGCGGGTAATGACCTGCCTCTGTTTGTATATTTTCCATATTTGAAGTAATAGAATTTCGCCTTAGTTTACAAAAATATATATATATATATATATAATTTTTTATAATTATTAAGATGGTCAGCTTCAAAGATAATCTAGTCAAGACGTATGTATATAGAGATTTAGATTAATACACATAATCAAGTAGAAATATATAGTTTTTTACAATTTCCGATTTTGGCCAGGGCTTCAGAGATGTCTAATATCAGAATTTTGGGATATTCTCTTCTCACCATACAACACTTATTCAAAGAAACATCGCCCTGAGATAAGTACTTGATAAATTTATTAAATAAAGTAAAAAGGCTCCTTGAAGGCATTCCACAAAAATGGTACTTTCATATCTTTAGAACTCAAAACGAAGAAGTGGATAAATACACTAACCACACCTTCCAACTATATGCAAGGCATATAGAGGTAAATGGAGCACTAGGAAGCTAGCCTTTGCCATAATCCAAATGGAACAACACAAATCTTTTAATAATAATAATAATAATTTTTTTTTATTGTTTAGATTAATGAAAGGGGCAAACTTCAATACAAAAATTGGGTTGGGGGCCCAACAAATGTCATGGCGCCCTAAGTAGACATGATGCATGGAACAGGAAGATGTCCACAACTCTCTTATCAACGAGACACAAGCTAATGGACAATGAATAACTATGTTATCATATCCTCACCTCTAATGATTAAAAATCTAGGAGGTGAGGCAATAATGAACAAACATGCATCCATAAATCTACGTTCATGTGGAATTTAGGGGAAACAATGAAAAATCTAGAGGATGTCAATTAATAGTAAGTAGTGGGTTGTCGATTCACAAGGCGCGCTGGTGACAAGAAATTGGGGGAAGGGTTGCTAAATTTGGTATTTTCTGTGGAGCCACAACTAACTTGGTGAGCCATTCTCCCCTGTTAATACTTTCGTCTTTGTTTTTTCCTTGGTATAACTTGTATGCATGTTTGGGGGAAGAATAAGTGTGTACAAGGTTGCACAAATTTGCATGTCATTGTAGGATCAAATGTTTGGTCTCTCCACATAGCTTGGCATTAAATCCAACGACTGGAGGAATTAGGATATCATGAGGCTTAGGATGGGGCTTTCCTGCCTTTCTTGGAGTCTCAAGCTGCCTTACAAGCCATCTCAGAGACCTAACTAGATAAATAGAGGGATATATTATGGGGCATTGGTCATGGTCTGAGTCTTAGCATTAAACGACCAATTGGACACACAATTGACCCTATTGGGGATAACTGGTGCCTGAGGAAAAAGAAGAAACTAGACAACTTTGGATTGGCCGATAGAAAGCATCACACTCTAAGTTTGCTAGCATGTAACAACACTGGAGGAGAGTTGGGGGAGACTGTGTGGTACATCGAAGACATAGGCTTGGAGGCAATTGTGTGGTACATTGACGTAGGTGGCGAGTTTCTTTGGGCAAGACATGGAAAGATGAGACAAGGTAAAGAGAAAATTTGTGGCAATAGTGGTCGAGAAAGGAAAAATGATGCAAGGAATGAGTCAATTATCTGGCAAAACAAATGTAAGTTCTCCAAATTGACATGATGATGATGATGAACATGAGACAATAGAAGCAGATGGAAACAAGTGTAAATGTGACAGAAGATATTCAAATTCTGAAAGGTCAAACAACCAGACAAATGGATTAGATAGAGGCATTTCACTAGCAGATTGTGGATTTACAAGAGCAAATTCGACTTCTGAACACTAGTTTAAACAAATCAAGATCTAGAAGTTGGAAAGAGGTAAACCATTGGTTAGGCCTGAACCAAACACCAGAAGAGGAAGGTGAGGATTTAAAATGATATATGTATTGTTGCAAATTTTGTGAACTCGGTGTCAGATATATTCATATAAGAATGTAACAGATTTTATAAAACTATGCAGTCAATAGATGTCTATAACAAGAATAAGAATAAAAGGCAGTTGAATGGCAAACAATATATCCCTTGAGTATGTGTTGTGTCCACGCACAGATATATATATATATATATATATATATATATATATATATATATATATATATATATATATATATATATATATATAATTTTTTATTTTTTTATTTTTTAAAATGAATTGATTATTTTAAGAAAAAAAATTATAGTTAAATTTTTTTATTGATTAAATAAAACTATAATTTTTAATGAAATGTTTATTAATTTCAAAAATTCAAAAATATAAATAAACTTATTTATATGCCATTCCAAATAATCAAAATATAACTAAATTTAGTTATTTATTAATTTAATTTAATAATTAATAAATAACCATTTATTTTTATATAATTTTAATAAATAACAATTTATTGCATCAAGCACTCTCCAACTCAATATGATAGATATGTTGTAATGTAATGCCATTATATAAAAATTAAAAATAAAATTAATAATTATACTTAATAATTAAAGTAGCTAAATCTATTTTAACTTCTGACCTGCAAATCCTTTTAAAGTTAATATAGATTTGATCCCTTTAAATACTTAGTAGATCAATTAAAATGTATCTAGATTATTTTAATATAATTTTCATATAATTAATATTAATCTATTACAATAATTAATAAATAAAAATGTATTTTTATATAATTTGCATATAATTAAATATCAATTTATTGTATATAATAAAGATGTAAATTTATGGAAAGGGAACTAGGATGGGGAGCCGAACGTGGGAGTTTAGCAGCAACCAGGGCGAACACAGTGAGCAGGGGTAGATTCGAATGGCGGGTGGCAGGGGAGGGAGCTCTGCTCCCTCCTACAAAGACGCAGTGGCCAGCAAGAATAAATCATCAGCTGAAACTAGTAAAGGAGATATGAACAATAGTAATAGGGACATTGAAAAAAACACAGATGGGACCAGAGCAAAAGAAAATAGCAGCACGAAGGACAAAGAGGAAGAAGACAAAAATCTGGGCTCAAGAGACAAAACCTAGAAAGGACCTTGCAAACTGAAAGCAGAAATCACTCCTTGAGTAATATTAAATGACCCTGCTCTACAGGAGCACAGGGAACACATGGGAACCTATGCCATTATCTATAAATTTATGGGTTTATGACCCACAGAAAAGGCTTTTTAGACGTGGATCAAGTACCATTGGAAGCCCAAAGGCAGCATTGACTTGCATCTAGGGTCAAAAGGATTCTTCACAGTAGTGTTCTCAAACATCGAAGATGAAGACAGAATATTCGAAGGAGGCCCCTATTTTTTTGTAGCAGCAGGTCTCTATATAAGACCTTGGAGGATGAACTTTGTCCCAGAGAAGGAGACTTTCTCTTCGGTTCCTATGTGGGTAAGGCTCTACTCTCTACCTCTTGATTACTGGAAAACTGAATCATTGGCTGCCATTGGCAATAAACTAGGACACTTTGTCAAGGTTTTTGAAGCCACTAGAAGGGGAAAATACACCTCCTTTGTCAGGATATGTGTGGAAATGGATCTATCAGGAGCACTTCCGGATGAAGTCATCCTGGAAGTGCACAAGGAGGAATGGGTGCAGACGGTAGACTACAAACATATCCCCTTCAGATGTCGAAGATGCCATGAACATGGGCATCTACTTAGAGAATGCCCTCTCAACAAAGAAGATAATAAAGAGAAACCTTACATAATGAAGGACACTAAAAGCTTCCAGAAAGTGGCTAGCAGAGGAAGAGGGGAAAAAAGGGGCCAAAACTACTACACACGGAAGGGCGAAAGGGTATTCAGAATAAGTTTAAAGTGCTAGAAGAGCCTGAAGAAAGTATAAGAGAGATTCAACTTTAGGAGGATGAAGCTAAGGGTAAAGGAAAAAAATAGGATACAAATCTTTCTCCGGGAACTGAACCTCAAAAAGAAACCATGAGAAGTGATACAGAGATGGAAATGGACCAAGAAATGACACAAAGTGAAACAGACATGGAAGATCATGAACTACAAGAAATCCTAGACAAGGAAAACTTGGACCTGGAAGGATTCCTGAGGAAAGGATCCAAAGGAGGAATAGAATCCCTGCCTCAAGAAGAATGCCACGGGATACATCAGTTGTTTTTGTGGAAGACTCAGGAACGAGAACTGGAGAAAAGTACAAACATCCACAAACAGGAGCATAGAGGCGTGAAAACAATGAAAGTAATACCAGGACTAACCACTAGAAATCCAGGCAAAAAGAGAGGCAGAAAAAAGCAACACGAGCTCCTGATGGAGTGCAGAAAGCTAATGGTAGATTCGGGTAAGATGAAAGATCTAACCAGTTACTCCTTTACTAATATTTAATTATGAAGTTCATATCATGGAATATCAGAGGTCTAGGTAGTAAAAGAAAACAGAGAATGCTAAGTAATAGAATGAAATTAGCAATGTCGGACATAATCTTCATTCAAGAGACAAAATGCTCCATTCATAAAATAAGGCAAATCCATAACAAATGGCTCAGCAAATTCGAGTTTCTAGAAGTCAAAGCAGAGAACACAGCGGGTGGTATTCTCACCCTCTGGAACCCCCAAAAAGTCAACATCGTATACGCGGAGGCGACAAGAAACTACCTATCAACCATCATTCAGCCTATGGGAATGACGGAGACCTTCCTGATGATGAATGTTTATAGCCCTCAGAAAATTGATGAGAAGCTTAGATTTATGAACTCCCTGGCAGAGCTCAGAAGCAGACATGAAGAAATCCCTTGGGTCATTGGAGGAGATTTTAATATGATTAAATCTCTTTCGGAAAAAAAAGGAGGCACCAGAATCCTCAGTAGAGATTCAGTAGAATTCCATTCATTTATGGAAGACATGCAACTGGTTGACTCTGAAATGCATAACGGTCTGTTTACCTGGAACAACAAAAGAGGCGGCAATGCTCAGGTTGCCTCCAAATTAGACAGATTTTTGATCTCCGAGAAACTGATGCTCACAAATTCAGAAATCTCAGCAAGTATTCTCCCATTCGGAGGCTCGGATCACTGGCCGATTCAACTAGAAATCAAGGGAATTGATGCTCCTAGAAACAGACCTTTCAGATTTGAGAATATTTGGCTCTCTCATCCAGACTTCATCAGCAACATTGAAAAATGGTGGTCTGAAGATCTTCAGGTTCAGGGCTCCAAAATGTTCCTCCTCCATAAAAGACTAAAGCTCATAAAAGTCAGACTCAAAGAATGGAACAAGAAGGATTTTGGTAACATTTTTGCAAACAAAAATTCTGTAGAAGTCAAACTGCAAGAGCTACACCAAGCAATGATCACAGATGGTTTTGATAAAACCAAAAATGATCAAGCCGAAAAACTCAACCTAGATTGGGAGAATTTATGCAAACAAGAGGAAATCTTTTGGAGGCAAAAGTCAAGAGTGCAATGGCTCAAAGAAGGTGAGCGAAACACTCGTTTTTTCCACCGTTCCACCATTGCCAATAGAAACCACAATAGAATCTCCTCATTAATAAATGTTGATGGGGAGCTTCAGACCTCTCACAAGAATATTGAAGGTGTGCTGGTTCAATATTTCAGAGGCATCACTAATGAAAATAATCCAAACAGAGAACAACACATCAAGGAAATTATAAAAAATATTCCGAGGATGGTGTCAAAAGAAGACAACTTTAACCTGAACAAGCCAGTTACTGAAGCAGAGGTCAGTATGGCAATCAAAGACATGCAGAATGGCAAAGCTCCAGGTCCAGATGGTTTCAATGTTGATTTTTTCAAAGCTTGTTGGAAGGTGGTCAAACAGGACATCTTGGAGGTGGTTGAGGACTCCAGAAGAAGTAAATCCATGCTGAAAGCACTCAACAACTCCTTCATATCCCTGATCCCCAAACAGGACTCTGCCCTGATTCATGATAAGTTCAGACCCATTGCTTTATGTAATGTTGTTTACAAAATTATTTCCAAAATCTTGGCCAATAGACTCAAACCTCTTCTTCCTTCTTTGATTTCTGGGGAACAGTCTGGATATGTTGAAGGACGGCAAATCCTGGATAATATTATTCAGGCCCATGAGGTTGTTCACTCTCTCACTAGTAAAAAGCAAGCTGGTATGATCATACAACTAGACATTGCAAAAGCATATGACAAGGTGAATTGGACTTACATTAAAAATTCCATTTTGCTTTTGGATTTGATCATGATTGGATTAGATGGGTTATGGCTTTGGTTACTTCAATCTGCTTTTCAATTCTGGTAAATGGCTCGCCCTCAGAGATCTTCACTCCTACCAGAGGTCTCAGGCATGGTGACCCATTCTCTCCCTTCCTCTTCATTCTCATGATGGAAGGATTGGGTCGAACCATTAAAAAGGCCAAAGGTTTAGGGAAGATCAAAGGTCTCCATTTAACGGAGAATGGCCAAGCCTTGACTCATCAGCAATTTGTGGATGACACCATGCTGCAGGGCATCCCCACAGTCAAGGAAGCCACTACTTACAAGAAAATCTTAAATGACTTTGCCTCGGCTTCAGGTATGGAAGTCAATCTCTCCAAATCAATTTTTTTTTTCTTAAACACTAACATTGCTATCCAAAGGAACATATCTAGAATTCTAGGCTTCCAAAGGGAGGTCCTCCCTTCAAAATATTTGGGTATCCCCCTGACGGATAAACCAATGCACAAAAGTATCTGGGAACCGGTGCTCAACAAGATGCAAGACAAGATCAAATGTTGGACTTACAGGGCGTTGAACCTGGCTGGTAGATTGATTCTAACGAAGACAGTTCTTCAAGCTATCCCTGTTTTCTTCTTATCAGCCCTGCCAGCTCCCAAAGGGGTCTTATAGCAATTCAGGAACATTTAGAGAGACTTTCTCTGGGGCAAGGAGGAAACCAGAAAGAAATGGGCCCTTGTGGCTTGGGATAAAATTTGCAAGCCCAAAATTCATGGAGGCCTAGGCTTAGATGATCAGGAGATTCTAAGTAATGTTTTAGGAGCTAAAATTTGGTGGAGATGGGTTAAAGAACTAGGGGTGCAATGGGCTAATACCTGGAAAGAGAAATATGCCATCTCCTAGAAAACGAGTGAGCTCATCAAAATGTTAGGGAACATAAAAGGCTCTCACATCTGGAACAAAGCTTGGGAAAACTGAGGCTTGGTACAAAACTAGAGCTTCTGGGAAATCAGAGTAGGAGATCAGGCTCTCTTCTGGGAGAATAAATGGCAGTAAGAACCGATGTTGTTAAGGGAGGACTTTATAGGCATCAAGCAAGAAACTGATCTCCAAGGGCTAACAAGAGTCAGGGATTTCTGGAATCCTCCTCAGGACACTGAGAAATGGAGAAACTGGAGAAAAATAGATTGCAGAGCGGACAACCCCATAAAAGCAAAAATAGATGAACTCATGAACATAATGGAACAGAGGAAGATTCTGGTTACAGATGGGCAGAACCAGTTAGGCCAAAACAAAGAAGGAATCTTTAATATCAAGGAGGCTAAAAGGATTTCTATTAACCTAGAGCCCTGCGTTTTGAATAGGTCCAGGCAAAAGCTTTGGAATTACCAAGGATGGATGAAGATCAAACTGTTTATGTGGTTAGTTCATCACAAGAAAATACTAACTTGGGATAACATTCAGAAGAGGGGAATGATGGGGCCTTCTAGATGCCAACTATGTGAGGCTCAAGAGGAGACTATGGAGCATATTCTCAATAGTTGTACCTATACCTCCTGGTTATGGGATTCCTTCAAAAGCATTTTTTAGCAGACAGATAGAGACAAAGGTAGCATTATTAACACCCTGAACGAGTGGAGAAAAGACTTTGCAGACAACGAGATCCTTAATTTAGCCTGGACCTTTACACCAAGCTTCATTATCTGGAATTCTTGGAAAGAGAGGAATAAGAGAATATTCAAGGGTGAAAAGACTACTCCGCTCTGCCTGATGGATTTGATCTTAAAGCAGATAAAGGAGACTGTGTCCACCACTCTGCACAGTTATCCCTCGAATCCTCCCACAGCACTTGAACTGAGAACTCTCAAGCAGTTGGGATTGCATGAGATCATCCTCAATGGTCTGAGGAGAAAAGAAAGCATAGTGGAAAGGGAAAAGGAGTTCTGGCATCCTCCACCTAATGGTTACCTAAAATGCAACATTGATGGGGCTTCTAAAAGCAACCCGGGGACTGCAGGTTATGGAGGTGTCTTGAGAGATGAATATGGAAAAATAATTTTTGTCTTCCACTATCATTTAGGCCATGCTTCCAACAACATGGCAGAATTGGTGGCATTGGAACAATGTCTAGAGCTTCTTAAACTCAATAACAGCACAAATGTTCTCATCGAAGCAAACTCCGAAATTTCTATAAATACAG
This sequence comes from Pinus tabuliformis, assembly GCA_031772625.1. NCBI lineage: Eukaryota > Viridiplantae > Streptophyta > Pinopsida > Pinales > Pinaceae > Pinus > Pinus tabuliformis. The sequence goes on along the minus strand of CM062809.1, from coordinate 159,494,275 downwards.
TCAAGAAAATCAGCCACAGTACAACTCCTGAAAAAGTCTCAAAACAACGGAGACTAATTCAAGTGTACCAGAGAATCCAAAAACGCCTCCAAAGTTTACGAATGGTTAGCTTCAACCATGTTCGGCGGAAGGCCAACAAACTTGCAGATCTTTTGGCCAACCTAGGAGTGACTAATCCAGATTGCAGAGTAGAAATGAATTGGCAGGAGATGCCTACAAGCAGGCTAAAAGCTCTCTGTGAGGCTCAAGCCACAGAGGACAAAGAAATTTTCGATTGTTGGGCATGAGAAGCAAACCAAGAGTAATGCTCTTTAGCCGGTTTCTTCTTCTCAGTTCGGCGATCAACTCCATGATTTTGGGCTTTCTCTGCTTTGGTGACTTTTTCCTATGGGGAATGGAACCTTTTCTCCTTCGTGCCTTGAGAGGCGACACAGGGTTTCATATGCAGTTCCAGAAGGTTTCGGCAGCTAGTTCCAATGTCGGGTTAAGCAGGTGGAAGGGCGGGTCGGCTCCCTCCATGATTTTCCCGAGCTTTTTGTCTTTTCGCGCGGAAAACCAGGATATTAGCGGTTTTCCTTTGATCGCAAGGCCCCTGGATGGTAATTGGTGGTTTTTCAGTTCTCTAAGTGATGGACGGCAGATCTTCCCGGACGGTTGGCAGCAGCATCAGAATGTCCCGCAGCATCCTATTTTTTCTGTTATGGAAGTCAATACCGCCTCTGGGCGGGTTCGCAGAGTTCGCACCGCTCACAGGTCAAAAGTGGTATCGGATTTCTGGCAGCGATGCCATAGAAATCATGCCACGTGGAGGAGAGACCGGTACATAAACCACTTTCCCCGCGCCATAAAGTTCGATCACATTGGGCGTGCGATTTTCTGCTCTGTCGTCCGATGGCGCAGGGTGATTCAACGACCAGGATCAAGCGTGCAGTTTGGTAGGACCCGCGGGTTTGGTGAGGTTGGCAGTTTCGCTGATATCGCACCGCTTTTTTTGGAAAAGTGGTTTTTGTTTTTTCGCAGCGACACCATAGATTTCTTTACACGTGGTGGAGGGCCCGTTTATTATACCACCTTCCCCGTGCCTTAAAATTCGTCAGCTTTGGGTGCATGATTGCTTGCTTAGCCGTCCAATCGCGCGGGGTGATTCATCGCCCTTGCTCCATCTTGCTGTTTAGTGGGGCCGCGGGGTTGGTGGGGTCTGCTGTTTCGGCGATTAGTTTTGGTGGTGCTTTTCTTTGGGGTGCCGTCCTTTCGCAGGGGTTGTGTTCTTTGTCAACTCGGCTGGTACCTTTTGTTGGGGCCACGTGTCCTAGTGGGCTTTGTTTAAGTTTCTTGGTTGGTTGTTGGCCGGATTTCAGGCCTTTAGTTTGTTTGTTTCTGCCATTAGATTGTACTGTAAGTTTTGGCTGCTTGGTGGCTGTGGGGTGTGGCTTTTCTTTGGCCCCATGCCCTTTGCTTCCCTGTCACCTCTTGGGGTTCAGGGCTCTTGTATATTATGTAAATTTTTCTGGTTAATTTGATATAGAAGGAACTACTCTTGCTCTAGCAAAAAAAAAAATAAAGATGTAAATTTATCTAATAATTGTATTAATATTTTTTCCTATAAAATTAAGAAAAAACATAAAAGAAAATTAACTCTTAAAATTGAATTTATTTATTAATGTATTGTATTTTTAGTTGCAATTTTAAAACCAATCTAGATCCATCTTCATTTTGGATTTACTAAATCAAGTCTCTTAAGATGTAGATCTTTTTTAGAGTGAAAAGAGATTTGATCCCTCTAAAATAGATTTAGGTTGGTTTAATTTTCCCTTTTAAAAGGGGCTATATTCCACATAAATATTATGAGTTCTCATAAATATGGAGCTCAAAAACCATTGGTAACTTGATCAAGTCAAAATTTACCTTAACTGTCTAACAAAAATTAAAAAAAATAATAATAACATATATTTTTATTATTTTAATTTAAAGTTGTTTTTATTTTAAGCTATTTTTATTTTTATTATTTTATTTTGACTAAATCAAAATATTTACATTATATTGCAACATATAAACTATCTTACATCTTACATTACATTATTATCTCACCTTACATCATTATCTCCTAGTACACTCAACTAGAGTGCACCTTTATGCATAGTCATATTCAATTAAACAATATATCTCAACAGAATGTCTTTTTAATGTACTTTGCAAAATCACATTTACAATATTAACCTTTATGCACAATTAAACAATATAGCTCAACAGAAAGTCTTTTGATGTGATTTTGCAAGATCACATTTACAATATACCTCAACAGAAAGTCTTTTGATGTACTTTGCAAGATCACATTTACAATATTAACATGTTGTTGCTAGGTAAACCAATCCCATCCCATCCCATCCCATCCCAAGGGAAAAAGTTAGCGGAGGTAATGTTTGTGACATCCGGTGGTTGCAATTCCGGACATCAATTCAAAGGAAACTCACTTTGCCATGGGTTTAATTACATAATCACGATTGACCATTCAGGTGTATACATCTGCTGAGACGGAAATCAAATCGTCCATTTATTCATACTTTTGATCCAAGAGTAATAATTACTCACAATTTAAGAAAACAAAGAAACCTTAGAATTTATGAAAATAAAGAAACGTACTTAAGAGGACAGACCAACGTTGTGAATCTGCTGCAACAATGTGAATGCTTTTGCTTTTTTCCATTCAAGAAAACAAAAAACAAACATTAATATTTTAAGAAAACATACATACATCCTTGTGAAGCCAGCCCAGGGCAAGGCAAATTTAATGTTAATTTGGGTCAATTCACTAAAAATACGTATTTAAATAATATCAAGGATAGAGCGATTAAAGAGTAATTAAAATTGTATTGTTTATTTATTTTTCCGATATCATAGGGACACTGTTATATTAATAAAAATGTAACTTTATGGTAATAAATCCCAAAGATAGAAAAGTATATTACAACATTGCAATAATATGAATGAATGATGGTGTGTTTGAAGCGGAAAACATTGGGATGGGATGGGATGGGATGAAGAATACAAAATTGTGGGATGGCATGGCATGGCATGGTATGAAGAATACAAAATTATGGGATGGGATGGGATGACTAGTGAATGAGAGGAGAGAGGAGATGGTTCCATACATCTGGAAGGCCAGGAAGACACCAGTGGCTGCAATCTGCCTTGGTGTAATCATTTTTGTTAGCCGCTATCCTTTTAGTGTTATCATCTCTGTTGTTATAAACGGATACATGGGCATCCTTTCTGTGCAATGATATCCATGTTATATTCACAAATTTCACTCTCACTTTCTGCACCTCTTCTATCACCTTCTGCGCTGCCCACACCCTCTTCATGTCGCCATATCTTCTGCCCTCCTCTTCCTCCAGCTTTGCTATGGGCTCTGATTCGTTGAAGCACCCTCCTCCTTCCTTCTTCCCCCACATCCTCCCACTGCAATTATTATTTGTAATAATTATTAGTTTTATTCCTGAAAATAATAATAAATGATTAGAATTAAAAAAGAGGGTACCAGAGGTGAGAGATGAATATAATTACTTGAAGTGCACAGGGGAATAGGTTCTGAAAAAGACTTGAGTGTGGAGCGGATCGATGTTGGCATCCACCCATGTAGCCCACGTCCTCAATGCCTTCTCAAATGCTACCGGCTCGTCCATGTGGGGATGGACCAACCCACCCTCCTCAAAATAATTAATCCTGTGTTTATATATACATATGTATATATTCAACCTCAGATCTCATATTCTAACCTCATGTATATTCAACCTCAGATCTCATATTCTAACCTCATGTATATTCAACCTCAGATCTCATATTCTAACCTCATGTATATTCAACCTCAGATCTCATATTCTAACCTCATGTATATTCAACCTCAGATCTCATATTCTAACCTCATATTTACAAACAGGAAATGCTTGAAACCAATTATTATAACCATCCTACTCAACTCTTTTGTAAATGGTCTTAATTAAATTTACAGGGAAAACAAAAAAGAAAGGTCCCTAAAGCTTTTGAGTGGGCAAAATGTGAACAAATTAAATGTTGTTTGTGAAAGAGAGGTGAAATAGATAGTGTAAGGGAAAAGAAGAAAAGTAAGGAGCAGCGTACCCTTTGTTAGGCTCTGGATGAGTCCACCAGTGTCCGGTATTGAAAACTAGAATATGAGCTTGCTTCCAGTCTTGTGCCAGCTCATCTATGGTATCGATCTGTAATGTCTCACTTTCTTTGGTAGTGGTATTACTAGTTGCATTAATAGACGCCGGAATCTTATGTTGCCGAACTAGAAATGGAGCCCAAGAGAGCTCCACAGAACAGTTGTAGGCCTGCAAACACAACATATGCATGCATGCATCAAATGAAAAGCGGGAGATCATCATGCCTTAATATGTGCAGAGGAAATCACGGAAGTGGACTTACGTGTATAACATAAGCGACGGATCTGCCACCATTGGTGCCACGGAAAGATCCACCGCCCTCTGGCACCGCACGCCTGAGCATGCACAGCATCGATTCCCACTGGTTCCTGCTAATTGAGTCACCCACATACACAAGCCTCTTGCCCCTCAGCTTTTCCAGGAATTCCGACGCATTGAACCTGAGGCATATTGCATGCACATCATCACGGTCATATCGCTTATGAATTGTGAAGTTATCAAGAACAAGATCAAGATTCAAGACGAATGCCTACCTGGCAAGGTCGCAGTCCCGGGGCTGCCATCGCCATCTGGGGTATTTGGCATCTTTCCTGCCATTTCTTTGGCAATTGAAGTCAGCGCTGGAGAAGGGGCACTCCCCAGGCAAATATAGCACGTATGACTCGTCATAAACCCAGCTTCCTGTAAACAAATCGCACTCTGTTTGTGGATCAGGCGCTGTTACATTCGCCCTCCCTGCACCAATTCCCAATTCCTCTTCATCTCCCGTTCTATTCGTTGTTTCGTGAGGCCTCACACTGCTGTCTCCCTTACTCACGCCTTCATCATCATGGATTACCGAAGGTTGATCGGTTCCTGTAATTAACCCATCTGAAGCACTAATCGCAGTACCGTTCGTTCCCTGCTGCACTACAGAGTGCTGCTCCTTCTGTGTTGAATTGGACTTGTCAATATTCAATGTGCCCCCTGCAGATTCGAACTCATCCTTGGGGATGGAGAAATCGTTGGAGGAGCCGGCCGTTTCCGCGCGCTTCTTTAAGAGCAGCAAGTCGAGCAACGATCGCTCGTTATCGTAACCCCACAATACGAATGCAGAGCACACAAAAACCAAAATGATGCATCCCACCTTCACAATATTGCTGCCCTTCAAGCCAATGCCAATTCCTTTCTTCCCCATGATCGATCTGATCTGCCCTGCCCTCTCTCTCTCTCTCTCTCTGCGCTAAATGTGTGAAGAATTAAGGATTTTTACTTTGGTAATGAGACTTCCATGAGCCTCTTTTCTTTCACACGCTTCTCGACCAGTCAGTTGTTACGCATGATGATAATGATGATAGAAGAATGAATGGCATATAATCCCTCCCTGGTTTTGGCAGGCAATGCGGTGCCCACACCAGCAAAGCAATGCAATGCAATGCAGTGCCTTTGGAAGAACGCAAAGGAAAATCGCTTAATGATAGATAACACGCCGAGCTCGTTCGCGTTAGTAGTAGTAGTACATCATCCACCCTTGTGTCTCTTCCCCTGTGTCGCAGTCGATGTGTGAATGCATATTATGACATGTTGGCACATTGCGTTGCGTTCTCAAAGTTCAACGTTTCCTGCTACTTTTAATAATAATATTCATGCCCCAAATTAATCTAATGTATAATTTACTAGAAGGGTAGTTTCAAATGGTCTACTATTCTACCAGGAGGAGGACAAGATTTGATTTGTGGGGATTCCTTTATTTATGAATTATATGATGGTTGACGCTTAATATTCATGCCCTAATTAATAATGTAATATAATAAAAATATCATTTACTAGAAGGGTCCTTCTAGTATTCTAGGAGGAGGAGAAGATTTTTGGGGATTTCTTTATCTATGAATTAGATGGTTGACGCTGATTTCATGGCATTTAGTTGTGCTTGTCATATGGATTTCAAAGTATCATAATACTTTATAACTGCATTTTATCTTTGCTTGCTTCTCACATTATCAGAAATGGGTGCAGCATTTATTGCAGTCCACTTACTATTGTCCATCTTCACCCCAACTCTAACTCCCTAATTACATCATCATGCTGCTTATGGGCAGTGATAACTACCCTACCCACTCATGCCAAACAATAACAACCTCATAAGAACTAACTCACGAAATATATATTATATTATTTACATAAAAATAAATAACTGACTTTTAATAATAGTTAAGATTTTTAATAATATGCGCAAAGTTTCAAGGGTATGTTTAATTTTAATTGCTTAGTGTTATCGGAGTCCGGAGTCAAAACATTATATGTAATTCTGTGTTATCTTCGGAATGAGTGACATGGGAAAAAGTTCATTGAGAAATTATTTAGAGGGGAAAAATTAATTAATAAAGAAATTTAAATTATTTTAAATTTAAAAATAATTTTATGATAATTTATAATTTTTTTTTTGTGTTTTTTTAAGAAATTTAAGTTGTTAAAAATGTTTAATAGATTTTGGTTAAAATTAATTAGGAAAAATATTTTGAAAACCGTCCATTTAATTTATAAGTTAAATTATACTAATTTAAATTATAATAATAATTTAAATTATATTTATATATAATAAGTAAATAAATTTAACAGTTTTTTATTAAAATTATTTTTAAATTTGTCTTTTTCCAAAATTTATAAATTTTTTAATTTTATATCATGAATGTGAATTTTAGTTATAGAATTTTATATTTCATGATTTCAGTTTATTTTAGAATGGTAAACTCTAATATTTATATGTTTATATTTTTTTAATTAAAATTTTGAAGATATAATTTTAAGTGAGATTATTATTTTTCATTATTTGAAATACACTTTTTACTGCATAAGTTTATATAGATTTAAGAATTTAAATTTGTCATTTTAATAATATTTATGCAATTTCAAGCAAAACAGATTGGAAAATATAAATAAAAAAAGGGCAAAAATCTAGAATGTTTAGACTATCCTCTTTAAAAACACCTTAATCATTTACATTTCAAAAAATGAGTGGATGAATTAAAATTAAACTAGTTGGAAGGGTTCAATGTGTCCAATTTTTAACTTACTTTTCTTAAAATCCCCTAAATTATAATAAATCTATAAATAAATACTTAAAAATTTATCTAAAAGCAAATTAATCTTGAGCATTATCTAATTTTGACTTTTTAAATGAAGTAATATGATTCTTGACAAGATTGTAATTTTTTGTTATTTCAAATACATTTTAAATGTGCATATGAATTGAAAATTTTCTAAAACATTCACATCTTAAATTTTTAATTCTAACAAATCTCTACTCAATTTTAAATTAAAATAACTTCAAAATAAAAATTAAAAAAAGTCCCAATATTTAAATAAAAATAACTTCAAAATATAAATTAGAAAAAATCTCAATAAATAAAACATACACTATAATCTAGTCAATAAAATCTCTTTCTAATTATAAATATAATAAAAATAAAACAAAAATTTTAAGATCAACAAACTTTTACCATAATATAAAATCGGTACATAATACAATACTTTTATGAATTTATCTAAATTTTAAATAAATGAAAAATCAATTTATTTTAAATAAATTTTATTTTAAACAACTACTAAAAAACTTGCAACAGAAGAGAAAAAAACATGCTTTTAACTATTAAATCCACTCAAATTATATTAAAAAATAATTATCAATTTATTTATTAATTTAAAAAAAAAAAAATTAAAATTGATTTATCATTTTCATTTAACATCTTTACTTTGATTTATCTAATTATATAATATTTAATCTCTAACTGTAATAACAAATATATCAATTATACGCGAGAATCATTATTCTTTTTAAATAATTCCTCTTGCACAATTAAGATGATGTCCATGTGGGAACCACATTCATAATCATTTGTTATATGAGAAGTTTTATGCGTACTTCACCTAATAGCTAAAGCATTGTGCTTGTCTTTATCTTACCTACTACTATACTTTAGTAGTAGCAGGTGAGATAAGCATGATACTCGTGATATAAGCCATTGATTACAAATTTGTGGACATTAACTTAGGAGATTATGTATACAAGCTTATCTTACTTACTACTCGGTTCCGTGTCACATGTAAGGATTAGCTATGTGGTAGTTAAGAGTAAGACACGTAACCTGTTGAATAGAGACAAGAAAGTTTGAGAGAGTTTAATGGTTTGTCATCAAAATATAAGGTTGGGCACAAACAACATGCCATGCCATGTGAGGCGTAACTGCACTCTCCAAAGTCACGAACAAATAAGAGAGTACCGAACCTCGAAACCCCCATTAAATCACTTTTTACACGGAACCTCGAAATACCCAAGGAAATCACTTTTTAAGCAAATGACCTCTCCAATATTAAGCTAAAAGCTCCCTAGTCAAAGAAACTAGAAAAGGACTCCTTGGAACGTTTAGATTACGCCACATTTACTGTAACGAATCGAATGAAATATTTTATATAGATTCAATAAACACGTAAAGTTATATTAACCATGAATCGAATGAAATATTTTATATAGATTCAATAAACACGTAAAGTTATATTAACCATGTTAACACAGGGTAAAGTTATATTAACCATGTTAACACAGGATTTCATTTTAATATATATATATATATATATATATATATAATATTATGGAAAATTATTTTTATATATTTTTATATTTTTCATCAAAGTGGATAGAGTGATGGCAATCAAACCCTAGGTTTCTCAAACCTTGGTTTTTTCTCGTGCTCGGATCCGCCACATGAAGGTTGCAAGTAGTATGTTAAGCGGAGACCTCAAGGGCGATGTTGAGGTTTATTGACATTCTTCTTGATTTAGGGCTTTTGGAATCTGCCATTTTCTTGGTGTGGGTTCCCCTTCAATAAATGGGGCAATATTCTATTTCTTTGCCTGGACCTGTTGTTGTCGGGTATAATATCTTGGCTTTTACAACTAGAGGCATTCGAGGGAAGGATATCTCTGGAGCAATCCTTGTCACTTTCGTTGAGTTCAGTTGAGGGGTTTTGTTAATTCCGAGTGTTGAGCTGACAACTGCGGTGGTTTTCATGGAGGATATTGAACATGTAGGTTACGATACAGTTACACTGTATAAGGGTTCCTACTTCATGAATCCTAGGACTTTCACGGATCACAGGGAGAGTAGTAGTCGAGCAACGGGTGGTTTCAAGAGAGGTTTTCTGACCATTTTTGGTATGGCATGGCTAGAGTATCATTTGTCGATCATAGTTCCACTATTTCTGACGAGTATCCCGCTTTCGTTGTTGGTTCTTCCTTAGGCCAATTACTCTATTGGGCCATTTTCTTCGGGCTGTTTCATAGGTGGTCTATCTTCCCCAATGCTACCTTCCATGGGTTTCAGGCCTCCGGTCTTCCCTAGACCTATTTTAGTCGATTTACTAGTTTGAGGTCCTACTCTTCCTTCGTATAATGGGGGGTTTACATCCTTGTTAGCTTGCTCAACGAGTGGGGGTTTACTAGGGGTTTCAAACTGCATTTTCAAATGCACATGTTAATCTGGTTCAACCAAAAGAGGTGTGTGTTGTTACTTCTCTTGGGGTAAGTGTTGGGGCCACAGATGCACAGAATAGGGTCAGGTTGTGTCCGACAGGAGGTGATGTGGATGCAACAGGTCCTTTACAAAATTTTGGCCAACTTAGGGCTCCAAACAAGCAGAGGAAAAAGGCCAGGGTTATGAAGCGTGAAGTTGTAGCAACACCATATAACTTATGTTTGGGTACAAATGTTGAAATGGATAAAGCAATGGAGCTTGTAGAAAAATCCTTGGTCGACTGGGCTAAAGGGCGAAAATTTAGTAAGGAGTCTCTTACTTCTTGGCATGACCAAATTCTTTGTGCAAAGATATCAGAGAGCCCATACATTTTTATGTTGGCAAAGGGGTGCGTCCAACTAATCTTCAAAACCCATGAGGTAGTTGTGCAGGTTGCTAGTATTGTTTGGTCTATCGAACCCACTCCTATTATCTTCTAATTTTGTGCTCCTACCTTTGATGCTAGCTGAGAAAGGAGTGATGTGGTTCCAGTATGGGTTCATTTACCTGGGTTACCAACTCATATGTGGAACCCTCAAAGCTTTGTAAATCTGGGCAATAGTATTGGAAACTTCCTCAAAGTAGATTACTCATTTGAGGAATCAAGGGATTTGTCTATGGCACACATTTTGGGTAGTTTGGATTTGTGCAAAAAATTGCATGAGGCTATCAAAACAGGGTAGGAAGGGGACCGACTACAGTTGGTGGACTATGAAGGATTGCCTTTTTATTGTCGTTGGTGTCACAAATATGGACATTTAGTCCAGGACTATAAACTTTTGGTTTGCTAGGTTGGGGGTTTGGAATTGGCTTCAAAAATACAATGGGTGGAAGTTGGAGGTGAAATGGATGTGGACAACTTATCATGGGGTGGCCTAGAGGGTGAACCACTGGAGTCTTTAGGATCGGTAGCCCCGATGATATGTACATCAAGCCCATAGTTTTGTATTTTGCTGGTTTGCATGTGGTTGCATCTTCTTCAGTCTATATTTCGACATCTCCTCCTCCTTCCATGGTTACTTCTCATCCTCTTCCTCCTGTTTCGTTGCTTGTTACTTCTTTAACTATACTTGGTCTGGATGATTTGGATGCCTCTATCGGGATTGATTGAAATGGTCTTTGACGTCATTTAAAACCTTCCCCACTACAAAAGCATTTTTTCCTATTCGTCTTCCTCTTTCAGGATACACTTCTCTTAGGGCCTCTATTTCCTCGAGTTTTTCTGGTCTAATAGAAGGGGGTGGGGGGATATTTTACACAATATTAGATCTAGACTCATAGTATCCATGTTAGAGGGTTGTTGGGAGAGCTTGGCTATTTCCATGTCTCTATAGCTAAATCTAGGGGGTGGGGTCGTAAATCAAATTTATCAAAAGCCAAAGATAAGGGTTGTGAGGAGATGGAAGTGGGTCGTTAGTCACCCATTGATGGTGCACTTAGAGCATTGTTGCCCCTTCAAAGTGCTCCCTCATGAAACTGCTCTCATTCAATTGTGGAGGTTTGGGAAGTGAACCTAAAAAGCTTTCTCTTCATTGATTATTTCAAATCAAGTGCCCTAATGTATTTTTTCTTCAAGAACCCCTTGGATAAGGGTTTATCATTTCTTCTTACCTGAAATCTATCTTTTCCTCTTGGAACTTCATTGTAGACGATGTTCATGGTCGATCAGTTGGTTTGGCGATAGGGTGGAATATTAGGAAGTTCATCATGGATTTTGTTTGAAGTTTTTCCAATGGGCTGGGCGTGGAGGGCTTACCTTTGGAGTTGAATACTACAATTTCATTTGTTAACATTTATGGTTTTCATGTAGAAAGGGTATCATTCTGGAATGAGGTGTTTAATAAATCCTTATTGTTGAGGGATAAATTGATTTTGGGGGGTGATCTAAAATTTTCAATTAGGGAGATGGAATCCTAGGGAGCTCGAGCACGCGCTGACCCCATGTATGATTTTTTCTCATATCATTTATCCGCTGGAAATCTTATTGATTTTGCGCTTGGGTGTATCACACCAACCTAGAGGAGAATGCAGTTGGGTGATGATTTTATTGCTAAGCCTATTGAAATCATTTTGATTGTTGAACCATTATTTCAACATTGCCCTTTGTTTCGCCAGCGAGTGGGATCTGGGAGGATCTCTAACCATTTATCAATTCTCTTTGAAATCCTGAACGATTTCCATAAGCTAGCTAGTCCTTTTAAAATGAACTCCCACTTGACCCTAGATATGGGTTTCTCCAATCTCTTTAAATAAAATTGTCGTCATTTCTCTGAAGGTGCTCGTAGATCAACAACAACACATTTCCTACAAAATCTAAAAAATATTAAAATGTTGGAAAAGGAGTGGGATGCTAAATGTCGGATGGAGGAAGACCCTAGTCTGAGAGAGATTGAACTAAAGATTGAGCATCATTCCTCTTCCATTGGTGAAGATACTCCCAACCTTCCTTCCTGGGAATATTTCATCCAACTTTGCTCACAACATAAGGCGCTTTTGGACTCTAAGGAGGCCACTTGGAGACTCAAAGGTGGGGTTATTTGGCTGGAATGTGGAGACGAGAACGCATAATTATTTCATTATTATGCTAAAGGGAGAAAATTCACGAATACCATTTGGATAGATGGTTGGCCACGCTTAGTGAGTTTGACTTCGAGATTAGGTACATTAAGGGTAAATAGAATAGGGTTGCAGATGCTCTTAGCAGAAGAGTGTGGGTAAATCACATTGCAATTATGAGTTCATATGGGAGTGATTTGTAGGAGCAGATATTGTAGGCAGGGCAACAAGATGACAAGTACCAGCAGCTTAAGCATAGGTTACAACAACATAGTACAAGTGATCAGGATGTGGATTATCATCTCACGATAGATGGTTTGGTGGGATTTAGGGATAATATCTATCTGTTAGACAACAACGAACTCAAGAAGCTTATCTTGAGGGAGTTTCATGTTAATTTGTATTCAAGTCACCAGGATATCAAAATACTTTGACAACTATGAAGAAGTTTTACTACTGGTCGAACTTGAAAAAGGAATTAGTTGAGTTTGCGGCTAGATATTTGGATTGTCAATATGTAAAAAAAGAGTGCAAGCATCCAAGTGGTTTATTACAGCCGATTCTGATTCCAAAGTGGAAATGGGAGGTCATTTCCATGGACTTCATCACAGGTTTGTTGAAGACATCTAGGTAGCATGAATCCATTATGGTTGTGGTTGACAAGTTGACCAAGGTAGCTCACTTCATTCCAGTGAAGTCTACTAATTCAGCTAGTGAGGAAGCTCAGGTCTTCATTAAGGAGATAGTGAGATTGCATGGTGTTCCCAAGAAGATTATATCTGACAGAGATGTCAAGTTCATTTCTAGATTTTGGAAGGACTTATTTGCAGGTTTGGGGATAGCATTGGTTTTTAGTACAACCTATCATCCATAGATAGATGGAAAAATAAAGGGGGTCAACAAGATTCTTGAGGACATGTTAAGGATGTATGTCATGCATCAATAGAGGAAGTGGGAGGAGTATCTTCCACTGGTAGAGTTTGCATATAATAATGGGTATCAAGAGTCTTTGAGGATGAGTCCATTTGAGGCACTTTATGGGTGGAGTTGTAATAATCCCATAAGCTGGAGTGATCCAGTGAACAAAGTGTTGATTGGACTAGACATGTTGGCTGAAATGGAATAGGAAATGCAGGTTATCAAGAAGAATCTAAAGGCAACACCAGATAGGAAAAAGATTTATGCGGATAAACGTAAGGCATTTAAGGAGTTTCAAGTTGGGGAGCATGTGTACTTTCGCATCAAGCCCAAGAGGATCTCCTTGAGGATTGGATCATGTGCCAAGTTGACACCTCAATATTGTGAGGCTTTTGAGATCCTTGAGAGGATTGGAACAATGACCTACAAACTTGCACTGCTTCCAATAGTGAAATTCCATGATGTTTTCCATGTTTCATTACTTAAAATATATGTGCAGGATGTTGATCATGTGATTGACTAGTCTGTATTGTAGGTGGAACCAGAAGGAGAATTCCAACTGAAACCTTAGTGCATATTGCAGCGAAACAACGCATGCTTCGGAACAGTGCAATCAAGCAGGTTAAAGTGCAATGGAAGCACTTTGGGCCCGTTGAAGCTACATGGGAGATGGTTGATCAGATGCAGCCTTTACATCCTTCATTATTTTCTGATTGAGGCAAATGAGTTTTGGTATATGTACATATCTATATATGGTTGTTATTGTAAATACTAGAATGAGTTGTAATTATAAAGCTCCAATAAGCAGTATGATTGTCATGTTGTCACGTTTGTCATGTTGGTTTTGGCTTTTCAGCATGTTGTTATTGTAAATACTACAACAAGTTAAGTTATAAAGCTGCATAGGCAGTATGTTTTGGTTTCAACAGGTTTTCTAATCATAGGTGTCATAGAACATCGAGGACGGTGTTCCCCCAAGGGGGAGGGTTTTGTAACAGACCCAGGTTAAAGGTTCATGTAATAAATGTTAATAAAATCAAAATAATACCAAGGTTACTTGACACATATTCCAAGATGAATTTTGGGGAAAACATCCTAGTGGTTGTCACTTTTGGTTTATTTATGGCTAAGGAAATTGGCAAAGGAATTGGAAAAAGCACAAGGCATTAATTGGCATTTATTTATGAGAATAAAGGAAAATAGGAGAAAAGGGAGATGAAGGGTCACAATTTGCATGAGAGGAAAATTGAAGGAAAATGGAGGAAAATGAAGAAAATAGAGGCCTCAATGATAAAAAGGCTTTTGACGATCAGTTCACAACCTTTTGTTGGTTTAGCTTTTTGTCAGTTTAGTTTTGGAGCTCTCTTCTATTATCTCATACTCTTGCACACATAGAGCATTCTTGAAGCACTCTAGCATAGGAGAAAGGAAGGCAAAGGAAGGATAAGAAAATAAAAGGAAAGTAAAGGAAAAAAAAAAGGAAGGTTGGATCAAGCAGCTTCAGCGGGAGGATTTTGTAGGTAACATGTTGCATGTGTGATTTTCTAGTTGAGGTGCGAGTGCATGGTACCTGCATTTTTTTCATTTGGTTCATTTGTTTTCATTGGCATGGCTTTTTCCTAGGTTGACAGTGGTTTCAGCCTTGACTTTCCATTTCCCAGATAGCCATGGTGTGATGGGATTCTTTTCTTGGTTGAGTTTTGGATTTCCATAAGGTTTTAGAACCGGGTGAGGTGGTCTCAGGAAAATTCCCAAGGGTTGGGGGTGGACATGGTTTAATCTCCGGGAATCCCTTGAAAAGTGGGTGGAGATAGGAAAATTCCTCAAGGTAATGGTGAATAAACTCTGATTCGTCCAAGCTTGTTTGGGCTTTGTGATCTCTTGACCATTTTTGGTGAGATCGCGGTAGCCTGAAGTCAGAGGTGTTTTAATCTCCGGGAATCCCTAGTTGTTTATGTCTCGAGATCCCACATTCATGCTTGGAATATGGCACGAGGGTGATTGGATGGAAGAAAATTTTGGTTTAACTGAATCTATGGTTAGGTGATACGTGGGAGTCTCTGAGTTGGTTGGCTTTTGCATCAGTTAATAAGAGTTATTTCTTATTGTAATCTATGAGCAATTGTACTTGTTATTGTGATGATTTGATGGTTGTTTTGTCATAGTTAGTAATCTGGTTATAAGCTTGGATTTTTAATGTGATCTAGCTATGACTTGTTCAGCATTTGATAAGTATATGAATGATTGATGAATGCATGGACTAACAAGTTTTATTGCAGCTAATATGAGGGGGCATTAGACCTTCTTGATGATTATCATATGGAACACAAACTCTTAATATCAAATATGCCTTCATGACCTGTAACTCACATGCTCACCACATATTTAACGAAATGATTGTCATGGTCAGGCCTGGTTAGGTCAAGTTATTGTTCTAGTTTTGTATGAATAACATTTTCATTATGTAATTTATCATTCTAAGAAGTTACAGGCAGTTTTGGATAGTGGTATGGAGGATGGCCTGGAAAGGTATCTCAGAGCTCGGGACCACACCCTTGAAACTAAGAACTTTGGGCTATAACCATAGGGAAGGAGGCTTGTGCATGCGGTTGGAGGGCTATAACCACACCCTTTCCTTGTCATGCATGAAGTTGTGGGTCCAGGTCAGTGAAAAAGCTATCCAACTCAGGGTTTGGTCACCTGGGGTGGTTCTTTGGCCCTTGAGTGTCCTGTAAGCCTTAAGGGATGTCTGTAAGTTTTCAGTTGTTGGACCCACTTCCATAACTGAATATTGGAGGTCGGGTTATGTCATAGTGACTCTTCGTCTCATATTTGTTACACAACATTCTGTCACTGTCCTTGTACTCCCCGTTCCTTAATCTTGGAGGACCTCTATAGTGAACCCTTCAAGCTTTCCCATCATGAAGAAACTCCCATTGTGTCCCTCTTCATGAGAAAAACAATTCTCCTTTGCATCATTTTCCCAAAATCTTCTTTTTTTCCTAGTTTACAAGACCAGTGCTAATGAATCATGTCCTCCTCGCGCCGATATGCAGGGTTTACAACTATCCCTAGCACCGATCGGATCGACTGAGCCCTTTCCTAGTCACGCTGATCCTTTTTTGGAAAGTTTTTTAAATATGGAGCCGAAACTTCCAGGTCTAGAAGCTTCGTAATGAAAGTCTGGTAAATGGTTAGGCCGGATGGAGCTGAGGAGGTCATATTGTGCTCCTTTCCCCTATTAGGATGGAACTACCTCAAGAGATAAGACCTTCTCCCATGAGAAGAGGAACCGTCTCCCATCCATTCAAGCTATATAAACCTCCACTTTTCCCAATCAAAAGCTAGTGTTAGTGTGTGTGTGCTAGTGTTAATTAAGTTTTGTTTGGAGTAACCAAAAAGTTATCCATACTTTGTAGCTCTCTAGTTTGTGTTTAAGGGAGAATTGTGAGTTGGTTTGGTGTGAAGCCTAAAGGGAAGAGCCTTGAGACTATCATTGTTGGGGCCATCCATGGAATGCTAGCAGAAGTGTGTGGGAACCCAGATTTGTCAGAGGAGAATAACAACGTCAAGACGTTGGTTGTAATCTCTTCTTGATTTAATAAAGATGAAACTATCGATTGATTTCCTACATAAGATGTCATTTCACATGTTTATGGCTTAATGTTTCTTGACTTGTTAAGTAGGTTGAATACAATTTGTATATTATCATGGTTGTTGTCTGTTGTTGTCTACTTGTTTCAGGTGTTCACAAGAAGAAACAGAAGATAGCTGGAGCAAGGAAGCAAGGTCGTCATCAAACGGATAGCATACTAAGAGGTAGGCCCTCTTAATTGGTTCTAACCTAAGGAAATATTCCATAGAATGTCTTGTTTGTGGCTAGACCCACTCTCGGGCTAGAGGAATTGTTTGTGTCCGCACTTAGAATTTTACCTACACCACAAATTGGCGACTCCACTGGGAGCCCATCCTTCTTTTTGCTTGTTTGTAATTCCATGGTTTTGTGTGAACTTTTCTAGTGTCACCATTTCCCTTTAGTTATATCTACTCTGCCTTGTTTACTGCTCTGGGTTTGAAATTTACAGTAGCAAGTTTAGTCTCAACCTTCGATTTTTTATTTTTACTTTTTCCTTGTATCCTTGGCTAGCGCGCTTATTTCACTGACAGTCATATCGAACGGCTCGATATACCCATGAACAGTCACATTGGCCCCCTTTTGACGCTTGTTGTAAGTTAGGCAGTCACACCGATGCCTGTAGGTGAAGATTAGGGTTTACCCTAGATCTTGACCAGTGTGTCTTGCTCTCTTGATTTATGCCTTGTAACTTGTTTAGATTGTCTTCTCCCTGACTGGAAAGAATGAAGGATTCATTGTAGAGGTCCTCTAGGATCAAGGAATGGGGAGTACAGGGATAGTAACTTCTATGATCACCTTGATCTCTTTGGCAGTAAGTTTTTGGGCAACTTGTCTAGACTGTCTTCTCCCTGATTGGAAAGCTGCATTTTGACTTGGTTTATTTTCTTGTTGACTTGCCTTCTTTTTACTTGATTTCTTGAGTCTGTGGATGGTTTGTAGCCCTAGGGCATCTAGGTTTTCATCCATTCAGTTGATTGTGAACTCAGTGAGTCAAGTTGTTGGTGAATTTACTCCTTGCATTTCGTTTATAGTCCTCTTACTGCTTTGGTCTCCATCACACAAGTTTGAAAAGTTTTGTTTGCTTGTTTAAACATCTCTTTTCCAGCATAGCTCACATTTCTTGTCTTGTTTTTGGTAGAGTCATTGCTTCATTAGTTTGAAAGAGATTCTCTTTTGTGCCTTTTCATTTTCTTGAGGATTGATTGTCTCGAAAACTTTTTCATTGAAATATTTGATGAAAGATTCATTTTGTTGTTTCATGAAAAGCATATAATTCTAGTTTGCTACATCAATATGTTACGTTAGTTAGCATCATTGAAGACTAGGGTTGCATTTGCATTTGAAAACAAAAGAAAATTATCTTTACTTTTGAAAGGACTATTGGGAGTGCACTTGTTATGAAACTAGGAATCACAAAGAGTTTTTTCATTAGTTTATTTTCAAAAAGTAAAGTAGTGAAAAGATCATTTTTTCTTTCAGTTTCTTGGTTGTTTGCATTTGATTGTGGTTTCTGCACTCTCTAGGGTAGACGATTCATCGAATTGAAAGAGTCTTGTCTCATTTAGCTTCATATAGGACTTTTCGATTCACATCGCTAAGGCCTAAAAACCGAGACATAATCCAAGATAAACTTTAAAATGAACTCAATTACCTAAGGCGCATTTGAAACCTAACGATCACATCTAGAAGGTCTAGGCTAGAGACGTGTTCCGACATCTTTAAATCTAGCAGATGTCATTAGCTTTGCCACTAGACAATGCTAGTATGGACTTGTGCTCCCTGTATCGTCGAGTATATAAAGGGAGATCCCATTAGGTTGCTATCTTTTATCCATAGGAAGCCGATTTTACCGCCTTGTAAACGTGATACACAAAACACAGAATTCGGGGAGATTTCCTGCCCGTACTTCTCGGTTCGCCAGGAGGTATTATGCAGTTCACGGTTACCTGGTAATCCTTTTTACCTAGATCATCCAGAGTAGTCATTTAATATTTTTGACTCATTAAACTTAAAATATCATCCGAGCGTTTGTCTTTTCGAGCTCATTTCCAATCAAAAGTGATAGAGTCATCTTTGCTTCTTTCTCGACTCTTAAAACATGAAAGAGCACCAGTTTATTCATGCGTCTTTAAAAATTATTGCCCACAATCTTATAACATCTTGTTAGTCTCTTCAAGACCAAATTGTGAGTATTCCTTAAAGTACATTTTAAAGCCTTGAAATTTACTCTATTTTCCTAATACTTGAGACAAAGGCATCGTGGCTGAACCATCTAGTTCGCCTAGTTCCTCTTCCTCTCCTCCATCTAAAAGATTGTCAGAGGAGCCATTTCCTGAATTATCACAGTCACTTTAGGATCAAGGTGTTGAACTTGGAATTTTTCTAAGCATTCAACCTTTGTCATCTCGTCCTCCCCCTTCTTCAGATACTAGGTCATTATCTGATATTGGCCCGGAATCCCCAAACAATCCTGTCTAGACTCCTGAGAATTCGCCGACTATTGAAAGTCAGCTTGGACTAGTAGTATATCCTCTGAATCTCTACCTCAACATGTATTGTCTTGCCTTCCAAAGTAATGGAAAGGTTGGTTAAGACACCGAATGGTCATGAATTGTGCCCATCAAAAGATTCCAAAGTATTAGGGGATTGATTTAGAGTAGGAGAACCAATTGCCTTCCAACAAGCTACTGACATGATGCACATAGAGGCACCTTCATCAATGACAGTCCTATGAATGGTTTTCTCATTAATGATTACCTGAATGAGAAAGGAAATATGATGAGGCAAATGTGGAACGTGGTTCTCTAGATCAAAACATATCAAATTAGAATCAGTAGGATCAATACCCCCAATGGCTGACAGTAATGACTTCCACTAGGACGGACAACTTTGAAGTACCTCGAGAGCAGACATAGCTGATGACGCCTGAGCCAAATCCTTAACAATATTATAATGTTAAGTGGCTCAAGAATTGGGGTTATACAAGGACTTCATTAGCACACCCTGAGAAGGAGGACAAATAGAAGAATTAGGGTTAGGTCACTCTACATGGAGAGGACCAGAACTTGGTGGGGCAGAAGAAGAAGGGGTGGCCTCTTTCTCTTTCTCAACTGTCAGAGCAGGAGTTTGATAATCTTTTGATCTAGTAGCCACATTAATTGGCGTACTCATCTTGAACACTTGTGAACTAGAGGAAGTGGATGATTGAGGCTGGTCTACCATTTGAGTTTTCTAAGATGGAAATGGCTCTTTCAAGACAGCTGGGGTCCCTTTGAGCAAGCGACTAACTTTGGATCATCGGGGACAATCCTTAGTATAGTGATCCTCCTCACAAGTCAGGCATGGATACTTAGGCTTCCTTTGTGAAGCATCACCAATAGACAACTTGAGAGGACCCTATTTTGGGGCATCGGCTTCACCATTGCCTTTGCCTTTCTTCTTACCTTTCAAGGATTTGTCCGTTGCGGTAGAATAAACAGAATGTACCTTTGAGGTTTTACCAGGGATAGGTGAATTTTGCGAGGGACTATTGGAAGCATTGTTTGAGATTTACTTCTGTTTGGAAGAAGATTTTGCAGGGGCCTGAGACACTGAACCAATGACTCCATCGATAGGAGGTGTAGCCTGTGAATTTGATGTCTTTGGATCGGATGATGACCTCGAATCATCGGGTAATAACTCATACAAAGTTCCAAACTGGGAGTAAACAAGATCTAGGTACTGGGCACGAGCAATGGCTTACTCCTCTGTAATGCACCCACCCATAACTATATCGCGAGCAATTGGAGCGGTGAATGACTTGGTAAACCATTCGGTCAGTAACTAATCAAAAATCTTGAACTTGAAAAGGCGACGCCTACATCTCCATTCATGGATGTGATCAGAGATGTGTGTCGCAGTATTTTGCTTGAGCGATGTGAGAAAATAGGTGCCAGTTGCATAACAAACCGGCAACTAAAAATGTGTGAGGAAAGCCATGGCTAACGAGTTGAAGTCATGATAAGTACTTCGGGGGAGCTCAATGTACCACTTAGCTGCAACGTCTGTAAGATTTCACTGGAAAAGACGGAGACGAATAGAATCATCAACGTAATAATTTGAAGAGCACCAAAGGTGATATGTCATCACATGGGCTTGGGGATCTTCTTTTGCTTTTCTATTGAACTTCGGACAATCGCTCAGGATCTTGGATGGAACTGGAGGCTAGTATGGTGAATGAAGAATTGGATCATTCGTAAGCCGAGACACATCTGGCAACTTTAGTGTAGCCAAGAATGGCAATTGAGTATTGAAAGGCATTAGAGGTCGATAAGCAGGTCCAACCTGAGGAACCCATCCCTGCTGGTAAGGATTTGGCCCCATAGTGGAGGTTTTTGTCCATACGACATTTGATTTTGCCCCCACTGTAGGTTACCTTGCCCATGGGGAGGATTTTGACCTTGAAAGCCTTGAAACTGTCCAGCCATAGGTTGTTGATAAGCAACATACGGGTTAAAAGCCTGTTGAGCCTGTTGACCTTGGACATATGGATATTGCACTTGTTGTCCCTGGACATACGTTTTTTGAACCTGTTGCCCCTTAACAAGAGGTTTTTAGACCTATTGCCCTTGGACATAAGGATTTTGCATTTGCTGTCCTTGGACATAGGGATTTTGGACCTGCTGTCCTTGGAAAAAAGGATTCTTAACCTGTTGCCCTTGGACATTAGGATTTTGGGCCTGCTGCTATAGGAATTGACCCTGACCTTTTCCTTGCAAGGGTTGACCCCGTTGATATGTATATGAGGGTTGTTGCTGCTCAGGTTGGCTTGACTGCTTCAAGGGCTGACATTGTGGCGACAAAGGTTGTCCCTGCGGCTGTAGAGGTTGGCCTTGCAAAGACATAGGTTGGGAAGTTTGCTGAGCATACTGCATTTGCGGCTACATGGTTTGTTGCAATTGTTACGAGGGTTGCCCCTGTAGTTTTTGCAGTCATCTTTGCTGCGGCATCATCTGCCCCTGCTACTGCACAGATGGCCCTTGCTACAAAAAAGATTTCCCTTGTTGCTGTAGAGGATGTCCTTACTGCTGTAAGGGTGCTTGAATCATTCCCAGATTGAAACCTTGAAAATTTCTGAACTGTATCTGGCCATAGGCACCAAGAAGGGAGGACGGACCAGGCTGAACATATTGTCCAGGCTGTAGGACGTAGAGCAGAATGATCATTCCTTGGGAACCATATGGAACATAAGGAGTTTGGTACTGAACTTGAGTCTCATAAGGTTTTTAATACTGGAAATTTCCTGACCCAGACGGATCAATGGGATTTTGGACCTATTGGTAGTGGACATTGCTTGATCCAGCAGGACCAGTAGGGTTTTGAAGAGCACCAGAAGAAGGTTGGTTCATCCCAACCATGTGAGGTTGTGAGCTACTCACATTGGTTGTGCCTGACACCATAGAAACATTCAGATTCTGCCCCCCAGGTGGTGGTACAACTTGTCCACTTACTGGAGGGGTCGAAGAACTGATAGCAACATGACTCGAGACTGTCAGTTGAACCGGACGAGTGACTTGGACGAACGAGATAAGAGGGTTCGGTACGGTGGGTTGCACCAAGATTGAGGTAACTGCAGAAATCATCGTTTTTTGGGAGGTCGGGTTCTGAATGAACGGACCTGTGGTAGGCATAGTGCTAGACACCCAAATAAGGTTATGATAAAGTGACGAGGCACTAGGTGTGCCTGAGACCAATTGTGCTAAAGTCACATAATTAGGGGGTAAATCCCTATAAATACTGATAGGAATGCTTCCCGTGTAAGGGAAACCTTCAGGAGGAAACTAATGTTCTTCCTCTTCGACAGTTTGTGGAGTTGAAACCTCCAAGTGCTTATGAGAGGAGACTAGAGCATCACCTTCAGGCTCCATGGGTGGAAACAAGCGACAGCGAACAACAGAAGATGTTCGAGGGGATGACTCCAAAGGAATACCTAGCTGATCGTATGGACTGTACAGATGCTGCGATGATATCTCAATAGATTCGAACAAAGGATTCAGAGGATATACAACCAGTCTAAGCTGACTTTCAGTAGTCGGCAAATTCTCAGGAGTCTAGACAAGATTGTCCGGGGATTTTGGGGCAATATTAGACAATGACCCAGTATCTGAAGGAGGGGGGGGACGAGATGACAAAGGTTGAATTCTCAGAACAATTCCTAGTTCAACACCTTGGTCCTCAAGTGACTACGGTAATTCAGGAAATGGCTCCTCTGACAATCTTTCAGACAGAGGAGAGGAAGAGGAACTAGGCGAACCATATGGTTTAGCCATGATGACTTTGTCTCAAGTATCAGGAAAAGAGAGTAAATTTCAAGGCTTTAAAATTTACTTTAAGGAATACTCATGATTTGGTCTTGAAGAGACTAACAAGATGTTATAAGATCGTGGGCAACAATTTTTAAAGACGCATCAATAAACTGGTGCTCTTTCATGTTTTAAGAGTCGAGAAAGAAGCAAAGATGACTCTATCACTTTTGATTGGAAACGAGCTCGAAAGGACAAACACTTGGATGATATTTTAAGTTTAATGAGTCAAAAATATCAGATGACTACTTTGGATGATCTAGGTAAAAAGGATTACCAGGTAACCGTGAACTGCAGAATACCTCCCAGCGAACTGAGAAGTATGGGAAGGCAATCCCCAAATGTTGTGTTCAGTGTATCACGTTTATAAGGCGGTAGACTCGGCTTCCTATGGATAAAGGATAGAAGCCTAGTGGGGTAACCCTTTATATACTCGACGATACGGGGAGCACAAGTTCGTACTAGCGTTGTCTAATGCCGAAGCTAACAACATCTGCTAGATTTAAAGACGATGGAACACGTCTCTAGCCTAGACCTTCTAAATGTGATCGTTAGGTTTCAAATGTGCCTTAGGTTAATCGAGTTCATTTTAAAGTTTATCTTGAATTATGTCTCGGTTTTCAGGCCTTAGTGATGTGAATCGAAAAGTCCTATATGAAGCTAAATGAGACAAGACTCTTTCAATTCGATGTATCGTCTACACTAGAGAGGGAAAAGAACATAATCAAACACAAACAACCAAGCAAATGAAAGAAAAAAATGATCTTTTCACTACTTTACTTTTTGAAAATAAACTAATGAAAAAACTCTTTGCGATTCCTAGTTTCCTAACAAGTGCACTCCAAACAGTCCTTTCAAAAGTAAAGAGAATTCTTTTTTCTTTTCAAATGCAAATGCAACCCTAGTCTTCAATGATGCTAACTAACGTAACATATTGATGCAACAAACTAGAATTATATGCTTTTCATGAAACGAAAAAACGAATCTTTCATCAAATATTTCAATGAAAAAGTTTTTGAGACAATCAATCCTCAAGCAAATGAAAAGGCACAAAAGAGAATCTCTTTCAAACTAATGAAGCAATGACTCTACCAAAAACAAGACAAGAAATGTGAGCTATGCTGGAAAAGAGATGTCTAAACAAGCAAACAGAACTTTTCAAACTTGTGTGATGGAGACCAAAACAGTAAGAGGACTATAAACGAAATACAAGGAGTAAATTCACTAGCAGCTTGACTCATTGAGTTCACAATCAACTGGATGGATGACAACCTAGATTCCCTAGGGCTACAAACCATCCACAGACTCAAGAAATCAAGTAAAAAGAAGACAAGTCAACAAGAAAATAAACCAAGTCAAAATGTAGCTTTCCAGTCAAGGAGAAGATAGTCTAAACAAGTTACTGTCGGGGAGATGACCTTGATCTCTTTGAAAAAAAATCTTCTATGATAATTAATATTTTCACAAAAAACTATGGCATCCTTTAACATTTGAATTCCCACAAACCATTCTACTCATTTTTACTTTACTTGCTTCCCTAATGGAAGTACCTTGACGAGTCTTCTAAAAATCACTTACAATAAAAATATTTGTAATGAATGTTTTTAAGTCATTTTTTGTAAAATATTGGGTCATGGTCAAGGTCCTTTTATAAATAATCGATAAAAGAAGAAATTCTCTTAGAGATATTTCTTAAATACATACAGATATCGCATGCTTTAGAAATGATACGTAGTTGTCTATTGATGTTTTCAGTGACATACGTCTTGATTCCACTAAGTAGATTTATTTCCTTCTTTATCCTATTTGATCTTATGGGTGTAATAGGTAGTGCCTAATCTAGAGCTATAATAGCCAATGGGGGTATGAATATAGATATAGGGTTCAGGGTTTCCTTGAACTCACTAATTTTCCTTTTCAATCATATATTTTCAATCTCTTGATCCATGAAAGAATGTCCAAGAGCATCCCATGTATTTATATGTGACTTTAAAAGTCCAAAATATCATTGTCCTAAAACATCTACTTCAAACCTCCATTTCTTTTTGACCTTTTTATTTTTAACATGAACCTTTCCAATTTATAATTTCTTTCGGCCTTATTATAATAATCATTTTTCATAGTCAATTATTGGTCTTCAAATATTATTGGTTTTTTAGTAGCCAATTCTTCAACCATATTTTGACTTTCTACTATTTATAGTGCCACCTAATGGGGAATTATGGCATTGCCTATCTCCATATTTGTTGGGCCTTCCAATTGATAGGATCCTTTTGTGCTAGATCTTCTCTTACTTTTTGATGGTGAAAAAACATGAGAATTTTCCAAATTGATATGCGGGGTTGGTTCTTTGCCATCATCTCTTTTAGAATTTCAATCATTACTCTCTCCTCTAGATACACTTGTTTCCTATTTTTTATGTGTAGAGGAGGAATTCCTACATGCTAGTGGGGTTAACAAAGATTTCACATTAGTGGGATTCTTCCCTCTTTGTCTATTGTTTCTTTGATGTTGTGAATTTGTACTAACTTGTGTAATTAGGTCATCATTTTAAAAAAATATTTATATCTCCTTTTCTTTTGTTGTTTCCATTTCATTGTCTCCCATTTCCTTTGAAATTATAGTAAACAAGTTCCTATAGATCATTGATGACAAGTATTAAGAGAATAACCCTACCGGGTCAAATCCCATAATGAGTTCAACTTCCTTCAAATTAAATGGCTTAAGTGTCACATATCCTAACTAAATGTGAGGAATTTTTTATAATGACATATTTTATCTTTAAGGGTAGTGAGATAAGATGTCTTTTATTTTTCCTATCAAAGAGAATTAACCAAGAAGAGTATTTTCTACACACTTTTGTAGCAAAGTATCTATTAAAATCAACATAGGAAGCGGTAAGTGACTTCCTTGATATCCATACAATTTTATATATGTGTCTCTCTTCCTGTACACAAACCCATTTTCCTTTCAATAAGTCTTGCACTTCTTGGGTTAACCTTTATAGTTCAACTCCTATCAATATTTGTTTGATTTCCTTAACAAAATTATCTTGAAGGAGGAAAAAAGTGAATGGTGCCTTACGTCTCCACAAAATAAGGTACCAAAATTAAATTGTTTTAACTTCAAGACTCACATTATTACTCAAAGGTTGGTTGTTGAATACATTACAATAAACTAATACATACCAGATAAGTCGTCATGAAAAAAATATGAGTTTAAATAATTTTCCTATTGAAATGAAATCAATCACTTCTACCCAATCAAACATAGCTTCATTTTTTAATGAGAATTATATATTGTAAAGGATTGACCTGGGTATATGGGGAATTTAATCTCATCCCATTATCCATGAAAACAACTAGGAGAAGGCTTAATAAGGCCATTGCACCCAATGTGGGAGTATGGTGAATCAATTAAGACTTATAATTTACAGTGGTTGAACCAAAAGCTATGTGGAAAGGAAATATTTTTTGAAATAAACTACATGAAATGTGATTTTGACAAAATTCCAAGGCATGAGGTATATATTTATCTTTCATCTACCTCAAAATCGTCTATACTCAAAATCAAAATCTTGTAACATGGTAAAAGGAAGTGGAGTTTATGGCTAACCCATCAAGGGCTTGCCTAACTAAATGGGAGGAAGCCAACTCTTGATATTTCTAAGAAAAGAGATTGTTGGGTATGTGTTATATTATTTGCATGATGAGATTCACACATTGCATGTTGTGTCAAATGCAACAGGGTGGGGGAGAGAGGGAGTCACAATGGGGACAACAAAACCTACAAAAAGAAAACAATCAATTTTTGTGTTTATATTGGTAGTATTTGGTAAACAATATTTTGTTAAAAGCAGTTTTGTGCTGCATGGTGGTTTTTCCAATGGTTAAGGAATTGTAGTTGTATCATAATCTAGGGTAAATGGATGGGTGGTTCATGGATGCCGCATGATATATATTGTATTGTAATATAGTATAAAAATATACATTGAAAAATATTGTTGGTTTTCCTAGTTTTGGGTTTCCATCATAAAATATCTATGTTAATGTGTGTGTTTTCCATTGAATATTTTCCATTTTAATTAAGAATTTGTTTCAATGTTTAGTTGTATAGGGTTAAAACCTATAAAGATTAGAGGGAATAATTAAGGATCAAACTTGTAAATAGAGAAGCAAGAAGCATGGGAACCATAAGCTTGTCAAGAACGTGGGAAACCCAATCCTCAACTAAACCTTTCAATTTTCCCATGACATACCCACCTTTCTTTATGTTTAGGTCAATTCCAAGTGCCTCTAGGGTTGCAACTAGTTTTGGGAAGAATATTTCTGAGTGTAGGTCTAAGAGGTAAATAATAAGACATAAATTATCTTATCTTGTTTTTTCATAGTGTCATGGCCCAAAAAGGTTGTTTGGTTATAAGCCACATCTCACAAAAATTTGACTTTCTTTGAACTACATCAAATTTAAAACATAAGCACATCTCCATAAAGGGTCCTCCGAAATATATGATCAAATTTCAAGAAAGATGACTTTTCAAGAATGGAAAATGTTGAAGAACGTAAACATTAGAAATTTAGAAAGTGAAATATTGAATAACCATGCCCATTATGACCCTTCAACATCTCATACTTGCTCTAGGTACCACAAAAAACATGCAAGTATAGGGAAATTATTTCAACATTGATAACTTATCCATTTATGTATTGATATGAGTGTGACTGGGCTTTTAGATGTGTATGCTAAATCCAAATCATGGATAAAAATGAGGTAATATAAATTATTAGGGCCATATCCTTGGTTTGAATGATGGATGAATTCATAGATATGCCTTGATGAGCCTAACATGGAATTCCCAAATAATTTCGTCTTTCATCCTATGAATGTGTATGAGCCCAAACAATTTGGATCTACTATGTTGCATTGACCATTGCATTTGATAAGATAAGATAAGATACTATTATTAATTTCCAACAAATGATCACTCGTGGGAGGGAAAAGGACACTCATATAAAAGCCAAAAGAAAATTTAATGTAAGATCTATACTCTATAGACACTCATATAAAAGCCAAAAGAAAATTTAATGTAAGATCTATACTCTATATGCTACGAAAAAATGTAGCGTTGAAGGGATGCCTTGAAGGAGGGTACAAGAAGATCAAAAACCCTTCAACTTGTTGCCATAAGAAGAGGAAACCCTACTCCATAAGTCATCCACCTTTTATATGTATCTTTCCCATCGTCTCTGGTTGAAGAGAAGAAACTCTTGCTGAAAGATTTTCTAGAGAAGTTGGAAGAAGAGTTGGTCCATTGAATTTCTCACTATTTAAAGGTAAGGGTTTGTTTATGGTATTTAGATGTAAAGGGTTACCTATAAAGCATGACCCTTGTCCTAAGATTTAAATCGATATTGTTTGAACCTAGATTGAGTTTCCACAAAATCCAATTGGAATGCTTATCAAAGTTTATTTGTGAATACATTAAAAGATGGATGGGTTGGTTGGGCCATCATTTGGCACTAATGGCTCCTAATTTCCTTTCAAACTTCACACATGATAACATGTTTTTGTTATTCATGGGTTGTTAGTTAAGAAAATGGTTCACAAGCATGTACATCTAAAAGAGATATCACACCTCGGAAGAGTTTCCTTAGCATATTTAGTGCTATTTATTGAAGATTCAAGAGATATCACACTTATATTAGATGGACAAGATTCCTCGGTATATCCAATGCTATTTATTGCAAGTTCAAGTGCACATCAATAATATACCAATTTTGGGTTATGCATGGGATGATGACAATGGGCTTCACTCACTCATATTCTTGGGTTATGGATGGGATAATGAAAATGGACTCCACTAACTCGTATTCTTGGGTTTGGTTAGTTTTCAAAAATTTGAGAATGTAATTTCTTTGGTATCATAGTCACAAATCGTTTTGGGAGTATAATTAATTTGTATTATCGTTTTACTTTTTCAATGAGTAGATATTTTATTTATTTATAAAAATTGAAGATGAATTAATCTATGTATAACAGTTGATGATAAGTGGTATGTCTCTTTGGGAAAAGTGAGAAAAAATCAAATGTCAATTTATAATATACTTCAAAATATAATTATATTTTTATTTTTTATTAAAAATATTAAAGTTTTAATTTCAATCTTGAAATTAATTTTATATATATATATATATATATATATATTTGTTTAAATTTGATTGTAAATGTAAATACTTTTTAATGAAATTTTGAGATATTTAAAATATTGATCAAAATTGATAAGTTTAAGTTTAAAATTAGGGACATTGCATTTCCAATGAAAAATGTATTTTTGAATGCTTAAAATGGAGTTGAAATTCTATAGCTGGAATTTTAATCAAAATTAAATTTTAATTTCGTTAAGATGTGGTTATATTTTTGGAAGGTGGAATAGAGTAAATAACATCTAAATTAAATTTCATGTTATTGCCAGATATATATATATATATATATATATATATATATATATATATATATACAATTTTGTGAGCTCCCAACTTTCGAGAATGTTTAAAAGGTCTGTGGTTGTTGTGGAATATATATATATATATATATATATATATATATATATTCAATTTTGTGAGCTCCCAACTTTCGAGAATGTTTAAAAGGTCTGTGGTTGTTGTGGAATGGTTGGGTATACTATTTCCGCATTCCTATTCATTCTTTTTTTCCAAGGAAAAGGGCGTAATTTTATTAATGAAAACAAAATTACATGTTGAACTGGCTAAAATGCCGCATCATCAAGTCAGAGACCAAATGATAAATAGAAACAAGCAGAAAAATTCAAGATAATATACATGATGGGAAAAAGCTAAGCTTTTCGCCCCTTCTTTTTCTCAACCCTTCGCCATTCCCCTTGGGATGGCACCGAAGAGACAAGAGCAAGATGATTCCCTACATCCACTTTGGCGTTGTCCTTGTCTGAGTTTGAATTATCTGATGAGTGAATGCGCTTATTCCCACTGATGTCCCCCTCGTCAGGGATCAAGTCGGCCTGCACCCTGTGATTCCGAGCTTCTATTGGGTCTTGTGGGGTTCCCCCTGTGTTTCAGGTTCCATTGGATTCTGACTTTTCCCTTGTGGGGATGGTTCATCCCCAGCTTCATCCTCCTCCTCTTCAGGTTCTGGTGGGGGATATTGCCATCCTTTGGGTTTTTTCCCTAGATTCTTTTTCCTTCGAGTATCCTTTTTAGCTTCTGGACACAAGTTGTGTAAATGCCCTGTTTGTCTACAATTCCTACATCTGAAAGCTGTGTTCTCATAATCCAAAATCTGTGTCCAAATCCGCTTATTGTGGATTAGTCAGATGCTGTCCAGAAGGCCTTTGTTGAGGTCTACCTCAACACATATGCGTGCATAAGTGAAAACCCTTTCCTCTATTCTTTGGGAGTCCGTCTTTATGAACTACCCAAAACTGTTGCCAATGCCAGCTAGAACTCTGTCCTCCCAGAAATGAAGGGGGAGATTGTGCATTCAGACCCAGACTGGCATTCTGGAGACAACCATGGTGTTTGCGTCAAATTCAGGGAACCAGGGAGTGGTGAACAGGCTGGTTGAACCCCAGAACCATGGTCCTTCCTGTAAAATTTTGTCTCTAGCTTTAGGAGTTGGGAATTTTACAATAAAGAAACCTTTTGAGCAGAGGTGAATATCACATTCTAATGACCAATTTGTTAAAATCTAGTGGAAGAGCTCTACTGGTTTAGGCTAGAAGCAGTTAAAACGACAAATAATTGCCAGGGATTCATAAGAGGTGCATTGCTCATCAGTTTCTGGCATATCTATGTTTAATTCTGGGGTGTAGTTCAGCTACTCCACTATGTATGGGCTTGGAGCATTACCTGCCTATTTGGATGGTTTAGAGGCTGTCTTTTTCCCCTGTAGAATGTTCTTGAATGATAGTCCCCCATTTGCGTGCTTCTGTTTTGATCCTGAGCCTATCTGTGTGCTGCCTCCCAAACCTGTTTTGCCCTTGGTTGCAGCCCCACTACGTAATCTCAGGTTGAGTGTAATGGTGGAATCAACATGGATATGATACTCTGTCAAGGGTTGGTGGTCCTGTAGTATTTTGCCTTCAAACATCAAGTTCTGTGAATGGCCAGGGTATCTGTATTTCCCCATGATGCTTTGCTTCAGATCTAATACTTTGTCTGTATTTTTGACCCAGAGTAAACCTAAAGACCCAGTGGGAGTTTTTAAAAAAATTTGGAAATAGTTGGAGCTTACCTGGTTCCCAGGTCCCATCTGTTCAACATAGTCGCTTCTTTTCCCCTGGAGAATATTTTTGAACGAGGGGCCTCCATTTATTTGCTTCATTTTGTCTTCTGAGTATTTCATTGTATTGCTCCCGAAACTCATTCTAGCCATATAGGGATGTTTGACAGTCACTTCTCCCCCTTAATCTCAGGTTGAGAACAATGGTGGATGCCAGTTGAATATCATAAATCCAGTGTGAGGAGCCAATTTCCCCTTTAATAGTAGAGACTGACCGCACAACAGGGGGAAGATCGAACGTCACCAATGATCGGACTGAACGAAGCATATTGGGCCTGTCAGAGCAGGTGTATGCCAAAAACCCCTCTACCCAGCACAAACAGATCGACAGCTTCATGGGAAACGCAGACCTGCGCATGGAAGGGCATTGGTTCAGGCCGTCTGCAACCACAGATTTCACGGAAGTAATAACCACCTGGAGGACGAAGGAGCCGACATCCCAGAAAACAGGTTTCCAGAATAGGTAGAGCATTCGACCAGAAACCATTCCCAAAACACTAAAACCACCCTGGGTCCGCCGTAAATCCCCTTGCCGCTAGCGTTGGGCAAAAAATAAACGAGCCCGACTACCTGTACAGTGCCCGAGAAAATCCCAAGTTGGGTCCACCTCCTGAGTTCGAAACCGTCCGAAGTTAGAAGTCTGCCACAGTCGCCGGGGAACCGAAACCATCTAGGTCAGCGAGCAACTACACCTGGACAACCTGGGGGAGCAGACCATGGGGAGCCCATGGGGTAAGTCGGGAGGAGTAGCCGTGAAAGCCTAGCCCAACCCTTGCCTCCATGAACAGGGGTCTTCATGTCTACTCTTCGGCCCTTCCAAGGAACCAATAATGGCTGCCAAATCCAGAACCTCATTCACAGGGAAAACCCTAGCTCCATGTTCATCCTTGCATCCTTCTCTTCCTATTTATTCT
Source organism: Pinus tabuliformis (assembly GCA_031772625.1). NCBI lineage: Eukaryota > Viridiplantae > Streptophyta > Pinopsida > Pinales > Pinaceae > Pinus > Pinus tabuliformis. The sequence continues at coordinate 159,461,861 of CM062809.1, read as the reverse complement.
AATGAGACATTGGGTGATATTTATAATTAAAGTATAACGTGTAATTGAGGTGGCGTTGCCTTCCCCGACTAATCTTTGTGATGCATGAGTAGAAGATAACACTTTTTCTTCCTATTGTATTTTCATGTGTTTGTGAAGGTCGACTTCGACACCAATTTCTAATTACAAGGTGCAGTCGCCTTCCTTGGGAATTGAGAAATATCATGCTTTTCCTAGTATTTCATGCATAGCCGCAAAAACAATAACACACACTTCTCTCCTACTTCATCCATAGACAGCCACTGTATTTTCGTGGGAAGGGTGCATCATTCACAAACACAGCTCGGCGGCAGCTTTCTTCCAAAGGCATCATTGCTGGTGTGGACAAAGATGGGCAACTGAAAAGCCTTCACATTCCAACTTTTACCGGAGATAGATCAGATTATATGCCCTTCATTCTTCTATCATCATTATCATCATGCGTAACTACTGACTAGTCGAGAAGCGTGTGAAAGAAAAGAGGTTCATGGAAGTCTCGTTACCAAAGTAAAAATACTTAATTCTTCACACTTTTCACGGAGAGAGAGAGGGCAGATCAGATCAGATCAGATCAGATCGATCATGGGGAAGAAAGGAATTGGCATTGGCTTGAAGGTGGGATGCATCATTTTAGTTTTTGTGTGCTCTTCATTCCCATTGTGGGGTTGCAATAACCAGTGATCGTTTCTCGACTTGCTGCTCATAGAGAACCGCGTGGAAATGGCGGCTCCTGAGTTCGAATCTGCAGGGGCACATTGAATATGGACAAGTCCAGTTCAACAGAGGAGCAGCACTCTGTATTGCAGTAGTGAACGAAGGAGCAGCACTCTGTACTGCGGCAGATTGGAAGCGCACTCATATTCTGGTTTTCAATACCGCGCACTGAAGATATCAGCTTGATATTGGCAACACTACAACTGTGCCCTTTCTTGTACCTCTCGCCTACAAGAACTAAATTTGGAAGACAATAAATTAAGTGGGGTTTTACTCCTTACTATAGGCAAACTTTCTATTGATATGCCTGTCATGTCGTTATCAAACAACAACATGATACAAAGAAATATCTCTTCACATATCAAACCTTACTTTTCTAAATTTATAGAAAAATGTTTTAAATAGTAGTATTTCACCATTTGTAAAATTAGAAAGGTTATATTTAGAAAACAACAAATTGGAAGGGAACATTTACGATAACTTTAAACAACTAAATCATTTTGGTTTTTTGGACATTAGTACAAACATGTTTTTTTGGAAACCTTCTCAATTCCCTATGCCACTTTAAACAATTAAGGATCCTGTCTCTTCATGACAACTATTTTTCAGATAAGATACCTACTACTTTAAGAGATTGTGAGAATTTGGAAATACTGGACTTGTCTCATAATAAACTAAGTGGAAGCATACCACCAAAAGTTTCCACTCTTACTCACTTACTATTCTATTTAAATTTGTCATGGAACTTGTTGGTGGGCCCTTTACCTCCAAAGATTGCAAAACTTGGAAACACTCTAGCTATAGACATTTCTTCCAATCTACTAACCAATGTCATTCCAACAACACTTGGAAGTTGCATTGCACTTGAATCGTTGAATCTATCTAACGATTCCTTAGAAGGTTCAATTCCATAGTCACTTGGAAATCTACAAAATCTTGTGCACTTGGATCTCTGAGTCCAACTCCTTATTAGGTGCAATACAAAATACTCTTAATGAGTTGAAAAAACTCCACTATTTGAATTTATCTTTTAATACTCTCGAAGGAGAAATATCAAGAGGATTTTTCACAAATCAATACATCATCATTTCGTTAATTAGAAATTCTTGCCTTTATGGACCAAGTATTTTCATTACTTCCATGTCGAACACCAAGAAGTCATGTTGAAGTTTTGATGAAAGTTTTATTGCCAATAGTTGGTGCTATTGGTATTATATTATGTTGTCTACTTTTAAAATTCTTTTGGAGGGGCAATTTTCAAATAAAAAAACCACATTTTCTAGAAGTTATATTGCAAAAAATAGAGCATCAAAGGGTCTCATATCTAGAGCTTGTGAGAGAAACTAGTGGAATTATTGAGGCCAAATTGTTGGGGAAGGGTACTCTTGGATCAATCTAAAAAGGCATTTTGAGTGATGGCATACTTGTTGCCGTAAAGGTTTTCAATTTGCAAAGTGACCAAGTTGACAAGAGTTTTAAACTGGAATGCAAAGTCTTGCAAAAGGTTCGACATAGGAATCTTGTGAGGATCATAACCTCATGTTCCAACTTCTATTTCAAAAGTTTAGTGGTTGAAATTATGAGTAATGGAACTGTTGTGCTCTACAACAACCCCCCATTTCATATCATTTTTATTCACAAAACTATAATATGAAATGGGTCCCTTTAGATTTTGATTGGTATCAATATTGTATTATTCAAAAAGGTCCAAAAACCAAATGAAAACATTATAAAAACCTTTTGAAAAACCCATTTTGATCATATTTATGCAAATAAATCAATCTTTTATCATTGCGATAAAGCGATCGCAAGATCGCATATCGCAATGACATAAGGAACATAAGTAAATGGCACATTGGTTTCCGTCGATGCGATATCGCTATCGGCTATCGGCAATGTTCTATGCACATTCTTAAAGCGCCCCCAGGCCATTCACCCCGATGCGATGCGATATCGCTATCGGCAATCGGCGATATACTATCCATGTTTCATATAATGCCAATACTCCCGATGCAATGCGATATCGCTATCGGCGATCGGGGTTTCAAAAGGTGTCAATATAAGAGGTTAAGCTTTCCCCGATGGCCGATTGCGATAAAGCGCAGATTTCAAAAAAGCCGTTAAAATGAAGGGATATTACGATCAATTCATATTAAAAGCTTGATCTGTCGAACAATGATTCACCTGCGCTCAACCGCCAAAACATCTACAACACGCTTAAACGAATCATTCGGCCGATTAATGGTATAATGGGAATTTAAGGATTGGCAGGTTTTAAACGGCCATTTAATGTAATTGTAAGTCCTAAAATCTTCCTATGGATTGTATCCGCGACCATTGTAAAAGTTTTCTCTCATCACGCATTGATCAATATATCTCACCATATTGGAGTTTTCATTGCCAATTCTCTGTGTTACATTTATTTTCACTTCTGTGCAGAATTCATCAAAAGAAGAAAACTCAAGCAAAATGGGGAAGAAATATAAGAAAACCACAGTTGCTTCCGTTGCTCCAGCCACAGGACAAGCTGTCGCTGATCCCACAAACAAAAAGAAAGGATTGATTTCGGATACTACATGTTCTGGTCTCGGCAAAACTACTTGGAAAAGTACCTACAACTTGATTGAAGCCGAAGAACCTGAAGTGACAACAATACAAGCTACTGCAGATTCAACTCGGAAATCTGATGGTACTCTAAAGGACTTAGCTGACTCCTTCCTTCATCGGATAGCAGCTAGGGAACAAATTCTCCCATATACGGATGTAGTGCGGTGGGCAATGGAGGAAATCCCAATCATGGATAGAACCTTCAGCACCAAAGACGGGAGAATTTTCGGGTCATTCAAGGCTGATGATTTAAGGCAAATGTATCATTTGCCTGAGCCAGAGAAGAAATACAATAAGGTGTTCCTGGAGAAATTCCGAAAGGAGAACGAAGTTGAATCCGAACCCATCCGGGATTGGAGACAAAATCTGGCAAAGCACAAACATGAATCTTCCGGTAAGTACTCGGTTGATTCCCTGGCTTCTCCTTATTGCTACACTGGAATAATGATGTGTAGATTGTGGGGATTGCATGACTCTTCTAATTTCACTATAGAAATGGTTCCCTTAATGGAAGCGGCATGCAATAGTGAAATAATGGATTGGGCCACTATTCTCTCAGATAAACTAGCCACAGCTGTTCTTGAGTTTAGGAATAAGACCCGCATTACAGAAAGGCTATTTCCCCCATTCTATTACAGTGCCTATATTTTAGATACCTTGTGTTTTAATTCTGAATTTCCCGTGCTCGGCTGGAGGTGGACACCACAAGACCCCATGCCTATTCACATATACCATCAGAAATTATGGAAATCCTCTTATAAGCACCATTTGTACCAAGTCTGCAATGGCTTTATGTTGCCTATTCATTATTCTATTTTTGATAAACCTGCTCCCAAGATTTCCTACCAAGCTGGGATTGATTTAACAGCAGTAGGGAGATGGTTCGGGGAGGAGAAGTTCACTTATATAAGAGTTTTCAGTAGCCAAGCCGAACCTCATGTCCTCCCCTTATACATACCTGATAAACTGCTGGCAAGGGAAATCGCTTACCAGATCATCGCTGAGAGTGTTACACAGACTCTCAAGAAAAATAAGAAGCAGGGCTGGCCCTCTTTTCCTTTGAGATGCGGTGTCTATACCTTGCATGATCTCAAACATGCAGAAAAAGAAGCTACAAAGATTAAATCATTAACTCTAGCAACTCTCCCTAATAGGCAATTTGATCCAAGCAAAGTTGCCTATAATGCACTAGAACAGGACAAATTGTCAAAATTTGATCATAAAGAAGATATGTTTGATGAGCTGTTCTCCTCCGCTGAGTCAATAATGCAGGTTAAGGCATTTGCCAGAATGAAATATCAAGATGAAGGGTTGGTTGAATTTAACAGACTTAGAGAACAGAGGTTGTAAACTTTGCCTCTAGATCTATTAGCAACAACCCCAACAACATCGACAAGCGAGCCTGAACGGCAACAGTCAAAGGAGCCTCCGGTTACAATAATAGAACCAGAAAAGCCACAGGAGGAAACTCAGACTAAAGAGCAGGAGAAAGTGCGGGAGGAGACCCAGATGAAAGAGCAGAAACAGACCACCACTGAAGTAAACGTGGATACTCATATTGACCCAAAATTGCTCCAGGAATGGCAGCAATTTGATTCCATTATCAGTGGTCTGGAATGTTCAAAGGAGACTGAAACTTCAAAGGCAGCAGACACACAGGAAACCACTTCACCACAGGTTCTAAGTGGAACCAAGCGGCCCACCCATTTCAAAAGAGGTAGAGATAATACCAAAGGACCCCTCCGATCAAATCATTTTGCAGGTAGAAGAGATTCCTCCCTTGGATGTCTTCTACAGCCCAAGGCATAAAGTTGTAGTAAAACGACAAAGGAAAAGAAGAAGGACTGATCAACCTTCCCTTTTCCCAAAACAGACGGTCACGAGCAATGTGGTTTGGAAGGAGGAATTTGACCCCTCTGATGACCTGACAAAACTGTCACAATATGCTGGAGCCTATTCGGCAACAACAATCAATAAGGCATCAGAGGTGAGTCTTTTATTGAAAACAAAAGACCAGGAAATTTTCTTATTACAGGCACAGCTGACTGAAGCAAAGCAGAAAGTGGAGCAGGCAAAACAGCAATTGTTGACACAACAACATGTAAACAATCAACTAACTCAACAATTTCATGCAGAGAAACAAAGGATTGACCACAGCGCAATCCAAAAGCAGAAAGAATTATCAGAGGCCTTGGCACAATTGAAGGCAGCGAATGAGCAAATTGCTCAACTATCAGCACAGCTCGAGAAAGCAAAGGGCGTTCCACAAGTAGCTGAATTCAGAGTAGAAGCACTACAGATAAATACTGCATTGATAGCCCAAATTAAGCTTCTATGTCAACAAATCGCCCAGGCAGAGCCACTATGTGAATTAACGGCATCCATAAGTAATAAAGTAGACAAGGCTAGGACTGAATAGGATCAAGCTGAAGAAACGATAGCTGCATTTCTCGACTGGCAAGATACTGATCAAGGACAAGTGGCGAATTTACCAAGAATCTTAGAGTCACATAAAGATATACTCTTTACAGAATGGCAGTCCCAGTTAATGAAAGCAGAGAGGGCAGTTTCAAGATGTAAATCAACTTCAAGCAATTTAGTTGAATTAGTCAATAACACTCTCTACTTATCAAATATGATTTCCCAATGCACACCAGGAAAATTGACATCGATGAAAACATTGGAGCAATCATGTTATCCAGATCTAGAGGAAAAGGGGAGATTAATTGCTGGAATTAACAGTTTAACCTGGGACACCTATTGGTTCTTCTTGGTAAAACCACACACACAGAGAGCCGCCCTCAAGTGCCTTACGGATGCAATCGGGTATATTATCCCCGATATTCAGGATGCCACCTATGCCGCCCAGCTCAGCTCTCGCCTCAACAGACCACCCGAAGTGGAGCCGATGCTTGCGATAAGTCAGCTCAGATTTAAAGGCAAACATCCTACTTGATGATTCATGCCGCCGACTGCCAGATTGCTGAAAAAAAATAGGATCAAAATCAATTGATACCAATTAAGTAGGATTTCAGCTTTTTAGATAGTTAGATTAATTAAGTATTTATAGACCCTTTCATTGTTTTGGAAAGGGTCATAAAGTTTTGTACTTGACTTAAAGACTGAAGCTGCACTATTGTGCTTCAGCCATATTCTTTTATGAAACTGGACCAGTTATTCTAAATTTGACAAGGAAGCTTTTATGCAATTGTGCACTATTGTCTTTGTTTGAAAGTATTTCTGCGTTGAAGGAAGAATCTCAAGTAGCGATTGATATTGGGAGTGTCTAGCAGCTCATATGGTACTTTTATCTATGACTGAATTCATTCTTTTCATATGAATTGTTATTTGATTACCTTTGCTATTATCGAATATATGTATGTGCTTTAACAGCAGTTCTGTATTCCTTCCACTATTGGATGTTTATGGTGTGCTTTTCTTTTAATCATATATGTGTCGATGATATAAATGACAAGTGAGGTAATATTGCTTTAATCGCTTTGCTTAACTATTTAAGCAAAGTAATCCTTGAATGAATTAATGTCCATGTCTGTTAGATGGAGTCATCTATATGCCTGTCCATAGAAACAGATCATCAAGCGCTACACTTCAAAGTACAATAGTTCCCGGGATAAGTAATAGCTCTTTTATTTTGCTGATAGATTTAGCTATTCGCCTATCATTAGATTAGTCAACCAATCATTCATTTCGTTTATCCATTTCTGGGAAACTGGTCCCATTATCCCCAGTCGGAGCCACCATTCCAAACGGAAAAGGAGTTGTACTAAGGTCCGGACCGGGTGGTTATCCCCAATGTTGATACAACGATTTTCGGGGCATCAACATTTTTGGCTCTAGAAGGAGGGCCATCAACTGTTAATGGCAAGCAAACCCAAATCTGCAGGCCATTCTAAGAGTAATTCTCCCTCCGTATCCCCTCGAACTTCCCAATTGCATGCTGGTTCTCCAGTATCCAAACAAGAAGAAGAGGAATCAACCACCACTGCTCAAACCCATCATACTCCAGAACAATTAAGTCTTGAATCCCCTGAAGTCCAGTCTCTTATCCACAAACTTCAGAGCTTCTCGATTTCACCACAGAAATCTGAGGTATCACAAAGCAGTGCGACTTTGCAGTTCAATTTACCTCACCCTCTCACCAGACTTCAGAGCGAAAAGCTCGGTATTGAACCCACTGAGTTCCCTTTACCCAAAAGGAAAAAGGCGAAGAAATATACTGAAGGATCTGACAGTGAAGAGCTTTCATCCACATCCTCCATTTCATCTTCCCCTCTGCAAAGTAAACCATCCACTTCCCCATTACATATTGTTGTTCATCAGGGATTAGGAGCTTTAACATCCCCACCTGCTCACTCCGCAACATTATTTCCTTCCCAGGCATTTGGAATTTCAACAGCAGCATCATCTGCTACTGCTATTACAATGGCAGATCCATGGACCAGGCCTGGTGCAGTCAACATGCCTGCACCATTGCATGCATTACCAGATGCTCCGGAAAAATGGCTACCCAAGTTTAACCCAGATGATGGGACCCAAGCTGAGGAACATATTAATAATTTCATGTTGGCAGTCAACTTGAAAGGAGTAACAGAACAAGATGTTGTTGTTAGACTTTTCCCTTACACCTTGCAAGGATCAGCAGGATCCTGGTATTTTTCTTTACCCTCTGGCTCCATTACCAGTTGGAACACTTGCCAAGAGCAGTTTCTTACCAAATATGGAGATGATAGGTCTTTGGGTACGCTAATAAACGATCTCTCCAATCTTAGGATAGAGCATAGGGAACCAATTAAGGAATTTAATGCCCGATTCAATAAACTCCTGAATAAAATCCCGACGGCCTCCAAACCAAGTGAACAAATTCAAAGCGAATGGTATATAACCGCCCTACCTGCCAATATAGCCATTTTTGTAGATAGAGCTGGGAAACCTACCTTAGCCGAAAACATGAAAGAAGCACTTGCTGTGGAAAAACGTATTAATGCTCTAGAAAAGAAAGCTGCTTTGGAAGACAGAAAAGCAAAAAAAGTCTCTTTTAAAGATGATTCAAGAAAGAAAACCCCAAAAGATCCCTATGACATGGAGGGTTAACAAAAGGTCCTTAAGACTTTGTCAAACGAAATGGTTGAAATAAAAAAACAGGTAGCCGAAACCTCAACCAAAAGACCCTTTAGGACTTATAAGAAAACCGAATCAAAGCCACCGAATGTCATATCTAATGCAGATTCAGAGCAAGAAGAAGAGGAAGAGGAAACAATCTCACCAACTGATGTTGAAGAAGAAGTTGTTGAATGTCATGGAATGTGGGATTTTATACTCCCCAACTTCGATACCGATAATGAAGAAGAAGCGTTCCTGGTCACTACTAGGAGTAAAAGTACTTCCGAACCTATTCAGGCAACGTCAAAGAAAAGGAGTGCAGGTGCTGCTACAACAAAGGAAAAAATACCTGCAAAGAAATCACCTGCAGCAGTTCCCCAAAACCAACCTTCAACTTCTAATACTCCTTCAACATCTAAAACGTTAGTGGTATCCGATTCAATGGATTACAATATTGTTGATGACATGAAGAAAACTAAAGCAAACATTACTATGTTTGAACTTAGTAAATTAAAACATCAGCAAAAATTGCTTCTCAAAGAATTGAATGTTGTTCCTTCTTCACCTCTTCCCAGTGCTAAAGCTGCTAATGGTTCAGGGCAACCTCCTCCTGGTATGGTTGAAGCTACCGATGCGGTTCTGATTGGAGATAGATCAAACTCTCATACTCCACCTTTCCTTCTAACCTATGAGATCTACAACAGAAACCTGCACAACTGTTTGATTGACTAAGGGGCATCTTCTAACGTAATGCCAGCTTCAGTTTGTTCCAAAGTGAACATTGAACCCCAGAAGTCTGCTATTCATATTGTATAGTTGGATAGGACCAAAGTACAGGTTGTGGGAGAGATTAATTCCGTAACTATCAGGTTATCCGCTGATCCCAGAGTAGTACAAAGGATTGATATCCTAATAGCCGATATACCTGAATTTTACGGTTTAATCTTGAGTAGGGATTGGTCTGAAAAGCTACATGGGTATATTTCTATTGATTGGTCACATATGTGGCTTCCCTATAAAGGTAAGTCAAATCAAATAAGGATCGATCGGGAAAAACATATGGCCCATACAGTTACAGAATTCGAACAAGAAAACCAACCAATAGCGTTCAATAACAACATTTTGGGGAATTATTCATCAGAGTCATTTTTTGGCAGTTTCACTGCCCAATCATCTCCTTTCTCAGTAAACCATTCTACATCTCAGATTGAAAACTATTCACAAACAGATAGGTCTAGATGTTTCAATGATACTGAGAAAACTGTAAATAAAATTGTTAATACTTCTTTATTTTGGTCGTTATATTTCGATGGGTCCAAATCTAGTGAGGGCTCAGGAGCAGGATGTATTTTGGTTAACCCACAAGGAGAAAAAACAATGCTGTCCTGTAGGCTAGAATTTGAATGCACTAACAATACAGCCGAGTATGAAGCCTTAGTCCAAGGACTGTATAAAGCAATCGGCCTTAAAGTGCAATATTTAAAAGTATTCGGCGATTCTGAAATTATTATAAAATAGGTGAGAAATACAATTCATTGTCTTTCAAATCATCTTAAACATTATTAGTCGCTAGTACAAGAACTCACCTTACACTTTTCGACATTCAATATTTCCTCCATCCCTAGGTCTCAAAACTCGGCAGCCAACCTGCTAGCCAATGTAGCTTCCAAGCTCCTACCTTCTGAAGACTATAGCCCAGATAGATTTTCAGTAGAATTGCTTTTTAGGCCATCAATTTCTGACAATGTCACTAATTGGAGAGTATTCAATCATGATGAGGATATTTTACAATTCTTAACTTCTGAAAAGTCCTATGATAATCAAATTATTGAGGAAAATGAGCATGACTTTCAAATGAGAGAAACACCTCAGGAAAATTCAATCCCCAAGCCTGTGGTAAAGCTGGAGGATCTTTATGATATTAAAGACAGGTTTAAACCTGTGACTAATACAAAGCTCCAAAGTCCTACCCTAAGGTTTGAGTTGATAAATCTTGGCACTGAGCAAACTCCTCAAAACATTAATTTAGGATTAGGACTTTCCTTGGAAGAGAAGGAGGCATTCATTAAACTGTTAAGGAAAAATAAACAGGTTTTTGCTTGGAAATATGATGATTTGAAGACATATGATACATCCATTATCCAACATACCATTCCAGTGCTTCCCGATCAGAAACCAATTTAGCAGAAGTTAAGAAAAATACATCCGAGTTTAGAGAGTCAAATAAAAACAGAACTTAACAAACTCTTGAAAGCCAAGATTATTTTTCCAGTCCGACACTCAAACTGGGTCTCCAATATGGTGCCAGTCAGAAATAAAAATGGCGACATTCGGATTTGTATTGATTTCAGAAATTTGAACAAAGCGAGCTTAAAAGACAATTTCCCATTACCTACTATGGAGCAGATACTCCAATCAGTAGCAGGCTCTGAATTAATGTCCTTTCTAGACGGTTTCTCAGGATATAACCAAGTCCTGGTTCATCCTGATGACCAGCTTAAAACCACATTCAGAACAAAATGGGGAACATATGCATATCAAAAAATGCCTTTCGGACTTATTAATGCAGGAGCGACATTCCAAAGAGCGATGGATATAGCTTTTAAAGGGTTGATTAATAGAACAGTAGTCGTCTATCTAGACGATATTACTGTATTCTCTAAAGAGAGGTCCAATCATTTGCATGATCTAAATCAAATCTTTCAACGCTGCAAAAGATATGGTATTTCTCTTAACCCTAAAAAATCTTTCTTCGCTCTTGACCAAGGAAAACTCTTAGGCTTTATTGTGTCTAAAGATGACATTTATATTGATCCTGATCGGATCAAAGAAATCTCTGAAATCCCTTTCCCACATAATAAAAAATCCATGCAGTCATTTTTAGGCCAAATCAATTTTGTCAAAAGATTTGTTCCATATTTTTCTCAAATTATTTTGCCACTTCAAACTATGATCAAGAAAAATTCAGTCTTTAAGTGGGGATCACCAGAAAAAGAAGCGTTTGATTTAATCAAGCAATCAATAATCAATGCCCCAGCCTTAAATACTCCCAATTTTTCTAATCATTTTACATTATACACTATCGCATCCACCTCGTCTTATGCAGCAGTACTCACGCAGCTCAACGATCACAATTTGGAAGCACCCATTTCATTTTTTAGTTCAAATCTTCAGGTTGCTAAATTGAATTACTCCGAAGTAGAAAAACAAGCCTTTGCTGTATTTAAAGCGGTTAAACATTATAGATCCTTCCTTTTGAAAACCCACACAAAAGTTATAGTTCCTTTCCCTGCAGTTAGGCAACTATTAATCCAAAGAGAACTGGGTGAAAAAAGGGCAAACTGGGTCACAGCGCTTCAAGAATATGACTTAGAAATTAAGCCAGCAAAGATTGTTAGGGGCCAAGGTTTTTGCAGGTTATTGGCAGGAGCATCCAATATTCTAGAACCAGGTGATACAGATCAAACCGAAGAAATCAACCAGATAAGTATTACTGATTCTGAATCACAGTATACAGATTTAATCTTTTATTTGAAAAATGGTTATGCACCTCCTAACCTGTCTTACAAAAACAAAAGGGCCATTAGGTTAAAAACGAAATTGTTTACGATTATTGATGATGTGCTTTTTAGGCAGAATTATGATTCAATCTTATTAAGATGCCTTGAGAAACCTGAAGCACAAAAGGTTTTGCAGGAGTTACATGATGGACCAGCAGGAGGACATTTTGGAGCTGACACAACAGCTCACAAAATTATTCATGCTGGATACTATTGGCCCACTCTGTTTAGAGATGCCCACGAGTATGTAAGGAAATGCCGCAATTGTCAAACTTCTAGTGGAAGACAACGAAAACCAGCTTTTCCTCTGCAACCAATCAACATTGAACAACCATTTGAACAATGGGTATTGGACATCATTGGGGAAATTACTCCACCTTCTTCCAAACAGCATAAGTATATCCTTACTGCTACCGATTATTTTACTAAGTGGGTTGAGGCAATTCCTTTGAAGAAAGAAAATTCTGAAGCAATCATTGAATTTATAGATCAATTCATCATTACCAGGTTTGGTGTCCCAAATGCTCTTGTTTTTGATAATGCATCTTACTTCTCAGGCAATGCTATGTTTGATTTCGCTATTAAAAGAGGATTTAAATTGAAATATTCTGCTAATTACTATCCCCAGGGTAATGGTTTAGCAGAGTCTACCAATAAAAATCTGATCAAAATCATTAAGCGAACTATTGAACAGAATCATAAAAACTGGCACAAATCCTTAATGTTTGCATTATGGGCTGATAGGATAACACAGAAAGCTTCTATAGGATCTTCTCCGTTCAACCTTGTGTATGGAAAAGAAGCAGTACTACCCACAAATCTTGTTCTTCCTTCTCTAACCCTAGTTCAGTTCATTGAGGAAAGTCCTTCTTCTTCTATTCAACTTAGACATGATCAAATTCTAAAACTAGAAGAGGAAAGAGAAAAAGCCAGGGTTATTCATGCCAAACATCAGCAAATCATCAAAGCAGCTTTTGATTCAGTCTCATCCAGTTCAAAACAATTTCAAGTCGGTGATTTAGTTCTGAAATGGGACAAAGCCCATGAGGACAAGGGAAAACACACCAAGTTCCAGAAGATGTGGCTTGGACCATTTCAGATCTGTGAGAAGATAGGCCATTCGACCTTCATATTGCAAGATTTATCAGGTTTGAGAGATTCTCTCCCTGTTAATGGCCTTATCTTGAAGAAATTCTTTAATTGAGGAGGTAACCCCTTCTCCTTTTTAGTTTAATAGAGTTTTTTAGTTTGTAGGATCTTTAGAAAATAAAGTTGTAAGGTATCTTCCATTGACCTTTGCTGTGTTTGAAAACTTGCTCCACAGAAGTAGTATGATATTTGCTTTTAAAATAATAGAAGTCTTAACCAAAAGGGATAATTTCTAGGAAACTAGGTATCAATGTATTCTGAAACCACACTTCAAGTTTTGTGAACTCCTCTCAAAGTTTAGAAGTATTGTAAATCATTTTCTGTTTTCAAATTGGTCACAAAAGGTTATCAATATCAAGATAGAAGCTAATCCAACTTCAGCATCTTCAACTCTTACCCTGTCATCCATCAACTCTTAAGGAGAAAATTGTCCATCCCATTCACCAAAGTTTATGATTACTCAGAGTGTAATTCTAAAATATTTAATATAAAAGATAAGAGGTCTTATTACAAGCCTGCTTACCATGATCATCGGGAAATAGTTTAACCGACATTACCAATACTACATACCATAACAGGGTAATGGCTTAGAATTATAAGACAAGGGGTCTCATCACGAGCCAGCTTGTTCGGTTAGATTACTACCAGTGAATGGCATTGTCAATAGCTGGCTACCAAACCAGGACAATGGCTTTTTATCTTATCAATAACAGAAAAAGGAAAAGAAATACAAAATATGAAAACATGTTTTGAATTCATTCTGTTAATCACACTCTTAATTGGATGGGACAATGGACAATAACATGGTTAAAAGGTATCCCTGTCGAAACTATGAACGTTTGCTGGCAGCAGAGGCTCTACCTATGACAGGCGAGTTCACTATAAAAGCTGATTTGGAAAGGTTTTCTGTTTTATCATTATAAACCAATAGAGGCCTATTTAAAACTTAGAATGTATCTATTTTCTTAACAAGAGAGGAAATTAGAAAAAATAGTTTCATTTTACTCGAAATGCATATATACCTAGTTATATTAGAATTTCCCCCTTTGATTAGAACTCTATTTTGAAAAAGTTTAAGTATTTCTATACTTTTCAGAGATAACTGTTTCTTCCAGCGAATCGCCAATTGTTGTGCTTTACAACAACCCCCCATTTCATATCATTTTTATTCACAAAACTATCATATGAAATGGGTCCCTTTAGATTTTGATTGGTATCAATATTGTATTATTCAAAAAGGTCCGAAAACCAAATGAAAACATTATAAAAACCTTTTGAAAAACCCATTTTGATCATATTTATGCAAATAAATCAATCTTTTATCATTGCGATAAAGCGATCGCAAGATCGCATATCGCAATGACATAAGGAACATAAGTAAATGGCACATTGGTTTCCGCCGATGCGATATCGCTATCGGCTATCGGCAATGTTCTATGCACATTCTTAAAGCGCCCCCAGGCCATTCACCCCGATGCGATGCGATATCGCTATCGGCAATCGACGATATACTATCCATGTCTCATATAATTCCAATACTCCCGATGCGATGCGATATCACTATCGGCGATCGGGGTTTCAAAAGGTGTCAATATAAGAGGTTAAGCTTTCCCCGATGGCCGATTGCGATAAAGCGCAGATTTCAAAAAAGCCGTTAAAATGAAGGGATATTACGATCAATTCATATTAAAAGCTTGATCTGTCGAACAATGATTCACCTGCGCTCAACCGCCAAAACATCTACAACACGCTTAAACGAATCATTCGGCCGATTAATGGTATAATGGGCATTTAAGGATTGGCAGGTTTTAAACGGACATTTAATGTAATTGTAAGTCCTAAAATCTTCCTATGGATTGTATCTGCGGCCATTGTAAAAGTTTTCTCTCATCACGCATTGATCAATATATCTCACCATATTGGAGTTTTCATTGCCAATTCTCTGTGTTACGTTTATTTTCACTTTTGTGCAGAATTCATCCAAAGAAGAAAACTCAAGCAAAATGGGGAAGAAATCTAAGAAAACCACAGTCACTTCCGTTGCGCCAGCCACAGGACAAGCTGTCGCTGATCCCACAAACAAAAAGAAAGGATTGATTTCGGATACTACATGTTCTGGTCTCGGCAAAACTACTTGGCAAAGTACCTACAACTTGATTGAAGTTGCAGAACCTGAAGTGACAACAGTAAAAGCTACTGCAGATTCAACTCGGAAATCTGATGGTACTCTAAAGGACTTAGCTGACTCCTTCCTTCATTGGATAGCAACTAGGGAACAAATTCTCCCATATACGGATGTAGTGCGGTGGGCAATTGAGGAAATCCCAATCATGGATAGAAACTTCAGCACCAGAGACGGGAGAATTTTCGGGTCATTCAAGGCTGATGATTTAAGGCAAATGTATCATTTGCCTAAGCCAGAGAAGAAATACAATAAGGCGTTCCTGGAGAAATTCCGAAAGGAGAACGAAGTTGAATCCGAACCCATCCGGGATTGGAGACAAAATCCGGCAAATCACAAACATGAATCTTCCGGTAAGTACTTGGTTGATTCCCTGGCTTCTCCTTATTGCTATGCTGGAATAATGATGTGTAGATTGTGGGGATTGCACGACTCTTCTAATTTCACTATAGAAATGGTTCCCTTAATGGAAGCGGCATGCAACAGTGAAATAATGGATTGGGCCACTATTCTCTCAGATAAACTAGCCACAGCTGTTCTTGAGTTTAGGAATAAGACCCGCATTACTGAAAGGCTAATTCCCCCATTCTATTACAGTGCCTATATTTTAGATACCTTGTGTTTTAATTCTGAATTTCCCGTGCTCGGCTGGAGGTGGACACCACAAGACCCCATGCCTATTCACATATACCATCAGAAATTATGGAAATCCTCTTATAAGCACCATTTGTACCAAGTCTACAATGGCTTTATGTTGCCTATTCATTATTCTACTTTTGATAAACCTGCTCCCAAGATTTCCTACCAAGTTGGGATTGATTTAACAGCAGTAGGGAGATGGTTCGGGGAGGAGAAGTTCACTTATATAAGAGTTTTCAGTAGCCAAGCTGAACCTCATGTCCTCCCTTTATACATACCTGATAAACTGCTCGCAAGGGAAATCGCTTACCAGATCATTGCTGAGAGTGTTACACAGACTCTCAAGAAAAATAAGAAGCAGGGCTGGCCCTCTTTTCCTTTGAGATGCAATGTCTATACCTTGCATGATCTCAAACATGCAGAAAAAGAAGCTACAAAGATTAAATCATTAACTCTAGCAACTCTCCCTAATAGGCAATTTGATCCAAGCAAAGTTGCCTATAATGCACTAGAACAGGCCAAATTGTCAAAATTTGATCATAAAGAAGCTATGTTTGATGAGCTGTTCTCCTCCGCTGAGTCAATAATGCAGGTTAAGGCATTTTCCAGAATGAAATATCAAGATGAAGGGTTGGTTGAATTTAACAGACTTAGAGAATAGAGGTTGCAAACTCTACCTCTAGATCTATTAGCAACAACCCCAACAACATCGACAAACGAGCCTGAACGACAACAGTCAAAGGAGCCTTCGGTTACAATAATAGAACCAGAAAAGCCACAGGAGGAAACTCAGACTAAAGAGCAGGAGAAAGTGCGGGAGGAGACCCAGATGAAAGAGCAGAAACATACCACCACTGAAGTAAACGTGGATACTCATATTGACCCAAAATTGCTCCAGGAATGGCAGCAATTTGATTCCATTATCAGTGGTCTGGAATGTTCAAAGGACACTGAAACTTCAAAGGCAGCAGACACACAGGAAACCACTTCACCACAGGTTCTAAGTGGAACCAGCGGCCCAACCATTTCAAAAGAGGTAGAGATAATACCAAAGGACCCCTCCGATCAAATCATTTTGCAGGTAGAAGAGATTCCTCCCTTGGATGTCTTCTACAGCTCAAGGCATAAATCTGTAGTAAAACGAAAAAGGAAAAGAAGAAGGATTGATCAACCTTTTTCCCAGAACAGACGGTCACGGGCAATGTGGTTTGGAAGGAGGAATTTGACCCCTCTGATGACCTGACAAAACTGTCACAATATGCTGGAGCCTATTCGGCAGCAACAATCGATAAGGCATCAGAGGTGAGTCTTTTACTGAAAGCAAAAGACCAGGAAATTTTCTTATTACAGGCACAGCTAACTGAAGCAAAGCAGAAAGTGGAGCAGGCAGAACAACAATTGTTGACAAAACAGCAGGTAAACAATCAACTAACTCAACAATTGCAGGCAGAGAAACAAAGGATTGACCACAGCGCAATCCAGAAGCAGAAAGAATTATCAGAGGCCTTGGCACAATTGAAGGCAGCGAATGAGAAAATGGTGAAAACAAAAGATGAGAAAATTGCTCAACTATCAGCACAGCTCGAGAAAACAAAGGGCGTTCCACAAGTAGCTGAATTCAGAGTAGAAGCACTACAGATAAATACTGCATTGATAACCCAAATTAAGCTTCTATGTCAACAAATCGCCCAGGCAGAGCCACTATGTGAATTAACGACATCCATAAGTAATAAAGTAGACAAGGCTAGGACTGAATTGGATCAAGCTGAAGAAACGATAGCTGCATTTCTCGATTGGCAAGATACTGATCAAGGACAAGCGGCGAATTTACCAAGAATCTTAGAGTCACATAGAGATATACTCTTTACAGAATGGCAGTCCCAGTTAATGAAAGCAGAGAGGGAAGTTTCAAGATGTAAATCAACTTCAAGCAATTTAGTTGAATTAGTCAATAACACTCTCTACTTATCAAACATGATTTCCCAATGCACACCAGGAAAATTGACATCGATGAAAACATTGGAGCAATCATGTTATCCATATCTAGAGGAAAAGGGGAGATTAATTGCTGGAATTAACAGTTTAACCTGGGACACCTATTGGTTCTTCTTGGTAAAACCACACACACAGAGAGCCGCCCTCAAGTGCCTTACGGATGCAATCGGGTATATTATCCCCGATATTCAGGATGCCACCTATGCCGCCCAGCTCAGCTCTCGCCTCAACAGACCACCCGAAGTGGAGCCGATGCTTGCGATAAGTCAGCTCAGATTTAAAGGCAAACAACCTACTTGATGATTTATGCCGCCGACTGCCAGATTGCTGAAAAAAAAAGGATCAAAATCAATTGATACCAATTAAGTAGGATTTCAGTTTCTTAGATAGTTAGATTAATTAAGTATTTATAGACCCTTTCATTGTTTTGGAAAGGGTCGTAAAGTTTTGTACTTGACTTAAAGACTGAAGCTGCACTATTGTGCTTCAGCCATATTGTTTTATGAAACTGGACCAGTTATTCTAAATTTGACAAGGAAGCTTTTATGCAATTGTGCACTATTGTCTTTGTTTGAAAGTATTTCTGTGTTGAAGGAAGAATCTCAAGTAGCGATTGATATTGGGAGTGTCTAGCAGCTCATATGGTACTTTTATCTATGTCTGAATTCATTCTTTTCATATGAATTGTTATTTGATTACCTTTGCTATTATCGAATATATGTATGTGCTTTAACAGCAGTTCTGTATTCCTTCCACTATTGGATGTTTATGGTGTGCTTTTCTTTTAATCATATATGTGTTGATGATATAAATGACAAGTGTAGTAATATTGCTTTAATCGCTTTGCTTAACTATTTAAGCAAAGTAATCCTTGAATGAATTAATGTCCATTTCTGTTAGATGGAGTCATCTATATGCCTGTCCATAGACACAGATCATCAAGCGCTACACTTCAAAGTACAATAGTTCCCAGGATAAGTAATAGCTCTTTTATTTTGCTGATAGATTTAGCTATTCGCCTATCATTAGATTAGTCAACCAATCATTCATTTCATTTAACCATTTCTGGGAAACTGGTCCCATTATCCCCAGTCGGAGCCACCATTCCAAACGGAAAAGGAGCTGTACTAAGGTCCGGACCGGGTGGTTATCCCCCAATGTTGATACAACGATTTTCGGGGCATCAAAATTTTTGGCGCTAGAAGGAGGGCCATCAACTATGAATGGCAAGCAAACCCAAATCTGCAGGCCATTCTAAGAGTAATTCTCCCTCCGTATCCCCTCGAACTTCCCAATTGCATGCTGGTTCTCCAGTATTCGAACAAGAAGAAGAGGAATCAACCACCACTGCTCAAACCCATCATACTCCAGAACAATTAAGTCTTGAATCCCCTGAAGTCCAGTCTCTTATACACAAACTTCAGAGCTTCTCGATTTCACCACAGAAATCTGAGGTATCACAAAGCAGTGCGACTTCGAAGTTCAATTTACCTCACCCTCTCACCAGACTTCAGAGCGAAAAGCTCGGTATTGAACCCACTGAGTTCCCTTTACCCAAAAGGAAAAAGGCGAAGAAATATACTGAAGGATCTGACAGTGAAGAGCTTTCATCCACATCCTCCATTTCATCTTCCCCTCTGCAAAGTCAACCATCCACTCCCCCATTACATATTGTTGTTCATCAGGGATTAGGAGCTTTAACATCCCCACCTGCTCACTCCGCAACATTATTTCCTTCCCAGGCATTTGGAATTTCAACAGCAGCATCATCTGCTACTGCTATTACAATGGCAGATCCATGGACCAGGCCTGGTGCAGTCAACATGCCTGCACCATTGCATGCATTACCAGATGCTCCGGAAAAATGGCTACCCAAGTTTAACCCAGATGATGGGACCCAGGCTGAGGAACATATTAATAATTTCATGTTGGCAGTCAACTTGAAAGGAGTAACAGAACAAGATGTTGTTGTTAGACTTTTCCCTTACACCTTGCAAGGATCAACAGGATCCTGGTATTTTTCTTTACCCTCTGGTTCCATTACCAGTTGGAACACTTGTGAAATTTTGTCGTAGTTGTGTTTACAATTGACACCACAAGCATCAATATTTACAATTGACATAACATACATTAATGTTCTTGTGGAAGTCAAGAATATACTAGAAACAAGGCTATATGTAAGCATGATGATATATTCATCAAAACATATACTTGAGGCACACGATATTCCAGATAAAGAGTATTTATGTATATGCATATAGCATTGCATGAGAAATCAATGAATTGCTTCTTAGATAATGTCCAAATTTATTCCTATATACTACACTATATATAGCTCAAAATTGAAGATTAAACTTCTTTTCTCCAATACATGCTAGACCAGTTCAAACCTTTTAAATAGAGTCCAAAATATTATAGAAATAAGTTTGTCCATAGACTTCCCAAAACTTCCAACAAAGACTACTTAAAGTGTCCAGAAATGTCCATGTAAATATATGTGCAAAAATATCGGAAACCAAGACCTGTAGAGACATACATCTCGTCATAAATGGTAGCGTTAATGGGATCAAATTTGACATCAATCTAAAAACCTGCAGTAATAGCATGTTCTCCATCAAATAAAGGAAATAAGTTTTTCTAAACAATAGAACCATTCTTTGTTTCTTTTCAAAAGAAAAATCCAATTGTCACTTCCTCACTGCAAGATCAAGATCTGTATTGACCAATAGTTGAAGTTGGAGAGTCCATTCTTTAAATTACATATTTTCTATTCCAAACACACAAAAACAAAACTCTCTCAGGTTTCTCCATATTAGTTGTAACTATAAAGATAATGAATTTTTGTCAAATATTGCTTTGGTTAATGAAAATGTTGAACATCAAATAAGAAAATGGTAGGTTGCAACTTATAATGGTATTCAGGTATAATTGATCATGTGAAAAAAACCCTAAACTCTTCCTACATAGGTGTAATGCTAGAGAATCCAATGGGTATTTAACAAGGGAAAATGGTTGTCCTGGCAGATGATTATTTTATCTAGTGATCAAGATAAGGATAAACTATGGTAGTATGATAACTTGCAAAGAAAATTGATGGTTCTCAAAAATACAAGGATCAAAGTCTCAAGAAGCGACTAGGTGAGGGAACCATGTGATCGATTTTCTCAAGGGTTTTTTTCACCCATGAAGATCAATATTATCCATCAAGTGTGTTGCATTTACCTTTTCCTTGAGGGCTGGGAATTCATGGAACGAATGTAGGAGGCCAACAGAAAGAAAGGAATGAAGGACACAAAGAGGTAATCATCATTGATATGAAATTGGAGGAGAAATTATCTTTCCTAAAAACTGACCGTCCTCTAACACTTTGCAAGTAAATAAAAATGGGTCTTATGTAAACACGTTTTATGTTCTCTTCAAGGATGATGAGTTAGTTTTCATATGAACTTTAAACAAGCAACATATCATCATGAAACTCATAAAGGCAATCAAGAAGAGATAAAAACATAATTTGGTGATAGATTTCACCCCTCCTGTGCTACATCTCTGGGCTTGCTAACATAGCTAGACCACTCCATAGATTTCAGTGATAAAAGAATACATCAAATGTGTTGACAAATGAGTGGCTAGTTTCCCCTTCAAGGAAAAATTCTCCGGCAAAGAACTCTTACTCTTAAAATCATGACCACCTACAGTCAATCATGAAACAATTAACAAGAAAAGGGTTCTCACATCAAGAACCTGTACTCCATCTGAAAATGAGCATACATGTACAACAATTCCACATTGAAGTACTAAAAGAGAGTTGTCCTCAAAAAGAAATAATGAGAAAAGACAAACATGAGCTGCACCATAGAGGTCACAGCTACTGCAGATAATATATGAAGGCTAGAAAACCACTACAAGGTCCTCTCCATCCTCAAAAGGCTTCAAAAACTACTTCAAACCACTGATTTTACCTAGCACCCTAAGAATCAAAATTGAAAAAAACTACTTCTAGAATTGCTTCAATCAGTAAACAAAGGATTCCATTGGATTAAGAATGTCCAAAAACCCCGATTTGGGCTCTTCTTAGGCTCAAAAAGACCAAAATATCTCAAGTTATGGCTCTCCCCAGTTTTTCATACTATTATTCCTCCAAATTGGATGAACTACAAGTTGAGCGACATTTTCGCCCTTTAAACTGCTCGAGAGGTGAATATTTTGCCTACATCCGATGCAAATTGTCACTTAGTTTAAATGCCCAATAACCTCGTGAGCATAAAATAAAGGCCACATGGTGCCCCATAAGGCCAGGGCCTAGGTCAATAGCCCGCCCTCACAGGCCTTGGTGCCTTTCTCGTTGGGCTGGTGGTCACATGCGGTTGATGTGGCCGAGGGTTAGGGTTAACCGCTCGCCCCCGCCGCTAGAGTCTTGGGTAGTGGTCACATAGGGCACTGAGAACTGAGGGCCGGGGCTAACTTCCCACACCCTTCCACATAACTCATCTGCCTTGTTCACATGAGTGGCAATGGAACCTAGGGCTAGTTCCTACAACCCCACCCCCTCCATGAATCACCCTTTCCACTTTACGATGGTCCTATGGAGGTGGATACATCCAAGGGCTAGTCCCCATTCCATTGCAACTTCGTCTATCTCCACGCCAGGTCCTATGGATGTTGTATATGATTGGAGCCCCAACCCCTCCTCCCAATGCACCATGGCATAAACTTTAAATAAAAGAGGTGCCACCTATGGTTAAGAACCATAGTGTAGGGGAGTTGGTAGAGCGTTGGATTGTTTATTAGTATTTCACTGGTTTGATTACTGTCGAGGCTGTTAAGTCCATAAGAAAACTTGTATTCAATGTGGAGGCCTCCAATTGGGCCATGTGGCAGCCTCCCATTGGGCCACAAAAACATAACTTCGACCAATCAAATCATTACAACCTGAACTTGTACGAACCTGAAACATGGCGAGTTCTAGTTGGTTGACCGTACGCCCAATAGAAATCCTGACATTAGCAGTATGGACTGCACAGTCAGCACACTTGCAAATTTTTTAACTGTTGAGCCAAACGATCATAACATCATAACTTTTTCATACAACATCATATTGAGGCGATTCAAGTGTCGCTGGAATCATAACAACGAAAACTACGAATTTACACCAGTTTCAAAATATTCTGGGCGCTTTCATTTTTGAGCAAAATTTTGATCTCTAGATCATACCTCCCAACTAGGAACTTTTGGATTCAAAAAGTTTATATTCTTCTAGTAAACAAAATGAGAAAAAATCTATAAACTTTCCCATTCTCAATCCTTAATGTTATGTTTTCAATTGGTTCCTTCAAGCTCCAATCAAGGTACTCCACCTGTCCTCTGCGTGAAATCCTTACCTTCTTATCAAGAATCAAGGCACAATTTTTATAACCATGCAAGAAGAAAAACATCGATGGATGGAATCTGAAAATTCTCTCCAAACCATCTTTCATGGCTCAAACAACTTCTTCTCCCTTTGTTGAAGAAAAAATTTACTTTCCATCTTGGAAACTAGAAGCAACTCAATGCTTGCCATGCACTGATTCAAACTTTGCTTTACTATCCTCAAACTGTGTTTGTACAAAAAAGTATTGTGGTTGCAATAATTCAATGACACATTTGGCTTTGTCCACAAAAACATAGTCATTTCTTGTACAATATTTATCAAATATTTTATTCACAACAAGCTTCATCTTGAAACACTTGTATCAGTGAGTACATGACATAACTGTAGACATATTGGACGACAAACATTGTTCATCCCAAAAAGTCCTCAAACAATTGGACTCATAAACAAGCCAACATAAAATGACATGTCAATGAAACATACTTGTTACAAATAGTTATTATTCTTGTTTCACTTTACAAAATACCCAAAACAGGTAATAACAACAAGTATTTACAATTACAAAGCAACAAACTATACAAAACAATTTATCCAATCTTTGCCTCTCCTAGGCTTATGGGTTCTCTTTCTGCATCTATTCTGCTTTGAAGGTTGCCTTAGGAACTATGCCAATATCCTCTTTGCTGCCTGTCGCTTTCCTTGCATTGGATTTCTTAACCTCTTTATCCTTCTTGGGATGAAGTTATGGATGAAGTTTCCAACACCTTCCATTCCCATGCCCATTCATGTTTGAATGGGTATGGAAATACTTTCACTTGCCCATCGACAAGGAAGTCTTGATATTTAAGGGAGGTTCTTCATGCTTGATGCCAAGAATTTGGTCCATTATTTTGACCATCACTTTGCGTTGCTAATGATTAGGCACACAATGATCAACTGCATCACAAAAAGTGCAAGGATACATGTCCCAAAAATAATCAAAATTACCAACATTTGGAAAATTTTCATGACATTTATACATGTTCTTGGGGCTGTAACTTTGATGATGAGGATTGGACGATGACATGCAAAGTCCTTTAAAACATTCATCTCTCTTGGGAGACAAAATACCATTATCACTACCATCTTGGTGTGACATATCATCATCTAATGATTTATTTGCCTCAAATAGTTTAGAATGCTCTCCAAACTCTCTATGATAGGATTGGTCTGTCATTTACCTTGATAGGATTGGTAATACCTTGGCCATTTTCAGAGGCCTCCTCCTTCATAACACATCCAAACTAGTAACTTCATACCAATGCCTTTAGTATGTTCTTCAAAGGTTACAAAAGATGTGTTATTAACATAAACTAAAGGATTTGAACTAGATATGATGATTACCTCCTTGGATTTTCCACCCATGTTTTTTGCTTCAGATGTTGATGATGAATGTGAAGATGACTCAAGCCACCCACTTTTACCAACATGCATATAATGAGAATCTTTGAGATGTTGATAAAACACACAAGCATCATTCTCCATTCGAAGAGACAAGTTCATCTTCTCTAGCTCTTGGAGAATTTCAAGCTTCTTGCCCATACCTTCAACTTGGTCAAAACCAACTGTGATACCAATTGATATGAAATTGGAGGAGAACTTCTCCTTCTTAAAAAATGACCTTCCTTTGACGCTTTTCAAGTAAACAAAAATGGGTCTTATGTAAGCAAGTTTTATGTTCTCTTCAAGGATGATGAGTTAGTTTTCATATGAAATTTAAACAAGCAACATTTCATCATGAAACTCATAAAGGAAATCAAGAAGAGAAACAAAACAAAATTTGGTGACGAAGATCACCCCTCCTAGGCTCCATAGTCGGGCCTGCAAACACAGCTAGACTGCTCCATATATTTTAGTGATAAAAGAGTACATGAAATGTGTTGACAAATGAGTGGCTAGTTTCCCCTTCAAGGAAACATTCTCCTGCAAAGAAATCTCACTCTGAAAAGCATGATCACCTACAGTTGGTCACAAAACAATCAATGATAAAAGGGATCTCACATCAAGGCCCTGTACTCCATCTGAAAATGAGCATACATGTACAACAATTCCACATTGAAGTACTAAAAGAGAGCTTTCCTCAAAAGGACATAATGAGAAAAGACAAACATGAGTTGCACCATAGAAGTCGTAGGTGTTGCAAATAACATATGGAGGCTAGAAAAACCCTACAAGGTCATCTCCATACTCAAAATCCTTCAAAAGTTACTTCAAACCAATTATTGTACCTGCCACCTTAAGAGTCAAACCTGTAAAAAGTCCTTCCAAAATTTATCCAATCAATAATAAAAGGCTTCCATTGTATTCAAAATGTCCAAAAACCCTTATTTGGGCTCTTCATGGGCTCAAAAGGACCAAAAACTCATCAAGTTATGGCTCTCCCGTTGTCCTCCAAATTGGTTGAACTTGCAAACTGAGCGACATTTGTGCCCTTTAAACCACTTGGGAGGTGGAAATTTCGCCTACATCCAGTGCAAATTGTCGCTTAGTTTAAATTCCTAATAACCCCGTGAGCACAAAAATATGGCCATATGATGCACCATAAGGCCAAGGGTTGGGCCAACGGTCCACCCCTGCCGACCTTAGTGCCTTTCCCGTTGGGCTGGTGGTCGCATGCGGTTGATGTGGCCAGGGGCTGGGGCTAATTTCTCACCCCTGCCGCCAAAGCCCTGGGTAGCGATCACATAGGGCGCCAAGAACCGAGGGTCAGGGCTAACTTCTCCCTCCTTCCGTCATAACTCCTCCACCTTGGTCACATAAGTGGCAATGGAACCCAAGGATAGGGCCTGCAACCCTACCCACTCTGCCAAGCACCCTTTCCACTTACCGATGGTCATGTGGAGGTGAATACATCTAGGGGCTAGTCCCCATTCCATTGCAGCCTCATCCATCTCCATGTCAAGTTCTATGGAAGGTGTATATGATAGGGGGCCGAGGCTTGTCACCTGACCCCTCCTCCCAATGCACCATGGCATAAAATTCAAATAATAGTGGTGTCACCTATGGTTCATAACCACCATGTAGGAGAGTTGGTAGAGTGTTGGAATGTGTATTGGAAGGTCTTCGGTTCAATTCCTGTTGAGGTCACTGAGTCCATAAACAATTTTTTATCCAATGTGGAGGTGCCACATGGTGGCCTCCAATTGGTTCACGTGGCAGCCTCCCATTGGGTCACCAAAACATAACTTCAACCAATCAAATCGTGACAACCTACACCTGCATGAACCTAACATGTGGGGAGTTTTGGTTGGTCGACCATGCACCCAGTAGACATGCTAACATCAACAGTACAGATTGCACAGTCAGCAGCCCAGTCAGCACACCTGCAATTTTTTTAACTGTTGAGCCAAAGGATTAGAACATCATAACTTTGTCATATGACATTAGATTGATGTGATTCAAGTGTCGTTGGAATCGGAACTACAAACACCATGACTTGATGCCAACTTCAAAAGATTCTGGGCACTTTCATTTTTGAGTAAAATTTCGATCTCTGGATCAATCATGTTCATCCAAGTCGAATATTGCTTAAGCACTCATACTTACTTGATCAAATCTGAAAAGCTGACTACAATTCCAACTCTAGGAATGATCCTTGATGTTACAGAAAAATTATTGGATAATATCTAAATATGATGGAAACCCTAAACAAAACTTGATTGTTTGAAATTACAATTAGTAAAGGAGTTCTAAATATGACGAAAACCCTAAACCAAACTTGACTGTTTGAAATTCCTAATAGGGTATTACCAAGTTGTGTTATCATCAACATTTCTACTGTTGCAGGCTTGGTAGGATAGTATCAACCTAACAAATTAAGTAATTGAGGGGGTTACTACTAGTAATGTTGGAGTAATTATGCAAAGAAGAAGAATAGAGAAATAGAACCCCTAACTCTGGCTATTACCCAAAGGATGAAGGAAATTCCTCACCATCAAGACACATTACATGAATTGTTGTTCAGAGCTCCATAGTATACTCCACCAGATCTGCACAAGGAAAGTGGGAATAAAGGTTAAAATGGAAACAAAACCACTGAGGAACCCTTAGAGCAACCAAAAGGAAGAAAAAAGGGCATAAAAAAATACCCCTCTATTATACCTAAATAAAAAACCCTCACGTCATGAACAATGGTGCTAG
Organism: Pinus tabuliformis; assembly: GCA_031772625.1. NCBI lineage: Eukaryota > Viridiplantae > Streptophyta > Pinopsida > Pinales > Pinaceae > Pinus > Pinus tabuliformis. Next base: position 159,434,329 of record CM062809.1, on the reverse strand, counting down.
ACCACATGATAGAGTCGAACCCTCTATTTTGATTTCCGATACATGGTCTCCACTACGCCCGCAAACTTTTGGACTCAAGATTATGCAAGTTTCTAGTAGATTACATTTTCCGGACATAGATTTGAATATGTAGAATTTATTTGTAGGAACTGATCCTTCGGGGGGACTCTGAATAACAACTATTTGTAAGTTAAAATAACCCAAATCTCAATACTAACAAAAAAAAGTTCTCAGATATTCGACAATTTTCATATGCACATAGAATCCATAAATAGACATTGAAATGGTGTTCAACATTGGTTTCGAAAGGCTGAAAATACATGTGGGTGATGAGAGTGCCATTGAAACTAAAGAGGTAATGTTCAACAAGCCCAACCTTCATGATAATGCAGGATAATCATAGTGACACATCAACTTCTATTAGTCACCATTCGAGGCAAAACTAAAGGCTCACCCAAACAATAGTTGTACTACTTGAGGGGTCTGTCAGTGAAATGAGGGGACTATTAGTGAAATGAGCGGAGATCAACGTCTGCACATGTTGAGAAACCTATAGGGAAATGATTATAATGATTTCTCTTTACTTGATAATTGCTTGTGATGTCTTTTTACTTATTAGCTTTTTAACTCATTATTATGTGTGTGTATCATCAAACAACTACCAAAAACAAGAAGAAAAAGAACACATAATATAAGCTGCAAGCCAGGGCCAAAACCTCTCCACTTGAGAGGAAAACCCACAAATATATTCTCTTTGTTATATATTCTTCAATTGATGAATTCCAAGACCTTAAGACTGACTTTAGAACCCTCCAAGACCAATTCCAACCTCTTTGGATGATGTGCTAACCTTGATGTAATCAAGCCCAGTAAAATCTCTTCCCATAACACTTTCTTTGACCTCTAGCTGCAGAATTTTGGATTCTGCTGCAGATTTGAAATTTCACCCCCTAGCAGTTGTTGTTGCCACATGTGTGAACTTCAATCTACCTTTTGAGCCTTCCCTTGAACTTCAATTGTTTTTCCCTCAATTCTAGAGCTTGAGGATGACCCTTGGTTACCTTTGATTGACCTACTTGCCTTCTTTTCTCCAACATCAAACTTGTAGATAGAAACCCTAGATCTGCTACAGAAACCCTAGTTCTCCTTATCGCATGTGAGAGAGAAATAACCCAAACAAATATCTTCTTCATCCTCTTCCTCCTTCGTTTCCTTCTTCTTATCTAGAATGAGATATGAGTGAATGTGTCTCAAGGAGGACGAGTTTCCTCCTATATATAGGCTCTTTAAGGTGGACATGGATCTTTCTTTTAGGCTGACTTGGTCTTGGAGGGTATCTTGACACTTTTTAAGACAAAATTTTTTTTCTTTACAAATTACAATGTGCCCGATGTGGTCTTAAACTTATGGGAATGAATATTTTGACTTATTGACCTAGGACACACCCTAGAATCACTCAATGGGTGCTTGACATATAAAATAAAAGACCTTGAGCATGAGACCTGTTGTAACTTATTTTTTCTCTTGTAATAGTTTGTAAATTTCCTTTTATTTTAAAAAATAAAAAGTGAAAAAGAAAAAACCAGAGAAATAAAAATAAGAAAGGAATAGAAAAAAAAATTAAAAGAAAGAAATGAAAAATAGAAAGGGGAAGAAAAGAAAACAAAAAGAAAATAGTTTTTCCCCTAGAATAAGTGAGCAAAACAAAGTCGATTTGATTGACCTTCCACCGAAGACTTAATTTCATTGCAACTTTCAATGGCTATGATTGAGCGCACTGAGATCAAAAACCTCTGAAGCATTGCGAGACCCCCCACATTCCTGAAAGTTAAGGGAGGGGCCTGGGGGGTCTACAAAGCAGATTCATTTAACTCTGCTTTTGCTACGTGGCAAGATTTTATGTATTATGGTACCCTTTTGCTCAAAACCACAAACAACCAACACCCCCCCAACTGAAAACCACTTGTTGCCTTCCACTAGCACTTTGCCACTACTCCTGCTATTTTCACCTTCAGTGAAATTTCTAATACATTTAGCCATGGCTATTCCTCCTGCTAAATTTAGCAGGAAACTGCTATTATTTAATTCTCCTACCAACATTCAAAAGAATTAAATCTTCTGTGCCATTAACGGTTAAGCCAATCAAAATTCGTTATTATTTCCTTGATAAAAATTGTTATCCCCCCAAACTAAATTCTTTTTCCATTCTACCTGCAACCAGAGCTTCTGAACAACACCGCAAGAAAATTCCGACGAAGAGCAACCTTCAATCATCACTATTTCTGGGTAATTATCCAATTGTTCTCAGTAATTTTATTTTTCCCAAATGGATAACCATAAAGGAAAATCTAAAGTGTCTGTAGAAAATCCTATGTTACCCCCTATGATCAATTTAGATGAACTACCCCTTATTGACACCCATTTCAAAATTGTTGAAACCAATTGTGAATTCGACTTGTACGAGCTTCACAATTGGGCATTTCAGAAATATGAAGATGCCAATGATGAGTTTTATTTTTGGGAATCCTTACTTCCTCATTTTTGTTTCCTTGAGACATACCATTTTCCATAATTTTTCACCTCTGAGTCAATTTGTTAGGACCCCCAGTTAAACCCTCAGGACTCCCTTCACCCTTTTTCCATTGATGCTCTTATGGAGGTTTACCAAAAACTTTCTTTTTCATAAAGAGCACATATCTTTGAGTCTTTTTTACCATACAATTCAAAATTACCCAGAACAAGCCCACCTTATCCCTCCGCAATGTTCCCTAAGATGTCTAGGCACGTTATTTGCTTAGTTTCTTGTCTATTAGGATGTGCCAATGCTCAGTGGGTAGATGAAGTTATTTTGGGGTTTTTATCAGTTTTTTATTCTGGTAAAAAACCTTAAATCATGTTCAATTATAGTCAATATCTCTCCGATGCAATTCATGATGAGTTCTTAAAGTTCAGTGTTGAAGGGTCATTCAAGCACCAATTAGTTTTGATTTATTTATTTCTATATCATCAGTCATAAAGGTTCTAGTTTCATCTACAAAAGTTGGATGTTGAAGGCAAACCACAGTCAGTAATTCATTGGACCTCCTTAGTGAGCAAGACTTTCGAAGAATTATCTTTTAGTGACTTTTTCAATCAATTTTTGTATATGGCAACCTGTTTGTTAAGTAGTGATGCAGTTCCTAGAATTTCCATAGAGATTAAAAGGATTCTACATTTGAGTGACCAGTCTAACGTTGGAGACTTGTTTTTATACCAGAACTTTACAAAAATAGAATCTATGGTTGCGAGCTTCCACCTTACAAACTACCAGTGTTCCTCTCCATGAGGATTTTTGCACTAGCGTATATCAGGAAAATGATGAACATGGATGATGTTCATTTTGTTTCCAGGAAAAAAAATATCAATTTAAACTAAATGCGCAGGTTGTCCCATTCATAGTCAACACCAAAGATGCAAAAAAAGAATTCAACGATTTGTTAAGTCATATGAAGTTTAGATTGAGTTTCAGTTAGTCATATGATCCATTAGGAGTAATATCATCAATTAGGATTGCGCATAAGTTTGCACCATATGTGTGCGTAGCAAAACCTGAGATTGAACAATATGCCAACAAAGAAGAATGGGAAGAGGACACACTGCAGGAAGTTGAGGAGCTAGTTTCTAGTGAAACAACATTGGAAAATCCAAGGATGACAGAAAAATAATTGAAAAGGCCAAAATAGATTTTATCCCCAGTAGGATCAGAGTTTCATAAGGAAACATTCAAAGTGTTTAATAGAAGAAATACCATAAATGTTGAAGAAGAGTCCTTAGAAGTTCAAACTTCTAAAGAACCTACCACATTCATACTTTCAGGAGAATCTGCATTTTCATTACAACAAATTGAAGAAACCACCATAGATTCTCCTTCTTCTCCTTCTTCTTCAAGGCATCAGAGTATTTTTGAAAGATTTCTTAGAAATGAAGAAGAAAAACTAAGAACTAAAAATTATGCATATGTAGAGTTCTGGAAATAGTCTTCCACAACACATACTACATTACTTTCTGCCTTAGATAGTGAAAGAGGACAATTCCAATTAGCAGTTTTGGAACCAAAATTCCTTGTGCCTAAGATTGTTGAAGATTACAAAACCTCTATGTTTTCATTTGATACTAAATAGATACATCCAATCAAATTGATCTTCACAAGAAAGCATGATAAATTATATACACATCCTTGACAAGTTCTGCCATGGAAACCTCTAAGCTACAAGAATCTCTGAACAATATTCATTCTCAATTGAAGTTAGAAAAGATGTAATTTCTAGCTAAGGATACACAAATTAAGGGGCTGGAATATCTAGCTTTAAAGTTAGGGTTGAATCCTAAATATATAAAGGAAGTTGAGGAAATAATTAAAAGAAGAAATGCAGACATTCAGGCACTAAGGAAACAAATGAGATTACCAACAATTGAACATACCCAAGCACAAGAAGTAGGTCAGATGGAGAAGGAAAAATAAAACATGCTTTGAATTATTGTGGTATGAATTGAACAAATTCAGAATATTGAGGCAAAGATGGAAAAATTAATTAAGGAAAACTCCAAATCAACACTGGAGCAGGGACATCTATATCAGTAGTTTCTACAACAAAAATAAAGTATACTAGTCTAAATTCAGTAGAGAAACTATCAAAATCTATGGGAGACCCGACATTAAAATATATGGAGATTGAAAAGCTTAGATTTCATTTAGAGAAGACTGAGGGTAACAAAATAAAAGATGATAATGCATATCTTGCCAAAGTACAAAAAAACTTCAAATTAATCAAGTAACTTGAAAAATATGAAAATGAATCATTGATTGCACAAACATTAACTGAAGCAAAAGAAAAAATATGGATTGACATAGTTTCAACCATGAATGAACTCTGGACATGTATTGAAATCATTTTTGAACAGGAAGAATTGGTGCAGATTTCAAAAGTAGCCATTACAGAGATCAAAGAAGATTTAGATCACAACCCAAGGGAAGCAACTAGAATAATCAATGTGCTGAACTCTAAAACAAAAGAAGACCGGAGGAATTTGGAATTGAAGACAAGACTGATACAATCCTATAAGTAAGAAGAGTTTTGACAAAAAGGAACTTGATGTTACAGCTAGAAAATAAATGTCAAAACTTAGAAGCACTGGTTAAAAAATTTCATAGGAAGTTTGACGTTTTACGCCAGCAAGGACTGCCAACTCTACGAAATTATAGTGGCCAGTTGATTCCACTAGAGAATTACTAGCACAAATTGCATGAGATAAAAATAGATAGAATGAAGTTTTCTAAAGTCAAAGGGATAATTAGTGGTAAAGCATTCTTTGAGGGCCTAGAACATGATCTTTTTATTCAACATGAAGTTCAACATTTGTTCATTACTAGGCCAACCTTTGAGAAGTATACAGACGTAGATGAGGCATATAGAAAAATAGAAAATTTTTCTATCCTAGATGATAAAATATGGGATAAATTATTTTAACTCATCAAGTGAAACAGAATGCAAAAATTCAGTAACTAGTTGTAGAGAAAGGAGGACCAAAAGCAGGGTAACAGGAGCAGAAAGCAGAAAATTTAGTTTGAAGCAATAGCCATCAAATAAAACCCTTGAATTATGTGATGATTATTCATATCTGTTCAGAAAATCTATTTTTATGTTCAATTTTTTTTAATATCCAAATCAATTTTGGATAATATTTCATTTTGTAATAAATTGTATTAGATCTAGATATTTTTGAATTACACTCTATAAGTATTTTGTAATTCAAGGAAGAAAGGGTTGAACCCTTGTGATGATCCAGTGACTTTATTGTAATACTCTAAAAAAATTCTGAAGATAATCAAAGGATTCTGGCTTCATTCTTAACAAATTTTGTGTTCATGTGGTTTTTCATGTTTATTCATTTATGTTTTCCATAATTTATTTATGCATATGTTCAAGGTAACATAGGAGTTAGGGTAAGGCTATATTGAGTATCAATCTCCCTGATAGTCCGCTGCAAAGTTATAATCATTAAAGAGATTAAATAACTAAACTATTTGTTTAAGTTAGTTCCTCTACATGTTTTAATTGTTGCCTTTTGTCATCTCTTGAATATATTGCTTGGATGTAGAATTTTTCGACACACATCAACTATATTTAATTAATTAAATATTCAATATGGATGTTTAATTATCACATATATTCTTATTTTATACTTTCAAAATCAACTTAAATATTTATTCTGTTATGAATGAAAATCAACCCTTTGAGCTTCTCAGAAATATTTAGATTTTACAAGTGTTAAAGGTTTAATACATTGGTCATCCAATTCAATTAAACCCTTACTTAGATGCTTTGGCATAATTCTCCAACCTAGAACTATCAACAAAGCTACAACATCAGATTGGTGTCATTGTTGGGGAAAGAAATTTGAAGTTTTCCCTTGGGACAATGATCAAACTTTCCTCTTAAAGGTGAATAAGAGGTCAGCAGGCAAAAATATTTCACCTGGCGACTTCACTTGTTAAATCTGGCTTCAAGTAGGCATACCAGATCTCATTCAGATCCAAAGCGCTTCTCTCCTTTATCATATCCAGAGAGACTTGTGATAATTGCATCTATCAAACATAGATTAGAAGGATCCACTTTTGATTCTACTTCTCTTCTGTTAGGGTCCTATGATTCATAGGATCAAATGATGATTGAATATTTTATTTCAGTATATCAAATTGTGAATAATATTGCATGTTGCAAATGATTTCCAAAAAGAAAATAAAAAATAAAAAAATAAAAATGAAAAGAGGGTATATAAAATTAAAAACAGAATAAAAGAATAAAAAAAGATGAAAAGAACCCCATGAAAAGAAAAAGAATGAAAGTGATGCAAATTCAAATGCCACTAACAGAAAAATAGCTTTGTTTTCAAAAATAAATTAGGAATTGTGTGCAACTTGTTTTAAATGCCACAATCACAGATATTTGTTTGAATCATACAATATAATCATGGTCAAACACATTTGAATTTTTATTGTTAGACTAGAGAATAATTTAACCAAATTGTTTAAACTTGGTTAAAATTAGGTAGATAGGTGAAGAAATTGATCCAATTGTTTAAGCTGGATTAATAATTTAAGTTTGTAGGTTAGAAATTAGATTAGGATAAATCTCTCCTTCAAAGGAAAATAAGAAGGGTCTACACATTTAAATGCACCCTTGGTTTGTAGAAGATAGGCCTTTCTTTCAAAATTAGGATGAAAAACATTAAAATTGTATTATGCATGTTTTAAAGTGATATAGTCTTTGTCCTAAGTTTTGGTGCTTATAAACAAAAGTGGAAAATGACAACATGTTTTGTCGTGTAGTGGATAAGTGGCAGGCCCGATCTACATTGTGATTCATTGGCAATGGTAGTAAACGGTATGTAATTCCTTTATTCCCCCTTGGCCTTCCTACCTTTATCAATGAAGGGGGCGTCTGAAAAGGTGGTTTCACTTCCCCGACGCCAACTTACATGTCACTCCTGTGTTCTTTTGCACCACCCCCTCTCAATACCACATATCATCCTCCCTCCCCCCCTAAAAATTGCCTAACCCTCTCCTTCCTGCCAACGGTTCCCCACACCTACACCACTAATCCCTCCGCAGCACCTGTCCGACCGTTTTCCCTACCAGTTGTGCATAAAATCTTCCCCTGAATTACCATTAAACTTTCCAATGGTCCTGTGCCCTTAATGGACGATTCCTCAAACATAAAGAGCCTATCATCCATTCTTGCTACACCCTTTAATGAATCTAATCCCACAAATGTTCTTTTGAATTTTCTCAATTTCAATTCATCCAGTTAGATTGTCCTGACATTGAGCAGAAAACCAGGGCGCAGTAGCACCAGCTTCACCATAATCACCAACCTCCATTGTCAAACTTTTTCCAGGTAAATTTATCAACCCTTCATCGTTTTCCAAATTTATTCAAAATTCCCAATATGAATCCAAAGAGAAAAACCAATGTTAATAATGAAAATCCTATGATTCCCCCATCAGTTGACCTTGATCACATCCCCCTGGCTGATAGAGACTATAAAATCTCATAGCCGAAGTGTGAATTTGATTTATTTGAATTACACAGCTAGCTCAAAGACATCTTCCTTGACTAGAGCAATGAAATTGGCCTCTGGGAATCCAATTTACCCCTCTACATGTTTCCCCAAACCCATCACTTCCCCGAATTTGTCCTCAAATGCCAAGCTTGTTACTTGCCAAACCAGAGAGCCATTGTGGCCCACAATGGTGAAATTCTATTCACAATCACCCCTTAGTCAATTAACCAAATGTTGTAGATCCCTCAGAATGATTCCATTATTCCTTTCTCAGTGAATTATATCAGAAGTTGACCTTTCCCAGAGATCCAAGATTTTCAAAATCTTCCTACCTAAAGATGTCCAGCTCCCAAAAAGAATCCACCATATCCCTCCTCCATTTTTCCAGACAAAGCTAAGAAAATCATTTCCATACTCTCATGTTTGCTGGGGTATTATTTGGATGAATGGGTAGATGAACCTATTTTAGGTTTTCTGTACATTTTCTCCACTGAAGAAAAGCCCTTAGTAATTTTCAATTTTAGCCAGTTCCTTATTGACAACATTCATGAACAATTCCTTAAGCTTCAAACTAAATGAATTTTCAAACATGCCTCTATCGTTGTGTATATGTTTCTATTTTATCAAGCATACATGTTTCCATTTGCAATACAAAAACTAAATGAACAAGAGGAGCCACACTCAGTCATTTTTTGGACTTCCATGCCAAGAAGGAATTCAGAAGAATACAACTTCAAAGACTTTATTGATCAATTTATTCATCTAGCTACATGTTTGTTGAGCAGTGAGATAAAACCCAGGGTCAGTGCAGAGATTCAAAATATTTTACACCTAAGTGAGAAGCTTAGAACAAGTGACTGGTATTTATACCAAAATTACACCAAAATAAGAGTGTATGGGTGTGAGTTTCCACCTTATAAAATGCCCAGGTATCTCCCAATGAGAATTTTTTCTTTAGAATACACGAGGAAAATGATATATTCAAATGAGGTCCATTTTGTGTCAGCGAAGAAGAAATCACAAATCAAAATAAAGGATCATATATGACCATTTATTTTCAACAACAAGACAACAAGAGAGGAGGCAGATATCCTCCTAAAATAGATGAATTTTTCCTTGAGCTTCACTTGGTCATATGACCCATTTGGTATGATCTCTAAACTAAGAGTGGAACAAAAAACCACTCCATATGTTCACACTCAGAGGCCTGAAATCAAGAAATACATGAACCAAGATGAGTGGGAAGAAAATACTCTACAGGAAGAAGAGGAGAAGTTGTTTTCTACCGCTACTTCACAAACTCCCACACCTTGGGAAGGAGTAGAGAAAAGGCCATGGGAACAATACTCTCCTTCAGTCACATATGTTTAAGACAAAGAATTCAAAATTTACACCAAGAAAGAAAGGACAAATCCTAAGATAGATTTTTTAAAAGAAGGAGTAGGGCAAGCTCCTATAGTACTCAAGGCTCCACATTTTCCAGCAAGGGATAACATCTTTACAGGATCTCCATTCTCTTCAGTCTCACAAGAGAATCCAGATACAACTCAGACATCAGAATTAATCCAAGGTCAAATGGAAACAAGCACCTTTGACAAGTACAAGGAGATAAAACATAGAATTGAGCTTCTCAAAGTCAACACTTATGAACAATTTCTGAAAAAAAAACTTCCTCTACCCAGCATAAGCTCTTGTCATCCTTTGACACCGAGAAAGGAAGAATGCAGATGGAATTCTTGTAGGCACAGGTCCTCCACCCTAAATCTGCAACAGATTACAAGAAAACTACATTTGAGTTTGATGCAAAGGATGTCCATCCTGTTGATCAGATGGACATGCACAGGAAAATTGGGGAGATAATCTATTATACATTAATAGGTGTTGCAATGGCTGCTTCAAAATCGCAGGTGTCCCTCACTAATATTCAATCCCAATTAAAACTTGAAAAGGCTTCTTCTTTAGCAAAATATAATAATATAAAATCCTTGGAAGACTTGGAAGACTCGGTCATTAAGATAGGATATGACCCAAGCAATGTTAAGGCAGCTCAGAAAAAATAGTTAAGAAGAATAATGCTAACATAACAACACTCAGAAAATAGTTGAAAATGTCAACAACCGAGGATCCACAAGCAAAATAAGTGAGGGAGACAGAGAGCCAAAAAGAATAAATGCTCAGATTAATTATGAAGCAAAATGTACAGATAAGGCACATGGAAGAAGAAATGGACAAGCTGATCAAGGGGAAAGATCAGAATGCACAACTAGCTATAATCCCACTTGATGCAGTACCTCTTCCAACAATAGTGCAAACATGAGCTTCTACATCAACTACAACAGCGATGGCTACAACAACTATAGTAGGAGTTTCTACATCTACAACACCCCCTGCACCAACTTCAGATGACTCAAGTAAACTGGTAAAAGCCATGGAAGACATGTCTTTACAAGGGGAGGAAATCAAGAAACTACAAGGATAGGTGAGGAGTCTACAGGAACAGAAAGAGAGAATTAAAATTTCTTAATTGATAGAGGTACAAAAATCTCATAGAGTGATGCAAAGGATGCAAAAATTGGAAAAGAAAGTTGGCATGGCGCATACCTTAGCTCAGGATAAGGAGAATATATGGATAGATATCAATAAATCAATGACAGAGATCTGGCCATTAATACAAATTATTTTTTAGTAGAATGTGTTAGAGTCGGTCTTGAGCCCTCCATCAGCGATCAAAACTCTTTGCATTTGCATATGTAGGTGTCTCATCAGTGTCAATTTTTTGCATCTCATTAGGCATGCCAAAAACCTGATGGAGGAGCTGGTGTGTTTATACCCCTCTTGGCATTGCTGGCTCAGGTCATTTCAGTCATTAAGCTCTTTTAAGCTTGTCTTGTCTTGTCTTGAGGTCAATTTCCTAGGTCTAGGGTTTTGGTCAAAAATGTCTACAAGGTCATGTTTTGAAGGTTAATAAGTGCTCAGCAAGCCAGAGGGATGATTGTAAAGATATTTATTCGAGATTTTTAGTCTTGTACAATTAATTTTCACCTTGGATTTAAAAACTCTGTTTTTAAAGCCAAGGTCATTTTTCAAATGTTTGTAAAAAGTGATGAAATTTCAAAAGACTTCAGTGGACAGTATGCAACCCTGGTCCCCTTGCCAAGATCCCTCAGATGATCTACCTGCAAAAAGAATCAAGTCAAAGCACTAAATGAGTCAATTTCAGGACAAAGGAAACCAAAAAGTCAATTTTATAAAGTGTCAAAGAGAAACATTAGAAAGTGGGTTTGAGCATGAAATTTTTTCAAATGAAACTTATAAAAGCTCAATCTCCCTCCTTTCACTCTCATTGTGCATCCAAAATACTTGCAAGAGAAGTTTGAGTGAGTGATAGAGTGAAAGGAGCGAAAGCAGAGCAAGTTCGGGCAAGTGACAGGCGCGCGACCCGTCAGGCTAGGCGCGCGACCCGTCAGGTGCGCGCGACCCGTTAGAGGGTTCCCTGCAGTGTAAATTTTCAACGGGCGCGACCCGTCAGGCCCGCGCGACCCGTTGGATGAGGTGCGCGACCCGTAAAGCTATCTCCCTTCAAACCTATTTCAAATTTGCTCAAACGCCCTCCAAGCCATCAAATCGCTTGAGGTAGGTTCTCTAAGCTTGGAATGATTGCTGGTTATGGTTGATGGATATTATGAATATGTTTTTAATGATCAAAATGTTCAAGAGCAAGACCTCCATATGGCTGTATGTTACATTGCAAAAGAATGCTAGGGTTTAGTGTTGTTTCATGGTTTTTCCCTTGTAATTATTTTCCTCATTCCCATTTCATTTTCCCTATATTTCTATGTCCATTTCCCTTTTAAATTTGTAAAGCAAATGAACCCTATACCCTTTTCCCTTTAAAAATAAAAATGAAATCCTAACCCTACTTCTCCTTATGCCCATGTAAACATATGAAATTTGATGATGTACATGCAATGATGTTTACAATGTATTTCCCTAAATTCCCTGCTGTATACATTGTTTTCCCATTTTCCTTGTAAAAATACCCCTCCCCTAACATTTCCCTCATGTTCCTTGTCCCCTTGAAACAGCATACAAATCAGCATTTTATAAAGCAGAAGCAGCAGTACATTTTGTCCACTTTTCTCCTTAAACAACGTCAGAAACCGAAACTTATGAGCAAAGTGATGACCAGTCATCAGCTTCAGAGATTGAGGTACAGAGGAGGCCTCATAAAGGTGGAAAGGGTGGACATCATAAGCGAGAGGAGCCCACCTCTTTAGCAGAGTTACAGGCCTGTCCTATGGCAGTCACATGTTTTCAGTATATGTCTTGCTATGAGTTTTGTGAGAGGATCTCTCGGATTCAGCACCACAGAGAGTTGGCTCGCCTTTTTGTTTTACACTTGCATGACGGACATGTCAACCTTGCAGGGGTGGATTTTACATTGACACCCGAGGTGATCTCACATGCCACTGGGATACCTAATGTTGGGGAGGTGTGGAATAAACGCAAGGTGCTGGATAATGTTCACTTTGAGCCTTTTGTCCGGCCACCATTCATGAGACATTTGGCAGGTGTGTTTCCATTCAGGTTTCTCAGGAGCGAGTATGCTCCCATGATGAGGCTCATCATGCATTATTTTACTTGTGAGGGCAGATTTTCACAGGTATATTCATATCATATTCGCCTCTTGATGCACTTCACCCGAGTGAGGATGATGAACATCCCTATTTTCTTCTATCAGAACATTCAGAGGATGGTGCCCATGTTACAGAGGAAGAGCCCGGCACAGCAGTACAGGAGCCTTTATCATTATGGTTTGATTCAGCTAGTAGTATTGCATCAGTTGACTCAGCAGGGCATCTCATGGGAGGAGTTCATCTCTCGTGAGTTTTTCACAGCACCACCTGGTGAGCTCCAGTATTGTAGCAATAATGCTACAACTCCTGGGGCTTCCTGTCCCTTAATTTTATCAACCCGGTAGTTCGTACAAACTTGGAAGCGACGGTGCTGTATGCACAAGTACTAGCTCTTATCGCAGCTGTCACTTGGTCAGCTGGCACAAGTCCGCCAGGGCTCAAGCCAACTTCTATAGGCTCTCAGAAGAAGCTTGTTAAATGATGGACGAAAGCTAGCTCAAAGAAGACTAATCTACTTGGCAAAAATGAACTGAAAGCAAATCAAGACATGGAAACCCTAGGAAACCCTAATTTAACTAGTCTAACCTCTATGATGCAGAGAATGTGAAGGAAACTTCTACCAATGATGCCATTACTTCTAATAAGTGAAAATGCATGAATCTAATCTACTTGCAGCTTAAAAGACATGTTTTTGTATTTTTTCTTTAAGTGGATGGAGTGATTGTGATTTTGTGCTTATTAGGGTTTGGTTGTGCAGATGTGATGCGGAAGGAAGGAAATCTTGGGAAAGGTTGGGGAGGCTAGGAGAGGTCCCCAGAGATCCTTAGCATCAGTCCACAAAGGTTCCTCACGTTCAGAGGCTCAGCAACCGAGTGAGTGGCCTCCTACAGGATGGCTACATGGGATTCTACAGGAAACACAGGGGTTTCTACAGGAAGTCTACAAATTGCTACAGGATGACCTACCGTGGGTGTTTGAAGTGATGGTGGAGTGATGGAATGGTAGGGGGAGATGTGCAAGGTAGGAATAAGGCTGGTGATGGCTCAGGAGTGGAGAAGTAGGATGGAGAACGAGTGTATGAAGTGGGTTGATGGATGGAAGGTTATAACAACGAAATGTCTAAAGAATGAAGTTACGTGAGGAGTGGAGGAGTTTGGGAGATAACAGAGCGGAGCAGAGGTCAAGGATATGGTTGTATGCGTGATCAAGACGAAGAAGGAGGTAATAGAAAGATAAAAAGCAGTGTAAATAAAACAAATGGCTTATGACTGTCACCAAGATGAAAATTCATTAACCTAAGCTACCTGAACTCAATGAACAGCAATATAAAGCGTGTAGAGAATGTGCATGAAGCGGTGATGAAGGTGTATGGTGCAAGAGTGAAGTGCATGGAAAGATCTATCATAAACGAGACTATGTTGCAGCATGTATAAAGTGAAGAACTGCGTATTTTTGTGGCTGGTATAGGCTGCACTCCAATCTCCAAACAGAGATGGCAGTGGAGACTTCCTCAACCTTTTTGCTGGAGCTCCAAGAGATTATATCTATCCTCCTATCAAACTTAAGCAACTGAAAGCAAATCACCATAAACTAGTCCTATCTATGCTCATGAAAACGACTAAATTACCAAACTGTGAATTCGAATTGCATGTGAAAATAAACAAACTCAAAGTGCTGGAACGAAATGCAAACACATTACAACACTGAGGAGATCTATTGCTCTCAGGTTGGGCCCTAACCTGAGAGCTATAGCTTCTTGAGAAAACTCAGAACTAGATCAAAATCTGCCTTCTTTATTCATAATCTGATGTCATGCCAAATTGGCTTACAAAAAGGAACAAAAACTAAGCTCTAGCTCGTACTTTCCAATTACAAGAGTAATGCCAAGGTTCAAAAAGCTTCTCTGCAAGGCTACGGCCTCAGTATTTATGCAAAAACGATCATCCAACAAATGTCCTTGATTTTAGGAGCTCGTCTGTCCAACTAAAGTTTAACTGCTGATCCTGTAGGACAGTCATAACTACTGTTCCTGTAGAACAGTTATAACTGCTGTTCCTGTAGAACAGCTGGCTGCTTCTAAGCTCAGTGGGGAGATGGATTGGAGCTCGGAGTTCTTGGTGGGAATCACGAGGAAGGTCCCCAAGACCGTGGACATCCTCTCCTAAAAACCAGCAGTGCCACCTCATTGTCTCCTTGTCTCCTTTTTCGTTGTCTTTTTCTCCCTTCTAATGCCAAAAACCTGAAAGCATCATGCATTAGTCACGTAGATAAAGTGTCTACCCTTCTTCCTACAAACAACACGAATAAACTAAGAAATGCATGCATAAGCAGTAAAAAGTGAATGGTTTGAGCAAAGCAAGTAGGCCAAATGAGCCCAAATTGTACCAAAAATTGGGGCTCATCATCACCCCCCAGCTAAACTATTTGCTCATCCTTGAGCAACTTTGCCCTGGCTCCTCGTCTTTGGCCGAGAACTAGAGCCCGGAGCACGCTTTTCCTCCCCTGTTTTTGGTGGTTCTGCCTTTTCTGCTGAGGGTGGCGCTTCTTCCTTTCCCGTTTTTGGCGGCCCTGCCTTTGCTGCCCCTGGTGGTGACGAAGGTGATGCTTCCTCCCCCTTTCCTATTTCCTTGAGCCGGGCTTTGGAAGGCGACTGGCCTATTTTTCGTGTCCAGGAAGTTATTTTTGGGCTCCCCTTTTCGGGGGTGGCTGATGTTTTATAGGGGGTTCTTGCACTGGGTGAAGTAGGGACATCCCCTGAAATGCTTTGGCTGCTGGGTGGAGGCTGTGGCTTGCCCGTGGTCATCCTCATGCTTCTCCTGGCTTCAGATGGTAGAGGGGTCTCCCTCTCCCTTTTCTCCTTCGGTTTTGGAGGTGTACTGAGGGCAGCCAGTGCCGCTGCTGCCTCCTTTTCGAGAATGCCAGCCTTCTCTTTCTTGCGTTTTTCTCTCTCAGAGCTCCTTGTAGAGGGCCCCTCCTTTTAAGATTTCGGGCTTCCAGTGGAAGACCCTGCTTTGCCCACTTCCGGGCCTCCTGTAGAAGATTCTTTCTTTCCCACTGTTGGGCTTCCTGAAGAAGGCCCTCTCTCTGCCTTCAGACTCTCTGTAGGAGGCTGTTTCTCAATGACTTTCGGGCCTCTTGTAGAAGCCCCTTTTTCCAATTTCGGGCTTCCTGCAGAAGCCTGTGTTTGCACTTTCGGGCTTCCTGTAGAAGCCTTTGTCTCCGTTTTTGGGCTTCCTGTAGAAGCCTGTTCTCCAACGATTTTCGCGCTTCCTGTAGAAGCCTTGGTCTTTGCTTTTGGGCTTCCTGTAGAAGCCTGTTTCTCACTGATCTTCGGGCTTCCTGTAGAAGCCTTTGTCTTTGTTTTCGGGCTTCCTGTAGAAGCCTATTTTTCAATGATTTTTGGGCTTCCTGTAGAAGCCTGAGTTTGTGTTTTCGGGCTTCCTGTAGAAGCCTATTTTTGCTTTCCTATAGACACAGGTGTCTCCACTTCCGCTTGCTTGCCTGCTTGAGTTTTGCTTTTTTCTTTGGGTGCAGGTGCTGTTGAGGTACTTGGGCTGACGTGGTCCACCTCTGCTTTGTCCATTCTGCTCTTCATCCTCTTTTCCCTCGCTGACAGGATAGGTGTGCCACCTTTTTCTTGGTCCTTCTTTTCCTCATGCTTCTTCCTTTGTTCTTCGGCCACTGCTTCGTGTTCCTCACTGCTAGAGGAACCCGTTTCTTCGATCAACATTTTAATATCCCCATCTTTGGTCAAATTGCGGAAGGATTCCCATGAGAGGGGGACCTTATAAGAGTGCAATGCATCTTCCACAAGCAACTTTATTAACCCATGGTGGGCTATCTGATCAGGTATGCCCTCTCTTAGCTTTGTAGCACACTCCATTAGGGACTGCAGGAGATAATAAGGGATGCTCAGTTTTTGCTCTACAGGAAGGTCAATTCGGTGCCTCAACTCAGTGAGTAGCCGAAAGTGATATGCATACACGATGCTGAACCGGCCTTCACAAGTAATATATTTCATGATTTGCAAACTGACTTCATTCCAAGGTGGTGATAGACTCGTTCTTCTCACCCCGTTTTTATCCTCCGAGAATTCTTCCTCAGATGGAAAGAATTCCTTCTTTGCCTGCTGACTCAGCTTTCTCTCCTCTTTATCCCACGGCAGACCCATAGGAAGTTCTGTGATCCAACTGATATGTTCTGGGGTGAGTTTGAGGCTTAGACCTCTGAAGTTTACTGTGGCCAGTGTCTGGGATTTAGGCTTCAAAGCCTGCAAGAATTCCTCGGCTACTTCATCATCGTAGCCCTGCAGCTTATCACAAAAAGGCATCCATTGTGCTCTGGTGAAGAGCTCTACCACTGCCGGGTTTCTCCTTAGTTTAGTTGAATCCGTGGGCTCTCGTCTTATAAACCCACCCGGCATGATGAACACGGTCGTTTTAACAAAAGGTGGCAGATGCAAAAGGGATTTGGTCTATGGAGACAGAGCATGCACATACAAAATTTCAACACAGACTACTTATACCAACATCCTGTAGAATGGTAGCAACGGCACAGCAAACAACAATTCCACCAATATCTTTATAACCCGACCGTGGACGATGGTCTTGCCACTTCTAATAACCAGTTACATTAAGAGTTCAGGGTTACCTCCTTAATTGGCCACCTTTTTCGCGAGGCACCCGCTTTCCTGTAGATGACTGCGTTCCTGTAGAACTGCGTTCCTGTAGAAGCCGCGCGCAATTCTCGGGGAGGACTGTAGTTGGCCGCGCTCGCGGTGTGCTTGACCAGCGTTCTGGTAGCCAACAACTCGGCGTATCAAAGTGCAGAGGAGATCAGAATAGCTATCCGAGTTGAAGTGTTGGATGATAAATGCATGCGCATGATTTAGCCGATTGGATTTTGAATCGGCGCAATCCGTGGCGCGGGGGATGAGCTGTCCCCGCCGGACCGTTGGGTGACGTCATCCATCCTCCGCCTGCGTATTCACTTGCTACTGCATTCATTCCCACAGATTTGCCGCCGCCTTTCCTGTTAAACTCATGCTTCTGACGAGAGTGTTCCCACGTGCATGCCGTTCATTCTCTTTGTCGTGGCCGCCACCCAAACATCCAATTACACTTTAATTAGCCGACGTGGCCAGTCGACTGGCCATACGGCCGCTCAACCATTCAATTTTACGCTTTGCAAACAATTTCAAAGTTAGATTCATGCGATTTGATGGAAGGAAGGGTGGAGACACTTACCTGCGCGACTGCACACGATTTTTCCAGTTCTCGGACAATGGTGAGTGGATCTACCTGCTGCGTGCGACTCACACAGACCCGGAAGCTCGTGGGTACAGGCTGCCAACGCTGGAGTGGGTGGTTTTGCTTGCATGCGCCCGCTTTTCATTTCGGATGGCGGTGCTGTGAACGGTATCCACTCGAGCAGGTTGAACTGTTACATGATCCCCGCGAGGGGTCTCGTAACAGTCCTTTCTCCTTGGGTGCATGCTGCACGATGGCGGTTCTGGCTTCTCGATCACAATCCCGGAGCTCTTGATGCATGTGGTATGAGATTCCATCATTTGTTAATCTTTGGAAATGGCTTTCCCGCGAGAACTCATCGATTTTCTTTGTTTGTGCAGGGACTTGGCCGCATGTCGACACGGGTGGTGGAGCATGGTGACAGCAACGTGCAAGGATGCCAACAGAGGCTTGCATGCATCCAAACCAATCCATGGTCGCGAAATCTCTTTTTAAGATGAATTCTGGCCGTCCAAAACTCCTACAGGAAGTTTCCTGTAGACACAGAGCTTCCTGTAGAAAGTTCGGCCTTCCTGTAGAAAGTCTGTATTTTCCTGTAGAAAATCCGCGCCTTCCTGTAGAAAGACTGTGCCCTCCTGTAGAAAGACTGCGCCTTCCTGTAGAAAGACAGCAGCTTCCTGTAGAAGATTCAAACCATGATAAAATTGCACATACCTTGAAAAACATGGGTGCTCTTGGAGGAGGTACTGATGAGGTTCCTTGGCAGCATGATAAGGACCCTTGGCTGTGAGTTGAAGGGCTTCCTCTTCTCCATAGAGCATCTGCAACCTGCAATTTTTACCATATTTTGCTTATTGTGTTTTCTTTTTTTTCTTTTCTCTTTTTTTTTTTTTGAAAGATAACAGGGGCGCCTCAAGGAGGTTTTCACCCGTGCCATCTGCCCTGAGTGCCTCAGAGAGGTTTTCACTCAAGGATCTTTTTCAACCTTTTCTCTTTCTTTTTAAAACAAAAGCAATAGGAGCGCCTCAATGAGGTTTTCACCCCTACTACCTGCTTTGGGCGCCTCAGAGAGGTTTTCACCCAAGGATCTTTATTTATTTATTTATTTTTTTTTTTTCAGATATTCTTTCAGGGTGTGCCAGAGGCAGAGGCAGAACCCTTCTCTATGACCAATACAGATTTCTCCATAGTTTTGATAAACTCTTGTCTTGAGAGAGGTCTCCTGTAGATCTTCAACCGATGCCCATTGACAAGCATGGGAATGGCTTCCTCATCAATGGTTCGAATGAGGACAAATCCATTGTCATGGCGTTTCTCCACTGTATATGGTCCTAGCCATCTGGTTCTCAGCTTCCCCTTGAAATCTTTGTATCTAGAATCATACAACAAAGCCCAATCTCCCGGCTGAATTTGCTTGTCATGGAGATGTTGGTCATGCCACACCTTCCTCTGAAGTTGAACCACTTCTGAGTGAAGGAGGGCCTGCATGCGGTGCTCGTCCAGGCCATTCAGCTGCAGCAGCCTTTCTTGTTGAGCATGGCTGAGATCTAGGTCCAGCTGAGCTGCCATCCTCAAGGTGTTGTATTCAAACTCAATGGACAGCAAAGCTTTCTTCCCATAGACCAGCTCATATGGTGTGAAACCGGTGGTGGTCTTCCAAGTGGTGTTGTAGGCCCATGTGGCTTCTACCAGGCGATCTGCCCAGTCCTTTCTGCTGCTGCTCACCACTTTAGTCAAGATCCCTTCTAATGCTCTGTTGGTGACTTCCACCTGCCCATTTGCTTGAGGGTGATAAGGGGTGGAAGTCCTGTGCTTGATCTTGTGATGAGCTAGGAGATCTTCAACCAGGTTGGAGGTGAACTGGCTCCCTTGATCGGTGACCAGCTCTCTTGGATAGCCAAACTTATAGAAGATGTTCTCTCTTAGGAACTCGGCCACCTTTTCTTCTGTTGCTGCTTTGACTGCTTTGGTCTCTGCCCACTTTGTCAAATAGTCAGTACACACAATGATGTAAGTCCTTTGCCTCGAAGAGGGGTTGATTGGGCCCACAAAGTCCATGCCCCACTTCTCAAATGGCTCAAGAGTCACTTGAGGTTGGAGAGGCATCTCATCCCTTTGGGTCGGTTTCCCCATTCTTTGGCATTGGTCACACTGACTGACATATATTCTGACATCTTGATGAAGTGTGGGCCAATAGTAGCCTGCCTGCAGGATCTTGAAGGCAGTTCTCTTTGCTGCAAAATGCCCTCCACAAGGCCCATCATGACAAGTGAGGAGGATATCAAAGACTTCCTCCTCCCTTACACAATGCCTTAAGATCTGATCGGGGCCAAGCTTGAACAGATTGCCCCCGATCCAAGTGAATGAGGCACTTTTTCTGATGATTCTGCTCTTCTCTCTGGAAGATAGGTGTGGAGGGAACTGTGCTGAAACAAGATAGTTTGCTATATCAGCAAACCATGGAGAGAGTACTGAAATAGCAAACAGATGTTCATCAGGCATCTGATCGTCCACTGTTCCATCCTCATCTGCAGACAAATCCAATCTAGATAAAAAGTCAGCAACAACATTTTCTCTACCTGGTTTATCAACAATGGTTAGGTCAAACTGCTGCAATAAAAGTAACCATCTAATAATACGAGCATTCACATCTGGTTTATTCATCAAATATCTAATAGCAGCATGGTCAGTATGTACAAAGGTCTGGTAACCAATAATATAATGTCGGAACTTGTTCAATGCATGGACCACAGCCAAGAATTCTTTCTCGGTTACAGTGTAATTCAGCTCAGCTTTGGACAAGTTTTTGCTAACAAAGTAAATGGCATATGGAAGTTTCTGCTCAACTTGTCCTAAAGCTGCACCTATGGCTTTGTTCGAGGCATCAGTGTGGATGTGGAAAGGTAGGGCCCAGTTTGGACCTCTCAGGATTGGGGCTGACACCAACTTGTCCTTCAATTCATTTAAAGCCCTCTGACAATCGTCAGTCCATTTAAACTCCACATCTTTTGCCAACAGACCAAACAATGGCGAAGCTAGCTTGCTGAAATCTTTAATGAATCTCCGGTAGTATCCTGCTAATCCCAAGAAACTTCGGACATCCCTTACCTTTTGAGGAGGTGGAACCCTCTTGATGAGAGCAATTTTGTTAGGATCCACCTGCAATCCTTGGGAAGAAATGGTATGGCCTAGCACGGTCCCCTCAGTCATTAGGAATTCACATTTTTCAGGACTAAGGGACAAGTTCATCTCGGTGCATTTGGTTAGGACTTTCCCCAGGTTGGACAATGCTTCCTGGAAGTTGGCCCCATAAGGAGTAAAGTCATCCATGTATATTTCCACTGCATCATGGACCAGCTCCGAGAAGATGCTCAAGACAGCTCTCTGAAAGGTAGCAGGAGCATTGCATAGCCCAAAGGGAAGGACTCGATAGGCAAAGGTACCCCAAGGACAATTGAAGGTGGTCTTATCTTGGTCTTCCGGGCTGATTTGGATTTGATTGTACCCGCTAAACCCATCCAGGAAAGAGAAGAACTTCTTTCCTGCCAGTCCATCCAACACTTGATCTATGAAAGGTAGAGGGAAATGGTCCTTCTTGGTAGCTTTGTTCAGTTCTCGGTAGCCCACACAAATTCTCCATTTCCCATTTTTCTTGGGAACCAACACTAGAGGGGACACCCATTCACTATCTGAGATGGGGTAGATGAATCCGGCATCCAACAGTTTCTGCAATTCTTCCTTGACAATGTCTTTAAGGGCTGGATTCATTCTCCTCTGAGGTTGCCTAACCGGTTTACAATCCTCTTTGATGTATATATGATGGGTACAGACCGAAGGATGGACTCCTTTCATTTCCTTATAGCTCCAAGCAAAAGCATCTAGGTGGTTGGCCAACAGACTACACAGCTCCTTTTCCTGGGAAGGAGATAGGGAGGAGCTGATCTTCAATGCTTTCTCAGGGCCGAACTCCACATTCTTGACTCTGGGAGTAACAGGGTTGGTTGTACAGAGATCCACTAAGGTGCTAGCTTGGGCATCCTCCACCAATTCCTCTAAGGGTAGTGCACTGGAAGGTGGATTCTGGATCAAGGTCTCGATCAAGTCATCCTCGATTGGGGGGTCTTTTCTAGTGGTATCTAAGGTGCACAGAGGTGCTGAGTACACCTCATCTTCTTCTCCTTCTTCCAACCAGAGTGGTAAATCATGCTCTAAAGAAGGTTGGGCAGGAGGGTATAGGACTAGTTGCTTGGACATGGGACCATTTTTGATGGTCATGTTTCCTGCTCGACAACTTATGTAAGCATCCGCAGTAGCTAACCAAGGCCTTCCCAAAATGAGAGGATATCCAGTAAGCTTGGCCTTTGGTTGCAGAACCAGGAAGTCTGCAGGGTATTCCCAAGAATCAATGGAGACCATGACATCCTCCACAATCCCTTCGGGAGTCACGGTGGAGCGATCTGCTAATTGCAGTACTGTCGAGGTCTTCCTCAAGGAACCCTGAAGATTGAGTTTAAGCATGGTATCCCTGGTCATCACATTGATGGCCGCCCCCAGATCAATCAAGGTGTGGGGGATAATGGTGCCATTGATGTGAACATCTACTACAGGACTTCCAGGATCTAAGTACTTTGGGCAGATGACTTGTCCTAGCATAAGGTCAGATAGTTGTCCTATGACATTGATAGTTGAGGCATCTTTCTTCCATCTGCCTGGGTGTTTGAAACACTTCTCCTTAATCAGCTTGTTATATATTGGCACATCCTTGATGGCTTGGAGAAGTGGGATTTTTACACACAACTGCTTGAGCTCACCCAAAAGCTCATCTTCTTCTGGGTTAGGTTGTGTGGTGGCTGTTAGTCTCTCAGGAAAGGGTGGAATAGCCTTTGGTTCACTTTCCTGTTTATCTTCCTCATCCTCTGGGGGAGGAGGTTGGCGATCTGGTAGAGTCTTTCCAGATCGAAGGTTGATCTCCTGGATCTCCACAACATAGGTAGGGCATGAGGTTTCCCCAGTGTATACCTGCTGGGCCTGTCTATTGTTGGGGTTCGGGTTCGGTTGAGCAGGCATTTGAGGTTGCCTTGGAGGAGCAGGAGGTAATGGTTGAGGTTGAACTGGTGGTGGAGGCAAAATGGCAGGAGGAGTGTTGTATTGGGGCCTCCACCCCGACTGAGGTGCATTCCATTGAGGCTGTGGCTGGGTATGTGAGTGATATGGATGAGAAGTAGGTTGAGTGGGGTACTGAGGTGGATAAGACCATGGAGGGGGCATGGACCATGAAGGTTGAGCAGGGGGACCCCAGGAAGGCATAGGAGTTGACTGGTTGGGGTTGTAATAAGCTTGAGATGCCCCTTGCATCCCCTGCTGATAAGGTCTAGATCCTTGTGGCCTCCTTTGGTTGAGGTAATAGAGAGGATCTGTGGGAGCTTCGGTCCCTTGGTACATGGCTTTAAACCCAGGTAAGGTTGGACACTGATTTGTGGGATGGTCCTCCTCACAAACGAAACACACTTCAACCGAATGCAATGGACATTCGTTCTTAGGGTGCCTCCTTGTGCACCTAGGACAGAAGACAGCCAAGGCTCTCTCAGCCTCTTCTTTCTTTTGCTGAATCTTGAATGTATCAAGCTGCATGGCAATGGTTTGTCTCACCTCACTCTTAAGATCTTCTAATTGGTTTGCAAGCTCATGTTTGGAGAAAGGGACACTAGTTGAGAGGTGGTTTCCTCTACCTCGTTTCCGAGCTGCCCTGGAGTGGTTTCTAAACACAGTCTTGATGTCCTCATAAGGCAGTTGGTAAATGTCCCCCCCGGCTAACATGTGAAGGGTATCTAAGAGGTCTTCAGGGACTCCTCGGAGTAGGACCAACTTGAGGGATTCAGGGTCAAGTGTGCACCTGGCCCGCTTATAGCTTAGTTGGAACCTCTCCTCATAATCCTCTAAGGACTCATCATTTCCCATGGACATCCGAAAGATTCCCCCCTTTGTTTCCTTGGACCTACAGTAATCCCGGTACTTGGTGTTGAAAGCTTGCTGCATCTGAGCCCAAGTAGTGATACTATTCCCAGGTAAACCCATGAACCAGCGTAGTGCTGCATCCTTGAGAGTGGAAGGGAAAAGTTTCAACTTTTGCTCATCTTCAGTATAGTCATAGGTTCTACAAAGGACATCAAACTCAAACAGGAAGGTATCTGGATCTTCAGTGGTCAACCCATGGAAGTGAGGTAAGGCGGAGGGGCTAATGTTTTTCATTTTCATCTCTCCATTGGTCTCTCGGATGGGGAAGACATCTTCTATTCTCTCATCTTCTCTTCTATTATCAGCCATAGCTTCAAATGGAGTAGTCTCTAACTCTTCTTCTACTATAGGATCTTTAGATATCTCAGGATGTTCACCTATAGGTTCTTCTGGGTCACTGTCACCAAAGAGGAGAGAAGGGTGACTCAGTGATGTGGTGGGGGTGTTTGGTAGGAATTTGCCTGATCTATCTCGGTTCCTACGAGGCATGAAATGGAAAAGACTTTCTTTTTTCTCTTTGATTGCTTTTGCTTTGCTTTTCTTTTGGTACCTGCAAAACTGAGACAGATTGATCTACAACTATCTATGAAAGATGCAAAATTAACTGAAAGCAGGAAAGGACTAATCTACTTTTCTCAAATGAAATTGCAGGAATGGAAATGCTAGTCTACGCTTGTAGAAAGGAAATGCTAATCTATGAAAGCAGGAAATGCTAATCTATGAAAGCAGGAAATGCTATGCTACTTTTGCAGAATGGAAATGAAGTAAACTACTTAGCAGAAGGTAAGAGTAAGAAAGTAGAAGAAAAGCAACAATTGCTAATACTCTGACGCTTCCCCGGCAACGGCGCCAAAAAGATGGTGAGCTCCAGTATTGTAGCAATAATGCTACAACTCCTGGGGCTTCCTGTCTCTTAATTTTATCAACCCGGTAGTTCGTACAAACTTGGAAGCGACGGTGCTGTATGCACAAATACTAGCTCTTGTCGCAGCTGTCACTTGGTCAGCTGGCACAAGTCCGCTAGGGCTCAAGCCAACTTCTATAGGCTCTCAGAAGAAGCTTGTTAAATGATGGACGAAAGCTAGCTCAAAGAAGACTAATCTACTTGGCAAAAATGAACTGAAAGCAAATCAAGACATGGAAACCCTAGAAAACCCTAATTTAACTAGTCTAACCTCTATGATGCAGAGAATGTGAAGGAAACTTCTACCAATGATGCCATTACTTCTAATAAGTGAAAATGCATGAATCTAATCTACTTGCAGCTTAAAAGACATGTTTTTGTATTTTTTCTTCAAGTGGATGGAGTGATTGTGATTTTGTGTTTATTAGGGTTTGGTTGTGCAGATGTGATGCGGAAGGAAGGAAAGCTTGGGAAAGGTTGGGGAGGCTAGGAGAGGTCCCCAGAGATCCTTAGCATCAGTCCACAGAGGTTCCTTACGTTCAGAGGCTCAGCAACCGAGTGAGTGGCCTCCTACAGGATGGCTGTAGGGGATTCTACAGGAAACGCAGGGGTTTCTACAGGAAGTCTACAAATTGCTACAGGATGACCTACCGTGGGTGTTTGAAGTGATGTTGGAGTGATGGAATGGTAGGGGGAGATGTGCAAGGTAGGAATAAGGCTGGTGATGGCTCAGGAGTGGAGAAGTAGGATGGAGAACGAGTGTATGAAGTGGGTTGATGGATGGAAGGTTATAACAACGAAATGTCTAAAGAATGAAGTTATGTGAGGAGTGGAGGAGTTTGGGAGATAACAGAGCGGAGCAGAGGTCAAGGATATGGTTGTATGCGTGATCAAGACGAAGAAGGAGGTAATAGAAAGATAAAAAGCAGTGTAAATAAAACAAATGGCTTATGACTGTCACCAAGATGAAAATTCATTAACCTAAGCTACCTGAACTCAATGAACAGCAATATAAAGCGTGTAGAGGAATGTGCATGAAGCGGTGATGAAGGTGTATGGTGCAAGAGTGAAGTGCATGGAAAGATCTATCATAAACGAGACTATGTTGCAGCATGTATAAAGTGAAGAACTGCGTATTTTTGTGGCTGGTATAGGCTGCACTCCAATCTCCAAACAGAGATGGCAGTGGAGACTTCCTCAACCTTTTTGCTGGAGCTCCAAGAGATTATATCTATCCTCCTATCAAACTTAAGCAACTGAAAGCAAATCACCATAAACTAGTCCTATCTATGCTCATGAAAACGACTAAATTACCAAACTGTGAATTCGAATTGCATGTGAAAATAAACAAACTCAAAGTGCTGGAACGAAATGCAAACACATTACAACACTAAGGAGATCTATTGCTCTCAGGTTGGGCCCTAACCTGAGAGCTATAGCTCCTTGAGAAAACTCAGAACTAGATCAAAATCTGCCTTCTTTATTCATAATCTGATGTCATGCCAAATTGGCTTACAAAAAGGAACAAAAACTGAGCTCTAGCTCGTACTTTCCAATTACAAGAGTAATGCCAAGGTTCAAAAAGCTTCTCTGCAAGGCTACGGCCTCAGTATTTATGAAAAAACGATCATCCAACAAATGTCCTTGATTTTAGGAGCTCGGCTGTCCAACTAAAGTTTAACTGCTGATCCTGTGGGACAGTAATAACTACTGTTCCTGTAGAACAGTTATAACTGTTGTTCCTGTAGAACAGCTGGCTGCTTCTAAGCTTGGTGGGGAGATGGATTGGAGCTCGGAATTCTTGGTGGGAATCACGAGGAAGGTCCCCAAGACCGTGGACATCCTCTCCTAAAAACCAGCAGTGCCACCTCATTGTCTCCTTGTCTCCTTTTTCGTTGTCTTTTTCTCCCTTCTAATGCCAAAAACCTGAAAGCATCATGCATTAGTCACGTAGATAAAGTGTCTACCCTTCTTCCTACAAACAACACGAATAAACTAAGAAATGCATGCATAAGCAGTAAAAAGTGAATGGTTTGAGCAAAGAAAATAGGCCAAATGAGCCCAAATTGTACCAAAAATTGGGGCTCATCACCACCCTCGCCACATCCTGAGATTATTCATGATGAGGGAGGACCATCACAGCAGCATGACATCCCTGTCACTAGACATGTCATCTCCTCACCTCTGCTCACCTATCAGAAAGGCCCGAGGGCCTTATTTGCAGCAGCTAGGCGAGTACTATCTCCACAACAGGTGGAAGGGGTCTCGCCTTCATCATCAGCTCAGCGAGTGTTTTCTCCACATCAAGTGGAAGGGGCCTCGCTCTCTTCAGTAGCACAGGTAGCACAGAGGGGCAAGCAACCCAAGATTGATGAAGGGCCATCAGGAGTTCCATATATTGAGCTTGTTGATCTTGAGGCCATTTCTCCGAGCCAAGAGGCAAAGGAGGTCATTCAGCATCTCAAAGCTGAAAATGATGCCTTACAGAGGAGATTAGAGGGTGCACAATGGACCATTACATACCTGGAGCAGCGCAACAAATAGTTGGAGGAGGAGAAGGCACTTGATGAGCTATGGAGGATTCGTAGTGACCGAATCTTGAACCGAAGAAGACCCGGTGACCCATTGCCCGCTGACCGAGAGTCCATGCTCATCCAGGTAAATGCACACTTGGAGAGGCTTTTGGCTAAGGCCAACCAAGAGAAGAAATTGCTGAGGAACATGAAGAACCACTACTGGGCAAGGATGCATGTGTGCAAGGAAAAAATGAAGATTTTTCAAAGGCGGTTGACCGAAGCACTAAAACGGAGAAAGAGGCCTAATCCCCTCCATATCTTGGTTGAGGCTTCACTCAAGGATCAAGGCACTAAATAGCCTAGCCACAGCACAAATCTCAAGAAATTTTGAGAATTTTGGGTGAATTTTGGCATTTTTTGGCAATTTGCAGGTTTTTCCCATTAACGGGTCTCACCCCCCACGCGACCCTTCATCAGGGCAACTCCTTTTGACCAAAACTCAGCATTTCCAGATTTGTCATGCAAAGTTACATATGCTCATGGATGGACTTGAGATTTGGTGAAGTTTTGGGCCTCCAGAAAGTCAAAAAACTAGCAAAAATTGACTTTCTGCCACTTTTTTGAATTGCAGAAAGCAGTCTTGGGAGATTTGAGTTTTGACAAGGCAAATGAACTCCAAATTCAGAAATTCCAGTTGGGTTGGAAAGTAGACTCACAAAACTTTCCAAAAAGCCCACTTTTGCTCAATTTGGCCACCTGAAAGTGCCCCAAACATGGCTCCAAAGGCGTGCGACCCGTCAGGCAGGGGCGCGCGACCTGTCAGGCAGTTTTGTCCAGAAATGCACTGTACAGCCCAGAAAACGCAGATTTGACTCAGTTTGACTTTTTGGGATGAAATGTGATTCTCTTTGATGTAATTATTGTACTTTTTAGACACTTTTACTCTTATGTAACACTTCTAGAACATTCATTCATGAAAAGGGTAAATGTTAAGTGAATGAATTGGTTTCCAAGTTTATAGAGGCAAGTTGTTTTGACTGCCTAATTTGTAGTGCTTAGTTTAGAAGTGGTTGAAACAGCTCCTAGGATAGTGAGCTCGACCCATGGAAGCAGGGAAAGAGGTTAGATAATCTATATTATGTACTTTTTTGCTCATTTTCATGGTTGGACTCTTGAGGGAGAAGCTATCATTGTATTATTCACTGTATCTCTGCAATTTTTGGCTAAGGAAGACCAGGGTTTTGCAGTCCTCTTTGGGATTCTTGTGGACTCATGTGTTGATGGTGTGTTTCTCAATGTACTTGTAAGCTTGTTATGTGATTCATTTCCTTTCTTTTACTTCTGCACATTAAACAAATGAAGTGTTAAAGTAAGAATTCATGCCTGCCATGCTCTGCTTTTAAGTTTGTTTAATTTCAATGTTTTCTACTGTCTAAAGAGAATTCAAAGTTATTGTTTGCTCTCTTTAGCTCTTCATATTTCTTTCCTGACCATCCACTTCAGTTAAAGGCATCAACACTGTCTCCTACCTCGCCCCAAGGAACCCCCTGCAGAAACTGTGTCCAATCCCCGCACCCAAAATTGCCCTCTCCTCAATTTGCCACCAAAAACCCCAAAAAACCAAAACCAAACTCTTTGATCAGTTTACTAGCCTAATATCAGTGTTACCTTATTGGTCATCTCATCTATTGAAGATTTTACGAGATAAACCGGAGAGAGCCTTCTCCTGCCCCGTAGGGCTAGCTACGAGGCTAAATGGTTTGATGTTGCCTTGAGGTTTACCTTTCTCAGCCTGAGGTGAAATTTCAAGCGCTAACAGAATGAGCTGATTCAAAAATCCAGAGGATCCATTCAAGAAATTAGGGAAATGCTGGGGGACAAGCAAATTGAAGCCACATACCTCATCAAATTTCTAAATTCTAAAAACAGATATGAGTTGGAAGAACTGGAAATAGAATATAGAACTGAGACCATATTAGAAATCAAGAAAGTATTGACCAAGAGAAATATTATGTTGCAACTGGAGAAAAAGTGTCAAGTTCTAGAGAATGGTGTCCAGAGATTCTTCAACAAGTTTGAGGTCCTTAGTAAAAAGGGACTTCCAGGTTTGCTGGTGTTGAATGACAAATTAATGAAATTATCCGAGTACAACCATAAATTGATGGTCATTTCCAGAGACAACGCCAAATTTGTAGGAGTACATGGGAGTATAACAGGGAAATCCTTCCTAGAGGAATTGGAATTTGATTTAGACATCCAGCATGAAATCAAATACATTTTTATCACTAAGCCCGCTGTTTAGTCAATTTAGTGTTGTCTAAATTGCTATCATAAATTGTCAACCCGGGGCTCGTAAGCTGATGAAGTGAAGGTGTACAGTATATACTTAAGTAACCTATTAGATCTTTTTGTCGTTTGGGGGTGTTGTGGTCAATTTAACTTCCTAAGATGGAGTGATGATTTTATAAACAAATGAGTGATTTGTGTGTGTATGGTGGTTTCTAAATGAGTGAGTGTGTGTAACTGGTGGTTTCTAACTACCTTCTAAACTTGAAAAGAAAGAGCTTGAAAGAAATAACTTGAAA
Organism: Pinus tabuliformis; assembly: GCA_031772625.1. Classification (NCBI taxonomy): domain Eukaryota; kingdom Viridiplantae; phylum Streptophyta; class Pinopsida; order Pinales; family Pinaceae; genus Pinus; species Pinus tabuliformis. The sequence goes on along the minus strand of CM062809.1, from coordinate 159,404,321 downwards.
TGAAACTGAAAGCAAAGCATAAAAACCACTTTCTAATGGCACTAGTCACTACTCATGCTGCTGCAATAAAAAGGTAAGAAAAACCACTTTAAAGACCAATTATAATGTTCATCTCTTCCTAACACTCTGCTTCCAACATATAGTACTATGTGAAACACGATTAAGAAGTAGTTAGATATAAGTCTAAAAAGTAATCAAGCTCTAAGATGACAAATTATAACACCACTGTGCCTCTCTCCAACATTCTGCTTCCAACATACATTGTAATGTGTAACAAGTGAAGAAAGAGTTAGTGATATAAGTCAAAAACTACTCAAAGCAAGCTGTGATTTATTAGTATTCTGATCTCTTAAAGATGAACAACTTATGATAAGGAGACCATCAATATGTTAGCATACAACTTGAGAAACTAAACTAGAAATCAAGCTAGAAAAGCAGAGTAAAGGCAACAACTATGAATATGACAACTGAAAATACCATTAGAGATAAAGCAAATACAACAAAGACACACAATCCCGGGCTAACACCTGCAGAAAACAATCCTGATCAGTTAAAGTAAATGCTGGAAATGAGATGACAGTGAAAGTAAATCAAAACTGTACATGTATTAAAGAAAATGAAAATTGCTGAATTCAAAAGAAGGAAATGGCAAGAACATAAAGGTAAATTTACTGTACAAAGGCTGCTATGAATGGGGGCCCTCCATCCACAAAACCCAAGGAAAGATCAGCTACTTGAAGGAGTCAAAACAACACAGTCTTCTATTAACTCATATGCAGAAATTACAGTAAAAAGTGCTGAAACAGCAACTTCAAAACAGAGTTTCTGTGCACACTAAAATTGTAGCAATTACATAAACAAAGCAACTAAAAAACTAATCCTTAAGCGTGCGCAGACGCTGGATTTTATAGGCGTATGAACAACTGCCTACTGCGTAAAACATGAAACTAGAAATTAACTGACAGTCATGCTAATTAAATGTTACAACAACACGTAAACAGGTCCGTGTGTTATCTGGAGGGTACGGTCGTCATGGAGGTTGAATCCAAGGTTGGATCCTGTCTCCCATAACCTGCATAGCGTGGAGGAATCACCATCTGGAGTGACGTGACCTATCAGCTCACGCAGCACCGTTTGAGCTGGCTTTGTTGACCGAAGTTTGATCCACGTTGACCGGAGGTGTGCGTGGCGTTGCTGACTGAACCAATAGCATAGGAACCTTTAACACCTTCATTCCCACGTGCCCATGTGATTCATTTTTCAAAATGACACGTGGAACATAGAGATCAATGAAAAGGCTGCGGAATGACTAGATAGCTGCGGAATTGCTGAATGGCTGCAGAATTGCCAGACAGCTGCGGAATCTATGTGCATATGTCAAAAATCTAGACAAATAGTCAAACATTAGCAAAGTTAACCAATCATGCTTAAAGACATCAAATGTAATGATCTGGATAGGTTTATGAGGAAAATAGGGCAAAAGAGAGGGATAAGTGAGGAAAAGCTGTAGGTAATGATAGATAATTAGGTGCAAGTTAGAGGCTCTACATACCCCCACTACGAGGGTGTTGCATGTCCTCATGCAACGAAAACATTGTTTAATCCACCTGCTGAGATGCCTCTGCTAGGACATCTAGTCTTCTCCTCTTCCTCTGTGTAGCCACATTGACTCTTGGTTTCCTCACCAAGCATCTGAATTTTAAATTGACCAAAGCTCTGCTTAGCTTCCTGCATTTTTTCTTTAGCTTTCTGTTTTTCCTTTGCCAAAGGCCCAGATGAAGCATGGTATTATTGTGGACCATTTTGTCCACTTTACCTTGTTCCTTTAATGTGTCATTCTCTTATGTGATGTGGCGGTTTAAAACTTCAAGCTCAAAAATTTCTTGTTTAAGTGAGTGAACTTGCTGTTTAAGAGGTAGAACAGTGCTTGGACCAGCAGCAGCTTGTTCTAATGTCTCCAAGTAGTTATATACTTTCTGCTGATCTGGGTCAATCTCTGGTGACCTCTTTGGACTAGGCTCACGCTCAAATTCGATTTCATGCTCCTGTTGAAAAGGGCTTTCCTCTCGTGGAGGAGTAACCTCAACATGTGGTGGGCTTGCCTCAAAGTCAAGTCTTGTAGCAACCTTTTCAGGTGTGCTCGAGTCAATAAAGAGTGACTCTTTGTTCTTTGTGGCCCCCACTTTGCTTTGTAGTCTGCTGCTCCTCCTCACGGTGGTGATGCTCTGTTTTTCCTTTTGTTGCTTCTACTTTTGTTTTTGCATATTCTTGGAAAGGGCAGCCTCATGAAATTGGGCCAATCTATGTGCCAATGGCTGAGTATCCTCTTCACTGGAATTTTCAGGAGTAAGGTAGGTTTCTTGGGCTATAGCTTTTCCTTTATCCTTCTTTTGTCTCTTCCTACTCTCCTTTTTCTTTTGAGCAGCCTCTTGTACAATTTCTTGCAGGGTTTTTGTAATGATTTCTTGGGCTGTTTGGTCAATATCTACAGCAAGCTCAGGGTCAATTTCTTCCTCAGAGTTATGGGCAGCAGTTTCTTCTTCAACAAGGTCTTGGACAGTTTCTTCTTGGACAGTTTCTTCTTGGACAACAATTTCAGGGACAGTTTCTACTTGGACAACAATTTCTGGGGTAACCTCTTCTCTTCTTCTTCTTCTACTCTTTCTGGGAACTTTAGGTGAACTACCAGAGGCTTCTCCTGCCTCTTGGAAGTGGTTCCTCACAAGAAATATTTCCCATGTATCCCTTTTGGCCTTTAACTGTTCTTCAATTAGCATTTTGACAAGCCCGTGATGGTATAAATGTGGCTCAATATTATTTATGTTTCTTTGGACTGTTGAGCACATTTTTCTAAGGCTAGATAGTAGAAAATAAGGAAGATTAATGTCATGCTCACCCATGAAATGCATCATAATTTTAGCATGGTAAACATACAAAATTCCGAATCTTCCTTCACATGTAAAGAATTTCTGTACTAACAGAAGCAAAGCTGTCCATTCTTCTTTGACAAGACTAACAGGGATTCCCTTTGTAAAAATACTAGTGTTCATACCTGGATTTTTCAATATTTGCTTCCATTCCTGGTCTTTCACTGATCGATTCTTGAACCACCTTTCCCCAGTCTGAGGTAATGAAGTTGCTTGTGCTAAACTGCCTTCTGTAACTGTAAATTTCAGATCTCCAATCTCCACTTTGTTGTCTTTGAAAGAACGAGCAAAAGCCTTTGTGACTTCCTTATGGTATCCCTTGAATTTTTGAATGAACTGGAGCCATTTGGCCTTTTGCAAAGCGTCTTTAGTTTGGGGATAGCCTTCTAAAAATTTAGAGCCCTCAGGCTCTGCCCTCAATAGCTTACCCATCAGCTCTCTGGCTGCCTTAACAGCACTTTTTTAACACTTGGTGAAAGAGTTATACGGGAGAAAAGTGTTTGGACAGTGGGTTTACGGCTACAGCAAAATAGCCGTGATGCACTTACAACAGTGGTCAAGGTTTTAGTGGAGAAATGAGAAGAAAATGAAACAGAGAGTGCTTACGGTGGACAGAATAGTGAATAAGACAGAGCAGTGAAGAACAATGGAAATGAGGGAGTGAATCAACAGCGGGAATGGAATTATGTATGCGTAGGAGGGTTACGAGTAATGGGTGAAAACGGTTAAATCCCATAGACATCGGTCATTGGTGTACATCTGGTTGCGGAATTATAACTCAGAGTGCCGTAGTACAGTTGTATACGTCACTCTGGTACGAGAGTTTTAATGAAAGAGCAGCCGTGTTTGGGTTTGAAACTGTAATGAGTAGGGACCGTTAAGGGTGAGAGATACGTGGATTTCCGGTCTAGTAATGGAAAGGATTGGTAATCATTACATTAAATGGCTAAAAACACAATCCGGAAACCATGCAAAATGTTATAACCGTAGGTTTAGAAATTAGATCATACCTTATGTATCCGCGCTTTGATTCCTTTTGCTCATATGACACTAACCTTTCATTGTTTATTGCTGCTACATGACCTTTTTTCAATTATTGCTGATGACTTTTGGACTGCAGACTCCTTAAAACAGACTGTGTTTTTTTTTTATGCAGGTGCAGAAAGTGTATCGGTTGTGGAATTGGGATGTTGGCTGCGGAATTGCTCCTCAGCTGCGGAAACTACAGTGATACCCTCTGTCTGCACAAAACAACTTTAGCTGTGTGAAATAAATCTGACAATGACTTTATTGGTGAGATAGAATGTAATGGATGGATGGATGGAAAGAAATGAGGTGGAGTGAGAGTGATTGGATGAATGAGATGGTGAATGAAGTGGGCGAAATGAGATGGAACAAGGAGGAGAGAGAGATTTTTTTTTTTTGGAAAATGTGAGGTGTCAGGTGACCCTGATTTTCACCTCAAATTTTCTGCATAGGACTGCCAATCAGAGACTGGTTTTCAGGCCTATACATTTGTATTTTTTTTTTTTTTTTCTCTTTTTTTTTTCAAAAACCAAATATTAGGCTGATGGAGGAGAAGAATCCTTCTCCACCAACCTGATTGCAGAATCTTCTTTAAACAACTTGACAAATTCCTCTTTTGAGAGTGGCTTCTGGTAGATCTTCAAGCGATGGTCATTCACAATAAGAGGAGTATGAAATTCATCAATAGTTTTCACTCGAGCTGCTCCATTGCTAAAGACTTCATCAATCTCATATGGCCCAAGCCAATGAGTTTGAAATTTTCCTTTGAAGTCTTTAAACTTTGAATCAAACAATAGAGCCCAATCTCCTTTCTGAAACTTCTTCTCCTTGATGTATCTATCATGCCATTTTGTTCTTTGATGCTGAACTAGATCGGTTCTTAAAATGGCATCTTGTCTTATCTCATCTAGTTCATTTAACTGCTCCATTCTGTGCTTCTGGGCTTCTGAAAGATTCATCCCCAACTGGACTGCCATCTTGAAAGTTTTGACTTGGAACTCAATGGGGAGCAGGACTTCTTTCCCATAAACAAGTTCATAGGGAGAATATCCTGTGGTACTCCTCCATGTAGTTCTATAGGCCCATAAAGCTTCAGGTAGCCTTTCAGCCCAATCTCTTCTATGCAGATGAACAGTCTTGGTGATGATATTCTCAAGGACTTTATTTGTAGATTCCACTTGACCATTTGCTTGCGGATGGTAAGGAGTAGATGTTCTATGCTTGATCTTGTATTCCTCCATCAGCTTCTCCATCAGATTAAATGTAAATTGGCTTCCTTGATCTGTTACAATTGCTCTTGGGACACCAAAACGAGTGAAAATATCCTCAAAAAGAAATTGAACAACTAAATTTTCAGTGGCAGAAGGCAAAGCTTTTGCTTCTACCCACTTAGTAACATAGTCAGTACAAACCAATATATACTTCTTTTGTTTAGATGGCGGATTAATGGGTCCAACGAAATCTAAAGCCCATTTTTCAAAAGGTTCGATGAGTACCTGTGGCTGCAATGGCATCTCACTTGAAAGAGTTGGTCTCCCAATTCTTTGGCAGCTGTCACACCTTCCTCAATTACAATTGGTCTTTCTGTAGGAGAAAGAGAAGGGTCTCTTCCTGGTTCAAATTCAATAGAAGGTGTGGGAGAGTCAATTCTTGGCTCTTGAATTCCAGGAATTCTAGGGCTAGGAGTGTTGGTTGGAGATGAGGGAGGTGTCTCTTGTCTATTCCTTGAAGCAGATGGACTTGTAAAAATTGAACTTCGAGCTCTAGCTAAAAACCTTCCCCTAGAATCTCTAGCTCTATGCATGTCATTTTTTTTTTATTATTTTTCTTCAAGTCAAATTAATAGTTCTTTTTCTGATCTTCCAGGTCACTCTAGGTGCAAGAAGAGAGCATACTCAAGAAACTACTAAATCAATAACTTTCTCTTTCATGATCCTCCAGATCACTTTGAAGTGCAAGAGGAGAGCATACTTTGATAGGTTATCAACTTCTTTTCTTGAAATTTTATGTTTTTTTTTTTCTAAGAATATGGCTACTTAATTTCACTTCCCCGGCAACGGCGCCAAAATGTTTAGTCAATTTAGTGTTGTCTAAATTGCTATCATAAATTGTCAACCCGGGGCTCGTAAGCTGATGAAGTGAAGGTGTATAGTATATACTTAAGTAACCTCTTAGATCTTTTTGTCGTTTGGGGGTGTTGTGGTCAATTTAACTTCCTAAGATGGAGTGATGATTTTATAAACAAATGAGTGATTTGTGTGTGTATGGTGGTTTCTAAATGAGTGAGTGTGTGTAACTGGTGGTTTCTAACTACCTTCTAAACTTGCAAAGAAAGAGCTTGAAAGAAATAACTTGAAATGAAACTGAAAGCAAAGCATCAAAACCACTTTCTAATGGCACTAGTCATTACTCATGCTGCTGCAATAAAAAGGTAAGAAAAACCACTTTAAAGACCAATTATAATGTTCACCTCTTCCTAACACTCTGCTTCCAACATATAGTACTATGTGAAACACGATTAAGAAGTAGTTAGATATAAGTATAAAAAGTAATCAAGCTCTAAGATGACAAATTATAACACCACTGTGCCTCTCTCCAACATTCTGCTTCTAACATACATTGTAATGTGTAACAAGTGAAGAAAGAGTTAGTGATATAAGTCAAAAACTACTCAAAGCAAGCTGTGATTTATTAGTATTCTGATCTCTTAAAGATGAACAACTTATGATAAGGAGACCATCAATATGTTAGCATACAACTTGAGAAACTAAACTAGAAATCAAGCTAGAAAAGTAGAGTAAAGGCAGCAACTATGAATATGACAACTGAAAATACCATTAGAGATAAAGAAAATACAAAAAAGACACACAATCCCGGGCTAACACCTGCAGAAAACAATCCTGATCAGTTAAAGTAAATGCTGGAAATGAGATGAAAGTGAAAGTAAATCAAAACTGTACATGTATTAAAGAAAAGGAAAATTGTTGAATTCAAAAGAAGGAAATGGCAAGAACATAAAGGTAAATTTACTGTACAAAGGCTGTTATGAATGGGGGCCCTCCATCCTCAAAACCCAAGGAAAGATCAGCTACTTGAAGGAGTCAAAACAGCACAGTCTTCTATTAACTCATATGCAGAAATTACAGTAAAAAGTGCTGAAACAGCAGCTTCAAAACAGAGTTTCTGTGCACACTAAAATTGTAGCAATTACATAAACAAAGCAACTAAAAAACTAATCCTTAAGCGTGCGCAGACGCTGGATTTTATAGGCGTATGAACAACTGCCTACTGCGTAAAACATGAAACTAGAAATTAACTGACAGTCATGCTAATTAAATGGTACAACAAAACGTAAACAGGTCCGTGTGTTATCTGGAGGGTACGGTTGTCATGGAGGTTGAATCCAAGGTTGGATTCTGTCTCCCATAACCTGCATAGCGTGGAGGAATCACCATCTGGAGTGACGTGACCTATCAGCTCACGCAGCACCGTTTGAGCTGGCTTTGTTGACCGAAGTTTGATCCACGTTGACCGGAGGTGTGCGTGGCGTTGCTGACCGAACCAATAGCATAGGAACCTTTAACACCTTCATTCCCACGTGCCCATGTGATTCGTTTTTCAAAATGACACGTGGAACATAGAGATCAATGAAAAGGCTGCGGAATGACTAGATAGCTGCGGAATTGCTGAATGGCTGCGGAATTGCCAGACAGCTGCGGAATCTCTGTGCATATGTCAAAAATCTAGACAAACAGTCAAACATTAGCAAAGTTAAACAATCATGCTTAAAGACATCAAATGTAATGATCTGGATAGGTTTATGAGGAAAATAGGGCAAAAGAGAGGGATAAGTGAGGAAAAGCTGTAGGTAATGATAGATAATTAGGTGCAAGTTAGAGGCTCTACACCCGCCTTTGCCAAATATACAGAGGTAGATGGAAATTTACAGGAAGTTACTCAAATTGTCAATCCCAAGTGAAGACAGGTGGGATAAATTATGCGAGTTACTTGAGTAAAAAGTCAATTCTTCTTCAGCAGCAGGACAAACAATGCAACAAAATTTAAGGGCCAAATTAGCAACAGTCTCCACAAGATAGTGCCAACAATCCAAGAAGTTCACGTTTTCCTATATTTTTGTAAATTAGAGATATAATTAGTTTAGAAATTCCTAAATTACATCCTGATCAGTTATGACATGATATTTTGTAAATAAACTTATAAATACTTCTCCTTTCAAAGTATGAAGGGTTGGTTTTTGCATCTGAGAAAGCTATTGTACATTTTCGAGCTTTAGTGGACTTATCAGTAATACAAAAATCTCTTTCACAGGATTCTTGTGTCAAATTGTTGGTGAAGTGCATCTATCGTTTTATGTGTTTATTATTCTTTGTTTACCATACTCATGTGTTTTCATAATCTGAATTATTCAATAGAAAGTTGAAGAACAAAATTTGTTTTGATGTACACTTTGATTTTGGCTTTGAATAATTTTAATGTTTTCGACTGATATTAAGTAAATGAATTCTTAATTTCTCTTTACTTAATGGAAATCCTTTCTCTTCTTCTTATTCACTTCATTTAAAATTAAAGAATCCAATTAGTTTGGTTGCCTTGCCCTGTGAAATCTATCTGCAAAATACTGAAATAGATCCATATTTTAAGTCACAGACTCCATAGCCCAATGGTAATCTAGACATCAATCAACCATACAATTCAAACCAATTCATAAACCAAACCTTGAACTTTTATAACTAGCCTAATATCTAAAACCAAACAAATCTAAATTTGACAGAGAGATCCCTCTCTGAAGCTAGCAGGGCTAGATCCCAGCTTCCAAAGTGGTTTTGTGGTTACCTTTGTAATTTCTCTCGCAACCTCAGAAATTACAAAGTGATAACATCTTCCACCCGAGATACCCTCACAAACTGAGCCTTTTCAATCAATCCTAATACCTGCTGAATTATCATATCTGTCACCTAAAGTTTTATAACTCCTTTCTAAAGGTGTATATCTTCAATCAACATTGGTAGTTCATGAGCTTGAGAACTTTGAGTTTCTTGCTTCCCATTTAGAGCCACCTGATACTGAAGTAGACCCTGAACATCAATTACCCGAATTGAAACAAAATGATTTAATTTCCTCTCTCATAAACACTCATCCTTCAATTTCTTCCAAGACTGAAGAGGAACTTAGCATTTATACCAATCCTCTAGCCTTTGAAGATCAAGAGAAAATCATACATGAAGTTCAGAAATTAGTCATTCACCCTTAGTTTTTCAAAAAACCTAAACCTTCATCCCAATCATATTCAAGAAAAGTTGTCTCTCCAAAACATAAAGTTACATTACAAAACCAAATGGATGGATTTAGGCCATTTGTAACAGCTCGCTATGTAGCATTAGTACTTCCACCAACAACCCAACTTCACGAATTTCTTGAAGGGTATTTGAAAAATTTTCCTAGATTCAATGGAGAAACTGGGCCATCTGCAGAAGATCACTTGGTTGTATTTCTTGATTTTTGTAGACAATATGAACATTGAACATGAGGATGTTTACACCATACTTTTTGTTCAATCATTAGAGGGAAATGTCAGGATATTATTTAAACAATTACAAGCAAATTATATAAATTCATGGGTTGAATTAACCAACAGCTTCAAGAATCAATGAGGAATTAAAAAGGATCATGTTTACTATTTTACATAATTTGAAGATTTGATAAGAAACCCTAGTGAACCTGTTGCAAACTTTATCAAAAGATTCAATAATATTTATAACAAGATGCCACCAAATTGTAAACCCCCAATCACGACAACTAAATTCATATTTTCTAAATCATTTGATGATGATTTTGCTGTAATGTTTGTGGAGCTGTAACAAGGGTCTTTTTCACCTCTAGTTATCTCACATTACAAGTCAATCCGGGAGCGTTTTGTTATTGTAAAGGACATCTTAATTTGAGGCTATTTGTCAGGATAATGCTTCGTAGTATAGATCTAAAGAATACAAGAGTAAACGGATGCTAATGCTAAATTACTTTTGCATAAAGAAATCACACACGCAGCAACTTCGTCGGTCGAGGGTATGGAATTAGTAACCTATCCCCCTAGAAACTGATGAAGGAGTATGGATCATGATCTGGGAGCATTATAGCGTCTGCTGTATCTCACAACAGTCTTGAACCTCCTCTCATGCCACTTCAATAAACGCAAGCGAAAGGAACAGCAATAAAACAGAATGAAACAACAACTTCAGAAATGGAACAGCAATAAAAGGAACAGCAGTAAATGGAACGGCAGTAAAGAAACTAAGTCTCGCGAGGTCAACACTTCCAATCCTTGGCACACACTTACATACAAAAAGGAAAGCAATCATTTATACAGGTTTGCAGCTTAATCAAATGGAACAGCAAATTATTAAAGACAGGAAACGTCAATCATATATATATCAAATGGAACAGCAAATCATTAAAGACAGGAAACGTCAATCATATGTACACGATCTGCAATAGTCACCAACAATCCATTAACCCCAATCACCTGTAGCTGAAATATTCTACTTATGAATTCTGTAATTGATGCAAACAACTAAGATCAACAGTATGCGAAGAATCCTGAAAGTATGATATGAACTTGTTACAGAGATTTATAACAGGAAAGCTACAGATGAATAAATATGAAACAACATGCAACCATAACAGATTAGGAGAAACAAACCACACAAAGCAGAATTGTAATGGTACAATCAGCCAGTGTCCGTTGGAGCCGGGCCCAAAGCTTCCAATGGCGCACTGCCGTAAACTACTTCAGACGCACGGAGAAATTAACGCCAAGATATTATATTAACGCATCAATGAGAGTACAAAACTAGGTCTCAGAGAGACTCAATAATCTGAGTTCAACTGACAATAAAATTCATGACAGAAAGTTAAAGATACCAAAAGTAATCCCTAGTTTCCAATGCTACCCTCCTTTTATACAATTAACGGCGGAGTTCATCGGTCGACAAAACGATTGATCGTAGCGATCCCTCAGGATCAAAGATCCTGAGGGATCCGCTAAATTGTTAACGCTTTCCTTTACTCGGCCTGTATTTCCGAACTGGCAGTCCTTCATCTCGTTCCGGACTGATCTTCCTTGATTTACTCGACCTGGTCTGAACCTTATTTAGAATTGGAGGGACAGCCGTTATCTTCTCATCAAATCCTCGTTTTGCATTGCGCCTTCCTGCTTTTACCTTTCCCTGCGTAGAGAAGACAACTGTTAGTGATTGGATCATTTTAGACTCGTTCTCGTTGCATTTTCCCTACTTTATAATAAAGAAAAGATTACAACTATTGCTTAAAACATCACTAAATTATTTATTAAAACATACCTTCCCAATGCTCTACACACCCCCCGACTTACTCTGTTTCATGGCCTCATGAAAACGTTATAATTAACATGGAGAGCAGTAAGAGAATAGGCTGGAGAGGGTACTTCATGAGGGGGTCTGCAACCATGATAGGCAACCAGATTATCAAAGAAATAATGCAACTGATCTGCAGGCATATCATACAAGGCCTGGTACCCCGGTGCAGGGTGCCAGATAATTGGGCTACGGAACCGATATCCTAACCATGATGGTCCAGCTTGCAGAATGCACTGGCCATAAAAAGGCAATCGTTCAGCAGCCAGCTCAAAGTTCTCATATCTGAAGGGCTCCCTGAGCTGGATGCTTGGGGTGGAAATCCGATAACGGAATTTGGCAGCCTCCAAGGCGGAATCTTTAATAACCAGGAAGTATTCTAAGCTATTTCGGATCAACTCCTCATGCATGGGTCCTAGTAGTTTTATAACGCCAGGGTTTCTCATAAGGCTTTTGTGTGATTGCCATAGGCGAACTGGATCTTGAGGCTCAGCCCTGACCCATAGATCTAGGCTGTGCTCCTGCCTCTGAAAGGCATTGTAAGCCCTGAGCCATTTTAACTGGTTGACCCCGAATGAAACAAAGGCTTGCAGCTGTATATCCCCCACAAAGGGGCCAGGGTTTAGATCAGTTTCCTGCTCAAGCACCATATTGTGCAAATAAAATTCGCATAATAATCGTTGGACCTTAACCCCATAATGTTTGCAACAATAAATAAAATCATTAACAGTGTTAATCTGAATGGGGGCACCTGCCCTGACAGCTTTTATTTTCAATCTTAAGTATCTTTCAAGGAGGAATAAAGCATAATTCTTCGCGGGGGCCCTGCAAGTCAAAACATCATCATACAGTGTCCAATTGTTTAATAACAGCATCTAGTCGACGTGTTACCTTAGCAACCTTTTCCTGTTCCTTCTGCCATCCTTCAAAAGCCTGACTCTCCGATTCACTCATGTTTCGCAGCTACTGTTGCAGTTCTTCATGTTTTTCCAGAGGGATCCTTTGTTCCTCTAACTGCTCAGCCCTCTGCTGCAATTCTTCGTATTTTTCTCGAGGAATCCTCTGCTCAACTTCCTGCTGCAGCTCCTCATATTTCTCTCGAGGGATCATTTGTTCCCGTAGTTGTTCAGCCTCTTGTTGCAGCGCCTCATATTTCTCTCGAGGGATCATTTGTTCCTGTAGTTGTTCAGCCTCCTGTTGGGCCTGTCGTATCTCGCGGCGCAAGGCCTTGGTTTTTGGATCCCTTTCCCATGATTCCCTGGAGGCAGGAAGTTTCGCCTGAACCTTTACATTTCGTCGCTTAATTCTCCCTGAAGGTGGTGTCTTAGTGTGAACTGCTCTATTTTCCCCTCCCTTCTTGACATGTATAAAGGGGTACGGTGGTCCCTCTGTAACTGGGATGTCGTCTTGTGGCTCAGTTTTAATTGGAACGGCAGTTGGTTCTAATGGGATGTTTGGAATATCAGCCTGCTCCTCTATGTCAATAGGAACGGCATTCTGGTGCTCTGTTCCAGATGGAACAACATTTTGTTCCTCAGTATTAATTGGAACAGCTGCAGGTTTGCTAGCAGAGTATCGACCTACTAGATGCCTATAGGTGCTCTGTCTTCCTCTCTGAGAGGACTCAACTGTATTTGTCCTTCTTCTTCTTCTTACAGTCCTCTTTATTCTCAAACTGGCTTTCAGACTTCGAATTTTCTGCCGAAGCTAGGCTATAATATTCAGCAATTTCTGCTGCTTTCTTCTCAACTTCTTAATTTCTTTTGCCTCGGCTGTGGGCACATGGGCGGCCCTCAGTTCTGCTCCTCTTTCATCGAGGGTTTCTTCTATCATTCGGGGAACGTCCTGTTCCCGACAAACATTTTCATCCCCCCCGCCATCAGCGGGTGGATTTCCTTCTGGTGTTTTGGGAACGGCTTGTTCCTGATTGGTATTCAGATTTTCTTTGTCAATGGGGGGTTTTCTTCCCCTGCCATCCCATCATGCAATTCGTCACGCGTCTCTTCCTCAGAAGGTCCTTCGGGAGGCTCTGCCGGACTGGAGGGTGAAGGATAACCTCTAAGGCTGGCCAAGATGGTGGCCAGCTCTTCTTCCTCCACAGGGTTTTGTGGATGGCTACCCCCCAATTGTTCCATCTCCTTCTCCCGAATTGGCTGCTCGGTAGCTGCCTCTGGATAGCTGGTCTCGGCCGCAGAGTCGTCATCCCTATCTCCTTCTTCAGCTCCTACTTCATTCTCTGTTTGTTCCAGGTTTTCCCCAGGTATTTGTTCTGGCGCTGGAGGGTCCTCTATTATTTCAATCGGCTGGCCTATGTTTGGCTGGATTTTTTCCAGCCTACCTCTTATCTTTGCCAACCGAACTGACTTTCTAGGCCTCCTGGGCTGTTCGGGTGTGCTGACCACCTGTTCTTCCACCTCCACCTTTCTGCGTTTTTCAACCTGTTCTTCTGTGCCAGAGGAATACCTTCGCTTTAAGGTAGCACGTCTTTCTGCGGCCAATTCCTTATGTTTTTCTGCATGTCTAGTTGCTTCAGGGGTGCATTTTTGTTTCCCTAGCTTTATGCGTTTCTTCGCTTGCTCGGTTGTGCCCGAGGGTTGCTTAGGTTTTGGCGATTCTCTGGGTTTTTTAGGTGTTTCGGAGGTGCTAGCGGGGTGCTTCGTCTTTGGGGATGGTGATGCTACTTCCCCTTCAATTGCTGTAATAAGTTCCCGCCAGCTAGCCTGCTGCCGAGCGAGACTGTATGTCACTATCAGGCGGATCAGCCCGTGGTGGCTAACCACTACGTCTTCATGGTGTGCCTTTTTCAGGCTCCGAGAGGTATCATGCAACAATGAATTTAACAATGCAGGGAGATTCACAGCACATTTTCCTTTTAACACAGCTAAGAGCTTAAGGTGACGCGGCCTTACCACATCTTTTCGTCCTTCGCAGGTGATGTAGCTCTGTACTACCTTTGCCAGTTCGCTCCAAGGTTCTCCCAGTGTTGCCGGCAGCACTCCTTTTCCCTTCACTGTCAGCTCCTGCCCTTCATCTTGGAAGAGTTCTACGATCTTTTGCAGTCTTCCTTTCTTTGTCGTCCATATTGGACCTAAGTCTGGTAATCCGGTTACTTCCGCGATTATTTCTTTCGTGACTGCTATCTGCTTCCCACCTACCACTGAGTGTTCTTCCTGCAAATTCTGCAGGAATTCCATGGCCACTATTTCGTTTGATTTGCGCAGGCGGCCAAAATAAGTTAACCACCCTGCTTTTTCTAAGATCTTCCGAGCGGCTTCGGAGACTATGAGCTCGCTCAGCTCGCTTCTGATAGATTTCCCCCCCATGGTTCTGTTTCAGGGTCTAGATGGAACAGCAATGCAAAGAACGTAATTGCGGCAAAAAGAAAAGACACAGAGCATGCATGAATAATTGATCATAAATAACAACTTTTTCGAAAAATAGCATTGTCATGCCGTTAACGCATATCGTACCTCCGTATCATATCATTTCCGAATGATGTGTTAACACGTGGCCGGCGGAGTAATGAAGTCACCTCCCCCCCGCGCGAAATGATAGGCTGCCTCAGCCGTCAAATAGAAGAAGGCGGTCATCCCATCACCGAGTCATAATGGAACAGCTTATAAAGTTTTGCCATGTTTCAGATTAGACAGAGAAATACCGAGATCGATGCGACGGATAGATCGCGTTTAACATAAGCCTTCGTGATGTGATGCAGAACATAAGGATAGGACGTCTAGCACTCATGGAAAGTCTGAGATAGTCATAGTCAATACCTTTGCCATAATTGGTAATGATAAATGTTCATGTGACGTATCCATTAAGGTGTAAGATATAATTATTACGAGGATAGAAAGAAATATTTAATAAGATCCAAATTGGTGTATATGTTTTGACTCCGATACCATTAACAGAGCTCTGCTGCCGACCGGTGTTTATAACCGTGGCAGAGTTGTTTATTTCACCCCGGAACCATAGTCCTTTGTGTAGTTTTGAAGAGCAATTCTTGTCAACATGCAGGCCATCATGCTGGCTTGGTAACCAGATAACCATGACGCCATTCACCAGAGAGGCGCGAAACGTGGGCAGGCTGGCTCGTGATGAGACCCCCTGTTCCAAGGTTTGTTTATATAATGAACCTGTTGGACCATATCCCTGGTGTGGTGGCCATGATGGGAATGCCACTTCGCTTCCAATCTTATGATCATAGTAGGCTGGTTCTTTAATGAAACCCCCTATCCTGCATTTGACAAATAATTTCTTTTGGTTCTGCTGCTGCTTTTTTCTTTTGAGATGGACTTTTGCTCTTGTATAGTTACACATAAGGGTGGTTCAGCCCTCCTTAAGAGTGGGAATGGCGGAAGAAGTCTTGTTATCCCAATAGGAAGATATAAATTTTCTATTCTTATTTCCAAGTAGTAATAAAGAAAATTGTAGGAACGTAACATGATGAGGTTTTCCAACAGGGCAGAGGAGGTGAGACTTATGGCTGAAAGAATGATGAGTGTATGGTTCCCTCCTTTGTTGCATCAATACTAGGGCTGTTATAGATAGCGATTTATGATGTGCTGATCTTGATATATCATGCCTTTTATATTTGTTGCATAAATATATAGCTGCTACTTATGGCCTCGGGACAATGTTTTCTTCTTATAGAAAGGACGAGGGCATACTATTTCTTTCTTACAAGGGAGGGTGGGAGGGTTCTTTTTGATGCAATGTCCTAAGATAACAAAAGCACTCAAATGCTGCTTGCTAAAAAAAGAATTGAAAAAACACACAAATGTTGCTCCTTCTAAAAAAAGGATAAAAAAAATTCAAAAGTGCTGTTCCTTTTAAAAAGGAACAGCAAAAATTCAAAAGTGCTGTTCCTTTTGGAAAGGAACAGCAAAAATTCAAAAAGTGCTGTTCCTTTTGGAAAGGAACAGCAAAACTCAAGGGTGCCGTTCCTTTTGAAAAGGAACAGCAAAAATTCAAAAAGTGCTGTTCCTTTTGGAAAGGAACAGCAAAACTCAAGGGTGCCGTTCCTTTTGAAAAGGAACAGCAAAAATTCAAAAGTGTTGTTCCTTTTGGAAAGGAACAGCAAAACACACAAGTGCTGTTCCTTTTGAAAAGGAACAGCAAAACACACAAGTGCTGTTCCTTTTGAAAAGGAACAGCAAAACGCACAAGTGCTGTTCCTTTTGAAAAGGAACAGCAAAACGCACAAGTGCTGTTCCTTTTGAAAAGGAACAGCAAAACACACAAGTGCTGTTCCTTTTGAAAAGGAACAGCAAAACACACACTTGAAACATATATACAAAATTTACAATTTTATATACAAAATGTGGTAATAAAGAATGAACTTCTTACCAATCTATAGGGGAGGAAGTTTTTGCTTCCTCTCCCATAATCTTGATGTTAGTATCTTGGCGTAACTGCTGGCAAAATGATTCCCGAGTGAGCGGTTTGCGATACAGACGAACTCGGTGGCCGTTTACCTTAAATGTATATCCAGATCCATCAATTGTAATCAAAGTAAGGGTCCCATTGTCATGGAATTTTTGAATCTCGTATGGTCCCAACCATCGAGTCTGAAGCTTCCCCGGGAAATCTTGAAATCTAGAATCATATAACAGAGCCCAGTCTCCTTCGTGAAATATCTTGTTTTTGATGAGCGCATCATGCCATTTGGCTCGCTGCTGCTGGATGAGTGCTGTATTCTGTAATGCAGCGAGCCTTGTTTCGTCCAACTCATTAATTTGCTGTAATCGATTTTTCTGTGCTTCACTTAAATCCAATCCGACTTCTTGGGCAGTTCGCAGGGTTTGGATCTCAAATTCGATAGGAAAAATGGGTTGCTTTCCAAACACTAAGTGATATGGTGAATAGCCAGTGGTACTTCTCCATGTGGTTCGATAAGCCCACAGTGCCTCCGGTAGTCGGGCGGCCCAATCGCGGCGGTGTGAGGCAACAGTTTTTGTCAAAATTGACTCTATTATCTTATTACTGTTTTCGACTTGCCCATTTGCCTGCGGATGGTATGGGGTAGTAATTTTGTGATGGATGTGATGGTTATTGAGTGTTGCAGCTAATTTATGTCCCACAAATTGTGGTCCTCCATCTGTAACCACTTCCCTTGGAAGACCATAACGTACAAACAAATGGAACAAGAACTGAATTACCGACTCCTCTGTAGCTCTGGGTAATGCCTCCGCCTCAACCCATTTGGTAACATATTCAGTTGCCACCAAAATGTAGGTTTTTTGGTTTGATGGGGGGTTGATGGGTCCGACAAAGTCCAGAGCCCAGCGTTCGAAAGGTTCGATCACCAATTGAGGCCGCAAAGGCATTTCGTCTGCTGGGCCAGGTCGTCCTACACGCTGACAACTATCACAGGCTTGGACAAATTTTTTGGCATCTTTGAAGATTGTAGGCCAGTAATATCCCGTTTGTAATACTTTGTGTGCTGTCCTTCGTTCAGCGAAATGTCCTCCACATGGCCCGTCATGGCAGGCTTTCAAGATATCAAAGATTTCGTCTTCTCGAATACATCTTCTGATTTCCATATCTGCGCCTGTGTGAAACAGATAGCCCCCAACCCACGAAAATCGATTGCTTTTCGCGACGATCTGTTTCCGTTCATTGGGAGTTAAATGTTTTGGAAGCTTACCTACTGCAAGATAATTAGCCACATCAGCGTACCAGGGAGTCTGAACAGCGACTGCAAATAAGTGTTCATCTGGGAATTGGTCCTCAACTGCTGCTGTTTCA
The DNA here is from genome assembly GCA_031772625.1 of Pinus tabuliformis. Taxonomy (NCBI): domain Eukaryota; kingdom Viridiplantae; phylum Streptophyta; class Pinopsida; order Pinales; family Pinaceae; genus Pinus; species Pinus tabuliformis. Next base: position 159,386,209 of record CM062809.1, on the reverse strand, counting down.
ACTGATTTTGGTATTCGTGAAAGAAAATCAGCTACAGGGTTCTCCTTCCCTGGTCGGTCTCTGATTGTAATGTCGAATTCCTGCAACAAGATCAACCACCTGGTTATTCTTCCATTTGTAACAGGCTTATTTGCTAAATACCTAATAACAGAATGGTCTGTATACAAAATAACGGGATAGCCTGTAATATAGTGTCTAAATTTATTAATAGCATGTATCACGGCTAAAAATTCTTTTTCGGTGACAGTGTAATTTAATTCAGCCGGAGCCAAATTTTTGCTGATGTAATAGATAGCGTATGGTCTTTTCTCTTCTTCTTGGCCCAACACTGCACCGATTGCTGTGTCTGAGGCGTCGGTTGAAATTTGGAATGGTAAGTTCCAATTAGGTCCTCTGAGAACTGGAGCTGTAGATAGCAACTTCTTTAATTCTGTGAAGGCTCGATCACATTTTTCTGTCCACAAAAAATCAACATTTCCAGTTAATGCATGTAGAGGTGCGGCAATACGTGAGTAATGTTGTATAAATCGTCTATAATACCCAGAAAAACCAAGAAAACTGCGTACCTCTGTTTGATTAGTGGGGGTTGGGATAAGCATGAGTATTTGAATTTTAGCCGGGTCTACCTGAATGCCAGCTGCTGAGATGTAATGTCCCAGAATGAGTCCTTCTGTCATCATCATGTAACATTTTTCGTGACTCAAGCAAAGCCTGGTAGCGATGCAACGCTCTAGGACTTTTTCGAGAGTATCCAGGGCTGGATCAAAGTCATCTCCATATGGTGTGAAATCATCCATATAGACTTCCAATCCATCATTAATTAAATCTGCGAAGATGCTAAGAACAGCCCGTTGGAATGTGGCCGGAGCATTACATAATCCAAAGGGTAAGACTCGGTAGGCGAACGTTCCCCAGGGGCAAGTAAAGGTAGTCTTGTCCTGGTCTTCAGGGGCAATCTGAATCTGGTTATATCCGCTGAAGCCATCCAAGAAAGAAAAAAATTTCTTGCCTGCTAAGGTGTCCAATACCTGATCTATGAAAGGGAGAGGGAAGTGATCTTTTTGTGTAGCTTTGTTTAATTCTCTGTAATCGACACAGATCCTCCATTTCCCGTTCTTTTTAGGTACTACCACAAGTGGGGAGACCCATTTGCTGTCAGAAATAGGATAAATAAAATTAACGTCTAATAATTTCTGCAGCTCATCTTTTACAACATCTTTTAAATGGGGATTGAGTCTTCTCTGTGGTTGGCGAACCGGTCTTGCATCTTTCTCGATATAGATACGATGTGTACATAGCTGGGGATCAATCCCCTTCATATCGGGATAGTCCCAAGCAAATGCCTCCTGATACTTTCGTAGGAGCTGGATGAGTTTGGTCTCTTGCTCAGGTGTCAGATTAGCGTTAATGTTTAAAGTTTTGCCCGGTTCAATTTGTATTACTTTGCTGTTAGCAACAGAGGTTACAGGTATATTTGGGTCATTGTCATCTTTTAGAGGATCTTCCTCTAATTCGTTATCAAATGCCACTTTTATCATAAAGCATTGTGTATACGATGTGGATTCTGTTTGATTAATGAATTTATTGATGGCATCATCTTCTGTTTGATCTTTAAAATCTAGCGCTTCCTGAACTGTTAATGGTGGTCTAATATTATCAGTAATATATGAGGCAGGGCGCAGATTGGTCAGCGATATATGAGGTGTGATGCTTGGCTGGGCTGGCGGGTACAAGATTAAATTTTTGATATCCGGTCCTCTGGTTATGGTCATGTTTCCCTGCCGGCATCCAATGTAGGCGTCAGCAGTAGGGAGCCATGGTCTACCTAGAATTAGCGGATGTCCATCTAGTCGGGTTTTTGGATTAATCACCAGAAAATCGGTCGGGTATTCCCAAGAGTCCACTGAAACCATGACATCATACAAGGTGCCTTCTGGTCTTATTACTGATCGGTCAGCTAGCTCTAGTAAAGTGGAAGTAGGCTCTACCGATGTGATTCCAAGCTTCTGGCAGGTTGATGTTGTCAGGATATTAATCGCAGCCCCTAGATCTACTAAAACGTTGGTCAGGGTCTGCCCACGGACTTGAACAGTGACAATTGGGTTTCCAGGATCCTCATATTTAATTGGTGTTTCTTTCCCTGATAAGAGGTCGGATAAGGTGCCGACTACCTGGACTCTAGGGTTAGGGGTTATATTTCTTTTTGTTTTTCTGCTACACAGGTCTTTTATGGTTTTTGCATATATGGGGATATCCTGTATAGCCTGAAGGAATGGAATTCTTATATACAAGTTTTGAAGTTCTCCCAGAATATCAAAATCCGGATATTGCATTTGTCTCGGAATGGCCAGTCGTTCTGGGAAAGGTGGAGAAGATGTAATTACTTGCTGATGAACCTGGTCTTTACTTACTTCTTCTTGTTGTGACGGCTGTTCTATCGGTAACTGGTTCTCAATATGAGCGGTTCTATGTCCCTCAGTTTCTATTATTCGCCCAGATCTCAACTGAAGATCATTGCACTCCTGCAGAGCAGATTCAATCTCGGAAGATTCTATAATTTGAAGAGATTGAACTGGTCGATTATTTGGGTTAGGGTTGGGTTGGGCTGGGAGCTGCGGTCTTAGGTTGGGCTGGGGATTTTGTTGCAAGGCTGGCAGAGTTGGTTGAGGGAGCGGAATTGATCCTGGTGTTTGATATGTCGATCTTGGCCAGTTGCTCTGCCAAGGTGAACTTTGCGAAGTGGAAGGGGTCCACTGCGGAGGATATGAACTATTTGGCCAATATGGCGGAGGATAAGGAAAGTTTGGCCAACCAGCTTGGTTCATCCAAGGGTTCGGAGTAGGAAACATTTGAGGCGGCCAATTTGAAAACGGGTGCTGAGACTGATTTTGCCACATATTCTGTTGTTGAGCATTAAATTGCGGAGATTGAAAAGAAGAGGAGGGATCTTGAAACATACCAGGTTGCCTAGGTTGCCATTGACGACGCTGGTTAATAAAGTATGCTGATTCTGGTTCCTCTTCTGCTTCTTTGTACACCGCCTTCAAACCAAGGAGCGAGGGACAGCTTTCAGTCGGATGGTCCTTGGTACAAATAGCACATATTTGAACTGTATCGAGCGGGCATTCTTTCTGGCTATGTTTCTTCCTGCACCGCGGGCAGAAAATTGCCAGATTCTGTTCCGCCTCTGCTTGCTTCTTTTTAGCCTGCACAATATCAAGCTGTGTAGTTAATGTCCCCATGATATCAGTTTTAAAATTTTCTAACAGATTTCCAAGTTCCACTCGTGATACTCCTTCTGTTGATGTTCGATTGTCTCTAGTGAAGCGATCATATTCTGCTGGTTTTATCCTTGTGCTGCCTCTTGAGCTCCTGATACACAGATCAATGATGTCAGCAAAATTTTCCTGATAAATGTCCCCTTTTCCCATAATATTCAACGTTTCAATCCATTGCTCCTTCATACCTCTAATCAATGCAGTTTTCAACACGTTATCGGGCAGAGGTAACGATGCATATGGAGATCTCTGCAAGTTATATTGGAAACGTTCTACATATTCTTCTAAAGTTTCATTTGGTCTGGCTGACATTTGAAAGATTTCATCCTTTAGTTCTCTTGATCTACAATAATCCTGATATTTTTTTAAGAAGGCCGCTTTCATTTCTTCCCAATTGTTTATGACTCCACCACCTAAACCCATGAACCATCTCAGAGCTGCTCCCTTCAAAGTAGAGGGAAACAGTTTTAGCTTCTGGGGATCAGTGGTGTAATCGTATCCCTGCATAACACATCAAATTCGAATAGAAACGCATCAGGGTCTTCTGATGTGAGTCCATGAAACGTCGGGATATGTTGAAGCGGAATTGCCTTCATTGGTGCATTCGCAGCGGAATCTACTATGGGATATTGCAAAGTAGAGGTTTGGGTATTTGGTTGATTCTGCGCCATGGAATCAAATATATGCCAGTAATCTTCAGGAATTTCCAATAGAGTATACCTTGGTTGCGGAGGGGTAATCTTAGCAGGAACTGTTTTTACAGCACTCCCTTTATCAGGGATAATGATGGCCCCTACTGTCTGAGGTGAATGAATTCCCTCAACGAGGATTTTTGCAGCGCTTCCTTTATCTGGACTATTTAAAGGCTGGTTTGGTTCAATAGGAGATCTAGGTTCCTCGATTTCCCCTGTTTCTCCTTCTCCTTCGCAAAGGTTGCTAAAATTTCCTTCGTGCACTAGTCCAGGAGTCGAATTGTCAAATTCTTGAAAGTCCTGCTCCTCTGTCTGACTGTGCACCTCCGCAAAGGCTTCAGATGGTGATTCTGAGGCTTGAAGGGAACTAGCAGGTTGTTTAGAGTTTACTTTCCTATAACCTACTGATGGCGGAGATCCGGCTTTCTTGTAAATTTCGTCTATAAAGGTCTTTCGTCCAAGGGTCGCCGACCCCTTGGCTTTTTCGGTTTTGGATGGAGGCTTTTGATTCTTTTCTGGCTTTTTCTGCTTAGTCATGCACTCCAATTAAATTACTAAATCAATTCTGCTAGGAAAGCGGACGGTGGAGCAGGGCTTTTACATGCTCCGCACGCAGGTTCTTACCTTCCGTTTTTAAAATCCAGTTCTCCCCTAACAGATTCACACACTACCCTGTTAAAAAAACAAATGGCTATGCCCCTTCCCCGGCAACGGCGCCAAATGTGGAGCTGTAACAAGGGTCTTTTTCACCTCTAGTTATCTCACATTACAAGTCAATCCGGGAGCGTTTTGTTATTGTAAAGGACATCTTAATTTGAGGCTATTTGTCAGGATAATGCTTCGTAGTATAGATCTAAAGAATACAAGAGTAAACGGATGCTAATGCTAAATTACTTTTGCATAAAGAAATCACACACGCAGCAACTTCGTCGGTCGAGGGTATGGAATTAGTAACCTATCCCCCTAGAAACTGATGAAGGAGTATGGATCATGATCTGGGAGCATTATAGCGTCTGCTGTATCTCACAACAGTCTTGAACCTCCTCTCATGCCACTTCAATAAACGCAAGCGAAAGGAACAGCAATAAAACAGAATGAAACAACAACTTCAGAAATGGAACAGCAATAAAAGGAACGACAGTAAATGGAACAGCAGTAAATGGAACGGCAGTAAAGAAACTAAGTCTCGCGAGGTCAACACTTCCAATCCTTGGCACACACTTACATACAAAAAGGAAAGCAATCATTTATACAGGTTTGCAGCTTAATCAAATGGAACAGCAAATTATTAAAGACAGGAAACGTCAATCATATATATATCAAATGGAACAACAAATCATTAAAGACAGGAAACGTCAATCATATGTACACGATCTGCAATAGTCACCAACAATCCATTAACCCCAATCACCTGTAGCTGAAATATTCTACTTATGAATTCTGTAATTGATGCAAACAACTCAGATCAACAGTATGCGAAGAATCCTGAAAGTATGATATGAACTTGTTACAGAGATTTATAACAGGAAAGCTACAGATGAATAAATATGAAACAACATGCAACCATAACAGATTAGGAGAAACAAACCACACAAAGCAGAATTGTAATGGTACAATCAGCCAGTGTCCGTTGGAGCCGGGCCCAAAGCTTCCAATGGCGCACTGCCGTAAACTACTTCAGACGCACGGAGAAATTAACGCCAAGATATTATATTAACGCATCAATGAGAGTACAAAACTAGGTCTCAGAGAGACTCAATAGTCTGAGTTCAACTGACAATAAAATTCATGACAGAAAGTTAAAGATACCAAAAGTAATCCCTAGTTTCCAATGCTACCCTCCTTTTATACAATTAACGGCGGAGTTCATCGGTCGACAAAACGATTGATCGTAGCGATCCCTCAGGATCGAAGATCCTGAGGGATCCGCTAAATTGTTAACGCTTTCCTTTACTCGGCCTGTATTTCCGAACTGGCAGTCCTTCATCTCGTTCCGGACTGATCTTCCTTGATTTACTCGACCTGGTCTGAACCTTATTTAGAATTGGAGGGACAGCCGTTATCTTCTCATCAAATCCTCGTTTTGCATTGCGCCTTCCTGCTTTTACCTTTCCCTGCGTAGAGAAGACAACTGTTAGTGATTGGATCATTTTAGACTCGTTCTCGTTGCATTTTCCCTACTTTATAATAAAGAAAAGATTACAACTATTGCTTAAAACATCACTAAATTATTTATTAAAACATACCTTCCCAATGCTCTACAATGTTGAGAGACAAAAAATATGAAACCTTAGTAGACATGCAAACTAATGAAATTGAGGTGGAAGCAAATTGGTCAACATCTTGTAAATTGAAAGAAAAGGCAGAAAAGGTTGAAAGGAAAATGAAATCTAGAGAGGAAAGTACTTCATCATCAAAGACCAAAGATGAAGAACATAAAATTGATGAAATAACCTCTTTATTAAGAAATTTTTCTAATAGGATTTAAAGAATGGAAACTCAGCCTAGAGTAACCCAATAGGTTGCAAATAAACCACCAGTCCAATATAGAAGACCTTTCCAACCTCAAATTTTGCAAAGACCAAACACTGATCAACAAATTCAACCTCCATTAATGATTGATGACCATGACCTTGAATAAGTTATCCTTGTTGTTACAAATGATATCAATTATTTTAAATATCCATCATCTCAAAATGATATTGTCCCAATCAGTCGAGACCAACCTCTAGCTCAAAATCAAGAGTCCTCCCAAGTTACAAATATCAATCTTTTTATGAGTTTCTCATTTCTAAACTATAGAAGATATGACCTAAGACCTAGACAAGGTCCTAGTAGACCTGTAAAAAAGGTTACCTTTGATGAACCTCAAGTAAAAGCTGTTGAAATACCATCTGTCGAACCACAAAATCAACTACAAGAACAGTCCACTATTAAAAAACATGTTCCAATTGTTTTTAATGTTGAAAAAGAATTAGAAAGGGTTAAAATTCCTATTCCCTTAGCTAAAATTTCTAGAAATCCAAGCTATAAACAAAAAGTCTCCAAATAGATACAATATTCTAGTATAGACGCTGGAGGGGATGTCATTAGCCTACAAGATGATAAGCCTTCAATTGTTTTTGGGTCTAATTCATATATGATTGATGAAAGTGTGCTACATTTTTATGTTACATTGAAGGTTCATGATTTACTTGTGTACAACTGTATGCTAGATTTTGGTGCTTCCCATAATTTGATGCATAAATTTATCATGGACCAACTTCAGTCACAAATCACCAGGCCATATCATGATTTATACACATTTGATTCAAAGAAAGTTCCATGCCTGGGATTAATCAAAGATTTAGTTGTTACACTTTCTCAAATACCTGTGAAGAGTATAGTGTTGGATATAGTTGTTACAAACATTCCCCCAAAACTTGGCATGTTGTTGCCAAGACCTTGTTGTGCTAAGCTTGGAGGAAGCTTGCAGATGGACATGTCCTATGCTACAATCCCAGTTTATGGAGGTGAACATTTAAGGCTCTAAAGAGAAGTAAGATTCATAAACACTGTCTGTAAAGCTAATCAAGCAATAAATTATCCGACATATGCAATTGAACAAGATTTTGGATGCTTTACTTTGGCTGCAAATGATCTCTCAAATCCTCAAACCATAATTTAAGATACTATCAATATACCCCAGTTTTCAAATAGTGACATTTGGAAATTGTATTTTGATGGAGAATTTCTAAGGATGGGGTTGGCGCAAGAATTGTACTCATTTCACCTAAAAATAAAAACATAACCCAATCCTTCAAATTGGATTTTGAGGTCACAAATAATGTGGCAGAATATGAAGCTTTAATTTTATGATTGGATTTAGCTAAATGTTTGAAAGTACAAAACCAGGAAGTATATGGTGATTCTGAATTAATTGCGAAACAAATAGGGAATCTTTGTCAAACAAAAAATCCTAGACTTAGAGCTTATAGGAATGAGGTACGGGACCATGTGGAAAACTATTTTTAGTCTTTCAATATCTCATCAATTTCAAGAGAAGATAATATCATGCAGATTCTTTGGCAGTTTATGCAAGTTCTTTTAAAATACCCAATCCTTTGCAATTACATTATTAGATTGAAGTATAGTACATACCTTCCATCCCAGATAATTTAAGACACTGGCAAGTTTTTGAATATGATGAGTAGTTGAAGAATTTCTTACAGGAAATTGATGAATTTTCTGGTTTACATGTTGAAGAAGAAAACACTGATGAAATGAAATCAAACGATGGTGACTTAGATTTGAAATTTAAATAGAAAATTGTTGATCATGATATCATTCAGTTGTCAAATAATTATATTCCAAAGGGATTAGTTCCCTTTGAAAAACTTTTTGATCAGAATGATGTATCAAAAACTTCATTGCTAAGTTCACAACAGGAAGATGCACAAGACTAATATTGGTACTACAAAAGAAATAAAAATTGATAAAATCTCAGCCAGTTTGCCCTAGAACATAAAAGAGAAATATGTCAGTTTGTTTAAGCAATACAAAGATGTGTTTGCATGGTTGTATGAAGAATTGAAAACCTATGAAACAACTATTATTGAGTAGAAAATTCCTCGTAAAGTAGGAGCTAAGCCATTTCAGCAAAAAGTAAGAATAATTAACCCAGTCCTACTACCAATTATTGAGAAAGAAGTAAGAAAGTTGTTGGACGCTAAAATAATTGTTCTCTTAAGATATTCCGAATGGATAGCTAATCGTGTACTTGTTAGGAAGAAAAATGGAGAAATAAGACTGTGTGTCAATTTTAGGAACTTGAAAAAATTACCCCTCAAAGATAATTATCCATTACCAAAAATGGCTCAATTTCTCCAAAGAGCATCATGTTCAGATATGATTTCAATGTTAGATGGTTTTTCTGGATACAACTAGATTCTGGTTAGTCAAAAAGATAGAGAAAATACAACATTCACAGCTCTGTGGGGTTCTTTCATGTATGCCAAGATGCCATTTGGTCTAATCAATGCTGGAGAAACATTTCAAAGGGCAATGGATCTCACATTTATTGGTAAGGTAAATAAATTCATAGTGATTTTCCTTGATGATTTGACATGCTTTCTAATTCTGATGCTAAACACATTAAACACTTGAGAAAAGTTTTTGAAAGAAGAAAAAATATTTGGATTTCTCTTAATCCTGAAAAGGCAATTTTTGCAATGAGGGAAGGAAGATTGTTGGGACACATAATTTCCAAAGGATTCATAATTGATCCTAAGAGAGTTTCAAAAATTCAGGTAATCAATTTGTCTAGAAATAAAAAATAAATTCAGCCATTCTTAGGGAAGATAATTTTTTTAAGGAGATTCATCCTAATTGCACTGAAATTTTTAAGGATATTACTGATATGCTCAAGAAGGATAATGAAGTTAAATGGAATGTCCGAGCTAGATACTCTTTCTCACAAATAAAAAAAGGGAATTTCAGAAACTTCAGTGCTTGCTAGCCCAAATTATTCTAAAAATTTTAGTATTTTTTCCTTTGCCTCAGATACTACCATAACAACAATATTATTACATATAAATGATTATCAACATGAGCAAACAATTGCTTTATTTAATAAGTTTATGAGATATGTTGAACTAAAATATGACATCATAGAAAAATAAGCTTATGCCTTAGTACAAGCTTTGAAAGCATTTAGGATTTATGTTTTACATTCTCCTATAATTTCTTATGTGTAATGTTCCAAACTTAAATAAACAACGATATGCAAGACAAAATCTATTTGTGACATGGGAAATAAAAACAATCAACAAATTCTTATTAAAACTCCAGAAGTAAGAACTAGTTGAGCCATTTTATTAATCAGTGGAGCATTAAAATAGTATGGATGAATGCACCTGGGCTTTCCTCAATGACAAGCATGACAGAATCCAGGTGATTAGACAATGATGTCAAGCACTAGAAAATGTCTGCTCCTTTAATCCTTTGCGTTTCCTAGAAAACTACACTGCTGGCTGGAAAGGAACTGCAATAAACCCCACTTCCGCTACTTGGAAAATGCTACAAATTCAGCCCCAAGCTCCTTGACCAAAACCCACAAAAACCTAGAAATGGTTTAGCCTAATTTTGACCTCCCAAAATTGACCCCCAAAGGCACAGTGCAATACCCAATAATTCTACATTGTATGTTGCAAAGATATGGCTGAAAGACCCACTTTCGGTGCTTAGAAAATTGTGAAACTTTATATATGGGATTCTTGTCCAAAACCCAGAAAAACCCAGAAACGGTTTGGCCGGATTTTGACCTTCCAAATTCGGCCTCCAAAGGCACTGTGCAATCCCTAGCTATTCTACATTGTCTACTGCAAAGATATGGCTGAAACCCCCCCAGTGCTCATAAAATTCTACAAATTTATATTGGGGGTCCTTGTCAAAAACTCATAAAAACACAGAAAGGGTTTGGTATGGTTTTGACCTTCCAACTTCAACCCCTAAAAAGCCCTACGCCTTCCAAATCCGATGAAGCACAATGCCCGCCAATACACCAGAAAAATTCTCCTCAAACACTCCAGAAATGTAGCAATCAACACTACCAATACTTCCCTTATTTCTCCTGGAAATAAATAGTCCTTTGGTAGAATGCTGCAATGGTCACACTAGATACACTACTGCGTCCTCCAGAAATACACATTGTTCCGGTGAACTGTATACAAATGCTGGAAATTTCTCTACAAATCTCCTTCAGATGACAATTTATGAACCTCTCTAGGTTTGCACTCGAAGCCCCCCGAAGAAAGGGTGAGTTCTCCACTTGGAAAACTCTTGCTAAACAGCAAGTGACCCGTCTAAATAGCTCAAGCAATATAATCAAATTCAATAAGCCAAGAATGATGAAATGAGTGTTGCCTTCCTTTTATAGATTTCATGGAGTCTTTTTCCCTCCATTTTCCCTCCTCCGTGGGTCTATCACTAAGCCATCTATTTTTCCTCTCATGCAATTCGAACTATTGACTTAGGAATTGCTTATTTTTCTTATGTGAACAACACCAAAATAACTTACTTCTAACTCCTAAGTCTCCTAATAAAATCTAATGGGCCCCATATCCTCCAAAATTGGCCCTAAAATGTAGAAATAAATCATGTTCCAAAATAATTTAGGGACATTACATTATGTGCCTAACAATGCAATAAAGACAATGTTAACTCAGCCTGATACAGATGGAAAGAGGGGGAGATGGATTCCTAAGATACTTGAGTTTGATTTAGATATCATACCTACAAAGTTGGTGAAAGGACATGGTTTAGCTAAACTATTGGCAGAATCAAACTGGAACATACTTGGTATTAATACTATAATGCATATTTCAGATGAGAAGAATCCACAAGAACGTTCTCAGATTTTAGGAGAGAAGAATCCACAAGAACCTTCTCAGGTTTTAGGTGAGAAGAATCCACAAGAACCTTCTCATATTTCAGGAGTGAAGAATCCACAAGAACCTTCTCAGGTTTCGGGTGAGAAGAATTCACAAGAACCTTCTCAGCTTTTGGGTGAGAAGAATCCACAAGAACCTTCTTTCAGTGCAGTTCCTTTCCCTCTTCCTTTACACATTGATGAAAAGTTTTTACTATCAGCTTGGTACAAAGATAGTGCATTTTCTACGTGATTTTGAGTACCCTCTTGACTTCACAAGGAATCAATGTAGATCCCTTAGACTCTAGGCCATGAAGTACTGCTTAGTAAATGCAAATTTGTATTGGAAGGATCCTTTAAATATCCTTTTACTATGTTTGACTGAAAGTGAAACAGATGGAATAATTAAGTAATTTCATGAAGGAGTTTGTGGAGGACATTATGCTTATAAGAAAATTTGATATAAAATTTTGAGAGTAGGTTTCTATTGGCCAAAATTGTTTGCACAGGTTGGAGAAAAGGTGAGGAGTTGTATCCCTTGTAAGCTATTTATAGGAAAGCATAGGTTAGCAACACTTCCCCTTGTTCTAGTTTGAGTGGAAGCTCCTTTCTTACAGTGGGGGTTTGATTTCATTGGTGAAATAGTTGTTGCTTCTAGTAATCAACACAGATGTATATTAACAACCATTGATTATTTTACAAAGTGGTTAGAAGCAATTCCTGTTAACAATATAACTGACACAATGGTGATAAAATTCATTGAAGATTTATTTTTTATTTTTTATTTATTTATTTTATTATTATTATCTAGATTTGGTTGTCCTCGACAAATAGTTATAGATAATGCTCAAACTTTTAGTAGTATAAAGATGATAGAATTTTGTCAAAAATATCAGATTGCTTTACATCATTCTACACCTTATTATCCACAAGGTAATGGGCTGGCAAAATCATCAAATAAAATTTTGATTAAAGTCATCAAGAAAGTGTTAGTAGATCATAAAAGGAACTAGGACAATCATCTCAAATATGCAGTATGGGAAAACATGGTTTCACCTAAAAGGTCTACTAGTAAATCTCCTTTTCAACTTGTTTATGGAATAGAAGCTATCTTCCCTACACAATTAGAATTTCCAGTCATGAAGTTTTTGCAGGAGTCATATGAAGAAGTAGATGATTTTTCAAGAAGGATAAATCAAATCATTGAGCTAAATCAAGATAGAGATGAAGTTCAGCATAAACTTCAACAATATCAAGACAAGATGAAGAGTTTGTTTGACAGAAAAGCTAGAGAAAGAGATTTTAGACAAGGATATTTAGTTCTCAGATGGGATGAAAGAAGAGAAGAAAGAGGAAAACATGGGAAGTTTGATAACCTATGGTTAGGACCTTTTAGCATTGCAGAAGTCAAAGGAAATAATACATTCATCCTGCATAATATGGAAGGACAATATTTCTCATTTTTATTCAATGGGAAATATCTCAAGCATTATATTCAGTATTGAGTGTTTTTAATCATCATCATTGTACATTTCCGGTTTTTCTTTAAAATTCCAGAGCAAGTGTGATTTTCACAGCAAAGACTCCATAGCCCGAGGAGAAGGCACATGGATCTGCAGGTTCTCTGCATCCCGTAGGGGGAAGTAGTCCCCATATGGAGCCAATGTTGTAACTTATTTTTACCCTTGTAATAGTTTGTAAATTTCCTTTTGTTAAAAAAAAAAAATAGAGAAATAAAAATAAGAAAAGAACAGAAAAAAAAATTGAAGGAAAGAAATGTAAAAAAAAATGGGAAGAAAAGAAAACAAAAAGAAAATATTTTTGCTCCTAGAATAAGCGAGCACGTTTAAATGCTACTTAAATATATATATTTTTTGTATTTAGCAATGGATAATTATTTTATTTGTAACAAATTCGATTTGATTGACCTTCCGCTAAAGACTTAATTTCATTGCATATTTCGATGACTATGATTGAGCGCACCAAGATTAATGGCCTCTGAAGCATTGCGGGGGTGTCTGCAAAGTGGTTTCCTTTAACTCCACTTTTCCTACGTGGAAAGTTGTTATGTATTGCGGTACCCCATTGCTCGAAACCAAAAACCACTAGCACGCCCCCCCCCCCGCCCCCCCCACAAACCACTTGTCGCATTCCGCTAATGCTCTACCACTACTCTCGTCATTTTCGGGGGGGGGGGGGGGGTTCGCAAAGTGGTTTCCTTTAATTCCACTTTTCCTACGTGGAAAGTTGTTATGTATTGCGGTACCCCATTGCTCGAAACCACAAACCACTAACATGCCCCCCTTGCCCACCCCCCCACAAACCGCTTGTCACATTCTGCTAATGCTCTACCACTACTCTCGTCATTTTCACCTTCCGTCAAATTTCCGATACATTTAGACATGACTATTCCTCCCACTAAATTTAGTAGACGACCGTTATGTCGTTTAATTCTCCCACCAAATTTCAAAATCATTAAATATTTTGTGCCATTAATGGTTAAGCCAACAAAAAGTAGTTATTATTTCCTTGATAAAATTTGTTATCCCCTAAACCATATTCTTTTTCCATTCTACCTACAACCAGAGCTTATAAACAACACTGCAATAAAATTCCAACAAAGAGCAACCTTCAATTATCACTATTTCCAGGTAATTATCCAATTGTCCTCAGTAATTTTATTTTTTTCCCAAATGCCTAGCCATAAATGAAAATATAAAGTGTCTGTAGACAATCCTCTGTTACTCCCTGTGATCAATTTATATGAACTACCCCTTATTGACATTTCAAAATTGTTGAAACCAATTGTGAATTCGACTTGTACGAGCTTCACAATTGGACATTTCAGAAATATGAAGATGCCAATGACGAGTTTCCTTTTTGGGAATCCTTACTTCCTCAATTCTTTTTCCCTCATACATAACATTTTCCATAATTTGTCACCTGGTGTGGAGCCCGATACCTTCCCAATCATAGAGCTCTAATTTCTCAGAATAATGAGACTCTTTTCTACATAACCTCTGAGTCAATTTGGCAGGCCCTCCAGTTAAACCTTTAGGACTCCATTCACCCTTTTTCCACTAATGCTCTTATGGAGATTTACCAGAAACTTTCTTTTTTAGAAAGAACGCATATCTTTGAGTCCTTTTACCAGAAAATTCAAAATTACCCAGAACAAACCCACCTTATCCTTTTATAATGTTCCCTGAGATGTCTAGGAAGGTTATTTCCTTAGTTTCTTGTTTGTTAGGATATCCAAATGATCAGTGGGTAGATGAAGTTATTTTGTGGTTTTTATTAGTGTTTTCTTCTGGTAGCAAACCTTCAATCATTTTCAATTACATTCAGTATCTATCTGATGCGATTCATGATCAATTCTTAAAGTGTAGTGTTCAAGGGTCATTCAAGCACCAATCAGTTTGATTTACTTATTTCTATATCATCAGTAAAAAAGGTTCAAGTTTCCTCTATATAAATTGGATGTTGAAGGAAAACCACAGTGACTAATTCATTGGACCTCCTTAGTGAGGAAGACTTCTGAAGGATTCTCTTTCAGTGACTCTGTCAATAAATTTTTGTTTATGGCTATATGTTTGTTATGTAATGATTTAGTTCCCACAATTTCCATAGAGATCAAAAGGATTCTACATTTGAGTGAGCAGTCTAAAGTTGAAGACTGGTATCTATAGCAGAATTTTACAGAAATTAGAATCTATGGCTGCAAGCTTCCACCTCAAAAAATACTAATGTTCCTCCCCATGAGGATTTTTTCACTAGAGTATACCGGGAAAATGATAAACATGGATGATGTTCATTTTGTTTCCAAGAAACAAAAATCTCAATTTAAAATAAAGGCACGGGTTGGCCCATTCATAGTCAACACGAGAGCTACAAAAAAAGAAGTCAATGATTTGTTAAGTCAGATGAAGTTTAGATTGAGTTTCCGTTGATCGTATGATCCATTAGGAGTATTTCATCAATGATATTTGGGCATAAGTCTGCACCATATGTGCACATTGCAAAACCTGAGATTGAACAGTATTGCAACAAAGAAGAATGGGAAGAGAACACAATGCAAGAAGTTAAGGAGCTAGTTTCCAGTCAAACAACGTTGGAAACTCTAAGGATGATAGAAAAAAGAATTGAAAAGACTGAGAGAGAGTTTATCCCCAATAGGATCAGAGTTAAAAAAGGAAGAATTCAAAGTGTTTAAGAGAAAAAGGACCATAAATGTTGAAGAAGAGTCCTCAAAATTTCAAACTTCTGAAGAACCTACCACAGTCATACTTTCAGGAGAATTTTCATTTTCATTACAATAGATTGAAGAAACCATTATAGATTATCCTTCTTCTTCTTCTTCTTCAAGGAAGCAGAGTATTTTTGCAATATTCTTGAAGTGAAGATTAAAAACGGGGCACTAAAAACTTCTACGTATGTAGAGTTCTGGAAACAGTGTTCCACAACTCAGACTAGATTACTTTATGCCTTAGATAGTGAAAGAGGACAGTTCCAATTAGCATTTTTGGAACCAAAAGTCCCTGTGCCTAAGAGTATTGAAGATTACAAAACCTTTGTGTTTTCATTTGATACTAAACAGATACATCCTATATATCAAATTGATCTTCACAAGCAAGCAGGATAAATGATATACACATCCTTGACAAGTTCTATCATGGCAAAATCTAAGATACAAGAATCTCTAAACAATATTCATTCTCAATTGAAGCTACAAAATATGTCTTCTCTAGCTAAGGATACTGAAATTAAGGGGCTGAAAGATCTGGTTTTAAAATTAGGATTGAATCCTAAATATGTAAGGGCAACTGAGGAAATAATTAAAAGTAGAAACACGATCATTCAAAAACTATGGAAATAACTAAGGTTACCAACAATTGAACATCCCCAAGTACAAGAAGTAGGTCACCTTGAGAAGGAAAAAGAATTCATGCTTCCAATGATTGTGGAACAAAATGAAAAAATTCAGAAGATGGAGGAAGAGATGGAAAAATTAATCAATGAAAGAGAACACCAAATCAACACTGGAGCAGGGACATCTAAAACAACAATGTCTACAACAAAAACAAAGTCTACTAGTTAGAATGCAACAGAGAAACTGTTAGAATTTATGGGAGACCTGTCAAGAAAAGACATGGATATTGAAAATCTTAGAGTTTGGTTGGAGAAGACCCAAGATAAAAAATTAAAAGCTGATAATGCATATCTTGCCGAAGTATAGAAAAATTCAAATTAATCAAGCAAAGGGAAAAATATGAAAATGAATCATTGATTACACAAACATTATTTGAAGCAAAAGAAAAAATATGGATTGACATAAATTTAACCATGACTGAACTCTGGACATCTATTGAAATCATTTTTGAACAAGAACTAATGCAGAGGTAAAAAAAAACCATTACAGAGATCAAAGAAGATTTAGATCACAAGTCAGGGGAAGCAACCAAAATAATCAAAGTGTTGAACTCTAAAACTAAAGAAGAACTAGAGGAATTTGGAATTGAAGACACGATTGATACAATCCTAGAAGTAAGAAGAGTTTTTATTAAAAGAAACTTGATGTTACAGTTAGAAAACAAATGTCAAAACTTAGAAGCACAGGTTAAAAAATTTCATAGAAAGTTTTGTTTTACGCCAAAAAGGGCTGCCAGCACTACAAGATTCTAGTGGCCAATTGATTCCACTAGCGAATTACCAGCATAAATTGCATGAGATAGTAGCAGATAGAATGAAGTTTGCTAAAGTCAAAGGGATAATTAGTGGTAAAGAATTCCTTGAGGACATAGAATATGATATTTTTATCCAACATAAAGTTCAACATTTGTTCATTACTAGGAAAACCTTTGAGAAGTATACAAAAGTCGATCAGGCATATAGAAAAGTAAGAAATTTTTCTATCCCAGATGATTTTAGATGGGATAAATTACTTGAACTCATCGAGTGAAACAAAATGCAGAAATTTAGTAACCAGTTGTAGAGAAAGGACCAAAAGCAGGATAACAGGAGCAGAAAGGAAAAAATTTAGTTTGAAGCAATAGCCATCAAACAACACCCTCGAATTGTGTGATATTATTCAAATCAGTTCAAAAAATGTATTTTTATGTTTTATTTTTCGTAATATCCAAATTAGTTTTGGATAATATTTCATTTTGTAATAAATTTTATTAGATATAAGATATTTTTGAATTACACTCTATAAGTATTTTGTAATTCGAAGAAGGAAGGATTGAACCTTTGTGATGATCCAGTGACACTATTGTAATACTCTAAAATATTTACGAAGATAATCAAAGGATTCTCGCTTCATTCTTAACAAATTTTGTGTTCATGTGAGTTTTTCATGTTTATTCATTTATGCTTTCCATAATTCATTTCTTCATATGTTCAAGGTAACATAGGAGTTAGAGTAAGGTTAGATTGAGTATCGATCTCCCTTATTGCCCACTGCAAAACTATAATCATTAAAGAGATTAATTAACTAAACAATTTGTTTAAGCTAGTTTCTCTATATATTTTAATTGTTGCCTTCTATCATCTCTTGAACATATATTGTTTGGTTGTAGAATTTTTCTGCATGCATCAACTATATTTGATTAATTAAATATTCAATATGGATGTTTAATTATCACATATCTTCTTATTTCTACTTTCAAACTCAATTGAACAATTTTTTATGTTATGAATGAAAATCAACCCTTTATGAGGTTTTCAGAAATATTTAGAATTTACAAATGTTAAAATTTTAATACATTGGTCATCCAATTCAATTAAATCCTTAATTAGATGATTCTGCATAGCTCCCCGACCTAGAAATGTCTACAAAGATACAACAAAACCCATGCTCCAATAATAATAATAATAATATTTTCTTTCATTTTACACTTTACAAGAATCAAAAGTACATTTCATCTTCATGAAGAATGAACCTAGTTCCATATTTTTCAATGCTCCCTCTTAACTAGGGACGTATTCATATACGATCATGAACATTCTCAATTTGAAGAGATCTCATAAGAACATTCGGATTGGTAACCCATATGTTTTAGCATCATACCAACCAACATTATCACATAGCAAGGACTTGACTAATAACTCTATCTCTCCACAAGATCAGAGCAAAATGCTGGTGAGACCAATGATTTATAGACACCATCATCATTGTCTCTCAAGGAACATAGTCCACCTGGGTGTTCACATAGTATGACCTTATTTGGACTATTCTTATCGTGGATAGCCAAGAATATCGGTCCATGACTACTCTCATCTTAGATTCCCTACCACATCCTTACAGAGTATCAGATGCCAGATGCTTACCCAATCCTCTATTTTTTCTTCCCATGTGAAGAAAATAATGATTTTCTTATCTCTACCTCTCAACTAGGGAGGATATGTCAACCAAACCAAGCTTGTTTCTCAAATACACAAGCTTCTTATTAGGAAAATATTTTGTCAATATGTCAGCTACCTGCTCATCAGTGGAGATATACTGTAGCTACAATACACCATCTTGTACTAGCTTCTGAATATAGTGACACCTGTTGTTGATATGGTTTGTCTTTTGATGAAATAACGAGTCTTCAGACAATCATATACAACTGGTGTTATCAAAATGTATCATTGTAGTGTCCATAGGTCATGCAAATAGGTCAAATAGTGACTTCCTTAACCAAATCGCTTCTATTCCTACTTCACAAGATGCAATAAACTCAGCCTCAACACTAGTCAATGCAATTGTATCTTGCTTTCTTCTCATCCATGAATCCATGGAGGATCCCAAACTGAAACATCCTTGTATATTGCTCCTTCCATCTTTCTCACTACCTCCCTAGTCAGAAACTGTATATGAAATCAGGTGGACATCATTCCTTCTATCGTAATTTAGGAAGTAGTGGATGCATCCTCACAGACATCTTAGAATATGTTTTGTTGTTATCCAATGATCATGCTTCGGATCCACTTGGAATTTACTAAGAACATTTACTACAAATCATATGTCTGGTCGAGTATTCACCAAGAAAATTAGTGAGCCAATCCGTTGTCTATACTTGGAAGGATCCATTGGGCTCGATTTAGAACTCAACCTTTTCAAGTTTGTGATCATCGGAGTTGTCATTGGTTTGCAATCTGTCATGTCAAACCTCTTGAACATCTTGATCACATACTTCCCTTGACCCAAATAAATCTCATCAGGTCCTTGCTAGACTTCTAGTCCCAAATAGTAATGTATGAGCCCTAGATCCTTCATGTCAAATTTTGCTACTAATTGCTTCTTACATTCTTCAATTCGACCTTCTACATCTATCAAGAGAAGATCATCTACATGTAGAAGAATTATTACTGGTGCACCATTCACAACCTTAATATAAAGGTTTGGATCAACATAACTCTTTGTGAACCCTAATCTCTAAAGGTATGCATCTATCCTAACATACCATGCCCTTGGTGCTTGTTTGAGGCCATATAATGCTTTCTTCAATTTGCAAACATATGACTTTATGTGTTTAATTTCAAATCCAAAGGGTTTTTATATATAGGCTTCCTCATCAATTGTGCCCCTCATAAATGCAGTCTTGACATCCATTTGGTGTATGTTCCATCCCATTTATGCTCGAAAAGCGACCAACAAACATATAGTTGTATACCATGTTGTTGGAGAAAATGTCTCTTCATAGTCAATGCCTTCAAGTTGAGAGAAACCCCTAGCCACAAATTTTGCTTTATACTTTTCAATACTTCCATCTGCTGCATGTTTGATCTTATAAATTGATTTGGAGGTTAACACAGATTTTTCATCAGGCCTAGGCATGATCTTCCAAATTCCATCCTTCATTATATATTGATATTATTCATTCATGGCATCCTGCCATTGTTGATGATTGACAACTTCTTCAAAAGTGGATGGCTCTGCTTCTATTAGTTTTGTCATGTAGGTTGCATACCCAAAATATCGTTTGGGCTTATTGTTTTCCTTGAATGTTCCCTAAGTTGCTCCATGACCTTCTGCATCAAGTAGTGTTGAATTCAACCAATTAGGAATCTTTCTTGATTCAAGGATGACCACAAGTTGAATAGGTTCACTAGGACCTTCATCTTCATGGTGCCAATTATTCTTCTTCCCTGTCAACTTCTTCTTCAAATATTGGAAGTTATTCGTCATCAAAGTACATGGGAAGTTCCTTTGATTTCTTGAATGTAATATTTTCATCGAATATAAAATCTTGACTGACTTCTATATGATGTCCTTCTTTTATGTATATTATATAGGCCTTAAAGGAGTTGTTGTAGCCAACAAATGTTCCTCTCATGCTTGATGGATCCAACTTCTTTCTTTTGTCCTTTGGTATATGAATATATACAGAACAACCAAAGATTCAAATATTATCTAGAGTTGGTTCCTTCCTAGTAAATACTTCTTTGGGAGTTATATTATCCAGTGACCTATGGGGACTTAAATTTTGAATATATAGAGTTGTCTTCGTGGCTTCTCCCCATAAAAAATTTTGTAGATCTTGATCATGCAACATTTCTTTTACACTTTATTCAATGGATCAATCCTTTCGTTCTGCAACTCCATTTTTTTCCAGATTATATGGACTATCAACTCCCTCTTAATCCTATATTCGTTACAGAAATCTATAATTTCCTTGGACGTATACTCTCCTCCATTATCAGATCTTAGTATCTTGATTTTCCTTTCTATAAGGTTCTCAACTTCAACTTTGAATTCTTGCAATTTTGTAAATAATTTGTCCTTGGATTTCATTAAGTAAACTCAATTTTTCATTGAATGATCATCTATAAATGTGACATAATATAGATTACCTCCAAGTAATTTAGGAGTCATAGGACCATAAACATCAGAATGAATAAGATCCAAGATTTATTTGTCTGTAAAACATTGCTTCCAAATGGTCTCTTGGTAATATTACCCAATGCACATCCTTTGCATACTCCTTTGTGGTCTTCTTTCAATTCGAGTATTCCTTCTACTATATAACTTAGAGTTGGAAGGATTTTGAAATGAAGATGGCCAAATATTCTATGCCAGAGTTCACATGGTCTGCTTTCAATGTGAACCAAAGATTTAGCAATAGGAGGTATCAACCTATAAATTCTTCCTTCACGAATACCAATTATGCTAGAATTCTCTATGCTTGATTTCTTACTCCATACCACAACTCTTCCATCAATTAAAGTTACTTTATCACCCTTATGTTCTAAACTTGAAATAGAAAGTAAGTTATTATGGAAACCTAGAACAAATAGGTTGTTGTTTAGATGAATGTTTCTTCCATTTTCTAGCTCTATAGAGGTTGATCCAATTAATCTTATAGGATAGATCTTATTATCTCCAATTTCCACTAAGTAAGAATATTTTTCCTTTGATAATGTCTTTATTTGTTTTTAAATACCAATCATGTGTCTAGATGCACCACTATCGATTACCCAAATGTTCTCATCTTGAAATGTGTCAATGAGTGCTGAGAAGAGTCCTTCATCCTTTATCTTAGTTACTTATTTGCAGTGAATAGAAGATTCCATGCTTCCTTGACGCCTTTCTTGAGATGGCTTTCTACCTTTCAACACTTCTTGAAGAGATTCCTCAATGTAGTAGAGACATTCATAATGCCCTTAGCCACCCTTAGCTCTGAAACCATGTTGAGAAATCTATATGGAAATGATTATAGTGATTTCTCTTTACTTGATAACTGCTTGTGATGTACTTTTACTTATTAGCTTTGTTACTTATTATTATGTGTGTGTATCATAAATCAACTACAAAAAACAAGATGAACTCGAACACTGGAATATATGCTGCAAGCCAGGGCAAAAACCTCTTCACTTGAGAGAAAAACCCAAAAATCTCTTCTCTTCCTTATAGATTCTTCAATTGATGAATTCCAAGACCTTAAGACTAACTTTAGAACCCTCCAAGACCACGACCAAGATCAACCTCTTCGGATGATGTGATAACCTTGATCCAGTCAAATCCATTCAAATCTCTTCCATTAGCACTTTCTTCGAACTCCAACTGCAGAATTTCGGACTCCACTGCAGATTTGAAATTTTGGCCCCTCTAGCAGTTGTTGCTTCCACACATGTGAGCTTTGATATGCCTTATGAGCCTTCCCTTGAACTTCACTTGCCCTTCCCTCACTTATGGATCTTGAGGATGACCCTTGGTGACCTTCGCTTGACCTACTTTCCTTTTTTTCTCCAAGGTTGAACTTGTAGATAGAAGAACTGATATGTTGTAGAAACCCTAGTTCTCCTTAGCACGTGTGAGAGAGAAATAACCCAAACAAAGATCTTCTTCATCATATACCTTCTTCATTTCCTTCTTATTCCTTCTTCTTCGTTAGAATGAGATATGAGTGAATGTGTCTCAAGGAGGATGAGTTCCATCCTATGTATAGGCTCTTCAAGGTGGATGTGGCTCTTCCTTTTAGGCCAACTTGCTAGCTGCCAGGCCAAATTTCTCTTGGAGGGTATATTGACACTTTTTAAGACAAAAAAAAAATTCTTTACAAATTACAATGTCCCTAATGGGGTCTTCAACTTATGACAATCTCTTTTGACTTCTTGACCTAGGACAAACCCTGGAAGCACTTAATGGGTGCTTGACCTATAAAATAAAAGACCTTGAGCATGAAACCCATGCTCCAAAAATAATAATAATAATTTTATTTCATTTTACAATTTACAAGAATCAAAAGTACATTTCATCGTTATGAAGATTGAACCTAGTTACACATTTTTCAACAGCACATGCCTTGATATGCTTTTGAGCTCTTTTCACGTCGTCTAAATTTGTCACACCTACCGCAGAGTTCAATAAATCAACAAAACCTATCGTGGAGTGGAGTTCAATAAATAAACAACTTAACACAACATAATCATATAACACAGGATCGACGATGCAGAGTAGCAGCGGGAGGAGAGTTCTTCTCAAAGGGAATGACTTACGATGTAGACACACACACACACATATATAATTGCAATTTTTATTTTCCAAAATTATTTTATATTTTCAAAATTTTATATTTATCAAATTTAATTAATTTTATTTTTTCAAAATTATTTTATTTGTCAAATTTTTAATTAATTGAATATGTTATAGTGGGATTTTAAATTAACATACTTTTGATATTTCTATAATAGAAATAAAAAAGTGCAATCTATTTTTTTGTAAGCTAAAGTAGGACCTTTAATTTTCTATTGAACCAGGTTGAAATAAGTACAAGCATTTGGTGGCCTCAACCTGCCCTAGAGGGAAACCGAGTCTGTTGGCCACCTTAAGTCTTTATAAGCCGACCAGTAGCAAAAAAGAATAAGTCTGTCTATCCATGCCAGGTGAACTATACTGCCAAAAATACTAAACTGATTTCCTATCATCATTAGAAACTATAAACAAAAGGAGAGCTACTTCTTGACTAACTATCAAGGAAACCATGAGCACAACTTGAAGGATTAATCTACCGTGTTTTCAGGAGGGATGTCTTCATCTTTTGTTACTGGAACTATCTTCTTCAGTTGTTGTTGAATCTCTTCTAACTTGCTGTCCTGCATGAGCAGAGTGATCTGGAGGTTCTTCATTTCTCTCCTTAAGTTTGGGATGCCCTGAGCCATCTCTGCCATTTCCATTGCCACCTGTTCCATAGCTTTTGCCAGTAATCTCTTTAATACCCAGTATACATGAAGGGCCTGCTTGTAAAGAGACAGGCATCCCCTGGTATTACCCGGGTCCGGAATCAAGTTACCCCAGTCCTCCATCTCTGGTTCTGAGTCCTCCTACAGTGCATTGGCCTCTAGTTCTTGGATTATCCTGCAGATATCAGCGTTGGTGCCTTCGTTATATGCTTTTTCGGCCTCCTGTACCATATGCTTCATGGTTTTCCGGCCACGTCTCTGGCCAACTGGAGATGTTGGTCTCTGTTCCTGTCTGCCAAGTTGACGACCTCTATCTCTGCCCCTGCGTCCTCTTCCTCGACCTGGGCGCGTGGGTTTGTTCCGGGTGGCTGTCCTGCTTCCCTGTCCAACTTCGAAGGATATATTCCCTGTAAATTCCTCACCTCCAGGCCCTCGGGTTTTCTTTTCCAGGTTCGTTTTCTCCTCTTGCTGGTCTCTCCCGGGGTTTCTGACTTTCCCTACTCCTCCTTTCCTCGAGTGGATTTGGTGAAGCTTCTCTGTGGTCTTCTCTTCCTCCCTAAACATCTGTTCTTTTGTCTCCGCCTGGCCCTGATCTATGTCCACCCGCATTCCTTGCATGGTTTTATCCTGACCTGTCCAGCTTCCTCCCTTGCTCGTGTCGGCCTCTGCCTTCCCCACGCTCTCACACTCTGTCTTCTGACTGATATTGAAATAGGTGAGCTCCCGGTCCTTCTCCTTTCGACGATCTTCAACAACTAATAAACCTCTTTCCATTTCTATACTCCTGCCTGTAATCTCAGTATAGGTAGTGGACTGATTCACGTATACGTTCCTACTCCCAAGGCAGGTTGCAGAACGTGCCACCCAGCCTTTAAATCCCTGCTTCTCCTTTCTTTGGCGCATGCAGTCCTTAGGATCGCCCTCTCCTACCCTTACTAATCCTGTGCCAGCTACTCGACGCCCCATCATTTGATCGCCGCCGATCTTACCATCCTCCTTCATCATTTGATCACCGCCATTCTTGCCACCTTCCTCCTTCATTACTCTGTCCCTTCTATTCCTCGGGATTCTGCCGAACCTACAAACCATCACAGCGTCCTGTATAATTATGTTGTTTCGTGGTGGCCTGCATTGCCACCTTCCTGCCTTCATTATGTTCCGGCACGTCGCCACCTCTTCCACCCCGATCGGGGGCCATCTGTAGCCTTTATCATGAAGTTTTACTCTCATTGTCATCCTGAGTAATGATTGAAGTGAGGGTCTCCCATCGTGGCTTGTCCATTTGAGTTGGCCATATACTATCTACCTTTCCATCCTGTTCATTGCAACCCCAATTAGCTAGGAAGTCTGCTGCTTTATTACCATCCCTTCTAACATGGTTAAATATTTTGTAGTCTACGCGTTTCATTATGTCTGCCAGGTCCTGTATTAATCCTGTCGTCCTCCAGCTCTTTGCTACCTGTTCCCAATCCTTTCCGTTATTCAGTTTCCTAAGAATCTCTATAACTAACTGCGAGTCTCCTTCAATCTCCAGCTGTGTATATCCATTTCTTATTGCTATTCTGATGCCTTGGTAAACTGCCATCAATTCAGCTTCATTATTACTCATTATGCCTCCCCGATCCGCATAAACCCATCTGGTTCGTCCTTGATTATCTCTGAAGATGCCTGCAAATCCTGCTGGCCCTGGGTTTCCTTTAGAAGCCCCATCAAAATTTAGTTTGATGAAGTTTTCTCGAGGGCATTTGAACTTGGATGGGCTCTGGTTCTGAATGATGTGGTTTCTTTTCTTTTGAGGATAAACCATGCCATACTCCAGATTTAGGCTGGCTAAGATTCGGCCTTCCTCTAGGGTTGTTTTCCAGTCCTCTTCCTCCCAGGCCTCCGCTAGAATAGTTTCTCTTATGAGATTTTGGTTTCGCTTCCATATCATTTCAGGAAGATTGGCTTTGTCTTGAAATATTCTTTGATTTCTCTCTTTCCATATTAGCCATATATTAAATCCCATTGCTAGACTCCAGGCTCTCCTAACCACCGGACTAGAGAATTGACCTTTACCCCAATGGAGGATGGTTTGTTTGATGTCAAGGGGATCCCTGTTTGATTTTCCAAAGAGGTTCCTGACTTCTTCCCATTGCTGCTGGGCAATAGGGCATGAGTTCAAGAGGTGTTCCTGCGTTTCTGTGTCCCGTTTGCAAAGGCTACATCTAGGAGGTCCATAGAATCCTCGCTTCTGTATCTGGTCCCAAGTCAGGATTCTTCCTTTTCCTACTAACCAGGCGAACAAAGTTACCTTTGGCCACCAGTTGTACTTCCATATTTGTTTCCACATTGGTGCGTCCTCTTCTTGTTCCTGACGAGTGGTTAGATAGTAGGCTTCCTTTACCGTGAAAGTTCCCTTTGTGGATCTACCCCATCTAAGTATATCCGGGCCTGTTCTAATTTTGATTCTTCTTGATTCCATTTCTTTTACAAGTAGCACTCTCTGTTTAGGATCTATGTTGCTGTCCCATTCTTCTGGATTCCTCCAAATTCGCCAGGTCTCATCTTGCCTTTCTTCTTTCCAATATTCGTTAACATAATGTAACCCCTTCGCTGTAGCCTTTTGATATGTATTTTGTAGGGCTTGTATCTCTATCATCCTCTCTCTTTGCTGCCAAGCTTCCTCCCAAAATTTGGCTATATTTTTGTTCCGTATTTCCCAGAAAGCATGCCTGCCTATAATATCTTTGTTTTGACTGGCCAGGTCCCATATTGTGGAACCTCTTGGAACTTCCTCCAATCTAAGAATGTCTTCAGCAGTTGTGGGCATAGAGTATTTTTGGGTCCAAATCTTTTTCCATAGATCTTCTCCTCCCCTTATCCATCTCCACCATAGCTTCGCTCCTAGAACTCTGGTCACAGTGCTCGGATCCCTAAGACCTAGGCCCCCTTCTTCCTTATGCTTTGTATTCTTTTCTTCCTCACGAAGTCAGTTTATACGAGACTTTTGCTTCCATAATATTTCTTCTTGTTTTCTCCGTTCTTCAAGTTGACTTATTAGTATTCCTTCTTCTTTGCTTCTTTCCTCACTTCTGCCTTCAGATATAATTTCTTGTTGCAGCATTCTCATTTTGTGCTCTAATCACTGCTGCTCCATGAATATGTTCCCAAATTCATCTTTATTCCATTTTTTTTATTTTTTCTCTGAGCTCTTTTAGTTTTAGTTGGAAGGTCTGCATCTTACTTCGTCCTCTTTGTTGGCTCTGGGTCCACCATTCCTCCACCTTTGGCATGAATTGCTGATTCCTAAGCCAGAACGCTTCGAACCTGAAGGGGCATCTTTTTGGACTCGTTTTGATGTCGATTTCTAGTCTGATAGGCCAATGATATGAACCTATAGTAGGGAGGATCATGGTTTCTAAGAAAATATCTCTGTTTATAATTTGCTCTGATATTAAAAATCTGTCCAGTCTCGATGCAATTTGATTTTTGCCCCCTCTTCTGTTGTTCCATGTATGGATCCCATTTATGGTGGGAATATCTACCAGTCTTTGCTCCGATATCATCTCGCTGAAGGCCTCCATATCTTGGTTTGGTATTCTTAATCCTCCTCATTTTTCCGCTAAGGTTGTAATCATATTAAAGTCTCCCCCTGCTATCCATGGCATCTCCGGGAACAACCTTCGAATTGTTTTCATATTTTGAAGAAAGCTTCTGCGCTCGCTTGATAAATGCGGCCCATATACACCTGTAAGGATTAACCATTCCGACGAACCTATCATTCTGAAAGTTCCTGAAAGGATTCGAGGGAAGCTAACCCAGTTTTCAAATTGAACTTCCTCAGGATTCCATAGGACTGCTAGCCCTCCTGCCGTGCCTGCCGCATCCTGACCCATTATCTCATAATGAGTATTAAATTTTCTCATTATTTCTTCCATTTTCTGAGTACTAATCTTGGTTTCTTTAATTATCATTATACTAGGTTTATCTTTTGCTGTTGAGACCTCTGATATTCTAGCTTGTGATTATCATTTTAATATTTTTGTCGGTTGTTGAAATACCTCTGAGAGAGGTATGACTCTTCCTGAATTAACTAACATCTCCCCTACCACCTGAATGGTTTCACTTATTGGACGCCGACCTCTTTTCCTTCCTCCTTTGCCAGTACTTCCATTCCGATACTTTGAGACCCTTGTGCCCCTATTTGCTCTGGTTGACTTGCCGAAAGTGCTCCTACCTTTTCCTTGTATTTTTGGAACATCTCTTTGTATAATTTCTTTTGTTCTTCTGGTATAAATCTTTCATCTAGGTACCTCCATTCTTGTAGCAGTCTTCTCATTATTCGCTCCTCGTCACTTTCTCTGTCTTTTTGAAGGTCGACCTCCATTTGAGTTTGTTCATTGAGCAGATCTATGTTCACCTCTTCCCCTCCTTGTTCCATGTTTATCTGAAATGAATCTTGTTCTTTTGTTTCTTTCAATAACTCCATGGGTTCCTCATCACTTTCTTCCTTTTCCATTCCCTTTTCCTCTTCCTGGAGAGCCTTAAACTTGTTTTGATTTTCCAGTGGTGCTGTTTTGACAAGTTTTCTTCTTGTGGGCACTTCTTTGAAACCCTATTCTGTCCCTTCGGTTGCCTCTGTTGACTTCTCCTCCTCTGCTTTCTTCTCCATTGATTCCTCTGTGGCATTTAACGGGCATTGTTTGAAAAGGTGGCCATATTCATGGCATTGCCTACAGTGAAATGGAATGTGTTCATAATCCACGGGTTGCTGCCATACCTCGTCATGGTATTCTAACTCAATAAACTCTGGTAGTGGCTCTGTTATATTCATGTATACACATATCCTTGCATAGGATGTGTATCGCCCTCTTTTGGTGGTCTCTGCTATTTTAACAAATGTTCCAATTGTATTACCTATTCCTTCTAGGATCTCTGGATCCCAAAACTCCATTGGTAGTCCGAACAGTCTGATCCATATGGGGGTTGCTAACATTTTTTCCTTGTCTGGATTATAACAGTCCTCCCAATGCTGCATGAATAGGCTAGCGTTGGTCATGAAGTATGGTCCTCCCTCGAAGACTCTTTCCTTGTCTTCCAGATTTGAGAATATAACTGTAAAAAAACCCTTTGCCCCCAATTTCAAGTCTATATGCCCCTTAGGTTTCCACCTCTGCTGAATCCATTTGGATAGATCCTTCTCAGATGGCCAAAACCCTACGAACTTACAAATTAAAGCATGATCTCTCATATAACTTCTATAATCTTCAAGTTTGTTATTCGGAATTACGAACCTGGGTTTTTTCAGTGCTCTTGGAAGACATTTTCCGTTTAGTCCCACTTGCCATCGAGCTCCCAATACCAGAGGATCTCTGTTATTTTTCCTTGAGCCGCTTTGCATTCCATTTCTTCTTGACTCCCCTGCTATTACGTTTTTGTAGGAGGGGATCTCTCCCCTCCCCTCTTCGACTGTCATTTCCCCATCAAATCCCTCTATTTTTTATTCCTGTCGTTCACCCTTTTCTGCAATCTCTGATCTGATCAAGTGCAAGCGGCGCACGACCCCCTACCCTGATCTTTTGATACCCCTATGTTCACAGTCACTCCGCTTCAAACCCTAGTTCTCCAGAAACCCTGGCCTCCCGACGCTCCCATCCTCCAAAACCCCTTTTCTTCCCTCTATGTTCTATAATCTCTCCCAAAAAGTGCAATCTATTGGTTCCATAACAACTCACTTAATTTTTTAAGAGACATTTTATTTTAGCATCCAAAATATGCTTCAGTCATACACAGAGAAGAAAGACTAACTTGTCACTAGAAAGGAAAGATTAAAGAGATTAAAGGAAAAGAATGACAATAAAACACCATTACAAAATTTTGAATAGGTGCAAATGCCAACATCCAAAAGCAAAACTTATTTTGAGAGCATATATGCTAGAACATTATGCTCCCTATACTAGTGAAGGAGCTAAAGATCATAAAATTGTTTGATTGTTGGAAATTCCTTTTCCGTGCTTCCAACTGAAGGATTCTAAGATCCACCTTTCCATTGAACTAGTCCACTATTATTTTGGAATTATTGATCAATTTAAAAACCTTCAACCATAGAGAAATAAACTCAACAACAAAGTGTGTACCATTTCTAATGCCCAACTTACATTTTAGAACCACATTCTAAGGGAATAGAATGACAACACCAGCCCCACAATTCTCCCTTTGACAGGAACCATCAAAGAAACCCCATACATTTCCTTCAGATAACACCATCTCCCTTATAATTCTTGTCTTCTTGTTAAATATGGAAACTAGGGATCGATTCCCTCATTTGGAAGGTTCCTATTGATGACACACTTCACCCTTGAAGAGCTCTTGATGGCATCATTCGTCATTGGGAATTTTGGAATTTTTATCTTCCTCCAAATGCTTCATTTTCAGGCCAGCTCAGGCCAATTCCTCTTCATGTCGGCTCATGGATGAAAATGCATGTCTCTTCACCCCTCTCCAACAAATATAAATAGGGCTATATGTTCACCCCATTTGGCACATTCATAACTCAACATCTCTCCTAAAGAAACTTGACCCTGAGGTAGAAGAAAAAGATGATTTTTTGAGGCAACTGTAAATGGTTTCTCTCTTTGTTGATCAACATTCTCTCTCACTGTTGACTCTTATTGAACGAGCACTCTGTCTCATTGTTTGACCAAATTCTTGACCGAGTTTAGACAGGCCTTTTGGGGAGACTTCTTTGACCGAGCTCATGGGCACAAACACTGAGATTTTGAGTATCTCTCCATGTGTTTAGACCCCTCTGTAGACCGCATTGAACGCATGTCAACTATGCAATAGTTGACCAAATTTCAGAGACCTGTAACAATCTAAAATTCAGACTTCCTTAGGCATTTCATAGGTGACACTTGGCAGCATTTTATTAGCTTTTTTCTCATATTTTGGACATTTGTTGGTTGGGTTTTTGTAGAAAGTTTGACAGTCAAAGGCTTTACTTTGACTTCATCATCAATGTACATTATTGGATTTTCTCTCTTTGAACATTTGATATTTATTGAGAAGAAAAGATTAGTTGGGTTTTCCTTTTGTGGGTTTTTCCCTGGCATTTGCCTAAATATGTGTGTTATCTTGTCTTGACTTGCCATTCCTGCATTTAATGTTGATGTTCTACTACAATTATTGTCACTTGTTTTCTGAATTTGATGCTAAAGTGATTGCTACCTAAGATAATTGTGATTGCTAATATGAAGTGAATTGTGATTGGGCTAATAAATACATTGAAGTAATTGTTGAAAGCATAGAAGATACCATACAACTTAACATGGTATCAGAGCAAAGGTTAAGAAAAGTGCGAAAATTCCACAAATAGGAATCCTATTGTAGCAACTGGTATTATTTCTCCTAATTGGTAATTAATTAATAATTTATCTGTTATGGAAAATATCGAAATAAACACACTGCAACCTTCACAAATAAATTGAGAAATTCTGAGTACAACTCGATGCCAATATATAGAAATCCTATGGAGAAAAATACTGGAAAAAATCTAGTGAGGAATTTCCTCACCCAACAGGAAAACCTTGACACAAATTGCCTTCATAAACTCGGCCCTTTGACCTTCTTTGTCAGCCTTTACGCTTCTTTGTGCAGTCTTCATGATGTCAAGCCTTTGTCTGGTCTCTGGTGAAGTCATTTTTCCTTCTGCTGGCTAGAAAAATGCTTCTTCGACACTCTAGGACTCCTTCTTGGCCTTTGGAACTGAAGACGTCCTCCCCTCTCTTCAAATAGAACTTTCCTCTAAAAGCTACTGAGTAGCCCCCGTGTCAGCTTCTCTGTGGCTCTTCTTCCTCTTTGAAAATGCACTCATTGGATCTAAAATACTTCCTCTAGACTCAATGTCTCTGCCCCTCACTTACTGCTTCGATCTCTAGTTCTCTCCGACAACTAACTACTGCTACTCTGGAAATCGTTCTGCCAAGAAATCGAACTAATCAAGTGTGTTCTCCATTACCGCATCGACTTCCTCTTATAATCCTCTGTTGGAGTACCAACGGAAAATATTAAAACATAATCGATGGCTAGGATCAGCTTTGGATCGATCTATGTGAGTTTCTAGATGATTCTCTCCTTGACTTAATTAATATTCATTAATTAACCATATTCCCTAAGTTTAGACTTAGGAAATATTTAAAAATTGGTTAATAATCTAATTAAGTAATTTCTGGGTAGAATTTCCAGAAACAATTTCTGGGTTTTGGAGATCTCATGTATTATAGGCTCTCCACCAAATTTTATGGTTAGAACATATCTGATGCTACAAAAAATAACACTCCCTCTTAGCGAGGAATGTGTTCTAGTGATGGACTTCCCACCACAACACCATGTCTCTGCATCATCTCTTGTCACGTTGTTGATGTCTGTCCATATTGCCCACCAACCACTGCGCAAGCCTGATATACGTTGCATCTGTGATGTTGCTAACGATACCATACCCAACACTGCATCTGCACTACAAATCCCTCTCATTTGTTGTTGCTACAATTGCAACTATTACAACTGATATTAGGGAAATTTTGAGGTCTAAAATGGGCCTCCTAAGGAAACTATAAAATAATAGTGGAAGTAATAAAATAATATTAGATTACATCATCAAATTTTAGAGGGAAAAAATAAAAAATAAAATTTTCAACTCGTATTTTCAACTTATCTACTTGTGGGTTTACTCAAATTTCGAACGGAAACACTCATTGGATGCAAAATTCGATTCCTTATCCAAGGAGTACCCATGTTGCATACTTTCGATGGACCCTACTACATGAAAAGTGAGAAATACATGAAAAACGTGATTGTAATCACGTTTTTTCATGTATTTCTCATTTTTCGTGTAGCAAGGTCCATCGAAAGTATGTGACATAGGTACTCCTTGGGTGAAGAATTAAATTCTGCATCCAATGAGTACTCCCACTCGAAATTTGAGTAAAACCTTGGGGAGATAAGTTAAAATACGATTTGAAAAAGTAGTTTTATTTTTATATTATTTACTTTTTCACTCCAAAAATGGTGAATCATCCCCCATGGTTGAAATCATCATCTTCACTCCTATTGGTGCTTATAAATTTTATTTTGGTCGCACATTTTTCTTAGGAGGCCCATTTTAGACCGCAAAATTCCCCTAATGGAAGAATCCAAAACACTGAATCAACTGTGCTTAGTATGATGCATTTATCCCCCAATTATTTTACTGCTACTAGCATCTGCACTATCACTAAAGAGTCTGCGATGTCGCTGATCTACACTATGCCAACTATTCTTCACTTCACTCCCTAGCATCTAACTGCTACTAGTCTGCAATTGTCACTCTGGTATTGGCTGCATCAACTTCCCCTGATCTGTCCTACTACTGAATATTATGGTCCTACCCAACTGTAGCACTTTGGGGCTACAACACCAAGTCACCCCACCTCACTCCTAGAGGTATATCGGTAAGCATAGCAAAGTATTCCTCCGGTCTGGAGGAAATCCTATAAATATCAGCTGAAGCTGCCTACTGGTCCTGCTTCTCCTCCTTGTCCTTATTCTTGAGAGGACATTATGTACTATAGTGATCGAGCTCACCACATTTGAAGCACTTGACCTTTGATAGTTCCTTCTTCTTCTTCCTCTGCTCTCCCTATCCCTGATTGGAACCCTTAGATGCGAGGGCCACATTCTCCTCCTCCTTCACCATCTTCGATCCAATGTTGTTGCCACTGATGGAGATATTTAACAGAGTTCACCTCAATTCCTCTTGCTACAAATCAACCTACATTCTATCCCAGCCTGGTAGCCTATCTCTTCCCAATATGATTTGGAAAAAAACTTTCCAATCTTTTGAGACGTTATTGAGTGCCAATCAAACTAGCTCCGTGGATTAAGGTGTTGCCCCAACAACTGACAGCTGGTCTCGGACCTCTTGAATCTTGGTAAGGAAGGGATCTATGCCTTCTCTCTTCTGCGTTTGGATGCATCTCAACTTCTCCTCAAGAAACATCTTCTATTGCTTGGAAGTTCCCTGGTATAATGTGGAGAGAGAATCCCACATCTGTTTGGAAGTATCTTTGTCAGCTATATGTCAGACAATATGATCTCAAAGTCCATCTAGGATCAACTGCTTTTCTCGTGCCATTTCTTTCTTATATTTATTTTTCTAATTTGCATCCTGAGGAACTGCCACTAAATCATCAATGTAGGCTTTCAGGCCATACTAATCTAGAAGGAAGGACATCCTTGCCTTCCAGATCATGTAGTTGGAAGGTCCATCCAACCTATCCCGATCATGAAGCCTAACAGTGTCCATCTCAAACAAACTGTGGAAAAATTCTCTTTCCTTCTACTCGGATGTTGCTCTACTACTCGCACTTCCTTATGGAGTGAGACAATCTTCTGACAACTACTACCAATCTGCAAGGGAAATCGAACTTCTTGAGACTAGAAGTTTCCTGAGGAAAATTTCACCTCTATGTGTGCTCTTCTCTCTTCCACCCCAAAACTGGTTTTTCTTCAGTGTACTACTGCAAAACCCCTGTGTCTAGCTAGAGTTATTCCCAATGAAAGTACTGAGTTCCTCTCTCTACCCGTGGAACCACTCAATATGGAAGGATCGATTTTTTTTCCCCTTTCCCAACAAAATTGAACTTCCTCAAGCAACTTGGCCTCCTAGAAAAAATATTGTGCTGCCCTTGGGAATTTCGGCCTGCTTCCCTTACTGAGCAGCAAAATTCCTTTTCTTCATTTTTGAGCTCTCCAACTGATCAATTGTGCTATGATACCATGTGAAAATTCCACAAACAAGAATCCTATTGAAACAACTGGTGTTATTTCTCCTAATTTTTAATTAATTAACAATTTATCTACTACGACAAATATCAAAATAAACACACTACAACATTCACAAATAAAAAACTATGCAGAAAAATAAAACGCTAGAAGCTGAGAAATGCTATTTCACACACATAAAATTAACACAATTATTTTTGGAAAAAAGTACCCTAAAAAACCAAATGCGAGAAAGCTGGTGCAACAGCTGAGGGTTTTGTTGTTCTACATCAATGAGAAATTCTTGGTACAACTAGATGCCTATATTTGGCAATCCTACATAGAAAAATACTGGAAAAAATCTAGTGAGGAATTTCCTCACCCCACAAGTAAACCTTGACAAAATTTTCCTTCAGAAACTCGAACCTCTGACCCTCTACGTCAACCTATGCGCTGCTTTGCATAGTCTGCGTGACGTAAATCCTATGACTAGTCTATGATGAAGTCGTTCTTCCCTCTGATGGTTGGAAAAAATCTTCTCCCACTCTATGGGACTCCTTCCCAGCCTATGGAACTGAACATGTCTATCCTATCAACAAATCGAACTTGCCTTTAGAAGCTATTACGCAGCCCCTGTGT
Source organism: Pinus tabuliformis (assembly GCA_031772625.1). Classification (NCBI taxonomy): domain Eukaryota; kingdom Viridiplantae; phylum Streptophyta; class Pinopsida; order Pinales; family Pinaceae; genus Pinus; species Pinus tabuliformis. The sequence goes on along the minus strand of CM062809.1, from coordinate 159,350,744 downwards.
CAGCTTCTCAGAGGCTCTTTACTTCTTTGAAAATTCGCTCACTGGATCTGGAATACTTCCTCCAGCCTCGTTCACTACTTTGATCTCTAGTTCTCTTCGACAACTGACTGCTGCTACTCTAGAAATCGATCTGCCAAGAAATTTAACTACTCAAGCATCCTCTCCATTACCACATCAACCTCCTCTTATAATCCTCTATCGAAGTAACAACGACCAATTTTAAAACATAATCGATGGCTAGTATCATCTCTGGATCGATCCGTGTGAGTTCTTAGATGATTCTCACCTTGACTTAATTAATATTGATTAATTAACCATATTCCCTAACTTTAGTAAAAACTGGTTAATAATCTAATTAAGTCATATCTAGGCGAAATTTCCATAAACGATTTATGGGTTTTGGAGATCTCATGTATTCTATCCTCTCCATCAAATTTCATGACTTCAAAATATTTGATGCTATAAAAACTAATAAAAATCCCAAGGAAGAAGTAAGCAATCACTTTTGGAATTCTTGCTACTGTTGGACAAGGTCTATTGGGAACAAGTCTCCATGGCTTCAACCTCTTACTTCAAGATAGAGGATAAGCTCAATGAAAAATCAAACTATCATTCTTGGAATATGACACTTGATCTGAGCTTGGAGGAACATGAAGTATTGGACTATGTGCAAGGGAAAGTGGTGGAGCATCCTTGAAATGCACTTATTGATGCTTGAACAAAGTATAGAAAAGGCGAGGTCAAAGCTAATAAAATCTTAATTGAATCTATTAAAAAAAAATTAGTTTCTTATATTTATGACTTGGGAACTTCTAAGGAAATGTATGATCAGTAGATTGGGATGTTCAAAGTCAACAATGCAAATCAAATTTTCTTTCTCAAGAACAATTTAAAGGATACCAAGATGGATAGAGGGGATTCTATCCAATCCTAATTCATGAGAATAACTCAAGTAAAGAATGATCTGCTATCTATTAGAGAAGTTACTACTGATAGGGAACTCACCCTTTGTTATCGGGAAATCTAGTGTCCACTCAGAGCTGCTAGTCCCACTAAGACTGGTAGCTATCTTAGAAACAAACAAACAAAAACTACTTTCTCTTTCATTTATGAGAAGTATATAAGAGGGGAACAAAGGACACCAACCTCAGTCTTGTGCTTGGTTCCTTGCTTGGTTCCTCTCCCTTCTAAGAGATCCTTGCCACTTTTCCTTCGTCTACCCAGCTTCAAAGAGCACCTGTGGAATCAAAGCAACATAATACTATCGAAGAACAGAGATCTACAATCATAAACAATATAGGACCAGATATATATTGACCACACAAATGCATATATCATCAAACATACAAGAATGTGGAGGAAAACTTGAATAGCTTTATTAATATCAAGAATAGCAAAGAGGATTACAACCAATTTTTCTGACCCAGCATCATCCTTCCAGCATGAAAGCCCTTCTTCACCTCATGAAAAGCTTAGATCACCCAACACTATGATATTCCACCAAGAAACCAACAACACTTCCTTACAAGATATAAAATTCCAGCCTGCAGATCTCTGGGATGAGGGATCCATATATAGATGATTGTAGGGGGGTGAGTCAGCTTCTAGGATTTTGATTAGTTTCCTCTCTCTAATAGTTCTTGATTCCACTTGGAGATTGATGATCTCTTACTCATCCCTAGGCGAATTCAGAGAGGCAAGTGTCACAGGAGAAATTTCTGGAAGGTTCCATGACAATCCACCTTGCAAACTGTCTCTGCCATTTGTCTACTCTCTCCCATTGCACCCTACAGAAGGGGTTTCCAGTATGCATCACACCCTTTACACTGGGCAGGTGATATGCATCGCACCCTCTGCACTGGGCAGTCTGTATGGTCCAGATTTGACCAGTTCTGAGCAGTTTTCTGTGGAGAACTTCTGGGAGATGATATAATCAACTGACCTTGTTCCTTTAGGGTGTGAAGCAACACTTTTAGGGACTTAGGAGCCCTTGGTTTATGTACATGTATGATTGGGGTTGCAGTGCCCAAAAATGTCTATAGCAGTTTCCCCCTAAAGTATGAGGTCGTTAATATTTTGATGTCAAGTGAAATGCTTTATCATGAGGATCCAAAGTTTTTTCGAGATGGAAGGCGACCTGTAAGAAGATACAATACAATACATTATCTTCATAATATTTTTCATGATCTAGCTGAGGTGGGCATTCCCATGCTCAGCTTTATAAATTCATTTTTATGTACATAAGACAGACAACCGTCTGTGTGGCAGACTGATGATTCTGATAGAGTCATCATCCTTTGATTCAGATGATCATCTGTGCAGCAATGATGTACATTTGATGTCTTTATTTTCCTAAATATATTGCAGCTCGGATGGATGAAAATAGATCCGGGGTCTTCAAACTTGTCCAATCTTCAGTCGGAGTACAAGTTGATCCATGTGAAAGATGTTTTGGAGTCGAACGTGGAAGGACATCGCCTGATTACCAGCCAATGATGTAAGTTATTAACAGGCGCGAGAGGAATCATCGATAATGATGATGACCCTCAAGGTAATACAGTACAATTCGTGTGGTGTGAAAAGGGATTTGGCGTTGAACACCACACAAAATCTTCCGTTGTCGGAGGCCATTGATGTAAACCTGTCACCGGAAGTGAGAAACTTGCCATTGAGGCATGCAAGCTTCAAAGTACTGAAAGGGTTGTTCCTAAGTCGACTTCTTGGATAATGAGCTGATGTCGACAAGAAGCAACCCGTTGTAGGAGGGCATTAATGAATCCCACATCTACGACATGGAACAGAGTAAATGATTTCGGAGATGAAAACTATCTGATGATACAGGGTTCAGGGTGGCGGTCATGAAAGAATGCAGCGTGAATGTATTGCAGCGGATGAGACACAGGTGAATTCTCTGAGCGACTTCTCTTGAACATACCGACGACACTAACATGGATTGGTAGCGTTAACCCCAAATATGGATGGTGCGATGGACCAATGGTGATATAACCGGTGAAAGGAATAACCCAACCCGACTCGGATGTGGAGTGAAAGTGTCATGTTCAAGAGCGACTTGCTACCAATAAAGTTTCTTCAAGTTTTCTTCCCAATTTTTCCCCAGTCATTTCTGACCAGTACCTCTTTATTTTTATCAAGCTTGAGGAGGATAACATATGCTTGTTCTATAATTTGCCCTTTGGGAAAACCCGTCGCTATGTTTTAACGAGCCTAGCGACAGTGAAACTCATTCTTGTCTATATGGACAAGTTTGTCGCTATTTTGTTTTAACGAGTTTAATGACAAAGATAACTCGGTCCTTTTCAATTTTACAGAGTCTGAAAGGGACGTAAAGGAAACTCCAATAATCATTTTTCGTCATATAATCCCTTAAGTCTGAAAAAATATAAAATAATACGAAAGGGATGAATTTTCGGTAAGTTTAATGAGTCGAACAAAACAAGCGCTCGATCTTTTTGTGTAATAATCCCTCAGGTCCAAAAAGATTAAAATCTATGGGAGGGATAACACTCCCGGTAGATTTAACGAGCTGGAGAGGCCAATTGCTCGACAATATTTTAATATTTTACGAGTCAGATGAAAAGAGCTTAAAGGAGACTCGTTTTTTGAGGAACGAGTGATAATTTAGGTAGGAGCTGATTCCAGGTAAGGTTTGGAATTTTCCAATCATGGCAGTGCCACAAGGATGGCTAACAGGATCAATCTTCGCAGATGTTCCTCAAAAGGGGTAAACAATCAAATGGAGGTGAATTATCGGCTAAAACAGAGTGGAGGTGATGGTAAGAACATGACCAGGGCTCAAAAGCTGATGATAATGCATTCACAATGGTTATTTACTGGAGATGGGTTCATTTTTTAATGAGCTTAAACTCTGGGGGAAACATTTGCTCATTGCTAAGGTTTAATTTTTAATGAGCTTGAACTTCGCATAAAAACTGCTCGTGCCAATCGTATAATAAGGATGTCTCCTCGATAGGTTCAATTTTTAGGAAGCTTGCACCACTTGAAACTTTGCTCCGGATCCTTTCATTATGTAAGCTAGGAACGAGCAATCCTAGGAGTTTAAAGGGTTGAGAAACTACAAACTAAGAAAATAAATGGTCGCTCTTTACTTTCAGGCAAAATGGTTTGCATGCCCCAAAGTATAGTGAAGTAAAGTTTCCAGGTTACCATTTAGAAGTTCTCGTGTTCGCAAGATAGTTTCCATCCGCACAGCAGACAGAAACACTTCCTCGGCTTAGTCCATCTGGACAAAGGCTCTAATCACCTAACCTTGATGAAAGAATCTTATCCCAGTCTAACTCCTTCTTCCTATTTGGATGGGTGTCGGACTAGTCTTATCTCCTTCGCGGAAACTTACCCTATACCCAAGGTTTTCCTGCCGAAACAGACCAGGGTGCATGCCCCCTAGGTTTCAGTCATGTCCTCCTGAATCACTCGCGCTCTTCAGGTGGACGGATCGGAGATTGATGGGACATTCCTTGTGTGAAAAGACCATTTAGGGATGGCATTTGACTATTAGCTATGTGTGAGCCGGGGAACGAAAGCTGGTCTACGAGCTGGACCACTCAGCCTTCATGTGGAAAACACATTACTCTAAAGAGTGAGGAGACAATGGCTCCCATGCTATAAATATAGTAGCGCCCAAGGAGTAGATTATAATCTAGAGGTCCTTGGACTACCATTATGTTCATATAAACAGTTTTCCTTCTCAACGTTATGGGCACATTCGGAAGGATCCCTAACGGTTGACTAGTTCCTTTGTCGAAGCCTGTCAGATTTCTCATCTCAGGCAGAAGCGATGGTGAACCAAGAGCTTTCCAAGCAATTGAGGAAAGGATACTCACAGAAGCCCCTTCATCTATGATGGTACCGACCATGACCATTTTGTAAGCTTGTATGATGATTCAGAATGGTACACTAGCCGATAAACAGGGTTTGCCTAGTAGGTTCCAATCGAAGGAAACGACTAGGTTGCTTGGAGGTGGGACCGAATAGACGGCTGGATATGACTCTGACGAACTTCCTTCCCGTGGTAAAGGAACGGGTAGATTGCCCCCATGTTCATCGGAGTCTATGTTTACAAAAAGAATTTGAACGTGTCGTTCTCATTCTCTTCAGTGATTATATCATTTGAAGATGGACCTTCCGAAGACAAGACTGGGTCGACTGCCGCCTCAACCTTTTGACTTTCATATGGTATGGATTCAGCGGGTTTATCTTCAATGACAGATGCTTTGACCGACCACAATGGCGTGTTATTCAGATTTTCAACTAGTGATGGACTCGGCAAGAGTTTCTTGTATCCAGGAGGAAGCCGTAGCGGTGAAGCAGGACGGTCATCCAAGACTCTTTTAGCTTCGTCTAGGAAGGGACAACGGTGGACGACGCGATTGCCTTCACACAATTTACAAGGAAATTTACATTTCCTTTTCTATCCAAATGCTTCGCTTTCACTAGTTGATGGTGTACCTTCAACATGATCTTCAGAGGTTGATGACACCGGATTGTGCAAACGAGGAGACCAGTCCCTTAAGATCTGAGGGATGCAAGGACAATCTCGATGATAGTGGTCTCCTTTGCAAATGACACATGGAGATTTAGGTTTGGACGGTGCAGTGTGTGGATTTCCACTAGACGATACCTGGTTACCCCTTTTCGCCTTTGGCTCCTTCTTCTTCTTCTCTTTCTTATCCTTCCCCTTCTCCTTCTTCGTTACTTGAATTTTGGCTTTACCAGCTTTATCAAGCGAAAAGGAAGGAGGAGAGGGAGAATCAGAAGAAGTAGAAGGTTGGGGGGTAACTTTAGTATCATCTAGTTGCTGACTCGATTGTTCAGGAATCACAGTGTTCTGAACGACGGAGGTCGAGAAGAGCCATATTGGCAAACCAATCGTCAATCCTGGAAGTGACAATGTGGCCATATGAGGTGCACCAACATCTCCCCAAGAGGAGAAAGTACTAAGATTTCCTCCAAGGGGAAATCCTTGGTTGGTGGACTCCATTTTTCTCAACCTAAGACCAATGCAGGAATGGTGATATTATTCCGATTAAAATAAATTTTAGATGCTTTAACACAACTTATTTTTTCAATTTTTAAGAGTCGAGAAAAAAAAAAAGATGACTCTAGTCGCCTTCGATTTTTAATGAGCCTGAAGTGACAAGTGCTCAGATGGAACTTTTCCTTTAAGGAGTCTAAAAAGTAACAAAAGAGACTACTCTGGAAATCTAGACAGAGGGATTACCAAACCAATCGCAAAATTGCAGAATACTTTTTACGGTACGGCAGTCAATCTTCCCGAATGTTGTGTTCAATGCATTGCGATCGATAGGGCGGCAGACACGGCTTCCTATGGATAAAGGATATAGCCTATTGTGGTCTCCCAATATATACTCGACGGTACGTGGGTGCACAAGTCCATATTGGCACTTGTCGTCTCAAAGAGGAGGAATCACCCAACTAACAATGAAGGCGACTGTTACCAGGCTTTATGATGCCGGAATACGTCTCTAGCCTAGACTTCTAGATGTTGTGCATTAGGTTCCAAAGCGTTTTTATGTTCATTAAATTTGTTTTACAGTTGATCTTTCTTAAGAAATTTGCCTTTCAGGTTCACCGCGTGATGTAGATATACAATTCCTAAAATGCAATCTAAGATGATAAATAATCGTTTAATCTTTTTTTGCAATGAAAATCCTAGCTACTAAAGAAAGAGAGATGATATTCTTTCAACATAGAGCAGAGAGCACACACTAGATGCATTGTCCTAAATCAAACCAACAAGCAGTCTAAATGCAAATGCACATGCATGTATTTGTTTTCAGCTTTCTTAATGTGTGAATGAAAAGAAGAATGCTAAGTACAAATCTGAATTATCTTTTCAAAGCGACAGTACTAACAAATTTCTCTTCAAAAACGAAAGGAAGATACTGACGACACTTTGCGATTTTGAATTGAAAACTGCTTTCGGCACTTGAAAAACTACTAATTCAAATCAAATACAAGAGTAACTGTATAATTGACCATCAAGAACAATAGAATTCTTTTCTTTGACTGAAAACGACACTTGCGACACTTCCAAATCAAAAGACGACAGTTTGATTATGCTACTTTTTGTAAAAGAGAACTGTAAATGGCGCACAATACATAAAAACATTCACAATTATTTGTACTATGGAGGTGGAATGATGCAAAGGAAGGGAGTTTCCATAGTGGTATACTGATCACAGACAACAAAAGTCCTTAATAAAGCTAAAGACAGTGAACACAAAACCAAAATCTGAGAGTAGAAGAGGTCTTGTCTGATCAGCGCACCTGCAACACAAGGAAGGTGCGATGCAGTGCACCTACTACACACGGGAGGTGCGATGCATCCAAATTCCCAAGAGGAGAAAGTGCGGTGGTCCAGGGACGAGACTTCAACTTTGTTTCGGGTCATAGTTTGCAGCTCAGTTTAGGGATTTAGGCCGAGCAAGTGATGTTCAGTAAATATAAATCACAAGGGTTGACCTAATGAGGTTACTAGAGGCACCACTAGGGCAATTAGAAGGTTTGCAAATCTATTGTTCAGTTTATAAAAAAACCCTGGAGATAGACTGAAGCAACATTGATCTACTTTGCACTTGCATAACAACTGCAGTTCGAAGGCTAGCTGGCTTGACTTCAGGCTCCATCTGTAAGTTTATAAAACAAACAAATATAGACAAGCAAACAATCTATTCGCTCACCAGCGGAGTCGCCATTTTGTTATCGGGAAATCTAGTGTCCACTCAAAGCTGGTAATCCCACTAAGACTGGTAGCTATCTTAGAAACAAACAAACTAAAACTACTTTCGCTTTCCTTTATGAGAAGTAGATAAGAGGGGAAAAAAGGACACCAACCTCAGTTGGTTCCTTGCTTGGTTCCTCTCCCTTCTGACAGATCCTTGCTGCTTTTCCTTCATCTAACCAGCTTCAAAGAGCACCTGTGGAATCAAAGCAACATAATACTATCGAAGAATAGAGATCTACAATCATAAACAATATAGGACCAGATATATATTGACCACACAAATGAATATATCATCAAACATACAAGAATGTGGAGGAAAACTTGAATAGATTTATTAATATCAAGAATAGCAAAGAGGATTACAACCAATTGTTCTGACCCAGCGCCATCCTCCCAACATGAAAGCCCTTCTTCACCTCGTGAAAAGCTTAGATCACCAAACACTATGATATTCCACCAAGAAACCAATATCACTTCCTTACAAGATACAAAATTCCAGCCTCCGGATCTCTGGGATGAGGGATCCATATATAGATGATTGCAGGGGGGTGAGTCAGCTTCTGGGATTTTGATTACTGTCCTCTCTCTGATAGTTGTTGATTCCACTTGGAGATTGATGATCTCTTACTCATCCCTGGGTGAATTCAGAGAGGCAAGTGTCACAGGAGAAGTTTCTGTAAGATTCCATGATGATCCACCTTGCAAACTGTCTCTACCATTTGTCTACTCTCTCCCATCGCACCCTACAGAAGGGGTTTCCAGTATGCATTGCACCCTTTACACTGGGCAGGTGAGATGCATCGCACCCTCTGCATTGGGTAGTCTGTATGGTCCAACTTTTACCAGTTCTGAGCAGTTTTCTGTGGAGAACTTCTGGGAGATGATATAATCAGCTGACCTTGTTCCTTTAGGGTGTGAAGAAACACTTGTAGGGACTTAGGAGCCCTTGGTTTATTGACATGTATGATTGGGGTTGCAGTGCCCAAAAATGTCTATAACACCCTTATTTCTCTTGGAGGTATTACAAGACCACGGGAAACATTTATCATTACCTTTCTCAATAATGAAAGGATATTTGGTTTTGATGAGCTATTGTCTAGATGCACTCAAGAGTAAACCAGGTTGATGAAGAGAGATAAGTACTGCAATTGAAATGAACCTACTGCTTTCTCTGCACATGCTAAGAGGAGTGATCTTGGTCCATCTAATTCAAGGATACAGGGTCAAGGATCTAAGAAGGGATTCAAAGGAAAAGGCAAAGGAAGATGCTACAATTGCAACAATTTTGGCCACTATGCTAGAGAGTGTCCTCACAAGAAGAATCCTCCAAGGGACAACAACAACAATCAAAGAAAAAATAGGTATAACAATAAAGGAAAAAGGAATGCTCCTGCTACCCAAGAAGGAAATAATCGACCTCCCAAAAGGACAAGAAATGCAAGGTATGATGAAAATAATTTTGTAGAAAAAAAAATATGTGTTCTATCTAATTTCTTCTCTATCTATTGCCTCTCCTCGAGGTACCTTTGATCATTGATTAATTGATAGTGGAGCCTCAAGGAATTTCACTAGATATAAGGATGCCCTCTCAAACTTAGTTGAGAGGAGAACGAATCTAAAAATTATCCATGGAGATAATGCCACGTACCCATTGAAAGGGATATGAACTGTTACTCTTCACCTTAACTATGGTCAAACCATACATCTTTAGGAAGTCTTGTATGTTCCTGATTTGAATAATAATTTGGTGTCTATTTCTTCGATGGAAGACAAAGGTTTGAAGATAACTTTCATTTAAGGAAAGGTACGTGTATGACATAGGAACTTCAAAGATGATTTTACTCTTGGGTTTAGGGTTGATGGTATTTATCAAGTTGGTGGAATTCCTTTGGGAGCATTGGCAAGTGATACCTCTATTCAATGTGAGCTATGGCATCGAAGATTTTCCCACTTACATTAAAAATCCTTACCTAGGGTAGGGAAGATGGTCACATGAACGCCTAAGATTCATATGAACCATGAAGGAGTCTATCAAGTTTGTGAAGTTGGGAAACATACAAAGTTACCATTCCCTTCTAGTGAGAGCAAGAAAACTAATATTCTTCAATTGATCCATTTTGACCTGTCTGGTGCGTTGCCTGTAACTTCGTTAGGAGGATACTCATACTATGCAAATTTTGTGGATGACCTCCCACAAAACATGGATTTATTTATTTAAGAGTAAGGATAGAGTGTTAAAATGGTTATGTTCCTTCAAAGCATTAGTGGAGAATCAAACAGGAAAGAAGGTCAAGACATTGAGAACTGATAATAAAACCGAATATGAATATAATGAATTCAATGATTTTTGCAAATAGGCGGGAATTAAGAGAGACAATTTTTCTATATACTCTAGAGAAAAATGGTGTTGTTGAAAGAAATAATTAAACTATTGTGAAAGCTACCAGTGTCATGATCGACGATCAAGTTCTATCGAAATTATTGTGGGGAGAAGATGCTAACATTGTTTTATATGTTCAAAATTGGAGCCCTCATCAAGCTTTGGATTTCAAGACATCCAAAGAAGTCTTCACTGGTGAGAAAATTGATGTTTCTCATTTTAGAATCTTTGGTTGTCATGTGTATTTTCATGTCTAAAGAGAAAAGGAATAAGTTGAAATATTTTGGGATGAAAGATGTATTTGTTGGATACAATGAAAATTCAAAGGCATATAGAATTTATGTACCTGGACAAAGAGAATAAGAAGTAAGTAGATATCTTACTTTTGATGATGACACTTCCCTCAGGAAAGCCAAGGATCTCCCCATCTCAAGGAAGGATGATGATGCTACTGAAAAACAAGAAGAATCTCTGATGAATGAATCTATGCTCGATGTTTATAACCCGATGGATCCACTTGATCCACCTCCTTCTGATCCCTCTACCTCAAAGAAACGACCACTATGGCTCTAGGATACTCTTCAAGATGTAGAAAAACATTTTTCCCCTAGAGGAAAATTTTGAGCAAGTAATAAGCCTAACACATATCAAGGATAGTTGGCTTCCATGAATATTATCATTCAAGCTGAACCTTTCACTTTTGAATAAGTTGTAAAGAACCAGGTATGGAAGGATGCGATGGGTGAGGAGTATGAGTCAATCATGAAGAATGATGTATGGGAAGTAGTGCCTAGACCCAAGGCCAAGTATGTGGTCACTTCAAACTGAGTCTACAAAATTAAACATGGAGCTGATGGAAGTGCTAAAAAATATAAGGCAAGGTTCGTGGAACATGGTTTCTCTCAAAAGGAAGGAGTTGACTATGATGAAATATTTGCACCAGTTGCTCGATACACCACTATTCAATCCATAATTTCTCTTGTTGCCAATCAAGGATGGAGCCTACATCAAATGGACGTTAAGAATGCATTTTTGCATGGGTCACTTAAGGAGGATGTCTACCTGGAACAACCTCAAGGGTTTAAAGTACAAGATATAAAGACACATGTATGAGATTGAAGAAATTCCTATATGGGTTAAAGAAAGCCCCTATGGCTTGGTATGAGTGGATTGATAACTATCTTATGAAGCTTAGATTTACAAGGAGCTATCTTGATCCAAAATTATACTTCAAGGTTGAAAAGGAAATGCCACTTATTCCAGTCGTGTATGTCAATGATCTAATTATGACTGGTGAAAAACCTCTCATTTATCAATGCAAGAGCGAGTTGATTTCTGAATTCGAGATGAAGGATATAGGACTAATGCATTACTTCCTAGGTTTGGAGGTATGGAAAAATACAGGGGAGATTTTCCTTTCTCAAGGGAAATACATTGTGAAGCTCTTAGAAATATGTGGTATGATGGAATGCAAGTCTGTGTCTACTCCGATGGAACTAAATTTCAAGAAGCTATGTGGAAGTGTTGTTGGTACCAAATTGGAAAATCCTTCTGAATATAGAAAACTTTTTGGGGCCCGGATGTTCTTAGTGAACCCCTAACCAAACATATGCTTCATTTAAAATACTTCGAGTCAATTTGTGGTTGTCTTCATCATGTACATTGGGTTTTTGCAAAGAATCTTCTAAGATATCTTTGTGGCACTATAAACTATGGACTGAGATATACTACCAGGAATTTGAGGCTACATTGATATTATGATGTTGACTGGGCTAGCACTGTGGTGGATAGAAAAAGCACATCTGGATGTTGTTTTTCTTTGGGATCTGCTGCAATTTCATGGATGATACGAAAACAAAAATCTATTGCACTAAGCATTGCATAGGCTAAATATATTTCATCTAGTATGGCCTATTGTGAAGCTATTTGGTTGAGGAATCTCTTCAGTAATCTATTTGAGCATGTATTGGATACCACCGTCATTCATATCGATAACCAAAGTGTGATTCACCTTTTAGAGAATCACGTGTTCCACGACCGACCCAATCGTATTGATATCAGGTACCACTTTATTCAGGATATGGTACAATAGGGAGAAATAAGGCTCCAACACATCAAGATAGATGAATAAGTATTGACATCCTCACAAAGCCTATGGGAAAGGAAATTTTCTTAATATTCAATCAGAGACTTGGAGTCATGGAAATACCCTCTCATGAGGGTCCCACTTGAGTTGTACATTGAGCTCTGGGAGCTCCTAAGGGGACTGGGGTACTTCTTGGATCTATATGAGCACATGGTGAGTGGTTCACCATTCCTTGTGGAGTGCATGTCATAGCATGATTGAGAACAGGGTGAGTGGTTCACCTTCCCCTATAGAGGTCAATATTTGAGTACAAGGTGAGTGGTTCACCTTCCTATGTGGAGTTCACTTTTTGAGCATAGAGTGAGTGGTTCAACTTCCCCTATGAAGTATGCTATATAAAAACAGGGTGAGTGGTTCACCTTCCCCAGTGGATGCCCCAACATACATCCTACACATGCAATCTGGGACTCATGGGAAGTACCTCTCATCTGGAAAATGAGTTAGGAAAAGTGGATAGGGACCATTAGCACTGCCAATGGCCGTAAAGTATTGGCGTACTCCCTATGAATAATATGCATGATGTTCAACAAATTGATCACTATGGATCAAAACTGGAATGGGTTCTACTCCTATACATGAGGACTTACCTCTAGGTTATGGATGAGGGTGGTAGGGTCTTGTGACCCACCCTCCATGATATTTTCTTCTTGATCTATTTAGATATCAATCTTCAGGAGAGACAAGACAATTTGTAGAGACGGTACATGATGAGATTGATGACATAGTTGTGGATGGAAATTTGCAGGTGGAATTAATCCTTAGTTGAGAAGGAGTGTTAAATATGGAAACTAGGGATCAATTCAATCATTTGGAAGGATCCTTTTGATGACACACTTCACCCTTGAAGAGATCTTGATGGCATCATTCATCATTGGGAATTTTGGAATTTTTTTCTTCCTCCAAATGCTTCATTTTCATGTCTCTCAAGTTGGCTCCTCTTCATGTTGGCTCATGGATGAAAAGACATGTCTCTTGACCCCTCTCCAACCACTATAAATAGGGCTATATGTTTACCCCATTTGGCACATTCACATAACTCGATATATCTACTAAAGAAACTCAGACCTAAGGTAGAGGAAGAAGATGATTTTATGAGTCACGTGTGAAGGGTTTCCCTCTCTGTTGACCAACATTATCTCTCTCTATTGAATCTCATTGACCGAACACTCTCTCTCATTATTTGACCGAGTTCAGGAAGGATTTTTGGGGAGACTTCTTTGACCTAAGATCTTGGGAAAAAACATCGAGATTTTGAGCATCCTTCCATAGCTTTGAACCCCCTTGTTGACCGAAGGTCAACTATGCAACAATTGGCCAAATTTTAGAGACCTGTAACAGTTTGAAATTCAAACTTCTTGAGGCATTTCAGAGGTGACACTTTTCAACATTTGATTGGATTTTTTCTCATCTTTTGGATAACTATTGGTTGGGTTTTGTGGACCGTTTTATAGTTAAAGGCTTGAATTTGACTTCATAATCATTTTACATTATTAGATTTTCTCTCTTTGAATATTTGATATTTATCAAGAATAAAAGATCAGCCGTGTTTTCTTCTTATGGGTTTTTCCCTAACATTAACCTAAATCTATGTGTTCTCTTGTCTTGGCTTGTCTTGCGGCATTTACTGTTGATGTTCTATCTACAATTGTTGTCAATGGTTTTCTAAAATTGATGCTAAAGTGATTTATACCTAAGATCATCGTCATTTCTAATCTGAAGTGAATTTTTATTGGGCTAATAAAGACATTGAAGTAATTGTTGCAAGCATAGGACATAACATAAAACTTAACACTTCTTCAATTTCAATGGATTGACCTTTTCCAAAAAATAAACTCTATAATTATGTGCAATTACTATTGAGCATACACCACCATTTTGAAAAAGAATTATGCTTCTTCCTAACCAAATTCCCCACATCACAAATACTGAAAGAAATTTAAAAGAGGACAAACTAAATATCTGAACCAAGAACCAAAAAATTTCTTCAATGGAGTTCCCAAACCACCAACTTTTTATTTTTAGGTATGAAAAAACCCCTTTCCAAACAACCTTCACAAAGGGAAAAAATTAAAATAAATGGTAAATACATTCACTATTTTGATGACATAAAACACAAAGCCAAGACCTTCCTATCCTTGTTTTGTGAAAACATCCCAAGTGAGGATTTTCCTTTCAAGGAAAATCCTTAAAAAAATAAGATGACATTTCAAGTGTCGTTGACCCTTCCAAACTAAATTAAACCACCATTTTGAATCATAGGTCATATTTTGTTGAATCAAATCATCATATCCTTGTTTTTTCTGAAATAACCCCACATTTCTTATTTTAGACCAAGATAGACTCTCTTCTTCATCCCTATTTAAAAAAATACATATTTTCCCTGAAATCATCAAAAAAATATTCCATTCACCTATAAAAATGAGTGGGGTTAGTAAATCTTGAGCAGAATCCTAGACCTGATTATCAACACTTATGGGATTATCTCATCTGCAATATAATAAACACCATGAGAATATAGAATTTCTACCAGATCCATAGATTGTTTTTTCTTACCATCACACACAATCCAAAAATCTTGTCTAATTAATTCATTCCTGGCATTACCAATTTTCCACGTGATCCTTTTTTCCATAACGTATCTCCCTTGGACCACATTTCTACAAATCATTGACCTTTTCCTAGTCAATTTTGACTATTTTCTTAACCATACCTCCACCGACTTATCCTTTAGGTATTTTAACCTCATGATTGAGCTCCACATGTTGTTTTCAAAAAACATTTGTCATCTACTTTTGTAGCA
The DNA here is from genome assembly GCA_031772625.1 of Pinus tabuliformis. Taxonomy (NCBI): domain Eukaryota; kingdom Viridiplantae; phylum Streptophyta; class Pinopsida; order Pinales; family Pinaceae; genus Pinus; species Pinus tabuliformis. Next base: position 159,335,632 of record CM062809.1, on the reverse strand, counting down.
AGGGCTAAAGTGAACAACTCCATATTTCTTAGGCCCCAACCTCCAATTTTTTTTTGGAATTTCCAATCTTTCCCACTTCACCAAGGAAATTCCCATTTTTTCATTCTTGCCATTCCATAAAAAACTGAGCACTCAATTTCCTTATTGACATTAAAATAATTTTGGGAATTTGGCTAAGGTTAGCCAAAAAACTAGAATGCTCTCTATAACAGATTTCACTAGAATGAATGGACCTCCTAAAGAGAGCCATCCGTTCCACCAAATATTAATGTGCTTTTCCACCTTTCTCATAATCCAAAACCAATCAACTACTCTATAATTATTTGGTTTAAGGAAATATCCAAGATATTTAAAACCATCATTTAGCATACCAAAATTGAGAGGAAAAATACCTTTAATGGATTATAAATTCTCCTCCTCTAGGTTACTACTAAGACCAATTGATTTATCAAGGCTTACTTCCATGCCTATGGCATTACAAAAACAATCCAAAATTTCTTTAGATATATCCCATTCATCATCATTCCCTTGACCAAATAATATGTGTTGTCGCCACATGAGGGTTGGCTTCCAATCTTTTAATTCTTTCATTCTCCTTTGCTTCCATTATTAACCTACTTAAGCCTTCAATAGTGAGAAAAAAAAGAAAAGGAGACAAGGGGCATCCCTGCCTTATTCCCCTTGATGCCCTGAAGAATTCAGAAGGCTCACCATTGATAAGAACAACATAATTAGCAGATCAAATACAACCCAAGATCCAAGACACAACTTCAATTTTAAACCAATTTGTATTAAAACCAATCTTAAGAAAGACCAGTCCACTCTATCATATGCTTTTTTCAAATCAATATTCATCACCAAAGATGGAAAATTCTTAGCCTTGATTGTATGAATGACCTCCTATGTTGTCCGAATTGCATCATGAATATGAATGTTGTAGATAAAACCGAATTAAGCCGAGAACATGTGATTTGACAGACCAGCCTTCAACCTGTTAGCAATCAACGTAGAGATTATCTTGTATAGAGAATTGCATAGGGCTATCAGCCTAAAATCATTAAAAGACTAAGGCTTCACCATATTAGGAATTAAAGTAAGGAAAGTGGTATTAATATTTCCATAAACAAACCCCCTTCTTCTAGAATCCTCAACCACCTCTAAGATATATTTCCCCTCCAAATCAAAGAAGGAAAATAAAAACTTTCACCCCAACCTCTAGGTCCCAGACTTTGGCCTTTAGGAATCTTTTAAAGAATATTTAAAACTTCCTCCTTTGTAGTAGGTCTCCCTATCCAATCTAATTTTTCATCCATGAAGAATCGAGGGAAGTTTTGGACAATTTTAAATTGATCCATAATATTTATATGCCCACTATATTTGAGTAGTTTCTCATAAAAATTGGCCCTTTCTTATGCAATATCATCAAAGGAAGAAACAAATTTCGAACCATCCAATATAGAAATTTCCCAAATGTGGTTTACAACCCTTCAATGAATATCATACCTGTGGAATAACCAATTATTCTTGCCACCTTCAATAATCCAAGTGACTCGGATTTTAAGCTTTGAATATAATTCTTGTTCTTGTAAAAATCCTGCTTCATTTTATTCCAGTTCTCTAACATGTTCTTGCTCATAACCAGTTGAAAGGTTGTCTCCTCAAAGATGTAGATTTGAAATTTTCTCCTCTATATTATCCAAGGGGCCATAATTCTCCTCCTTTTTCTTTTTTGACCATTTGCATATAGCTTCCTTCAAAGTTTCTAAATTCATAGTAAATTGATCCATAGTAGGTACTCTACTTGACCTATCTATATGTTTCCAAACTGAAAGAACAAGAACCCTGAAATTAACATCATCAAGCCATCCTCTATCATTACATATATCATATTTTTTCTATATTTACAACTTTTAATTAACTATTTGAGTTTTCTTTTCATCAAAATTCTATTTTTATGCTATTACAACACACTACCCTACAAAACTTGTATTTTCATCAGATGCAAATCAAGAGACAAGGAAAGACAAGTAGTAGGTGGTCCTCATGGACTTTTTGGCCCCAATGATTGGTCCTACCTAAGGTGTGATGATATTAACTAGGCTAAGAGAACTAAGTGCAATGTCTACAACACTAATAAACCTTCAACCAACCATTTGGTGCAATATTATATTCCTATGGCGAGAATCTGTTCACTAGGCAAGAGATGGGATAAATCAATCTAGTTTTACTTTGAATTTGTACACTATTAGAGGGTCCATATGTCCTAAATTTTGAACCTAGGTTCTATAATGCCAAGTATAGGGACCCTTCCTATGTACGCCATTTACATTTTTATTTAAATATATAAACCAAGAAACACAACACAAGATACTAACACACAAATTATTATATGCAGGGTGCCATGTTCGCATTTTTATTAGCAAATAAGTTGTACATTCTAAGTTAATGAATTACAAAGTAATAAGAAAATTAAGGTTTCCTTTTACAAATAACCATCCATTGAATAATGACAACCAACATGAGAATCATATAATAATTAAAGGCACATAAACCAACCATCCATAAATTTACAAATATATATCATATCCTTAACTTTTACAGTACGATAATTATTTACAACAAATAAGCATGTAGGAGAAATTTCAAAAACTAATGATATTGTGCACCAAAGGAAATGGAGTTTCAATCTCAGGTCCAATGATTATTGTGCTCCCTTGATGTAGTCATTGTACATGTGTGGATATTTTTGCATCTTAACTAAATTTTTTCGACTCACCAGTTGATCTCCCAGCCTGCTCCTTGGGTACTCTTCTTCCCTATGAACCCCCAAGATGTGATGCAGTTGTAAAGTAGAGGAAGTACACTAGCAAGTGGAGAATAACACTTTGGCTCAAGAGTTCCCACTACAAGAGCCTCCACTTTTCCAAACTCAATATAGAACTCAATAGTCACTGTCAAAATAGCATTAGGAAATTCATCCAATAGTAGAGAAAAAAGGTTCATTTCTCTCATAGATTTCTCCTTTTTTATAGGAGGCTTCATAAATGAAAATTGTCACTTCACGCATGTTAGAGTCGGTCTGGTCAGTCCTCCATCAGAGATCAAAACTCTTTATGCATTTCATTTTTAGGTGTCTCACTCCATTCACTCAGCTGCATTCCACTAGGGGGCATGCCATGATCTGACAGAGAAAGTCATGCTAGTCATTTCCCCTCATGTCTGGCTCTTGTTGGCTTGTCTTTGTGTCAAATAATCAAAAAGTCCATAACAGTCAAGGTCTGGTCCTTCAACGGGCAAAGGTTATTTTTGGTCATTAGGTCTAGGGGTTGATCAATTTGGTCTTTAATATGTCCAGTCAAGCTATGCAGGCCAGAGGGATGTTCTTGCAAAGTAATGATCCGCAGAGTTTCATCATCATGATGATAGACTTCGACTATTCTTTAAAACTCTGTTTTGAAGAAAAGTCAAATAATGTCATTTGTGACAAAATGTTCAAAAAGAGTCGACAGTTGATTCCTTTAGGTGCAGTCATGATTCCCGTGACCAGATGCTCTGTCATGCAATCCCTGCAAAAAGTGTCGAAAATTTCATCGTTTGAGCCAAAATTTCAGAGGAAAAGTGAAAATCAGGGTTATATTAAAATCAGTGAAAAAGTGTTGAACAGGACATTAGAAAAGTGGGTTTTTAAAAAAGTAAATTTAAAACATCACTACCAAGGCTATATATACAAGTGTTCATCAAAATCAAAAGTCATTGTGCTAATCCAAGCCTTGGAGAAACGTTGCAAAGGGTGTGAGTGTGCATCGTGCATGTTTGAGTGAGTTGGAGGCAGTTTCAAAGAGCGCGGCGCATATACTCAGGGGCGCGACACACTCACCGGGCGTGGCACACACAGAGCCCGCCCACAGTTCAAAATTACCACTGGTGCGACGCACTCAGAGCGCGCGACGCACTGGGCTTTGCGCGCGGTGCACAGGGCAAAACGCCCAGAACTTTGCCAAATCGCCTCAAATTTTTTGTGGAGCTCTTCTATTTGCAAGGTAGGCTACCTAAATTCAATTGTGCACCAATTTTTATGGGTAATATGATGATTTTATGCCTGTAATAAAATGCAAAAAAATTTCATAAAGCAAACACAAAGAAGACACCAAAGAAAACCATTATGCTAGGGTTTGTGCTACAGTGATATTGCTGCCAAGGTTATTCTTCCTACCCTACCCCTATTCCTTATTCCCCTATGCCATTGTCCCCATAATCACTACCCTAACACTACCAAAATCATACTCCCTTTCCCCTCTTCCTTTTTCTAAATAAATACCAAACCCTACCTTACAAACCCTAAAACCTTACCTTGCCCAAAACACAAAACCTACCCTATCAAAATACCCCAAAACCCCCTATATATCCCTAAACAAAATTCTCCTATAAACCCCTATTCCCATTATATTATCCCCCTCCTAATCATCCCTTTTTAATTGTCCCCTTGGTGGCAGATTGTCAAAGCAAACTCCAGCTTCACTATAATCAAAGGGCGGCCTAAATTCAGTTTACAAACAACAGTCATGGCATCCGAGGTTTCATCAGAATATGAGGAGGAGACCCATAGTGATACAACTTTAGGAGAACAGGCCCCTAGGAGACATCACCGGAGTGGCAAACATGTTAGAGATGAGCCAAACACCCTCACCGAGTTACAGGCATGCCCTCTTGCTATGTCATGTTTCTAGCACTTAGCATGTTTCGAATTTTTTCAAAGGGTGGAAAATGTCAGAGTTCATCATGAGTTGGCCCGTCTTTTTGCACTTCACCTACATGGAGGTCAGTCTATCTTGGCTGGGGTCACTTTCACATTGACACTCGAAGCCATATCAGTGGCAACAGGCATATCAAATGTTGGAGAATAGTGGCATAAGAAGAAGAAGGTGGAGAGGCATCATTATGAGCCTTACATTAAGGCCAGTTGTTTGAGTCAGCTCACGAGAGTTTTCCCATTCAGATTTTTGAGAGATGAGTATGCTCCGCTCATGAAACTAATCATGAAATACTTCAGTTGTTAGGGGAGGTTTTCTTGCCTTTATGCCTATCACATCAGGTTTCCCATGCACTTTACCAGGGTGCGAATGATGAACCTCCCATTTTTCATCTGCGGGAACATAGAGAGGATGAAAATTTTCATGCAGCACAATACCCCTCGACAGCAGCTCAACAGTGTTTATCACTTTGCTCTTATCCAGATTTTGGTGGACCATCAGTTGGGATTGTAGGGTATTTCTTGAGAGGAAATCATCTCCAGTGACTTCTTCAGCGCTCCACAGGTAGTATCATAGGCAGAGCATGAGATAGGTGGCCCATCTCATCAGTATGAGCGACATGAGACTGCTACTATGCCAGTATACATCACCTATCAGAGAGACAGTAAACCCTTATTTGCAGCAGCAAATCGAGTGTTATCTCCACCCCGGGTGTAAGGGGCCTCGCTTCCGACATCGGCATCACATGAGCAGGGCAGAGGTAAGGAGCCAGTGTAGGAGGAAGGGCCATCAGGTGAACGAGAGACCGAATTCGTTCTCCTCCATGATGATGAGACAGATGCAGAACCAACAAATGTAGAGCTTACATAGATCATCCGGGAGCAGCAATCAGTGATTGAGTCCTTATCCCTTAACTTGGAGAGGGCCAAGTGGAACATGAAGTACCTGGAGTAGAGAAACAAGCAGCTTGAGGATCAGCAGGCGATTATTGAACTGTAAAACATTCGTGAGCATCGCCAAGCTGCTCAAAGGAGAAGAGTTGAGCTCACATCATTAGAGCAAGAGATCAATGAGGATCGCGAGGCCCATGTCAAGAGCGTGAAAATGCACTTGGAGAGGCTGCTGGACAAGGCTGATCAGGACCTTGCCTTACTGAGACACATGGCTTATCGTTACAGGACACGAAACATGAGTGCAAGGGCCCAGATAAGGAGCTTGAAGGCGAAATTGAGGAAAGCAACAAGAAAGGAAAAAGAGGCAAAAGAGCAAGATCGGCTTCGAATCTTGGCTGAGGCTTCCTTGGCCCATCATAACACCCCATAGGGAACCTCTAGCCCAAATTTCAAGAAATTTGGGGAATTTTTGGTCACATGACAAATTTTTGGGCAAAAAACAGGGTTTTTCTCCCTGTGGCGCGACGCTAAAATTCTAGAGCTCCAAATGAGGAATGGTTTGCATTTTTGGATTCAACATGGAAAATCATGACTAATGGTGCATGGACAAAATTTTTTGGCAAGAGATGAGTCTCCAAAAGGTCAAAAAACACCCAAAAATGGCCTCTCTGCCACGTTTTTGACACACAGGAAGCAATCTTGGGAGAATGAAGATTTGGAGGGGCAAATGAGCACCAAATTCAAAAATTCCAGTGGGGTTAAAAAGTAGACAGGACAAGATTTCCAAAAAGCCCATTTGGGCACATTTTGGACACCTAAAAGTGCCCCAAAATAGGGCCCAAAGTAGCGCGGCGCATAGAGAAAATGGCACGGCGCACAGAGGAAAAATTGCCCAATTTGCTTCCGTTTCGCGAAATTTCGGTTCGCGACTTCTCCAAGTGGGCCTGCTCATCTACACTTCGGTTTTTTGACACCAAAGGCAGCATTTAAAGTGTTTTTCTCCAGATTTGCTTCTATCCAAGTGGCGAAGGAAGGCAAACAGTCACCCAAGCCAAATGTCATGTTTGTAGCGCTGCACCTGTAGCTGATGGTTGGCTCTCCATCTCTATTTTGCAATGATTCGAGTAACTCCCCAACCCTTGGGTGTTGTATCTCTTCCTTACACATTCTATATATTGTATGCAAACTATTTGCAAAGGGTTGGTTGGCTTGTAACTTCTGGGAGACTTGTGGAAAAAGAACTCTGTTTCTTCACTGTGTAATTTTGACAGAGAATTAATGAAAGGCAGTGGCTCTGTTTCATGAGATTCTTGTGGTCGTGAGTGTAGCAAATGTGTCTCTTATGTTTTCATATGTATTTCGTTATGTTTCATAATTCAATTCATGTTCATTTCTAGTGAAATTTTCTGAGTGAGATTAGGTAGAATTCAATTTTATTGCTCTGCCTGTGGGAAAATTTCATGTTCAGTGTTTTTCTTCCGTTGAAAAAGATTCATGTAACTATGCCCTTTTCACTTTCTTCAGCAATCTATTCATTCCGCATTACCTCAAACTAAATTGCTACATTTTCGCCTGCCTTGCCTCATGGAATAATCTGTGCCTTTGTATTAAATTCTCTGTTCTTTACTGAGCGTTGGTCCCATACCATCCTAGAAGCTCAGTCATTCATAAAATTTGTTTCTTGTATCCATATTCACTTACTAGCCTAAGATCAATATTTCATTGTAAGTCATCTCAGACCGTTTTTTTCTTACCTATTCACTAAGCGTGACTAGGAGAGAGCCCTCTCCTGTTCTGGTAGGGCTAGCTACCAGACTGAGCGTGGTTTGTGGTTAACCTGATTTTGCCTTCCCTCAGCCTAAGGCAGATTTAGGTGCTAACATAGTAGCGACTCCACTGGGGACAAAACTGAAATCAAATCCCCTTATTTCATAATAATTCTAAGCTTCCGGATGATGAGCTTAGGATTGGAAAGGCTGAGTAAGTTGGTTGTGTCCTGTGATTTTTCTCAATAGCACACTGGCTTCGAGACGATATACCAAAGCCAATCCAGACTCGAATCCTCCTCATATCTACGAAAACCCCAATTTGATTCCGAGACTCCTTCGTCAAGAAAGCACCATAACTCCCGTGTTCAAATCCCATTCATGTCCCGACATTTTTGAGTATCTTGAAGAGCTTGAGTTTGACCAACGGTTTGAAATATCATTGTTTGAGTCCAAGTCCGAAAGGGTTGTTGACTATACTGTTCCCAATCCTCAATTTCTTGTAGACCTCGAAACAGAAAGAGCTAATAGGTTAATTGATAATTATATTGCAACAAAGCCCCAAACTCCAACTGCTAGCCCCTTGCAAACTGTGCACACTCCTCCAACACCTCCAAGGCCAAATCCACCGAGAATGATGGCTGCCCATTTTGCACCCCTTGTTCTGCCCCAAGTTCTAGATGATATGCCAGTGGATTATCAAAGTAAAATCCCGTTTTTTGATGGCACTCCTAACAGCATTACTGCTCAGCAACATGTGGACAAAATGGCAGACTTCTATGAACTCCATGAGATCGATGCAGAGAACGTGGCAATGAGACTCTTTGTACAGACATTTGCGGGTGATGTGAGGAAATGGTTCAGAGGTTTTCCGGCAGCAAGCATCACTACCTTGGCCAAATTACAAAGACAATTTTTAAATTGATGGGAAGTGAAAAAGAATCCCCTTCAAATTCTGGCTGAATATGAACAAATCAAACGAAACGCTGGTGAGTCGATCCAAGATTATTGTGTTAGATTCAATACAGTTTATAACGAGATTCCAGATCATCTAAAGCCACCTGTGGGACTGGCTATGATGAAATTTCTGGATGGATTTGATGCTGATATGGCCTACCAATTAAGAGAGAGAGAACCGGCCACAATGGAAGACATGCAGAAAATCGCGGTTAGCATTGAAGCGAATCTGCTATCCAAGAGAGCTAGAGCGAAAGCAGAAAAGAAAATCACTGTGAAAGAAGAGTTTCTTCAATGGATCAACTACTCAAAAAGGTAGAGTAGATGCTTGAAAGGGTGAAGCTCGACAATCCTGAGCCACAAGTTAGAAATCCTAACTTCCGTGGCCTGCAGCAGCCACAATATAGAATAAGACAGAGAGATCAGCGAACCCAAGAGCAGACAACACAACAGCCGGTACAAACACCTTTGCAACAGAATTTTATGCATGGACCGGAGTCAGATGAGGACGGGAATGTAATAGGCGAAGAAAACCACCTCTTTACTCTAGATGATCTGCCTACTTACATTACCAAAGAAGAAGAGTGTGCGGTGAGTTCAGCTGAACACAAAGACACGAATTTCATTCTAGCTAGTGACATTGTTTTAGAAGAAGAACCAGAGGAGTATCAAAGGGGGTATATGAATGCTCTGCCCGCACAGCAGCAACGATATTCACTTAGAAACAGAGATGTGCCAGCCAAACCAATTCAGAAAAAGAAGGAGGTTGAAACAGCAAAAAATGATTCATCAGCTACACAAAAAAAAGGAAAAGAGGTGGTTGGTCTGGAGAGCAGCAAATCACAATTAGCAGAACAATCACAGTAGCAAGCTGCATCAAAGGAAAAAGAAAAGAAAGAGATCCCAGTCAAAGAGGTAGAAAAGACTCCCGCTTTTAGCTTAGAGAATGAGATTTCTAAGTTAAAGGTATCCATCCCCTTGACTGAAATAATGAAGAACAACAGTTATAGAGGACAGATTTCTAAAATGTTGAATTTAGGCCCAATGTCCGACATGGTAAATGTAGAAGATGATCAACCTGAAATGATTTTTGGACCAGCATCGAATGGTGAGTCTCCTGACAGCGATGTGCCACCCTTCTATATCAATTTAAGATTGCATGATTTTGTGTTACATAATGCCATGTTTGATTCTGGAGCTTCTCACAATCTCATGCCCAAGGCTATCATGGATAAGCTCGGTCTGGACATCACCCGACAGTACCACGATCTCTATTCATTTGATTCTAGCAGAGTGAGGTGTATAGGACTCATCAAATACTTGGTTGTGAGTTTGGATCAGCTTCCCATGAAAAATGTTTTGATGGATGTGGTGGTAGCAGATATTCCTCCAAGGTTTGGCATGCTTCTTTCCAGGTCTTGGGTAGCGAAATTGAAAGGGACACTACAGCTAGATTTCTCCTATGCAACAATCCCGGTGTTTGGACAAATGAGGAAATTATGTCAGGAATAAAAAATGAAATATATGATCACAAGCAAGGAGAAACCTATAAATCATCCAATTAACTATGTACATACAGTATGGGGGTTTACGCAGTGCATTATATTAGATATCATTTTGGGATTCAACTGCGTTAAGTAAGTCATTCACGTATGACCATTTCCATGAGAGGTAGTCGTAACTGACTAATTTCTCATGATTTTTGAATAGTTCACTTAGCACTCATTGCATTGGGTGATGCTCACAGGGGTGAAGAAGTGGGATTGAAACTAGTGAAATGAATCACATAGCGTCAATCATCACTTCCGGGGCTTGCACCCGGTAACCAGGACTTCCCAGGAGGTCACCCATCCCAGAACTCCTCTGGCTCAAGCGCGCTTAAATACGTACATACAGATTTAGAGTCTTTTGTTTTGTTTTCAGATAGTTTAAATGATATAGATAGTCAGATAGTAGAAGCAGATGATATTCCAGAAATAACAGAAAATTTCAAAGAAATTTTGAAGAAAGAAGGACAAGAAAAGCAGAAAAATGTTGGGCAATCAGCTGAAAGTAATGGACAACAAGCAGACAAGGCACAACAAACAGATTTCCAGCACTTACGAGAGGAGGGATAAGGCTTGTGGACCATGGATTTTGATGGAGCAGTAGGAAATGATGGCGCTAGAATTGGAATTTGGGTACGCAGTCCTTTCTCCACCCCAAACAAAGTGCCTAGCAGCGTGAGGTTTTGCTCTTACAAGCTGGCCTTTGAGTGTTCAAACACTGAAGCTAAGTATGAAGCTCTGATTGCTGGCCTGAAGATTCTTAGAAAGCTGAATGCTAAAAGGATTTCGGTATATGGAGACTCCAAATTGGTAATAAAGTAGGTCAGAGGCGAGTATCAAGCAAAGCATCCTAGGATGCGGGCCTATCGTAATGCAGTTTTAGACATATTAAAATTATTTTCAGAATACACCTTGACATGTGTGCCTCGTATACACAATAGTATTGCTGATGCTCTTGCCAAGGTAGCTAGTAGTTTGAAGATCCCCATGAACTCCAACAATAAATTTGAAATCCATATCAAGCATCATCCAACCATTCCAGACAATCACTGATATTAGCAAGTGTTTCAAGATGATGAGGATATTAAGGATTCTCTGCAAAACAAAGGCAAGTTTAAAGAAACCTCAATTGATGTAGAAAACGATGATGGCAAAGGGAATGGTACAGATGAAGTGCAGATCAATGAAATGGACGTGTTGCAGCTAAAGAATAACATTATTCCTAAAGGCTTGATACCTCTAGAAGAACTTTTTGATCAGGATGATGTAGCCCGCAAGCCAACATTACAGCCAATAGAGAAGGGTGTAGAAGAGGTCAACATCGGAACAACTGCCAATCCTAAGTTGGTAAAACTGTCTAAAGCATTGCTGCCAAAGATCAAGGACAAATATATCAGTTTGATGGCCTCATTTGCAGATGTGTTTGCTTGGGACTATTCTGATTTAAAGACCTATGATACCAATATTATTCAGCACACAATACCCATCAAGCCCAATCAAAAACCATTTAGACAGAAGCTGAGAAGGATAAATCCAAAATTGTTGCCATCTATTGAAAAGGAGGTAAACAGGTTGTACAAGTCAGGTATCATTGTGCCCATCAGGTTTTCAGATTGGATCTCAAATTTAGTGCCCGTACGAAAGAAGACCGGTGAGATCCGCCTATGCATTGATTTCAGAAATCTAAATAAAGTCTCATTGAAGGACAACTATCCACTGCCCAAAATGGACCATATCCTTCAGTGAGTAGTGGGGGCATCTCGTATGTCACTGCTTGATGGTTATTCCGGATATAACCAAATTTATGTCCATGAGGATGACCGAGACAAGACAACATTCACCACTCCATGGGGAGCCTTTCATTATGCCAAAATGCCTTTCGGTTTAAAGAATGCAGGTGCCACATTTCAGCGTGCAATGAACTTGGCTTTTGTGAATGAGAAGGATGTGTTTTTGGTGGTGTACCTGGATGATTTGACGGTGTTTTCCAATTCTGATGAAGAGCACATGCATCATATAAAAATTGTCTTTCAAAAGTGCAGAAAATATGGTTTATCGTTGAATCCTAAGAAGAGCTTGTTCGCCCTGGAGGAAGGCAAATTGCTCGGTCATATTATTTCAAAGGATGGCATTCGTATTGACCCATCACGTGTGCAAGCAATTCAACAAATTGATCTGCCCTGGAATAAAAAGGAGATACAATCGTTCAATGGTAAGATGAATTTTCTGCGTCGCTTTGTACCTAATCTTGTTTAACACTTAAGAGAGATGACCAACATGCTCAAGAAGGACAGCCAAGTGAAATGGACAGAGGAGGCGATAAAATCTTTCAATTTGGTCAAATTGGCCCTTTCTTCAGCTCCAGTTCTAGTCAGCGCGGACTACACTCAGGATTTCATATTGTTTTCATTTGCTTCGGAGCACACTATGGCAGCGGTATTATTGCAGAAAAGAGATGATCATGAAAGACCCATTGCATTCTTCAACAGGGCTATAAGAGATGCAGCTTTAAAGTACAACATCATTGAGAAGCAAGCCCTGGCATTGGTGAAGGCATTGAAGGATTTCCGGGTATATATTCTACATTGTCACATTCTGGCCTATGTTCCTAACGCTGCTGTAAAAGATGTTTTAGTGCAGACCGATTCGGAAGGAAGAAGAGGCAAATGGATTGCAGCCTTGCTGGAATATGATGTGGAAATAAAGCCCACAAAGCTGGTCAAAGGACAAGGGTTGGCAAAGTTAATGGCTGAATCAAACTTGCATGCCTTGGACATAAATCTGATCGCTGCCATGTCTGATGAGAACGAGGAAATATCATCCATTTAGGTATCCGAAATGTTTGCTCTGTCCCCATGGTATTCAGATATAATATATGTGCTAAAAAATCTATCACCACCGCTCGGCATGACTAGAAATAAAGCGAGAACACTCAAGTTGAAGGCTGCCAAGTTTTGCATTCTAAATTCTATGCTGTATTGGAAAGATCCCGGTGGCATTTTGTTAAATTGTTTGGTGGAAGAGGAGGCAAGGAAAGTCATGGAAGATTTCCACAGAGGAGAGTGTGGTGGTCACCTTTTTTGGAAGTCAACATCGAACAAAATTTTGAGAGCAGGGTATTATTGGCCTACATTGTTTGCCGATGTGTAGAAGATGGTCAAGCGCTGTCATAAATGTTAGATTTTCGAAGGAAAACAAAAATTACAGCCTTTGCCACTTAAGCCTATTGAGGTGAGCGCTCCTTTCCAGCAGTGGGGGTTGGATTTCATTGGGGAAATTCATCCCGCTTCTTCCAAACAGCATAGATGGATCCTTACAGCGACAGACTATTTCATAAAATGGAGTGAGGCATCTCCCACCAGACAAGCTACAGATATGGTAATCATTTCATTTCTTGAAAATAACATCTTGTCTCGCTTTGGTTGTCCGAATAAGTTAATCACTGATAATGCAGCAGCTTTCAAATCCAAGAGGATGGTAGAATTTTGTCATAAATATCACATCATTTTGGGTCACTCAACTGCCCATCATCCACAAGGCAATGGATTGGCGGAATCTTCGAATAAATCATTAATCAACATCATCAAGAAGCTGCTAGAAATAAATAAAAAGAGCTGGAATAAGAGGTTGGTCCATGCGCTTTGGGCAGATCGGATCAGTCAAAAAAAATCCATTAGTATGTCACCGTTTGAGCTTGTTTATGGAGTTGACACAGTATTTCCCACCTCTCTCGCTGCCCCGGTAGTCAGACTTCTTCAGGAGGCAGGAAGTGAAGAAGATCCCATGCAGAGAAGGTTGAATCAAATGGTCCACTTGCAGCAGACAAGAGAAGAAGTTTTCAAGAACACATCCAAATTGCAGGAGAAAATAAAGAAAATCTATGACAAAAAAGCAAAGGAAAATAGATTTCAGTTGGACGATGTGGTGCTGAAGTGGGATGCAAGGAATGAAGAGAAAGGTAAGCACAGAAAGTTCGAGAATCTTTGGAAAGGTCCTTTCAAGATTACAACATATAGGGGTCAGAATGCCTTTCTTCTGAAGGAAATGAACGGGGAAGATTGTCCTGGAGGGTCGATCAATGGTCGGTTGCTCAAGCGGTACCATTGCTGATTTATTAACGCTACTTCCACTGTCATTGTAAATACCATTTTTATTTCAGTTTGGTTTCAGTCTGTCAAGTTAGTTTTTGAGTCATTTCAATGTCAAGTATGAGTCAATTTCTTGGTCATTTCAGTTTCATAAATAAGTCAAAGTCCTGTGTTGTAGTCGAAATGATGACTCCATAGCCCAATGGATGAAGGCACTATCTGCTCTCCCAAAGATCTGTCGTTCTTGGCACCTCCAAGGAGCTACCATCCCCCATTGGAGCCAATGTTAGAGTCGGTCTGGTCAGTCCTCCGTCAGAGACCAAAACTCTTTATGCATTTCATTTTTAGGTGTCCCGCTCCATTCACTCAGATGCATTACGCTAAGGGGCATGCCATGATCTGACGGAGAAAGTCATGCTAGTCATTTCCCCTCATGTCTGGCTCCTGCTGGCTTGTGTCTTTGTGTCAAATAATCAAAAAGTCCATAACAGTCAAGGTCTGGTCCTTCAATGGACAAAGGTCATTTTTGGTCATTAGGTCTAGGGGTTGATCAATTTGGTCTTTAATATGTCCAGTAAAGTCATGTAGGCCAGAGGGATGTTCTTGCAAAGTAATGATCCGCAGAGTTTCATCATCATGATGATAGACTTCAACTATTCTTCAAAACTCGGTTTTGAAGAAAAGTCAAATAGTGTCATTTGTGACAAAATGATCAAAAAGAGTCAACAGTTGATTCCTTCAGGTGCATTCATGATTCCCGTGACCAGATGCTCTGTCATGCAATCCCTGCAAAAAGTGTCGAAAATTTCATCGTTTGCGCCAAAATTTCAGAGGAAAAGTGAAAATCAGGGTTATATTAAAATTAGTGAAAGAGTGTTGAACAGGACAATAGAAAAGTGGGTTTTTTAAAAATTAAATTTAAAACATCACTACCAAGGCTATATATACAAGTGTTATCAAAATCAAAAGTCATTGTGCTAATCCAAGCCTTCGAGAAACGTTGCAAAGGGTGTGAGTGTGCATCGTGCGTGTTTGAGTGAGTTGGAGGCAGTTTCAAAGAGCGCAGCGCATATACTCAGGGGTGCGGTGCACACAGAGCCCGCCCACAGTTCAAAATTACCACTGGTGTGACGCACTCAAAGTGTGCGGCGCACAGGGAAAAACACCCAGAACTTTGCCAAATCGCCTCAAATTTTTTGTGGAGCTCTTCTATTTGCAAGGTAGGCTACCTAAATTCAATTGTGCACCAATTTTTATGGGTAATATGATGATTTTATGCCTGTAATAAAATTCAAAAATTTTTCATAAAGCAAACACAAAGAAGACACCAAAGAAAACCATTATGCTAGGGTTTGTGCTACAGTGACATTGCTGCCAAGGTTATTCTTCCTACCCTACCCCTATTCCTTATTCCCCTATGCCATTGTCCCCATAATCACTACCCTAACACTACCAAAATCATACTCCCTTTCCCCTCTTCCTTTTGCTAAATAAATCCCAAACCCTACCTTACAAACCCTAAAACCTTACCTTGCCCAAAACACAAAACCTACCCTATCAAAATACCCCAAAACCCCCTGTATATCCCTAAACAAAATTCTCCTATAAACCCCTATTCCCATTATATTTCCCCCCTCCTAATACTCCCTTTTAAATTGCCCCCTGGGTGGCAGATTGTCAAAGTAAACTCCAGCTTCACTATAATCAAAGGGCAACCTAAATTCAGTTTACAAACAGCAGTCATGGCATCCGAGGTTTCATCAGAATATGAGGAGGAGACCCACAGTGATACAGCTTCAGGAGAACAGGCCCCCAGGAGACATCATCGGAGAGGAAAACATGTTAGAGATGAGCCAAACACCCTCATCGAGTTGCAGGCATGCCCTCTTGCTATGTCATGTTTCCAGCACTTAGCATGTTCCGAATTTTGTCAAAGGGTGGCAAATGTCAGAGTTCATC
The DNA here is from genome assembly GCA_031772625.1 of Pinus tabuliformis. NCBI lineage: Eukaryota > Viridiplantae > Streptophyta > Pinopsida > Pinales > Pinaceae > Pinus > Pinus tabuliformis. Next base: position 159,319,671 of record CM062809.1, on the reverse strand, counting down.
ATGAGTTGGCCCGTCTTTTTGCACTTCACCTACATGGAGGTAAGTCTATCTTGGCTGGGGTCACTTTCACATTGACACTCGAAGCCATATCAGTGGCAACAGGCATACCAAATGTTGGAGAACAGTGGCATAAAAAGAAGAAGGTGGAGAGGCATCATTATGAGACTTACATTAAGGCCAGTTGTTTGAGTCAGCTCATGAGAGTTTTCCCGTTCAAATTTTTGAGAGATGAGTATGCTCCACTCATGAAACTGATCATGAAATACTTCAGTTGTGAGGGGAGGTTTTCTCGCCTTTATGCCTATCACATCAAGTTTCTCATGCACTTTACCAGGGTGCGAATGATGAACCTCCCATTTTTCATCTGCGGGAACATAGAGAGGATGAAAAATTTCATGCAGCACAAGACCCCTCGATAGCAGCTCAACAGTGTTTATCACTTTGCTCTTATCTGGATTTTTGTGGACCATCAGTTGGGATTGTAGGGTATTGCTTGGGAGGACTTCATCTCTCGTGACTTCTTCAGCGCTCCACAGGTAGTATCAGAGGCAGAGCATGAGATAGGTGGCCCATCTCATCAGTATGAGCGACATGAGACTGCTACTATGCCAGTATACATCACCTATCAGAGAGGCAGTAGACCCTTATTTGCAGCAGCAAAGCGAGTGTTATCTCCACTCAGGGTGGAAGGGGCCTCGCTTCCGACATCGGCATCACATGAGCAGGGTAGAGGTAAGGAGCCAGTGCAGGAGGAAGGGCCATCAGGTGAACGAGAGACCGAATTCGTTCTCCTCCATGATGATGAGACAGATGTAGAACCAACAAATGCAGAGCTTACAGAGATCATCCAGGAGCAGCAATCAGTGATTGAGTCCTTATCCCTTGTGTTATATACATAGGGGGGATAATATGGGGTACCAAGGGAGGTAACCAAGGTAATAATGTAATAATGGGATGGGCCATAGTAATAAATAAGGTGGTTAACCCATATCATGTAAGGGACCACAAGTAGTTAATAACAATGTAATGGGCCCATGGTATTAGTTTGATGGTATGAGGGAACCATGGTAATGATCCATGGTATTGTATGTATGAGGCCTATATAGAGGCTAGAGACTCCAAGTGGAGGAATAGTGAAGGATTTTTGTATGAACAGGCATATGGCTTGTGGAGTGTTCTCCTTCCTTAAGGAGTGAATATATGGTGTTACCCTACCTTAAGGGTTGAATCAATAAAGAAGCACTTCTATCTATTTTGATCTTGTTATTATTGGGTATATTTGTTATTTCTCATATATTCTGGGTTAGATCTATAACACCTTGACTTGGAGAAGTCCAAGTGGAACATGAAGTACCTGGAGCAGAGAGACTAGCAGCTTGAGGATCAACAGGCGATTATGTAGCTGCAAAACATTCGTGAGCATCGCCCAGCTGCTCAAAAGAGAAGAGTTGAGCTCACATCATTGGTGCAAGAGATCAATGAGGATCGGGAGGCCCATCTCAAGAGCATGAACATGAACTTGGAGAGGCTACTGGACAAGGCTGATCAGGACCTTGCCTTACTGAGACACATGGCTCATCGTTACAGGACACGAAACATGAGTGTAAGGGCCCAGATAAGGAGCTTGAAGGCGAAATTGAGGAAAGCAACAAGAAAGGCAAAAGAGGAAAAAGAGAAATATCGGCTTCAAATCTTGGCTGAAGCTTCCTTGGCCCATCATAACACCCCATAGGGAACCTCCAGCCCAAATTTCAAGAAATTTGGGAAATTTTTGGTCACATGACAAATTTTTGGGCAAAAAACAGGGTTTTTCTCGGCGCTAAAATTCTAGAGGTCCAAATGAGAAATGGTTTCCATTTTTGGATTCAGCATGGAAAATCACGACTAATGGTGCCCGGACAAGAAATTTTGGCAAGAGATGAGTCTCAAAAGGTCAAAAAAACCCAAAAATGGCCTCTCTGCCACTTTTTTGACACATAGGAAGCAGTACTGGGAGAATGAATATTTGGAGGGGCAAATGAGCACCAAATTCAAAAATTCTAGTGGGGTTAGAAAGTAGACAGGACAGGATTTCCAACAAGCCCACTTGGGAACATTTTGGACACGTGCAAGTTCCCCAAAACAGGCCCCAAAGTAGCGCGGCGCATAGAGAAAATGTCGCGGCACACAAAGGAAAAATTGCCCAATTTGCCTCCGTTTCGCGAAATTTCGGTTCGTGACTTCTCCAAGTGGGCCCGCTCATCTACACTTCGGCCTTTTGGCACCAAAGGTAGCATTTAAAGTGTTTTTTCTCCATATTGGCTTCTATCCAAGTGGCGAAGGAAGGCAAACGATCACCCAAGCCAAATGTCATTTTTGTAGCGCTGCACCTGTAGCTGATGGTTGGCTCTCCATCTCCATTTTGCAATGATTCGAGTAACTCCCCAACCCTTGGGTGTTCTATCTCTTCCTTAAACATTCTATTTATTGTATGCAAACTATTTACAGAGGGTTAGTTGGCTTGTAACTTCTGGGAGACTTGTGGGAAAGAAACTCTGTTTCTTCATTGTGTAATTTTGACAGAGAATTAATGAAAGGCAGCGACTCTGTTTCATGAGATTCTTGTGGTTGTGAGTGTAGCAAATGTGTCTCTTATGTTTTCATATGTATTTCATTATGTTTCATAACTCAATTCATGTTCATTTCTAGTGAAATTTTCTGAGTGAGATTAGGTAGAATTCAATTTTATTGCTCTGCCTGTGGGAAAATTTCATGTTCAGTGTTTTTCTTTTGTTGAAAAGGATTCATGTAACTATGCCATTTTCACTTTCTTTAGAAATCTATTCATTCCGCGTTACCTCAAACTAAATTGCTACATTTTCTGCCTACCTTGCCTCACGAAATAATCTGTGCCTTTGTATTAAATTCTCTATTCTTTGCTGAGCATTGGTTCCATACCATCCCAGAAGCTCGGTCATTCATAAAATTTGTTTCTTGTATCCATATTCACTTACTAGCCTAAGATCAATATTTCATTGTAATTCATCTCAGACTGTTTTTTGCTTACCTATTCACTGAGCGTGACTCGGAGAGAGCCCTCTCCTATTCTGGTAGGGCTAGCTACCAAACTGAGCGTGGTTTGTGGTTACCTTGATTTTACCTTCCCTCAGCCTAAGGCAGATTTAGGTGCTAACAACGCAAAAACAATTATTTTTATTAATCCAATTATTTGGTTATTCACCTATCCATGTGTCATTCTCTCACCAAGGCTCTCCTAAAATGATTTACTTAAATTTTTTTTTAAATAATATTTTCCCTCACCCCAACATGACTTCTTATTTCTTCTCCTATTTGTCCCTTGATGCCCCTTTTATACTCATCATTTTGTGTTCATTACTAAATCTAACTGGTAGATCTTAGATTTTTTTCCCCAACTACACCCTAGTTTAACTCAAGGTGAAATCTTGGATGAAGATCTTTGTATTGTGCTCTTTCCACATGGAGGTTCTCTCATGATTTTTTTTTTTCTAATTTTAGATTATCACTTTTTAATTTCAAGCACCACCCTCTTTCCTTAATGAGTTTATACTATCCTTGGATTAATGTTTCTAATTGACTATATGTCCCCTTCCCCCTTTGTTATTAGAACATATACATACTTTTGGAATTATTTTAATACACATTATATATTTAATATTTTGCAATGTAAGGAGGACAAAGTTACTAATTTGGTCCACTTTTTATAATTATTCCTATTCTCCCTTTTCCCAAGGCTTAATCTTTATTAAGTTAACTTGATTCTAAACACCACTTACTACATTATGTGAATTACTGTTCATCATTTCATGAAGATTAACCCTTAATTAAATTTCATTTTTTTCTTCTTGATGCCAAGGGCGCCAAGTTGCTCGTGCCCTTCAAGAAATTCCCTTTGAATTTCCAAGGGTGTCACACTTCTTGCCCTTTAGGCATCTTGTGACTACGAGGAGAAAAAAATGGTCACAGCGAAGGAGACCACTGCCATCTCCTATGTCACTCTCTATAGTGAGACTAATGGTGCTGGGAATCAAGGAATACACTTTGATACGTGCCCCCCAGTAAATCTTTCGGCCCAATTTGGGGTCCTCCCTCATCGCATTGTGAGCCTCAAGGTGAAGGTATCCCAACACTTTCCATCCTGATTCACAGTGGGATTGATAGAAGGTGGAATAAGAGACGTTATCCCACCCCTCCCATGATGTTTAATATATACTGTGAAACCCCATCACCCATGTGTGAGTCGTCCAACCATGCAACTACCTTATGCCTACAATCACTATTATTCCATTAGTAATCAGAGAAAAATATTAGTTTGAAATTTATTTATTTTATTCAGTAACGTGCAATTGATCAAACCAGAAGTCATTGACTCATCACATGTTGGAGTATTTGGGTGATCTCCTGTCACACTCAATAATCATCAGTAATATGTGTTTATATAGTTAGTCATTGATATAATTTCACATGATAAATATCATTATCACATAATCACTAATTGTAAGAAAGAAGTCAGTCCTCACAATATGTAAACAAGACAACATAATGAATTCATCAACATGATTACACATAGTCATCGAAAAGTTCATCAAATCCATCATCATCATAACATCAAATTGGTACATCATAATTATTATCACATCCAATAATAATAAAATTAAAATAATTAGATACTCAACTTGAGGTCCTTAAATAATAAAGTATGAGCCCCGAGGCTATATCAAGGCTAATGTAATGCCAAGATCAATCAACCAGAGTAGGGCACTACAGGCAACATTTCCAAGAAGGAAGAATTTTCCTATTAGAGGGAGGATGAAGAAAGAAGAGGTTACTATCATGCTCATGAAGAAGGGAAGGTTGACTACGATGTCAATAACCTCCATGGGAGCCACACCCTCTCAGAATGAGATTAACTATCTGGTTGCATAGGAACATGCAACTTTTTTCATTATGGGGATATGAAAAGTGTCAAAAATTGACATTTATTTAGCACTCATTTAATACCTTTTTGCACACCCCTTTCCATTTCCATGCCACTCCATCACCCCTTTTTCCCACAATAATGCGTTTTTTTATCAAAGTATAGGTATCTTTTGATTATGCCATTTTAATGTTTATTCTTTTGTATTTATGGAATAATTTGTCTCTTTTTGTTAACTTGTGAAATATCATGAGGAAATACTTTAGGCAGGTTGTGCAGGTACAATTGTTGCAATACCATTAGAGTTGTTACAATGACACCCTTATATCACTACCACATCAAGCTCTACATCAACTTTATACTGCTACTGTTGGACAAATTGTCATTGATGTCAAGGGGTGAATGTGCCAACATTTTTTTGATGTTTTTCATGCACAATTAAGAAAATTTGGGTACAAGGACCCTCTAGATTTATATCCCTTGCCAAACCAATTCGTTTGATAGGTGGCACATCTTGTGCGTCCTCTTGGTTGGAGAGAAAATAATTTTTAAAGTATAATGCCCCAAATATGGGTTTTGCATTAGCCCATTTGTCCCACGGGTTTTAAGGCTTAAAAATCATTGTTGCTGTAAAAGGAAGTTCAAATTTTATAAATTAAGAAGCCTAACTTCATCAATTCAAATATGCCTTGAGAAGAGATTATAAGAAAGGAAAAATTGATTTTTAAGTGTTCTAAAGCCTCCTTATAAGGCTTGACAAGATTTCAGGTTGGCTCCAAGAACAATCATGTCCATTCATAAGTCGACCGAGTTTGTGTGACTAACCTAGTATAAATATACAAGCTCTATCCCCCAATTGACCTCCAACTTATCTAAGTAATCAACATAGATAATTTTGGGTCTGAAGAAGAAGATTAAAAAATTATTATCTCATGAATATTTGTGGCAAAGTAAAAGAAGAAAGTACATGGTATTTGGTTATGGTTTCTTTATGTTTGGGAAAGGTTATTTGGTTGGGAACTTATCAGATTCTTGGAATCTTTGAAGCAATTCTCTATTGTGATTTGACCTCTTTTGTAGCCTGGTCTCAACCCCTTTTTGAAGGACAAAACTCGGGGTTAGTTTGCTACAAAATTCGAGCTCACAACTCTTAAATTTGACCCCTTTGTGGCATTTCGACCCTGTGTAACTTGTCCCTATGTGATAGTTCAGACTATGGATTTTTGGCCCCTCTATGACCTATGGATCCAACCTATGGTTCAACTTGTGGAAGGCCTAAAATTTGGCCTAAGGAAGGATATTATGGCCTTGTGGTAACTCATACTTGTATCAAAACTCGACCCCTATGTTGTGTCATACAAAAGGAGCAGACGTGACCCTCTGTACTCTTTATCTTCAACCCACTTTCTAGGAAACGAATTTTGAGCAGCTCTTTTGGAAGCATTCTTGAAAATGTTTGAAGCAGCCTTGCTTCAAGAATACCTTGGACCAATCTTGAAGTATTATTAAATCACATTTTTAAGTAGACCTAAGGCATCTTTGGAGAGGATATTGAAGGCCAACTGTGGCAACTTTTAGAGTATTTTTGGAGCAGAATTTTTAGAACCTCTTGGAGTAGAAGTGAAGCTTATTTTGAATTCATGGAGCATGTTGTTTAAGACTAGTATGGCTATTGATGATCTAGGGTATGAAGTTTCCTTTATAAAATTTGGATTTTGTTGTAATTGGGTCATTGTCGTTGGTACAAGAGCCCAAGAAGTTTTATTTTATCTATTATTCTATAGGGTGGCAGGGTGGTCCTAGGGAAAGAAGTTGTAGCTTCCTTTAGGTGGTTTTCACCTTCTTCTTGTGGGAGCTGGTAAGTCTTGGGGTTGTATCCCTTCCACTTGTAGCTGGTAAACTACAAGTTGTAGCTTCCCTTGCAATATATGTGTGTGTGTGTTCAAATGATGTGGTGTTATTGATTAATTGTTTTGATACTTCAATTTTTGAATTTTATGAAATATTGATTCACCCCCCCTCTTAGCATGTCCAACAATTTGTATCAAAGCAATTTACCCTCTAGCATTCTAATCACATGAGGGAAGATCGTGAGCATTTATGGAAATAGAAGGTATCTCTTCAAGAACAATTATGGTGTTTGATGGAAATGTTTATCAACTATGGAGCAGTTGGATAGAAACCTACTTGAAGGCTTTAGCATTGGATGATTGGGTCTCCATCATAAATGGATACAAAGTTCCTAAAAAGCCTCTAATTAGTCACGGTGAGAAGAAGTTTTCTAGCTGCAATTCAAAATCTCTTCATACCATCATGGGTGGTTTGTCAAAAACCATTAATTCCAAGGTGATGACATACACCATAACCAAATAAGTATGGGATAAACTTAAAACTTTGTATGAAGGTGATGATAAAGTCAAGCAAGTCAAACTTCAAAAGTATAGAGCTCAGTTTGAAAATCTGAAAATGGATGAAAAAAAAGATATTGTGACTTACTTACTCAGAGTAGACGAAGTTGTCAACTCAGTCATTGGTTTAGGATAAAAACTTGAAGATCGTTTGGTCATACAAAATATCTCACATTAGAGAAATTTTGAGGTCTAAAATGTGCCTCCTAAGGAATATTATAAAATAATAATGGAAATAATAAAATAAGATTAGATTAAATCATCACATTTTAGAGGGAAAAAAAGACAAAACTACCTTTTCAACTCATATTTTTAACTTATCTCCCTACGATTTTACTCAAATTTTGAGTGAGAGAACTCACTGGATGCAAAATTTAATTCCCCATCCAAGGAGTACCCATGTTGCATACTTTCGATGGACCCTGCTACACAACAAATGTTTCATGTATTTTGAATTTTTCATGTAGCAAGGTCCATCGAAACTATGCAACATGGGTACTCCTTGAATGATGAATTAAACTTTGCATCCAATGAGTGCTCCTGATCGAATTTTGAGTAAAATCGTAGGGAGATAAGTTGAAAATACGAGTTAAAAAAGTAGTTTTTTTTTATATTTTATATTTTTTAATATTTTTACTTTTTTACTACAAAAATGGTGAATCATCCCCCGTGGTTGACATTATCATCTTAAATCCTATTGGTTCTTATAAATTTCTTTTTTTTTGTACATTTTTGTTTTGAGGCCCATTTTTTACCTCAAAGTTTCTCTAATGAGATTGATTCCCTTGAAATAAGATGCTAAGTTATATGCCATAGAAGAAACTAAGGAATTGACAAACATGGCAATGGAAGAATTACATAGCACTCTTACAACATATAAAATGAGAATAGATATAGAATATGGACCATCAACTAGAGAAGTAACTTTTAAAGCCACAAAGAAGACAAGAAACAAAGAAATCAATGTCAAAGGAATTCTAGATGATGATTCAGATGTAGAAGAAGAAAATTCCATCATGAAACTAAAAAGGGGAACCAGAAAACACGAGGGTAAGTTACCTATAAAAATTTTTGAGTGTGGGATAATAGGTCATTATGCTAAGAGATATCCTTTTAAGGAAAAACAACTTTCAAAAGAAATATCTTTATTCTAAAGAGGACAACAACTCTTCAGAAGAAAGTGATAGAAAAGAAAGCGATGCAAGAGAAGTTCTCTTCATAACCCAATAAAATCAAGATAATGACCATGACGAAAAAGAGATCAATGATTCAGATGATGAAGAACCAGATGTGAGAATAGAATCTTTCTGGGGACTCAGGAAATATTCAGAGACTGAACATGAAGATGAAGATATTTAAGAAAAATTTAAGAATAGTGAAAAGGAAAACGCCTTCATTCGAAATAGAATCAAAGGATTGAGAAACCTTCTTTAAAAGTGTTATGAAGAAATTATGTCTTTAAACGTTCATCTTGAAGAAGAAAAAATAATTGAGGAAGTGAGGAAGAACCAGATGAAGAAGGATGAAGAAGAGTGTAAGAAGCTTGAAGAGGAAGTTGTAACATTGAAGGTTGAATTTGATAAGCTTAACAAGAAATTGAATAGCTCACTAGTGTTGGATAATATTCTTAGTTGTCAAAGATATTGAAGTGATAAAACATGTATTGGCTATGAAGGCACATCTTCAAGCAAGGAAGGTACAAGATCTAAGCCTTTGAAGGAGGGAATTAAAAGGGAATTTCGAAATGCTACTACTTCAAGAAGTTATGCTGATGTTCCTCAGAACATCCAAGGTAAACAATGGATTGAACCACCTTCAAGACAAAAGAAAATTAGAATATAATCCTACTCTCCCAAGTATGAAAATATTTTTCTTGGTCATTGTTACTCTTGTGGAAATGTTGGGCATAAAGCAATCCATTGTAAAAACAATACAATATACAATTATGAAAGGAGTTGAAATGATTGTGGAAGGAATCGATCAGGAAATGTTCATGGATATACCAATAGAAAATCCAATCCATTTAAATGACTAATGTATCAAGATATTGTGTGCTACAAATGCAATAATCTTGGTCACAATCACAACATTACAGGCTTGAAAATGCTCCAATCATAAATACAGAAAAGTAAGCTATGAAATGGGAAAGGAAAAAGAAGGAATATTGCAATTATGCATTGATCGCTGGAGATAAAGAAGATGAATGGTACATAAACATTGGATGCTCGCCACATATGACTGGAGATCAAAACAAAATTTTCATCTTAAAATAAAAGAGCAGCAATGTTGCATTTGGAGATAACTCTTATGTCTAGTTAAGGATTCGAAGAGCAATCTTCTCAATGTTGGAAAGATGTGTGATTAAGGGTATAATCTCTCGTTTGACTCTCAGAAGTGTGAAATCAAAGAAGAAGACTCGGGAATATTAGTTTCAACAACCATAAGAAGACCAAACAACTTATACATTCTAAACTAAGTAGAGTGGAAGAAAATTGCACCGAAGAAAAATAGTCATAAGAACAACAAAGAAGGGAAGGATAAGAGGATGAAAATCATGTTGAGTGACATATATTTAGGGGGAGAAACCCCAAAGACATAAGTCACCCTTTTCCATTTATGTCAGAGTGGGAGAGAAAAAGAATAAGTGCAAAATTGAGACAAAGGAAGTTAAGCATAGAGACAAAGAGAGCATGATGATAGGGGGAGAATTTGTGATTGATATCAATGAAAAAGGGGGTGATTGTTGGAAAAATTGTCATTGATGTCAAAGGGTGAATGTGTCAGCATTTTTTTGATATTTTGTGTGCACAAAGGAAGAAAAATTGGGTACAAGGACCCTCTAGATTTATAGCCCTTGTTAAACCATTTCGTTTGATAGGTCACACATATTGTGGGTCCTCCTAGTTGGAGAGATATTAATTTTTGAAGTCTAATGCCCCTGTCAAGTAATATAGTGGGTTATATTTATCAACATTTATTTGTCAATCCAGGGTAGGTAAACTTCGAGGTGAAACAAAATATGTGTAAACTGGCTACTTAGGTGTTTTCCTATGTAGAAATAAAGGACAAACCAAGTACAGGTAAATCTTAGAGTTGGTTCTAGCTTAAAATTGTTTTTATAATTCTAAATTCAATTATTGACCTTGTTGGAACAAGATTGTAGATTTAGACAAATACATTACACTTCCTAATAAATGCTCTTCTAGAAATCGTAGTTATTTGATCAAAATTGGTTTCAAAGTGTATTGAAAAAGAGCTCTAAATGAAATCAATGTTCTAAGTTTATAATCAAATTCATGCCAATTTAATGACAATCTCTCTTAAATTTAGAACTTCAATATTTCTAATCATGATTTCAATCATTAACTTAAGCATTGTTGACTCTAATTAATTCCAATAAATATCTACAAAACACAATAGTAATCAATTTATGATAAATCTTTCCTTTTACCCATGTTTTGACATCAAAATTGTATTATTACAAGAAAATAGAGTATTAATTATAGGAAATTATGTGTGATTACAAGACCATCATAAGAAACTATAGGGAATTTTGTGTAATTGGAATCACTACAGGAAAATTACAGGAATTTACAAATTTCTGTATTCAAGCTTTTGTGATCCATAATGAATTAAACAAAGTCTTTCGGTACAAATCACATGAGAGAATTTTTTGGCCGACGCATTTCGAACCAACAAATGTGGTTCATCATCAGGACCAGATGAAGAGGTAGACCATGGAAAAGGCTTAAATAGAGAGCAATGTAGAGACATAATTTCAAGTAATGGCTATATTTGAATTCTCTCATGTGATTTGTACCGAAAGACTTTGTTTAATTTACAAATTGTGTGTTAATTGATGAAAATTACTAATGGAGTGAATTCAAACATGATTAATAGTTTTATAAATCAATTAAAATCAAATAGACAATACATACCAAGGGGCCCTTCTGGAATATGTTGTGAAAACTACTCATAAGCTTTAGAAAAACTCTACACCATGTTACAAAAGAATTCTTTGTATTACAATAGCTTTAATCCTTAGTATAAATAACATTCCTTGTTCAGAATAAGCATATGAAAAATGATGAGGATTTATTTATCCATAAAATATCAACCAGAAATGATAGAACCAAATTTGATTAAGAATGGGGTTCAATTCAACCTATTTAGGAAAATATAATATATCAAATGGATAGTAGGGATCAGATGTGATGTTGTATAATATTCCTTAATATTATTTGAATTCAAATCCTAATCCTCAAGCCCTTATATTCTAATTCTAGTTGTTGGAGACAAATCTACTGATTTTTCTAACTGATTACAAGAATTTCTGAGTAGACACCCCTTGTTGACTAGTCATTGACTTGAGGGTTGCGACCATCTACAAGGAGGATAGATAGGTATTTATCCATTAGATGATCATTTTGAATGCATTCCAAGTGTCAAAATCAGATTAGTTGATGTGGAACCCCATAGAGCTTGGAAGAATTATAGGAATTCTGCTTTTGTTGATTTTATGTAATTACAATAATTCTTGTAGATTGTTGTTTTGAAAAATAGTACATGAATAAATGTTTCTAATAAATATTTATATATTAAAAACAAAATATTTTTCTTATGAAAGATAATTACCTTTATTTTAATCTTTTCATGCCATTATCCTTACAAAATTGATAAAAGAGAAGAATTTTGGTTCAAAACTGAAGATATAAAAGGTTGGAATAAGGTGGTTAAAAGTACCAAAATATGAGCCCAACACCTCCCAAAAACTGGTGCTTTTGCATGACCCCATGAAATCAAAACTAAAATTCATCTCCTCCTGAAACTTGGTCCAAAAATGTAGACTTTCCACTTCATACACTCTTGTTGCCTCGATAAGAAAAATTAAGTTTGTGTTTGATGGAGAACTATTCCTCATATGTGTTTTCATATTTTTGTTTCTTATTATCAACCTCCTATTCTACTTGATATTCTTTATATTTTTTGCAAAGAAGTTTATGTATTTATGTCTGAGTGATTTGAGCTTTTCTTTGTTATTGGTATATTACTCCTTCAGTGTCTCGTTTTTTGCCTTTACTACCCTATTTTTTCAGCTTCTTTATAGTTTTTTCCTCCTTCATTAACTTTGAAAGAAGGGTATTTATCTGTTTATTTTTGCACTCCACTCTTATTTCTGTATGTTGACCTTCCTCACGTACTAATTGATCTTAAAGCATTCCTTGTTCCTTTTGAAATTGGTGTGCATTGTTCAAAATCATCCTCTTCTATGGTTGGCTCACTATGCACCACTCCTATGTGTACCATGTTGATTGTATGGTAGAGAGCTCAGTTCAAATTTTGGTAGCAATATAGGGAAACAAAGCGTGATTTTTTGGCTTATAGAGTTCAAAATAAGAGTGAATTGTAGCAGAGGCAAGTTTGAAATGGTGTTAGGTTTAATTATTGTGAGATTTGTAACATAAGTACAAATATCACATTACATCATAATTATCGGAATGGGTAATTGGATTCAAAATGATGAAATTTAGTCTAATAGATAATTATTACCTCAAATGTTTGAACTATTGGTTTTAAGAATTAAGGATAATGTTTTTGTTTTTTTTGAAAGAATAATGAAATTATAGGTCTAAGTTCAACACTTAAGGTAATGATGATTTAGGAATTCAAGAAAAGGATACATGGAAATAGGTTTTTTCACGTAAAATCAACCATTTAAAAATATTCTAAGTTTAATAATAAACATAATTGAAACATCTACCATGTTACCTTTTTGGAAAACTTTGAATATTGATTTGTTAACACCATCAATCCCTTTCATGGAGGAATAGATTAATGATTCACTTTACTGAAACTAACCTATGTTGAATCGATCTTTGCTTTTGAAGCTTTTATTGCAAGAATATGGAGTTTAACTTACAAGAATCTGAAAAATTGTTTTACCATTATCTCTCAATCCACAAACTGGTTTTCAATACTTTGCGAGGTAGTTGGTATCATGGATATTCTTATCCATGCTAAAAACTGCAGCCAACAAATGCACATTTTTTGAGAAAAATGAAAAATGGTTGTAGGTAATAGTGACTAATTTTTTACAAAATGTGCATCAGTTTGAATTGAATTTTTGTATTCATTCACCTTACTATAGTGCATTTCCCTACCAAATTTCATTGCCATCTAATGCACGGATCTCAAGAAAAAAAGGAAAAATGGTTGAAGTTGACAATGGCCATTTTTTTGAAAATAATAAATTAGAATTGACTGAAATTTGGTGTGTTTATTCAACATACCTTGATCCATTTGTGATCCAAATTTCATGGTGATCCAATCCACAATTTAAAAAATATTAGAAAATCAATTTCTACTCTGTATATGAAGAAAATGGAATTGAATGTAGCTTCACCAAGAGCTTGATCTAACTGTGTGCAACCTAGGTATGATATGAACATCACATAACCATATTAATGGGTCTAGGAAGAAAACCCATGTATCATAATTTCATATAGAGTTGCGCAAATATGCCAACCTTGGAAGTCATTACGGGAACTCACCCTTTAGTAACAAGAATTTTTTGTATATCACCTAGTTTAATTCAACACCATTCCCTTTTAAAGATGGCTTGTATATGTTGATTTTATCATTTTTTTGTTGAGTCTTCAATTTTGAATGCTCATGTAAGCACAATTTTCTTCTTATGAATAGATGTTGTTGATGTCGAACAAGAAGAATATTCACCCAACAATCACTCCCCCACATTTAATGAATTGCATGTCCTCATACAAATGAAATAGGATGTCATTTGGTGCATTTGAAGCAATAAGAGAATTTTGGAATTACAAAAGGCTAAGACAGATCCTTCACCCAATCTATCCATGGATCACATTCACCAAATATGAAAAAGTACAGAGGACTGCTGAGATGGCTGCCACACACTGCTATTGTGCCATGCCTTTTTAAAGCAAGAAAAGGGAACACTTATAAAACTTTGAAATTTTTTATTGTGTTGGAATGTCATTATATTTAAATCTAAAAAAATGATGCACTTATAAAATATTTTTAACTACAATTGAAGTGATGAACAGGGGGAACAAAATGACATTCCTTTTTGTAAGCAAAACTAGAAACTGAGATTTTTTTAGCTAAAAATCTCATTGTACCTAACTACCATTGTCTCATGGACTTTTATCAAGCTTGGTTCAGTTCATGCTTGGTGGTGTTTTCAGTTTTAATGAGTCTAAAAAACTTAAATAAGACTCAAATACTATCTTGTGGATTTTTCTTGAGCTCGGGATGGTTGATTCTTGTTGGCGTTTTCAATTTTAGAGAGACTGAAAAACTTAAAGAAAACTCTAAGGGGGTTCCTTTCTCGTAGATAATCTACCGAGACTGGATAAAGAGATAAACCTATGCTTGGTAGATGCTCCTCTCATAGCTTAATGAGGACAAGAAGGAACAAAGTAAGCTCAAGATTATTAATTAAACAAATTTATGTATTTATTTTTGTTATTTATTTATTTCACAATACTAACCTGTTTCACTGAAAATAAGAAAGTCTCTTCAAGTGTATTCATATTTCGAGTGTATCCATCTAAGAATCAGGATCTCTAAAGTATTTATATCCAGTGCTAAAAATAATGCTTTAGTAAATACTTGGATGTGAAGAATTAGTTGCTCACATGATTTGGATGCCCATAAGTGTTGAAGAATGGAGGAATTAGGTGACCTGATGAGAGTTTGGAACCAATCTTCCATGTAATCTTTATTTTCTTAGCTTCCTTGTTCAATATATTCCTTTTTCATTCCAAGAAAATCTTTTGAAATATACTTTTCATTCATAGAATCTACTCTCAGCAAGAAAGAAACTTTTTAATCTCGGGTTCCAACATTTTCTCTTCATTAGTTGGTGTCCATGATTCTTGGGCTTCTTCTACATATTTTCAAGGATAATTAGCAAGACCTTTCAGATCTTCTTCCTAGATTTGTTCATAAAGTTTTTTTCCTTCTTGAAAACCATATCTACCTCTAGTTATAGCTCTGACATTGGAACATGGATTTAAGAAATTCCTTGCAGTGACAAGCCCTTCTTTGTTCAACAAATTCTTTAACATCTTCTCTTTGTTGGTTGATAGTTCATGTCTTACACATGGATTAGTACATGGGGATTTTTTTCAATTCAATTTCTTGGAATTATTCCTCTACCTCTATGAGTTCGAATGAATCTACCTGCATTATCTCTTAACCTCTACATACAGTATTTAACACAATTGGATTTGTAGGACACACTATGGTGGTGGCGCAGGTTCTTACATCCAGCCTTATATTCCTACTCCCCCATATGTGTATATATATATATATATATATATATATATATATATAGGTAGAGTAAAGAGAATTGCTACATTCTATCTATGTTTAACAAAACAAGCTAAATTCCTAGGCACTAGTTCATTACACTTCCCTAACAATGGCACCAAAATGTCAATTACTATAGTGGGATATATTTATCAACATTTACTTGTCAATCCATGTTAGGTAAACTTCGAGGTGAAACACACTATGTGTAAACTGACTACCTAGGTGTTTTCCTATGTAGAAATAAAGGAAAAACCAAGTACAGGTAAATCTCATAGTTGATTCCAGCTTAAAATTGTTTTCATAATTCTAAATTCAATTATTGACCTTCTTGGAACAATATTTCAGATTCATACATATACATTTCACTTTCACACTAAATGCTCTTTCTGTAAGCGTAGTTATTTGGTCAAAATTGGTTTTAGAGTGTAATGAAAAGAAACTCTAAATGAAATTTTTGTTCTAAGTTTATAAGCAAATTCACACCAATTTAATGACAAACACTTTTAAATTCAAAACTAAAACATTTCTAATCATGATTTCAATCATTAACTTAAGCATTATTGACTCTAATTCATTCCAATAAATATCATCAAAACACAATAGTAATCAATGTATGATAAATCCTTCCTTTTACCCACGTTTTGACATCAAAATTGTATTATTACAGGAAAATCGAGTATTAATTATAGGAAAGTATGTGTGATTACAAGATCACTACAGGAAATTACATGGAATTTTGTGTAATTACAGGATCACTACAAGAAAATTAGAGGAATTTACAGATTGTGTGTTAATTGATGAAAATGCCTAATGGGGTGAATTTAAACATGACTAATCATTTCTAAATCAATTAAAATCAAATAGACAACACATACCATGGGGGCTCTTGGAATATGTTGTTAAAACTACTCGGAAGTTTAGAAAAACGCTATACCATGTTAGAAAAGAAGTTTTTGTATCACAACAACTTTAATCCGTAGTACAAATAATAGTCCTTGCTCAAAATAAGAATATGAAAAATAATGATTGACTAACTCCTTCTTCTCTTCATACGGATTTATTTATACATAAAACATCAATAAGAAATTATAAAACCGAATTTGATAAAAAATGGGTTTCATTTCAACTTATTTAGGAAAATATAATATACCAAGTCGATAGTAGGGATTTGATATGATGTTGTATAATCTTCCGTAATCTTCTTTGACTTCAAATCCTAATCCTCAAGCCATGATATTCGAATTCCAACTATTGGAGACAAATCTGATTTTTCTAACTAATTACAAGAATTTTTTAGTAGACACCCTGTGTTCACCAATCATTGACTTGACAGTTGAAACCATCTACAAGGAGGCTAGATAGGTATCTATCCTTTAGATTTTCATTATGAATGCATTCCAAGCGTTAGAAATAGATTATTTGGCATGGAACCCCATAGAACTTGAAAGAATTACAAGAATTATTCTTTTGTTGATTTTCTGTAATTACAGGAATTCTTGTAGATTGTTTTTTTTGCAAATTAGTACATGAATAAATGCTTCCGATAAATATTTATAGATTAAAATGAGAATAATTTTCTTATGAAAGATAATTACATTTATTTTAATCTTTTCATGGCATTATCCTCACAAAATTGATGAAAGGGAAGATTTTTGGTTAAAAACTAAAGATAGAAAAGGCTGGAATAAGGTGGTTAAAAATACCAAAATTTGAACCCAACATCCCCAAAGATGGATTTCACACTAGCACATTTGTCCTCAGGGTGTTGGCCTTAACATTCATTATAGCCCTAAAAGGAAGGTCAAATTTTATAAATTAAGAAGCTTAAATTCATTGGTTCAAATCTTCCTTGAGAAGAGATTATAAGAAAGGAAAATTTGATTTTTAAGTGTTTTAAAGAACAATCATGTCCATTGATAAGTCAACCCAATTTGTGTGACTAACATAGTATAAATATACGAGCTTTCTCCCCCAATTTACCTCCAACTCATCCAAGAAAGAAACATATATAATTTTGGGTCTAAAGAAGAAGATTAAGTGATTCATATCTCATGAATATTTGCGGAAAAGTTAAAGAAGAAATCACTTGGTATTTGGTTATGGTTTATTTGTCTTTTGGGAAAGGTTATTTGGTGGGTTACTGATCATATTCTTGGATATATTTGAAGCAATTCTCTATTGTGATTCGACCTCTTTTGTAGTCTGATCTCAACCCCTTTTTGAAGGACAAAACTTAGCCTAAACTCGGGTTGAGTTTGCTATAGAATTTGACTTTCTTACAACTCTGAAATTCACCCCCTTTGTGGCATTTCAACTCTATGGAACTCATCTCTCTATGATAGTTCAAATTGTGGATTTCCGGCCCCTCTATGACCTATGGAATTTGGCATGTGGTTCGGCCTGTCGAAGGGTTGAAATTCTACCAAAGGAAGGATATTACAACACTGTGGTAACTTGGACTTATAGCAAAAAATGACCCTTGTGTTGTGTCCTACAAAAGGAGCAAACTCGTTCCTCCTTAATCTTTGTCTTAGACCCACTTTCTATACATACTTTCAACATATGTTGAGGTATTCAAGAGCATTCTTTGGAAAAACATTATTGATTTTCCTTTTGAGCAACTCTTTTAGAAGAATTATTGAAAATGTTTGAATTATCCTTGCTTGAAGTAGACTTTGGACCAATCTTGATGTCTTATTGAAGAACTTTTTGAAGAAGACCTAATGCAACTTTGGAGCAGATCTTGAAGACCAATTGGACCAACTTTTAAAGTATCTTTGGATCAGAGTTTGGAGAACCTCTTGGAGCATATTTGAATCTTATTCTTAAGTCTCGGAGAAAGTTGTTGAAGAATAGTAATGGTATTGATGATCTATGGTATGAAATTGCCTTTATAAAATTTGGATGTTGTTGTAATTGGGTCATTGTCCCTGGTATGAGATCCCAAGAAGTTTTATTTCATCTCTTATTCTATAGGGTGGCAAGGTGGTGCTAGGGAAGGAAGTTGTAGCTTCCTTCAAGAGGTTTCCACCTCCTTCCTGTGGGAGATGGTAAATCTTGGGGTTGTAGCTGGTAAACTGAAAGTTATAGATTCCCTTGTAACATACATATGTGTGTGTGCATGTAATTGATGTAACGTTTGTGGTTAATTTTCTTGATACTTAAAATGTTGAAGTTTACAAAATATTGATTCACCCCCCTCTCAGTATTTACAATAGCTACAACTCCCACAAGTTTTTGCAACATCACCAAAGCCCGCTACTACAACTCCCTTGAATAGACAATTGCAACACCTTCGTAACCTTGTCGTTGTAACATGATGGATTCCAAAAGCCTTACTTCAACACAATCCTGCAACATCTTTATTATTGCAACACACTTTGCTTGGTGCTACAATATGCTCATCCTAAATTGTAACTTTCCTAAAGTTTTATTTAAAATTTGTGTGGAACCCATTGCTACAATATGTTTACAATTAGCTATGGACATAATTGTTGCAATTCCTAAGAAAGTGACATATCTCAACAGTTGTTCAACCTTTGGTTGTTGACTTTCAATTTCCCAGTAATTTATGTACCCAATAAAGGAAAGTGATAGAGCTCGAGGATCATCCTATAGAGAAAGGTTGAACACATTAAGAAAATGACCCATATACCACCTATTATAGAGCTAAGAGAAGCAACATTATTTGGTATTTTGTATATTTTTTGAGAAATTGGTCTAATAGAGGGAAATGGCTTGAGAATTTGAATATCACATGGTTTTCCCTCAATCTCCTAGATAATTTAAGACAATAAGTGATATGTATAAAAACCCAGCTCCACTCAAGCCATGGGAAGAGGGAGATATAGATAGAGAGAAGATTGAGAGAAGCTCTTGATTGTAATATGCAATCTAATTTATTAATATAAACTTGTGTCTTATTTCCATTTCATCTTCTTAAATAGTGTGATAATTAATTAGTGTTGTGTTGCTCTTATAACTAGTGTTTCGCCTAAGAAGGTGGGGCTCCCTCCATAACGAGATATTGGTTGTAACTATATAGTTTCATTTCTAGTATTTATTTATATTTCAATTGGTTCAGTGATTGTGTTGTTTCTCATTCATTACATTATTTCAACTCACTGATCGATCAGACAACAATTACAACACTATGTTTTAAGGATTAAGTAGTTTACTTAATTTCCAATATTGTGTCTATTTACTCTATTTTACAAGAATTGTAATTATTATTTCTCTCTATAATTGGATTTTTTATATCATAATTGTGGTTTTAATCTTTTACATTACATCTTGTGGTTTAATTCATTTATATTGTAGCCTGTCAACATTTCATATTATGTGCATTTTAGTTACGTAATTCATGATCATCTAAAACTTGAGCAAGTCACCTCTTCGACACCTGTGTGATTTACTTCCATCCTATATGATGTGTTATATCTTTGTTGGGGGTTACATAAAAAATATTTCTAAGCCTGCTAGGTAGATAAGTGATATTTCCTTTCCTACAACTTAGATTAGTAATTCTACCTATGTCAGGAGTTACAAAAATAAGCTTCCTATGGCCATCTTAATTTTTCAATTGTGGTTTTGATTGTAAGTGTGATTTTTTTTTCTCTATGACTTGTGAAAGAACTTAAATATCTTAATTTTTGACACTCATTTAGAATACTACAACCTCATAAACAATTAACAGTGTTATAATAGCATATATGGTGCACGACGGTTTGCAAGTTCATATGAACAACAAATTGACAATAAAATTAATAGTTCCCTAGTTATTTGATAAATAATTAAAAGGTAATTGAATAGCCTATCACCAGTCTCTAGCATTTCCTTATAAGGAGATGGAAAATAACATCGTGACTATATCTCCTTCCTTAATCATCCTTCCACCAACAGACCAATAAAATTCATCCATATTTTTTTCAACCATGGTTGCATCAGTCCCATTGAACTTGGGTAGCCATTATTTATACTTTATCAGGAAATTTGTGGAGAGCCCCTTGAAAGGTACTCATGTCCAAGGTTTTGAATGCAGTGTTAAGCCATGACTTGGATAATGCATTTGAGATGGGAGTACTACTGAATATGTTCTTAATTATTGGGTAAGATGAATACGTAGTTGTTTTACAAGTAGTTCTCTTTCTAAGAGGAATAGCTCCTTTTTACCTACTACTAGAAGATAGGGAACATGAAATAGTTACAAGAGTCACCAAATGAGAATTTCTACCATAGGCTTTGGGCAGCTCTCATTAATAAGATTTAAAACATAGACTTCAGATTTCAAGGAGGTGGACTGAACTCTTCCCTAGCAATGGTGCCAAAGATGTTGCCACAAAATCTAGTAAGCCTAGTGCAAAGCCTCACTAAGTTGAACCATGTTAATTGTTCTACAATAGTGTGCAGTAGAAATTGATTTTCTAACTTTGATAATTACTTCCAATGATTTATTAGTTTAACTTGTCATATTTCATATGCATCATTAAGCAATTATATTTAGAAAATCTTCAATAGTAATAAAATAATAGTATGATTAATAAGAGACAGGCAAGCATAATAGAGACAACAAATTTAACCTAGGAAAACCAATTTGGGGGAAAAGTCAACAACTTTTCTTCTCATGAGAATTTATTCGTCAAAAGTATAAATCATAATATTTCTGGAAATATGTTCCCAATCCAAACTCAAATTACCAGTCAAATCTAGTCAAAATGCTCATTAAAATCCTTCAAAAGGCATGTTAGTCAACTTTGGTCAAAGGGGTTGAAATTCGGCCTGAGGTCAACTGGTCAAAGGGAGGAAATTTGGCCTAAGGAAAATTGTGGTCAAAGTGCCCAAAACTTGGTCAAAATCAAAGATTCATGTGGCCAAAACAATCTCCCTTCCATGGTTAAACTTGTCCAAAGATTCAGTCAAACAGGGTCGAACTTGTGTGGTCAACAAATCCTTCTTCTTTAGTCAAACTCATCTATAATTTAGTCAATCAACATTCAAAATGTTAGTCTGAATCTCAGTCAAAACAAGCAGTTCAAATATTGTCAATGAGCAGTTTCAATGTCTTTGTCAAACCTCGAAATGTTTCCTCCTTCTCCTCGCACGTGTGAACAAAATTATATATGATTTGTGGGCAATCCAAATTTTCCAAATGACGGAGGTTGAATTTATATTTATATTGGTAAAACAAGGTGGGCTTTGACCAAGGGTCGCAGCCATTCACCTTATGGGGCCAACTTGTCCTTTAGGGCCTACATGAGGGCCAATAATAATAATAATTAGTTTTCAATGTGTGCAATTTTCTTTGCTCAATTTAGGAGGCCTATTTGGCATGCAAGAATACCTCTTGATGCTACAAAAAATCAACACTCCCTCTTAGAGAGGGAGGTATTCTCTGGCAACAAATTTCCTTTTGGAAATTCTCCTTCATAAGAAAATTTCATGGGCTCATAGATAAATCCATCTTGGAATGGGCAAAGGAATTTTTCACATGTACGTTTTATAGATTATTCCATCTTTCAAGGTAATTTTCTAAAGTCCATTATGGTTTCTATCAGTTTCTCTTGGTCAAACTCCATTATTACCTATTCAATTCCTTTTGATAGCCAAGTCCATCTAGCTTTAAAAATTTCCATTCACCTATCCAAAGTCCTTTAAGGCATTTCGGGTGAATTTCATTTAAATTTTATTTTTTTCGGTCAAAGTCCATTACAACCTAGTCAAGTCCATCTGGAAACCAAGTCCATCTAACTTCTAGAATATTTGTCAAGCCCCAATATTGTCATATTTAATATATCTTTTTTCCAATATGATACCTTATTTTGTTCCTTTTTTACCAATTTTGAACCTCTACCTCGTACTTCCACATTATTTTTGATGCAATAGTGAATATTTTCGCTCCATTTGGATTTTATCTAAAAGTTGGAAGGTAAATCTTTATTTTTGATCAAATGCCTTCACTTATGTGCATTTTCCAAGGTTTACGATTGTTTATAAGTCACTAACAAAGGTTGTGTAGTTCATGTACTATGTATAGAGATCATGCATTGAGGAAATGGATGTGAGGGCTGCTTTAGTCATTGAAGTATGCCACGAGAGTTGGTGGTTAATCAATATTATGTGCACCTATTAGAGATCTTATTGGAGTTAGATCAAGGTCAATTTGTGCCCAACAAGAATGCAATTAGTAAATTCAAGAAAAAAAGAATTATTTTTTAATTTCTCCATGCACCAGATCTGAGATATCTTCAATTAGTTTGTGGTTGTGCCAGACGCCCTTTCGATGGAAATTTTTTATGATATTTTCCCATTCCATTTGTCCTTGATTTGGTTGGTTCAAAGTTGGATATGTAATTTCAAAACTTATAGAAGTAATACCATAGCCATTGGCCTGGGGAGAGTGTTGAAATAATCACTATAGAAGTGTTGGGCACATTCTTAGTGAAGATCTGAGCCTTTGGGTCGATCTCTATCTTGAAATGGAATTCTGAGCTTCTGCTACACGATTGTGTACATGTTTAATTTCTCTATGATTTAAACATTTAGCAGGAGGCACGGTTGGGTTGTAGGCCCCCCAACCCATCTCATTGCCCTCCTTTTTCTTATTTTGTAGCATAGGTTTTCAATCTTCTCTTTTTGTTTGATGATTTAACATATGGTGTGTTAATCCTTGATATTTGAGGCATTGAGGTGTAATTTTAGTGACAAAGCTATGTGCTTTGTGTTCTTTATTGAATATCTTATTTTACACTCATTTTGTATGCATGTGTGTATAAATATGACTGCATAATCGTTGCAGAGTGGCAAGTCTCAATTATAAACGTCGTGCACATATTTTTGTTGTGAATTTTATTCTCACTCTACAACAACTCTTTTGTATATAGACTATGACGAGAAAATAGTCAACACTCTATTTTAATCTCAATTAATTGTTAACACAGATCGATCATGCTTCCTCTAGATTGACAGATCTCGAAAATATTGCGGTAATCATTCCTAGATTTGCTTATAACGAAGGCTTTGGGTGTAATGCATTTTAAACCTGCGAGTGTAGCACCAGTTGATAAGGGTTTTTGTATTGAGTTGCCATGATGATTGGAGACAAATTCATGTTCACTCTCTTGTAATTGCAGGGATTATAAGTACGGATTTTATGAGTTATATATTCAAATCTTCGATACCTATAGCTACATTTCCATAATTGGTTTTATGGAGTATTGGACGTTGTAGAGTGGTTTTTATATTTTAAATTGTTTTGTTTTTTATGGAGATTCCACCCAAAATCAATTCCTTTCCTTGATTGAAATTTATCGTTGTAGGTTGTGATGACGAATGAGCTCAAAAAATATTTACATGCACGAGATTATTTCTTGAATAATGAGATTGGGTTTTGAATAGTCTATTTCACATAGAATATTGATATATTATTCCCATAGGAATTCAAGTTTAGGTCCGCCTCATGAAGTAAACATAAAATTATCAACTTGTAGCCTCTCCAAAGAATTGTGAATAAAATAGTGGTTCATGCCTTCAGGATTACAAAACTTATATATATTGAGATTTGTTAACAGTGATGATTCAATGTATGTAATAGGTTTCCCTAGGTCTCTGGTTCGAGTTGAAGGAGGGCATTCGATCATCTAGTAATGGCTTGTCATTACCTGGTATTCCTTTAATGGCCATTGCTAACAACTAGTCATTTCTAGAGTTCGTAATTGATTGAGTTAAGGTTTGAAGTTTGTATGCATGTTTGAAAAGAGTGTTGTTAGATATGAATAGAAACCTTGTGATTTATTCATAATTAGCACATTTCTCTGGATTGAGAAAATTTAGAACCTTTCTTGCGCTTCACACAGGGTGAGTGAAATAAGACTGAGGGTAGATTCAGAATTGGTTGCTTATCTTGGATTTGTATTATGCATGGTGTGAAGGTTGTCAAAGAGCTTGAGTTCAAATTTCGAATAGCTATGGTTTGCTTTTCAATTTCCAATATCTAGGGTTTTCTCTTTAATTGTCAATAGTTAGGGTTTTCTCTTTGATTGTCACTAGTTAGGGTTTTCTCTTTGATTGTCAATAGTTAGGGTTTTCTCTTCAATTGTTAATAGTTAGGGTTTGATTACAATTGCTTGTAGACTGCAAGACTAGTGTTTGCAATAGTTAGGGTTTCGTTTCTAATGAATGCCTTTGATTGCAAGATTAGAATAGGGGATTGACTAGTGTTTGCAAGAACTTGAAGGTGTGAGTAGATAAGACATATTATAGTTTTGTTTTGCAGGTTCCTGAAGTATTTTTGTGGAATTTCCAATGTTGCGTCTTGAATTCCACATACCCTGGATTGAGGTTAAATGTTAGCACATTAATCTACCATATACTACATCCAACATTTTGGCATCGTTACCAAGGAGGCGCTCGAGGGATTGACCTTGGCGACTTACTGCAATTTGTTTTTTCACCTAGTTTTTCTTGCAAGTTTTTGTTTCTTTCTTGCACATTTTATTTATCTTTTAAAGGTTTTTCATTTATAAGGCTTTGTATGAACCCCCCATATATACCCATCCTTGTGATGACATAATGTACCAACTAGTTTGTTGAGAATAATAAAAAATGGTATTTTGAGGAATTTTTCAATGAGTTCAAGGCTAATATCAAATGTAATTATTGAGATACTAAAATCATCCAATGGTGAAATCATGCAAGATTCACTTCAGTGGTTTTGTAAGAACCACCCATTTCATTAACCAGTTGGTAGGAACATTCGAAGGAGGAGTCTCAAAGTCGCACATGAATAACCTTTTCTATTTTGGGAAGAAATGGCACACATCATTACCTTGGAATTCCCTATTAGAGACCTAGGGGGAATGGCACAAATGCACATAATTCCTCCATCTACTCTACCAAATTTTCATGGTTTGGAAATGAATATCCAGATACATTCTTATTCGAGTTTGAAGTACTTTATAGAGGATATGTTTGTTGTACTAATGTTCAAAGGTTGAAAGCGTTTCCTCTTACTCTAAAAGGAGTAGCTCTCGGATGGTTAATGAGCCTTGGTGGGAACTACATTCAAACGTGGGAAGACATGAAGAATGTATTCTTTAAGAAATACCAAGAAAGGCAGTGAATAAATTTTCAGAATGACTTAAGGGTAAGATGAATTTTTGAAGGAATATGTGGAGTGATTTCAATACAACCTTAAAAAATCAAAGCATAAACAGTTGGAAAGAGAGACCTTGAAAACACTCCTACTCAAAGGAATCAAAGACGAATCTTTAGAACTCTTGAATATGATAGAAACAAATGATGTTTTTCACCTACCATATGAGGATGTTTGTGAATTATGCATAAGTTATTCAAGGGGAATCTCCAAGAATGGTAATAATTCTCGATAAATTTCCTCTCAATTTTTGAAAACTTCTGCAAGGATAGGAGTTACAGGGGCTGAAATTAGTAATTTATTTGAATTTTGTAAAACTGATATTATTAGCTCTCTAAATTTATGATTGGATGATTTGTAGGAAGAACATAATCATGTTACAATTGAAGAACCACTCTTGAGATTCTGCTCCAATTGTAGGGAGAGCACTCCCTTAGAGAGTGTCCACTTAACAGTCTAAAAGTTTTTGGTATTTGTGAGGAGGATCACTCAATAAGTCATTTCCCATCAATGTCAAGATTGCTAGAAGTATTTAGAGAGTCAAGTAAGGAATCAAATTGATCGTCAGGTATAACTCAAAACCCATCATCATTTAATACTTGGACTAATGTTTATAATCCTCAACAGGTTCCTCACAAACTTATAATCCTACAATTCCATGGAAAAATTATATCCCTCCTCTGATTAAATACCCTACCCTATGGCCACAATGGCCCTCTCCCTAGAGTAGGATATACCCATGGCCTCAAGCATGGTTTAAAGCTCCTATATAGGGAAGTTCCCCATGAAAACTCAAATACCTTAGCAACAACAATTGCAATTCATGTTCAATGCAACACCAGGTACTGCCCCTCTATGGTCTTAGCCACATGTGCACCCAAACCCTAATCCCAACAAGAAGGTTACACAACAATTTAAAAAACCTATTTATCCCCTTATTGAATGTAATGTCATATCATCTAAAATGGGGAGGGAGTGAATTTGGGAACTTATCCTATTGCCACTAAGAATTTACCTCGGGAAGATGTTCCAATCCAAAGACCATCAAAGGAACATTATATAGTTGAAATTTGTTCTAAAATTGTCGTTGAAGCTCATGAACAATATCGAGAAGAAAACGATATAATTTCCCTTAACCGTCCTTACCAATATGAATAATAGACATTGGAGCCTGAGATCGAAGTGTTTCTCTCTTGCCTCTCACCAGATCCTTTATGCCTCCAGGAGAGTGATAATCAACCCATGGAAGAATTACATAACATATCGAAGGAGTACATGCCAACAATTTCTAATGAATTGGAGAACCATGAACATATATACTATATCGAAGTCTGGTTCAAAATAATCATCATTATACAACCTTCTTCTATCATTCAACAACTCTTAATACCATATCAATTAAAGCAGTTGGTCTCTTATACTTTGATATATGCAAAATCTTACTTTTTAGATCTAAGTGTGAGTATATTTAGCATTATGTTACACATATGGTTACACTAGAAGCACTCCTACACTTGAAGGAGATATTCCTCTCTCTAAATTATGGTAGGGTAGTATAGAAGAAAAAAAAAAAAATCCATTTGAAATAAAATGGTTACAACAACAATCTTGAAACTGCAATTCCCTAAGGCACGACTATTGAAATTTTGGTTATTACACACTCCTGTGGTAAGTCTTGTGAGAATTTATTCACTCTTAATGCCTCATATTTTGTAAGGTAACTTTGATTGTTGAATATATGGTTTTTCTCCATGGTCGATATCATCCATTGGGTCAGTCAGGGGGATCTGTCATTGTTATGTTTGACACTTTCCATTCATAAGCTCAAAACCCTAATTTAGCCTAGTTTCTTTAATAAGTTGTTATCCAAAAAATACTTTTAAGTATATCTAAGAAGGTATTGTTGAAAATCCTCCTATAGAAGACTACTCCTATAGAACCTCAATGGCTTTCATGAGAACACTAGCATGATCAACTAGAGAGAACTTTTAGTCATTATTTGGGATGCTTTATTATACTTTAAATAATCAAGATTTAAGATTATTGTGGATGATGTCACCCCTGGGCTAAATATAAATAATCAGTTATATGCTTGGAAAATCTAAAACATTCTCGCACCACTCAAATTATTTACTTTCTAAAAGTTGCCATGAGAAGTATACATTATTTCAAATCTTTTGAGTGATATGTAATGATAAAAGGAAGTAGCAGAAGTACAAGCAAACCCATTGGATTACTAAACAAGCTTGTTAGTAGTGCGTCTATGATTGTATAGTACCAAGGCAAACATGTCAGGGAACCAAACAAACTTATTATTGGTGGGGCTATGCAAGGTAAGGGAGATGGATAATACACATTGGCACACTAAAAATTCAAAAACCCTGGGTCACATTCTGAAGAAATTATTATTAAAATTGAAGCTATAAAACGAATATCATACCTCTTGGAGAATGGATTTAAGATCATTTTAATATTATGTTTTGGAGTTATATCTTTTAAATAAGAAGGTTTTCATGGAAGTGGGACCCTTAGTGCAGGGGATTCACTTTGCTCGAACAAGAGGAGCTTCAATTATATGCTTGGATAATGGTAATATGGTCATCCTAGGAAGGTTTTAATTTGTCACCTTTCTTTTTCCCTATTTCCATCCATATTTAACACCATGTATTTCAAAATATGATTATGTCACTTTTATTTATAATGGGGATATTGAGATGAAAAACTACTAACTAAGGTTACTCATGCGATGCTTTGTAGAAATTTGATGGTTGTCTATTTCATTCAATGATCACACTATTCTTGTAGTAACAACAATGTTAGCATTCATATGGCAACCATGGCATCAGATTTTATTTTGGCAAAACAAGGGGAATCAGTGTTAATGAATGAAGGATCTAGTACAACAACAAACTAGCATGCATTTCTCTTTTAGAACAACCAAATCT
The DNA here is from genome assembly GCA_031772625.1 of Pinus tabuliformis. Lineage (NCBI taxonomy): Eukaryota > Viridiplantae > Streptophyta > Pinopsida > Pinales > Pinaceae > Pinus > Pinus tabuliformis. Next base: position 159,290,877 of record CM062809.1, on the reverse strand, counting down.
AGCAAAGGAATTTTTGTTTACACATAGTTGTAGGAACATTACTATGGGTGTAGGATCACCTGTAGAGTCTAGACTACTCCTTTGAAATTGCAACTACATACTTTTTCAACACTATATTAATGACCAAGGAGATGTTTCAATTTTGGTTTTATGCAAGGGAGCGAAAATACAGAAGTTATCTCGCTTGCATGAGGACATGCAAGATGATCGTCATGGGGGAGATGTAAGGCCCCAGAATTGTCATATTTAATACATCTTTTTTCTCCTATGATACCCTATTTTCATCGTTCTTTTTACCAATTTTGAACCTCTACCTCGTAGTTCCACATTATTTTTGATGCAATAGTGAAGATTCATGCTCCATTTGCATTTTATCTAAAATTTGGAAGGTAAATCTTTATTTTTGATCAAATATCTTCACTTATGCGCATTTTCAAAGATTTATGATTGTTTATAAGACACTAACAAAGGTTGTGCAAATCCTGTACTATGTATAGAGATCACGCACCAAGGAAATGGATGGGTGGACTGCTTTTGTCATTGAGGTATGCCACAAGGGATGATAGTTAATCAATATTGTGTGCAGCCATTAGAGATATTTTTGGAGTTAGATCAAGGTCAAAGTGCGCCTAACAAGAATTCAGCTAGTTGATATTTGAGAAAAAAAAGGAACAATTTTTTAATTTCTCCATGCACTAGATCTATGATCTCTTCGATTAGTTTGTGGTTGTGCCAAACCTCCTTTCAATGGAAAATTGTTATGATCTTTTCCCATTCCATTTGTACTCGATTTGGCCGATTCAAAGATAAATATGTAATTGTAAAACTTATAAAAGGAAAACCATGGCCCTTGGCCAAGGGGGCGGGGGGAGGGTGTGAATTGAAATAATCATTCAGAAGTGTTGGTCACCTTCTTAGTGCATCTCTAACCCTTGGGGTCGATCTCTATCTTTAAATGGGATTCTGAGCTTCTGCTCCATGATGCAAAGGACTAGATATTTCGTTTGATACAATGATTTTGCCAGGTTTAGGATTTATTTTGTACATGTTTAAGTGCTTTGTGATTTAAACCTTTAACGAGAGGCATGGGCTGGTTAGTAGTGCCCCCAACCCAGCTCATTTCCCTCCTTTGTGCTTATTTGGTAGCATAGGTTTTCGAACTTCTCTCTGTGTTTGATGATTTAATGTTTGGTGTGCTAATTATTGATATTGTTCTTAGATTTGAAGTATTCAGGCGTAATTTCAGTGAGAGAGGTTGTGTGCTCCATGTTCTTGATTGAATATCATATTTTACACTTGTTTTTTATGTATATGTGTATGAATCAGCTGATTTCATAATCATTACAGAGTGGCAAGTCTCAACTATAAACATCACACACATATTTTTGTTTTGAATGTTATTCTCACTCTACAACTCTTTTGTATATAGATTATGATGAGTGAATAGTCAACACCTTATTTTAATCTCAGGACATTCCACTGATTATTAACACAAATCAATCGTGATTCCTCTATATTGACAACGATATTGAAAATATTGTTGTAATAATTCTTTATAACGAAGTCTCTAGGTGTAGCGCCTTTTAAACATACAGGATCATCATTAGTAGCACCATATAATAAGGGTTTGCATATTGAGTTTTCACAATGTTTGGAGACATAGTCATGTTCACTCTCTTGTAATTGTTGTTGTGTGTGGAGCATGATTGTTCAGAGGTCTTTGTTTCAGCGGGATGTATACCCCAGGAAGTTTGTATACCCCTCCATGCGAGGGGGTGCGGGGGGGAATTGTCCCCCCTGCGGGGGTCCGGGGGGGCCGATCCCCCCGGCTGGGGGGTCCGGGGGCCAGCGGTCCCCTGGCGGGGCCTCAGGGGCACCGCCCCGAAGCTAAAAACAAATGTAAAATTGCCTTGTAAAAGTATAGTAATTTCTAGTCAATCTAGGCCGTTCATTAGGCAGATGATCTGATGGTAAAACTTATGTTTAGTTTAGGGTTTTTTTCCCTAGAAGGAAACCCCCTCTCTTTGTATGAGGGCATGGTATTTGAGGCTGAGATATAGATGTGTATTCTGTGAGCGAGAAACAGAGAGGTGAGACTGTGAGAGAAAACAGAGGATATTACAGTGGATTTGCTGTAGGTTGTGTCTCTTCATTTTGTTGGATAATAGAAAGGAAGGACTGGCTGTTCGGGGTGGACGTAGCCCAAACTGGGTGAACCACGTATATCTGTGTCTCTCTTGTTTTGTTCATTCTCTGTGTTTATATTTCTGCAATATTTTATGTGTTCCATTGCTCCGTAATATATAATTTTCTAACAACTAGTATCAGAGCCGAAGGTCTATTTGGCTGATAAACTCGCAGGAAAGAAGGGTTCCTGGTTCGAGTGGGAGCAATGGCAAAAGATGGTAAGTTTAGGGTCGAGAAATTTAACGTCCAAAACTTCTCGCTGTGGAAGATGCAGATGGAAGATTGTTTGTATCAGAAAGATCTATACCTACCATTGGGCAGAAAAACAAAGATGTCGACGGGTATGAAAGACGAAGAATGGAACCTTCTCGATAGAAAGGCACTCGGAACAATACGGTTGTGCCTTGTTGCATCAGTCGCCTTCAACATTTCGAAGGAAACCATGACAGAGGGTTTGATGCAGACGTTGTCGAAACTATATGAAAAACCCTCGGCCTCAAACAATGTATTTCTTATGAAACGGTTATTTAATATGAATATGTCGGAAGGTGGATCTGTTGCAAACCATTTAAATGATTTTAATACAGTTACAAGTCAGTTAAGTTCTGTAGGGGTAAAATTTGATGATGAAGTTAGAGCTCTGTTATTCTTGTGCTCATTACCAGAAAGTTGGAATGGTTTGTTAATGGCCATTAGTAACTCCGTTTCTGGATCTAGTACTTTAAAGTTTGATGATGTTGTCGGTGTTATCCTTAGCGAGGAAATGCGACGGAAAAGCTCCGGTGAGACATCGGGAAATGCTTTGAGTGCAGAGTCTAGAGGAAGAAAAATGGAAAGAGGAAAGAGCTCAGGATATCGCAGTAAATCAAGGAAAGGCAGATCCAAGTCCAGATCGGGGATAGTGTGCTGGAAATGTGGAAAGAAAGGACACCTAAAGAAACACTGTAGATCTCGGAAGGGAAAAGAAGGAGATGCACAGCAAGAAAACAATCATGAAGCAAATGTGACAGGTGAGGTGTTACAAGATGCTTTGATTCTTTCTTTTGAAAATATTACTGATTCATGGGTGGTAGATTCAGGGGCTTCATTCCATGCCACACCTGATAAGAAATACTTTCATGATTATGTTCAAGGAGATTTTGGACAAGTTCGTCTGGGTGATGATAAACCCTGTAAAATCATTGGAATGGGTAAGGTTCTTGTAAAACAGCAGAATGGAAACCAATGGCTATTAAAGGAGGTAAGGCATGTTCCAGATCTAAAGAAAAATCTGATTTCAACAGGGCAGTTAGGCGGTGAAGGTTGTGTGACAAATTTCATAGATAAAGCTTGGAAGGTCACCAAAGGAGCCCTGGTAATAGCAAAAGGCGAAAAGGTTGGTACATTGTATTTATGCAATGGTATTTCTAACTCTGTTAATGCTTTAACTTCCAAAGGAGCAGATGCAGCATTATGGCATCATAGGCTTGGACACATGAGTGAAAAGGGGATGAAGATGCTTCACTCAAGGAATTTGTTGCCGGGTTTGAAGAATGTTGATTTGGACTTCTGTGAAAATTGCATTTATGGAAAACAGAAGAGAGTCAGATTTCTTAGAGTTGGGAAAGAAAACAAGAATGAAAAATTAGAGCTTGTGCATACAGATGTATGGGGACCTGCTCATGTATCATCTCTCAGTGGCTCTCGTTATTATGTTACTTTTCTTGATGATGCAACTAGAAAAACTTGGATTTATTGTATTAAGAATAAATCTGATGTATTTGATACTTTCAAGAAATGGAAAGCTTTGGTTGAGATTGAGACAGGAAAGAAATTGAAGTGTCTTAGATCAGACAATGGAGGTGAATATTGCAGCAAAGAGTTTGATAGGTACTATTCAGAGCATGGAATTCATAGAGAGAAGACAGTTCCAAGAACACCACAAGAAAATGGTGTGTCAGAAAGGATGAACATAACAATCATGGAGCGTGCAAGGTGCATGAGATTGCATGCAGGATTGCCTTTACAGTTTTGGGCAGATGCTGTAGATACTGTTGTTTATCTAATAAACAGAGGGCCTTCAAGTTTCTTGGATGGTGGTGTTCCAGAGGAAGCATGGACAGGTAGAAAGGTAAACTACTCCTTTTTAAAGCCTTTTGGTTGTGAGGCCTTTGTCCATATTGATAAAGAAAATAGAACAAAGCTTGAGGCAAAGTCAAAGAAATGTACCTTTATTGGATATGGTGTTAATGATTTTGGTTATCGTTTATATGATTACAAAAATCACAAAATCATTAGGAGCAGAGATGTAATATTTAATGAAAAGGTCTTGTATAAGAATCAGTTGCAGGAAAAGAAGAAAGAAAACGAAAACAAGGAATACGCAGTTCTTGATGAAATCACTGAAAAAGTAAAGGTGCCTGAAAATAATAATAATCAACAATCACAGCAACATCGGCCACCATAGCAACAACATGCACCCCAAACACCTGAAAGTGGTGTTAGAAGATCTACCAGGATAAGTAGACCCCCTGAACGATATTCTCCTTCATTATATTATTTATTTTTGACTGATTCTGGTGAACCCGAATGTTATGAAGAAGCAATGCAGGTTGGAAGCAGGAAGAAGTGGGAGGTAGCCATGGAAGAAGAGATGGACTCCTTAATGCATAACCAAACTTGGGATTTAGTCAGGTTTCCTGCAGGAAAAACTACATTGAAGAATAAATGGGTTTACAGGCTGAAGGAAGAAGATGGAGGAAAACAGAGGTACAAAGCTAGACTTGTGGTGAAGGGGTTTGCACAGAAGAAAGGTATTGATTTTGATGAAATATTTTCTCCTGTTGTTAAAATGACTTCCATCAGAACTATTTTAAGTCTTGTAGCAGCTGAAGATTTGCATCTTGAGCAGTTGGATGTAAAGACAACCTTTCTCCATGGGGATTTGGAGGAAGAGATATATATGCAGCAGCCACAAGGATATGAGGTGAAAGGGAAGGAGAAACTAGTGTGCAGGTTGAAGAAGAGCTTGTATGGCTTAAAACAAGCTCCAAGGTAGTGGTATCTAAAATTTGACAAGTTTATGTCTGAACAAGGTTATACTAGATGTCACTCTGATCATTGTGTTTATCTGAAAAAGCAAAATGATGGTAGCTATATTATATTGTTATTGTATGTGGATGACATGCTTGTTGCAGGATCTAACATGCAGGAAATAAATGTACTCAAAAGAAAATTGGCAAATTCATTTGCAATGAAGGATTTGGGAGCTGCAAAACAAATCCTTGGTATGAGAATCACTAGAGACAGGAAAAATCGAAAATTAACATTGTCTCAAAATGAGTACATACAAAAGGTGTTGAAAAGATTTAATATGCACAATGCAAAACCAGTTAGTACACCTTTTGCTAGCCATTTCAAACTTAGTAAGGAAATGTGCCCAAAGACCCAAGAAGACATGGATTATATGTCTAAAGTTCCATATGCATCAGCAGTTGGAAGCTTAATGTATGCAATGGTCTGCACAAGGCCTGATATTGCACATGCAGTGGGAGTTGTAAGCAAGTACATGAACAATCTAGGAAAGGAACATTGGATGGCAGTGAAATGGATTCTCAGATATTTGAAAGGTACCACAAATCAAGCATTATGCTTTGGTGGTGCAAACATTTCTCTACAGGGATATGTTGATGCAGATATGGCAGGTGACAGGGATAACAGGAGTAGCACTACAGGATATGTATTTACTGTTGGTGGAACAGCTGTCAGTTGGATTTCAAAAATCCAAAGTGTTGTTGCACTTTCAACAACAGAAGCAGAGTATGTTGCTGCTACAGAGGCTAGTAAAGAAATGATTTGGTTACAAAGGTATATGGGTGAATTGGGTAAGGAGCATGATATGGGCATGTTATACAGTGATAGCCAAAGTGCCATTCATCTTGCAAAGAACTCAGCATTTCATTCTAGGACTAAACACATACAGCTCAAGTACCATTTCATACGATCAGTGTTGGAAGATGGAGAGTTGAAGCTGGAAAAGATACACACTAGCCAGAATCCTGCAGATATGCTAACAAAAGTTGTAACCGGGAGAAACTGAGAATATTCTCAGTTTCAATTGGTCTTCAAGGATGACGATGAAGATGAGAAACAACCAGGTCCAAAGAGGAGTCAATTGTCCAGCAAATGAAGCAGTGGTGGAGTTTCTACAATCATTCTCCAAGTGGGAGATTGTTGTGTGTGGAGCATGATTGTTCAGAGGTCTTTGTTTCATTGGGATGTATACCCCAAGAAGTTTGTACACCCCTCCACGCGGGGGGGTGCGGGGGGGACTTGTCCCCCCCGTGGGGGTCCGGGGGGCCGATCCCCCCCGGCTGGGGGGTCCGGGGGCCAGTGGTCCCCCGGAAGGGGCTCAGGGGCAACACCCCTGAAGCTAAAAACAAATGTAAAATTGCCTTGTAAAAGTATAGTAATTTCTAGTCAATCTAGGCCGTTCATTAGGCAGATGATCTGACGGTAGAACTTATGTTTAGTTTAGGGTTTTTTTCCCTAGAAGGCAACCCCCTCTCTTTGTATGAGGGCATTGTATTTGAGGCTGAGATATAGATGTGTATTCTGTGAGCGAGAAACAGAGAGGTGAGACTGTGAGAGAAAACAGAGGATATTACAGCGGATTTGCTGTAGGTTGTGTCTCTTCATTTTGCTGGATAATAGAAAGGAAGGACTGGTTGTTCGGGGTGGACGTAGCCCAAGCTGGGTGAACCACGTATATCTGTGTCTCTCTTGTTTTGTGCGTTCTTTGTGTTTATATTTTTGCAATATTTTATGTGTTCCATTGCTCCGTAATATATAATTTTCTAACAATTGCAAGGATTAGAAGTACGCATTTTATGAGCCATATATTCAAACCTTAGATACATGTAGCTACATTTATAGAATTAGTTATAAAGGGACAAAATGCATGTTTTCTCGAGTATTGGATGTTGTGGATTGGTTATTATATTTCAAATTGTTTTGTTTTTTATGAAGATTTGACCCAAAAGCAATTCCTTTCCTTGATTAGATTTTATTGTTGTAGGTTGTGACAATGAATGGGCTCCTAGAGATTTACCTTCACATGTTTCTTTATTGAATAATTAACTTGGGATCTAAATAGTCCATTTCACATAGAATATTGATATTTAAGTCCCATAGGAATTCAAGTTTAGGGTTTCCTCATGAAGTAAACATAAAATTATCAACCTGTAGCCTTTCCAAATAATTGTGAACAAAATAATGTTTTATGCCTTGAGGATTACATAACCTATATATATTATGAGATTTGATAACAGTTATGATTCAAGGTATGCAACAAGTTTTCATAAGTCTTTGGTTTGAGTTGAAGGAGAGAATTCGGTCATTTTGTAATGGCCTGCGCTTTCAAGGTTACAGTTTATTCCTTTAATGGTCATTATCGGCAACTAGTCATTTTCAAAGTTCATAATTAATTGAGTTAATGTTTGAAGTTTGTATGCAGGTATGAAAAGAGTGTTGTTAGATCTAAATAGAAACCTTGTGATTGATGTATAATTAGAACATTTCACTAGATTGAGCAGATTTAGAACCTTTCTTGTGTTTTACACAAAGTGAGTGAAATAGGATTGAGTGCAAATTCATATTGGTTTCTTATCTTCGATTTGTATTTTTCATGGTGTGAAAGATGTCAAATAGCTTGAGCTCAGATTCCCAATAGCTAGGGTTTGATCTTTAATTTCCTATAGTTAGGGTTTGTTCCTTAATTTTCTATAGTTAGGGTTTTATATTTGATTGTCACTAGCTAGAGTTTTGTTTTTATTGTCAATAGTTAGAGTTTTCTCTTCAATTGTCAATAGCTATGGTTTTCTTACAATTGTTAGTAGACTACATGATTAGTGTTTGTAGTAGTTACATTTTTATTTCTAACAAATTCTTTTAACTGCAGGATTAGAATAAGCGATTGACTAGTGTTTGCAGGAACTCGAAGGTGTGAGCAGATAGGACATATTAGGGTTTTGTTTTGCAGGTTCCCAAATTTTTTCTCTAGCATTTAGAATGTTGTGTCTCAAAATCCATGTGTTATAGACATTTTTGTGCCTCGCAGCATGGAGCATGAAATGTCAATAATTACAGGGATCCTCAGTCCCTAAACATGTTGTTCTTACCCCTAGAAGAACAAGGTCAGCAAACCACAGCACTTCCCATCAGTTCTCCACCTGAAAACACTCAAAAACAGGCTATTTTTGGGTCATGTCAGCTGCTCCACTGAGCATCTGCGCTGGAATGCAACTACTCCTCCTTGTACCTGCGCTGAAAGTCAAATCTAATGAAGGCTACCTGCGCTGGGCGAGATTGGCCAAGTGGCACAGTCATTCTGCAAGGTGTCAATTGCCCAGGAAGCTTCCAAACTGACACTTGGTTCAAGGGATTCGCCCTGTGATGAGTAAGAGGTACTTGATCTCCATGTGTTAGCAAGGATCTCCAAGTGGACTCAAGAACTGAAGTTTAACTGAAGAGGGAGAGGACACAAGGCAGCTTTATGTCAGTCTCAAGCTGACTCATCCTTTCTTCTTCTATCCTATATATAGAGCTCTTCTATGAGGTCTAAGGAGGCTGGAATTTTGTGCAAGCAAGGAAGTGCTGTTGGTTTACAGTTAGAGTTATTGGGTGATTGCTTTTATAGAGGTGAAGAGGAGATTTCTTGCTGCTGGGGAGGTGCTGCTGGATTGGAGCCATTGATGGTTGTAACCTTCTCAGAACCCTTTTACTTCTATCAATAAAGCTTTGAATGTTCTCCTATATACTTGTATTGCATTGATGTATTGTATTTACTTGTATATCTGATTCACTCTAATCCATGCATCAGTTATGAGTACATGTTTCTTGTAGTTTTCCTTCTCTTGTTTGTGCAGGATCTTTGTGTAGCTGGGCCGGCAAAGGGAGCAAGGAGCTGGGAACAAGAGACAAAGAGAGAGGATAGGATCGACAAAAGCGAAAGACACCGGTTGGTCAATCTTTTCTTCCTTCTCTGTACTTTCATAAAGGAAAATATCAAAGCTTTACTTTCAGTTGTTGCTAAGGACTGTCACCCTTAGAGTAGGGATAGGGTCATCCGAGTCGGATACTTTTCCCCACAACAAACTGGCGACTCCGCTGGGGAGCCTAGTATCTTGTTGGTTTATTGTGTTTCTTGCTATTCATCTCATAAACAAGGAGAGCACCAAATCGAACTGCAATTGAGTCCTTCAATTGCAAAGTAGAGGGCAGCTGCTCTGGCTCAGTTTCTGAGCAAGTTTATGATTTGAAGAGCTGATCCACAAGGACTCTTGTGCTCTTTGTGATAGCTTTTCATCCTCTTGATCATCCCTTAGCTTGTACTTGACCTATAGCTTTTTATTTCAGCAAAAACAGTGAATTTTTGAGCTTTTTATGACCCGGAAACCCTTGTAAACGCAACTCTCGTGTCTCAGTGCAGGTTGTCCAAAGGCAGTCTGCATTTCAGCGCAGGTACTCCCTTCGGGAACTGCGCTGAAAGTCAGTTTGATAGACCAGAGCCTGCGCTGAACCAGTTAAGCCAGTGTCTTGCTGAGGTTTCCTACTGAGTCTTGGCCCTGTTTTCACTGTTGTTTTGCTGCTGATTGCTTGTCATTTGTACTTGCTGTAAACCAACTTTCCTTGACATTATTCCACCTCAGTCGTGTGATGAAACTGTGATTGTTCTTTCAGTATTTCTTGTTTCAGTTACAGTTTCCCATTGTGAAAAGCAAACCAGTATAGCTGTGGCCTCTTAGATCCTGAACTGTAAAAGTGTCTTTGTGATCTTAAGAGCTAGTTTTATTACTGTTCATCGCTGTTTGAGTTTGTTTGTTTTTCATTTTATGGTTCGAATTCATACATTTTTAGTGTCGAAACAAGTACCTGTAAGGCGTCTTTTGATTTTAGACAAAACTTGTTGGTTTACGCTTCAAATTGAATTCGAAAATTATACGACAGTTTCCTTTTGTCTTACATCAACATTAAAGGAAAAGAAAAGAAATACATGCATCTTGCATTTGCATTTTTTGATAAGTTTGCGTGATTGATCTAGGAGAAAGTGCATTAGTTTGTGCTTTGTGCTCTGTGTGGAAAGATAATGTTTTTCTCTCCCCTCAGTAATTAGGATTTTCAAAGCTAAAAAGATTGTAAAGCTTGCTTATCATTTTAGCTGCATTTAGGAATTTGTACCAATACATCTCGTGGTGATCCTGAAAGACAAACTGCTAAACAAGATCAACTTAAAATATATTGAATGAATCTAAAAACGCTTTGTAACATAATGCTCACAATAGAGGTCTAGGTAGAGACGTGTTCCGGCGTCGTTAAACGTAGTGACTGTCGATCTCTACGAAGGTGGGTGATTCCTCCTGAGGGACGATAGCACTAATACGGACTTGTGCTCCCGCGTACCGTCGCGTATATTGGGAGACCCCTATAGGCATTTATCCTTTATCCTTAGGAAGCCGTGTCGGCCACCCTACTGATCGCGATGCAGTGAACACAGCATTCACGAAGATCGACCACCCGTACCGTAAAACGTATTCTGTGGTTTCGCGAAAGGTTTGGCACACCCTCTGCCTAGATCTCCAGAGCAGTTTCTTTTGGCCTTTTTCAAACTCTATAACTGAAAAAGTCCAACCGAGCATTTGTCACTTCGGGCTCGTTAATACATCGAAGGCGACTAGAGTCATCTTTAGCTTTTTCTCGACTCTTAAAACATGAAAAAGCAAAGTTGTGTCTAAAAGCGTCTAATAAAATTCATTCAATACAGAAACATAATTCCCCTTTTGGTATTTTAGTTGATCAAGTAATCCGCAACCGTGGAGGAAAGTCAATTAAAACTCCGTCGTTCGAGGAGACTCGCGAGTCAACCGTCTTTGTCTCCGGAATCGAGAGTAGTACGGACGAAGCGAACTCGCTTGACCGGGTCAAAATCTCCCATTAAAGTTAGAACAACAGTTCCGACAACATCTGAGATTCTGGTCACTCCTAATATTTCTGGAATCCCTGCCTCTATTGAAGAAGTTCGACAGCAACAGAGGGACAGTTGTACTGATCCTAGTCTGAGGACAAGTACTTGCATAACTGAACCAGTTCCATCTGAAACCGGTCCACAGAGTCTTGTTTCTCAAACAACTGTCGCTGTCGAAGCAACCCCTTCTTCGGCACCAGAAATCTTTTACGGACCTGACGGTCTTCCTCTTCCTCCTGGTCTGATTGCAATAGAGGAAATCGTAGAGGACCAGCAAGAAAATACTCCAACTCATTTTGGAGTAGGCATCACTCTTTTTCCTTCTGCATCAGAAGTCTGTCCATCGCCAGTGGAAGTTCCTGTAGAATCGTTAGGCAGTTTATTGGATAGACTTAAAATGTCTGAGCAACCGTCGACATCTAGGACTGTGCCAAATGACACAGCGACAGCAGAAGCTCCTGCTGTCACTCCGACGATGTTTGCCGGCATACCAGCTGTCCCGACTAGCTCTCAACAGCTAGAAGGAGTCCACCCAGGGACTATTATGACAACTTGGTCTGTTCCAGTTTGTTCTTCCGGTATAATACCCGGTAATTCTTATGTTGAAACTAGACAAATTGATCCCTTTGGAAATCAGTTTGGATCATCCAGTCCTCAAAGGCAATCTATACCCTTGAGCTCCGGATTGTTACCGTATGGGGGGCAATATGCCCTTTCACTTCCCCCTCCGGGAGGATACCCATACGGCAGTTTTCAACCGCATTCAGGTTTGACTGAAGTTACGACGAGTGGTTGGGTGCCTATGTTGCCCCAACAACCGAGAGTTGTATATTCCATGCAACAATGTGTACCTATGTCTATCATCCCGACGACGCCAGCAATTGTAACCGTGTCGCAAGTTCAATCGATGCCTGTTGTATGTCAACCCCAAGTTGTAATGCAACAGCCCCTTGACCCTGCAACACAACCACAATCGCCAACTGCCGGGACGACACAGATACAAACGGGAACCATAACCCCGCATCTTGGTCCGTCGGTTAGTATCGCACAGCAAAACATGGCTTCGCAGCCATGGATGATGCAATACCAACAACCTCAGTTTCAACAGGTGTACCAGGGATCTGAGCGACAGATCTTTGCAAATAGTGGGCAACCCTATATTCAGAACGGGTTAAATCAACCACTTTACAGTGGCCAAGCCCACCAGCCATATCAGTCCTATCAACATCAGTTGCATTATGCTGGTATGCAAAGGCCTACTGCTCAGGCGATTCCATCGTATCCTGGGTACGCCTCGCCAAACCTAAATCAGCAGTTGCCATTCGTGGCGACTCTAGAATTACCAGATTTACATCGATTGACGAATGATCCAATCGCCTATGCCCATTGGTGGCCAGCGATTCCTCACAAACTTCCTTCGGACATTCCTAAATTCAATGGAAATCCTGGCGAAGACCCGTCGAATCATGTGATGACTTTCCATCTGTGGTGTTCGTCGAATACCTTGAATGATGATTCGATAAGGCTTCACCTTTTCCAGAGGACATTGACTGGTCCGGCGGCTAAATGGTATATTGAATTACCTAGAGCCTCTTTCGACAATTTTAGTTCCCTAGCCACGACTTTCTTAACACACTTTCAGTTACCTATAAGGTACGAAACTGGAACCGAGATCTTAACCAATTTCAAGCAGACAACGGCCACACATATATCAGATCATATACATGAGTGGCGTCGTCGTCGCAGAATGGTAAAGACTTATGTTCCAGATCAGCTTTTAGCTGAGTGGTTTATAAAGTCGCTTCTTCCTGCTATAACAGAAGATGTGGCCAAGGGAGGCGTCGTAACAGAGGAGCAAGTTATTGCTCGTGCCCAGTATTTAGACTTAGTATATACTCAGTCTGGCACGCTCTATGACAAGATACCTGACGCCCCTAGACCGGAATTTTCAATTCCTCCCCCCCCTGGATCAAATAGTGACTCTCATGCCGGCGATGGTGTGATTGGCACTGCAAACGCAAAGTCAACACGGGATTCGTCTAAGAAAACCCGTAAGACTTCGAATCAAAATGCAAATGAAGAACTTCTTGCCTCGGAAGTAAGTGCCGTGTCGGACGACAAGGGCAAACAACTGAAGCAACCAGGAGACAAGAAGAAAAAGAAAGGGAGAAAAGGGAAACCCCCTTCGGGGTGTCATATATGCGATGAGGATCATTGGACAGCAGATTGTCCATGCAAAGCTGAGCTTAAAAGATTCTTTAAGAGTCTGAAAACCTCAGCTGTGTTGACTGATCCATTTCCTAATCCTGGTCAAAATCTGGTTGCTAATCAAAATGCTTCCCGATCCCAAGTGCTTATGTTGTCTACCTCAAAGCAGCAGAATAATGCTTTGACAAGGAATAAAGATTACGGGAATCCATGGCTGTCAAATAACAAGGCTAATGAACAACCTAGTAGTTCGACGACAGCTTTGACCAAAGTTGTGCCACCCATCATTCCTGAACCAATGATAAAGTTGCCAAAGGGAGTAGTACACAAATCGACAATAGCACAGAATTATAATATAATAGAGGACCTGGCCCAATCGCCGTCCGCTATGTCGACACTTGAGGTACCACAAAATTGCCCCTCCCAAGAGCAAACTTTATTATCAGCAATAGGTGGGATTGGCCCAATGGATTCCAATCTTGTGGCCTTTGATCATAAAGGATATGACCCTAAGTTACCAGCTCAACTAGCTTTCCTTATTCAAGCGAAAGCCCTCAACAAAACTGTTCATCGAACAATTATTGATGAGGGGGCATCTACATGTCTTATGTTGATGAGTTGCTGGAAAAATTTAGGCTCACCACCCTTGTCGAAATCGTCAACGACCTTAAAAGCATTTGATGGACGATCATACACTCCCTACGGGATTATAAGTAACTTGCAAGTTGAACTGGGGGGCAAAACAGTAGAAGTCGATGTTGAAGTAATTGATGGAAACCTCGATTACAACATCCTACTAGGAAGGCCCTGGATATATGCCATGGCCGCAGTCGTGTCGACCTACTTCAGGAAGATTGCATTTCCCTTTCAAGGAGGGATTACAGTCGTCGACCAACAAACTTTCCTCCCCGACAGTTCACAAGTTACGGGAAGCATTCCAATGATCCATGGAAGCGATCATTCGCTTCAAAATATTGGAGTAGGTCTCCTAAAAGACCCTGCCTTAATGGGTACTTTTGCCCTACCGCCTGCAAGAAATCTGGCGGAAGTGGCCACAGTGGAAACCTACAATATGAAATCTTCTATATCTAATGGATTCGGAAGATTCCTGAACATTTTGTCAGCATGGATCATCGCCCTAATGGAAATACTGTAAATACAGTGGGCTCCGAGGACAGTTCTTATCTCATGTCAACCTCGTTAAAAAATGAAACAAGGAGTCATGAGGATAGTTCTTTTACTGTGTCAACCTCATTAAAAAATGAAACCAATCCCCTTTCCAAATCTCAAAGGTAAACCTTCATTCCAACCACCAAGTTGAATGCAATGAAGCTTGGGGGGCATGCACCTCGTTTTGCATTATTATGCTGGGGGCATGCAAACAACCGAGCAGTTTTAGCACATAGTTCATGCTCGTTAAAAAATAAACATAAGATTGAGTAGTGTTTTGGTGCATTCAAGCTCGTTAAAAAATGAACCCATCTCGGTAAATAACCATTAAGTATGTAACCTGATCAACCATAAAAGCCTTGGTCGTGTTTTGCACCTGCCACCTCCACTTTCATTTGGCCGATCGTTCACCTCTATATGATTGTTTACCCATTTTGAGGAACAGCTGCGAAGAGTGATTTCACCTAGCCATCCTTGTGACACTGCCGTGATTGGAAAATTCCAACCTGTACCTGGAATCAGCTGCTATCCCTGTTCATCACTCGTTCCTCAAAAGACGAGTCTTCTTCAAGCTCTTTTCAACTGACTCGTAAAATATGAAAAGATTGCCGAGTTTTGGCCTTCCAGCTCGTTAAACGACCAGAAAAGCTATCCCTCCTCTAGATTTTAATCTTTTTGGACCTGAGGGATTATTGCACAAAAAGATCGAGCGCTTGTTTTGTTCGGCTCGTTAAAAATACCGAACACCCATCCCTTCTGTATTGTTTTATACTTTTTCGGACTTAAGGGATTAGATGACGAAAAAGGAATTATGGAGTTAACTTTCTGTACCTTTTCAGACTCTCTAAAAATGAAAAGGACCGAGTTTTCCTTGTCGTTAGACTCGTTAAAATGATTAAATAGCGACAAACTTGTCTTTAGACGAGAACGAGTTTCCCTATCGCTAAGCTCGTTAAATCATAGCGATGGGCTTGCCCGAAGGGCAGGTTATAGAACAAGCATATGTTATCCTCCTCAAGCTTGACAAAAATAAAGAGGTACTGGTCAGAAATGACTGGGGAAAAATTGGGAGAACATCAAAGCTTAATGGTAGCAAGTCGCTCTTGAACATGACACTTTTCCTCCGTACCACATCGGGTTGGGTTGTTTCATTCACCGGTCTCATCGCCATGGTCTTCGCCAAACCATCCACATTTTGGGGTAATGCTACCGATCCATCGCATCAGTGTCGTTGTATGTTCAAGAGAGGTCATTCTGAAAGTGTCAACCGTGTCCCATCCACTGCCATACATTATCCTTCATCCATTCATGATCGCCACCCTGAATCATATGTCACAGTTTGTTTTCACCTCCACTAAAATCATTAGCTCCGTTCCGTGTCATTGATGTGGGATTCATTAAGGCCCTCCTTTGACGGATCGCTTCTTGTCGACTTCAGCTCATTATCCAAGAAGTTGATCTAGGAACAACCCCATCAGTACTTTGAAGCTTGCATGCCTCAATGGCAAGTTTCTCACTTCCGGCGACAGGTATACATCAATGACCTTCGACCAGAAGATTTTGCGTGGCGTTCGACGCCAAGTCCTTTATTCACGCCACGTGAATTGTACTGCAGTACCTTGAGGGTCATTATCATTATCGGTGATTCCTCTCGCGCTTGTTAACGGTTTTCATCATTGACCGGTAATCAAGCGATGTCTTTCCATGTTCGACTTCAGCGAAATTCTCACATGGATCGACTTGTACTTAGAGTGAAGATCGAACGAGTTTGAAGACCCCGGATCTAGTTTCATCCATCCGGGCTGCGATACATATTCAGGAAATATAAAAGCATTTGTCATGTACATCATTGCAGCAGATGATCATCCTACTCAAAGGATGATAATTTCAGCAGAAAATTATCAGTCTACCATCAGACGATCGTTTGTTCTATGTACCAAAATGTATTTATAAAGCTGAGCATGGGAATGCCCGCCTCAGCTAGATCATGAAAACAGAATGAAAAATAATGTATTGTATTGTATTGTATTACAGGGCACCTCTCAGCACTTGAATGAACTTCGGACCCTCTGGATAAAGCATTTCACCCGATAAACGGCCTCATACTTTAGGGGGCAACTGTTATAGACATTTTTGTGCCTCGCAGCATGGAGCATGAAATGTCAATAATTACAGGGATCCTCAGTCCCTAAACATGTTGTTCTTACCCCTAGAAGAACAAGGTCAGCAAACCACAGCACTTCCCATCAGTTCTCCACCTGAAAACACTCAAAAATAGGCTATTTTTGGGTCATGTCAGCTGCTCCACTGAGCATCTGCGCTGGAATGCAACTGCTCCTCCTTGTACCTGCGCTGAAAGTCAAATCTAATGAAGGCTACCTGCGCTGGGCGAGATTGGCCAAGTGGCACAGTCATTCTGCAAGGTGTCAATTGCCCAGGAAGCTTCCAAACTGACACTTGGTTCAAGGGATTCGCCCTGTGATGAGTAAGAGGTACTTGATCTCCATGTGTTAGCAAGGATCTCCAAGTGGACTCAAGAACTGAAGTTTAACTGAAGAGGGAGAGGACACAAGGCAGCTTTATGTCAGTCTCAAGCTGACTCATCCTTTCTTCTTCTATCCTATATATAGAGCTCTTCTATGAGGTCTAAGGAGGCTGGAATTTTGTGCAAGCAAGGAAGTGTTGTTGGTTTACAGTTAGAGTTATTGGGTGATTGCTTTTATAGAGGTGAAGAGGAGATTTCTTGCTGCTGGGGAGGTGCTGCTGGATTGGAGCCATTGATGGTTGTAACCTTCTCAGAACCCTTTTACTTCTATCAATAAAGCTTTGAATGTTCTCCTATATACTTGTATTGCATTGATGTATTGTATTTACTTGTATATCTGATTCACTCTAATCCATGCATCAGTTATGAGTACATGTTTCTTGTAGTTTTCCTTCTCTTGTTTGTGTAGGATCTTTGTGTAGCTGGGCCGGCAAAGGGAGCAAGGAGCTGGGAACAAGAGACAAAGAGAGAGGATAGGATCGACAAAAGCGAAAGACACCGGTTGGTCAATCTTTTCTTCCTTCTCTGTACTTTCATAAAGGAAAATATCAAAGCTTTACTTTCAGTTGTTGCTAAGGACTGTCACCCTTAGAGTAGGGATAGGGTCATCCGAGTCGGATACTTTTCCCCACAACACCATGGACCTTGAATTGACATTAAAATTTGTTCCATTAATCTACCATATACCACACCTAACAGTATTTGCCCAATTTTTCCCTAGAATCATTCATCTTTTGGTCAAAGTCGTTTATAGCCTAGCCAAGTCGATCTAGCTTTGAAAAGATACCTTGCCTTTTATCAAGGACATCATTTATTCCTCTTAATGAGGAAATATCATACTATCAAGGTTTATTTTTGCAGAAATTTATACAAATCTAGCTTTGATACCATGTATAAATTCCTTGTAGATTCAAACTGCTAATTGTAATATGCTAAAATAACAGACTTAAATCCACTCTACTCATCAATGGAAACAATTAAACGATATTGAAATCACGAAGCATCCAAGAGAAAGAATTCAAACAACACATTACACAATGGTTTCCTAGGGAAATCGATAGCTAAAAATCCATGATATCTGTATATTGCATTATTCGGAAAATATGAGAACATTACAAGGCATTTCTCAAGCTCGAGCAACCTATGCATTATCTCTATTTGACTCACTGCTTACCTTGTTCCCTTGGTAATTAGCCTCTATTTAATTAGGAAATTCCTCAATTATGAACTGTGCAATCCTCACAAGACTTCCTATGATTGCATGCACCATCGGTTTAATTTAGATGATTTTACAATTGATAGTACATTGTCCCTGGACTCTAATCTCAATTGGGTCTTTCTCTGATCTGACAGGCATGAGTTAATTATGAGTGAATCTTAATTTTACTGTTTGATCATTGTAGGCATCATCCCACTACTGTAGGCTACACCCCACTAGTGCAAGTTACACCTCATTTTTCGACAAGCAACACCACACTGTACATCAGGCAACACCACACTTGACTGCAGGTTACACCCCATTACTAGACCTCCCACTAATTCCTTCATCAATTGGAACTAGCTTAATTGACTTTAACTCAGCTAAATTGAATTAAATAAATACAACTCAAAATAAACTCAACTGGTGCTCCTAATTGTAGGATGTACATTACTCTAGTTATACCCTCAACTCAAATTAATTGAGCTAACTATGTCAAATTAACTTAGTTAATTATTACAAGTTGTCAAGAGACGTGGAGTTACAATTGTATTCCTAATTTAATTCAAGGACAAATTAAGTTAGGATATTTATTGATGCTATTTTTAACATTTCTTGTTTCTATTTTCAACGCTCCCTCTCAACAAGAAAGGGATTCACATCTATCCCAATCCAGTAACTTTGGAATTTACTGCATGCAACACTTGTCACTATTGTTGTTGCAACAACAACATTTGCAACAAAAAAGCATCCAAAAAATAAATAAAAAATAATCACTGAATCAATCTGCAACAATCTACTAGGAAAATTGTGTTGTTGTTGAATATGTACTGAGCTTCCTGCTCTGTTGTCAACACTGATCTACACTCCTCAGTATCTTACTAACATTGATCCTCCTGCTATTAAGTATTGTGGGCCCTTGTAGCAAGGTAATGATCCATGAGAAAAAACACCTTAATGGATCATGCCCAAATTTATGCACTCTTGGGACTATTGCTTCACAGCGCCCCACCTCTCACCTAGAGGTATAACTGCATGCAAAGCGAACTCTCATCTACTCATATTGCTAATTCTACTGCTCCGTTGTTGCTTCTGCATTGCTGCTGTAACTAATGCAATAATGAGTCTAATCTCCCCATATGAAGTATTAGCTTCCGTACGACTACTCCCTCTGAAACTAGACTCCCTTTGAGTCTGATCCCCCTATGGAAAATCTCTTTGCTCCTCATTGTGCTAATATCAATGATCAAAACTCAATTTTGTGTCACTAAACATTGGATCATTGATCTGTCCACTAGTAGCCTTCTAGCTTCATTAAGAAGTCTGCACATAGGGCCTTTTGGATCTGCCCTAAACTAAAGCTCCATCAATCTGCAAGGAAAACTTCGAATTCTTCTCTTCTATTGTGATTTCATCTCGGATACCATGTAGAAATTTCTACAAATCTAGCTATGATACCATGTAGAAATTTCTACAAATCTAAATTTCATACCATGTAGAAATTTCTACAAATCTAAATTTCATACCATATAAAAATTTCTACAGATCTAGCTCTGATACCATGTAGAAACTCCTTGTAGATTCAAACTACTAATTGTAATATGCTAAAACAATAGAATTGGATCTACTCTACTCATCAGCGGAAACAATTAAACAATCGTGAAATCACGAAGCATACAAGAGAAAGAATTCAATCAACACATTACACACTGATTTCCTAGGGAAAGCCACAACTAAAAACCCATGCTATTTGTATATTGTATTAGTCATAAAATATGTGAAGATTACAATGCTTTGATCAAGCCCAAGAAACCTCTGCACTATCTTTATTTGTCTCATTGCTTTCTAAACTAACTCTGGCCAACACTCAGCCAATTTCCTAGCCTTCCAATCTCCCACTTCCTTTCCTTATTCCCTTGGGAATTAGCCTCTATTTAATTAGGAAATTCATCAATTATGGATTGTGAAATCCTCATAGGCCTTCTTCTGATTGCATGCACCACCGTTTAATTTAGATGATTTTACAACTGACAGTACACTGTCCCTGAAATCCAATCTCAACTCGGTTTTTCTCTAATCTGACATGCATGCGTTAATTATGAGTGAATCCTCAGTTTACTAGTTGATCAGTGCAAGAAACACCCCACTGCTATAGGTTGCAGCCCACTACTGCGGGTTACACCCCACTGTTCAACATACAACACCACACTCGATTGCAGGTTACACCCCACTACTAGACCTCCCACTAATTCCTCCATCAGTTGGAACTAGTTTAACTGAATTTAACTCAGTTAGATAGAATTAAATAATTACAACTCAAAATAAACTCAACTCGAATTAATTGAGCTAACTAAGTCAAATTAACTTAGTTAATTGTTACAAGTTGTCATGAGATGTGGAGTTACAATTTTATTCTTAATTTAATTCAAGGACAAATTAAATCAGGATATTTCTTGATGTTAGTTTTAACATTTTTTGTTGTTATTTTCAATACTTTTGAATGTCAATAGTTTTCTCATCTGTAGATATGTACTGGAGCTCCTTGATGAGCCTCAATATTGCAACAAGAATGTTGTAACTCCTAAGGCTATCGACTTTAATTATCAACCTGAGGTTTGTACAAACTTAAGAGGTATCAGTACTATATGTGCAACATACAATGTGTCCTTCCTTTGTTGTCATGATGTAATGGAGTACATGTACTGAAGTCAAATCCTAAACTGATTGCAGAAAATGAAATGTTTGAAATAGAACCATAACCTATTGCAAGAAACAATGTACAAGGAAAGAACATATTCTAATTGCATAAAGATCATGAGCTAAATGTAAAAGAAACCTAGCTTAACCCTATTTATCACATGTGATGATTTAAACTAATTGAGCATGAAATCTGATCTAGAGAGTACTAACTATTGTGTGCATGTGTAAATATAAAAGAATTCATTTTTTTAAATATTTTTGCTTTATAAATGCAAATGCTAATCTTTCCTTGATCTTTAGCAAGGGAGACAAGTGTGGAGCAAGAGGGTTAAAATGGTCTTGATGGCATGGAGGTCAAGTATAGGTATAATCCCATCTTCAATGATGATTTTTCTCAATTCGAGCTCAAAATAGGCTTTCCTACAAGATGCTACATGATTTCCTACAGGATGCTACTTGATTTGCTACAAGATCCCCTGATTTACTACAGGATGTTACAGATTCACTATACGAAATTATAATTTATTGAATGACCAAGAAAATCAAATCCAAATTGGATGGGGCAAATTTTGTTATTGACTAGGATGCCTTAGGTCCCCATTCCAAGTGGAATCACTCAAGAAGACTTCTGTTAACCCATGCTAAAAAATAGAAAAACATTACTATTCGAAAATCTGGAAATTCGAGAATTATCGAGCTAGTAAATCTAAAAAATGTCTAACCTAATCAAGTGAAAATACAGTGGGGTAATTTTTGTTATGAACTAGAATTTTTTGTGATCTAATGCAACTGGAACCAACTTGATTGAAACCCGTTAGCATGCTCTAAAAAATAGCATAAATTTATTGTTCTTTGCCATGGAGGAGTTCCAGAAATCTAGATTTGGGAATAAGAAAGCTAATCCAAGTAGCTCAATGATTACTATGGTCTTCCAAAGATTTTCCAAGGATGAAATGATGCTTGTGATCCTGCAAAAGAACTTACATTAACCATTTAACTCAATCCTACAACAATAAATCATTAATACTAAATGCAGAGGTAGAAGGGAATAAAAACAAGAGATGCATGTGAATAAGAAGTGAAAAGAAGGAAAGAAAATGATACAAGATGACTCTGAGGCTCCTGGGATGGCCAAGCCCAAGGAAAATCAAAGACCTATGGATGAGAACAAGAATTAGAAGCTGAACATGACACCAATCTTCATTATTTTCATCAATACAATTACATCCCTGCAAGAAAATACAGTGGAGCTGTAGAAATAAGAGTTCTCTCCACAAGAACACTAATGAAAATCTCCCCCTCGAGGAAAGTTCAACTTGGTAATTATACAAAATGATTACGAATCATTCCCCATGAATGGAGGAAGATTTCCCTACCAAAATCCCTTGATTAGTGGATCTGTTCCCTAATACTAGGAATCTGCATTAAATGGCACGGAACACATTCCTAGATTTTCTCAATCATTGGAGTTCCAAAATATGTGCCATGATTTCATACTATCTTGTTGATTTATTATTTAATATTGATCCTCTTGTAGTAGGGAGAAAGTCCCTAAACTATATTCTCCTCCAAATCTTCATAATCTGTCCAATATTCTCATAATATTCCACAAAAATAAATAATATTAGGCACAAATATGCAATTATTCATAAACCTTCCTAATGAATACATTAAAGCTAAAAATACATTATCTAATGCAAAAATAGAGGTTTAATGTGTTGAAGGATGGTCATAGGCCTTAATTTATGTTTAATTTAGAGGCACAAGCCTTAATTTATATCTAATTTAGAGGCCCATCATACCCCCCTGCTGAAAGTGTTGCTCATGCTCTGAGCAACTTAGTGACCTCATTGTGCCTCATTCATTGCCTTGGTGGCATCTTTCTTGTGCATTAAGAATATTTGTTGTAAGTTCTACAAGGACAAGCCCAAAAATCTATTTGTGCATAGAAAAACCATTGTTTCTTGAGACCATTAGATTTCTTTCTTCCCCTTATTCAGGATGGGTTTTTTAATATTTTTTGGTTTGACAAGGTCTTCCACATTCTTATCAACTCTTCCACCATTTGGACACCTCTAAAACCATGAAAATGCCTTTAGATGAGAACTAGGACATCCTATAGTAATTCTTGCCAAAACTATAAGAAACCCTGTTAAAACTACAGGAAACCCTTTTTTAGCATAAATGATATTCTAAGCCTAGGACATGCCCTCAACTTGACTCCCATGCCTTTTTCCCATTTTTAGGTCTTGGACAAAAGCTAGAAAGAGATTGGAGACCTCTTGGAAAACATCTTTTCATTAGTGCAGTTTGAGTTCTGTTTTGATGGTGAATGCCTCATTTACTTATGTTGCCTTTTTCTTCTCTCTTGTGGCCTAGATGACTACCTAATGGCCTTGGAGTTCTCCATTTTGGTTAGGTCTCTTTTAAGCTATGCCATCTTGGTGTTTAACATATTTTTTCATTTCTTCCTTCTTGTAGCAACATTCTACCTTCCTATAGTAGTCAGTCCTCCTCTTTTGGGATCTTTTAACTGTATGGGAGGGATGAAGAGGGATTGGAAGATGATGCTAGGGCTCAGAGGGAGTAGTGTAGGTTTGTGAAAATAGAGAGGATGCTCTATTTGTTTGTTTGTTTTTTTTTCAAGAATGAAATGGGATAGATGAATGATGAATGATGAATAGATAGTGAATATGAAGTGGATGGAGGGCTTGGAGTGCTGTGATGACTTGGCCTTTGCAAAAATTTCTTATTTTCATTGTTGTCCTCATTCCTTGAAATCACCACCCTCATAATTTGACTTTTCAACATTGCATGAGTGAAGGAGTGAGCTGCAATTAACTAGTTGAAGGCAGCTGAGATTATTGACCCATACTTAGCTTATAAAACCTTATGCCTCATGTATTGACAACAAATTTCTAACTATAATATGCTCAAGGGAAGAGGTTAAGAATATTGCATACCTGTACCTACCTGATGGTTGTTGGAGAGACATGGATGTTGCTGCTAAGTTGATGCTGATGTGAAAGTGTTGGGGGATTGATATCAACCTTCCTAAATAATATATGACCCATTTATCCATCATATTTCCTCTTGTAGATTCTTCTCAACCTTCCTGTAGATGTTGTTTGTTGGAGAGTGAAGTCCTTGCTTGTATTCGCTTCATGTGTTTTTCTCTTCTTTTTTTCCTCTAATGTTGTCCTTAATGTGAAGGTACTGGACGGTGATGCTGATGATCCTGATGTTGTTGCTAAGTTTTGGAGGAGCTTATTTGACCTCTGGATCTCCATGCTGATGCTGACTACAACCTATGATTTTTTGTTTTGTGGGACAGGCTGCTACAATATTTCCTACAAGATGTCTTGTAGTTGCCTCTCCCTCAAATTTTTTAATCATTTCTTCACTTCTGGAGCATGAGGATGGTTGGAATGGGTAGAAAAGGGGTCTAGGGATTGGTGAATGAGAGGTATAGCTTTCAGGTGTTGTCTCCATGTTCTCTGTCTTCATCCTCTTTTGCCTGTTTTTTTTTTTAACTGTAAGTTTTTTTAAACTGACTTTATTGGATGAATGCAGGGGTGATCATGGTGGAGAGAGGCATGGTGATGAGCTCGTGAGGTAGAAATTTATTTTTTTACATAAGAAAGTCATCCCCTTGCTCTAGGGTTACTTTTTGGAATTCCCAAGCCACTGTAATTCCTACAGGATCATCCTGTAGGGTTTTAGGGAATCCTGTAGAAAACACAGAACCCTTGCAAACTGAGCTAAATGAGTAGAAAAATGGACGGAATGATGGAATGATGAAGGATGTGGAATGGAGAAATGGAAACATGAATTGCATAGGTCCCATTTGATCCTCTCTTGTTGCTATGATCCTCCTCCTGCTGACCTGCAAACAATATTTTCAAAATTCAGGGCAGCCTCTTGTAGCAGACTTGTTTTGTCCATATCTCCCAAACAATAGAATGGATTGATCTGAAACTGTTTGAGCATGTTGCCATCATCATTATGCAACTCTCCATAAAAAAAACTGGTCAATGGATGCACGGATCTCGAGAAAAACTAAAAATGGCTGAAGGTGATGGAGGTCGATTTCTTGGAAACTGTGCACTGGAATTTGCTAAAATTTCTTGGGCATGTTACCATCATCCATATGCATCTCCCCATGAAACAACTTTTTAAATGGATGCATGGATATCGAGAAAATTCAAAAATGGTTGTAGGTGATGGAGGCTAATTTCTCGAAAAATGTGCACTAGAATTTGCTGAAATTGCTTGAGCATGTTACCATCATCCATATGCATCTCCCCCTGAAACAGCTTGGAAAATGGATGCATGGTTTTCAAGTTATGGCAAAAATAAATTTATGCTCTATGTATTTTTGTTTCTTGTAGTAAAACATAGCCTTCCTGTAGTTTTTTAGGACAACAAGCAAACTGAATGGGAAAAGCTTGAGAATGATGGGTGTATGGTGGAAATGGATTAGGGTGATGGATTGGCATGGCATTGGTCCTATTGGAGCATTTGAGCAGAGGAGAAAGCCAAAATTTGACTTTTTTGACTAGGTTTGACCTAGTTTTTCTTTTCTTTGGTGTTAAATTGTTTTTGTTCCTTGTAGATGTTGGAGAGAACCTACATTCATCAAAGAAATACATGGAGCAAGGATTTTTTTATTTTTATTTTCTTCTTCTAGGCCTACTAGCCGCCTCAAGGAAGTTTTCAAGTAATAGGTCTTCCTAGGAACCTCAAAGTATATTTTCACCTAGGATATTTTCTTTTTTCCAGCCCATTGACTGCCTCATGGAGGTTTTCAATCAATGAGCCAATCTCAGGCGCCTCCAAGGAAAATTCCCTCAAGATTTTACTTTTTTTTTCTCTTATTTTTTAATTTTTTTTCCACCCTACTCTACTTGAAAAAAAAAATCACTTTCAAGTATAAGAATACTTCCAATGGAGCCATGTGCACATCAAGATGACAGAAAAACTGAAGTGCAGGCTTAAAATGTATGTTTTGACAAGTACTTGAATTTGAGTGATCCAATGCTTTGACTTTGATGAATACAAGCACAATTGACGAAGAGAGTATTGTTGCAACTTAGTGACTGTTTGGAACCATATTTCAATATAGTTGTGATATCCCTCGTCCTTTTGCTGATCTGAATCATTCTTCATGTCTTCTTCTACCATGACCTTCAAATATTCCTCTTTTTTCTGATTGTTCTCTTGAATACATGAAGGATTTGATGGTAACCATGAGGGAGCTTTCTCAATCTCTAATTTTGATGTTTTTTCTTCATCAATTGCGGCCCATGGTTATGTGGTCTTCTCATTTGGATCTTCTTCTTCTGGATGTGGTCATTCAATGATCTCAAGATAATCTTTTTTTTGCAATACTCTTCCTGAGCTATGGTGAATACCATTGATCTCAAGAGGAGATGTTTGGAAGTGTTGTACCTCAGCATTATGAGCAGGCTGAGCTACTTCAATGTGTGGGTTTGGAAATCGTTGTACAGATAGTTGAGTGGGAGTGGATAATTGAGATGGATGTGGTTGGGGTTGTGTTTGTGGTGGAGATGAATGGTAGGGATAACATGGAGTTGGCTATGGAGGATATTGAGGAAAATACTAAGGATATTGTGGATGGCTCCCATAAGTTCCTTGCCAACCTTGTTGCCAAGATTGGTTTTG
The DNA here is from genome assembly GCA_031772625.1 of Pinus tabuliformis. NCBI lineage: Eukaryota > Viridiplantae > Streptophyta > Pinopsida > Pinales > Pinaceae > Pinus > Pinus tabuliformis. The sequence goes on along the minus strand of CM062809.1, from coordinate 159,264,183 downwards.
GGGTTGAGATGGACAATGTTGCCAAGGAAAGGGTGTGTTCCAATTACTTTGAGGTGGATGTGCATAAGCTTGAAATTGTGAATTAGGCTCTTGCATCATATGAGGCTGAATAGGCTGCCATGGTCCTCTTGGAGCTACATAACATAGCTGCATTGGCAATTGACTTGTTCCATTGTCCTCTTGGTGAACTTCCTTCAACCTTGGTAATGAGGAGCAACATTTAACATCATGTGATTCTGCATGGACAACACAAAAATCTTATTTTTTTCTCATTTTGTATTCTTAACATTTATACTTGTTCGGTTAGATTGCTAAAAAAATTTGTTTTAAATTCATCAAACAAATTTCCAAGTTTAGCTTGACTTACCGATCTTGATGTTGACTTACTTACTCTTGCCCTGCCTCTTGATATGTGTTTGCATGTTTCACAAATTTCTTCAAATGACAGTTGGTATACATCACCTCTACTCATGAGATCAAGGAGATCAATTCACTCATACATAATTGTTCAAAGTAAGAGGGTTTTTTGTTTGTCAGATCCTAAATGATGTAGTTTTTCCCTTTTAACATTATTCTTGAACTTGTCTATTAGATCCTCAAGACTCTCATCTTCTCTTTGATTCATTCTAAAGGTTTCTTCCTTAAGATCATGATATTTATATTTTTCTAGAAATATATTTTACATATCATTCCATGATTTTTATTGAATTAGTCCCTAAACTCATGAACCATTTAAGAGCCCTATCCTTCAATGTTGTCAAAAACAATCTCAATCTTTGAGTTTTTAATAAGTAACCATAAGATCTACAAGCAATTTCAAATTCAAAGACAAAGGTTTCCGGATCCTCTGACCTTAGACCATGAAATTTTGGGAAAAAATATGGAGGGATGTTCTTCATGTGCACGCTACTATCAGTATCTTGAATGGGAAATCCGAGAGGATCTTCCTCATTGTCATCATCTCCATCCATTTCTTCTACATTCTTTGCCATCTCTTCTTCTTGTACCTACAAAAGTGGATGGTGATGTGGCTCTTATTGCACCATGTGATCAAATGGGGGGGTGGGTTGGTGTTGGAGTTTTTTTTGTTTTTATGATTGAATGAAAACACTAATGCAATGCACTTTCCTATTTTTGAAATGAAATATGCCTAATGCAATAATTTTTTGTTTTTGAAAAAAGTAAAAAGAAATGAATCAACTAGGGAAGAAAACAATGCATACTTTGACACCTCCTCGGTAATGGCGCCAAAAAGTGATGAGCCTCAGTATTGCAACAAGAATGATGCAACTCCCAAGGCTACCAACTTTAATTATCAACCCGAGGTTCGTACAAACTTAAGCGGTATCGGCACTATATGTGTTGCATACAATGTGCCATTCCTTTGCTGTCATGATGTAATGGAGTACATGTACTGAAGTCAAATCCTAAACTGATTGCAGAAAATGAAATGTTCGAAATGGAACCTTAACCTATTGCAAAAAAGAAAGTACAAGGAAAGAAACTTATTCTAATTGTATAAAGATCGTGAACTAAATTTAAAAGAAACCTAGCTTAACCATATTTATCAGTGTGATGATTTAAACTAATTGAGCATGAAATATGATCTATAGAGTACTAACTATTGTGTGCATGTGTAAATATAAAATAACTCATTCTTTTAAATCTTTTTGCTTTATAAATGCAAATGTTAATATTTCCTTGATTTTTGGCGGGGGAGACAAGTGTGGAGCAAGAGGGTTAAAATGGTCTTGATGGCATGGAGGTCAAGTAGAGGCCTAATCCCATCTTCAATGATTATTTTTCTCAATTTGGGCTCAAAATAGGCTTTCCTACAAGATGCTACAGGATTTCCTACAAGATCCCCTTATTTCCTATAGGATGTTACAAATTTACTAGACAAAATTATAATTCATCGAATGACAAAGCAAATCAAATACAAATTGGATGGGACAATTTTTTTTATTGAATAGGATGCCTTAGGTCCCCATTCCAAGTGGAATCACTCAAAAATACCTATGTTAACCCATGCTAAAAAATAGAAAAACATTACTAATCGAAAATCTAGAAATTTGAGAACTAGTGAGCTAGTAAATCTAAAAAATGCCTAACCTAATCAAGTGCAAATGCAGTGGGGTAATTTTTGTTATGAACTAGAATTTTTTTGTGATCTAATGCAAGTGGAACCAACTCGATTGAATCTCGTTAGCATGCTTTAAAAAAATAGCAGAAACTTCGTGTTCTTTGCCACAAAGGAGTTCCAGAAATCTAGATTTGGGAATAAGAAAGCTAATCCAAGTAGCCCAATAATTACTATAACCTTCCAAATATTTTCCAAGGATTAAATGATACTTTTTGTCATGCAAAAGAACTTACATTAACCAGTTAACTCAATCCTACAACAAGAAATCATTAATACTAAATGCAGAAGTAGAAGGAAATAAAAACAAGAGATGCATGTGAATAAGAAGTGAAAAAAAGGAAACAAAATGATACAAAAGGGCTATGAGGCTCCTGGGATGTCCAAGCCCAAGGAAACTCAGAGACCTATGGAGGAGAACAAAATTTAGAAGCTAAACATGACACCAATCTTCATTATTTTCATCAATACAATTACATCCCTGCAAAGGAAATACAATGGCGCTGCAGAAATAAGAGTTCTCTCCACAAGAACACTAATGAAAATCCCCCCCTAGAGGCAAATTCGACTTGGTACTTATACAAAATGATTAGGAATCATTCCACATGAATGGAGGAAGATTTCCCCACCAAAATCCCTTGATTAGTGGATCTAGTCCCTAATACTAGGAATCTTCATTAAATGGCAGGTAACACATTCCTAGATTTTCTCAATCATTGCAGTTCCACAATATATGCCATAATTCCATAATATCTTGTTGATTTATTATTTAATAGTGATCCTCCTGTAGTAGGGAGAAAATCCCTAAATTATCTCCTCGTACAAATCTTCATAATCTGCCCAATATTCTCGTAATATTCCACAAAATAAATAATATTAGGCACAAATATGAAATTATTCATAAACCTTCCTAATGAATATATTAAAGTTAAAAATACATTATCTAATGCAGAAAGAGAGGTTTAATATGCTGAAGGATGGTTATAGGCCTTAATTTATGTTTAATTTATAGGCATGAGCCTTAATTTATATGTAATTTAGAGGCTCATCACTTCATTTCTCCTTTATGCATTATCTTGAATAAGATGACTTGTCCATGTCCACCTTTAATCGTTCATTGCTTCAAGGTTTTTAATATAGGTTGAAAGATATAGAAGTATGCTTTTTATTTCAACAAGGATATAACAACTGGAGTAGTTCCCTTAAGATGTTCTTCTGTCTTCTGCACTATCTGAATTTGTAGCCTCTCTTCATATTCAATTCTACTTTGCAAGTATTCATACTTATTATTTTTTTGTGATCCACTACGTATGTCTTAGCTCGAACATATTGTTCAGAACATTCCTTGCAAATCAAGAATTAGGCTTGGGGTTGACCAGTTAAATATGTACATCATGAGCTCCAACAAATTTGTATCTTAAAATCAAGAAATAATGTGTTTATCAAATATCTTTCATTTGAAACTTTTGACGCCAATTGAAACATTTTTTTGTGGTAGTTCTAGTTACTCCCCCTATCACAAAAGTAGGTACTCCTACCTTTGTTATGAATACAAATCTATTTTTCACTGAATTCCATTTGTTTACTTGACATGATTTCTTCTTGTGGAGCATTTCAGACAATCTCAACTCTTGGCATCATTTTAAAGGGTTGTTCCTTTCAAATCCATAATTGTCTTTATCAATACTAGAATCCTCTTGGTCACCTGTCACTGTGCTGGATGTCTTGTACAATTTCTTCATAATTCATTCTTCTTGAGTCAAGAAAAAATTCTTGTAGTTTACTCCCTCTTACTTGGGAGATCCTTATAGCCACAAATTTTACTTTGTTTTTCCTGATGCTTGGATCATTACTTGGGCAACTTCTAAATGTACTTGCACTCTTGATTCAGAAGATTACAGAAGAAATAATCATAACAAAGTAAAAATATAAAGAAAAAAATACATTCTAAGAAATAAAATAATGATAGAGATCAAAGGAGAAGGATGTGAAACACTTATCTTTTGATGGAATTGTCTTCTTGATTCTTTCTTCCTTGTATAAATTATTTTAAAATCTTCCTGCAAACTTTATCAAGCTTATGCAACTTTCTACCCTACATTAAACATTCCAAGTCCATTTCTAGGGTTTTATCCGACAAACCCTAGAATTTACAATAGGTTTTCCATTGCCTCCAATATTTTTACAAAGATTAGTTCCCTTTTGATCATTATAAATTTTCTATGATTCTCAACCTATTAGCCCTGAGGTGTAGTGCTGAATTTTTGAAGGTTAAAGGAAAGGTTTGGTCTGCTTCTTTGTTGATTAAAGAGGTCCCACATGGGCCATTATTCCCCTCCTTCTCTTACCCCGCCCACCCTTTACCCTTTCTCTTTCCTAGCTAACCTTCATCTCCCGATAAACCCTCTTTAACCTTTACCCCAATCGCCAAGCCAAAGTAGCCATAAAACCTTACCCATATGTGTTACGTGCTTATAATCAATTCCTCGAAGACATCTCGTACATTCCACCTCCCTCCGTCGTTGATCTTTGCCCGCCGATCCAATGGTCCACGTCCCATCCGATACACCAACATGCCCGATTATTTCCCACCGTTAGATCAACTTTGCCAAATCTAACAGTCAGCGCCCATATCGCGCGGACAACAAGCGCAAAAGGTACCTGAGCGATGAGGGTGGTTTTTCTTTCTCCCGCTGCTACGTGTCATCCAGTGAATGGCATCGGGCGAGTTCTGACACTTACCATTTACCGCCTGATGCTCACACGATAAAAACCATTACCACTTAAATCAAATCACTTCGCGTGTTATCGCCCACACATCTCCGTCGCCCAATAACCATCCGATCTGTCACCTGAAGATGTAATGGCCCAGACATGTTCCGCTCCCACCTCGACCACTAAACTCCAAAAGACGATCTCCACTGCACAGCTCCCTTGATCCAACGACCACCAATCACAGTCACTCCTAATCATTCATCTACCCATGCACTCCATACTCCACTCCCTATCTGTTGCACGAATAAGAAGATGGTCGGCTCTGTCAGTCTGATGACAGCCTGACCATGAAACTGAATTAAAAGAAGAGCATGGTCGAAGGATAAAAGGACACAGCACGACTCAACAACTGAATTAAACAGTCATGGAACTCCACTGCCAGGATCAATCCGACCACCTAAAGGACAACGCAGTACCAGAACAGATAAGGTTTTCATAGTGGAGAAATCATCTATGTTCAAAGACGCTATCAGATAGTGAATGGTAGTTGGTGGTCAATTAAGACCCTCCATCCCTAAACGGGTAAGAGCCATTGTAATGATAGATTACAAATAGCTAGAATAAAGATGTAATCAGGGTTGGCAATTGTGTTTCGAGTCAACTTCTGGACACTGTAGATATTTTGTAACTTGCAGCTTCTCATCTTCATTTTCAGCAATACAAGCTCCTTTTGTTGTTAATTGCTCAATGCCCATTTCTTCTATGTTCTAAGCTTGTGCCTGATGTATTGTATTCATGATTTCTTCTATGTCTAAAACTAGATAATTGTCATCTTATCTCTGCATTGATAGATTAGATTTGCAAGCTTCTTGACTAGTTGCAGCTGGACATCATACATTTTGTATGCATCTACTGGTGTGGTTAGTATTCTTCGCCTATTCACCTAATTCCCAAATTGTTGAGCATTGGTGGTCTAAAGCCTTGTAATCTGAGGGTGTTCATGCATGTTTGGAGTGAAAACAAAGTAGAAGTGGTTATTTGGCTTGAACCAAACCATCAACTATCCCAATAAGTTCCTAGAACCATATTGAAAATTATATGTTACCAGGCATCTTCGAGCTACAACCTAGGAGAGTTTCTTGGAGCTCTAACATAATTGGCATCGTTTCTAGGGAGAGGAGATTGAAGTTCAGCTTCCTTGGGAAAACGACACAGATCTAGCTTTGATGATAGACAAAGTTTGGACACATTTTTGGTTGTAATCATCTATCTGGCGACTATCAAAGGAGAAGGATGTGAAACACTTATATTTTGATGGAATTGTCTTCTTGATTCTTTCTTCCTTGTAGAAATTATTTTAAAATCTTCCTGCAAACTTTATCAAGCTCATGCAACTTTCTACCTTGCATTAAACATTCCAAGTCCATTTCTAGGGTTTTATCCGACAAACCCTAGAATTTACAATAGGTTTTCCATTGCCTCCAATATTTTTACAAATATTAGTTCCCTTTTGATCATTATAAATTTTCTATGATTCTCAACCCATGAAAAAAACCTAGGAGAAACAATATAGCCTTGTCCTTCCTATAGGAAAGTACTCCTTCCTATTATATTTCTTTGGAAGTATTTCACAAAGATCTTCTTTTCATAGGAAAAGTTCATAATAGAAGAAGGTTCCAAAGCTGCAAAATTTAAAAGAATAGGAGGCTTAATTATAAAAAAGAAAACAACCAAGGGATAGAAAACAAAAATACTTATCTCTTGATTGAAGGGAATTGGAAAAATATTTAAATGAATAGATCCTTTGTCTTCTTTTGTAGTGCCTTCACATCTTCTTCATCATTAATGGCAGTTGTTGTTGAAACATGCTCTTTCTCCTTCCTTTTCCTTTCAAGGCATTGTGCTGCATGATGTCCAAGGTTTTGACAGATGAATCATTTGACCTTTGATAAATCTCTCCTCTTTTGATCTTGAGCAGGACCAGGTCTTTTACTTGGATTTCTTTTGTTGAATTTTCCAAAGTTTCTTCTATTAGATTGTCTAGGATTCTTTTTGCAAAATCTTCCAAAATTCTTCTTTTCTTTTCCCTTCTTGGTGTGACCTATAAGAGCTTGAGATTCTTCATTTTGAGGTTCATCTTTGGATGACACTCTTGTTTCTTCTTGGACACAAGAAATCCATAGATCATCAAATGAGGGTAATTTCTTTCGAGCACAGATACCTTGCATGAATGGTTCCCATGAGGAACGAAATCTATTGAGATAAATTGTGACAATCTCTAGATCTTCAAAATTTTCATCAATAGTTATAAGTTTTTTTTTTTGAGAGAGATCCTCATAAAGTAAGTGGTAATAGTGTCTAATCTAGTCAATTTGGAATTGTGAAGATGATTCTTTAAAGCTAACTTTTGGTTGGCATTTCTATTTTCATGTAACTTTACTAGAGCCCTATATACTGCTTTCATTATTTTTAATCTAACAACATGAAGGAATGACAAATGATCCTTTATGGGATCCATTGTTATACATCAAAATGACCCCCTCATTAGCTCATAGGGGAAATACATGATAGCTGAAGCAAAGACCAAGATCACATGCCTTGTTTCCACACTAACACTGGCTATACATTGACAACCTGCTTTATAAAGCTTCTCTGTAAGCATGAGGGAGCGTTAGTGACCCTACTAACTCTAGTTGTTAGTTCGGGAATAGTGTTAGTGGATCCTAATGAAGTTCTAAAGGTCAAAGGAGCAAATTGACTCATAAATATCTAGATATTTTCTCCTAAATCTACTCAAGAAAAGCAAGGAAATATCTCAAGTTCGACCTATTTGTGGGATTTACAATCCTGATGAAGGAGGAAAATGGGAAAGAGCTGAAAAGCATGACAACTTCATTGCTTTTACATTAAGAAACTCATGGAGGAACTTGGAAACCCTAACTCGATTGCTACATAAGCAAATCTAGGGCTATGGTGATAGTGGTCAGATCATTTGAAAGGATAGCTTACATAATTGTTGAGCATAGTCTCAAATCTAAGCATAAGAAGTTGGTATGAAGGGAGAGAGGGAGAGAAGCTGGAGGGGTAAGGTAAGGCTGATGCAACATATGGTTGTAATCACTCTTCCAACATTAATATAAAACTATAGTTGTATTGTCTACTCCATGGTGTTGGTACATCATTCATTTACTTGTTTGTCCAATACCTCTTAGCATGAGTAGCTTAGTTATGTGTAACTAGATGTCTTTTATGTATTCATGTATTAGTTATCAAGGTTGTATGTTATGATTATGCTTGTCTCTTCTATGTGCAGGACTTGATCTGGAGCCGGCTCAGGGGACTTCCACCTAGCTACATTGTGCTCTCCAGCAAATCTACACGGAAGCTTGAGGTAATCCATCTGTTTTGCTTTGATAATTAGTTAATGTTTATGGACATGAATGTAACTTTGTGACGGTTGCAGATAATTTTACAGTCTACCAAAGGTCCTGGGAAGACCTTTGAGGGTATCTCCATTCTCCATACATCGTGCATTTTATCCTATAGCAGAATTGGCGACTCTGCCTGGGACTATACATCTAGTTCCCGGTTCACCCGGATAGTTCTTAGTTTTCTCCTCCTTCTAAGACCTCCCTATACTTTTGCATTCCCTTTCTGACCCACCAAAACCTTGCTGCATTCTACCTTCATATATTCAGCCTTGAATCTGATCCTAAAAACCCTGTTTTGAGTTGTTTTCCCACACTAACGCAGGTTAGCAAACTAAACAATGCTTTATAAAGCCCTGTGTCTGCACAAACAGAACGTTAGTGGACCTAGTAACTCTCTTTGGCCACTGCTACAGAGCATTAGTCCCCCAAATCTTGACATATAACTATGTCTGTAAACTCAAAGGGATGGGAATCCTGCTTATGGATTGAAAAGGATCTACAGCTACATTTTGTTAGCAATATCGGTGTCCTGAAAGAATTTTTTTTTTTTTAAGAAGTTTTTTTTTCTTTCTGAAAACATTTTTTATAAAAGAAAAATCCACATTTTTTATTCATTCTTCTGCTTGGTTAAAATCTGCTTTATTTTGGTTTCAAATAGTTGTTAGAAAGAATTGGAAAGATTTTTGTTGGTTATGCATGTGTTATAATGACTAGGATGCATGGAACGAACATGAATATGTGAAAGACTCTCACCTGTAAAATACAGCTTGTTTTCATCAAGTTGAATATTTTTTAAGCATTGTCTTTTGCATGATTTTTGAGTCAGAGTCCCATCACATTTCATATGTCAACTCCCCTACCAAAGACACTAAAAAAGTACACATAAAATTTACCTAAAATCAATTAGTAACTATTTATTGAGAAAACAAACATTAGTTTAGGCTAGGATCTTGGGATAGGCAGTGTGAATAAACTGCCCAAGATCAGAAACCAAAACTAGTGTCATTAAAAGAGAGAAAATTCCTTCTGCACTCATACTACCAGGACCACTCCAGTCAAAGCGGAGCTAAATATGAGACAACATCAGCCTGTAAATGAAGGTAGCCCGCCTTCGCTTGCAACTCCTTTGGGTATTTTGTGTATTAGGGATCCCTTCGGGGATTTCGAAGATGAGTCAAGGACTCAGGTATCCTGCCCACACAGCGTATTGTCTGCAACAATGTCCCCCCCCCCCGGTAATGTTTGTGATCTGAGGTATCCTTAGTGGCCAAGCTTTTAGGGACTTACACAAGGTGACTGGGGTGGGCTGCCCTGGTACCTAACACAGATGGACCTACTCTGTCTTCAGTTTTTGGGAGGGTGCTCGTCTTCACGAGAGTACTTGGCCCCTCAATCTGAGGTTCGGGGAAGCTCTAGAGTAACCATAACTGTACATTTGGCCAGCCCTCTCTGTTATTCATTGTGATACTGGGTTTCATCTCCAGTGATCGGTGCTTATCAGACAAGGTCATTTCCCTCTGTTTGTTGATTGATCAACTTAGTGTATTTTTTATATTTTTTAGGTACCCATGTGTTATCATTGAGACTTTAACAAATATCACAATAAAATTTATTGATAAAAATTAACGGTCACCGTGGCTACATCCAGCCCTCATCATCAATCTAGACGATTGTTAGGACTTCCTCCACTCATTGTGGAAGATCCGTCGAGCTCCAGTGAACCGGATTCCCCATCTTTAGGAAATCAATCTCCTAGATCTCACACGGAATCTGTTTGGAAAACCGATGATTCAAGTTTGCCAAAGGATTTCTTCCTCCCTTTAACCCTCCGCTCACAAATCCATTGGACCCACTCTTGGTTCCCATGGTACCTATACTCCCTATTTATTTAGTTGGAACATTTCCATCCATCCTGTCAACAACTAACGAGTCGTGGAACTTTGTGGATACTTTTGGTCCCCCACCACTTCCCCAGTTGATAGTCACCACCACACCATTGATGGTGAACCCTGCTATCCTATTTGTCCTAGGAACAAATCCTCACATGACACCCTCCACGAGTGGCACCCATCCTATGCCGGGTTCCACCCCTTTAGTGTCAAACTTTATACCTTCGACAAGTTCTACATACAACGCTCCTTATAATGCTCAATATAGCATGGTTAGCGTGGGTCCCCTCAACCAACAATATGGTTGGCATCCATTGTACAGTTCAACCCCCAAATTCAAGTATTTAGGGGCACTCCCAATATGCATATACCGGTCAGGAATGTAATAGTTCCCCCTCCATTTTCAATCATGCATGGTTAGTCACTGATTGACATGAGCACTCCTTATGTCAATCAAGGACATATGGTTAGTTCTGTGGTGGGCTGGACTCCTCAAGGAGGTCTCAACCAATCCATGGGGGCACCCTACTCACAAATTCAAATGAGTCAAGGGGGCACTACTTATCCTGGGGATAATTCTATACCCCAACATCACATTCCCCATGGAAATCCACACTACAACACCATACCCCAAGGCATTTACTATACCACACAGCCTATGTATAATATTGGGACTCAAACGATGGGACGACTGCAAGGATCCTCAAGTCATATGTCAATACCTTGGCCCGAGTCAAGGGCACCACACACTCTGCCTTTCTTGGCAACGTTGGATATCCCCGACTTGTAAAAACTTACAAATGACCCCATCTATCATAACTTACTTTGGCCGCCAATCCCGCATAAAATACCAACAGACATCCACAATTTCAAAGGGAAACAAGGGGAGGATCCAGGCATCCATATCACCAACTATCATCTTTGGTGTGTTTCCAACTCCATGGTGGACGATAGTGTCCGGTTACATCTTTTTCCCCGCACCCTCACTGGCAACGCAGCTAAGTGGTACATTGAGTTACCACACGCGTCACTAAATACCTTCAACGCTCTAGCGATGGAATTCTTAAGCACTTCCAGCTACGCATCCACAATGACACTGGGACAGAGCTCCTCACTTCATTACATCAGGATACCACCACCCACATCTCTGATCATATACATGAATGGAGACATAGGCAGAGGTTAGTCAAAGCTCCCCTCCCAGACTATCTCTTAGCAGACTGGTTCTACAAATCCGTGCTCCCTCAAATCGCTAAGGATGACGCCTTAGGTGGTGTGGTCACAGAAGACCAATCCATATGTCGTGCCCAGCACTTAGATCTGATATATTCACAGTGTGGAACTATTTACGATGTAATCCCCAATGCCCCTTGCAACTCCAATGTTTCCGCTACTCATCATCTCAGAGCACATGCCGATGGGATTATCGGTGCAACCTCTGGGGCTGTTGTAAAACAACTCGGCGGTCACATTGCCCAATATCAGTGAACCCCTCTACCAAATCGACTGCTCTTCCTACCATTGTGATAAACTCTGTGAAGTCTACGCAAAAACCCGGTGGTAAGAACAAGAAGAATAAGAAAAAGACTGCTCCTTCTGAGGAGCAGTCAACAAAGCAGAAGGCTATTGCGCCTCCTGATGATGGAAAGGATAAACTCGCTAGATTCCCTTGCAAAATTTGTGGTGAATACCACATGACCTATCGTTGCCTGCGTCTTCAGGAATGCATAGAGTACATTGCTAAAAAGGATAGTGGTAGAACCCCCACTGTCCTTAATAATCCTTTCCCCGCTTAGCAGTAGCAAAAGCTCTTCAAATCCTGTCACCTGACTACCAGAAATCGTTTCCTCACCCTATACGACTATCCAAACTTTGGACACGAAAGGAAACAAGGGAAATATTTCAAAGACATTGCTCATCGATATTTCTATCACAACAGGCATCGTGGAAAACATCCAGGTTGTAGCCAATCGCAATCCTAAGGAAATTGTGAGCTTCACCTGCCCTTTTAAGGATTTCCGCAATGTTTTCCCTTAGTCTTATGAGGAAATGCATGGCATAGACCCTTCTATTGTCAAGCATGAAATCAAGAAATTTCGAGCATTCTTTTTATGGTATTTTTCTTGCTCGTTAATCTGAAAAATCCTCGAGTCTCCTTCTTCGGGCTCGTTAAACTACCACGTAGAAGATCGAGTGTTCTTTTTATGGTATTTTTCTTGCTCGTTAATCCGAAAAGCCTCGAGTCTACTTATTTGGGCTCGTTAAACTACTACAAAGAAGATATGAGCACTTACTTTTATGGGATTTTTTCTCACTCTTAAACTGAAAAATCCCCAAGTTTGTCATCATTGGGCTCGTTAAACACATACGACGATGGTTTGAGCAACTCTTTTTCGCTCTTTTTCTAGCTCATTAAACTGAAAAATATCATTAGAGCATTCTTTTTAGGCGCTTTTTTCTCACTCATAAAACTAAAAAAATCCTGATTTTTTTCTTTAGGATCGTTAAATATTTATAAAGATAAGGCGAGTATTCTTTTAGGTACTTTTCTCGCTCGTTAAACTGAAAAATCTCGATTTTTTGTCATTGGGCTCATTAAAAATATACAGTAGCAACCAGAGCACTTACTTTTTTGGGACCATTTCTCGCTCTTAAAATCGAAAAAATGCCTGAGTTTTTCCCCATCTTCGGGCTCGTTAAATTTATGAAGAAGGAATGGGCAGTTCTTTTACCTCTTTTTCCTTTCTCAATAAACTGAAAAAGATACCTTGAGTTTTCTTCATTTGACTAGTTAAAATTTGATGAAGGTATTGAGTTTGTCGTCGCGTGACTCATTAAAAATTCATGACGAAAAACAAGTTTGGTCTGTCTCCTCGTACTTGTAACAAAATGAGGTCAACATCTATTGAACGTAGGTTTATCTTTATCCGGATTCAATAGATTAACTCACGGAAAAGTAACCAATCTGGGTATACTATTAACCTTTTGTCGCACCTGATTAACAACTATGACAAAGGGACCGCCATGGATTTGTTCTTTACGATCTTTTCAGACTCTCTAAATATGAAAAGACCACCGAGTTGTCTAGTCTAGACTCGTTAAATTACATAGACAAGATATAGAGTCGTTCTTTTTACAATCCTTTTAAGACTCTGAAAAGATCGGTGAATTTGCTTGTCTGGACTCATTAAACTAATCAGATAGGGCATAGAGTTTCTATTTTCGTGGTCCTTTTCAGACTCTTAAAATATGAAAATATCAACAATTTTACCTGTCTCGACTCACTAAAATAATCAGATGGGGAAAGTCGACAATACAACTGCATTCAGTATTAGAAAGCGTGGTTTGGCAGCAGTCATTCCCTTAAACATGGCACTCCCTCAGATAAACCTTCCTTGTGACGACCTCTCAATATGAATCCTACCATCCTATGAGTTTAGCCTAAATACCCCGATGTTCTTGCATCTCTGTATCCTAACAATCTTTGGTGTTCATGAGTTTAGTGTTGCATGGTTAAAACCGTTGTCGTGCCTTCTATTGTTCAAGGGTTAACCTTTTGTTTCCTCCATCAACCCATCAAGCATATCCTTTCATCATGGCCTCTATTGTTCAGACCCAATTCTCAAATATTCCTCAAAAAACGAATCATTCTTGTCTCGTTTCGTGTTGATTGATGTAGGACACATTATTGCCTACCTTTCGACAGGTATCTTCCTATCGACTTCACCACTCTATCTAGGAAGACAACCCAGAAACACATTCAGTTCCTTGGTACTTGCAGACATTAATGGTAGGCCACCTTGTGTTTGATCAGGGGTTCTCATTATTGGCTCTTGGTTAAGCGATTCTACGGGTATTTGACAACAAAAACATATTTCACACTCGTTAGATTATATTGTGCATCTTGGAGACCATCACCATTATTGGTGCCTCCCTCGCATCTGTTTACGGTCTCCATTATTGACTGATAATTAGATGATTTCATGCATATTCAACATCAACGCATATATTCACATGTATCGATCTATGTTGTTCGGTGAAGTGGAAATCAAGACCTTGGGTAGAGGCTTGCATCAATCAGCCTTGCTTCTTCTCCCAAGTTGTGTATATTGTTTTTTGGAGACAACACATCAGAATGATCCTATTATGACATCGGATCCGCATTGTGCTTATCAGCAGCCAACATCGCCATATCTCTTTTATGAGAAAATCACTCTGACATAGCTACTGAGCATGGGAATGCTCGACTTAAGATATGATTTTAGTAGTTTTATATATATGTGTTGTATCAGGTTTCCTGTACCACCCTAAGCTCCGATCCTCCCTCTCTTTTTGTCGAAGAATGAAAATTACAGTTAAGTAAAGTATTTCGACCATCGTCGCAGCGTCTGATCTCACACTTTAGGGGGCATCTGTTATACAACAAAATGACCCCCTCATCATCTCAGAGGGGAAAGACATGATAGCTAAAGCAAAGACCAAGATCACATGCTTTGTTTCCACACTAACGCTGACTATACACTGACAACCTGCTTTATAAAGCTTCTCTGTAAGCCTAAGGGAGCATTAGTGACCCTACTAACTCTAGTTGTTAGTTCAGGAATAGCGTTAGTGGATCCTAATGAAGTTCTAAAGGTCAAAGGAGCGAATTGACTCATAAATATCTAGATATTTGCTCCTAAATCTACTCAAGAAAAGTAAGGAAACATCCCAAGTTCGACCTATTTGTGGGATTTATAATCCTAATGAAGGAAGCAAATGGAAAAGAGCTAAAACGTATGGCAACTTCATTTCTTTTATCTTAAGGAACTCATGGAGGAACTTGGCAACCCTAACTTGATTGCTACATAAGCAAAGCTACGGCTATGGTGATAGTGGCCAGATCATTTGAAAGGATAGCTTACTTGATTGTTGAGCATAGTCTCAAATCTAAGCATAAGAATTTGGTAAGAAGGGAGAGAGAGAGAGAAGCTGGAAGGGTAAGGGAAGGTTGATGCAACATATGGTTGTAATCACTTTTCCGACATTAATATAGAACTACAGTTGTACTGTCTACTCCGTGGTGTTGGTACTGTCATTCATTTACTTGTTTGTCCAATACCTCTTAGCGTGAGTAGCTTAGTTATGTGTAACTAGATGTCTTTTATGTATTCATGTATTAGTTATCAAGGTTGTATGCTATGATTATGCTTGTCTCTTCTATGTGCAGGACTTGATCTGGAGCCGGCTCAGGGGACTTCCACCTCGCTGCATTGTGTTCTCCAGCAAATCTACATGGAGGCTTGAAGTAATCCATTTGTTTTGCTTTGATAGTTAGTTAATTTTTATGGACATGCATGTAACTTTGTGATGGCTGCAGATAATCTTACAGTCTGCCAAAGGTCCCAGGAAGATCTTTGAGGGTATCTCCATACACCGTGCATTTTATTTTACAGCATCCATGAATATTCTTTTAACCTTGGCCTCATTCTTCTTATACTTGGCCTTTTCCTTGAATCCCTCTAGTTATGGAATGTCTTTCTCCACATGATCTAGAAGATCATTTTCTTCCAAGGTAAGGAGTATTATTGTGTTCCAAGATCTATAATTTATGGCACCTTCTAACTTGTTGTCAATTCTAATATTTGGAGCCATGCGATAAGAATTGAACACATCAAGTAGATTAATACTTACTTGTTTCTTGGGTTGCTTCAGTGGCTTCTCTCTATTTCTTATCTCTTGTCTTAAAGCTTCTCTCTTAACAACCTTGCTCTGAAATCATGTTGAGTTTTCTACAATAGTGTACAGTAGAATATGATTTTCTAACTTTGATAATTACTTCCAATGATTTATCAGTTTAACTTGGCATCTATCATATGTATTATTAAGCAATTATACTTATAAAATATTCAACAGTAATACAATAACATAAGGATCAATAAGAGACAAACAAGCACAATAGAGACATCAAATTTACCATAGGAAAACCCACTTTGGGGAAAAAACCAACAACTTTTCTTCTTAGGAGAATTAATTCTTCAAAAGTACAAATCAAAATCTTTCTAGAAATATGTTCCCAAATTACCAGTGAAATATGATCTTATTCTTATTAAAATCCTCTAGAAGTCATGTTAGTCAACTCAAGTCAAAAGGGTTGAATTTAGCCCAAGTTCAGTTGGTCAAAGGGATGAAATTCGGCCCGAGGACAATTGTGGTCAAAGTGCTTAGAAATCAGTAAAAATCAGAGCTTCCTGCAGTCAAAACAATCTCCCTTCCATTGTTAAACTTGTCCAAAGATTTGGTCAAACAACAACCAAAAGAACTCGGTTAAATAGGTTTGAACTTGTGTGGTCAACACAACCTTCTTCTTCAATCAAACTCATCCAAAATTTAGTCAAACAACAGTCAAAATAGTAGTTTAAATCTCATTCAAAACAAGCATCAAATATGGTCAACGAGCATCTTCAATGTCTTTGCCAAACCTCAAAAACATTTCTCACGCGTGTGAACATAATTATATAAGATTTTGAGTGATCTGAATTGTCCAAATGATGGAGGTCAAATTTATATTTATAGTGGTCAAACAAGGTGGGTTTTGACCAAGGGTCACACCTATTCACATGGTGGGATCGACTTGTCTTTTGGGGTCTGCACGTAACGAGAAATAATAATAATTATTTTTTATTTTGTGTAATTTTATTGGAAAATTTAGGAGGCCTACTTGACATGCAGGAATACCTTTTGATGCCACATAAAATCAACAAACCAGACCTTAGGGAAACAAGAGAATCAATTGCCACTATTGTCTCAACAACCTTTCTCTTGCTCTTTAGTCATATTTGACCACAATTGAAGCTTCCCTAAAATCTCACCTCAAGGATATTCAATGAGAATGGATCAAGGTGAATGATATTGGGTCTACTAATTGGGAAATAACATTAGTGGAACCTAGGAGGCCTAAATAATCTATGCCAAAGTTCAAGTATTATATTCCTAGAACAATTAGAGGACTATTATAAGTTAAGGTTTTGCATATTTCAATGATAAGGTATGTGATGCCATATAAAAACTTAGAGAAGAGTTCTAATGAATTATCAACAAAGGATGCAAGAACTTCATATAAATACCAAGGATATAGGGTTTTTAATGGAATTCTATCACTACAATAATGCATAAACAACAAATAAATGATGGCATCATCCCTCAAGAGGAGGGTTTAACATGCAAGAATGCTAGATTTCTCTCGTGTATTATTTATTATTGAATTTCCTACTTTAAGAACCATAAAACATCAATCATAATTTAATTTTGAACAATTTTCCACAAAAATATTAGCCCTAACCCTAAGTATCTAGGGAAAAACATAGAAAAAATAAAAATATAATAATAAGGAAGATTGATCAACACTTATATGAGTAGTGCCTTGTACTAAATGGTCTTGATGGAGTTTTCCAAGATAGAGCTCAACGAGAACAGTCTTGTTGGAGTAAGGGGTGATAACTAGGGACTCCACTTTTAAAAACTAGTGATTTTCTTTGTGAGGGGAGACCTTAAATTTAAGGGATGTGCATTCGAAGTTCCCTTAAAGGTTTCCAAGAGAACAATTTTGTATATTATAAAAGAGCCAATTTTCAAGATAATTTAGAAATATTATCATGGCACAATTAGAAATTCTACTATGAAAATAAAATATGAAAAAATATAGAGAAAATGTATTAACCTTACAAAATTTTCTAAGTGAAACACTTCAATCAATCCGGAAAAGTCTTCTAGCAAAAATCCATCTCCAAATACACACTCCTTAGAAGAAGAAGAGTGATGAATGTGTGATAATCCAAAAGTGGAATGAGGCTTCCTCTATTTATATGAGGACTAACTTGTCTTATTTCCACTAATTTTACAAGAAAAACCCTAAAACATGTTTGTTTAGGTGTTCAACATACGTGAGGTCACAAGTCGATGTCAATATAGCTCAAAAATCATAACAATAAATAGAAAAAGTATCCCACACGTGGGAAATAATGATCTCCACTATGGCGTCATTCCCCATAAATGTCAATATGCTACAAGCAAGTGATAAATGGAACATGAGTGCTCCATACTCTAAGGGGAACTCAGACTGCAATGAGTATGCCTCCAAAATTATGAAGTCATCACCATAGTGCCCTTCATCACCCTTCTAAGGACAAAAGGGTGATGTGGCACCATCATGCTCAAGTGTTGGGGGGCTAAAAGTAGTGTGCAAGCCCTCCCATGTCATCTACAGTATAACCAATCATCATCTAAGCTTTGGAACAAGCAACGGCTATCAAAAAATGTCAATGTCATCCTAGAGGCGCCTTGGGTTCATCTCGGCACATCAAGAATAAGTCTAACACCAAACCATTAGTGGCTCGTTGTTTCAGCATCTTGGGTTACTCAGGAGAGTGAAGTACCATTGGAACAATCTCATATCCCAACACTCATCTCTAGAGGGGCAATGATACATCATCAAGGCTAGAACTACTCTCTATACTTGGTACAACAAACTTTTAAATGCAGCAAAAAGGGAGCAAGCTCATCTCTTAAGGGTTCTCTATTAATATGATAACACCACCTGATAAGAACATCTCAAGATCAAGTGAAATCAACAATCATTAGGGACACAAAAATACTTCACACAAAACTTAATTTCAAATGTCTAACTAAATCAAGACATGTAAATAATTTACCTCACTTATACTATGGATGGTTATCTCAACAACCCCATTAGGTGTTTCCAACCCCTAAGGGAGCGACATGTCCCACGTTAGCCCATCAATCCATAAATGTGTGTGATAATTATGGTTGTGGAGAGGGAGAAAATTTAGAGTAGGGGTTATATCCATGTGACTAACATATGGGTGTCCAACATCTTGAGTGTATAGATGTAAGGATGGAACAATCATGGTTGCATGAGGTATCCCTTTCCTGAGGGTGTTTTTTCCACCCCTCTAGTGTGTCTTTTACTTATTTATGATTTATTTTTATTGGGTGCATAGCTTAGGAGCCTAAGCTTGTTTTTTGTATTTTTCAAATATCCCTTTAAAATGAAGAAATTTATTGCTCATCGTGGTTGGAACTTTCAAGAGTCTGTTTCTTTAAATGAAGCATTAAATGCTTTAGGAATTGGGTGATGGCTAATGAGGGGGGTAAAGCTCATGCTAGCGTTTTACCCACACACTAAATAATGCCCCAACCATTTTTTGCATTTCACATTTTTCTTTCATTATGGTTTTCTTATGCTTTTACCTTTCTTTTAGCTGCATCAACCTCTATGCCCAAGTTTCCAAGCCCAAACTCAAAAAAGTGGATGAAGGATGTCAATTTCAATGACCAATGGCAACCGACCCAAAGAATGGAGATGGACATTAAGGAGAGATGGAAAATGGTGCGTATGGATAATCTCGGACTCACTACAACAATTAATGTTTTCCCAATAGTGCCTTTCCTAAACCCTTAAGCCTTAGAGGAAGGCCCACTAGACTAGAGTCAAAGAGTAACCTCCTAGATGAAGTGAGGGAACAAGAATACAATCAATATCATTCTATCATCCAATTTTCCCTGTAATCGATATTAGTATCCCTGTAATATTAAATGAAAGAACATGATTGCAAAATGGTTAAAGTACCTGCCAATAGATGACCCACCTTCCCTTCAAGAAGAAATTTCTAAATGGAGGAGAGAAATTTTATTGGAGCAATGGGTGGAAGATCCTAGCATCATGTTATGTGTTGATCATATAGGTTTGTTGGTTGGCTAGCTAACCAAGAAGGAGAAAAAAATTCTCCTAGCTGTTACCCACTTTTTAGTAGTTAAGAATGCCTTTACTACCCCATGTGTTCTTGATGATTTAGAGGTTATGATGTAACAAGTAGGCCAGCACAAGAATACCAAGAACAAAAATTGTGTTCTCATTTTAAATTTCTTTTAGTATCTTAATTTGTAAAATGATTTTGGAGTTATAGACATTATTGACATTTTTCAGATTCTTTTAATTTGAACAATATGTTCTCTTTGCACTTACACTATATGTTTCAGTTTAATGAGGGAACAATGTTTAATGATAGTATTTGTATTTATCATATATGTTCTCAAATTTTGAAACATAATGGGATATTTTATCGATAACTAAAGTTTTTTTTCTAAACTTCATTGTCTCCAAATTTGATCACCAAGACTAACCATTTGACTTAGCTTGAAATAATCAAGCATCAATTGAGAATTCAACAACCATCAATCTCGAACATCAATGTTGGAACAATAGGAAATTCCTACCATATGCATGAAGGTTCCCCCCAAAGTTAAATTGTTTAACTCCAAAAAAAATGCACCACTATGAATAAGTTGTTGCTTTAGCTCATTATCCACATCAGGCACTACAAAATTTATGCCAGACACAATATCTATGTGCCCTCCTACCCAAGTACTACAGACTTAAGAGTGTGATCCATCATATTATGCACAAAGAATTGTTGGCGTCTTGTACGCACCCATGATAAAGACACAAGACACGTGTGTACACTAATATCTTTGTTATATCTTAGAAGTAAACAGGTTCCACAAACCGGCTAGTAAGATATCTTCCCCAATGTAGGCATATCATCTCTCTCTCCTACTCCCTTGAAAGTATATATGTTATTCAATTTCCTACTTTCTTGTTTGATTCACATGTTAATATGTAGACCTACCATCTCTCTCCTACTCCATTGAAAGTATTTATGTTATTTAGTTTCCTACTTTCTTGTTTGATTCACACGTTAATGAGGTTTAGGGGATAGAAATAGGCCCATGAGTTTAGAAGATGGTAAAGTGAGAGAGATTTCTCTTTTTATTATAGAGTTTATTTAACTGGAAAGAAAGATGGAAAGTGTTGGACAATTAATCCGCTAAGAATTATGATGTGAAAGTTAAACAATCAAAAGGAGTCCAAGAGACCATTTAGAATATGAAACCAAAGATCACTAGACTTCTATAAATGTACATCATTGTGAATAGTAATGTATTCAACACATATCCTCTCTACAGTCCATTATTTGTGTGTGTGTTTAAACATCGTATCAGAGCAAGGTTTTGCTTAAAACTTGTCCGATCTGTCTGTCTCTCTAAATTGGTCAGATTTGCCACTCTAAGGAGTCCCAAAACCCTTGACAGTATTTGTTGTTGTTCTAATGTTCTGCCACCCTAACGTTCGCTCTGCCATTATTCGTGAAATGTGTTGGTCCGACCTGCGTTGTTTTGAAGACCGTGCACTGCGTATTATCAGCTGGGTGCTCACTTCGCCAAACGACCCCTCTGCTCTAGCCTCGTTGAACTTCGATGAATGATATGACTTTAAATATACATAGAGCTACTGGACCTACCTTGAACAATGCTTTGTTTTCTAATGCGTCTGCCATCTCTGCACCACTCAAACCGGTCTTGGGCCTACGTTACACTATGCATTACAACCACATTATGGCATGACCATTTCTATGTGTGTGAGCAGTTTTTGAATTTTCTTGGCCTAGGATTTGTGAAATGAGAACAGTGATGATCATTTGGATCAGCTATCTGATTCCTTATTGTTGTTGATCTTTAATAAGTTGGATGATATATAAAGTCTTTGGGGAGGTGTTGTGACATTTGTAAGAGTTTTAATACCTTGGTTTTGCATATGGATAACATGATTGTTAAGGTGGTTGAAGCAATCTTTTCCGGCAACAATAGGCAGTGATATTTGTTCACCAGATAATCGTGAATAAGAGTTAGGTTAAGTTCTCTGATGGGCACTATGACCACTATGTGCTTAAGATCCGTCCCGGTAGTGAACAACATCGATCCAGCTTGATGGTTAAGGTCGGCGCGGGGTGAACCGAAGAGCATCCTTCCAAAAATCATATTGTATAATTTTGTACACGTCCAAGACGGTTGACGTGTCACAGACACAGGCCACAATCAAGCAGAGCAAGGCCAGCACCGTCTGCATCGATTCCACCATCACTCTTTCACTGTTCTTTTTCCCAACCACAATCGACAACCCCATATTAGAGTTTACATTGCAGAGGTTAGTGGTAATAAAATACATAAAACGCTTGTTTCCTCACCCTTAGAACTAAACTCGTGTCACATATATGAGTCGATGAATGTAGCAACTAGAAGTCGCTCTTGTTAGTGGACATCGGTCAAGGAAGACAAAGTGTATCTCGTTGACTCTCTGTGTAGTGAATGCTTTCAATCTGTGCATTTGCAGTTGCGTTTGAACAGTGACTATGCACATTGCATACGATGTTTGTGTAGTCTTTGTGCCTCAATTTATGGCCTGAATGAGCTCAACCGGTACACGAGTATACAATGTGTTGGCGTTGGTAGCTCGGTGCATTGAATATATCTTGAATTGTGCTGGCATTGAGAAGACCATGCGAGTGTGCATTGAAGATTGAAATTCTATGGTGCATATAGCTGTGGCATATATGTTTTATATGGTGCGTTAATCTTGCGTTTGGTGTATAGCCATTTCATTTCAACGGTATGTATGATGTCTTTCATGCTACCCATCGTGCATTGAAAAGTCTTTGAAAATCGTGAATGATGGTATATGGTATGTGATAGGACTGTGTACTGGGCATATGTGCGTTGAATAGTTTTTGTGATGGCATAAATATTTTTTAAAGCATATGTGCGTTGAATAGTTTTTGTGATGGCATAAATATTTTTGAAGACCCTATACAATATGTGAAGGGCATATAATATCATTGGTGCGTTGAGATAATATGGATGCATGGATGAATGCATTGGTTCATGGTTGTATATATGATATATTATATTAATTGTGTTGGCGTTAACTAAAGGAAGGCCCTAAGTTTGACGGAGATATATTGGTCCGTGTGCTTAATGCATGAGAATGTATATGATGTGGATTGAATGAGAATGTATATGATGTGGATGGAATAGTTTATGTACATTGAATCCGACTTGTGACAGTCGAGTTCGTGCGAAGAGAATATATGCCTGTCTATGTTGTATTATATGATTGGATAACGTGAATCTGCAGTAGTTCATGCTGGTGTATACAATTTTGAAATATATGGTTTGTGTGTTTCCACTGTCCACTTGTGTTGAATGATGATGTGCGTTGAAGGTGCTCTTCACATATAGCATTGAAGGCTATACGTTGAAATCTTGTCTTTTACATTGGTATCATTTATTATTGAATTGCATTGATGGTTGAGTGTTGCATTGAGTCTTTGAAGTCGGTGTTGGTTATACGTGCACCCTAGTATGATGGGTTTCTATTGTTTAACATGTTTATAGAGATATATTAGAATTTTGTTGTCCGCATTCTGATTAGTTAGGACCCAACTTCACCTCAACTCATGGTAAAAGAAGCTTCTTGAATTGATAGTGGTGCATTTTTAGGTTTTTATTTTTTGCTGAAACAATGGATAGAATGACTAAAGTATTAGAGTTTCGAAAAACTCTGATACACTTCATTGATCAATATACAGTAAATGTCAGCGAGGACACACTTTTTGACCTTAAAATTTGTTTGCAACAAAAAAAAATGTAGTTTGAGACACAACTACAGTAAGAAGAGCTACAACAAACTAGGCATCATTCTGAACTTATTTTTGTTCAGAACAATCATTTGTTTGAGATTGATGCAGACTCCCATCAACAACAATAAATTGCAGATGCAGTACCCATTTCAAAAGCATATGTGCAAAAAGATGCAGAGGTTTAGTCTGCACTTTCCAAGCCTATTATCAAACCTTGGAAAGCGATTATCAACAACAAAAACAGAACATGTATTGGATATGACAAGGAGATCTCTTTTCACACTCAAATTTCAAAATGTTGGATTTTTTCATAGAAGTTCATCTTCACTTGTTTCAAATCTTGGTCCTCTTCCAAAGCAATCGCAAATTGTCACATTAGGGGATTTTTGAGGTCTAAAATGGCTTTCCTAAGGAAATTATAAAATAATAATAGAAATAATAAAATAAGATTAGATTACATCATCAAATTTTAGAGAGAGAAAAAAAAATAACAACAACAACAACTATATTTTTCAACTCATATTTTCAACTTATCTCCATATGGATTTACTCAAATTTAGAGCGGAAACACTCGTTGGATGCAGAATTTGATTTCTCATCTAGAGAGTACCCATGTTACATACTTTTGATGGACCCTGCTACACGAAAAATCAGAAATACATGAAACACGTGATTGCAATTATGTTTTTTCATGTATTTCTCATTTTTCTTGTAGTAGAGTCCATCGAAAGTATGCAACATGGATACTCATTGGAAGAGGAATAAATTTTGCATCCAATGAGTACTCTCGCTTGAAAGTCGAGTAAAAACTTAGGGAGATAAGTTGAAAAAATAGTTCTATTATTTTATTATTTTTTAATCTTTGTACTTTTTTACTCAAAAAATGGTGAATCATTTCGCATGGTTGACATCATCATCTTTAATCCTATTGGTTCTTATAATGTTTATTTTGGCTGCACATTTTTCTTAGGAGGCCCATTTTAGACCTCAAAAATCTCCTAATGAATCCCAACATTGTGACAGAGTGGCCATGTGAAAGATCATTGTTTTAATCTTCATTCTTGTAAGCGTTGTGGTCATCACACTCATCATTCAAAAAGATGTTTAAGAAACAAGTCTCCTGCAAGAACAAAGATTCACCTTGAATGGATCACATCTTAGCAATGAGTTTCAACAACCAAAAAGATATTTCGGCAATATGTCAGAATTTCTTCTAAATTATTAAAAAATTTTGCAATTGAGTTTTCTCCATCCTCTCACCTTGTATCTAAAAGGGGGGAAATGATGGTCATCTACAAGTTTCAAAACCACATCAAGCGAGCCTGGGCCACAACTTGAACATGTTCCCTGAGCCTATAGCGAGAGACAGTCATACCCAGATTCAAAGTTGTAGTTAGAGACACAGAAACCCCTCAGCATGACTTTGGTTCGTGGCCTTCCTTAAACCACCGCAAGTTGCAGACCTCCATTTTTCCAGGTTGAAGGTCTCCCTCTTTGAAGCATTAGGGACATTTCCTTTAGCAGAAAATTTCATCTTCTTGCTAGATTTGGAAGAGTTTCGAGAACAACACTAAGCATTCTAGGTTGATATCCAAATGGTCTCCCTTTCCAAAACAATTGGGAGCACTTCCTCTAGCAAAAGATTTCAACTTCTTGACAAATTTGGAAGAGTTTTGGGAACAACACTAAGCATTCCAGGTTGAGAACCAAATGGTCTCCCTTTCCAAGATAATAGGGAGCACTTCCTCTAGCAAAAGACTTCAGCTTCTTGATTTGGAAGAGTTCCAGACACTGCACTAAGCATTCCAGCGTTGGTGGTCATCCTTAAACAACTGTTAGTTGAGACATCGAGTTCTCTCGCCTTATGCCATCATCTCAGAGAGCACATTCAGCGTATTGCTGTCATGCATTGTTGTATTTTGTATTAGAGCTTTCTTCTTGGACTCGTATTTACCCCTTCAAATCAAGGGGAGAATGTTACACACCTAATCCGCTAAGAGTTATGGTGTGGAAGTTGAACAGTCAAAGGGAGTCCACGAGACCACTTGGAATATGAAACCAAGGGTCACTTGAATTGTATAAATGTAGATTATTATGAATAGTAACGTATCCAATGCTTATCCTATCTACAGTCTATTTGCATGTGTGTTTAAGAGAAAGGAAAATGTCCTAGGAAAAAATTTAATTGGGAAAACAAGTCTACGAGAAATTTGAGTTTTGAGAATCCACCTCAAACACAACCCGAGACTTGCAAATGCTTTTATACCATGACATTATTCAGCCTTCGAGACTTAGGGATTTTTAGACTCAGATACCACTTACAGTAATCCACATAATGTAGCACATTCATAAAGGGGTAAATAATTGATTCCATCTGCCCAACCACAACAATGAAGATTGTGTAAATTGTCTTGTCTAAGAGTCTAGTCCAAATTATGTGCAATTAATACGAGGCACACAGCGACTTTCTCTTCTAATCTACATCATGCAACACCGAGTTCATATCAGGCTCATATCCTGCCTCCTCTAACTGCACGAGTAAACACTCAGGTTTCATAAATTCTATCTGCTTGAAGATGTAATTGGTCCCCTGCAAGGAATGTATGCATTTAGTTATTAACCTCAATCAGACTGCATCCTGGTTTCTTTTTCACCCCTTTATCTTTTATCATTTTTCTCACCTTTACCACATCACCCCACCTGCCAGCTGTAGCATAAGCATTTGACAGCAGTACATAGTTGCCAACATTTTCAGGCTCTAGAGTGAAAAGCCGTTCAGCCACATATTCTGCTAACTCTATATTGCAATGGAGTACGCAAGCACCAAGCAAAGCACCCCACACACAAGCATTTGGTTTCAATGGCATCTTGCTGATAAAATCATGTGCTTCAACCAGGTGCCCACTGCGACCAAGAAGATCAACCATGCAGGCATAGTGCTCCTCACAGGGTGTGATTAGATACTCTCGCTGCATCCTATTGAAGAACTTCCAACCTTCATCCACAAAACCTACATGGCTGCATGCAGAGAGTACACTGGTGAAGGTGATGCTGTTTGGCTTAATATCTGCTTCTTGCATTTGCTCAAAAAGAGAAACAGCATCTCGGCCATGGCCATGCATGGCACACCCTGCAATCATTGCATTCCACGAGACTACATTTCTTTGGGACATTTTGGTAAACACTTGCCATGCATCCCTAACGCTTCCACATTTGGCATACATATCCACGAAGGCACTTCCCACAAACACATCCCACTCAATTTGACTTCTCAGTACATAAGCATGGATTTCCTTGCCTTGCTGAAGAGCTGCTAGATTGGTGCATGCTGGAAGTACGCTGGCAATGGTTACATTGTTCGGTTTCATGCCCCGCAATTGCATTTGCCGAAACACTCTCAGTACTGCTTCATTCCCATAGGTATTTTGGCTGAAGGAAGTGGCCACCACATTCCATGAGACGATGTCCGGCTCTATGCCCGCAGATTGCATTTCAAGAAAGAGTTGCAAAGCTTCTTCACCCTGTCCATGTTTAGCATAACCTGTAATTATCGTAGTCCATGAGATAATATTTCCCTTTATGCCGGCCGATTGCATTTGGTGAAATAGTTCCAGGGCTTCATTACAGCGCCCACTCTGCGCATAACATGAAATCATCGAATTCCATGAGACCATATCCCTTTGAGACATTTTATTAAAGACTTGACAGGCGCCCTCTATCCTCCCACATTTAGAATACATGTCCAATAGAGCGTTTTCCACCAAAATATCAGAACTGAAATGGTGCCTAAGTATGGAAGCATGAACCTCCTTACCTTGTTGCAGAGAACATGCAGGGAGAACACTAGTAATGGTCACAGCGTTTGGCTTCATGCCCCCCACTTGCATCTCCCGAAAGACACGCATGGCTTTCTCCCGACACCCATTCTGAGCAAAACCTGAAATCATCACATTGCATGAGACCAGATTCCTTTCAGGCATTTTGTCAAACACTTGTTCTGCATTCTCTATACTTTTACACGTGGAATACATCTCTACAAGAGAGTTCTCTACAAAAACATCCCTCTCTAGGCCACTTGCAGCTATGTAATCATGTACCTCCTTTCCCTCTTGCAGAGCAGAAAGGGCCCCACATGCTTTCAGAACTGGAGGAAATACAAAATTGTCTGCCTTTATTCCTCTGTCTTCTCTCATCTTATAAAACAATGCAAGGGCTTCCTCATACTGGCCCTGTGTCACATATCCTCCGATCACGCTACTCCACGAGACCGCATTTCTCTCATACATTTTGTCAAACACATGGCGTGCATCCTCCAAATTCGCACATTTTGTGTACATGATAATGAGTTTGTTATACATGAATATATTGCATTCTATTCCAACTTTAAGGATGTTGGCATGGATTTGCTTTCCCTCTGAAAGCAACTTCATGTCCGCACATGCCTTCAGCAGCAAAACGACGATGTCAGAATTCACCCGAAGAAGCTTCGAATGGTTCGTTTCGGTTAAGATATCAATGGCTTCCTTCAATCGGTATTCTCTACACAACGCCTTCAATTGCATGAGTCCTCCCCTCTTTTCGACTGCTCTCAGCTTGGCCACTGCCGAAGCCATCTACCATATCAACATTGATAGCAAAGTTATGGTCGTTTGACGCAAAACCTGTTTTTTTCTTGTAAATTTCCAGCAATACAACGATTTACGCGTAATGTGCACCACCGATGTTTTATTCAGGTTCCTTCAGAACCCATGTCGTTCATGACCGTCACAACTAGGAAGTACTGATCTGCTCGTATGAAAGAATGAAGGATGTTCATTGTTGCAAAAACCATTCCAGTTCAATACAACACAGGAGTATTTTATCATTTAGGCATAAGCGTATGACATGGTATTTTATGATTTAGGCATAAGCGTATGACATGATATCGGCGGGTAGAAATAACAAAGGAAGAAATTATTTTAATGTTCACGAGATTAAAGATAGTTTATGGGACATATTGTTTCTTCATCTTGGTGATGTATTCGACTTTTTTTTGTGAAGCTTCAAAATAAATGCTCTCAATTTCTTGACAAACCCTTTGCTAAGTAGATTATCCCAAGAGCTAGCTGTCAGCGTATCTGCATAACTTTCCCTGTTGTCTTTGAAGGCCTCACATTCTAAAATAAAATGTTTTTCTGTGTCCACTTTTCTGGAAGAATAAAAAATGCATACTCTTTCCTCCCACACTTCCTTTGGCCTTTTCCAGTGCCCTGTTTCATAACAGAGTTGATGAGAATTAGTCCTTAATTGAGCAATAAGAATTTTGGCTCTCCAGGGGATATTGGCCTCTATGTATGTTTTTGGTTGATGACTATGAGTGGGATTAAAACACTTCAATGTAGTAATTTTTCTTTCTTCCTAGCTCCTTATCCCAAGTGCGCTCGTGGAACTTTTCCATAACAGAAGATTTTATCTCTTTGTTGTTTATGGGACACACGTTCAAGCAAATATGCATTTACTAAACCATTTGTTATTTTGTTGCATCCAAGTTTTTTTGCTCTTGCACAATCTATCATTAAAGACAACCTTAGGCCATCTACCCTCTCCCATTTACTCAATTTTTTTTAAATATCTTATGACTCACACCACATCAATTTCTTCAATAGGAGTAGTCCCTGTTTCACTCAACAAGATATCATAAGGAACTGCACTTTTAATCTTAAATTTGTTTGTAATCAGATGCTTCCAGTTCATTGTTCATTGTTCAAACGCTTCCAAAGAATGAAGGATGTTCATTGTTGCAAAAACCATTCCAATTCGATACAACATAGGTGTATTTTATTATTTACGTACAACAAGCGTGAGACACGAGAGGAAACCCAACAAAGCAACCTAATCATGTGGCTATCACGGAACAATAGTGTTAGGGTGTATCTATTACTTTCATAAGACACTTTTTGAAAGAGAAATTACATTGGAGAGGGTAAATTTGTCAAGTAAGAAGGGTGGGAAAAATATGTGAAGAGAGACCTCGACTCATAAAAGTCATTATGGCAAGTGTACAAGACAAACACTATCTCTTAAGAAAAAAGAAACTCTTGAAAGGCTCACACTTCTTCTTAGATGAAAATCTAACTAGCAAACAACAAGAGGAGAGAAGAGAAGAAGTGGAGAAAATTAGAGCAGCAAGAAACGAAGGGAAAAGAGCATGGTTGTACAATGGTAAAGTGATTATTGCAATGTTTGAGCCTCATGGCAAAGCAAGGCAGCAATTTGGCAATAAAGAAAAAATAGTTAATTCTATAATAGGGAGGAAAACAACAAGATCAACATGAATGAAAAGGGGTGATGACTCAAATTTGAGTCTTGTGTGCCAAGCCGCGTAGCAATCAAATCCTATCCAAGTCTACCTAAGTCTAATTTGTTGGAACTGTAAAGGTTACCCTTGGAGGAAGGGACCTAGGATAGGGCCTATTGCAAAAGGTAGAGACATAATTTGTTTCACAGAAACTCATGAACATAATGGTTGTAAAACCCCTATGTTTGACGATTATTTGAAATTAACAGTTTGGAACGAGGCAGCAGAAAATGGCAAAGGGTATGGAGGAATATTGGTTTTAGTGAAAGAAAAAGAAGGTTGTCACATACAGTTTTTGAAAGAAGATACAAATAAACAATATTTATGGTTAAAAATAATAGAGAATGAGAACCACATAAGAATTGCAGCATGCTATTTTGCACCTCAAGTCTCAAAAACTTACAAAAATAAGGGGTTAAATAGCAAAGACCCATGCGCAGCTTTAAAGCAAGAT
This sequence comes from Pinus tabuliformis, assembly GCA_031772625.1. Taxonomy (NCBI): domain Eukaryota; kingdom Viridiplantae; phylum Streptophyta; class Pinopsida; order Pinales; family Pinaceae; genus Pinus; species Pinus tabuliformis. The sequence continues at coordinate 159,233,682 of CM062809.1, read as the reverse complement.
ATTGTTGTATATTCTCAGTAGGGAGAAGTTATTTTAGTGGGAGATTTCAATGCTAGAACAACAAATCAACAAGCTAGTATTTTTTGTTGCAAAGAGGATCACAATCCTATCTGGCTCATTGAAGAGGAGAATCCCCAATGGGTGAGATGTTTAGAAGATGACAAAGTTAGCAATCATTTTGGAGAGGAGTTGCTCATGTTGTGTGGTGCTTTCAACTTAATTATCTGCAATGGTCTAGATAAATGGAAAAGGTCGGGGAAGTTCACTTACAACACATACAATGGAGCAAGTGTTGTTAACTACATTATTTGTTCACAAAACTTGATAGAAAGGATAGATGAAGTTAAGATTGGATAGCATATGTGGGACTTAAAGTCAGACCATAACCCAATTTATATAAATATATCTTGGTTAGAAGAAAGTCAGCATAGGAGGAAAATCCAATGTTCTCGGTAATCGATATCAAAGGGAAAAATTCTTCTTACACAAGAAAATTGCGCTACCTTCAAAACAATGTTGGAGAGATCAATTCAAAAAGGGTAGAGGGGCTCCCAAAGCCTCAATAGTCATGAGTTAACAAGTATAATTTAGAGTGCACTTGAGAAGTGCAAAAGAGAAAAAAATAGGAAATCTAAATCAATTTTTTTTCCTGTAAATGCTTGGTTCGATGAGAAATGCAAAATGGCAAGGAAAACCTTGAAAAAGGCAGGTGAGGAGGAGAAGAAGATGAAGATGAATGTAAAGTTATATAAGCATATTTTAAAAAAGAAGAAAGAGGACTTTAAGCAAACAAGGCGAGAATAGTTAATATATCTAGGCAAGAATCACCCAAAGCGTTTTTGGTAGGAACTTCAACCAAGGAAGAAGCAAATTGAAAATAATATTACAGAGAATCAATGGTTTGGCTATGCAAGACAGCTCTATGAGAAAGAATCAGAGGAGGAGTCTCCTCCCAGGATCAACACAACCACAAAGTTTTTCACATTACAGGAAGTAGAGACAGGAATTAAGAAGTTGAAAATAGGAAAGGAAAAGGACTTGGTTGAACTTCAAGCAGAATATCTAAAATGGGGAATGAGCATTCTTGCACCGCACATCATGGAAATATTCAACAACATCATTCGGCAAGGATTCCCAAGAGATTGGACAACTAGTCTAGCAATACCACTTTTTAAAAGTAGAGACATTAATAATCCTTCCAACTATAGAACCATTATGATCAATCATTTGTTTGCAAAGCTCTTCAGCAGCATGGTGGAAAATAAAATCTGTAACTGGGAGGAAGTCAAAGAAAATAGGGCGAAAGGGAAAGTGGGTTTTAGGCCTAAACATTCTACAGTAGATCATGGTATCACATTGAGACACATTATTGAAAAGGCGTGGGAGGGAAAAGAAGAAGTATTTTGTTGCTTTGTTGATTTCAAAAAGGCATTTGACATGGTCCCTAGAGATAAGTTGTGGAGTAGAATGGAAGAAATTGAAATTCCTTTGCATTATAAATTTGTTGTCCATAGGCTTTATGAAAAGGTTAAAGTCAAAATTAGAACTTAAGCAGGAATTTCAGAAAGCTTTAGAAGTGACATCGGAGTCAGGCAAGGTTGCCCATTATCCCCTACTCTTTTTGGCTTATATATTGATAAATTGGAAGAGTGGTTAAATCTGCAAGGTGGGGATGGTGTTCAGTTGGGGGAGTTTGTGGTAAAGTTTCTTTTATATGTTGATGACCTTGTATTGATTGCTAAATCGGCCTAGGGATTGCAAATGCACCTATATTCCCTTGAGCATTTTTGTAAAGCAGTGGGGATGCAAGTCAATACCAATGAGACCAAAGTAATGATTTTCTCAAATAAAAAGAAGCAGAGACAACATAAGCTCTTCTTTTAAGGCAACATTCTTGAAGAAGTAAATGAATAAGTACCTCGGGATTGATTTTAGGAAGAAGAGAATCTTAGGAGGGTGAAAAGCATTATATGCTCTTCAAAACAGATGTAGAGAGACAGAGTTATGGGATTGGAAAACAATTAAAGTGCTTTTTAGGCTTCTAGCTTTTCCAATGATATTATATGGGTGTGAATTATGGGCTAGCAGCATCCCTATCTCCAAATGGAAACAAATTGAGAAAATCCAAAAGCACTTGATCATGAGCAAGTTCAAAATAAAAACTTTGGTTTCTTATGAGATAAAGTTGAGTGAAACATGAGCAACTTCCGTCGAAGCAATTTCTATGGTGCGTCTCATAAGGTATCTTCAGAGAATTGAGCAAATGGGAGAAGGTAGATGGCTTAAAGTTATCTTCAATGAAGGAATGAGTGAAAGAAAGAAATCTTAGATGAGACAAAACAACAAATGGATGCAAAAAGGGAATATTTACATCAATGCATGTCCCACAAATAACAAAGATTTGAAGAGTTATGTTATGGAGAAGTTTCGTAAGCATATATAGGGAAAGAGATTGGTAGAAATAAGAAGTATTATGTTCAATAATTCAATCCCACGTGTGATCTCCAACAAAAAGAGTACATTGGAGCTAGCATTACATGGAGAGCAAAGATTCTTATTGCTCAATTAAGAACTAACTCGCATCAATTACGGTGCAAAATAGGCCAGTGGAAAAGACCTAAAGAAGCTTGGGAAGAGTGGGTGTGTACTTTTTGCACTTCTAGGGTAATGGAATAAAAAAAAAAAACATTTTGGAATGTGATGCTTTCAGAGACATTAGAGACAGTTAGAGAAGTATGTTAACATCGGTTTCTTGGCATTGTCTTTTCAGTGAGGGGACTTTTTGTAGGTTGGGTCAGCTCATCATTAATTTGAATAATAAGAGGATTGAATTGCAAAAGATAAAAATCAGGGAAGCTAATGGTCCCATAGACTATAGCTAGTCTCGTTGACATTAAAATTTCATTCATTCATTCATTATACAAATCCGCCTTAATTGGGAGCTCATGGTTCTCATGTTCACCGTTTTGCCAAAAGTATATCAAGGTTTCATGAGCATAAGCATTGCATAGGGAATCTTGATGTATTTTTGGAAAAAACATAATCCCGAGGGATTGTGTCTAACAACGCGCATTTAAGGAGAGTTTGTATAATGGATATTTGTTGACGTACTTTTGGCATAAACATGATCATGAGGGATCATGCCTAACAACTCGCATTTAAGGTGAGTTTGTACAATGGATAGGCGTGATCATGAGGGATCGTGCTTGAAAAATCACATTTAAGATGCAGGACAACTCACATTTAAGGCAAGTCTCTATAATGGGTAGGCGAGCACACCTATCCATTATAAAGACCCACCTTAAGTGTGAGTTTTTGGGCATGATCCCTTATGATCATGTTTCTACCAAAAGTACATCAAGGTTCCTTATGCAATGCTCATGCTCTTGAAACCTTAATATACCTTTGGCAAAACCATGAACTGACAGTTCACTTTTAAGGCGAATTTGTATAATGGATACACGTCGTCAGTGACCCCCTAACATTATTGTTTTATGATAGCCACGTGATTAGGGTGCTTTGTTGGTTTTTCTCTCGCACATCCATTATACAAATTCACCTTAAATGCGAGTTGTCAACTCACTGTTCTATTGTTCATGGTTCCACCAAAATTATGTCAAGGTTTCATGAGCATGAGCACGGTATAAGGAACCTTGACGTATTTTTGGCAAAAACATGAACATGAGGGATCGTGCCTAATCGCTCGCATTTAAGGAAAGTCTGTATAAGGGAGAGGTGTTGTCCAATACTTTTGGGCAATGCCTATCCATTATACAGACTCTTCTTAAATACAAGTTGTCAAGTACGATCCATTATACAGACTATCCTTAAATACAAGTTGTCTGGTATGGTCCCTCATGCTCATGGTTCCACCAAAGGTACATCAAGGTTCCATATAGGTACCTTGATGTACCTATATGGAACCTTGATGTACCTTTGGTGGAACCATGAGCAACAGAGCCATAAGTTGACAAATCGCATTTAAGATGAGTTTGTATAATTGATAGGTGTTGTCATACTCTTGTGTGTATATATATTGGAAGGAGATTGGAGGAAAAGGATGAAGGTGGTGATTCTATTAAAAAGGATCTGGGATTTCTTCAAGGAGTAAGCGATGTATTCAATCCAAGGCAGTGGCTATGAGCTTTCACCTCCCAATTGAATGATAGTGTAGAGTGCCACAACACTGGAAATAACATTCATAGGATACTTTTGTGCTTCCAAGTTGTATATTACAAATTTGGTTCATTGGATCAGATCATCTTGAGTATTTATACTATAAGGTAAGGTTTGAGTCACTACCTTGTATTAATATTAATATTAATATTTTTTTTTTTTTTCTTCTGGGCAGAGTGGGGGGTGGGGGGGGGGGGATATAGAGGATAAAAAAGTTGTGTTTGTAAGGGATTTTGGTGTTATTGATATTCAAGCTTATATTTGCTAACTTGGTTTTATTTTTATTTTATTCAAAGATGGTTATGAAATAAAAAATATGTTATATGGGTCCAACACTGTAAATTTCATTTATACCAATGGGCTTTGAAAATTTTGAGCTAGGGGTAATAATTTGGAGTACTTTAGGACTGTGATTTATTGTGGAGCAAGAGGACACCAATATCAATATGTGGTGGTTTGCTAGAGGAAATTATTTTCGAATATGGTGGTTAAATTTTGAGCCAAATGGTTAATTATGAATGTCTTTCCTTCCAATGCTAGTTTTTTCATGAGAAAGGGGATAGTCCATACACTCTCTTCAAATTCTAACTATAAAACCTTACAAACAAAATGTTGCATTTGTTAAAAAAATTCCTCCAAAATAGGTTAGTGTTACATAGAGCGAGAGCTAAAACAATCAAACTAGGGATCAAATGATTCCCCAAAGGATAAAAGGGAAGGAGGCTTTCCAAGTTTTCTTAATGGCCTTGGGATCCCACCTTCTTCTCCATTAAGCTATGAAGGCAAGAAGGCTGGTTTTGAATTTATGGTGACATTGAGTCTTCATGAGAAACTGGTTGTTGAGGTAGATCTATTAAGTGAGAGTCTAAAGGAAGACACATTGTAGTTAGTTAAGATAGGTAAGTCAAATTAAACGATATAGGTACCAATAATTATTCTCTCTTGAATGTGGACTCGAAAAATAATATCTCCTACAAGGGAAGAGAGTCTTCAGAGGTGAAAATGAATCTTTAAAAATAAGCACACTTAAAAGGTGTCATGCTTGATTAGAATGTAAGGGATTGATTATAGTGAACCAAGGGGTTGGGTGCATTCAAAGTGTCTCTCATTTTGAAAAGGACTCTTGGTCTATGAGCCAAATTTAAGAGGTTATGTGGCTTCATATTAGGTTAGAGTAAGGCTTAGATTAGAGGTAGGGCTTCATGAGGGATTCCATCATATATATTGGGTGGCTCTCTTTCATCCAGGATTCAAAGCTCAAGCAATAATTTGTGTGTGGAGATATTTTGGCTTCTATAAATAACTTAGTTTATGGAAAGCATCCACTAATTTCCATTGGCCTCTTGCAATCCTTCTGATTATATGTTCCTTGATTTGATTGATCTAAAATGGATCACTATATAATTTGCATAAGGCCTATTCTTAGTAAACATGTGACATATTATGCACATTCGTAGGGAATACCTCTAATTTCACTCTAGATATTGATAAGTACCTCCAAAAATAATTTTATTGAACCCCCTTATCAATACATCTTTCCAATAAACATAACCCCTATTTTTACCAAATATTGGACTAGGTTTTACCAAATAGCCCTTTTTATATCCCCCAATACCTATAAAACTCATTATAACCCACATCCACCCCACCAAAATCTATAATATATTGACTCTATTTTTCTTCATTTTAAAACCCCTTTTATGAATGGAAATGATAAGGTATATCAACAAAGTGGATCCCCAATAATAATTTTTCATATATTTTGACGCGTTCTAGGTGGAAAATTTTGAGACAATGGCTTGTAGGGCCCATTTTAAGGGCAGGTACTCTTTCGGTGATTTAGGATTTAAAACTTCTAAAGTTCATTTGAGGCATTAAATGGTTCTTTTAATCAAACCTTTGTGGACATGGTTCCCAATGTAATGTCCCAAACCACCTACACTAAGGAACACTACCCCCAACATTGTCTCTAATACCATAAAATCAAAATTTTGTTAGAACCTACCTGATATAATCTTTGATATTGTGAAGAATTACACTCATTAGGGCTCCACCATCAATTAGATTTCCAATAATTACTTGCAACATAGCCTAGTCACCCTGTCAGACCTAATCCCTATCAATAAGGTACCCCTAATGTGACATTTCTACCTTATCATGAATTCCTATATGAAACTACATGCCATGCGACATATACATGACCATCACAACATAATTAAACATGCATAAACAAATATAATACATAACAACATGTAATTTATAGAATACAACAAAAACCATGCAAATATAAATATAACACTATCTTTAAGAAATGTCTCTGACTAGTTATATACATCAACCATTCCACCTAGCTATAGGCCTCAGTAGTCCAAATTTCTTAGTAGTGTGTCACCCCTGGTCTATGGCTATGAATCCACCAAGGTAAAGGCTTAGCTAAAACCCAACTAAAGTCTCAAATACAATGCACATGTTTTCTAGCCAAGGTCTCTCATCCAACCTACAGTCTTGCATTAAAGACACTCCAACCTATATTCTCTCATCCCACATCAACCTGCACAATCCAAGGCAGTAAAACCCTCTTCTCTACCTTTGTAGTCCCTTGGGTTGTTCCACTACCTTTATAGGTCTTCCACATAGAATTAACAAGAAGTTACAGAGCATTATGCCTCAAGTAGTTCCAATTACCCCTAGAAGTCTCCAAGTATGCACCATGTCGCACACTAGGGAACCCTTTCCTACACTTCGCCCTCCATGGCTCTAACATTCCCCATGGAAACCCTAGGAGAAGTGTGCACACATATATCCACCTAGGTTCCATAAGGTAAACTCAGTATCAAAGGTTCATCACCTCCAAAGCAAGTACAATAGTCATAATTATGAGAACTACACTAAATTCCGAATTTTTATATGTATGTGTTCAACATAACAAGTGGCACCTCAAAATTCCCTCTCCCCAACACTTGAAGATTTGTTCTCTCTCCTTGGAAACTTAGGATAAAACATAGAATGACATCTTGGGATTATTCCAATATTTGTCTTAGCCCCTTGGCTTAAGCCCCCCTTCCCACTCATGGTGTCTTAGCCCCCAATCTCCCTTATCTAACTTAGTATGAAATAGTGGTGTATTATATTAACATGAGTGTGATTGCATATTATATTGATATGTTTGTTATCCTTTCAACACATAAGATCTCCTGCCTAAAAATCACACAACCACTCTACCCCCAAAACATATATACATAGGCACATAGGTTATCTCACTAACCAAATTTCAATATGTACAAATAAATACAAGGGGTCACTAGGGGTATTACTCTCAACCTCTTGATGGCATTCTACATGTTGAGAGAAAAAACACTAACTCAAGGCTTAGATGATTATTAGGACATGTTCAACACTACACCACTACAAAAGAAACAATTTACATTATTGTTATATTGATTTACTATTCCATATTTGAACAATGCAAGGGACTAGGATTGTTGGCTCTATGACAAACTTAGGGTCCACTGAAAGTGTCCTACACAAGGCTAATGTAGTGTAGTGCATTAACATATCCAACCTTCTAAGAGAAAGGAAGACTCATTAGAGTCATGCATGATAGTTTCCATGTAATTAAGGTGTAGAGTGTTTAATATTTAGCATGATTTTATTTCTTTACTCGTCCTTTAATTGCATCCCATTAAATTGACAATATTCACAACATTAAGATTAACTACAAGCACATACAAATCATTTGCGTATAACATGAAGGAAAACTCTTAAGCATAATGATTATCCACCATATTATTAGTATGAAAGATATTACATAATTCTAATGCAAAACTCAAGATAGAATGTATAACTCTCAACTCTTGACTCTTCACTTGAAAATTTCAACAATTCTCTCTTAATCAGATTGTAGGGCTTATATATATAGGAAACAAATGTGGATACAAAATATTCTAGAATGTACTAGGGAATCCACTAGTCATTAGGGAAATTTTAGGTCTAAAATGGGTCTCATAAAGAAAACAATAAAATAATAGTTAAAATAATAAAGTAAGATTTATGAATTTTCAAAGAAAAAGAGTGAAAACTACTTTTTTAATCATATTTCCAACTTATCTCCTTATAAGTTCACTTAAATATAATTTTGATTTATTTCATGTAATAGCCCCTTGTTGAATTTGTATGTAAAGATAATAAAAAAAAGGTCATGGGACATGTAAACCAAACTAAATGTTGGGCAAAACATAGTGATGGGTATCACTGATGATTAATAAATGGCTATGGAAATTGGCAAAGGCAAAGTGGCATTAATTGACATTTTATTTATGAAATAAAGGAAAATAAGAGAAAAGAGAGATAAAAGGTCACAAATTTGCATGAGAGGAAAATTGAAGGAAAAATGAAGGAAAATGAGGAAAATAGAGGCCTCAATGATAAAAAGGTTTCTAAGGATGAGTTCACATCCTTTTTTTCAGTTCGGATTTGGAGTTCTCTTATATTCTTTTACTCTCTCATTCTCTTGCACACTTAGAGAAATTTTGGAGCATTCTTGGAGCACTTGAGAATTCACTTGGATTGGAGAAAGAAGGCAAAGGAAAGCGCAAGGGAAAAGTTGGATCAAGAGTTACAGTGGATTTCTTTATAGGTCACTGGTTGCATGTGTGCTTTCCTTGTTGATTTATGGATGCATGGTATACACATGCAATTTTTTTGGTTATGTGTTGTCATTGGCATGGAGATTTGCCTAGATTGAAAGTGGTTTTAGCCTTCCCTTGCCATTTCCTAGATATCCATGGTGTTGTGGGTTATTTTCCACTTGATTGTTTTTCGGTTGGTGTTCATGTTCCTTATGGCTATGGGTTGGAACAAACACTCTGAAAGCCTTTGAGCAACGTGGGTTGAGTTACTAGTCTTGTAGCCTAGGTTGGGAAAAACGCTCTAGATCCCTTGGTGAGTTGAGTTACTAGTCCCTAGAGTCGGGTTGGACAAACACTTTGGAGCTCTAGAAGGTTGGGGGTGAGTTACTAGATCCTAGAGCCCTGGACATCTTGGGTAGAGACCAATTTGGTTGGTCTTACATTTGGTTTTTGTCTTGTTTTATTCCATGAGATCCCACATTCATGCTTGAAATATGGTGCAAGGGTGGTTGACTAAAAGAGATATTTGGTTTAGCCCAATCTATGTTCGGGTGGTATGTGGAATTCCCTGACTTGGTTGGTATTTTCATATATTAATAAGAGTTATTCTCCTATTGTGATTCATGTATACTTGCGGTGATTGTATTGATGATATTATAGCTGAGTTTCCATGGTTTCTATGCTGGTTATTTTTCGGTTATATGTTGGTGATATGATGTGTTATATCTATGGTTTTTTACAAGTTTTGATAAGTTACTGAATGGTCGATCACTTCATGTCCTAACAAGTGTTATTGCAGCTATGTGGAGAGAGCATAGAGACTTCTTGGTGATTCTAAGATGAATCTAAGACTAGTATAATTAGATATGCATTCATGACCTATAACCTCTATGTATTCCATTTGTTTGACAAAATGTCTAGTGTTTTCTAGGCAGTCTAGGTCAAGTTTTCTATTCAAGTTTGAATGTTTAGCTTCTTCATCAAGTAAATTATGATTCTGGAAAGTATCAAGAAGTTTTGGTGAGCTTATGATGATTCTATTGTGATCTTATTGAATTAGTGAACATATATGTATTTATAACCTACAGGTATTATGTACACAATGTGTTTGTATAAATGAGTAATTTGGACCTCCAACTTCTCGGGGTTGTAAATTTGGCATACAATCTTGTTTGACTATTATAGTACCTCATTTGGAAGATATCCATAAGAAGGCAAAGCATGAAATGTGTGGCATGAATTTTTGCACTTTTCCAGTCTCTCTGTTTTCCCTGAAAATGTCATTTAGACCTCAAAACGACCTCATAAGTTTAGAACCCAAAAAACTACCAAAAAAGGAAAGTTATATTAAATTTAAGGAAACGAAATTGAAAATAAATAGTGTTGGGTCACATTAGGTTGATATCAGTGTGATCATGTGTCACTGGGTGTTTGCAGTCAGTTCTGGACATGTGGACCACATTTTCCATAAGTGCATCTTGGAAATCAGGTCTCGCATAGTAACTCTCATCTCGTATTACCCTGGCAGGATGATGAAAGTGGGTAAATATGGGATGAGGTGGTTATAAGGTGGTATCAGAGCTTCTAGGTTCAAATAATTGGATTAGATGGGCTAGGTGTGATTGTTATGCATGCATGTTAGTTGTCGATATGTTAGCTAAGAATTCATTATGGTGGTCATTGTTGAAGTTGATGATGTTGATATTGAGACAATCGATATGTTGATTTCATTATATATATACATATGTTGTGATAATTTGAATGGATTGTGCATACGAGATAGCCTCCCCTAAACTTCACTAAGGTATGTTTGATTGTGTTTATATTTGGTTTATCTGACATGGTATGTTTTTTGGAAGAAGATTAGAGATGACAAACAATATGGTGGATTACAGTTCACATGACTCTCCTTATGTATCAATTGAAGAACAAAGAGATGAATACTCTCCTGACATAGCATATATCTTGAGAAGTTTAAAGGTAGAGATCAGAATTTGTAAAGCAAATAAGGAAACAATAACTGAGTCATAGGAAAAAATTTCTAGAGCACAGGATAAACAAGCAAAAGTAAATGCAATGATCCTTCAGAGCTTAACATATTTACAAAGACAAGGAAAACCACCAATCAGTTATGGAAAGGAAGAAAGGAAAAATGGGGCATATGGTAGTAGGTCTCATGGAGGGCATAGGTCAGACAAGGATGGCATAGTCAGAGGTGGTAGATGGATGGATACACCTGACATGAGAGGTAGTGGTTATGGTTTCTATTCTATTTTTTGATCAAAGAGACGCGATGGTCATCACCGTTATCATCCTTACACAAAGAGTGAGAAGTAGTACTTGTCAGATGAGTTAAAGAAATCCAAGCCTCCTACCTTTGATGGAGAGTTGAAGAAACCAGAATATGCAGAAGCATGGCTGCTTAGGATGAAGAAGTTCTACAACTTGCATGATTATACATAGAACAAAGTATTCCTTTGATTTATGCAACATTAGATAACAGGAAGGCTAATCATTAGGCATCTATGGAAGGTAATATTTGTGATCAAGTTGTTTCTATTTTGATTGACCTTGGATCTAACTATAGTTATATCTGTCCTAACCTGGTAGATAAGTGTTGCTTGAATAAATAACTTCATGAAGAGTCTTGGTTGGTGTAGTTGGAAACATGCACTAAGAAAATAGTTAATCATTGGGTAATATATTATGTATTTGAGATGAACGGTATGTCCACATTAGTGCATCTAAATAAAATTCCATTGGGATCACAAAGTATGTTATTGGGTATGGATTATTTGTACATTCACAAGGCTAAGGTAGATTGATATGATAAGACTATTGAGTGCTTGGATGATGATGGAGAGAGGATAATGTTGCAGGGAAAGAAGCCTACATCAGTAAGAATGTTTACAGCTATGTAGGCCAAGCGTAGTTGCGGGAAAGGGTGTGTATTGTTTGCAATTCATATTTCCAATAACAAAGATAAGGATGTTGAGGATGTGGAAGTCTTGAAGAGGTATTAGGTTTTGCAACAATTTCTAGATGTATTTCCAACAGATATTTTAGAGTTACCACCTCATAGGGAAGTGCACTTTTCTATTGAATTGATGTCGGGAGAACCACTAGAATAGAAGGCACCATACAAGATGAGCACTCCAAAGTTGGTGGAATTGAAGTTGTCGCTTAAGGAAATTCTTGATAAAGGACGCATAAGACCAAGCGTGTTACCTTGGGTGCACTAGTGTTGTTTGTGAAGAAGAAGGATGGTACTCTCAAGTTGTGCATTGACTACAGGCAGTCGAACAAGGTGATGATCAGGAACATGTATCTTTTGTCGTGGATAGATAATTTGTTTGATCAGCTGAAGGGAGAAACAATGTTCTTGAAGATTGACTTGAGATCAGGATATCATCACATACACATCAAATAAGAGGACATCTATGAAACGGCAGTCCATACCAGGTATGGGCATTTTGAGTTGGTTGTGGTTCCTTTTGGTTTGACTAATTCTCCAGATACTTTCATGTATTTGATGAATAGTGTGTTGTGTCCTTATTTGGACAAGTTTGTGATAGTATCAATTGATGACATATTGATATATTCTAAGAAGGAGGAAGAGCATGCAAAACATCCAGCAACAATATTGAGATTTGATCCAAAATGGATCTAGAATATACTTCTAAGTATAAAAATGTTCCTCATAGAGGAAAATGAAAGTCAAGGGATGCTCTTGGAAATAGTCCCATTGCATAGATCTCTTCAATCTGAATCTAATGCAATTTGAATGGGCTAAAATGGACTTCAGATGAAGAAGCTATCGCAAAAAGAAGTTTGCCCATTGTCCTTTGAAAAGGAGGCAAATTATTATAAAAATGGCCTAAAAGGCTCATTGAATAAGTCGCATCGGAAGGGTTAAAAGGAGGACTTAGACCAAAGGTAGAAGGACTCCCCCGATAGCGATCTCTGACATATCGCATCAGAGGTAGGCCTTAGCGTGATGTCGGGACCCTCGGCCTTGGAGAATTCCCATATGTGATCGCCGATATATCGCATCGGCATAAACCTTTGGTTGCTATCAGATCGGGCATGGAGACTTGGTGATTGGGATTATGCGATAAAGCATCAACCGTCAGATTGGTAAAGGGAATCAACAGTCAAGATGTGGTCGGTGATCGTTGGTCAGGGAATGCAAAGGAACAGCACCGATCGGAGCGATCAGAGATCAACATCGGTGATATATATATATATATATATATATATATATATATATATATATATATATATATATATATATATATATAGATATTGGGTCGACATGTTCCATGGTATATCGAAAGAACCCTTGGGCCGTTGCGATAGCGATATGCGATGTGCGATATTAACTGTCGGATTGAGGGGCAGAATCAATGGTCAGGATCTGATCGGAGTGATCGGTGATCGGCGATTGGTGAACCCCCAATATAAAGGGCCAATGCACATTGTGATTGCGACTTGCGATATGCCGATAAAAGGCAGACTCGATAAGAATTATGGATGCGATTTCATAATATTTGAAATCCGGAATTTCAGGTTTTCTTTGTATTTCCCGTGTATTTGGGTTTTGACCATGCGACAATGCGATTGCAATATTGCTACCAAAGGCGGACCCAATGGGGATTATAAGCACGATTTCATAACTTTTGAAGTCCGGATTTACAGGATTTCTATGTATTTCCCGTGTATTGGGTTTTTTGACCATTTCGCCGTGCGACTTGCGATAAGCGATATTAGGACGAACCCGATAGGTTTATCAATGCGATTGAATGCATTTTGAGTTCCAATTAAACGCTCCATGATGCGTTTTCCTGTGTATTTCTGTTATTTGGCTATTTCGGCCAGAGGAAGGCAAAACGATCGGGTTTCCCATGCCGACGGTTCCTTTCCATTGTAAACGGATTCTTGTGGTGAAACAGTTGGGTTTTCCATGATGGAGGGTTGTAACCGATGTGTTACAAATACACAGAGAGTACAAATGTTGAAGGTATCTTAGAGGTCGCTTGGAGGTTGAGCGAAACACGAAAGGGACAGAGAGCCCAAGAACTTGAGAGTCAAGAGCCAGAAATCCTGAGAGCTTAAGAGCCAGAGGGTCGAGCAGAGGCAGAGCCACCAGAGGTTGGAGGCAGAGCTATATGGACAAAGCCAGTTAGCTAGAGAGCGAGAGCCGCAGAGCCAGAGAGCTCAGATAGGCTTCTAAGAGCCATGCGCTGTAATGAAGTTCAAAATAGCAAAGAGATCAAATGATCAAGCTGTTTCTGGTGTCCAGAGTGTGTTGAAGACAGAAGAAGGAGTTCCAGAGACTGTGAAAGAACTTTGAGGGAGTCAGAGAAGCCAAAAGCTCAAGAAGCTCAAAGCACTGAATGAAGGAGTCAAGTCCAGAGAAGCCTAGATTTGTCTGCAGAGTGAGGACAACCAGGGGTAAGATGGTATTCTAAACTCGTAGGTTCATTTGTAAACCAATGGAGTTGAGTGTGGAACTTGTAAAAGAAATATTACCATAATCCCAGAGAGCCTAGTTGAGTTGATTAGAGCTCAAGGAGACGTAGCCCAAGATATCAGGGTGAACTCCATATTAAGCTTGCTGTCTTATGGTTTGTTTACTTGCTGCATCTTGTTGCTATGTGTATGATGTTTATTTGTTGCACTGTTTCATTGTTATATGCTACATATCAATTTAATTAAATAAAATTAAGGCATTTGGTCAGTTAAAGGCAAACTAAAGCATACACCTATTTCAAGTGCTTATTTCCGCAATTATCAATCATAAGCATAGATCTTGGGAATATATATAAGCTTTGGAGTGGGAGAGGTTCTTGTAAGCTTGACAAGAAGCCTTTAGTGCCCCATTTCAGATCAGGTGGTATCAGAGCTAAAGATTGATTAACCCCACCTTCAAAGAAGGTTATATCAGAACTAGTTATACCAGAGTAGATGGTATCATGATGCAAGTGATATTATATCAGGATGCTTGATTGACAGAGCAATATATATGCTTGTTTGACTTGAAAGGTGTTCAAACAGTAGAAATAATTTATCTGTTTGATTATTTGTAAACTGAATGTTTTTTGAGTTTGCAAAGGTTCAGGGAAAGCTGTTGATAGCTAAGTCTAGGAGAGGACAAGAAGGAAGAAGGGCTGAAGGCATTCTTCTTATCCCAAAGGACCTCAAAGTAATCCTTGAAGCACAAGAGGTTTTTTGCAAAAGGTTGCTTTAATAAGCTCTTTGTTAATCTTGTTGAAGTTCTTTTGATCATTTTGATAATGATAACTTCTACAAGTGGGTCCTCAAACTCTTCTCTCTTCACAAGATTCTTTGATGAAGACATGAAGCAAGACTTGTTCACCATGATGGATATGGTGAGAGAAACGAATGAGGATGAAAGGAAGAGCACCAGACTTAGAGAGCAGTTGAATTCCATGAAGGAAGAGAAGCAGTTGCTTTCTGACAAATTGCAGGAAATGGAGAGGCAACTTCATATTGCAAATATGAACCTGGAAAGGATGCATGAGTTGGAAACACAACTCTTTTTTGCCAAAGAAGCCTTAGTCAAGTACCAACTTGAAGAAGAGGTAAATAATTCCAGTTTTCCTTCAAATTCCTCTAAGAATGTTTATGTTCGTTCTTTTGAAAAACATACCAGAGGCATAGGTTCCAAGTTAATGTCCAAGATGGGCTATGAAGGAAAAGGCTTGGGAAAACATGCACAAGGTATTATTGAGCCAATAATGGTTGAGGAAAGGCCTAAGTATTTGGGTCTTAGCTATGGACAGTCTTATGGATAAAATTCCAAAGTTGCCATGAGGGCCATTGAAACAGTTCCAAGGAGTTTCATTTCATGTCTTCAACCTCAAGAGTGTGAAGATTGTATTCTTGGGGAATGCAATAGTGTGAAGCATACTTTGCAGAAAGAAGTTGTATGTCAGCATACACTTGAACCAAAGAGTTGTGGAAACTCTGAAACCATTGAAGAGGTTGGTGGTGTTCCAAAGGGAGCTACTTCTTCATTTAATTCACCTCCTCAAGAAGGCAATAAAGGTGAAAGAGAAAGGTATAAATCTAGTTCTAATCATATTCCTTTTGATTATGTTTAGCATGGTAAATTTCCACATAAGCATGGGAAAAGAATTTCATGTTCCTTTTGTGCTTTGGTTAACCATAATGTTTCTAGATGTTGGAAGAGAATGGCCACATACATGAAACTTTTGAAGGAAAGGAAGCAAAAAGCCAAAGGTCCATTGGACAAGGCAAATCATGCTGTCAAGAGGATGCACATGTGTTGCACTTACTACCATAAGCAAGGACATATTGCTGCAAAATGTTGGACTCTGAATCCAACAATGCTTCCACGAAACTTGAAGAGGGTGGAAAGAGAGAATGGCAGGAATGGAAAGAAATATTCCATGATTGATGTGTTTTAGGATGATTCACATGTTGATGTTGATGTGCAGACAAAGGTCCTACCTTTGAAATGGATTGGTAAGAAATGGTTAGAATTCTTATCCAATTAAGGTTACATGTCTTTTTGAAAATGCATTATATCAAGTTGCATCTATTTGAATTTCTTTGTTAATGGAATGCAAGTTGTAGGTCTTTTACCAAGAAGGTGAATGGAAAAGTTGAGTAGGAGACTCACTTTATTGTTGCAACATTATATTCATTTCAGCTTCAATAGTACAGTGTGCTTAAGTGAAAGTTGAAAGATGAAATGCATGCATAAACTTGATATGCATGAGCACAAGGATGTTGATGATTTCCTTGTATTTGAACATGTATGTGTAATTAACTTGAAGGGTTGATTGCTTTGTTTTAAACATGCATGTAATATTGACTTGGAAAAAGTTGATTTGGTCTCCAAGATGGAGATAATGATGAAGTGTTTCATCTTTGGAAAATCATGTAGAAAAAGATGTAAAGACATGCTTGACTCGAAGGGTCATTGTTTTAAAGGCATGTTTTATTGGCTTGTTATCTAGTCAATCATTTGTATGCAGATGTAAAGACATGGAGGTGTTCACAAGATGTGAAATCTGTTTCTTTTGTTGAAGCAGGAGTTTAGGCCATCCAGTTGTTGTCTATAATCCTGTTGTTGATAACAATTGTTGTTGGTAGTATGTCAAATAGGTAAAAATGAAAATTTTGTGAAGCAGATGTAACTTCACATTGGTTTGAGCCACCTTGGATCAATGATCAAGGTAGAGAAGCTCAAACTACCTTCTATAACCTTCTCAACAAGAGTTCTACATGAAATCAAGGAGGACAATGTTAAAAGGAGGAAAACAGTTCTTCTCAGGAGGACAATGTTAACAAGAGGAAAACAGTTCTTCTCAGGAGGACAAGCACATCCAAGAAGGAAAGTGATCAAAGGCTTTGGTTCATAGGCACTAGCCATGCAGGAAAGTGTATGAAGGTTGAAAGAAGAGGGTGTTGTACTCTCATCTACTATTCATATCAGACTTTTGGAGACAAAAATCTTTTTAGTGGGAAGGCGTGATCCAAAATGGATATAGAATAGACTTCTAAGTCTAAAAATGTTCCTAACAAAGGAAAATGAAATTCAAGGGATGCTCTTGGAAATAGTACCATTGCATAGATCTCTTCAATCTGAATCTAATGCAATTTGAATGGGCTAAAATGGACTTCGGATGAAGAAGCTACCGCAAAAAGAAGTTTGTCCATTGTCCTTTGAAAATGAGGAAAATTCTTATAAAAATGGCCTAAAAGGCTCATTGAAGAAATCACATCGGAAGGGTTAAAAGGAGGACTTACACCAAAGGTGGAAGGACTTCCCCAATAGCGATCTCTGACATATCACATCGGAGGTAGGCATTAGCGTGATATCGGGACCCTTGACCTTGGAGAATGCCAATATGCGATCACCGATATATCGCATCGGCATAAACCTTTGGTTTCTATCGGACTAGGCATGGAGACTTGGCGATTGCGATAATGCGATAAAGCATCAGTCATCGGATCGGCAAAGGGAATCAACGGTCGAGATGCAATCAATGATCGCTGATCAGGGAATGCAAAGGAATAGCACCAATCGAAGCGATCAGAGATCGACATCGGCGATATATATATATATATATATATATATATATATATATATATATATATATATATATATATATCGGGTCGGTGTGTTCCATGGTATATGGAAAGAACCCCCAGGCCGTTGTGATAGCGATATGCAATGTGCAATATCGACCATCGGATCGAGGGGTAGAATCAATGGTCAGGATTTGATCAGAGTGATCAGTGAACCCCCAATATAAAGGGCCAATGCACATTACGATTGCGACTTGCGATATGCCGATAAAAGGCGGACCAAATAAGAATTATGGATGCGATTTCATAATATTTGAAATTTGGAATTTTGGGTTTTCTTTGTATTTCCCGTGTATTGGGGCGATTGTGATATTACGACCAAAGGTGGACCTGATGGGGATTATAAGCGTGATTTCATAACTTCTGAAGTCCGGATTTACGGGATTTCTGTGTATTTCCCGTGTATTGGGTTTTTTGACCATTTCGCCATGCGACTTGCGATAAGCGACATTAGGATGGACCCGATAGGTTTATCAATGCGATTGAATGCATTTTGAGTTCCGATTAAACGATCCATGATGCGTTTTCCTGTGTATTTTTGTTATTTGGCTATTTCGGCCAGAGGAAGGCAAAATGATCGGGTATCCCACACCGATGGTTCCTTTCCATTGTAAACGGATTCTTGTGGTGAAAAAATCGGGTTTTCCATGATGGAGGGTTGTAACTGATGTGTTACAAATACACAGAGAGCATAAATGTTGAAGGTAGCTTGGAGGTCGAGCGAAACACGAAAGGGACAGAGAGCCTGAGAACTTGAGAGCCGAGAGCCAGAAAGCCTAAGAGCTTAAGAGCTAGAGGACCGAGCAGAGGCAGAGCCACCAGAGGTTGGAGGTAGAGCTAGACGGACAAAGCCAATTAGCTAGAGAGCCAAATCCAAAGAGCTCAAACAAACTTCCAAGATCCATGGGTTGTAATGAAGTTGAGTGTGCAAAGAGATCAAATGATCAAGCTGTTGCTGGTTTCCAGAGTGTGCTGAAGAAAGAAGAAGGAGTTCCAGAGACCGTGAAAGAACTCTGAGGGAGTCAGAGAAGCCAGAAGCTCAAGAAGCTCAGAGCACTGACTGAAGGAGTCAAGTCCAGAGAAGCCTAGATCTACCTACAGAGTGAGGACAACCAGGGGTAAGATGGTATTCTAAACCCATAGGTTTAGTTGTAAACCAATGGAGTTGAGTGTGGAACTTGTAAAAGAAAGATTACCATAATCCCAGAGGGAGCCTATTCGAGTTGATTAGAGCTCAAGGAGACGTAGCCCAAGATATCAGGGTGAACTCCATATTAAGCTTGATGTCTTATGGTTTGTTTACTTGCTGCATCTTGTTGCTATGTGTATGATGTTTATTTGCTGCGCTGTTTCACTGTTATATGCTACATATCAGTTTAAGTAAATAAACTTAAGGCATTTGGTCAGTTAAAGGAAAACTAAAGCATACAGCTATTTCAAGTGCTTATTTCCATAATTATCAATCATAAGCATAGATCTTGGGAATATATATAAGCTTTGGAGTGGGAGAGGTTCTTGTAAGCTTGCCAAGAAGCCTTTAGTGCCCCATTTCAGATCAATATTGCTAAGAGAACATCAATTGTATGCCAATCTTAGTAAGTGTAGTTTCTTTCAGACAAAAGTTCATTACTTGGGACATGTTGTTTCCAAAGAAGGTATAGCAGTGGACAAGGAAAATACCAAAGCTATCATGGAATGGGAAACTCCTAGGAATTTGGATGAGGTTAGATCATTCATGGGACTAGTAGGTTATTACAAGCGGTTCACCAGAGACTTCTCATCGATTTCCTATCATATGACATCCCCGCAGAGAAAAGTAAAGAATTTTGAATGGACTGAAGAGTGTGCAACTAATTTTGAGTAGTTGAAGAATTTTCTTACAAATGCTTTGGCCTTGAAGCTTGCAGATCAAGACAAAGAGTTTGTGGTATGTACAGAAGCTTGAAAGAGAGGACTTGGTGGAGTCATGATGTAGGGAGGACATGTAGTATGTTATGAGTCGAGAATTTGAATGAGAACAAGTAGAACTATGTGACTCATGTTATTGCACTGGTAGTTATCATTCATGCATTGAAGATGTGGAGACATTATCTTCTTGGCAACAAATTCATATTGATGAGTGATCACAATGGGTTGAGGTACTTGTTTGACCAAACTAATCTAAATTCCATACAAGCTAGATGGTTGGCTACTCTCAGTGAGTTTGATTTCGAGATCAGGTACATCAAGGGAAATGAGAACATGATTGCAGATAATATTAGTAGAATATTGCAGGTGAATCACATTGAAATAGTGATTTCTTATGGGACATATTTACAAGAGTGAATCTTACAGCCAAGACAACATAATGACAGGTATTCACAGTTGAGGCATAGGTTACAACAACAAAGTACCGCTGATCAGGATGTGGATTATCATCTGACGACAGGCTTGGTCAGATTCAGGAACAAGATTTATGTACTAGATGATAGTGGGATCAAGAAGCTTATCTGGAGGGAGTTTCATGTCAAGTCGTATTCAGGTTACCTAGGATATCAAAAGACACTGACAATGGTTAAGAAGTTTTATCATTGGTTGAACTTGAAGAAAGAGGTGGTTGAGTTTGTTGCGAAATGTTTGGATTTTCAGCAGGTAAAGGAAGAGTGTAAGCATCAATGTGGTATTTTGAAACCAATTCTGATTCCAGAGTAGAAATGGGAGGTCATATCCATAGACTTCATTATAGGTTTGATAATGAAATCAAGACAACATGATTCCATCATGCTTGTGGTTGACAGGTTAAGTAAGGTAGTTAACTTCATTGCAGTAAAGTCTACAATTTTTTTCTAGTGAAGTAGCTCAGAGTTTCATCAGGGAGATACTAAGATTGCATCGTGTTCCTAATAAGAATGTATCCAACAAAGATGCGAAGTTCACTTCCAGTTTTTGGAAGGATTTGTTTTCAGGTTTGGGGACAGAGTTGGATTTTAGTACAACTTAATATCCGCAGATAGATGGACAGTCAGAGAGGGTTACCATGATTCTTGAGGACATGTTGAGGATGTACGTTATGCATCAGCAGAGGACGTGGGAAGAGTACCTTCCACTTGTAGAGTTTTCATATAACAACGAGTATCTAGAGTCCTTGAAGTTTATTCCATTTGACGCTCTTTATAGGTGGAGTTGTAATACTTCTATCAGTTGGATCGATATAGTGAATAGGGTATTCATTGGACAAGATATGTTGGTAGATATGGAATAAGAAATGTAGGTTATCGAAATGAATTTAGAGGTAGCATAGGACAAGTAGAAGAGTTATGCAGATCAACACAAGGTATTTAAGGAGTTTTAGGTTGGGGAACACGTGTACTTGTGCATCAAGCCCAAGAAGAGCTCCTTGAGGATTAGGTCATGTGCCAAGCTAGCACCTCAGTATTGTGGTCCTTTTGAGATCCTTGAGAGGATTGGACCAGTGGCGTACATACTTGCACTTCCTCTAACAACGAAAGTTCATGATGCTTTTTGTGTTCATTGCTTAAGAAGTGTGTCCAGGATGTTGATCATGTGATTGAATCATTTGTATTATAGGTGGAATCAGAGGGAGAACTCTAGCCAGAACCACAATGCATATTGCAGTGGAAACAACTCATGCTCTGGAACAAAGAAATCGAGCAGTTTAAAGTGCAGTGGAAGTACTTTGGGCCCTATGAAACTACATGGGAGATTGCTGATCATATGCAGGATTTATATCCTTCATTATTTACTGGTTCAAGAAAATGAGGTTTTGGTATATCGATATGTATATATATGGATGTTGTAATGAGTTGTGTTATAAAGCTCCAATAAGCGGTATGATTGTCATGTCTGTTCTGTTGGTCATGATTTACAATTGGTGTTCATTGTAAATTTTGCATCAAGATATGTTATAAAGATGGATGGGAAGTATGTTTTGTTTTTAGTGGGTTATTGATCATAGATGTCATAGAACATGAGGACGTGTTCCCCAAGGGGGAGGGGTTTGTAATAGCCCTTGGTTGATTTTTGATGTGAAAATAATAAAACCAAGGTCATGGGACATATATTCCAAGTTGAATGTTGGAAAACATAGTGATGGGTATCACTGATGATTAATAAATGGCTATGGAAATTGGCAAAGGAAAAGTGGCATTAATTGACATTTTATTTGTGAAATAAAGGAAAATAAGAGAAAAGGGGGATGAAAGGTCATAAATTTTCATGAGAGAGAAATTGAAGGAAAAATCAAGGAAAATGAGGAAAATTGAGGCCTCAATGATAAAAAGGATTATGAGGATCAGTTCACAACCTTCTGTTAGTTCAGCTTTGGAGCTCTCTTCTATTCTTTCATTCTCTCATACTCTTGCACACTTAGAGAAATCTTGGAGAATTCTTGGAGCACTTGAGAATTCACTTGGATTGGAGAAAGAAGGAAAATGAAAACAAGAAAGCGCAAGGGAAAAGTTGGATCAACAACTACAGATGGATTGCTTTGTAGGTAACTAGTTGCAAGTGTGATTTCCTTGTTGGTTCATGGATACATGGTATATATATGCAATTTTTTTGGTTATGTGTTGTCATTGGCATGGATATTTGCCTAGATTGACAGTGTTTTAAGTCTTACCTTTCCATTTCTTGGATAACCATCGTGTTGTGGGTTTTTTTCCACTTGATTTTTTTCTAGTTGGTGCTCATGTTCCTTGTGGTTGTGGGTTGGAACAAAATCTTTGGAAGCCTTATAACAACTTGGGTTTAGTTACTAGTCCTGGAGCCTAGGTTGGGAAAAATTCTATGGATCCCTTAATGGGTTGAGTTACTAGTCCTTAGAGCTGGTTTGGAAAAATGCCCTAGATCCCTGGAAGTTTTTGCAATGAGTTAACAGATCCTCAAGCCCTGGACATCTTAGGTAGGGACCTATCTATTTGGTGTAGTGATGTTTGACCATAGAGGTGGAATCATTGTGGTTGAGGGTTGAGGTGGTTTGGCCTCTAAAAGCCCTCGTTTGGTTTTCTCTTGGTTTATTCCATTAGATCCCACATTCATGCTTAGAATATGGCATGAGGGTGATTTGCTGAAAGAGAGATTTGGTTTAGTCCATTGGGTGGTACATGGAAGTCCCTGACTTGGTTGGTATTTTCATATATTAATAAGAGTTATTCTCCTACTATGATTCACGTATACTTGTGGTGATTGTATGGATGATATTATATCTTTCCATGGTTTATATGCTTGTTATTTTCCGGTTATATGTTGATTAGATGATGTGTTATATCTATGGCTCTTTACATGCTTTGATAAGCTATTGAATGGTTTATGATTGCATGGCCTAACAAGCGTTATTGCAACTATGTGGAGAGGGAATAGAGCCTTGTTGGTGATTCTTAAATGAATCTCAGACTATTATAATCGGATATGCATTCATGAGATGTAGCCTCTATCTATGCCACATGTTTGATGAAATGTCTAGTATGTTCTAGGTAGTCTAGGTCAAGTTTCTAATCCAAGTTTGAATGTTTAGACTTGTCATCGAGTAAATTATGATTCTAGAAAGTCTCAAGAAGTTTTGGTGAACTTATGATGATTCTATGGTGAGCTTATTGAATTAGTGAACACAAATGTATTTATAACCTACAGGTTTTATGTAAACAAAGTGTTTGTATAAACAAGTAATTTGAACCTCCAACTTCCCAGGGTCGTAACTTTGGTATACGATCTCTGTTTGACTATCATGATACCTCCTTTTGAAAATATCCATGAGGATGTCGAGCAAAATATATTTAGAACAAAATTTGACACTTTTATGGTCTCTCTGTTTTCCCTGAAAATTTCGTTTAGACCCTCAAAATGACCTCAAAAGTTTAGAACTTGAAAAACTTCCAAAAATAGAAAGTTCTATTAAATTTAAGGAAACAAAACTGAAAAGAAATAGTGTTGGGTCAAGTTAGGATGATACCAGTGTGATCATGTGCCATTGGGGTTTTGCAGTTAGTTATGGACATGTGGACCCCATTTTCCATAAGTGCATCTTGGAAATCGGGTCTCATGTAGTAACTCTCATCTCATGTTTACCCTGGAAAGCGAGTAAAAGTGGGTAAATATGGGGTGAGGTGGTTATAGGGTGGTATCAAAGCTTCCAGGTTCAAACACTTGGACTGGATGGGATAGGTGTCATTGTTACGCATGCATGTTAGTTGTCAATATCTTAGTTATTAATGCATTATGATGATCATTTTTAAGGTTGATGATGTTGATATTGAGACAATTGATTTGTTGATTTCATTATATATATATATATATATATATACATATGTTGTGTTAATTCGGATTGATTGTGAAGACGAGATAGCCTCCCCTAGACTTCAAAAAGGAATGTTTAATTGTGTTTATATTTGGCTTATCTGACATTATATGTTTGCAGGAAGAAGGTTAGAGATGACAAGCAAGATTGTGGATTACAATTCATTTGACTCTCCTTATGGATAAAATGAACAACAAAGGGATGAGTATTCTCCTGACATAGCATACCTTGAGAAGTTTAAAGGTAGAGATAAGAAGTTTTAAGGAAGATAATGACAGGATAATTGAGTCACAAGAAAGGCTTGCTAGAGCACAGGAAAAGCAAGCAGAAGTCAATGCAGTGATCCTTAAGAGGTTATCATATTTACAAAGATAAGGACAATCACAGATCAATTATGTACAAGAGGAAAGGACAAATGGGGCATATGGTAGCAATTCTCATGAAGGACATAAGTCAGACTGGGATGACACTGTCAAAGGTGGTAGATCGATGGATACACCTCATAATAGAGGTAGTGGTTATGGGTTTTATTCTAGTTCTAGATTAGAGAGATAGCATGTTCATCACCATTATCATCCTTACAAGAAAAGTGAGAAGCAAAACTTGTTGGATGAGTTCAAGAAAACCTGGGCTCCTACCTTTGATGGAGAGTTGAAGAAACCGAAAGATGCAAAAGAATGGTTTCTTGGGATGAAGAAGTTCTATGAGTTGCATGATTGTACAGAGAACATGAAGGCTAGGATAGCTATTTTAAATCTCAAAGGGAAAGTAGACATCTGGTGGGAATATGTGAAGTGTGTCAGAGGTATCAAGACAGAGGAGATGAGTTGGAATTAATTCAAGATATTTTTTCAGGAAGAAGTATTTTTTAGAGAGATACTATGATGATAAGGCTAAGGAGTTCTATGAGTTGAAGATGGGATCTATGGAGGACGAAAAGTACATGACTAAGTTTTTGGAAGTGTTGAGGTATGTACCATATCTTAAGGATGAGAAGATGAAGGTTCAAATATTCGTTAATGGATTGTCATTAGCATTTAAGGATTAGATTGAGTATGATGAGCCTCGGTCATTGGAGGAAGTAATTAGGAAGTTGAAACATTGTTATGAGTTGTTTAAGCGTAAGTCTAAGCCTAAGCATGATTGGAAAGGGAATGATAAGGCTAAAGGAGAGTGGGATAAGAAGCAAGGAAGAACTCAGGATGCAAGTAACAAGGATAATGCAGCATTGTACAAGAAATTCAATGCAGTTGATAGAGGAAAAGCATTTCAGTATGAGGAACAAAACAAGGGTGATGGAAGGAAACCAATTATTGGATTTATGGTAAGGATCATCGCAGGAGAGATTGTCCACAACATCAACGTGGAAAACCACATATACAATGGTTAGGAGGCACATATAGTTGGGGACGTTGGATAGAATATTCCTCAGATGTATGCAACATTGGATAATAGGTAGGTTGATCATCATGTATTTCTTATCGAGATGGAAGGTAAGCTTTGTGATCAAGTTGATTCTATTTTGATTGACCATGGATCTAACTATAGTTATATCAGTCCCGAGCTGGAGGATAAGTGATGCTTGAATAAAGAAGTGCATGTAGAATCTTGGTTGGTGTAGTTGGCTATAGGTACTAAGAAAAGAGTTCATCATTTGGTAAGATCATGTGCATTTGAGTTGAACGATATGTATACATCAACGCATCTAAATATACTTCCATTGGGATCACAAAATATGCTGTTGGGTATGAATTGGTTGTACATTCACAAGACTAAGGTAGATTTCTATGATAATGCTATTACGTCTAAGGTAGATTTCTATGATAAGACTATTACGTGCTTGGCTGATGATGGAGAGAAGGGAATATTGCAGGGAAAGAAGAATCCTACATGAGTAAGAACGGTTACAACTATGTAGGCAAAGTGCAGTTTTAGGAAAGGGTGTGTATTGTTTGTAGTTCACATTTCTAGTGACAAAGGTAAGGATGTTGAGGATGTGGAAGTTTGGAAGAGGTATCCATTTTTAAAACAGTTTTAGGATGTATTTCCATCATATATTTTAGAGCTACCGCCTCAAAGGGAAGTGGAATTTTCTATTGAATTGATATTGGGAGAAACACCAGCTTCGAAGGTACTGTATAGGATGAACACTCCAGAGTTGGTGGAATTGAAGTTGCAGTTTAAGGAAATGCTTGATAAAGGATACATAAGGCCAATTTTGTTGCCTTGGGGTGCACCAATGTTGTTTGTGAAGAAGAAGGATGTAACTCTCAGGTTGTGTATTGATTATAGGCAGTTGAACAAGATGATGATCAAGAACATGTATCCTTTGTCACAGATTGATGATTTGTTTGATCAGCTAAAGGCAACAACGATTTTCTCGAAGATTAACTTGAGATCAAGACATCATTAGGTACGCATCAAAGAAGAGGACATCTAAAAAACCACATTCCGTAACAGGTATGGACATTATGAGTTTGTTGTGGTTCCTTTTGGTTTAACTAATGCTCCAACTACTTTCATGAGTTTGACGAATAGTGTGTTGTGTCCTTATCTGGACAAGTTTGTGATAGTATTCATTGATGAGATATTGATATATTCTAAAAATAATGAAGATCATGTGGAACATCTAGAAGTAGTATTAAGATTGTTAAGAGAACATTAGTTGTATTTCAATCTTAGTAAGTGCATTTTATTTCAAATAGAAGTTCATTACTTGGGACATGGTGTTTCCAAGGAATATATAACAGTGGCCTTGAAAAATATCAGAGCTATCATGGAATGGGAAAATCCTATCAATGTGGATGAGGTCAGATCATTCACGAGACTAGTAGGTTATTATAGTATTTTCATCAAGAACTTCTCACAGATTTCCTATCCTATTACATCCCTATAGACAAAAGGAAAGAATTTTGAATGGACTGAGGAGTGTTTAACTAGTTTTGAGCAGTTGAAGCATTTTCTTACAAATTCTTTGGTCTTGTAGATTGTAGATCCAGACAAAGAGTTTGTGGTATGTACAAATGATTGCAAGAGGGGACTCGGTGGAGTCTTGATGTAGGAAGGACAGGTAGTATGTTATGAGTCAAGGAAGTTGAATGAGCACGAGCAGAACTATGTCACTTATGATCTTGAGATGGCAACTATAATTCAAGCATTGAAGACGTGGAGACATTATCTTCTTGGCATGAAGTTCGTATTGATGAGTGATCACAGTGGGTTGAGGTACTTGTTTGACCAACCTAATCTGAATGCTAGAAAAGCTAGATGGTTGGCTACTCTCAGTGGGTTTTATTTCGAGGTCAGGTACATCAAGGGAAAGGAGAATGGTTGCAAATGCTCTTAGTAGAAGAGTACAAGTGAATCACATTGTAGAAGTGAGTTATTACGCGACAAATTTATAAGAGAGAATATTTCAAGTCAGAAAACATGATGAAAGGTATCAACAATTGAGGCACATGTTACAACAGCAAGGTACTGGTGATCAGGATGTGGATTATCATCTGACGACAGATGGCTTGGTCAGATTCAAGAACAATATTTATGTACTAGATGACAGTGAGTTAAAGAAGCTCGTATTGAGGGAGTTTCATGTCAAGTCATATTCATGTCACTTGAAACATCCTAAGACTCTGATATAAATTAAGAAGTTCCATCATTAGCCAAACTTGAAGAAAGAGGTGGCTGAGTTTCTTGCAGATTTTTTGGACTATCAGCAGGTAAGGGCAAAGTGTAAGCATCCAGGTGGTTTATTGTAGCCAATTCGGATTCTAGAGTGGAAATGGGAGGTCATATCCATGGAATTCATTACAGTTTTTCTGAGGACATCAAGACAAAATGATTCCAAAATGGTTATGGTTTACAGGCTAAGTAAGGTAGTTCACTTCATTACAGTAAATTCTACAAATTAAGCTAGTGAGGTTTCTCATATTTTCATCAGGGAGATAGTGAGATTGCATGGTGTTCCTAACAAGATTGTATCTGGCAGAGATTCCACGTACACTTCCAAGTTTTGGAAAGAGTTGTTTTCAGGTTTGGGGACAGAGTTGGCTTTTAGTACAGAATATCATCCATAGATAGATGGACAGACAAAGAGGTTTAATAGGATTCTTGAGGACATGTTGAGAATGCATGTTATGCATCAACAGAGGAAGTGAGAAGAGTATCTTCCACTGGTAGATTTTGCATATAATAATAGATATCAAGATTCCTTGAAGATGATTCCATTTGAGGTTCTTTATGGGAGGAGTTCTAATACTCCTATAAGTTGGAGTGATCCAGTGAACATGGTATTCATTGGACCAGATATGTTGGCAAAGATGAAACATGAAATGAAGGTTATCAAAAGGAATCTAAAGGTAGCACAAGATAAGAAGAAGAGTTATGCATATCTAAGGAGTTTCAAGTTTGGGAACATGTGTACTTGTGCATCAAGCTCAAGAAGAGATCCTTGAGGATTGAGCCATGTGCCAAGATGGCACCTCGGTATTTCGAGCCTTTTAAGATCCTTGAGAGGATTGGACCAGTGGCCTACAGACTTGAACTGCCTCTGAGAGTGAAAGTCCAAGATGTTTTCCATGTTTCATTGCTTAAGAAGTATGTCCACGATGTTGATCATGTGATTGAATAGTCTATATTGTAGGTGGAACTAGTGGGAGAATTCAAGATAGAACCACAATACATATTGCAGCAGAAACAAATCATGCTCTGGAACAAAAGGAATCAAGCAGGTTAAAGTGCAATGGAAGCACTTTGGGCCTAATGAAGCTACATGGGAGATGGTTGATTAGATGTGGGATTTATATCCTTCATTATTTGCTAGTTCAAGCAAATGAGTTTTTGGTATATCTATATGTAAATATGGATGTTGTGGTAGATACAACAATGAGTTGTGTTATAAATGTCCGTTATGTTGGTCATGATTTATAGTTGGTGTTCATTGTGAATATTGCATCGAGGTATGTTATAAAGCTCCATGGGCAGTATGTCTTGTTTTCAATAGTTTGCTAGTCATAGGTGTCATAGAACACCGAGGACAGTGTCCTCCCAAGGGGGAGGGGTTTGTAATAGCCCTTGGTTGATTAAAAATAATAAAATCAAGGTCATGGAACACATATTCGAAGCTGAATGTTGGGAAAAACATAATGATGGGTAGCATCAATGATTAATAAGTAGTTATGGAAATTGGCAAAGGCAAAGCGGCATTAATTGACATTTTATTTGTGAAATAAAGGAAAGTAGGAGAAAAGGGAGATGAAAGGTCATAGATTTGCATGAGAGGAAAATTGAAGGAAAAATATAGGAAATTGAGGGAAATAGAGGCCTCAATGATAAAAAGGATTTTGAGGATCAGTTCACAACCTTTTGTCAGTTCAACTTTGGAGCTCTCTTTTATTCGTTCACTCTCTCATACTCTTGCACACTTAGAGAAATCTTGTAGCATTCTTGGAACACTTGGGAATTCACTTGGATTACAAAAAGAAGGAAAAGGAAAGCAAGAAAGCGCAAGGGAAAAGTTGGATCAACAACTACAATTGGATTGCTTTGCAGGTAACTGGTTGCATGTGTAATTTCCTTGCTGATTTATGGATACATGGTATATACATGTGATTTTTCTGGTTATGTGTTGTCATTGGCATTGGGAATTTCCTAGATTGATAGTGGTTTTAGCCTTTCCTTGTCATTTCCTGGATAGCCATGGTGTTGTGGGTTTTTTTCCACTTGATTTTTTTCTAGTTGGTGGTCATGTTCCTTATGGATGTGGGTTGAAACAAATGCTATGGAAGCCCTGGAACAACTTGGGTTGAGTTACTAGTCTTGGAGCCTAGGTTGGGGAAAACGCTGTGAGCCCTTGGCGGGTTGAGTTACTAGTCCTTGGAGTCGGGTTGGACAAAACTCTAGAGCCCTGGAAGGGTGTGGGTTGAGTAACTAGATCTTGGAGCCCTGGACAACTTGGGTAAATACCGATCCAGTTGGTGTTGATGATGTTTGGCCTCTAGAAGCCTTGATTTGGTTTTGTCTTGATTTATTCCATGATATCCCACATTCATGCTTGGAATATGGCGCAAGGGTGATTGGATCAAAGATAGATTTGGTTCAACCCAATCTATGGTTGGGTGGTACATGGAAGTCCCTGATTTGGTTGGTATTTTCATATATTAATATGAGTTATTCTCCTACTATGATTCATGTATGCTTTCATTTATTATATTGGTTGTATTATAGTTGAGTTTCCATGGTTTATATGATGGTTATTTTCCGTTTATATGTTGGTTATATGATTTGTTATATATATGTCTCTTTACATGTTTTGAAAAGCTATTAAATGGTTGATGACTGCATGTCCTAACAAGTATTATTGCATCTATGTGGAGAGGGAAAAGAGCCTTCTTGGTGACTCTGAGATGAATCTTAGACTATTATAATCAGATATGCATTCATGACTTGTAACCTCTATGTATGCCATGTGCTTGACAAAATGTTTAGTGTGTTCTAGGAAGTCTAGGTCAAGTTTCCGATTCAAGTTTGAATGTTTAGCTTTGTCATCAAGTAAATTATGATTATGGAAAGTCTCAAGAAGTTCTGGTGAGCTTATGATGATTCTATAGTGAGCTTATTGAATTAGTGAACATATATGTATTTATAACCTAAAGGTATTATGTACACAAATTGTTTGTATAATTGAGTAATTTGGACCTCCAACTTCCCAGGGTCATAACTTCAACATATGATCTTTGTTTGACTATCAAAATACCTTTTTTCAAATATCTTCACAAGAACGCTAAGCGAAATATGTGTCAAACAAATTTTGGCACTTTTCTGGCCTCTCTGTTTTCCCCGAAAATGTAGTTTACACTTAGAACCAGAAAAACTACCAAAAATAGAAAGTTTTATGTAGATTGTCTTCCAGATACATCGCATTAGGTTTCTTTTTGATCGACGTTTCGAACCAGCAACGGTGGTTCATCTTTAGGATGTGAAATATTATAGAAAGACTGTTCTCATTTTTCTAAATAAATAGAGATGAGATGCTTAGCCAACAGATATTAGAATTTAAAAATTTTTAATTTTTAATTTATTCTATTATGTTTTAATTATAATTTTAATTGTTTTATTATATTTTTCTAATTTAATTACATTTTGTGATATATAGGGATTTTGAATTCATTATCTAACTATTATTATCTTAATTAGAGTTACTGTCATATTAGTTTCATTAGGGGTTATATTAATTATGTTTGTATTAATTTTTAATTAATTGTATAATTATTTCAATTATATTTATTTTAATTGATTTTAATTATTTATTTATTTTAATTATTTTCATTGTATTTATTTTAATTAATTATTAATTTCAATTGTTATTAATTTTAATTGTTACCATTGTTATGCTTTTTTTCCGAAGAAAAAAGCAAAACTTTTTATTAACAAAAATAAAAAGTTTACATTCTGTTGGAGCTTTGAGAAGAACTGATGGCTCACCTTGTGCTGATTTGGTCTATCTGAAAGTATAAAACAAAAAACAAAACTCAGTCCTGTGATGACTGACTGTCTAGTCTTCCTCACTTCCGGAGGCTTAAGTACATTATATTTCTGGTGCATACCTTGGGGTCTCCTTCAGTGGAGGAAAACAACCCCTTACATAACTGTCATAAATACTTTTTTAAATACATCTGAAAATTTATAATTTTTTTTTGAAGTTTTGTTTGTAGAGCTCATATAAAATTTACAAAAGTTATAAAAAAAGACTGTAAAAGATATACATTATGCCCATGAGAAAAACTATATGCAGAAAAGAAAGAAAGCGATCCTCGCTCATTGAGGAGGAGCAAAAGGGGGCTGATGAGAAATGGATTGCTGCCCCTGACTGTGTTCCTCTATTGTCCAGCTGCCCATATCCTGTTGTAAACCAGCTTTAGAAAGCTGATCTGCTTCTTCATTTTTTTCCCTGTAAATATGACAGATGTGAAAGCTGTTAAAAGAGGACTTTAAAAGCAAAATTTCTTCTAAAAGAGTCTTCAGAATCTGGTTTTGACAAGATGCATTTCCATTGACCCATTTTATGACATTCAGAGAGTCGCCGAAGATTTGAATTGTGGAGATGTTTCTCTGTAGTAACCAGCAAAGAAGAAGGCGCAAAGCAGACAACTCAGCATAATTGTTTGACCCAGGACCTAGTCCTACAGAAGCTTTTAGGGAGTGATCAGAGTTTATATGAATGCATATCCCAGCTCCAGCCTTGTTATTCTGGGATGCTCCATCAAAAAAGGCCCAAGGAATGCCCTCCTTGATAATAACAGGCTTGTCACGGTTTGGGGGATTTTTTGCTTCAGGGGCCGGGATAGCAGAGTATATGGCTGCGCAATTTATGGCTATGACAGATGGAGGGATGATTTTGTCTTGAAACAAACTTTTGTTTCTCGCTAGCCATACACCCCAAAAGAATACAAGAGGTAGATTTCTCATGTTTCCTTCCGGGTAGTTCTGCCACCATTTCCTCCAGGCTTCTTCCAAAGGATCTGACCCCCACTGAGCCTTTACACTGAGCAAGCATGTTAGCTCTTCCCATATCTTTAAAGAAACTGTGCATGATGTAAAAAGATGTCTTATTGATTCCTCATCAGATTTGCATAAAGGACATCTTCCTGGACCAACTAGGTATCTGGCTTGTAAAATGTCCCATGTTGGGATTTTTCTTTTTAGCATACACCATAGGAAAATCCTGGCCTTTGCTGGACTTTTTAGCTTCCAAATGTTTTTCGACCACCACTCGGGAAGTCCCCACCCTTTCTGTTTCATTAAGTAAGAGTAACCATCTTTTGGGGAGTATTCTCCAGTTTTCCCCTGCGCCCAGATCAGCAGGTCAGGTTCGTTTTTAAGCCTGACATGAGAACGATGGAGCTCTTGAATGAAAGAGGCCCATTCATTCTTCCATCTGATATTTATACCTAAATCTTCATCATTTTTCCAAGCCTGACCCCATATGGTGGAAAGGCCTACTTTCTCCACCTGGTTTAGAGTGAAAATTCCTTTGCTGTCAAGGTGTCTGAGAAGACCAGGTGACAAAGCAAAAGCTTCATTACAACCTACCCAGGGGTCCCTGCCGATTCTAATATGACTTCCATCTCCCACTTTCCAAGCCAGACCTTGTTCTATCACAGAGAAAGCCTCCAACGTGGCCTTCCATATGACTGATATATTCTTCTTTTTCTTTTCCTGGCTCCGGATCCAGTCTTCCAAAGGAGCTGGGTCTATATACTTTCTTATAACCACCTTTGTCCAAAGATTCTCCATCGAGATTAGTCTCCATCCGGACTTTGCTGCCAGGGATAGACTGAACTCAGGGAGTCTTTTAATTCCCCATCCTCCCCAATCTTTTGGCCTGGCTAGCTTATCCCATGCCACCCAGGGAAGAACAGAATTTTCTTTTGAACCTGCCCATAAAAATCTGCAACAAATCCTTCTGATTTTCTCCAACACTCCTTTGGGGACCCATGTTAAAGCTGCCCAGTATACTGGGATGGCTAACAAGACTGATTTGATGAGGGTCAATCTGCTTGCTTTGGAAAGCCACCTGAAACTCCAATGATTGATTATGGCTTCTATCTTTGCTATGAGCCAGTTCCAATCCTCTTTCTTGTATGCTACTGGCTTTAGCCAGAATCCCAAATATTTAAAAGGGGTGTCTAGAGGCTGAAGAGGGAAGGAGAAAAGATTGGTCATTCTGGATCTTTCTCTTCTGTCAAGATCTGCCATACAGACTTGAGATTTCCTAGAATTTATCTGCATTCCAGTGGCTTTCAAAAAGAGATCAAAAATGCTTTTAAACTCCTTTATTTCGTTATATGATCCATTTGAAAAAATCAAAATGTCATCAACAAAAAGCAGATGAGTGATGAAAAGGTTTATTGCTACCTCGATACCTTTTACCTTCTCCTCTCTTCTGGCTTTGTGAATCAATCTGCTCAGACCTTCTGCCACTAACAGGAACAGGAGCGGTGATAAAGGGCAGCCCTGCCTAAGGCCTCTTTGGCTATTGAAAAAAGGGGAGGCAGCTCCATTGATCAAAACAGCAAAATTGACATTTGAAATACATCCCATAATCCAGCTGGTGAAAGAATAGTTAAAGCCCAAATGAGTCAGCAGCATCCGGAGATAAAGCCAGTTGATTCGGTCATATGCTTTGGATAGGTCTATTTTTAGAACCGCACCTTTCTTTTTCTTTTGTCTGACACTGTGAATTACCTCCTGAGCTACTCCAATGGCTTCATGAATTTGTCTTCCATCTAGAAACCCGAATTGTTCCATTGATATGTTTCTTGACAATATAGGAACAATTCTGATAGCTATCACCTTGGCGATGATTTTGTAAATACAATTACACAGGGAGATCGGCCTAAAATCTTCAAAATTCTCCGGATCATCCTTTTTTGGAATGAGAGCTATAAAGGTTGAATTAAAAGGCCTGTAGACTTCTCCTTTCTGTCTTGATTCTTCTACTACATCAGTGATTTCAGAGCCTATAAGGTCAAAGAAGTAGAGGAAGAGTTCGATAGTCCACCCATCAGGACCAGGACTTTTGTCTTTGGCCATTATTTTCATCGCTGCTTCAACCTCCTCCTTGGAAACAGGTATTGATAGCTCTTCTGCTTCTTCCTCCTCTACAAATCTCGGAAAACATTGAGCTGTCCTAATGACTTCTGCTATGGTGGCCTCTCCCGGATCAGAGAAAATTCTCTCAAAATGTCTCTTTCCTAAACCCGAGAGGTCTGAAAAGGAACTGGCCTCCCTTCCTTCTTCATCTTTAAGGCTCCAAATGGTATTTACAGATTTTCTTCCTTTTGCATAGTTGTGAAAAAAACTAGTATTTTCATCTCCTGATTTTAACCATATTGCCCTACTCTTGAGCCTCCATTCTTCCTCCTTGTCTAAGAGAATTTTGTTTTGAAGCTTCTCCAGGTGAAGGATTCTATCCTTTGAAGCCTGCGAGGAATAACCATCCTCCTCAATGCTCTCCAATTTCTTCAACTCCTCCCTGATTTTAGACAGTTCTTCATTCTGTTTCAACTTCCTGTCCTTTGCCCAGGATATAGTTGCTTTTTTTAATCGTTTAAGATTCTCCATGAACAGGAAGCTTTTGTCCTCTCTTGCATTCCTGTCCGGGTGGATCCACGTTTCCTTAAAAAGAATGCTGAAGGATGGATCTTGAAGCCAGGAAGAGTTGAATTTGAAAGGGGCAGGAGGCTTTTGGGGGGGGGGGGAAGGATAGATCCAAAAAAATAGGAAAGTGATCTGAATTGCCTACCTCCTCCACCCACTGCCTAAAGATAGGAGCTTTTGATATTAGGTCCTCGGATAGAAGAAATCGGTCTAATCTTTTAGCAATCCGATCCTCCCCTACTCTTCTGTTCCTCCAGGTAGGCTTGAGCTTGACCGGGGAGGGATCTGAGAGATTGTTATCCAGAAGGAGGTTGTGAAAGAAATCCAACAAGGGGTCTTCCCTGGCTGAAGGACCCCATGCCTCAGCTCTTCCTATTGAAAAGTTTAGATCACCTCCCACAATTAGCATAGAAGACTTCATTAGAGATTTTTCCATCAAATCGACCCAGAAAATCTCTCTTCCTTGGCACGGGCCATAGATGTTTACAATTGAAAAGGGGAGGGAGAAAACAGGAGAGAGAACCTCCATACCCAAAACTTGCTTCGTCCCCCATTGATTGATGACTTTTATTCTTCCTTCTTTAAACCCGATTGCAAGACCCCCGGAATGGCCTGATGAGTCTATAGCAGTAAAGGTCCATCCTGGCAGGAGTGCCTTTAGCATAGATTCCACCTCTGCACCTTTCCCCAAAGTTTCTTGAAGAAAAACAATGTCAGCTTTTGAGTTTAGGATCCAGTCTCGCAGGGCCAATTTTTTAGGTTTACTGGCCAAACCTCTACAGTTCCAGGAGGACAAAATCATTTGATAACATATTCGGGGGTCTGCACAGCCCCAGGGATAGAGAGTTGTTTTCCATCAGCTACATCCAGCTTGGCCTTTAGCTTGGCCTTAGAAAGGTCCGATTTCCTACCTCTCTTGTTCTTGGCAGAGCTTTGGGAGATAGACTGTCCTAAGCCCCCAACAATATCGTGCAACCCGGTTTTTCCCCCCATGGATCTTAAGTTATAGGGGCACGGGGTATGGAGGATCGGGGGAGCAAGAGGGGGCCACTTTTCTTCACAATTCAAATCCAGAGTCGGCATGGCAGCCGGAATTGAATCAATATCAGGATAGACTTTTGCAGGTTCAGCATTCTCATTTTGGCCCATGTTTTGAGAGGGGGAAATAGATGGCGAAATATGCATAGAATTTGAATTATGCTCAGGAATTTGTAGAGAGAAAGAAGGAGAGCCTGAGCACATACCCTTATCCGGATCGCTGATGGGAATTTGTTCTGTCGGTGTGACCTTGGCATGCTCCTCCGCTGCTTCCGCCGAAGGGGGTTCATTGTTCTGTGCCGCCTCTTGGATCTGGGGATCTTCCGACGCTGGCTCTTTTTGGATCCCCTCTTTCTCCATTTCTTCAGCTATCTGGTTCGTCGTTCCTTCTTTCTCCTGAGGAGGATGTGCCCGATTGTAAACTGGTTCTCTAAAAACAGAGGTCCGCTGAAATCGTCTCCTTCTTCTGAGCAGTGGGAAGTCCTTGGCTAGGTGCCCATACTCATGACACCGATGGCACCTAAAGGGAAAGTGCTCGTAATCTAAGAGCTGCTCGAACACATATTCTTTGTACTGCAAATTAATCTTTTGAGCGAGGCCACTGCTCGGATTAAGACTCACCAGAATGCGGGCCATTGCCCTGTTCTTCGTCTCCAAAAAAGACATATCAGCCTCCAGGAAAGATCCCAGTCTGTTACCAATTGCTTTAAACACAACTTCTGTCCATAAAAACGAGGGGAGGCCCGGAGCCCTCACCCATACCGGAAATTCATCAGTTCTCTCCTTAATAGCATCAAAGAGGGGACTCCATTTCTTCATCAAAACCGGTATATTCCCTATGATCCAATTCCGTTCCAACACCCATTCTGCCGCCTCCTTATCCTCGAAACGGAACATGAACCAGCCTTTGGCTAGGCATTGAGCCTCAAACCGAAGAGGTCTGTCAGAAACGAAACGCTGTTCTCCCCAAGCTTGAATGAATTCTGACGAAAATTTCTTTCCTCTGGCCCTTCCAACAAGGGTGCTTTCTGCTACTTCTAAAGTTTCTTCAATAGAAACTTCCATGCCTAGAACTAAATTTCCTTCAATCTCCTGAGAACCAATCGGCCTTTGGGGTTTTCGTTTCTCACCTTTCTTCCTTGAATCTTCAGCAGAAACCCTGGTTCCCCCGACACCACCAATCCATTCTGGGTCCTCCTGGTTCGAATCCGCGGGGAGATCTACCTCTGACTGTGTCTGAACAGGGGCAGTGAAGACATGGGCGGGGCTCCCAGTAGTATGAAGACCATTGGTCGCGCCATCGAAACCTCCCGACTCTCCCGCAGTGTTGACGAAATGACCTTCGATGCCTTCAACTGGGATTTCTTTAGAGAAAGGGGTGACCTTCGGCAACGAAACCCTGGAGAGCGGAAAAACCCCGCCAGAAGCCCTAGCTTTACCAAGGCCAGAGGAAAGCCCCAAATTTGCAGTATCCTCAAAACCCTTCAAGGAAAAGTTCCGGTTAGACCCTAAATTACCCTTGTTCTCAGAGAAGAGTGCGCCTATTGACGACCCATCCGCCACAACCTCCCTATCCGTCGACTTGAAAGAGACCTGGTTTCGATATCTGTTGGTTTCTCTGCCCGAGTCACTGCTCTGAATTAAAAACGAGGGTTTAACCTCCTGAGAAAAAGCCTCCTGCCTCGATAGCTCAAAAGCTCCAAAATACTGCTCCACATTTTGAACTGTGGGATCCTTTCCCCACATTGAAAGGATATCCTCCAGTTCCGGGTCCAAGTCCACCAACTCATTCGGGTTAACCATGGTTTAGAGGGACGTTCCGAGGAAAGCGACAGCAAACAGACAAAGATGACGAGCGCCCTTACCACCAGAATCTTGAAAACGGAAGAAACGGGAAACTGCAGCTTTAGCGTTGATATTATTTCTTTAACAAAAAGCGCTAAGGCAGAGCGACACCAACCTCCAGCTGCCAGTCAACCGGGAGGTGCCTTCCTACACCTGCACCTGTACGCGGAAACCTGCCTGCAGTTCCTTAGCCGTGACCTGAGCGAGGTTCCGCCCGAAACCCTCGCCTCCAAACCCTAGCCATCCTCAGTCTCTCCAGATCCCTTGTTATGCTAGTTTTAATTATTTATTGATTTTTAATTGAATTTATTTCAATATTCGTTTTTAATTAATTAAATGTCGATGATTTGTTAAGGTTCATTATTAGTTATTAATTTTAATTGTTATAATTGTTATATTGATTTTAATTAATTAAATATTAATTGTTATAATTATATTTGTTACAATTTATTTATTATTTTTATTTTTTATCTTTTCGTTTTAATGAATTATTACTATTATTTTATTAGGGTTATTTATGTTTTATTGTAATTGCTTTTATTTGGATTTGTATTAATTTTAGTTATATTAGTTTTTAATTATATGTCTTAATTATTTGTTAAGGTTTATTGCCTATTTTTCTAGGTTGTAGAGTTATTATAGATCTCAATATTTCTTAAGATTTATGTTGACACCTAATCCGAAACGGATGAGGTGAAGCTGGACAGTCATCTAGAAGATGAACTGATCCGTTGTGTATATGTATAAATAAATAATTGTCTAATGAATAAATCAATCATTTCTGTTGTGCGCTCAGTAATATCTGGAGTTACCCTGGCCTGACATGGTATCAGAGCTCAGGTCCCAGTCCCTAAAATTAGCTGTAACTCCTGCCTGTGCACTCCCTGGCCTGAATACGCTGCCTCTGTCATGCGTTTCATTCAGGTAACTCCTGCCTCTACTCTCTGGTGCGCTCAGCCCTGAGTATCAATAATTCTCTGTGCGTGGAATGCGCTGCTGAATGTCAGGCTCTGCTGCCTCATGAAACCTCTGTCCTGAGCGCCCTGAGCTTCAGTTTCACTGCATGAGGACTCTGTATTGACGTTGGAGAATTTGCGTTGAGCGAGATTCGGATTGTGCGGAGGTCGACGAAGGCTGTGAGAAACGGAGCTCCATACGAATTTCTGAGATGAGGTAGGCGTTGCCTGTATCAGTCCACCCTCCGCTCCGCTGCCTGTATCAGTCCACCTCGGCCCACATTCGCTATCCTGTTGGTTAGTCTAGGCGGCAGCTTAAGCTACGTCCGGAGTTCGAATGGTCTGACCTGCCGGATCTGCTCTAATTTTTTAATTTATGTATGTCATTTGGATGCAATGCAACCCTGGCCTGAACATGCTCTGTCAAAATTTATTTTCTCCACGCCATACTTTGAGGTCTCTCTATGCTTAAATTCTACCCCTCTCCGCTCCGTGTGTCTATATTTTTTGTTCTGTCAGGAGGGATTTAACATTCGGGTGAAGCGCTGCAGTGTGACTCTCTTGAATCGACTGCATGTGAAAGAGCTCAGCGATTTGAAGAAAAGGACTGTAAAAGTCGGTTCGGGTCAATCACCATTCCTCCACAGCGGCACCGGATAGAGGCGCAGCAGTTCTTACCGCAACAATTTGAGGATTTTATCATTGGTTTACCGCTACAATCATGGCCATGTGAGAGCCCTTTTTTTTTCGGTGGTGAAGGAAAAGTCACACCGATCATCTTCTCTGCACTTGCAGCTCACCGTCGACTCGTCACCTCAATATGCTCACAAATCCTTAGTCTTGCTCAAACATTCACACTATTTTAGTACACTATGAATTAACTGAGTTTGTATCCTCTGTTGCCCAGATTTATCTCTCTGATATATGTATATCGAGGTACAAGTTGCATTGGTTTTTGGTTCTTATCCAGGGTAAGAGTCGAATATTGTAGCGGAGATACCTTGAGCGCCCTTTTTTTTCTCTCAAAACATAATATTATGGAAGTGATGTTAATGATATGCTGATGCAAATGAAGAAGAATAAAATGCATAAGGCTATGATATAAGGATTTTTTTACAGAAGTTTTTGGCAGAGATATTTTTTTTTCACAGAAGGATCTTTTTACAGAAGTTTTTTGGCAGAGATATTTTTTTTCACAGAAGGATCTTTTTACAGAAGTTTTTTGGCAGAGATATTTTTTTTACAGAATGCATTCAATCATTTCTATGGTCGGAATAGTTCTCACTGGCAAGGAGAACTATTCTGAATGGTACCGTATGGTAAAACACACCCTTATCTACAATGAGTTGTGAAAAGGAGTGTGTGTCGGAGAAGAAGACAAAGACCCAGTGCAGCCCACATCAGACAAAGAACTCGCCATTTGGGAAAACAAGAACAGCAAAGCCTTTGCATTGATTGCAGCATCTGTAAATGAGGAAGTAAGTCGTCATATTTCATCCTATTCCACTGCCTTTGAAGCTTTACAAAAGCTGAAAGAACTCTATGATACACATTCTGCACTTGAAGTTGTTCAGCTCATAATTAAACTCTTCACTCTTGAACTGAAAAATAATGATCCTCTTACTCTTGCATCTGAAATAAAGTCTATAGTGCATGACATTAAATCCACTAAGGTTGAGCTGGATATCTCTCTTATTGCCTTTCTCAAAGCACTCTATCCTACCTACTCTAACTATCTTGAGTCTTTACAAGCAAATGGAAATCTTAAAGATATAACCTTTGACACTCTTGTGAAAAAGTTTGCTGAAAGAGAGAAAGCCTTTGGAAAGAAAACAGTCCCTGAATCTTCTGAAGAGACTGTTTGCCTTGCTCATAAAGAAAAGCATCCTGCTCAAGATTCTACAAGAGGAAGAGGTGGACGAAGAGGAAGAGGAAGATACTTCAGAGGCAGGGGGGGCAGACATCTTCAAGCAGAAAAGGAAGATCTGCATTGCATTCGCTGCAAACGAAATGGATCACATGATGCTTCTACATGCAAGCTACCATGGGACAAGGTTGAGCAGAGAAGAAATCAGCAGAAAGGTAAAATTGATGACACAGACAAAGGTAAAGCACCTGAATCCGCTCACTATATTGAGGCACAATGTAACATTGGAGTAAATGAAGATTTGTTTAATGCTTCACTTGCTTCTTCGAAAAATGACTGGTTGCTTGATTCAGGAGCAACCTGTCATATGACTCATAGGAGAGATTTCTTTGAAGATTTCACTGACAATGTTGATGGAGCAGTATACTTTGCAGATCAGTCCAAAATCAAGCCATCAGGGCTTGGCACAATCAGGCTTAAACTGCCTGGTCTTCCAGACTTTCTTCTGGATCATGTTCTATATCTCCCACAGCTGAAGAGAAACTTGTTGTCCCTGGTCCACATCCGCCAGCAAGGTCACTCCATTCACATGTTTGATGGCAAGCTTGAGGTAAGAAAGGCATCTGACCACTCACTTGTCATGAGGGGTATAGAAGAAGAAAGACTCCTTAAACTGCAAGGAACCTCTGCTCATGCACAACATTTCTCATATATTTCTCATCATGAAGAAGGTGCACTTTCATCAAGTTTATTATGGCATGCTAGATTTGGACATTTAAACTATGATAGTCTCCGCTTGTTAAAGAAAAATGGTGTTGTTGGTTTGCCTACAATTCCTAGAAAACATAAACAATGTGATGCTTGCATTCTAGGAAAGCACAACAAACAGTCTTTTCATGATTCACATTCAAGAGCACATAGGAAGCTTGAACTTATTCATTCAGATTTATGTGGTCCAATGCCTGTTTCTTCTGCAAATGGAAATAAATATATCATGACATTTATTGATGATTACACCAGAATGTGTTGGGTTTACTTATTGAAGAACAAATCTGATGCTTTTCAAACATTCAAGAATTTTCATAAGTGGATTGAAAATGATGCACAATCTCATATTGGGTCTATTCGCACTGATAATGGAAAAGAATATACATCAAATGAATTTGAACACTATCTTCGCCAACATGGGATTAAACATCAAACAACTGTGCCTTATAATCCTCAACAGAATGGTGTAGCTGAAAGAATGAACAGAACAATTTTGAATATGGTACGATCCATGCTTTTCTTCAAAAATGTAAAGACAATGTTTTGGGCTGATGCTGTTCTATGTGCTGCATATATAAAGAATAGATGTCCATCTAGTGCTATAAGAAACA
This sequence comes from Pinus tabuliformis, assembly GCA_031772625.1. Classification (NCBI taxonomy): domain Eukaryota; kingdom Viridiplantae; phylum Streptophyta; class Pinopsida; order Pinales; family Pinaceae; genus Pinus; species Pinus tabuliformis. The sequence continues at coordinate 159,191,197 of CM062809.1, read as the reverse complement.
AGACTCCTTATGAATTGTGGTGTGGACATGTTCCTTCGGTAAAACATCTCAGGATATTTGGTTCCACCTGTTATGATTTAATACCAAAGGTACATAGAAACAAACTTGGTGCTAGAAGTCGTAAGTGTATCTTCCTGGGGTATTCAAACACATCTAAAGCATACCGCCTTTATGACGAAGTAAATAAGAAGTTTGTTTTATCTAGAGATGTCATTTTTCTTGAATCATCCAAATCTGATAGTGTTGTTGAGCGGCAACTTGATCACTTGGATAGATTCACAAAACCGAAATCATTCCAAGAGTTTGATAATCGGATTCCACATCTTGAAGGGGGGATTCCTATACTAGATCAACATGTGGAATCTCCTTCTGAAGAACAATCTCCCCTGCATGACACTCCAACAACGGATGATGCTTTAAGTGATGTAATTGATAGAATTGGGAGACTCAATCTTGATTCAGACCCAACTCAATCAACAGATTAGCCTGGACCATCTCAGAAAGGTCCCCCAAAGTGGCTGACAAAGACACTTGAAAGTGTTCATCCTGATGAAATTGGAAAAACAGGAACCAGAAATTCAAACCGACAAGATGGAGGTGATGTAGATAACTCTAATTCACCTGTTGATATGGATGTTACTTATGATTGTGAATTGAACTTGTCTACAGATTTTGAACCAACTTCCTTCAAAGAAGCTACTTCTCATGATGAATGGAAAGAAGTGATGCAGAAGGAGTATGATGCCCTCATAAAGAATGGCACTTGGAAGCTGGTTGATCCTCCATTTGGAACCAAACCAATTGGCTGCAAGTGGGTCTACAAGAACAAGTACAAAGCTGATGGCTCACTTGACAAGCACAAAGACAGGCTTGTGGCAAAAGGTTTTGCACAGAAGGAAGGGGTCGATTATGAGGAAACTTTTGCTCCCACAGCAAAATGGGCCACCATCCGGACACTCTTTGCACTAGCTGCTCAGAACGGTTGGAAAGTCCATCAAATGGATGTAAAAACTGCATTCTTGAATGGAGATCTAAAGGAGAATGTTTTTATGTCCCAGCCTGAAGGATTTGCTGTGAAAGGACATGAACACAAAGTATGCAAACTTGTGAAGTCCTTGTATGGCCTCAAACAAGCACCACGAGCCTGGTATGAAAAACTAACTGAGCATCTTCTGAAACTCAACTTCAATCATTTTGATCTTGATGATGCAACTTTATTTGTCAAGAAAGTTGGCAAAACAGTTGTATATCTTGTGGTATATGTAGATGATCTCTTAATGACAGGGAACAATGAAAGCTATATTGCATCCATAAAGAAAGAATTAGGAAATTTTTTTGAAATGAATGATTTGGGCTATGTTCATTACTATCTTGGCATTGAAGTAACCCAACATCCAAAGTCCATATTTCTTTCTCAAAAGAAATACATTGGAGATTTGTTATACAGATTTGGCATGACAGAGTGCAATCCCCTTTCTACTCCAATGGAACAAAACTTGAAGCTCACATCTACTGAAGGAAAGGAATTTGAGGATGCAACAAAGTATAGACAGCTTGTAGGAAGTCTCATCTACCTCACTACTACCAGACCAGACATTTCATTTGTTGTTGGAATCCTCTCCAGGTTTATGCAAAGGCCTTGTGAGGGACATTGGTCTACTGCAAAAACAGTTCTAAGGTACTTGAAGGGAACTCAAGACCTTGGAATCAAGTATACACAGGTGGACGACTTCAACTTAATTGGATACTCTGATTCAGACTTCGATGGAGACAAAGAAACTAGGGTATCTACTTCAGGATATGCTATGAGTCTTGGATCGGGAGCTGTCTCCTGGAGATCACGCAAACAATCAGTACCAGCAGATTCCACAACAGAAGCAGAATATGTGGCAGCAGCTGAAGCAACGAAAGAAATTGTGTGGCTCAGGAAAATTCTTGAAGATTTGCAGGTAAAACAAATTCAATCAACTCCACTCATGATTGATAACACCTCTGCAATAAAATTGGCCAAGAACCCAAAGTTCCATGATCGTACTAAGCACATCAATACTAAATATCATCTGATCCGACATCATGTTGAGGCCAAAACAATCCATCTCCGTCATTGTTCCACAAACGAGCAAATTGCAGACATCTTCACCAAAGCGCTTGGAAGAGAAAAGCTTGAAAGATTCAGAACGATGCTTGGACTCACCAACATCCCTTCAGATTAAGGGGGGGAATGTTGACACCTAATCCGAAACGGATGAGGTGAAGCTGGACAGTCATCTAGAAGATGAACTGATCCGTTGTGTATATGTATAAATAAATAATTGTCTAATGAATAAATCAATCAGTTCTGTTGTGCGCTCAGTAATATCTGGAGTTACCCTGGCCTGACAATTTATGTTACAATCTATTTACTTAAGGAAGTGTATTATTTAAATATAATGGATGAACCACCTAAAGATGAACCACCGTTGCTAGTTCGAAACGTCGATAAAAAAGAAACCTAATGCGATGTATCCGGAAGACAATCTACGTAATGATGAAACTCGCAGAAACCTCAAAGACAAAATATAAAGTTTTATTAAATATAAGAAAATGAAACTGAAAATAAATTGTGTTGGGTCAAGTTAAGCTTATACCAGTATGAGCATGTGTCACTGGGTGTTTGCAGTCAGTTATGGACACTTTGATCCCATTTTCCATAAGTGCATCTTGGAAATCAGGTCTCACATAGTAACTCCCATCTCGTGTTTAGCCTACTAGGCTAGTGAAAGTAGGTAAATATGGGTTGAAGTGATGGGTGGTATCAGAGCTTCGAGTTTTCTTAATATGGACTGATTGTGCATATGAGATAGCCTCCCGTGAACTTCACTAAAATATGTTTGATTTTGTTTATATTTGGTTTAACTAACATGGTATGTTTGCAAAAAGAAGATCAGAGATGACAAGCAAGATGGTGGATTACAATTCACGTGACTCTCCTTATGGACCAACTTAACAAAAAAAAGATGAGTACTCTCCTGACATAGAAGATACCTTGAGAAGTTTAAAAGTGGAGATCAGAAGTTGTAAGGAAAATAATGACAGGATAATTGAGTCACAAGAAAGGCTTTCGAGAGAACATGAAAAGCAACCATAATTCAATGCAGTGATCCTTCAACATTTATTAGATTTTAAGAGACATGGACAACCACAGATCAATTATGGATAGGAGGAAAAGACAAATGTGGCATATGGTAGCAGGTCCCATGAAAGACACAGGTCAGATAGGGATGACATAGTCAAAGTTGGCAAATGGATGGATACACCTGACATGAGAGTTAGTGGTTATGAACTCTATTCTAGTTCTAGATCAGAGAGACAACATGGTCATCATCGTTATCATCCTTATAGGAAGAGTGAGAAGCAGTACTTGTCAGACAAGTTCAATAAATCCAAGCCTCCTACCTTAGATGGAGAGTTGAAGAAACTGGAAGATGCAGAAGCATGGTTGCTTGGGATGAACAAGTTCTTCGAGTTTCATTATTATAAAAAGAACATGAAGGCCATGATAGTTATTTTCAGTCTCAAACGGAAAGCATACATCTGGTGGGAAGATGTGAAGCGTGTCAGAAGTATCAAGAAATAGGAGTTGAGTTGGCATGAATTCAAGAGAGTTTTCCGAAAGAAGTATTTGTTAGAGAGATATTATGACGGTAAGACTAAGGAGTTATATGAGTTGAAGATGGGATCTATGATAAACAAAGAGTACAAGACTAATTTTTTGGAGTTGTTGAGGTATGTATCATATCTTAAGGATGAGAAGACAAAGGTTCAAATATTCGTTAGTCAGTTTCCATTAGCATTTAAGGATTGGATTGAGTATGATGAGCCTCGGTCATTGGAGGAAGTAATTGGGAAGTTGAAACATTGTTATGAGCAGTCTAAGCATAATTTTGAGCCTAAGCATGATTGAAATGAGAATGACAAGACTAAATGAAAGTGGGATAAGAAGCAAGGAAGACCTTAGGTTGTAGGTAACAAGGAGAATGCAACACCATACAATAAATTCAGTGTAGTTGATAGAGGACATGTATTTCACTCTAAGGAACAAAACAAGGGTAATGGTAGGAAGCCCTTGTATTGTTGTACTTGTGGGAAGGATTATTGCAGGAGAGATTATCCACAACATCAGGGTGGAAGACCACAAATTTATAATGCTGAGGAGGCACAAACAGTTGGGGTTATTGGACAGAGTATTCCTCAGATTTATGTAGCATTGGATAATAAGCAAGTTGATCATCAAACATCTCTTATCAAGCTGGAAGGTAAGCTTTGTAATAAAGTTGTTTCTATTTTTGTTGACCCTGGATCTAACTATAGGTATATCAGTCCTAACTTGGTGGATAAATGTTGCTTGAATAAAGAAGTGTATGAAAAGTCTTGGTTGGTATAGTTGGCCACATGTACTAAGAAAATAGTTCATAATTGGGTAAGATATTGTGCATTTGAGCTGAATGGTATGTCTACATCAGCACATCTAAACATATTTCCATTAGGATCATATAGTATGTTTTTGGGTATGGATTAGTAGTACATTCACGGGACTAAGGTAGATTTCTATGATAAGGCTATTGAGTGCTTAGATGGTGATGGAGAGAACAAAATCTTGCAGGGAAAGAAGAAGCCTACAGCATTAAGAATAGTTATATCTAAAGTATAGTTGCAGGAAAGGGTGTGTATTGTTTTTAGTTCATATTTCTAGTGACAAAGGTAAGGATTTTGAGGATGCGGAAGTCTTGAAGAGGTATTTGGTTTTGTAGAAGTTTTTGGATACGTTTCTAGCAGAGATTTTAGAGTTACTGCCTCATGGGGAAGTGGAAATTTCTATTGAATTGATGCTGGGAGAAGCACCAACATCGAAGGCACCATACAGGATGAGCACTCTAGAGTTGGTGGAATTGAATTTGAAGCTTAAGGAAATGCTTGATAAAGGATACATAAGGCCAAGTGTGTCGACTTGGGGTGCACCCATGTTGTTTGTGAAGAAGAAGGATGGTATTCTCATATTGTTCATTGATTACAAGCAATTGAACAAGGTGACGATTAAGAACGATATGATTTTCCGCAGATTGATGATTTGTTTGATCAGCTGAAGGGAGCAACAATGTTCTCAAAGACTGACTTGAGATCAAGATATCATCAAGTACACATTAAAGAAGAGGACATCTACAAAACCTCATTCTGTACTAGGTATGGGCATTATGAGTTTGTTGTGGTTCCTTTTTTTACTAATGCTTCAATTACTTTCATGTGTTTAATGAATAGTGTGTTGTGTCCTTATCTTGACAAGTTTGTGATAGTATTGATTGATGACATATTGATATATTCTAAGAATGAGTAAGATCCTGCAAAACATCTAGCAACAATATTTATATTGTTAAGAGAACATCAGTTGTATGCCAAGCGTAGTAAGTGCAGTTTCTTTCAGACAAAAGTTCATTACAAGGACATGTTGTTTCCAAGGAAGGTATAGCAATGGACCTGAAAAAGATCAAAGCTTTCATGGAATGGGAAACTCCTAGGAATGTGGATGAGGTCGGATCATTCATGGGACTAGCAGGTTATTACAGGCAGGTCATCAGGAACTTCTCACATATTTCCTATCCTATTCATCCCTGCAGAGAAAAGGAAATAATTTTGAATCGACTGAAGAGTCTACAACTAGTTTTGAGCAGTTGAAGCATTTTATTACAAATGCTTCGGTCTTGAAGATTGTAGATCCAGACAAAGATTTTATAGTATGTACAAATGTTTGAAAGAGAGGACTTGGTGGCATCCTGATGTAGGAAGGACATGTAGTATGTTAAGAGCAAGTAAGTTGAATGAGCACGAGCAAAACTATGTGACTCATGATCTTGAGCTAGCAACTATCACTCATGCATTGAAGGTGTGGAGACATTATCTTGGCATAAGGTTCATATTGACGAGTGATCATAGTGGATTGAGGTACTTATTTGACCAACCTAATATGAATGCCAGACAAGCTATATGGTTGGCTTCTCTTAGTGATTTTGATTTCAAGATTAGTTACATCAAGGGAAAGGAGAATAGGGTTGTAGATGCTATTAGTAAAAGAGTGCAGGAGAATCACATTGCAATAGTGAGTTCGTATGGGATAAATTTACTAGAGATAATATTGAGAGAAGGATAACATGATGACAAGTATCAGCAGTTGAGGTGCAGGTTACAACAACATGGTACTAGTGATCAAAATGTGGCTTATCTTCTCATGGAAGATGGCTTGGTTAGACTCATGAACAAGATTTATGTAGCAGATGACAGTGAGCTCAAGAAGCTTATATTGAGGGAGTTTCATGCCAATATGTATTCAGGTCACTTAGGATATCAGACAACTTTAACAACAATTAAGAAGTTCTATCATTGACTGAACTTGAAGAAAGAGGTGGTTGAGTTTGTTGCAAAATGTTTGGACTATCAGTAGGTAAAGGTAGAGTGTAAGCATCTAGGTGGTTTATTACTTTCGATTATGATTCCAGAGTAGAAATGGGAGGTCATATCCATGGAATTAATTATAGGTTTTCCGGGGACATTGAGACACCATGATTCCATCATGTTTGTGGTTGACAGGGTAAGTAACTTAGCTCACTTCACTGTAGTAAAGTCTACGAATTTAGCTAGTGAGGTAGCTCATAGTTTCATTAGGGAGATAGTGAGATTACATGGTGTTTCTAAGAATATGGTATCTAACAGAGATGTTAAGTTCACTTCCAGTTTTTGGAAGGAGTTGTTTGCAGGTTTGGGGACAGAGCTAGATTTTAGTACAACTTATCATTCGCAGGCAAATGGAAAAACAGAGATGGTTAAACAGATTCTTGAGGACATGTTGAGGATGTATGTTATGTGCATCATCAAAGGAAGTGGGAAGATTATCTTCCACTGGTAGAGTTTTCATATAAAAACGGGTATCAGGAGTCCTAGAAGATGGGTCCATTTGATGCTCTTTATAGAAGGAGTTGTAATACTCCTATCAGTTGGAGTGATCCATTGAACAAGTTATTGATTGGACCAAATATGTTGGTAGAGATGGAGCAAAAAATTCAGGTTATCAAAAGGAATCTGATGGTAGCATAGGATAGGCATAAGAGTTATGCAGATCAGTGCAAGGTATTTAAGGAGTTTTAGGTCAGGGAACATGTGTATTTGCACATCAAACCTGTTGACACCTAATCCGAAACGGATGGGTGAACTGGACAGTCATCTAGAAGATGAACTGATCAGTTTTATGTATGTATAAATAATAGTTGGCTAATGAATAAAATTATAAATTCTTTCTTGCGATCATTAATTTCTGGAGTTAACCTGGCCTGACATGGTATCAGAGCACAGGTCCCAAAATAGTGTAACTCCTGCTGAGCGCTGCATCATTCTGAGCGATTCCCTGAGCGATTCTCTGAGCATATAGCGCTGCCACTGCTGTAGACTGCGCCCTCTGTCCTGAGCGCCTCTGGAGACTGCGCCCTCAGATCATAAGTAATTGATTGCGTTTCTGGTGCCTCCACCCAGGAATACCTACTACGTTTCTACTGTCCCTCTCTGCGCATGAATGTTTGAATTATCAATGCGTTGAAACTCATTTTCGCTGGAAACGCTGCTTGTGTTTGAACCTGGTGCATTTGAACTGCATTTGAACTGCTGCTTATGTTTTATTAGTTTGATGATATGGTGACTGCATTTATTATAGTTTCACACCTACAGTGCGTTTGATATTATGGTGACTGCGTTTTATTATGGTGGCTGAGTTCTATTGAAGCCTGCGTTGTATTGAAGCATGGCTGCATTGTATTGAAGACTGAGTTCTATTGGTGACTGCGTTTTCTTGTGGTGACTGCGTTTTCTGGTATGGTGACTGCGTTTTTGGTATGGTGAAAATGCGACTGCGTTTTTTATGAAAATGCGACTGCGTTTTTGTAATGGTGACTGCGCTTTTGTAACTCATTACTGCTGTGCAGAAGTCTGATGGACATTATGGTGCTGCTAAGGTGATGCGTAGACCGGCTACTGCTGGTACTGGTGTCATTTTAGGAAAACAACTAGGGAGTGATAATCCGCTCAATAATGCTAGGGCAGTTATTGATGCTGTTTCGCAAATAAGGCAGTTCAGTGAAGTCGCAGCGTACCGTGGTATTCCAATGGAGGAGCTCTGGAAATGAGAGGAGATTTTTTGCAAAACCTTTGTATTATGTTATTCATGTCTTCTAGTAACTTCATGAAGAAGAGAAGAATTTCTTACATACTTTCCCGTAGCTGAAATAGCTGGGCAATCTTGTTTTGACCTTTGTGGCCATGTAACTACCCTTTTCACCGCCACGAGATATATGTTTTGTTTCTTTCCATTCATTGTATGCTTTGGGATTCAGCCCACAGTGTGGAATCAGACTTTTATTTTGTCTTTGTATTAAAAGCGAAGGGGCCACACTTGAGTCGATTGATTTAGTTATTGAGCTATCTTTCGAGGTTCAATTTTCTCTAAGAATGTTCACTTATTGACTCTGTAAGCATGCACATGTGCAGCTTCTTGGTTGACTATATTGTTAAATAGTTTGAATCAGTCAGAGTGTTTATATTAGTCAGAGTGTTTTATAAAAAAAAAAAGGTGCATAAGGCTGTGGCACAAGGATTTTTTTTTCCAACAGAAGTTTTTGGCAGAGATATTTTTTTTACAGAATGCATTCAATCATCTCTATGGTCGGAATAGTTCTCACTGGCAAGGAGAACTATTCTGAATGGTCCCGGATGGTAAAACACACCCTTATCTACAATGAGCTGTGGAAAGGAGTGTGTGTCGGAGAAGAAGACAAAGACCCTGTGCAACCCACATCAGACAAAGAACTCGCCATTTGGGAAAACAAGAACAGCAAAGCCTATGCATTGATCGCAGCATCTGTAAATGAGAAAGTAAGTCGTCATATTTCATCCTATTCCAATGCCTTTGAAGCTTTACAAAAGCTGAAATAACTCTATGATACACATTCTGCACTTGAAGTTGTTCAGCTCATGATTAAACTCTTCACTCTTGAACTGAAAAATAATGATCCTCTTGCTCTTGCATCTGAAATAAAGTCTATAATGCATGATATTAAATCCACTAAGGTTGAGCTGGATATCTCTCTTATTGCCTTTCTCAAAGCACTCTATCCTACCTACTCTAACTATCTTGAGTCTTTACAAGCAAATGGAAATCTTAAAGATATAACCTTTGACACTCTTGTGAAAAAGTTTGCTGAAAGAGAGAAAGCCTTTGGAAAGAAAATAGTCCCTGAATCTTCTGAAGAGATTGTTTGTCTTGCTCATAAAGAAAAGCATCCTGCTCAAGATTCTACAAGAGGAAGAGGTGGACGAAGAGGAAGAGGAAGATACTTCAGAGGCAGGGGGGGCAGACATCCTCAAGCAGAAAAGGCGGATCTGCATTGCATTCGCTGCAAACGAAATGGATCACATGATGCTTCTACATGCAAGCTACCATGGGACAAAGTTGAGCAGAGAAGAAATCAGCAGAAAGGTAAAACTGATGACACAGACAAAGGTAAAGCACCTGAATCCGCTCACTATATTGAGGCACAATGTAACATTGGAGTAAATGAAGATTTGTTTAATGCTTCACTTGCTTCTTCGAAAAATGACTGGTTGCTTGATTCAGGAGCAACCTGTCATATGACTCATAGGAAAGATTTCTTTGAAGATTTCACTGACAATGTTGATGGAGCAGTATACTTTGCAGATCAGTCAAAAATCAATCCATCAGGGCTTGGCACAATCAGGCTTAAACTGCCTGGTCTTCCAGACTTTCTTCTGGATCATGTTCTATATCTCCCACAACTCAAGAGAAACTTGCTGTCCCTGGTCCACATCCGCCAGCAAGGTCACTCCATTCACATGTTTGATGGCAAGCTTGAGGTAAGAAAGGCATCTGACCACTCACTTGTCATGAGGGGTATAGAAGAAGAAAAACTTCTTAAACTGCAAGGAACCTCTGCTCATGCACAACATTTCTCATATATTTCTCATCATGAAGAAGATGCACTTCCATCAAGTTTATTATGGCATGCTAGATTTGGACATTTAAACTATGATAGTCTCCGCTTGTTGAAGAAAAATGGTGTTGCTGGTTTGCCTACAATTCCTAGAAAACATAAACAATGTGATGCTTGCATTCTAGGAAAGCATAGCAAACAGTCTTTTCATGATTCACATTCAAGAGCACATAGGAAGCTTGAACTTATTCATTCAGATTTATGTGGTCCAATGCCTGTTCCTTCTGCAAATGGAAATAAATATATCATGACATTTATTGATGATTACACCAGAATGTGTTGGGTTTATTTTTTGAAGAACAAATCTGATGCTTTTCAAACATTCAAGAATTTTCATAAATGGATTGAAAATGATGCACAATCTCATATTGGGTCTATTCGCACTAATAATGGAAAAGAATATACATCAAATGAATTTGAACACTATCTTCGCCAACATGGGATTAAACATCAAACAACTGTGCCTTATAATCCTCAACAGAATGGTGTAGCTGAAAGAATGAACAGAACAATTTTGAATATGGTACGATCCATGCTTTTCTTCAAAAATGTAAAGACAATGTTTTGGGCTGATGCTGTTCTATGTGCTGCATATATAAAGAATAGATGTCCATCTAGTGCTATAAGAAACAAGACTCCTTATGAATTGTGGTATGGACATGTTCCTTCGGTAAAACATCTCAGGATTTTTGGTTCCACCTGTTATGCTTTAATACCAAAGGTACATAGAAACAAACTTGGTGCTAGAAGTCGTAAGTGTATCTTCCTGGGGTATTCAAACACATCTAAAGCATACCCCCTTTATGATGAAGTAAATAAAAAGTTTGTTTTATCTAGAGATGTCATTTTTCTTGAATCATCCAAATCTGACAGTGTTGTTGAGCGACAACTTGATCGCTTGGATAGATTCACAAAACCGAAATCATTCCAAGAGTTTGATAATCAGATTCCACATCTTGAAGGGGGGATTCCTATACTAGATCAACATGTGGAATCTCCTTCTGAAGAACAATCTCCCCTGCATGACACTCCAACAACGGATGATGCTTTAAGTGATGTAATTGATAGAATTGGGAGACTTAATCTTGATTCAGTCCCAACTCAATCAACAGAACAGCCTGGACCATCTCAGAAAGGTCCCCCAAAGTGGCTGACAAAGACACTTGAAAGTGTTCATCCTGATGAAATTGGAAAAACAGGAACCAGAAATACAAACCGACAAAATGGAGGTGATGTAGATAACTCAAATTCACCTGTTGATATGGATGTTACTTATGATTGTGAATTGAACTTGTCTACAGATTTTGAACCAACTTCCTTCAAAGAAGCTGCTTCTCATGATGAATGGAAAGAAGCGATGCAGAAGGAGTATGATGCCCTCATAAAGAATGGCACTTGGAAGCTGGTTGATCCTCCATTTGGAACCAAACCAATTCGCTGCAAGTGGGTCTACAAGAACAAGTACAAAGCTAATGGCTCACTTGACAAGCACAAAGCTAGGCTTGTGGCAAAAGGTTTTGCACAGAAGGAAGGGGTCGATTATGAGGAAAATTTTTCTCCCATAGCAAAATGGGCCACCATCCGGACACTCTTTGCACTAGCTGCTCAGAACGGTTGGAAAGTCCATCAAATGGATGTAAAAACTGCATTGTTGAATGGAGATCTAAAAGAGAATGTTTTTATGTCCCAGCCTGAAGGATTTGCTGTGAAAGGACATGAACACAAAGTATGCAAACTTGTGAAGTCCTTGTATGGCCTCAAACAAGCACCACGAGCCTGGTATGAAAAACTAACAAGCATCTTCTGAAACTCAACTTCAAACATTTTGATCTTGATGATGCAACTTTATTTGTCAAGAAAGTTGGCAAAACAGTTGTATATCTTGTGGTATATGTAGATGATCTTTTAATGACAGGGAACAATGAAAGCTATATTGCATCCATAAAGAAAGAATTAGGAATTTTTTTTGAAATGACTGATTTGGGCTATGTTCATTACTATCTTGGCATTGAAGTAACCCAACATCCAAAGTCCATATTTCTTTCTCAAAATAAATACATTGGAGATTTGTTGAATAGATTTGGCATGACAGAGTGCAATCCCCTTTCTACTCCAATGGAACAAAACTTGAAGCTCACATCTATTGAAGGAAAGGAATTTGAGGATGCAACAAAGTATAGACAGCTTGTAGGAAGTCTCATCTACCTCACTACTACCAGACCAGACATTTCATTTGCTGTTGGAATCCTCTCCAGGTTTTTGCAAAAGCCTTGTGAGGGACATTGGTCTGCTGCAAAAAGAGTTCTAAGGTACTTGAAGGGAACTCAAGACCTTGGAATCAAGTATACACAGGTGGACGACTTCAACTTGATTGGATACTCTGATTTAGACTTCGATGGAGACAAAGAAACTGGGGTATCTACTTCAGGATATGCTATGAGTCTTGGATCAGGAGCTGTCTCCTGGAGATCACGCAAACAATCAGTAACAGCAAATTCCACAACAGAAGCAGAATATGTGGCAGCAGCTGAAGCAACGAAAGAAATTGTGTGGCTCAGGAAAATTCTTGAAGATTTGCAGGTAAAAAAAATACAATCAACTCCACTCATGATTGATAACACCTCTGCAATAAAGTTGGCCAAGAACCCAAAGTTCCATGATCGTACTAAGCACATCAATACTAAATATCATATGATCCGACATCATGTTGAGGCCAAAACAATCCATCTCCGTCATTGTTCCACAAACGAGCAAATTGCAGACATCTTCACCAAAGCGCTTGGAAGAGAAAAGCTTGAAAGATTTAGAACGATGCTTGGACTCACCAACATCCCTTCAGATTAAGGGGGGGAATGTTGACACCTAATCCGAAATGGATGGGTGAACTGGACAGTCATCTAGAAGATGAACTGATCCGTTTTATGTATGTATAAATAATAGTTGGCTAATGAATAAAATTATCAATTCTTTCTTGCGCTCATTAATTTCTGGAGTTAACCTGACCTGACAAAACCCAAGAAGATCTCCTTGAGGATTGGTTCATGTGCCAAGATGACACCTTGGTATTGCGGTCCTTTTGAGATGCTTGAGAGGATTGGACCAGTGACCTACAGACTTTCATTGCCTTTGACAGTGAAAGTCCCTGATGTTTTCCATGTTTCATTGCTTAATAAGTATGTCCAGGATGTTGATCATGTGATTGACTGGTTTGTACTGTAGGTGGAACTAGAGGGAGAATTCCAACCGGAACCACAATGCATATTGTAGTGGAAACAACTCATGCTCTAAAATGGAGTAATTGAGCAGGTTAAAGTGCAGCGAAAGCACTTTTGATCCAATGAAGGTACATGGGAGATGGTTGATCAAATGCAGGCTTTATATCCTTCATTATTTTTCGTTCAAGAAAATGAGTTTTTGGTATATCTATATGTATATATATGGATATTTTTATAGATGTTGCAATGAGATGTGTTAAAAATGTCCAAAAAGCAGTATGATTGTCATGTCTATTATGTTGGTCATGATTTACAGTTGGTGTTCATTGTAAATACTACATCGAGCTATGTTATAAAACTCCATGGGCAGTTTTTTTGTTTTCAATATTTTGTTGGTTGTAGGTGTCATTGAACACCGAGGACATAGTTCCCCCAAAGGGAAGGGGTTCGTAACAACCCCTGGTTGAATTTTTATGTAAAAATAATAAAACCAACGCCATGGGACACGTATTCCAAGCTGAATGTTGGGAAAAACATAGTGATGGATATCACTCATGATTAATGAATGCATATGGAAATTGGCAAAGGAATTGACAAAGGAAAAGTGGCATTAATTGACATTTTGTTTATGAAATAAAGGAAAATAGGAGAAAATGGAGATGAAAGGTTACAAATTTACATGAGAGGGAAATTGAAGGAAAAATGAAGGAAAATGAGGAAAATAGAGGCCTTAACGATAAAAAGGCTTCCGAGGACTAGTTCACAAACATTTTTCAGTTCATCTGTGTGTCTTTCTTCTATTCTTTCACTCTCGCATACTCTTTCACACTTAGAGAAATCTTGGAGAATTCTTGGAGCACTTGGGAATTCACTTAGATTGGTGAAAGAAGGCAAAGAAAAGCAAGAAATCACAAGGGATAAGTTGGATCAATAACTACAGCTGGATCTCTTTGTAGGTAATTAGTTGCGTGTGTTATTTCCTTGTTGGTTCATGGATGCATGGTATATGCATGAAATTTTTCTGGTTATGTGTTGCTTTTGGCATGGATATTTTCCTAGATTGACAATGGTATTAGCCTTGCCTTTCCATTTCTTGGATAGCCATAATATTTTGGGCTTTTTTTCACTTGATTTTTTTTTCTTTCTTTTTTTCTAGTTGGTGCTCATGTTCCTTATGGCTGTGGGTTGGAACAAATGCTCTAGAATCCCTGGAACAACTTAGGTTGAGTTACTAATCCTAGAGCCTAGGTTGGGACAAATTCTCTGGATCCCTTGGTGGGTTGAGATACTAGTCCCTAGAGACGAGTTGCACAAATGATCTGGAGCACTAGAAGGGTGGGGGTTGAATTACTAGAACCTAGAGCCCTGGAAATCTTAGGTAGAGACCGATCTGGTTGGTGTTAGTGATGTTCGACCGTAGCGATGGAATCACTATGGTTGAGGGTTGAGGCGGTTTGGCATCTAAAAGCCCTCATTTAGTTTTATCTTGATTTATTCTACGAGACCCCACATTCATGCTTAGAATATGGCACAAGGGTGATTAGCTGAAAGAGAGATTTGGTTCAACCCAATCTATGGTCGAGTGGTACGTGGAAGTCCTTGAATTGGTTAATATTTTCATATATTAATAAGAGTTATTATCTTATTGTGATTCATGTGTACTTGTGGTGATTGTATTAGTGATATTATAGTTGTGTTTCCATGGTTTCTATGTTGGTTATTTTTCGGTTAAATGTTGGCTATATGATGTGTTATATCTATGGATCTTTACATGTTTTGATAAGCTATTGAATGTTTGATGATTGCATGGCCTAACAAGTGTTATTGAAGCTATGTGGAGAGGTCATAGAGCCTTCTTGGTGATTCTCAAATGAATCTTGGACTAGTATAACTAGATATGCATTCATGACCTATAAACTCTATGTTTTCCATGCGTTTGACGAAATGTCTAGTGTGTTCTAGGCATTCTAGGTCAAGTTTTTGGTTCAATTTTGAATGTTTAGCTTTATCATTGAGTAAATTATGATTATGGAAAGTCTTAGGAAGTTTTGGTGAGCTTATGATGATTATATGGTGAGCTTATTGAATTAGTGAACAAATATGTATTTATAACCTATAGGTATTATTTACATAAATTGTTTGTATAAATGAGTAATTTGGACCTCCAACTTTCTAGGGTTGTAAATTTGGCATACGATCTATGTTTGACTATCATAATACCTCATTTCAAATATATCCACGGGGAGGTCGAGAAATGAATGTGAAAAATAGATTTTGGCACTTTTCTAATCTCTCTATTTTCGCTGAAAATGTTGTTTAGACCCTCAAAATGGCCTCGGAAGTTTAGAACATGAAAATTTGCCAAAAATAGAAAATTTTGTTAAATTTAAGGAAATAGAGCGGAAAAGAAATAGTGTTGGGTCAAGTTAGGCTGATACCAGTGTGATCATGTGTCACTGGGTGTTTGCAGTGAGTTTTGGATATGTGGACCCCATTTTCCATAAGTGCTTCTTGGAAATCGAGTCTCGCATAGTAACTCTCATCTCATGTTTACCCTGGCAAGCTGATGAAAGTGGGTAAATATGGGGTGAGGTGGTTACATTTCCAATTTATCTCATTATAGGTTTATCAAAAGTATGGAGAGTGGGTACTTATTGGATGTGTAATTTAATTGACTACACCTAAAGTTTGAGTAAACCTGTAAGTAAATAAATAAAAAATATGATTAAAAACTATACTTTTCTTTATTTCCCTCCAAAAGTATTTACCTTTATGGTTAACACCATCATATTGAATCCTACTTGTTCTTTTCAAGTTGGCTATGATAGTATTTTTGTTGCTTTGAAGCTCAGTTTTGGCATCAAAATTACCTTAATGTCTAACCCACTCCTATAAAAAGTACAAAACCATATGTGTCTTTAGAGATATGCATAAAGGATTAGGGGAATTAAGTGTAGATGATGCATAAGGTGACTCCTCAACCTCCATTGACTTGGGTTTCTATGCTTTCTTGGATTTTGGAAATTCACCTTTTCTCAACTCTGCACAACACCCATAATTAGTCAAATTTGACCACAAAAACTCCATGTCCATATCTTCTAACTCATCCTAAGTTGGTTTCCGTGGCTCATTTCACAAACAAGGAGTCCAATATAATCTCTAATTTTCACATCCCTAAACTTATTATTAAATACATCCCAAGTAAAGGTCAACCTCTATCTATCATCCTAGATTCTCTATGAATTCTCAATTGCTAAATTTCCAACAATACAACGATTTACATGTAGTGTGCATCACCAATGTTTAATTTGGGTTCCTTAAGAACCATTGTCGTCAATGGCCATAATAACTAGGAAGTATTTATCTGATTGTATGAAAGAATGAAATATTTTCATTGCTATAAAACCCATTCCAATTCGATTCAACATAGGCATATTCAATTTTATTATTTATGCACAAGCATGCAACATAATGGCATGAGAGAAAAACCAACAAAACACCATAATAACGTGGTTATCATGGAACAATAATAGTAGGGGGTCGCTACTTTTATGCATATATATATTGGAAGGAGATTGGAGGAAGATGATGAAAGTGGTGATTTTATTAAAAGGAATTTGGGATTTATTCATAGAGGAAGTGATGTATTCAATCTAATGCATTGGCTCGATGAGGTTTCACGTCCCAAGTGAATGATAGCATAGGGTTCCACAACACTAGAAATAACATTCATAGGATAATTTTGTGCTTCCAAGTTGTATATTTCAAATATGGTTCATTGGATCATAATATCCTAGGTATCTATACTGTAAGGCAAGGTTTGAATCACTCCCTTGTAGAGATAATTCTTTTTTTGGAAAATATAGAGGACAAATAAGTTGTACTTGATAGGGGTTATGGTGATATGAATCTTGAAGCTTAAATTTGCTAACTTCGTTTCATTATTTTGATTCTAAATGGGTTCTAAAATAAAAAATTGTTCTATGGGTCCAACACTCTAAATTGCATTTACATCGATGGGATTTAAAAAATTTGAGCTAGGGGTAATAGTTTGGAGTCCTTTAGGAGTGTAATTTAGTTTGGAATAAGAGGAAACCAATATCAATATGTGGTGGTTTGCTAGAGTAAATTATTTTTGAACATGGTGGTTAAATTTTGTACAAGATGGTTGATTATGAAAGTCTTTAATTCCAATGCTAGTTTTTTCATGACTCAGAGGTATATTACGAACACACTCTCTTCAAATTCTAACCATATAAGCTTACAAACAAAAAAATTTCCTCCAACATAGGTTAGTGTTACATATAGCTAGAGCTAAAAAATTCAAACTAAGGGTCATATGATTCCCCAAAGGATAAAAGGGAAGGAGGATTTCCCATTTTTCTTAAGGTCTTGGGATCCCACTTTCTTCTCTATTAAGTTATGAAGGAAAGAAGACAGGTTTTGAATTTATGGTGACATTAAATCTTCATGAGAAAGAAATTTTTGAGGTATTTCTATTAAGTGAGGGTCTAAAGGAAGACACATTGCAGTCTACTTAAGATAAGTAAGTCAAATTAAAAGATATAGGTCCCAAGAATTCTTCTCTCTTGAATGTGGACTCGACACAAAATATATCTTGGGAGGGAAGAGAGCCTTCAAAGGTTAAAATGAAGCTTTAGAACTAATCACACTTAAATCCACCACACTTGATTGGAATGTAAGGGATTGGTTACAATGAACCAAGGGGTTGGGCCCATTGAAAGTGTATCTCCTTACAAGGGCTCTTGGTTTATGAGCCAACTTTTAGAGGTTAAGTGGCTTCATATTGTGTTAGACTAAGGCTTAGATTAGTGGTAGGGCTTCACGAGGACTTCCATACTTTAAATTAGGTGGCTCTCTTTCATCCAAGATTTGAAACTCAAGGAAATAACTCGTGTGGGGAGTTATTTTGGCTTCTATAAATAACTTAGTTTATAGAAAACATTCACTAATTTCCATTGGCCTCTTGCATTGCTTATGATTATATGTTCCTTGATTTGACCAATCTAAAATGGACCACTATATAATTTGAACGAGGTATCTACTTACTAAACATGTGACATAGTATGAAAATTCAAAGGGAATACCTCTAATTTCACTAGATATTGATAAGTACCTTCTAAAATCATTTTATTGAACCCCCCTATCAATACATCTTTCCAATAAACATAAACCCTATTTTTACTAGATATTGGACCAGGTTTTACCAAATAGCCCTTTTTATATCCCGCAATAAATATAAAACTCATTATAACCCACATCCACCCCACCAAAACCTATCTGCATCTGTGAAGCCACACAATGTCACTACCTCTGTCCATCTGTACCATAATCCATACTAGGTAGTGCCTCTGAGGTATTGTAAAAAATGCTCAGTTGCCTTGCAATACAATTTGGTTGGCCTAACCATAGCTTGGATTAGCTTGTTGAATGAATAACACACATGTGTTCACAAGACACATTAGTGAACCCACTAGCTGCCAGTAAATGGTAGCATCAACCTCTTCTCCTAAACTTGCATTCTGCTTCCTCCAGTTGGTCACTAGAGGTGTCTCCATGGGCTTATAACTCTCCATGTGAAATATCTACAGTATCTTAGTGGCATACTTTCCTTTAGACACAAAATGTTCCCCATCACCTTGCCATACTTTCAGCCCGAGGAAGTAGTGCATGAGACCCATGTCTTTCATCTCAAATTCCATGCAAGGTCCTCCTTACAATATCTGATCAACTTCTCATCACCTGTCAATATTAAATCATCAACATATAAAACAATGATAATCAATTTTCCTTCTACCAAAATATGATAGAGGTTCATATTCACTTCACATTTGGTGAAGCCCAATCCAGTGAGATAACTATCAATCCTAGTGTACCAAGCTCGAGGTGCTTGTTTGAGACTATGTAATGCTTGCTTCAGTATGCACACTTGAGACTCCCAATAAAATGTCTCAAATCCTTTTGGTTTCTCGATGTACACTTCCTATTCACTAAAACCATTGATACATGTTATTTTTACATCCATTTGGTGGATCTTCCACCCCATCTTCGCAACCAGTGAAAGAATTAATCTAATGGACGAATACCTTGCTACGAGAGAAAATGTTTCCTCATAGTCAATTCCCTCAACTTGAGAGAATCCTTTAGCCACAAATCTGGCCTTATACTTCTCTATGCTTCTATCTCCTGGATGGTTAACATTGAATATCCATCTCTAACCACAACTAATTTATTTGTCGGTCTTGGAACCACTTCCTAAACATTGTTCCTCATGATGGATTCGTATTCTTCCACCATTGAATCAACCTAAACTGGTTACTCAATTACTTCCTAAAATTAGGATGGCTCAATCTCTATAAGCTCAGTCATTAGAACCATGTACCCAGTGTACCTCTAAGGTGACCTCCTTTTTTTTGTGAAAATTTGAAGGATCTCCCACATTCTCCCTTGCATCCTACACCAATCTATCAACTTCCCTAGTTCTTTTTATACCTTCTTTGTATGGTTCTACTTGAGTGGATATCTCCACTCTGCCTCCTCTCTGATCCTCTAATTTTGGTTGCTCCACAACTTCCTGAGGCTCCTCCTTTGGAGATAAAATATCCTCTTATGGTTGGATTTTAAGCTCCCTCTCAAGTGAGCACCTCATTTCTTTCTCCTCATCAAAATTTACATCCCTTCACACAATTGTCATTTTGAAGGATGGTAAGTACACCTGGTAATCCTGTGGAGTTTTAGTGTAACCCACAAAAACTCCCAACCCTGTTGTCAGCTCAAGTTTCTTCCTCAAATATTTGGAAACATGGCAATAAGCAGAGGCTCTAAAAATTATGAAATGAGACACATCTAACTTTCTCCCCGAGAAATCCTCATCCGATGTACTCATACCAAGGATCCGATTAGGACTACGTTTCTACAAGTAAACTGTTGTGTTACATGCCTCTGCCCATAAATGAAATGATAGGCCTTAGTCATGTAGCATATCTCTCACAACTCCCACATTATTTTGGTTCTTTCTCTCAACTACCCCATTCTGATATGGATTGTGGGGAGTTGTTAGTTCTCTTCGAATTCCTTCTTTGGCACAAAAGTCCTTGAATTCATTCGAAACATACTCACCTCCATTTTCGCTCCTGAGAGACTTCACCTTCTTGGTGATCTCTTTCTCAACTAGTGCCTTAATTCTACATATTTTGAGAATGTCTCATCCTTCTTCCACATGAAGAAGATCCAACAATTTCTTGAGAAATCATCAATAAAAATAACATAGTATTTATGTCTGGCAATAGAGGTTGTTGATAAGGGTCCACAAGCATTAGAGTGGACTCTCTCCAAGACTGCATTTTCTTTGTTGTCTCAATCATCGAATTTGAATTTTGCATACTTCCCCAAGGTACAACCCTTGCAGAAATCTTGTCGCTCAAGTGATCATTTAGGGAGGCCAGTGGTTATTTTTTGCATAATTTTAAGGTCTCCATGGTGCAAAAGACCAAGTCTTTTGTGCCAAAGTTCACCAACATCTCGACTCTACACTTTCTCTTCCTTATTGCTTAATGCATCATAATATTCCACATAAATTTTTTGCAGGTTATTCACATGAATCTCTATATTCTTCACCTTCCCAGTAGTTATGTGACTTAGAAAGGCTTTCCCTTTAATGAAGATCACACGATAGCCATAGTCTTCCAAAACCGCTACAAAGATGAGGTTCTTCTTGAGGCATGGTACAAACATAGCATCTTTGAGGCGGAGAGGGGATCTCAACTCCCTCTTAAAGGTTACTATACCAATCCTGGTAGCACTATACCTTTCATCATCCCCAAGCTCAATATGCATCTAGAGATATTTCTCCTCCAGGTCACTAAAAAGCTCTCTACACCCTATCATATGGAATGAGGCACCTGAGTCCAAGTACCACACACTCCCCATCATAGTGTTGGCAATTCATGTGATCAAGGTGAAGTCTAACTCGAATTGTGAAGCTAATGCTTCACCTACTACTCCTCCTGAGCTCTTCTTGCTGGACTTTTTGTGTGGACACTTTGTAGGATAATGCCCAAATTCATGACAATTGAAGCATTTTATTTTGGAAAAGTCTTTATTCTTGCCCCCTTGGCTAGAATCTGGTTTGGTTTGAGATTTATTCCCTTTTCCCTTCTTTCCCTTTCCAACCAATGCAAAAAAAAATCATCCTCTCCCTTGGATGAACCTCAATCTCTAGTATTTTGCCTTATTTCTTCTTGTACCAAATAGGACCATAAACGCTCCCAATTTAGTAATTTTTCCCTTCCATTCACAGAGTCCTGGTAGCTATGCTAAGATTTTGGAAGGCCTAGAAGAGCTAGGCTCACTAGGTCAGCTTCTGCAACATTCACACCAACCCATGCAAGTTCATCCTAAAATTGTGTAAATCTGGTGAGATATTGTGGAGGTATCATTCTTCTACATCTTAATGTTTTGAAGTTTTTCTTTGAGGGCCATTTTTCTATGGTCGCTTCTATTTTTGAATAGCTTAGTCAGTTCCTTCCACATTGCGAAAGGAGTTTCTTTCCCATGGAGATATGAGACAATGTGGTCTCTCACTCCCTCCAGGATTATTCTCCTAGCCTTGGATACATATTTCTTCCATTGGGCTAGGTTCTGGGCATCAATTGTTCTTGGTTTTGGAATGTTTGTCTTGACATATTCCAAAAGTCCATTGTCATCAAGCACTGCCTCCATGAGATCCTTCTAGGCAATGAAATTCGAGCTACCTCCCAAGTCATACTCTAATCTCAGTTTGTTGAAGGTCATTCTCCAAAATCTGAAGAAATCCTGCGACACTGAAGCTGCAAATTTGAACGTCCTGGGGAACAACTTCAAAATTCTTGTTGTAATGTGAATCATACTTTGATACCATGTAGAATTTTGATATATTTTTGACTGCTCAAGAAATTTAATCTAAATCAAGAGACAAAATTCTACTTTACTTCTCTGCAGAAATTAATTCACAATTTTGAACGACATTCACAAACATGCATCCATCATATACACAAGTACATAGATTTATCTAGTGGAAACCAATTGGAAAAAAACCCCTTAAACCTTCTTGCATTAATAAGATGAATAGAGAATCTATTACTACTGCGAGCTCCAACTCTGAGCTCAACCTATAAAAGAATAATTGTTCTCTCCGCTCAATGAGAAGCTCTAATCCAAACTTAGTCAATTTATTCCTTTGCTTGAGCTCGTATTTCCTTGCTCAAATCCTAAGGAAATCAGCCCTATTCTTTAGGAATTTCCTCCAAAATTATTGCGCAATTCCCAAGGATTGATCATTGATTGCATGCAACATCCGTACACTCATTGATGTTACAATGCCTTGGAATATCCACCATAGTTGAGCAATTCAAATTTCTTGAATGCATGAACTATTTTTGGTTGATTGAGCAATTAACTGGATGATCTATGAGTTAGATTGTTGTCCCACTGCACAACTAACCTCCAACTAGTTCTATCAACAATTAGAACTAGTTTAAGTAAATACAACTGGAAATAACTGAACTGGATTGCTACAAATTAGAAATCAACACATGAAAACTATACTCCAAGCCCTATAGATTGAATTTACTTATCTAACTAAGTGACAAGAGCCATGTCACCTCAATTAACTGCCTCCAAGTTGTCTGTTGATCTGGTTCAAATTTTCTAAATTTGACCAAGGGTAAGTCAAATTGAGCCTTTCTTGCTACACTTTTCAATATCCTTAGTGCGTCATTTCTACCTTATCATGAATTCCTATAAGCAAATACATGTCATGCAACATATACATGGCCATCACAACAATAATTAAACATGCATAAACACATATAATACATAACAATTTGTAATTTATAGAATAACACATTAAAAAATATGCAAATATAAATAGAACACCTACCTTTGAGACATTCCACTGACTAGTTATAGACCTCAACCATTCCACCTAGCCATAGGGCTCACCACTCCAAATATCTTAGTAGTGTATCACCCTTGGCTATGGCTATGATTCCACCAAGGTAAATACTAAAGGGTCACCAAAAAACCTAACTAAAGTCTCAAAGACAATGCACATGTTTTTTAGACAAGGTCTCTCATCCCACCTATTATCTCACATCAAACGCCATTCCAACTTATAGTCTCTCATCCCACATCAACATTTATAACCCAAGGTATTTTACCCCCTTCTCCACCTCTATAGTCCCTTATGTTGTGCCACTACCAGTATATGTCTTCCACATAGATCTACCAAGAATTTATAGATCATTGTGCCTCCAAGAGTTCCAACTACCCTTAGAAGTCCCCAAGTATGCACTATGATGCACACCAGGGAAACCCATCCCTACACTTCTCCTCATGGCTCTAACCTTCCCCAAGGAAACTCAAGAAGAAGTGTGCACACTTATATCCACTTATGATCCATAAGGTAAACTTGGCATCAAAGGTTCATCATGTCCAAAGCAAGTACAATAGTCAAAACAATATAATTACACTAAGTTCCCACTTTTTATATGTATGTGTTCAACATGACAAGTGGCACCTAAAAAATCCCTCTCTCCAACACTTGGATATTTGTTCCCTCTCCTTAGAAACTTAGGATAAAACATAGAATTATAGCTTGGGATTATTCTAATATTTGCCTTAGCCCCTTGGCTTATGCCTGTTGTGGGGAAAAGTATCCGACTCGGATGACCCTATCCCTACTCTAAAGGTGACAGTCTTTAGCAACAACTGAAAGTAAAGCTTTAATGTTTTCCTTTATGAAAGTACAGAGAGAAGGAAGAAAAGATTAACCGACCTGGTGTCTTTCGCTTTGTCGATCCTTATCCTCTCTCTTTGTCTCTTGTTCCCAGCTCCTTGCTCTCTCTGCCGGTCCAGCTACACACAGATCCTGCACAAACAAGAGAGGAAACTACAAGATACAAGTACTCATAACTGATACATGGATTAGAGTGAATCAAATATACAAGTAAATACAATACATCAATGCAATACAAGTATATAGGAGAACATTCAAAGCTTTATTGATAAAAGTAACAGGGTTCTGAGAAGGTTACAACCATCAATGGCTCCAATCCAATAGCACCTCCCCAGCAGCAAGAAGTCTCCTCTTCACCTCTAGTAAAACAATCACCCAATAGCTCTAACTGTAAACCAACAGCACCTCCTTGCTTTGCACAAAATTCCCGCCTCCTTAGACCTCATAGAAGAGCTCTATATATAGGAGAGAAGAAGAAAGGATGAGTCAGCTTGAGACTGACATAAAGCTGCCTTGTGTCCTCTCCCTCTTCAGTTAAACTTCAGTTCTTGAGTCCACTTGGAGATCCTTGCTTACACATGGAGATCAAGTACCTCTTACTCATCACAGGGCGAATCCCATGAACCAAGTGTCAGTTTGGAAGCTTCCTGGGCAATTGACACCTTGCAGAATGATTGTGCCACTTGGCCAATCTCGCCCAGCGCAGGTAGCCTTCATTAGATTTGACTTTCAGCGCAGGTACAAGGAGGAGCAGTTGCATTCCAGCGCAGATGCTTAGTGGAGCAGCTGACATGATCCAAAAATAGCCTGTTTTTGAGTGTTTTCAGGTGGAGAACTGATGGGAAGTGCTGTGGTTTGCTGACCTTGCTCTTTTAGGGGTAAGAACAACATGTTTAGGGACTGAGGATCCCTGTAATTATTGACATTCCATGCTCCATGCTGCGAGGCACAAAAATGTCTATAACAGTTGCCCCCTAAAGTATGAGGCCGTTTATCGGGTGAAATGCTTTATCTAGAGGGTCCGAAGTTCATTCCAGTGCTGAGGAGGCGCCCTGTAATACAATACAATACAATACATTATTTTTCATTTTGTTTTCATGATCTAGCTGAGGCGGGCATTCCCATGCTCAGCTTTATAAATACATTTTGGTACATAGAACAGACGATCGTCTGATGGTAGACTGATAATTTTCTGCTGAAATTATCATCCTTTGAGTAGGATGATCATCTGCTGCAATGATGTACATGACAAATGCTTTTATATTTCCTGAATATGTATCGCAGCCCGGATGGATGAAACTAGATCCGGGGTCTTCAAACTCGTTCGATCTTCACTCTAAGTACAAGTCGATCCATGTGAGAATTTCGCTGAAGTCGAACATGGAAAGACATCGCTTGATTACCGGTCAATGATGAAAACCGTTAACAAGCGCGAGAGGAATCACCGATAATGATAATGACCCTCAAGGTACTGTAGTACAATTCACGTGGCGTGAATAAAGGACTTGGCATCGAACGCCACGCAAAATCTTCTGGTCGAAGGTCATTGATGTATACCTGTCGCCGGAAGTGAGAAACTTGCCATTGAGGCATGCAAGCTTCAAAGTACTGATGGGGTTGTTCCTAGATCAACTTCTTGGATAATGAGCTGAAGTCGACAAGAAGCGATCCGTCAAAGGAGGGCCTTAATGAATCCCACATCAATGACACGGAACGGAGCTAATGATTTTAGTGGAGGTGAAAACAAACTGTGATATATGATTCAGGGTGGCGATCATGAATGGATGAAGGATAATGTATGGCAGTGGATGGGACACGGTTGACACTTTCAGAATGACCCCTCTTGAACATATAATGACACTGATGCGATGGATCGGTAGCATTACCCCAAATGTGGATGGTTTGGCGAAGACCATGGTGATGAGACCGGTGAATGAAACAACCCAACCCGATGTGGAACGGAGGAAAAGTGTCATGTTCAAGAATGACTTGCTACCATTAAGCTTTGATGTTCTCCCAATTTTTCCCCAGTCATTTCTGACCAGTACCTCTTTATTTTTGTCAAGCTTGAGGAGGATAACATATGCTTGTTCTATAACCTGCCCTTCGGGCAAGCCCATCGCTATGATTTAACGAGCTTAGCGATAGGGAAACTCGTTCTCATCTAAAGACAAGTTTGTCGCTATTTAATCATTTTAACGAGTCTAACGACAAAGAAAACTCGGTCCTTTTCATTTTTAGAGAGTCTGAAAAGGTACAGAAAGTTAACTCCATAATTCCTTTTTCGTCATCTAATCCCTTAAGTCCGAAAAAGTATAAAACAATACAGAAGGGATGGGTTTTCGATTGCTTTAACGAGCCGAACAAAACAAGCACTCGATCTTTTTGTGCAATAATCCCTCAGGTCCAAAAAAGATTAAAATCTAGAGGAGGGATAGCGTTCCGGTCGTTTAACGAGCTGGAAGGCCAAAACTCGGCAAACTTTTCATATTTTACGAGTCAGTGAAAAGAGCTCAAAGAAGACTCGTCTTTTGAGGAACGAGTGATAAACAGGGATAGCAGCAGATTCCAGGTACAAATTGGAATTTTCCAATCACGGTAGTGTCACAAGGATGGCTAGGTGAAATCACTCTTTGCAGCTGTTCCTCAAAATGGGTAAACACACATATGGGGGTGAACGACCGGCCAAATGAAATGGAGGTGATGGATGAAAACACGACCAAGGCTTTTAAGGCTGATAAATTTACGATCGCAATGGTTATTTACCACGATAGGTTCATTTTTTAATGAGCTTGAACTCTGGTGGAAACTTTTGCTCACACTTTTCTATTTTTTAACGAGCATAAATTCCGTGGTAAAACTGCTCGATTCATGGTCAAATTTGATTTTTTACTTTTACTAGCTTTTCTCTTTTCAAATGTAGTACTTCACCATCAATTGCTGCAACAAATTTTGTTAGAAATGGACAACATTTGCATGAAAATGAGATTATAACCCTAATATTTAACTTTAAACTGTGTAAAAAGTCATAAAAAGGTGTTTTTACCTCTCATTTACCATTTCATTTGCATTTCGCTTGTTGGAGCTCTGGAGGTGCCTCTTCTTCCTTGATTTTCACCAGCTAATTTCGGGAGATTCTGTGGACGATTTTCGGCGCCGTTTGGACCAGGTAGGAGCTAAACCTTAGCCCTTCACTTTCATGGTTTCCTTTTTCAGTTTCATGCACATTTTTCAGGGTTTCTGAGCCCCAGGGGTTTCATCAGGGCGCCCTGGCATCAGCGCAGGTTCTCCTTTCGAAACTTGCGCTGTATTTCAGGTGGTCTTAAGGCAGACTGCCTCTCAGCGCAAGGGGGAGACTCTCTGCCTGCGCTGGGCCTAGAAAAACTGATCCTGCATGTGTTTTTTGATGATTTTTCGCCAGTTTTTCATCAAAATTAGGAACTTACTCCTTCTCTTGTTTGCTTGCAGGGAACTTTGAACAAAATGTCCCTTACATGGCGAGAACGAGAACATGAAGCAGAGGACATGGTTGCACTCCATGACCCGGTCACGGTGAGCGTGCTTCGGAACTGTGGCCTACTGAAGTTCTTCCGTATCTCTAGCATGAGAGCACAGATTTCTTTACTGCAGTATATGCTTGATGCTTGGGATCCTGTTAACCAAGTATTCCAGATTAGGGGGAAAACCATCCCCTTGACCATAGAGGACATGTACTTCTTGACTGGGTTGTCAAGGCGGGGTGCCCCCATTTCTTTGTCAGGTACGGCTCGAGGGACTACTTCCACCAGAGATTATATCCGTCAGTATTGCCGGGAAGGTTCGCAGCCGAGCAAAGACGGCAAGATCAATATCCGTGACATCACTGACAGGTCTCTTAGGTCCATTCTGTTTACTATTGGTAGGATGGCCGGTAGCGCAGCTTTACATGTTGCCAACAGATCTTACGTGCAGCACGCTTTGGAGTGTCTCCAACCGAAAGTGTTTAACTGGTGTGATGCAGTACTTGTTCATATGAAAAGTCAATTGACCAAGGTAAAGGACGGGAAGCTGAAGAACTTTGGGTTTGGTTCTATTTGACTGCCTTTGCCTTGGAGAAAATCCCACTGATGCAGCCTCAGTACATCATACTTGACTTTCCTTCTCCGACCGAGCCACGCATGCAGAGGTGGGTTGACCACATGTCCCGACATGCTGGTCAACCTCAGATTACTTTTACTGAGGCCTTCTTTAGGTGGTTCGAGCGTCAGGAGATGGTGTTTTCTGAGTATCCATATGTGGGTATGGACTACCGAGGTGATCCGGACTTGGTGCTACCGGATGGCGAGCAATGGGGCGCTATTGGTAAAAATCTCTGACCATGTTACTGTTTATTGTTTTTACTCATGATGTTACTGTGCAAAACTGATCACACTCTTGGGTGCATGCAGATGTTGGTCCTGTTCGTCCAGTAGCTCGTCCACGATCGCCAGTTGCTGCCCCAGCAGCAGAGCCTGCTAGGCGAGTTGTTATTCGCGACCTTGGTGATACTGAGATACTTGCAGCTGTGCAGGAGCAGGCTGAGAGCCTTACTCGTGGTCTTCCGGATGTACAGATTGACGAGTTACCTTTACAGTTGCAGCGGCACACTATTGGCGTGCCTAGACGATGGACTCGTCTCTTGCGCATGATTGCACAGACCGTGACGTACTTTCATGAGCACCACTAGGCTAGGGTGCCCCCTAGCATCTTTTGAGTTTTAGGTCATACGACCAATTTTGTTTTGATTACAGCACATCATGTACAAACTATAAACAGCTTTATATATTTTGATTTTCGCGATTTATTATGGTTTATTTGTGATCCACTTGCATTAGCACTGATGCATCTCTTTTTATATATGTCGTAAATGTCTATCTAATACATAGTTTGCTAATGAATCTGTTAATGTGTTCAAGTTTCTGGAAATATGTTGGTATTGAATTGAATCAAACTCTCTTTCCAAAATCTTAACCCTTAGAAACATTCGATAAATAGCTGGATTGCGGACTGAATATATACCAGTGAGTTGTAGTATCACAAGCTGTGAGTCTAGCCTAACAATTAGTCGGCGTATACCATGAGCGATGGTATCAGAGAGGAGTTCAATCAACGAGCTATACTCAGCGATGTTGTTCGTTGACTGCCCAATACACACACCTCTGAAACTCACTAACTCGCCGCTTGGATCAAAAATGGCCCAGGCTGCGGAGGACAAATTCCGCGTACTACGACTCGCTCCGTCGGCGTATCCCACATATGTTTCAGAATAATTCGACATCTGCAACAAACGAGAAGGGTGGATTACGAAACCGAAACAAACACTTTAGCGAAAACAAAATACAACAAAAGCACTCAGGTTACTATTCAGGCATAGTAACGCTTGAGGTACAACCCGTTGCGGGGTTGCGCCTGTGGTATCCCGTCATAGTCCATTAACTCGTAGGCTCCTTTTGCTAACACCCTTTTAACAATATAAGGACCCATCCATAAGGACTTAAATTTTCCTGCTCCTAATTTGTCGGATTCTTGGTCGTAAAGCAAAACCAAGTCACCCTCAGAGAAGATACGAGGTTTGACATTTTTGTCGAACTGCGCCTTGACTCGTTTCTTATGGGCTTCGTTCGCCAAAGCGGCGTCACGACGGTTTTCATCCAACTGGATCAATTCCAAGAAACGAGCCTCTTCTTCTGAGGTTCCAGGGAGGAGGTCAATTGCGAGTTTAAGAGACGAAATTTCACACTGGATCGGTAAGACTGCCTCCAGGCCATACACCAATTGGAATGGTGTGAACCCAGTGGCGTTCTTTACCGAGGTTCGGTAAGCCCACAATGTTGAGTATAGGAGTAGGTGCCATCTTCTTTTGTGAACCCCGATCATCCTTTGCAACATACGCTTCAGGACCTTGTTGATTGCCTCAACTTGTCCGTTGGCTTGTGGATAATACGGGGTAGAGCTATCGTGCGATAGCCCTAGTTTGGCAGCTAACTCAACCATCATGTGATTACGAAAATGCGATCCATGATCTGTCACTATAGCCTGCGGAACGCCGAACCTAGCGACTACATGATTAAAAAAGAAAAGGGCAGCTGTTTCACCAGTGTTATCCAATGTAGGCATCGCCTCGGCCCATTTGGTAAAATAGTCAACAGCGACTATAATATACCCATGCCCCCCGGTCGAGGTGGGGTTACATTGCATGAAATCGATGCCCCACTTGGCGAAAGGCCCAACAGCAACTATAGGCTGCAAAGGTGCGGGCGGTCTCCTGGTTTTGCTATCAAAGATCTGACACGCATGGCAACTTCTGACAGCTATTATGCAATCTTTAAACATAGTTGGCCAGAAGTATCCTGCTCGTAAGATTCTTTGTGCTGTTGCATATCCAGATTGATGCCCCCCGCACGCGCCTGAATGACAATCATTCAGGGGTTTCTCGGCCTCCTCATGGGTAAGGCACCTCCTCAGAACCGTATCGACACCACGACGGTAAAGTGTATCACCGACGATCATGTAGTCTTTAGATTGGTATCGTATACGCTTCCGTTCCGAGTGTGAGGTATTAGGCCTAAATTTTTGGGTTTGGAGATAAACAATGATGTCTCCATACCACTCATCGCTTACTGATATCAGAAACAAATTTTCATCCACGATTGACTCTTCTGATGTTTCATCGTTGGATGACGATGGGAGATCGCACAATAATTCCGCGAAAACTAGAGCTTTCTTTGATTTGGATTTTACAAAATCCAGATCAAACTCTTGAAGGATCGCTATCCATTTCGAATATTTGCCCCCAAGCAACTGTCGCGACAGTATATACGTCATGGGGTTGCAATCTGACAGAATGGTAGTTTTCCTAAAGAGGACATAATGTCGAAACCTTTGAATCGCTTGAACAGCAGTAAGCGCTAGTTTTTCAACATAGGAATATTTACTTTCTGTGTCATTTAAGTTTTTACTTAAATAATAAATAGGATGTTCAATTCCATCGACTTCTTGCACTAAGACCATCGCAATGGTCGTATCTGCTGCAGCTAGATACAGGTTAAAATCTCTTTGATAGTCCGGGGCGTACATTAATGATGCTCTTACTAGAGAATCTTTCAGAGCGTCAAATGAAGCTTGCGCAACCTGGTCCCAGACAAAAGGTACATCCTTTTTCAAAAGACGAGTATAACCTTTGGCAAGTTCTGCGTAATTTGGAATGAACCTCCTCAGAAAGTTTGCTTTCCCTTGGAGTTTCTGAATCTGAAGCAAATTTGAAGGTGGAGGCAAATTAATGATTGCCTGAACCTTACAGGGGTCGAGACGAATCCCATCCTTAGAGACTACAAAGCCAAGTAAACGACCAGAACCGACGCAAAACACACACTTGTGTGGATTGAGTCTTATCTTGTAGTGTCGGCAACGTAGAAATATTGCTCTCAAATGCCGCGGATGATCAGTCCGCTTCCGCGAATGAGCCGGAAGATCGTCGAGGTAAGGTTGAACGATGTTCTTGATGTCATGGAAGGCATAATTCATTGCCCTCTGAAACGTCGCCCCTGCGTTCTTTAAACCAAAGGGTAATTTTCGATAAGCGAATGTGCCCCATGGACAAATAAATGCAGTCTTAGACTGGTCCTGTGGGTGGATATTTATTTGATTATACCCGGAAAATCCATCCATAAAGGAAAAGATTTCACATCCGGCGCATTCATCAATTATCTGGTCGATGAAGGGTGTAGGGTAGTTGTCCTTTGGACAAGCTTTGTTTACATCCCTATAGTCGACGCACACTCTTATCGTCCCTTGTTTTTTCATAACAGGGACAATATTCGATACCCAATCGGTTAGAGGAACCGGGTAGATGAATCCAGCATGGAGAAGTTTTTCAACTTCTGCCTTAATGGCAGCGGCTTTCTTGGGGTGAACCTGTCGAAGCCGTTGTCTTACTGGTTTGACATCAGGGTACATTTTAATTTCATGTTCAACTATGCTCGAGTCAATGCCTGGCATTTCATCATATGACCATGCAAAGACATCTCTAAATTCGCGAAAGAGAGCACCATATATTTCCAGTTCTGAAGGGGAACAACTCTTGCCGACATGAATATTCTCTACAACATCAGATTTTGTCGAGATGTTTATGGCTACGGTCTCTTCAATATTGGATAGGTTTCGCTCTGAATCCACCGTATTTACAGTATTTGTTAGGAATTCAAACATTGAAGGGTGATATAAGTCGTGATGAGTTTCTTCTTCACACTCTGGAAGAAGGGAACGATGGTGGTGATCATTCCATGGTGCCCCCTCAATCATCATTGATTGTAAGATTCCTTCGTCAGTCCCATGAACTTTTGACCATGGATCTAATGGGGTACCATATTCTCCAGACCTATCTACCCAAACGCTTGACGAGCGTTGATTTGGGCTCGCCTCCCATGCCTGAAACATTGATTGCTACAATATTTCTATAGGGCTAGGCGGCAAAACCACTTGATAATCCATGACGACTTTGTCTTCTGCGACCTTCGAAGAAGATACCATGTTGCATGTTGCTACAAACGGGATATCCTCTACACGGAAAGGAGGTGGCAACGCGAAAGTTCCCATCATTGTGGGATCTTTTAGCAAGCCTACTCCAATATCTTGTATTGAATGGTCGCTCCCATGGATCAGGGGAATGCTTCCAGTAACTTGTGAACCATTAGGGAGGAAATTCTGTTGGTCGACGACCGTAATCCCTCCTTCAAATGGGAATGCGATCTTCCTAAAATATGTCGACACTACAGCCACCATGGCATATATCCATGGTCTTCCCAGTAGGATGTTATAGTCAAGATTGCCATCAATGACTTCAACATCAATTTCTACTGTTTTTCCTCCTAGTTCAATCTTAAAGTTATTTAGGATACCGTACGGAGTGTACGTCCTTCCGTCAAATGCTTTCAATGTCGTCGAAGATCGCGACAAGGTTGGAGATCCAAGAGTTTTCCAACAACTCATCGACATGATACATGTCGATGCTCCCTCATCAATAATCGTTCTATGAACAGTTTTGTTGAGTGCTTTCACTTGAATAAGGAAAGCTAGTTGCGCTGGTAACTGAGGATCATATCCTTTGTGATCAAAGGATACAAGATTGGAATCTTTAGGATCCACTCCACCAATTGCTGATAACAATGCCTGCCTTTGGGATGGACAATTTTGCAGTACCTCAAGAGTCGACATAGCAGATGGCGATTGGGCCAAATCTTCCACTATGTTATAATGCTGCGCCGCTCTGGCACGAGGATTAAATGTCGACTTGTGTACTACTCCCTTAGGTGGCTTTATTGTTAATTCATGCGTGAGGGGGGGTACAACTTCTGCCGAAGTTGTTGTCGAACTACTGGGTTGATCTTTCCCTTTGTCGTTCGACACCGGCGGATTCCCATAATCTTTATTCCTGGTCGAGATCAAAGCATCATTTTGCTTAGAAACCGACAACATAAGCACTTGAGACGGGGAAGCATTTCCACTATCAACCATATTTTGACCTGGGGTAGGAAATGGATCAGTCAACACAGCTGAAGTTTGTGAACTTTTAAAGAACCTCTTTAACTCAGCTTTGAACGGACAGTCCTTTGTCGAATGATCCTCATCGCATATATGACATGGATAAATTTGTTTCCTTTGCCCAGGAGGGTTTGAAGAAGTTTTTGGAGGGGATGACTCACCCTGTTTCTTCTTCTTCCCTTTGTTTTGTTTCTTCTTGCTTCCTGGTTGATTGGAGTTTTTGCCTTTATCCGTAGATACAACATTTACCTCCGAAGCAAGAACCTCTTGATTTGCTTTTTGATTCGAAGTCTTACGGGCTTTCTTATTTGAATCCCTTGTCGACTTAGCGTTTGCAGTTCCAATCACGCCATCACCGGCATGAGAGTCACTATTCGATCCGGGAGGAGGAGGGATTGAGAATTCCGGTCTGGGGGCGTCGGGTATCTTATCATAGAGCGTGCCCGACTGAGTATATACTAAGTCTAAATATTGAGCACGAGCAATAACCTGCTCCTTTGTTACGACGCCTCCCTTGGCCACATCTTCTGTTATAGCAGGAAGAAGCGACTTTATAAACCACTCAGCTAATAGCTGATCTGGAACATAGGTCTTTACCATTCTGCGACGACGACGCCACTCATGTATATGATCTGATATATGTGTGGCTGTTGTCTGCTTGAAATTGGTCAAGATCTCTGTTCCAGTTTCGTACCTTATAGGTAACTGAAAGTGTGTTAAGAAAGTCGTGGCTAGGGAACTAAAATTGTCGAAAGAGGCTCTAGGTAATTCAATATACCATTTAGCCGCCGACCAGTCAATGTCCTCTGGAAAAGGCGAAGTCTTATCGAATCATCATTCAAGGTATTCGACGAACACCACAGATGGAATGTCATCACATGATTCGACGGGTCTTCGCCAGGATTTCCATTGAATTTAGGAATGTCCGAAGGAAGTTTGTGAGGAATCGCTGGCCACCAATGGGCATAGGCGATTGGATCGTTCGTCAATCGATGTAAATCTGGTAATTCTAGAGTTGCCACGAATGGCAACTGCTGATTTAGGTTTGGCGAGGCATACCCCGGATACGATGGAATCGCCTGAGCAGTAGGTCTTTGCACACCAGCATAATGCAACTGATGTTGATATGACTGATATGGCTGGTGGACTTGGCCACTGTAAAGTGGTTGATTTAACCCGTTCTGAATATAGGGTTGCCCACTATTCGCAAAGATCTGTTGCTCAGATCCCTGATATACCTGTTGAAACTGAGGTTGTTGGTATTGCACCATCCATGGTTGTGAAGCCATGTTTTGCTGTGCGACACTAACCGACGGACCAAGATGCAGGGTTATGGTTCCCGTTTGTATCTGTGTCGTCCCGGCAGTTGGCGATCGTGGTTGTGTTGCAGGGTCAATGGGCTGTTGCATTACAACTTGGGGTTGACATACAACAGGCATCGATTGAACTTGCGACACGGTTACAATTGCTGGCGTCGTCGGGATACTAGACATAGGTACACACTGTTGCATGGAATATACAACTCTTGGTTGTTGGGGTAACATAGGTACCCAACCACTCGTCGTTACTTCAGTCAAACCTGAATGTTGTTGAAAACTGCCGTATGGGTATCCCCCCGGAAGGGGAAGTGAAAGGGCATATTGCCCCCCATACGGTAACAATCCGGAGCTCAAGGGTATAGATTGCCTTTGAGGACTGGATGGCCCAAACTGATTTCCAAAGGGATCAATTTGTCTAGTTTCAACATAAGAATTACCGGGTATTATACCGGAAGAACAAACTGGAACAGACCAAGTTGTCGTAATAGTCCCTGGGTGGACTCCTTCTAGCTGATGAGGGCTAGTTGGGACAGCTGGTATGCCGGCAAACATCGTTGGATTGACAGCAGGAGCTTCTGCTGTCGCTGTGTCGTTTGGCACAGTCCTAGATGTCGACGGTTGTTCAGACATTTTAAGTCTATCCACTAAACTGCCTAACGATTCTACAGGAACTTCCTGTGGCGATGGACAAACTTCTGATGCAGAAGGAAAAAGAGTGGTGCCTACTCCAAAATGAGTTGGAGTATTTGCTTGCTGGTCCTCTACGATTTCCTCTATTGCAATCAGACCAGGAGGAAGAGGAAGACCGTCAGGTCCGTAAAAGATTTCTGGTGCCGAAGAAGGGGTTGCTTCGACAGCGACAGTTGTTTGAGCAACAAGACTCTGTGGACCGGTTTCAGATGGAACTGGTTCAGTTATGCAAGTACTTGTCCTCAGACCAGGATCAGTACAACTGTCCCTCTGTTGCTGTTGAACTTCTTCAATAGAGGCAGGGATTCCAGAAATACCAGGAGTGACCAGAATCTCAGATGTCGTCGGAACTGTTGTTCTAACTTTAATGGGAGATTTCGACCCGGTCAAGCGAGTTCGCTTTGTCCGTACTACTCTCGATTCCGGAGACAAAGACGGTTGACTCGCGAGTCTCCTCGAACGACGGAGTTTTAATTGACTTTCCTCCACGGTTGCGGATTACTTGATCAACTAAAATACAAAAAGGGGAATTATGTTTCCGTATTGAATGAATTTTATTAGACGCTTTTAGACACAACTTTGCTTTTTCATGTTTTAAGAGTCGAGAAAAAGCTAAAGATGACTCTAGTCGCCTTCGATGTATTAACGAGCCCGAAGTGACAAATGCTCGGTTGGACCTTTTCAGTTATAGAGTTTGAAAAGGGCCAAAAGAAACTGCTCTGGAGATCTAGGCAGAGGGTGTGCCAAACCTTTCGCGAAACCACAGAATACGTTTTACGGTACGGGTGGTCGATCTTCGTGAATGCTGTGTTCACTGCATCGCGATCAGTAGGGCGGCCGACACGGCTTCCTAAGGATAAAGGATAAATGCCTATAGGGGTCTCCCAATATACGCGACGGTACGCGGGAGCACAAGTCCGTATTAGTGCCACCGACTCTCAGGAGGAATCACCCACCTTCGTAGAGATCGACAGTCACTATGTTTAACGACGCCGGAACACGTCTCTACCTAGACCTCTAGATGTTTGCGTTATGTTACAAAGCGTTGTTATGTAAATTGAGTTTATTTTAATGTTGATCTTGCTTAACAGTTTGCCTTTCAGGGTCGCCACGAGATGTATATATACAACTTCCTATATGCAATCTAAGATGAGAAGCAAATCTTTTCAATCTTTCAACTTTGAAAACCTTAATCTACTGAGGGAAAAGAAAAACATTATCTTTCCACACAGAGCACCAAGCACAAACTAATGCACTTTCTCCTAGATCAGTCACGCAAACTTATCAAAATATGAAAATGCAAGATGCATGTATTTCTTTTATTTTCCCTTAATGTTGATGTAGACAAAAAGGAAATTGTCGTATAATTTTCGAATTCAATTTGAAGCGTAAACAAACAAGTTTTGTCTAAAATGAAAAGACGCTTTACAAGCACTTGTTTTGACACTAAAAATGTATGAATTCAAACCATAAAATGAAAAACAAACAAACTCAAACAGCCATGAACAGTAATAAAACTAGCTCTTAAGATCACAAAGACACTTTTACAGTTCAGGATCTAAGAGGTCACAGCTATACTGGTTTGCTTTTCACAATGGGAAACTGTAACTGAAACAAGAAATACTGAAAGAACAATCACAGTTTCATCACACAACTGAGGCGGAATAATGTCAAGGAAAGTTGGTTTACAGCAAGTACAATGACCAGCAATCAGCAGCAAAAAATCAGTGAAAACAGGGCTAAGACACAGTGGAAAACCTCTGGAAGACACTGGCTAACAGGTCCAGCGCAGGCTCTGGTCTGTCAAATTGACTTTCAGCGCAGTTCCCGAAGGGAGTACCTGCGCTGTAATGCAGACTGCCTGTGGACAGCCTGCTCTGGGACACGAGAGTTGCGTTTACAAGGATTTCCGGGTCATAAAAAGCTCAAAAATGCACTGTTTTTGCTGAAATAAAAAGCTATAGGTCAAGTACAGGCTAAGGGATGATCAAGAGGATGAAAAGCTATCACAAAGAGTACAAGAGTCTTTTGTAGATCAGCTCTTCAAATCATGAATCTGCTCAGTAAATGAGCAAGAGTAGCAGTCCCTCTACTTCGCTTTTGATATAGTCAAAAGCTTTTCGATTTGGTACTCTTTGGTTCAGGAAATGAATAGCAAAGATACTACAAACACCAACAAGATACTAGGCTCCCCAGCGGAGTCGCCAGTTTGTTGTGGGGAAAAGTATCCGACTCGGATGACCCTATCCCTACTCTAAAGGTGACAGTCTTTAGCAACAACTGAAAGTAAAGCTTTAATGTTTTCCTTTATGAAAGTACAGAGAGAAGGAAGAAAAGATTAACCGACCTGGTGTCTTTCGCTTTGTCGATCCTTATCCTCTCTCTTTGTCTCTTGTTCCCAGCTCCTTGCTCTCTCTGCCGGTCCAGCTACACACAGATCCTGCACAAACAAGAGAGGAAACTACAAGATACAAGTACTCATAACTGATACATGGATTAGAGTGAATCAAATATACAAGTAAATACAATACATCAATGCAATACAAGTATATAGGAGAACATTCAAAGCTTTATTGATAAAAGTAACAGGGTTCTGAGAAGGTTACAACCATCAATGGCTCCAATCCAGCAGCACCTCCCCAGCAGCAAGAAGTCTCCTCTTCACCTCTAGTAAAACAATCACCCAATAGCTCTAACTGTAAACCAACAGCACCTCCTTGCTTTGCACAAAATTCCCGCCTCCTTAGACCTCATAGAAGAGCTCTATATATAGGAGAGAAGAAGAAAGGATGAGTCAGCTTGAGACTGACATAAAGCTGCCTTGTGTCCTCTCCCTCTTCAGTTAAACTTCAGTTCTTGAGTCCACTTGGAGATCCTTGCTTACACATGGAGATCAAGTACCTCTTACTCATCACAGGGCGAATCCCATGAACCAAGTGTCAGTTTGGAAGCTTCCTGGGCAATTGACACCTTGCAGAATGACTGTGCCACTTGGCCAATCTCGCCCAGCGCAGGTAGCCTTCATTAGATTTGACTTTCAGCGCAGGTACAAGGAGGAGCAGTTGCATTCCAGCGCAGATGCTCAGTGGAGCAGCTGACATGATCCAAAAATAGCCTGTTTTTGAGTGTTTTCAGGTGGAGAACTGATGGGAAGTGCTGTGGTTTGCTGACCTTGCTCTTTTAGGGGTAAGAACAACATGTTTAGGGACTGAGGATCCCTGTAATTATTGACATTCCATGCTCCATGCTGCGAGGCACAAAAATGTCTATAACAATGCCCCCTTTCCCACTCATGGTGTCTTAGCCCCCAATCTCCCTTGTCTAACGTAATATGCATCGTACCAATGTAATTTACTAACATGAGTGTGATTTCATATTACATTGATATGCTTGCTATCCTTTCAACACATAATCTCTCCCACCTAAAAACTACACGAGCACTCTACCCCAAAACATATATACATAGGCACATAGGTTAGCTCACTAGCCTAATTTCAATCTGTACAAATAAATAAAGGGGGGTCACTTGGGGTATTACTCTCAACCCCTTGATGAAGTTCTACATGTTGAGAGCATTCGAATAATGGAAAGGTCACTTAATTAGAGTTCATATGAGGAGGTTATGCCTCACACAAGGTAACCTCTCATATTCACCATTGTTACAATGAATGGATGCCACATTAACACCCCTTACCACACGTGCACTTTTAAGAATATTCTATAGTGTCCAAAATTGTTCAAAATTGTAACCCTAATCAGAAGTTAAGGCATGCAAGAACACTAAACCAAGCCCTAGATGATTATCAGGATAAGTTCAACACTACACCACTACAAAACAAACAATTTACATTATTATTATGTTGATTTACTATTCCATATTTGAACAATGCAAGGGACTAAGATTGTTGTCTCTATGACAAACCTAGAGTCCACTGAAAATGTCCAACACAAGTCCAATGGAGTGTAGTTCATAAATGTATCTAACCTTCTAGGAGAAAGGAAGTCTCCTTAGATTCATGCTTGATAGTTTCATGTAACTAAGGTGTAGAGTGTTTAAGATTTAGCGCAATTGCATTTCTTTACTCATCCTTTAATTTCATCCCATTAACTT
This sequence comes from Pinus tabuliformis, assembly GCA_031772625.1. Lineage (NCBI taxonomy): Eukaryota > Viridiplantae > Streptophyta > Pinopsida > Pinales > Pinaceae > Pinus > Pinus tabuliformis. The sequence continues at coordinate 159,151,424 of CM062809.1, read as the reverse complement.
AACAATGTTCACAACATTTAGATCAATTGCAAGCACATACAAATCATTTAGGTATGACATGAAGGAAAACTCATAAGCATAATTATTATCCACCATATTATTATTATGAATGATATTACATAACTCTAATGCAAAACTCAAGGTAAATTGTATGACTCTCAACTCTTGTCTCTTCACTTGAAAACTTCAACAATTCTCTCATAATCACATTGTAGGGCTTATATATATATATATATAGGAAACTAATTTGGATACAAAATATTCTAGAATGTATTAGGGAATCTCCTGGAAAGTTGAGGTCTAAAATGGATCTAATAAATAAAACAATAAAACAATAGTTAAAATAATAAAATAAGATCTATGAATTTTTAAAGAAAATGGAAGAACACTTTTTTTTAATAATATTTTCAACTTATCTCCTTATAGTTTACTTAAATCTGATTTTGATGTATATCCAATTTATCTCATTATAGTTTTTTCAAATGTATGTAGAGTGGGTACTCATTGATGTGAAATTCAATTGGCTACACTTAAAATTTGAGTAAAACTATAAGGAAATAAGTCAAAAATATGATTAAAAATGTACTTTTCCCTCTCTCCAAAAATATTTACCTTTATGGTTAAAATCATCATCTTGAATCCTACTTTTTCTTTCAAAGTTGGTTTTGATAGTATATTTCTTACTTTGAACCCAATTTTTAGCATCAAAATTCCCTTAATGTGTAACCCACTCCTACAAAAAGTATAAAAGAATATGTGTCTTTAGAGATATGCATAGAGGATAAGGGGAATTAGGTGTAAAGGATGTATAAAGTGACCCCTCAACCTCCACAAAATTGGGTTTCTATGCTTTCTGGGATTTTTGAAATGCACCTTTTTTTAAACTCTGCACAACACCAATGCTTAGTCAAAACGAGCACACCAAATCCATGTCCATACCTTCCAACACATCCTAAGTTGGGTTTTATGGCTCATTTCGTAAACAAGGGCTCCAGTATAATTTCTCTGATTGTTGCATCCCTAAACTTAGTAAATACATCCCAAATTAAGGTCCACCTCTAACAAACATCTTGGATTCTCGGGGAATTGTCAATTGCTAATTATGCTATTAATTCCTCTATAGAAAGCATTAGTTGCATCAATGCCTTAAGCTTGACCTTGACATTTTGTTTCATCTTCTTAGTCGTGTTGAACTTTTCTTATGAGGTTTCACACAAATTTCCCTAATTTCTTCTTCTCATCCTAAGGAACACTCTTCCTTACTAATATACACTCAGTTTCTTCCATCTTATCATTTGAAACATCTAATGATCTTAGAATATTTTTTTCATATATTTGCTTGATTTGCTAATGTTTTTTCTATTAAATACCACTATGATATCCTCGTGCCTCTAAAATTGCATACATAAATTGTGGCATTTCAACCTTAATTTTCAAATTTATCAATTTGTACTTGATCTTTAGTGATGATATATGTTGCAAGTCATATATATTTATCCTATAGCTAGCATTGACTATAACATATTGGAAATTCAAAGAAAAGTGTTGATATTTCCCTAAAGTAATTGACAACAACTTAAAATAACTACTAGCTAGTTATGAGGGACTCACCTATTTGTTTAGTTGATTAGATACAAACTTCACAAATTGTCATTAATCTAATCTTGTTTACTTCTTCTTGAATTTTCAAACCTACACACAATGAAAAAAACAACCTTTCCAAAATAATTAGAAACAACAAAAGAAATACAAAATAACTTCTCTAACTAACTTATGTCCTGAGAGTTAGGACTGATAGCTTTGCTATGTAGTGCCAATTTTCTAAGGTTAGAGGAAAGCATGGTCTGTTGGTCTGTGCCCAAAAGAAAGCTCACAATTGTTCATTCCTCCTTTTTCTTCCACCCCGCTTCCTCTCCGCCACCTCCATTCCTCTATTTTCCTCCTAAAAACCGATAAATTAACCCCTTTGGCCTTAGCCCCAAGCGCCAAAGGCCCAAGCCATCATAAAACCCTTCCATACACCCTCGCGCGCTTGCTAAAACCTTTCATCGTTTCCCTGCCATTGATTTCCTCCTGTAGATCCAACGGCTCCCGTCGCGCCCGATAAAGTGACCCGCTCGACCATCCCCAACCATCTGATCATCTCCACCGAGATCTAACGGCCTTCGCTCTCCTCACACCCACAACTCGATCAAAGGTTGGCATGCAATGAGAGCAGTGTTTCTCTCTCATCCACTGCTACGTGTCGATTGCTGAGTGGAATTGCGCGACTCTCAGCCTTTACCCCTTAGGGCCCGTAAGCGATGTGATAGAAACCATTACCGCCCATCCAAACCACCCACGTTCGTTAGCACCCGCGCAGCTTCGTCGCCCGATCACCGTCCGATCTGCCTGTTGAAGATCCGATGGCCATATTTCATCCCCCTCTCACCTCAGTCGATAGCCTCCACCGAGCCATCTCCGTCGTCCATCTCCACTCGCCCATGCAGTCCACGTCCTTTGACCACTCCGCTCGCTCGAAGGAGGAAGGTAACCAGCTTTCCAGTACCAATCATAGTTAGACCCCAACCACCGTGTTTAACAGACAGTATGGCTAGGGAAGAAAAGTACAGAGCATGACCCTGTAACTGCATTTATCAGTTATGGAAATTCACTGGTACAAGCACTCCAACTGCCTAAGAGGACAACACAACATCTGATCAGATCAGATTCATTCATTGCAACAAAAAAACACACTGAAAGACTCCGTCAGGCAGTTAAATGCAGTTGGTGGTCAATTATGACACCTCCATACCTAAATTGGCCAAGGGCCCTTGTAATGTAAAATCTATAAATACCCAGAAGAAAGAGGTAATCAAGGTTGATGGTTGGCATTTTGATGTAAGGTTCAACTTATGGAGACTGTAGATATTTTGACACTTGCAACATCTCATCTTCATTTTCAGCTAATACAAGCTTCTTTTGCTGTTAACTGCTCACTTTCCATTTTCCTCTGTTCTAAGCTATGCCTGATATGTTTTGTTCTTGAGCTCTTGATATTTAGCATTAGAATAGCATTCATCCTATCTCTGTGTTAAAATATTGTATGCATCATTGAATAGGTGGTCCATGTTTCTTTCTATCTAATGCAGGAGAGCTACCATCTTGTCTTTGTATTAGTAGATTAGATTTACATACTTCTTTACTAGTTGCAACCGGCCATCACATGGTCTTGTGCATCTGCTGGTGTGGTCAGTATTCTCCATATTCACCCAATCTCTAAATTGTGAGTATTTGGTGGTCTAAAGCCTTGTAGTCTGGGGGTGTTCACACATGTCTGGAGTGAAACAAAGTAGAAGTGGTTACTGGCTTGGACAAGCATCATTCATTCCATTCATCCATTGCAACAATAGTTGAATTTATATTTTACCAGGCATCTCCTAGCTACAACCTAGGAGAGTTTCTTGGAATCCTAACATAATTGGCGCCATTGCCGAGGAGAGGAGATTGAAGCTCAGCTTCCCTGGGAAAACGACACAGATACAACTTTGATGATAGACAAAGTCTGGACATATTTTTGGTTGTAATCATCTATCTGGCAACTCTACTGGAGGACCAACCTTTAGCGACTCCACATTACAGTTCTGGCTCAGTTTGTGAGGCATACCCAGAGAAATCCTCAGAAATCACCAGTTGACCCAGTGGCTGACCCTGAGAAGATTGTTAAGCAGTGAAAGACTTCACAGAAAGGAGCATCAGGATCAGGCAAGCCTAAACAATCTTATGTATCTCTGCAAGAGAGGCTTGTGACTGAGCATGTCTATTTTGAAGATATAGAGCCTAGAATTACTAGTGAAGAAATAATCCTAGAGATTCATAAATCTCCTTGTTAATAAGTTCCCCTTTGGATCTCAGTCCAAAGAAAACCTCCCCTATAGTCCATCATATTCCTTTATCCTTGTCAGTCATTGCTCAGCTCCCTACCTTTCAAACTGCCAGTACTCTTCCATCTACCCCAGTCATGGCAGGCCCACAAGCTCCTACTAAGATGGAGAGAATCATAGCTACTAGGTATGGACCCTTGGTCCTTCCTATCCCTTTGAATGCCATGCCTGTAGGAGAATACCAAAAATACATGCCTAAGTTCACTGGTACAGAGGGGATAACAGTTGAAGAGCACCTTGATTCTTTTTATAGTTATGCTGATAACCTAGATATCAGTGAAGATGATGTGTGGATGAGAGTATTTTTCCAAAGCCTTGATGGAGAAGCTAGAAAGTTGTTCAGAGAGCTGACCCCTAGGTCTATAGCAGACATTGAAGCATTAGATGATGTGTTCTTAAAGCATTGGGGAGATAAGAAAGATCTGTTATACTACCATACTGAGTTTGGCAACCTCAAAAGGGAAAATGGGGAAACATTGTCTAACTTTAATAAAAGATTCAACTGTATGTATAGAAAAATACCAGCTGAAGTGAAGCCTACCCCACCGAGTCTACAAAATTCACCTATGCTAATGCTATTAAGGGAAAGAAGATGTGCTACTCTGGCTGAAATGCAAGATGCAACCTTAGAGGTGGAATCTAATATCATGGCTGCAGAGAAACTCAAAGGTCATGCTGATAGAAGGAGGCAGAGAGGTGAAGCTTCCTCCTCTTCTTCATCTTCAGAGCCTAAATTAGATAAAATGACTAAGATGATAAATTCATTGGCTGTTGAGATATCCAAGCTGAAGGTTGAGCAGAGTTCTGGGAAGGCAAGGTTGCCTAGCACATTTGCTCCCAGAAATCCAAATCCATTCAGAAGAACGAATGAACAATTGAAAATCATTCAAAGGGGCAAAGAGGCCAGTGAAGAACAAAGGGTTAAGGCTCCTTTCCAAAACATATTCATGGAGGAGGAGCAGTTTGATGAAGAGGATGAGATTCACTGTATGGAAGACAAGGGCAGTGCTGCCTTTTTGACATTAGTTGCCTATGAAGAGTCATTACTCAAAGACCAGACCAGCCAAGAGTGGGACAAAGAAGTTATTCTACAAACTGAAGACCAGCAAAGATACAACCTGAGTTCAAGAACAAGCAATGCCAAAGAGAACCCTACCCAAAGAGTTGCTATCCCTACAGAGCAGTAGAGCAACAAGCAGAAAAAGCCAGCAGCTGACCCAATTATCCTCAAAGCGCCAGCTCAAGAGGTAAGAGGCCCTGACAAGTCCCCTTCCCCTTTCAGTTTTGAATCAAAAGTCCAAAAGTTAAAAATATTTGTACCTCTGATAGAACTTGCAAAGAGTGAGGTCTTTAGAAAGCCTATCCTTGATGCGCTTGAGATAAAAGCCTCACAAGCCCCCAAGGACTATGTGAATTTACAAGATGATAAGCCTGTAGTTGTGCTTAGCCCAATTACTGAACCCTCTGATAATAGCTCGCCATCATTTTATGTCTCCTTGACCATTCATGACAAAACCCTCCACAACGATCTACTGGACATAGGAGCCAGCCATAATCTGATGCCCAAAGCTGTCATGGAAGAGTTAGGCCTTGATATCACAAGACCTTATCATGACTTATTTTCCTTTGATTCAAGGAAGGTGAAATGTTTGGGATTAATCAAAGACTTGGCTATCACCCTAACTCAGCTGCCCATGAAGAGCATGATAATGGATATTGTGGTAGCAGATGTCCCCCCTATGTTTGTCATGCTACTTTCTAGAGGGTGGATTAAGAGGTTGGGTAGGACATTACAAAATGACTTATCTTATGCCACTGTCCTAGTTTTTGGAGGGGAAATCAAAAGACTGTACAGGGAAGCCTAGATGGCCTACATCATCCGTGATGAGAAGAATCCCACCAATCATCCTATCTATGCCATGGACACTAATTTTGGAGCATGTATTCTCCAAATTGAAGAATCTCAGAAGGCCTTGGTTCAACTCAAGAAACCAGTAGACCAGGCCATCAAAGAGCAAGGAAATCAGGTTTGGGATATGTTCTTTGATGGATCATGTTCAAGGGAAACTGCAGGAGCAGGAGTGGTGCTACTGTCTCCAAAACAAGAAAGCACACATCTATCTTTTAAGCTGACTTTTCAGGTCACCAAAAATATAGCAAAGTGTGAGGCTCTGATATTGGGCTTAAACGCTGCCAAAGACAGAGGAGTCATAGACATAAAGGTGTTCGGAGATGCTAATATCATCATTTAGCAAGTGAACAAAACATTCCAAGCAAGGCAACCAAGGCTGAAAGCATACAGAGACGAGGTATGGAGACTCAAAGACTCCTTTGATAGTTTTTGTATCTCATATATTCCTAGAGTCAAAAATTAGCTTGTTGATTCCCTTGCTGTGTCTACTAGCATGTTTATCTCTCCCATGCCTCCCAGACTGGTTTATGAAGTCCAAATAAAGTATAGACCATCCTTGTCTGATAATGTCCAGAACTAGAATTTTTTTGAGGAGGATGATGAATTGAATAGGTTTCTACAAGTCATTGATGAATTTTCTGAAATGCAAATTGATCAAGAGAATGAAACCTTGGAGGAAAGCCCTCAACCCAAGCTAAAGAATAAAATTGGCCAAGACAGTATTATACAACTGCCTAGCATTTACATACCTAAAGTGTTAGTCCTTCTAGAGAAATTTTTTGACCAGAATGATGTGCCTCATAAGATTGCCCAAAAAGAAGATCAGTCTGCAGTCCATAAGCATAACATAGGGAATACAGATCATCCAAAGTATATAAATCTGTCCACCCATTTGTTTGCTACCCAAAGTTCTGAATATTTCACCTTGATGAAGCAGTTTGCTGATGTCTTTGCCTAGGAATACAGTGAACTCAAAACTTATGACAAAAAGACCATCCAACATAAGATCCCATTGGAAAAAGACACCATTCCTTTCAAGTAGAAACTGAGACCCATTAATCCTCTTCTCCTTCCTTTGATTGAAAAGGAAATTAAGAAGTTGTTGGCTGCCAAAATCATAGCCCCCATGAGATATTCAAAGTGGGTAGCTAACTTTGTTATGAAACCAACTCACAAAAAGATAGAAAAGATAGATCAATGCCTTAGAATTCAGCCTCTTCAAGGGGGCAACCTCCTTTACATTACACAAATGAATGATTCTTTGATTATTCAAATGACAAAACCTCCTTTCTCTATATAGGAGTCTAAGGAGTCACAATATAACCCAGCCGACCTAACAATAATAATATAAAGGCACAAAAATAACAATAGAGGGATTCTATGGGGCACAGTAATAACAATATGGGGACAATAGGGGCACAACAATATTAATAAGGGATATAACTACAATAATAATGGGGTAATCACTAGTATTATAGGGACCTAACATGCCCCTCTCCTTCAAAAAAGTGTTGTCCTCAACTCTTGAGTAGTTCTGGATTCTTCTGTATAAAATTCTCATCCTCCCATGTGGAATCTTCAGCGGATAAGTTCTTCCAGTTGATGAGATACTCCGAAATTGATCAATTTCGTAGTTGTCGAGTTCTTGTTTCTGTGACTGCTTCTGGTTCCAATATAATTTTTCCTTCCTGGTCAAGTTCTGGAAATATTGTTTGAACTGGGAGCTTGTCACCTATAACCTTCTTTAAACATGAAACATGGAAAATTGGGTGCACTCGAGAAGCTGCAGGAAGCTCCAATTTGTATGCCATAGTTCCAATCTTTTGCAACACCTTGTACAGACCGTAATACTTTGGTGATAATTTATTATCCTTCTTAGCTTGCTTGAGGGACATTTATTTATATGGTTGTAGCCGCAGGAATACCCAATCACCTACATCAAAACTTCTTCTGCTGCGATGTTGATCTACCTGTTGTTTCATTCTATTCTACGCTAACATGAGGTTATCCTTTAAGAGTTGGAGGACTTGTTGTTGATGCTTGATGTGATGCTGCACTGCTTGAACCTTAGAATTTTCTCTTAAATATGATGTGATGGATGGTGGCTGATATCCATAAAGTGCCATAAATGGGGTCATTTTTGTTGTTGTATGGAAGGAAGTGTTATACCACCATTCAGCCAGAGGCAACCATTTGACCCATTGTGTCTGTATATCAGATACAAAGCAACGAAGATATCCTTCCAAACGTTTTTTTACTATCTCAATTTGCCCATCAGATTGAGGATGATAAGATGAGCTATGAGCTAACTGAATACCGAGACAAGAAAATAATTTTGTCCAAAAATTCCCAGTGAAAATGGGATCTTTGTCACTTACAATAATATTTGGGTTTCCATGTAGCTTTTGAATTGTTTCCATAAATGCAGTAGAAATTGTACTATCTTTAAATGGATGTGATAATGCACAAAAGTGTGCATACTTGGTAAGTCTGTCAACTACCACCATGATGACACTCTTTCCCTCAGACTTGGGTAAACCTGTGATAAAATCCATTAGAACCTCCTCCCAAAGCTGGCTTGGAATGGATAAAGGTTGTAATAGACCTGGGGTCTTAATTGTTTCAAGTTTATTTTGTTGGAAAACAAAACATTCTTCCACAAACTTTTCAATATCCGATTTAAGGCCATTCCAAAAAAATTCCTTCTTAACCCTGCGGTAAGTTTTTAAAAATCCTGAGTGCCCTCCTAAGGGAGAAGTGTGCAATTCCATAAAAATCTTTTGTTTGAGTTGGGAATTCTTACAGGTATAAGCGATCTTTGTACCATAACGAATCATTTTTCCATCTAAATGTATCAGATGTATTGGAATCTTGTTGTAACTTTTGAATAAATTCCCACACTTCTTCATCATTCTTCCATTCCTCCCTTGCTTCATTTATCCAATCTGGTTGGATAATAGAAATGGCACACAACAATGCTTCCACATCCTCATCCTTTCTTGAGAGTGCATCTGCCACCACATTTTGCTTCCCTTTTTTGTAGATGATTTCAAAGTCATAACCCAACATCTTTGTGACCCACTTTTGTTGCTCTTCAGAGGATAATCTTTGTTCTAAAAAGTATTTAAGGCTATCGTGATCCATTTTTACCTTGAAGTGTCTTCCCATTAGGTAGGGTCGCCATTTCTTAAGTGCATGTAGTATTGCAAACATTTCCTTCTCATAAATGGCTTTGTGTAAAAAACTCATAAATGGCTTTGTGTAAAAAATTTCCCTTGATTCGACGACTTTCAAAAGCAATGGTCTTTCATCTTGCATTAAAACAACACCAATTCCATTTCCTGAAGCATCACATTCCACAATAAAGGTTTTTGTGAAGTTCGTTGTAGCTAAGACCAATGCTTGGGACATTTCCTCTTTAAGATATTCGAAGGCCTTTGTTGCTTCTGGAGTCCATGAAAATGCATCTTTCTTCAATAATGTTGTTAGAGGTGCTGCTATTCTCCCATAATTTTTAACAAACTTGTGATAATACCCTGTCAACCCGAGAAATCCTCGCAGATGCTTTATGGATGTGGGGATTTTCCATTCCTTAATGGCTTTAATTTTGCTAGGGTCTACCTTAACTCCTTCATGAGATACAATATGACCCAGATATTCCACCTCTTGTACTCCAAAGAAACATTTGGATCTTTTTGCATATAATTGTTTCTCCTCTAATAGTTGTAGCACCCTATCAACATGTTCAACATGATCCTTCCAAGACTTGCTGTAGATTAGTATATCATCAAACCTTGAAATGTAGAAGGTGCATTGGTAAGGCCAAAAGGCATGACCAAAAATTCATAATGACCCTCATGAGTTCTAAATGTTGTTTTCAGAATGTCTTCAGTGTTCATTCTGATTTGATGATATCCTGAACGAAGATCCAACTTGGTGAAGTAAATTGATCCATGCAATTCATCTAGTAATTCATCAATGACAGGAATGGGAAACTTATCTTTAATAGTGAGCTTGTTGAGCTCCCTATAATCCGGACACATGCGCCATGATCCATCCTTCTTGTGCACCAATACTGCTTTAGCAGAGAAAGAATTTTGACTAGGTTGAATTATACTAGCCTCTAGCATTTCTGCAACCATACGTTCAATTTCACTCTTTTGGGCATAGGGATATCTGTACGACCTGATGTTTGGAGGAACACTTCCTGGAATCAGAGGAATAGCATGATCATGATCACGAATAGGTGGGAGACCTTTGGGAGTCTCAAATACCTTGGAATGATTGTCCAATACTTTTTGGAGATCTGGAGAAATAGACGATTTCGATGTGGAAACATCTAGCGAACATAATTGTGAAATTACACCTCTTTGTTCCTTTTTTAGAAGTTTTTTCATACTGTTAGAGCTGATTATCTTTCCCGGTTTCCCTACAATACCCCTTAATTCAACTTCCTTTCCTTCCACATAACATTTCATGAAAAGTTCTTGAAAATTAAAAGCTATTGTACCCAAGGATTTTATCCATTGGACTCCTAGTACAACATCAGCACCTCCCATTGGAATGGAAAGCATTGGGCTAGTCAATACATATTCTCCCATGGATAGCTTGATATTATGTCACTTTCTAGAGCAATTTATTGTTCCTCCATTTGCAACCATCACTTGACACTTTGGTGCTGGATATAGGAAGCAATTCAATTCTTTTGCTACCTTACAATGAATAAAATTGTGGGTGCTTCTTGAATCCATCAATACTATTACCTTTTTCTTCTTGATTTGTCCTTCTATCTTGATGGTTTTAGGAGTGGTAATTCCCACCAATGCATTACAAGATATGGTCAGATTCATTTCTTCTTTATCTAGGCTTTGTTCCTGGAGTATCTCCTCTTCTTTTGACCTTTCTTGCTCCTTTTCTTCTTCCTCTTCACAATGTATGTAGAATAATTTCTTCTCAGCACACTTATGACCTTTAGTGTATTTGCTATCACAACTATAACAAATCCCTTTTGCTCTTTTTTCTTCAAATTGTTGTGGTGTCAACCTTATAGGTTGTGGAAGACTAGGGGCAACAAAACTTCCATCTTTATAGTTGTGAGTGGTATGCTTCCTGGTTGCCATAATTTTGCTTTCCATTTTTCTTGCTAACCTGAATGCCTTCTCTAATGAATCAGGTTCCCAAAGGCGAACATCATGTTGGATATTATCCTTTAAAGTCCCTATGAACACATCAATCCTATGCTCCCCTGGAATATTTTTTACCCTTATGTTCAATTTTTGGAACTCTTCAATGTACTCCATTATTGAACCCTTTTGTTTGAGACTTATGAATTGGCTAAAAAAAGTGTTTCTTTTTGTATCCTCATAATGTGTTGTCAATTCTTCCGTAAAAATTGCCCAAGTGATAATTTGTTTACGAGAGAAAAGCCATTGATACCATACAAACTGATTTTGTTCCAACTATAAAGTTGTAATATGTACCTTTCGTGTGTTTTGCACATTATTGAGATCGAAAAATTGCTCCATCTGTAATATCCAAGTTGCGGGATCCTTTCCATCAAACTTCCTCATATCTATTTTTGGAATATGGTGGGTCTTTGATCCAACATTAGAGTCTATGAAATCATGATTAACATTTCTTTTGTTTGCATCATGAGTTTCCTTTACTACCCTTTCACCATTTGTAAGTATTTCTTGTAGAAAATTTGTCAAATTTGTCTTCAAATCTGCCATGTCTGTCTTCAAATATACCATGTCTTTCTTCAAATCTATCTTCAAATCGTCCATCTTTGCTTCCACACCATTCATCTTAGCTTCCACGCCCTTTATCTTAGATTCCACGCCATTTATCTTAGCTTCTGTTAGCTTTTGTGAGAGCGACATTTGTTGCACTTGGTCTTGTAATTTTGATATATCATGTAGCATTTCTTCATCTTCTTCATGAGTCATGCTAGAGCTTTCAGGTTGCTTACTAGGTGTTTGCATTTTCTTTCCTCGGGGCATCAGTTACTTATAATAATAATCTACTATGCCCTTTGAATTCCTTCAAAATATTTTTTCAAACCAAGCTTAAGCAAAAATTTAAAAAAATCTACACACCTTTTTTCACTTTGTAGGAGCTCGATATTGCCTCTAATGTATCTCTGTAATTTCGGATCATCCAATTTTGAAATTATGACCTGCATTAGCCCTCTGTGTCCTCTTTCCAATGCCACCAGTCTGATCCAAATTGGATTCTCCAAGGAATATTTATGCCAAATCTCCCACAGTGACCTGATTATAGACTAGTTCTGTAGAGCGAACTTGTACGACATGCCACGTGTCCTGTTTCGACCTTGGCTCTAAAAAATATACACAAGAAACTATAGTCATTCCTCTTTCTGTACCTTCTTACAAAACTTCAATCTGATGCTCAGAGAGAAATTTATGACGATTTTCCCCAGGTCACCTGTTTGGAATGTAATTCAGGAGTCTGCAAAAAGACCAACTTCCTTAGATCATATATCCGCAAATATAGCGCGAAAAGCTCTGAAATTTGGACCCAAGGTTTAGTGCGATTTCATCTAAAATGGTTTTTTTTTTTTTTTTTCCTTCTGAAATGTCGCAGAAAAAAGTTATAGCGAAAATGCCACGATGACCTATTTGGAGCAGCGAAACCCTAGAATCCAAAGCTCTGATACCAAATGTTATGAAACCAGCTCACAAAAAGATAGAAAAGATAGATCAACGCCTTAGAATTCAGCCTCTTCGAGGGGGCAACCTCCTTTACATTACACAAATGAATGATTCTTTGATTATTCAAATGAAAAAACATCATTTCTATATATAGGAGTCTAAGGAGTCACAATAGAACCCAGCCGACCTAACAATAATAATATAAAGGCACAAAAATAACAATAGAGGGATTCTATGGGGCACAGTAATAAAAATATGGGGACAATAGGGGCACAACAATATTAATAAGGGATATAACTACAATAATAATCGGGTAATCACTAGTATTATAGGGACCTAACAAACTTGGTAGTGGTAAGGAAGAAAAGTGGAGAAATCAGGCCCTGCATTGATTTCAGGAACCTGAACAAATGCTCTAAGAAAGACAATTATCCTCTGCCCAAGATGGAGCATTTATAGCAGAAAGTCTCAGGAGCCAAAGTGATCTCTTTCCTGGATGGATTTTCAGGATATAACCAAGTTTCTGTACATCCAAATGACCAAGAAAAGACTACTTTCACCACTTCTTGGGGCACTTTCATGTACTCTAATATGCCTTTTGGGTTGATGAACATTGGAGCCACCTTTCAGAGAGCTATGGATATAGCATTTGTGGGAGAGAAGGATAAATTTGTCCTTGTCTACCTGGATGATATAACAGTATACTCCAGCAACCATCAAGATCATTTACAACGTTTGAAGAAAGTGTTTCTGAAGTGCAGAAAGTTTGGGATATCAGTGAAACCTAAGAAGTCATAGTTTGCTTTAGAGGAAGGCAAGCTGCTAGGACACATTGTTTCTGCTGCAGGTATCAAAATTGACCCAGAAAGAGTAAAATCAATACAGACCTTGTCTGTCCCAAGGTCAAAAAAGGACATCCAATACTTTCTGGGCAAAATAAATTTTGTGAGGAGGTTTATTCCTAACTTTGCAAAACTGGTAAAGCATATCACCTCCATGCTGAAAAAGGGATCAAAGATCAAATGGACTAATGCAACAAGAAGACCTTTTGAATCCATCAAAAGAGCCATTATGGAAGCTCCCACTTTGATCAGCCCAGGCTATAGCAAGGAGTTCCATATTTTCTCCTTTGCCTCAGGCGACACCCTAGCAGCAGTCTTATTGTAGAAAGATGATGAAGGTTCAGAGCATCTAGTGGCATTCTTTAGCAAAACCTTAAGGGATGCTGAACTAAGGTACAATATCATTGATAAGCAGGCTTATGCTCTTATCAAATCCCTGAAAGCTTTCAGGATATACATTCTCCACTCCAAGGTAATCGCATGTGTGCCCTCTACTTCAGTAAAAGATGTCCTAATGCAGGCATATGTTGATGGAAGGAGGGCTAAATGGATTGCAAAGCTTATTGAGTTCAACATAGAATTAAATCCCACCAAACTGATCAAAGGTCAAAGGCCTTGCCAAGCTAATGGTTGAAGAAAACTACAGGATGCTGGACATGAATTGGATAGGCACAAGCTCAGATGACAGACAGACAAGGGAAGAAACAGCTGAACCAGGGCAGAACCAGTCATTGGTAGATAATCTAGCTTCTTGTGAATGGTATTATACAACAGCTCAATTCTTGCTAAAGCTAGAAGTTCCTCCAGGCCTTAGTTCAAGTCAAGCCAGAACTATTAAGCTCAGAGCAGCCAAGTCTTGCATTCAAGAAAACCTGCTCTATTGGAGGGATCCATCTGGAATTCTTCTAAGATGTCTGGACAAAGAACATTCCAGCATCTGTGGAGGACATCACTATTGGAAAACCATAGCCCACAAGATTCTCAGAGCTAGGTATTATTGGCCCACGCTATTTTCTAATGTCCTCTCATTTGTAAAATCTTGTGATAGATGCCAGAGGTTTGAAGGAAAACAACAGCTGAAGTCTTTTCCCTTGAATCCAATTCATGCCAGTGGTCCTTTCCAACAATGGGGTTCAGATTTAATAGGGGAAATTAATCCACATTCCAGTGGCCAACACAGATGGATCTTAGTAGCCACTAACTACTTCACTAAATGGATTGAGGCCATCCCTACTAGGAAAGCTGATCACCATGTGGTCATGAAGTTCTTAACAGAAAACATCTTCACCAAGTTTGGCTGCCCACACAAATTGGTTACAGATAATGCAACAGCCTTCAAGGAAAAAGAGTTGGTGGATATGTGTGACTCAATGGGCATTAAGCTGGTGCATTCCACCTCATATTACCCTCAAGGTAATGGCCTAGCAAAATCATCCAATAAGAGCCTAATAAGGATAATTAAAAAGCTGCTGGAAGACAACAAAAGGAACTGGGATTCCAAGCTCAAGTATGCATTGTGGGCTGACAGAGTGACCACCAAGAAATCCACAGGGAATTCTCCATTCAAGCTAGTATATGGCACTGAGGCCATATTCCCAATTCAATTGACCCTCCCTATGGATAAGTTCTTGCAGGAAGAGCAGAATGAGGAAGATGACATGGCAAAAAGGATTACTGACTTGGCAGAAGTTCACCAGATCAGGGATCAGCTGATTGAAAGGTCTGCAGCACATCAAAAGAGAGTCAAGGAAGCCTTTGACAGAAAGGCAAAGATGGACAATTTTCAGATTGGAGACTGGTGCTCAAATGGGATGCACTAAAGGAAAAGAAAGGAAACCATGGGAAGTTCTATGCTCTGTGGACTGGACCTTTTATTATCACTCAGATCCAGGGGAACAAAACCTTCATGTTGTAGAGTATGGAAGGAGAGACAGTTTTTGATGGCCTAGTCAATGGGCGATTCTTGAAATTTTATGTTGTTTAAGGTTTTCAAGCCTTAATGTTGTAAATATGTTATTTTTACCAGGCTTTAGTGTGGGTTTAATTAGACTCCATGCCCAATGGAACACTAGGGAATGTTGCTGATCTTGTTTTTGTAGGAAAGGCAGTGGCCTACAGTTCTTGAGACCTCACAGTGAGGATCTCGTCCCCAGACGAAGCAAGTGTTAGCTCTGCTATGTAGCGCCGATTTTCTAAGGTCAGAGGAAAGCATGGTATGTTGGTTTGTGCCTAAAAGAAAGCTCACAATTGGTCATTCCTCCTTTTTCTTCCACCCCGCTTCCTCTCTGCCACCTCCATTCCTCTCCTTTTCTCCTAAAAACTGACAAATTAACCCCTTTGGCCTTAGCCCCAAGCGCCAAAGGCCCAAGCCCTCATAAAACCCTTCCATACGCCCTTGCGTGCTTGCTAAAACCTTTCATCGTTTCCCCGTCGTTGATTTCCTCCCGCAGATTCGACGGCTCTCTTCACACCTGATAAAGCGACCCGCTCGACCATACCCAATCGTCTGATCATCTCCGCCTAGATCTAACGGCCTTGGCTCTCCTTGCGCCCACAACTCGATCAAATGTTAGCGCGCAATGAGAGTGGTTTTTCTCTCTCATCCACTGCTACGTGTCAATCGCTGAGTGGAATCGCACGACTCTCAGCCTTTACCGCTTAGGGCCCATAAGCGGTGCGATAGAAACCATTACCGCTCATCCAAACCGCCCACGCTTTTTATCGCCCGTGCAGCTCTGCCGCCCGATCACTGTCCATTTTGCCCGCTGAAGATCTGACGGTCATATTTCATCTCGCTCTCACCTCGGCTGATAGCCTCCATCGAGCCATCCCCACCATCCATTTCCCCGATCCGATGGATATTCTCACCGCTCAGCCAAATCGTCCACTCACCTATGCAGTCCATGTCCTCTGACCACTCCGCTCGCCCGAAGGAGGAAGGTAACCAACTTGATAGTACTAGTCGCAGTCAGAACCCAACCACCATGTTTAATAGACAGTATGGCCAAGGAAGAAAAGTATAGAGCACGACCCTGTAACTGCATTTATCAGCTATGGAAATTCACTAGTACGAGCACTCCAACTGCCTAAGAGGACAACACAGCACCTGATCAAATCAGATTCATTCACTGCAGCAAAAAACATAGTCAGAGACTCCATCAGGCAATTAAATGCAGTTGATGGTCAATTATGACACCTCCATACATAAATTGGCCAAGGGCCCTTGTAATGTAAAATCTATAAATACCCAGAAGAAAGAGGTAATCAGGGTTGATGGTTGGCATTTTGATGTAAGGTTCAACTTCTGGAGACTGTAGATATTTTGACACTTGCAGCGTCTCATCTTCATTTTCAGCTAATACAAGCTTCTTTTGCTGTTAACTGCTCACTTTCCATTTTCCTCTGTTCTAAGTTGTGCCTGATATGTTGTGTTCTTGAGCTCTTGATATTTAGCATTAGAATAGCTGTCATCCTATCTCTGTGTTAAAATCTTGTATGCATCATTGAATAGGTGGTCCAGGTTTCTTTCTATCTAATGAAGGAGAGCTATCATCATGTCTTTGTATCAGTAGATTAGATTTGTAGACTTCTTTACTGGTTGCAGCCGACCATCACATGGTCTTGTGCATCTGCTGGTGTGGTCAGTATTCTCCATATTCACCCAATCTCTAAATTGTGAGTAGTTGGTGGTCTAAAGCCTTGTAGTCTGGGGGTGTTCACGCATGTCTGGAGTGAAAAAAAGTAGAAGTGGTTATTTGGCTTGGACAAGCATCATTCCTTCCATTCATCCATTGCAACAATAGTTGAATTTATATGTTACCAGGCATCTCTAAGCTACAACCTAGGAGAGTTTCTTGGAATCCTAACAAGGACCACTAATAAATATTGAAACCATATCAAAAAGATACAAATTACTTATAATTTAGGGGAGGGAAAGAAGAGATATCTCCATTTTCATTAAAATAAATAGAAATATAACAAAAAGTATACTTGAATTTGTTGTCAGCATTGTCTTGTTGATAGGAAAAACAAATCATCGTACAACATGGGATCATCTCTTGATCAAGGGATTGATTAGGCCTATACTTACGTTGGATGGTGATGTCTACCATTATGTGGACTTGGTTTCCATTGAGTAGATTTCTCCTTGAAAGGAAACTTTCATTAAAGCTCTCTTAAATCCTATATGAAAATATAATCTACTAAAACGAAATAAAACTAGTTAACCTATCTAACTCATCTTAGTTGAGAGAAATAAAATTTAAATGATAGATACTAATGATGAGTAATGAATTATTAGGTGAAAAAAATTGCATACACTTAGCATCTAAGAAAATGAAAGGAGATATGACAAAAAATTTAAGTAACAAAGCAATTTCAATTACAAAAGATGGATTATCATAAAAGATTTACGAAATAGCAAAATAATAGTCTAATTACTATACTTTTAATACCTTTTTATTGATCATGAGACTTCCAATTCCTTCATTAAGTTCTAAGTAAAGTATTATAGAATTTAGTTCTAGATTTTCAAGCCAAAGAAAACATAAATGTTTGAAGTGAAATAGATAATAGTATCACAACCGTCTTCATTCATCCATCCTCCCTGAGGTATTCAATTGTTTACTTCTTCTTGATAGAAATTCCTAAATCCAAATCCTAAAATTTCCAACCTTCATTTCTATTTATTGAAATTTCAAGAACAAAAAGCATGATAGTGTGAGTTCTTATTGCCTTTCTCTAGCCATCTATCCCTCCCTCCAAACTCTATTCCTATTTGATTTTATAATGCCATTATACACAATTTGTGATTGTTGTTTATTTCCTCCATCTCTTGGACCAAAGGCTAAGAGTATAGACCCCTCGATTTCAATGGGATTCACCATGATATTTGGTGAAACCTCATTCTCTTATCTAATCTTGTGGCACAAAAAGTTTATTTTATCATGTGCTACCTTCCACATTGAGTTGGAAGCTACCTTTCTATCAATCGAGTAGTGGTACCTTTTGATTATGTTCCATCTATTGTGATCCCATTACCTTCTTTAGATTTACATTCCTTCTCAATTTGGTTGAATGCTTTGACCATTATTATTATTGAAGAGTTCCTTGTAACCTGTGATCGAGTGATGCACAACTATTGTGCTATATCCACTATAATATCAAGCACCCTTTCTTCATGATGAACTCCTCATGACCTTCGACGACACAACTAGTTCTTTTTTTAATATAACCATGTGCTACCTTTAACCTATGAGCTCATTTTCTTTGCATCTCACTGCCTCCATAGAAAATGGAGATCATTCAACCCTACTTATCAATTTCATGGAAACCATAATAGTTATTAGAGAAAAGTAATCCTTGTGGTACCTTCAAAATGAGCTTATAGCACATTTCTCCTTCGTAACCTCATTATGGAAACCAATAAAATAGGAATACTTTTGATTTTGTTTACCCTATTTAGTGATCTCTAAAACTTTATTTTTGCTGGAAATTTTGTGACACAAACCCTCAGGAGTCCATGATCTTTGACTACCAATCTCCAACAATTTGGACACCTAGTTATACAATTTTGTGGTATATTTCTTATGATCTTGAGTTCTTATTCTAATGGGATACCTTTGTTATCAATTCATCTTTGTTGATAATTTGTAGCAAACTTATTATGCCCATAAGTGCTAACAAATTTGCCATGTGTCTTATCATATTTGGAACATGTATTCAAATCCATACAAGCTTGTATGTGATACCATCAAAAAGTTGATAAGATTGTTCATTCCCTCTTATACATGGCATCAATTTCCTCTCTTTACATGTTAGTCTCCATTTATATGCAGTGAGCCAATGATAACCCAAACAACGATCAAGTGGCATCATTCTAGAGTAATATTTATGGGTGTTATGAGCAGGTTAAATATCCTTAACAGTCCATGAGATCTCATGGATCATTTTTTAGTCTATGTAAGTGAAGACCCATACAATTGTTTAGCATGTGATCCAACATTCTTAAATTCCTCTTGGACTATGTTGACACATTGTCATGTAAACATCTCTACAATCTCAGTACATTGTCTCTAATGATATTTTTAACTTCATATGAGACATATAATATCTCTACAAACCTATTTGTTAAAGAAAAATGAGAATCAACCTTTAATAAACATCAAATGATAGCAAGGTCCTAATTTGATTTTCAAAGATTAAATACATATTTTTTCAACTTGATATTTTGTCAATGTGTTAATAATATAAATAAACATATTATTAACATATTTTTAATGATAAACTTCCCCTCAAATTGTTGATTTTTTTTTATATATATCTAATGTCTATTTATTATTTGCATGTTTGTATATTTTCAATTAAAAAAATAAAATTTTCCTTTATGGCCACAAATAATTAAATTACTAAAGTTGAATGATGGAGGGAAAACATCTAGTGATTTTCATGTATAGTCCATTATGAAGTTTCCTCGGATGAAGTAGTTTGTGCATGTGCAACTTAATTTCATAGGCCTCCATGCCTCAAACCATTCTTGTTTTATCTTAGGATAGATCATAATTATCCTAAAAAAAATATGTGAGGTGAAAATAAAATATAAAAAAAAAAATCAATATAATAAACCAAACGAGATGGTCATTTACTGAAAATGCAATTGAAAAGAAAAAATAAATTAACCAAACCATTATATGTAGGGATAGACCATATGAGTTAAGTAACCAAAGTTTTATTGATGAAAAACTATGGCATAACAAGAGAATCACTTTAATGAAATGTTGTTGGAGATAAATTTTGAAAAACAATCATCTTTCCTTTCTAGACAAGTTTATGCAAAAACAATAATTTTTGAAATTTTTGAAATTTTAGAGTAAGTTAGTGATATGTGTTGATCAAATTTAAATTGATGTAAGAGTAAATAAAACCATTTTAAATAGTCCATCATAATGCATCAAGGTGGTTTTCCCATGGCAACTAAATCACGTAATGAAATTTACATAATGATGAAGTTCTCAAATGTTAGTATTTGACCTTTAAGATCATTAAATTTACATAACGATGAAGTTCTCAAATGTTATTATTTAACATTTAAGATCATTAAATTCACATGAAGTTAAGTATACATCCAAATTGGGATTTGTTGTTATGATAATGATGTATTTAGTAAAATTGGGATTTGTTGTTATGATAATGATGTACTTTTAACTAACCTGTGTAATAGTTTGAAAATTTAATGTTTTTTTGAAATTAGGTAAAAGAATAATCATATGTGTTAATGAGCAAAATATGGTGCAATAATTTTTATTTTTATTTTTTTTTGCAAAAGTAAGTACTTTCGTAAAAAAATATTCTTTGTTTAAATTAAAAATTATTTTAGACTTTAAGCTTTGTGGTAGTTTTTTGGAGTAGCATGATCCAGATTATCCATAGTATTATGTTCATTATGTCGACGTTTTGAACCCCTTGGACCCCCTTTGGGGTTCGAAACGTCGACATAATGAACATAACACTGTGGATAATCCGGATCATGCTACTTCTAAAAATTATTTATTTATGTCTAATCCTTTAAGTGCATTCTCTTAAGATGTATACCAAATTTTATGTGAGTCTTAATCAAATTGTTCCAACTTGCTAAAAAGTTTAGCATTGCAAAAATAATATTATTCTTTTAAATAAAAGTGTAAGGCTCAATACAAATGATGCATTATTGAAATTCACACTTATCATCTCACTTCCATTATTTAACATGTATTATTTTAAGACACGGATTAACCTTCTTAAGAATTAACTTTTTGTTAAATTATTTAATCCACCAAATGGCCAATTAACTCATTTATTCACTGAAAATCAAAACATGGTTAAAGTGTCAAAGCACCATGATGACTTAATTTTAAGCAAATAGATGTATAAAACTACATAATTAATCCCAGATGAGTGTGTAAGCAATGTTGAATGATCAAAAGGACAATAGAATATAATGGTACAACCATTATGCATGTGGTAAAACAACAATTTTTCATGATGCAATAAGCTCATCACTCAAATCATAATCATTAAGCTATTTGCATTTAATGATTTCTCATTTTCATTCCAAACATGAACATAATAAAAATAGTTATCCTACCATGGATTTATTTCAATAGAATATATCACCAAGTCATAATCTCATAAAAAATAAACCATAAAGAATTTGATCCAGTGATCAAAATTTAGCTCAAAAATGAAAGTTCCCAAAATCTTTCAAAATGGGCATCAAGTAGAAGTGTTCTTCATTCTGATTCCAATGGCACTTGTTTCGCCTCAATCTGATGTCGTATGACAAAGTTATGATGTTCTGATTATTCGGCCCAACAGTGAAAAAATGTGTAGGGTTGTTCACTAGGCAGTCATATTGCTGATGTCAGCGTGCCTACTAGGTGTGTATGGACAATTCCTAGACATCCAAGTGGCAGCCCCATATAGGTGTTATTTGGCATTTTTTTATTGGTTAGTTGTGGTGGGACAATTAGAGGATGTCACGTGGCCCAACCAGATGCTCCCACGTGGCACCTCGTGGTAGGTCAAAATTTTGTTAAGGGTCAGACAGGCTTGGCAGGCTCAAACCCGCGACTTGCCTCAAATGAATGCCAAGACTTACCACTATTCCCTCAGGATGTTTCTTACCCCTCTATGACACCATCACTATTTAAGTTTTATCTTAGTGCCTTTTTGGAGGAGGGGTCAGACAGTCAGCCCCGACCCCTGATCACCTGCCATCCATAGGACCTCAACATTCGGCAGAAGGAAGCTTGTTAGAGGGGGTGGGATATAAGCCCTATCCCTTGGTCTTATTCATCTCAACAAGATCATGGCACAACACAAAATCGATGGGGAGCGGAGTATAGACCCGAGTCCTGGGCATATGGGAGCCATAGGACCAAGTGCCAAGTGTTAAGAGGGCCTTGATGGAGGGGGCGGGAGGTTAGCCCTAGCCCTTGGCCACATTGTGCCGACGTGACAACCAACTCAAGGATAAGGGGCCTAGGTTGGTGGGGGTGGGAAGTTAGCCCCGATGCCTGGTCGTATGGCCCCATGTGGCCATAATTTTCCACTCACAAGAGTATTGGGCATTTTAATAGTCCAAAATTTTGCACCTTAGACAAGCGAATTTGTCGCCTCCACAATGGAAAATAAGGTGGATTTGTAGATCTGTTAGATAATTTATCTAGTTTGTAGGACAGATAACAGAGGAAGAGGTTTCAAAACTTGGGAGAGCCATAAGAGGAAGAGTTTCTGGGATTTTGGAGCTCAAGAAGAGATGAAATAGGGGTTTTTGGATATTTTGGATCCACTGGAAACCTCTGTTTTATGATTGGAGCACATTTGAAGAGAATTTTTGCAGGTTTGTTTCCATGGGTGTCATGATCAATTAGTGTTTTGGAGCAGTTATTGAAGGTTTTTGAGCATGGAGAGGACCTTGTAGGGGTTTTCTAGCCTTCAAATGTTTACTGCAATAACTATGACTTGTATGATACAAATCATGTTTGTCTTTTCTCACTATGTCTTGTTGAGGAAAGCTCTCTTTTTGTACTTCAATGTGGAATTGTAGTACTTGTAAGCTCATGTATGCTCATTTTCATATGGAGTATTGGGTCTTTATAGGAGAACCCTTTTCTTTCTTATGATTTCATGATTAATTGTAGGTTGTCATGCTTTTTAGAGTGAGAGTTCTTTATAGGAGAACGTTTCCTTGAAGGGGAAAGTAGCCACTCATATTGTCATCAAACTATATGTACTCTTCTCCACTGAATATATAGAGGAGGCGTGAACTCCATCACCAAATTTTGTGTTGTTTCTCTTCTTGAAAGCCTTTATGAGTAAAATGATGATATGTGCTTATTTAGAAGTTCACATGTAAACTAACTCATTAACCTTGAAGAGACCTTTAAAACTTTTGTTTTCATAAGACCCATTTTTACTTGCAAAGCGTTGAAGGACAATCAATTTTTAGGAAGGAGAAGTTCTCCTCCAATTTTAGATCAATTGGTATCAGAGCTAGTTTTGACTAATTTGCAGTAATGGGAAAGAATAAGGAGAGTATCCAAGAGCTAGAGGAGATGAACTTGTCTCTTCGAATGGAGAATGTTGAATTAAGAAGAATTCTTGAAATTGTTGCGGAGAAGAAGAGGCATATGCGCATTCAGTTGCAGCAAGTTCTTGAGGAACAAGTTGGTGAGAATTCCACTCCACTGACAACAAATGATACCTTTGAAGTGAAGCCAATATGTGGCCATGGTTAAAACAAAGGTTATGGACCTTATGTGGAGAATGATGCATGTGCATTTTTCCAGCATCTCAAAGATTCTCATCATACGTTTGTTGGTAAAAGTGGATGGCTTGAGTCATCTTCAAACTCATCATCAAGATCTGAAGCATAAAATATGGGTGGAAAGTCCAAGGAGGTAATAAAAATCTCAAGTTCAAATTCTTCTGTTTATGTTAATAACACATCTTTTACAACATTTGAACATCAGACTAAAGCCATTGGTATGAAGTTTCTATCTCAGATAGGTTATGAATGAGGAGGCCTCATAATCAATGGCCAAGGGATCACAATTCCTATCATGGTGAAAGAGAGACCAAGATATCAAGGATTGGGATATGGTCAAAGACAGTTTGGAGAATGCTCTAAACTATTTGAGGAAAAGCAATCATCAAAGGATAATATCTCACATCAAGATGGTGGTGATAATGTAAATTTATCTCTTAAGAGAGATGAATGCTTCAAAGGACCTTGCATGTCATCGTCCCATCCACATTGTCAAAGTTGCAGACCCAGGGACAGGGATAAATCTCATGGTAATTTTCCAAATGTTGGTAATTTTGATCATTTGTGGAACATGTATCCTTGCATATTTTATGATGCAATTAACCATTTTGTGGTTGTTTATGAGAAACACATCGTAATGGTCAAAATAATGGAGCAAATTCCTAGCATTAAGCATGAAGAACCTCCTTCACATTTGAAGACTTCCTTGTTGGTGAGCAAGAGAAAGTACTGTTGTACCCATTGCAACATGCATGGGCATGGGAATGAAAGATGTTGGAAACTACATCCAGAGCTTCATTCCAAGAAGGATAAAGAGGTTATGCAAACAAATGCAAGGGAAGAAAGAGGTGGAAAATAGGACTCACAACATTCCTAAGGAAACCTTCAAAGCAAAGTATATGGAAAAAGAGAACCCATAAGCCTAGGAGAGGCAACGGTTGGGTAGATTGTTTGTATAGTTTGTTGCTTTGTAAACTGCAAATGCTTGTTGTGTCATTACCTGTTTGGGAACTTTTGTAAAGTGAACAAGAATAATCACTATGTGCAACAAGTATGTTTTTCATTGACATGTTATGTGTTGGCTTGTTTATAAGTCCAAATGTTTAAGAAATTTTAGGATGTATAGTGTTTGTCATCCAAGTTTGTCTACATTTTTTTCTTGTACTCACCGACACAAGTGTTCAAGATGAAGCTTGTTGTGAATAGAATCTTTGTTAAATATTGTACAAGAAATGACTATGTTTTTGTAGGAAAAGCCAAATTTGTGATTGAATTTTGCAACCAAAGTACTTTTGTGTACAAGCTCAGTTTGAGGATAGTAAAGAAAATTTTGAATCAGTGCATGACAGGTATTGAATTTCTTCTGATTTCCAAGATGGAAAGTCAAGTTGGTCTTCAAAAATGGAACTTCAAGATGAAATTGTTTGAACTGTGAAAGATGCGTTTAAAGAGAATGTTCAGATTCCTCTCATCGATGTTTTTGTTCCTGCATAGTGATAAGAATTGTGGCTTGATTCTTGACAAGACGGTAAGGTCTTCACACAGAAGATAAGTGGAGTACCTTGATTGGAGCTTGAAGGGCACCAATTGAAAATAGAGCATTAAGGATTGAGTTTTGGGAAATTCTTGAGTTTCATGCTCATTTTATTTACTAGCAGAAGTAAAATTTTAGAGTCCAAAAGTTCCTAGTGGGGAGGTATGATCCAATGATAAAAATTTAGCTCAAAAATGAAAGTACCCATAATATTTTGAAACTACTGTCAAGTCAAAGCGTTCATCGTTCTGATTCCAACGACACTTGTTTCGCCTCAATCTGATGTTGTATGACAAAGTTATTATGTTCTAATCATTTGGCCCAACAACTAAAAAATTTGCAAGGTTGTTGACTAGATAGTCATATTGTTGATGTTAGCGTTCCTACTGGGAACATATGGAACAATCTTGGCCTTTCAAGTGGAAACCCTGTATAGGTGTGAGTTGGCATTGTTTATTGGTTGGTTTTGGTGGTCCAATTAGAGGATGCCACATGGGCCAGCCAGAGGCCACCACATGGCACCTCGTGGTAGGCTAAAATTTTGTTAAGGGTCGGATAGCCTTAGGCGGGCTCAAACCCACGACCTACCTCAAATGAATGCCAAGCTTTACCATTGCATCCTCATGGTATTTCTTACCCCTCTATGGCAGCGATGCTATTTAAGTTTTAGGGGTCAGGCAGTCAACCACGAGCCCTAGTCACCTACCATCCATAGGACCTCGACATTTGGCAAAAGGGAGCTTGGAAGAGGGGGCAGGCTATAAGACCCTTCCCTTGGTCTTATTCATCTCCATAGGATCATGGCACAATGAAAAACTGGTGGGGAGCAGAGTATAGCCCCAGGTCCTAAGCATATGAGAGCCACAAGAACGAGCACCAAGTGTTGAGAGGGCTTCGGTGGCGGGGGTGGGCGGTTAGCCTTGACCCCTGGAAATATTATGCTGACATGACCAACAACCTACAGATAAGGGGCCTAGGCTGGTAGGAGTGGGCGACTAACCTCGACCCTCGTCTGTATGGCCCCATGTGGCCATAATTTTCCACTCATGGGAGTTATTGGGCGTTTTAATGGTCTGACATTTTGCACCTTCGACGACAATTTTTTCACCTCTACAATGGAATACAAGGCAGATTTGTAGCTTTGTTAGACATTTTATCTAGTTTGTAGGATAGATAATAGAGGAAGAGGTTTGAGAACTTGGGAGAGCCATAGAAGGAAGAGTTTTTGGCCTTTTGGAGCTCAAGAAAAGTCCAGATAGAGGTTTTTGGATATTTTGGATCCAATGAAGCCCTTTGTTTGTTGATTGGAGCACATCTGAAGAGACTTTTTGCAGGTTTGATTCCATGGATGTCATGATCAATCCGTGTTTTGGAGAAGTTATTAAAGGCTTTTGAGCATGGAGAGGGCCTTCTAGGGGTTTTCTAGCCTTCAGATGTTTATTGCAGTAGTTGTGACTTGTATGGTACAACTCATGTTTGTCTTTTCTCACTATGCCTTGTTGATGAAAACTCTCAATTTGTACTTCAATGTGGAATTGTAGTACTTGTAAGCTCATGTATGCTCAATTTTAGATGGAGTACTGGGTATTTGTAGTAGAACCCTTTTATGCTGATGGTTTCATGATTAACTGTAGGTTGTCATGCTTTTTAGAGTGAGATTTATTTGCGGGATAATGTTACCTTGAAGGGAAAACTAGCCACTCATATTGTCAACAAACTTTAGGTACTCTTCTTTAATGAATATATGGAGTGGTCTATTTGTGTTAGCAGTCTAAGATATCTAGCCGAGGAGGGGTGAACTTCATCACCAAATTTTGTGTTGTTTCTCTTCCTGAATTCATTTATGAGTTAAATGATGATATGTGATTATTTAGAAGTTCACATGTAAACTAACTCATTAATCTTAAAGATACCTTTAAAACTTTTGTTTTCATAAGACCCATTTTTACTTGCAAAGCGTCAGAGGATGATAACTTTTTAAGAAGGAGTAGTTCTCCTCCAATTTTAGATCAATTGGTATCAGAGCTATTTATGACCAAGTTGCAGTAATGGGCAAGAAGATGGAGAGTCTCCAAGAGCTAGAGGAGATGAACTTGTCTCTTCGAATGGAGAATGTTGAATTGAGAAGAATGCTTGAAATTGCTGAAGAGGAGAAGAGGCATATGCACCTTCAATTGCAGCAAGTGCTTAAGGAACAAGTTGGTGAGAGTTCCACTCCAGTGACAACAAAGGATACCTCCTAAGTGAAGCCAATATGTGGGCACGATTCAAACAGAGGTTATGGACCTTATGTGGAGAATGATACATGTGCATTTTTCCAGCATCTCAAAGATTCTTATCATATGCTTGTTGGTAAAAGTGGATGGTTTGATTCATCTTCAAGCTCATCATCAACATCTGAAGCAGAAAATAGGGGTGGCAATTCCAAGGAGGTAATATGTTGTATCTCCCAGAGACAGCCTTGGATTGCTTCAAGACCAGTGCTCGGGCACATCTAAAATGGTGTGTCTCAAATGATTTACAGGAAACTGGAGACAATAATTATGATTTATGGATACATATGTAAATAGGAAATAGGATGATTCATTAATCCAAAGAAACGAAACATAGATTTGTGATACTTCTTCAGTAGTTCAGATCTCAGAAATAAGCATAAAAATTGTGGAGGCTAAGAGCTTCAAAGTCTTATAGCTTAATAATATTTTGCAGAGTGGGTGAGAGGGGGTAAGAGAGAAGAGTAATCCATCGTGACATAGAGCATAATGCTTCAAGACTTCTATATTCAACACACAGAGCTTGGGGCAGTAAGGATTTCTATGCTTATTTAGGTTACAAGCATAAATAATGAATGAAGGGAGAACTGAAAGCTATGATTCATGTGTTGCAGATTTAAAGATGTAACCTCAATAGTCCTCATAGGCATATACATAAACAATGTTAAGACAAATGAATTTCTGAAACAACTATAGTAATTTGTATTAACATATAGATACTAATGAATCTATGAGGGAGCTTGAAACACATCTAGCAACA
The DNA here is from genome assembly GCA_031772625.1 of Pinus tabuliformis. NCBI lineage: Eukaryota > Viridiplantae > Streptophyta > Pinopsida > Pinales > Pinaceae > Pinus > Pinus tabuliformis. The sequence continues at coordinate 159,123,200 of CM062809.1, read as the reverse complement.
ATAATTACATGAATTCAGGGAAGAAACATGAACATAAAATGAGTTAGACAAAGGGGAACACATATTGTAATCCTTTGAAGAGGGAATCACCATTGTTTCCTTGATATTCTAAAAAGATTTGTATTGCAAAGGAAATACAATCTAAAATTATAACATGCAGTGTTTTCTCTAGAATTTTTGAACCTTTTCTAAGTCTTGCATTCCTCTATTTATTTTGAGAGAGGATCAAGAACATTCATTACAAAAAAATCTAAGGTCCCTACTCATATGTCTGGTCGACTAGCTGTATTAGTCCTAAATGGCTCTATGGCCCCAAAAATATTACAAAGTTGAATGCCTCCGATTGGAGACACATTACAATACAACATAGTAAATAACCACAAGGAAAATATACACAAATATCTCCTTGCCCATCTTGTTATCATCTCGATTTGCATGAGCTATTCTAGCTAAGGTATGACCTCCTGTATTGTTTCACAGGCCACTGCCTTTTATGCCTTTATCCCATTCAACGCTCACTCTTGGACCTGTGTTTCAGTGATCTTCCTCTGAATCAACCCATATTGTGCCTTGAATGCACCACCTGATCCTCTTAAAACAATAGTTGTCGGCCCACCATGCCCTTTAAACCTCTGTAATGCACTTCTAGTGCCCTGAGGTGGTGGTTGAGCTGTGCTCCATGTGTAACAACGCAGTCTCATAGGCGCAAGATTTTTTCCTCTAAAACAGGTGAAACGAGCATTTTTTATTTTCCCCTTAGCCCCCCTTTATTATAGCCCCTCGTGTGGCTTTCCTCATATGATCGGGGGCTGGAACCAAGGGCTTAGCTCTCAAGTGCTAAGGCCTTCAGACCCGTGTCTAGGAGCCTTTTCCTTTGTATCACAAAATCCCTCATATCGGTGCTTTACCATGATTTTCTATTTTCCACGGCGCAGGCCGATAGTCTAGATGCGAAATCCTTATAGATCAAGCCGTAATAATTTATCGCGTCTGGGGGAATGTCCCACACATCGCAATCGGCCCTGCACTGTTGTCTTAAGATTTTCCTTTTAGCTGCTTGCAATCATCAATAATCCGGACGCGGGGCCCCTTTGGATGCTGCTTTAATCTTTTATTGTGTCTGGGGGGAGTTCTCGCATATCACAATCGTTCCTCTTTTGTTGTCTTAAGCTTTTCCCTTTAGTGCTTGCGATCGCTAATAACCTGCTGATGTCATCCCTGCCACGTGTCACCCTATGGGTGGTGCCACATGGCATCTGAAACAACCCCATAGGACCCCTAAAAAATGCCAAAAAAAGTGACACGTGTCCACCCACCACGCCATCTTCCGTACTTTCCACATCATCGTAGATGTCAGATGCCATGTCAGCTCGGTGGACCAATCAGAGGCTGCCACGTGGTCTCCTGGAGGAGAGAGAAAAGGGCCTGCCCAACCTTGTTTTTTCGAGCATTTATTTGTTAAACTTCTCAGCCCTCTCCCAATGATACAACATTATATCGAAAATAGGCCCCCACAAAGTCTTTGAAGTCAGAACCTAGCCGACCCATAGATATTGCAGGATTGCGGGATGAGGGGTCGCAGGGATGCGGGAACCCGCCACATGAAGGAGAGAGGAGGAGGGCGTCCCGATATTGTCTTGGGTCTCATTTTCCTGTGGTGAGCTCTTGCAGCCCTCCCCTGGCAGTGTAGTGATTTGTCGCAAATCAGAGGCTTTTCATTCTTTCAAGCTGTGAACCCTGCCGATCCGCCGATAACGGATATCGTGGGATTGCGGGACTATGATATCAGCATTCGGCACTGAGAACCACAGATAACAGTTTGTTGTGACCCAGGACCCTGCCGATGGCCAATTGCGATTTCCCTCCATACTTAGCCATTTTCTTGGTTTGCTGGGCTTTTCCAAGGTAGACCTTCCAAATGATTTAACCGTTGCTTCGGGAGTCCATTTTTGGACTTCTATATATAATTGGAAATATTTTTATGAGAACTAGGCATTGGTGGGGGGATGATCAAGCTCTGAGATCTTCTGTGGTATGGGAAAGTAGCTCCAAATTTCACTGCTCTTAGGCAACCTTGAACAATTGAAATCCACAATGCAGTGAGTGACAACATAATCAACATCTTAAGTTCAAATTCTTTTGTTTATGTTAACGACGCATCTTTTGCAGCATTTGAATGACATACTAAATTTATTTTTATGAAGATGCTATCTTGGATGGGTTGTGAAGGAGGAGGCCTCAGAATTAATGAACAAAGGATCAAAAATCCTATCATGGTGAAAGAGACACCAAGATATCAAGGATTGGGATATGGTCAAAGACAGTTTGGAGAATGCTCTAAATTGTTTGAGGAAAAACAATCATCAAAGGATAATATGCCACATCAAGATGGTGGTGATAATGTCAATTTGTCTGTTAAGAGAGATGAATGCTTCAAAGGACCTTGAATGTCATCGTCCTGTCCACATCATCATAGTTGCAGCCCTAGGGACAAGTATAAATCTCATGGGAATTTTCCAAATGCTGGTAATTTTCATAATTTGTGGGACATGTATCCTTGCACTTTTTGTGATACAGTTGACCATTGTGTGGTTGTTTGTGAGAAACGCATGGTGATGGTAAAAAGAATGGATAAAATTATATCAAGCATGAAGAAACTCCTTCACATTTGAAGACTTCCTTGTCGGTGAGCAAGAGAAAGTACTTTTGTACCCATTGCAACATGCATGGGCATGGGAATGAAAGATATTGGGAACTCCATCCAAAACGTTGTCCCAAGAAGGATAAAAAGGTTATGCAAACAAATGCAAGGGAAGAAATAGGTGAAAAATAGGACTCGTAGTGTTCCTAAGGAAACCTTCAAAGCAAAGTAGATGCAAAAAGAGAACCCATAAGCCTAGGAGAGGCAAAGATTGGGTAGATTGTTCGTATAGTTTGTTGTTTTGTTGCTTTGTAAATGCTTGTTGTGTCATTACCTATTTGGGTACTTTTGTTAAGTGAACAAGAATAATCACTATGTGCAACGAGTATGTTTTTCATTGAAATGTTATGTGTTGGCTTGTTTATAAGTCCAAATGTTTAAGGAATTTTAGGATGTACAATGTTTGTCTACATTTTTGTCATGTACTCACCGATACAAGTGTTCAAGATGAAGCTTGTTGTGAATAGAGTCTTTCTTAATGATTGTACAAGAAATGATTATGCTTTTGTAGGCAAATCCAAATGTGTCATTGAATTTTTGCAACGAGAGTATTATTGTGCACAAGCTCAGTTTAAAGATAGTAGAGAAAATTTTGAATAAGTGCATGACAGGAATTGAATTGCTTATGATTTCCAAGATGGAAAGTCAAGTTTGTCTTCAACAATGGAAATTCAATATGAAATTGTTTGAACCATGAAATATGGGTTTATAGAGAATGTTCAGAGTCCACTCATCAATGTTTTTGTTCTTGCATAGTGATAAGAATTGTGGTTGGATTCTTGATAGGACGGTAAGGTGTTCATGCTGAAGATAGGTGGAATACCTTTATTGGAGCTTGAAGGGAACCAATTGAAAACAAAGCATTAAGGATTGAGTTTTGGGAAAGTCTTAAGTTTCGACCTCATTTTATTTACTAGGAGAAGTAAACTTTTGGAGTCCAACATTTCCTAGTCGGGAGGTATGATCCGATGATCAAAATTTAGCTCAAAAATAAAAGTTCCCAAAATCTTTCGAAACTGGCGTCAAGTCAAAGTGTTTGTCATTCTGATTCCAATGACACTTGTTTCACCTCAATCCAATGACACAATTATGATGTTCTAATCATTTTTCCCAACAACTAAGAAATTTGCAGGGTTGCTGACTGGGCAGTCGTACCGCTTATGTTAGCATCCCTACTGGGAACTTATGGACCAATCCTGCCAATTGGAAACCCTGTATAGGTGAGAGTTTGCATTTTTTTTGTTGGTTTTGGTGGTCCAATTAGAGGATGCCACGTGGGCCAACCAAAGGCCACCATGATCCAGGTGGATGTTGGTGGCCACCTGCCTATTCCACTTAGACGCCCTCCACTGCCTCTTTCAGTTTTTTAGTTTCCTTATTTGTAGCACAATTTACTATTTTTGGTAGTATGTCGGGTCCTGAACTTTCGGAGCCATTTTGAGGCCCTAAATGACATTTTTTGGGAAAACCAGGGCCAACATGGGGCCTAATGTGAGCCACTTGAAAGTTGTAGTCCTCGGATAGATCTTTCTAACGAGGTATTGTGCACGTCAAACAAAGATCATATGGCAAAGTTATGACCCCAGGGAGTTGATGTACCAATTTACCCAAACAAGACCCATAGTTCAGTGCTTCATCTCCTAGGGTTAGGTTTTTGGATGTTTAGGGTTTTATATTGTTTCTCAATAATAAATAGGCCTTTGAGCCTCATTGTAACATAGTTCAGAGGCATGTAGCCGCCACATCTCTTCTCAGAGATAAGCTACCATTGTCCGAGCTAGTATTATTTCCATTCTGTTTGTAAGCATATTTCAGTATTTGATATTAATGAAATGAAGTGTTATTTTTGTTGCATCTTTGTATTTATGGTTATATCTGTAATTTGTTGTGTTCCTGTTTAAATTTGGATTAGTGGTATCTGAGTGGTCTTCTCTTTCTCTGTTTTTCTTTGCATGTCCCTAGCGAGGTCAGGATATGAGGAGTTAGGGCTTGAACTGGTCGAACCTTTGCAAGACCAGCCTCACAAATCTCGATGAACTCCCATGACGGAAGAAAAGAAAGATGAGGGGACAGGAGATCCTATCAAAACCTTGCTCCAAGAAGCTCTTGAGCGACAAAGGAACACGATGATGGACAACTTTTCCCAGATCCTTCAGCGACTACTCAGGGGCGACGCATTTACTTCCAACAGCTACTATGGAAGTGCCACCCCCTTTAAGGTACAAGTTAACTTTGACATTCCCATATTTGAGGGTCAGATAGATGCAGATGTCGTAGATAAATGGTTAAATATGCTAGAAGGATATTTTTTGTTCATGATTTTTCCAGGCAGGAAAAGATTACTTTTTCTCTTCTCAAAGTCGCTCCCCACGTTAAGGACTGGTGCGAAAACTACTGCGAACAGAAGGATGAAAGTACACCCTCACTATTTTTGGCCACACCCACTTGGGATTCATTATGGGACACCATCAAGGAGTAGTACCACTCTGTCAAGAACCCTAAGGATAAATACATAAAGTGGACCACACTGTGACAAGGAAGGGACCAAGACGTGCCAGAGTTTACCAATGTTTTTCATACCCTTTGCACGAAGTTGGGTATCAAGGATTTTGAGAAACATTTGGTACTCAAGTATCGCGACTGCCTACACAGGTACATTCAGGATGAGATAGAGTTCTTGGACATCTCCTCGCTTAGCAGAACGTACCGATACGCTGTCAAGATTGAGAAAAATCTTAAACAAAAAAAGCGAGACTTTGGATCTGTGAATCTGGAGCAAGGGAAAGGTGCCCCAAAACCGCAAAGCAAAGGGAAAAGCCAAGGTGGGGATACTAAGGATAACCCGCCAAAGCCAAAAGAAAGGAACAACACCACCAAGACAAAGAAGGACATGGGAAAGTGGTGTAAATTCCATAAGAGCTCCACTCACAATACAAGTGAGTGTTGGGCCAAGCAATCACTGGTGGCCGAGTTGAAGGGTTTTGATTCTAACACATGTTCCAACTCTGAGTCAAAACCCGACAAGGGGAATGAAAAAGGGAACTAGATCATTGACGTAGAGCCTAGTGCCATGATGGCCACCACCAAGATTTAGAATATTGAGCCTGAAGATCCAGAAGAGGGGGAGTGCATATTCCACTAACAGATGCGGGTGAAGGGTTCTCCGTTGTAGTTCATTGTCGAAAACGGGAGCCAAAATAACCTCATTTCAGTAGAGGTCGTGAAGCGGCTGGGCCTACTGACTACAACACATCCGCAGTCATACAACATTGTGTGGCTTCACCAAGAGCGAGATCTTTACGTTAACCAACAATGTCGCCTTCCCTACAGTATCAAGCCCTTCATGGATGAGGTACTATGTGATGTTTCTCCTCTTGAAGTTTGTGATTTATTATTAGGAAAACCATACTTATGGAAGTGACATGTTGTATATGAGTCTAGACCTCACTCTATTATTATTTCTTTGGGTGCTAATTTATACAGGATACTAAAGGTGGCCCCACTTAACGCCATCTCTTTGATCTCTACCAAGCAATGAAGTAAGGTCATCTCCCAGACTAGGAAATTTGTTTTCTTTTTGATTCACTCTCAAAGTAAGGGGAAGATCATAACCACGTTCATGGCCCATGGGAAGGGTTCCTCCAAGCAGCAAAAGTAGGTGGATGCGGTCGTGGAAGAATACATGGACATCTTCTCACCCACAGGGGTACCCTTGCATTGCTAGGTCAAACATTCAATCGATTTGACTCCCAGAGCATCTCTGCCCAATGGGCCGATAAATCATCGCTCCATTATGGAGAATGAAGAGATCAAGCGGTAAATCTAGGAGTTGCTGAAAAAAGGGTACATACGACTAAGTTCCTTGCCTTGTGGGAGCCTGATTGTACTGGTACAGAAGAAGGACATGACCTGGAGGCTTTGCACTGATTATTGGGCATTAAACAAAAGAACTGTTAGGAACAAGTATCCAATCCCATGGATTGATGACCTGTTGGACCAACTCAAGGGGGCCAAGTATTTCAGCAAGATTGATCTGAAGTCTGGTTATCACCAGGTTCCAATAGAGCCCACAGATGAATGTAAGACTCCCTTTAAATCCAAGGAAGACCTTTTTGAATGGTTGGTTATGCCCTTCGGGTTGACAAATGCCCCTGTTAATTTTATGAGGCTAATGGATGACATATTGGGGCCTTTCAATAACTTGTTCATGGTGGTTTATCTCAAAGACATCCTCATCTTCAGCAAGAGTTGGGAAGAATACTTGCAGCACATTCGACACGTCCTTCAAACCCTTCGGCAACATAAGATGTGTAAAAACTTGGAGAAATGCACCTTTTCCATGAGCTAGGTCCAATACTTGTGGTACATCATAGATGAGCGTGGCATGCATGTGGACCCGACCAAGATCCAAGTCATTCGGGATTGGCCAACCCCGATCACTCTAACGGAGCTTCGCAACTTTTTGGGCCTTGCAATTTTTTATGGGAGGTTCGTGTTGGGATTATCCCATATCACTTGGCCTTTTAGTCATATTAATAATGTTGACATTATGGCTAAAGTGTTGTCCTTGATGGCAACTCATACAGATGATAGATCACAGTACAACAGGTCAGTAGCAGAGATTGATGATCAGCCCACAAAGAATGAAGAAAATAAGAAGTTCGCAGGTGCACCGTGCAATAGGTGCGGTCATAGGCTGGGTCCGCAGGTACTCCGTTCAGAAGGTGCAGACATGTTCGCAGGATCACAGAACAAAAGGTGTGGTCCTAAAAGTTCACACACTTTCATGCAGAGAAAAGCGCACGTGTGGGAATCTTATGGTTGTCGGGTCCGTGGTATTGTGTTATTATGGTTTTGGACCGTGGTATTGTGAAAGGCCTAAGGCTATAAAAGAGGAAGGAGATCATTTGGCTAGAGCAGGCTTATGGGTTGAATATCTTAAGGAGAGCAAGATCTGAAATTCTGGTTGGTGAGTGATATCTAGATCTACATCAAGGAGAAATATGAGCTTTATAGGGAAAATCTACTGATGGGTCGAGATCTCCTTTGCGCATGATCAAATCTATAGATCTGATAGTCTGTGGCATATTTGAAGTCTGGACCGCAGGTGCGACACGTTTCAGGCGCGGAGATCCGCATGCCATTGAAGGAGAAAGCGCGAAGATCCGTAGGTAGATCGAGGAAAAGATGCGGAGGTTTGCAGGCCAGAGATCAGTGTAGGTGCGAAGGATTGCAGGAGGATCGCAGGCCAGAGACGGGTACAGTGCGGAGGTGCACAGGCAACCCACAGCCGTAGGTGCGGATGCCCGCAGAGAAGAAGACTGTAAGCTGCGAATACTTGCATGTCAGAAGCCTATTCAGGTGTGGATACCCGCGGATAAATAGTTGGTGCAGGAGCGGATACCCACAGGTTTCCATTGGAGAAGTTGCGTACTTTTCTTAAAATGTGTTTTAACTGCTTCTGTTGTTTACTGAAGTGTTCTGGGTTTTGAAGTGATGTCTGGTTACTGATATTATGTTCTGATAACAACATTCTGAGAAGTGATTGAATGATTATGATTACCTTCAGTATTGATGGATGAATGGATCAAGTTCATAATGACCTATCCATATATGATCTGATGGACTAGATATGATTGATAACTCACATATTATCCTTGTATATGTATTGATCTGGTGTTTGGGGTGATCCAGAAGATTGATTGATTATGTGCTTCAATGATATTAATGGGTCCAGTATGAAAATTGGATGAAATGTGGCCTTTCAGATTATGTGTTGTGCTTTAGGTGTATCCAGTCTGAAAATGTATGAAACGTGGTACCCGAAGGAGAGATGATTGTAGGCCAGCAACTACGTACTAGTATCTAAGCTAGTACAAGAGCTAAGGGAAAACTTTGGAGCATTGTAGTAGGTAGCAGCCTGCGTACTAGTAAATGGATCGATTAGTACAAGAACAATGGGGGTTGTAGCTCTCTGCAGGTAGAAGCCTGCGTACTGGTATAAGACTGCACCAATACAAAAATATTGTAAAAGGATTTTCTTATTAAGAAGAAGATTGAGATGACTTGCAACAGGTGGTTTTCTCCCACATTGAGTTTCCACCTTACATCATGGTGTTCATGTGTGTGACTTATGTGTGATGATCTGTTCTATTTTATTGCAACTGTTTACTATTAATATGGTTGATAATTTTCCAATGCACTCATTAATGATCAACTATCTGAATCATAAGAGGTTGTGGAAGTAGCATATATGAATCTGAATATGGAAATGAAAAAGTTTTATTAATGTGATAATACTGATTCACCCCCCCTCTTAGTATTATTTCCAACAAATAAGGCCAGGGCGAAAGAAAAGTTTTGTTGGTTCGAGTCCCAACAAAAGGTGTTCGTTGAATTGAAGCCTCACCTCTACTCTACATTGGTACTCACACTGCCAGACCTGCAACACCCATTTGAAATTAAAACAGATGCCTTAGATTATGCTATTGGTGCAATCCTCACCCAGCATGGGCATCTAGTGGCCTATCATAGTGAGACACTTTCTGATACAATTTGGAAGTATCCCACCTATGATAAAGAAATGTATTCCATCGTGCAGGGTTGCTGATAGTGGAAGAACTACATTCTGGGGAATGAGACAGTCATCCACACTGATCACTGACTTCTTCAGTTTATACATACACAGGGGAAGTTCCAGAATGATTGCCATCAGAAGTGGTCTACATATCTGCAACAAATTTCACTTGAACATTAAATAAAAAAAGGGTAGCACCAATCATTTTTCAGACTGCCTTAGCCAGCCCCTAGTTACAACTATAAAAAAATGATCCAAAGTTCGCCTCCACATATCAGATGCTATTAGATGGGAAGAAAGTTCCTGATTTCCACCTCCAAGATGCATTATTATGCTACCTGGGCCACATTTGTGTTCCATCAAGTGAGTGTGCCAGACGGATTTAGGAGGCGTACTATAGTCGGATAACATGACACTTTGGGGTGGAGAAAACTGTGGCTATACTACAAAAGTACTTCTATTGGCCCAAACTCTGGTTGGATGTTGGGAAATATATCTGATCTTGCACTTCTTGCACCATCGCCAAGCCATCCATCAAGAAGCAAGGCTTGTACACTCCTCTGCCTACTTCCAACCAGCCATGGGAATCCATCTCCATGGACTATATGTCTAGCCTCCCTTCTACCAAACATGGTAATGATTGTGTATTTGTGGTCGTGGACAGATTTTCTAAGATGGCTATATTGGCGGCCTACAAGAAGAGTATCACCATAGAGGACATTGCCAAACTCTTCTTTGAACGAGTATGGGTACATTTTGGGATTCCACAGACCATTATATAATATTGGGATAATAGGTTCCTGAGCACATTCTGGTCAAGCCTCTGGACACTATTGGACACCAAGCTCACCAAGTCGACTACCTTCCATCCCCAGACTGATGGCCAACAGAGGTCGTCAATAGGATGATAGTGCACATACTCCACATGTACAACTCCAAGCATCCTCAAACCTGGGATGAGAGTCTTCCATATGTGCAACATAGTTATAATAGATCTCTCCATAGCTTGACTGGTCGCAATCTCTTTCAAGTGGGTCTAGGATTTCAACCATTGCATCCGATTGATGTTGCCATGCCGCACACGACTACACAGATATAATCCACACATGTATTGTATGAGGCTGATAAAGAGACCAAATTTATTGAATGCATCCAACACATCTGCTAACAGGTTCACGACATCCCAGAGAAGTCAAATGCCAAGTACAAGCAATGACATGATCAACATCGGGTGTCACACAAGTTTCAGGCGAGTGACAAAGTTTGGTTGCATTCACAGAAAGAATGCCTTACCAGACCCCATCGGAAGCTCAAACCACTATGATATGGTCCTTACACCATTACCAAGGTTGTGGGAGACAATGCTTTTGAGCTCAACATTCACCCATTTCTTGGCCTACACCCAGTTTTCAATGTGGATCACCTTCGACCATACTTCCCTCCATTACTAGACACATCAGACATTGTAGAACAACTCACACCAACAAAGTTAAACCCAGTGTGCATGGAATATGCCACAAATGATCAGATTATGGACACACAGGTCAAGAACACTCACCAGCAGAAGATCCAACTATATTGGGTTGTCAAAGCTGGCCAACTCCTGCACCAAGGTAAGTGGCTCACTAGGGACCAAATTCAGTAGAATTTCCCCCATCTAATGGAGGTGCTCAACACAATGGGGACCATTGTTTCCTAAGGGGAGAGGACTGATCCACGTGGATGTTGGTGGCCACCTGCGTATTCCACTTGGACCCCCACCACTGTCTCTTTCATGTTTTCAGTTTCCTTATTTGTAGCACAATTGATCATTTTTTGCAGTTTGCGGGGTCCTAAACTTCCGGAGCCGTTTTGAGGCCCTAAACTCCTTTTTTCGGAAAACCAGGGCCAACATGGCACATAGATTGATGTTGGCCACTCGAAAGTTGTACTCCTCAGATAGGTCTTTCTAACGAGGTATTGTGTGCATCAAACAAAGATCATATGCCAAAGTTACGATCCCGGGAAGTTGATGTACCAATCTACCCAAACATGGCCCATAGTTTTCTGCTTCATCTCCTAAGGTTAGGTTTTTGGATGTGTAAGGTTTTTCAATGTTTCTCAATAATAAATAGGCCTCTGAGCCTCATTGTAACATAGTTCAGAAGCATGTATCTGCCACATCTCTTGTCAGAGATAAGCTACCATCGCATGAGCTAGTATTATTTCCATTCTGTTTGTAAGCATATTTCAGTATTTGATATTAATGAAATGAAGTGTTACTTCTGATGCATATTTGTATTTATGGTTATATCTGTAATTTTTTGCGTTCACGTTTAATTTTGGATCACACCACGTGGCATCTCGTGGTAGGTCAATATTTTGTTAAGGGTAAGATAGTATTAGGTGGGCTTGAACCCGCGACCTGCCTTGACCAAATGCCAAGCCTTACCACTGTGCACTCTCTGTGTTTCTTACCCCTCTATTGCATCAATACTATTTAAGTTTTATGTTAGTGCCTTTTTGGAGGAGGGGCTAGGCGGTTAGCCCTGACCCCTAGTTGCTCGCCATCCATAGGACCTCGAAATTTGGCGGAAGGGAACTTGGCAGAGGGTCCAAGCTATAAGCCCTAGCCCTTGGTCTTATTCGTCTCCACAGGATTGTGGCACAGTGCAAAAATGGCGGGGAGTGGAGTATAGCCCTGGGTCCTGGGCATATGGGAGCCACAAGACCAAGCGCCAAGTGTTGAGAGGGCTTCGGTGGTATCAGCGAGAAGTTAGCCCCGACCCTAGACACATTGCACCGATGTGACCAACAACTTGAGGATAGGGGGCCTAGTCTGGTGGGGGCAGGTGGTGAGCCCCGACCCTTGGTCATATGGCCCTGTGTTGCCATAATTTTCCACTCATGGAAGTTATTGGGCGTTTTAATGGTCCAACATTTTTCACCTTCGACAAGCAAATTTTTCACCTCCGCAATGGAAAACAAGGCACATTTGTAGCTTTGTTAGATATTTTATCTAGTTTGTAGGATAGATAATAGAGGAGGAGGTTTGAGAACTTGGGAGAGCCATAGGAGGAAGAGTTTTTGGTCTTTTGGAGCTCAAGAAGAGTCCAAATAGGGGTTTTTGGATATTCTGAATCCAATGGAGACCTATGTTTATTGATTGGAGCACATCTGAAGATACTTTTTATAGTTTTTTGTCCATGGGTGTCATGATCAATCAGTGTTTTGGAGCAATTATTGAAGGTTTTTTAGCATGGAGAGGACCTTGTAGGGGTTTTCTAGCCTTCAGATATTTATTGCAACAACTATGACTTGTATGGTACAACTCGTGTTTGTCTTTTCTCACTATGTCTTGTTGAGGAAAACTCTCATTTTATACTTCAATGTGGAATTGTAGTACAACATAGTTACCGATCAAACGAGAAAATGATCTAGTACCCGTTTTTTTGAGGTAGCAAAAAATCACTCGATTTTGAAAAATTGTGATTCAGAATACACCTTTTTTATTGAAGCATATTTTTGCCACTTTAAATTTTTTTATGTACCAAGTATGAATTTTTTTTTTAAATGTTAGTGATTTTCATGCTGATTTTGAAAAGTGTTGATGCATCATCAACATATTTTTTTAAATGTTAGTGATTTTCATGTTGATTTTGAAAAGCGTTCATGCAACATCAACACATTTTTTTAGAGAGCTTATTTTTGACACTTTATTATTTTTTATGTATCATGTGTGAACATTTTTTTTGTTAATGGTTTTCATTTTGATTTTGAAAAGTGTTGATGAGCATCAACCCTTTTGTTTAGAGGGCTTAGTTTTTATGCATTAAATTTTCTAATGAATTAAGTGTGGATAATTTTTTTTTAAATGTTGATGATTTTCATGTTAGTAATAAAACATAAAAAAAATAAAAAAACATGACAAAAAAATCAAATACAAGAAAATATATTAAAAAAAAGAAGAAAAAACCTATAAAAATGTAAAAAAAAAAAAAAACCAAAATTAACTCAAAAAAAAATATTGAATAAAAAATTAATGGAAAACAAAAAAAATAAATAAAAAATATCAAAAAATAAATTAAAAAAATGAAAAAATGAAAAAATATATATATAATTTAAAGAAAAACAAATTAAACTTAAAAAAAAATCTAAAAACTTTTTTTAGTTAAAAAAACAAATAAAAATAAAAACCTCATTAGGAAAAAAATTTCAAATAATTACAAAAAGAAATAAAAAAAAAAAATCAATTAAAACAAAAAATTAAAAATATTTAAATTAAATAATTTAAGTAAAAAATAAAAAATAAAAAATAATAAAATAAAAATTTAAGAATTATTTTTTGAAATTAAAATTATAAAAATAAAGAAATAACATAAAATAAAATTAAAAGAAAATAAATAAAAAAAACCATTAAAAAAAAAACAAAATTAAGAAATCACATAAAATAAAATTAAAAAAATAACAAAAAATGAAAAATTAAGCTATAAAAATTTAAAAACAAAATTTAAATAAAAAAAACAATTAAAAAATTCAAAACGATTAAAAGGCAAAAAAATTCAATTAAAAAAAAAATCATTTAAAAAAAATAAAACGAAAATTAAAAAAAAATATTTAAATAAAAAAAAATAGAAAAAAAATATAAAAAATACGCTCCTCCCCCCTCGCTTTGCCTAACCCCACCGCCTCTCCCTCCCCACCCCTTCACTTCCCCAGTCGTCCCCCACGGCAACCCCCCTCCTCCCCTCCCCACCGCACTCCCTCCTTCCCCCCGGCCCTCCCCTCTCCCCTCCCCCTCGTTGCGCCCCTTCCCCTCCGCCACCCCCTACCCTCTCCCTCACCCCCCTACCCTCCCCACCTGACCCTCCCCACCCAGCCAGGCCCCTAGCTAGCGGCTAAGAGGCCGCAGGCCGATTCTGGGAATTGGCATGCGGCCTCTTAGTTGTTGGTTGGGGGCCCGGGAGGGCAGAGGGCGGGTTTGCGTTCGCTCCCCCCCCCCCTTCCGTCCGCTTGGGCCCCCAGCCAACAACCAATAGGCCACATGCTTATTCCCGGAATCAGCCTGCGGCCTCTTGGCTGCTGGCTGGGGGCCCGGGTGGGAAGGGGAGAGGGGTGAGGGAGGGGGAGGTGAGGCAGGTGAGGGAGGGATGAGGGGAGGAAGGGAGTGTGGTGGGAAGGGGAGGACGAGGAGGGGAGAGGGGAGGAGGGGGGTTGGGGTGGAGAAGGGTAGGCAGAGCGAGAGGGTGCAGAGGGAGAGTCAGTGGGGTTAGGCTGAGCGAGGGGGGAGGAGAGTTTTTTTTAATATATATTTTTAAAATTGCATTTTTTAATATATATTTTTTAATTTTTATATTTAAATATTTTTAATTTTAATTTTATTTTGTTTTTAAAATGTTTTAATTTTTAATTTTTAATTTTAAAGTTTTTTTTGTTTGAATTTTGTTGTTAAATTTTTAAAATTTAATCATCTTTTTTTTATATTATATATATATATATATAGATATAATTTTAATTTTAATTTTTTTAATGGTTTTTATTTATTTATTTTAAATGATATATATTTTTTAATTTTTTGTTTTTTGTTTTATATTTTTATATTTTTTATTATAAATTTCATCTTTACAAGTTAATTCTGATTATTTATTTATTTATTTAACATTTTTATGGGTTTTTTTTTAAATGTTTTGTTTTGTTTTATTTTTTATTTTAATCATATTTAATTTATTTTTTGTCATGAGTTGTCCCCTTGCCACCTGGGGTGGGCAGGGATTTTTTTTTTTGTAATTTTTTTATTTTATTTTTTATTTGGTTTTTATTTTATTTCACTCTTTTTATTTATTTATTTTTATTTTTTTAATTTTACATGGTATGGTTAATTGTTTTTACATTTTATAGTTTTTTAATGTCATTATTATATATTTTTTATATTTGCTTTTTTTGGTTATGTTTTTTATGCTTTATTACTTGTTATTATTTTTAAAATTTTTTTTTTCAATATTTGAATTTTTGTTTTCTTATGTATCTTTCATATATATATATATTTTGTAGGGCCTGTGTCGATGCTTGTCTAGCAACCCAATCCCATTTGTACAATTTGATAGTTGATTTTAAATTTTTTGTTATAATGAATTGAGTTTACCCCACAATGTGTTAATTTCATGGTTGGGCTTTAAGTTTTCATTACAATGGGTTGAGCTCACTTACACTACGTGTCAATTTGATAGTTGATTTTTTTATTTTATTTTTTGCAATGTCTCAAGTTGTCTTAGGCTAAGATTTTAAAATCGCTATACATTTAACATTTAAAAAAAATTAGTCTTGATATAATAACTCCTTCATTCAGGTGTTCATTTTCGCAGTTTTTTAAGCCATAATTTTTTTCCCATAATGTCATGCTTGAAATATTTTGAAAACTTAAGATTGTTTGTAGTCATAATCTTTGGTTTTAATTCCATGGTTGAAAAATTGTCAAGATTTTAATGTTTTTCTAAGTCGTGATATTTTATCTTTAATTTTATGGTTGAAAACAGTAATAACTATTTTTTCTTTGCACCATGCTTGAAAATTGTTGGAATTTTAAGGCTTTTCCAAGAAGTGATATTTTAAATTTAATGTCATGCTTAAAAATCGTTGGCATTTTAGGGTTTTTCAAAGACGTGATATTTTATCGTTAATGTCATTCTTGAAAATCGTTGGAAATTTAAAGTTTTTCAGAGTCATGATATTTTATTTTTAATGTCATTATTAAAAAATGTTGAAAATGTACCCCTGAAAAAAAAAAAAAAAAAAAGAGCGTTATTATGACATCAACACTTTTTGATTTCAAGGTGTTTTTTGCACCAAACAAAATGGCTTTTATTGTTTTTCACTGTTATTTTCAAAAAATATCGAAAATTTACTTTGAAAAAAAATGGTGATGCAGAATCAACACTTTTTATTTTTTGGTTGTTTTTTCATGTTTTTTTTTGGATTTTTGGGCTTGAATACCTGTTTTGAGGTAATAGTTCCCGTTTGATCAATAACTATGTTGTACTTGTAAGCTCATGTATGCCCATTTTCAGATGGAGTACTGAGTCTTTGTAGGATAACTATTTTCTTGTTGATGGTTTCATGATTAACTTTAGGTTTTCATGTTTTTTAGAGTGAGATTTCTTTGCAGGAGAATGTTTCCTTGAAGGGGAATTTAGCCACTCATATTTTTAGCAAACTTTATATACTCTTCTTCAATGAATATATGGAGCAGTCTAGTTGTGTTAGCAGTCTCGGAGATGTAGCCAAGGAGGGGTGAACTCTATCACCAAATTTTTTGTTGTTTCTCTTTTTGAATGCCTTTGAGTTAAATGATGATATGTGCTTACTTAGAAGTTCACATGTAAATTAATTCATTAACCTTGAAGATACCTTTAAAACTTGTTTTTCATAAGACCCATTTTAACTTGCAAAGCATTAGAGGACGATCACTTTTTAGGAAGGAGAAGTTCTCCTCCAATTTCATATCAGAATTGGTGATAAGAACATTCAAAACCAAATAAATAAGAAATATAATAATCATAAATCCATCCCTTCAAATCAAGTGAAGCAAAATCAAAACCATGAAAAGGGAAGTAATTTCAAAATCTAATGGGGACCCTTTTGCTTTTTCTAAAAATTAAGGCGGGTTATTGAGGGCTCAACAAATGGTAACACACCAAGGGAAACAATTATCTCTTTCTAATATTCCTTAAAAGACATTCACACTTAATGGTAAACACAACCTCAAAGATTCTAAGAATGTATTTCTTTATTATAGGTAGCATCACATGTTACTGAATTTAAAACACATTCTCAATAAGCATGGAACATTAGGTAACTAATGAACCAAGTCTTTGAGCCAATTTGTGAATTTCATTTTCATAAAATTTTAATATAAAATTACTAATTGACAAGATAGTTTTCTATGTGTATTACTCATCTCTTTTTTTCCAACATCACTTCATTACCCACAAATGTCCATAGCCTCGAAAAAGGTGCATTTGTATTATACAAGCACGGCTTCGCTACCAACGAGCGTCCATATCCCTACTGGGTTTGCTTGTACTTTCCACACTATAGATAGTGCTTTCAACTTCCCTTTCGTTTCAATACACCCTTATTGATATGCATGTATATATTGCATGTGCAATTGGGTGTTAAGGAAGTAGGGTGATACAAAAGTGTTTTAGATTTGCTTGGTAGATTAATCACTTTCAAAGTTTATTATAAAGTAGTTTCTCCCTCAATTATTATAGAAATAGAATTTTAATGAGAAGTGGGTGGAGATCAACAAAAGAGTTCTGTAATAGACCTAAAGTTTGGTGTGCTAATGTTGTAGATATGAATCCACGACAACATAAAAGTTCCACCACAAATATAGAAATTTTATCTATAAGTCCTAAAACTTTGTAAAGATGATTAAGTGTGATACTTTTGGTTATAGATAGACATTTAAGCACAACCCAAATGTTACTATTCATTATTGTTGAGAGTTGCAACTTCTTACAAAAAATTTAGCAAACAAAAAACTAGGAAAAACTTATATATGCTAAACTTGTAGTTGTAAAATCGTAAACAATCAAGCAAACTCGAAAATCATAAGAAGAAAAAACTATAACAAAAAGTATCTAAAACTATTCTTTTAATATCTAATCCCTTAGACAAATTTCCTCCTTAGATATAAAAATGACCCACATTGTAATTGTCATATTGAAATCTAGTGAATATGTTGAAATCAAAATATTAATATGTCATATTCAAAGCATGAAAGAATAATAGGAGGAATTTGAATTTTGAGAGGTATGTTGAATCAAATATTTGAATCTATATCATTGTGAAGTTGAGTTGTTTTCCACAATTAAAATGTATTCCTCCATTTATCAAACACAAGAACAAGTTTTAATTGATGTTGTGATGGTAAAAATTACAAGATATGATATTTTATGATATTTTCGAATCTTCTTTATTGAGAGAAAACAAACATAAAGAAAAATCTAAATAACAAACAAATATATAAATTAAACAATCTTAAATACTTGAAAAAATATATATGAAAAAATTCTAAACTAACTGCGCATATATGACATTGGTTTTTTTTCTAATTAATACTACAATTATTAGAAACTCATCAATTAGATTATCATATTTTAAAATGAATAAGAAAACAATTAATGTAATTAAGAGTTGAACTTCTATTTCAATTTGTTTTCTTAAATTATTCTTAGCTTCACAATATTTGAAAAAGATCGATTGCACCAAATGTATCAAAACTAAATCCTTATATAATGTCATATAATGATAAAGGATAAGACAATACTAGAAAAGAAAATGTTTAATTAATATTGTTTTGAGCAAGACAATTAATAAGAAAGGGACCGGAAGGGTAAGGAGATTTTTTTAGTTGTTTTCCACAATTAAAATGTATTCCTCCATTTATCAAACACAAGCAGAAATCTTAATTGATGTTGTGATGATAAAAATTACGAGATATGATATTTTCCAATCTTTTTTATTGAGTAAAGAAAAATTTAAATAACGAACAAATATATAAATTAAACAATCTTAAATACTTGGAAAAAAATATGAAATAATTCTAAACTAACTGCACATGTATGACATTGGTTTTTTTTTTAATTAATATTATCATTATTAGAACCTCATCAATTAGATTATCATAATTTAAAATGAAGAAGAAAACAATTAATGTAATTAAGGGTCGAACTTCTATTTCAATTTGTTTTCTTAAATTATTCTTAGCTTCACAATCTTTGAAAAAAATCAATTGTACCAAACCTATCAAAACCAAATCTTTTTATAATGTTATACAATAATAAAAAATAAGACAATACTAGAAAAGGAATTTTTTAATTAATATTGTTTTGAGCAAGACAATTAATAAGAAAAGGACGGGAAGAGTAAGGAGATTCTTCCCTTATCTCGATGATAATTCACTTTTAGCTTTTCATTGAGATATCACTTCATAATTACATTATGAGAGAAAAAAATCTAAAAAAATAAAACTAACTAAATTACTTTTCAACTTATTCTATACTATATTGATCATTAGAAAGACTATATGAAATCATATTGGTAATACAACCATCCAAAAAGAATTTGAGCTTGCAATTACATGTTTATTGAAAATAATAAACAAATAGTAAAATATTCATCTATGAAAAATAGGAATAATTAAAACACCAACTTCTCTCTTCAACATATATAGAATAGTTCCTTTAAAATTCTCCAGGAATCATAATTTTCGAAGTTAATAATATGGAATTGCTTAACAGAGTGAATGGGAAGAAAACATTGGTGATGCATGTTGGAATGGAAGTGCTAAGAATTTAACTTCGAAAAAATTGTAGAAGATAAAGAGGATATACCCTAATCATCGATGGTAAACAAAATATGATATTACCTTGTGATAGGTTGATAATCTAGTAAGTGACATTTCGGTTCTTCTTTACTAAGAAGAAATAAAAATAGAACAATTTTAAATGCTTGAAAAAGAGAAAATATAAAAGAATTCTAAGCTAACCACATAATATCGCATCAACCCTGTTTTTTTAAATCATGAGAACCTCATCAATAAGTATAAGCCAGGGTCAAACTTTTTTTCATTTTGCTTTTTTAAATTATTCAAAAGATTGATTGCACTGATCATTTCAAAACCAGGTCCAGCTGATAATCAAATTAACAGTAGAAAAGAAAATGTTGAACTAATGTTGTTTTGAGCCGGACCATTAATAATAAAGAGAGAGAGAATGGGTAAGGAGATTCTTCCCTGATGTGTCATCTTTAACTTATCATTGAGGTATCACTTCATAACTGTATTATTAGAGAAAACTATGTAATTATAAAAGAAATAAATTAAGAAAACAAAACTAACTAAACTATTTTTCAACCTATCCTATACTACATTGAAATTTTCAATTGTATTTGAAAAAATAAGGTTAGAACATTATATATATATATGGTTGGTTTCAATTATAGGGATTTGAAGTTAAACTAACTAAACTATTTTTTAACTTATCTCATACTACATTGAAATCTTCAATTGTATTTAAAAAACATAAGGTTAGAACATTATATATATATATATATAGAGGGTTGGTTTGAATTATAGGGATTTGAAGTTATTTATATAATACTTTATAACATGGTGATAGTTAATTAATTTGCCTATCGTAAACCATTTTAAAATGTATTTAATATGAATAATTTTATAAATTTAATTTTATGATATATATATAGTATGAATAATTTTATAAATCTAGTTTTAATGTTATAATTTATTAATTTATAAAAATAAAATTATTATAAAAATGATTGTTTAATTTTAATTTAAAAGTTGGAAAAATAAATATAATGAATAGTTAAATTTAATATGACTAAGTATGTTTTGTTAAAAGATAATTATTTATTTTTATAGTTAAAGGTGTTCCCAAGTGTAATAGGAAAGATATATGTGAACATTTTGAGTTGGTTATATATATATATATATATATATATATATATATATATATATCCATCTTAATTGTGGATCTATCAAGTGTTGAGAGGGATCAAATCTCGTAATGTGCAAACCTATTTTTTAAGTGTAAAATTTGAGGAAATATTTGGACCTCTAGATATTTGATCTCTCTACTCTAGATAGATCCGGACTTAAGATGGATCTAGGTTGGTAATTAAAGCAAAAAGAGATTTAAATCTTATCAAAAAATAATTTTTTGTGAATATTTATCAATCATAAATTAAATATTGATACTATTTTTTTGAAAGAAACATATATTCATTTTTATTAATAAAATCTAGATTCCAACTGAGTTCCCTTTCGGATTCTTCATTGTCCATAGATATAAATCATTCAAAGATACCAAAATGAAGAAATCCATACAAATGACTATGATTAACCATTCTCCTAGATAACAACCGACTATAAACATGACAAAAAACACCAAAAAACATCTTACACTGACATAACATCAAAAACTACGAAGTTGATTGAAAAAGAGGTTCCAAAAGCTCCAAGTCACCCTAATGTTGAGTCGTGGTGCTATCCATTTGTCTCTGCTTCCGAGGCACATTTACTCTTCTTTCTCATTGGCTCCTCACTGAGTCCAACCGCAGCTTCACAAAATATAATCCCACTACCATCCTTCCCTACTAGTTTTTCCACCCGAGCTTCCAATGTAGTGAATTCAGAGTAGATTTCTTCTTTAAATTGCTCCAATTATTATTGTTGGAGTTCATGCTTGGTGTTCATTAATATCTCATTAGATTTGTGCTCGTGTTCTTCTACAAAAGAACCACCAATAATCTCTCCACTGGCTCGAGCAGTTTTGTTAGTAGCCTATTGGTTTTGAATCACTCACCCTTTGTCAATTGCCCCTCCATGTTCAGCAATTCTCTATGATTGGCTATTGTGAATGAAACTCTAAGACTGGAGGACATCACAAAGACACATGAATAAACATTCAAAATCATTGTTGTGTGACATAATGACAGTGATTGAATCCTTATATAACCATCCACTCCCTTCTTGCTTGCCTAAAGCATTGAGATACGAGATTACTTCAATGCCTTGAGTTAGAATCCATCCATAAACTGTCATATGATAGCAATGAAAAGGCATATGAATTATCTTGAATTTACAGGGAAGTAATTGTGAATAATTGGTTGAGGAATTTCACACATGTAATAACCAACCGATCATTATCCTCCTTGTTTCCCATTGCCACTTGTGTACCCTCAACATCGCTGCTGAATTCCAAGTGTTGATGTAAATAAGCCAAGGGTCCATTCCTTTCATGATGTGTTTCTGAGATATTAATGCAGCTTCCCTTGAAGAATTAAATTGTACTGGAGAACAACATTTAATACATCAACATAGTATGAAAAGCACGTGGAGGAAATATGCTTGCAGATGAAAATGATTCTAGATTGAGCTACACGAACTCTTACATGAACCTTCAAACAGATCTAATGCAAACATGCTCTTTCAACGACCTCTTGCCTATACAAGCAAACTACACTCAAGGATCCTAAGCGAACCTTAGATGAACCTCAGATGAATTTCACTCAATCACAGAAATTTTATGTGCAGAGATATAACATAAAATGTAACTTCTTATTTTTATTAAAGAAAATGGATGTTACAACAGATGGGTATTGCAAATAGATCCAAACATCAACAAGACACAAAACTATCTCAAGCCAAACCATAGATTGACTGCAAAGGCATTTACCAGTTATACTAGCTCATTATAAGCTAGGAACCAGAGGCTTCCTGGCATGTTGCAGACTTTGTCTATGAACCAGAGTAGTCTAAACCAAAGGAATCTTCACCTATGAAAGTTCGACCACTTTAGGTTATCACCAGGAACACAGGTCCTGATGTGCAGGCTTCTCAAACTTTCGACCCCTAGAATCTTACACACTGAGCGCTCTCAATCTCTCTCAAAACTCTTGATGCCCCAAATGGTTACCTTCGCCCCTTATTTATAAGAAGTTGGGGTGGGGGAGCAAAAGGAATCCTATGGTACTATTGATACTAGTGTCATTTCCGTAGATGCTTTGAGATGTGGGTCAAACCGCACCAACCGTCGGAGAAGTGCTCTGAGGCTCAAAGAATCATCCGGTAAAGTCTTGTAATAGTGACTTTTTGGGACAGAGAATCATCCTAAAAGTATACATTATACAAAGTGGATATGTAAGGCCTCCATCGATACCTTTATTTACATAATGGAGATATTACCGAAATCCCACGATACTAGTCACACTCATCGTTAGGTGACTAGACTTCTACATTATTTCACACAGTGGCTGCTTTTATTGTGCAAAGCACATGAGAAATTAATATATGTACACTAGCTAAGTTCCCAACATATTTGTGTCAGGGAATCTCTATTTGGAATATCTTCCACTAGTGTCCCATGCTTTAGAAAAGATGCGTCAAACTATCATGGGCTTCCCAAGTACAATTTGATGCTTTATTTTTGTCATGACTAACCATTGGTGATGTTTAGCCATAAAATCCAAAAGAATCCCATCATCTATGAATTTGTTTAAATTTGCTACAGTTTCATAAGGCTGGTGAAAGAAGTCCTTACATTCTTCACATGCTTGTCTGTAATGTGATTGGAAATAAATGAGGTCCATAACAGTTTTGTTGATGCCGAACCATGTCCACCATGCTTTTAACCAGTTGGGCCGATGTAGTAGCTGAGTGACAAATAGTGATCCAAATTTTAAGAGAGTATAATAGGTACCATCTAGTTTGTCTCTGCAAAGTAGGTTCCACCATAGCTTTTTATATCCAAATAAATCATAAATAGAATCAGGAAAAATAAGTTTTGGATTGTGTTGAGGCCACATGATTCTATGGAAATCTGGATCTCTAGCTCTATTTATCACATAATATTTGTGGAAAATATTAAATATTTGATTTTCCTCGCCCCAAATTACGTTCAAGTCTTTGAAATGAAGGTTTAAGGCATCTTATACCAGATTTTCCAGATGTCTAGAATGGTTAAAAACCATATCATGGATCCATTTGCTAGATTTTGGATAAACCTTTCGTTCTGGGACCAAATGTTGTAGATCTCCATGAGGTTGGATATTTGCATCTAAGACTTGATTTTTTTGAAGTTTCCAAGAATTTATATAATATTCCCACTTCATGGAGTTTGGAATTTCTCTGAGACTTTCATGACTAAGAACAAGATCCCATTCAGTTACTATAACCATTAGATGGGCATGTTCTTGGATATTTTCTCTACTGAGAAAATCAAGAATACAATTTTTACTTCCCTTGATGTGTTCAATTTCAAAATCAAAGTTTGTGAAGGGAGCTTGCCATCGCGCAAACTTTGAATCTCCTGGTTTCTTGATATCTTTGGTTAGCACCTTCTTCATGGCTGAAGCATCAGTTCTGAGAAGAAATATTTTATTTATTAGGTGTATATCAAATTTATCAATGCAATTCCAGACAACTTTTACTTCTTTCTCAATAGTTGAATAGTTTTTCTCTGCAGGATTCCACACACCTGAGGCAAATTGGATAATTTGTTCTTGATCTCCTTTGATTTTATTGAGGACTCATGCCCATCATATGTCACCGGCATCAATTTCAACAATTTTATATATACTTTCATAAGAGATGTACAGAATGGGAAGCATTTTTACCTTTTCTTTAATCTTTTTAACAACAGATGTATGTGTTGCAGTCCATGGTTTTGGATTCTTTTGAAGTCTTTGATTTAACATCTATCTATCTTGTGCACAATCTTTTTAGAAATTGCAGACATAGTTGAGACAACCCAAGAATTGTTGAAGTTGGGTTTTTTCTTTTGTCTCGTCTGGGAATTTGTTTTCAAATGCTACTGCATGCTGCTGGAGAGAAACTTGGCCATATTCTATGCTATGTCCAAGGAATTTGACCGTGGGTCTGAAAAAATTCCATCTTTTTCTTGCTCAAAACTAACCCACTGATTTTTACTATCTACTTGAATTTATTTATATGCTTGAAGTGTTCATCTAATGATTTGGAAAATACTAAAACATCATCAATATATACAATTAGCCAATCAAAATATGGCCTGAATACCAAATCCATAACTTTTTGGAATTTGGAAGGAGCATGCTTGAGGTCGAATGGCATAACATTCCATTCATAATGTCCAGAGGGGACACTGAATGATGTCTTAAACTGGTTTTATTCTTTGATTGATACTTTCCAAAAGCTTGATTTCATATCAAATTTTGAAAATATTTTTGCCCCTGCAATTTTTGATATAAGATTTCCCTTATGGGGGATTGGATAAGTATCATCAGCCAAAACATTATTTAATGGCCTATAATTTATCAACAATATAGGTACTACTCTAATCTATTCATAAAGTTTATTTACATAGAAGCCATAACAATTCTAGGGACTGTTTGATTCTCTTATCAATTTTCTCTTCAAAAGGTCTTGTATCTCTTTCTGGTAGAGATTTCTATAGTCTTCATTCATGGGGATGGATCTACTTTTACATGGTTTTCCTTTATAATCTACATTTTAGGGAAGTTCTACAAAGTATTGTTTCCTGTGCTAGAAATCATTTGGTTCTTCAGTGCAACATTCTTTCTATAATTGTCCCTTTAATCCTTATATTTTTTTGATGACTGCATCTTTCTTCAATCCTTCTTCAATCTTCATGTAGGACTTTGGATCCTTGAGCTCTTCTAGATGTTTTTCCATTTTTCCTAATTCCCTCATAGCTTGGACCATGGTTGAGATTCTTGGTGTTGATACAAAAGGCAATGTGATAGCTTGCAAATATCCTTGTTAACCTGGAACAAAAATAAAATATCCAGATTTGCAATCATCTAGTCTTGTTGATCCATGGGGTTTTACAGCTGCAAGGAATGGGTTCCTATGATGCAGTCTTCTAGAACACCGCCTACTACAAATTTGATGTTTATGCATTACTTTTCCAGGTAGAGGGTGGATTTAGGGACTTCATATTGGAAGTTGTATTCTTGTTTTCACAATCCTATGACTTCTCTTTTTTTCCTTAACCTAGTATTTTGCAGGAATTGAGTTTTTATTTAACACATTTAGGTCAGATCCTGTGTCTAAAAAAGCATTTAGAATAAATACTTCCCCTTGTATTTTGAATTTGAGCATGACATGGTATGGTTGGTGCTGGACCACCATGATTTTCATATTGCTTAATCCTGAGAAATCGTTTGTCTTGACCTCACAAATTTTCACATTGGTATTCTTTTTGAAAAGAGGTTATTGTTATGAGATATAATGTTCATGATTTTATTTCCCCTTTTCTATTATGGAAACTTGAGTTCTAAGTTCACTAATCTCTTTCTTCAATTTTTTAATTTCATGGCTAACTTCATTTAATGTGAATATTCTTTGCTTATCTTGCTGATGGTTTCTTTGGAATGATTTGGTGTTTTTCTTATATGAAGAATCAAAAAAGAGGGTCTTTGTGATAATACCTTTTCTTGAATGAGTTGAAGTAGACCCTTGATTATTTTATCATAGTCTGTAGAAACGTATCCATCAGCTTTTCTTTCATTTCTCCTTCAGGAAGCATCTTAATTCCTGCCAGGACTTTAGCTTCTTCATCGCCTGAAATATGTGCCATGCATATTTTTAATTTATGTTGTAAGGAAGATTCATCTTCAATGCTATATTTTGATTCTGATCTGAGCCTTTACAATGAAATTATTCTGAATCTGTACAGTCACAACAATCAGCAAGAAAAACTGCTTCATGATCATCTTCAGATTTTGTGTCAGAATTACTGAAACTGGAATTTTTTGTTGAATCACAACAATTTTGTCCCATAATATGTATTTATTCTTTGATATGAATATTGGGACAATTTTCAGGTTTATGTAGTCTAGAACCACATTTATAGCACTGGATGTGGACTAAGGGTTTTCTTTCTTCTGTTTTTTGCCTATCCTGTTGGTATTTTCTAACATTTTCTTGGGAGCTTTTCCCGCAGTGTAGTTTTGATTCTTCCCCTTGTGGAAAATTATTTGAAGTATGTCCTTTTTTCCCACATAACCAACATGTGAGCCTGTTCTAGGCTTCTTGTTTGTGAGCCTTAAGATGAATATCTTGAGGACTGTAATAGTGGGAATTTGGAATTCTTTTGTAGTAGACTTTTTCTTTTCTTATTATTTGAGGTTATGCAGGATGGTTCATTTTTATTTTTGAGATTTTCTTGAGGGCCTTCTTCACCCTTTTGTTTTGTACAATAGGATCATCAATAGATAAACCATATTGTTGCAGATAGATCTATTGTCAAGTAGCCTGGACAATTTTTGTATAGATTTATTCACCTTCATATTTGTGCATAGTCCAACCAAGGCTTTTATTATAGTACTATATATTCCCTGCCAAGTATAAGATTCATAGGGGTTTTGGAATACTTATTGAACTTTCAAATAATATACAAATTTAGAAAGCACAATTGCAAGATACACTTGTTTCCATAATATATTATTGCTATCTTTTACTTCATAGATTCTTTGAATCCAACCCCTATGAAAGTATTCATACTGGGACATTCTTTTACATTTGAGATTCATTAATATCAGAGAGTGTTTATTTGATATTTCTGTTTCTGCACCACACCAGTTTCAAGGATGAATGAGGTCAGAGCTCTAATCGTGTTATTTTGGGGATCCACATTTTCATTATGTACAACATCCCCTACTTCATCTTTAACTATTTCTTTTGCCATTTTATCTACCAAAGCTGGAGAGAATTCTATTTCCCACCATCTTCTGAGTGTACCAGTAAAACATTGAATTAGTGCCTTGCATGCTTCTACTTCGCTTTTACCCCTCATGCACATTAGCTTATATTCACTGATCAATCATCTATCTTATTTGACCAGAACTTAGATTGTTAATGCTTCATTCTTTATGTGCATCATCGAAAAATGTTTGAGATTTTGGCAGCTTACCCTTACTACTCAAATCAGGAGAAGGATATCTGGAGTACTGGCTGGGCAATGGATCATAAACTGGCAATAGATGAGAGTCAAATGAGGTTTTTGATTTTTTTGATTTTTCTTTAGGAAAAAAACTGGGAAATTTATCTATTGATTTCTGGATATAATGTACATGCCTAAGATAGTTTTGTGTCTTGTTGATCTTTGGATCTATTTGTAATACCCATCTGCTATAACATCCTCTTTCTTTAATAAAAATAATAAGTTCCATTATGTGTTATATCTTTGTGCATAAACTTTTTGTGATTGAGTGAAGTTCACCTGAGGTTCGCTTAGGATCCTTAAGTGCATTTTTATTATATAGGAAAGAGGTCATTGAAAGAGCGTGTTTTCATTGGATCTGTTTGAAGGTTTGTGTAAGAGTTCGTGTAGCTCAGTCCATAATCATTTTCATCTGCAAGCTTCATTCTCCATCGAAGGAAGCCTCTGTGACAAATTGGTAACAGAGCCAGTAAATTCTGGTTCTCCAGGTAATTCTATAACTTTTTCTCAGTTAAAAATGGAAGTTGGATGCAAATCTATTTCTTTCGTGAAGTTCAAGAGAATGAACAAAAAACAGAAAATCTTGACATGTAAATTTTATTTCATAATGCATTGTTATCTATAATAAATTCAACCGAGCTAGAGATTGTAGAAATCCAACCTTCATCATGTTGGAAGCTTCCTATTTTCAGGCCCTCAGAAGTATACTCTGATCTCTCTATATTTCATCTAAAAGTTGTCACAAGAGTCTCTATTCAAGAGAATCCCTCCTCTGACATTCTGTCATTTCCAAGGAGATCCACCATCCCAACTCAAAAAATTGAAAGAGAATGCCAAGAATATAAAGCTTCGCATCCTATTCCTTCTGAAGCATCTATGTCACATCATCTATACGCCTGTACAGATTGTTCCCACATTGAGTTATTTGAGCTTGCACAAATTTTAAAATTTTCAGATTTAGTAATCAAGTGTCCTGCTTGTCAAACATTAGTAAATACAAAGTCTCTTGTACATATTGCCACCCATAGAAATCATAATCCTTGGACAAGAGAAGCTCCATCTATTCTGTTAAACAATTCTTGTCCAAATCAAAATGCAATCCACATGATACTATCATGATGATACATGAACTTCCAACCCTCGAAAATGAAGATCCAAGGCTAACAGAAATGTTTAGCAAAATGAGGCTTCCTGGTATGCCCAGATATGGATTAGGGTATTTGGAAGAAATGGACCCTCTCATCCCATCAAGTTGATTTCATAACACTATCCCAAGTGATTGCAAAAGGCCATCTAAGCCTGAGATGTTTAAGTTCTTCTCTCTCATGGAAGGTTGTCCTGAGTATAAAGTAAATTTAGACTAGATGAAAATAATGATAAACTAGGATTTATTTACTCATCCAGATGCCAAGGAATTCAATTTTACTACATCCCTAGTATAAAAAGAAAATATTTCATTAGGATGGAAGGAATATATGGATTATACAGATTCATGGATTTCTTTTTATGAATGGAAGAAGCAAGAAGAAAACATGGATTTACAGATGTTATCAACATAATCTTCTTCTAAACACCATTGGACAGCTTGTGATGGTAGTAAGATAGAATCCACCTCTACTTTTCCTCCATATAAAGGAATCATCCTTGAAGAAACAAGAAAGGTGGTTAAAGCAGTACCTTTAGTCCTCAAATATGACTCAGCCATAGGAATAGAGGGAAGAATACAAAGAATCAGTGAACAAGTAAATTGGACCAATATTGATTTGAAATGTTTAGATATGCATGCATCAACATCAAATGCACAAAAAAACAAGTAGAGTCTCTCCAAGTCTCTGTAAACAGTATAAATAAAAGTCTGAATGATTTCCAGTTTTTTGTTTAATAAGTTTGTATATTTGGATGCAAAATCCATTTAATATGGCATTAAAATAATAATAAAATTTATTATGATTCATGGAATTGGAGAGATAATGGTCCTTTCATGTTCCATTATCAACTTCCCCTACTCCAAATTTTCACCTTCGTTGGCCAATGAATCTACCATGAAATTGTGGTGTTGGTATAGATGAAAAACTCTATCTATGTGAACTGCTTGGATTGAAGAATTATTCTTTGCAAAATTGAGGGAGAGTCTATACTATGAAGCCCTTTTATTTTCCTCATTTGATGGATGATTATCATTGAATCACTATAAACCATGATTCTGTTTATTCTTTTTGCCATTGTGATTTCCAATCCCTACTATAATGTAAGATATTTAGCATGATTATTTGAAGTTGTCCCTAATCCCCATGTGTATTATGATTCTATTCGTTCATTGGGGTCTAGAATCACCCCTCCCACTCTTTCAACTCTCATATTTCCCTTCGAGGCACCATATAAAAATAATGAATGTTCTTTTCTATCCAATCACCAGTGTCGAAATTCTTCTGCATCTTGCATGATGCAAAAGTTCCCTAAATGTGAAAGCCAAAGATTGAATATTCTAGCCTAAGTTGGGGGCTTTCAAAATTTAATCCATTCTCTCTTTTCAAAGGTGATATCATCAAACTCTGAGGTTTTGTAACCATAAACTGTGATGGATTCAAATAAAAAGCTAGCGGCCTTATTTGTGGCTAATAAAGGATCAATTTCCGTTCCCTTAGAAATCATGTTATTCCTAGTAATCCATATTTCCCAACATAAAAATTTAGGAAGGGCTTCCTTGCAATGGATGGGAAGTGAAGAATACTTCCTTGCCCAAGGAAATTTGGATCTCCAGTTTTTAAACATATCCTTCCATGTCTCAGGAATTGTCTCTATATTAACCATAAGGGAATAGGCTTCTCTCCACATTTCCAATGAGTATGGGAATTATTTGAATAAGTGGGGGATAGATTGTTCTTAAGCTTTGCATAGCACACACCTTGAAGGACCCTATACATTCTCCTTCCTTAGTTTCCTCGCAATGATGATTTTGTTTTAATATTGACACCATTTTAATAATTGGATTTATTGATATTATTATACATATATTAGTTACTAATATTGTGCAACTAAAAAAAAGTTATATATATATATATATATATATATATATATATATATATATATATATATATATATATATATATATATATATGGCATTGTCAAAACATTAAATGTCTGAAGTTTTAGGACGAAATTAAATTAAATCTTAGATTTTTTGGTTAAATCTTGATTTTTGTTGTTTAAAATCGATTTTTGACTACAAATATGGATTCAACACCCTGAAAAAATCCTTAGGGCACTCGAATTGTGGAGAGTTCACAACTCAAATTTGTGATTCCAACAAATATTTGCCATATTTTAGGCAAATTAGATTGGGAAATACGTCGGAAAAACCTCCAAAATTTATAACAGATAGACTATGGCTATAACTATCACTATATATATATATATATATATATATATATATATATATATATATATATCCAAAGAAATCAACCACCCTCTTAGCCCAAGGGTTACACTTAGGTTGTTGGTAGTAGGCCAGTCCACATGTATAATAACTTAAGAGTTCACAAGGCTCGAAGTCGATACAAGAATATTCATAGGAAAAAAGTCATTACAACAATATTTAACAAGGCATTTTAACTCATCATGTCACTAGCAGGGATTTGAATTTGGGTGGGGAAGATAACAACCATTACACCCAAACATATGAAATAATCCCAATTGGAATTCGTTAAGATAGTATATAACAACTAATATTATAACATTATTTTATATATAATATTGGTGTTATTATATTATATTATTTATTTATTTTCACACACCCACATACACACTTGGAATCGAATAATCAAGTTCTAGCATCTAAGGCATGCATTGTGGAGAATATTTTTGTTTAATTATGTGTTTTTTGGCTAGAGAAATGATTTTTGAGGCATACATCTCTAGGGTGAATGCCTTAATTTGGAAGAGGAAGGAATTATGTGCATGCCATATGTCATCAATTAAGATACAAAGCTGACCAGAGAGAGAATGCATAGACTTGTCCATGAGACATTGTCTAATATTTCATTCTATAGAAAGGGCAAGCCACTTGGATTTCGAGAGAAATTCAATCTGTATGAGGGATAAAACCTATGAAATGAAATAGCACTTGAAAAATATATTAAGAGTTAATTTGGACTAGGACTGACATAAAGAACATCTACTAGACTTTACCATCCTTGGTTAGAGCGAAATTCTCAAGTGAGGAGTTTGTTGGTGATAGCGAGATAAGAGGTGATTTTGGATTTTAGTGGGGCTCTAACCTTTGAAATTATCTTCCACCACCACTAAACATGGCCCTCAAAGGAGTCCTCAAGCTAGGCTTGTATCCTAGTTAGCAATAAAAGCGCCAATCGAAGGGTTTTTAGATCAACAAAGCACATTAGGGGTGTTCGATTTGAGTGTAATGAATTTATATGTTGACTGTTATATGTAGAGGTCCCACTAGCTAATAGATATCCATTTAGGCCAATATATTGAGCCGATTTCCACCATGTTGAGCGACAAAATTAAGGTAGCTACATTTGAGAGGTGGGAAATGTTGTTTTCCTTTTGGAGGAGGGGAGGAGATGAGGTGAAGTCATTTCCTACGCCCATCCATGGATCCTATCCAATGTGAATTTGTGTTCCATCCCCTATCTTTAAGGCTATCCATTTTCCTATCAATAAAAAATGATGGCACAATTTAGTTCCAAACTATTGATCCTTTTGTTGATTTTTTAGGTAATTAAATCCAATTGATTATTAAAGGTTCGTTGAGATATTTGCAATATTTCAATTTTTCCATAGTGTGTTAACAATCAATAACCTACATAGGTTCTTGCTAGCCAAAACCTTGGAAAAAAGGAAGGGATTCTTGAGGCCCCATCCCCATAGCTCTTTTGGAGTTTTTAGTCTAGACCATTTAACCGGGGTCATCCCTGGATTGATTCTAGCACCTGTCCAAAGGAATTCATAGTTGATTCTACGTATACTATTATGCATACCTTTGATACATAAGTGATAGAGAGCTAATAGATGAGTATGCTTTCAAGAACTAATTTTAATAAAATAAGACACCCCCCAAGAGAGGATTCAGTGAGTCTCGACTATGATCTAAGATTCATACCTTTTTATAATTCAGTACCAATATACCTTCCTGTATTTGTTTGGCTTCAAGAAGAAGCCTAAATATTTGAGGCCTTCCTCCAATGATTTTTCTGGAAAATGAAATGTCGCAATAACCAATGACCAAGACAGGGCCGAGGTAGTATGACAAATCAAAGTATATTTATGTTTGTTTATAAGAATTCCAGTGGATTTATAGAAGGATTTTAAAATGTTTTTGAGGGACAATATATTGCTTCAAGTCCCCTGTAGACAAATGAGAACATCATCTACAAATAATAGGTAAGAAACTTGAAATTTCTCAGAAAAAGAGACACCGTTGACAACACCTTTGGATTTGTGGATGTCCATAAGCTTACTAAGAGATTCTGTAACCAAAAGAAAAAATAATGGTGATATAGCGAATCCTTGTCGAAGCCCTTTAGAAGTTGTGAAGAATCTTATAACAACCCTGGTTAAAAATTCATGTAAAAAATATAAGACCAAGGTCATGGGACACAAATTCCAAGCTAAATGGTGGGTGAAACATCCTAGTGGGTGCTCATTTCAGTTATTATGGCTAAAGAAAGTTGGAAAAGGAAATGGAAAGGCATGAGGCATTAATTGGAATTTTATTTATGAAAATAAGGGGAATAGGGAGAAAAGGAAGGTGAAAGGTCACAAGTTTCATGTGATGAGGAAAATGAAGGAAAATAATGGAAAATGAAGAAAATAGAGGCCTCATTAATGGTAAGGCTTCTGAGGATCAGTTTGTAGACCTTTTGTCAGTTCAATTTTGGATATCTCTTTCTATTCTCTCTCTCATACTCTTTGACACTTAGAGTTTTCTTGGAGCACTCTTGGAGGAGTGTGGCATACTTTGGATTTGGAGCAAGAAGGAAAAGGAAAACTAGGAAAGCACAATAGGACATTGGGATCAACAACTATAACGGAATTTTCTTGCATGTACCAAGTTGCATGTATGATTTCCTTGCTAGTTTTGACATGCATGGCATATGCATGTGGTTATTTGGTTATGACCTATCATTTGAATGGAGGATTGCCTCGATTGACAGTGGTTTTGCCTAGCCTTGACAATTCCTGGATAACAATTGTCTTGTGGGTTTTACTTTTATTTTCTGGTTGGTTTTCTTGTGCCTTTGGTTGTGCGTTGAGTTATTAGTTCATGGAAGCCTTGGTTGGTGTTGTGCTATTCAACAACCCCCATTTTTCTACTTTATAAATTTCCTATGAAATTTATTTTATTAAAATGGGGACCCTTAATAAATTTTAAAACATAAAAATTGTTAATAAAATATTATAATCAAAGTTTAATACTTAGGATTTTTAATTAAAACCCAAGTATTAAACCTTAATTATCCAAAAAAACCGAATTAAATAGCCCCTAGAACCCAAGTTATACTTAAGTTTGAGTATTAAACATTATGGGTTATTTGATTAAAAAACAAAATAAAACCCCACATCGCATACATACCATGCATCACAAGTTTCATAAGACTCAAGACCACTCCACCAACTCCATTGTGATTGTGATATAAATCGAACCCGCGGGGATTATCCAATACAAACCATAAAACCTTGCATTCATAACTATCGCAAGATCCAAAACCTTAAGGCCAAAACCTGCTACACACCGCCGATTGCGATTGTGATATAAGCCCAGGACCCGACGAGAAAATCCATTACAATTCATAAAACCCTGCGCTCGTGACTACAACAAGTTCTAAAAAAAAGAAGCTTAAGTCCATACCTCGCTGCCGATTGTGATATGTGATTAAACTTGGACCCATGGGGATTATCAACTTCACTTCATTAAAATCTCGCATCCACGCAATCACAAGAACCATTGCCTTATGCCAATTGCGATATGCGATATAATCTGAACTCGATCAGATTATACATTCTAGTCCATAAATCTCCCACATTGATGCAATCACAAGTTCCAAGGGTCATGCCTCCTACCTCGTACCGATTGCGATTACGATTTGCGATGTAACTCGGACCCGATGAGATTATTAACTCCATTACATAATCTGTCCCACGTCCATCGCATCGCAAGTTCCATAACATCCACCATACCATAACCCTTTGTTAAAAGCGATTTGCGATTTGCGATAAGATCCACCTCTGCCACATCATCCCTGACGTCATACTCCACATCATCTACCACATAATTGCCACTTCATCTTCCATGTCACATGCCACATCACCCACCACGTCACATCATGATGTCATCATGACATCACCCCGCATAACACAATCGCAAAAAATAAAAAGGTCCATTTCATAGCGCTACATAGAAAATTGCGATTTGCGATTGCGATTATTACGCTTCTATATATTGTTGTGATTGTGATTTAATTAAACAACCACATGCCTTACGCTGCTTTCCACTTCACACCCATTCCTTTGTCTCCACTCCAATAACCGATTGCGATATAAATCCACCATATCCCTCTTCCATCTGCTCTGCCAAAATTACAATATTTCAAATAAAATTAAAGGCTTACCCCTGTTTCTCCTCCCCGATGTTTACGATTGCAATTGTTATGCTCCAAGTTTTAAGCCTGATTTTATGCAAATGTCATTTGTTTAAAATGAAACTCGCTTATCAGCGTCATTTATTTTTAGCTTGTCAATTTCTGTTTCCATGTTCAGATTCATGACAGAGGAGGACAACTATGTTGATAAGTGGTAGTTCAGTTTAGATAAACTGACAAACACCCAGAGAATACAATCAAGCAATAAGGTTGATTTGACAGAATAGAAAGATCAAGAGATTATGATGAAAATTTTGTTTTCCAGATACGTGATTAAAAGGAATTATTCAACTCCATTAATGTAGGAAGCAAAAGAAGTTGTTTTCAGTAGCGACTATTTAAACAGGTTGTTGACGCTGAACTTGAGTTCCAGAATTCGAAAGAGAAAGCCTTGGAGGCTTGCACTATTGTACCTCTTAGTCTTTTTTAATATAATGATAGGTCCCAAACCTTGGGAGAGAGGCTTGTAATATTATAACTCTAGATTATATTTGTTGGTGGAGAATCTCTTGTTTATCATGCACCACTGCTGAAAGGAGGAGACATTTTCTGCAAACAGAGATCAATTACAGACTCCAAAGGATTGTGCACTGCTGTCATCCTATGAGGATCTGTAATTTGATTTCATTTATTAATAAAGGACCATTTCAGTTAATAATTTTTAACACTATCGTTTACAAGATTTAACTGAAATAAATTATTATTTCAGTCTTTAAATTTATATTTTGAATGTATGAGTTAATAATTGGATTCATGCACTATTGTTGAATCTGAAGCAGAAAACTTAAGATACACAGAAATTTATATATAAATATTTATTAAAAAAGATGAATAGATAGATGATGATTGTTTACAATGGGTTTCCTGGCTTATATACCACCATGGGCACCCTTTGGGAAAGGGCATGATCTTATGATCGTGCCCTTTTGTCTAATTAAAATTAAAATTAAATAATAAACCTAAAGTTAACTAATTTTTTACATAACATTGCCTTCCTCTCGAAAGAATGCTTTGTCCTCAAAGCATAAGTAATGACAGATGTTTTTGAAGAATGATTCATTCTCCCAGAAAGCGTCTTCTTCGGGTAAGTCCTTCCACTTGATCAGATATTCCAAGATGATCAAAGTCCCACACTTTAAAAGGTCTTGGATTAATCTCTCAAGTTCCATTTTTTGGTGATGTGGATATCGGTATGGCTTGATGTTGACATTGAGTGGGTTTGCAGTGGCGTGTATTTATTTTCCAGCTAAAATGTTTTTCCTCTCCTTTTTTTTTTTTAAGCAAAAATAAATTTTATATATATAACTTTTAATTAATTAAAATAGATTTAATTAATTAACTAACTTATATATATATATATATATATATATATATATATATATATATATATATATATATATATATATATATATATATATATAAAACTTTTAATTAATTAAAAAAAATTTAATTAATTAAACTATATGTATTATATATAATATAATTATATATATCATATGTCACGTTATATATATATATATATATATATATATATATATATATATACGTTATATTTATTTCAAGTCTTTGCGGACCGTCACGTCCGCCGATGGGGTCACCTCCGGCAGTGAATGACACTTACAGCAGACCGATTAATATAATCGTGGTGGCAGAGCTCCCGTAGAGGTTATTCACGCAGCTACAGGTCACCCTCGCTGAATCACCGCAGAGATTTATTCTGCGCAGCCGCGGGTCCACCACACGAACCACCGCAGCTGGTTTGTATGAGGTTTTGGTCACCTGGAAACCAAGTGTGAGCCGCAGAGCTGAGACCCTGTACGAAAAGAATGACAAACAATGGAAGTTTGAATAGGAATGAAGACAGGGATGTGGGTACAGACAACGTTGGGGTGGACGGGTTTGTGTGGAGAATTGTATGGCGGAAGAAAAATTGGCGCGAACTGCAAAGATGGACTATGAACACAACAGAAGTGGGGGATAACTAACCCGCTTTGATACCAATGAAGCATAAAACTTAAGATACGCAGAAATTTATATATAAATATTTATTAAAAAAGATGAATAGATAGATGATGATTGTTTACAATGGGTTGCCTGGCTTATATGCCGCCATGGGCACCCTTTGGGAAAGATCGTGCCCTTTTGTTTAATTAAAATTAAAATTAAATAATAAACCTAAAGTTAAATAATTTTTTACATAACAGAATCTTGAGTGTTAATTCATTTAAAAGTTTGCTTAGACTATTCTATAGGCTTAATTTTAGATATAATATGAGAGTTGAAGTTTGCATAGGAATAGATAGTTATAATATTAGATTGGCAAGTTATCTTTCGATTTAGGATATTAATTGTTTTCTCTAATACATGATGTATTATTTGAACTAATTCAGTAATTCATCATGAATCTTTGTAGTTTTTATGCATATGATAAATAAGGAATTGGATATATTTTCAATAGTCACTTATGTAATTATTTACTAAGTGTTTAATTGTTAGTATTTATTCTAATGAGGAATCAGATCTTGTGAGATATCTCCTCGATCTAATTCCTCCATCTTAATTCTAATTCTTTAAAGATTCTTTTCCCATTAAGTTAAGTTGGCTCTCGATTGAGAGAAGAGTTACCCTTTCCTTCAATTGGGATAGGTTAGATTAATTGCATTGTAGACTTAGTCTTGCATGTGTTATCATAGATCTTACATTTTAGAATTAGTTTGCATTTAGATTAATTCTACATTCCTAGAAGTCCTCTTTTGAGGCAAAACTTTAGATTGGTTTGGTTGTTCCACAAAAACAACTTAAGGATCATTCTTCTTGCTTGATTAGCTCGAAGAATTGATCCGATGGCTCTAGGTATTAGCAATTGAAGACATATTTAAAGCTAATAACGGGTGGGAGAAGGTAACTGGACCTAGTTAAACTAGCCAGAGCCATTATTCCAAATGGAAAAGGAACTGCTTTAAGGTCCGGACCGGGTGGTTTTCCCTAATGTTGTTGCAATGATTTTAGAGGCCTCAACATAATTGGCGCTAGAAGGAGGGCCTTGAATTAATTATTTTTTAAAATTTTTATATCATTTTTAACTAATCATGGCTCCCATATGCGTTCCTGCACTTGGTCATGCATTCAGTTCACCTCAGCCTACATGAGGCATGCCCAAGAAGTAGATCAAGTCCTTGTCACAGTTAAAGTTTGATGGTGAGAGTAATATTTCTGCATTAAATCATATTTCTGGTTTTGTTAATAGATGTAAATCTTTTAATATAATCATTGATAATGAGATTTGCAGGCTTTTCACTCTCACATTTAGAGGACGGATCCGCAAATGGCTCTTGCTGCTTCCTAAGAAGTCGATTCATTCACGGAAACATTTTTGCCAGGTATTTCTCAAATCACATCAAAATTACAGTTAACATAGTTTGTGTTTAGAATTAGATAATTTTTACATGTATGATAATGAATCTTTAGATGATTTTTATAATAATTTTTTGTCATTTTGTTATAAATTTCATTTAGATGATTTTCCTTCAACTGAAGATTTAATTGAACATTTCACTTCTCTTGTTTCTTCCCATTTTGAAGATAATGAATCAATTAATGAAGAACAAGACACATTTAACTCATTAACTAGTCTTGAATCACCAAATGATTTTATGGAACTCGAACCTGAAATTGTAATTAAATCACAACATTCTTTAGAAAATTTCAGTTTTCATTTTATGATTTTTGAAACAAATATTTCCAATATAAATACAGAATCTAAAAATGTTATTGCAACAATTTTTTATGATGCATGTGATCAATCAGTAGTTCCAATAAAATCCAATCTACAACAAGACTTGGATAATGAACATATTAATTTATCTTCTTTCAAGGAAAATTCAGAACATGTTTCTCTAATTGAAAGAACTTCCTTAAACCTAGATTATAATACAGACAGTTCTATAAACAATTCATTTTAGCCGTCATTATATTCTGGAATGCATTATTTTCTTTATCCTGATGTGTTTTTAAATCAGAATATAGTCAATGATGATCACCTTAATCTTTCAAGTGATAATCTTCCTAATCTTTGTTCTGAAAATTCTGCATCTATTACTCATTTGGATGATAATTCTTTAATTGCAAAACCCTCTTCTTTTGTATTTTCTGATTCTGTTAGTTCAGATCAGCCATTTAATTTTCATAAGAAGAAAGTAATTTACGACGATTATCATGACAATGAAGATAAAGAATCACATCTTGTACAAAGTGCACCAATTTCGAAAATTGATCTATCTTGTAAAGATTCACACACTTTAATTTTGTCTCCTCTTATTGAACACAAACTTAATTTTGAGAATTTTGATGAGTTAATGTTGCGAGTTTCTAACGTATTTCATTATGATTTTCTTTTAAAAACTTGCAATTATAAGTTTTTTAGGGAATGTCCTTTTAGTGGCATGCATTGACTAAAATCCATGATAGGTTCCAGAATTGCCTTGTAAATTTATTTTGTAATTTTAGTTTTCATAACAATTTAATTGTTTTTCCATCCTTTTCTTTTATTTTATTTTCTTTTCTTTTTTCAAGCACGTTAAATCTCTCAATATTGAATATCATTGATATTTATTAAGTGAAAATGATGAATTGGTTTCTCATAATCTTGAATATCAAAAATTATTTCGTTTCCAATTTAATTCGACATTCAAAAATTCATTCCAATCATTTTATCATCAATCAAATTTAAATCTTGAGAGTGTTCTTCCTTCACAACATGCTTTGCCATCATCTCCTTTGGAAAGTTTTCATTCTCTAACAAATATTCATCCATTCTTTTATGATCCCATTAATATTTGTTTAGAGCATGTTTTCCAAAAAAGATGGTTTACTAACATGTTAATTGTAAATAAACTTATTTTTGTATATAAATTTACCTTAGATGTAAATAATAATTTTTGTTTCATTTTGATTGTTTTCGTTATCTTGTTACTAACGTTTGACTTGTACATATAGGTAGGTAATAAAACGAGAGAATGGTTACATTGGAAGTATGATTATACATAGTCATATTTCCTTCATTAAGTTAGAATTAGGAGTATATTAGTTTAGATTACATTCAATAAATAATGATTTTGAGTTAATTGCCCTATATTGGAGAAAGTCATATCTTTCCGATAATATTAAATAAAATTCTTCAATGGTAAGTCTCATATACTCACTTTCATTCATTTGTTTACTTTTTAGATTTAGTTTTGTTTTCTTATTTTCTGTTGATATGTAACTCTCTTTTGCAGCTCTTCACAAACTTTTTCACACCTTCACCAGATCAAAATTGAGAGCTCAAAGAAGCAGTAATGATTTTCATCGAATCGGCTAAAATGGAGAAGTTCTAAACCTTAATCTTTTTCTTCAAAAGCATTACTCTGATTAGAAAATGGTTAAAACACTTTTTACAAGTTCTGCTTTTGAAAAAGGATAAATAAATAGAAAATTTCCTCATTCAAACTGAATTATCACTAAATGCTTTTAACTTTGCAAATTTGATTTATCTAGATTTCCATATAAGAAGGAATGTTTTCTTCATTATATTTTTCTTCCTTTGTTAAGAAATTTTCATAAACGATTTTGTAAAGTTTTCCTTATAGATTTGGTTTTGGTGATTTTACCAACATACTTGTGAATGGTCATATCTTGAGAATTCAGTTATCATATCACATTTACTTTTTCTTTTAGATAATAATGTTAAATGACATACTCTTAGCCTTTCATAAATATCTCTTAAAATCAGTTTTTGATTTTTCAATTTGAAAGTAGGTATTTTTCAAGAAGTGGTTATGAAAATTGAAAATTAGATAGAAATTATAAAACTTTGAAAATATTTCCCATTAAATCGTAAAATATTTTAAACCTCAAAATCATAAGATCCTTTTATTCTAATATCAATCAAGAAAGGTTATCCTTAAAAAGTAAAGACGGTCTTACAACCTAGCAACTTCAACTCTAATTTGTCATCCAGAACAATGATTCTCCCCTGTAGAAATTTTGAATAATATGACACATATTCAATGGAGATTATCCTGATAATGTACTATTGCGGAATACATACACAATACATAAGCTCCTCTACGTTGATCATCAATTTACAGAAGCAGAAACATTCACAGGCGCACATAGAAGCTTCAATCAAACTCATTAACACAGTATGTATCCCGGGGAAAGCATCTCGCTAAAAACCCCAACTATCTGTATATTATATTGATTGAATCATGTAACATTACAAAGTACAATGCTTATCACAAGCAATCCAGTACCAGCTCCACCTATTACACACAATACAACTCAGATCTGATCTCCAAATCTCCCCCGCTGCTTGCCTGCCTCCACAGCTCAATACCTTCTCAAGAACTATGAGAATGGTTTACCAAACTCGTATTTGACCTGCAAATAATCACTCACACTGTGTTGGACGTGAGCACAGGCTACAATTCTTGGTACTGGCCAATTCATTGGCATACTCAATCCCTCTGATTGTGCAAATCATCATGCACAGCTATAGTCACAACTGATAGCAATCTGATCCTCTAACACCTGTCCCTGCTGAACTGAACATGCACTGACATGCAACTGAGTTAACTGATGTATTCTATAGTTGCATTATGAGTTAATAACTTGTGAATTAATTAATAACTAATTCACCCAACTCATCTCTAGTCTATTGATCAGTTAGACTAAATACAACTAGTTTAACAAAGTTAAACTAAACACAACTCCATCAACTACACCTCCAGTCCACAAAACTCAACTCACTTGAGTTCTAATTGAAGTCCTGCATGTAAATATTAGTCATCCCATAGGTAACCACGTATTTCCTTCTGGGATCTGCATGTACCACATCTGTAGCTCATCCTGAAGTGCTCCAAGAGAATAAGATCAAGTTTATAGTCCAAATATTATTATGAGACAATAATATTTGACTTTTGACTTTTCTATTTTTGACAGCCAGTCTAAAAATAGACTTTGATCACTCATACTGTGATCACTCATACTGTGGTCACCCATACTGTGATCATCCATACTGTGATCACTCATAGAACATGCGCCATAATTTTCCTGCGGGCCCACTTAATGAAGGCGACTCTTTTCACTAAGCTCCATCATCTTGTTGCATTCTCAACAAGCATTTCTTGTTGCACACTTTTCAACATACCCATCCATTAAAACGTATTTTTTAGAGTGTAATTCTAAAATATAATAAATCTAAAAAGATAAAAGGTCTCATCACGAGCCTTTTTACCATGATCATAGGAAAATAATAAAACAGATATTACCAATACTGAACACCAAATCAGGGTAATGGCTTA
Organism: Pinus tabuliformis; assembly: GCA_031772625.1. Lineage (NCBI taxonomy): Eukaryota > Viridiplantae > Streptophyta > Pinopsida > Pinales > Pinaceae > Pinus > Pinus tabuliformis. The sequence continues at coordinate 159,080,409 of CM062809.1, read as the reverse complement.
TGATTGTTTCAATCGTAAGACAAGGGGTCTCATCACGAGCTAGCTTGTTCAGCTTAATTACTACCAATGAATGAAAAGCATTCAAGTTGTCCTGATGATGGATCCCGGTTGGGATTTGAAACGTTGGCAGACAAATGTTCTTACTGTGGAATCTCCGGTGACTAATTCAAAAATAATGTACCACAGAGGTCTTAAATCCAGAATGACATTGTCATTATCTGGTCACCAAACCAAGACAATGGCTTTTATTCTTAAAAAAAAACATTTTATTGGATGGGATACTTAATCATTAATGGTTAAAAGGATCTACCTGTGACAAATGAGTAATCAAAATGCTAAGTTGTAAAAGGACCCCTACTTTATCTTTATAACTGATTAATCGTTGATATGGATAAATAAGTATTTTCATTCATGAGATTTTTTTTAAGAAATTGTAATTTAATGAGTTTTTATGATCAGAGTAATTTTATTTATCTAATGTTTCAAATAGAATTTTCCCCTTCTTGAATTATTTTTACTTAATTTTTGAAACTTCATTTTCATTCATCAAAGATAACTGGTTCTTCTAGTGAATTGCCAATTGTTGTGCTATTCAACAACACCCATTTTTCTATTTTATAAATTTCCTATGAAATTTATTTTATTAAAATGGGGACCCTTAATAAATTTTAAAACATAAAAATTGTTAATAAAATCTTATAATCAGAGCTTAATACTTAGGCTTTTTAATTAAAACCCAAGTATTAAACCTTAATTATCCCAAAAGACTGAATTAAATAGCCCCCAAAATCCAAAATATACTTAAGTTTGAGTATTAAACATTATGGGTTATTTGATTAAAAATCAAAATAAAACACTGCATCGCATCATACCCCACATCGCAAGTTTCTTAAGACTCAAGACCACTCCGCCAACTCCTTTGCGATTTCAATATAAACCAGATCCGCGGGGATTATCCAATATAAACCATAAAACGTCATGTTTGTAATTATCGCAAGATCCGAAGGCTTAAGGCCAAAAATCACTACACACTACCGATTGAGATTGCGATATAAGCCCAGGACCCAACGGGAAAATCAATTACAATTCGTAAAACCCCGCGTCCGTGACTACCATAGGTTCTAAAAAAAAACTTAAGTCCATACCCCACCATCGATTACGATATGCGATTAAGCCCGGACCCATGGGGATTATCAACTTCACTTCATTAAAATCCCGCATTCACGTAATCACAAGAACCATTGCCTTATGCCGATTGTGAGATCTGATATAGGCCGAATCTGACTAGATTATACATTCCAGTCCATAAATCTCCCATGTCTGCACAACCGCAAGTTCAAGGGTCATGCCTCCTGCCTCGTACTGATTGCGATTACGATTTGCGATGTAACCTAGACTTGACGGGATTATTGACTCCATTACATAATCCGTCCCACGTCCATCGCATCGCAAGTTCCATAACATCCGCCATACCATAACCCTTTTCTAAAAGCGATTTATGATTTGTGATAAGAGCCACCTTTGCCACGTCATCCATGACGTCATACTCCATGTCATATTCCACATAATCACCACTTCATCTTCCGTGTCACATGCCACATCACCCACCATGTCACATCATGATGTCATCATGAAGTCACCCCGCATATCGCAATCACAAAAAATCAAAAGGCCCATTTCATATCACTACATAGAAAATTTCAATTTTCGATTGTGATTTCTCGCATCACGTCATCATCACATCACCACTCAGGATTTTCGATTTTGATTGCGATTATTACACTTCTATATATTTTTGCGATTGCGATTTAATTAAACAACCACATGCATTATGCTACTTTCCACTTCATGCCCCTTCCTTTGTCTCCGCTCCAATAGCCGATTGCGATATAAATCCACCATATCCCTCTTCCATCTACTATGCCAAAATTATGATATTTCAAATCAAATTAAAGGCTTACTCCTATTTCTCCTCCCCGGTGTTTATGATTGCGATTTTTATGCTCCAAGTTTTAAGCCTGATTTTCTGCAAATGTCATTTGTTTAAAATGAAACTCGCTTATCAGCCTCATTTATTTTTAGCTTGTAAATTTCTGTTTCTGTGTTCAGATTCATGTCAGAGGAGGACAACTATGTTGTTAAGTGGTAGTTCAGTTTAGATAAACCGAAAAACACCCAGAGAATCCGATCAAGCAATAAGGCTGATTTGATAGAACATCAAGATGAAGAGATTATGATGAAAATTATGTTTTTTTAGGTATGTGATTAAAAGAAGTTGTTTTCAGTAGCAGCGATTTAAACAAGTTGTTGGCGTTGAACTTAAGGTCCAGAATTCGAAAGAGAAAGCCTTGGAGGCTTGCACTATTGTACCTTTTAGTATTTTTTAATAGAATGATAGGTCCCGAACCTTGGGAGAGAAGCTTATAATACTATAACTGTGGATTATATCTGTTGGTGGAGAATCTCTTGTTTATCATGCACTACTACTGAAAGGAGGAGACATTTTCTGCAAACAGAGATCGATTACAGACTCCAAAGGATTGTGCACTACTGTCGTTTTGTGAGGATCTGTAATTTGATTTCATTTATTAATAAAGGATCATTTCAGTTAATGATGTTTAACACTATTGTTTACAGGATTTAACTGAAATAAATTATTATTTCAGTCTTTCAATTTATATTTTGAATGTATGAGTTAATAATTGGATTCATGCACTATTGTTGAATCTTGAGTGTTAATTCATTTAAAAGTCTGCTTAGACTATTCTACAGGCTTAATTTTAGATATAATATGAGAGTTGAAGTTTTCATAGGAATAGATAGTTATAATCTTAGATTGGCAAGCTATCTTTCGATTTAGGATAATAATTGTTTGCTTGCATACATGATGTCTTATTTGAACTAATTCAGTAATTCATCATGAATCTTTGTAGTTCTTATGCATATGATAAATAAGGAATTGGATATATTTTCAATAGGCACTTATGTAACTATTTACTAAGTGTTTAATTGTTAGTATTTATGCTAATGAGGAATCAGATCTTGTGAGCTATCTCCTCGATCTAATTCCTCCATCTTAATTCTAATTCTTTAAAACTTCTTTTCCCATTAAGTTAAGTTGGCTCTCGATTGAGAGAAGGGTTACCCTTTCCTTCAATTGGGATAGGTTAGATTAATTACATTGTAGACTTAGTATTTCATATGTTATCATAGATCTTACATTTTAAAATTAGTTTTCATTCAAATTAATTCTACATTCCTAGAAGTCCTCTTTTGAGGCAAAACTTTAGATTGGTTTGGTTGTTCCACAAAAACAACTTAAGGATCATTCTTCTTGCCTGATCAGCTCGAAGAATTGATCTGATGGCCCTAGATATTAGCAATTGAAGACATATTTAAAGCTGATAGCAGTTGGGAGAAGGTAACTGGACCTAGTTAAACCAGTTAGAGCCACTATTCCAAACAGAAAAGGAACCACTTTAAGGTACGAACCTAGTGGTTTTCCCCAATGTTGTTGCAATGATTTTAGAGGCTTGAACAATTGGAAAAATGCTCTGGAAGCCCTTGGTGGGTTGAGTTACTAGTCCTGGAAGCCCTGGTTGGACAAACGCTTTGGAATCCCGACGAAAACTATGGGTTGAATTACCAGTCCTGGAAGCCCTGGTTGGAACAAATGCTCTGGAGCCCTGGACAACTTGGGTAGAGACCAATCTGGTGATGGTTAGTGATGTCAGACAATGAGGTGGAATCACTGGTTGAGGGTTGAGGTGGTTTGGACTCTAGAAGCCCTGGATGGTTTTTGATTGATTTGTTTTATTAGATCCCACATTCATGTTTGGAATATGGCACAAGGGTAACTGGCTGAAAGGAATATTTGGTTCAGCCTAGTCTACAGTTGGGTGGTTCGTGGAAGTCCCATACCTGGTCGACTTATGCAATCATAAATAAGAACTCTCTTTCTCCTTGGTATTTTATGTGTAAATATACTTGTTTATATGTGGCTTATATGGCTATTATATCCTTGATATTTTGGTTGGTTATATGTTGGTTATGAATGAGTTTATGACAATGAAAATTCGTGGCTCTCATCATGTCTTGGTTAATCACTGAATGTACAATGAATATGTGGCTTAACAGATGGTAATGCAGTTATTTTTTGATGAGGAAACAATGCTTCTTAATGATTCTTATATAAGATTGAGACCCCTATGCTCAGATATGTTGTTTAAACTTGTAGGATGCATATTCGTGACATGTTTAACGAAATGTCTGTCAGGGATAGTATGGGTCCAGTCAAGTCCTTGTTCAAGTATGTGCATTTGTACTATTTTTTTGATGTTACTTTTCATTTCTGGAATTTTCATGAAGTTCTGGGAAGTGGCTTGAGTCCTAGCCTTGAAAAATTGGTACAAAATCCCAAGTTGCTGGCACAAAACTACTTGGAAAAGTCCCCAGTCGCATGCATGCCTTGTTTTGGGAGTGACTGGAGGGTCCCATTTGCATGCATGCTCATTTCAAGGGATCAACTGAGGCTTTAAGGAAACAAAGAGTCAATTTATCTTAGGGGCTGGTCACCTGGATGGGTTGGGTGGCTCCTGGGGGTTCTATTGCATGTGTAGAAGGTCAATTTGTCTGTGTTTCGTTAGTTCCACTTCCTTAACTGCACTTAGGGAGTTGAATCATATCATAGTAACGCTTCGTCACATGTTTACCTCGGTTGGCCGATTACTTGGGTAGATGTGGGAGGAGGGTGTTACATAGTGGTATTAAATAATGTTTTCGTTCTCTTTGGGTGGTGTCTAGTTTCCAATCTCTTTTTGTGATATCTGATACCATAGAGTGGTGTCAGAGCATGGTTCAAAACTTGGATTGGATGGGAGGAATCTATTTGTCATGCATGCATGTAGGTTGTATATGTGCTTGTTATGTATGCATGGTAGTGGTCATTGTTACAGTTGTGTTTCCATGTAGGAGTTGATGATGTTGTTATTGGGATGCTTTAGTCATGAATGCATGTCAGTGTCCATATGTTATTATGCATGCATTGTCGTGGTTATAGTTATGCATGTATAGTAGGTCAAAAATGCATTGTCAGGTCATTGCATGCATTTTAGGTCATCATGATGTTGTTGGTTGTTATGATGCTGATGTGTTGGCTGAGATAGAGTAGGAGATGTAGATCATTAGAGCGAGATTGTGGCACTAGACTTCGGGGTAAGAAAAAATCATCATATAGGTTTGTATATTTGGCATGCATGTATGTGGTTAATGGTTTCTATAAGCATTAGGGTTACTTACATTCTTGTCATTCTATTATTATGGTCACATGTATGATAAATTCTAGTTGATTAATGTAGTCATATGCATATGTGTTGGATAGTCATAAATGATAGTAACCTGTTGTTCTATGCATTGTGGTCATATGCCTGATGATTATGGTCATTGCAGTGGAGGTCTTTATATTATTATGTTTTTTGCTAATTTGGTTGACCTATGAATATGATCATGGTTATGATATTCAGGTATGAGCCGACATATTTGTGATGTTGTGTTGTGCTAATCTAGACTAACTATGCATATGTGATTGTTATGAATGAGATTATGATGTGAACATGTTAGCTAGTTACTGTTATGGATATCATGACCTTATTTATGTTTGAGTTGATATGTTGTGAATTTATATAATGCTAATCTAGGTTGATTGTGTAGACAAGATAACCCCCCTAAGATACATTAAGGTATGAGTTTGATTATGTCATCTATTTGATGGTTGAGTGTTGATTATGTCCGCTAGTTGATTTATTTAACATGGTATGGTTGCAAGTTGTTTGAATTTTTTATCAATTGCATGATATGAGTATGTGTATGAAATATTGCATGAATGAATGGTCTTGTTTTAAGATGGTTGTACTAACGCATTATGTGTTGAGATAGCTGATATGTACTCGAGTGTAAGTAGGTGATAGTTGTATTATTATGTATTATGACTGATGTTAGTTGATTGTTGAGTGTGACATGGTTGTTAAAATTGGTAAAGGATGATTTCAAATTAATATATATGATGCCTTGATTTGTGGAACATGTGACTGACATGTGTAAACAATTACAGGAAACATGCTTAGTATTAGTGCGACAAGGTAACAATTGATATGTTTACATAACTAATAGTTGGGTGATGCGACAATACATATTAAGACTCGATTGCAACAAGGTAAAGGTAAAAGAAAGTAATTGGGTGAGAATTCCTTTAGTTATGTTTGGAAACCACAATTCCAAACGAATGAATGATTTGAATACATGAAGTCTTGTTGACCCTAATCTTGTCTGAAATTATGTGGATATGTGCTATATTCATGGACATGTATTTGATAGGTATAACGACTGGTGTCTAGTTATAGCTATATCTGTGCATGGATAAAGGGCGTTATCTTAACCTTGACCTTATGCTATCTAGTAATTATGTTGTGATCATGATTATGCTGATGTTTATATATATATACATATACATGCATGTATGTATATATGTCACTGTCTGGCAGGGTTGTTAGGGATCATTCTTGTGGAGAAATGATTTCTTATGCAGGTGAATGACATGAAGAGGTTCCTGGTCTTATGAGGAATCAAGTGGGAAGAGTAGGCCTGAAAAATTTATGAGGTCAATATCATGTGGATATGAGTTTATATTATGCGTTTATACTATGTCTATGTTTATGTTATGGACAAGATATGTTGAGGGATACATCAGCGAAATGAAAACAACGTGATCCACGACATGCTAGGATAAGCATGGATGGCAGAGAGGCACTCGAAGCAAGGTTTATTGGTAGAGACAATGTGGTTTTGGATATGCAGTGCTACTATTGTGTATATGTTGTGCATATTGTATATTCAGTGATTGTACCTATGGTGTTGAGTGCCTGTTGTATATATGGTGTTCTGTGTATATTGCATATGTAGTGCTGGATATAGATGGTTCTATGTACATGTTGGATATGTGGTGTTGTATACATATAGTACTGTGCACATGATGGATATGCCATGTTGTGTTCATAAGGTGTTGTGCGCATGTTGGATATGTGGTGTTGTGTACATATGATGCTATGTAGATGTTGTATATGCAATGTTATGTACATGTGGTGTTGTGTGAATGTTGTACATGTGGTGCTATGTACATATGGTGTTTTGTGCATGATTGTACATGTGGTGTTGTGTGCAAGTGGTACTATGTACATGTTGTACATGTGGTACTCTGTGCAGGTGGTGCTGTGTACATGTCGAGCATGCGACATTGTGTAAATGTGGTGTTGTGTACATGTCATGCATGTGGTGTTGTCTACATGTGGTATTGTGTACATGTTGTATAGGAGGTGCAGTGTACATGGGGAATTGTGTAAACATTGTGTAGGTGGTGCTATGTAAATGTGATGTTGTGCACACGTTGTGCAGGTGGTGTTGTGTATAGGTCGTACTGTGTACATGTTGTACATATGGTACTGGTGTACATGTGGCATTTTGTGCATGTCGTACATGTTTTGTTGCGGGCATGCGCTACTATGTATGTGCATTGTGTAACTGTGGTATCGTGGCACGTGTATTTGTTGTGGTGTACTCTGTGTACGTATATCTATTGTGTTGTACAGCAGATGTAGGTGTATATGTTGTGTTGTACACCAGGTGTAGGTATAGGTGCATGTATTGTATGGTTTTGTAGGTCGTGAGAGGTTGTATGCATGTGGTGTACACTGTGTGTATGTGTATGTGATTGAAGAGAAGCAAAGGCACTGGGTACTTTCTGGGTGTGGCAACCAACTTGGTGGGTATTCAGAAAGAACAAAGGAAGAAGTAAGGATCGATCAAAGGATAAGTATCATTATTTTATTTCAATTTTATTATTCATGTTATCTATGATTATGGTTTATGATGGTTACATGTGATATATGATTATGACTTATGATGGTTACGTTTGAGCTAACTGGACGCGATATGTTTATACATGGTGATTTGATCAAACAGCTAGTTTGACTTGTTGCGGCAGGAAGTGAACAAGATTGCAAGTGTACCTTGTTGACGAGCTACCAATGATGTATGATTTTAGTTTATTTCAATTCATTTTGAGTCTAATGGGAATTATGTGCTTGGTACAGGGAGCATGGAAATGCCCGGTTGGTTGATTGGAACTGACTGCAAGAATTAGTAGCAACAACAAAAAATAATTGAAATAGGAAGCAGTATGCCAGTAAAATACTTTAAGAGCAGGGCCATTGTGGGACAATGGTACCCAATAGTGTCCATTGATTTCCATGAGCATGCTATGACTGGTATGATGGCTTTGCGGCAGGTATATGCCTTATTTTTTGGACCTTCTAATGCAAGGAAACCTTACCAAGGGAGGGGTCACACAAGGGACTGTGTAGAAGAGAAGGGGATGCCCGCAGAACTTGGAAGGTGTGTGACTGCACGAAAGGGGGTGACCAGAATGTCCAAGGGGATGTGTAGCAGAGAAAGAAAGGCCGTGAATGTATCTATTTTGGTCATTAGCATTACTAGATGGAATCAAATGCACATTGGGAGTGTGCCCTGGAACAATGAGCTAGAATTTGTTCACTGAGAGGACAAATGGTGCAGGATTGTAGCGTTGGACATTGGATGAAACTTTGACTTTGGAAGAGGATTCTAGACTTCTTGGGAAGGAGGTGAATCCTTGTATTACTTTGAGGGTGGAGGTGTAAGACTCTGAATTCCCTTGTCGCAGATGCAAGCATCGTATCCTTTTATTTGTTGGTTGAGCAAATGTGCATATGCGTATATGTGTATATTATTGTAAATACTGTAACGAGCTAGATTTATAAAGCTCCTTAAACAATATGGTTATTTGTTTGTTGAGAAAATGTGGTTGCTATTATAAATACCATAATGAGTTGTGTTATAAAGCTCCAATAAACAGTATGATTGTCATTTTTTTAGCAAGTTGATCATTGTAAATACTACAATGAGCTAAGTTATAAATATCAATGGGAAGTATGTTTTGCTATCAGCAGTCTTATTGGTTATAGGTGTCATTGAACACTAAGGACGGTGTTCACCCAAGGAGGAGGGTTCAATTACAACTCTGGTTAGATATTCATGTAAATAATATAAGACCAAGGTCATGGGACACATATTCCAAGCTAAATGGTGGGAAAAACATCCTAGTGGGTGTTCATTTCAATTATTATGGCTAAAGGAAATTAGAAAATGGAATGACAAAGGATTTGGAAAGGCATGAGGCATTAATTGGCATTTTATTTATGAAAATAAAGGAAATTAGGAGAAAAGTAATGTGAAAGGTCACATGTTGCATGTGAGGAGGAAAATGAAGGAAAGTAATGGAAAATGAAGAAAATAGAGGCCTCATTAATAAAAAGGCTTTTGAGGATCAATTTGTAGACCTTTTGTTAGTTCAGTTTTGGATCTCTCTCTCTATTCTCTCTCTCTCATACTCTTGGTCACTTAGAGTTTTCTTGGAGCTCTCTTGGAGGAGTGTGACATACTTGGGATTTGGCGCAAGAGGGAAAAGAAAAAGCAGGAAAGTGCAAGAGGATATCAAGATCAACAACTACAACAGAGTTTTCTTGCAGGTACCCGAGTTGCATGTATGATTTCTTTGCTAGTTTTGGCATGCATGGCATATTCATGTGGTTATTTGGTTATGATATGTCATTGGCATGGATGATTGTCTAGATTGATATCGGTTTTTCCTATCCTTTCCATTTCCTGGATAGCCATGGTGTAGCCCTGTAACAACTTAGGTTGAGTTACTAGTCCTGGAAGCCTTGCTTGGAAAAATGCTCTAGAAGCTCTGGTTGGACAAACGCTCTAGAAGCCCTGGTTGGAACAAATGCTTAGGAGCCCTGGACAACTTGGGTAGAGACTAATCTAGTGATGGGTAGTGATGTCTGACCATGAGGTGGAACAAATGGTTAAGGCTTGAGGTGGTTTGGCCTTTGGAAGCCCTAGATGGTTTTTGATAGATTTTTTTTATGAGATCCCACATTCATGCTTGGAATATGGCACGAGGGTGACTAGCTGAAAGAAAGTTTTGGTTCAGCCTAGTCTATGGTTAGGTGGTTCATGGAAGTCCCATACCTGGTTGGCTTATGCAATCATCAATAAAATCTCTCTTTCTCCTTGGTATTTTATGGGTAAATATAATTTTTTATATGTGGCCTATATGGTTGTTATATCATTGATATTTCTATTGGTTATATGTTGGTTATGAATGAGTTTATGACAGTGAAAATGTATGGCTCTCATCATGTTTTTGTTAATCAATGAATGTATAATGACTATGTGGATTAATAGATGGTAATGTAGTTATTGTGATGAGGCAACAATGTTTCTTAGTGATTCTCAGATAATCTTGAGACCCCTATGCTCATATCTATTGTTTAAACTTGTAGGATCCATATTTGTGACATGTTTGACGAAATGTATGTCATGTCTAAGGGTCCAGTCAAGTCCTTGTTCAAGTATTTGAATTTGTACCATTGTTTTGATGTTACTTTTCATTTCTGGAATTTTCATGGAGTTTTGGGTAGTGGCCTGAGTCTTGGCCCTAAAAAGGTGGCACGAAATCTGGAGTCTCTGGCACATAATTACTTGGAAAATTCCCCAATTGCACACATGCCTTGCTGTGGGAGTGACTAGAGGGTCTCAGGTGCATGCATGCCCATGTCAAGGGAGTGGTTGTGACTTTAATGCAACAAAGAGTTAGTTTGTCTCAAGGGATGATCACCTGGATGGGTTGGGTGGCTCCTAGGGGTTATGTTGCATGTGTAGAAGTTCAGGTTGTCTATGTTCCGTATGTTCCACTTCCTTAACTGCACTTAGAGGGTTGAATCATATCATAGTAACTCTTTGTCACATGTTTACCCCGTTTGGTCGGTTACTCAGGTTGATGTGGGAGGAGGTTGTTACAAATCTAGAGGTAACTTTGTTGATGAGGGTTGCAAAGGAGACTGATTGGATGCAACCCATAATCCAATTAACATATGTTAATGACATTCCCATCTAAATAAGAAGTAGCCGCATGAGAGTCTATTCTACCCTATCAAAAGCCTTGGGTAGGTCCAATTTCATGAATAAGGCACTGGATCCTGAAGTCTTAGTACAATGCAACAACTCCTAAGAAATAGCTACATCATCCAAGATGTTCTGATTATGTAAGAAACCAAATTGTTCTAGAGAGATAAACATGCATAAGATGGACTTAAGTGTTCAAGCTATGACCTTTGAGAAGATCTTATATAATACATTATAGCACATTATAGGTGAATAGTCAAAAAAAGACATGCCCTCTTATGCCTTGGGAATAAGATAGAGGAACATTGAGTTGATAGAGCTGAGAAGTTTTCCCTATCCCTTGGATTCTTGTATAAATTTGAGGAGATCGTGCTTGAGGAGGTCATAAAATCCCAAGTAGAACTCCATCGAGAAGCAATCGGGAATGATGCTCTTATATTTTTGCATTGAGCATAATAAAACAATTATTTCAGCTTTAGAAATGTATTTTGTTAGATATTTATTCATTTCTTCAGTGATAGAAGGAGGGAAATGAGAAATCCCTAAATTATGTCTTGAATGTCGCAACCAAGAGGAGCTTGAAAAAGAGATTGGTAGTAACATGCTCCTGCCTCAACTTTCTCGTCGAAGTAATACAATGAAGCACCTTCCTCGTTATTAATTTCCTAGATGGTGTTCCTCTACTTCTTATGGCTTGCATATTGGTGGAAGTTAGTGTTGTTATTTCGTGAAGCAATCCATACAATTCAACTCTTTAGGCACCATCATTCTTCTTCCAAGAGCACTATAGATTAATATTTTTCTTCAAAGGAGTGAAGCTCTTGTAGGGAGGCTATTGTAACAGGTGTAGAAGCTAAAGAGGCATTACACCTTACGATATTTTCTTCCAGATCCCACAAATCCTTTACCAATTTGGTGCGATGAGCCTTATCCCAAGAGTAAGATGCCCTCATGATGGTATGTAAATTCGCCATGAATTGTTCCATGTGTGAATTGTCCTCCCGAGGGGACAAATTATTCTAGGAAAAGTGTATACATACACGGTATTCCTCTTCAAGGAGCCATGAAGGATTGAAGTGAAAGGGAATGAAATTACTGCTCCCCTTGGGGAAAACATGTAGTATAATAGGTCTGTGGTTAGATATACTACCAAAATCCATGGTAGATTTGAAGGAGCTTCTTGAATTCCATAAATACTCCATGATGAGGAATTTTTCGAGATGTTTGTCCAATTTTCCACCATCCAAATGACTATTGCTCCAAGTAGGTGCCAATTTTATAGGCTCAATATATATTAGATTGTGAGTAGATAGTAGATCTTGAAAAAAGCACTCTAGGGATTCAGAAATTGAGATGATCCCCAAACTTCCCTGGGGGATAAATTGAAATTTAGGTCACCTCCCAGGAAAGTGAATGGATCTAATAAATCACCTAGTGAGACCAAATCCTCCCTAAATGGGATGCGGTTAGAATAGGGAACTTAAACATTTAAAAGTGTAGTAGTGGAATCAAAGTCTTTGAAATGGTGTTTTAGAACAATTGCAGAGGGAAAAAAGGAGAAAAAAAGAGTTATTCATTTTGGTCTCCATCTAGTTATCAGACCTCATAAGTGTTTATATGCATCCAAATGGCTAAATGACCAATCTTTTAGGAAGCTCGGTAAGGTTTGCCTAACTTTTTCCCTAGAGAACATAGTTTTGTGCATGAGAATGACATCCAAATTATAATGAGAGATAAGGTTTTTGAGGGCTAAAAATGTGTGAGTGCCCTAACCCCCCTAGGAGAATTTTCATTAAGGCATAAAACATAGGTATTTTCTATCTCTAAAGACCTTAGAGATAGGAACCTATTTTCACTTCTTTGTCTTTATTAAATCCTTTTCTTGAGCTTTGGAGAGATTGGATTTGCAACCAACTGGGTTACAGGGGAGGAGGTAGAGGGCAAGACCTCCATTAAATGGAGGCAAATCTTGTTTCCTATAACAAATTCAGAGGGCATAGGATTTCTATTCTTTGAGGGGGGAGGGGGCAGAGAGGGGAAGGGGAAAAACTAGGTTGGGGAAGGAAGGAGGGGGAAGGAAGAGTGAGTGAGGGAGAAAGGGATAGGGATAGGGAAGAGGGGGGGAGAGGATACCAGGGGAGGGGAGAGAGAAGGGGAAGGAGAGAGGGCAGGGATAGAGGAAGAAAAACTAAAAAATGATGATAGGGGATGAGGGGAAAGAGACATACCTAGAGGAAAAAATGGTGTTAGGACCTTGGTGGATAATGCAATTGCTAGTGGCAAAGCCAAGGCATTCAATGAAGCAAGAATTAGATGGGATTGACCAAGGAATGAGGGAGGTGCCTTTGAGTTATCATTTTTCTTCCATTGAGCATTTGTAGAAAATAGTCCAATCCTAGAGCATGACAATGGTAGAACCTATAGGGTACCATCCAGTAGTTTATCTTTCGATTCCATTTACATTTTCCCACTTCAATCTCCATGTCAGCGACGAGCCCCTCCTTGAGATTGACTTCTACTTGAATCCATGCCCATATTTGGTTTGATTTTTTCTCCTATCTCAAATTAAGATTGATAAAAAACTAGTTTTGTTCCCAATGGCCATTAGGTATTTCTCTGTCTAGAAGGGAAGGGGGAGCCTAGGAAGAATCACCAATACGTCCAAGTGATCCATGGGTTACTTGAGAAGATCAAAACTTATGATCTAGGGATGAAGAGAAATGCTTTCCTTTCCCCAAGGCTAGGAAACCTAAAATATAGATATGTGATTAGTTTCAAAGTGGAAAATAAAGGCCAAATATCTTCGAGGAAGCAAGTGAAATCAGGGGGAATAATCCATGGAGCGAAGACCAAGAGTACTCTATCTAGCCTCCTAAACCAACCATTTTGAGAGGACTGCCACTAAACCACCTAATGAGGGTTTTGCATGAGAAATCCAGAACCTATGAGAGGGGAATGTATCGACCCACAACTAAGCTAACAACACCCTTCTGTCAATGAATGTTTCTCCACTTTCACTTTCCTAAACTACAGGGAGAAAATAAAGCTAAGGTCGCACTAAGGTTAGTAACTCAGCCATAAGGGGAGGATGGTTTACCTGATGTTGAGTGAAGAGTTGAGGAGGAAGGAGCATAGATGGTCGGAATGCATAATGTCAATACAAGCAGGAATGAAGAGCCTGACAGTGGTGAGGATGAAGGAAAGGCTCGAGAGGGGTCAACTGGTCTAGAGGAGAGAGGAAAGTCAACAACTAGCAACATCAATGGGGGTATAGAACACATAACTCGTCGTGTGAAGAAATAAATTTGGTTGAGGAAAGCTAGCACAAAGGAGGGGTTGGATGAGTAGTCCACCTTATGAGCCCCCTAGTTTGCAACGTGGATTGAGAAAACTTGAGATGGATGGTGGAGAAAGGGGTGGCATAAGAGGTTGGATTCATGCCACCTTAGATATAGAAAGCCATAGGATGCTAAGTTGGTGAGGCCCCATACCAGGAGGGAGCCACAGACACCATATGAAGAAAGCTAGCTGCAGGGCCTATAGTGCTTCTTGAAAAAACCTTAGTTAATATCCCAAGTTATACCACTTTAGTAGAGTTATATATATATATATATAATTTATGTTTATCTATATTAAATTTGATTGCATACTTTTTTTTCGACTCTAAAAAATAGATAATTCACCTTTGTGGAGTCATAAAGGTAGATAAGCTAGGAAACTCCACAAAAACGTAGAAAAAGGTAAAAAAATGGATTCTTTCTTGTAGCTGCACAATAATACTTCAAATCTGTCAACCAATAGCATGGTAGATAAATGAAATTCAATAATTCAAAAAAATAATAATAATTTAGCTAATATAAAAAATATAATAAATGCAAAAAATTATAGTCAAGAGGTTAATTAATACAAAGTAAATGATCAATCGATTGCTATATTTCTATCCTTTAGTGGTGTCAGGTCCTTACACATGCGGGCGTGCCCACATCCCAACTTGGCACCTTGGGCACACATGCATCACATCACTAGAAGAGATGGCTCAGTGTGTTGGGTGCGGTAAGGAGCACAAACACCTAACCAAGACAAGACATATTTGTGTGTTGGGAACAACAAGGAGCATGCATGCTTAAGCCAAGATGTTGTGAGTTAACTTGTGGGCATGAAAATGGGCACACAAATCTAATTGAGCAAGATGAGTGGTGTGTGGGCATAGTGATGAGTGCGCACACCCAACCAAATCGTCAATATGACATATGATATGAGCACGAGGGTTGAATCATGTAAAATCGACTTGAGACGAAAGGTCATGATGATTGGAGAAATTCCAAGGATCGCACCCCTTGGCATTCCCATTGACATGTATAGATACAAAACAATGGAGAACTAAATGAAGGCAAGGAATATGGTAGATCACAAGTTTGCATAGCAAGATGAAGAGGAGTCACACCACAACAAGCAAAAAGGGAACCAGATGAAATTTGGAGTTTCTATCTTGGTGATGTGTGGTTGATCCAAATAGGATGGTTGGAGGATGGAATGAAGGGTTGTTGGAATAGCTTGAATTGTAGCTAGTGAAAACGACTGGTGCCATGGAAAGATTCTGGTGGCAACAACCTATGGGGTGGTCTTTGTGTTATATTCTTGCTGGCCACTTGGGTGGCTTGATTGGAGACTCATTGTGTTATATTCTTGGTGGCCACTTGGGTGGCTCGATTGGAGACTCAAACTGAACCCTTTATAAACACTATATTGCATTTATATACATTTATACTTTGGAGTAAGGCTGCAAGCCACTCCCATCATCTATGGTGTGTTTTATATGTCGAGGATGGATGTTATTATGAATGTTAAAATGTGAATAATGTTATAATTTACATGTAACTGTAAATGTTGTTTAACGAAGAAAAAGATACACTTGGTTTTAGCTTAAGTTTGATATTCTAGTACATAACTCTACTAAGATGATTAATGAAAGTATTGATTTGTGAGGAATAGGATGGGTGTAGTATTGTTGAAGTGGTTGGGCCATTGGTGAGAGACATGTTGATGTTACAAGACTATAGATCATAGGGCTCCTAAAACTATGCAAAGTCTCTAAGGGTGCGACATGTGGCATTAGAGCGCATATCAGAAGAAAAATGAAAATGTGCAAGCATGGAGGTATGCCATTTCCTTGTTATTTATGTTTGCATGATTATTCACATATGAGAATTGGTGTCTTGCGAAAGGTTTAGGATAGCGAGAGACATAGGTTGTGTTTTGTGGATACATCAATCAATGAGAAGACATTGATACAAGCACTTATGGAGATAAGTGCATCACCAATGGAAATTGGATTTTATATATCTTCCAATAGGTAGGTGGTGAAGGCAGTGAACTCCAAGGCCAAGGTAGCTAAAGGTTTAGCTACATGTGTTCGAGTTTGGATTGAAGGGTGGAGTGGTTCGATTGACTTCACGATGATGTTGATGGATTATTTTAATGTGATATTGGGATAGGACATAACCACTTCCACCTGTAGCAGATTGCTTTGATAAGTTGGCTAAGGCCAAAGTTTTCACGAAGCTTGATTTGAGATGAGAGTATTATCATGTGTGGAATCTGGATAGCAAAGGGTGATGAGGTGAACATGGCCATGGTGACAAGGTATGAGGGTTTTGAGTTCCTATTGATGCCCTTTGGCCTAAGTAATGCCCCAAGTACTTTCTCCATTTTAACAAATGATGGTTTGCATCCCTTCCTGGAAAAGTTTGTCATGGTATATTTTGATGATATTATAGTCTTTAGTGAGGACATGGACAAGAATAAGAAGCACTTGGAAAAAGTTTTTGAGGCACTAAGGTAGAATTAGTTGTACTTGAAAAAGTCGAAGTGTATGTTCACTCAGAGAGAAATACCAATTGTGAGCCACTGGGTTAGTTAGGGATGCATTCACATGGATCCTACGAAGGTTAAGGCAATAGAGGATTGGGAGGAGCCTCTCAATGAGCATGATGTGAGGGTATTCATATGGATGACCAATTACTATAGGAAGTTTGTGGAGGGTTATTATAGGATTGTAAAACCATTAACAAAAATATTGAAGAAGGATAGACCTTTGAGGTGGATAGATAAGAATAGGCATGTTTTTTAGGATCTCAAATGTAAGATTGTTACAACCCCCATATTGAATCTGCCAGACTATGAGTGATCATTTAAGGTGTAGAAAAATGCTTCAAATTTCGCTATTGGAAGAGTTTTTATGTAGGATGGTCAACCCCGTAGCTTTTGAGAGCTAGAAGTTATAGGATAATGAGAGGATGTATCCCATGCATGAGAAGGAGATAATTGTAATCATCCATTGTCAACAATGTGGACACATTATCTAATAGGAAGGTCATTTGTGGTCAAGATAGATAACATTGTAATAAGTTACTTTGCGACTCAACTGAGATTGTTTCAAAAGCAGGCATTGCGGTAAGAATTTTTGGTCGACTTTTAGATGACCATTGAGTATAGGCCGAGGAAACTCAATGTGGTTGTTGATACCTTGAGCAAAGAGGCACAAGTAGTAGTGCTTTAGGAGGAGGACCTAGCTATGCCAAGAGAGGGTGATATTTAATTTGTTTTAATATCTGCAGAGGAGTATACGAGAGGTCCTAGGATTGTTGAGGATGGAAATGACTTATGGTGGGGAAGGATGTTAGGCCCCTGGGTGTGTGAGCATGTCCACATCCCAACTAAGTGCCTCGGGTGTACCAACACCACATCATTAAACGAGATTAATTGGCATGTTGGGCGCGATGGTAAGTAAACACACCCAACTGAGACAAGATAACTTAGTGTGTTGGGTGCGACAAAGAGTGCACATGCCTAAGCCGAGACAATGTGATTTGGTTTGTGGACACAACGATGGGCGTGCACATCTAATTGGGAAATATGAGTGGCGTGTGGGTGCCCACACCCAAGTCGAGATGATGTGATTTGGTTTGTGGACATAGTGATGGTCGTGCACATCTAATTGGGAAAGATGAGTGGCGTGTCGGTGCCCACACCCAAGCCGATACGATGTGATTTGGTTTTTGGACACAGTGATGGGCGTGCACATCTAATTGGGAAAGATGAGTGGTGTGTGGGTGCCCACACCCAATTGGACAATTGAGCCGACACATGAGATGAGCATAAGGATTGAATCGTGTGAATAACAAAACAACGTGGGAGAGTAAGTGTGAGATAAAAGGTCATGATAGTTAGTGGAATACTAAGGGTTGCACCCCTTGGCATTCCCCTTGACATGTATAAACAAAATGGTGGAAAACCAAATGAAGGCAAGGAATATCGCGTATCACAAGTTCACATAGCATGACGAAGGGGAGTTGCACCATAGCAAGATGAAAGGGAATTGTTCGAAGTTTGGGGTTTATCCCTTGGTGATGTGTAGTCACTCTTCCAATTCAGACAATTTGAGGGTGGACAAAAGGGCTATTGGAACTTCCTGAACTGCACCTCATGTGCATGACTAATGTGTGGGAGGATTTAGGTGGCAACAACTCATGGAGTGGTCATTGTGTTGTATTCTTGGTGGCCAGTTAGGTAACTTGGTTAGAGACTTGAACCATTTAACCCTTTGTAAACATTACATTGCAATTATATATATTTATATTTTAGGCAAGGCGGCAAGCCGCTCCCATCATCTCGTGTTTTTTATATGTTTTGGATGGATGTTATTATTCACATTAAAAAGTAGATTATGTTATAATTTGCATATAATTGTAAATGTTATTGATGAAAACAAGATGCACATGGTTTTAAATTAAATATGAGATTTTGCTACATGACTTAACTAAGATGAATACTATAAATATTGATTTATGAGGTGTAGTTAGAGTGTAATATTGACAAATTAATTCAACTATAAATGAGAAACATGCTAATGCCACACAACTAAAGATCAGGAGCACCCAAAACTATTTCCCAAGGGTCTAAAACCATGATAATCGAGGAATAAAAACGGAAACAGATAAATTAATTCTTTATATTTTGATTAAAATTATACACACCCAAATGGTATTCATTAGCATCAAATGTGGAACATCAAATTTAGTCTCCTCAATCTTCAAAGATACTAAAATTCAAAACGTATAATCCCGACTTGATCACTATACCGAATGTCTAAGAATTCTAAAGTGAAAGAGTAAAGTAGGGTAGGATCAGGATGGGCCGCGGTGTGAGCAGTGATAAAATTGGAGTATTCGACGGAGGCGCGGCACTGCACGGCAAGGATGTTCCTAAAACTTCCTGAGCACGAAGCATTTAATATCTAATGTTGAATCAACCAACTTTAAATTTATGTGCAAAAATCAACCAACTTTAAATCCAAAATCCAACCTAAATTCCCCGGAGACAAAGCATGGTGAGCACGCAAGCATCAGATACGATACTGTAGTATTAAGCGACAGCCAAAGCTGCTCTATTTAATCGCACCCAATCATTTCTGTGTTCAATTCTCCATTCAACCTCCACATCATAAGAATCTTCCGTTACTTCGGTCGATGGCATGCATACAAAAACAAATGGATAAAATTGGGTTTCTCCAAGTTTTAACAGCGACCGTGCTCCTAGTATTATCTGGTAAGAATGAACACCCCCTCCTGGCTTAGGGCGTTTGAGCCTCTCATATTATCATTTCTTACAGTAGTAATAATGCTGCATTGTGTACAGGAAATGATGGACGCTTGGCGGGGGCGACGGTGATGAGGGTAATAAACAAGTGCGGGCATACAGTGTGGCCGGGCATACTCTCCGCGGGCAATGGAGAAGGAGGAGGAGGGTTCGCCCTTGAACCCCAGGAGTGGAAGACGTTGAACATGCCAAGAAAATGGTCAGGGAGGATATGGGGTCGAACCGGTTGCAAATTCGATGCCTCCGGTCGGGGTTTCTGCCAGACCGGCGACTGCGGGAAAGTACTCAATTGCGCTGCCGGTGCTGGTGGGAATCCCCCGGTGTCCCTCCTGGAGTTCACTCTCACGGCCACGCAACTCGATTTCTACGACGTAAGCCTTGTCGACGGCTACAATCTGCCCGTTTCCGTCTCAGCCGTGCCTAAAAATGGCAACGCCAACTGCACAACTGCCGGCAACTGCAATGGGGATTTGAGGGAGATCTGCCCGCCGGAGCTTGCCGTGAAAGTTGACGGAAATGTAGTGGCCTGCAGAAGCGCATGCGAGGCATTTGGGTCCCCTGAGTATTGTTGTACAGGGGCTCATAATTCGCCCAACACATGCCACCCCTCTGCGTATTCCGGACTTTTCAAGAACGTCTGCCCCACTGCCTACAGCTACGCCTATGATGATCCTTCCAGTATATTCACCTGCGCTTCTGGAGCCGATTACATCATCGCCTTCTGCCCAACTTCAACCTCACCTTCTCCATCCCCTCCTCTTCCAATACTAACTCCGCCTCCGCCTCCACTTTTGCCTACACCTCCGCCTCCTCCTACACCTTCGCCTCCTCTTCCGCCTCCTCCAACTACAATACCTCCACCGTCTCCTCCAACTACAATACCTCCACCACCTCCTCCTCTTCCTCTGTCTACACCTCCGCCTCCTCCAACTACAATACCTCCACCACCTCCTCTTCTGCCTACACCTCCGCCTCCTCCAACTTCAATACCTCCACCACCTCCTCTTCTGCCTACACCTCCGCCTCCTCCAACTACAATACCTCCACTGCCTTCTCCAACGACAATACTTCTTCCACCACCTCCTCCTCTGCCTACACCTCCGCCTCCTCCAACTACAATACCACCATCACCTCCTCCTCCAATAACAACACCTCCACCACCACCTCTTAAGGCCATCTGCTCCTCGGCCTCCGCCTCCGCTTCCGCCGGGTTCCTTCTTTCCTGGGGATATTTCTTTCTTGTTTACACGGTTATTCAATTTCCTTTAACTCTCAATTTATCGTTTGGGCGTTCATGTGACCATCTTTATTCTTAGAGATTTTAAGGAGCCCCTAGCAAGGTTCAGTACCACCAAGTTACTCAGGTACACCCATTCTTGCCCCGATGAAGGAGAATTATAAAGCAAGCAATTTTTGGGTTGCTATGTTTGAGAGTCGCATTCCTCGAGTAGAGTAGAGCATGAGTCGGCAGGAGTTCAAAAGTTGGTTAATGAGAGACATGTCGTATACATTTATATTTTGTATTTTTGGTAGGTACACTTGATGACTTGGTTATGTTATGTAAATCAAAAGTTTGATGGATGATCGTATTATCCGCCGGTTTACAATTTATTGAGCTTCCATCATCATCATTATAAATACCGCAACTAAATAACATGAAACACATCAGATTAATTTTACATCTCAATAACATTGTCCTTTCCTCTTCCCATATTTCTCTATATTATTCTGCAACCATTGTAATATAATATAAACAAATGGGACACATAACACTTAGTCTATGTAATTCTTCCCCATATTTGCCTTTAATATTATTCTTCAATATTAAATATGATATATTTAATAAATAAATGGGAGACATAATTCTTACTCTATGTAAATTTTTCAATATTAAATATAATATAAATAAATGGGAGACATAATTCTTACTCTAGGTAAACTTTTCAATATTAAATATAATATAAATAAACAGGAGACATAATTCTCACTCTATGTAAACTTTTCCATTATACAACATAGATTACTTTGTGTAATTAGTCCTCGTTTTGTGAGGGACTATAGCATTTGCCTCTCGTCAAAGTGCATTGAATTTCAACATTTTCCTGATTTTATTATAATTTTAAGTGAATTTTGGAGAAAATGCTTAATTTTCTAATTTCTCATAAATTCAAAAATAATTTTATAATTTTTTGGTAGTCTTATTTCTAATTTTTATTGGCTTAACAAGCTTTGATGAGACATAATTCCCCTGTTAGAGGGCATTTTATTTTTGCTATTTGTTCATGCCTACCAAATAATTTAAAAATTGGGAAAAAAATTGAATTTTGTGAGTGGCCATTGCGTAAGTGAGTGCTCTGACACTGACAGTGAGTCTGACACTGTTATACAACTGCACTTCCCAATGATGCCATAACCGATGTGGTTGTAGGTGCTTTACGTAGATGGGGGTGCAAGGGGTGGCTAAACAAATGTCCAATTCATTGTGTAGAAGTGTCTTTTACATAGACAAGGGAGGGGAGGGATAGCTAAAGGGGATTGATTTATTCGTTATTCTCTGGACAATAGGGCTTTGATCTTCATTCTGATTTTACTAGTGGAAGCAAAGACGATAGGGTAGGGCAGTAGTTGGACCAAAGCATAAGGTTCACCATCAACATCTTTGTAAAGCAGCATCAACGATTCTCTCTTTTTTCTTTGTGGCATGTTCCTTATCTTTTATGTTGGCTTTATATGTACATGTGTTGTAAAATCCATACCTTTTGATTATAGGTTAATTTCCTTAACTTCAGCCAGTTATGAAGATGGATAAGATATTTTCTCTATGATATTACAATAGTGATTCTTATATATCAATTATTCATAATTATGTGCGAGAGAAAGTGCACGGAAGGATACATTTTCTTCAAACCTCCATGCTTCCACCTTCGCATCAACTTTGCTTATAAAACTTTCTGCAGATTGAAGACGCTATGAACATGGTTTGTACTACAAATTAATTTCTTAAAAAAAATGTGGGCTGCATAAAACATCTGCTACAAGCTAAAATCTTGGTATTTGTCGCACGAGTTACATCATTAGTGCCAGGCTTTGACTATGTTCTTTTTTATTTTCAAGACATGGTTGGACAAATTATTAATTTGTTAGAGTAATAATTAATATCCTTAAAATTAAATGTTAAAATACAATATTATCATTTAGTTATTTAAATATTGTGTGGAGGTAGAGATGTGTGACTGTCAGTGTACGAAGATTTACTTGTGTGGAGATTTTCTCCACACAATGTGGCCACATAAAGCATCAACTACAAGCAAAAATCCTGACATCTGGCATCCATCGCACGCGTTACATCAAAAGTCTTAATGGTTAAACAAAAAATAATAACAAGCCAAATAGTTTTATGACTAGAAACCATAGAAAATTAAAAAAAAAAAGTTGGGCCACATAGAGCATCTACTACAATAGAAATCCTAGCACCTGGCATTTGTCATAGGGGTTTCATCAAAAGTGTTATTGGTCAATGCTCAAATGTATCTCAACACATAAATCTAATAAAATGTATATGCTAAGCATATGAAAAATATAAAATAAAATCAGATAACTAACTTTAAATCAAAATATCTTAACCATTAATGCCTAAGATTAAATAGCTAACTCTAAAATAAAATAACTTAACGCTTAATGCTAGTGCATTCTCGATATGCTAAACAAGATCAAAAAATAGCTAGAGAACTAACTCGAGCCTCGAATATGAACATTGGTACATAGGGATAATGTTACAAGTTATGTTTGTGCAGAGAGACGAGGTATGTGCAAGAGAACGAGGGTGTATAAGGAACTTAATGTTAAAAGGTTTCCTTTTGTAAAGCTTTTATTGTGTGGAGAATGAAGTATGTGCGAGAGAGCAGTTGCATAAAGCTATGATTTTAGAGCTATGGAGAATGGGGAGTTTTGCAGATGCTCTGACAGTGTGTTATTGCTCTGAGCATTGGTGTTAGAATTGAATCTTTGCAGAGGATGGAGTATGTGTGGGAGAACATGATAATTAAAATTATTATGTTTCATTGTATGGAGCTTTTACTGTGCTGAAATTTTATATTGGGATTGGGGAAAATTATTATGTTTCATTGTGCGAAGATTTTACCGTGCGCAGGATGGAGTATTTTTAGGATATTGGGGTGTGCATAGGAAAATTAATGTTAAATCGTTATTATTATTATGTTTCATTATGTTGAGTTTTGATTGTGCAGAATATGAGGAATCCATGTCAATTTTTTGAATAAATGTTTACGTTAGCTGAAAAGGAAAATAAACAACTGTACAAATTAAGTTGCAAAAATATTTTGAAATTAAGTTACCGAGAACAAAACAACGACTAAATCAATAACTATATACTTTGACGTAGGGTATAGGCAATGCAATAAATAGAGCAATATAGATAAATTTCATGCATGGAAATTAATTTTGTTATTTTCAAATTTTGTCGTAGGGGTACATCAAAAGTGTTATTGGTCAATGCTCAAATGTATCTTGATACATAAATCTAATAAAATCTATATGCTAAGCATATGCAAAATATAAAATAAAATCAAATAACTAACTTTTAATTAAAATATCTTAACCATTAAAGCCTAAGATTAAATAATTACTCTAAAATAAAATAGTTTGACACTTAACCCTAGCTCATTCTCAATATGCTAAACAAGATCTAAAAGTAGCTTGAAAACTAACTTGGGTCATGTATCCAAAGGGTGGTGCATAGGGATAATGTTACTAGTTTTACATGTGCAGAGAGACAAGGTATGTGCGGGAGAATGATGATGCATAGGGAACTTTATGTTAAAAGGTTTCCTTTTGCAAAGCTTTTACTGTGCGGAGAATGAAGTATGTGCAGGAGAGAAATTGCATAGAGCTCTAATTTTAGAACTATGGAGAACGAGGAGTTTTGCATATGCTTTGGCAACGTGTTATTGCTCTAAGCATTGGTGTTAGAATTAAATCTTTGTGGAGGAAGGGGTATGTCCAGGAGAACATGATAATTAAAATTATTATGTTTCATTGTATGAAGCTTTTACTATGTTGAGCTTTTATATTGGGAATAGGGAAAATTATTATGTTTCATTATGCGGAGCTTTTACTGTGCACAAGATAGGGTATTTTCGGGAGAATAGGGTGTGCATAGGGAAATTAATGTTAAACTATTAATGTTAAAATGTTATTATTATTATGTTTCATTGTGCAGAAGATGGGGAATGTATGTCTATTTTTCGAATAAATGTTTACATTAGCCAAAAAGGAAAATAGACAACTATGCAAATTAAGTTGCAGAAATATTTTGAAATTAAGTTACTAAGAGAAAAACAACAACTAAATCAGTAATGATTTACTTTGACATAGGGTATAGGCAAAAAATTAAATAGAGAAATACAAATAAATGACATCCATGGAAATTAATTTTGTTATTTTTGAATTTAGCCAAAATTCCTTGTTCTAATGTTCAAAAAATCGAAGAAGGACAAATATTGTAAATTGATTTGCTTTATCAACGAAAAAAAAACTAACAACTATCGAAATTACTACATATATTCGATATCAGAAGCGATGTGGACTGACTCAAGTTGAGAAGGGAGGAATCTTGGTAAATGGCCATGATATCATCATCTCTTTCATTAGTGTCATCCTCAACATTGATGTTCTCTGTGTGAGCCAAATTATGTAGATGAAAACTTAATGTTTCATTTTCCAATTGCAGTCGCTCCATATTCAAATCCAGTGTTTCCATTTTCTAGTATAGAAGGTTGAAATGGACCTATGATTTAGATTGAATCATTTCAACATGGTTAGAGACCAAATCAATGAGAAATTCCAGAGCATTGACTTTTCTAGCTAAAGAAATACTGAGTTTTTTCTCTGCAGTTCTAGAATCGCGCTCCATAAACTTTAATTTGTATTACACTCGCTAATAACTTGGCGAATTATGGTTCTAATCTCTGACTTTATGTTTGTAGAGCCACTCTAGCAATATAAATATATCATCGATCTAACTTTCCTTGATTTTAAGCCTTTGTCTCTTTCGTTAATGTTGGGTTTGAGTTTGCACAATGTAAGTGTTCATTATCTGAAGAATGTGTGGAGGATGGTGTATGAGCGAGAAAACGAGGGTGCAAAAGGAAATTTATGCCGTCGACGCGTAATTAATTTAACTATGAAGAAATTTTGAATTAGTATAATTTTGTTTCCTTTTGTGAAGCTTTTACTGTGTGGAGAATGGGTAATGTGCGTGAGTACAGGGGATTTTTCTAGTTTGTGTTTTCTACAATAAAAGAGTCAATTCCTTTTTCGTGCTTTGGACAAATTCCATTTTGTGGAGTTTTCATCGCACTTAGTACAACATTTAGTAAATTATTTAATAATATTTGGAGTCAAATTTTACCAATAATATATAATAATAATAATAATAATGTCGAAGAACTATGCATAAAGAAAAAGATTACGGAAGTGGAAAGGTTTCATTATAACAACACGATCTTCAATTAGTTAATTAGAAAAGTATTTAGTGCAAAAGAAGTCAATTATGTGGGTGTCCGAAAAAATCACTAGTGTTCACACTTCGGTAGTTCTTACTAAAGTGAGATAATAACATAGTAGTGGAGACCAACATTATTTATAAGTGTCGACATGAACAAAAGTATTTTTTGTAATTTTTTTTATTAATTTTTTTTTTTTTATGAGTGCAAACGTGCATGAATTGTGTGAAAGGTATGTGACCCGTTCTTTAGATTGAATCATTTCAGCATGCTTTGAGAGTAAATCGATGAGAAATTCTAGAGCACTGGCTATTCTGGCTAAAGAAGTACCGAGCTCTTGCTCTACAGCTCTAGAATTGCACTCCATAAACTTCAATTTGTATTCTACTCACTAATAAACTTGGTGAATTACGGTTCTAATCTCAGAGTCTACGTTTGCAGAATCACTCTAGAAATGTAAATATATCATCGATCTAGCTTTCCTTGATTTTAAACTTTTGTCTTTGTCGTTGATGTCGGGTTTGAGTCTGCATAATGTAAATGTTCATTGTCCGAAGTACATGCGGAGGATGGCATATGGGAAAGAAAATGGGGGTACAAAAGGAAATTAACGCTGTCGACATATAATTAATTTAACTATGAAAATTTTCAAGTTAGTATTACTATGTTTCCTTTTGTGAATATTTTCTTGTGCGAAGGATGGATAATGTACCCAAGAACGAGGGCATTTTCCAGTTTGCATTTTCAACAATAAAATATTCGATTTGGTTTTTGTTCTTTGAATAAATTTCATTTTGTGGAGTTTTCGTCACACTTCGACAGTTCCTATTAAAGTGAGCTAATAACATAGTAGTGGGGATCAACATTGTTTATAGGTGTTGACATGAACAAAAGTATTTTTTGTAAATTTTGTGATTAAAAAAATTGTTTATGAGTGCAACCGTGCATGAATTATGGGAAATATTTTTTATTGTGCAGAGTGTGAAGGTTAGTACGATAAAAGCTTGAAAGTTTACTCCACACAATGAATTTCCTCTACAGTTTGGCACATATGCCTATTTACACAAAGTCAGCCATAAACAAAGCTTTCAATGTGTGGAGAGCACAACCTTTAATCAATTGATCACATAAGTCATCAATGTAGAAGGAGCTGATTTTTTTGGAATGCAGAAACCACAGTTAGTTTGCAAGAGGTATTCACTGACATTTGTGCTTATGCGAAAATTTTTTATGTGTAGATTTTAGTGTGCACAGAGCTTTCATTGAGGATACATAAAAAGTCTAATAAATATTAAATAAGAAACATTACTATTTTCTTTTAAATAAGCAACATTGATTTATTGCAATAAGGACTTTAATAATAAACATTAAATAAGAAACAACACTATTTCATTTTAAATGACAAAAAGATTTCTAGTTTGTTGGCAGTGCATCATTTGCCCATATTAGTGAAACAAAACATTATGATCGAGTAGGGCATTCTGGTAATCATTAAAATTCTTTTTGGAGTTTCCTCATGTGATTGGACAATATAAGTTCTTCTTAGTTATAATGAATCCTTTAACTTTTCTATGAATTAATACCGTGGTTTTATCTATTCTTGGTGCAAATGGAAGATTCACAAGATTTTCCAGTTTCGATAGACAATTATTATACTGGTTTTATCATTAGTATTTGCATATCCACATTGATACACTTATGTGTGGGAAGTGTGTGAGATCTTTTTTAATTCAGCTAGAAAAAGAAAGCATACATGTGCACATATGAAAATTATATCAATTCTTTCCAGCGCAAGGATTTTTGATTATATAATTTCGATTCATAATAAGTAGTAATGGTCATTTGCATGCTTCTTCTTCTTATTTTTTGGGGAGAGAATAGCCTAATGAGGGGTTACACTTGTCAAACTTTAGGATTTTTTTTTCAATTATGGTTATTTTTTCATATTTGGATACGGTTTGCTTGAGATTTCTTACTATCACTTCCTTTGGTTGTACACCGTCAATATTGCAGCGAAAGCACCAGAATGATTACAAATCTAGACTAGATAACAATGTTTCTAGATAACTATGAAAACCATTAAGATGTGATTCAGGAATACCAATAATACTATTGTTAATTAACCACTAATATACGTTCAGTAAATCCACACGCAATAACATTATCACAACTAGTTGCAAAGATATTGATAAGGTTGTATCTATTGATATTGTTGGTTGTGGAGACTAATTATATTCCTGATTCAAAGGTATTTGTTTCAACCATATGTATACCCCAGGAAGACTGTACACCCCTCCACACTGGGGGGGGATTTTCCCTCCTGCAGGAGTCCGAGGGGGTTGGGGGGGGGGGGGGGCATCCCCCCTCGATGGGGGGTCCAGGGGAAGCACCCCCAAAGCTAAAAATAGATGAAAAATTGCCTTGTAAAATATTGTAATTTCGTAGTCAATCTGGTTCGTTCATTAGGTGGATGATCTGACAGTAGAAGTTATGTTAATTTAGGGTTTTTTTCCCTAGAAGGAAACCCTTGTTTTATATGATGGAATTATATTATGACTATGTATTATTATTCTAAGCGAGAGAGAGAGAGGAGGTTGTGTGAGAGCGAAGAGGAAATTACAATGGATATGTTGTAGGTTGTATCTCTTCATTTTGATGGATAATATAAAAGGAAGGACTGAATATTTCTCCGTGGACATAGACCAAATTGGGTGAACCACGTATATCTATGTTTCTCTTGTTTTATGTGTTTATGTATTTGTGTTTCTGAAATATTGTTTGTGTTTCATTGCTCCAATAATTAATTTCTAACAAATAGTACTAGAGTCGAAGGTCTATCTGGCTAATAAATGCATAGGAAAGAAGGGTTCTTCCTTCGAGTGGGAGTAATGGCAGAAGATGGTAGGTTTAGGGTCGAGAAATTTAACGAAGAAAACTACCAGATGTGGAAGTTGCAGATGGAATATTATCTGTATAAGAAAGATTTGTACCTTCCATTGAGTGAAAAATAAAAGAAGCCAATAAGTATGACAAACACAGAATAAGAGATTCTCGACATAAGGGCACTAGGAACAATACAACCATGTCTGGCAGCATCAGTGGAATTCAACATTTCAAAGGAAACGACAACATAAGGTTTAATGACAACATTGGATAAACTATATGAAAAACCCTCGACCTTAAATAAGGTATTTCTTATGAAGAATCTATTTAATATGAAGATGTCATAAGGTGGATCTATTGTTGATCATTTAAATGAATTTAATACATATACTAGTCATTTAAGCTCTGTAGGGGTAAATTTTGATGATGAAATTAGGGCTCTGTTATTCCTATGCTCATTTCCAGAAAGTTGGAATTGTTTAGTTATGACCATTAGTAATTTTGTCTTTAGATCTAGTACTTTAAAGTTTGATGATTTCATTGGTGCTATCCTTAGCGAGGAAATGCAACGAAAAAGCTCTGGTAAGACATCAAGTAACGCTTTGACTGCAGAGACTAGGGAAAGAAAAATGGAAAGAGGAAAGAACCCAGGAAATCGTAGTAAGCCAAGAAAAAGAAAATCCAAATCTAGATTAGGGACAACGTGCTAGAAATGTGGGAAGAAATGACACCTAAAGAAAGATTGTAAATCTTAGAAGGAAATTGAAGGAGATGAACAACAAGAGAACAATCTTGAAGCAAATGTGATAGGTGATGTGTTACAAGATGCTTTGATTCTTTCATTAGAGAATATTATTGATGCTTGGGTGGTAGATTCATGGGCCTCATACCATGTCACACTTGATAGGAAACATTTTCATGACTATGTTCAAGGAGATTTTGAACAGGTTCGTCTGGGTGATGATAAACCCTGTAAAATCGTTGGAATGGGTAAGGTTTTTATAAAACAATAGAATGGAAACCAATGGCTATTGAAGGAGGTAAGACATGTTCCATATCTGAAGAAAAATCTAATTTCAATAGGGAAGTTGGGAGGTGAAGGTTGTGAAACTACTTTTACAGATAAAAATTGGAAGGTTACTAAAGGAGCCTTGACAATAGAAAAAGGAGAAAAGGTTGGTACATTGTATTTATGCAATAATATTTCTAATTTTGTTAATGCTTTAACCTCCATAGGAGAAAATACAACACTATAACATCATAGGCTTGGGCACATGAGTGAGAAGGGGATGCATATTCTTCACTCAAGAAATTTGTTGCCAGGTTTGAAGCATGTTGATTTGGATTTTTGTGAAAATTGTGTTTATGGAAAACATAAGAGAGTCATATTTATTAGAGTTGGGAAGGAAAATAAGAGAGAAAAAATAGAACTTGTTCATATACATGTATGGGGACCTGCTCAAGTATCATCTCTCAGTGGATCATGCTATTATGTTACTTTTATTGATGATGCAACTAGGGAAACCTGGATTTATTGTATTTGAAATAAATCTGATGTATTTGGTACTTTCGAGAAATGGAAATCTTTGGTTGTGAATGAGCTAGGAAAGAAGTTGAAGTGTCCCAATCAGACAACGAAGGTGAATACTGAAGCAAAGATTTTGATAAATATTGTTTAGAGCATGGAATTCATAGAGATAAGGCAGTTCTAGGAACACCACATGAAAATGGCATGTAAGAAAGGATGAACAAGACAATCATGGAGCATGCAAGTTGCATGAGATTGCTTGTAGGATTTCCCTTACAATTTCGGGAAAATTCTGTAGATACTATTGTTTATATAATAAACAGAGGACCTTCAAGTTCCATGGATGGTGGTATACCAAAGGAGGCATGGGCAAGTTAAAAGGTAAACTACTCATTTTTAAAGACTTTCGGTTGTGAACCCTGTGTCCACATAAATAAAGAAAATAGAACAAATCTTGAGGCAAAATCAAATAAATGTACCTGTATTGGATATGGTGTAAATGATTTTGGTTATCGCTTATATGATTATGAAATTCACAAAATCATTAGGAGCAGAGATGTCATATTCAATGAAAAGGTCTTGTATAAGGATCATATGCAGGGAAAGAAACTAGAAAAGGAAAACAAAGAATACACAGTTCTTGATGAGATCACAAAAAAAGTAAATGTGCCTGAAAATTAGAATGTTCAATGGCCACAACAACCTCAACAACAAATTGCACCTCAAACACCTAAAATTTGTGTTAGAAGATCTACCAGGATAAGTAGACGCCCCTAAACTACACTCTCCTTCATTATATTATGTATTCTTGACTGATTCTAGTGATCCGGAAATATATGAAGAAGAAATGCAAGTAGTAACTAGGAATAAGTGTGAGCAATCCATGGAAGAAGAGATGGAATCCTTGATGTAGAACCAAACTTGGGACTTAGTCAAGTTTCCTGTTGGTAAAAAAACATTGCAAAAGAAATGGGTTTATAGGTTGAAGGAAGAAGATGGAGGTAAACAGAGGTATAAGGCTAGACTTGCGGTGAAAGGATTTGCATAAAGGAAAGGTATAGACTCTGATGATTTTTTTCTCTTTTTGTTAAAATGAATTCAATCAAAACTATTTTAAGTCTAGTGGCAACAAGATATTTTCATCTTGAGTAGTTAGATGTAAAGACAACCTTTCTCCATGGAGATTTGGAGGAAGAAATATATATGCAACAACCATAAGGGTATGAGGTCAAAGGGAAGGAGAAATTAGTGTGAAAATTGAAGAAGAGATTGTATGGATTAAAACAAGCTCCAAGGCAATGGTATTTAAAATTTGACAGGTTTATCTAAGAACAAGGTTATACTAGATGTCACTCTGACCATTATGTTTATTTTAAAAGTAAAAATGATGGAAGCTGTATTATATTGCTATTGTATGTAGACGACATGCTTGTTGCAGGGTCTAACATGCATTAAATAAATGTGCTCAAAGGAAAATTGGCAAATTCATTTGCAATGAAGGATATGGGTGCTACAAAGCAAATCCTTAGTATGAGAATAACTAGAGACATGAAAAATCACAAATTAATGTTGCCTCATAGTAAGTAGATACAAAAGGTGTTGGAAAGATTTAATACATAGAATGAAAAACCAGTTAGTACACCTTTGGCTATCCATTTCAAACTAAGTAAGGAGATGCGTCCCAAGACCTAGGAAGAGATGGATTATATGTCTAAAGTTCCATATGCATCAACAGTTGGAAGATTAATGTATGCAATGGTATGCACAAGGCGTGATATTGCACATGCAGTGGGAGTTGTAAGCATGTATATGAATAATTCAGGAAAAGAGCATTGGATAGCAGTGAAGTGAATTCTCAAATATTTGAGAGGTACCAAAAATCAAGTATTATGCTTTGGTGGTTCAAACATTTCTCTACAAGGATATGTTGATGCATATATGGAAGGTGATAAAGATAAGAAGAGTAGCACCATAGGATATGTGTTTACTATAGGTGGAACAACTATTAGTTGGGTTTCAAAAATGCAAAGTGTTTTTACACTTTCAACAACAAAAGTGAATTATGTTGCTGCTACAGAGGTTAGTAAAGAAATGATTTAGTTACAAAGGTTTATGGATGAATTGGGTAAGACACAGGAAATGTGCAGGTTATACAGTGACAACTAGAGTGTCATCCATCTTGCAAGGAACTCAACATTTCATTCCAAGACCAAACATATGCAGCTCAAGTACCATTTCATATGATCAGTGTTGGAAGATGGATAGTTGAAGCTGGAAAAGATACACACTGGCCAGAATCCTGCAGATATGTTAAAAAAAGTAGGAACCAGGGAGAAATTGAGAAACAGAAATTGAGATTTTTCTTAGTTTCAATTGGTCTTCAAGTATGATGATGAAGATGAGAAATAACCAGGTCCAAAGTGGAAGCATTTTCTAGCAAGTGAATTAGCATCAAAGTTGCTATAATCAATCTCCAAGTGGGAGATTGTTGGGTGTGGAGACTCATTATCTTCCTGATTTAGAGGTATTTGTTTCAGCCAAATGTATACCCCAAGAATATTGTACACCCCTCCAAAAGGGGGGGGGTGTGGGGGGACTTGTCGCCCCTGCGGAGGTCCAGGGGCGACCATCCCTCTGTGCTGGGGGGGGTCCTGGGGTTAGTGGGGGTTTGGGGGAAACACCCCTGAAGCTAAAAATAGATGAAAATTTGAGTTTTAAAATATTGTAATTTCGTAGTCAATCTGGGTTGTTTATTAAGAGGAGGATCTGACGCTAGATGTTACGCTAATTTAGAGTTTTTTTCCCTAGAAGGAAGCCATTGGTTTATATGAGAGAATTGTATTATGACTATGTATTATTATTCTAAGCGAGAGAAAGGAAATTATGATGGATTTGCAGTAGGTTGTATCTCTTTATTTTGTTGGACAATATAAAAGGAAGGACCCATTGTTTCTCCGTTGATGTAGCCCAAATTGGGTGAACCATGTATATCTGTGTCTCTCTTGTTTTATGTGTTTCTATATTTAAGTTTCTGCAATATTGTATGTGTTTCATTGCACTGTTAATTGATTTCTAATAGATATTATAAAATACTCTTTTCGATATCTATTCGATGAATTCAAGTATATATATTTATTTTAAAGGACCAATATTTAGCATTTGGTTGATTCGTCCTAGATTAGAGGAAAATATATGAGTTTCGGCTAGTCTATGTTAATTACTAAAGGGATATTCCCACTAATTAATTGATTCTCCTTGCATAAAGCTCTTCGCAGAGTGGAGGTTACTTTTGTAGTCAATGACACCTTTCGGTTAGTCGTAATATTAATTGATAAATACATTGGCATCAAAGACTTTTATTTCTAATATTTTAGTAAGTGATTGGTGCATACGATATTATTGGTGATATTTTAAGTGTAAATAATGCTTCTCTTCGTATTTTTGAATATCTCTTTGTTTATGATCTTGTGCGGAAATGCGCAGGAAGTAGGTATTCCCATATTTTGTTAACCATTGACATTGGAAGTTGTTATTAATTGATAAATATGTTTGCATTAAAGGCTTGTATTTTCAATATTTAAGCAAGCAGTGGACGTATATGAAATTATTGGTAATATTTTAATTGTAAATAATACTTACCTTTAGGCTCTTGTGCGGAAGTGTTGTTCTTCTCACTTTGTACTAAACATTTTTAATGCTAATATTATTGGTAATATTTTAGTTATAAATAATGCATATCGGTAGTCAATTGAGTAAAATTTGTGCGGAGTGCACATAAAGTTGTGTACAAAGACATAATTCATTGAGCAAAAGTTTTGTTTATAGAACACACAAAAGTATGGAGAATGTTCAATGTGTGGAAGAAGCTTTCAAGTTTTCATTTGTGGATAATAACATTGTTTATGATTATATTATTGATAATATTTTAATTGCAAATAATGTATACTACTGTTATTGAAGTGATTATGTACAAAAACCGCATTTCATTGAGTAGAAGCTTTATTTGTGGGATGTGAGGAAGC
Source organism: Pinus tabuliformis (assembly GCA_031772625.1). Lineage (NCBI taxonomy): Eukaryota > Viridiplantae > Streptophyta > Pinopsida > Pinales > Pinaceae > Pinus > Pinus tabuliformis. The sequence goes on along the minus strand of CM062809.1, from coordinate 159,045,733 downwards.
AAGGAAAAGGTTCATTGTGCGCAAAAAGCTCTCAAGGTTTCATTGTGAGGAACTTTGCATTTCGCATGAAGCTTTCATTGCCAATATTTTAGTATATTCCATATTTTCTATTTGAAATAACATTTTCTATGCTTATATTATTGATAATATTTTAGTTGTAAATAATGCATACTATTTCTATTTAATTGATTCATTGTATGGAGGTAACTTTGAATCCTTTACTGTGTGGATGTCTGCACGCGTTGAAGGCTTTGATTGCTAATATTTTAGTATTAAAAATGCATATTTTATGCTTATATAATTGATAATATTTTAATTGTAAATAATGCATGTGTTGTATTTCTAAATATGTTTGAAATTAGGCATATGTGCGGAAGTGCGGAGGAATATTTAAATGTGAGGATCATCGCACTAGGAACTGAAGGCTTTTACTGCTAATGTTTTAGTATTAAACAATGCATATTTTTTGTTCACAATAACACCGAAGAAAGCGTTGGAATTTTACAATATTGTTTCTAATATTTTAGTAATAAATAATGTGTATCTCCCTGTCTCTACAGCTAATTAAGCGGGATCCGCATTTCACTCACATTTTTGTATTAGCCCATGCTTTCTTCGCACAACGACATTTGCACAGCTTCTTCCGCACATTCTATATCTAGAAACACTTCTTCCACGCATGCTCTTGGCTAGACTCCACCAAAGCGAGTAGCTATTTTAGTAAGCGGTTGACGTATACAAAAATATTGGTAAAATTTTAATGTTAAATAATGCTTATCTTCATATTTTCGAATATTTCAAATATCTCTTAGTTTAGGCCCTTGTGAAGAAGTGTTTTTTGTGCAGATCACTAGATGCTTTTATTGCTAATATTATTGGTAATATTTTAGTTATAAACAATACATATTGGTATTCAATTGAGTAAAAGTTGTTCGAAGTGCATACAAAGTTATGTTCAAAACTGCATTTCATTGAGCAGAAGCTTTGTTTATAAGACATGTAGAAGTGTTGATTGTCAATCTTTAATTATGTTGCTTTGCGTACTAACATATCAGTTTGTCATTCTGCATTTTTGATACTACGATTATCCTTTTTTCTTATTCTAGACTATGCAAGTGAAAAAATAAACGTATTGCCTCGATTACTAATTATCGCTCTTGAAACTTCGTTTTTCTAGACATACTTTGTTTTTGGAAAATTCTTCATTGCGGATAGTAAAAAAAAAATCTTAGCTTCAACAAGTGTTCTACGGTATAACTATATCTGCAAAAATTCTAAATGAGAAAGAGTTTAAAAATTAACCAAAGAATTGATTTTTCCTAGCGCATAAAGGAGTTGTGTCTACGTATAGCTATTAGAAAATTATTATGTAGATAACTTTCACTTTGCGAAAAGAAAAAACCATGGTCGATTGATATATTGCAAAATACATCTTCGATTTTCGATTGAGCCTGAACGATATCTCCAATCTGTATTAGCTTTGGTCGTTTTATGTTCAACAATTTGTGCTTTTCATACGATATTTGTAGATACCAATCAAGCACAATTGAAATTGAAAGGTGTGTTCATCTATGCTTTGACATCCTATGCAAATTCTTTATTTTGTACAGATTCAGAGCTCTATGCAATTACTTTTCTGGCTATCTGTTGTAAGGTTGCTAAATATATTTCAATTGATATATGTCGTTAAGTAGAGCAACGAATTATAGTAAGAATTGTAAAATAAATTGTAGTCATAATAAAATGTCAATAACTGTGGGAATATCTCCAATTTGTACGATATCATATTCAAAACATATTCTTAAAAGACAAAACTACTGAATATAATCAAAATTGTGCAAAGAAAATTGTAAAATAAATGCATTTGTTGTAATGGAAATTGGGGTTCTACTTCCTTCAACAGCAATTGCAAGCATAAAACAACAAATTGTATATAACAATTAGAAAAGATCAAAATAACATAATCAACAAAGCTAAATTCTCTTGTATTGGCTAATAGAAAAATCGAATGTTGAACAATTTGAAAATACTCACAATTTGCAAAATTGTTTTTTGTGACTATGCTTCTGTAAGATGTATTACGACTTGTCAAGATAATTATGAGGATGATTAAATTATGATTCAAAAATAACATATGTTTTTTTCTTTCAATTCATTTGTTGTTGTTATAGCAATCATGGTAATTTCTTCATATTCGGATACAATTTGTGTCAAATTTCTTACTGTCACTTCCCCTATCTTTACGTCATCAATATTGCATCAAAATCGTTGGGGTAATGAAAAATATAGATAATAGTGTATCTAGATAACAATTATGATGATTAAAAATCCAGATAATTGTTTATCAAGATAACGATTTATCTAGAGATGTGCCACAAATCTGTCATTATGATGCTTTTCCTACAAGGTATTAGTTTGACGTTCTGCATTTTCGACACTCCAATTATCTTTTTTTCTTGTGCTAGATTGTACAAATGCAAAATTAAACGAATTGCATCAAATTTCTTATTGTCACTTTTTGCATTTCCATTCTCCCGGACATACTCAATAACATAGTAGTGGGGAGCAACATTGTTTATAGGTGTTGACATGAACAAAAGTAATTTTTGTAAATTTTTTGATTAAAAAACTTGTTTATGAGGTCAAATGTGCATTAATTATGTGGAATGTTTGTGATTGTGTGGAGTGAGAAGGTCCGCAAGATGAAATCTTGAAAACTTCATTCACACAATAGATTTCCTTTGCAGTCTTGCACATATGCCTATTTACACAAGGATAACCATAAACAAATCTTTTACTATTTGGGGATAATAACCTTTAATCAATTGATCAACAAAGTCTTTAGTGAAAAAGAAGTTGATTCTTCTGGAGTGCAGAAACCTCTTTCCTACGGATAGATTTCAGTGTGCAGAGAGGTTTCATTGGGGATACATAAAGTATAATAAACATTAAATAACATAGAAACAATTGATCATTAATGTTTTCTAGTGTATTGATTCTCTTGGACCATTCAACTTTGATTTTCCTCATTCGATTAGCATTTGGAAGTTCTTGGTTTCTCTTGTCCAAATCAAACAACAGTTCAAGCCTTTGACTAAATAAGAAACATTAATTTATTGGAATAAGGACTTTAATAAATATTAAATAAGAAACATCACTATTTCATTTTAAATAACATAAAAGCTATTCATCATCAATAAGGTTCAATTTTGTAAAACTTACTTTCATTACGTGCTAACGGATCATTGATCAAATCATTAATTTTATCGATTATAATGTCATGTGCTGAGAATATGGGCATATGATATTACTATTAATAACAAGTGAATCATTTATGGTGCATTGGCAGTGCATCATTTGCCCATATTTCCAGCACATAACATTATGATCGAGTAGGGCCTCCTGGTAATCTTTCATCAATTAATTAGGTATGTGCAACTGTTCTTCCATATAGCTATACTTGCAAAAGTTCTAAATGAAAAAGAGTTAAAAAATTAACCAAAGAAACTTTTTACCTACCGCGTAAGGAGTTGCGCCTTCGTACAACTATTACCAAATGTTTGTGCAAGGAACTTTCACTTTGCGAAGATAAAAACCATGGTCGTTTGAGAATTAGCTATTATTCAGATTTATGATATATTTCAAAATACATTTTTGATTTTCAATTGAGCCTGAATGACATCTCCAATCTGTAATAGATTTTGTTGCTTTATGTTTAGCACTTGGTGATTTTCGTACAATATTTAGAGATGCCATTCAGACACAATTGAAATCTGAAAATGTGTTCATCTATGCTTCAATGTCCTATGCAGATCCTTTATTTTGCGTAGATTCAGAGCTCTATGTAGCCGCTTTTCTGAATAGGTGTTGTAAGACTACTCTGCCGTTAAATAGAGCAACCATGGCTCAACAAAGAAAAAACCTGGGCAATTCAAAAGGGTAAAAACTCATTCTAGATGTATCAAAGCACGTCCTTAGATAGATTGCTATCTAGATATGCTATTATTTAGAATTTTAATCGCCCTAATTCCTTCGATGCAATATCAAGAACGTACAACCAGGGGAAGTGACAGTAAACAATTTAACACAATTTATATCCAAATACGAATGAATTACCATAATTGGTATAATACTAACAAATAAATTGAAAGAAAATAGCTGATGTTATTCTTGAATCGTAATTTGATCGTCCTCATTGTTATCTAGATATATAGTTATCTAGTCTATATTTTTAATCTTCCTAATGCCTTCGATGTAATATTGACAATGTACAACATGTCACGTAATCTGTATCCAAATATAAAATAATTACCATAATTTCTATAATAATCACAATCAAATTGAAATGAAATAGTTAGTGTTATTCCTGAATCACATGCACAGAAATAGTATGGATACATTCATTACGAATTATTGGGTATCAGAATGATACAACCGAAAAGCCTTGCATTAGCAGGAATTGCTATAAATATGATAGGTGACACATGTAAGCTATCCTTTTCAAACTTAACTAAAATGGATTTCACATACTTTCCACACATAAGTGTATAAAGCCAAAGTAAAAATAATCTATCAAAAATGGCAAGTCCTATGAATCTACTACAACTATAAAACAATAACCACTAGAATGAACCCAACAAAAGAACCGACTAACGCAACAATTGCACAACCAATATATAAGTTAATGCAATGCAATTATTTCAAAGAATGATCAGGTGCTCAAGCTTATGCTAAAAAATCAAAGTTTTAGAATTTTGTCAAACTCAGCTTCAGATCGAAGATCTCGCCATTTTGAATCCAACAGTGTGAACAACACTCAAATCTGAGCTTGTATGCAAATGTTAGAGTAAGTCAAAGTTCAAGCTTGACTTGACTACATGGCAGGATTGGATGACGTGGCAAAGGTCCCAGTGAATGAGGAGGCACCAAGTGGCAGGCCTCCATTGGCCCTCGCATATCACATATCACAGGTTACAGGTGGATCGGGTTAAGAATCGACCCCCAACACAATTAGGGTTGCAATATATCGCAATTGCATATCGCACCCAGTACCTGTTGATATATATATATATATATATATATATATATATATATATATATATATATATATATATATATATATATATATATATATATATATATAGCGATAAGGCCCCAGATGTGATATTTTATATGTCACAGTTTAAGTTCCCATTGGGTCCGCTGATATCACATCGCACAACATTCCGTCATTAACAAGACCCTCAGGCTGCCAAAATTCACCGATTTTGAAATGTGATAGTTCCAGGATGCGATGCCACTATAGGTTGTGATTTAATATCCTGTCGGGTCCACAATATCACAATCACAAATTGCTCATTTATATTCACAGACCATAAGAGCTTGCAACACTTGCCTATTGTGATTTGTGATATGGATGATAGGTTATGGCCCATGGCGTGGTGAAATATTCGCTTAGTCAACGGATTTTGGAGCGAATTTGTTGTTTCTATCGGTTTTGGAGCAATTTGTGGAACAAATAGTGGGAGAACTAGGAGAAGTCATAACTTCTGCAATTCTTATCCAAATTGGATGCAAAAAGAGGCTAGATAGCCATTTTTGAGCATTCTAAACTCATTGAGATAGGTTTCAGAGGCATTTGATTAGTTTAAACAAACTTTTGTTGTAATTTTGAGCACAATAGAAAGGCCCAAGCATTGGAAGTTGGACCAAGGAGATGTAGCCTAGGAGGAGTGAACTCCTCATCAAATCTTTGTGTTGTGTGTTGTATTTTGAAGTTCTTTGCTATTATTTTACTATTGTTCAACATATGTTCTATGTTAAATTGTTTATAACATTTACATAAGAAACTCTCATGGGAATCAGTTAATTGGGCAGACATGATGAATTCTTAAGCACTTGATAAGCAAATGATAAGCATCTTGGGTTTTATTTTGAATGGGGAATTAGCACAACATTACTAATCTGCTCCATTTCAGATCAAGTTGGTATCAAAGCATTGGTTTCTTCTTATTAGATTTTCTTTGTGAAAGAAGTATTTAATTGTTTGCAATTTTGTGTCATGCTCACAAGGTTAAAACTAAAAAGAGGAGAAGGAAAGTTGGTTGGAAGCCCTGAAGTTGGGTCAAGTGGAAGAAAAGAAAGGTTGCCAAAATCTTCTACACTAGTACATCCTCAAGTTGCAGAAGTTGCAGTTGAGTCTTTAGAGACCATGTCTCATGAAGGAGAACCTACCATGACAAAAGATGAAAAGACCTTTAGAAAGGCTTTCTTTGATATGATAGAGATGTTGAAGGTCCTCTATGAAGAGAGGAATAACAGATTGCAAGGAGAAAGTTCCAAACCTCCCAAAGGAGAAGCCTCTTCAGGAGGAGGTAATGGAAAGGGAGGTAATGGGAATGGAGATAAGCCTCCACCCTCTCCACCATCTTCTTCATCGTCTACTCCACAAGCATCTTCACACTCTTCCACTAATACAACCCTTACTCATACTCATCATCATTTTGCAAAAGGAATTGGTAAATCACCTTTTCTAAATATTGATGTTAAATTCAAGTTGCCTATGTAGAATGGAGAAGTTAATGTAGAAAAGATGGATAACTGGATTCGTCAGTTGGAGGTGTATTGTAGAATTCAGAACCTTCAAGAGGATGATATCAAAATTCAATTAGCTTCATTGAGAATGGAGGGTGAAACACTCATTTGGTGGGAAGAAAGGACTCAAGAGAAGATTAAAAAACATGGTAAGATCTCTATTACTTGGTCTGATTTCATTGCTGCTATAAAAATACAATTCTACCCTTTAGCCCATATGCAAAAAGCTATCATGAATTGCAAAATTTTCAGATAGTTAAAAGGTCAAAATATGCTCTTCTCAAGAGTTTAGGAGAAGAGCTCTTATGCTAGGAGTAGACTTGCAGTCACAAGATAATTTACTGAAATATATAAGAGGTTTGCATAGCTATCTTTGACATACCATTCTTACGTTTAATCGCACGAATCTTGATGAGGTCTGTGTTCAAGCTACACACCTCGAAGCAAGAGGGAAAAATGTAGAAGAAGAATGTAAGAAGAAGCCATTCCAGAGTTGTGGAAAAGGAAAGAATTTTCAAGGAAAGTAGAAGAAAAATGCTTCTGTTAAGAAAGAAGGGGAGAAACCTGTGTGCAAGAATTGTTCCAAAGAGGGTCATGATGAAGCGCATAGTTGCAAGCTTCATCCTGAATTAAGACTCAAGAAATATAACAATAAAGGGGAACACAAGACAAACGTTATTGTAAAAAAAGACTTGGGTTTTGACTTAGGTGATGAATCAAAGATTGCAGCCACAGTCACTAAGGGAAAATCCATGTCGAAAGCAAGTAAAGAGGAAGCCGTGGCAAGCAGCGACACATAAAATAATTCCAATAACGCTTCAAATGAGGAAAAAAGAATTGAGTTGTTCCATATCCAAGTTATTTCCAAACACGCCAAGATTGATACATTGTTTGATAGTGGATCTCAGGAAAATTTAATTTCCACAGACTTGGTCAATGAATTAAATCTAGAAACTGTGCCTCATCATAAACTGTATCTGTTGAGTTGGATAACCAAGGATACAAATCTTCAAGTCACAATGAAATGTGTTTTTAGGTTTTTTATTACTGCCAATTTCATTAAAGAAGTTGAATTAGATGTAGTGCCACTGGATATTTTTGGAATTGTGTTGGGAAGCTCGTATCTATATGACATGAAAGCCGTTTTCCATAGATTTGAGAAAAAATATCATTTGTTCAAAGACGGAGTGGAGTATATTGTGAGAGCCCATTGTAGGAAGCTTAATCTATCTTTGGAAAGCGCAGGGTAAATGAAGTGACTGGTCAATTTGAGCAAGAACCTTGTGCTCCTTATGATCAAGCAGAAGAATAACACGAAGCATGAATCCTTTGCAGGATGTGACGTGAAGCTAAAATTTGAATTGGTTGATGTGGTCAATCAATATGGAGACATGTTTCAAGAACCAAAGGCATTGCCACTAGAAAGGGGAATTCAACATGAAATTCAGCTACATAGAGACTGTCCACTCCAAAAAATTGGTATGTATCGAATGTCAATTTTGGAAAGTTTAGAAATTAAGAAACAAGTCCAGGAATTGTTAGATAAAGGTGTAATTCATCCCTCAACTTCACCATGTGGTTCACCAATTGTTTTGGTACCCAAGAAAGATGGAACCTGGCACAAGTGTGTAGATTATCGAGCTTTGAATAAAATTACCATAAAGAATCGATACTCACTGCCCAGAATAGATGATTTGCTAGACCAATTGAAGAATGCAAAATATTTCACTAAATTAGACTTGAGAAGTGGATATCATCAAGTTAGAAAAGTTGAGGAGGATATTTGGAAGACTGCTTTTAAAACCAAACAGGGATTGTTTGAGTGGTTGGTTATGCTTTTTATTCTTTGCAATGCTTGAGCTACATTCATGAGAGTTATGAATGATGTTTTAAGATCCTTTCTTGATGAGTTTGTAATTGTCTATTTAGATAATATTTTGATATTCAACAAATCAAGAGAAGAGCATGTCAAGCATGTGAGGAAAGTGTTGGATGTCCTGAAAAAAGAACAGTTATTTATGAAGATGTCTAGATGTGAATTCGGAAAAACTTCCTTAGTGTATTTGGGCGACATAGTTGGAGGAGGTGAGCTAAAGATTGACCCCTCTAAATTTTCAGTCATTGTGAATTGGCCAATACCCAAATCAGTCATAGAAGTAAGGCGTTTTCTGGGAGCAAGGTAGTATTGGAGGAAGTTCATTACCAATTTCTCTTCCATAGCAGCTCCACTACATGCTTTGACCAATGTGAAGGTTGTCTTCCAGTGGGGAAGAAAACAACAAAAATCATTTGATGCTTTAAAACAAATGATTAGTTCAGCCCCAGTTTTAGCATTACTAGATTTGAAACAACCATTTGAAATACAAACAAATGCAAGTGACTATGCCATGGGTGCACTTCTTTTACAACATGGTAAGCCCATTTCATTTCATTCTGATATTTTTAATGGTGTTGTTATTAACTATCCTACATCTGATAAAGAGATTTACGGATTGGTGCAAAGTGTGAAGAAAGGGAAGCATTACTTGATGGGTAAAGAAACCATTATTCACATTGATCATCAACCTTTTCAATATCTACAATCTCAAACAAAATTGCAACAACCAAGGAACTTTTGTTGGATGGGATTTTCACAGCAATTCCACTTGGTAATAAGATATAAGAAAGGTATTTATAACAGAGTTGCTGAAATGATTTCTACACCAGTTGTTAATGTAGCCATTTTACTCAATAATAATTATGTTTTGCTTGAAATTTATGTTGAAAAATACACACATGATGCTAACTTTCAAGAGGTATATTCAAACTTGAGTCAAGACCACCAAGTTGAGGAATTAGACTACCATGTACATGATAATATGTTGTATCATTCGGGAAAACTTTGTGTTCCACAAGGAGAGAGAGTAAATGTCACAAGGGAAGCACACACTTCTCTTATTGTTGGAAATTTCGGTGTAAGTAAAATAGTGGCAAGTCTTCAGAGGTATTTTATGGCCTCGTATTCTTGAAAGTGTGTCACATTTTATCAGAGGTTGTTCATTATGTGCAGTCAGTAAGCCTAGTAATAGGAAACTAGGATTGTACACACCACTTCTAGTGCCTTCACGTCCATAGAAGAGTGTTTCTATGGATTTTGTAGGAGGTCTTCCTTTATCAAGAAAATTTCATGATTATTTGTACGTAGTTATGGATAGATTCAACAAGATGTGCATATTAATACCTTGTAAAAAACAAATTACAGCTAAACAAACAACTCAACTTTTCTTTCAAAATGTATGGGTCATTTTGGATTACCTACTTCTATTGTAAGTGATCGTGATTCCCGATTTGTTGGGAATTTTTGGTCATGTTTATGGAACTTGATGGACACCCAGTTGAAAAAAAGTTTAGCCTTCCATCTGCAAACAGATGGTAAAACTGAAGTGGTTAGCAAAACAATTATTCATTTTCTAAGAGGATATTGCATCAAACATCCTAAGCTGTCGGATGAAGAGTTGCATTATATTCAGCATGCTTACAACCAAGCAAAACACTCTTCTATTCTGACTTTTCCTTTTGAGGCATGTCTTGGTTATTTGCCTAAATCCCATTTGGATTTCATATTTGAGAAAGATGTAGCTATATATAGACATAGCAACATAGACAAAGCGAAGAAATTCATTGAGAAAATTTAGTTGATTCACCAAACAGTTCAATAACAACTAGAAAAGAGTTAAGGCAAGTATAAGGCATGGCATGATAAGCATCGTGTGGATCATCGGTTTCAAGTAGGTGACGAAGTTTGGCTTCACATTAGCAAGGAAAGGCTTCAAGGTGAAGGTCAAAATGTTGGGTGTTGTTATAGACATTTTTGGGCACTGCAACCCCAAGCATAAATGTCCATAAACCAAGGGCTCCTAAGTCCCTAAAGGTGTTGTTCCAACCCCTAAAAGAACAAGGTCAACTGATTACAGCATATCCCAGAAGTTCTCCATGAAAAACTACTCAGAACTGGTCAAAACTGGACAATTTCACCTGCTCCATAGGCAAAGTGCGTTGCATCCCACCTAAATACACACAGTAGGTGCGTTTCATTTCAAAAAGCCCTTCTATGGGGTGCGATGGGCGAGAAGGGACAAATGGCAGGGTCAATCCGCAAGGTGGAGAAGCATGGAATCTTCCAGAAACTTCTCCTATGACACTTGCCTCTCTGAATTCGACCAGGGATGAGTAAGAGATCATCAATCTCCAAGTGGAATCAAGAACTATCAGAGGGAAGACACTAATCAAATCTCAAGTTGACTCACCACCCTTGTAGACATCTATATATGGATCCCTCATCCTAGAGATCCGGAGGCTGGAATTTTGCATCTTGTAAGGAATTGTTGTTGCTTTCTTGAGACAACATCATAGTGTTGGGTGATCTAAGCTTTTCATGAGGTGAAGAAGGGCTTACTTGCTGAGAGGATGATGCTGGGTCAAAACAATTGGTTGTAATTCTCTTGGCTCTTTCTTGATTATCAATAAAACTATTCAAGTTTTCCTCCATACACTTGTGTGATTGATGTTTTATGCATTTGTGTGGTTAATATACATCTGATCCTATATTGCTTATGATAATAGATCCATGTTCTCGTATAGCGTTATGCTGCTATTCTGTGAAGCTGGGTACGAAAACAAGTAGCAAAGGACTATCAGAAGAGAGAGGAATCGAACAAGGAACCAAGCGCAAGACAGAGGTTGGTCTCCTTTATTCTTCTCTCATCTATCTTTCATAAAGGAAAACGAAAGTAGTTTTAGTTTGTTTGTTTCTAAGGTAGCTACCAGCCTTAGTGGGATTAGCAGTTCTGCATAGACACTATTCCGGGTAACAAAATGGCGACTCCGCTGGGGAGAGAGTAGATTGTTTGTTCATGTCACGCGAAAAGAGTCGTTAGTGCGGACACAACCGACCGTCCTAGAAGCCTAAGACTTTCTAATGACAAACAAGACAAATAAGAGCAATCCTTCCCTAAATATGCTTTTATAATATGAGAAATCAAGTGTTTAGATCCTACATGTAATCCAACGCCGTTGTAGTAGTCCAGCTTCGTTGATCCGGATGAGCTCCTCCTTCCCTTCGAAACCTGCATTCACTAACAATCAAACGATTAAATAGCACCTGAATATCACATAAAATAAAACATATTTAACATATAGACCAAGGAGTATATGAAACAACTCATAAATAACAAATTGTTGAGAAGAATGGACTAATTTGTATTAAAAGGTAACAAAAGGAACCATTACAACCTGAGCCTTGGTGTTGTGCAAGCTCCTCCCAGGGTCCACAAGAGTTCTCCCTTACTCTGATCAGCTCACCCACCTCCTAATGGAAACAAGTAAAGATGGTAATCTCTCCTCACAAGCTTCTACAAGGAAGTCCTAATTCCATCAGCATCTACCCTTAGGAATGTTCAGCTTTCAACCTCCCCTCCCTTTGGCCCAATGCCTGTATTTATAGTGCTCTAGAGGAAGTTATTCAGGTCCACCATCAATGGGATAAGCCCCTCTTTGGATGGGATAGCTCCCCTCTTGATGGGATAAGTTCCTCTTAGGTAGGGATACATGAACCATCTAGAGGCGCTTCATACACGTCAAACAAGCTTCTAGAAGAGTCTAGAAATGACCACAAGTAACTTTTTAGAGTGAAACTTGCGCCTTTTGACCTTTACAGGAGTACGCACCCACCCCTTTACATATAGAGCGTACAAGTACGCAGGTATTGTGAACTTGGATTGCGTACACGCAGGTAAGGCTAAGAGAAACTGCGTACCAGAGATAATTGACTTTTAATGACTTTTCTCTCTTTCTTGAAGTTTGACATGAAGAGCAGAGGCATGAGACTTTCCAAGGAGGATAGTATGACAGTGGATGGAGCCATACTAACTGCAAATAGTCATGGTGACATTTTTTAGTGTAACAGATTGCCCCCTAAAGTGCGAAGCCTGTAGTAGATTAGGGTTTTTATGATCTAGGAAGGGTGAAGTACTTTATCATTTCAAGGAGTATCTTGCGGAGGACCTGGTCAGAACCTGCAAATATTCAACACAAAATATATATATATAAGATGATATCATCGCTGAGGTAGGCATTCCCATACTCAGATTGAAAACTTTAACTAACAATCTAACTACTGCTCTGATACAAGAATGATTTTGCAGTACATCACAATCATAGACTTTTGTAGACACAGTATGGACGCAGCCATCTGTTTATGGTTAGTCTACTATATAATGAATACAAAACTCCTCGCAGCCTGGATGGTGGAAACTAGATCCAGGGTCTTCATTTCTACTTCCCGAATTGGTACGATTCTATCCATGCGAATAAATGAGTTGATGTCGAGCATGGTAGAAACCACTTGATTACCGGTCAATGATGTAAACCGTTAACAAGTGTGAGAGAGACCACCAGTAATGTCAATGGTTCTCAAAGTACCCAGTACAATCCATGAAATGTGAATGAATGAGTTGATGTCGAACACGTCACGGAACCCTTTGATCGAAAGTCAATGATGTAAACTGTCGTCAAAGGAGAGAAACCTGCCATTGATGCATGCAAACTTCAAGGTACTGATGATTTCTAAGTCATCTTTCTAGATAATGTGCTGATGTCGATAGAAAGCGACCCGTTGCAGGCAAGCCCAAAACATGAAATCATTGTTCAAGTTGAAGAAATGTTGCTGTAAGGACTGACTCAGGGATGGTCAAATGGATGAAAAGTATTTTGCATATGAATGGTTTATTTTCAGAGACCTCTTGAACACATAACGACACGACAGATGGCTTGGTGACGATTGACCCAAAGTTAATACCCGAAAACGGTTGAATACTTTCAAAGTGGTTTGATCAACTTTAAGGCAAAGGATTTTCCCAACCCAGGTGAATGAAAAGTGTCGTGTTCAAAAGCAGTGATAAGGTTTTTCTGTAACAAAGGATGACAAATAGGTTCATTCTTCTCTCTTTTCCCCCACCATTTCTGGCAAGTACCTTAAGAAGGAGTGGTCCGTTCCTGTTTGTAATCGAACAGGTCCTTTACTGTGAAATTTTAACGAGTCCAGTATAGGAGAAACTCGGCGTTTTTCAATTTTAGAGAGTCTGAAAAAACTAAAGAAGACTCCAAGGTGAACTTTTTCGTAAATTTGTGTCTCCCAAGCCCGAAAAAGTATAAAATAATACCTGAGAGAACCGCTTGATCTTGCGACCAAGGAGTACTTTCATGATTAATGCCTTTGACCTGAAAAGTAAAAAGCGATCAGAGGCATGTCGTTTTATTTCCAGTATCGAATTTGAAACGAAAAAAATCCGGCAATCTTTTCGTGTTTTTACGGTCAAAAAAGGGCTGTAAGAGGACCGTCTTTTAATTCCATTTTAACGAGTGTAAAAGAAACGCTCGGCAATCTTTTCATGTTTTAGGAGTCAGAAAAGGGCTTAAAAGATGACTCTGATTTCTTGGTTCGTGAAAAATGATGATTTTACCCCAAAGCCCCTTTGTCCTGCACAAAAACAACACATTACTCATACCTATTTAAGATGGGCAAAAATACATTGAAAAATATCCTTTCATGGTGAAAAATAAACAAATTTAGCATTCATTTATCCAAAAAACCTATAAAAAGACTTTTTACCATGTCATTTTTACCATTTTACTGTTGAGGTTGAGAAAAGGGCTTTTGACAAGAAACTTCCCGTGGACTTTGCGGAGAATCCGACCGTCAGAATCGAGCACCGTCTCTTTCAAGTATTTCACAACATCCTCCTCTTCAATTTCATCCATTTAGAATTTCATTTCAAGTCTTAGTTTGATTTTTTGGAGGGTTTGGGGTTTTAGAGTACGCTTTTCGGGGGACGCAGGTGCCCCATGGGCGACCTGCGTACCCTGACTTTTTCGTATATGGGAAAAAGGTTGGAGTACGCAACCCACCTTCAGAGCAGCTGCGTCCCGCCGCTCTGTGTTCTGAACGCGGGGTGCGTACTCCGCGCAAAGCGGATTTTCAAACCCCAAACACAAAAATCAACCATCAAAATTTTATTTTATGAATTCTAATTAATGTTTTTTGGTGTGTAGATTGCCCACCATGCTAGATTGGCGTGAAAGAGAACACGAAGATGTCGATTTGGCCGCAATAGGTCATCAACCTTCCATTGATGCTTTAAAGGCATGTGGTCTCTACAAGTACTGGGCCATACCTGGCATGAGGGCCCAGGTGCCATTCTTAGAGTGGCTGGTTGAAAGGTGGAACATTCAGGATCAATGTTTTTACATCGGAGAACACCAGCTCGAGATAGAGTCCTCCGACATATACTTTCTCACTGGCTTGCCTAACAGGGGCGAGCAACTCTCTCTATTCGGGACTAGGCCGGGTGGCCAATCCCTTGCTAGTCTCCGGCTAGAGTGGTGCAACAATCAAAACCAGGATAAGGGGATAGAAATCAAATACATATCCCGACCTGAACTTATGGTAATTTCCTTTACAGTTACCAGACTTTGCGGTGCTGCCACTTTGCACATAGCCACTGGTTCCCAAATGCGGATGGCTATAGATTGCTTCCAAGGTACCATTTTCAACTGGTGCGATGCTGTGTTGGCCAATATGAAGGGCCAACTAACCAGGGAAAATAACGGACAACTGAAGACCTTTGGATATGGGCCTTTAGTTGTGAGCTTTTCCCTAGAGAGAGTTCCAATGCTGATCCCCCAACATCTTACAGTTCCAGTTGGGGCTCCTCGGGAGCCTAAGTTGACGAGATGGGTTGCGGTAATGGCCCGGCATCCTAATGAGGGAGCAGCAGTTGTTCGATTTCCTGATGGTTACTTTCACTGGCTGGAGGGCCAGGTCTTTGCGATCCAGGATTTTCCTTATGCCGGAATGGATTTTCGCAATGATCCGGACATGGTTCTTCCACAGGGAGAACAATGGGACGACAGAGGTATTTCATTTTTCACAAGTTTTTTAAATTATCTATTTTTTTTGTTTTTTATATATCGTTTCAAAACTGACAGCACAAATTTTCAAAATGCAGATGTAGGTCCACGGCGTCCGGCTAATCTCTGGGCTTTTGAGAGAAGAGTACCAGTTGTACCAGCACCGGCCCCAGAGGATGCGGCCGCAGAGACCTTAGCCGAGCTGGAACGGGATCTAGAGCGTCTGACGGCGGGTATACCAAAGACCACTATAGATGACATTCCTATCCTACTTCAGCGCTACGTGGTCGCAGTCCCAAGACCTTTCAGGAGGTTCCTGTGTAGGGTAGCGCGGGCAGTGGTCTCGTATAGAGAGCACCACCAGTGATTGGCTAGTCACTTTTGTAGACACATGCGACATTTTTGGTTTTTTGTACTTATCATTTTTACTGATCATAAGGTGTTTTTCAACCTATGATCGAAGACGATGTATATTTTTGACACACTCCTATCTATATATATCATTATTACCGGCTTATTTTGTTAAACATATGCGATGAAATGTTTATAAATTTACATTTATGATTGTTACAAATGTCTATTTAACATTCGAGACGCCATTGCATCTGCTAATGTATTTAAAGACCTTGGAATATGCTGATATTCAATGTAATCAAATTCACGTTCCAAGAGATGCACCCTCAAAAACAATCTTAATAACACCGGATTTCTAATGGCATAGACTCTATTAAGCTGTAATACAACGAGTTCAGAATCTAACCTCACTATCAAACTCCGAATCCCAAATGAAATAGATTCAGATAAAAGATCAATCACTGCACTGTATTCTGCAATGTTGTTTGTTGTTTGACCGAGGCTCACCCCATGCATAGAAACTAACTCGTCAGAGGGCAAATAGATAACCCAAGTTGCGGAAGAGATATTCCGTGTACTACGACAAGCACCATCAGCAAATCCAATGTACGTTTGGAGAGGCGTCGACATCTGCAATATCAAGAGTAAAACCAAGATAAGCCAGAATAACGACGAAAAACACACTCTCTAAGCTAAGCACACTGTCTAAACTAAGGAAACATACCAGCTAGAAAGAAAAAGTAACCTAACTAAAACTAACTGAATCTCCATACCCACCATTTAAGCATAATACCTCTTTAGGTAAAGTCCATTTCTAGGCTTACCCAAAGAGTCCCCATCAAAATCTACTAGCTCATAGGCCCCTTTTGCTAGCTTTCGCTTGACAATGTAGGGCCCATGCCACATGGGAACGAATTTTCCAGCACCTAATTTATCGTTAGCTTGATCATATAATAGCACTAGGTCTCCTTCCGAAAAATTACGAGGGGTCACGTTACGATCATACTGAGCTTTCATCCTTTTTGCGTGAGTCTCGATTGCCAAAGCAGCGTCACGTCGAGTCTCATCTAATTTAGCTAAGTATAACAGACGCTTCTCCTCTTCGGAAGTAGCTGGAAGTAATTCGATAGCCATTTGAAGTGATGGGATTTCGCATTCAATGGGCAACACTGCTTCCAAACCATAAACTAGTTGGAAAGGAGTGAACCCTGTTGATGTTTTTACTGAGGTTCGGTATGCCCAAAGCGCTGAAAATAACATGTTATGCCAATTCGACCGATGAATACCAATGATTCGTCGGATCATGATAACTAGAACTTTGTTGATGGATTCAACCAAACCGTTTGCTTGAGGATAGTAAGGAGTAGAACTATCATGACGTAAACCAAGCTGGCTTGTAAGTTCTGTCATCATAATGTTTCGAAAATGGCGCCCATGGTCAGTGATTATCGCTTGTGGGACACCAAACCTAGTAATAATATGATTGAATACGAAAATTGCTGTTGTCTTGCCGCTTGCCTCGAATGTAGGCATCGCCTCGGCCCACTTAGTAAAATAATCAACCTCAAGGATGATATACGCATGCCCCCCAGCCGAGTGAGGGTTACATGTAATAAAATCGATACCCCATGTAGCAAAAGGACCAATGGCAATTATAGGGTGGAGAGGAGCAGGTGGTGCACGCATCTTGCGATCAAACACTTGACAGTTGTGGCAGTTCCGGACCGCAATGATACAATCTTTAAACATGGACGGCCAGAAATAGCCAGCACGCAACACCTTCTGAGCTGTGGCATACCCAGACATATGACCACCACATGCTCCAGAATGACAGTCATTCAGAACCCTTTCTTCCTCTTCATGGGTTAAGCAACGACGAAAAACCAAGTCCGTCCCACGACGATAAAGAGTATCTCCAATAATTCTGTATTGTTGGGACTGGAATCGAAGTTTCCGGCGTTCCGACTTTGAAGCTTCGGGCCGAAAGGATTGGGTTTGGAGATAGACGATTATATCCCCATACCACGGATCTAAAGTGCTGATAAGAAACAGATATTCGTCTGCAATGGGTTCCTCTGCCACAGTTTCCATGTCAGCACACGGGAAGTCACACATCAATTCCGCAAAAACTAAGGATTTCTTAGACTTGGACTTCTCGAACTCCAAATCGAACTCTTGCAGGATAACAATCCATTTGGAGTACTTGCCCCCTAGCAATTGTTTAGTCAAAATATAGATCATAGGGTTGCAATCCGAAATCACTGTAGTTTTACAGAGAAGAATGTAATGACGAAAACGCTGGACAACCTGAACAGCTGCCAGGGCCAATTTCTCCACATGCGAATATTTTAGCTCAGTGGGATTTAACGTCCTGCTAAGATAATATATCACATGTTCCGTTCCGAATTCGTCTTCCTAAACTAAGACCATTCCAATAGTGGAGTGGGAGGCGGCGAGATACAAAAAGTAGTCCTGGTTGTAGTTGGGAGGATGCAGCAACGGTGCATGGGTCAACGCGTGCTTAAGTGCATCAAAAGATTTCTGAGCTATCTCATCCCAAGAAAATTGAGCGTTTTGTTTCAACAACCGGGTGAAACCCTTTGTAACCTCGGCGTAGTTAGGAATGAATCGACGTAAAAAGTTTGCTTTCCCTTGCAAACTTTGGAGTTGGCACAGACTCGAAGGAGGAGGCAATTTGATGATGGCTTCGACCTTCGAGGGATCGACGCGGATACCGGCTTTTGAAACGACAAATCCTAGCAATCGTCCCACTTCTATGCAGAAGACACATTTGTGTGGGTTCAACCGAATTTGATAATGCCGACACCTCATAAAAATAGCGCGTAAGTGGACAAGGTGATCAGCTTGATGTAAAGAATGAGCAGGCAAATCATCGAGATACGGTTGCACAATGTGCTTGATGTCGTGAAACGCGTAAGACATTGCCCGTTGGAAAGTGGCTCCGGCATTCTTAAGTCCAAAAGGTAATTTGCAGTAAGCAAATGTCCCCCAAGGACAAATGAAATCTGTTTTTGGTTGATCGGCAGGTAGAATATTGATTTGGTTGTAACCGGAAAAACCGTCCATAAAGGAAAATATTTCACTGCCGGCACAATCATCAATTATTTGATCGATATAGGGCGTGGGATAGTTGTCTTTTGGACAAGCACGATTTATATCCCTATAGTCGATACATATTCTTATTGTTCCTTGTTTCTTGTTAACCGGAACAATATTCGATACCCAATCCATTAACGGGATCGGATAAAAGAAACCTGCTTTCAACAGCTTTTCAACTTCTGCTTTAATTGCAGCCGCTTTCCTAGGGTGTATCTGACGCAGACGTTGCCGAACAGGTTTAGCGTCCGGGTAGGTCTTGATTCCATGAACAACAATGGAGGGATCAATTCCTGGCATTTCCTCATAGGACCAGGCAAACACGTCGCAGAATTCTTGAAATAGGACCTTGTATGTTTGAATTTCGTTATCTGTACACGAGGCACCTATATGAATGTTTTCAATAACTCCGGTTTTGACTAAAATGTCAATGGCAATAGTTTGGGAAATGTTTCCCAAATTCAACTCTGAATCAGGATGTTTCATGGGATTCTGAGCGTCCTTAACATATTCAGCTGTAAAAATTGATGAAAAATCATTTTCAAAGTCATCAGCCTCAGGTAAAAACGAAGATCTATGATGAAGATCTTCCCATGGTAGATCGTCTACACTTAGGATTTCGCGAAGTTGTTCGTCAGATGACACGACTTCAGGAAATGTTATCCGTTCTAAGCTTGATGTGAAAAGTGATTCCTCACGGACCACATTCATTTGGTCAAATTGGGTTGAACTGGAGTCGGAAAAAGACTGCACGGCCTCATAAGCAATTTCATATGGACTCAAAGGCATTGCATTACCGAATGAGTCTATCTCAGATTCAGATGGGACAATCCAAGGATCATTGTAAATAATAGTGTTTGAAGTAATCATATGAATGGATGCAAATGAAGGGTCTGCATTGATCGAAGGAAAAGGAAAAGTTCCAAGTAAACCAGAATCTTTAACTAATCCTAAACCAACATCCTTGTAAGGGATAGTCATTTTACCGACATGCTGGATACTCTCTGAAGAGGCTAGGTCGGATGAAAAGTAAGCCAGCTAGTCTATCGTTACGATCTTACCATTATGTGGAAACTTTATAACTCTGAAGACCGATGACACGACCGCTGTCATAGCGTAAGACCAACTGCGACCCAAAAGAAGGTTGTAGTCTAGAGGGGCATCAACCACCTCCACATCCAGACTAACGGTTTTTCCTTCAACCCCTATAGGCAAATCCTGTAGAATGCCAAACGGATGGAACCCACGGCCATCAAAAGCCTTAAGAATCGTCGGGGATTGGTTCAGTGAAGGAGAACCAAGCGATATCCAACACTGAATCAACATAATACACGTAGAAGCTCCTTCATCAATTACAGTCCGATGAATAGGTCTGTTTTTGACTATCACTGGAATCTGGAAAGCCATCTGATGAGGGAGACGCGGTGTACTATTTTCTAGATCAAAGATTATCAGGTTCGGGTCCTGAATATCAACAGCTCCTATAGCCGACAAGAGTAATTTTCATTGTGCTGGGCATGATTGCAGCACTTCCAAAGCCGACATTGCTGAGGGTGAAACAGCTAAATCCTCAACAATGTTATAATTCTGTGCTGCTCTCGCATGTGGATTGAAAGTAGACTTTCGAAGTATACCCTTGGCGGGCGGTTTAATTACCAAGTCTGGATTAGGTTTCTCGATCTGTAGTGGATTAGTGTAACCGGGAGCTGAGGTTGATGGATTAGAATCAGAAGATTCTGCTTCTTTACCATCAACAGGATTCTTACTACCATAATCTTGCAATCGAGTCGAAATCCGTACATGAGACATCATCAATATGGGTTCTTCACTGGAACTCGAGGAAGAACCTATCATTTTACTCTCCTGCTTTGGAAATGGATCTTTCAAAACAACAGGAGTTAGGGAACCTTTAACGATTTTCACAACCTCTGCCCGATGGGGGCAATCTCTGGTGAAATGATCTTCTTCACAAATTAAACAAGGATAGCGAGGTTTGCACTTTTCGTCGTTAGATTCCGACTTCTCTTTTTTCTCCTTTGGAGCCCTGTCTGCTTTATCCTTCTTCTTACCTTTCTTCTTGCCACTGTTTTTTGATTTAGCCGTAGATGACTCTACAGCGTGAATATCGGCGGTAATTTCAGGAGAAGATTCTCCTGTCGGGGAGTCTGGTAAGGTTATTATTGGAGAAGAATTCTTTGAGGATTTCTTCTTACTTTTAGTATTCACCGTACCAATCATGCCATCAGCAGCATGGGATCCCGAAGGAGCAGCATCGATTTGATTCGACTTAGGAAGATCTGGGATCTTCTCGTGCAACGTACCCGACTGAGTGTAAACTAAGTCAAGGTACTGGGCTTGAGCAATGACTTGCTCCTCAGTAACTACTCTGGCCTTAGCTACATCTTCAGTAATCTTCGGTAATAATGATTTTACAAACCATTCAGCTAAGATTTGGTCCGGGATAAAAACTTTCACTAAAAGTATTTGACGTCTCCATTCATGAATATGATCGGAAATATAAGTGGACGTCGATTGTTTTAATGAAGTTAATAACTCAGTACCATTGTCGTATCTGACCGGCAACTGAAAATGAGTTAGGAACGAGGTAGCTAACTGGCTAAAATTGTAAAAAGAGGCCCGTGGTAACTCAATGTACCACTTGGCCGCGAGACTAATGAGCGTACGCTGGAAAAGACGTAAGCGGATCAAATCATCCGAGATAGAATTTGAAGCACACCAAAGGTGGTAAGTCATCACGTGATTGGACGGATCCTCTCCAGACTTACCTTCGAACTTGGGTATATCACTGGGCAACTTATTTGGCATTGGCGGCCAGAACGGAAGATATTGAATAGGATCGTTCGTTAGGCGCGTCAAGTCGGGTAAATCCAAATTTGCGATAAACGGTAATTGCCGGTTAGGATTTCTAAAACTCTGGGTCACAATACCAGTTCCAGGAGGAGGATATCCAGGATAACTAGGAACAGGAATCGCATTCGGGATATTATATCCTCCTGGAAAACCAGGATTAATCGGACCGTACTGGGGTTGCTGAGGTTGTTGATAAGTGTACCCAGGATACGGTTAATACTGGTAAACCGGTTGTTGGACAGCAGGACTGAGTTGGTACTGTCCCTAGTACTGTTGGTAGGTAAATTGAGGTTAATTTGTTACAACAGTACTTAAACCAGGCTGCCCTACAGGCATCTGGACCGTGGTTTGAATCGTAGATCCGGACAACGGTAAAGATGTCTGAGGAGTGGTTGCAGAGACAGTAGAAACTGGAGCTGTCGATACTCCAGAAGTAAGTGCAGTATATGTTGCGGTAGTTGCAACAGTCGTTTGAGATGGAGTACTAGGTGCAATTGGCGGCTGTGTAACTACCGAAGTTACAGAAGTTTGAACATTTGACTGGACAGGTTGCGTTTGCTGGGGTGAACCAGAAACTACGGGTTGTCCAGTTTGAGGTAACAACTGTATACTTGGCTGCAACACCTGTTGACCTTGTGATGGATCCCACACTATCATTCTGGGGTATTGACCTGTAACAGGTTGAGGATACTGAGATCCATAACCGGATTGAGGATAGGATTGATAACTAAAAGGCACAGTTCCCATACCTTGAACATATGACTGACCTTGAGGTGGTTGATAACCTTGACTCGAGTATTGACCTTGAGGTTGATAACCTTGGGGTAAATACTGATACTGGGGTTGACCTTGACCTTGAGGTTGATACCCTTGAGGTTGATACCCTTGGGGTTGATACCCTTGAGGTAAATATTGATACTGAGGTTGACCCTGGGGTACATATTGAGGATGGGGTTGACCTTGAGGCATGTATTGTACTATGGATAGATACTGGCCTTGAGGTTGCCCCCCAGACACAATTTGCTTACCTTGAGGTTGCCCCCCAGGCGGTAATTGACCACCTTGAGGTTGAGAAACGGGAACTGAACCTGACATCATGTAAATGTCCCCTACACCCAACGGTTTATTACCATTGTTTCCAGCTAATAACCCATGATCAATGGGTTGAGGAGATGCCCCCGCAAAGGTACCAGAAAGTGTCTGATACCCGGTGGGAATAGAAGGACCGCCGTGTAAGAAAGATTCAGGAGATTGAGTGAACACGGACGACTGACCAGACATAGTTACAAGAGTATAAATACCTCCAGGTGGAAAAGGAGTATGAGGTGGAGAAAAACCTACCCCTGAGTTGTCTAAATAATTGGTTAACGAAAGGTACCAAGTAGTACTTCTAGGAGGACTGTAAAAGATAGATTCACGCTCCCTTAGATCAATAGTAGGTTGATCTTCAAGGATAGATACGCCTAATTCTTCCTCTGGAGCAAGTTCTTCAATAGCTATCAAACCAGTAGGAAGATTTTCGGTGATGACTCTTTCTACCCTAGGTGAATCTGGTACACTCGAAGTTGGAGTAACAGGTTCAGATATTTCAGGTTCTTCGCCTATATCACTAGTAGATGAAAAACTACCAGCAAGCTCGGAAACTGCAATTGCTTCAGGATTATAACCTGTCTCTAGACTTTGGTAATCTTGATGGACTACCAACGAAGACTCTCCTTCTTCAGGTGAACCTACTCTACTGCCACTAGGAGGAGTTACAAGGACCTTTAAACCTTCGTAATGACTCGGGACGTATTGAGGAGGTTCACCCCGAAGTCTACGAGATTTCCTCAATAATTCGGCCACAGAAACAACCTCAGGAGACTTGCCCTGAAGTCTACGGGACTGTCTCGGTAATTCCGCCACAGTTAAAGACTTTTAACTACTGCACACGCAAACAAAGTAAAATCTCAAAGCAAACCACCTAAAGTCTCTAAAGAACCAAACAAATTTGAATCACACGCCTAAAGAATCTAGGGCGTCAAACCAAGCACAAACAGTAGCATTCCAGACCGAAAACACTAGTTGGAAATGAAACCCAACATCGCCGGATTCAGTACAGAAGTGGCGGGTGGAACAGTTACCCCGGCAACCTGCTTAATGAATAGACCGGCACAAGTTCCTCCACTTTAACCATCTCGAGTGAAGTGAACCCCCCGGAAAATCCAAGTGAGTCTAGCCGACGTCTGCTCCAGGTACAGTGGGATCTTCCCTCCACCGTCACCTCGGTAGAATCCTAAAGATAATGGTCACTAAGGTTACCAACAACAACAAATGCACCTGGGGGAACAGTCTACACTCCGACAGCACGTAAGGGCAGAGTATCAAGCTCAATCCCCTTGCCGGCTCCTTGACAACAATCCAAGGTTTACCGACAAGTGACCCCTGGCTCCTCGACAATGGTTAATCCGAGGTTTACCGTTTGTAATACGTGCGTGTCTGGCGTCGTTCCCAACGGGGGAGGATTGATCCCCTCATTGGTTCGGACACGAGCTCATGCTTCTCCTTTAAGAGGAGCTTTCTGTTACACTAAAAAATGTCACCATGGCTATTTACAGTCGGTATGGCTCAATCAACAGTCATACTACCCTCTTGAGCAAGTCTTATGCCTCTGCTATTCATGTCAAACTCCAAGAAAGAGAGAAAGTCCTTATAAATATGTTTATCTCTGGGTACGCAGGTTCTCTCAAGCCTTGCCTGCGGGTACGCACCTTTTGTTCATAAGGTCTGCGTCCAAGGACGCTCTGTATCTAAAGGGGCAGGTGCATCCCTCTGAAAAGGTTAAAATGCAAGTTTTATCTTCAAAAACTTACTTGTGGTCATTTCTAGAGCATTCTAGAAGGTTGTTTGATGTGTATTGAGCGCCTCCAGATGGTTCATGCACTCCTATCAAAGAGGAACTTATCCCATCAATAAGGGAGTGATCCCATCCAAAGAGGGGGACTATCCCATTGATGGTGGACCTGATTAACTTCCTCTTAAGCACTATAAAAAGAGGCATTGAGCCAGAAGGGAGAAGGTTGAAAGCTATAGATTTCTAAGGGTAAATGCTGCAGGAATTAGGACTCCCATTTAGAAGCTTGTGAGGAGAGATTGTCATCTTTACTTGTTCTATTTGGAAGTGGGTGAGCTTTGTCAAAGTAGAGGAAGACTCTTGTGGACCCTGGAAGGAGCTTGCACAACACCAAGGCTCAGGTTGTAATGGTTCCTTTTGATTACCTTTAATGCAAATTGGTCCATTCTTCTCAATAACTTGTTGTTGATGGGTTATTTCATGTACTCCTTGGTCTATATGTTGAATATGCTTTGTTTTATGTTATAATCAGGTGCTATTTAATTGTTTGACTGTTGGTGATTGCAGGTTTTGGAGAAAAGGAGGAGCTCATCCAGATCAACAAAGCTTGGACTTCTACAACAGCGTTTGGACAAAGGTAAGAACGAAACACTTGATTTCTCATATCATAATGTATGTTTAGAGAAGGATAGCTCCAGTTTGTTTTGTTTGTCATTAGAATGTCTTAGACTTCTAGGAAGGTCAGTTGTGTCCGCACCCTTGACAGATTCCGTGTGACAAATTGGCGACTCCACTGGGGATAGATTCCATTGATGAGAAGAGTTTTTCTTTTGTGTGAACTTTGCTTTGAGAAAATTGGTTTATTTTTCTGGTTTTGGCTCTGTGACCTTGTCTCTGGGTGGGTTAGCTTAGGATTAGTTTTATTTTGGGTTTTCTTGAGTTTTTCAGTAGGACGCACCCTCTGAGTGCTGCACAGTGCGTCCTTGGACGCACTGTCGCTGTGTGCACAGTGCGGGCCCGCACCTGTCTTAACGGGTTGCCTGCGTCCCCTGTTAAAATTTGAGAAAATTCCATTTTTTGCATATTTTGCTCTTAGATTTTGTTTTTTCTTAGTTTTTTCTGCCCAGATCCATTAGTCTCTTGTCAAAGATCTTCACCTAATCTTGTTTCATCAGCATTCCTACTCTAAGCTTTCATCAATTGGGTGTTTTGAGTCTCTTTTTTGAGAAATTCTTGATTTGATTTCCTTTGGTCATTACTTGGAGGTTTGTCTCAGTCTTTTCACAATTTTGCATCTTTTTGCTTCTGTTTTTGCAAAAAAAATTTCCCCCTCATTCGCCGGGGGGGGCTAAATTGTGTATGAGTGTTAATCGCCTTTGAGTGTTTTTATGTTTTGATCTTTGGAACTCTCACCCAATTTTCTCGACTTGCACTTGATTGGTTCTTAGATCACATTAGAATCATCTTGTGTCTGAGAATTCTCTTGCATAGATCACATTTGCATAATTAGAATTCTCATTTTCGGAATATGAATGAAAAATGTGCATAGATTACATTTGCATACTTTTCGAGTGAATTGTGCATAGATTACAATTGCATAGTTGGAAGTGAATGGAAATTCTCTTAATGATCAATTTTTTGCATTGTTGGAAGTGAATGGAAACTCTCTCCTTACTTTAGTTAGGATTCATCGAATTGAAAAGATTACATTATCATATTCGATTGCATTCAGTTGAGTCGGGTCATAACACCATTGGTTTCATCTCCATTTACCCATTTGAGTAATAACAGCCTTAATAACACAGCGCTTAATTAAAATTCATCTAGTAATTTTCACATTTCTAGGGCTCTGAAACACCAACATAGCTTAGGCTAGTGTCTTGGAGTAGGTGAGTACTTAACTCTCCAAGACAGTAAAACCAAACAAGTAGCTGATCTTGTGATAGAATCAAATCCAATTGTTACATTTACACTCTGGGAAAGCTCCTCTTAAAGGAGAAGCACGAGCTCGTGTCTGAACCAGTGAGGGGATCCATCCTCCCTCGTTGGGAACGACGCCAGACAGTACGTATTACAAACGGTAAACCTCGGATTAACCATTGTCGAGGAGCCAGGGGTCACTTATCGGTAAACCTTGGATTACTGTCAAGGAGCCGGTAAGGGGATTGAGCTTGCTACTCTGCCCTTGCGTGCTGTCGGAGTTTAGACTGTTCCCCCAGGTGTACTTGTTGCCATTGGTAACCTTAGTGACCATAATCTTTAGGATTCTACCCAAGGTGACGGTGGAGGGAAGATCCCACTGTACCTGGAGCAGACGTCGGCTATACTCACTTGGATTTTCTGGGGGGTTCACTTCACTCGAGACGGTTAAAGTGGAGGAACTTGGTCCAGTCTATTCATTAAGCAGGTTGTCGGGGTAACTGTTCCACCCACTATTTCTGTACTGAATTCTGCGAGGTTGGGCTTCATCACCAACTAGTGTTTTCGGTCCGGAGAGCTTACTGTTTGTGTGTGGTTTGACTCCTAGATTTGATAGCGCGTGTTAATTTGTTTGTTTTTACTTTTAGAGACCATAGGTGTGAATTGTGAATTTTAATTGTTAGGTGTGAATTGTGAACTGTTAATTTTAGTTTTAAATTGTTAATAAAATTCACTGAAGTTGAATATAATGGCAAATGTTCCGGAATTTATCAACCTAGGAACCCCTCCTAATGAGAATCCTAGTACTTTTCCTTACTTTGGGAATGTTGGTCCTCCTTATATGGCTACTTTGTCATTACCTGGATTTACAATAGGTTTACCGATATGGTTATTTTCAACTTCGTTGGCCCAAAATACTCCAATTGTTCAACCTCAACCGAATGCTTCTCCTTCACAGAGTTCACCATCTCAACATCACCAACCTTCTGTTGACCCTTTACCTTCTTCGCCTAATTTTTCTTCCTCCATTTCTTCCTCTTCGCCTGGTAAAAGCCTTGATGCTAGTAACCAGGAGGCTAAGAAGAAGAAGAAAGGGAAGAAGAAGAAGAAGAAGAAGAAGAAAGATAAGAAAGAAGTCAACCAACCAACCATGGCTGTAAGTGTTAGTTGTGTTGAGGAAAACTCCGACATGCAGCGTAAACCCAAATACCCTTGCAGGCTTTGTAAGGGTGACCACTTCCTTGTCAATTGTCCTGGTATTCCAAAGGTCTTGGAAGTATGGTCAGAAAAATCTCATCAACTTTCTATTGATCCATCAACCAGTGATAGTTAGGTTCCTGGGAAAAAGGGTAAAGTTAGGTTTCCTTGTAAGTTATGCAAAGGGAGTCATCAAAATCACATTTGCCCTCACATGGATGAAGCCTCAACATTGTTGGAAAAACTTACTGTTCCAGAACAAGAATTTCCAACTGGTTACCGTAAACTTTCTCCCAACCTACCGTCAATTGACGGAGTGATTGATCAAAATTCAAATACAATCGATCACACTCTTCCATTGGAGAGTGAAACTCATGTCACTCAGGTTGATGATCTATTAGTTGATCAAGTGGTCGATTCAATTTCACATTCAGTCGATCCCACTTTCCCTTTAGAGAGTGAACTTCATACTGCTCAGGTTCTTCTTGTTACATCAGATTCTTCTATGCCGGGGGGCATTTCACCTGTTCATACAGAACCCCCTCCAAGTACTGAGGTCTTTTCCTTTGATTGGAATAGACTGACAGAACCTCGTCTTCCTTCCTCCATCCCTTTCCAAATCATTGTCAAGGCTGGTGGTAGGGACATACATCGTACACAGGTAGATGAAGGTGCTTCTGTTAGTATTTTATCCTCAACTGTTTGGAAAGCTTTGGGTTCCCCTCAGCTTGCGCCTATTACGCAGAATCTGAAAGCTTTTAACAGAACCATTAGTGAACCTTTAGGGATCCTTCCTAAGTTTTCTATTACCTTGGAAGGTAAAATTGTCTGTATTGATCTTATGGTAGTTCGAGGTCCCTTGGATTTCAATTTACTCCTTGGGCGAGATTATGTTTATGCAATGAAAGCTGTCGTATCGACACTCTTTCGCGTGATGTCTTTCCCTCACAGTGGCAGTATTGTGACTGTAGACCAGCTTTCGTTCCCTAGTCTTGTCTCAACTACCAATAATATCACACCCCTAAATGTTCCTGATTCTAAAGTGGTATCTACCCTGCCACGGGTTAATTATGTGGCAACTGATCCCATGTTTTCAATTACCGAGGTAAGTGAGCCTCTCACTGTTGATTTAGATCCGGTAATTGACATGGAAAACTCTATGGGATTACTTGAACACGATGTTCTTATCCCTTTTGAGTCCCTTGACATGTGTTCCTTCCAAAGAAGTGTTCTTCCTTCTGATGAAGACCTTTTGGAAGCCATGATCAAGGTGTGTCCATTGACATGTCTTTCTTCCAGTTGGAAGCCATGATCAATGTAACGAGGATAGTTTTTCCTGTATCAACCTCGTTAAAAAATGAAATAGGCTGTAACGAGGAAAGTTCCTTTTACTGTGTCAACCTCGTTAAAAAATGAATCAGTGTGTACAAGGATAGTTTTTTCCTGTATCAACCTCGTTAAAAAATGAAACAGGCTAGCATGAGGATAGTTCTTTTACTGAGTCAACCTCATTAAAAAATGAATCAGCTAGATTTTAGGATATGTAGGTAGATTGTAGAAAGTAGGGTTTTTGAGGACAGTTCCTGTTACTGAGTCAACCTCCTTAAAAAATGAATCAGGTATGAGGATAGTTCTTTTCTTGTGTCAACCTCCTTAAAAATGAAACAACTCCCTTTTCAAGTTAAATATTGAAAGTAAACCTTCATTTCATCCAGCCAGTTGAATGCAATGAAGCCTGGGGGGCATGTACCTCGCTTTGCATCATTATGCTGGGGGCATGCGAATTTCTGAGCATAGTTCCTTGTCTTGTGTCAAGCTCATTAAAAAATGAATCAAGGATTTTAGAGCACAGTTCCTTGTCTTGTGTCAAGCTCGTTAAAAAATGAAACAAGGGTAGGTTAAGTAGGTAGATAGTAGAGAGTAGTCATGAGCATAGTTCTTTGTCTTGTGTCAAGCTCGTTAAAAAATGAAACAAGGATTTTAGAGCATAGTTCCTTGTCTTGTGTCAAGCTCATTAAAAAATGAATCAAGGTTTTTAGAGCACAGTTCCTTGTCTTGTGTCAAGCTCGTTAAAAAATGAATCAAGGTTTTTTAGAGCACAGTTCCTTGTCTTGTGTCAAGCTCGTTAAAAAATGAATCAAGGTTTTTAGAGTAAAGTTTTTTGTTAGGTAGATTGTAGAAAGTCGTTATGAGCATAGTTCCTTATCTTGTGTCAAGCTCGTTTAAAAAATGAAACAAGGGTTTTGAGGATAGTTCTTTTCCTGTGTCAACCTCCCTAAAAAATGAAACAACTCCCTCGAGTCTTTCTAAGATTTCGAAAGTAAAGCTTCATTCCATCCACCTCATTGAATGCAATGAAGCTTGGGGGGCATGTACCTAGTTTTGCGTCATCATGTTGGGGGCATGCGAACTTATAACAAGCATAGTTTTTCGTTTCAAGCTTGCGTAAACATGAAACCGAATCCGAGCATAGTTCTTTTCCTATGTCAAGCTCGTTAAAAAATGAAACAAATCCTCCTCTAATTAAGTTGAGAGTTTGACTAGACCTCATAGATGTTAGGTTGTATGTTTAGGTTAGTTATTTCAGTGTTTTGTATAATTTTCTTACAGTTTTAGGTCGAGTCTTTCAAATGATCTCGTAACTCAACCTTCATTTCATCCAACTGGTTAAATGAAATGAAGCTGGGGGGCATGCGCTCTAGCAATTATGCTTAGGGGGCATCAAGCACAGTTTTCTCTCTGTTTCAAGCTTGTGTAAAAATGAAACTACTTTGAAGCATAGTTTTTGTCTGTTTCAAGCTTTTGTAAAAATGAAACCTATCTCGAGTCAATTTCAGTTATTTTCAAGACTCGTTAAACTCATGAAAATACCGAGATTATTTTGCTATCTTTCATTCTCGTAAAACAAATGAAAATGCCGAGTTCTTTCCGTCTTTTCCTGCTCGTAAATTAAATTGAAAGTCGGCCATATGAGTACATTTTTATCATTTTTTCGAACTCATTAAAACATACGAAAAAGTGAAAACCATGAGTACATTTTTATCATTTTTTCGAACTCGTTAAAACTTACGAAAAAGTGACACCTTAGAGTCATCTTTTAAGCCCTTTTCTGACTCCTAAAAAATGAAAAGATTGCCGAGCGTTTCTTTTACACTCGTTAAAACGGAATTAAAAGACGGTCCCCTTATAGCTCTTTTCTGACCGTAAAATCCAGGAAAAGATTGCCGGGTTTTTGTCGTTTCAAACTCGATACGGAAATAAAATGACGTGTCCTTGATCGCTTTTTACTTTTCAGGTCAGTGGCACTAATTATGAAAGTACTCCTTGGTCGCAAGATCAAGCGGTTCCCCCAGGTATTATTTTATACTTTTTCGGGCTTGAGGGACACAAATCTACGAAAAAGTTCAACTTGGAGTCTTCTTAAGTTTTTCAGACTCTCTAAAATTGAAAAACACTGAGTTTCTCCTATACTGGGCTCGTTAAACATTTCACAGTAAAGGACCTGTTCAATTACAAACAGGAACGAACCACTCCTTCCTAGGGTTCGAATCAAAACTAGGTTGGACTCATCCGAAGGATGAGCTTATAATCAAGCATATGTTATCCTCCTCAAGCTTGTTAAAAATAAAGAGGTACTTGCCAGAAATGGTGGGGGAAAAGAGAGAAGAATGAACCTGTTTGTTACCTTTTGTCTCAAAAGAAACTTTATTACCACTCTTGAACACGACACTTTTCATTCACCTGGGTTGGGAAATCCTTTACCTCACAGTTGATCAAACCACTTTGAAAGTCTTCAACCGGGTTTCGGG
Organism: Pinus tabuliformis; assembly: GCA_031772625.1. NCBI lineage: Eukaryota > Viridiplantae > Streptophyta > Pinopsida > Pinales > Pinaceae > Pinus > Pinus tabuliformis. The sequence continues at coordinate 159,014,092 of CM062809.1, read as the reverse complement.
GATTAACTTTGAGTCGTTTATCACCAAGCCATCTGTTGTGTCGTTATGTGTTCAAGAGGTCTGCAAACAAAACTTTCATCTGCAAAATACTTGTCATCCATTTGACCATCCCTGAGTCAGTCCTTACAGCAACATTTCTTCAACTTATGATTTCGTGTTGTGGGCTTGCCTGCAACGGGTCACTTTCTATCGACATCAGCACATTATCTAGAGAGATGACTTAGAAATCGTCAGTACCTTGAAGTCTGCATGCATCAATGGCAGGTTTCTCGCCTTTGACGTCAGTTTACATCATTGACTTTCGATCAAAGGATTCCATGAAATGTTCGACATCAACTCATTCATTCACATCTCATGGATTGTACTGGGTACTTTGAGAACCATTGACATTACTGGTGGTCTCTCTCACACTTGTTAACAGTTTACATCATCGACTGCTAATCAAGTGGTTTCTACCATGTTCGACATCAACTCATTTATTCGCATGGCTAGAATCGTACCAATTCGAGAAGTAGGAATGAAGACCCTGGATCAAATCTTTACCATCCAGGCTGCGAGGAGTTTTGTATTCATTATCTAAGTAGACTAATCATAAACAGATGGCTGCGTCCATACTGTGTCTACAAAAGTCTATGATTATGATGTACTGCAAAAACATTCCTATATCAGAGTAGTTAGTCTGTTAGTTAAAGTTTTTATCTGAGTATGGGAATGCCTACCTCAGTGATTTCTAGCAATTATGCTTAGGGGGTATCAAGCACAGTTTTCTCTCTGTTTCAAGCTTGTGTAAAAATGAAACTACTTTGAAGCATAGTTTTTGTCTGTTTCAAGCTTTTGTAAAAATGAAACCTATCTCGAGTCAATTTCAGTTATTTTCAAGACTCGTTAAACTCATGAAAATACCGAGATTATTTTGCTATCTTTCATTCTCGTAAAACAAATGAAAATGCCGAGTTCTTTCCGTCTTTTCCTGCTCGTAAATTAAATTGAAAGTCGGCCATATGAGTACATTTTTATCATTTTTTCGAACTCATTAAAACATACGAAAAAGTGAAAACCATGAGTACATTTTTATCATTTTTTCGAACTCGTTAAAACTTACGAAAAAGTGACACCTTAGAGTCATCTTTTAAGCCCTTTTCTGACTCCTAAAAAATGAAAAGATTGCCGAGCGTTTCTTTTACACTCGTTAAAACGGAATTAAAAGACGGTCCCCTTATAGCTCTTTTCTGACCGTAAAATCCAGGAAAAGATTGCCGGGTTTTTGTCGTTTCAAACTCAATACGGAAATAAAACGACGTGTCCTTGATCGCTTTTTACTTTTCAGGTCAGTGGCACTAATTATGAAAGTACTCCTTGGTCGCAAGATCAAGCGGTTCCCCCAGGTATTATTTTATACTTTTTCGGGCTTGAGGGACACAAATCTACGAAAAAGTTCAACTTGGAGTCTTCTTAAGTTTTTCAGACTCTCTAAAATTGAAAAACACCGAGTTTCTCCTATACTGGGCTCGTTAAACATTTCACAGTAAAGGACCTGTTCAATTACAAACAGGAACGAACCACTCCTTCCTAGGGTTCGAATCAAAAGTAGGTTGGACTCATCCGAAGGATGAGCTTATAATCAAGCATATGTTATCCTCCTCAAGCTTGTTAAAAATAAAGAGGTACTTGCCAGAAATGGTGGGGGAAAAGAGAGAAGAATGAACCTGTTTGTTACCTTTTGTCTCAAAAGAAACTTTATTACCACTCTTGAACACGACACTTTTCATTCACCTGGGTTGGGAAATCCTTTACCTCACAGTTGATCAAACCACTTTGAAAGTCTTCAACCGGGTTTCGGGGATTAACTTTGAGTCGTTTATCACCAAGCCATCTGTTGTGTCGTTATGTGTTCAAGAGGTTTGCAAACAAAACTTTCATCTGCAAAATACTTGTCATCCATTTGACCATCCCTGAGTCAGTCCTTACAACAACATTTCTTCAACTTATGATTTCGTGTTGTGGGCTTGCCTGCAACGGGTCACTTTCTATCGACATCAGCACATTATCTAGAGAGATGACTTAGAAATCGTCAGTACCTTGAAGTCTGCATGCATCAATGGCAGGTTTCTCGCCTTTGACGTCAGTTTACATCATTGACTTTCGATCAAAGGATTCCATGAAATGTTCGACATCAACTCATTCATTCACATCTCATGGATTGTACTGGGTACTTTGAGAACCATTGACATTACTGGTGGTCTCTCTCACACTTGTTAACAGTTTACATCATCGACTGCTAATCAAGTGGTTTCTACCATGTTCGACATCAACTCATTTATTCGCATGGCTAGAATCGTACCAATTCGAGAAGTAGGAATGAAGACCCTGGATCAAATCTTTACCATCCAGGCTGCGAGGAGTTTTGTATTCATTATCTAAGTAGACTAATCATAAACAGATGGCTGCGTCCATACTGTGTCTACAAAAGTCTATGATTATGATGTACTGCAAAAACATTCCTATATCAGAGTAGTTAGTCTGTTAGTTAAAGTTTTTATCTGAGTATGGGAATGCCTACCTCAGTGATGATATAATCTTATCCATGTATTTTGTGTTGAAAATTGCAGGTTCCAACCAGGTTCTCCACGAGATAATCCTCGAAATGATAAAGCGCTTCACCCTTCCTAGATAATACAAAACCCTAATCTATTCCAGGCTTCGCACTTTAGGGGGCAATCTGTTACACTAAAAAATGTCACCATGGCTATTTACAGTCGGTATGGCTCAATCAACAGTCATACTACCCTCTTGAGCAAGTCTTATGCCTCTGCTATTCATGTCAAACTCCAAGAAAGAGAGAAAGTCCTTATAAATATGTTTATCTCTGGGTACGCAGGTTCTCTCAAGCCTTGCCTGCGGGTACGCACCTTTTGTTCATAAGGTTTGCGTCCAAGGACGCTCTGTATCTAAAGGGGCAGGTGCGTCCCTCTGAAAAGGTTAAAATGCGCAAGTTTTATCTTCAAAAACTTACTTGTGGTCATTTCTAGAGCATTCTAGAAGGTTGTTTGATGTGTATTGAGCGCCTCCAGATGGTTCATGCACTCCTATCAAAGAGGAACTTATCCCATCAATAAGGGAGTGATCCCATCCAAAGAGGGGGACTATCCCATTGATGGTGGACCTGATTAACTTCCTCTTGAGCACTATAAAAAGAGGCATTGAGCCAGAAGGGAGAAGGTTGAAAGCTATAGATTTCTAAGGGTAAATGCTGCAGGAATTAGGACTCCCATTTAGAAGCTTGTGAGGAGAGATTGTCATCTTTACTTGTTCTATTTGGAAGTGGGTGAGCTTTGTCAAAGTAGAGGAAGACTCTTGTGGACCCTGGAAGGAGCTTGCACAACACCAAGGCTCAGGTTGTAATGGTTCCTTTTGATTACCTTTAATGCAAATTGGTCCATTCTTCTCAATAACTTGTTGTTGATGGGTTATTTCATGTACTCCTTGGTCTATATGTTGAATATGCTTTGTTTTATGTTATAATCAGGTGCTATTTAATTGTTTGACTGTTGGTGATTGCAGGTTTTGGAGAAAATGAGGAGCTCATCCAGATCAACAAAGCTTGGACTTCTACAACAGCGTTTGGACAAAGGTAAGAACGAAACACTTGATTTCTCATATCATAATGTATGTTTAGAGAAGGATAGCTCCAGTTTGTTTTGTTTGTCATTAGAATGTCTTAGACTTCTAGGAAGGTCAGTTGTGTCCGCACCCTTGACAGATTCCGTGTGACACTTTCCCAGAGTACAAATGAAACAATTGGATTTATTCTATCACAAGATAAGCTACTTGTTTGGTTTTGCTGTCTTGGAGAGTTAATTACTCTCCTACTCCAAGACACTAGCCTGATCTAAATTGGTGTTTCAGAGCCCTAGTAAATAAAAATTACTAAGTTGATTTTACTTTAAGCGTTAATTTTATGGTTTTTCTTAAAGACAAAAGGTAGTGGAGATGAAACTAGTGGTGTGTAGACTCGACTCGCAACCACTACAAAGATGCACCTAAGATGATTTACACTACTTTTCTTTTTTCAATGAATCTCCTAACTAAGAGAGTTGGAAAATGCAAATTTTATAGAACACAACTTTCTTAGTAAAGACAATCAAAGAAACAATTCTCTTTATCTTTTCAAAACACACAACTCATGACCACTAATTACTCTACGAAATTTCCTTTTTCTCCTAAAAGTCTACAAATGCTACCAAAGCAAACTTTTTCCAAAAGAATTTTTGTGTTTTTTCTATATTAATAAAGCATATAAAACTATCTTATTAAATCAAATTTAACAAATCTAATACAATCAAATCAAATTCACTCAAAAGAAAATTAAAAGGAAATTTACCTAAAAGCAAAAAATAATGAGGACAAAAGCCTACAAGGATGATTCCCGGATGTTTTACTCAGTCAAAATGCAACTAAGGATTAGTTTATGCAGAATCATAAACTAACCAAAAAACAAAATCGACATATTTTTGTTCTTTTTCTCAAGAATGAAATTCAAGGTTTTAACAAACAAACTTTTCGAGATTCGCAAAGAGAAGACACAAAGGTAGGTCTCTCACAAGGGTGACTTCTATGACAGGCCCGACTCCTAAGAGGACTGATCAAAACCAAGGATATCCAAAGTTTGACAACCTCTAACGCCAAAGTCACTACAGGACCAGTTAAAAATCAAACCCTAAGGCAAAATCCCTATGAATTCCACCAAAACCCTCGACACTAACGAGACAAGTTCAGGTGAAGATATTTGACAGTAAACTAATGGATCTGGGTAGTAAAAACAAAGTAAAAACAAAATCTAAAGAGAAAAAAGAGGAAAAATGGAATTTTCTCAAATTTGACAGGGGTACGCAGGTGATTTGTTGACACAGGCGCGGGTACGCCCTGTGCACAAAGACGTAGTGCGTACAACTACGCACTGTGTCAAACTCAGAGACTGCGTACTGCTGGCAAAGCTAAGAAAAATAAAAATCTAAATTGACTCTAAGATAACCCACCCAAATACACAGTTAGACAGCGAAAAATCAGAAAACAAGCGATTTTTCTCAAACCAAAATATCAAATCAAAAAGAACTCAAACACATTCATGGAGTCCCCAGTGGAGTCGCCATTTTGTCACGCGGAAAGAGTCGTTAGTGCGGACACAACCGACCTTCCTAGAAGCCTAAGACTTTCTAATGACAAACAAGACAAATAAGAGCAATCCTTCCCTAAATATGCTTTTATAATATGAGAAATCAAGTGTTTAGATCCTACCTGTAATCCAACGCCGTTGTAGTAGTCCAGCTTCGTTGATCCGGATGAGCTCCTCCTTCCCTTCGAAACCTACATTCACTAACAATCAAACGATTAAATAGCACCTGAATATCACATAAAATAAAACATATTTAACATATAGACCAAGGAGTATATGAAACAACTCATAAATAACAAATTGTTGAGAAGAATGGACTAATTTGTATTAAAAGGTAGCAAAAGGAACCATTACAACCTGAGCCTTGGTGTTGTGCAAGCTCCTCCCAGGGTCCACAAGAGTTCTCCCTTACTCTGATCAGCTCACCCACCTCCCAATGGAAACAAGTAAAGGTGGTAATCTCTCCTCACAAGCTTCTACAAGAAGTCCTAATTCCATCAGCATCTACCCTTAGGAATGTTCAGCTTTCAACCTCCCCTCCCTTTGGCCCAATGCCTGTATTTATAGTGCTCTAGAGGAAGTTATTCAGGTCCACCATCAATGGGATAAGCCCCTCTTTGGATGGGATAGCTCCCCTCTTGATGGGATAAGTTCCTCTTAGGTAGGGATACATGAACCATCTAGAGGCGCTTCATACACGTCAAACAAGCTTCTAGAAGAGTCTAGAAATGACCACAAGTAACTTTTTAGAGTGAAACTTGCGCCTTTTGACCTTTACAGGAGTACGCACCCACCCCTTTACATACAGAGCGTACAAGTACGCAGGTATTGTGAACTTGGATTGCGTACACGCAGGTAAGGCTAAGAGAAACTGCGTACCAGAGATAATTGACTTTTAATGACTTTTCTCTCTTTCTTGAAGTTTGACATGAAGAGCAGAGGCATGAGACTTGCCAAGGAGGATAGTATGATAGTGGATGGAGCCATACTAACTGCAAATAGTCATGGTGACATTTTTTAGTGTAACAGTTCATCTACATTTGTTTACTTTATAAACTTACAGACGGAGCCTGAAGTCAAGCTAGCTAGCCTTCGAACTGCATTTGCTATGCAAGTGCAAAGTAGATCAACGCTGCTTCAGTCAATCTCCGGGTTTTGTTTATGAATTAAACAATTGATTTACAAGCCTTCTAATTGCCCTCGTGGTGGCTCTAGTAACCTCCTTAGATCTACCCCTATGATTGATTTACTGATTACCACTTGCTTGGCCTAAATCCCTGAACTGAACTGCAAACTGTGACCTGGAATCCAATCAAAGTCTCGTCCCTGGTCCAACACACTGTCTGTTCTATGAACTTCAAATACAATGCACTTCCCGAGTGTAGTAGGTGCGTTGCATTTAGTTTCACTGTGTTACAGGTGCGTTGATTAGACAAGGCCTTGTTCCTAAATTTTGGTCTCTGTGTTCACTCTTTTCAGATCTATTCAGGAGTTTTGCTGCCTGTAGTTAGTACACCTCTATTTGAAACCTCTTTCCTTGTTGATATTCCGCCTCCATTGTGCAAAGAATTGTAAACGTTTTTATGTATTTTTTGAGTCATTTTCAATTCTCCTTTACAAAGAAGTAGCGTAATTGTACTGTCGTTTCTTGATTTGAAAGTGTCGCAAGTGTCGTTTTCAGTCATAGAAGAGAGTCTGATTTCTCTTGATAGTCGATTACCCTATTACTATTGTATTTGATCTGAATTAGTAGTTTTTCTAGTGTCGAAAGCAAGTTTTCAATTCCAAATCGCAAAGTGTTGTCATTGTCCTCATTTTATTTTGAAAAGAGGCTTGTTAGTAATTGTCGCTTTGAAAAATAATTCAGATTTGTGCATTAGCTTTCTTTTTTATCATTTACACATTAAGAAGGCTGAAAACAAATACATGCACGTGCATTTGCATTTAGACTGTTTGTTGGTTTGATTTAGGACAGTGCATATAGTGTGTGCTCTTTGCTCTTTGTTGAAAGAACGCCATCTCTCTTTCCTTAGTAGCTAGGATTTTCATTTGCAAAAATAAGATTAAACGACTGTTTATCATCTTAGATTGCATTTTAGGAATTGTACATCTACATCACATGGCAAACCTGAAAGGAAAATTTCTTAAACAAGATCAACTATAAAATAAATTTAATGAATTTAAAAATGCTCTGGAACCTAACGCACAACATCTAGAAGTCTAGGCTAGAGACGTATTCCGGCGTCGTAAAGCCTGGGAACTGTTGTTTTCGCTGTTGGTTGGGTGATTCCTCCACTTTGAGACGATAAGTACCAGTACAGACTTGTGCTCCCATGTACCGTCGAGTATATTTTGGGAGACCACAATAGGCTTAATCCTTTATCCATAGGAAGCCGTGTCTGCCGCCCTATCGATCGCAATGCACTGAACACAACATTCGGGAAGATTGACTGCCGTACCGTAAAAAGTATTCTGCAGTTTTGCGATTGGTTTGGTAATCCCTTTGTCTAGATTTCCAGAGCAGTCCCTTTCGTTCCCTTTTCAGACTCCTTAACGGAAAAGGTCCATCTAGCACTTGTCACTTCAGGCTCATTAAAAATCGAAGGCAAGTAGAGTCATCTTTTGTTTTTTCTCGACTCTTAAAAATTGAAAAAACAAGTTGTGTCAAAGCGTCTAAAATTTATTTTAAACGAAATAATTATTACCTTTCCTACGTTGGTCTTAGGTTGAGGAAAATGGAGTCCACCAACCAAGAAGTTCCCCTTGGAGGAAATCCTAGTCCCTTCTCCTCTTGGGGAGATGTTGGTGCACCCCATATGGCCACATTGTCGCTTCCAGGACTGACAATTGGTTTGCCTGTATGGCTCTTCTCAACCTCCGTCGTTCAGAACACCGCAATTCCTGAACAATCGAGTCAGCAACTAAACGATACCAGAGTTACCCCCCAACCCTCTACTTCGTCCAATTCTTCCTCTCCTCCTTCCTCTTCGCTTGATGAAGCTAGTAAAGACAAAAATCAAGTTCCTGAGAAGAAGAAGGAAAAGAAGAAGAAAGAGAAGAAGAAGAAGGAGCCAAAGGCGAAAAGGGGAAACTAAGTGTCGTCTAGCAAAAATCCACACATTGCACCGACCAGGCCTAAATCTCCATGTGTCATTTGCAAAGGAGACCACTATCATCGAGATTGTCCTTGCATCCCTCGGATCTTAAAGGAATGGTCTCCTCATTTGCACAACCCGGTGTCGTCAACCTCTGGCGATCATGTTGAAAGTACACCGTCAACTAGTGAAAGTGAAGCCCCTGGACAAAAAGGAAAATGTAAATTTCCTTGTAAACTGTGTGAAGGCAATCACGCTGTCCACCGTTGTCCCTTCTTAGATGAGGCTAAAAGAGTTTTGGACGACCGTCTAGTTTCACCGTTACGGCTTCCTCCTGGATATAAGAAACTCTTGCCGAGTCTGTCACTAGTTGAAAATCCGGCTAACATGCCCTTGTGGTCGGCCGAAGTATCTATCATTGAAGAAAAACCATCTGATTCCATAACAGACGAAAGTCAAAGGGTCAAGGCGGCAGTTGACCCGGTTGTGCCTTCAGAGGATCAATCTTCAGATGATACAGTCACCGAAGAGAACAAGAATGACACCGTTCAAATTCTCTTACATGGGGGTAGTCTACCCGTTCCTTTACCGATGAACATGGGGGTAGTCTACCCGTTCCTTTACCGCAAGAAGGAAGTTCTTCAAAGTCATATCAGGCCGCCTATTCGGTCCCACCTCCAAGCAACCTAGTTGTTTCCTTTGACTGGAATCTACTAGGCAGACCCTGTTTACCGGCTAGTGTACCATTTCGAATCATTGCTCAAGTATATATAATGGTTATGGCCGGTACTATCATAGATGAGGGGGCTTCTGTGAGTATCCTTTCCTCAACTACTTGGAAAGCGCTTGGTTCGCCATCGCTTTTGCCTGAAATGAGAAATCTAACAGGCTTTGACAAAGGAACCAGTCGACCATTAGGGATCCTTCACGATGTGCCCATAACATTGAGAGGGAAAACCGTTCACATGAATGTAATGGTAGTCCAAGGACCCCTGGACTATAATCTACTCCTTGGACGAGACTATATTTATTGCATGGGAGCCATTGTCTCCTCACTCTTTAGAGTAATGTGTTTTCTGCACGAAGGAAGAGTGGTCAAGCTCGTAGACCAGCTTTCATTCCCCGGTTCACGCATAGCAAATAGTCATATACCATCCCTAAATGGTCTTTTCACGCAAGGAATGTCTCATCAATCCCCAGTCTGTCCTCCTGATGAGCACGAGTGATTCGGAGGATATGACTGAAACCCAGGGGGCATGCACCCTGGTCTGCTTCGGCAGGAGAACTTCAGGTATAGGGTAGGTTTCCGCGAGGGATATATGACTAGTCTGACACACCCGTCCGTTTAGGAAAATGGGATTAGACTAGAATAAGATTCCCTCGTCAAAGTTATGTGAGTGGAGGCATCTGCGCCATTCACCTTTGTCTATTTCGGTAGACATCGCTGAAGAAGTGTTTTGTTTGTAACACAGATAGAACAATCTTTGGTAACCTGAAAGAGGTAGGCCTTTCCTGATAAAACTAATGTTTTGTCTGCAAATTGAGGGGTAACCTCGAAACTATGTTTCACTATACCTGGGGGCATGCAAACCTTTTGGCGTGCAAGTGAAGAGCGACCATTTATTTTTTAAATTTGTAGGTCCTCTAACCCTTTAAACTCATAGGATTGGTCGTTTCCTAACTTGCATAAAGAAAGGATTCGGAGCAAAGCTTTGTAAGGTGCAAGCTCCACAAAAATGGCATCTTAGATGAGAAATTCTTATTATACGACTGGATCGAGCAGTTTTATCGCAAAATTTAAGCTCGTTAAAAAATAAACATAAGCCATGAGCAAGTGTTTCCCCCAACGTTTAAGCTCATTAAAAAATGAACCAATTAATGGTAAATAACCATCGTGAATGTATTACTTCAGCCTTTGAAACCTTGGTCGTGTTCTCATCATCACCTCCACTCTGTATTGGCCGATCATTCACCTCCACTTGATTGTTTACCCCTTTTGAGGAATAGCTGCGAAGAGTGATCTTGTTAGCCATCCTTGTGACACTGCCGTGATTGGAAAATTACAAACCTTACCTGGAACCAACTGCTACCCGAACCTATCACTCGTTCCTAAAAAAACGAGTCTCCTTTAAGCTCTTTTCAACTGACTCGTAAAATATGAAAAGATTGCCAAGCTATTGGCCTCTCCAGCTCGTTAAAGCAACCAGAAGTGCTATCCCTCCTTTAGATTTTAATCTTTTTGGACCTGAGGGATTATTACACAAAAAGATCGAGCGCTTGTTTTGTTCGGCTCGTTAAAAGTACCGAAAATTCATCCTCTTTCTCTTGTTTCTTGAAAGAAAACAGAGAATACATAGTGCTTGATGATATCACAGGAAAAGTGATGGTGCCTGAAAATCATAATGATCAACAACCAGAACAACAACCACAATAGAAACAAGCACTTCAAACACCTGAAAGTGGTGTTAGAAGATCTACCAGGATAAGTAGACCCTCTGAACGATACTCTCCTTCATTATATTATCTATTATTGACTGATTCTGGTGAACTAGAATGTTATGAAGAAGCAGTGCATGTAGAATCTAGGAAGAAGTGGGAGAAAGCCATGAAAGAAGAGATGGAATCATTAGCACATAACCAGACTTGGGACTTAGTCAGGTTGCCTGCAGGTAAAACAACATTGCAGAATAAATGGGTTTACAAGCTGAAGGAAGAAGATGGACGAAAACAGAGGTACAAAGCTAGACTTGTGGTGAAGGGGTTTGCATAGAAGAAAGGTATTGATTTTGATGAAATATTTTCTCCTGTTGTTAAAATGACTTCAATCAAAACTATTTTAAGTATAGTAGCATCCAAAGATTTTCATCTTGAGCAGTTAGATGTAAAGACAACCTTTCTCCATGGGGATTTGGAGGAAGAGATATATATGCAACAGCCACAAGGATATGAGGTAAACGGGAAGGAGAAACTAGTGTGCAGGTTGAAGAAGAGCATGTATGGCTTAAAACAAGCTCCAAGGCAGTGGTTTCTAAAATTTGACAAGTTTATGTCTCAACAAGGTTATACTAGATGTCACTCTAATCATTGTGTTTATCTCAAAAGGAAAAATGATGGCAGCTATATTATATTGTTATTGTATGTAGATGACATGCTTGTTGCATGTTCTAACATGCAGGAAATAAATGTGCTCAAAAGGAAATAGGCAAACTCATTTGCAATGAAGGATTTGGGTGCTACAAAACAAATCCTTGGTCTGACAATAACTAGAGACTGGAAGAATCACAAATTAACATTGTCTCAAAGTGAGTACATAGAAAAGGTGTTGAAAAAGTTTAATATGCAGAATGCAAAACCAGTTAGTATACCTTTGGCTAGCCATTTCAAATTAAGTAAGGAGGCATGTCCCAAGACTCAGGAAGAAATGGCTCATATGTCTAAAGTTCCATATGCATAAGCAATTGGAAGCTTAATGTATGTAATGGTCTGCACAAGGCCTGATATTGCACATGCAGTGGGAGTTGTAAGCACGTACATGAACAATCTAGGAAAAGAACATTGGATGGCAGTGAAGTGGATTCTGGGGTATTTTAGAGGTACCACAAATCAAGCATTATGCTTTGGTGGTTCAAACATTTCTCTACAAAGATATGTTGATGCAAATATGGTAGGTGATAGAGATAACAAGAGGAGCACAATAGGGTATGTGTTTACTATAGGTGGAACAGTTGTCAGTTGGGTTTCAAAAATCCAAAGTGTTGTTGCACTTTCAACAACAGAAGCAAAGTATGTTGTTGCTACAGAGGCTAGTAAAGAAATGATTTGGTTACAAAGGTTTATGGATGAATTGGGCACGAAGCAGGAGTTGGGTAGGTTATACAGTGACAACCAGAGTGCCATACATCTTGCAAAGAACTCTGCATTTCATTCCAAGACTAAACATATACAGCTCAAGTACCATTTCATACGGTTAGCATTGGAAGATGGACAATTGAAGCTGGAAAAGATACACACTAGCCAGAATCCTACAGATATGTTAACAAAAGTTGTAACCAGGGAGAAACTGAGAATTTGCTCAGTTTTAATTGGTCTTCAAGTATGATGAAGAAGATGAGAAACAACCAGGTCCAAAGTGGAGTTATTGTCTAGAAAATGAAGCAGCAGCGGAGTTGTTATAATCAGTCTCCAAGTGGGAGACTGTTGGGTGTGGAGCCTACTTATCTTCTGTATTCAAAGGTTTCAGCCGGATGTATACCCCAGGAAGACTATACACCCGTCCACACGAGGGGGTGCGGGGGGGATTGGTACCCCCCGCGGGGGTCCAGGGGGGTTAATCCCCCCCGGCTAGGGTGCCCGGGGGCCAGCAATCCCCCGGTGGGGGTTTAGGGGTAGCACCCCCGAAGCTAAAAATAGATGTAAAATTGCCTTGTAAAAGTCTAGTAATTTCTAGTCAATTTGGGTCGTTCATTAAGTGGATTATCTAACAGTAGAAGTTATTTTTAATTTAGGGTTTTTTGCCCTAGAAGGCAACCCCTCACTATATATGAGGGAATTGTATTGCGTCTATGCATATCTGTATTCTGAGTGAGGAAGAGAGAGGAGATTGAGAGCAAAGAGGGTGTTACATCGGATCTGCTGTAGGTTGTATCTCTTCAGTTTGTTGGATAATATAAAAGGAAGGACTGGTTGTTTCTCCGTGGACGTAGCCCAAACTGGGTGAACCACGTATATCTATGTCTCTCTTGTTTCATGAGTTTTCTGTGTTTATATTTCTGCAATATTTTATGTGTTCCATTGCTCCGTAATATATAATTTTCTAACACAAAAGCTGAAACCAATCCATTATGGTCCATTTAAAATTCTGGAAAAGATTGGTAATAATGATTTTAAACTTGATTTGCCTTCATATAAGCAAATTTACTTCGTTGTTAATGTTGAAAATTTGAGATTGTATGAGCCTCCTTTGATTGAAGATAAAGTAGAAAGTGTACAGATTCCATCAATTGAAGATTTTTCTCCAGAACTTTTGTATGAGATTCAACAAGACACCATACTTGACAGAAGAACGAGGTTATCAAAAAGGGGAAATCTTGATTATCTTCGAGTGGGTCTCAAAGGTACAAATCCATCAAAGGCTAAATGGACTGAAGAGGGGAAGGTGAGGGAGCAGTACCCTCATTTGTTCAATAACTGAATATAATCTTTTGGGGTCCAAAAGGCTTCCAGTGGGGAGGAGTGATCAGGTGCTCAAGTTTATGCTCAAAAATAAAGTGTCATAATTTTATCAAACTCAGCTTCAGATTGAAGAGCTCGTCATTTTGAATCCAATGGTGTGAACATCACTCAAATCCGAGCTTGTATGCAAAAGTTAGAGCAAGTCAAAGTTCAAGTTTGACTTGACTACATGGCAGGATTGGATGACGTGGAAAAGGTCCCAGTGAATGAGGAGGCACCAAGTGGTAGGCCGCCATTGGCCCTTGCATATCACATATCGCAGGTCGCAAGTGGATCAGATTAAGAATCGACCCCCAAGCAGTTCCAATTGCGATGCGATATATCACAATCGCATATCGCACCCAGTACCTGCCGATATCTCTCTCTCTCTCTCTCTCTCTCTCTCTCTCTATATATATATATATATATATATATATATATATATATATATATGGATTAATTCTAATTGCGATGAGCGATGAGTTCCGATAGCAATAAGACCCCAGACGCGATATTTTATATGTTATAGTTTAAGTTCCCGTCGGGTTCACCAATATCGAATCACACAAAATTCCAACATTAACAAGACCCTCAGCCCACCAAACTTCACCGATTGCGAAATGTGATAGTTCCCAGATGTGATGCCACTATAGGTTGCGATTTAATATCCCATCGGGTTCGCAATATCGCAATCGCAAATTGCATGTTTCTATTCATAGACCATAAGAGCCCGTAGAATTTAACAATTGCGATTTGTGATATAGCCGACAGGTTATGGCCCGCAGTGTGGTGAAATATTTGCTAAGTTAATAGATTTTGGAGTGAATTTGTGGGTTTTCGTCAATTTTCGAGCAATTTGTGGAACAAATAGTGGGGGGACTAGGAGAAGTCATAACTTCTGCATTTCTTATCCAAATTGGATGCAAAAAGAGGCTAGATATCCATTTTTGAGAATTCTGAACTCATTGAGACAGGTTTCAGAGGCATTTGAGCATTGTAAACACACTTTTGTTGTAATTTTGAGCATAATAGAGAGGCCCAAGCATTCGAAGCTGGACCAAGGAAATGTATCCCAAGAGGGGTGAAATCCTCATCAAATATCTATGTTGGGTGTTGTATTTTGATGTGCTTTGTTGTTATTTTTCTGTTGTTCAGCATACATTTTATGTTATATTGTTTATAACATTTACATAAGAAACTCTCATGGGAATCAGTTAATTAAGCAAACATGGTGAATCCTTAAGCACTTGATAAGCAAATGATAATCATCTTGGGTTTTATTCTGAATGGGGAATTAACACAACATTACTAATCTACTCCATTTCATATCAAAGAAGAGTTAAAGGAGTAGCTATAACAAACAAGATCTTATATTTTTCACCGATGTGTTATGATCCAAATTTACCAGGATGCTCCGAAGATATTCCCTACAATTACCGGAGGCCCTACTTAATCATAATGTTTTGTGCTGGGAATAAGGGGAAATGATGCACTACCAACACACCATAAATAATGCACGTGTTATTAATGGTGATATCATATCCCCATCTCCTCAGCAAATAACATTATAATTGACAAAATGAAAAATTTGGTCAATGATCCATCGTATTGATTGAATGGAAGTAAGTTTTACGAAGTTGAATCTTATTAATGATTAATAGTTTCTATGTTATTTAAAATGATATAGTAATGTTTCTTATTTAATGTTTATTAAAGTCATTATTGCAATAAATTAATGTTTCTTATTTAAAAGAAAATAGTAATGCTTCTTATTTAATTTTTATTAGACTTTTTGTATCCCCAATGAAACCTCTTCATCCACTGAAATATATCCACAAGAAGCTTTCCACCTAAGTAAAAATGTAAACGAACACCCCTTGCAGACCGAGTGTGATTTCAACACTCCAGCAAAAACAATCTATTCTACACTAAAGACTTTGTTGATCAATTGATTAAAGGTTGTGCTCTCTCCCAACTACTATGTTATTAGTTCCGCCCCTTCTTAGCTTGAGCTAGAAGTTAATGAAGGCCCCACCACTTCTGATGTCAAGGATATGTAGTAATTTAGATAGTTGTTAGTGCTTTTTTTTTTTTTTTTTTTGCTTCGTTAATAAAGAAAATTAGTTTAGAATAGCTTCTACAATGCAATTGTGAACTGTGTCAATCCTTATTTGAGTTTTTGAACATTAGAAAAACAAATTTTCTCTGAATTCGAAAATAACAAATTAATTTCCATGCATGGCATTTATCTGTGTTAATGATTTAATTTTTTTTGTTTGTTCTCGATAACTTAAATTCAAAATGTTTCTGCAACTTAATTTGCAGAGTTGTCTATTTTCCTTTTCGGCTAATGTAAGCATTTATTCTGGAAATCAGCATCCATACCCCATCTTTTGCACATCCAAAAATCCGTAAAATGAAACATAATAATAATAAAAAATTAAAATTAATTTCCATACGCATCCCCCGTTCTCGCAAAAATACACCGTCCTAATTTTGTTCTTTCCTAATAAATAGTAAAATCTTCGCACAATGAATCATAGTAATGTCAACTATTATGTTCTCCCATATATAACCCAATTCAATCCTAATACCAATGCTCAGAGAAATAACACACTTTGTCCTCAGATAAATAGAAAACTCGTATACTTCCTATATAACACAAATGCATATGTACAACATTTCACAACAAATCCATTGCGTGCAAAAATCTCACAGATTAACATTAATAGTTTAACATTAATTTCCCTATGCACTAGTCACTCTCCCACAGAAACCCCAAAAACCTTTGCATAGTAAAAGGTCCACACAATGAAAAATAACATCATTAATTATTATGTTCTCTCACACATACCTTCTCCCACATAAAAATTCATAGCTTTAAAATCATAGCTCTACGCATATGCTCTCCCGCACATACTTTTTCCTCCGTACAGTAAACACTCCTACAGGTAAAGATTTTACTATTAATTTTGTCCTTGCCGAATCAATTTCTGTATGAATCCTTGTTCTCCCACACATGCCATTCTCTTCACATGACAACTTTCCTTGTATGGGAATATTTCATTGTGCGGACTGTTATTTCATGGTGTTGTGGATCACACGATGAAAGATTCAAATATTCCTCCGCATCATGGATAAGCAATGTGCAGATCTTTCTGCAGAGTCTATTTATAAATTAAAAACTAAGGCAAAAACATTTTCAGTAAACATAGAAATCAATAAAAAATAAATAAATCTAAAAGTACTGTTTCTAAAAGGAGCTTGACATTATAGTTATTTTGAAATACATCAATGAGTGGAAATGATACATTGTATATGATTTATGTAGCACATTACTATTTATTGTATAGTCTAGATGCAATATCGGGCTCTTATATCACTTTTTTTGCAATAGTTTTTGTAATCAAGAAAATTATAATAAGGGAAATTTGTTTGCAGAACAAAGAAACTAAAAAGCTTCATTTTTGAGCATGAAATCTCTTCAAAATTTAATAAATTAATAATAATATGATACAGGCATGGTGGTGGAGCTTTCATTCAAAAAAACGCTAATTCATGGGAAAATAGAGTAGGATGTAGCATAGCTACTTGCACTGGTGGAGTCTAGCCTAGATGTGTGAAGATGGTTGTGCAAAGTTGTGCAGAGGAAGCATGTGCAAAGGTAGAAATTTCGAGGAAGTTGTGCGGGGGAAGATATGTGGAGGAAGCATGCACGCAGATGGAAATGTGGACCCAACTTAATTAGCAAAAGTTCCATGTTAACTATTGTAGATGACTTTTACATATTACAGTCAACAGGATTGCAATCATAGTTTTCATTGGGACGAATGGAGGTGGTTGTGCAGAGTCATGCAAAGGAAGTGTGTCCGAAAGTAGCAATGTGATCTTGAAAGTTAAGCGGAGGTAGTTTTGCGGGGAAGCTATGTGGAAGAAGCATGTGTAGAGACGGAAATGCAGGTCCCACTTAATTAGTGGTATAGGCAGGAACTATGCTGCATTGTAGCTATCCTGCTTGTTTAGATTATGCATATGAAATTTAATCTTGATTTTTTTTAATTATTATTTTTAGGAATATATTAATTAAATTTTATGAGTTGAATTATATAATTAAGATAATATAAAGTGAACTAAATTTTATAATATTTAGTTATGGTTGTAAATTCAATAATATTGATTTGATTTTCAAGTCAAATTAGTATAATGATGATCTTTAGTAAGTAATTACGAAATTTAATGTATGTTTTATGTTAAAGACTTGATTTTATATGAAGGAGATGTCTAAAACAAATTGCAAAATCAAAGTTAATTGATTTAATATAGGAGATATTAATATTAATATAATAATAGGGAAATTTAGATAAAAAAGTGGCTCATATTATCCAAATTTACAAAGTTTGATAGGTGTTTTCCCAACATGGTGGATGAGTATTCCACCAAAAGGTTTGTGAAGAATCCCATCCCAAGTTTTAATAAGAATTTCCAAATATTTGCCGTTGTCAAATTGGATGCTATGTCAAAGTGGAGACTAAGGTGGAAATTTCCATATTATGGTCAAGTGGACACTCTATGACTCAATGGTTGCTTCAAGGAACTTGATTCTAATTACAATGTGCAATATTTTTTAGATAAAGACAATGTTTTCTTCATACAGACATAGAGTGTGTTGAAAACATTTGCTTTAATGGCAGGATAATTATGTGAATGAAGAAAAATACTTAATACCACTTATGCAATGACGTTGGATGAATTTAAACTACATATTAAAGACATGTTTTATACTTTTAGCTACTAGGACTAATAACCTAAATCATAGTACCTATAACAAAATTCAAACCAATTAGTAGACTTTTATATTCAAGGATTTAACAATTATATCATTTGGTTTAGAGGTATGGCTGAGGGAACATATAATCCCCCCCTTGGGCATAACATCTCACAATTTTTCTTAGATAATTTTAATCACATCATGATCTCATGTTTAATTTATTAATTAACAAGTATACAATCAATTTTGAGAATCATGAATAAAGCACATGGTTTGATCACAATCAAATTAGCACCTATAGATTCATATCATCCCTAAAGAACAATCATAGTCCAACAACAACTCCAAATTTTAAATTAGAAAACAGGTAATTTTAGAGTGAATCTAACTAATATAAAAAATAAAGTGAACACTTGTAATTACTAAACAAACATGAAATTGATGAAAAATGAATTTGTACTAGTAACCATGTAGTGAATGATCCATCCAATGTCCTCCACTTACCCAAACTCGTTTAACAAGTGTCTCACTTAAAACCCTAGACCTCTAAGCTCATATAATAGCAAAGGACAATGTGTAAAGATACCTCAATCAACAAAAAAATCATTACAATTTCAATGATATCTTTCAACTTACAATAACACAAAATTCAACCAGAAATACCCAAATTCCAACTAAAAGTCTTAGAAAATAAAACAATATAAGATACATTGGATAGATTAATAAGGATTGCTATCCCATCCACTATTCAATTGATTTATTAAGTTAGGCTTATCTTTCATTTACAAGTGGTAGTTATTTTATCATGCCTTCCTTGATATTAATTTAGATCTTATTCTTAATGTTTATATAAAATATCATTTCTTTTTATCATTAGATTTAATTTATATTTTTCTTCATTATTTTCTTATGTATTATATTCTTACCCTACTCAATTACAACAAGCTTCTGACTTTCTCACAAGTGGTTCAACCATGTAATCCACTTCTTTGATTTTTCTTCATTATATTCTTAGGTGTTGTATATTTATCTTACTCAATTACAATAATATTTTGACTTTCTCACAATTGGTTCAACCATGAAATCCACTAAATTTAACTTAGTATCAATCCCAACTATATCTTCCTCCTAATCTCAACTTTGTTTACTCATAGTGTGGAATATTATCAATAGAAGTATTGCAAGTAGTATAGAGGTTATAACACCCTTGTGTAATAAGTATAGTGGCAATATGTCATCATGTACCAAGGAAGGAAGCTATCATATTATCACAAAATGCGACATGTATCTTAATTATCCACCACATATGTCTAGTGAGAATGAAATTCAATTATTCCATCCTCAAGATACCAAGATCAATTAAGGTAAGGTAACATACTACACCCCTCTATGCAATTAGGCCTCAATTCCCATATAAATTCCTTTTTCCATGCTCATTACTTTGACATTGGTTCACATTCATATGATAACATGCTTGAACATGTTCCTTTCATATTTCATGACACACATTGATTTATAAAATATAACAAATATTCCACTTGAGTAGTTCATCACAAGATATCTTACTAGTTTCTATAAAACATTTATTATGCACTCATTATCGAGTATTATAATTGAATATTATAAGTTTAGTTCCAAAATATTAAAATAAACTAAGAATGCAAAAAATAAGTTAAACCAATAAAAACCACACTATTCGCGCAATGAACATAACATGTACTCTTACAAACCCAAAATGGGAAAATTTAACTAGAATGTTATGACTATGCTTTGATCCTTTATTCTCAATATGAAATCCAAGTAAAAATAAATATGAACCCACTATGCAATTGCAATAGACATACAAATGGATGCTACAAGGTCTTATACTTCCTTTATTTCACTCACAATATCCCACTCCTTTACTTTGTTCAAATACAAAGGAGTGGATCCCCTTGCATTGTTTTAATATGTCTTGATAATCGTATGGGTTAGAATTAGTGTTTTTTCATATCTCAACTCCAAATTCGATTAGGGTTTTGGACCATCCAGAATCTTACTAAAACATTATACTTGACTAGCTTCACATGTGTGAGTAATGGAGTTAGCATGACATCCACTCATACTATGGTATTCAAATCATAGGTAAACTTTTATGAGACATTACTTCTTCACGTGGACTCTAATTGAGGTGATACTTACATCATTTCAAATATCATAATGCACAAAACAAAATCAAAGGGATGAAAACTTTGTTCACAAATTTTTTGACCCTATTACAGGTCTATTTGGTCACATCACTCCCATCATTTAGATCAGTACTTTTAGGGCTCATCAAACCCTAATTCAGTTACTACATGCCCTAGACAAGTCATCATATTGAATGCCATCATTCCTAAGAGTTTCTTGGCCTGAAGACATCCTGAAATGACTCATTAAGGGACCATAGTAGCCTTGGTCAGGGGTAAATGCACTGCAAAGCACTTAGGCCCATTCAATCTTGCTCTACAGAGCACCTAGGCCCACTTTGACCTAGGCTGGGCGAGATTGAGCAAAATCTTCATAGGGTTCTGGGAATATTGTTCCATTCTAGAAGATTCCCACCTCTTATCCTCTCCTATGAGCTCGAAACTGGATAGGGAATGAATCAAATAACCTCCTATCCTCTCATCCCTTCCTCCATGGAACTTAACTCCCAAATTGGAAAGCCATTCAATGCCCAATTTATGACAAAACCACCTCCATTTCCCTATAAATTGAGCACTCATCATAGTGATTAGGGGCTGGACTTTGAGAATTTGTAAGGAGATATTGTTGGTTTGAGGTTTGAGATTGTAAGCAAGTATTGTTATGCTACTAGAGTGTTGTGATTTTGGTGTGATGAAGGATGGAACTCAAGCTAGATGAGTGACATGGGATCACACTTCTTTGGTTGTAACTCTTCCTTCTACTTAACAAAGTTGTTTACACTTTTTCCCATATTCTTGTCTTTATGTATGATGATTATATGTGTAAATGCTTTCGATTCCATTTGCTTATAGTAGATATGTCTCTTGCTTTGATTGGTTTTTGTCCTCTGTTTATGATTACAGGTAATTATCATGTGGACTCAGTTTGAGAAGGAGCGACGGGAGCTATTTAAAGGAGACAAAGGGAAGAAAAAGATAACAAGTAGGTCCCTTCTCTTATTTATCTTCTATAGGAAAAGGTTAAACTCTTTAAATATGTTGTTCTAGGTGTAGTTGCCCACCTAGGAAAGTTGTATTTATCCGTAGATGCAAAATTCCACATAACAAATTGGTGAGCATACTCAAGAACAATCATCATTCTGGGCAGTTTATATTCATCATAGTACACCCTAGTATACTTTACTTGATTTCATTGATCTTATTTCAATATTTTTGAAGTGTTTTTCGTCAAAAAATTGATGTTAGATGTCTTTTGATTAGCCTCTCTGGCACCATCGTAGGCTTGGTCAGGGGACAGTGCTCTGCAGAGCACCCTTGGCTTAGAGACAGTGCTCTACAGTGCAGTTACTCCCACTCTGACCTGTGTTGATCCTCCTTAAGCTTAAAAACCCATCTTTGGCTTGGATTTTTCCAATTTTTCTTCTGAAGTTGTTTGTTTAAAGATCAATGTTTCTATGGTTCTGAAATCAACTTGTATCTCTTCTCCTAGCCCTACTTTGACCTTGATTTTTTAGTGTTTCTTAAGAGATTTCTTTATCATTGTCAATTCTTTGTCAAAGTTAGCTTAAAGTTGATTAATATTTGTTGAAAAGAAAGTGTCGTAAAGTCTTCATTTCTTTCGAAAAGGAACTGTCATAAAGTATTTGTTCTTGCAAAAAGATTGATTGATTGTATGTTTCCTTTTGTTCATCTCAAAATTAAGGGAATTGAAAAGAAAAACTTGCATTTTTCATATTGTAGTTTGTGGATTCTTGATAGGAATAGCTATGGAAGTTGCATTATGTGTGCTCTTTGCTCTTTGTCAAAGATCTAATTTCTCTATGCCTTACTAGCTATGGTTTTCATTGTTAATTGAATGAAAGAATGTTTCTCATGTTAGTTTCATTCTAGGAATTGCAAACATACATCACGTGGTGAACCTTGAAAGGAAAATTCTTAAGAAAATCAACTTAAAAGTTATCTCAATTAACCTAATGGAGCATTGTAACTATTTGGAAAATTGGACTAATGGGATGAGTCCAATTTGGTACTCAATTCCCGACAGATATCCTCATAGGGATTGCTTGAACCTCTCAAGCCTTCTTGGTTCTGTCTGCTCGATGTTGCCTTAGCTCTGCACGTCAACTCGACTTCTTTGTTCTCTACTTCTTGCTTCACTCTCTATTCTGTATCCTCCGTCTCTTCTGTCTGTTCATGGCTTAAAGCCAATCCATCCCTTGACTATTTGCTTCCTCTTCTGCCTCTTCAGATCACTTGCCTCTGTCCGCTGGAATTCCCTGCTTCTGGTTCATCACCACTATGTAATGTTTCACAGAGAGGCAGCCACTTGTCTCCTTACGAATTGAGTGCCAGTTGTTCCTCAAATGGTCATTATTTCGGTTATGCCGCGAAATGATTCATCTGATAGCTCATCAGTCACGTCAGACCCCAAATTTCATATGCCTCAGCCTATTGTTTCGTCAAATCCAGTCCTCCATCGAGTGCAACCTCCTCCGTTGATCTGGGGCCTCCAGATTCTACGGTCATTACTTTTATCTCATGGGTGAGTTGCTCGATCGTTAGCCCGCGATGAGAGCGGTTTTCTCTCTCATCCGTCGAACACGCGTCATTCAATGTATGGCATCGCTCGATCTTCTGCCAAACCCGCTTATCGCCTGAAATTCCTCCAATATTCCGTCGGTTTTGGAGCGCGGGACCTGCCTGTCAGTTTTAATGCTTTTCCCATGGTTTTCCCTTTTTTTCACATGACCAGGTGCCAAGGATTTTCCTTCTCTCGCGCATCAGAAACGACCTCTGTTTTTTGATCTGGACTCCCTATTGGCTAGTTTGTGCCACTGCACGGTCTCCATGGATGAACGGTTAGCGCACTTTGACCAAGGGTCCTTGTTGTTCCGTGCTAGCTAGTTTGCGCCACTGCGTGGTCTCCATGGGCGAACAGTTAGCGCGCTTTGACCAAGGGTCCTTGTTGTTTCGTGCAGGCTACACACTACCACTATCTAGAGGTCCTTCCTGATAGCTCATTATTCACAAGATTTTGGAGTCTGACATAGTTTTGAAACAGTCATAGAAACTCTGATAATTTTTCAAGGATCCAATTTGGATCACTTGCTAATCCTTTTGCCTAGATTATCCCTCTTTTGTTTTGTTATTTTATTTTGAGTAAAATAAATTAATTGACAGCGGATAACATCCTCCATGCTCACTCCTTAGTTGATCTTAGGTTGAGACATATGGCAACAACTCCGGAGTCCATTGATTAAGGAATTCCTTTTGATGGGAATCCTAGTCCTTTTTCTCCTTTCAGAAATATCGGTGCTCCTTATATCGCTATATTGTCCCTTCCGGGATTTACCATTGGCTTTCCAGTATGGTTGTTTTCAACCTCCTTGGTTCAAAATGTCATGATTTCTCTACAATCGAGTACTCCTCCAACTGGACAAAATCAACCTCCACTTGATCCTAAAGTTGACCCTTTGCCTTCTTCCTCAATTTTTTCTTCCTCCCCTTCTTCCTCTTCGCCTGGTTAAAGTATTGATACTAGTAACTAGGTGGCTAAGAAGAAGAAGAAAGGGAAGAAGAAGAAGAAGAAGAAAATTCAGCAGGGGGACAACTAAGCAACCATTGCTTTGAATGAAACTTCTGATGAGAAACCATCCGATAAGCCTCACAAAGTTTGATATCCATGCACACTTTGTACAAGAGATCATCTTCTTCGAAATTGTCCTGTTATTCCTTAGATCTTAGAAGAATGGTCTTATCGTTCACATCATCCTGTTTTATCAACTTCTAGAGATCATGTTGGTGACACACCATTAACTAGTGGTAGTAAAGTTCATGGAAAGAAGGGTAAAGTTAAGTTTTCCTGTAGGTTATGTGAAGGGAATCACCCCATTCACCTTTGTCCCTATCTGGGTGAAGCCAAAAAAGTGTTGGATAATCGTTTTTCTTCTCCGTAGCGACTTCCATATGGTTACAGGAGACTCTCCCTTAATCCTTCACTAGTTGATAAAGTGACTGATCCAAATCAATCATCGGTTAAACCCAATCTCTCTGAATCTGAATCCCATGAGTCTATACCTAACCAATCACAGGTCGAGGGAACAGTTGACCTGATTTCACCTTTAGTTAATCATACCTTTCCTGAAGAGAGTGAATATGATACCACTCAGGTTCTTTTCGTTTCTTCAGATTCCAATGAGCTTGGGGGTAATCCTCCTATTCCATCAAGACAGGAGGAAAATCCTCCCACTCTTGTAACTCAAGGGGTTAATTCTCCCATTTCTATGGTAGCCCCTCCAAGTAGTCTGGTCACTTCCTTCGATTGGAATCGACTGACAGGATGCCATCTTCCTTCTTATGTGCCTTTCCAGATCATAGTACAAGTTTGTCATATGATTGTAATTGACACTATTATAGATGAAGGTGCATCTGTGAGTATCCTTTCCTCCACTTCTTGGCAAGCGCTCGGTTCATCGCCACTTGTGCCTGTTACCCATAATCTGTTGGCTTTTAACAGAGGAATCAGTCAACCATTAGGGATCCATCCTCAGTTGTCTATTACTTTGGGGGGGGGGGGGGGGGGGGGAATTGTTTATCTCAATGTGATGGTAGTCCCAGGCACTTTAGATTACAATTTAGTTCTTCCGCATGACTATGTTCATGACATGGGAGCTATTGTTTCAACACTCTTTCGAGTGATGTGTTTCCCACATGAAGGTAGAATTGTCACCGTTGACCAACTTTCATTTCCTGGTCCAAATATACCTTCTAGTCAACCATCTTCCCTAAATGGTCCTTTTGTCCCAATGGTATCTTCCCCACCATGGGTCAATTATGTGGCAACCCGTTCCATGCCTACATCAACTGATGATCAATTGCGTGATGTTGTACATTATGTACTGGGGCCATTGGAACTAGACCTCAGATTCCTTGTTACAAATCCCTTCCAGAGCATTGTTCTCCCATATGATGAGAATCTCTTGGAAGTCATGACCTCTTATGGGTCGTGATCAAGGAATATGAGGATAGTTCTTGGTCTTGTGGCAACCTCGTTAAAAAATGAAACAAAGGGTATGATCATAGTTCCTTGTCTTGTGTCAAGCTCATTAAAAAATGAAACAAGGAATATGAGCATAGTTCCTTGTCTTGTGTCAAGCTCGTTAAAAAATGAAACAAGAAATATGAGCATAGTTCCTTGTCTTGTGTCAAGTTCATTATAAAATTAAACAAGGAATATGAGGATAGTTCTTTTACTGTGTCAACCTCATTAAAAAATGAAACAGGTTCCATAGCATATTTCCTTATCTTGTGTCAAGCTCGTTAAAAAATGAAACAAGGAACCTGAGTAGAATTCCTTGTCTTGTGTCAAGATCATTAAAAAATGAAACAAGGTACCCTAGAGAAAAGTTCCAATTCGAGTCTTTGATTAGATCTCATGAAATCCCAGTCGAATATTTCACTTGATCTCGTAAATGAACCTTCATTCCATCCACCTGATAGCCACGAGTAGTCTACTTAGGTGAATGCAATGAAGCTTGGGGGGCATGCACCTAGAATCAAGTCATCATGCTGGGGGCATGCAAACTAATCTCAAGCATATTTTTTCATTTCAAGCTTGTGTAAACATGAAACTAAATTCAAGCATAGATTTTCATTTCAATCTTGTATAAACATGAAACTAAATCCAAGCATAGTTCCTTATGGTTCAAGCTTGTGTAAAAATGAACCCATCTCCATTTTAACCTTTGCGATTGCCATTATATCAGCCTCTTATGTCAGATGAGCCTTGGTTTTTCTCCTTCCATCGTCACTATTTGCTTGGTCGATCATACATTTTCACTTGGTTTTTTACCCTTTTTGAGGAACAGTTGAAATGAGTGGTCTTATTAGCCAGCCTATTCACATAAATCAACATGTTTTGAGAAGTTCCAACATCACTGGAACCAGTTGCTATCGTAAACACCACTCATTCCTCTAAGTGGAGTCATCTTTAAGTTCTTTTCAAACTCTCGAAATATGAAAAGATTTTCAAGCGCTTGTGCTTTTCAGCTCGTTAATGGATTGGAAACGACATCTACTCAATATAAGTTTAACCCTTTTCCGGACTAAGATATATTATTTACGAAAGAGAAATACGTTGATCGAACATGGTCAATGGGTTCTCTCTCATATTATTTTACGCTTTTTCGGACTTGAGAGACAAATCTACGAAAAATAACTTGTGGAGTTTTATTTTTGTCCCTTTTCAAACTCTCTAAACATGAAAAGGACCGAGTTATCATTGTCGTTAAATTCATTAAAACATCAAATAGCAGAAAACTTGTCCATCATGACAAGACCGAGTTTCACCTTCGCTAGACTCGTTAAAACATCACATAGCGATGGATTCACTCGATGGGTGGAATTATACAACAAGCATATGTTATCCTCCTCAAGCTTGATAAAAAATAAACAGGTACTGGTCAGCAATGACTGATGAAAATGGGAAAAGGGGTAAGCCACTTTATGGCAGCAGGTCGCTCTTGACCATGACACTTTCACTTCATCACTGTGACTATTTGGGTTGGGTTATCTGCTTGATGGTTATCACACCTATGGTCTAGCATACCATCCATTACTTTATGGCAGCAGGTCACTCTTGAACATGACACTTTCACTTCATCACTGTGACTATTTGGGTTGGGTTATCTGCTTGATGGTTATCACACCTATGGTCTAGCATACCATCCATTACTTTGATTTTGGGTCAATGTTTCCAATTCATTTATTGTCATCGACATGTTCAAGAGAAGTCATTCAATTAAAGTCATGCTTTGCAATACTCATAAATCTTCATTTTCATGACCTCCATTCCTGAACCTTGTGTCGTCAGTCACATTCTGTATCCAAAATCATTACACTCGTTTCGTGTCGTTGATGTGGGATACATCAAGGACCTCCTGCAACGAGTTTCTTCTTGTTGACGTCAGCACATTATCCAAGAAGTTGACTTAGAAACACCCTTTTAGTACCTTGAGGCTTGCATACATCAATGGCAAGTTTCTCGCTTCCGAAGATAGGTTGAAATCACTAGCCTTTGACCGAAAGACTTTGTATGGTGTTCGACATCAAAACATCCATTCACACCATGCAGAATGTACTGCAATACCTTGAGGATCATTATCATTCTCAGTGATTTCTCTCGCGTCCGTTAACGACTTACATCATTGGCTGGTAACCAGACGGTGTCTTCCCATGTTCGACTTCAGATCACATATTCACATGGTTAGACTCGTACTTGAGCAAATGATTGAACGAGATAGAAGACCCTGGATCTAGTTTCATCTATCCGGGCTGCGATTTCAGGAGAATACTTAATCATCTGTACGATGGATTTACACTGATGTTCATCCCATAATGGGTCTATATCTGTAGATAACTATCTATGTAAATGTAATGAAATTTTATATGCTGAGCATGGGCATGCCTTCCCTCAGCAATTCATGAAAAATCCTAAAATATCATGATATTATGTATTGTAATTGATGCAGGTTACCATCCGCTTCAGAACCTCCTCATCATATTGTAAAGCATATCACTTAACATTATCATTTTTGACTTCATGCTTTAGGGGGAAATTGTTACAGGTCTATTTGGGCACATCACTCCCATCATTCAGATCAGTACTTTTAGGCTCATCAAACCCTAATTCAATTACTACATGCCCTAGACAAGTCATCATATTGAATGCCATCATTCCTGAGAGTTTCTTGGCCTGAATACATCCTAAAATGACTCCTTGAGGGACTAGTGTAGCCTTGGTCAAGGGTAAATGTGTTGTAGAACACTTAGGCCCATTCAAGCCTACTTTGTAGAGCACCTAGGCCCACTTTGACGTGCGTTGGGTGAGATTGAGCGAAATCTTCATAGGGTTCTGGGAATATTCATTCATTCTAGATCATTCTAGAAGATTCCCACCTCTTATCCTCTCTTATGAGCTCGAAATTGGATAGGGAATGAATCAAATAACCTCCTATCCTCTCATCCCTTCCTCCATGGAAACTAACTCCCAAATTGGAAAGCCATTCAATGCCCAATTTATGATAAAAACACCTCCAATTCCCTATAAATTGAGCACTCATCATAGTGATCAGGGGTTGGACTTTGAGAATTTGTAAGGAGATATTGTTGGTTTGACGTTTGATATTGTAAGCAAGTATTGTTATGCTACTAGAGTCTTGTGCTTTTGGTGTGATGAAAGATGGAACTCAAGCTGGATGAGTGACATGGGATCAGACTTCTTTGGTTGTAACTCTTCCTTCTACTTAATAAAGTTGTTTACACATTTTCCTATATTCTTGTATTTATGTATGATGATTATATGTGTAAATTCTTTCAATTCCATTTTCTTATAGAAGATATATCTCTTGCTTTGATTGGTTTTTGTCCTCTGTTTATGATTGCAGGTACTTATCGAGCGGATTCAGCTCGAGAAGGAGCGACGAGAGCTATTCAAAGGAGACAAAGGGAAGCCAAATATAACAAGTAGGTCCCTTGTCTTATTTATCTTCTATAGGAAAAGGTTAAACTCTTTAAATATGTTGTTCTAGGTGTAGCTACCCACCTAGGGAAATTGTGTTTATCCGTAGATGAAAAATTCCACATAACAGACCCTAAAAATTCACCATGCGAGTTGTTTGGCTAACCCTAAGTGTTGTTTTATGAGGGATTATTATTTTCCCAAAATGTTCCAACCCTTTGCATATTCTCAACTCTTCAAGAAGGTTTGACCCACTACCTACACTATGCTTACATTATCCTCTACAACCTCTTCACCTTCACTAGTGGAGCTAGTTACACCATCAACTTTTTCCCAACTTAAATTCCATCTCCTCCTCTACCTCTACCTCCACCTTTACTTCCTTCAACTCCAACACTTCACTACCACCTCTTAAGGCCATATCTTCCTTTTCCTATGTCTACACCTAGCTAAACCAAATATATATATATATATATATATATATATATATATATATATGGAATTTGGATTTTCCCCTTCCTCATTATCAACTCTAGATAAATTCATTTTAATATTTACACTCATAAATAACATTATAACTAAGATACACGTCACATATAAATTGGTACATATTTTTATTAAATCACCATTATCAAAGGTTTCTTAATGAAGTATAAGTTCATTGCATGATTAATCACTTTTATAAGTACTCTTTTAGAGGAAACCTTGTACAAATTCTTTTAAGCCTTGCTTTCGATCGAGGCAAATTTTAGGGGCTAAATTTCACATATGGGATAATTTTTCATGCTTGTTTACAAAATAAATCCACAAATTTCCATTTTTTCAAAAAATGGTTCACACAAATTTTGTAGGATAAAAAATTTTACCTTAAAAATGGCCAAAATTTTATAGAGATTATATAAAAATAATATATATTTGAATACTGTTACAAATATGTTGCCAAACATTTTACAATTTTCATATTAGGACTAGTAATATTTTCCAAGATTTCTACACATTAAGATAAATTTCCATCCTTAAAATGTTCCTTTATTTAAATTCCCTACTCAATATGAAAGGTGATTAGTCATCCTTAGTATTAGGGATTCTAAGGAACCAATAGAAAGGTTCGCCATCTTGCTTAATATTATGCATAATTTATGACTACAGACATAAGTATCTTCCCTATACCTAGTGGACTGGTCTAGAACAACAAAAAGCAAAGAATATAAAGTTTCCCTTAGAGAAATTGAAGAATGGGAAAGAGGATTACTGGGAATCTGTCACAAGATTCACTTTCCTCCTAGCTTGTAAGTTCCAATCATAGCTTTCATTTCTATAATTAGAACTTGCACCTACATTCACAACAAGCCAAGGATCCACAACATCTATGTAGCACAATTCAATTACTCTTTTCAATGGATCAACAAAGCATTGAAATAGATGAATATAAAAGTAACATAAAACATATAAGAAAACAATATACTCTTTGTATTAATATAAATAGGAGAGATTTTACAGCGAAGAATAGTAGCTGATCTTGTTGAGATCTCCCCATGTTGACTTGTATTTCCTTGTCACAAAGCACACCTCAATGTTGACCTAATGCATGAAGATGATGACTCCTTTGGATTCAAGGCAACAATATGAGGGCATGATCAGTCTCCAAAAGCCAACCCTAATGTTATAGATGGCTGTAAATTTATAGGAGAGGGATGGCAATTTATGAATTCTTATCAATTTACCAATCTAAGCTTGAGATCCACTTAACACGGGAGGATGAACTCAAGGGATAAGAGGAGGAGTCTCCAAGGTAGGATCAAATAGGATTCAAACTTTTTATTGAAGGTAATGTTGGAAATAATATTGAGAGGGGTGCTGAATCGGTATTATCAGATCAATAATTTAATTTTCAAAAACTGATTTGTATATGCTACTTCAACTCAGTGAACTAGCGTGTATACACAACTGTACTTAATGCAACCAGCGTATATGCAGAGATATTTAGATTTACACAAATTATCATGTATTGAACTTTAATCAGTATATCAAGAATTCATTAGATAGTGCAGTAAAAGCAAAATAAAGCATCATACATAAGAAACACACAAGAACACCGAGATATAAGGTGGAAACCCAATGTGGGTAAAGACCACCTGTTGTTGTCGTCTCTGTCTTCTTTTAACAATAAGAACATTTGGTTTACAATTTTTGTACTAGTGTAGTCTTATACCAGTATGCAGGCTTCAACCTGCAGAAGGCTACAACCTTCTCTCCTTCTCCAGCTTCTACTGGAAGGGAGCTACAACCCCCTAGCTCTTGTACTAGCTGATATGTTTATTAGTACGTAGGTGCCAGCCTACAGAAGGCTACAACTTTCTCTTTTCTACAAGGGACCACGTTTCATAAATTTTTAGACTAGATCCATCAACAACATCATTCAATCATCAAATATATCTGCATCAACCAATCTCCTTTTGAACCAACCAGAACCAAATCAATTAATTACTTTGACAACCCATCAATCTGATCATTCATAATGCTTTCACCAGAATACAGTAACCAGAATCCAAGCCAGAACCCAGAGCACTGCAACAGCAAACAGAAGCAACTAAAACATATTTTATAAGGTACACGCTATTTCCATGTGTCGAACATGTGTGCATACACGCTTTCCTCAAAGCGAACCAGTGTACAGATCTGAAAATCAAATTTATGATGTATATGCTGCTTTGATATGCAGAACAAGCATGTATACGCTCCTTTTCTAAAGCGAACCTGCGTACAGATCTAGAAATGATGATTTAAACATTACAACTATTCCATACTTCAGCCATACCCAAATCATCAAATTTACATACTACAACATGCGCCAGTTATTCAAATACATGATCAAACCATATAAAGATAATTCACTTCAAGCCTTAAGATCCTAATACATCATTAGATCTTATCCTTCATCAAACGCTAAGTTTCATCCTTGGTTTAGATCGAGCACAGCACCATAAGCCAATAACCTACATATTAGATCTCACTTCATCAGATATTTGATTCTTGCACATCTTGGCTAATGTTCTTCTCCTCCTTTTATAGTTTTAGGCCTTTCTCAATACCATGGATCAAAACCACTTAGGACCAATACCTTGGACCAAATACCTAGGGTCAATACCTTGGACCAGATACCTTGGACCAATACCATGGACCAAATAATTCGGACCAAAAATTTACTTTTCCAAGGTATATGCGCTTTTCCTTTTGTTAAAGTGCGTGTGTACGTATACGTGACTTGTATACAGTGAACCTGCGTGTATACACATCTTTGTCAATGGTGAACCTGCGTATACCTCTCTTTCTTAATTCTATGAAGACTGATATGCCATTCTTTGTTGTTTAACTACTATACTGTGATCTTTTATCTGAGTGAGTTGCCTTCTGAACGGATTCCTTGAAGCTTCCCTGCATTTCATCACATCTGTAAACACTACTGTCATGCATTCTGTCACATCTGATATCTCTAATGTAGATTCATCTAGTTACCATATACAAGTGAGTTGTTTTGCTACAAATGGGTTATCATCAAGTACAACACATACATCATAATGCCAACAATCTTCCCCTTTTGACTTTATGGCAACAACAACCACACCAAGTCACTCTCCCCCTTTGACAACAAGGGAAAAGGGTCATGCTCCCCTTGAGTGCATGCTGAATTCTTTGATATGTTGAAGTGTGCTAATTGAGCTCCCATGATCGAGTCCATGCTCCCCCTGAGCATAAGCAAAGTCTGCAAAAATATGTTCTAAAAGAAGAACATGACTCTATACATACATCACAAATGACCTTCCTATCACCAATGACTCATACATACATCCATCTCCCAACCAAGTGGGGATATACCAAATTTGACTCATCCACCCAATCAAGTGGGGATATACCAATTGTTTATACATGTCAAAACAAAAACATTACATCATCCATCCCATGCATAGTGGGGTTACAAATTAGGTCTTTTCATGACCTTTACATTAAAATATGTACATGACATATATAACAGAGACCAAATATCTTAAACAAGACCATGATAGTCATCAACAACTATCATATGATCTGCATCATCAGCAGCATCTGTCAATCAACATTCAGACCAACAACCTGTATATGTCCATCATTAGTTCTGAAACTATCATCAACCATGTTCTCCCCCTGAACCTATTCCACCTGTTCACTGTCAGATCTGATCATTGCATATGTCAGTAAGAGATATCAAAGCATCATCATCAATCAGATATACATCAAGTTATCAACAACTTTATGAGAACCAATATATTTCCACATGTTATCAACAAAGTGAAACCATCATCAAACATAGCAGATAATTGACAGAACCATAGCAGACCCCTTTTTTCTTGAGACTGGCCCATTTCTTGCCTTCAAACCAACATATACGCGATTGTGCTCATAGAAACCCGCATATGTACGTGACTACACTTTATGAAAATCGCGTATAACCACCTTTCTTTGAAGAAAATATGATTTAACAGCAGGATGATGCAGCAACTACTCCCAACTTTTGTCTGAGATATTCAAATGTCTCTCTAGGCAATGGTTTAGTAAATATATCAGCGACCTATTCTTTGGAGGGAACATACTCCAGTTTTACCTTTTGTTCAAGCACTTGTTCACGTAGAAAATGATATTTGATGGGTATGTGCTTGGTCTTGGAGTGCATGACTGGATTCTTTGAAATATTGATGGCTCTTGTATTATCACATAGAATGGAGATGGCTGGAATACATGTGATCTGAATGTCTTGCAAGGTTTGCATCATCCAAAGTAGTTGTGTGCAGCAAGATGCAACAACCATGTATTCTGCTTCAGCTGTAGATAATTCAATTGAACTTTGTTTCTTGCTAAACCAAGACACTAACCTAGAACCCATATAGAATGCACCACCAATATTGCTTTTTCTGTCTTCAACACTTCCTGCCCAATCTGCATCTGCATATGCATGAAGTGTAAGATCTATATCTCTAGGATACCATAAACCAAAGTTCTGTGTTCCTTGAAGATATTTGAAAATCATTTTGATTGCCTGAAGGTGTGTTTCCTTAGGATTTTCTTGTAATCTTCCAACTATTCCCACTGCATGCATGATGTCCGGTCGGTACTTGTTAGATAAAGTAAACTGCCAATCATGGATCTTTAAGTTGGTTGATGCACTGCTGCTGATTCATCATTTGAGCTAAGACTACTTCCTGTTACCATTGGGGTACATACTGGTTTAGAATCTTCCATGTCGTACTTTTTTATGATCTGTTTGAGATATTTGGTTTGTGAGAGAAAATACCATCTTTATTTTGTTGAACTTGTAGACCAAGAAAATAGGTAAGCTCACCAAGCAAGGACATTTCAAATTCTTGTTGCATTACTGAGGCAAAATTCTGACTCATGGATTCTTCATTGCTACCAAAAATTATATCATCAACATACACAACAATTATTAGCAATTTATCAGTGTCCATCTTTGTATATAGATTGCTATCTACTGACCCCTTTGAAAAACCCTATTGGTGGAGATATTTGTCAAGATGATAATACCATGCCCTTGGAGCCTGTTTTAGACCATAGAGATATTTTTTGAGTTTTCATACAAGTTTTGCATCATTTCCAAGAATGAATCCTTCTGGTTGTTCAATATAGACTTATTCTTCTAAGTCTCCATTAAGAAAGACAGATTTTACATCCATTTGGTATACTTTGAATTTCTGAAAACTAGAAATAGCAAGAATCATTCTTATGACTTCAAGTCTAGCAACAGGTGCAAAAGTTTCTTCAAAATCTATACCTTCTTGTTGATCATATCCTTTGCAAATGAGTCTGGCTTTGTTTCTGATAACTTCTCCATTTTCGTTCAGCTTGTTTTTGAATATCCATTTGTTTCCTATGATATTCTTATCATGAGGTCTAGGAACTAATTCCCAAGTATTATTCTTTTCAATTTGCTCAAGTTCTTCATTCATGGCCTTGACCCAACATTCATCTTTGCATGCTTCATTTACATTTTGAGGTTTGATGGAAGATAGTAATGATAGATAACTTGAGGCTTCTGTAATAGTTCTTCTTGTCTGCACACCTACCCCTTTTTCCCCTAAAATTTGAGTTTCTGGATGATTTTTCTGAACATACCTGGACGGAGTCTTTTCTTCTACCGTTATCTCTTCTTCTGGTGCTTCATTGGTTTCTTCTTCAGAATCAGTGTTATTTGATGAGGGAAATTGATCCTCATCTTCTTCATTGTCATAATCTTCGGTTTTTATCTGTCTTGGATTTTTGCATGTTTCATCAACCACAACATCAATACTTTCAATAATTTTCCCAAGTCTTTTATTATAACATTTATATCCTTTACTTCGAGAAGAGTAGCCAAGAAGAAAACCTTCATCTTCTCTGGGTTCAAACTTACCAAGTTTTTCATCAGTACTTTTCATGTAACATTTGCTTCCAAAAACTTTGAAGTATTTTACAGTAGGAGTCTTACCATACCAAAGTTCACATGGAGTTTGAGTGTTGTTTACCCGAACATTTTCTTGGTTGAGAATAGTGACGGTAGCGAATGCAGCTTCACCCCAGAAGGTTTCAGGAGTTCCAGATTCATCTAGCATAGCACGATCCATTTGTTGAATAGTTCTATTCATCCTTGCTACCACTCCATTTTGTTGAGGAGTCCTTGTGGTGGATAACTGCCTTTTTATTCCATGTTGTTCACAAAAGTCAAAGAATTCATCCGAGGTAAATTCCCCTCCTCGATCAAATCTGAGGCATTTGATTTTGTGATCTGATTCATTTTCAACCAAAGCTTTGAAGGCTTTGAACTTTTCAAATGCTTCATCTTTATGCTTTAGAAGACCTATCCAACACATTCTGGAAAAATCATCAATGAACAATATAAAGTATTCTTCTCCACGAGGTGACTTTTTCCTTGATGGTCCACATAAATCAGTATGAACAAGTTCAAGAGGCTTACTAGCGGACCCTTCCATTTTGATGAAGTGAGATTTGGTTTGCTTACAGAATTGACATGATTTGCATATAGTATTTTCAGTAATGTTGATATCTAGAAGATCATGAACAGCCTGGAATCTACATGCTTTTCTTATTTGAGAAAATATTAGATGTCCCAATCTTCTGTGCCATAGCCAGTTTTCATCATTTTTGCTTAGATAGCATTGTTGTTGTCCTCCCTTGAGTATGTATAGGTTGTTTGGAGTTCTTGTACCTTTGATCATAGTTTCTCCTGTATCAAGCTCACGAACAACACATCCATTTGATCGAAACACTACTTCATTTCCTTGATCACACATTTGACTCACACTCAACAGTATTTGCTTTAAGCCATCAACATACATAACATTCCCAGCTTTAACTTTTTCTTTCAAGAAAACAGAGCCTTTACCTTTTATGGCAGCAGGAGTGTCATTTCCAAATGAGACACTCTTTTCCTTTTAAGGCATTATATGAGTGTAGTTTTTCTTTGTCACATGTCATGTGTTTTGAGCATCCACTGTCGATGTACCACTGGTTTTCTTGTCCTTCTGCATACAAGGCTATACCACATATTTCTATTTGTGGTTCATTCTTTCTCCATATTTTGGATTTAATGGAGTTTTCTCCTTTTGAGATATTTGCCGAAATTTACTCTTGCATTCAGATTCTTCATGGCCAAAGTTGTTATCGATTGAACATTCTATTTCATTTTCAAGAATAGAAAAGTTATTATAGGAAATTTTCTTAATCCCTGTCACATTCCTTTGATTTCATGCTTCTATAGTCATGATGGTTTTGTAAACAACACATTTAGTTTCTTTGTGTCCAAAATTATGACATGAAAACATTTACCATTAAAGAAGTTCTTGCGATTATCGAATCTACTGACCTGGTGATTATAGTTTCTATTGATATTCATCTTTGAAACAAATTGAGTACGATTTACCTAAGGTTGGTTGTGGCTTTTGTTCATCCTTGAAGTAAAATGAGCCTGATTTACCAGGTGATCTGCTTTATGCCTTTGCTGAAGATTGTCAAACTATCCACTGCTCTTTGTTGCATCAAGATAGCTTTTAGTGGAGGTTGACAACTTCTGTGATTGAGATGTTTCTTCAATATATCCGAGACCTATATTTATCACGGGAGAACACTGCACTTTGATAATTTCATTTAAGGTTTCTGATCCTTTAGCAAATCCAAGATTGAGAGCTTTTGTTTTCTCAAGATCCTTTCTTAGACCCATAATTTCACATTCTAGTTTTTCATTGTGTTTTTCTCTTTCAGCAAGTTGGTATGTCAAGGTATCTATAATAATATTCTTTTCTTATAAACAGATTTTGAGTTTAGAGATTTCTTCATAAAGGTCATATTCATCTAAAACATCCAAGAAATCATCATATTCATAAGCCATCAGAAGTCTATAGTCATTACTATTTTCATCTTCATCACTATGTGATAAACCATCACTATCTTCATGAGTATAGTAGCTCTTTTTACTTACACTTTGTTTTCTATTCCATTTTGTAGATTCCTTTGCTTTATCATTTTTATCTTTATGAGGACATTTGGCAGCATAATGACCGACTCTACCACAGGTAAAAAATTTGAAAGGTAGTTTACCTTTGAATCTTCCGGAACCCCATTGAAGCTTCTTGACAAAGTTTACTTCCTCTTCTTCTTCTTAAATATGTCTTGATTCATTGAGTTCTTATTTTCCTTTTGCTGAAGCTTTAAATGTGGCTTCTCTCATATCTGATGGACCCCCTTTTCTCATCTCAAAGGAAGTTAAGGTTCCGTGAAGCTGTGTCATAGTAATAGTCTGTAGATCCTACTTTTCTTCTATGTCAGATACTTTTGATTCAAATTTAGCAGATAAGGATCTTAAAATTTTTTCAAAGAAGGTAACTTCCTTTATCACTTCACCCAGATTCTTCATGTAATTAACAACCTCATCTACACATAAGAAGTAACTAGCTATACTTTCATCATTGTGCGTCTTGAGAGTTTCATATTGAATTCTGAGAGGTTGCAGTTTATCACGTTTTACCTGAGAGTCTCCTTCGTAACTTAGAACGATTTTGTCCCATATTTCTTTGGCTGATTTGAGCTGCATAACTTTGACAAACTTTGATTGTGACAGACTTCCCAATAATGTATTGACAGCCTTGGAATTGGTTTCATATTTTTTTTTACCTACCGTATTTGTAGGAATTGCTAATGGAAATGTATATCCTCCTTCCACGATTTCCCATACATCTATTCCAAGTGATTGAAGATAGGCTATGGTTCTTACCTTCCAATAAACAAAGTTTCTCCCATCAAAGATTGGTGGTTTGATGGATCCCCCGCTTTCTTTATTACTCATGATGATGGATCTTCCTTCAAGCGATGAAGCTTCTTTTGAAAGGACCTGCTCTAATACCAATTGTTAGAAATAATACTAAGGGGGGGGGGGGGGGGTGAATCAGTATTATCACATCAATAATTTAATTTTCAAAAATTGATTTGTATACGCTACTTCAACTCAATGAACTAGCTTGTATACGCAACTATACTTAATGCAACCAGCATATATGCAGAGATCTTTAGATTTACACAAATTATCATGTATTGAAATTTAATCAGTATATCAGGAATTCATTATATAGTGCAGTAAAATCAGAATAAATCATCACACATAAGAAACACACAAGAACACCAAGATATAAGGTGGAAACCCGATGTGGGTAAAAACCACCTGCTGCTGTCATCTCTATATTCTTTTAATAATAAGAAAATTCTGTTTACAATTTTTGTACTAGTGCAGTCTTATACTAGTACACAGGCTTCTACCTGCAGAGGGCTACAACCTTCTCTCGTTCTCCAGATTATACTGGAAGGGAGCTACAACCCCCTAGCTCTTGTACTAGCTGATATGTTTATTAGTACGTAGGTGTTGGTCTACAAAAGGCTACAACCTTCTCTTTTATACTAGGGACCATGTTTCATAAATTTTCAGACTGGATCAATCAACAACATCATTCAATCATTAAATATATCTGCATCAGCCAATCTCCTTTTGAACCAACCAGAATTGAATTAATCAATTACTTTGACAAACCATCAATCTGATCATTCAAAATGCTATCACCAGAATACAATAACCATAACCTAGAACACTGCAACAACAAACATAAGCAACTAAAAAATATTTTATAAGTTATATGCTACTTCCATGTGTCAAACCTGCGTGCATATGTGCTTTCCTCAAAGAAAACCAGCGTACAAATCTACAAATCAAATTTATGATGTATACACTGCTTTGATATGTAGAACCATCATGGATACACTCCTTTTCTAAAGTGAACTTGCGTACAGATCTGTAAATGATGATTTAAACATTACAACTATTCCAGACTTCAGCCATACCCAGATCGTCATATTTACAGACTACAACATGCGCCAGTTATTCAAATACATGATCAAACCATATAAAGATAATTCACTTCAAGCCTTAAGATCCTAATACATCATTAGATCTTATCCTTCATCTAACGCTAAGGTTCATCCTTGGTTCAGATCGAGCACAACACCATAAGCCAATAACCTGCATATTAGATCTCACACTTCATCAGATATTCGATTCTTGCACATCTTGGCCTAATGATCTTCTCCTCATTTTATAATTTTAGGCCTTTCTCAATACCATGGACCAAAACCACTTAGGACCAATACCTTGGACCAAATACCTAGGGTCAATACCTCGGACCAGATACCTTGGACCAATACCATGGACAAAATATTTCGAACCAAAAATTTAGTTTTCCAAGGTATACGCGCTTTTCCTTTTGTGAAAGTGCGTGTGTACGTATACGTGACTTGTATACAGTGAACCTGCATGTATACACATCTTGGTCAATGGTGAACCTGCGTATACCTCTCTTTCTTCATTATGTGAAGACTGATATGCCATTCTTTGTTGTTACCTACTATACTATGATCTTTCATCTGAGTGAGTTGCCTTCTTAACTGATTCCTTGAAGCTACCCTGCATTTCATCACATCTGTAAACACTATTGTCATGCATTCTATCACATCTTATATCTCTTATGTAGATTCATCTAGTTACCATATACAAGTGAGTTGTTATGCTACAAATGGGTTGCCATCAAGTACAACACATACATCATAATGCCCACAATCTCCCCCTTTGGACTTGATGGCAACAACAACCACACCAAGTCACTCTCCCCCTTTGACATCAAGGGAAAAGGGTCATGCTCCCCCTAAGTGCATGCTAAATTCTCTGATATGCTGAAGTGTGCTGATTGAGCTCCCATGATTGAGTCCATGCTCAACATAAGCAAAGTCTGCAAAAAGATTCTCTAAAAGAAGAAAATTACTCTATACATACATCACAAATGACCTTCCTATCACCAATGACTCATACATACATCCATCTCCCAAACAAGTGGGGATATACCAAATTTGACTCATCCACCCAACCAAGTGGGGATATACCAATTGTTTATACATGTCAAAACAAAAACATTACATCATCCATCCCATGCATAGTGGGGTTACAAATTAGGTATTTTCATGACCTTTACATTAAAAGATGTACATGACATATATAACAGAGACCAAATATCTAAAACAAGACCATGATAGTCATCAGCAACTATCATATGATCTGCATCATCAACATCATCTGTCAGTCAACATTCAGACCAACAACTTGTATATGTCCATCATTAGTTCCCAAACTTTCATCAACCATATTCTCCCCCTGAACCTGTTCCACCTGTTCATTGTCAGATCTAATCATTGCATATGTCAGTGAGAGATATCAAAGCATCATCATCAATCAGATATACATCAAGTTATCAACAACTTTATGAGAACCAATATATTTCCACATGTTATCAACAGATTGAAACCATCCTCAAACAAAGAAGATAATTGGTAGAACCATAGCAGACCCCTTTTTTCCTGAGTCTGGCCCACTTCTTTCCTTCAAACCAACATATACGCGATTGTGCTCATATAAACCCGTTTATGTACACGACTACGCTTTATGAAACTCGCGTATAACCACCTTTCTTTGAAGAAAATAGGATTTAACAGCAGGATGATGCAACAACTACTCCCAACTTTTGTCTGAGATATTCAAATGTCTCTCTGGGCAGTGGTTTAGTAAATATATCAGTGACCTGTTCTTTGGAGGGAACATACTCCATTTTGACCTTTTGTTCAAGCACTTATTCACGTAGAAAATGATATTTGATGGGTATGTGCTTGGTCTTGGAGTGCATGACTGGATTCTTTGAAATACTTATGGCACTTGTATTTTCACATAGAATGGAGATGGGTGGAGTACATGTGATCTGAATGTCTTGAATGGTTTGCATCATCCAAAGTAGTTGTGTGCAACAAGATGAAACAACCACGTATTCTGCTTCAGCTATAGATAATGCAATTGAACTTTGTTTCTTGCCGAACCTAGACATTAACATGGAATCCATATAGAATGCACCACCATTAGTGCTTTTTCTGTCATCAACACTTCCTACCCAATCTGCATCTGTATATGCATGAAGTGCAAGATCTATATATCTAGGATACCATAAACCAAAGTTCTGTGTTCCTTAAAGATATTTGAAAATCCTTTTGACTGCCTGAAGGTGTGTTTCCTTCGGATTTGCTTGTAATCTTCCAACTATTCCCACTGCATGCATGATGTTTGGTCGAGTACCTGTTAGATAAAGAAGACTGCCAATCATGGATCTGTAAGTTGGTTGATGCATTGTTGCTTATTCATCATTTAAGCTAAGACGGCATCCTATTACCATTGGGGTACATACTGGTTTAGAATCTTCCATGCCGTACTTTTTTAGGATCTGTTTGAGATATTTGGTTTGTGAGAGAAAAATACCATCTTTATTTTGTTGAACTTGTAGACCAAGAAAATAGGTAAGCTCACCAAGAAAGAACATTTCAAATTCTTGCCACATTACTGAGGCAAAATTCTGACTCATGGATTCTTCATTGCTACCAAAAATGATATCATCAACATACACAACAATTATTAGCAATTTATCAGTGTCCATCTTTGTATATAGATTTCTATCTGCTGACCCCTTTGAAAAACCCTATTGGTGGAGATATTTGTCAAGATGGTAATACAATGCCCTTGGAGACTGTTTTAGGCCATAGAGAGATTTTATGAGTTTGCATACAAGTTTTGCATCATTTCCAAGAATGAATCCTTCTGGTTGTTCAATATAGACTTCTTCTTCCAAGTCTCCATTAAGAAAGGCAAATTTTACATCCATTTGGTATACTTTGAATTTCTGAAAACTAGAAAAAGCAAGAATCATTATTATGGCTTCAAGTCTAGCAACAGGTGAAAAAGTTTCTTCAAAATCTATACCTTCTTGTTGAGCATAACCTTTGCAAACGAGTCTGGTTTGTTTCTGATAACTTCTCCATTTTCATTCAGCTTGTTTATGAATATCCATTTGGTTCCTATGATATTCTTATCATGAGGTCTAGAAACTAATTCCCAAGTATTATTCTTTTCAATTTGCTCAAGTTCTTCATTCATGGCCTTGACCCAACATTCTTCTTTGCGTGATTCATTTACATTTTGAGGTTCAGTGGAAGATAGTAATGCTAGATAGCTTGAGGCTCTTGTAATAGTTCTTCTTATCTGCACACTTGCCCCTTTTCCCCTAAAATTTGAGTTTTTGGATGATTTTTCTGAGCATACCTGGACCGAGTCTTTTTTTCTACCATTATCTCTTCTTGTGGTGGTTAATTGGTTTCTTCTTCAGAATTAGTGTGATTTGATGAGGGAAATTGATCCTCATCTTCTTCATTGTCATAATCTTCGTTTTTTATCTGTCTTGGATTTTTGCATGTTTCATCAACCACAACATCAATACTTTCAATAATTTTCCCAAGTCTTTTATTATAACATTCATATCCTTTACTTCGGGAAGAGTAGCCAAGAAGAAAACCTTCATTTTCTCTAGGTTCAAACTTACGAAGTTTTTCATCAGTCCTTTTGATGTAACAT
Source organism: Pinus tabuliformis (assembly GCA_031772625.1). Taxonomy (NCBI): domain Eukaryota; kingdom Viridiplantae; phylum Streptophyta; class Pinopsida; order Pinales; family Pinaceae; genus Pinus; species Pinus tabuliformis. The sequence continues at coordinate 158,971,076 of CM062809.1, read as the reverse complement.
TTGCTTCCAAAAACTTTGAAGTATTTTGCAGTAGGAGTCTTACCATACCAAAGTTCACATGGAGTTTGAGTGTTGTTTACCCGAACATTTGCTTGGTTGAGAATAGTGATGGCAACGGATGCAACTTCACCCCAGAAGGTTGCGGGAGTTCCAGATTCATCTAGAATAGCACGAGCCATTTTTTGAATTGTTCTTTTCATCCTTTCTACCACTCCATTTTTTTGAGTCATTGTGGTGGAGATCTGCCTTTTTATTCCATGTTGTTCACAAAAGTCAAAGAACTCATCCGAGGTAAATTCCCCTCCTCGATTAGATATAAGGCATTTGATTTGGTGATCTAATTCATTTTCAACCAAAGCTTTGAAGGCTTTGAAATTTTCAAATGCTTCATCTTTATGCTTTAGAAGACCTATCCAACACATTCTGGAAAAATCATCAATGAGCAATATAAAGTATTCTTCTCCACGAGGTGACTTTTTCCTTGATGGTCCACATAAATCAGTATGAACAAGTTCAAGAGGCTTACTAGTTGATCCTTCCTTTTCAATGAAGTGAGATTTGGTTTTCTTACCGAATTGACATGGTTTGCATATAGTATTTTCAGGAATGTTGATATCTGGAAGATCACAAATAGCCTGGAATCTGCATGCTTTTATTATTTAAGAAAAGCTTAGATGTCCCAATCTTCTGTGCCATAGCCAGTTTTCATCATTTTTGCTTAGATAGCACTGTTGTTTTCCTCCCTTGAGTATGTATAGGTTGTTTGGAATTCTTGTACCTTTGATCATTGTTTCTCCTATATTAAGCTCACGAAAAACACATCCATTTGATTGAAACACTACTTCATTTCCTTAATCACACATTTGACTCACACTCAACAGGTTATGCTTTAAGCCATCAACATACATAACATTCCCAGCTTTAACTTTTTCTTTCAAGAAAACAGAGAAATTACCTTTTATGACAACAGGAGTGTGTTTCCGAATGAGACACTCTTTTCCTTTTCTAAGGCATTATATGAGTGTAGTTTTTCTTTGTCACCTGTCATGTGTTTTGAGCATCCACTGTCGATGTACCACTGGTTTTCTTGTCCTTCTACATACAAGGCTATACCACATCTTCCTATTTGTGGTTCTTTCTTTCTCCATATTTTGGGATTTAATGGAGTTTGCTCCTTTTGAGATATTTGCCGAAATTTACTCCTGCATTTAGATTCTTCATGGCCAAAGTTGTTACAGATTGAGAAGTCTATTTCATTTTCAAGAAGAGAAAATTTATTATAGGAACTTTTCTTAATCCCTATCACATTCCTTTGATTTCGTGCTTCTCTAGTCATGATGGTTTTGTAAGCAACACATTAAGCAGCTTTGTGTCCAAAATTATGACATGAGAAACATTGACCATTAAAGAAGTTCTTGCAATTATCGAATCTGCTGACCTGGTGATTGTAGTTTCTATTGATATTCATCTTTGAAGCAAATTAAGTACAATTTACCTGAGGTTGGTTGTGGCTTCTATTCATCCTTGAAGTAAAATGAGCTTGATTTACTTGGTGATCTTCCTTATGCCTTTGCTGACGATTGTCAAACTGTCCACTGTTTTTTGCTGCATCAAGGTAGCTTTTAGTGGAGGTTGGCGGCTTTTGTGATTGAGATGTTTCTTCAGTATATCCAAGACCTATCTTTATCAGAGGAGAACGCTACACTTTGATAATTTCATTTAAGGTTTCTGATCCTTTAGCAAATCTAAGATTGAGAGCTTTTGTTTTCTCAAGATCCTTTCTTAGACCTATAATTTCACATTCTATTTTTTCATTGTGTTTTTCTCTTTCAGCAAGTTGGTATGTCAAGGTATCTATAATCATATCCTTTTCTTCTAAATAGATTTTGAGTTTATAGATTTCTTCATAAAGGTCATCTTCATCTAAATCATCCAAGAAATCATCATCTTGATAAGCCATCAAAAGTCTATAGTCATTACTATTTTCATCTTCATCACTATTTAATAAACCATCACTATCTTCATGAGTATAGTAGATCTTTTTAATTACACTTTGTTTTCTATTCCATTTTGCAGATTCCTTTCCTTTATCATTTTTATCTTTATGGGGACATTTGGTAGCATAATTACCAACCCTACCACAGACAAAACATTTGAAAGGTAGTTTACCTTTGAATCTTTCAGAACCCCATTGAAGCTTCTTGACAAAGTTTACTTCCTCTTCTTCTTTTGAAATATGTCTTGATTCATTGAGTTCTTTTCCTTTTGCTGAAGCTTTAAATGCGGATTCTCTCATATCTGATGGACCTCCTTTTCTCATCTCAAAGGCAGTTAACATTCTGTGAATCTGTGTCGTAGTAATAGTCTGTAGATCCTGCTTTTCTTCTATGGCAGATACTCTTGATTCAAATTTAGCAGATAAGGATCTTAAAACTTTTTCAACTAAGGTAACTTCCTTTATCTCTTCACCCAGATTATTCGTGCAATTAATAACCTCATCTACATGTAAGAAGTAACTAGTTATACTTTCATCATTGTGCATCTTGAGAGTTTCATATTGAATTCTAAGAGTTTGAATTTTAGCACGTTTTACCTGAGAGTCTCCTTTGGAGCTTAGAACAATTTTGTCCCATATTTCTTTGGCTGATTTGAGTTGCATAACTTTGAAAAACTCTGATTGTGACAGACTTCCCAATAATGTATTGACAGCCTTTGCATTGGTTTCATATTGCTTTTCCACAACTGTACTTAATGCAACCAGCCTATATGCAGAGATCTTTAGATTTACCCAAATTATCATGTATTGAACTTTAATCAGTATATCAGGAATTCATTAGACAGTGCAGTAAAATCAGAATAAAGCATCACACATAAGCAACACAAAAGAACACCAAGATATAAGGTGGAAACCCAATGTGGGTAAAAACCACCTGCTGTTGTCGTCTCTGTCTTCTTTTAATAATAAGAAAATTCTGTTTACAATTTTTGTACTGGTGTAACCTTATACCAGTACACAAGCTTCTACCTGCAGAAGGCTACAACCTTCTCTCGTTCTCCAGCTTCTACTGGAAGGGAGATACAACCCCCTAGCTCTTGTACCAGCTGATATGTTTATTAGTACGTAGGTGCCGGCATACAGAAGGCTACGAACTTCTCTTTTCTACCAAGGACCACGTTTCATAAATTTTCAAACTGGATCCATCAACAACATCATTCAATCATCGCATCAACCAATCTCCTTTTGAACCAACCAGAACCAAATCAATCAATTACTTTGACAACCCATCAATCTGATCATTCAGAATGTTGTCACCAGAATACAGTAACCAGAACCCAAGCCAGAACCCAGAACTATGCAACAGCAAACAAAAGCAACTAAAACATATTTTATAAGGTATACGCTACTTCCATGTGTTGAACCTGTGTGTATATGCGCTTTCCTCAAAGCGAACCAACGTATAGATCTGCAAATCAAATTTATGATGTATACGTTGCTTTGATATGTAGAACCAGCATGTATAGACTCCTTTCCTAAAGTGAACCTGCGTACATATCTGTAAATGATGATTTAAACATTACAACTATTCTAGACTTCAGTCATACCCAGATCATCATATTTACAGACTACAACATGCGACAATTATTCAAATACATGATCAAACCATATAAAGATAATTCGCTTCAAGCCTTAAGATCCTAATACATCATTAGATCTTATCCTTCATCAAACGCTAAGGTTCATCCTTGGTTCAGATCAATCACAACACCATAAGCCAATAACCTGCATATTAGATCTCACACTTCATCAGATATTCGATTCTTTCACATCTTGGCCTAATGATCTTCTCCTCCTTTTATAGTTTTAGGCCTTTCTCAATACCATGGACCAAAACCACTTAGGACCAATACATTGGACCAAATACCTGGGGACAATACCTCGGACCATATACCTTGGACCAATACCATGGATCAAAATACCATGGACCAAGTACTTCGGACCAAAAATTTAGTTTTCTGAGTTATACGTGCTTTTCTTTTTGTGAAAGTGCGTGTGTACATATACGCAACTTGTATACAGTGAACCTACGTGTATACGCAGCTTGGTCAATGGTGAACCTGCGTATACCTCTCTTTCTTCATTCTGTGAAGACTGATTTGCCATTCTTTGTTGTTCACCTGCTATACTATGATCTTTCATCTTAGTGAGTTGCCTTCTGAACTGATTCATTGAAGCTGCCCTGCATTTCATCACATCTGTAAACACTACTATCATGCATTTTGTCACATCTGATATCTCTTATGTAGATTCATCTAGTTACCATATACAAGTGAGTTGTTCTGCTACAAATGGGTTGCCATCAAGTACAAAACATACATCATAATGCCAACAAGTAAATGGTTAAAACAACCCCTCGAAGCTTCTGGAAGAGGAATCTTCGAGATCCTTTTTAATTTTCGCGAATTTCTAGAATCCGCGCAGCCCCAGCAAGGGACAACCTGTTGTTGATTAGTGGTGGTGCATAAGGAAGAAAACTATTTTTGAACGTAGGTCTTTAAAGGGGTAGGGTGTGTTGGGCCTTAAAAGCACTGAAATGAAGTAGTCAGACCCAAAAACTCAAGGATTTGGAAAGGTCATGCTTAGGTATTTGTGTAGGGATGATGAGAAAGTGTTCATGGATTTGGATTGATCCTGTTTGCAAGCCTATTGACCATATGCGAAAAAAATAGCCTATAACAGATTTCCCCCTAAAGTGAAAAGTCAAAAATGACAATTGATGACTGAAGTGCTTTACCTTGTGACAAGTTTGGATCAAGAACAACTAGTTGAGACCATCATCTATTACAATACATTTACATCATGATATCTTTGTTGAGGGAGGCATACCCATGCTTAGCACATAAGATAAAATTTCATTTACAATGATCAAGAATTCGTGTCCACTGATGTCAAGGTGTGGATTCATGATTGGATGACTGTCTATATGATCATATCCATCATGCTTTGTAATCTTGCATTAATCCCGAAAGTGCAACTTAGATGGATGGAACTAGATTCAAGGTCTTCTATCTCATTCACGTGATCGTCCAACATACGAGTCTAACCATGTGAATAAAGGAGTTAGATTCGAACATAGTAGACACCATCTGGTTATCGGAATGATGTAAGTTATTAATAAATGCGAGAGAAACCACCGATGATGTTAATGGCTCTCAGAGGTACTGGAGTACAATTTGTATGGTGTGAATGAATGAGTTGAAGTCGAACACCACACAAGATCTATCGGTCAAAGGTCGATGATGAAAACTTTTCATTTAGAGCGAGGAAAGTTGCCATTGATGTATACAAGCCCCAAGGAACTAAATGAAGAGTTTCTAAGTCAACTTCTTGGGTAATGAGCTGATGTCGATAGGAAGTGACTTATCATAAGAGGGCCTTGATGTATCCCCCATCAACGACACGAAATGGGTATCATGATTCGAGACAAAATGATGTTGATGTGGCACTAGTTCAGGAATGACATACATGGAATGAAGGCTTAAGTATATCGTATCATATATCAACTGAATGAATTCTCTTGAACATATCAGCGACACTAAATGGAGTTGGCAGCATTGACCCAAAACCAAAAACGGAGGCTTTGATATGGTGTGATGAACCAAAATACAAGAAGATTTCCCAACCCAACAACCATGGAGATGAAGTGGAAGAGCGTCAAGTTTAAGAGAGACTCACTTCCATTAACAAGTTTAGTACCCTATTTTCCCAATTTCCCCAACCATTTCAGGTCAATATCTCTTTATTTTTTAACAATCTTGAGGAGGATAACATATGCTTGATTTGTAAGTTCATCCTTCTGATGAATCCCCTTGAGTATCTTTAACAAACCCTGAAAAGGAGTGGTTCGGTCCCATTGTGTTCAACGAGTCCAATGTTGCTTTATGCTTTTACGATTCTATCAGAGGTGTAACTTAGCTCCCTTATCATATTTAGAGAGTTTGAAAAAGAGGTGAAAAAGAAAAATCCAAAGGCTCCTTTTTGTAAATAGTCTCTTGAGTCTGAAAAGGCAGAAAACATTACTCCAAAGAACCTCTTATCCATGTTCGACTAAAGTATTCATTTTTCATAAATAGTCTATCTCAGTCCGGAAAAGGGTTAAACTTTTATTGAGTAAACGTCTTTTCATTTAATTTAATGAGTTTGAAAAGACAAGTGCTCAGAAATATTTTCATATTTTGTGAGTCTGAAAAGAGATGAAAGAGGACTCCACCTAGAGGAATGAGTGGTACAAATGGTAGCAACTGGTTCCTGTCATGATGGAATTTTCTCAAAACACGTAAAGGTCAAGAGGTTGTCTAATAAGACCACTCCTCGCAACGGTTCCTCAGGAAAGGGTAAAACAACCAAGTGAAAGTGTATTATCATCCAAGAATATGGTGATGATGGAATGAGAAAACCAAGGTTCATCTGGTAGAAACAGGCTGATAAAAATGGAAATCACGAGAGATAGGATGAGAATGGTTTCATTTTTACACAAGCTTGAAACATGGGAAACTATGCTTGAAATTGGTTTCATTTTTACACAAGCTTGAAACAAGGAAAAACTATGCTTGATATAAGTTTTCATGTCCCAAACAGAATAAATAAATTATAGGAACATTCCCCCCAAGCTTCATTTCATTCACCTAAGTAGACTATTGGTTACTAATAGGTGGATGGAATGAAGGTTCATGTACGAGATCAAGTGAAAGACTCGACTGGGAATTTATGAAATCTAATCAAAGACTCAAACCATAAGGGGATATGTTTAATTTTTTAATGAGCTTGACATAGGAAAAGAACTATGATCATGGGAATTTGTTTCATTTTTTAATGATCCTAACATAAGAAAAAGAACTCTGCTCATGGGACCTTGTTTCATTTTTTAAGGAGCTTGACACGATACAAGGAATTATTCTTTGGAACCTTGTTTCATTTTTTAACGAGCTTCACACAAGAAAAGGAACTCTACTCTAGGGATAAGATGATGGTCTCCAAAAGGCCATGGCTTCCAAGAGGTTCTCATTATATGGGAGAAAAATTCTCTGAAAGGGATATATCAAAAGATCTAATCGAAAGACCAGGCATCAGTGCTTCTAGTACATGATGCACTACATAACCTACTAGATCATCAATAGGCGAGGGAATGGAACAGATTGTCACATAATTAATTTGTGGCAAGGGAGATACAACTTGAATATAAAGACCATTTAGGGAAACGAGTTGATTTGGAGTCAAATTAGGACCAACGAATGAAAGCTGATAAATGGTCACGATTCTTCCATCATGTGGGAAACACATCACACGAAAGAGCGAAGAGACAAGAGTTCCCATGCCATAAACATAGTCATGCCCAAGGAATAAATTAAAATCCAAAGTTTATTGGACTACCATCACATTGATATAGACAATATTTCCTCCCAAAGTAATAGTAAATTGAGGAAGGATCCCTAACGGTTGAATGATTTCTCTGTTAAAGGCCAACAAATTCTGAGTAATGGGAACAATTTGCAGAGAACCTAAATATTTCCAAGTATTTGAGAATATAATACTAACATATGCACCTTCATCTATGACTATGCAAGATACGGGCATATTATAAGCTTGTACTATGATCTGGAAGGGCACATAAGGAGGCAGATGATATCCTGCCAATTGACTCCAATCAAAGGAAGTGACCATACTACTTGGAGGGCGTGCCATGGGAATGGGATAAATTCCCCTTTGTGCTATGGGAATGGGAGGATTGCTCCTCTGTACTATGAGAATGGGAGGATTGTCCCCTAGTGTCTTGGGAATGGGAGGATTATCCCCCTGTACCACTGGAGTGGGAGGATCCCCCCCCCCTGTTCATTGGAATATGAAGAAACAAGAATAAGTTGAGTGGTATGAAGTTCAATCTCTATGGGAAAGGTATGATCAACTGATTGTGGAATCTAGTCAACCATTTTCTCAACCGATGGTTGGTCGGGAACAAACTCATGGGATTCACATTCAGAGAGAGTGGGATTGACTGGATACGTATTTTGATCAGTCACTCCATCAAATAGTGGAGAATTAGGGGAAAACTTTCAATAACCATCTAGAAGTTGTGGTTGAGAAACATTAAGGTTTCCCAACAATTTGGATGATTCATCCATATAAGGGAAAAGGTGAATTGGATGATTCCCTTCACACAACTTAATGGAAACTTAACTTTACCCTTCTTTCTGTGAACCTTATGATCATTAGTAGATGTTTTTTCAATAACATGATCTCCAGAAGCTGATGACAAAGGTTGATGTGAGCCTATGGACCACACTTCTAATACCTTGGGAATACTGGGATAATCTCTAAGAAATTGGTCACCCTTACATAACTTGCAAGGGAGTTTAACTTTGCGGGGATGATTGGAAGGTTCCTCCATACTAGTTGCATTGGTAGCATTGGTTGCTTGGTTCCCTCCCTGCTTAATTTTCTTCTTCTTCATCATCCTTTTCTTCTTCTTCTTAGCTTCCTGGTTGCTAGAATCAAGACTTTCACCAGGCAAGGAGGAAGAAAAGGATGAAGAAACAATAGGAAAAGAAGGAAAAGGGTCATCTTTAGGATCAACCCGAGGTTGATGTTTTTCAAGTGGAGGAGAACTTGGTTGAGAAACAGTTTGGACATGTGGAACCATAGGGGTTGAAAATAACCAAACTAACAAACCAATGATAAATCTGGGAAGGGACAATGTTGCCATGTAAGGAGCACCAATATTTCCAAAATGAGGAAAAGGACTAGGATTCTCATTAGAGGGGTTTCCTTCGATTGGTAGAATCAAGAACTATTTCCATTAGTCTCAACCTAAGATCCACTAAGGAGTTTTTCCACAGGGACAATGTTGTTCCATGGTCAATTAATTGATTTTAGAAATTAAATACACAAATAAAACAAAGGGGTAACTAGGAAAAAAGGATTACCAAGTAACTATGAATTGAAATATACCACCTTGGTAAACTAAGGATTCATGTATGGGCAGGAAATATCCTTGAATGTTGTGTTCGTTGTATCACAATGTACAAGGTAGTCAACTCGATTACCTAAGGCGGGATAACAACCTAGTGGGGACTTCAAAAAAAAACCCGAAGGTACGTGGAAGCACAGTCCATAGTAGCACTGTCTAATGTGTAACCGTACGATGGAGGCATTCCCATATACTTTTCATGCATGGAGCGCCATCTAATATACCCTGAGGTACATGGAGAACGTTTCATACACTTATGTACATGGAACAAGAAATCATCCACAGAACGTAACGCTGGAAAAAAATGACAGCTCCTAAGATTATAGACATTATAACATGTCTCTAGCCTAGACCTATAAATGTTTGTGTTAATGTTTCAAATGCTCCTTAAGGTTGATTCAATAAAGTTTAAATCTTATCTTGAATTATGTTTCATTTTCAAGGCTCACCACAAATTTCACTTGAATATCCTAAAGATGCAATATAGCATGACAAAATGAAATCTTTTTTTCAATGAAAATCTATGTACGGGAGGGAAGAGAACAATGAATGATGCAACATACAAGAAGCAACAAATAAGTTTGTTAAATCAACTCCTCTAATGCAATTGTTCCATATTTCAATTTCCCACACAAAACCCTAAATGCAATGCAAAATGCATGAGATTTTTATTTTTGATCCACTTCATTTTCAAATGAAATGAAAACTAAAATTCTTGCCTAATCAATGATAAAAGAAACTATTCAGAATTATGACTGAAACAAAAATTATTTCAAGAAATCAATTTGCTAATGACCTAATTGACAAGAACAAAGAAAAATCTAAACAAATTCTTATCAAAGGCAATCAAAACCAAAACAAAACAAGATGAAGGCTTATGAGAGACCAAGACACACTCAGGGACACGAGGAGAACTAATTGGAATAAAGCTAATCAGAAAGAAAATCACAAAAATGAATTTGTTTCATCAAATAGGGATCAATTCAGGTGTAGAGAAGTCCAAGGAGCGTTACAATGCTCTGTCTCTAGACCAAGGGGAGCGATGATCAAGATGTGTTAAGTTTCGACACAAAGAATCAAATCAAGCTCAATGAAAGGTCTTCCTAGGGTCAATCCAGTTTGAGTGAGATAATGAAGGTCTATTCAAGAGGTGATACAAGAGCTAAGGTCAAGGAAACCACTAAGGGGAAGAAATGATCCCTAGTGGAGTTGCCAATTTGTTACGCTGAAATTACAACTACAAACAAAAGTATCTTCCCTAAACCTAGTGGACTGGGCTAGAACAACATAAATCAAAGAATATAAAGTTTCCCTTAAAGAAATTGAAGAATGGGAAAGAGGCTTACTTTTAATCTGTCGCAATCTTTACTTTCCTCCTGGTGTGTAAGCTCCAATCGTAGCTCTAATTGTTATAGTTAGAACCTGAACATACATTCAAAACAACCCAAGTATCCACAACATCTACGTAACATAATTCAAATACTTTATTCAATGGATCAAAAAAGCATTGAAATACATGAATGTAAAAGGAACATAACACATAAAGGAAAACATTATACTCTTTGTATTAATATAAATAGGAGAGAGTTTACAACCAAGAATAGTAGTTGATCTTGTAGAGATCTCCCCAAGTTGACTTGTCCTTCCTTTTCTCAAATCACACCTCAATGTCACCCTAATGCATGAAGATGATGACTCCTTTGGATTCAAGGTAGTAGTATGAGGGCATGATCAATCTCCAAAATCTAACCTTGATGTTGTAAATGATTGTAAATTTATAGGAGAGGGATGGTATTTTAGGAATTCTTATCCATTTACCAGCCTTGGCTTGAGATCCACTTAAGATGGGAGGATGAACTCAAGGGATAAGAGGTGAAGTTTCCAAGGTAGGATAAGATAGGATTCAAACTTCTTATCCAACATAAATGGTTAAAACAACCCTTGTAAGCTTCTGGAAGAGGAAGCTTTAGGATCCTTTTTAATTTTCCTGACTTTCTAGAATTAGCGCACCCCTAACAAGGGACAACCTATTTCTAATCAGTGCTTATGTAGAAGGAAGAAACATGTTGCTAAACATAGGTCCATAAAGGGGAAGGGTGCATTGGGCCTTAAAATCACTGAAATGAAGCAGCCAGACCCAAAAAAATTGGGATTTGGAAAGGTCATGCTTAGATCTTTGTGTAGGAATGATGACAAGGTGTTCACAGATGTGGATTGATCCGGTTTGTAGGACTATTGACCAAATGCGAAAAAATGGCCTATAACACTTACAACAATGCTAAACATTTTCTTATTTAATTTATCATAGTTCAAGAATAAATATAAATAATTTTTCAAGTTATTTCTATATTTGATAATCATATTCTCTGAATGGATAATCACGAAAGAGTTGATTTTTCAAGGATATCCTAATTTGATAATTACTTCTTATGATTTCTTTCGTTAATATTTCTTGAATTCACATTCATCATAAAGAAATTACACGCAAGATCTCAACAATAGAAACAAAATTCTAGTAGGATCATAAAGATAAAATCAAGCAAGAGACCCAAGAATTTTATCCTTGGAAAACTCACATGGGGGAAAATCCAACAACCTTTTCCTTAGAGAAATTATCCAATTCAATAGAGATACATCTAATTATTTAAGTCAAACATGAAGTCAATCTAACTAGTAACATAGCCCTTTGTCACCTGGTCAAACTGCCCTTTAAATAAGTCAAACTTATCCACAAATAATGTAGTCAACAATGAGATATAAGGATGAAATTCAACATTCTGTTATGCCTTAAAAATTTTCCCTAATGCCTTCTTCAGAGTTTTGATCTTTATGTCATCAAATAGATTCGGTTTCGTTGCTTTCCTTAGATATTTTGTCTTGCTGCAACATTAGAGATTCATCCCTGCACCATGTGATAAATTTGTCATGAATTAAACCTCTGATTCATCCTTGTATAAGCCTCAAATTCATCCTTGTATAAGCCTCAGATTCATCCTTTTATAAGCCTCATATTCGTCCCTTTATAAGCCTCAATTTGTCCTTCGATGTGAACAAAAGTGATTCAAATTTCCCCTCAAGTGATGAGATCAAATGGGTATATATAGTGATTGGATGAACTTGAATAGGTGTGTCTATAGGGATAGGCCAAATTGATCTTTAGGAGCACTGACATGATATTTTTGGAGCCAAAATTTCAATATTAGAAATTTAAAATTCCCTCTTTTAAATACGACATGAAGAACATGTCTTAAATATATTTCAAGGGTTAAAATATCAATTATGAAGACCGACCATATCTACCAAAATTGAACAAAAAGTTTGTCAAGTCCAAGATACCTTAGAAAATTGTCTCGAGAGAGTTTCAATATAAATCTAAGTATGGGCACATATAGTTGATTGCTACTTTGCAAGTGTGATTTGCATAGACCATATGATAGAAATTACATAATTGTGGTGGATATCCCTTAAGCACTTCCAAGGTGACATATTAAGACTTAACTAACACAGTGTAACACTATAAATCAATCTTGAAAACAAAATTTGATTAAGTTATGCCTTGTATTACAACTTATCATGTTGGATTCACTATAAAACATCACAAACCAATTTGAATAACTCAGCAAACTTTTCACATCAAATTCCAAATATCACATTGAATTGTCTTCCAAAGACCCTATCTCTTAGTCTTCCTCATGCTTGTTATGCTATTTTTCAATATGGAATAGAAACAAACAAGAGGTAACCCACTTTATCTTTCTTGAACTAGGATTTATATAAAGCATGCCATGCATATGGGTTGTTGCCATTTAGTCACTTCAAGTTATTCATATTTTGTTAAAAAATTCCAAGCTATTTTTTTGCTCAAACAAAACCATTATTTTGTGTCTGGGCTTGTTAATTTTATGAGTTTAACTATAGTATTTTTTCCAATGAAAACCTTGTGGGAAAACTCTAAGCACTTCTTTTCATTTTGTGGATGCTATCTAATGTAAAATCATTAGCATTGATTATAGTGCTTGACTTGATATGGACATGAAATAAGTCACACAATAGAGGAAACCAACCTAGGGGATCAACCTTGAAGCCTTCTCCATGAATCTCAAGGCATCCAACCACTCCAACTATCTTATCAAACTAAGTTACATTGTATTAATAAGATTGGTTAGGGTGAAATCGACTCAATTTTTTTTTTTTGGTTGCACTTTCTATAAAAATTCTCTCATTTTTCAAAATACAAATTGTTTTAACATTAAAAAATCTCAATCTCAAAAGTAAAATGGGTAATTTAAGTAAACAAGTGACCCACAATCTTTGACAAATTTTTTCACAACATCAAAAATGAAATTCCCCAAAAGAGGCTTATGAATGATCTCATTCCAAGCTCTAATAATATTTCCAAACCTTCACCACCATTGTATTGGATGCTCTCACAAAGTGGATACTAAAGTGGAAACTAAGTTTAATTGTAGTATTAAAACAATTTGTGGTGAAACGGGATCTATTATTTTTGTTGTGGTTGCACATTCTATATCGCTTTTCTCATTTTCAAATTACAAACTGCTTTAACATAATAAATTTCAATCTCAATAGAGAAGCAAAGAATTTAGATAAACACAAAACCCTCGTTACTTAACTCTTGAAGACTTTAATATATGTTATCACAACATGGGAGCTAGGAATTTAAATCAACCCTCAGTGATATTGAGATTCTAATAAAAACTCTAAATTCTCTAAAATATAAACTTATCGATACAATACATTTGGAATAACATGTAAAATCATAATTGGATATAAACAATGGAATAAACCATATTAACACTTGTAATTACTTCATAATATTATAACTAATGAAAGTTGAACTTGCAATATGATTCACCTAGTGAATTATTTATCCAATATATTCCATCTACCCAAAGTTAATATTTAATTGGAGCCTCCCTACCAACTTAAGGTTCCATTTCAAAATCTTAGTCCTCTAAGCCCGCAAATTGATAAATAACAATGGGTGAAGAAAACTTAATCATAACATAGAGATCATTATGATTTTTTTTATATCTCTCAATTTCCAATGGTGAAAAATTCAACCAACAATTCAAAATTCAAAATTTCAATAAAAGTCTCACATCCCCTCTTCCTCTTATATCCTTCACTATAGAAGAAAAAAATAACATTATAATTTGCATTTTTTAGATTAATATTGTCTTCCAATATCTGATCATTTACCAAGTTACATTTATATTTCATTTATAAGAAATTCTTATTTTTCATTGATTACCCTTTGATATCAAATTTGATTTTATTCATAATCTCATATGAAATATTATTTCTCTTTACAATTAGATTTAATTTCTTGATTTAATTTTTTTAGTTTCTTAGGTATTATATTCTTATATTATTCATTTGCAACATGTTCTTTGCCTTATCATAAGTAGTTCAACCATTTCATCCAAATAAATTACCTCATCAATTAATTCTTGAACTTAGTAAGAATCTCAAACTATCTTCCTTCGTAATCTCATCTCTTATCTCCATGGCACATATTGTTATTGTTATAAGTAATACAAATAGTATGGAGGCTATTACTCCCTCACAAAGTATGGTGGTGTTGAAGAATCAACAAACAAATTTTCTAGGGTACCACTTGTTTGTCTTTTGGTTGTTAAAGTATCTAATGGAATTGGAAGCACTACTTTCCAGTCTAAACCCACTAAATATTTTCAACCCCATTTATTTTACCCTAACCTTGGTTTTCAAATCCTTTGTAATGAATCATTGGAGTTTGTTGATCTATTTGTGCCATAGTGATTTGCCTCTTTGTTAGTCATCCACGTGTTGTAGTAGTGGACCTCCATTTTTGGTATTATTCCAAATGCTTTCAACAAAATTCATCCCAGTACCCAAAAATATTCTCTTCCATGGACCATATACATGTATGGGTAGTGGGTTCTTGATGTCGAGTGCTTCTATAACTCTTTGATCCACTTTTCCCTTTGTTCCATTCCCCAAAATTTAATTGGTAATCCATGTGTATGGTCAATGGGAATCTACTATTAGACAATAAAATGTTATCCCAAGTTATTTTTGTCCAATTATTGTTTCCCCACTCTCTGTTAGCCATCCACAAGTATGGTTGGTGGCATCCTAATTATTGATATTTTTCAACAATGCACACATTCCTTCATCTTGGTATTTGTGATAAGGAATACAATTCTTAGTTTATATTTTGAGCATTATATGTTATTGTATTTTTCATTAATATCATATGAGGAAACTAATATGGTGTGATAGTTACAGATCACTGTAGTTTCCTAGTATCATGGAATAGTTGAGATCTTCATGGGCTAGTTTCGTAGTATCTGAGGATAGTTGAGATTTTCATGAGCATGGTTGATATCTTTCCTAAACCTATTCCTTGTTTTAGTTCATAAATCCTATTTTGTGGGATATGGAGAGTCTTTTTCTCCTCAATTTGTTGAGGTAGTTTAATTTTGTTCAAGCTATATAAGTTGTTTCATTGTCCAATAAATGTTAGTCAAAGATCAATATTTTCACTCTTCTTTTAACTGTAAAAATTTGTCTTAGTGGGATTACCTACATCAATGCCATCATATCCTTTATTATCTAGCCTTGGATTTGGATTTTTCTCCTTTCTTCTTCATCAAAGCCAGGTTCAAGATCTCTATGATCAATTTTGCTATTTTTGAGGTATAATTACATGTAATTTGTTCAAATTTCATTGTATATGCTCTTTATATGTTATAGTTACACTTAATGTGATCCGTAAAATATCATGGATATTCCACTAGACAATTCTTCACAAAAAAGTAATAGAATATATTAGAAAATCATAAATCTACACTGTTAGCGCTTGAAATTTCACGTCAGGCTGAGAAAGGTAAACTTCAAGGCTACATCAAACCATTTAGCCTCGTAGCTAGCCCTACGGGGCAGGAGAAGGCTCTCTCCGGTCAATCTCGGCAGATCTTCAATGGGATGAGATGACCAACAAGGTAACACTGATATTAGGCTAGTAAACTGATTTAAAAGGTTGATTTGGGGTTTTTTGGGTTTTTGGTGGCAATTTGAGGAATTGCAATTTTGGGTGCGGGGATTTGACACAGTTTCTGCAGGGGGTTCCTTGGGGCGAGGTAGGAGACTGTATTGATGCCTTTGATTGAGATGGATGATCAGGAATGAAAGATGAGGAGCTAAAGAGAGCAAACAATGACTTTGAATTCCCTTTAGACAGTAGAAAACATTGAAATTAAACAAATTTAAAAGCAGAGCATGGCTAGCATGAATTCATACTTTAACACTTCATTTGTTTAATGTGCAGCAGTAAAGAAAGGAAATGAATCACATAACAAAGCTTACAAGAACATTGAGAAAACACATCATCAACACATGAGTCCACAAGAATCCCAAAGATGACTGCAAAACCCTGGTCTTCCTTGGCCAAAAATTGCAAAGATACAGTGAATAATACAATGATAGCTTCTCCCTCAAGAGTCCAACCTTCCAACCCTTGAAAATGATTAAGAAAATACATAATATAGGCAAGCCAACCTCTTCCCTTGCCTCTAGGGGTCGAGCTAATCCTTCTAGGAGCTGTTTCAACCACTTCTAAACTAAGCACTACAAACTAGGCAGTCAAAACAACTTGCCTCTATAAACTTGGAAACCAATTCATACATTACATATTTACCCATTACATGAATGGATCTTCTAGAAGTGTTAAAAAAGAGTAAAAGTGTCTTAGAGTTACAAAAATTACATCAAAGATAATCATATTCAACCCCAAAAAGTCAAACCAAGTCAAACTGTGCTTTTCCGAGCTGTACAGTGAAATCTGGCAAAGTCTGCTCAACGGGTCGCGCCCCTTTGGAGCTCTGTTTGGGGAACTTGCAGGTGTCAGAATTGGGTGCAGGATAGCTCGTTGGAAAGGTCTGTGAGTCCGCTTTCCAACCCAACTGGAATTTTTGAATTTAGAGGTCATTTTCCCTGTCAAAAATCAAATCTCCCAAGACAGCTTTCTGTAGTTCAAAAAAGTGGCAGAAAGTCAAATTTTTCATGTATTTTGACCTTCTGGAGGCCCAAAACCCCATAAAAACTCAAGTCCATCCATGGGCATATGTAACTTTGCATAAAAAATCAGAAAATGCTGAGTTTTTGTGAAAAGTAGTTGCCATGACAAAGGGTCTCACCAGGGGTGAGACCCGTTAAAGAGCCAAAACCTGTAAATTACCAAAAAATGCCAAAATTACCCAAAATTCTCAAAAAAATTTGGGATTTGAGCTGTGGCTAGGCTATTGAGTGCCATGATCTTTGAGTGAATCCTCAGCCAAGATACGGAGTGGATTGGTCTTCTTCTTCCCTTTCAGGGCCTCGGACAACCGCCTTTGAAACATCTTCATTTTGGCCTTGCACACATGCATTCTTGCCCAGTAATGGTTTTTCATGTTCCTCAGCAATTTCTTCTCTTGGTTGGCCTTTGCCAACAGCCTCTCTAAGTGTGCATTCTCCTGGATGAGCATAGCCTCTCGCAAATCTCATAACATGACATGTGGCAGAAACATGTGATTGCAAGTGGACAAGCCTGCAAATAAGTCAAAAAATGTGGGCTCCTCTCTTACATGGTGACCACTCTTACCACCCCTATGTGGCCTCCTCTGTACCTCAATCTCGGACACTGATGCTTGGTCATCACTCTGCTCATATGTTTCGGTTTCTGACATGTTTGAGGAGCAGAGTGGACAAAATGTACTGTTGTTTCTGCCTTTAAAAGTGCTGAATTCTATGCTGTTTCAAGGGGACAAGGACATGAGGGAAATGTTAGGGGAGGAACCTTTTTACAAGGAATTGGGAATATATGAATATAACAGGGAATTTAAGGAAAGCATTGCAAACAATTATTGCATATAGGAATACATGTTTATAATCGGGAATATTGGGAAATCATTTGCAAAAATCACTGCATATGGGAATACATGTATAGAAAGTGAACATATGGGAATATGAATACATGCATTAACAGGGGAAGATAGGGAAACATATTTACAAAACTCTTTACATATTCACCAACAAATTCTTGTGTTTACCCATGCATATGGTGAAGCAAGAGTAGGGTTTGAGTTTTTGATGCTTTGGGAGGGGGAAAGGGTTTGCAATTATTTACAACATAGCATGGGGAAAATAGATATGAATGCAAATATGAGTAAAAAGGGAAGGAGGGAAACAATTTACCAAGGGGAATACCTTGAAACAACACAAACCCTAGCACATTTACACATTAACAATGCAGCCATATAGTGTCTTGTCACTTGCATGATTTGAGATTAAAACACAAGCATGAGGGCTTACATTCATAACCAACCACCAAAATGATGTGTAGAGAGCCTACCTTGAAAAAATTTAACAACTTGTGGTTCCTTGGCATCTCACTGGCAAATTTCTGTGGAGAAATCCCCAACGGGTCGCGCGCCCCTGACGGGTCGCGCCAGTGTAATTTTTGCACTAGCAGAGGGTGCCTGACGGGTCGCGCGCCTCTGACGGGTTGCGCGCCTTTTAGGAGGCTTTTGGAGGCCTTCTCAGTGTCTGAATAAGGTTCAGGATAGCTCGTTGGAAAGGTATTTGAGTCTACTTTCCAACCCAACTAGAATATTTCAATTTGGAGTTGATTTGACCTGCCAAAAATCAAATCTCCCAAGACTGGTCAAAAAGTGCCAAATGAGGCTGCCTGAAGGAAGAGTGCTGTTGCAGTCAACTTTTGAATTCCTTCCGCAACCCCAAATTGAGCTCATGATAGCTCATTAGAAAGATATTTGTGTCTAGTTATCATTTTATCCATCAAGAAAATCATTTGGCCAACCAAGCTAGGAGAAAATTTGATTTTCCCAAGGTCACTTCAGAGGTGTCTTTGATTCTCCTGAGGCAACGATATTCTTGACATTTCTCTCAAACCATGACACCTGTGTAAAACGTTAAGGAGGTTTTTCTTCCTTGTCATGTTGTGAGAAAAAACCTCTCTCATTTTTACAAAATTCATCTCCAAGTGCTCTGAAATATTGTTTGAGTGAAACTTATCCCGATGTGTGGAACAAGGAATTTTGTCGAAATGGAGCGAAATGAAGGGGATAGGGGGATTCTGAATTCTTGGGGAAATTTTTGGGAGTGGGGAGGGATGTTAGGAAGTAGGGGAAAGTGGAATCTCAGAGATTGAGCTAGGGGAAGGGGTCCAAAAGGGCAAAACACAGGCCAAACCTAGAAAATTGCCAAGTTGTAGCTAGAAACTAGGGTTTGTGCAAAAATGAGGATTTTTGCGGATCTAAGGGATGGGAAGTGTTTTATAAGGTACTTTAAGGATAGGGGAAGGTGTATGAACATCAGGAAACAATTTTTGCCAATGATTTGACTGTCCAAGAGGAATTGGCTTCAAAACCCTAGGAGAGGGAAATGACCTTGCCTAGGCACAACTGAAGCATGAACAAGATGTAAAATGACTCATTAGACACTGACATGATAATGACAACCCTATGAATGATGATAGACTCAGTTGAATGATGACATGGACCGCCATTTGGACAACTTTAGAAGGAGTAAAAGCAAACCCTAGACCTAATGCCTAGTGACCAAATTTTGCTTGAAGACTCACTGAAATGACAAAATTTGACCTTGAAACTTCAAAATCACTTTGTAAGAGCACATTTGATCACTGGAGGAAGGCTGGAAAGACTGACACTAACATACACTATGAGGGTTAATTTCTCTTTAGATTTTTAAATATGTGTTACACAACATTTTGTCACTGTCCCTATACTCCTCGTTCCTTGATCCTGGAGGACCTCTACAGTGAACCCTACATGCTTTTCCTTCATGAAAAAACTCCCATTGTGTCCCTCTTCATGAGCAGAACAATTCCCTTTTGCACCATTTCCCCAAAATCTTCTATTTTTCCCAGTTTATAAGACTGGCACTAATGACCTTTGTCCTTCTCGCCTGATATGCAGGGATTAACACTGTCCCTAGCACCGACCGGAGTGAATGAGTAGTGTTTCAGTCGGGCTGATCCTCTTTTGGAAATTTTTTTAAATAAGGAGTCGAAGCTTCCAGCTCTAGAAGCTTCGTAATGGAAGTCTGGTAAATGGTTGAGCCAGATGTAGTCGAGGATGTCATTTGGGCTCCTTTCCCCTATAAGGATGGAACTACCTCAAGAGAAGAGGAACCATATCCCATCCATTCATGCTATATAAACCTCCCTTTTTCCCAAGCACAAGCTAGTGTTAATATTGGTGTGTTAGTGCTAATTAAGTTTGGAGTAAGCAGCAAGCTATTCATAGTTGTAGCTCTCTAGTTGTGTGAGGGAGAAGTGTGAATTTGGTTTAGTGTGAAGCCTAAAGGGAAGAGCCTTAAAACTATCATTGTTGAGGCCATCCTAGAATGCTAACAAAAGTGTATGGGAACCTGGTTTTGTTAGAGGAGAACGACAACGTCAAGACAATGGTTGGAATCTCTTCTTGATTCAATATATATGCAATTATCGATTGATTTCCTACATGATGTGTCATCTTACATGTTCATGGCTTAATGTTTCTTGACTTGTTAAGTAGGTGGAATCACAATTTGTTTATTATCACGGTTGTTGTTTGTTGTTCTTTACTTGTTTTAGGTGTTTGAAGAAGGAAACAAGAGATAGCTGGAGTGAGCAAGCAAGGTCAACACCAAACGGGATAAGCGTACTAAGAGGTAGGCCCTCCTAATTGGTTCTAACCTAAGGAAATATTCCATAGAATGTATCGATTGTGGCTAGACCCATTATCGGGCTAGAGGAATTGTTTGTGTCCGCACTCATAATTTTACTTCACCACAAATTGGTGACTTCGCTGGGGATCCAATCTTTCTGTTTGATTGTTTGTAATTCCATGGTTTTGTGTGAACTTTTCTAGTATCACCATTTCCTTTTAGTTTTGTATGCTTTGCCTTGTTTACTACTCTGTGTTTGAAATTTACAGTAGCAAGTCTGGTCTCAGCCTTTGAATTTTTTTTATTTTTTCCTTACATCCTCAGTCAGCGCACTTATTTCGCTGACAGTCACGTCGATCAACGTGATATACTCAAAAATAGTTGCGCTGACCCCCTTTCTAGTGCTTTTTGTCAGTTAGGTAGTCGTGTTGATGCTTGTAGGTGAAGATTAGGGTTTACCCTAGATCTCAACCAATGTGTCTTTCTCTCTTGATTTCTACCTTTTAGCTTGTTTAGACTGCATTCTCCCTGACTAGAAAGCTCCATTTAGCTTGGTTTGTGTGCTTGCTTGGTTTAGCCCACCCTCTGATGTGTTAAGTCTGGCCCTGTGTGAAGTTCTTTTTTATTTTTTCTTTGAATCCCTCGATCAACGCTACTTGTCAGTTAGGCAGTCGCACCAATCAGACCATCAACGCTAGTTGTGGCACTGGTCAGTCGTGCCAGTCATTCCTATTGGCACTAGTTGTCAGTTAGGAAGTCGCTCCAGTCTCTGAGTTAAGAAAAAAAACTGAATTTCTCACATTCTCGTGACAGTGTGTCTTGACCCTCAGACTCCCTTCTTCCGACTCCCATCTTCATTGCTTCATTTTAAATTAAATGAGTGAAAGAGTCTCACTTGTTCTCTTATTTCGAGTGTCTCTTTTCTCTTTCCAAGCATAGATTACATTGCTTGGTTTCTCGATTGAAGTATTTATGTGTTTGGTTGGTTCGATTCAGGGAAGAAGTTGTTTTAGTTTCATTTATCATGCTTTGGATTTGATTGATGCTTGTTTGTTTGGAATTGTGAAAATTTTCATTTAAAGTGCTTTATGTGAAAGATTCATTTTGCATTTTATGAAAAGGAGAACATAATTCTAGTTTACTTAAGCGAAAATATTACATTAGTAGCATTATTGAGAAGCTAGAATTGCATCATCATAAGCATTGGAAATGAAATGAAACTTCGTATGTTGTTATAGGAAGATTAAGTGCATTTAGGACAAGTGAAAGTTTTCATTCTTTGATTGTTGCATTGGTTGTGTGCTCTCTATCCCTCAATTAGTGTTAACTTTCATCGAAGAAAGATTTCTTTTCTCATAGAGCTACATATAGGAGTTTTTAGATGACAACAGTAGGGCCTTGTAATTGAAACCTAATTCAAGATCAACCGTTAAAATTTATTGAATGAACCTAAGGAAGGATTGAGACTTAACGCTCACATTTAGTGGTCTAGGCTAGAGACATGTTCCGACGTCTTTAAACCTAGCAGTTGTCGTTCGCTTCGGCATTAGACAGTGCTAGTATGGACTTGTGCTCCCCATACCATAGTGTATATAAAGGGAGACCCCATTAGGTTTGCAATCCTTTATCCGTTGGAAGACGAGTCTACGGCCTTGTAAACATGATACACCGAACTTAGCATTCGAGGAGATTTCCTACCATACTTCTCAGTTCGTCGGGAGGTATTCTGCAGTTCATGGTTACCTGGTAATCCTTTATGCCTAGAGTACCCTGAGCAGTAATTTTTGGTTTATACTGACTCTTTAAATTTAAAATATCATCGAGCACTTGTCCTTTTGAGCTCATTAACTTTGAAAGTGACTAGAGTCACCTTTTTCCCTTTTCTTGACTCTTAAAACATGAAAAGGCACAGTTTTGTTTCAATGTCTTAAAACTAACTACCCACGAAATATTCCTAGTTAAAGTTAAATTCCTTAGTGATTCTTTAGGGTCAATTCCAATGGCAACATTTCCAGAGTTTACCAGTCAAGGATTCCACTTAGATGGGAATCCTGGTCCTTTTCCTTCTTTTGAAAATGTTGGTGCTCCTTATATGGCAATGTTGTCCCTTCCTGGGTTAACCGTTGGATTACCTGTCTGGTTATTTTCAACCTCGATGATCCAAAGTTTCCCAAATCCTACCCCGACGTCTCCTTCATTTGAATCACATCACGTTGATTCTAAATTTGGCCTCTCACCTTCTTCCCCTATTTATTCACCTTCCTCTTCTACTTCGCCTAGTGAAATTTTCAACTCTAGTAACCAGGAGGCTAAGAAGAAGAAGAATACGAAGAAGAAGAAGTCAGATAAGTGAGAGGCCAACCATGTAGCTATTTCTCTAAACACACTTCTTGTTGAAAAACCTTCCAATCCTCCACAGAAGGTCAGATTCCCTTGCAAGCTATGTAAGGGAGACCATCTCCTTCGAGACTGTCCTAGCATTCCCAGAGTCTTAGAGGTATGGTCTCAAGACTTGAATCAAACATCCCCATCGACCTTTGGAGATCATGTTGACGCTACACCTTCAACTAATGATGGTAAGAAAAAGGGAAATATTAGATTCCCTTGTAGGTTATGCGAAGGAGAGCATCTTCTTCACCTTTGTCCTCTTATGGATAAAGCTTCCAAAGTCTTGGAAAACCTTGCAGCTCCTCAACCCCAACTTCCTGTTGGTTATCAGAAGCTTTCTTTTGACCCTCTCTGTGTAGGTAAAGATATTGACTTGGATTCATCTCTTGTCCATGTTGCTCTTCCTGAGCGAGACTCTCTTATGTCTATTCCTAACCAACCATTAGTCGAAAAGAGTGTCGACTTGGTTATGCCACTAGTTGCTCACTCTGTTCCGAGAGAGAGTGGTGATCATACTACACATGTTCTCCTTGTCTCCTCAGATTCTTATGAATCGAAGCATGACCGTCCCATCCTAGTTGTTCAAGAGAGTCCTTATCCTATTCTTGTACAACATGGGGGAAATCATATGATACCCCCACCAAGTAGCTCTATCGTCTCTTTCGGTTGGGGTCCATTGACTGCTTTCTGCCTCCCATCTTATGTGCCTTTCCAAATCACAATACAAGCCTATAATATGGTAGTACATGGCACTATAGTAGATGAAGGTGTGTCTATTAGCATCATGTCTTCTACTACTTGGCAAGCTTTGGGCTCCCCACAGCATGTACTTGTCACTCAGAATTTGTTGGATTTCAATGGAGGAACCAGTCAACCCTTAGGGATCCTTCCGAAGTTTTCTTTTACTTTGGGAGGAAAGACCATCTATATAGATGTGATGGTAGTCCAAGGTCCCTTACATTTCAATCTTCTCCTTGTATGTGACTACATTTATATCATGGGAGCTCTTGTTTCTTCAATTTTCCATGTGGTTTGTTTTCCGCACGAAGGGAGAATTGTGACTCTTGATCAATTGTCATTCATTAGTCACCAGGCACCTCCTTTGCAACCATCGTCCCCTATCGGCTCTAGTTTGCAAGCAATACCTTCCCCGCCATAGGTCAATTATGTGGCTACCCGCTCCATCTCCTCATCTGCTAATGATCACATAGATGGTCTTGTACATTATGTATTGGGGGAATTGGAACTTGTTCTATCTTTGGTACCAAATGACATGTATTCCTCCCAGGGCGTGGTTCTTCCTTCTAGTGAAGACCTCTTGGCAGCCATGTTCTCTTATGGGTCATGAACAAACGTCATGAGGATAGTTCCTGGTCTTGTGTCAACCTCGTTAAAAAAATGAAACAAGGAGTCATGAGCATAGTTCTTTGTCTTGTGTCAAGCTCGTTAAACTATGAAACAAGGGCCTCGAGGATAGTTCTTTTACTATTGCAACCTCATTAAAAAATGAAACAACTCCCTTTTCCAAATCGATTTTTTGATTAAGATCTCATAAAATCCCAGTCGAGTCTTTCCAAGATCTTGAAAGTGAACCTTCATTCCATCCACCTAGTTGACTGAAATGAAGCTTGGGGGGCATGTACCTTGATTGAGTCATTATGCTGGGGGCATGCAAACTTATATCAAGCATAGTTTATCTTTGTTTCAAGCTTGTGTAAAAATGAAACCAAACTCAAGCATAGTTTTTCATTTCAAGCTTGTGTAAAAATGAAACCGAATCCAAGCAGAGTTCTCCGCGGTTCAAGCTTATGTAAAAATGAACCCATGCCCAATTTACATCTCGTGATTTCCATTTTTATTAGCTAATTTCTACTAGATGAGCCTTGGTTGTTTCATTCCATTGCCACCATCTCTTTGGCCAATCATATGCTTTCACTTGGTTGTTTTTCCTTTCCTGAGGGACTGCAGCGATGAGTGGTTTTATTAGCCAACCTCTTGACCATTACATGTTTTGAGCAGTTCCTTGATTACCAGAACCAGTTGCTACCCTTTATACCACTCGTTCCTCCAAGCCGGGTCACGTTTTAGCTCTTTTCTCGACTCGTAAAACTCAAATGAAAAGATCACTGAGTATTTTTCCCTTTTGAATCATTAAAGAAAATAAAATGGGGGGTCTGCTTTCAGCTCTTTTCTAACCCTTTAAACACGAAAATATTGTCGAGCTCTTGTCATTTTGAACTCGTTAACAGATGCAAAACATCGTGCACACAATATACGTTTACCCCTTTTTCGGGATGGGATGCACTATTTATGAAAAAGGTACTCCTTGACTGAAATGTTCATGCAGTTCTCTCAAGTATCATTTTCTACCTTTTCGGGCTCGAGAGACACAAATGTATGAAAAGGGACCATGTGGAATTTTCCTTTTCCGTGTCTTTTTCAAATTCTCTAAAAATGAAAAGGATACCAAGTTTCACCTTTGTCGGACTCGTTAAAATATTAAACGACATCGGATTCGTCACCATGTCAAACATGAGCTTCTCCTTCCTAGGGCTCATTAAACTTACTAGGTCAGATTTGTCTGAAGGATGAACTTATAGTGCAAGCATATTCTATGCCCTTCAAGCTTGCGATTAAAAAATAATTAGGGTACCTGTCAGAAATGGTGGGGGAAAATTTGGAAGTCTAATCAGTTGTGTCGACAACTCACTCTTGAACATGACACTTTCTGTTTCGTGTCGGGTTGGGATATTCTCCTTTTTATCGTTGACCTTCCTGGGTTGGACCGTTTATTTTTCCCTTCCATTTGATCTATGTCACATCATCATGACCACCGATCCTATGGGTCCAAAAGCTGCCAAACTTCCAGTTGTGTCGCTGATATGTTTAAGAGATGTCCTTCTACAGTTACCCTTACCCCTAATTCTCTATATCATCCAAAATCATTGTTCATCCCTTTGTCTTGTATCGATGATGTGTGATACATCATGGTCCTCCTTTGACATGGTTGCTTCTTGTTTACTTCATCTCATTATCCAGGAAGTTAACCAAGAGACTCCCTTCCAATACCTTAGAGCTTGCATGCCCTAATGGCAATTTCTTCGCACTCGACAACAAGTTCACATCATTTGCTTTCAATTGGGTGATTTCACGAGTGTTCGATACAGCTCCTTTATTCACATTCTGTGAATTGTGCTAATAGTACCTTGAGAACCATTGTCATTATTGGTGGTTTCTCTCGCGCTTGTTAACAACTTACATCATTGGATGGTAATCAGGCGATTTTATAGCATGTTCGATGTCCACACATCTATTCACATGTTATAATTTGTACTTTGATCGGTTCGTGTTGGAGCGCAAGACCCCAGGCTCATATTACAAAAGTCCAGGTTGTAAGGCAATGTGACATGATCATGTTGATATACATCTCTCTTTCAGATGGGTGGCTGCGATCATACCATAAGTTGTCATATGTGATCCTTCTCATTATTGGATGGTTGTGACCATACTTTGGTTTCGATATGATCCTCTTTATCGGATGGTTGCGCCCATACCTAGATCCATTTGCATGATCTTTATCTAGATGGCTGCGTCCATACCATGATTCATGTATCATTTGACAGATTTTTTAGTTTTGTATATGTATATATACTTGCTTGCAGGTTTTCTAACGGTAGACTCCGGTTCCCCTCACTGATTCGTAAATCAATTCATCCCTCACTCTTGTTCAACCTTCACACTTTAGGGGGCATCTGTTACACAAAATTTTGTCACTGTCCTGTACTCCCCATTCCTTGATCCTGGAGGACCTCTACAGTGAACCCTACATGCTTTTCGTACATGAAGAAACTCCCATTGTGTCCCTCATCATGAGCAAAACAATTCCCTTTTGCACCATTTTCCCAAAATCTTCTATTTTTCCCAGTTTACAAGACCGGCGCTAATGACCTTTTTCCTCTTCGCACCAATATGCAAGGATTAACACTATCCCTAGCACCGACCGAAGTGACCAAGCTTTGTTTTAGTTGCGTCGATCCTCTTTTTTCCCCTATAAGGATGGAACTACCTCAAGAGATAAGACATTCTCCCATGAGAAGAGGAACCATCTCCCATCCATTCATGCTATATAAACCTCCCTTTTTCCTAAGCACAAGCTAGTGTTAATATTGGTGTGCTAGTGTTAATTAAGTTTGGAGTAAGCAGCAAGCTATTCATAGTTGTAGCTCTCTATTTTTGTGAGGGAGAAGTGTGAATTTGGTTTAATGTGAATCCTAAAGGGAAGAGCCATAAAACTATCATTGTTGAGGCCATCATGAAATGATAACAGAAGTGTATGGGAACCTGGTTTTGTCAGAGGAGAACGGCAACGTCAAGACAATGGTTGTAATCTCTTATTGATTCAATATATATGAAATTATCGATTGATTTCCTACATGATGTGTCATCTTACATTTTCATGGCTTAATGTTTCTTGACTTGTTAAGCAGGTTGAATTACAATTTGTTTATTATCACGGTTGTTGTTTGTTGTTCTTTACTTGTTTCAGGTGGTTGAAGAAGGAAACAAGAGATAGCTAGAGTGAGAAAGCAAGGTCATCACCAAACGGGATACGCGTACTAAGAGGTAGGCCCTCTTAATTGGTTCTAACCTAAGGAATCATTTGTGGGTAGACCCATTATCGGGCTAGAGGAATTGTTTGTGTCCACACTCATAATTTTACTTCGCCACAATATGTAAATTATTGTTTATTGCATATGCATGCAAATTATAATTATACAACAAATAGAGAGAAATGAAATGAAAATAAAAAACCAAAAATGACACAAGATATATCCTGGGAAACCCTTTTGGTAGAAAACCCAGATAGAAGATGAGATCGCTCTGCTTTCTTTCCCTAAATGGAAGTAAGTACAAATAAGTGAGGCTTGTGGCCAATGTGATACTAAAATGCGAAAATCCTCTCAGTTTTCTTTCTCCCTATCCTCTCTCAGCTACTATTCTCATCTATGGAACAAAATGCACTTGAATAACACATAACCTGTTTTCCTCCTAGTGGCATGATTATAAGGCAACTTGATAGCCTACTAGTGGTTAAGTTTGACTTCATCAACTCTTAAATAGAGTTACAATATAGGCTATTCTAGAGTATTATTCATCATGGGCATATGGATATTCCCTTTTCTATGGGTAATGGGGGTTGACATGGAATCCTCTTGAATTACAGTGGTTAAAACAAAAGGGTCAACTTTCTAGTGGCATAACTTTTGCATATTGACTTTGATTGAGGTGATTCTTTCATTTTTGGACAGGTATATGCGTGTATAATAGGGAAAAAAGGTGCAACTCTTTAGTGGAAAAGCTTAAACCCCCCCAAAAAATTTCTGATTCGTCAAAATACTTTTGAAGGTTTCAACCCCTAATTTTCCAAACTGGGTCCTACCAGTAAAAATGGTCTTGTGATTTGATTCCTCCACTTTTTCCACTCGAAAAGCATTGAGATAGATTAAAAAAATATAATGATCCAATCCAGATCATAATGTATGAGGGATTATTCTAAGGGTGTTGTTGGTATTTATTATTTTCTTTAGCTAGCAAAATTATAGCCTCAACAATAAAATTCCAGCGATACATGCTCAATTCAACCTTATTTTACAAATACCTAGTCATTCAACATCCATACCAGTTTGATTAGAAACTATATACGAAAAAATAAAATCATATAACATGTGTGCTATCTAGCAAGCACCAAATCTTGGTCGTACAACCATTATACATCCTCAATCCAACCTTAGGAAACAAACTCACAATCATATAGCATATGAATTGGGGTTTTCTCTACTAGTTAGAAGTCATATAACATAGAAAATATTTTCTAATTACTAGTTGCATATCATATGATTTTATATTTCTCTATTAATTATTAATTTCACAATGTGTAATTTAAATTCTCTTAGAGTGGCCATGCAATTTAATTTAGCGACCAATTTACAACATACAACCTCTAATGCGCCATATTAGCTGCCAATTTATAGTATACAACCTGCAATGTGTTAAATCAACAATCAATCTATAGCATAAAATCTCCCATGTTTTGAGTAAGTATAAAGTTACACTTGTACAACAATTACGCAAATTTACACATAATTTATACGACCCCAATTAGCCATCTAAATTGCTCAAATTTTTTAAATGTGTGCACAATTGGCCTCAATGTTTTGAAATTTGACCACAATTTCCTTCAATTTTAAAAATTTGTGCCCAATTTCCTAAGAGAAGCTTTATTTTTTTGAAATTTATGCCCATTGTGAGAGATTGGCTTCAATTTCTCATAACTAGTTCCCAGTTGTGAGTAATTAATCTCCATTTCTTAAAATTGGTGCCTACATGTAACCATTCAGTCTTCATTTTTAAAAAATTATGCTCAAATGACGAAATTTTGATTGAAATTTGTGCCATATGGACTAAAAGTTTCAACTATAGGTTTACAAAATTGATTATTTTTAAGTTAGCACTTAATTTTTACAAACAATTTTGTATTAATACATTGTTTGGTTCTATGTGAAACTCAAAATCACTTTGTAATCCACTATTAGTGACTGTTGGTAGTCTACATCACATATTAAATCTAGGATGACCATTAGAGTAGTGGGAGTGATCACGCTTGGATAAAGAGTAGCCAAGCTGGCCAACATCACTGTCACATCAGTGGAAAAATTTAACAACATTTTAGTTAGCAAGTCATCTTCTCGATGTACCAAGTGTGAGGTCCTAATATATGACATATATCACTTTAAAGAAGTACTTGACAACTATATCTTTGATATGAATATGTGGTTTGAATATAATCAAATTCCTAAAAAATATAAGGTTCCTTTCTTCCAAGTTGAAAACAACGAGACTTGTTGTATTGTTGGTTGTACAATGAGCCAAAAATTAAAAACATATCATTGTAGCCTAGACGGGAATGGTAGAAGATGTCACTTTGACATTATATCAATCAAATTACAAGTAGGATACAAGTGTTAAATGGCTCCACCTACATCAAGGATTCACTATGAATGTTCATGAATACATTCATTAGTTCAACAAGCTATGCATTCTCCTTAGTGTATCTGATTTAGGTGAGCAACTCATACTTAAATTTAAAGATGGATTGCAAGAATCATTGTATCGATAGATCAATTTTATAGAGATAAACATTCTTGATAATGGTTCCAATTTTTCTAAGTTGGCTAAAGAAAGTATTTCATATAAGCACAAAGTATAGCAATGTGCATCATCTGTAACAACCCCTCCTCCTAGTTCCACCCAAGCAGCGGGGAAACATGTGATGAGAGAGGTTACTACAAGGGATTCAATCTCTTTGGTGACATTAAGGAAATGGAATCGACGGAACTCATCAAACAAACCCATCCACATCAACAATTACACCCCTAGGAAACATGTCAACCACTGAGACATCCTGTCCCAATGTCCCACTAATGTTTTAAGCCTCTTAACCCAAAGTCTCTCTCACGCTATAGGCAGGACAATGATGAGAAACTCAAAGTCGTTCTCATAGGCCTCTGTTCCAGCGACTGTGGACTTTTCTCAGTAGACTATGCCAATGAACCCGAGATTTGAGCCACTTTTCTAGCCTAGAACCCTGGCCTCTACCCAAAACTTGCTACAACCCTTAGAATCCATCAATGACATGATAACAATGCTAATAAATCAAAATCGACCTCAGCACTAGGCCAGAGCATCCCCAACTAGGACTGACATTCTGACAAACACTTGGCATCAATGCAACCTACAGGTCTAGGATACAACACAGAGAATAAATGAATGAAATTACTTATGAAACATAACTAGAAGGATCACCTCTTTCTCCATTGGACTACTATATCATCAATTAGGTATTCCATCCATTCATTTAAAAATTACAAGTAAATACATGAAATAATGATGAAATGAACCAATCACATAACCATGCTTATAACCAACATTAAACCCTACAAATATTAGAGATATGAC
The DNA here is from genome assembly GCA_031772625.1 of Pinus tabuliformis. NCBI lineage: Eukaryota > Viridiplantae > Streptophyta > Pinopsida > Pinales > Pinaceae > Pinus > Pinus tabuliformis. The sequence goes on along the minus strand of CM062809.1, from coordinate 158,939,910 downwards.
AATCATTAAATACACATATAAATAAGTACAAAAGTAAGAAAAAATATCTTTTATTAATCATAGCCAAATCCAACCAGGTTTGGGACTTCCATGTACCACCCGACCATAGACATGGCTGAACCAACTCTCTCTTTCAGTTCGTCACTCCCGTGCCATATTCCAAGCATGAATGTGGGATCTCGTAGAACAAACATTCCAAGAACAACAAAGGGAATACAGAGGTTAATCCACCTCCACCCTCATCAAACCATGACCACACCAAAATCGATGCTCCGATCACAACCAAACCAAACATGGAATGCCATCTGAAATCCTTGAGGAATTTTCTGTCTCCTTGCCTCTCAAGCTTTACCACAATCCAATCTCGGATCACTAGGCCCTAAACTGAGACCAGTCTCTCAGGCTTTACAGCAATCCAAACCCAAATCACTATGCCCTAAACTGAGACTTCTCCCTCAGGCTTTACCGTGTATCCCACCAAAAGCGGTTAAGGGATTCCTAGGCCTTTGGGAATGAACCTTGAGACTCCCTCCGCCCTGGATTCTGATATCCATCTGGGAAACCAAATCTCAAAACCAAAATAAACATCACAACACCATGGCATCCAGAAAAAGGTAAGGCTAGGCTGAAAACCATTGTCATAACATGGCAAAACCATGTCACTGATAGCAAGAGACCCATGCACCAACATGAAAAGCCATGCATGTCCAAACCAGTTAGGAAATCACACATGAAAAAGGTTACCTGCAAGTATTCTTGCTGAAGCTTCCTGATCCTGCTCTTCTTCCTTTATCCTTTCTTTCCTTCCTTTCCCTTTGCTTGCTTTTCCTTCATTGATCCAAAGCTAGAGTGCTCCAAGAAATCCCTAAGTGACCAAGAGTGTGATAAAGAGAATAATGAGAGAGCTCCAAACTTGAACTCACAAAAGGTTAGCAAAATCTTGCCCACTTATCCTTGGAAGACTTTTTATGAGTGAAGCCTTTATTTTCTTCATTTTCCATTATTTTTATTCAATTTCCTCCTCACATGAAACCTGTACCTTTCACCTTCTTTCCTCCTAATTTCCTTTATTTTCATTAATAAATGTGCCAAAAATTCCTTTTTTTTCCTTTTAATGCCTTTTCCTTAGCCTTTTCAAATTTTCCTTAGCCAAAACACACATCCAATGATGCACACTAGTATATCTTTACCCAACATTTAAGTTGGAATATGTGTCCCTTAACCGTGGTCTTATTTTTCCTTTATTAAATTTTATTACATGAAATTTTCACCAGGGCTATTACAGAACTCTCCCCCTTAGGGAAAAACATCCTTGATGTTAAACCACACCATGACCTCTGCAAAACCGCTAAAAAGCAAACATATTTCCCATGGAGCTTTATAACTTAGCTCGTTGAAGTATTTACAATGAAAGACCTTCTCAAAATCAAAACATCATGACAACATGAAAATATAACAACCATAATAATATGACACCAATACCACTTATTGGAGCTTTATAAATTAGCTCATGGCGATATTTACATCCATATACATATACATACATATACCAAAACATCAACAAAACATATGCCAAACATATACCAACATCAAACCAAAACTGCTTTGCCTGAACCGGTAAACAATAAAGGATACAGGGCCTACATTTGATCCACCATTGATCCGTAAATTGTCGTGGATATTCCACTGGACAGTTTGTGAAAACATATTTGGTAATATTATATTAAAAATATGAGATTCTACACTATTACAATTTTATTTAATTTATAGATCTATAAATTTAACTGTAATTAGTGCATGCAAGTAAAATTAAATCAAGAAGAAAAGTAGAGAATGAAAAAATAAGCCCACACTAACATAATACACAAGATATTCTCTCTAGAAAATCCTTTTGGGAGAAAACCCAGCTGGAAGGTGAGATCACTTCGCTCTCTTTCTCTGTCTGGAAATATGGCTGCAAATACAAAGAAGTAATGTTTGTGGCCCGTGGGCTACTACACTACACAGATCCTCTATGTGTGCTCTACCTCCTATCTCTCCTAGCTATATTTGCTCAACTATGGAACAAAATGCTCTTGAAAGAATGGAATCATATACCTCCTAGTGGCCCAGTTATAACATAACCCGATAGCCTACTAGTGGTTAATTTTGACTACATCAACTCTTAACTAGAGTTACAAAATAGACTCTTATAGATTATTTTTCATCACAAACACGTGGCTAGCCCATTTCCATGAATAATGGGGGCTGACGTGGCATCTTCCCGCACTATAGGTATGAAAACAAGAATGTCAACTTCTGAGTGGCATAACTTCTGCATACAGAATTTGATTGACATGATTCTTATGTCGTGGAAAGATCTCTGTAGAATAACATAAAAATTTCCAGTGCTTTAGTGACAAATTTTCAACCCCAAAAAATTTCATTTGATGCCTCAAAATGCTCCCAGAAAGTTTCGGACCCCATTTCGTGAACTAGGTCTCACCGGTAAAAACAGTCCCATGAGATGCTTCCTCCACGTTTTCCACTCCAAATGCATCAATATGGATGAAAAAAATATAATGATCCAATTCGGATCACACCTCCCCATTTTGGGAGGGTTTCTCTCCCCAATTTTTTTTTTTGAATGAGGTGAGGAAATTTTTCCTCCACCTTCTCTTTGGTGTACCATTTAGCTTTACCTGGAAGTTGTCCCTTCAACCCAATCTGCCAAAGGTCTTGTTTCCCTTGTCTTATAGTTGTGGACCTCTTCTGCAAAATATATCTTCTGTCAACTCTTCCTGAGCGTCTTCTACCAAATCCTCCACAGAAGGTAGGACTTGTTCCTCTTCTTGATCTAGCATGAAAGGCTCATAGAGTTTCAATTTCTCTACATTTACAACTAAGTAAATGCGTATATATGGTGGTAAACTGAGTCGATAGGAATTATCACCTAGATTTTCTAGTATATCAAAGGGACCATACCTTAGAGCCTTGATTTTATTACCAAGCCCTTACAACCTCTCCTTGTTCAACTGTAGCCATACTCTATCTCCCACCTTGAATGATTTCTCTATTTTGTGTTGATCATGCCTAGCCTTATACTTCACCTGCGACTTCTGCAGTGTTTCCTGTACCTATAGATGGATCTACCTGATCTTCTCTATAAAATTTTTAGCCCTCAAAGCATCTCCTGTAATGTCTTCCTTCACTCCTCCTTGCTGCCCATATGCAATATCCAAAGGTGAAGGTGGAAAATATCCAAAACAAGTTTCAAATGGGAACTTTCCTGTAGAAGTGTGGACTTCTCTATTATAAGAATGTTATGTATATACTATATTTTCATCCCAGGTCTTCAGATGCTTTTGGTTGTAACCCTCAAAAGCTACACCAACTTCCTATTGAATACTTCTATCTGCCCATCTGTCTATGGATGGAATGTTGTAGATCTCTTCAACTTCGTGTCCATCTTCTCCCACAATGTAGTCCAGAATGCACTGAGAAATCTTGTATCCCTGTTTGAAATGATGCTCCTTGGTATCCCAAAGTGTACCCATACCTTTCCAAAGAACAAGTTTGCTACTTCTTATCCATTGATTGTCTTTTTACAGGGCATCAGAACACACATCTTACTGAACCTGTCAACTACCATGAACAACTAGTCATGTCCCTTCCTGGTTGTCGGTAAACTTCCCACAAAGTCCATGGAAATGCTTTCCCAAGGACGAGTAGGTATAGGTAAGGGATGATACAAACCCTGTTTCCTATTGTTAGGCTTGTTGGTACAACAAAGCATGCATCATCTTATGAACCTAGCTACTTGTTCTTGCATCTTGGGCCAATACACATACCTCTGCAGTTAGCCACAGTCTTCCCTACACCAAAGTTCCATGCAACCTTGGAGGTGTGAGCCTCTCTAATCAACTAAAAGTGCTCACCTTTAGGAACACATAGCTTATCCAACCTATAGAGTAACCCATCCTAGAGATGGTAGTCAACGGTTTTGTCGCCATCGTGCACATGACTCTGACTTTGCAACTATTGATACACCTCCTTGAAGTCCTCATCTTTTGAATATGCCACTCTGTATGTCATGGGTGAATGGCTCCATGTGCATAAGACTCCCCAAAGCTATAAATTTTGATGTGGGTGGACTTGAAAGCATATTGGCCAACTTGCTTTTGATCCCCTCTTATACTTGATCACCAAATGAAACTGTTGTAAAAACCCCATCCACTTGTAATGCCTAGTCTGTTGTAGCTTATTCTAGGCCTGCAGGTACTATAACGGTTGGTGGTCCATTTGGATAATTGTCTCCTTTCCCATCAGATAATGCTTCCACTTCTTCACATCTTGCACCACGGAATAAATCTCCTTATTGTAGGTAATGTAGTTAATAACTTCCCCATGAAATACTTCAAAATGGTAGCAAACAGGCCTTCCTCCTTACATCAAGACAACTTTCATAGCATACCCACTTAGATATGTCTCCACTTCAAATGCTTGTTGCAAGTTTGGTAATGGCATAAATGGTGCTTCACTGATCTTATTATTTAACTTATCGATATCATTTTTCTTCCTTTTTCCCCACTGGAAACTCTTGCCACTTGCTGTTATGGCGTGGAGCAGTACTGCTACCGCTGAAAATGAGTATATGAATTTCCTCAAGTACTCTGTTGCTCCAATGAAACTCATAAACTCAGTAACATTAGTAGGCACCGACCATTTCATGATGGCCTCCATCTTACAAGGATATATCTTCAATTCTCCTCCACCAATCACATATCCCAAATACACCAAGAACTATTGCGCAAACTCACTCTTCTTGAGGTTTGCTAGAAGCTTGTGCTTCTAAAATGTTTCCAACACCTGCGTCAAATGTGAAATATGCTCCTCCTAGGTAGCACTATATACCAGTATATCATCCAAATAGAAAGTAACAAATGAATCTATAAAAGGGCACAATACATCATTCATTAATCTCATAAATGTAGCTGGTGCATTACATAGGCCAAATGGCATAACTAACCACTCATACAAACCTTGCCTGGTTTTGAAGGTGGTCTTCCATGTATCTTCTTATTTTACTCGAACCTGGTGATATCCAAACTTCAAGTCCAGCTTGTTGAAATACTTTTCTTGTTGCAACTGATCTAGCAGATCATCTATTCTGTGCAGGGGGTATCTGTTCTTGAGCATGATTTTATTCAATGCCCTGTAATCTATACATATCCACCAAGTTCCATCATTTTTTCACAGAATGATGATTGGTGACCCACATGGTGATGTACTCGGTTGAATGACACCTTGTTCCAACAGTTGCTGCAACTGTTTCTTCATTTCACTTGCTTCTATAACAGACTGCTTATACAACCCAATATTTGGCAATGGGAAGTCTGGAAATAGATGGATCTCATGCTCCACTTCTCTCCTAGGGGGTAACCTTAGGCTCTCGAAACACGTCCTTGTATTCCTGTAACAAGTCCTCAAATTGTTGTTTTTGTTTCTTAGTACACCCCTGTAGGGATGCCTTGCCTCTTATTGACTCCTCTACATACCGATTTTCCCTTAAAAGTAATAAAACATACTTCTCGATGGAACTGATCAATTTCTTGACTTGGCTAGCACTTACCAGTGAAAATTTTGACTTTCCTTTATGTGCGTTGATGATCAATGATTTTCCATCCTTGATGAGCCGGTATTAGTTAGCTCTCCTCATGAATATTGTGTCACGCATGTACATGTATGGACTCCCAAGCACGACTCCAGATACATCAAGGGGAACCACTTCCAGATCTACTTCATCAATAAAATCAACATTGATAGCAAATCTAAGTTTACATTATTTTGTTACCTTCAACTCTACATCCCTATGTACCCATCCCAGTGGATATGGGTTTGGATGATCATAACTTCCAACCCCAACTTCTTGACCATATCTGCTGCAATGAGATTTTCCTGCAATCCTGAATCAAACAAAGCGTCAATCTTCATCTTCTTGACCTATATCTTTACATGGAAGAGTTTGGTCATTTCTTTCTCTTCCTATTGCTGAAGGCTACTCAGATTTTCCTCCTTCTCCACTGACGTACATACGATATTCTCATCCAAGCATGAGATGCTTTCAACTTGGTTTCTTGAATCAGTGGCCATGAGATTCTTCTTCTTGTTATCTTTCTTCTTTTTCTTCGGTTTTAGCTCTAGATGCAATTTCCAACACTTCTCCCTTGTATGGCCATCAATGTTGCAGTGGTTGAATTGGTTGCTAGTATCTTTTCACTCTTGTGTTGTGGTTGTTGCCATTTTATATTTTCCCCTTTTTTGCTTCTTCTTCCCCTCCTTATAAGCATCGTGTTTCTCCTTTTGCTTCAATCCACTTGATTGCGCTATTTTCAGGCCTATGTTCTCTAGGTACTGTGCTTGTATACAAGCCTCATCCATTGTTTTGGGCTTGAACATCATCACTTGCTCACGCAGATGGTGGTGTAGACCCCCCAAATACTTGAGGAGTAAATATGGGTTCTTTGGAGAGATACCCAACATTATATCTATCTTTCTGAATTATGTGGTGTACTCTTTCACGCTTTGGCATGACTCTCACCTGAATTAATGCCACTAGATCCACTGGTCTTCCACGTACCCAATCGGATATAACTGTGACAAAATGAGGGTTTTGAAATCCTCCCACTTAGTCACTGGAGATTATCCCTCCAACTTTAGATTTTTCGTGTGGCTATCCCACCAAGTCAGTGCATGGCCCTCCAATTTCAGTCGCGCGAATGAGATATTCTACCCTTCCTTGATCTGACGGGCACTGAAATAAACTTCCAGTTACTGCAAACAATGGTTCAGCTTCAGAGTGTTGATCTTGCCATGGTGTGGCTTGATATCAAATTTTTCTCCCACTTTAAACAAGGATTGTTTCATGGCACTCAAATTTGGTTGACCTTTTCCAGGTTCTTTCTTTGACTGGTTATCTATGTATTCCCGATATCTCGATCCCCCTTCTGATTTGTCCTTTGCATTCCAACCCCCTTCTTCTCCAAATATCCCCAGATTATTTCTTAGGGCTTCCATGAGGAGGTTTACATTGTGGTTTATATCGTGACTTGCTCTTCGAGCCGCGAAAACCTCACCTCTGCAGGATCACGAGGTTAGTTTACAGATTCATCACCCATGATTAGGGGTTTACAATGTTTAGCCTTGTCGATTTAGATCCCTGCAATCTCCAAAAAATACCCAAAGAAACCTGCTCTTATACCAAATGATCTGTAAACTACCATGGATATTTCATTGGATAGTTCATCACAACATATATGATAATATTATATTAAAAATATGAGATTCTACACTATTACAATTTTATTTAACTTCTAGATCTGTAAAATTAACTGTAATTAGTGCATGCATGTAAAAGTAAATCAAGAAGAAACTTAGAGAATGAAAAAACAATCTCACACACACATAATACACAAGATATGCTCTCTGGGAAACCCTTTCAGGAGAAATCCCAACTAGAAGGTGAGGCGACTTTTCTCTCTTTCTCTGTCTGGAAATATGGCTACAGATACAAAGAAGTAATGAATGTGGCCCGTGGGATTATACAGTGAACATATCCTCTTTGTTTTCTCTACGTCCTATCTCTCATGGATATCTTTGCTCAACTATGGAACAAAATTCTCTCGAAAGAATGGAATCCTCTACCTCCTAGTGGCCCGATTATAACATAGCCCAATAGCCTACTAGTGGTTAATTTTGACTACATCAACTCTTAAATAGAGTTAAAAAGTAGACTCTTCTAGATTCATTTACATCACAAACACGTGGCTATCCTCTTTTCTATGAATTATGGGGGCTGACGCAGCATCCTCCCAAACTATAGGTGTGAAAACATGAAGGTCAACTTATGAGTGGCATAAATTTTTCATACGGACTCTGATTGACACGATTCTTGCACCATTGGAAAGATATATGTGTGTAGAAGAGAAAACAAAAGGGCAACACCTAAGTAAAGGAAATTTACCCCCAAAAAAAATCATTTGATGCCTCAAAACGCTCTTGCAAGGTTTCAGACCTCGTTTCACCAAACTAGGTCCCGTCGGTAAAAACAGTCCCGTGAGATGATTTCTCCATTTTATTCACTCAAAATGCATCGAGATGCATGAAAAAAAATATAATTATCCAATTTTGATTTTCCATCTCCCATGTATCTTGTTTAGGCTCAAAGTGATTCCATTGCACTTTAACTTGCTTTATAGTTTTGTTCATGAGCATGAGATGTTTTCACTGCGATATGAACTGAGGCTCTGACTGGAACTCTACTTCTTGCTCCACCTGCAATCCAGAACAATAAATAACATGATAAACATCCTTTATATAATTCTTAAGCAATGAAATATGGAAAACATCATGGACTTTCATTGTTGGAGGCAGTGCAAGTCGATATGCCACTGGTCTAATCCTATCAAGGATCTCAAAAGGCCTGCAATACCATGGAGACAAATTGATAGCACTAATCCTCAAAGATATTTTCTTGGGATTTATGCACAAATACACATTCTCCTCAACCTGAAACTCCTTGAACACCCGGTGTTGATCCTCATAACTCTTATGTCTATCCTGTGCTGCCTTTAGATTCCTCTTTATAACCTGCATTTCGTGCTCCATGTATGCCAACATGCCTGGTCCAATAAGTACCCTATTCACTGGATCACTCTGGCTTATGGGAGTGTTACAATTCTGTACATACAATGCCTCAAAAGAACTCATCCTCAATGACTCCTGATAAGCATTTTTTTCTACAAACTCAACCAAGGGAAGATACTCACATTTCTTGTGCTTGTGCATCAGACACATCCTCAACATATCCACCAACAGCCTATTGACCCTCTTTGTCTTTCCATCTGTCTGTGGATGATAAGATGTACCAAAGGCCAAATATATGCCCAAGCCTACAAATAGCTCCTTCCAAGACTTGGAAGTGAACTTTTCATCCTTGTCCGACACAATGGTCTTTGGAACACCATGCAGTCTCACTATCTATCTAATGAACACCTGTGCTACCTCATTGGCTGAATATATAGTCTTTATTTGAATTAAGTGAGCTACCTTGCTCAATTTTTCAACCACAACCATAATAGAATCATGTTGCCTCACTTTCCTTAGAAGACCTATGATTAAATCCATGGAAATGATCTCCCATTTCCATTCTAGAATCGCTATAGGCTATAATAAAACCCCTGGATGCTTAAATTTCACCTTGACCTGTTGACAATCTAAACATCTAGCCATGAACTCTTCCACTTCCTTCTTCAAGATCAGCCAATAGTAGAGCTTCTTTACCGTCATCAACTTCTTCTAATATTCTGGATGACCCAAGTATGGCTTGGCATGAAATTCCCTCAAGATAAAATTCTTGAGCTCCCTGAAATTCGATACATAGATCTTGTCTCTAAATCTCACCAAACAATCTATCATGAGATGATAATATATATCCTGATCACCTGTACTTATACCTATGCTCTATTGTAACTGTGCATAATCTCCATGTATTTTTCATCCTGTTGTCCTACCTGCAAGATCCATAATCTTGTAACTATGTCGCATAAGAGCTCATAGCTACTATATGATTTACCTATACCTTCCTACTAAGAGCATCCATAACTCGGCTCTCCTTCCTTTGATATATCTGATCTCGAAATCAAACTCACTAAGTGTAGCCAACCATCTAGCTTGCTTGGCATTCAGATTCGGTTGATCAAACAAATATCTCAACCCATTGTGATTTCTCATCAATGTAAACCTCCTACCAAGAAGATAGGGCCTCCACATATTCGATGCGTGTATAATCGTTGCTAGCTCAAGGTCATGTGTTGGATAGTTATGCTGATGCTCATTCAATTTTTGTGACTCATAGCACACTACCTGTCCTTCTTGCATGAGAAATCCACCGAGTCTTCTCTTTCAAGCATATGTACACAATACAAAATCCTTGTCCGAATCAGAAATCTTTAGCACTAGTGCATGTGTCAAAAACTACTTAAGATGCTCAAAACTAGCCTCACATTCTTCTGTCCATTCAAACTTCTGACCTTTCCGCTACACTGATGTGATAGGATATGCAATGTGTGAGAAGTTCCTGATGAACCTCCTATAGTAGCATGCCAATCTCATAAATGATCTCACCCCATCCACATTCTTAGGAGCTTCCCACTTCATAGTAGCCCTTATCTTTTCTAGATCTACAGATATGCCATCCTTGGAGACAACATTCCCCAGATAATGTACCTTTGTTTGAAAGAAGTTGCACTTGCTAAGTTTAGCATACAACTAATGCTCTCTTAGCAACCTCAACACTGCTCCTAAATTCTTGACATGTTCTTCCTCATTCTTAGAATATACTAGTATGTCATCAATGAATACAATAAAAAAATTGTCCAGATAAGGATGCACCACACTATTCATCAAACACAAAAATGTAGCTGAAGCATTAATCAAACTGAATGGAACAACAACAAAGTGTTAATCTTCATCTTATTGACCTATATATTTACATGGAAGAGTTTGGTCATTTCTTTCTCTTCTTATTATTGAAGGCTACTCAGATTCACCTCCTTCTACATTGATGTACAGATGATATTCTCATCCACATCTAAGATTCTTTCAACTTGGTTGCTTGAATCAGTGGCCATGAGGTTCTTCTTCTTATTATCTTTCTTCTTGTTCTTTGGGTTTAGCACTAGATGCAATTTCCAACACTTCTCCTTTGTATGACCATCAATGTTGTAGTGGTTGCAGTGGTTGCTAGGATCTTTTCACTGGGGTGTGGTGGTTCTCATCATTTTATCTTTCCACTTTTTTGCTTCTTCTTCCCCTCCTTAGAAGCATCTTGTTTCTCCTTTTGCTTCGATCCACTTGATTTCACTCTTTTCACGCCTATGTTCTGTAGGTATTGTGTCTGTACACAAGCCTCGTCCATTGTTTTGGGCTTCAACATCATCATTTGCTCACGCAGATGGTGGTGCAGACACCCCAAATACTTGAGGAGTAAATATGGGTTCTTTGGAGAGATACCCAACATTGTATCCATCTTTCTGAATTATGTGGTGTACTCTTGCACGCTTTGGCCCAACGTTTTCCTGAAGTAATGCCACTAGATCCACTGGTCTTCCACGTACCCAATCAGATATAATTGTGACATAATGAGGGTTTTGAAATCCTCCCACTTAGTCACTATAGGTTCTCACTCCAACTTCAGGGTTTCTGTGTGGCTCTCCCACCAAGTCAGTGCATGGACCTCTAATTTCAGCTGCACGAGTGAGATCTGCTGCCGTTCATCGATCTGACGGACACTAAAATAAACTTCTAGTTACTGCAACCAATGGTTCAACTTCAGAGTGTTGATCTTGCCATGGTGTGGCTTGATATCAATTTTTTCTTCCACTTTAAACAAGGATTTTTTCATGGCACTCAAATTGGGTTGATCTTTTCCAGGTTCTTTCTTCGACTGGTTATTTGTGTCTTCCTGATCTCTCGATCCCCCTTTTGTTTTGTCCTTTGCATTTGAACCCCCTTCTTCTCCAAATATCCCCAACTTATTTCTCAGGGCCGCCATGAGGAGGTTTACAATGCGGTTTATATCTGTGGCTTGTTCTTCGAGCCACGAAAACCTCACCTCTGGAGGATCAAGAGGTTATTTTACAGATTCATCGCCCATGATTAGGGGTTTATGATTTTCAGCGTCGCCTATCTAGATCCTTGTAATCTCCACAAAATACCCAAAGAAACCCACTCTGATATCGAATGATCCATAAACTGCTATGGATATTCCACTGGACAATTCGTCACAACATATCTGATAATATTATATTAAAAATTTGAGATTCTACACTATTACAATTTTATTTAATTTCTAGATCTATAAAATTAATTTTAATTAGTGCATGCTTGTAAAAGTAAATCAAGAAGAAAATTAGAGAATGAAAAAATAATCTCTCACACACATAATACACAAGATATGCTCTTTGGGAAAACCTTTCAAGAGAAAACCCAACTGGAAGGTGAGGTAGCTTCGCTCTCTTTCTCTGTCTGGAAACATGGATGCAGATACAAAGAAGTAATGACTGTGGCTCGTGGGATTCTACAATTCATAGATCCTCTATGTGTGCTCTACCTCCTATCTCTCCTAGCTATCTTTTCTCAACTAGGAAAAAACTGCTCTCGAAAGAGTGGAATCCTCTACTTCCTAGTGGCCCGGTTATAACACAACCCGATAGCCTACTAATGGTTAATTTTGACTACATCAAATGTTAAATAGAGTTATAAAATATACTCTTCTAGATTCATTTACATCACAAACATGTGGCTATCCCCTTTTCTATGAATAATGGGGGCTGACACAGCATCCTTCCAAACTATTGGTGTGAAAACAGGAAGTTCAACTTATGAGTTGCATAACTTTTGCATACGGACTCCAATTGACGCGATTCTTGCACCATTGGAAAGATATATGTGTGTAGAATAGAAAAAAGGTGAAGCACTTCTACAGAAAATTTTTACCCCCAAAAAAGGTCGTTTGATGCCTCAAAACACTCCCGGACGGTTTTGGACCCCGTTTCGCCAAACTGGGTCCCGTCAGTAAAAACAGTCCTGTGAGATGATTCCTCCACTTTTTACACTCGAAATTCACCGAGATGGATGAAAGAAACTATAATGATCCAATTTGGATCATCCATCTCCTAAGTAGATTGTTTAGGCCCAAAGTGATTCCACTGCACTATAACTTGCTTTATGGTTTTGTTCATGAGCATGAGATGTTTTTGTTGCAATATGCATTGAGGCTCCGAGTAGGACTCTACTTCATTCTCCATTTTCAATATGTAACAATCAATAACATGATCAACTTCCTTTATATAATTCTTAAGAAATGAAATATGGAAAACATCATGGACTTTCATTGTTGGAGGCAGTACAAGTCGATATGCCACTAGTCCAATCCTCTCAAGGATCTTGAAAGGCCTACAATACCGTGGCATCAACTTGGGACATGAACCAATCCTTAAAGATATTTTCTTGGGATTGATGCACAAATACACATTCTCCTCAACCTGAAACTCCTTAAATATCTGGTGTTGATCTGCATAAATCTTCTATTTATCCTCTGTTGCATTTAGATTCTTATTTATAACATGCATTTCGTGCTCCATGTATGCCAACATGTCTAGTCCAATAAGTACCCTGTTCACTGGATCACTCCCGATTATGGGAGTGTTACAACACCGTCCATACAATGCCTCGAAAGGACTTATCCTCAATGACTCAACCATTGTTGTATGCAAACTCAACCAATGGAAGATACTCTCATTTCTTCTTCTTGTGCATCACACACAATCTCAACATATCCTTCAAGCTCCTGTTGGCCCTCTCTGTCTTTCCATTTTTCTGTGGATGATAATATGTACTAAAGGCCAAATTTGTGACCAAGCCTACAAATAGCTCCTTCCAAAACTTGGAAGTGAACTTTGCATCCTTGTCTGACACAATCTTCTTTGTAACACCATGCAGTCTCACTATCTATATGATGAACACCTGTGCTACCTCACTTGCTGAATATGTAGTCTTTATTGGAATTAAGTGAGCTACGTTGCTCAATTTTTCAACCACGACCATAATAGAGTCATGTTGCTCACTGTCCTCAGAAGAACTATGATTAAATCCATGTAAATGACCTCCCATTTCCATTCTGTAATCGCTATATGCTACAGTAAAACACATGGATGCTTACATTTCACCTGGACCTACTAACAATCTAAACATCTAGCCATGAACTCTGCCACTTCCTTCTTTAGGTTTGACCAACTACAACTTATTTACCATCGTCAACACCTTTTTATATCTTGGATGACCCGAGTATGGCTTGGCGTGAAATTCCCTCAAGATAAGATTCTTGAGCTCACTGCAATTCAATACATAGATCTTGTATCTAAATCTCACCAAACAATCTATCGTGAGATGATAATCTGCATCCTGATCACCTATACCTATACCTATGCTCTATTGTGACTATGCATAATCTCCATGTATTTTTCATCCCGTTGTACTACCTACAAGATCCATAATCTTGTAACTCTGTCCCATAAGAGCTCATAGCTACTATATGATTTACCTATACCTTCCTGCTAAGAGCATCCATAACCCAGTTCTCCATCTCTTTGATGTATCTGATCTCGAAGTTGAACTCACTAAGGGTAGCCAACCATATAGCTTCTTTGGCATTCAAATTGGGTTGATCAAACAAATATCTCAACCCACTGTGATCGCTCATCAATGTAAACCTCTCCACATCTTCGATGCATGTATAATCGTTGCTAGCTCAAGGTCCTGGGTTGGATATTTATGCTCGTGCTCATTCAATTTTTGTGACTCATAGCACACTACCAGTCCTTCTTGTATGAGAAATCCACCAAGTCCTCTCTTTCAAGAATATGTACACAATACAAAATCCTTGTCCGAATCAAAAATATTTAGCACCGGTGCATGTGTCAACAATTGCTTAAGCTGCTCAAAACTAGCCTCACATTCTTCTGTCCATTCAAAATTCTGACCTTTCCGCTACAATGATGTGATAAGATATGCAATGCGTGAGAAGTTACTGATGAACCTCATGTAGTAGCCTGCCAATCCCATAAATGATCTCACCTCATCCACATTCTTAGGAGCTGCCCACTTCATAATAGCCCTTATCTTTTTTGGATCCACTTCTATGCGATCCTTAGAGATGACATGCCCCAAATAATGTACCTCCGTCTGAAAGAAGTTACAATTGCTAATTTTAGCATACAACTATTTCTCTCTTAGCAACCTCAACACTACTGCTAAATTCTCTACATGTTCTTCCTCATTCTTAGAATATACCAGTATGTCATCAATGAATATGATAACACAATTGTCCAGATAAGGACACACCACACTATTCATTAAACACAAAATTTAGCTGAAGCATTAGTCAAACCAAATGGAACAACAACAAACTCATAATTTTGATACCTTGTCCTGAACGCGGTCTTGAAGATATCCTCTTCCTTGATGAGTATCTCAAGTCAATCTTAGAGAACACTACTGCTCCCTTCAACTGATCAAAGAAATCATAAATCCTCGGCAAAGGGTACCTGTTCTTGATCGTTACTTTTTTCAGCTTCCTGTATTCAATGCACAATCTAAGAGTACCATATTTCTTCTTCACAAACAACATTGGTGCACCCCAAGGCGATACACTCAGCCTAATGTACCCCTTGTCCAATATTTCCTTCTGATACAACTTTAACTCAACCAACTCAGGCATGCTCATCCTGTAAGATGATTTTTTATGTTGGAGCTTCCCCTAGCATCAACTCAATAGAAAAGTATACCTTCTTGTGAGGTGGAAACTCTGTAATGTCCTCAAGAAACACATCCTAAAATTGTTGCAAAACTAGGTATCTACTTAACACATATGCATCCTCAACCTCCTTAACCTTGTTACTAGAAAAGTGTATTGTAAACTTCACACAACCTTTTCTGCAACTACGCTTAGCCTGCATAGTGGTAACCATCCTCACTGATGTAGGCTTTTTCTTCCCTTGCAAAGTCCTCTTTCCCCACTATCATCCACATACTCAATGACCTTGTCGAAGCAATCCACTTTGATTCTATGAAGGTATAGCCAATCCATACCCAAAAGTATATTATACGAACCCAATGGTAATACATTCAAATGTGTTGTTGTAGGCATACCATTTAACTTAAATGCGCAAGCTCTTACCCAATGGTGAACTCACTTATCTGTACATGTAGCCAACTATACCAACCAAGATTCTGCATGCACTTCTTTTCTCAAACCACACTTATCCACCAGGTTAGGATTAATATAAATATGTTTAGATCCAGGATCAATCAAAATAGAAACGAGTTGATTAGAAAGCTTATCGTCCATCTCAATCATTGATGCTTGATGATCCGCCTACCTGTTGTCCACAACTGCATAGGTCCAAGGAATTCTATGACCAACATCACCAACTATATGTGTCTCCTGAGCACTGTAGATCTACGGTCTACCACCACTCTGATATTTCGGACAATCCCTCTTACGATAATCCTTACCACATATCCAACACTGCAATGGTTCCCTACCACTGCCCCTAACTTGCTACACTCCTCGTCCTTTCTCACTTGTATTAAATCTCTTGTAAGGAACTGCGTTTTATTTCTCACTTGCATCTTGAGGTCTTCCTCTCTTTGGTGGCCATTTTCCTTTAGCTTTGTCATTTCTTTTCAGGTCATGCTTAGGCTCAACTTTGTGCTTCGACTGCTCATAACAATGCTTCAACTTTTGGATGGCCTCCTTCAATGATCTAGGCTCATTGAACTTAATTTGGTCTCTATATGCAACTAGAAATCCATTGTTGAATCTCTGAACCTTGACATTCTCCTCCCTGAGGTAAGGCACATATCTCAACAACTCCAAAAATCTGCTAGTATTCTCAACATATGTTATAAAACCCATCCGCAACTCATAAAAATCCTTAGCTCTGTCATCATAGTACCTCTCAGAAAAGTACTTATTATTGAAGAGCCTTTCAAATGCATGCCAAGCCAAATCCTCCTCATGTATACCTTTTACATTCTTCATGTCTTCCCACCAAATATATGCTTTACCTTTGAGACTGAAAGTGGCTATCTTTGCTTTCATATTTTCTGAATAATCTTGCAACTAGAAGAATTTCTTCATACCCAAAAACCATGCTTTTGCATCCTGTGATTTCTTCATCTCTCCATCAAAGGTAGGTGTATTTTCTTTCTTAAACTCATCCGGCAAGTATCCCCTATCACTCCTCCTGTAAGGATGATAACGATGATGTTCATGATGCCTATCAGAACCAGAACTGGAATGGTACCTGTATCGATCACCTCTCCTATTTGGAGTATCCAACAACCTGCAATCTTGGATCGTGTTAGATATATCTGACCTGTGCCTACTAGGAGACCTACTACCATATTCCCCATTAGTTATGTCCTCATGCCCATCGCTGATCCGGAGTGGTCCTTGTCACTGCAAATCTGACAAACATTGAATCACTATCACATTCACCTTTGCTTGTTTCTCTTGTGCCTACGTGATTTTGTCATTGTCTACTTTGCAATTCCTTATTTCTTCCTTTAGGCTTCTCAATGTGTTTTCTAGGTCAGAAGAGTTCCCCACACCACACTGCCCATCTAATGCATAGGGAGATTCTATGTAGTCTACCACCTTACTAGCCATCTGATCTCTTTCCTACAAGGCATAATATGTCAGCTAAACCAAATCACAAAAAATTAACACACCTTAGCATAATTCGAGGAGGATACCTTGTCTGCAAGATCATCAAATCAACGTGGCTTGTGCCTGCTAGGAGACCTACTGCCATATTCCTCATTAGTTATGTCCTCATGTCCATGGCTGATCCAAAGTGGTCCTTGTCGCTACAAATCTGACAAACACTAAAGTCACTATTGCATTCACCCCTGCTTGTTTCTCTTGTGCCTACATGATTTTGTCATTGTCTATTTTGCAATTCCTTATTTCTTCCTTCAGGCTTCTCAATGTGTCTACCAGGTCATAAGAGTTCCCTGCACCACATTTCCCATTTGATGCATAGGGAGATTCTATGTATTCTACCACCTTGTTAGCCATATGATCTCTTTCCTACAATGCATAATATGTTAGTTAAACCAAATCACAATAAACCAACGTACCTTAGCATAATTCGGGGAGGATACCTTGTCTGCAATATCATCAAATAAGCATGATACATGTATAGCATAATCATAACAACATATAGACATATATCAAAGAAGTGTATTAACACATAAACATCATTATAGCTAGGGTCTAATCATAAATGCGAGGCCATATCAACAATGCATGTTGTGACCTCATGCATGACAACAATCATTACTCCATTGCACACATTTCCACATGCAACTATCAACATGCATAAGAAATTCCTAATCAACTACACATACGTATGAATGCATGCAATCAAGCATAAGTGATCAATTCTTTTAATCAACCTACAAGACTAATACATGTAATCAAAACATTCAAGAATGCACCTAACATACAAGGATTTAGTTAAGCGACATATAATCCACATGTAAGCGACATATAACCATATGCAACCAGTCATAAAATTCGGAGGATGCATCCCCCAAAATCACATCAAGCTCCTCATGAAAACCTTACTACAGTCATGATCAAAAGGATGCAATGCAATAAGCACATGAAATGCAAGTGTAAGAGACACACATGCAACTGGCATGCATGCATGACTAAGCACCTTCACCCAAGGAGACCGCAACCACACTTTGATACCAATCTATCACAGCCCCTCCTCCCAAGTCCACCCAAGTAACCAATCAGTTGGGAAAACATGTGGTGAGAGTGGTTACTATAAGGTATTCAATCTCCTTCGTGACCTTAAGGAAATGGAATCGACGAAACTCATCAAACAAACCCATCAACATCAACAATTACACCCCCGTTTTACACAGTACTTTTTCACACCTCTTGCACTTCCTTGTGACATACCCTGAAGTGCCTAAAACATGATCATTATACAGTATACTCATCCATGTATATAGCTTAGATCCCTCCTTTAAATTTTCTTGGAAAATATCTAGAGCTTTCCCTAAAGAAATGGCTCACGAAACCCTAAAATGAGAGTCATCGCCCTTATGAAGCTCAAAACCACAATGATCGCCTGTTGCACCTTGTTAAGCCAGCGATGGCATCACTATATTCTCTCTCATACTCACGATGTTCTCAAAAAGGAAATTTTCCCAAAGAGGATGAGAAGCTTCGTGATCTAGAAGCTTCCAGAACGGCGAGCTGGAGGTGGTTTCGCATAGATGAGGTCGAATCCTCCTAATTTGACCTCTTGGTCTCATCACTATGAGCTACCGCATTAAGATGTGGGCCTATTCCTATCTTTGGAGGAGGCCTAAATCCCTCTCCCAGCCTATAAATTCCCCTCTACCATTCCCAAATGGTTGATCTATGTCCATTTGCACCCCTATGATGAGCTTGTGCTTAAAGGATATTCAATAGACTTGGAGAAGGAGTGTGGAGAGTTTCTTGGCTTGGACTTGGATTACCACTCAAGGAGAACCTTTCAACATCAAGGCTATGGTTGTAAGCTTCCCCTTTATTTTTTAAATAATAATACAATTGTTTGTTCATCTTCCCAAAATATATATGTTCATGTATGTATTGGTTTGGCATCCCTTGATCGACTAAACAGGTTATTATTGGATTTGCTATTGGTTTTGGTATGCTTTGTTGTCTCTTGGTCACTTGTGCAAGTACATAAGAGCTGTAAGAAGAAGGAACATGTCTGTGACACAAGCGGTTCGTGGATCTCAATGAAGGAAATCAGATTAGCATCAGAGAAAGGTAGGCTATCTCTCTTGTTATAATTTCCAATTATAATCTAGGAAGATCTCTAGTTGATTATCCCTTCAGTTGCTAGACCCACTCATTGGGCTTGAGGGATCATCTCTGTCCGCGGAGAGGATTAACCTTGTCAAAAAAATGGCGACTACTTTGGGGAGCCTATGACCCTTTCCTTCCTTTCCTTCACCTTGTATTTTGACGAGTTTTATCAACCATTGATTTTTAGACTTCATTTCTTGTTTGTAGTCAGTGTCATTGTCTGATAGATGCCTGAATATTGTTAACTTGAGTTGTTTTTGAAAATTTTGGGAATTTTTTTTTCTCGACCATCACGGATTTGAGTCTTTCATTTGCGATGATATTGTGGGTTCTTTAGTTACAGTAGTGATGATCGCTACGTTACTCCTGACAGGTGTGATGATTGCAGAAAATTAAGAAATTTACGGTTTTATCTTTTATTTTTAGTTCTAATTGTCTTCTCCCTGTGATTTACCAATGTGTTCTTCATTGACTCTCTCATTGTCTGATTGCAATTATCTTTTAACTTGGCTTGAGTTTCCTTGAAGTTTGATTAGCCTTTTAGGTTTCTAGGTCTTCTAGGTCAACCTTCGTACACTCATTGGTCTTCCCATTTGTTACAAGTCTATTTGGGCACATCACTCTCGATGATCAAATCAATGTAAACAAGGTCTATCAAACTCTAATTTAGTTGCTACATGCCCTAGACATGCCACCTGGTTGAGTGCTTTCATCCATGAGAGTTTCCTAACTTCAAACCCTGCTAAAGTGCTTCCTTGGGTCACTAGTGCACCCATGGTCAGGGGTAAGTGTTCTGCAGAGCAGGTAGCCCCATTCAAGGCTGCGTTTTAGAGAACCTAAGCCCACTCGAGCCTGCACTGGGAGAAAATCCTTGAAATATTCATTGGATCCTGAGTATATTCCTCCTTTCCAAAGCCTTCTAGAAGGAACCCAACTCCTATCCTATTAAGATGAGCTCAACCTACGATAGCCTTGGATCATCTAATCCTCTATACTCTCATCCCTTTGAACATGGAAACTAATCATCCAATTATGGAAAACCATTCAATGCCATATTAATGACAAAACCACTTGCATTCATCTATAAATTGGCTTCCCATCATAGAACCAAAGAGGTTGGATATTATAGAGAAATATTGTTGGCTTAGAGACTTGAAATCATTTTCAAAGTAATGTTATGTTGTTGGATTGATGTTTCTATTGGTGTGATGAGGGATTGGACTAAGTTGGATGAGTGACACGAGATTGAACCACATTGGTTGTAACTTCTCCTTCTATCAATCAATAAAGTTGTATGTTCCTTTTCCGATACTTTTGTCTATATCTATGATGAATGTATGTTCAAATGTTGTCGATTCCATTTGTTTACAATAAATATATCATATGCTTTGATTGTTTTCTTCTTCTGTTTATGTTGGCAGGTACCAATTGAGTGAATTCATTTTGAGCGGGAGAGATGGGAGAAACTCAAAGGAGATCAAAGGAAGCGAAGGATCATAAGTAGGTTCTTTTATCTTATCTGTTTATTGTAGGAAAAGGATAAAAATATTTACTTCAGTTGTTCTAAGTGTAACTACCCACTTAGGAAAGATATACTTATCCGTAGGTATAAATTCTGTATAGCAATTTGATGACCATACTGGGGAATGACCATCATTCCTGGTAGTTATCCCTTGTCTTAGCAGCACTAGTAGACTTTGCTTGAGTTCATTTACCTATATTCAGTCATTTTGAAGCTTGTTTGGTCAAAATGTGTGCTTATTTGTGTGCTGATAGTGCTCTCTGGAATCAACGTACTGTTGTTCTTGACACAGTGTGCTGCAGAGCAGCCTTAGCCTAGAGACAGTGCTCTACAACACACTGTCTCCCACTCATGGTTGCACTAGTCCCTGTCAAGCCAAAACCCCATCTTTTTGCTTGATTGTTTCCAAACTGTTTCACATCTTGTTTGCTGAATGGTCAATGTTTCTCTGTCCCTGAAGTCCAAATTAGTATTTCTTTTCCATGCCCACTTTGGCTTTGTTTGTTCAATGTTTCTTGATGTTTTCTTTATCATTGTCAAATCAATCCCAAAGTTAGCTTACATTGATTAATCTTTATTTTTTTGAAAAAGAATTGTTGTAAAGTCTTCATGTCTTTGAAAAAGAAACTGTCGTAAAGTCTTCATTTCTTGTGAAAAGCATTGATTGATCGTTTGTGCATTTAGTTTATTTATTTTCATCTAAACATTAAAGGAATGAAAAGAAAAACATTCATAATGCATTTAGAAGTTTGTGTGTGCTTGTAGGAATGGTATAGAGAAAGTTGCATTAGATGTGCTCTATGCTCTTTGTTTAAAGATTTTGATTGCTCTATCCCTTTTAGTTACGATTTTCATTGTTTAAATGAAATGAAAAGAATGTTTCCCATCTTAGTTTCATTCTAGGAGTTTCAGAAACATCATGTGGTGAACCTAAAAGGCAAACTTTTAAACAATATCAACTAAAATTTATCTCAATTAACCTTATGGAGAATTGTAACTTAACGCATAACATTTAGAGGTCTAGACTAGAGATGTGTTCCGGGGTCGTTAAACATAGCAGTTGTCGCTAATGGTCTACGATACATTCCGAGTTTGATACCTCATTCCACATACGTAAGTATATCGTAGCTCGTCCACGTACTTTCGGGTATATCGGGCGGTGTTATAGTACGAAAAGTATAAGGGAATATTCTCACTATGCGGTTTTGAATTAGAAAACGCTAACACGGATTGGGCCTCCACATACTTTTGGGTATATTTGGGAGGACTACATTAGGTTTTTATCCATCCATAGGTAACCAAGTCGGTCGCCTTATATACTCTGATACACCGAAAACAACATTCAGGGAGATTACCTGCACGTATGTTAAGTCCTTGGCTCCTCTGAAGTGGTATATTGCAGTTCACAGTTACTTGTTAATTTTTTGCCCTAGATTACCCTCTTTTCATTTATTTCTTTTTATAATAAAATCAATCAACAATTGTGGAAGAAAATCAACCTTTACCCCATCGTTTGCATAGGACATCGAGTAAACCACCTTTATCGCTTGAAGCTACACCTAGACAGCGAAAGCGGTCTCGTTTAACTGAGTCCAATACATCACAAGCTTCTGGTTCTTCATCTGATTTACCAGAGTCACCTATATCGATATGTACTGTGATTCCGATTACTCCTACTATTACTGGTTTATCTGCTACTGAAGTGGAACCTTTATAATTACTTGAGGACACTAAAAGTGAACTTAGTGAAATGGTAACTGAAGTTGTCCAACAAGAAGTTGATCCTCAACCAGAAGTTGTTCAATAAATTCATCCTGAACCCGTTGTTCTTTTACCAAAACACTTGGATCCCGATGTTGTTCCTTTACTAGAAGAGGATCGACAGGTTTATCCTCAGACATCTATAACTGTTGAGACTTCTCCTTTATTGCACAGTCAAACAACAAAAATTTATTATGGGCCTGACGATGAAATCGTTCCACCTAGTTTGATTGCTATTGAAGAGGAATTTGAAGAAGAAACTTCACCTGGAACTCCAACTCATTTTGGTCCAAGGCTTTATCTTTATCCTTCTTTTGATCAGTTAACTTATATTGATCCTATTGATCATGTTTACTTTCAAACTCCTGTAGATTCACTAGGACATTTATTGGGTCATTTACCTATGGCTGAAACAACATCCCAGGTTGTATCATTTGTTACAGCTACAACAACATCTACTATTGCTACTTCTTCGATGTTTACCACAACACCTGAGTCACATCTGTATGGTGGTCCATCCATCCCACTGGGTTACCAATCATTATCTGGAACTCACTCTGGTGTTTCTTCTAGTCCATGGTCTTCACCCATGTCGTCCATAGGAATTTTACCTGGTTCTTCACTTACGGATACTAAAAAGTTTGATCCATCAAGTCAATATCATGTTGGTCCATCTGGTTACTGTCCAATGTATCCACTTAACACTGGATTACCTCCATATGGAGAACAATATGCCCAATCTACTTATTCTCCATACTCTGGGGGGCCACCATATGGTAGTATACCGTCATATTTAGGTCCAAATTATTCTAGAATGATGTTTGTCAATGGCAGCCTACAATGCCTATTCAACCAAGGCTTGTGTATTCATCACAGGCAATAAAACTTGTTTCATCCATACCTACTATGCATATTGTTATGACTTTACCACAATCGCAAGCTCAGTTGATTGTATCTCAACCTTTGCAAGATGATCCTTCAACCTCTTAGCCTCAAGTTTCAGGTCTATAGACTCAGTCTTCACTGGCCATTTTACAACAACCATTTGTATCTGAAATCCGACAACCTTAGGCTAGTTTACCATTAATTGGGATGACTTAGACTTATACTGGTCCAATTTATCCACAACCTGGTCAAACTTATACTGGTGGGAAACAACCATTGTATCAACAACCGTGGCAGCCACAATACCAACAACAACAATTCCAATAGTACCAAACTTATCCTAGACTTGGTCAACAAACCTATGCTAGGTTTGGTCAATAGCAAGCTTACCCAGGTTCTAGTCAACAAACCTATGCTAGTTTTGGTCAATAGCAAATTTATCCTGCTTCCCAACAACAACCTTATACTAGATATGCTCAACAAACCTACCCCTATCAAGGTTACCAACAACAGATTCCTTATGCTGGTATGTAAAGGCCTATTGCCCAAGCAATTCCATCTTACCCTGGTTATGCTCAACCCGACCTAAACCGACAATTGCCTTTTGTTGCAACACTTGAATTACCATATTTAAATCGGCTTACCAATGATCCCATTCTTTATTCAGCTTGGTGGCCAATGATTCCACACAAATTGCCTTATGATATTCCTAAGTTCAATGGAAACCCTAGAGAAAATCTGTCCAATCACATTATGAATTTTCATTTATGGTATTTATCCAACTCCCTAAATGATGATTCAGTAAGACTACGTCTTTTCCAGTGAATGCTCATTGGTCTGGTTGCAAATTGGTATATTGAATTACCACGAGCTTCATTTGACAACTTCACAACCTTAGCCACTACATTTTTAACCTATTTCCAGTTACCCATCAGATATGAAACTGGAACGGAATTGTTGACCAACTTTAAACAGACCACTACTTTCACATTTCTGATCATATTCATGAGTGGTGTCGTCATCGTCGAATGGTCAAACTTTTGTCCCTGATCAGCTTTTAGCCGAGTGGTTTATTAAATCCTTGTTGCCATCTATCACCAAGGATGTGGCTAAAGGAGGAGTTGTTACTGAAGAGCAAGTAATTGCTCGTTCCCAATACTTAGACTTGATTTACACCCAGTCTGGCATGGTCTATGATAAGATTCCAAATGCACCTAGATCAAATTTTACTGTTCCACCACCTCCATCCAGTAAGGACTCTCATGCCAGTGACGATGTGATAGGTTCTTCAAGCACTCAAACAACAAGTAGACCATCTAGTCAAACACTTACTATTTCAAATCAAACCTCTAATACACCTGATAATACACTTGCTTCCAAAATAAATTCTTTGTCATTTGACAAAGGTAAAAATGAAAAGCAACCTGGAAGCAAGAAAAAGGGGAAACCAAAAAGAAACAAAATTCTCCCCCTCAAGAGAAATCATCGGATTCCTCTTCTCCGGCTAGGAAACCTCATTACCCATGTTTAATTTGTAATGAGGATCACTTTACGCGAGACTGTCCTTACTACTCTGAAGTCTCAAAACTTCTTAAGACTTCTAGTACATTCATTGTGTTGACAGACCCTTTTCCAAACCCAGAGACTCATTTGGTTGCTACAAATCATGCTTCCACTTCACAAGTGCTTATGCTATCCACCACTAAGCCTAAGACTGATGTTTTAATGACTACACGAAGTAAAGATTACGGTAATCCACCATTGTCATCGAATAAACAGGCTATAGATCAACCCAATACTTCGACTTCAACTTCGTCTGACTCCATTCCACCACCCATTGCACTAGAATTTAACAATAAAACCACCTAAGTGAGTTTTTCATAAATCTACAATCAACCCTCGAGCTCGAGCAGTGCAAAATTATAACATAGTAGAAGATTTGGCTCAATCACCTTCTGCTATGTCGACGCTTTAGGTGCTTCAAAATTGTCCCTCCCAAAAGAATGCTTTATTTTCAGCAATTAGTGGAATTGATCCAACAGATTCCAATCTCGTAGTTTTTAACCATGCAGGTTATACGCCACAATTACCAGTGAAGTTAGCATTCTTGATCCAAGTAAATTCTTTGAATCACCTCATTCACTGAACCATTGTTGATGAAGGGTCATCTACTTGTATCATGTCAATGAATTGCTGGAAAACACTTAGCTCACCACCTTTGTCATGATCACCTACAACGTTAAAAGCTTTTGACGGTCGCACTTATACACCTTGTGGAATTTTAAGTAACCTGCAGATAGAACTAGGGGGGAAAATGTAACTATTGAATTTGAGGTCATTGACAGACCCCTTGACTACAATATTTTACTAGGAATATTGTGGGTTTACGCTGTGGTTGTTGTGGTTTCGATATACTTTCATATGATCGCTTTCCCTCATAAAGGCGGAATCAAAGTAATTGATCAAATTGCCTTCTTCACCTCTAGTTCACAGGCAACTGGAAGTGTTCCATTAATTCATAGACCTCCACTATCTCTTCATAACATTAGAGCAGGTCTCTTCAAAGATTCTTCCCTAATGGGCACCTTTTCACTACCATCACCATCACAAACGTTGAAAGTTGCAAAAGTTGAGACTTGTAACATGATATCTTCCACTTCATCTGACTCATGGAAGATTTCCAATAATTCCAAAGTTGATATGCGTAATGAAACCATGTCGCTAAGCCCAATTGATCTCACATAGCAATCAATATTTTTGGCTTGCGTAACAAATCCAAATCCATCATCACCGATTGTATGGGTTGATCGTTCATTAGAATATGGTACTTCTTCTGATCCTTTTTCGTGTACATTTTCTACTAATGAAGGAATCATCCAATCAATTATGATAGAAGAAGAACCATGGGTAGATTATCACCATCAATCCCATTTGTTATGCTCTTATACCAATAGGTGTCATATTTCATGATTGACTTGATGGGCTATGTAATATGTTCATGCCTTTAATTGTTGCAAAGGTTTTCCATATTGTAAAAAAATAAAAATTAAAATTAAAAAATGTAAAGAGGGTATACCCTAAAAGAAAAATCAAAGGGTGAAAAGAATAAAATGGTCAAAAAAGTGAAAGAAAATAAACCCCACCAAAAGAAAGACCAAGGAAAGTGTGCAAATCTAAATGCCACTACTTTTTACTCTTATGTAATAAACAAATTGTGTGCAACTTGTAACTTATGCCACAATTGATGAACAGTCAAACAGCTTAAGCTTGACTAGTTCATATTTTCAATTTTATGTTTTAGAGATAGAGAATAAAATCTGACCAAATTGTTTAATTTTGGAAGATAAGTAGATAGGTAGAGTGAATAAAAGGAGCTCAACAGTTTAATCTAAGCCCTTGGATGTAATAAGGTTAGACTTAGATAGATATTTGCATGTAAAAGAAAAGAAAGTGTGATAAGGGTTTGCCAGTCTAAGTGCACCCTAATAAAGAAGAAAAAATGTCAGGTTAAAGTAGGTAGGGTAGGTAGATGATGTTGCAGAATTACATGTGATGGATAATGTCTCTAAAGGTGTTAATTTTCACTTTCATCACAAGTGCAAGGTAGACATTACACTTGGTGCATTTCAAGTAAAACAAAGTCAAATAATTAACTCCCTTCTCATTTTTCCCTAAAAGATTTTACTAATTCCCCCCTAAAGTTCTAAGGTCTTTGAAAATTAGAGGGGCTCAGAGCATTTCTCTGACTTCTGAAGGGACTGGACCCTCGGCCCAATAATTTAAAAGCCTAAATACTTAGAATCATCATTCATTCACTCTCATAAGTCTTTTCCTAAGTAAAATCCTATTTTACTTAGGAAAAATATATAATTTCACATAAAAAACCCTTTTTTCCACTTAAGCCTAAGTTAAAAACACAATCCTAATGTTTTACTTAGTGCTTTTTACATTTCATTTCATATTAACTATTAACCTTTGTATTATGTAAATCCCACATTATTTCACCCTTTCCCGTATTATTTAAATATATTAAAATCCCCAAATTGTTATATATCCTGCCCCTTTGGTTAATTATAACCATAAACATGTTTAAATAGGATTAACTAGTTAACCTGTAACTAGTTAAGAGCCTAATCCCCTTGCTGCTTTAATTGGGATTAATTAACCCTCACAGTTAATTAAGAACCCTTCCCAACCAATCATATCACTCCCGATATGATTAAATAGTTTTTAATTGGGTCAGGCTCGCTCATGTTAAACCCCGCCGTATTGCGCCTCTCGTCAGCCGTCCGATCGCACCTCCATCATCCAACGGTCCTTAACAATATCGCGCATGAAAAAGGTGGTTTCCACATAGTACCCTACCACGTGTTGCAAAACCTATGGAATTGCTTTCTCCTGGCCAAAACCTTCCCATCTCCAAAAGCGGTGCGATCCCATACCACTTACCGCCCTCCGCATGCGACAAAACGTCCTTTCCTGCTTATGTCATCCGCCTGAATAATAAAACTCCCGCCACCTTTGACTTTGTTAATAAAACCAACAAAGTCTCATTTTCTCTGTTATTCTGTACTGCAACCCGTGCTCCCATGCAAACAACGTCTAGGTCAACTATCAAAGCTTTCCAACCGCCACCCTGCCAAGAAAAGTGCAACTGACACAGCCAGGACCTGTTAGTCACCATCAACACCTGTTATTACTCTGTTCATTCCCTAAATACATGTATTTATCGAATTTCTGCCGAAACCCTACAAGTTTCGTTTTACAGTATAAAATCCACAGAGAAAGGCAAAATTCATTGCAAATTCAGTCTCTATTTTGTCAATATAAGTTCCCAAATCAGTTAATTCGCCCATTTTTCACCAAAAACCCAAATTACTTTCTGAATCCATAGGAACCAGAGATGGAAACCCTGTAGCTCTTTCTGTTACACCCATAAATGCCCCTCATAAAGACTTAGACTATCTGCCTCTTGCAGATAAAGACTTTCAGATAAGGGACTTATCCATTGACATAAACCACTTGAAAGTCTTTTGCCAAGTCAGAAACCAATACCTAAATGGCTTAGATATCCTGGGACTGTGGGAATCAAATCTTCCTAGGTATTTTCTCCCCTCAGTCCATATTTTCCCTGATCTGATTCATCAATGCCAGGCAAACTACAACCCTAACCTCAGAGCTATTATGTCCCCAAGTCAAACATTCCTTTTCTCCATAATAGCTACATCCATTAATGAAATGTTGCAATTTTCCCCTACACAAGCTCTCACTGCTCTTTCTATGGGATATTTACTTGATAAATCTACCCAATTGTCTCAGTCAGAACCAACTTGCATCTGTCAGATTTTCATGGAACCTAAACACCAGCCTAAAGGCCCACCTCCCTATCTGCAAACTTTCTTCACAGACATAGGAAAACTCATTGTTGATATGATATCCTTAATCATGGGATTCAACTCCAGTGAGTATGTTGATGATGTAACCCTAGTGTTGTTGTCAATTTTTACTCCTGGACAGCCCCCTGCTGCTATGTATGATTATGCCTCCTATATTTCCAATAAAAATCATGACCAATTCCTGAGACTGGACAATGAAGGAGTCTTTAAATACACCACTTTCATTTATCATCTTATGTTGTATTATCAGTTAGAGAACTTCCCTTTCCCTATGAGGAAACTTGATAAGAAAGGCAATCCAAGGTCTGTTACCTTTTGGAGTTCCATCTTCCATGCATCCTATGAATCCCCTTACTCATACAATGAGTTCATTGACCAATTTTTTCATCCCACAACCACTTTATTAACAGGGGTTTCCCCTCCTATAATCAATGGTGACATCAAGAAAATCCTACAGCTCTCCAAGAAATACAGAGTAGGTGATTGGTACCTATACAAAAACCATACAGAGATCTGGATATATGGATGTGAGCTCTGCCCTTTCAAGTTACCCAAATATGTTCCAATGAGACTATTTGCATTGGAGTATTTCAGACAAATGATACATATAGACATGGTTCATTTTTGCAAAGCCAAAAAGAAATCTCAACTCAGAATAAAAAATCAATTAGGCCCTTTTGTCTGCAATGATAGGGAAGCATGGAAAGAAGCAGAGATAATTCTAGAAGATCGTCTTAAGTTGCACAAAAGTTTTGGTTGGAGGCCATATGACCCTAATAGTTTCATCTGTGATAGGATAATGAAAAACAAGTTGTCACCATACATTCACCATAGGATTCCAGAGATTGAACAATTTGCAAATATAGATGAATGGAGGGAGGGACCCTAGTAGAACATGATATTGAACAGGTCAATATTGAGAATGCTATGATAGATCTTGATAAAACGCTTGACTTGTATTCTTTTGGGCAGGTACCATTTGAGTTATCTAAAAGATTAAGAATTGGTGCCTCCAGTGTTGGAACCTCTCAGCATCCTCCACAGGAAACAAGCACACCAGCCACAGGAACATTAAAGGGCAAGGAATTAGAGACCAGCTTTCAAACCACAGAATAGTCTACAATGTCTAAATAGCCTAAAACTTCCAAAGAAGAGACTCAAATACATACTCCTCCAACTCAGATCAATATGGGAGATCCTCCAGTTCTGCAAACTCCTCTAAATGAGGAAAGAAACAAAAAGAGAGACAGAGAAACAACTACCCCTGCCAGTGAACCTTCAAGACAACCTAGAAAAAAAAGACAAAGACTAAATCCCCTTTTATAGGAGGAATTTGTTGAAGAAACTATAGATAGTCAGAGGGAAGAAAGAGTATAGAGCCAACAAACTTTTACAGTAGGAGGAACATCCACTGGCTCACAAAGACAGGAGCTAGAAAGACAACAAAGTGCAGAGATATCTTCTTTCAGGCCACTAGGGATAGATGCCTCAGATATCAAGAAAACATTTACAGAAATAAAGGCCAGGAATGATCCATTAATACTTCAGGTTTATAACCCATATTTGAAGATCGCTCCCATAAATCAACAGAGATTGGCGTCAACCTATGACATCAAAGAAGGCAAGATGATAATGAGATATTTCAAGCCAAAGGTGCAGCAGCCTAAATCAGCAGCAGATTATCTCAGAACAAATTTCGAAGTCATGGCAAAGGATATTCATCCTTTGGATCAGATTGAGTTGCATAAACAAACTGGAGAAATGATTTATTCAACCTTGACTCGTAAGGCAATGATGGCCCAAAGGTTGCAAAATTCTTTGGATAACACTATTGCTCAACTACACTTGTTGAAAGCCTCCTCTCAGGCAAAAGATAACAGAATAAAGTCCTTAGAAGAAATAATTATTGGATTATGCCATGATCCCAAAGATGTAAATGCTACAGAAGCCTTGATCAAAAAGAAAGCTGGAGATATTTCTGCCCTAAGAAAACAACTAAAACTGCCACCTTCCAGGCATCCACAGACTGTTGAGATCATAAAGCAAAAATCTCAAGAAGAGATGGTGGATTTGCTCTTAAAGCTTAATGAATGACTAAATGAGACTGAGCAAGAACTTGAGAAAGCATTGAAGGACAAGCAGGGAGAGTCGACCTCTCAGCCTCCCAATGTGATACCAGTAGTCTCAACTATAGTCCCATCAACTCTTGGAGCAGCATTGGCAACAAATATTCCAGCAGTCATAGCAAAGGTGGTTACAGGTACAACAACAACAGGAAGAGTAGGAGTAGCACAGGGAAGCATTGCTAATTTAAGCACAAAGGAGCTAATAAAATCAATGGAGGACCTAAAACTACAAGTTTCAGAGCTAAATAAGGTAAAAGAGCAATATGCCAACTTAAAACAAAGATATGATCTCTCAAAAATAAATGCTGCAGAAAAGAAAAGAGAGATTAAATTGTTAGAAAACAAAGTGAAATCATTGGAAAAATATCTTACTTTTGACAAGCCTTTGTCAGAAATCAAGAAAAGTCTTTGGGCCAACATCATTCAATCAATAAATGATGCTTGGCCATCAATCCAAATAATTTTTGAGCAAATTGATTTAGTGAAACTAGTTCAAGAAGAAATTCAAAAGACAAGGGCAGAATTAGGAAATATGCCTGAGGAAGTCAACAGGTTCATACAGTTTTTGAATACCAGGAATAAGTACTAGCTTGAAGAGCTAGGCATTCAGGATAGAACAGATACAATTTTTGAAATCAAAAGGGTCTTTACTAAAAGAAATCTGATGCAGAACTTAGAAAGAAGGTTCCATGACATGCAGGAATAAATTAATGCCTTCATGAAGATATTTGCTATTTTGCAGGGTAAAGGGTTGCCAAGTCCTTTGGTTATTCATGATAAACTAATGAGTCATAAAGACTATGTGGAGAAATTGAATAAGTATGCAGGCAACCAAGCAGGATCATCAACAAGTGCATCAAGAACAAAAGCATTGCCTACAGGCAGAGTTCTCTAAGACAGTCTGGAGAAATTGTTTTACGTCGAGCATGAGATAAAACACTTGTTTCCAAATCATCCTACCTTTTTCAGGTACACAGAAACTGATGAGACCCTGAGAAAACTTCAGAAAAATAGATTTCCAGAAGCAAAATGGTGGGAAGAAATATTAGAAATTTTGTAAAATTATCCTTGGTAAAATGTAAATTTTGATTATTTACTGCAGTAAGTAATGGTAAAGAAGATGAATAGAGATCAAACAGGTCGAAGTGTATCAGAACAGGTAAAGAGTATCAGTGAAAACGGGGCAGCCAACACAGAGTTACTAAAGAAGACAACAACAAGCCAAATCATAGGGCTTGCCTCCAACACACTCACAAGAATAGGAACAGCACAACATCAGTTTACCTTTTCTCCTATCTTCAAGACCATTTGTCTCTATTTTCTTGTAACTTATTCATAGTTATCCTAGACTATTTCTCACTCTGTTATGAGATATTTTTTGCAAAATTTTTGTATAAATACTCCCTCAATTGGAGTATTGAGGGATTCTTAGACATTGTTGTAATACTGATTATTTTGGAATAAAGTGTTGTTGGACCAACTTTTGTATGGCTTATTAGATAAAGAATTGATGCAAAGGACCTTTCACAGATTTCTTGAGTCAAACAACGAATCAATAAGTCCTCTATACCTTATGTTTTAAAGTTTTCCTTGTTTCTTATATCATCTATGTTTCATATCTGAATGATAAATGAAAAAGAGTAATTTGGAAAATGTTTGATTAAAATCTGTTTTCAATCGTTATTATTCTCAATGTTTTCTTCTGAACTAGCATAAATAGTGAAATCTTAATTGCTCCTTTTTTCTGGTTCATTCATTTTGATTATTTAGTAATGAATACTTAACTTCTCTTTATTAATAATTATTCAAGTTCCCTCTTTCGAATAGGTTGAAGGATTCTTAACTGCCCTTCACCCATTTTGAGTTCATTCCGTCTATTTTAAGTCTTGATTTGTTCCCTATTTGATTACCTTTCCCTATGAAACCATCCCTTGTTAAGAAACCAATTCCAGTTAAGCCATATTCTTTGACTCCACTAGCCCAATGGCTTAAACTACTCAGTTCTACCCCTCTGCTATTGAATTTCACCACCCAAACTCAATCAAAACTCCTAAAACTCCATAACTAGCCTAAAATATTTCGAAACAAAGCTAAAACTTAAAGAGAGAGCCCTCTCTGGGTATAGATTGGCTAGATTATGTACCTAAAAGTTGGTTTGTGGTTACCTCGGACCCCTTTCCTCTTCCCAACAACTTCAAGGAAAATCTGAGTGATAACATAGTGGTGACTCCGCTGGGGACCTGAATAATTTGTTTGTTACTGTTGTTTACTTTATAAGCTACAGATGGAGCCTAAAGTTAGCCAGGTAGCCTTTGAACTTCTCTTTCTTTGCAATTGCATAAGTAAATGAATGATGTTTCAGTTTATCTCCGATCTAGTTTATGGATTGAACATCTGGTTTCAAATACTTGACCAGTTCCTCTTGTCAAATAAGTCTTTAAGAAAGTTCAAATCCCATACCTAAATCCTCTTAAATAAATTGTAGAAGTTACATTGTCAAACCCATTTAGAGAAAAAACAAAAATATACCTAGAAAACTAGCTTCAGAAAGGACTCATTACACCAGAGATAATCCTGATCCATCCACCACCTGTGTTTGAAAACCCTAATCTGATCCCCAAAATTCTTAGGAGACAGGAAAGCCAAGAAAGTTCTGCTAGTTCTCGGCCTCTATACAGATCAAGATCCTGTCCTGTGAAGTGGATCTACCTTGAGGATGAACCCTTTGATGAGTATTTTGAGACCTCTTTATTTGTAACCTTTTCTGACTCTGGGTTAGCCTGCACGGTCCATGACCCAGTATATATTGAAGATTTACAACTTGAAGTTGTCACTTCACATCTTGATAGACATTTGCAGAACTCCATACAATCTGAGCTTACCTCTGAAGGAACACCAAACCTTTCTGTGATCACTACAGCCTCTCCAAGTTCATCATCAGTACCTCAGACATCTCAACCTCAAGCCACCCCTTCCACCCCTCCATCCACCACTCCAAGACCAACCCCAACTGTTGTTTCAACACTATCTACTGCAATGGCAAACATATATACTCCTCTGGTATTACCAGCCAATCCAGGGGCTATGCCCCAAGACTATCAAAGTAAAATCACTCCTTTCGATGGCTCTGGTACTTACACTGCACAACAACATACCAAAAAGATGACTGATTACTTTGAGATATATGAAATAGATACAGATGATGTCAGAATGAGAATATTTGTTCAAAGTCTGACTGGAGAAGTTAGAACCTGGTTTAGAGCCCTCCCTACAAACAATATCAATGACCTAGAAGCTCTTTATAGAACATTCTTAAATAGATGGGAAAAGAAGAAATATCCTCTCCAAATCTTATCAGAATAGGAAAACCTGAAGAGAGGAACACAAGAAATTGTGCAAGATTACTACACTAGGTTCAATAATGTTTACAATGCTATCTCTCAAAACCTCAGACCTCCTCCAGATTTGGCATTGATTAAATTGCCTGATGGATTTGATTCTGATATGGCATACTAGCCTAGGGAAAGAGCTCCTCGGACTTTAGAAGATATGCAAAGTATAGTTGTCAGTGTTGAAGCCAACCTGATATCTAAACGAGCTAAAGCCAGAAGTGAAAGGAGGATACCATTAAAGGAATAGATAGGCTAGGAGATAGAGTAGAAACAATTGAAAGGAAATCCCCTTGGGATGTTCAACCAAGTAATATTGGGAGAAATCCAAATTTCAGGAAAAACCAAAACCAGAACACTGGAAAGAATGGCCCTAACCAAAACATTAGGCCCCCATTCTAGGAAAATTATGTTGAAGCCTCAACTTCTGATGAACCATCAGAAGATACTCAAATAAATTTGATGGGACTCAACAATGAACAACAAGTTTTCTTGACCCAAGAGGATCAAGAAGCTCACATTCTTAAACAATTCCAAACTTAGTCAGGTGAATCATTTGACTTCAGGGAGGGATATGATACAACCATTTATGAAGTCCACAAGCAATATAATCTGAGGAGAAGAAGAATTGATGTCCCTGAAACCAACAAACAGAAAGCTACAAAACAACCCAACAAAGGTAAGACCAATACCACCCCTGTACATATTCTTTCTAGAACAGATCCTAATCCAGCTAACCCAATTATTGAAGATGTATCTGATAATCAACCAAATAACAGACAACTCTCCACTTCTCTTCCTTCCAAAGGAAACATGGAAGAACCTCCAGAAGTTGATTTGGAAACAACTTCAGCCCATAACTGCACTCCTTAAAAGGAGAAAATCATAGAAAATACAGAAGATAAAGAGAATCCAACTGTCCGAAATACAAGAACTCAGACTGAAAAACCTTTTAATCTAGAGACTGAAGTAGGCAAATTAAAAATAGTTGTTCCATTGTCTGAATTAGCTAAACATGATGTCTACCAAAGCCAAATCAATAGATCACTCAAAATCTCTGTAAATGAAGACTCAGTAAATGTTTTTGATGACCAACCTGAATTAATCTTTGGCCCTGAAGTGAATGGAAAACCAGTAGATGGAGGAATTCCTCCTTTCTATGTAAGTTTGAACATACATGATAAAATACTTCATAATGCCATGTTTGATTCTGGGGCATCTCATAACCTAATGCCTAAGTTTGTAATGGAGAAATTAGACCTAGACATCACAAGGCCATACAAAGACCTCTTTTCTTTTGATTTGATTCAGGTGAGATGTTTAGGATTAATAAAAGACTTGTGTGTGTTGCTAGTTCAATATCCTGCCAAAACAATCTTAATGGACATAACAGTAGCAAATATTCCACCAAAGTATGGCATGTTATTGTCTAGATCTTGGGGTGAAAAGCTTCAAGGATCTCTACAATTGGACATGTCTTACGCTACTATTTCAGTGTTCAGTCAACCTAAGAAACTATACAAAGAAACATTAATGAAATATGTAGTAAGTAGTCAGGAGAAACCCCAAAATTTCCCTATCTACTCAGTACACTTTGATATGGATTCTTTCATTCTTTACAATGCTGAAAGTGATCCCTCAAATGAATTAGAAGTTTTAGCAGCAGAACCAAAAGAAATTACAAATGAAAAGTCTAGTGTTCAAATCCAGGAAATCTCTGAGAACAATGAAACATCAGATACCCAAGAGAAACCAAAAGGAAGTAAAAAACCAGATCTCCCTATTAAATAGATTCCTGAGACTCCTGATACCAATTATGAACATGAAATTCTTTGGCACTTAGAATTTGATGGTTCAGTTAACAAATTAGGAGCAAGAGCAAGAGTTTGGGTGCAAAACCTTGAAAATGATCATGTTGAAGGCCATGCCTACAAATTAAACTTCAGGTGCACAAATAATATGGCAAAATATGAAGCTTTGTTGTTAGGTATTAAACTTGTCAAAAGATTAGGGGAAATTAGGGTATCTGTCTTAGGAGATTTTGATTTAATAATTCAACAAATCAAAGGAAAATATCTAACAAATGATCCCAGAATGAGATATTACAGAGGAACAGTGATAGAGATTCTCAATACATTTCTGGAAACTAAGCTTGCTAAAATCCCAAGAAAACATAACTTTCAAGCTCATAGTCTGGCAATGTTTGCCAGCACCTGCAAATTGCCATTTGAACCTAATCATCAGTTCACAGTTGAGATTAGACATAGACCAGCCATACCTGACAATTTGAAGAACTGGCAAGTGTTTGATAGTAATAATCAGATTAACAATTTCGTGACTTTAGATGAAGAATTTTCTAGCACTAACATAGATTTAGATACAGTTAGTGATTTTGATCAAACAAATAAGATAGAAACAGAAATTTCAGCAGAAAGTGCAATTCAAATGCTTCATCCAACAAAGTTCACCATAAAAGAAATGTAGGACCTTAAATAAATGAATACTAATGAGATTATTGAAGGATAATCTAAAGTCATTAATATAAAGGACAATCATTTGCCTAAAGGATTAACTCCTTTGGAAGATCTCTTTGATTTTAATGATATTCCAAAGAAACCTAAGATGGAACCATTAAAAGCAAATATTGAGGAATACAACTTGAGGACTGAAGAAAATCTGAAAATGGTAAAGTTATCTAAATCTTTGCCCCCTGACCAAAAACTCAAATATGTTGAACTAATGAGAGAATTCCAGGATGTCTTTGCCTGGAGCTATGAAAACTTGAAATCTTATGACACCTCTATAATTCAACATACAAGACCTCTGAAAGAAAATTAGAAACCATTCAAACAAAAGCTCAGAAGAATTAACCTTGTATTGCTTCCCTTAATTGAGAAAGAAATCAAACGTATGTATCAAGCAGGGATAGTCTCTCCTATTAGGTTTTCAGAGTGGGTGTCTAATCTAGTACCTACTAGGAAGAAAACTGGAGAAATCAGATTATGTGTTGATTTAAGAAATGTAAATAAGGTTTTTTTGAAGGATAATTACCCTTTACCCAAGATGGGTCATGTTTTACAAAGGGTGGTAGGTGCTTCTAGAATTTCACTTTTGGATGGGTTCTCAAGCTATAACCAAATTCTGTTTCATCCTGATGACCAGGAAAAGACTGCTTTTACAACACCATGGGGCACATTCAAGTATGTCAAAATGCCATTTGGACTTAAAAACGTAGGAGAAACCTTCCAAAGAGCAATGGACATAGCATTTGCAAAAGAAATTCATGATTTTCTAGTTATATATCTAGATGATCTAACTGTTTTTTCTAAATCAGATCAGCAAAATTTGGATCATCTTAGGCAAGTATTCTTAGAATGCAGAAAATATGGTATTTCTTTGAATCCAAAGAAGTCCTTGTTTGGTCTAGATGAAGGCAAACTCTTGGGCCATATCATTTCCAAATATGGCATTAGAATTGATCCTGCTAGAATAGAAGCTATTCTACAAATACCCCACCCTAGAAATGTCAAAGAACTTCAAGCTTTCCTACGAAAGATTAATTTTTTGAGAAGATTCATATCTAACTTAGCTGAATTAATTAGATTGCTTAATAATATGTTGAAAAAGGATTCAAATATTAAATGGACAGTAGAAGCCAAACAAGCATTTGAAGAGATTAAAATGTCTTTGACCAGAACACCAGTCCTTACAAGTCCAAAGTTTGATAGAGACTTTATAATATTTTCATTTTCATCAAAACACACCATAGCAGCAGTTTTATTACAAAAGGATGATCAAGGATGTGAGAAAACCATAGCCTTTTTTAGTAAAGCACTTAGGGATCCACCATTAAAATACAAAATCATGGAGAAACAAGCTTGTGCTCTTGTAAAAGCTATCAAAGACTTTAGAGTCTACAAATTGTACTCCCATGTGATAGCCTATGTACCAAATGCTATTGTCAAAGACATCTTAACCCGGGATGGAATTGAGGGCAAAAGAGCTAAATGGATTGCTACTATATTAGAGTATGATATTGAAATAAAACTTACAAAGCTTATAAAAGGACAGGAATTGGCCAAGCTCATGACTGAAACAAATTGTCAAGCCCTGGACATTAATGAACTGGATAATGAATAGGAGATGGCGACTCCACAAATCAGCAAGGCCTTCTTAGATTCACCTTGGTATGCTGATATAATCTATGTACTATTAAACCTGCAGGCTCCTCCAAGGTTATCCAAAACAAAGAAAAGGTTTTTAAAGATGAAAGTTTCAAAGTTTTGTATTTTAGATAATGCTCTTTTTTGGAAAAATCATGAAGGTATTCTATTGAATTGTTTATTAAAAGAAGAATTTGACAATGCTCTCTAAAAATATCATGCAGGAGACTGTGGTGGACACCTTTTTTGGAAATCAACTACAGACAAGATCCTAAGGGCTGGATTCTATTGGCCAACCTTGTTCGCTGATGTAAAGAAATTTGTCACTGCTTGCCATAAATGTCAAGTTTTGAAGGAAAGAGAAAACTATTACCTTTACCCCTGAGACCAATTTCCATTGAAAAACCCTTCCAGTAATGGGGCCTGGAATTCATTGGAGAAATCCATCCTCCTTCTTCTGGCCAACACAAATGGATTCTCACTACCACAGACTATTTCACCAAATGGATAGAAGCCATTCCTTCCAGACAAGCCAATGACACAGTGATCATAGGATTCCTAGAAACCAACATATTGTCTAGATTTGGCTGTCCTGATAAAATCATGACTGAAAATGTTGTTGCCTTCAAATCCAAGAGGATGATAAGTTTCTGTAACAAGTACCATATCACTTTAGGCCATTCCACAGCCTATTACCCTCAAGGTAATGATCTGGTTGAGTCTTCCAACAAGAGCCTCATTAATATTATTAAGAAATTATTGGAGGAGAATAAGAAAAATTGGCACAAGAAACTTACTAATGCATTATGGGCAGACAGACTCACCACCAAAAAATCTATTGGAACTAGTCCTTATGAGTTAGTCTATGGCATGGAGGTTGTATTTCCCTCATCTTTAGGAGTTCCTATAATGAAATTACTTCAAGAAGCTCAGGGGGAACCTAATGATATTCAAAGGAGGATAAACCAAACCATCCGTTTGCAACAGTCCAGAGAGGAAGTATATCAAAGATCCCAAGTGCTACAGGAGAAGTTTAACAAAATATTTGATAAAAGAACCAAGGCAGAAGATTTCTACCTTGGAGACAAAGTTTTAAGATGGGATTCTAGGAGAGAGGATAAGGGAAAACATGATAATTTTGACTTCTTATGGAAAGGACCTTTTATTATCTATTCTTTACAAGGAAACAATACTTATTATCTCAAAAACTTGGATGGCACAGAAACGGAAGAAGGGCCAGTTAATGGTCGAATGTTGAAACATTACTTTGATCCTACTTTTTAATTTATCCTTATTTTTAACATGTACATACTATATCCTTGGCAATGTCACAGTTTTGATTGGATAGTAACTTGCTGGAGTTGAAGCCCAAAGAGAAGGCCCTAAGCTTCAGAAGTGTCACTATCATACATACAATAAAGCAACAAGTAGAAGAAGACTTCATAGTTCAGTCAAAATCATTCAGAGGCTATCTGATCTATTGTTCTTGACTTTCCACCAGGAAAATCCATCCCGAAGTGGAGCCATTGTTATGCTCCTATACTAATAGGTGTCATATTTCATGATTGACTTGATGGGCTATGTAATATGTTCATACATTTACTTGTTGCAAAGGTTTTCCATATTGTAAAAAAAAAAAAAAAAAAAAATAAAAATGTAAAGAAGGTATACCCTAAAAGAAAAATCAAAGAGTGAAAATAATAAAATGTTCAAAAAAGTGAAAGAAAATAAACCCCACCAAAAGAGATACCAAGGAAAGTGTGCAAGTCTAAATGCCACTACTTTTTACTCTTATGTAATAAACAAATTGTGTGCAACTTGTAACTTATGCCACAATTGATGAACAGTCAAACAACTTAAGCTTGACTAGTTCATATTTTGAATTTTATGTTTTAGAGATAGAGAATAAAATCTGACCAAACTGTTTAATCTTGGCAGATAAGTGTTGGCCCTCGATTTTGGTCTTATTTTTGCTAAAGGAAACTTACTTAATCCATCTATTTTCCATCCATTTTCCACTTTATCCATCCCATTTTGATGTATTTCATGTCTACTTAGGTATTTAATTTTAATTTTTCAAATTCTAAAGTTTTTATGAAAATTTGGTTTCAAGTGCAAATATTAACAGATTCAGAAATTCCCGTAATAACTATATGGTTGACATGGTTTCAGGACACTTGGGCACGAATTTGATGCATGGATAGATAGCTTGGGAACTAGGACTGAGCCAACTCTACTTAGTTCAAACAAATCAAGCTCTATTAGGCCCATTTAATGTTGGTCAACCATGACTAGTCACTCAGAAATTCCATAGAAATAGAGCAATTTTGAGATTCTATGGGATTGACCATATTTCTTGGAATGGGATTGATGAATTCGAATTAGATAGATGAATATGAGTAGATATGTTTGTTAGAATGATTATAGATCAAATTGTTTTATAAGACTTCTATTTAAAGCCAAGACTTTGATGGCTTATATATTGACATTTGTATAATTTCATGCTAAGACATTTTGGATCGGAGAGCTAATTTGAAGAACCTTTTCTACTACTATTTTTCTGTTCAATAATGTGGATGTGTGACTGAGTTTAAGCTTCTGATATCAATCTTCAAGTGTGGAAAGCAAGGGTGGAGGGCCCCCATTCCAAGCTAAGTACACTTCTTTGTTTAAACTAGTTTAATTTTCCATAATTTGGTTATTGTAGAACTTGTTTACATGATTTATTTCAGATTGGTTTATGGTTAATGTGTGGTGATTGATTTCATTAGATCTTAGTTTATTCATCATTTTAGTAAGTTCGAAAAACAAAGTGTTCAAGTTGAGCACTCCTTCTGTTAATTTGGTGAATTGTAACTAGTTTTCTTTGATTACATGCAAGCAATTTTCCTATGTATTTTTGGCATTATGGTGAATGAATTATGATGAAACATATCAAAGGTCTCTTAAGTTAGGAGCCTCCTTTCATTAATGATTTTTCCATCTTAAGCTATTATTTTCTGAATTATGTTCATCAAGTAATAATTGAGGGAGAATTGGACCTCTTAAGTTAAGAGCCATTTCAGTTTTCCCTCTTTACAAAGTGAATTGGAATTGCAATATGCACTTCTTTAGTTTTTGAAAAACTTATCTTTCAATTTTGATTACATCTGATATTCATATATAGTGGACTTGCCTTTAAGTATTACCAACTTGGATTGATAAGGAATATTTGTGTTAATTTGTGTGAATAAATTAGCTCAACATTTTGGCGCCGTTGCTGGGGAGGCAAATATCGGCATAGTCAAAAAAACCCCCCACAAATAGAGGTAGGACCATCAAAGACAACAACACCAATTACTGGTAATCCAACAATTGAAGAATTGGAAGAAAAACAAAGAACTGGACAAAGGTTAACTTTAATTGAGAGGCAAACTTTGTTAGCTTGGGAAGTAAAAAGAAAACAACTATCAACTTCAGGAAAACAAAAGGAAAATACTAAATAAAAACAACCTATCTTTGCATCTATAAGTCAACTTGTTTTTGAACAACCTGAATCTCCAATTAACATTGAAACAACTAAACCAATGGCAGAAGAGGGACATGGATCTGTTATTCTTACTCCTGAACAACGACTTGAATATGAGAGACAACAAAGAGAATGGAGAAGACAAAGAGAGGAAGAGGCAAAACGAGAAAATGATAGAAAGGTAGAAGAGGATAGGAAAAAACAAGAAGATGGTGGTGATCAAGAAACTACCTTTGGCTTTCCAATAGTAGATACAAGTGCAATATTAGGAGAAGAGGTGAAAATGAAAAATATTCCACCTTTTGTATTGCCAAATTTTTATGGAATGTCAACAAAAGATCCTGATTCTTTCATGTTTGAATTTGATATCCTATGTAGAACATATGGATACACTGATGACATACACAAACTTCATCTCTTTCCTGCTACATTAAAAGCAGCAGCGTTAAAATGGTTCATGGGTTTAGGAGAGCAAACAATAGCTTCTTGGGATGATATGAGATCAGTATTCCTTAAAAAATATCAAGCCT
Organism: Pinus tabuliformis; assembly: GCA_031772625.1. Taxonomy (NCBI): domain Eukaryota; kingdom Viridiplantae; phylum Streptophyta; class Pinopsida; order Pinales; family Pinaceae; genus Pinus; species Pinus tabuliformis. The sequence goes on along the minus strand of CM062809.1, from coordinate 158,897,144 downwards.
ATTGTAGGCCTAGGGACTCAAAGGAAGATGTTTTCAGAATGACACAACAAGAAGAAGAAAGTTTAGAAGAATACTTAGAAAGATTTGCATATAATCTACAAAAATCTAAATAACACTCTCTAAATTAGGAAACCATTCAAACAATCTTTCTCAAGGGTGTAAGAGATGAATACCTTGACATTTTGAATGTAATGGGTAAGGGAGATATTTCAAACTTGCCATTCAAAGAAATTGCTGAATTATGTAAAAAATATTCTAGAGGTAGATCAAAATTTGGAAAGAGAGATGGGAGTTCAAAAGCAGCAAAATCAACAGCAGGAGGAGTAACAAGAGTAGAAATAGGAAGCTTATTAGAAAACTTCAAAACTGAACTCCTAAGTACATTGGGAACTCATGTAGATGTTCTAAAAGCAAATAAGAAGAAAGAAAAACAAGAACAAGCTTTAGCAATCTTTTGTTCCAAATGTAAAAAGAAACATCCATTAAGAGAATGTCCTTTGGATAGTGTTCAAGTATGTGGTCTTTGTACAGAAAACCATTCAACAGAAAACTGTCTAAGGTTGAAGGAATCGCAAATGAATCCAATGGAAGAAGTGCAAGGAATAGAATGTTTCTATTATGTGGCACCACGAAGGCCATGGCAACTAAGTTTGCCTCAACAATATCTGCAACAATTCCCTCAAGAAAACTATCCATAACCGCCTCAAAATCCTTGGAATACTCCAATGCCATGGCAAGCTTGGCCTCCACAACAATATCCAAACCAACCTACACAAGGATGGAGAGGATATGGTTATGGAAACCAGCCACCTCAACAGTACCAACAACAATACCAGCAACAATATCAACAACCATTTCCATATCAACAATATCCATAGTCCATGCCATTTCCACAACAAAATTCTGCATATCCACAATCCATGCCATTTCCGCAACAGAATCCTCCACCATTGTTAACACAACCACAACAGCTACAACTACCTTCGAACCAACCTAGACCAACTCAATTACCAGCCCAACCAGTGGCAAATCCGAACAATAAAATGGATAAACCTGCATACACTGTAGAAGAAGCAACATATTTTCCAACATATTCTATTCTTCCTGTAAATGATGTCCATTTAAGGTCTGGAAAGGTGCTTACAAAGGATTCTCCACCAATCATAGAAGAGCCAATTGAGCAAGGAGAACCACCTGAAACATCACAATCTAAAACACAAATTCAGAAAGGAAAAACTATTATAACTCAAATACCACCCTATCCTAAGAGGTTAGTAGAGCAACAAAAAGAAATGAACCTTCCTGAATTTGAAATTTTGGATGAATTGAAAAATGCTTATGTAAAAATTCCTTTATTGAAGGCAATTAAAGAGATACCAATATATGCTAAAACAATAAAGGAATTATGCATTAAGAAAACTGGTAAAAAGAAGAAGGATCCTACTACAATCCAAGTCATTGGCAAATTAGCAAGCCTCATGTCAACACAAACAATTGTAGAGAAATATATTGATCCTGGTATCCCTATGGTTACTATTTCAATAAATAATTTCTCAGTTCCAAATACATTAATAGATTTGGGAGCAGCTATAAATGTAATGACTATGGAGACAATGAAAAATCTGCATTTAAACAACATTAGATCAACTTCTACAATTCTAGAATTAGCAGACAGATCTAAAGTTGTCCCAAAAGGAATACTAGAAGATATCATAGTCTCTTTGGATTCATGGGAATATCCTGTTGACTTCCTTATCTTGCAGCCAAAAACAAATTTGGGAGGACATCCTCTAATCTTAGGCAGACCATGGCTAGCCACGGCTGATGCCTTTATAGGATGCAGATTTGGAAGCATGATTATTTCACATGGAGATGAACGGAAACACATTACACTTTATTCACCTGCACAATCATCTTCTTTAGAATCAATACTTGAAACTCAAGAACAACAACAAACTAAATCAGTTTTAAGTATAAATCAAGTTTTTGACCTTAGAGAAGAAGAAGAGAATGAAGATTTAATGGATCTTTTCATCTCAGAACCAAATATTTCAGAGCAGCTTAGAGAGGTTCAATATGAAGCTGCAAGTAATCTCTTGAACCAATGTTTTCAGGAAACTTGTATAGTTCAATCCTTGCGAAATTCTTTTACAAACATTTTTCCTGTAAACACAATTACCAATTCAACAACAAAAACAATTGAGATATATCCTGGAAAACATTTGAACATTGGAAACCATTTGAAACCATCACAAGAATAAGAGGTAATTACATTATTACAAAAATATTCAAAAGCTTTTGCCTGGGATTATACCGACATGCAAGGAATCCATCCCAATACATGTATCCACCACATCTATACAGATGATCAGATCAAACCAGTAAGGCAACCTTAAAGACGAATGAATCCCATGATGAAAGAAATAGTGAAAGAAGAACTGCAAAAATTACTTAAAGTTGGGTTCATCTATCCTATTTCAGATAGTCAATGGGTTTCTCCATTGGTAATAGTACCAAAGAAAAACGGGAAGTGGAGGATATGTGTAGATTACAGGGAATTAAACAAAGCAACATTAAAATATCATTTTCCGCTACCATTCATCGACCAGGTTCTAGACTCATTAGCTTGAAAGAATTTTTTCTCCTTCCTGGATGGGTTTAGTGGGTACAATTAGATTAGAATAGCAACAGAAGACCAAGACAAAACAACATTCACTTTCCCATGGGGAACCTATGCATATAATGTCTTGCCATTCGAGTTATGCAATGCACCCGCAACTTTCCAAAGAGCAGTGCTTGCAATATTTGCTAATCTAATCCATGAATGTGTAGAAGTTTATATGGATGACTCCATGGTTTATGGAAACACATATGATGATTTCCTTAACAATCTTGAGAAAGTTTTGAAGCGATGCATAGAACCAAATTTGTCATTAAGTAACGAAAAATGCTATATGATGTTGACAGAAAACATAGTTTTGGGGCACCATATTTCCGCTTCAGGAATTAAGGTGGATCCAACAAAAATACAAGTCTTCATGAATTTAATGCCTCCTACAACACAAAAAGAGGTAAGGAGTTTCCTAGGTTATGCAGACTACTATAAACGATTCATCGAAAACTTTAGTAAAATAGCCCAACCTCTATTCAAATTATTAGCAAAAGATGTTGAATTTCAATGGACAAATCACTGTCAAAATGCATTTCAAATATTGAAAGAAAAACTATCAATTGCACCCATTCTTCGTGGACCAAACTGGTCTCTGCCATTTCATATTTCAACTGATGCATCTGATACCGCGATAGGTGCATCACTTGGACAGAAATAGAATCTGTTCAATTATGCAATATACTTCATAAGCAAGAACTTAACACTTGCAGAATTGAACTATACAGTCACAGAAAAAGAAATGTTAGCTGTAGTACACGCAGTAAATAAATTCAGGCACTACATAACAGGATACCAAGTATTTATTCATACAGATCATTCAGCAATAAAATATTTGATGAATAAATCTATCACCAATGGGATAATAACAAGATGGTTACTGTTAATGCAAGAATTTAACATCACAATTCAGGACCGACCAGGCAGAGAAAATCAAGTGGCTAACTTTCTGTCACGCATACATTCACCCAACGATCCAAATCCAGTTGCAGACAACTTTCCGGATGAACATTTGTTTGCAATAGCAGTAAAAACACCATGGTTTGCAGACATAGCAAACTATCTATCTTCTGGGAAATTTCCAACACAATTCTCCAAGAAACAAAAACGAAAAATTATTAAAGAAAGTTCTAGATATAGTTGGGTAAATGGTGATTTGTTTTATATTGGTTCAGATTTAATAATAAGAAAATATGTGAGAGAGGATGAGATATTAGAAATCCTGAAAGCATGTCATGATGAACCATGTTGTGGTCATTTTGCAGATAAATGAACAGCCTACAAAGTGCTGCAATTAGGCTACTACTAGCCAGCAATCTTCAAAGACTCCAAGGCATATGTCAAGAGGTGTGACAGCTGCCAAAGAACAGGGAAACCAAGAGTATCAGATGAGATGCCACTCAAACCACAAGTTCTAATAGAACCATTTGAGCAATGGGCTCTAGATTTTGTGGGACCAATAAATCCGCCATCAAATGACAAGAGGTATATCTTAGTATGTACAAATTATGTCACCAAATGGGTGGAGGCAAAGGCAGTCACCAAAGCAATAGAAAATACAGTGGTCACCTTTCTCTTTGAAGAAATATTTGTAAAATACGGAGTACCAAGATAGATTGTAACACATCAGGTAGCATAGTTTACTTCAAAGCTTGTACGATATCTTACAGAGAAATATAAGATAAAGCACAGGAAGTCCACACCATATCATCCTCAAGAAAATGGACAGGTGGAAGCAACAAATAAAGTCCTAGAGAACATAATGACCAAAACGGTACAGATGAACAGAAAGGACTGGTCAGAAAAACTAAGGGATGCACTATGGGCATACAAAATCACATGGAAAAACACAATTGGATTCAGCCCATACCAGTTAGTATATGGAAAAGAGGTCTTACTGCCCATAGAATTTCAAATACACACATACAAATTGGTAGCCGAACTAGGACTGGAACTGTCTGAAGCCCAGCAGCAACGGATAATGGAATTAAATCAACTAGATGAACATCGCCATTAGGCAATAGAACATACAACATTAGTAGAGCAGCAACGAATTAAGTGGCATGGCAGATTCATCAAGAACAAGACATTCAACAAAGGATACTAGGCACAACTATTCGACTCCAAATTCAAAGATTTCAAGGCTAAATTCACAACACATTGGTTAGGGCCATATGAGATAGAAGAAATCTTTGATAATGGAGTTGTTCAAATCAAGACAATTGACCAAGAATCCACATCATTTTTGGTAAATGGACATAGGCTCAAAGTTTACAATAGGCCTATTGACAAAGAAAAATTCATGAAATAACTGATACAAGGAACAGAACTGGAAATAATGGCACACCAGACCCAACCATCTTCCAGTGCTACAAAAGAATAAATAAATGTACTACTTAAAAAAAAATATGTATATATATATATATATATATAAACAAAAGAAAAAACAACAAAAACAAAAAACAAAAAAAATGTTTGCTAATGAAAACCAGGATACTGGCGCAAAGCAAACACGAATTCATAGAGGAAAACCAACATGTTTTGGACTCTATGAATTCACTTTCTTGTTCTATTTTTATCACAAATTTGATTTACAAGATATCCTCCACATAAATCTGACTTGAGGACAAGTCAAATCTTCAGCAAGGGGGAGGATTGCACAAGAACTTTAGTTGTGCAGCTAAATTAATGATGGAACTTGTATTGTTCACAGTTGGGACCTGAACAACAATAGTAGAGGGACCTGAAATATTAGCAGGAACATGTACATATTGCATAAACATGTGCATCACAGTTGGGACCTGAACAACAATAGCAGAGGGACCTGAAATATTAGCAGAAACATGTACATATTGCATACACATGTGCATGACATTTGGGACTTGAACAACAATAGCAGAGGGACTTGAAATATTAGCAGAACCATGTACATATTGCATAGACATGTGCATGACAGTCGGGACCTGAGCCATGAAATTATTGCAGAGGGACCTGAACAACAACCAGCAATTCATGAACCAAAACCAATGAAGCATGATGAACAAGAAGCAGAAATAAATTCTACCTTTCAATCTGTTATCACTCAGGTTGTTCCCCAAAGTTGTAAGAAAGGGAATACAACTGAGGTAACCACAGACCAATCTTTTAGATACAGATTCTAGCCAATCTGCATCCAAAGAGGGCTCTCTCTATATGATTTAGCTTTGTTTTGAAATGTGCTAGGCTAGTTATGAAGTTTAAGGGTTTTGTTTTGGGTTTGGATGGTGGAATTCAATAGAACAGTGAGGCAAACTGAATATTTCAATCCATTGGGCATGATGGAGTCAAAGAAGGATGACTTTCTGGATTCGGTTTCTTAACAAAGGATGGTATCACAAAGCAAGGTAGTCAAACATGGAACAAATATAGGTTGAATTCAGATGGAATGGACTCAATTGGGTGAAGAGAAATTAAGAATCCTTCAGCATATTGAAAGAGGGAAAATGGATGATTACTGTTAAGGAGCAGTTAAGAATTCCTTAAATATTCAAAATGAAAGAATCAAGAAGTAGGAGCAACTAAGAATTCACTTCTTATATTAATTTTGAAGAAAACACGAAGAATAGTAAAGATTGAAGACAAAGTGCAGTTTAAGAAAATTCTGAATTAATCATTTTCTTTACCATTCAGATTATGAAACACAGATGATATAGTAAACAAGAAAACTGTAAAACACAAGATATAGGGGACTTATTGATCCGGAGTTCAATTCAAGAATTCCGTGACAAGTCTTCTGCATCAAATCCTCATCTAGCAGGCCAACCAAAAAATGGTTCCAACAGCTTTTTACTCCAAAGTTTCAGTATTACAGTCAAAAACTATGAACACCCACCAACCCCAAATACATCGTCTGGGGGGTATTTATACAAAATATCAAAATATCTTACAAAATATCTGATGGAGATAATATTTAGTGATGACTAATCCCTTTTTTACAAAGGATAGAGACAAACAGTCTCTAAAAGAGGGAAAAAATGAATCAATGTTGTACTAGCTGTTATGTCTTCATCGGATGTGCTGGAGGTAGGCTCTACGAGTCGGTTTACAGCTGTCTTTGACTGATACTTTGCGCTGGCTGCTTCGTCATTGCCAGATATTCTTTGACCTTGATAAGATATATTTTGTCACGTTTGAGCCTTATTTATCTCTGTTTATCTTTATCATGGAAAAATAGCCCAAAATGCACGTTTTACCCAAGAGAAATTTACAAAATCCCCATCATGTCTTCCCACCATTGTTGCTCTGGAAATTTATGTCTCTGAAGTTTCCTCAGGGTTTCATCAGCTTCTGTATATCTGATAAAATTACGCTGAAGCTAAAACAGATGTTTTACCTCACGTTCAATATAAAATAAGTTCTCCAAATTATCATAGAGACTTTGGCCTGTGGGGAGTGCTTTTACTCCTGAAGCACTTATTGACGAGTTAACTTGATCAACAACATAGGTGTTCAACTTATGTACATAATCTGCGTGTTTCATAAGCCGGTCATTATTTCCTAAAAGGCTTGGTAGCCCTTTATTCTGCAAAAATGTAAACCTTTCCATGAAAGAATTAATTTCTACTTGCATATCCTGGCATCTTTTTTCCAAATTCTGCATTAAAGTTCTCTTGGTTAGAACTTCTTTGATTTCCAAAATGGTGCCTGTCCTGTCTGGGATGTCAAGTTGTTCTAGTTGTTCTCTATTTCTGTAATTCAAAAAATGTATGAGCCGGTTGGTTTCATCAGGCATTTGTCTTAATAAAGCTCTTGATTTTTGAATTTATCCATGTGCTACATTCACTAGGTCAACCTGCTCATAAATTGTTTAGATAGATGACCAAACATTACTTAGGGATTGATTGATGTTGGTCCAAAGAATTCCTTTGATTTATGCCAGAGGTTTATCCATAGTGAGATCCTTCTCTAATGTTCTCACTTTATTTTCTAATGTTTTAATCTCTCTTATTTTCTATGCCACACTTATTTTGGATTTATCATAACTCTTTTCTACTTTTGCCAATTTTTCCTTTACTTGTTTCAGCTCCGATACTTGGAGTCTCAATTCTTCCATGGCCTTTATCAATTCTTCTATGCTCATACCAGCACCGCTGCCTAGTGCTGGTTCTGCTGATGTTCCTGTACCTATAATTACTTCTGCTGTGACTACTGGGACATTTGGGGCCAATGTTGATCCAACTGTTGAGGGGACTGCATTTGTGACTGTAGGAATTACCTCAGGTAGCTGGGAGGTCAACTCTCCCTACTTCTCTTTTAATTCTTTTTCAAGTGCCTGCTCTGTATCAATTAATCTTTCATTGAGTTTCATGAGCAGGTCCATCATGTCTTCTTCTGATTTATGCTCCATAATTTCTGCAGTCTGAGGGTGTCTTGAAGGAGGTAGCTTCAGCTGTTTCCTCAGGGCAGCAATGTCCTATTCTTTCTTCTTGATTAATTCCTTTATGCCTTTAGCATCTTGGGGCTCATGCCCCAGCTCCATGATAATCTCTTCCAATGTTTTGATTCTGTTATCCTTGGCCAGAGAAGAAGCTTTTTCCCAATGTAACTGAGTTGTTGTGTTGTCTAAGGAACTTTGTAGATGGTGGGCCAACATTGCTTTGTCGCCCAGTGTAGAATAAACCATTTCTCCAGTCTGCTTGTGAAGTTCAATCTGGTCCAAGGGATGAATGTCTTTGGCTAGGATCTCTAAGTTTGTTCTGATATAATCTGTTGTAGACTGGGGTTGTTGTACTTTTTGCTTAAAAGAACTCATTATCATTTTACCCTCTTTGATGTCATATGTAGAAATTAATCTCTGCTGGGTTGAGGGAGCCATTTTCAAGTATTGATTATAGATTTCAATTCTCATGGGATCATTCCTGGCCTTTATCTATGTGAACGTTCTCTTGATGTCTGAGGCTTGCTTGCTTTGTGGCCTAGTGGATGACACCTCTGCACTGTGCTGCCTTTCTAGCTCCTGCCTATGTGAGCTAGTTGATGTGTCCACCACTGGGGAAGTTTGCTGGATGACTACCCTCTCACCTCTTAGACTATCTGTCATTTCTTCAATGATTTTCTCTTCTGACAGAGGATTTAGCCTTTGTCTCTTTGCTCCTGGTTGCTCAGCAGGTCCACTAATAGGTGTGGCCTCTTCTCTGTCTCTTTTCTTGCTTTTTTCCTCATTTAGAGGAGTTTGTAGTGTTGGGATTTCTTCTGCTTTAGATTGGGGTAGAAGAATTTGTACTTGTTCCTGTTCTTTAGACCCTCCTGGCTGATCAGTCATTATTGGTTGTTCTGTTGTTTCCACTTCTTTTCCCTTTGAGGTCCCTGTGACCGATGTGTTGGTTCTCTGTGTAGGCTGCTGAGAAGTTCCAGTAGAGGATGTCCCAACTCCTGATTGTTGAGGCCACTTGAAAGAAACCTGTCTAAAAGAGTCCAGGTCAATGGTTTTTTCAAGATCTTTCATAGCTTTTTCCATCTTTTCTTGTTCACTAATTTCCTCTATTAATGTCCCTTCTACCCATTCTTCCTGATTTGCATACTGTTCAATTTCTGGGATCCTATGATGTACATACACTAATAGCCTATTTCTTACCCTTATGTCACTTATGAAGCTACATGGGTCATATGGTACCCACTGAAAACTCTTCTTCAATTTAAGGTGGTCTTCCAAGATATTTTCAGCATCTTTCCACGCATCCCTAGAATTGATGACATAAGGGCCTAATTGGTTTCTGATTCTCAGCTGAGCTTTCTTCTTTACATTCCAAAAGTGGGTTAAGTCTGCATAGATAAGCTACCTGAAATATTATAATGCAAATAATCTCATAGGCACATATCTAGGCAACTTGAATGGGCATAGTTCACATCCATATATTCTGATTTCTGTGTGATTCTGGTAGAGGTACCAGTCACCTATCATGTACTGTTTGGAAAGCTGCAAAATCTTCTTCATATCACCAGTAATTCTAGGAGGAAGAGCTCCTATTAACAGATTGGAGGCTGGGTGTACAAATAAGTCAATGAATTCACTATAGGTATAAGGGGAGTCACAGTCATGGAAGATTGAGCTCCAAAAGATCACAGACCTCCAATTTCCTTTTGAGTCCAATTTCCTGATGGGAAATGGAAAGTTGTCTGGGTGATAATATAACAACAAATGGTATATATAAGAAGTGTATTTGAAAACTCCTTCTCTATCCAAATTCAGGAATTGGTCATGGATTTTGTTGGCTATAAAAGTGGCATAGTCATACTTGACAGCAGGGGGTTGTCCTGGAGTGAATATTGATAACAGAACCAGGGTGATATCATCCACATATTCACTGGATCTAAATCCCAAGATCAAGGATATCATATCAAGAATGATTTTTCCACTCTCAATGAACCAGGTATGTAAATAGGGAGGTGGGCCTTGGGGCTGACAGTTTGGTTTCATGAACATCCGAGCAATAAGGGTTATCTCTGAGTTGGGAAATTGAGAAGCTTGTTCAAGCAAAAATCCCATGGAAAGATGAACAAAGGGCTTAGTGGAATGGAAATGTATCATCTCATTGATGGATTCAGCAGTTATGGAAAAAATGAAAATTTGTGAAGGTGACATAACTGTCTGTGAACAGGGTCATAGCTGGCACAACACTAGTGAATGATATCTAGGAAAACATGGACTGAGGGAAGAAAATACATGGGAAGGTTTGATTCCCATAGTCCAAAAATGTCAGAGTTTCTTAGATGACTATCTCTAATTTGGCAGAAGGTTTGAAGATGATTGTTGTCACCAGATAATTCCTTTATTTGGAAATCTGTGTTGGCCAAAGGTAGATAATTCAAGTCTTTATGAGGTGCGTTCATGGGCGTGACATTCAGGGATATGGGGGCTTCCACGTTTGGTTATTGTGTATTCAAACAGGAATTTGGGATTTCTGTGGAGAATCAGATTAAACAACGGGTTTGGGAGCCTTTTATGGATTAAACAGACTGATTTCAACTCAAAGTTAGCTTTTTCAGGTAGAATTTTCTGTGGAAAAGTGAAATTGCAGGTTTGCAGGGTAAAAACGAATAAATACCTGGATTGTGGAGATAAAAATACTAATTTGCAGGTCGAATGGCGGATTGCCACGCACGACGCTGAAGTTTTTTGGCCGGGTGACGGACTAACTGCTCGAACAGTCGACTGGACATACTTTGCATGGAGCATAGTTTGCAAAAAATCGGGGCGAAAATAACATTTTATCGTTTATTTAACAAAAATTGGTTTGGCGGGTATTTTGTCATTTGTTGTGTGGATGACGTCATCAGGACAAGATATCTTTTCGTGTAGCAGTGGGTACGGGATGGTGAAGTGGCAGTGACGTGGTAGATGGTCAACGGGAGGGCGGTAAGTGGTTTACCCTGGATTGCTTTTGGGCTAAAGTAGTTTTGGACGGGAGGGCCGCGAGTAGTGTGGGAATGTGACATGTGTCTGGGTACGGGCTGTAATACCGCCAATCCCTCGGACGTTAAAGTGCAGCGGCGGAGGGGGTCGTGAAATTATCTACAACCGTTGGATGCGAGGGCTGAGATCGAATGATGGGCACTCTCCTGTGATGACGTGTATTTTAAGCGGTGGGACCGATGTAATTAAACCATGGTTCTAATGTTTTTGGGCATGATATGATTGGTTGTCGGGGTTTATTTAAGTTAGGTTATTATTCAACCAAATGTTAATTAACCCTTTGGATGACGCGGGGCGGGTTATTAATAAATCCCAAATGGATCTATTAATCCCCTTAAAATAGTGAAATATGGTTATATAACCGGGGACGGGAAATATTAATAATTGGGTTTTTATTATATATATAATATGGGAACAGGTAATAGGGCGGGATATAAATAATAATGTTAAAGTTAATATGTAAAAATGAGTCCAAAAGCGCTAAGTCACAATGTTTTAAAACTTAGGCCGAAAGGGAAAAACAGGGGTTTATAGAAGAAATAAGGCCATTTGCCTAAGTAAAAAGAGGGATTAACTTAGGCCAATTATGAAATGGAATGAGATACGTGGTTTAGGGGATATCAAGCAAATCCTCATATCCCTGAGGAATTTAGCAAATGATTTGGGAAAGGGATGAAGGAAAGGTTAGTCATGCCTCTACCATAGTACCTGTGATAGAGGTAAGATTTATCATTCTGAGAGACAAAATAAATCACAAGTCTCTTTCTTCAACATCAAAACTGCCTACCCAGCCTACTGTACCTGACATTTTTTCTCCTTTCTCTTTGGGTGCACTTGGACTGGCAAACCCTCATCAATTTTCTTTTCTTTACATGATAAACCTATCTAAGTCTGCCCTTATTTCTTCCAAGGGCTCAGATTAAACAGTTGAGCTCCTTTCCTTCTCTACCTATCTACTTATCTGCCAAGTTTAAACAGTTTCGATAGATTTTTATTCTCTATCTCTAAAACAGGAAATTCAAACATGAACTGGCCAAGATTAGGCTATTTGGCCATTCATCAATTGTGGAAAAAGGTTCAACAAGTTGTACAGGATGGTTCAAAAAAATGAAATAGTAGTGGCATTTGGACTTGCACACTTTCCTGGTCCTTTTTATTTCGGGTTCATTTCTTTTCCTTTTTTCTTTTGACCATTTATCTTTTTTACCCTTTGATTTTTCTTTTATGGTATACTCTCTTTACATTTTTTAAATTTTTTGATTTTTTGAGAATATGGAAAACCTTTGCAACAAGAAAAGGTATGTACATATTGCAGAGCTAATCAAGTCAATCATGAAATATGACACCTATTGGTATAGGAGCTTAACACAATCTATCTACGACATTTTATCAAACGATTTCATCCAGCTTGTAAAGAAGAAGACATCATCCAATATTACCAGGGAAGTACAGGTATAGTCATTTGGCTCTTGTAAATTCAATTTTTTTTAGAAATTTCTAGTCTTTGTTAAATTGAGATTAGTATCTAACGTATATATATTTTCCATTATTCCCACCCATCATCCTAAATATCATATCCTATAACCCTTGTACATCCTATATTATTCCATATTCATGACCTTAATGATCTGGACATAAACAGGAATGCAACAAATTACAGAGATAACCATAAACACAAACATGCAGCGGAAATAATACTTCATTTCATTAATGTAAAATACTGAAATATGCTTACAAATAGTAAAGGAAATAAACTAGCTAGGGCGATGGTAGCTTATCTCTGAGAAGATATGTGGTGGCTACAAGCCTCTGAACTGTGTTACAATGAGGCTTGAAGGCCTATTTATTGTTGAGAAACAATGGAAAACCCTTAACATTCCAAAACCTAACCCTAGAAGATGAAACGCCAAACTGTGGGCTCTGTTTGAGTAAATTGGTACACCAACTTCCCGGGGTCGTAACTTTGGCATACGATCTTCATTTGACGCGTACAATAGCTCGTTAGAAAGATCTATCCAAGCACTACCACTTTGGAAGCCAACATGGGTCCCCAGATTTCCCAAAAAACATCGTTTAGGGCCTCAAAACGGCTCCAGAAGTTCAGGACTCGAAAAACTACTAAAAATAGTAAGTTGTGCTACAATTAAGGAAACTGAAAATGTTGAGAGAAATAATGGTGGGGGTCTAGGTGGACTTGGCAGGTGGCCACCAATATCCACCTGGATCATTCCTCCCCCCTTAGGAAGCAATGGTCCCCATTGCATTGAGTTCCTCCATGAGATGAGGAAACTTTTGTTGAACTTGTTCCCTGGTGAGCCACTTGCCCTGGTGAAGGAGTTGGCTTGCTTTGACAACTCGATACAGTTGGATATTCTGTTGGCGAGTGTTCTTGATCTGTGTGTCCATGATCCGATCAGTTGCAGCTTGTTCCATGCAATCTGGATTTAATTCTGTGGGTTTGAGCTGTTCTGCAATGTCGGATGTGTCTAGCAATGGTGGAAAGTATGGCCGAAGGCGGTCCACATTGAACACTGGGTGCAGGCCAAGGAATGGGGGAATGTTGAGCTCAAATGCATTGTCTCCCATAGCCTTAGTAATGGTGTAAGGACCATATCGGAGTGGTCTCAGTTTCCGATAGGCTCCAGTAAGGTGTTCCTTTTGCAAATGCAACCAGACTTTGTCGCCCACCTGAAACTTGTGTTGCACCCGATGTTGATCATGTCGCTGCTTGTACTTGGCATTTGATTTCTCCAGAATTTCATGGACCTACTGGCGAATATGTTGGATGCGCTCAATGAAGCTGGTGGCCTTATCTGTTTCGGACTGGACATGAGCTGAATTTATGTGAGTATCTGCAAGTGGCATGGCCACATCAATGGGGCATAGTGGCTGGAATCCCAAACCCACCTGAAAAGGGCTATGGCCAGTGGAGCTATGAAGAGCTCGGTTGTAGCTGTGCTAAACATAGGGGAGGCTCGCGTCCCATGTGCGTGGATGCTTTGAGTTATACATGCACAGAATGTGCACAATCATCCTATTGACAACCTCTGTCTGGCCATCAGTTTGAGGATGGAAGGCTGTGGACTTCATGAGTTTGGTGTCCAGCATTGACCAGAGACTGGACCAAAATGTGCTGAGGAACCGACTATCTTGATCTGAGATGATAGACTGTGGGATCCCAAAGTGCACCCATACTTGTTCAAAGAAGAGTGTTGGAGAGGTAAATCCCCTCTACGGATAGAGGCGATCCCTACTAGCCCAGAACGGGTCTAGCAACAATCAATCAATGCTACTGTGCAAGTTCCTAATTGCAAATAAAAGAGAGGCAATGAACACCTACTTGGTTTCCAATGCTATTGTTTGATGAAGAGATGCCGCTCTCGCTCCTTCGCTCTGGCCGGTCACGATCCTCCACGATCTTCATGAATAGATACCTGCACACACGAAGAGAAAGACAAACACAAGCGTGAAATCTAATAAAAACAATTATACATCAGTCAGAAAGGATGTAATTCACATTAACCATTATAAAGACAAATGAGAATGGAACCATAACAGTAGTCATCTATTATTAAATCAATAACAGAGAAAGGTACAACCAAAGTTCTGACGCTGAGTCCTTCTCTAGAGGGTCCAGCCAGCAAGTCTCTTAAGCATTCACCCTTGGAGGTAGATTCTCCCAAAACAAAGCTCTCTCTCACACAAGCAATACTCACAACCTTCCTTAAGCTTCCTCTAGCAAAACCACACTTGTCACACCAACTACCTACTAACAGCAGCAGTCTAAGCACTATGAATTCCACACTATCCAAACTAGCTGCTCATGGTAATGGTGGAGGTTTAAATAGGAGAAGGAGTCTCCATGAATGGTGGGAGGACAAGCTTATCTTCAAGGAAGGTGGTTTCAAATGACGAACAGACATGCCATAGAAGGGAGGGCGATACTCACAAGGCCAACAACCAAGTCTGGAACCATCTGGAAGGCTGGCTGTTGGAACAAATTCGCCAAAACTGGATCAGCGCGGGTGTAACACTGAACTGGAGCGCTGAAAGCGCATCACAATAACAAAGCAGGCTGTGTCAGCGCGGCTCAATACTTTCATAGGATGCGCTGGCGCATAAAATTCGACCAGCGTGGAAAACCCGTGTGCTTCCGCGTTGGCAGCGCATCAGTTACACTATCAGCCGCCAGTTAGTGCGGTTATTTTAATAACAGTCGCGCTGATGCAATAAACTTTGGCAAAGTGGGTCATTTGGCCAGTTTAGAGAGCATGAGCATGGTGCATTTGATTTCATGATACAGTAGGGTCACTGACAGGGAGATAGTGACAAATTACTGCGTAACAGATGCCCCCTAAAGCATGAAGCCCGAGAGAGTGGGAGGGGTGAAATGCTTTACAAAACTGCTGAACTGGAACACCACCAGGAAGGACCTGCACGTATGTACAACTGATATCTCGATTACATGTAGTCTAGGCATGGGCGCAGCCATCCAAAAGACATATGAAGAAGGTTTGTGGTATGGACGCAGCCACCCAGCTGAAGAGACCATAAAGATAAGAGGGTATGGTCGCAGCCATCCCAAAGACTCAGGTATGGGCGCAGCCATCCATCAATGAGTCATGTAATAACAATCCACAAAATCGCAGCCTGGTTCGTAACAGACAAAAACCAGGGTCTTGCGCTCCATCCAACCCGAACAAAGTACAAGTCCAAGCATGTGAATACATGAGCTGAAGTCGAACATGCATGAACATCGTCTGATTACCAGTCAATGATGAAAACTGTTAACAGACGCGAGAGGTACCACCAATAATGACAATGGTCCTCAAGGTACTGATAGGTACAATCCGCGGCGTGTGAATCAATGAGCCGGTGTCGAACACCCGCAGAATCATCTGATCGGAGGCCAATGATGAAAACCTCACGTCGAACACGAAGAACCTGCCATTGAGGCATGCAGGCTCTAAGGCACCTGAAGGGAGTCCCTAGGTCACTTTCCTGGATAATGAGCTGAAGTCGACAGGAAGTAGCCTTGATCGAAGGTGGGCCATAATGTTTCCCACATCATCGACACGAGATAGAGAAGGATAAAATATTTTGTGTGAGACATCAGAGGGAGGTGGTATGCTTGCAGAGGCCAACTTCTCTTGAACATATCGGCGGCACAACAGCGGATTTGGCAGTATCTGACATCAAAGGAGCAGAGGTCATGGTGACAATGGCAATGAGCAGATGAGAGGTCAAATAGGATAACCCAAACCCACGGAGGCTAGTGTAAAACAAGATGAGAAATCCCCACCCAGACACGAATGCAGACGAGTGCCATGTTCAAGAGCGACATACTGCCGACACAACCATTATTACAGTTTCATTTTCCCCACCATTTCTGGCAGGTACCCCGGTTATTTTTGGATGACAAGCTTGACGGGGATAGCATATGCTTGGAAAGGCGTCATTTTGACAATGTCCGATGTCATTGAGTTTTAACGAGCCTGACAAAGGAGGAGCTCGGCGTCTTTTCTTGTTTAGAGAGTCTAAAAAGACAGCGGAAAAGGAAACTCCAGGGGGGGTCCTTTTTCGTAAAGTTGTGTCTCTCGAGCCTGAAAAAGTATAAAACAATGCTCGAAAGAATCGCCCGACCAGTATGATCGAGGAGTACTTTTCGTGGATAGTGGCTTCGACCCGAAAAAGTAAAAAAGCGGTCGGAAGCACGTCGTTTTAGAGCTAATAACGAGCGCGGAACGACAAACACCCGGCAATCTTTTTAAGTTAAACGGTCGGAAAAAGATCTTAAAAACGACCACCTCTCGTCCCTTTTAACGAGCCGAAAGGAAGCTCGGCCATCTTTTCTTGGTTCATGTCGGAAAAGAGCTTAAAGACGACATTTTTTGGGACCAAGTGTACGAAGAATCGTTATGACCACGCCGGTTACTAGAACCTGCACAAGAACACCACCCGCATAAACCCGTTCGATATGTGTAAAAACATAGTAAAACATGCATAAAATCATAATATAGCGACATTAGTGCTAAATCCATGGTGAAAATATGACAAAAACCCACATTGATAAGAAACTATAGCTAATTATGAATTTTTTACCATAAATAGGGGGGTAAAAGTCATTTTTTACCATTGTTACCATTTTGAGTTGTGAAGAACGTTGAGGAGCTGCAAGGTTGACGGAGCGATTTCCAGCCCGTGCAGACACCATTCATCCGGCAGCTTGTTCCAGGTAGGTTCTCCTCTCCCTGCGTTTCATTTTGAGTCTTTTTGAGAGCAATTCCACAGTGGGAAGTGGCCCTTTGGGCAAATTTTTTGAGCGTTGGTGCGCTCTCGGTCAGCGCGGATTTCCCGCTCGGGTCCGCGCTGATCGATTTAAATTTACACACACCACCCCTTGGGTCAGCGCGGAAAATCTGTGTGCTTCCGCGCTGACCCAAGGAAAAAACAACGGGGCGCCATGATCAGCGCGACTGTTTTAAAAACAGCCGCGCTGACGCCGTAAAGATTTGTTTTTAAGAAAATGAACGTACAAATTCCAACGATTAGCGCTCTAATGTTTTTTCATGGTCTTGCAGGACATAATGTCTTTCGTTTGGCAAGAGAGAGCTCACGATGATGAGGACATAGCCGCTTATGTCATTGCCGAATGCCGAAATGCAATGCGGGCATGCGGGTTCTTGAAATTCTTCCTCACTCCGCGCCTGAGGGCGCAACCTGATCTGCTCGAGCTCTTAATCAGAGCTTGGAATCCAATTGATGGAAAATTCATGATCCGTGGCCGGGACATTGAGTTTGATTCCACGGATATCTATTTTTTGACTGGATTATCACGTCGGGGCCAGATGCCCATCCTGGAGGGGCAACGACCCAGCGATGAGACTCTTGACCAGCTGATGGCTCGAGTGTGTCCAGGGGCTGTTAAAACACGGAGCGGGAAGGTTGGCATTCCGACGGTGAACGACATGGTTCTTCGCACCATACTCTTTATGGTGACACGGGCAGCGGGCTCTTTGGCCAATCATGAGGCCTCAAAGACCCATCTACTACTGGCTCTTGAGTGCTTACAACCCACCATTTTTAACTGGGCAGCAGCAGTGACGACCAGCATGAAGAGGCAATTGAGAAACTGTCGACGCGGAGAGTCGAAGCAGTTTGCTTACGGGTCTCTCTTACTTCCGCTCATGCTGGAGCGGGTTCCGGCCCTACAGCTGCAGAACATGGCCGTGGATCCACCCATAGGTCCGCGGGAGACGAGGGCCAGCCGATGGGCCTGTGTCATGCCGCGTGGAGGTGGCGGCCGCCCAGTAGCTTGGGGAGTGTACTTTCGAGAGTGGCTGGATCGGCAGGTCATTTTCATAGAGGACTGGCCATATGTCGGTATGGACTTCCGCAACGATCCTGACATGCCACTGCCCGCGGGAGAGAATTGGGATGATGGAGGTATGACACTTGATCTCTTTTTAATATTTTTTTAATGTTTTTTATTTTTCATGTACATGTCTTGATAAATGTCATGGTGTGGGACCTGTGAGACCCATTGGCCTAGCCCCAGAGGCACGGAGAGAGGGGAAAGGAGCTGGAGCCCTGGCCCTAGTTCCTCCAGGAGTTGACACGACTGAGACTATAGCTCGCAACCTTGAGGGTTTGCTGGAGGGGGTGCCAGATTACCAGGGGGTCGAGGAGGTCCCCATAGCTCATCAGATCCACACAGTGGGGGTGGAACCCAGGATGCACCGCCTTTTAAGGCGGGTGGCACGGGCAGCGGTATGCTATAGAGAGCATAACCCAGCTCAGTAGTCATCTAGGTTTTATTTCCACTGATGTTTTGAGAGATATATGTCTCAGATGTACTGAGGACACCGGTTTTACTTTTTGACATATACACTTATTTTTGAGCGCCTTAGTGCGCCACACGATATATATATATATATCTATATATATATATATATATGCTGTTTTTGGATGGATCGTTTCACATGTGATGATGTTTTTTTTTAATATGTTATGCAAATGTCTAATACAAATGTGATCTAATGTATCAGTTGCACAACACACGACCCATGTATTTTAATTTTTATGCAAGCTTAAAAGCACATATGCAGGTACACATGCAAACTATGCTTGGAAAAGAAATTATTTACACATGCTTATCCTATGGTCTTATTATGTTTTCTATCTCTTCTTGTATGATGTTTACCTATTACGCAAATGTCTATCCAACACATGGTTTGCCAATGCATCGGTTAACGTATTTAATCGTCTCGGAATGTGTTGATATGTGATATAATCAAAATTCCTTTCTAACAATCTTACACGTAAATACAACCTTAGAATGCGTTGGTCTCTGACGGAATATCGCCCGTTGAGTTGATGTACGACAAGTTGAGAGTCCAGGTTTACCACCAATGCACGAATGCCAAGATCAACTGCTTCGACTAGTAATTCAATTACAGCACTATATTCGGCAACATTGTTGGTGGTACGGCCCAAGCACACGCCTTGAAGATCTAGCAACTCACCGTGAGGATCGTAGATCGCCCACGCCGCAGAAGACAAATTGCAAGTACTACGACAGGCACCATCGGCGAAGCCAACATAAGGTGTACTAGACATCTGCACAAGAAGCAGAAAACAAAATAAGAGGCAAACACGCCTTCAAAGCAAAACAAGAAATCATGCACATATAACACACTTGCTAAGAACACACGTATGTACAAACTAGGTGCACGAAATCATGCATAATATTTTTTCAAATAGAGCCCGTTGCGGGGCTTGTCAAGAGGATTTCCTTCGTAATCGATCAGCTCATATTCCCCCTTTTGCAAAACTCTCTTCACGATATAGGGGCCTAGCCACATGGATTCGAGTTTACCTGCCCCCAGCTTATCTTTAGCTTGGTCATAGAGCAGTACTAGATCTCCCTCAACAAAGGAACGAGGTTGAATGGTATTGTCGAAGTGAGCCTTAACCCTCTTCTTTTGCGCTTCAATAGCTAGAGAGGCTAAGCGACGGGTCTCGTCTAGCCGTTCTAAATAAAGAAGCCGTTCCTCCACCGGAGTGGTGTTGGGAGGCAACTCGACAGCTAACTTTAATGAAGGAATCTCACACTCAACAGGAAGGGTGGCCTCCAGTCCATAAAAAAGCTGAAAAGGAGTGAAACCGATGGCGTCCTTCACAGAGGTCCGGTAAGCCCACAAGGCGGGGAACAGCATCAGATGCCAGTTAGACTTGTGCGTATTCACGGTACGTTGGAGCATTGTGATCAAAACTTTGTTCACAGCTTCAACTTGGCCGTTAGATTGAGGGTAATACGGCGTCGAGCTATCTTGACGCAAGCCTAGCTGGGTCGTTAGTTCCGTCATCATGTGATTACGGAAATGTTTTCCGTGATCCGTGACGATAGTCTGGGGGACTCCGAATCGAGTAATGACATGATTAAACAAGAACTGCGCTGCTGTGTAACCGTCTTCATTCAATGTAGGCATCGCTTCGGCCCATTTGGTGAAGTAATCCATGGCAACGATGATATATCCATGCCCCCCGGCCGAACGAGGGTTACAAGACATATAATTGATGCCCCATTTGGAAAATGGACCTACGGTAACAACAGGGTGCAGTGGTGCAGGAGGTGCACGCATTTTCCGGTGGTAGACCTGACATTCATGACATGCACGGACGGCAAGGATGCAATCCTTGAAGATAGAAGGCCAGAAATAACCAGCACGGAGGATTTTCTGGGCGGTGGCATATCCGGACATGTGGCCGCCACAAGCACCGGAGTGCAGTCATTCAATACCCACTCAGCCTCCTCGAGAGTCAAGAATCGGTGGAGAACGGAATCAACGCCGAGGTGGTACAGGGTATCGCCAATAATGCGATAGGGTTGAGATTGGTGACGAATCCTTCATCGAGCGTCTTTCGATACGTTAGGATGGAAGGAAGACATCTGCAAATATACTATGATGTCCCCATACCAAGGGTCGAGGGTGCTGATTAGAAACAATGTTTCATCCGGGATATGCTCTTCCGAACGGGATGGTATAGAAGGGGATGGCAAAGAACAGAGCAATTCTGCAAAGAACAGAGATTTCTTAGACTTGGCAGCAGTAAATTCCAAGTCAAACTCTTGTAGGATGACAATCCATTTCGAGTACTTGCCCCCCAGCAGTTGACGTGACAAGATGTAGGTCATAGGGTTGCAATCGGAAATCACGGTCGTAGTGCGCAATAGGATATAGTGCCGGAATCATTGGACGACGCAGACAGCTGCCAATGCCAACTTCTCGACATATGCGTAGCGAGTTTCTGTATCCAAGAGATTGCGACTAAGGTAATAGATAACGTGCTCGTCGCCATCATCATCATCCTGAACCAGAACCATGCCGATGGTAGTGTCAGCGGCAGCTAGATAGAGAGAATAATCACGGTGGTAGTTCGGAGGTCTTAAGAGTGGGGCCGAGACAAGGAGGTCCTTGAGTCGCTCGAAAGACTCCTGGGCGATGGCATCCCAACGAAAGGGTGTGTCTCACTTTAATAACCGTGTGAAACCCTTAGCCACCTCGGCATAATTCGGAATGAATCGTCTAAGGAAATTCGCTTTGCCCTGCAGGCTCTGCAATTGCTGCAAAGAGGCAGGGGGAGGAAGATTCAGGATGGCCTCAACTTTGAGGGGATCCAGACGGATGCCTTCTCGGGAGACGATGAACCCAAGCAGTCGGCTAGATTCTACACAGAAGACACTTATGAGGATTAAGCCTTATGCGGTAGTGTCGACAGCGGAGAAAAATCTCGCGAAGATGAGAGGGATGGTCCTGACGCTTAGCTGAATGAGCCGGAAGGTCATCCAGATAAGGTTGTACAATGTGACGAATATCATGAAAGGCATAAGACATTGCACGTTGAAATGTAGCGCCGACATTCTTTAGACCAAAAGGAAGCTTCTTATAGGCGAAGGTGCCCCAAGGACAAATAAAAGTTGTCTTATGCTGGTCCGTGGGTGCAATGTTGATCTGGTTATAGCCAGAGAAGTCGTCCATAAACGAGTAAATCTCACTTCCTGCCCACTCATCAATAAGCTGATCGATGAAGGGCGTAGGGAAGTTATCCTTCGGACAGGCACGGTTGATATCACGATAGTCAACACAGACCCGGATAGTACCCTGTTTTTTATTCACAGGGACTATATTAGACACCCAATCCGTAAGGGGAATGGGGTAAATGAAACCAGCTTTAAGAAGTTTTTCGACTTCGGCCATGATGTCTGCAGCCTTTCGGGGGTGCACAGGGCGTAAGCGCTGACGAACAGGCTTAGCACCTGGGTATGTAGGTATTTCGTGCACCACTATACTAGGGTCGATGCCAGGAATTTCCTCATAGGACCATGCGAAGACATCACGAAATTCGCGAAATAAAGCAGTATAGAGTTGAACTTCCTCTGGAGTGCAAGTGACTCCGATATGAATGTGTTCGACGATCCTTGGTTTGACAGAGATGTCGATCGGTTGGGTTTGCGTGATATTTCCCATATTTCCCTCTGAAGACACTTGATAAATCTGAATGGGTGTTTGGAGGGGCGGGGATGGGACACATGAAGCAAACCGCTCGAGACATGCGGTCATTTCCGGATGGGGAGGGAGAAACGAAGAGCGATGGTGGTGATCTGACCAAGGGAGCTCTTCGAGAGACATGGTCTCTATGATGGCTTCGTCGGAAGGAAATATTTCCTTCAATGGATCCGAAGTAGCCTCATCTCCTAGCCAAGGGAAATGATCATATGAATCGGGAACACTGCTCGGGAGAGCAGGTTCATCAGGGGGAGCCGATGCAGCGACAATCTCGATGTAGTTGAGTTCGATAGGACTCAACGGCATCATATCACCCCAAGAGTCTTCCTGGTTAGCAGGAGGAAGAACCCACGGATCTGAGCGTACAGAGATCACGTTGATAGGGGTGAGATTCGGAGGTGGGAGGGGAAAGACTCCCATTAAAGTGGGATCCTTGAAAAGTCCGGCACCCACGTTCATGAGTGACTTAGACGTATGCTCCACGAATGGCACATTACCTTCAGAAGAAGAGGCGAAGAAGGAGAGCTGGTCCACCGTGACAATCTTCCCTTGTTGAGGGAAACGAATGACACGGAACAGGGAGGAAGCCACGGCTTGCATGGCGTATGTCCAGCTCCGTCCGAGGAGGAGGTTGTAGGTCAGATTGGCGTCAACAACTTCGACCTCCACTTCTACGGTCTTTCCTTCCAAAGAGATGGGTAAGCGTTGGAGGATACCGTAAGGACGGGACTCTCTTCCATCGAAAGCTTCTAACGTCGTAGGGGACTGACTCAAAGCAGGGGAACCAATCGCCTTCCAGCAAGCAATAGACATGATGCAGGTTGAGGCACCTTCATCAATAACCGTACGGTGAATCGTTCTGCTGTTGATGATGACCTATATAAGGAAAGCAACTTGGTGAGGCAGTCTCTGTGTAAAACCCTCGAGATCGAAAGAAATCAAATCTGAATCTGCCGGGTCGATGCCACCAATAGCTGATAGCAAGGACTTCCTCTGGGAGGGGCAGCTCTGGAGGACTTCTAAAGCGGACATAGCAGACGGAGCTTGAGCTAAGTCCTCAACAATGCTATAGTGCTGGGCAGCACGAGCATTAGGGTTGTAAGATGACTTCCTGAGTACACCTTTTGGAGGGGGTCGGGGAATCGTCTCAGTGCTGGGCCTTTCAATGTGGAGAGGACCAGAACTAGACGGAGGAGCGCTAGAGGGAACCTCCGGCTCTTTCCTGGCACGAGATGGATAATCTTTCGCTCGAGTTGAAACATGGATGGGAATCGTTCCAGCCATGAACACTTGAGAACTGAATGAGGAAGAGGGTTGAGACGGTTCTGCCACCATTTGAGTCTGCTGGGAAGGGAAAGGCTCTTTAAGCACGGCAGGGGTCCCAGGAGCACCTTTCAATAACCGACTAACTTCGGACCGTCTTGGGCAGTCCTTAGTGTACTGATCCTAATCACAGATGAGACAAGGATACTTAGGCTTTCGTTTAGCTCCTTCCTCGGGTGGAGGCTTAGGGGCATCCTGCTTGGGCTGTCCAGATTTATCTTTAGCTTTCCCTTTCTTTTTCCCTTTTGAGGATTTATCCACCGTAGTGGACTGAACGACGTTTACCTCGGAGGTACTTCCAGGATTAGATTGGCCCTGAGAAGCATTTTCATTAGAAGCGTTCTGTTTTTGCTTCCCAGGGTTCGCGGCCGATTTCTTCGATGACGAATTAGCAGAGCCAATGACTCCATCAACAGATGGTTTGGGCGGAGCCTTGGTCTGTCCAGGCCTCGGGGCGTCTGGAAAATAATCATATAGAGTACCCAACTGAGAGTATACTAAGTCTAGGTACTGAGCTCGCGCGATCGCTTGCTCTTCAGTTACACAAGCTCCCATGGCGATGTCTTTTGCAATTTTAGGGACAAAGGAAGTCGTGAACCAATCGGTCAGGAGTTGATCAGGAATCCAGAATTTGATCAAGTGACGACGCCTTCTCCATTCATGTATATGATCAGATATGTGCGTAGCCGTGTCCTGTTTGAGAGACGTGAGGAGATTTGTCCCTGTCTCGTACCGAATGGGTAACTGAAAATGAGTTAAGAATGCCATAGCCAGCGAGTTGAAATCTTGAAACATGCCGCGATTCAGCTCAATATACCACTTAGCGGCTGAACCGGTGAGGGTTCTCTGAAAGAGGCAGAGCCGGATAGAGTCATCAAGCCATGAGTTCGATGAACACTAGAGGTGATAGTTCATGACATGTGCTTGAGGATCTTCACCAGCTTTGCCATCAAATTTTGGACAATCACTGGGTATTTTAGTTGGAACTGGTGGCCAATACGGATTATGCAGAATGGGATCATTCATTAACTTGGACACATCCGGAAGTTCCAACGTCGCTAAGAATGGAAACTGAGGGTTAAAGGACATTTGTGGCTGTGGATTTGAGGCAATATTAGGGTTCCAACCAGATGGTGGTTGCCCCCATGGACTCTGTCCAAATGGACCTGGCCCATAGGGACCTTGTCCAGATGGACCTGGCCCAAAAGGGCCTGGCGCATAGGGACCTTGTCCGTAGGGGTTCTGCCCATATGGATTTTGTCCATATGCAGACAGTTGTCCCTGGGTCTGCCCCCCAGCACCCCATGTATTAGCAACTTGACCCGCAGGTGCAGCATACTGATAATTTTGGTAAGGAGTGACCTGCGTCTGTTGATAATTTTGGTAAGGGGTAAACTGAGTTTTCCCCTGGGGTTGTTGGTAGCCATACATTTGCTGGGCTCCATACTGAGCCTGGTAAGCAGGCTGCGCTTGGTAGGAAGGCTGGGGCTGTGGCCTGCCTTGCATTTGATAACCCATTTGAGTTTGAGGCCCATAATAATGTCTTTGAACTGGCTGGGCTTGGATCATCTGGCCGGAAGGTTGGCCTGGTTGAATTTGGGATGGACCTGCTTGCCTAGAAGGATGTACTTGCTGGGTGCCAGGTTGTCCTTGAGCAACCAAGGGTTGTCCTTGTGGAACAGATGGCCGAGCTGGCTGGATGGCTGGTTGACCTTGCGGTTGACTAGCCTGTCTAGATTGATGAGTAGGGCGGACAGTGGGTTAGCCTTGTTGTACAGAGGGCTGGCCCGTTTGCCCAGAGGGTTGTACTGGCTGAGCAATGGGTTGGCCCTGCTGTACGTAGGGTTTCCCCCCTTGCCCAGAAGGTTGCATGGACTGAGCAGCGGGTTGGCCCTGCTGTACGTAGGGTTGCCCCCCTTGCCCAGGAGGATTCACGGGTTGAGCAGTGGGTTGGCCCTACTGTACGTAGGGTTGCCCCCCCCTGCCCAGAAAGATACCCCTGCTGGACTACTGGTTGACCTTGAGGAGTATAATTTTGCCCAGCTTGTCCAGCGGGATAACCCTGCTGGAAACCAGGTTGGCCTTGTTGGATGTAAGGCTGTCCTGGCTGACCAGACGGATAACCTTGTTGGGTACCAGGTTGCCCTGGATAACCAGAAGGTTGACTCTGATAGGAAAAAGATGGACCGCCCATGGCCGAAGGTTGTCCCGAGTAGGGTTGTCCTTGTGAGTCCCCAGATTGTCCTGGGTAAGACTGGCCATAAAGTGGTTGCCCTTGGGGGGCTTACACATAAGGTGGCTGGCCTAGATTAGATGGTCCTTGAGGCTGTCCAGGAATTGCCTGGCCCCCATGAAAAGAATGAGTACCGGGATCATAAATAATGTTTAAAGGTACCGAGACTTCAACGAAATGTTGAAGAGGCGCAGATTGAGCGAACTGGAGGTACTGACTGGTAGAATCATAATAAAAGAGTGGACCTTGGTAATTCAGGTCCACAATGGGTTGCCCATGGGCATCATATGGCCCCCCTCCTGGAACAGGACCAGAAGAGGGCTGAGCACTTTGTGCAGGATCGATGACTCCAGACGAAAGCCTTGGTTGGCCATTGCTCACTTGACTGTGAGAGGGACCAACCCCAGGGTTTGTAGATGAAGATGTTGTCACAGCACTGACAACCGGAGTTGAGTATGCTACACAAACAGTTGGATTCGTGGGAACTGAGGTAATAGGTGTATTAGGGGGTTGCGAAAGGAAAGGTTCCGTGGTGGCAATGAGACTAGGGTCCCATATAGTCGTAGAAGGCATTCTGGCAGCTATTCTATCCCTCATCGACTGATACCGTGGAGGGAGTGGGGAAGTAGCTGGAATGGGAGATTCAACATTTGACACCACGGGTGTCTCACCTGCGCTGGGAGATGTCTCATCCATGTGGTAAGTGGACATCGGAGACGACATACCGGGAGGGGTAACAGGAATATCGTCCTCGTCAAGCTCCCAGATAGGGTTCCAATCTTCTTCGTAATCCTCGTCGCCCGGGGCACGTACGTTGATAGGTTGGATACTCGGGATAATCGGAAGAGTACCGCTTGCAACTGGTACCTCAGGAGCAACAGAAGATGGAGAACCTTGATCTCTTGGACCGGAAGTTGACGGGTCAGCCAGGATGACAAACCCCACACAAAACCCTAAAGGAAACTAACGACAAAGACCGTACTCAAACTAACGCATACAAAATCTAACCAGGTAATGTTATCGCGACCGAATAAATTTTTAAGACACAAGAACTGAACTTGACCTTTTCATGTTTCAAGAGTCGAGAAAAGGACGAAAAGATGACTCTAGTCTCCTTTGAATGTTTAATGAGCACGAAGTGACAAGAAGCTCATTGGCACCTTTTCATTTAGGGAGTCTGAAAAGGATCAAAAGTGATTGCTCTGGAGATTCTAGGCAAAGGGTTTACCAAGCAATCCATAAAACTGCTTATACACCTTGGCAATCATATGAGAACCAAGGACTTTCCGTACTGCAGTCAATCTTCCCGAATGTTGTGTTCGGTGCGTTACGGCTCGCAGGGCGGCAGACTCGGCTTCCTATGGATCAAGGATAAAAGCCTAGTGGGGTCTCCCTATATACGCAACGGTACGTGGGAGCACAGTCCGCGTTAGACCACTATCGAGTCACAGAAGGAGGAATCACCCAACCGTAATGTGAAACAATAGTGACTATGTTTAAAGACACCGGAACACATCTCTAACCTAGACCTCTAGATGTTTGCGTTAAGTTCCAATGCGTTTTTAGGTTTATTCAGTTTATTTTATGGTTGATCTTGAATTAAGTTTCGATTTCAGGCCTTATCACGTGATCTCTCACAATTTCCTAGATGCAAACTACATGCCAAAGAATACCATTTCATTCGATGAATTCTAATTACGAGAGGGTTAAGAGTTTTCAATCAAACAAAACGAACTCAAACAATCAAACAATCTAATGCAGCTAATGACAAAGAAATAAAATTTTTCTTTTGAGAACACAAATCAATGAAATGCTCTTCTTTTCATTAACTATTCAATGCAAAAGACATTAGTTTGATCTCTTTTTCAATGGCACCGTGTACTTTAAAATGAATTTTGAGAGACAACAACACCGAGCAAAAGAAGTAAAATCACTCAATGACGAACACAACAACCGTGAAAAGAGCTGATTGAACCCTAGCAACTGTGATCTGTGTCTTGGGTAGTGAAACAATCCGAGGACCGGTTCAATGAAAATCACCTCAAGAAAACAAGCAAAGAAAGCAAAAAAGAGGAAGGTTTCCGCAATAGCAAAGGCAAGCAGCAACGAACTTTTGCGAACAAGTGAATAAAACAAGGTCAGTCCAGTGAAAGCTGGATGATGGCACTAGGTCACGGGACACAAAAACGAAATTCGTCCGACAAGACTTTGCAAGCAAGTGTGTCACAATTGAAACAATAAATATCAAGTCATAAACCAAGTAGAAAGAGCTGGAGATAGTCAAACCAACAGGCTCAGGAGGCAAAATTGAAGCAAATTCAATTTTACAGGATCAGCGCGGGTAGCACTCAGCAACAATGCGCTGACAAGAGGTCACGCGTAGCAACTAGGCATTGTCAGCGCGGAAGGACACGACTTAAGCGCGCTGGTTTGATTTCAGAACCGTCGCGACTGTTTTACGTACAAGCACGATGACAACGGGGTTAAAGAAACAACTATGCGTTGTCAGCGCAACTGTTTTGATATAAACCGCGCTGAGGCTAAAAAAGAGGCAGAATCAAGCCAAAAACTCCCAAACCAAGGCCAGAACTCTTTAAACAATTTATACACCTCCCAGACTGAACCAGGAAGCCTAAAAGCAGAGAACTAATCCCCAATTGCGAAAAGAGAGAACAATCAAACTCAAGCACAAAAATGGACGAAAGAGACAAAGGCCGGTTCCCCAGTGGAGTCGCCAAATTGTTGGAGAGGTAAATCCCCTCTACGGATAGAGGCGATCCCTACTAGCCCAGAACGGGTCTAGCAACAATCAATCAATGCTACTGTGCAAGTTCCTAATTGCAAATAAAAGAGAGGCAATGAACACCTACTTGGTTTCCAACGCTATTGTTTGATGAAGAGATGCCGCTCTCGCTCCTTTGCTCTGGCCAGTCACGATCCTCCACGATCTTCGTGAATAGATACCTGCACACACGAAGAGAAAGACAAACACAAGCGTGAAATCTAATAAAAACAATTATACATCAGTCAGAAAGGATGTAATTCACATTAACCATTATAAAGACAAATGAGAATGGAACCATAACAGTAGTCATCTATTATTAAATCAATAACAGAGAAAGGTACAACCAAAGTTCTGACGCTGAGTCCTTCTCTAGAGGGTCCAGCCAGCAAGTCTCTTAAGCATTCACCCTTGGAGGTAGATTCTCCCAAAACAAAGCTCTCTCTCACACAAGCAATACTCACAACCTTCCTTAAGCTTCCTCTAGCAAAACCACACTTGTCACACCAACTACCTACTAACAGCAGCAGTCTAAGCACTATGAATTCCAAACTAGCTGCTCATGGTAATGGTGGAGGTTTAAATAGGAGAAGGAGTCTCCATGAATGGTGGGAGGACAAGCATATCTTCAAGGAAGGTGGTTTCAAATGACGAACAGACATGTAATAGAAGGGAGGGCAATACTCACAAGGCCAACAACCAAGTCTGGAACCATCTGGAAGGCTGGCTGTTGGAACAAATTCGCCCAAACTGGATCAGCACGGGTGTAACATTGAACTGGAGCGCTGACAGCGCATCACAATAACAGAGCAGGCTGTGTCAGCATGACTCAATACTTTCATAGGATGCGCTGGCGCATAAAATTCGACCAGCGCGGAAAACCCGTGTGCTTCCGCGCTGGCAGCGCATCAGTTACACTATCAGCCGCCAGTCAGCGCGGTTATTTTAATAACAGTCGCGCTGATGCAATAAACTTTGGAAAAGTGGGTCATTTGGCCAGTTTAGATAGAATGAGCATGGTGCATTTGATTTCATGATACAGTAGGGTCACTGACAGGGAGATAGTGACAAATTATTGCGTAACAAAGAGTTTAGCAGTGGCTTCTACTGTGATATTCTTCTTGCAGGCCGTCATAATGGCCATCTTCGAGAACCTGTCGACGACCACAAAAACACAGTCATTTCCATGATTAGTGGAAGGAAGGCCTAACATGTAATCCATTGAGATGGATTCCCAAGGTCGACTAGGGGTAGGCAACGGGGTATAAAGGTCGTGCTTCTTGATGGTCGGTTTGGCAATGGCATAGGTAGTACATGATCTGATGTACTTCCCAACATCCTATTGAAGATTCGGCCAATAGAAATAATTTTGCAGCACTGCCACTGTTTTCTTGACCCCGAAATGCCCAGCAGCCCGACTGTAGTGTGCTTCCCAAATCATCTTGGCACGCTCGCTTGAAGGAACAGAAAGGTGACCCAGGTGGCATAACAGGGCATCCTAGAGGTGAAAATTTGGAACATGCCGACCCTCCAAGAGTGTATGGTATGTGTGGCCGAATTCTGGGTCGCTTTTGTAGAGAAGTGGCCAATCAAAAGTCTCGTGCCCACAAGAGTTGAGCACGGTGGTTAACGCCATGATCGGTAGTCGACTGAGGCAATCTGCAACATTATTGGTGCTGCCCTTCTTATACTTGATGTTCAAGTGGAACTGTTGCAGGTATGTAGACCACTTCTAATGGCGATCATTCTGCAATTTCCCTTGGGTCTGTATGAACTGCAGGGGTCGGTGGTCTGTGTGGATGACCATTTCCTTCCCCAAAATGTAATGCTTCCATTGTCGGCAGGCATGTACAATGGAATACATCTCTTTATCATAAGTGGGGTACTTCGGTTTTGTGTCTGAAAGTGTTTCACTGTGATATGCCACTGGATGTCCATGTTGAGTAAGGACTGCTCCAATAGCATAGTCAGAGGCATCTGTCTCGACCTCAAATGGTTGTTGTAAATCTGGTAACGCGAGCACTGGTGCCATGCAGAGGCGATCCTTCAACTCTATGAATGTCTTCTGTTGAGATTCAGACCAAAAGAATTTTGCTTTCGCCCCTCCCTTGGTGACTTGACTCAAGGGCCAAGTAATATGATAAAACCCCAACACGAACCTGCGGTAGAAGTTGGCAAGACCTAGAAAGTTGCGGAGCTCTGTTAGAGTGGTTGGAGATGGCCAATCCCGAATGACTTGGATCTTGGCTGGATCCACATGCACCCCCTGTTCATCAATGATGTATCCCAAATACTGAACTTGGGTCATGCCAAAAGTGCATTTCTCCAAATTGGCACATAGCTTGTGTTGCCGCAGTGTTTGGAGAACCTGTCGGATGTGGTGGAGGTGCTCTTCCCAACTCTGGCTAAAGATCAGAATGTCATCGAAGTATACTACTACAAATGAGTTGGTGAATGGCTGCAAGATGTCATCCATTAGCCTCATGAAGGTTGCAGGAGCATTCGTCAATCCGAAAGGCATAACCAACCATTCAAAAAGGCCATCCTTGGATTTGAAGGCAGTCTTCCACACATCAGAGGGTTCGATTGGTACCTGGTGATATCCTAACTTCAGATCGATCTTGCTGAAATATTTTTCCCCCTTTAGTTGGTCCAGGAGGTCATCAATCCGCGGGATCGGGTACCTATTACGGACATTGATCTTGTTCAGCACCCGATAGTCAATACAGAGTCTCCACGTCCCATCCTTCTTCTGTACCAACACGATCCGGCTCCCACAAGGCGATGAACTTGGACGGATGTGACCTTTCTGCAGGAGCTCCTGAATCTGCCTCTTGATTTCATCGTTCTCCAGAACGGAGCGCCGATAAATTGGTCCATTGGGTAGCGGAGCACCTGGGGTTAGATCGATGGAGTGCTTGACCTGACAGTGCAGAGGAACCCCTGCGGGGGAGGTGAAGATGTCCTTGTACTCCTCCACGACCTTATCCATTTGTAGTTGTCGTGCAGAGGGGCCCTATTTGGAGGCCGCGGCCACCGTCTTCTTCTTTCCTTGAGGGTGTATCATCAGGAAAACAAATTTCCTGGTTTTGGAAATGAGCTTACTACATTGTTTCGTAGTAATCAAAGAGATGGCGGTAGGTGGTGCTACCTCTAGTATCCTGTACAACTTATTTCCCAATGTAATAATAACAGCATGAGGCCTTGATTCATACACAGCATGTCGCTTCCACAAGTATGGTTGTCCTAATAATACATCACAAAATTCAAGGGGAGCAATGTCACACAATACCTCATCCGTGAAGGGCTTGATGTTGTATGGAAGGCGACACTGCTGGCTCACGCGAAGATCTCGTCCTTGGTGAAGCCACCCAATGATGTACGGTTGTGGATGTGCTGTGTTTGGTAAGCCCAACCGCTTCAGGACCTCTACCAAAATGAGGTTCTTTTGACTCCCGCTATCAACAATGAACTGTATCGGGGAGCCCTTTACCCACATCTGGGAGTGGAAGAGACCTCCTCCTCCTCTGGATCTTCGGGTTCATTTTTCTGGATCTTGGCGGTAGCAACAGTGGCGTTAGGATCCGCATCAATGATCTGCTTCCCTTTGTCATTTTCCTTATCGAGTTCTGACTTAGAATCAGAACATGCATCTGATTCTGAAACCTTTAGCTCAGCCACAAGTGACTGCTTGGCCCAACACTCACTTGTGTTGTGAGTGGAGCTCTTATGGAACTCACACCATTTTCTCGTGTCCTTTTTCGGCTTCGCGGTGCTGTTCGTTGCTTGCAGCTTCGGCGGGTTGTCTTGGGATGCCCCGCCTTGGCTTTGTCCTTTGTTCTGTGGTTTAGGGGCACCTTTCCCCTGCTTTGGATTCGCAGATCCAAAGTCTCGCTTCTTTTGTTTAAACTTCTGCTCGACCTTGACGGCATATCGGTATGCTACGCCCAGCGAGGAGATGTTCAAGAATTGTATTTCTTCCTAGATGTACTTGTGCAGGCAGCCATGGTATTTGAGTATCAAATGCTGCTCCGAATCCTTGATACCCAACTTTGTGCGAAGGGTATGGAAAAGATTGGTGAACTCTGGCACGTCTTGGTCCCTTCCCTGCCGCAGCGTGGTCCACTTTATGTATTCATCCTCATAGCTTCTGACAGGGTAGTACTACTCCTTGATGGCATCCCGGAATGAATTCCAGGAGGGTGCGACTGAAAATAGTGAGCCAGCACTTTCATCCTTCTGCTCGCAGTAGGTTTCCCACCAGTCCTTGACGTGGGGGGCTGCTTTGAGAAGAGCGAAAACAATCTTTTCCCGACTCGAAAATTCATGAACAGAAAAATAACCCTCTAGTAGATTTAACCATTTATCTACAACATCTGCATCTATCTGACCCTCGAATATGGAGATTTCAAAATTAACTTGTACCTTAAAGGGCGTGGCATTTCCAGAGTAGCTGTTGGAAGTCGATGCGTCGCTTCTGGGTAGCCGCTGAAGGATCTGGGCAAAGTTGTCCATCATCGCATTCCGTTGTCGCTCGAGGGCTTCTTCGAGCAAGATTTTGATGGGATCCCCTGCCCCCTCGTCTTTCTTCTCATCCGCCATGAGAGGCCGTCGGGATTTGCGAGGCTGGTCTTGCAAAGGTTCGACTAGTTCAAGCCCTAACTCCTTATATCCCGACCTTGTTGGGGACATGCAAAGAAAAACAGAGAAAAAGCAGACCGTTCTGATACCATTGGTCCGGACTTAAACAGGAACGCAACAAATTATG
This sequence comes from Pinus tabuliformis, assembly GCA_031772625.1. NCBI lineage: Eukaryota > Viridiplantae > Streptophyta > Pinopsida > Pinales > Pinaceae > Pinus > Pinus tabuliformis. The sequence continues at coordinate 158,863,348 of CM062809.1, read as the reverse complement.
GAGATAACCATAAACACAAACATGCAGTGGAAATAATACTTCATTTCATTAATGTAAAATACTGAAATATGCTTACAAAAAGTAATGGAAATAAACTAGCTAGGGCGATGGTAGCATATCTCTGAGAAGAGATGTGGTGGCTACATGCCTCTGAACTGTGTTACAATGAGGCTCGAAGGCCTATTTATTGTTGAGAAACAATGGAAAACCCTTAACATTCCAAAACCTAACCCTAGAAGATGAAACGCCAAACTGTGGGCCCCATTTAGGTAAATTGGTACACCAACTTCCCGGGGTCGTAACTTTGGCATACGATCTCCGTTTGACGCGTACAATAGCTTGTTAGAAAGATCTATCCGAGCACTACCACTTTGGGAGGTAACATCGGTCCATGGACCGATGTTGTCCCAGATTTCCCAAAAAACCGTCGTTTAGGGCCTCAAAACAGCTCCGGAAGTTTAGGACCCGAAAAACTGCTAAAAATAGTAAGTTGTGCTACAATTAAGGAAACTGAAAATGCTGAGAGAAACAATGGTGGGGGCCCAGGTGGACTTGGCAGGTGGCCACCAATATCCACCTGGATCACTTAACCCCTAAGTATTTTTCCTTAAAAGCAAAAAGGGATCAAACGAGTGCAAAATGTTGAAACCTGCACAAACAATTCAAACATTAGACATGGAAATAATTTTAAATATGACCTAGGTGGTCATTTTAAAATTATAAGAAGTATTTCACAAAGGCAATACATGTACATACAACCTTAGATTCTAAGCAATATGGGAAATATTTCTAATACATGCGTAAAGGCAATAGGAAAGGCAAAAGTTCATAAGGAACTATATGTGAAAAAGGAAATATATCATAAGGAAAAAATTTCATAAGGAAATGCGCGCTAAAACATTTGCATGTTGCACATATGCACTTCATTGAAACATATTGAAGACACACCGTTTAAAACATATGTATTTGCATGGCTTCATAATGAAACGTGGAGGTATAACGTAAGCAGGCTTACGGTCATATACGCAGTGTAATGTCATATACTCATATGGTATGGCGGCATAATTGATAGTAGGTGAGGGCTATAATTTAAACGCACATCCAAACCAAGTGCATGAATCAAACAGGCTTTCAAACAAGTACGTGGATTGAACGACATGGAACGGAGGTACACGCAAACCATTGGAGAGATGTACGCAAATCGTAATACGTTTGCATGGTTGGTGCGTTCAAACGGTTCCACAAAAGGCATGTTGGCAAAGCCGTAAGCTACATGGGAGGACAGCCACGACCCGCATACAGGTAAGCTCATATTTGAATTATGAAAAATGGTCAGGCCATCCTAATGACACAGTCAGGCGACTGGTCAACAGGACTGGCATGACATGCACAACATGCTTATGTGCAAACACTGACCAATAGAGGTGCTTATGGCTTACTTAGCCAAGAGCACGGTAGAAAAACGAAAAACGGTCATGAAAAAATTCCAACACCGCCGGTATACTGTGCATTTCAACACCGCTTTGCAAGTTGTTTAAGCCACATTTGTATGCCATCATCGCCTTAATGAGCTTAGGAGAACAGTGCTGAAGCGTTGCACATTTGACAGACGAAGCAAGGGAAAGTGTAAGCAAATCTGCGGAGAGATAAGTAGGAAAACTTCCCGAAAATAACGCAAGTCGGTTGCCAAAATCTCGGGAAAGCTCAGGTAAAAACGTGATTCGATTTTCTTACAAAGATGAGTCGGGATTTCAATCACCAAAACTGCCTGTCATTTAACTGTTAACATGCCTGTTCTTGCCACCAGTCAGCACGAAACGAAGCTACAAGGGATATGGAGCGCCATTAAACAGTCCACAAGTCTCGCCATTAGCCAGGTAAACGCCGAAAACTCACCATGATTCCAGAAATAATAAATGTAAGGGTTAGATAAACAACAGTGAGTTAATGAAGCAAACGGCTATGCATTAAAGAACAGATCTGTTCATAGGTGTAATTGCATAAATCAAGGATTTGAGTGAAGCACGTAGATTATGCAAAACGACCAGTAGATTACACCTGTGCGGACAATGCGGCATTTCAACCACATTTTGCATGCAAAATGCATCATTAAAACAGAGTTTTTGGGACCATATTATGTGTTTTGTAAAGCAAAGATTGTGTATTGCAGAGACAGAGTTTTTTTGGGGTTGTATTACGTGTTGTGTAGAAGAGTTTTTTAATGTTGTTACACAAGGTTGTATTACGTGTTGGTGCAACAGAGACTATATATTATGTAAACAGATGAATTTTAAGTGCTGCTGCAAGGGATTGTATTGTGTGTTGTTATCAAACAAGGGTTGTATACTATAAAAACAAAGGAAAATTCTCTTTTAGTGCTGTTGTAAGGAGCTGAATCGCTTGTCTCTCTGTAGAAATGAGTTGCTGTTTAGAGCTATTACAACAAAGTGGAAAACTATTTTTGTTCTCCTTTCATATAGCATTGAGGATTAGGCTTGTATGACAAATTATAAAAAAAGGTTGCCTCAAGAATACGTTAAGAAATACAAAATTATGTCATGATTATTTTTTTTCTTATGTATTTCTTTTCCAAAATAGAGTCTAGTGTTTTTACAGAGATATATAAGGCAGAATGTTTGACTTTTTGGATACAACAGGGGATTAAAAGAAAAAAATTGTCTCGCTGCAAAAAGAAACAAATAGAGGCCAAGTAGATTGAATTAAGTTTGTTTCATAAGGCAGGTAAGCTTCTCTGACTTCAAAATTCCATTTTACAAAAAAATAGTAGTTGTAAATTGTCAATGTTAAGATGAAGATAATGACAGCAGAAGCATACATTCAATGGTTTTCAGACACAATGTCGACAAGGATAGAGCCAAAGTTTCAAATATAAAACTGGAAAAAAGAGACCATAGAGAAGCTTTACCAAGCGGGACTGATAGGATTCTTGCATAGATTTAATGGCCACAGTGAGGAGATAACAAGGGAGTTCATAAACAATTACAGCCAAGACCAAACAAGGGTAGGAGATGTTATCATTCTTGTGACTCAGGAATTCCTTTCCCAAGCTCTAGACCTCCCAATGATAAGAGAGAAGTATCATAAAGGTCTACATTTCAAGGAGAAATCATGGACTTTCTTGCTTGAAAAGAACCGAAAATGAACTTTTGACAGGACCAAAGGAATACCAAGGGAATGGTTCAATGAACCATGGGGTGAGTTGGTTCTAGTTATACATAAATTTCTTACATGTGATAGGGGATATAGTGTTGCCCATCTATATCATATCTGACTCCTACAGCACATTAAGGGAGAACATAGGATTAATCTACCATACTTTCTCTTTAAAAGCCTCCTGAAGATGATAGAGACAGTAAAACATGAACACAAGCCCAAAGAAGCACAAATTTATCACTAGGGGTTGATAAAAATCCTAGTTGAATATCAAGTATGGTCACAAGGAATAATTTGGAGGGAGTTCATGACTAAAAACTAGTTTAATGAATAGATCAATGAAGGACAGAACAAAGTAAAGCAAGAAACCAAGGGAATGATGAGCTCACCCTTCTATCCCAGGACTAGAGCTAAAAAGCAAAACAATATAGCCATGCAAGAAAATGAAGTGTCTCTCATGTCTATTCCTAGGAGATTTAGGAATAAAAGTCCAACCGAAATAAATAACAGAGAAAAATAAGTTCAGTTAGTAGACACATGTTCCACAGGAAAACAGGTAGAGGATGATCTTGAACAGGAGGTATTAGAGAGAGATTCTTATTATGATGATGCAGCAGTAGCATCATTAATCAAACTACACAAGAGCTTGAAAAAGAAATAAACTTGGGCAAAATCAGGGAATTAACAGACCAACTAGAAATCATTAAAATCATGGAAAAACAATTGAAAGAAGAAAACCAAGCAAGCAAAAAGGATAATGCTAGACTAGTCAAATTAGATGAAAGATTAAATGAAGAAATAGGGAGATTGAAAAGGAAGAATGATCTACTTTCCAAACAGGCATTTACATAGCTAAAAGAGAAGAACATGTGGCAGGCTAAGTATGAGAAGCAGAAAGTTAAGGCCATTTTGTACAGGGAAGGACATGATTCAGGTTTGGACTGTTTGATAAGGGTAGCACAACAGGAAGCATCTATAGGAACTGCATCTACCACAGGGAACAAAAGATCAAAGAGGAATAAGCAAGCATGAGGACATGTTTGACAACCAGCAAGGGGAAGATGTTGGCCCTCAATTTTGGTCTTATTTTTGCTAAAGGAAGCTTACTTAATCCATCTATTTTCCATCAATTTTCCACTTTATCCATCCCATTTTGATGTATTTCATGTCTACTCAGATATTTCATTTTAATTTTTCAAATTCTAAAGTTTTTATGAAAATTTGGTTTCAAGTGCCAATATTGACAGATTCATAAATTCCCGTAATAGCTATATGGTTGACATGTTTGCAAGACACTTGGGCACGAATTTGATGCATGGATGGATAACTTGGGAACTAGGACTGAGCCAACTCTACTTAGTTCAAACAGAACAAGCTTTATTAGGCCCATTTAGTGCTGGTCAACCATGACTAGTCACTCAGAAATTCCATAGAAATAGAGCAGTTTTGAGATTCTATGGGATTGACCATATTTCTTGGGATGGGATTGATGAATTCAGCTTAGATAGATGAATATGAGTAGATATGTTTGTTAGAATGATTATAGATCAGTTTTTTTTTATAAGACTTCTATTTAAAGCCAAGACTTTGATGGCTTATGTATTGACTTTTGTATAAGTTCATGCTAAGATATTTTGGATTGGAGAGCTAATTTGAAGAACCTTTTCTACTACTATTTTTCTATTCAATAATGTGGATGTGTGACTGAGTTTAAGCTTCTGATATCAATCCTCAATTCTGCAAAGCAAGGGTGGAGGGACTCTATTCCAAGCTAAGTACACTTCTTTGTTTAAACTAGTTTAATTTTCCATAATCTAGTTATTGTAGAACTTGTTTACATGTTTTGTTTCAGATTGGTTTATGGTTAATGTGTGGTGATTGATTTCATTAGATCTTAGTTTATTCATCATTTTAGTAAGTTCGAAAAACAAAGTGTTCAAGTTGAGCACTCCTTCTGTTAATTTGGTGAATTATAACTAGTTTTCTTTGATTACATGCAAGCAATTTTCCTATGTATTTTTGGCATTATGGTGAATGAATTATGATGAAACATATCAAAGGTCTCTTAAGTTAGGAGCCTCCTTTCATTAATGATTTTTCCATATTAAGCTATTAGTTTCTGATTTCTGTTCATCAAGTAATAATCGAGGAAGAATTGGACCTCTTAAGTTAAGAGCCATTTCAGCTTTCCCTCTTTACAAAGTGAATTGGAATTGCAATATGCACTTCTTTAGTTTTTTAAAAACTTATCTTTCAAGTTTGATTACATCTGATATTCATATATAGTGGACTTGCCTTTAAGTATTACCAACCCGGATTGATAAGGAATATTTGTGTTAATTTGTGTGAATAAATTAGCTCAACAATAAGTAGATAGGTAGAGTGAATAAAAGGAGCTCAACAGTTTAATCTGAGCCCTTGGATGTAATAAGGTTAGACTTAGATAGATATCTACATGTAAAATAAAAGAAAGTATGATAAGGGTTTTCCAGTCTAAGTGCACCCTAATAAAGAAGAAAATATGTCAGGTTAAAGTAGGTAGGGTAGGTAGATGATGTTGCAGAATTACATGTGATGGATAATGTCTCTAAATGTGTTAATTTTCACTTTCATCACAAGTGCAAGGCAGACATTACACTTGGTGCATTTCAAGCAAGACAAAGTCAAATAATTAACTCCCTTCTCATTTTTCCCTAAAAGATTTCACTAATTCCCCCTAAAGTTCTAAGGTCTTTGAAAATTAGAGGGGCTCAAAGCATTTCTCTGACTTCTGGAGGGACCGGACCCTCGGCCCAATAATTTAAAAGCCTAAATACTTAAAATAATCATTCACTCACTCTCATAAGTCTTTTCCTAAGTAAAATCCTATTTTACTTAGGAAAAATATATAATTTCACATAAAAAAACCCTTTTTTCCACTTAATCCGAAGTTAAAAACACAATCCTAATGTTTTACTTAGCGCTTTTTACATTTCATTTCATATTAACTATTAACCTTTGTATTATGTAAATCCCGCACTATTTCACCCTTTCCCGTATTATTTAAATATATTAAAATCCCCAAATTGTTATATATCCCGCCCCTTTGGTTAATTATAACCATAAACATGTTTAAATACGATTAAATAGTTAACCCGTAACTAGTTAAGAGCCTAATCCCCCCGCTACTTTAATTGGGATTAATTAACCCTCACGGTTAATTAAGAGCCCTTCCCAACCAATCATATCACTCCCAATACGATTAAATAGTTTTTAATTGGGTCGGGCCCACTCACGTTAAACCCCGCCGTATCGCGCCTCGCGTCAGCCGTCCGATCACACCTCCATCATCCAACGGTCCTTAACAATATCGCACATGACTTTGTGACCTCACGTTAGCGCGCAATCACAAAGTGGTTTCCGCACAGTACCCTGCTGCGCATTGCAAAACCTGTAGAATCGCTTGCTCCTGGCTGAAACCTACCCGTCTCCAAAAGCGGTGTGATCCCATACCACTTACCACCCTCCACATGCGACAAAACGTCCCTTCCTGCTTATGTCATCTGCCTGAAAAATAAAACTCCCGCTACCTTTGACTTTGTTAATAAAACCAACAAAGTTTCGTTTTCTCTGTTATTCTGTACTGCAACCTGTGCTCCCATGCAAACAATGTACAGGTCAACTATCCAAGCTTTCCAACCGCCACCCTGCCAACAAAAGTGCAGCCAATGTAGCCAGGACCTGTTAGTCACCATCAGCACCTGTTATTACTCTGTTCATTCCCTAAATACAGGTATTTATCCAATTTCCGCCGAAACCCTGCAAGTTTGGTTTTACATTATAAAATCCACAGAGAAAGGCAAAATTCATTGCAAATTCAGTCTCTATTTTGCCAATATAAGTTCTCAGATCAGTTAATTTTCCCATTTTTCACCAAAAACCTAAATTCCTTTCTGAATCCACAAGAACCAGAGATGGAAACCCCTATGGCTCTATCTGTTGCACCCATAAATGCCCCTCATAAAGACTTAGACTATCTGCCTCTTGTAGATAAAGACTTTCAGATAAGGGACTTATGCATTGACATAAACCACTTGAAAGTCTTTTTCCAAGTCAGAAACCAATACCTAAATGGCTCAAATATCCTAGGACTGTGGGAATCAAACCTTCCCAGGTATTTTCTCCCCTCAGTCCATATTTTTCCTGATTTGATTCATCAATGCCAGGCAAATATGACCCTAACCTCAATGTTGTTATGTCCCCAAGTCAAACAGTCCTTTCCCCATAACAGCTGCATCCATTAATGAAATGTTGCAATTTTCCCCTGAACAAGCTCTCACTCCTCTTTCTATGGGATATTTACTTGAGAAATCTACCCAATTGTCTCAATCAGAACTGACTCGCATCTGTTAGATTTTCATGGAGCCTAAACATCAGCGTAAAGGCCCACCTCCCTATCTGCAAACTTTCTTCATAGGCATAGGAAAACTCATTGTTGATATGATATCCTTAATCATGGGATTCAACTCCAGTGAGTATGTTGATGATGTAAACCTAGTGTTGTTGTCAAATTTTACTCCTAGACAACCCCCTGCTGTTAAGTATGATTATGCCTCCTATATTGCCAACAAAATTCATGACCAATTCCTGAGACTGGACAATGAAGGAGTCTTTAAATACACCACTTTCATTTATCATCTTATTTTTTATTATCAGACAGAGAATTTCCCTTTCCCTGTGAGGAAACTTGACAATAAAGGCAATCCAAGGTCTGTTACCTTTCGGAGTCCCATCTTCCATGCATCCTATGAATCCCCTTACTCATACAATGAGTTCATTGACCAATTTTTTCATCCTGCAACCACTTTATTGACAGGGATTTCCCCTCCTAGAATCAATGGTGACATCAAGAAAATCCTACAGCTCTCCTAGCAATACAGAGTAGGTGATTGGTACCTATACAAAAACCATACAGAGATCCGGATATATGGATGTGAGCTCTGCCCTTTCAAGTTACCCAAATACGTTCCAATGAGACTATTTGCATTGGAGTATTTCAGACAAATGATACATACAGACATGGTTCATTTTTGCAAAGCCAAAAAGAAAGCTCAACTCAAAATAAAAAATCAGTTAGGCCCTTTTGTCTGCAATGATAGGGAAGCATGGAAAGAAGCAGAGATAATTCTAGAAGATCGTCTTAAGTTGCACAAAAGTTTTGGTTGGAGGCCATACGACTCTAATAGTTTCATCTGTGATAGGAGAATGAAAAACAGGTTGTCACCATACATTCACCATAGGGTTCCAGAGATTGAACAATTTGCAAATATGGATGAATGGAGGGAGGGACCCTAGTAGAACATGATAGTGAACAGATCAACATGGAGAATGTTATGAGAGATCTTGAAAAAACGCTTAACCTAGATTCTTTTGGGCAGGTACCATTTGATTTATCTCAAAGATCAGGAATCGGTGCCTCTATTGCTGGAACCTCTCAACAACCTCCAAAGGAAACAAGCACACCAGCCACAGGAACATTAAAGGGCAAGGAATTAGAGACCAGATTTCAAACCACAGAATAGTCTATAATTTCTAAATAGCCTGAAACTTCTAAAGAACAGGCTCAAATACATACTCCTCCCACTCAGATAAATATGGGAGAGCCTCCAGTTTTGAAAACTCCTCTAAATGAGGAAAGAAACAAAAAGAGAGACAGAGAAACAACTACCCCTACCAGTGAACCTTCAGGACAGCTTGGGACAAAAAGACAAAGACTAAATCCCATTTCAGAGGAGGAATTTGTTGAAGAAACTATAGATAGTCAGAGGGAAGAAAGAGTAGAGAGCCAACAAACTTTTCCAGTAGGAGGAACTTCCACTAGCTCATAGAGGCAGGAGCTAGAAAGACAGCAAAGTGCAGAGGTATCTTCTTTCAAGCCACCAGAGACAGATGCCTCAGATATCAAGAAAACATTTACAGAAATAAATGCCATGAATGATCCATTAAGATTTTAGGTTTATAACCAATATTTTAAGATGGCTCCCACAAATCAACAGAGATTGATGTCAGCCTATGACATCAAAGAAGGCAAGATGATAATGAGCTATTTCAAGCCAAAGTTGCAACAACCTAAATCAACAGCAGATTATCTCAGAACAAATTTTGAAGTCATGGCAAAAGATATTCATCCTTTGGATTAGATTGAGTTGCATAAACAAACTAGAGAAATGATTTATTCAACCTTGGCTGGTAAGGCAATGATGGCCCAAAGGTTGCAAAATCCTTTGGATAACACTACTGCTCAACTACACTTGGAGAAAGCCTCCTCTCAAGCTAAAGATAACAGAATAAAGTCCTTAGAAGAAATAATTATTGGATTGGGCCACGATCCCAAAGATGTAAAGGCTATACAAGCCTTGATCAAAAGGAAATATGAAGATATTGCTGCCCTAAGAAAACAACTAAAAGTGCCACCTTCCAAGCATCCACAGACTGTTGAGATCATAAAGGAAAAATATGAAGAAGAGCTGATGGATTTGCTCTTAAAGCTTAATGAACGACTAAATGAGACTGAGCAACAAATTGAGAAAGCATTGAAGGACAAGCAGGGAGAGTCGACCTCTCAGCCTCCCAATTTGATACCAATAGTCTCAACTACAGTCCCATCAACTCTTGGAGTAGCACTGGCACCAAATATTCCAGCAGTCACAACAGAGGTGGTTATAGGTACAAAAAAAACAGGAACAATAGGAGTAGCATAGGGCATCATTGCTAATTTAAGCACAGAGGAGCTAATAAAATCAATGGAGGATAGGGCCTACCTCCAACACACTCACAAGAATAGGAACAACACAACATCAGTTTACCTTTTCTCCTATCTTCGAGACCATTTGTCTCTATTTTCTTGTAACTTGTTCATAGTTATCCTAGAATATATCTCACTCTGTTATGAGATATTTTTTGTAAATTTTTTGTATAAATACTCCCTCAATTTGAGTATTGAGGGTGGATTCTTAGACATTGTTGTAATACTAATTATTTTGGAATAAAGTGCTATTGGACCAACTTTTGTATGGCTTGCTGGATAAAGAATTGATGCAAAGGACCTTCCATAGATTTCTTGAGTCAAACACTGAATCAATAAGTCCTCTATACCTTATGTTTTAAAGTTTTCCTTGTTTCTTATATCCTCTATGTTTCATATCTGAATGATAAACGAAAAAAAATAATTCGGAAAGTGCTTGATTCAATATGTTTTCAATCGTTATTATTCTCAATGTTTTCTTCTGTACTAGCATAAACAGTGAAATCTTAATTGCTCCTATTTTTTGGTTCATTCATTTTGATTGTTTAGTAAAGAATACTTAACCGCTCTTTATTAATAATTATTCAAGTTCCCTCTTTCGAATAGGTTGAAGGATTCTTAACTACCCTTCACCCATTTTGAGTTCATTCCATCTATTTTAAGTCTTGATTTGTTCCCTGTTTGATTACCTTGCCCTGTGAAACCATCCCTTGTTAAGAAACCAATTCCAATTAAGCCATTTTCTTTGACTCCACTAGCCCAATGGCCTAAACTACTCAGTTTTACCCCTCTTCTATTGAATTTCACCATCCAAACTCAATCAAAACTCTTAAAACTCCATAACTAGTGTTAGCGCTCGAATCTGCCTCAGGCTGAAGGAAGGCAGGTTCAAGGCAACATCAAACCAAGCTCAGCCTCATAGCTAGCCCTATGAGGACAGGAGAGGGCTCTCTCCAGTCAATCTCGATAAAATGAGCAATAGGGTGCAAGATGACTTAAAATGGGAACTGATTTAGGCTAGTAAAATGAATTTGAATGAGGGATATTTGATTTAATGACTAAGTTGCTGGGTTGTACGGGACAAGGACAGCATGAGCAGAGATTTAACCAAAGGCTCAGATTATCTCCTGAGGCAAGATAGGCAAGAGATTTAACATCAAAACTTGAAATATTGTGGAGTGGGTGGACTGTTGAGAGGTTGACAAGGGCATAGAAGATGAATCCTTGTCAAACAGAAGAAAACATTAAATATGAACACTTTCCCAAGGCATAGCAATGAATTGGATTCTGCCTTTCTCACTTTAAAAGCATTCAGCTGAAAACAATTATGAATGAACTATGAAACAGAAACAAGGGACATATGAAACAAGAGAAGAAACACATGCTAAATTCATACCGCAAGCATCTCATGAAACAGAGTTGTACCATTCAATTATTTCTCTGTCAAATCTGTATAATGAAGCGTTGGGTTTTTTCCTCCCACCGTATCCCAGAACTCAAAACCCTTTACACATAAATTTTCATACAATAAATAGACTCAAGAATGGGAAACAGATCGATGAGAGATAAGGTGCTGGAAAGCCAATCTAAGAAGATAGGAAAAGAGTTGTCCATCTGTGTTGGGGACAGAGCAGCGTTACATCTCATTTTTCTCTGGTGACCAATTAAAAATCAAAAAGTGTAATGTGGATCCCGTGAAATCATGATTGAGGACAAAAATGGGCGAGCGTTCCTATCTCCCTGTCGCGGTAGATGTTCTGCGTTCTAATTTTGGCTTTTGGTCCTTTCACCTTCTCGATACCGTTTGAATAAAACTGATTTTTTTTTAATAAAAATGGTTTTCCACTAAAATTTTGCTTTTAATGAAGATCTTTTACTGGTGTTCTGTTGCATTTAGTTCTGAAGTATAATTGGGTCCTTTTCCCTTTTAGTGAGTTCGATAAGCACCTCGAATCTATGACCAACACCTTGACATCTGGTAGAGGAATCAAATGTTTCTCTAATTGTCATTTCTGCGACGCGTAAGTCACGCTGGCTAATGTAAACAGATGTTTTGAGAGGAACAAACGCATCCAGTCTTTGCCTGTTGTAAGTACTCTCTCCAGTCACCTTCAAGCCAGGGTCCAATTTTCCAGCCAAAGCTAGCAGCAATGTTGTCTTTCCAGACCCAGGGGGACCCAACAACAAAATCATTCTAAATGGTTTGAGGATTCCACTTGTGTCTTTCAGAATTGTGAAATTTACTTTCTTTGTGAGTGACAGTCCAACCATGCCGAACAAGTATTCCACCAGGTTTCTAGGTGTATTCCATAGTGTAGGAAATCCCCTGCTACCAACATAATACTCGGCATCGACTGTCAAGTGTTCAAATCGGACTTCTACAGTTGGGGGCTGGCTACCAACTCTGTCAATACGATTCCTGAGCTTCTTCAAGAATTTCTCGTTGTCTTAGTCTGCTCAATTAGCATCAATTGTACCTGGTAGACCTGGATAGTGTTGTGAGCAACAAATCCGTATCTATTATTCTGAAAACTTGACGTTGACTCTTTTCCAAGGGACCTGTGTGAGGCCCCCAGCATTTCCTCTTCTTCTGGATTGAAACACACAATTTTTTCGAAGATAGGGACACCCCAAAGCATTGGAAGTTGATTTTTCCCTTTTACAACCGAGGTGAGGTGTTGCAACAGAAATAAAGTCGACTGGTTCCAACCTAGCAATTTTACCCCTTGATGGCTCTTTATTATGGTGAATTAAGTCAATGTCCATCGACTCCCCACCATTTTCTCCTGAAATTTCACCATTTAAAGGTGGCTGATATAGTCTCCCAATCGTGTAACTGTAAATGATGTGGGTGCAACAGAAACACCAAATGGCACACTCCAAAGAGCCTTGTAACTCTCATTTCCTGCTTGAATATCATGGCAGCTTCCAATTCATCAGCAGGCTTGTAACGACCGCCTCTTTGCATAACCGTTTGGAACAGATCTCCTAGGCTGCACAGCTCCAAAACTAGATGTATATTCTGTGAATCCTCATAAACAGCATGAAGTTTCTCAGTGCCTTCGTAACCAGAGACCTTACACATGGCGTTTATTTCATTGAGGATCATATTGAGCCGTGTCTTATTTTTGTTGAGGGATTTGCAACAGAAAGCGATGCGTGTGACCCTGTGGAAACATATAGTAATTTTATGATGGGGAACCACGCTCAAGTCCACATTGCTGAATTCATAGTGATCGTGAATTGAGCAATTATTAATTATGGGCATCAATACTGATCTCCCTCCCCTATGATAACAACTCTGCAATCACTCTGCCACTTTGCTTTGCTCCATCTTGATCGAAGACATGAACCTGTTTATGGATGAGATGAAGCGACCACTCTTTAAGTTGGTAGTGTATTCTTCTACCTCGTCCTTCTGTGGGATATCGACTATGATGGCCAAGGCTGCTCTTGTGGGCTCCAACATTTTGCCAACAACAACAATATCAGCTGTTGGAGAAGAATTGAGCTGAAAAAATTTGAGTTTTTGACGAATCGATGATGAATTTCGGCCTTAGGGCTCTGTGCGCCGCACGCACTCCCAGTGCGTCGTGCCAGTGTTAATTTTACATTGCGGAGGAGCGCCCCATGCGCCGCGTGGCCCATGTGCGCCGCTCCTTCTTCCTATGCGCCGCGCAGCTCCGTTTCAACAGAATCGGCCTCTAAAACTTTGTTTTTCCTATCAGATGTTTCTACACTCGAAGTGCTATCATCTAAAGTATTTCCTAACTTTGCCTCCAAAACCATGGCGACTGAGAGCAAGTTGCCATCATTGTCTACTCGTAATCGAGGTGAACTCCCAAAAGTCCAAACAGGTTGCAACTCATCTGCAAGAGCAAAAATTCACATTTGGCCATCACTCAGGCCGATTACTAAAATGCTATCCTTACTGACTATGTTGTAGAGAAAACTGACTGCACGCACATGTTGTTCTTTAGTTTCATCACTGCCACCACTTGCATTTCCACCTATAATAGAAAGAGGCCCCTGTAATGAAATAGAAGCATCGAATGGAGCATACGGACGAGCTTTTAGGCCTAGTGAAGCACTTTCTTCTCGTGTTAGATCATTGGCTGAATTAACTAATTCTGGAAATATTGATTCTAACCAAGAAAAAACAAGGCTGACATTGTTTGCATCCTTAGAACCAATAGAATTAGACTGTAGACCCAACATATACGCATCTTTATAAATATCTTCAATAGTTGAACTGTTGTAGATGCTTCCAAAAGGGACTACTTGACAAAGAGCATAAACAGAGCAATTGCTAAAAAGAACAAACACAGTAAATCTGTCCCATAAATGTTCGCCTCCAAAAGCAAATGCCACAGGACGTATTGCAACAACACTCATTAGATTCTGAAGAGTAGCTGGCTGTAAATGGTACTCTTGCTCTGGAATCTCCAAATTTGAAGATAAGTCGAAAAGTCTGAAAACGCAATCGGAGGAAAGAATCCCCAATTGTGCATCACTGCGAGGATGCCATGTCGCTTGTAAAATTCGTAAAGTTTTACTGTCTTTGGAAGAGTTAACTCTTTTAGACCCAACAGCAATTGCTCTGCAGAGACCATCATCAGCAGGAGATGCTATTCAGTCATTCAAATACAGAACCATTATGCTTCCATCACTGGCAAGGACCACAGATTGTCTAGTTCTGCCTATAGCCAGATAGCAAACAGGAAAGTTCACCTTCATGTTGGGTCGCAATGTTCAAAGTTTTGCTGTGCTTTACGCATCCTTCGTTCCCATAAGTGTTCACCATGCTTTGTAGCAGGGTTTCAAGCTGCCATATCTCAATGTATCCTAAATGATCTGGATCCAGCTCCTCCATGATGAGACTAGCATATTCCGCAGCATTATCCTTCAACTTTGCCAATTTGTTTGCAAAAGCATTCAGTACACTAACCTCCTTAACCTCATCTTCTGATATTCGACCAACCAAGTTGTATAATTTTGGCATTCTGGTATTTGAATGCAAACTCTGTTTCATTTGATTTTGCTTTGTCTCTTGGTGCTAATGATGTTCTTGCTTTTTGTGCTTTTGCAGGGATAGGAGCAGCTATAGCTGCTGCCATTGAAGAGCTGTACAACTTCGAAACACTTTGACATATTACATATTTATTACAAAAACACATTTGATGATTTATTCTTCAAAACAAGGTTTCGAAGAAGAATCAATCTCGCATTATTGACGATAACCAATTTGAAATAGAAACTCACTGAACCTCCCTTTGTCCTGCAAGCGTTATTTCACACTTCTGGAGACAAAACCCTGGACTCAAGGGACTCAAGGATTAAAATGACTCTTTTTAACCAAAATGGCATTTGATGACTGTAAATGACGAGAAATGAATTTTGGCGAATTTGATTCTGACAAGGGACTGACAAGACTGAGTCTAACAACTAGCCTAAAACCTTACCAAACAAAGCTAAAACTTAAAGAGAGAGCGCTCTCTGGGTACAGATTGGCTAGATTCTGTACCTAAAAGTTGGTTTGTGGTTACCTCAGACCCCTTTCCTCTTCCCAACAACTTCAAGAAAAATCTGAGTGATAACACCATCTTCCAAATCACATAAAAGATATTCCAAATGAAATAATATCCCTTCAATCGTTGATTTCCTTTCAAATTCTGTAGTTATAGACAAAGCCGATTTCGAACGAAACTTATCTAATATCCAAGAAACCATTTCTATCGATATTTCGACCAAACCTGAAATTGTAGAAAACATCCATGTTAGCAAATCTTGTTCTCTATCGGAACTTGAAACTTATCGTGCTCTTTTTCGTGAATTCTACGATATATTTTCTTATTCATATGAGGAAATTCCATGTATTGATTCTAGTATAGTTGAACACGGGATTAAAATGTATCCTGATGTCAAGCTGGTACGACAGCGCCTCTGTCCTATTCATCCGAAGAAGGTTGTTTCCATAAAAGTAGAAGTTGAAAAACTTTTGCATGCTAGTTTCATATACCCCATTCCTCTTACCGATTGGGTTTCCAATATTGTTCCTGTCATGAAGAAACAAGTAACAATATGAGTGTGTGTTGATTATAGGGATGTTAATCATGATTATCCAAAAGACAACTATCCCACTCCCTTTATCGACCAGATAATTGATGAATGTGTCAGATGTGAAATATTTTCATTTATGGATGGATTTTCTGGCTATAATCAGATCAATATCTACCCAAACACCAATCTAAAACTGCCTTTATTTGTCCCTGGGGCACATTCGCATATAGGAAACTCCCTTTTGGTTTGAAGAACGCTGGGGCAAATTTTCATAGGGCAATGAATTATGCCTTCCATGACATCAAACACATCATTCAACCCTATCTAGATGACTTACCTGCTTATTCACAGAAAGGGGCTGATCACCCGCAACATTTGAGAGCCGTCCTTTTACGGTGCCGACACTACAAAATTCAACTCAATCCACATAAATGTTTGTTTTTCTTTGGTTCTGGTCATTTGCTTGGTTTCATAGTGTCCAAAGAAGGAATTAGACTTGACCCCTTGAAGGTTAAGGAAATTCTTGATCTGCCTCCACCTTCCAATTTACTTCAGTTACAAAGACTCCAAGGGAAGGCTAACTTTCTAAGGAGATTCATTCCCAACTATGCCGAAATGGATAAAGGATTTACTCGTCTTTTGAAAAAGGGAATTCCTTTCCATTGGGACCAAGTAGCACAAGCTTCCTTTGATGCTCTCAAATATACCCTAATCTGATCATCATTAATGTATTCCCCTAATTATCAGAACGACTATTTCCTATATCTCGACACTACAGATACAACCATTGCTATGGTTTTAGTCCAATAAGAAGATGGGATCGAACATCCGATCTATTATTTGAGTCGTAATCTCAATGATACGGAATTTAAGTATTCTTATGTGGAGAAGCTAGCTTTGGCTTCCATTCAAGCTGTACAAAGATTTCGCCATTATATACTGCTCCAAAAGACCACTGTCATTTCGAATTGCAACCCTATGACATACATCTTGTCACGTCAATTGCTAGGGGGGAATATTCAAAATGGATCATCATTTTGCAGGAATTTGATTTTGAATTCATCAAATCCAAGTCAAATAAATCTCTAGTTTTTTTTGAGCTTCTTTGCGACCTTCCCTCTACCACCATCGACTCAAAAACGGAACCATAAATTCCAGATGAGTCTATGTTTCTTCTCTCATCATCTGACCCTTGGTATGGATATATACTGATCTAACTTTGAACCCAAACTTTCTAGTCTGATACCTCTCGCTTGCAACAACGACTTATTCAATATCAAGCCAAAGATTATCGGATAATTAGTGAAACCCTTTACCGTCGCGGTATCAATACGATTTTTCATAGGTGCCTCACACATGAGGAAGCTGAGAAAGTTCTAAATTATTTCCATTCCGGTGCTTGTGGTGGAAATTTATCTGGTTATGCTACTGCACAGAAAATTCTCCATGTTGGTTACTTCTGGCCTACCATATTTAACGATTGCATTACTGCTTTCAAAAGTTGTCATGCATGCCATCTTTTTTACCGTAAAAATCGATTACCACCTGCACAACTGCATCATATCGTCGTTGTTGGACCATTTGAAAAATGGGGCATTGATTTCATGACATGTAACCCTCACTCAGCCGAGGGGCATGGGTATATTATTGTCATCGTTGACTATTTTACGAAATGGCCTGAGGCGATGCCTACATTAAACAATAGTGGTGAGATAGCTGCACTTTTTTTCTTCAACCATGTGGTTGCACGGTTTGGTGTACCACAAGATGTAGTTACATATCATGGTTCACATTTTCGCAATCACATATGACTGAATTAACTGCCAAATTAGGACTCTCACATGATAGTTATACTCCTTATTATCCACATGCTAATGGACAAGTTGAAGCCATCAACAAAGTCCTTAAGAAAATGCTTCAACGAATGATAGGAGTTCACAAATGAAACTGGGATTTGATCCTATACTCAGCTTTGTGGGCTCACCAAACCTTGGTAAGAAATGTTAGAAAATTATAAATTACAGAGCAATGGAACACATAGAATATAGCATAAATATAAACACAGAAAACGCATAAAACTAGAGAGACAAAGATATACGTGGTTCACCTAGTTTGGGCTACGTCCACCCCGAATAGCCAATCCTTCCTTTTTATTATCCAGCAAAATGAAGAGACACAACCTACAACAGATCCACTGTAATATCCTCTGTTTTCTCTCACAGTCTCGCCTCTCTGTTTCTCACTCAGAGAATACACATCTACTACATAGCCTCAATACATTTCCCTCATACAAAGAGAGGGGGTTGCATTCTAGGGAAAAAAAACCCTAAACTAAACATAATTTCTACCATCAAATCATCCGCCTAATGAATGGCCCAGATTGATTAGAAATTACTATACTTTTACAAGGCAACCCCTGCGGGGGGACAAGTCCCCCCCGCACCCCCCCACCCCCGCGTGGAGGGGTGTACAAACTTCCTGGGGTATACATCCGGCTGAAACAAAGACCTCTAAATAATCATGCTCGACACCCAAAAAAAAACACAACTGGATTCACACCTTTCCAAATAGTGTATGGTCTTGAGGCAATCTTGCCAATACAATGTGAGATTTCATCACTAAAACTCGCAATTGACTTGTTACCTGACACTTCTGATGAGGAAGCATGTTTCTTAGAACTCATCCATCTAGATGAAACACGTCGTGAAGCCACATTGGCCAATGAAGCACATAAGAAATGAATTAAGGTGCAATATGACTGCAATGTCAAGCCTCGCATATTCTCAGAAGGAGACCTAGTCTTGCTTTATGATCAGGAAGCTGATAAATTAGGAATAGGAAAATTTGAACCACTATGGATGGGCCCCTACATTGTCAAGCGTGTTTTGGAAAAAGGCGCTTATGATTTGGTTGATTATGATGGAATTTCATTGTTGCAGCCCCAAAATGGGTTGTATCTTAAACGTTACTGAGCTTTATTTTGCGTAGTAAAAACACTGTATACATGCTTTGGTTGCATGTGTGTGTCACAGTGTAACTTTTAGAGTTTTTGTGTGGTTAGTAATCCGCTTTTCATTTGTTGTAGATGTCAGAATCTTTGGAACCATTTGTTGGTTATGCCGATGGTGCTAGTCATAGTACACAGAACCTATCCTCTGCAACATGGGCCATATTCGCTCCAAATGGCAAGTTAGTGAGTTTTCAAAGGATTTGTATTAGTTTTTCTATGAACAATATCGTTGAGTATAGTGCATTGATCGAATTCCTCTTTGATGCCATTTCACTTGGCATTCGCTGAATCATCATTGGTCTAGACTCGCAACTTGTCGTACTACAACTTACAAATGTTTATACTGTCCGAAATCCAACTATTCATCGTATATTCCTTAGATTTCGTCTCTTGGAAAGACATTTTGATTACATTCAATATCAACACATTTCCAGAAAATTTAACACATTGACTGATTTTTTAGCGAATTACGTGTTAAACAGACATTTACGACATATGTAAAGAGTAAATTTTCAATTCACATCAACAGTTGAATAGGATTACACATAACCATACAAAAACATTGAAATTAAAATAGATAGATGTTCAAAGTTTTTACAAAAAAATTTGTCCAAGACATGTTGGTCATTTGACCTCAAAACCTCAAAATGCATACAGTAAATCATCCTAAGTAGATCTAATGATGCTCATGATAACAGGTCATTGCCTGAGCTATCATGCACAATAGCCTCATCCAATGGCTAGGTACACCAATAGTATGGCATTGTAGTCTCATCAGTAACTCCTCGATCTGAACATCCGATATACCGAGGGTTAACCCATCTATATGATGATGCAACTCTGCCAGTGTCTCGATCAGATCTAAATCCTGGAGAACTACTCTTTCGACATTTCTCCCCGCTGGTTCACCCGCCTCCTGTCGATGACCCATTGGTCGAATAGTGCCAACATCTGTATACATGAGAACATTTTTAGTTTATTATTGGAAACATCAAAAAATACAAAAACATGTAAAAAATCAAAAATACATGTTCAAAACAATTTACCTGTAGCACCCCATTGAGCACCCACTGGTAGTCTCAAATCTGGATCTCTACAGAAATCCATCCCTACATATGGATGCTCCTCTATGACAATATGTTATCGACGGAGCCAACTGAAGAATGCGGTAGAAAATGAGATTGATGATTGACCAACATGTTTAGCCATCAACTCTACCCATCTCTGCAACTGTGGATCTCTAGGACCAGCTAAACTCAGTGTCACATGCTGAGGTTGCATCAATGGAATTCTCTCCAAAGTAAAAGCAATCAAGATCGATCCATAGCTAAAATTTTTCGTCTTACCGCTTTTTACTTTAGTCGGTTGCTCTTTCATCAAAAGAGAATACTGCCTCACACTAGTTGAACATAATTGGCTCGAGACACTCGAGCGCATACTACATGTATGATCTATTTGCGACATGAAGTGTCACGCTACCCACCAACTTTGTAATAGTAAAGAGGATTTTTCGCAAGGGCATATCACGAACATCACTGATGTTTATCTTTCCGTCTTTGCTAGGCTGTGTACCTGGCTGACAAAATTTTAGAATGTAATCCCTCACTGATTCACCCCCACGGGCAGAACCTGAAAGAGAAATGGGGGCACCACATCTCGACAACCCTATGAGAAAGTAAATATCATCGATCAATATAGGGAGCACTTTGTCTCTTATGTGAAAAACCTGTTCCGCTGGATCCCATGAATGAATCGAGAACTGCAATAGTTCTAACTGTTGCCTCATCCCAAATAACCTAAAATATTTCAGTAACCCACAATCTCCGAGGGCCTCAATAGCACCAGGATCATTTAGGGCAACCATATCCCGTTCTTCATGTTCTCTTTCATGCCATGTGATAGCCATTCTGATCCAATCAAAAGTTTGAAATCACACCATAGGCTTAGTTAGGATCCATTTCATGCAAAAAACTAAAGAGATTTTGGGTAGAAATGATGAATCAAATTTCTAAATTGCGCCCAACGCACCCCTGATCTTTAGACAATGCAATGCAGAGTAGTTTCCCTTCTATTTGACTGCTCTGTAGTGCAATTTTCGATGCATAAGGGTGCATTGATCCTAGGGCATGATATATTTACCCTAGGGACCCCAAAACCCTAAAAATTTTGCCTGAAATTGAAAAGAATGACCTTAAATGAAAGAGAAGAGGTAGATCTCCTACCTAGTCTTGATAGCATGAAGAATGATCTACAAAATCTCTCGCAATCAGTTGCTGAAGTTTGAGGTAAAAAACTGGTTCAGAGCAAAAAACTAAATGGTAAATGTCAAATGGTAAAATGACTTGGTAAATTCTTGTTTTATGGTTATTTCATGTTCATTAAATGAATAAAATATAGTTTTTACCTATTTTTACCAATGAAACAGGTATGTTTAATCCGTTTGGTGGTCCTTTGAGCAGGTTTATAGCTGACATAGTGAATTTGACGTGCGCAATCGTGAAATGTACTTTTTACCACAAAGCATACTTTTATCTCTTTTTCGAGCTCTATTAAACATCAAAAAAGGAACCCCCCTAGAGTCCTCTTTCAACTCTTTTCAAACTCTCAAAATATGAAAATATTTTTGGGCGCTTGTTCTTTTCAGCTCATAAACGGATTGGAAATGACATCTACTCAGTATAAGTTTAACCCTTTTCCAGACTGAGATAGATTACTTACAAAAAAGGAATAAGTTGATCGAACATGGTCAATAGGTTCTCTCTTGTATTATTTTACGCTTTTTCGGACTTGAGAGACAACTTTAAGAAAAAGAACTTGTGGATTTTTATTTTTGTCCCTTTTCAAACTCTCTAAACATGAAAACCATAGAGTTCCCATTATCATTAAACTCGTTAAAGGATCAAATAGTGACAAACTTGTCCATCATGACAAGACCGAGTTTCACCTTCGCTAGACTTGTTAAAGCATCACATAGCGATGGATTCACCTGAAGGGTAGAATTATACATCAAGCATATGTTATCCTTCTCAAGCTTGTTAAAAATAAAGAGGTACTAGTTAGTAATGACTAGGGAAAATGGGAAAAGGGATAAATCACTTTATGGTAGCAAGTCTCTCTTGAACATGACACTTTCACTTAATCTTTGTGACTATTTGGGTTGGGTTATCTGCTTGATGGTTATCATACCTATGGTCTATCACACCATCCATTACTTTGGTTTTGGTTCAATGCTACCAATTCATTCAGTGTCTCTGACATGTTCAAGAGAAGTCACTCAATAAATTTCATCCTTTGCAATACTCATAAACCTTCATTTTCATGACCGCCATTCCTGAACATTGTGTTGTCAATCACATTCTGTCTTCAAAATCATTACACTCTTTTTGTGTCGTTGATGGGGGATACATCAAGGCCCTCCTGCGACGAATCGCTTCTTGTCGACATCAGCACATTATCCAGGAAGTTGACTTAGAAACACCCCTCCAGTACCTTGAGGCTTGCATACATCAATGGCAAGTTTCTCGCTTCCGGTGACAAGTTGACATCACAGGCCTTTCACCGAAAGGCTTTGTATGGTGTTCGACATCAAAACATCTATTCACACCATGCAAAATGTACTATAGTACCTTGAGAATCATTATCATTATTGGTGATTTCTCTCGCATTTGTTAATAGCTTACATCATTAGTTGGTAATGAGACGGTGTCTTCCCATGTTCGATTTCAAATCACATTTTCACATGGTTAGACTCGTACTTGAGAAAATTATTGGATGAGATAGAGGACTCCGAATCTAGTTTCATCCATCCGGGCTACGATTTTAGGAGAGTACTAAATCATCTATACAATGGATTTACACATATAGTCATCTTATCATGGATCTATATCTGTAGATGGCTATCTGATTTATGTAGATGTAATGAAAAGTGTACATGTTGAGCATGGGTATGCATTCCCTCAACAATTCATGAAAAATTCGAAGATATCATGATATTTTGTATTATAATTGATGTAGGTCACGTCTGCTTCAGATCCTCCTGATCACATCATAAAGCATATCACTCAACATTATCATTTTTGACTTCATGCTTTAGGGGGCAGCTGTTACAGGTCTATTTGGGCACATCACTCTCAATGATCAAATCAGTGTAAATAGGGTATATCAAACTCTAATTCAATTGCTACATGCCCTAGACATGCCACCTCATTGAGTGCTTTAATCCATGAGAGTTTCCTGACTTCAAACCCTGCTGAAGTGCTTCCTTGGGTCACCAGCGCACCCCTAGTTAGGGGTAAGTGCTCCGCAGAGCAAGTATCCCCATTCAAGGCTGCGTTGCAGAGCACCTAAGCCCACTCAAGCCTGCGTTGGGCGAGAATCCTCGAAATGTTCATTGGATCCTAAGTATATTCCTCCTTTCTAGATTCTTCTAGAAGGAACCCAGCTCCTATCCTATCAAGATGAGCTCGACTTAGGATAGACTTGGATCACATAATCCTCTATCCTCTCATCCCTTTGAACATGGAAACTAATCATCCAAATATAGAAAACCATTCAATGCCATATTAGTGACAAAACCACTTGCATTCATCTATAAATTGGCCTCCCATCATAGAGTCAAAGAAGTTGTATATTATACAGAAATATTGTTGGTTTAGAGACTTGAAATAATTGTTAAAGTAATGTTATGTTGATGGATTGATGTTGCTATTGGTGTGATGAGGGCTTGGACTAAGCTGGATGAGTGACATGAGATCGAACCACATTGGGTGTAACTTCTCCTTCTATCCATCAATAAATTTGTTTGTTCCTTTTCCAATACTTTTGTCTATATATATGATGATTGTATGTTCAAATGTTGTCGATTCCATTTGTTTACAATAAATAGATCATATTCTTTGATTGTTGTCGTCTTCTCTTTATTTTGGCAGGTACCAATTGAGCAAATTCAGTTTGAGCGGAAGCGACGAGAGAAACTCAAAGGAGATCGAAGGAAGTGAAGGATCACAAGTAGGTTCTTTTATCTTATCTGTTTATTGTAGGAAAAGGTTAAACATATTTACTTCAATTTTTCTAAGTCTAACTGCCCACTTAGGGAAGATATACTTATCCGTAGGTATAAATTCCGTATAACACCGTCAGAGATCAGAGATCAGAGATCAATTGCCTGTGTTAAAGAGTCTTTGTGTGTTCAGACATACTTTGCAGATAGCTTTGTGTTTCTTTTGCCTTAAGTTGTTTTCATTAGTAGATATAGTGAAAGTTAGTTCAGCTTCATTTGACGAACGATAGATTACAAATTGATTGTCTCATTGGAATCAAAAGGAAGTGTTTGCTTTTAAGTTTTTGTGTTTCGAAGTTAAAGTGAAAGTGCTATTATTTTCATAATTTTCGAAGCATTTTGAGTTGCATTCAAATCCTTGATGTAAAAGAGATTTTCATATTTCTTGGCTTGCTTGCATTCTCTTTTACTTTGCACTAGACTACATTAGTTGCATTTGGAAAAGGAGAAAAAATCATCGTTATATCTTAAGATATTTTTTCTTTAAGATTTGTTTTGGCATTGAATTTGCTTATCATATGAAAGATTAGATTTCATGTTTTTCATTTAGCATTTGAAGAGTGTCATGGATGCATTTTTGCATTTGGTTTGATGCATGATTTGAGTGATTTTTTTCCCTACATAGATAGCTTTCATCAAATTGAAGGATTTCATTTCATCATCTAGTTTGCATTTTAGGAAGAGGTAACATTGTTAAGGCCTTGAAATTGAGACATAATTACAAGATCAACTTTAAAATCTATCAATTAACATAAGGATCATTTGAAACATTAACGATCATATCTAGTAGTCTAGGTTAGAGACGTGTTCCAGCGTCCTAAGAACTTAGGAGTTGTCGTTCGCTTTAGCATTAGACAATGCTAGCATGGGCTTTTGCTCCCTGTACCATTGTGTATATAAAGGGAGACCCCCTTAGGTTGCAATCCTTTATCCATAGGAAGCCGAGTTTGCTGCCTTGTAAACATGATACACTGAACACAGCATTCGGGGATATTGCCTACACGTATATCAAGTCCTTGGTCAATTTATTGGCTGAGGTGTATATTGCAGTTCACGAGTACTTGGTACTCCTTTTACGTAGATTCACCTGAGCAGTCATTTGATCTTTTCTGACTCTCTAAATTTGAAAAGATCATCGAGAAACTTGTCCTTTCAAGCTCGCAAAACTATTGAAAGCAACTAGAGTCACATTTTCGCTCTTTTCTCGACTCTTAAGAGATGAAAAGGAAATGTTTTTGTTTCTTAAATTTAACTACCCATGGTAAACATGTCAATCCCAAGTAGTTTCTTCTTAGACCAAATTGAGTAATTCCCTATTAATTTCAAGATTGTTAAAACCCTAATCGAATTTTTTCCTTTCCTTTTCTAGTGTTGAGGGGAAGCCATCATGGTTGAACCATCGAGTCCATCTCATGGTTCTCCTTTGTTGTCTGATACTGAAGGGTCCTCCCAAGGATCTCATCTGGTACTTCCTCAGTGGATTGAGGATCAAGGTGTTGAACTTGGAATTGTTATGAGTATCCAACCTTTTTCTTCACATCCGCCTTCGTCAGATTCCTGGTCACCTCAAGAATCTGATCTGGATTCCTTTGATAATCCTATCCAGACACCTGAGAGTCCAAAGACTCCTAAAAGTCCACAACGGCTGGTTATCTATCAAGTGAACCCTTTGTTTGATCCTATTGTGATATCTCCTCAGCGTC
Source organism: Pinus tabuliformis (assembly GCA_031772625.1). Taxonomy (NCBI): domain Eukaryota; kingdom Viridiplantae; phylum Streptophyta; class Pinopsida; order Pinales; family Pinaceae; genus Pinus; species Pinus tabuliformis. The sequence continues at coordinate 158,837,558 of CM062809.1, read as the reverse complement.
CTTACATTCCATACGATCGGCCTGATATTCTTTTGGAGCTATCTCCTCGTACATATCTGGTTCCTCGTCACCGGTTGTTTCCGTCTATGGAGTCGGAAGGTGAAATCCTAGTCTCCTCTCCTGGTCACTTGGAAGTTTCTGCTACCCATACTCCTCTCATAGATGATGAGTAGGGATATGATTTCCCTCCAGAAGGCTTTCCTTATACAGGAAGAGTCTCGTCTCTCTCCTATCCTAAAACTAGTGGGCCCATCTTACCACATGGTTATACCACTTTAGCTCAGTTAATCTCGGGTACTTAGAGTGCCTCGTCATGTATCAGAACCCCGTCTGGTCTTCTAACGCTATGCCTACATCAAGTTCGTTCATCTCAAACACGACCTCTCGACCGATTGTGAAAACTGTAGCCACTGCAGTTACGGTTCAACCTACCATTCCATCTCAACCTTTCAACCGACTCTTCTGGTTCAACTGACTATCTCAAGTCAGGTCTCAGTAAGTTCTTCTATCCCTCCATCGAGTGGACAGACTGTGCCACCACCTGGGGGGCAAGATCCAAATATCCCTCTTATGTCAAGCGAAACCAGTGTGAGTGGATTACAAACTCACATGGTTGGAATGAATCAACATTTTTATGGTGTTATTCCTAATCCCATTGATCTGTCTGGGTTAGGTAATGCCCAATATCAACAACTGTATATGGCTCAGGTTCCATTCCAACCTGCTTATGTCCCATAGTGTTCACAAACCATGGTTAATCCACCTTACATTCCTCAAGCTAGACCTTATGTTCAGAATGGTCAATCCACTATGCCTGGTGGATATGGCTAGATCCAATTCGGGAACTATCAATACCCTCGGGGTATAACCCCAGGAAATGTCCAGCTACCCTTGCAGCAACAAGGATAGCCTTTGTAGTAGCAAGAGAAACATTCACAACATCAAGGGTAATCTTTGCAGTAGCAAGGGCAAGCATTACAGCAGCAAAGACAATTGCTACAACCACAAGGGAAACCTTTGCAACATTCGCAACAACCTTTGCAGATGGAGACATAGTTTGTGCAACAGTCCTCCCAACCTTTATCCTTGCAAGACTAACCATTGCAGCAGTAAGGGAAACCTTTACAACAGAAAATCCAACCTTTGCAGCAACAAGGTCAGCCTTTGCAAGGTCAAGGTCAACCCCTGCATCAACAGGGTCAATCTCCTTACATACAGGGTCAATAGGTTCAGCAACCTTATAAACTGTATGCCACGTACAATTCTCATTAGTGGCCTATAGCAAGGCAATATCAGACCTACTCATGAAAGAATCCTCCTTACAAGCAAGGTAACCCTTAGTGGGGGGAAAATCCTTACCAACAAGGATGGACTCCGCAATATGGGTCTCCTCAAAGGCCTTATATGCCATTTAACACGCAATTGACTTTCTTGGCTACGTTGAAGCTTCCCAATGTTTCAAGGCTTATGAATGATCCCATTCTTCATTCTCCTTACTGGCCTCCAATTCTGATGAAAATTCCAAGGCCATTGCCCCAAATTTGAGGAAAAAACGAAGGAGGATCCACAAGCCCACGTGATGACATATCACCTATGGTGCTCCTCCAATTCATATGTCGATGATTATATCCGTCTTCAACTCTTTCAAAGAACTCTCACAAGTGTTGCCGCTAAATGGTACATCGAATTGCCTCGAGGTACCTACGGTGACTTCAACTCTCTCGCTATGTCTTTCCTCACTCATTTCCAACTATCGGTTCGCTATGAAACTGGCACTCATTTTCTTACATCACTTAAGCAAGACATTGCGACCCACATTTCTGATCATATCCATGAATGGAGACGTCGGTGTCGCCTCATCAAGTTTGAGATTTTTGATGAGTTGTTGACAGAATGGTTCACAAAATCATTTTTCAGCAAAATTGCTAAGGACATAGCCTTGGGTGGATGTGTTACTAAAGAGAAAGCTATCGTTCGTGCCTAGTATTTAGACTTCGTCTATTTGTAATCTGACACATTGTATGAGATGTTACTTGATGCTTCGAGACCATCATCGGATCTGACAGCATCGAAGTCTCTAGATACACCACCTATTGACGATGTGATTGAATCTGTGTCTCAGACTCCTGCGAAATCTTCTTTGAGGCAGAAATTTGTCTCAAACACTAGTTCCAATAATCCCTCCAAGAATTCATGTAGCCCTGGTAAAACCTCTGAGGTACATGTTGTCCACTCTACCACAATAGATAAGACCTATAAAGGTAAAAATAAGGGCAAAGGCAAGGCCAAAGTTGATACCCCAAAATAGGGCCCTCCTAAATCCTCTGTTGATGATGCTTCTCGAAGAAATCCAAAGGATCCTTACCTCATTTGTGAGGAGGATCATTACACTAAGGATTGTCCCCAACAATCTGAAGTTAGTCGCTTCCTGAAAGGGACTTCAGTTGTCTTAAAAGAACCCTTTCCATCACAACAGAACCAATTGGTAGAGCCTCCGTCTTCTACTTCCTTAAGTTCCCAAGTGTTCATGATGCAAGGTTCATCACCTATTTCGATTGCTACTCGAAATAAGGACTATCAAGCCACGTCTAAGCAGACGATGGGGAAATAAGCCATTGATACTCCTTCTACTTCTACTCCATCTTCTTCTGGTTTGCTCCATATCGAGTGCCTTAACAGTGAGTCCATTATCCAACCACCCCCAAAGGTGTTCTTTGGAAGTCATCTTTCAATCTGAATGTTAGAGTTGTGCAACATTACAATACTGTTGAGGATTTAGCTCAAGCACCTTTGCCGATGTCTGCCTTGGAGGTTCTTCAATCATTTCCAACACAGTGGAAGTCACTGGTATCTGCCACAGGTGCTATCAATCCTTTTGATTCGATTCTGGTTACTTTCGATCTAGAGAATCATGTACCTTGTCTTCCTCATCAGATTGCATTTCTGATCCAAGTCCTTATCAAAGGAAATATGATACATTGAATGGTTATTGATTAAGGTGCCTCTATCTACATCATGTCAATTTCATGTTGGAAATCCACTGGCTCTCCTCCTCTTAACCAATCTCTGAACACCTTGGAAGCCTTTGATTGCATAGGTTCATGACCATACAGTATTCTCACGAACTTACCGATTACATTAGAAGGAAAGATAGTTGAATTAGAAGTAGAAATTGTAGATGCCAATCTCAACTACAACGTTTTTCTCGGGAAAAGTTGGACTCACACCATGTTTTGTGTGGTGTCTTCTTTGTTCTGCATACTACATTTTCCTCATGAAGGAAAAATAGTCACTGTTGATCAACTGTCTTTCTTTTCTTCTGGTTCATCAAACAATAACATTCCTTATGTGGGAAATACTGAGATTCCTTACGAGAGTGTGGGAGTAGGTCTCTTCAAAGACTCTGCTTTAATGGGTACCTTTTCTCTCCCACCTCCAAATATTCATTCGGTCAATATGATCTCGGATTCTAGGGATCCTTGGCCCTACCGATGATCAAATTGACTCATTTGGTGATGCTATGCCTTTAAGTCCGTTGGAGACAAATTATAAACAAATTTTTTTAACTTTGATGACCACTTCAGAAAGTCATATTGTCTTCAATATGAACCTGGACACTTACGTGCCATTTCCCTAGCTTGGTTCTTAGGATTCTGCAGATCCCTTGAATGAGACATTCCCCACTGACGAGAGTATCATGGAGGTCATGTCTCTCGATGAAGTTCCATGTAACAGTCTAACTCATCGTTCTTCCTTTCTCCCTAGCCTCAATGAGATGCCTTCTTGTCTTAAAGCGTCTGTTTCTCATTCTCCGACACATCCACTTCAGACACCTATCCGGGTACATGAAGTCTTGTCAGAGGGTAATATGTGAAACATCACTACTACGATGCCTCTTGACATTTCCATTAAGTCGGGAATTGTCGAGAACATCCATATTGGGGTGTCCTATTCTCCTGATGATATCAGGATTTATACTCATCTTTTTAAAGAATTCCGCGACGTTTTCGCTTGGTCATACGAAGAGATGCCTAGTATCGATCCAACCATGGTGGTGCATGAGATTCTGACTTATCCTAGTGCTAAGCCTGTTCGGAAATGAGTTCGCCCTATGCACCCTCGAAAGGCTGCTGATATCAAAGCAGAAGTAGAAAAGATTTTGAAAGCAGGTTTCATTTATCCTATTCCATTGATGGATTGGGTGTCCAACATCATCCCTATTGCCAAAAAGAAGGGTACAATACGTGTTTGTGTTGATTACCGCAATATCAATCGCGCGTGTCCTAAAAACAATTATCCTACTCTCTTTATCGACCAAATCATTGACAAATGCGCAGGGAGTGAGATTTTTCGTTCATGGATGATTTTTTTGGCTATAACCAAATTAACATTTTGCTCACCAATCAGCATAAAACGACCTTTATTTGTCCCTAGGGTACTTTTTCCTTCAAAAAGCTTCCTTTCGATTTGAAGAATGTTGGCGCTACTTTTCAACGAGCAATGTCTTATGCATTCCATGACATTTGACACATTGTTTAGCCATACCTCAACGACTTACCATCTCATTTGGCTAAATGTCATGACCATCCGGATCACTTAAGAGCTATCTTTCTACATGTCGGCATTACAATATCCAACTCAATCTACACAAGTGTCTGTTTTGCGTCGAGTCTGTCCGACTCTTAGGTTTTGTGGTGTCTCGTGAATGTATCAAGATTGATCCTTTTAAAGTTGAGGCAATAATCAATCTACCCCCTCCTTCATCACTACTGCAATTACAAAGTTTGCAGGGAAAAGCTAAGTTTCTCCATCGATTTGTCCCTAGTTACGCTGAAATTGCCAAAGGTTTTACTCGCCTACTTAAGAAGGGTTTCCCTTTTATTTGGTATGAAGTTTCCCAAGAATCCTTTGATGGTTTAAAGCAAGCCCTTATTAGTGCTCCTTTACTGCATCCCCCCAATTACCGCTGCAATTATTTCCTGTATTTGGCTACAATTAATACCACTATTTCTATGGTGTTAGTTCAAGATGACGATGACGGCAACAAGCACGTGGTTTATTATCTGAGCTAAAATATTCTTGATACTAAGTCTCGGTATGCTCATGTCGAGAAGCTTGCTTTGGTGGCGGTTCATGCCATCCAAATATTTCAACATTATATCCTTTTGTGGAAAACTAGCTTGATTTTTTATTGTAACCCTATGACATATATACTGACTCAGCAGTTACTAGGGGGAAAATAATCCAAATAGATTGTCATCTTGTAGAAGTTTGATTTGGAATTTACTGCTGCCAAATCAAAGAAATCGCTCATCTTTGCTGAGTTAATCTATGCTCTTTCGTCTGCAAGCACCCCAACTGATTTCACTGAGCAGATACCCGATGAAACTCTATTTCTAATTAGCACTCTTGACCCCTGGTATGGAGACATTATTGTTTATCTCCAAACCCAGACTTTCCAATCTGAGTTGTCCCGATCTAACCGACGCCGCATCCGGCATCAGTCCCAACCCTATCGAATCATCAGTGATACATTGTATCGGGTCGATGTGGACTCTGTCCTTCACAGATGTCTCACCCTTGAAGAGGTTGATCAAGTCCTAAATGATTTCCACTCTGGTGCCTGTGGTGGTCATATGTATGGATATGCCACTACTCAGAATATCCTTCACACCGATTATTTATGGCCTTCTATCTTCAAAGATTGCATTCTAGATATCCAAAAATGCCACGAATGCTAGATTTTCAACCACAAGCAGTGTGCCCCACCCGCACCTGTACACCTAGAAATTACCATTGGCCCATTTGCCAAATGGGGCATTGATTTCATGACATGTAACCCTCGCTCAGGTGGGGCGCATGGTTATATCATCGTCATCGTCGACTATTTTACGAAATGGGCCGAGGCGATGCCTACATACAATTTTGATGGTATTACTACCACATATTTCCTTTTTAACCACATTATACCATCTTTTGGTGTCCCTCAAGCTATCGTGACTGACCAGGGATCACATTTTCGTCAGCACATGATGGAAGAGCTAACTGCTGAGTTGGGCCTTCAACATGATAGCTCAACTCCGTATTATCCACAAGCCAATGGCCAGGTTGAATCAGTCAATAAGGTTTTGATTACTATGCCTCAATGTACCGTTGGGAAGCATCGAAAATATTGGCATTTAATGATATTCTCAACTCTTTGGGCTTACCGAACTTCTCCTAAGATGGTCATTGGATTCACTTCGTTCCAGCTGGTGTACGATTTAGAGGAAACTCTTCTAATCAAATGAAAAATCCCTTCGCTTAAGCTAGCTATCAAACTTCTTCCGAATACCTCACCTGAAGAGGAGTGGCTATTATATCTTGAGAGACTTGATGAGACTCATCGCATTGTTGCGATGGTCATCGAAGCTCAAAAGAAATGGGTCAAAGCTCATTTTGACCAAACTGTTTCTCCTCGCACTTTCACTGAAGGTGACTTGGTCCTTCTTTACGATCAAGCCAACGATAAATTAGGGGTAGGAAAGTTCGAACCCATGTGGCATGGGCCCTACATTGTTAAGCATGTCTTACAGAAAGGTGCCTATGAGCTATGTGATTATGAGGGAAATGCATTGTCACAGCCCCGTAATGGGTTGTATCTCAAAAAGTATTATGTGTGAGATTCGTGTAATAACTTTTGTACATTAGTGTGTTAATTCATTAGTGTGCTTTTTTTATTTTTTGTGTGTTTGTTTTCTTTGCAGACATATGTTTTTTTGCTTGCCCTGTGTTCCACTTGGTTTGCAGATGTCATCAGGTCATTACGTTGGCTTTGCTATTGTTGCTTGTCATAGCACACGGAACCTCTCTTCCACATCATGGGTACTTTATGACCCTAATGGCGAGATGATTAACTTACAAGGTATCTTCCTTGGTCAAGCAACCAATAATATTGTTGAGTATAGTGCAGTTATTGAACTCTTGTTAGAAGCAATCACTCTTGGCATTAGAGATTTAGTTGTTAAGTTGGATTCGCGTCTCGTTGTGTTACAATTAAACAATCATTATTCAGTGAGAAATCCACAAATATTGCGTATGTATCTATGTGTTAGATTGCTGGAAAGAAATTTTGGTTACATTACATATCAACATATTCCATGTAATTTAAATACATTAACTGATGCATTAGCAAATTTTGTTCTTGATAGACATTTGCGTCATTTGTAAAACTGAATCATGTTATGGACACATAAGTAGAAATAAATCCTGCATATCTATATATATATATATATATATATATATATATAGATATCGTGCCTACCAGAGTGTTTACATCAAAATGTCAAAAAATAGTGTTCTGAGACACTTGGCTTTCAAAGCCTACAAAATGTGTAAAAGACTAGATAAATTATCACACTGCATGGTGCTCATGATAGCATGAGACCACTCTAATCACTCGACCTAGAAGTTTATGCAGTCTCGCAAAGACTCCCACAGTATGTCTCTACTAATGCAGTGAAAAATCATCAATAGTGGCATAATCTGAAACCCCTCAAGTGATTTCCTCCAGATTCCGCTCCATCTCTGCTAAGGGGTCAAACCCTTCCTCGTAGTCTGCACCCACTATCAGATGGGAAGCTCATCATGCTATTGGCGACATGCCTGGTGGTCTCTCTGGTCCCACATCTACACATTTATCATAAGTTGAGTCTTAGTTCACACTTTTATAAAAATCATAAAACTTGAAAAAATTCAAAAAACAAGTTTTTACCTGCGTCAGTACACTGTTCACTTTGTGGCAAAGGTAGATCTGGATCCCCTCTCAAATCTGTGCTGACATAAGTTCAAGCCAAGCGAAGAACCATGGTGGATAATGCATATGTTGACCCGTGCCTCCTCAAGGCATGAGATGGCTCCATCTCACGAGCCTCAGATCTCGGGGGGCAGGATGTGGTAATTTTGGCCACTGATACCAAAAGAAGGGCACTCACTTCAAGAAGAAGGTCACTAGTGTAGAACTGAACCCAAATTTCTTCAAGTGTCTGTGCTTACCCTTGGTTAGTTGGCGCTTCATATTCCCCAAAAGGCCTCCACATTAGTTGAAGGTGGTGGGGGTCAAACATTCAATAGCGTACTGAAATTGAGACTTGGAAGCCTCATGCAAAGATTGTGTGCTGGATACATGCACCATGGCGAAAAAAATGTTCTTAGAATGAGGTTGTTGGTGATTGTTGCAATCTTCACCTTACCTCTATTGGTTATCTCGACATCAAGACAATATCTCTGGACTAGTCTCCTGGTACTCTAACCTCTTTGGTGAGATCCAAATATGTGAATTGATTCTCCTCGACGGGATAATCCCGTGATGAAATAGATGTCCATCTCCTCCAGTTCCAGTTCTTTCCCTTTGATGATGAAGATCTCTCGATCTACATCCCAAAGGTTGATCAGATAGGGTAGCAACTCCATCTAAGCCCTTAACCCTGTGGTCCAAAATAATTTTAGTAGGCCACAATCCCTTAGAGCATTTATGCATGCTAGATCCTAAGATGCTTGGAAATCCTTAGCCTCATGGCTTCTTTCTTTCCACTCCAAGACCATATTCTCCTGCAAAACAACATTTAATCACTTATTAATACTTTTTACCTGGATAAAAATCAACATTTTTTGCTTTAAAGAGAGTTTTTAATCTCAAAAAATCGCTCTCAGCGCCATCGTGCCTGTTTTTCAAAATAGTGTGGTGGCATCGTTCGAGCATTTGGGCTTGAGCACGACCATCGTGGGTCTGATGACCATAACCGCGATGGTCATTGTGACCTAAAATTTTAAAATCCTCCTTTTTAACCTAAAATTTACCATTAAAATTGCATAAAAAAGTAATGAAATGCAAGAGCAGGGATGAGGCTCTTAACTATCGTAGACGGATCGTGAAATGGTACCATGGATGTCCCACAACAGCCACCAGAAAATGAAGAGAATTAGGGTGCAAAAGCACTTTCAGAGCTCAGTTTGGTAAAATGGTAACAAATGAAATTACTTTTACCTATTTATAACTTTTGAAAGTCATTTTGTCAAATATTTTCATGATATTTTAATATTTTTTTCTCGATATCAGTGATGGGTATGTTTCTTGTGCAGTTACAGGTGCCTTCAATGTGAACAATGATTATTATTGACCAATTCTAGGAGTTTTATTTTATCTCTTTTTCAGACTCATTAGATAAACCAAAAAGGAACCCTCTAGAGTCATCTTTCAGCTCTTTTCTGACTCTCGAAAATTGAAAAGATTGCCGAGTACTTGTTGTTTCGAACTCGTTAATGTAAATGAATCAACGTCACCTCAGTCTACGTTTACCCCTTTTTCGGGTAGAGATTGACTATTTACAAAAAAGGTACACCTTGTTCGACATGGTTAAGAGGTTCCCTCAAATATATTTTTCTACCTTTTCGGATTCAAGGGACAAATTGCGAAAAGGGATATGATGGAGTTTTATTTTTTATTTTTTTTTCAAACTCTCTAAGCATGAAAAAGACATCGAGTTATTCTTACGTCAAAATCATTAAAATTTTGCGGCGAAATACTCGTCACCATGATGAGACCGAGCTTCTCCTTCCTAGGGCTCGTAAAACTTACTAGGATGGATTCATTCGTAGAATGAACTTACATAACAAGCATATTCTATCCCCTTCAAGCTTGTGATAAAAATAATTGGGGTACTCGCTAGAAATAGCAAGGAAAAATGAAGATGAGACATCCTTTTTATAGGCAGCATGTCGCTCTTGAACATGAAACTCTTCTGCTTTCGTGACAAGTTTGGGATATCCTCACCCAGTCATTTGTCCTCCCTAGTTTGGGTGATCCATTTTTCCTTTCATTTGATTATTCCACACTATCATCATGACCTTTAGTCCCATGTTGATCAGATGTCTCCACACTCCGGAGTCGTGTCGCCAATATGTTTAAGAGAATTCCAATATGCAGTTATTTACTTATACATTGTTTGATTCATTGCTACAGTCCTGAATATCATACCACTCTATTCCTTATTTCGTGTTGATGATGGGGGATTCATCATTGCCCTCCTTCGACAGGTCACTTCCTATCGACTTCAGCTCACTATCCAAGAATATGACTTAGGAACTCCCTTTCAGTACCTTAGAGCTGGCATGCCCTAATGGTCAGTTCTTCGCATATGACGACAAGCCTTCATTATTGTCTTTCAATTATGTGATTCCACGAGTGTTCAACCTCAGCTTCATTATCACATTCACGGATTGTATTGTTGTACCTTGAGAGCCATTTTCATTATTGGTGGTTTCTCTTGTGCTTGTTAATGATCCACATCATTGACCGCTAATCAAGTGGTTTTCTAGCATGTTTGACTTCAACATGTTTATTCACATGCTAGAATTCGTACATTGATCAGGTCAGGATGGAGTGCAAGACCCCGAGTCTTGTCTGTTATGGCTCAGGTTGCATGGATTTTTATGTTATTCATGATTGTACACATGTTTCTACTATACGGATGGTTGTGACCATACCGTGAGACTTTATATTCATGATGATCCTTTTTATCTGGATGGTTGTGCCCATACCATGGATATTTTATCTAGTCTTCATCATCCGGATGGCTACATCCATGTCATGGATTCATGTCTTGATCTCAAATATGTATATGTATATGTGTCCTTGATTTGTAGGTCTCCTGACAGTGCATGTCCTTGTCCTTGCCAAAATCTCGTAAATCATCTCAACCATCACTCCTCATTCTGCCTTCATGCTTTAGGGGGCATCTGTTACACAATATTTTGTCACACCTCTTGCACTTCCCTGTGACATACCCTAAAGTTCCTGAAACATGATCATTATACAATATACTCATCCATGTATACATCTCAGATCCCTCCTTTAACTTTTCTTGGAAAATATTTGGATCTTTCCCTGACGAAATGGCTCATGAAACCCTAAAACGAGAGTCATAACCCTTATGAAGCTCAAAACCATGATGATCACCTGTTGAACCTTGTTAAGCTAACGAATGCATTTCTCTATTCTCTCTCATACTCGCCATAGTCTCAAAAAGGAAATTTTCCCAAAGAGGAGGAGAAACTTCGTGATCTAGAAGCTTTCAGAGCAGCGAGCTGGAGGTGGTTTCACATAGATGAGGTCGAATCCTCCTAATTTGACCTCTTGGTCTCATCCCTATGAGATACCTCCTTAAGATGTGGGCCTATTCCTATCTTTGGAGGAGGCATAACTCCCTCTCCCAGCCTATAAATTCCCCCTATACCATTCCCAAATGGTTGATCTATGTCCATTTTCACCCCTATGCTGAGCTTGTGCTTAGAGGCTATTCATTAGACTTGGAGAAGGAATGTTGGAGATATTCTTGGCTTGGACTTGGATTACCACTCAAGGAGAGTCTTTCAACATCAAGGCTATGGTTGTAATAATCCCCTTTATTACAACCGCTGGTTCATCTTTCCAAAATGCATATGTTCATGTATTATTGGTTTGACATTCCTTGATCAACTAAATAGGTTATTATTGGATTTGCTATTGGTTTTGGTATGCTTTGTTCTCTCTTGGTCACTTTTGTAGGTACATAAGAGCTAGAAGAAGCAAGAACAAGTCCATGGCACAAGCAGTTCGAGGATCTCAACAAAGGAAATCGGATTAGCATCAGAGCAAGGTAGGTTATCTCTCTTGTTCTAATTTTCAATTATAATATAGGAATATGTCCAGTTGATTGTCCCTTTAGTTGCTAGATCCACTCATTGGGCTAGAGGGATCGTCTCTATCCGCAAAGAGGATTAACCTTCTCAACACCCCGGGAGACATGTCAGCCACTCAAACATCCTATCCTTGGGTCCCACTCATTTTTTAAGCCTCTTAACCCAAAGCTGCTCTCATAATATAGGAAAAGAAACGACCATCAACTCAAATTCGCTCTCGTAGGCCTTTGTGCCAGCAACTATGGACTTTTCTCAGTAGACCTGTGCCAGCGACCCAAGATTTGAGCTACTTTTCTAGCCCAGAATCCTGGCCTACGCCAAAAAATTGCTATAACCTTTAGAATCCATAAATGACATGATAAAAATGCTGATAAATCAAAATCAACCTCAGAACTAGGATTGAGCATCCCCAGCTGGGACCAACATTCTATCAAACACTTGGCATCAATGCAACCTATAGGTCTAGGATACAAGACAAATCATGACTGAAAGAACTTATGAAACATAACTATAAGGATTACCTCCTTCTCCATTGGACTATTATATCATCAATTAGCTCTTGCATCCATCCATTTAACAATTACAAGTAAATACATCAAATAGCCATGGCATGAAGCAGTCTCATAACCATGCTTATAACCAACATTAAACAATATATATATCAAAGATATGTCACCATTAAATCCACATATAAAGAAGTGCAAAAGTAAGAGAACTTAGCTTTTATTAATCATAGGAAAATCCGACCAGGTTTAGGACTTCCACATACCACCCGACCATACACATGGCTGAATCAACTCTCTCTTTCAGCCAGTCACCCCCATGCCATATTCCAAGCATGAATGTGGGATCTCATCGAACAACCAATTCAAGAAAAAACAAGAGAATCCAAAGGTTAAACCACCTCCACCCTCATCAAACCATGATCACACCAAAATTTTTGCTCTGATCACAACTGAACCAAACTTGGAATGGCATTCGAAATCCATCACTATCCTTGACGAATTTTCCATCTCGTTGTCTCTCAAGATTTATAGCGATCCAATCCCGGATCACTAGGCCCTAAACTAAGACTAGTCTCTCAGGCTTTACGGAAAACCAAACCCAGATCATTAGGCCTTAAACTGAGACTTCTTCCTCTGAGGCTTTACCAAGTAACCCACCAAAACTGGTCAAGGGATTCCTAGGCCTTTGGGAATGAATCTTGAGACCACCTCTGCCCTAGATTTCGAAATCCATCTGGTAAACCAAAGCTCAAAACCAAAATAAACATCCCAACACCATGGCATCCAGAAAAAAGAAAGGCTAGGCTGAAAACCACTGTCATAAACTAACAAAACCATGCCATCAATAGCAAGATAACCATGCACCAACATGCAAAGCCATGCATGTCCAAACTAGCTAGGAAATCACACATGCAAAAGGTTACCTGCAAGTATTCCTGCAAAAGCTGACTGATCCTGTTCTTGTTCCTTGATCCTTGCTTTCCTTCCTTTCCATTTGCTTTATTTTCCTTCCTTGATCCAAAGCTAGAGGGCTCCAAGAAATCTCTAATTGACCAAGAGAGAGAGAGAGAATAATGCGAGAGCTCCAAACTTGAACTGACAAAAGGTTAGCAAAATCTTTCCCAGTAACCCTCATAAGCCTTTTTATGAGTGAGGCCTCTATTTTATTCAGTTTCCATTATTTTCCTTCAATTTCCTCCTCACATGCAACCTATGACCTTTCACCTTCTTTTCTCCTAATTTCCTTTATTTTCATTAATAAATGTGCCAAAAATGCGTTTTTTCCTTAGCCTTTTCTAATTTTCCTAGCTAAAACACACATCCAGTGATGCCCACTAGGATATCTTTTCCCAACATTTAGCTTGGAATAATTGTCCCTTTATTGTGGTCTTATTTTGCCTTTATTAATTTTTATTACATGAAATTTTCACTAGGGTTGTTACATCATCTTTGAACAAGAACAAATGCAATTTTGAAAAATCTACACCTCATGAAATACAAGTAATAAATCTTCTTCTCCTTTTATGGGTGCTAGGGAAAATGGCAAATTTTGTAGATATTGTAAGATGACGGGTCATCAAAAAAGTGAATGCTTTAAATTAAAGAAGAAAAATTTGCTTTTATTGTCTCAAGAACATGGATCTAATGATGCTCCTATTGAGACTAGTAGTGATGATAGAAATTAGAATGACTTGAGAGGCAAAATGAATATGGCTACTTTGATGCATTATAAGACAATATAGGAAGGGTGTGATAGTTTTTTTTTCACTTGCACCCTCCTTCAAATTTTTTAGTGGATTCTATCGTCAATCATGGTTTGCAGAAAAAATTGATTGCAAAGGCCATAATTGACAAATTTCATTTACCAATGGACACTCATCCTCATCTATATGCACTTGGATGGAAAGAGAATGAGTCATCTTCATAGATCATGCATGCATGAACGTTACTATTTTCATTTGGGTCATAGCTTGTGGATAAGGTCACCTACAACATGACCAAAAGGGATTGTTATGGATCGCTACTTAGAAATCCCTATTAATATGATAAGACATTTTTATATAATGCATATAAAAATGCATACATACTACAAAAATATAGATAAAGTACATATTCAAAAGCACTCCAAAATCAACCAATTTGGTACTCACTTGCAAGAAGACACATAAAGAAGTTATCAAGCAACAACGCTGGCATTAGTTTTCATCAAGGATCAATCTTTTGAAGGGAAAGAAAATGTTTCAATTTCTACAACACATTTAAATCTTATTCAACTTTTGAAAAACTTATTCAAATGTGTTTCAAGAAAAAAAAACACTTGGTCCACACAGAATAATTAATCATATAAATGATATTCTTTGTGGGGTCTCTCTTCCCAATGTAACTTTGTATCCTTCAAAGTTACAAAGTAATGAAACTAAAAGGAAAATTGGATATTTGTTTAGTGAAGATTTCATTAAACCTAATGTTTCTCCATGTGCATGACTAATTTTTCCTGTTCTAAAAAAATATGGAACTTAGAATCTTCATATTGATTGATTAACAGGAATTAAACAAAATTGCCATAAAAGATAGATATCCACTTCCTTGCATCAATGATTTTCTTGATCAGCTTTAAGGTGCTTAATTCTTCACCAAATTGATATGAAAAGTGGATATCAACAAGTCAAAGTTCAAGTAGCGGATACATGGAAGATACTTTCAAAATAAAGATGTCTCTCTTTGAATAGCTTGTGATGCCTTTTGGGCTCACCAATGCCCCTGCTACATTTATGAGATTAATGAATGATGTATTACAAGATTGTATTGACATGTTTTTTATCATCTATATTCATTATATCCTTTTAATTTCTATGTCTTGGAAGAGTCATCTCCAACACATGATAGATTTTGAAGCTTCTTTGAAAATATCAACTATATGCAAATGCTTCCAAGCACTTTTTGCACAAAATTCAATCTCTTACATTGCAATCATCATTGATGTATCTAGAATCCATATGGATCCTCTCAAAGTTGAATTACTTCACAAGTGTTCATCTCCTTAAAATATGAAATAGTTGATGATTTCTCTTGGAATTCCAACTTTATCACAAGTTTTTTTTATGGATTTTCATAAATTTGTTTTCCTTTGCATCAATTGACTAGGAGCAGTGTTGTTTTCACATGGGAAGAAGAGCATAGTTTCTATTCAATTCAAATATAATGTCTTATACACTAGTGATTGTACCACCATATCTCTCACAGAGCTTTGAGATAGAGATAGATGCTTTGGAATTTGTGTTTGGAGCAGTTTTTGTTGATTTTTTTCGTAGCTATGAGAGGTATTCCTCAAATACTCAAGTTGTCCTAATAAAATACAAAGAAATTAAATTTAAATTAAGTTTCTTTAAGCCGGCTCCAAAATTTCAAGACGACCCAGCAAGGATACGTGCCCCTTGGGCACCACAAGAACACTATAAAAGGACATTTGATATCCTCATTTCAACATTCACATCATATCAATCTCACCTTGTGCAGACCTACTAGCCCAAGTGAATCACATATCACTAAGAAAGGCCAAGTTGAAGTATATCTAGTTTAGAAAGTACGAATAATATCCAAGAGGAAGTTTTGATACCTTTTTGTCTACTGGATGAGTGGAAGAAGCAATTTGTGAACCATTTTTCTGTTTGTTGAAAATTAAAAAGGGTTTTTTTTTTTGTACTAAAGGAGGCCACAACCGCATAAGAGGGTTGAAACCTTAGTTATGTGATCAGTAGAGGGTCAAAATGCCTCAGGACCATGCATAAAAATACAAGAGTAGCTTGAAACATGTTCTCAGCTAGGTCACAGGTAAAGAAGGGGGCTGACAAGCCTCAAAGACTTGGGAAGCAATGCCGAGATGCCTCCATTAGAGAAATTTTGAGGTAAAAATGGGCCTCAAAACAAAAATGTACATCTATATTCATTATATAATTTTAATTTCTATGTCTTGGAAGAGTCATCTCCAACACATGATACATTTTGAAGCTTCTTCGAAAATATCCACTATATGCAAATGCTTCTAAGCACTTTTTGCACAAAATTCAATCTCTTACCTTGCAATCATCATGATGCATCTAGAATCCATATGGATCCTCTCAAAGTTGAAGTACTTCGCAAGTGTTCATCTCCTTCAAATATGAAATAGTTGATGATTTCTCTTGGACTTCCAACTTTATCACAAGTTTTTTTTATGGATTTTCATAAATTTGTTTTCCTTTGCATCAATTGAACAGGAGCAGTGTTGTTTTCAAATGGGAATAAGATCATACCTTTTATTCAATTCAAATATAAGTTGTGTTATGTACACTAGTGATTGTACCACCATATCTCTCACAGAGCTTTGAGATAGAGATAGATGCTTTGGAATTTGTGTTTGGAGTAGTTTTTGTTGACTTTTTTCGTAGCTATGAGAGGTATTCCCCAAATACTCAAGTTGTCTTAATAAAATAAAAAGAAATTAAATTTAAATTAAGTTTCTTTAAGCCGGCTCCAAAAGTTCAAGATGACCCAACAAGGAGACGTGCCCCTTGGGCGCGACAAGAACACTATAAAAGGACATTCGATATCCTCATTTTAAAATTCACATCATAGCAATCTCAGCTTGTGCAGATCTACTAGCCCAAGTGAGTCACATATCACTAAGAAAGGCCAAGCTAAAGTATATCTAGTTTAGGAAGTACGATTAACATCCAAGAGGAGGTTGTGAAAACTTTCTATCTATTGGATGAGTGGAAGAAGCAATTTGTGAACCATTTTTCTGTCTGTTTAAGATTAAAAAGGGTTTTTTTTTTTTGTATTAAAGGAGGCCAAAACCCTATAAGAGGGTTGAAACCTTAGTTATGTGATCCGTAGAGGGTCAAAATGCCTCAGGACCATGCATACAAATACAAGAGTAGCTTGAAACATGTTCTGAGCTAGGCCACAAGTAAAGAAGGGGGTTGACAAGCCTTAGACTCTTGGGAAGCAACACCGAGATTCCTCCATTAGAGAAATTTTGAGGAAAAAAATGGGCCTCAAAAAAAAATGTACAACAAAAATAAACTTTATAAGAACCATTAGGATTCAATATGATGATGTAAACCATGGGGGATGTTTCACCATTTTTGTATTAAAAAGGTAAAAAAATATTAAAAAAGAAAAACTACTTTTTCAACTTGTATTTTCAACTTATCTCCCTATGATTTTACTCAAATTTCAAGTGGGAGCACTCGTTGGATGTGGAATCTAATTTTTCATATAAGGAGTACCCATGTTGCATAATTTTTCATGTATTTGACATTTTTCATGTAGTAGGGTCCATCGAAAGTATGCAATATGGGTACTCCTTTGATACAAAAATAAACCAACATAGATCCATCTTAATCACAGATCTAACATGAGCCGGGAGGGATCAATTTTTTTCAAGTGCAAACTTATTTTAGAGTGCAAAAAACAATGTGTAATTTTTCATTATTTAAATTGTATTTTTGAGACATATAATTAAACATGCATAGCATATTCTTTTTTCTTTTTTTTTATTATAGGCAACATTTCTTTTCTATTTAGAGAATATTTTATTTTTATTTTAAGAGTGACACGTGTCAACTCCAAGTTGAGCATGTACATGCTTACACATCGACTTCACACTCGGCTTTAGAATGAGCCTCTCGGCTCAATTATGCATCCAACGAGTGCTTCTGCTTGAAATTTGAGTAAAATCATAGGGAAATAAATTGAAAATCTGAGTTGAAAAAAAAAAAAAAATTCCCTCCAAAAATTGATGAGGTAATCTAATCTTATATTATTATTTCCACTATTATTTTATAATATTCCTTAGGAGGCTCATTTTATACCTCCAAATTTCTTTAATGAAGGATGGGAGCAGGCCAACTGAGATCTTAAGTAGGTTATCTTAGGCTTAAAAGGAAGGGTTGAGTTGCTATGTGACAAGGCTTGAACAAAAAGGGTGAACAAGGCCAAGGACAGGGTTGAAAGAAGGGTCGAAGGCTAGCAGTGGGATGCTAGCCATAGGAGCGCCAAGGTTGACTTGTAAAACTCATATTGTACTTATGGGGAATTAAATAATTTCTCCTAGAAATGATTGTTGGGTTTTCTGTCGAGTTTGGGTTTCCCAAGGAAAAATACTAGTGTTTATTGTGCATGGATATTCTAATGTGATATTTATTGTTTCTATTGCATTTACAGTTGAGTTTATGTGTATACTTGCTTAATGATTTTTCTGGTATGTGCAAACATAATATCATATATCATTGGAAGTAATTACTAGATACAAAAAAATTGGCTTGTCTAATTAGCACTAGAAAAATCAACATGGTATCAAAGCCAAGGTGAAGAAAGGCCATTAAGTTCACCCCCTTGAAGGCACCTATTCTGCAATATGACATGTGACCATATCGCTTGACCATAAGGCAAGATAGTTGAACCTTAGAATGATCAAGGAAAAGCCAAGTATAAGAAAAATTTGGTATGTTCTCTAGAGCTAGAGGGAGCTAAGGAGAAATCCTCACTCACCTACATTTTTGTATAAAGCAATAAATTCCATTTGATGAGATTCACAAGTACTCAATAATCTTCAAATTTTTGAGATGATATGATGGCATCCTATAATGGATTAATGTCAAGTTTTTTCAAGGGATAATGATTGATCTCATGATTGTAGCAATATAATTTGCATAAGACAAGTTTATTGGAATTGTAAGGGGTGTTGATGAAATTTGAAAGTCTTAAGGTTTGTAAACCCTAGATGTCTAGAAGGATATGAATTTTATTGAAGTCTTGGTCCTAAGGGTTTGTTAAACCCTATAATGATATCTATAGTGCCAAATTCCAATGGAGTCTATATTTGTTTTATATTCTTATTATAATTAAGACGTCTTAGCTTGAACTTAAGCCTTTGGTGTGGTTGGATAACTTGAGGATGAAGAAACCCTAGCTCATACAATTCATGCACAGAAGGAAATAAAAGAAATGATGAGGATGAGGATGATAAATTCTAGCTTGATGAGATTGTAAATGAATTTTAGTTATTTTTTCAAGAAGGTAAGGATCAAGAGGGAGTTGAAAATTCCCTACAATCCTCAGATCAAAAGATAAGTACTTCATATATTTCTTGCTTGATTATTATTACTTTACTTTTGTTTAGAATCTTGTCTTTGTATCTTTTTCTTGGTTATAATCATTCATTGTATGGCCTCCTAATGAGGTTTGCAAGCACATTGTGAAGGTTTCCAAAGCAATTATTCTAGCAGTATATGGAAGCATCGAGAAGATTGATGGAAAGTTTGTGGAAAAAGGATTCTCCCAAGATTGAGCATAAACTTAGTAAGAGTGATTTGTGTTAGAGGGAGAAATTGTATAGACATATAGAATTGCGCCAGGTGACCAAAGGAGCTTCTAGTTCATAAGGATAATATAATCAGGAAGAGTGGATGGATGCAACTTGTTGGAGATCCAAAGCATTGTTAGAAAATTATATATTGCAGAGCAATGGAACACATAGAATATTGCGTAAATATAAACACAAAAAATGCATAAAACCAGAGAGACACAGATATATGTGGTTCACCCAGTTTGGGCTACGTCCACCCTGAACAGCCAGTCCTTCCTTTCTATTATCCAGCAAAATGAAGAGACATAACCTACAGTGATCCGTTGTAATATCCTCTGTTTTCTCTCACAGTCTCACCTCTCTGTTTCTCGCTTAGAGAATACACATCTATTACACAGCCTCAAATATAATTCCCTCATATAAAGAGAGGGGTTTCCTTCTAGGGAAAAAAACCCTAAACTAAACATAAGTTCTACCGTCAGATCATCCGCCTAATGAACAGCCCAGATTGACTCGAAATTACTATACTTTTAAAAGGCAATTTTACATCTGTTTTTAGCTTCGGGCGCACTGCTCCCAAAACCCCAAACCAGGGGGGATCGGCCCCCCGAACCCCAGCATGGGGGACAAGTCCCCCCCCGCACCCCCCCGCGTGGAGGGGTGTACAAACTTCCTAGGGTATACATCCGGATGAAACAAAGACCTATGAACAATCATGCTCCACACCCAACAATCTCCCACTTGGAGAATGATTGTAGCAACTCCACCGCTGCTTCATTTGCTGGACAATGACTCCTCTTTGGACTTGGTTATTTCTCATAATTCATCGTCATCCTTGAAGACCAATTGAAACTGAGCATATTCTCAGTTTCTCCCTGGTTACAACTTTTGTTAGCATATCTGTAGGATTCTGGCTAGTGTGTATCTTTTCCAGCTTCAACTCTCCATCTTCAAACACTGATCGTACAAAATGGTACTTGAGCTGTATGTGTTTAGTCCTGGAATGAAATGCTAAGTTCTTTCCAAGATGAATGGCACTTTGGCTATCACTGTATAATGTGCCCATATCATGCTTCTTACCCAATTCACCCATAAATCTCTGTAACCAAATCATTTCTTTACTAGCCTCTATAGCAGCAACATACTCTGCTTCTATTGTTGAAAGTGCAACAACACTTTGGATTTTTGAAACCCAACTAACAGTTGTTCCACCTATAGTAAATACATATCCTGTAATGCTACTCTTGTTATCTATGTTACCTGCCATATCTGCATCAACATATCCCTGTAGAAAAATGTTTGAACCACCAAAGCATAATGCTTGATTTGTGGTACCTTTCAAATATCTGAGAATCCATTTCACTGCCATCCAATGTTCCTTTCCTGGATTGTTCATGTACCTACTTACAACTCCCACTGCATGTGCAATATCAGGCCTTATGCAGACCATTGCATACATTAAGCTTCCAACTACTGATGCATATGGAACTTTAGACATATAATCCATGTCTTCTTGGGTCTTTGGGCACATTTCCTTACTAAGTTTGAAATGGCTAGCAAAAGGTGTACTAACTGGTTTTGAATTGTGCATATTAAATATTTTCAACACCTTTTGTATGTACTCATTTTGAGACAATGTTAATTTGCAATTTTTCCTGTCTCTAGTTATTCTCATACCAAGGATTTGTTTTGCAGCTCCCAAATCCTTCATTGCAAATGAATTTTCCAATTTTCTTTTGAGCACATTTATTTCCTGCATGTTAGAACCTGCAACAAGCATGTCATCCACATACAATAACAACATAATATAGCTGCCATCATTATGCTTTTTTAGATAAACACAATGATTAGAGTGACATCTAGTATAACCTTGTTCAGACATAAACTTGTCAAATTTTAGATACCACTGCCTTGGAGCTTGTTTTAATCCATACAAGCTCTTCTTCAACCTGCACACTAGTTTCTCCTTCCCTTTTACCTCATATCCTTGTGGATGCTGCATATATATCTCTTCCTCCAAATCCCCATGGAGAAAGGTTGTCTTTACATCTAATTTCTCAAGATGAAAATCTTCAACTGCTACTAGACTTAGAATAGTTCTGATTGAAGTCATTTTAACAACAGGAGAAAATATTCCATCAAAATCAATACCTTTCTTTTGTGCAAACCCCTTCACCACAAGTCTAGCTTTGTACCTCTGTTTTCCTCCATCTTCTTCCTTCAGCCTGTAAACCCATTTATTCTACAATGTAGTTTTACCTGCAGGCAACCTGACTAAGTCCCAAGTCTGGTTATGCATTAAGAAGTCCATCTCTTCTTCCATGGCTAGCTCCCACTTCTTCCTTCTTTCAACCTGCATTGCGTCTTCATAACATTCGGTTTCACCAGAATCAGTCAACAATAAATAATATAATGAAGGAGAGTATCATTCAGGGGGTCTACTTATCCTGGTAGATCTTCTGACACCACTTTCAGGTGTTTGGGGTGCCTATTGCTGTTGTGGTGGTTGTTGTTGTTGTGGTTGTTGATTATTATTATTTTCAGGCACCTTCACTTTTTCAGTGATCTCATCAAGAACTGTGTATTCCTTGTTTTCTTTTTCTTGTTTCTTTTCCTGCAACTGATTCTTATACAAGACATTTTCATTGAATATTACATCTTTGCTCCTAATGATTTTGTGATTTTCATAATCATATAAGCGATAACCAAAATCATTAACACCATATCCAATAAAGGTACATTTCTTTGATTTTTCCTCAAGCTTTGTTCTATTTTCTTTATTAATATGGACAAAGGCCTCACAACCAAAAGGCTTTAAAAATTAGTTTACCTTTTTACCTGTCCATGCTTCCTCTGGAACACCACCATCGAAGGAACTTGAAGGCCCTCTATTTATTAGATAAACAACGGTGTCTACAGCATCTGCCAAAAATTGTAAAGGCAATCCTACATGCAATCTCATGCACCTTGCATCCTCCATGATTGTTCTGTTCATCCTTTCTAACACACCATTTTCTTGTGGTGTTTTTGGAACTGTCTTCTCTCTACAAATTCCATGCTCTGAACAGTACCTATCAAACACTTTGCTGCAATATTCACCTCCATTGTCTGATCTGAGACACTTCAATTTCTTTCCTGTCTCAATCTCAACCAATGCTTTCCATTTCTTGAAAGCATCAAATACATCATATTTATTCTTAATACAATAAATACAAGTTTTTCTAGTTGCATCATCAATAAAAGTAACATAATAACGAGAGCCACTGAGAGATGATACCTGAGCAAGTCCCCATGCATATGTATGCACAAGCTCTAATTTTTCGCTCTTCTTTTCTTTCCCAACTCTAAGAAATCTTACTCTCTTCTGTTTTCCATAAATTCAATTCTCACAGAAGTCCAAATCAACATTCTTCAAACCTGGCAACAAATTCCTTGAGTGAAGAATCTTCATCCCCTTTTCACTCATGTGCCTGAGCCTATGATGCCATAATGCTGCATCTGCTCCTTTAGAAGTTAAAGCATTAACAGAGTTAGAAATACCATTGCATAAATACAATGTACCAACCTTTTCACCTTTTGTTATTACCAGGGCTCCTTTGGTGACCTTCCAAGATTTATCTGTGAAAGTTGTCACACAACCTTCACTGCCTAATTGCCCTATTGAAATCAGATTTTTCTTCAGATCTGGAACATGCCTTACCTCCTTTAGTAGCCATTGGTTTCCATTCTACTATTTTACAAGGACCTTACCCATTCCAACAATTTTACAAGGTTTATCATCACCCAAATGGACTTGTCCAAAATATCCTTGAACATAGTCATGGAAATATTTCTTATCAGGTGTGGCATGGAATGAGGCCCTTGAATCTACCACCCAGGAATCAATAATATTTTCGAAAGAAAGAATCAAAGCATCTTGTAACACCTCACCTGTCACATTTGCTTCATGATTGTTTTCTTGTTGTGCATCTCCTTCTTTTCCCTTCCGAGATTGGCAGTCTTTCTTTAGGTGTCCTTTCTTTCCGCATTTCCAGCGCATTATCCCCGATCTGGACTTGGATCTACCTTTCCTTGATTTACTGCAATATCCTGAGCTCTTTCCTCTTTCCATTTTTCTTCCCCTGGACTGTGCACTCAAAGCATTACCCGATGTCTCACCGGAGCTTTTCCGTCACATTTCCTCACTCAAGATAGCACTGACAACATCATCAAACTTTAAAGTACTAGATCCAGAAACAGAGTTACTAATGGCCATTACTAAACCATTCCAACTTTCTGGAAATGAGTACAATAATAACCGAGCTCTAACTTCATCATCAAAGTTTACCCCTACAGAACATAACTGACTTGTAATAGTATTAAGATCATTTAAATGGTCTACAACAGATCCACCTTCCGACATCTTCATATTAAATAACAGTTTCATAAGAAATACCTTGTTTGAGGCCAAGAGTTTTTCATATAGTTTTTCCAACGCCTTAATCAAACCCTCTGTTGTTGTTTCCTTCGAAATGTTGAAGGCGACTGATGCTACAAGGCAAAAACATATTGTTCCAAGTGCCTTTCTATCGAGAAGGTTCCATTATTCATCTGTCATACCCGTCGGCATCTTTGCTTTTCCGCCCAATGGTAGCTACAGATCTTTCTGATACATATAATCTTCCATCTACATCTTCCACAGCGAGAAGTTTTGGCCATTAAATTTCTCGACCCTAAACTTACCATCTTCCGCCATTGCTCCCACTCGAACGAGGAACCCTTCTTTCCTGCGAGTTTATCAACCAAATAAACCTTTGGCTCTGATACTAGTTGTTGGAAAATTATATATTACAAAGCAATGGAACACATAGAATATTGCAGAAATATAAACACAGAAAACGCATAAAACCAGAGAGACACAGATATACGTGGTTCACCCAGTTTGGGCTACGTCCACCCCAAATAGCCAGTCCTTCCTTTCTATTATCCAGCAAAATGAAGAGACACAACCTATAGCAGATCCATTGTAATATCCTCTGTTTTCTCTCACGGTCTCACCTCTCTATTTCTCGCTCGGAGAATACACATCTATTACACAGCCTCAAATGCAATGCCCTCATACAAAGAGAGGGGTTGCCTTCCAGGGAAAAAAACCCTAAACTAAACATAAGTTCTACCGTCAGATCATCCACCTAATGAACGACCCATATTGACTCGAAATTACTATACTTTTACAAGGCAATTTTACATCTATTTTTAGCTTTGGGGGTGTTGCCCCTGAAACCCTCGCCGAGGGACCGCTGGCCCCCGAACCCCCCAGCTGGGGGGGGATCGCCCCCCCCGAACCCCCGCGGGGGGGACAAGTCCCTCCCGTACCCCCCCACACCCCCCCACGTGGAGGGGTGTACAAACTTCTTAGGGTATACATCTGGTTGAAACAAAGACCTCTGAACAATCATGCTCCACACCCAACAAGGGTCTCTCATGACGATGAGGAGTAGGAGGCTCCCAGGGATGTGGGTTTAGGTCCTTCTGTACCTATGGAACATCCTACAGATCATCAAGGACCCATTAAGCTAGTGGACCCACTTAGGTTCATTGTTCCAAGAGTTCAAATGGAGGTTAGTCTGGCTTCGATATACATTGCAGGATGTTGAGGTGTATGTAGCTTCCTATGGCACTTTCTGGGAAAGCAAACATCCTAAGAAGTACTCAAGATATGTAGCATTGATGAGTCACATCATTGATTTTGAGCCATCCAACTGTGAGGAGGTAGCATGCTAACAAGTTTGGAAGGATGCCATGACAAAGGAATATCATTCCATCCTGAAGAATGATGTGTGGGAAATTGTGTCAAAACCTGAGGGGAAATCATTGGTGACTTCCAAGTGGATCCACAAGATCAAGAATGTGGTAGATGGAATCATAAATAAGTACAAAGTGAGATTTGTGGCAATGGGTTCTCCCAGGAAGAGGGACAAGATTATGACGAGAAATTTTCTCCAACTAGAACCATTATTTCTATCGCTTCTATTATGAGTAGGAAATTGCATTAGATGGATGTGAAAAAATAGCCTTCCTCAACGAATCAATTGAGGAAGAAGTTTACATAGAGAAACCTCAAGGATTTCAGGTACATGAGAAGGATTCTTGTGTTTCCAAACTAAAGAAGGCCTTATACGGACTCAAGCAGGCACCTCAGGCTGGTATTCTTGAATCGATAGATACCTTATGAGTCTTGGTTTCACCAACAGTGATGTTGATCCCAATATTTACTACGAGGTTGTTAAAGGTGAGTTTGTGATATTTTTGTTATATGTTGATGATTTGTTTTTGGTAGGAGCATAATATCTCATTGATCAGTATAAGAGGGAGTTGGCCCTTGAGTTCGTGATGAGGGATCTAGGTTTGATGCATTACTAATTGGTATTAGAAGTGTGGCCAAATCGAGGTGAGATCTCCCTTGGTTAATGGAAGTATATTATTACAATCCTTCAGAGATTTCGGATGATGGATTGCAATTCCATGACCACCCCCATGGTGACAAATATGAAGAAGTTGAGAGACACTAACTTGGATTCCCTCTATGTATTGATGATTTATCAGAACCTTGATGTATTTATTTAATAATAGACCTAATATTTTCTTTGGAGTGAACACTTTGAGCCAATTCATGGTAGAACCTGGGATGCATGTGACAAAGCATGTGTTGAGTTATCTTTGTGGTATAGTTAGTTATGGATTGAGATATGTCTCAAATGGTAAAGTACAACTACAAGGATAAATAGATTTTGATTGGGCAGGAAGTTCCAAAGACAGGAAGATCACATCATGATGTTGCTTTAGTTTGGGTTATGTTATGATATCTTGGATGAGTAGGAAGCATGCATCTATTCCACTCAACACTACAGAGGCTAAGTATATTACAACTAGTTTGAAGAGTTGTGAAGTAGTGTCGATTTGGAAACGCTCGTACGAATATTTGATTAGGTGTTGGATACGATCATGATACATTATGAAAATCAAAATTATGTGAAGCTTTTCGAAAGTTCAATTTTCCATGACAGTTCGAAGCACATTGAGATAAATTACCACTACATCCAAGACATGGTATAGAAGGAAGAAGTGAGGCTCCAATACATTTCTACAAATGAGCAGGTTGTTGACATTCTCACAAAGCCTATGACCCAATGAAGTTTTTTTACTTCAAGAATAAGCTTGGAGTGGTTTAGAATGCTGCCCTCATTGAGGGGTAGTGTTAATGTTGTAGCATCAGGGCAAACATTCTCCCTAGGTCAAGGGTATTGACTGAGTGCCATGTAATATGGATAGGGAGAATGGCCCAAATAGCATCAAGTCCTAGAGTGCTCCCCTGGTCAGAAGGTTCTAACCATATTTCCAAGGGTTACTTAGATAGTGGGTAGAGTGAGTGCCTGAAAGAATCAAGCAAGTATTTTTACCATTCAAATGTCATGTGATCACACGGGGGAATGGTAGATGGGACCATGGTTTCACCATTGGTCAGGAATAATTGACTTGGTTCCAAGTGATGACTTGGTTAGTTGGTGACCCAAGACTATTTTTGTATTTACCTCAATCAAGGTGTACCTGACCATATCACCAAAGGGTATTTGGTTAGTGGGTGACTAGGTCATTTGCATGATGCTGATGTAGGATGCTTTCCACATGGTTCTGTAATAGAACATGAAGTGGATGGATACATTAACATAATAGGCTTAGGAAATATTTTCTTGGGATGGAGAATTTCTTAGTGAAGTGGACATTTGAGGAATCTAAGGTGAATACCTCCCTAGCTAAGAGGGAGTGTTTATTTTTTGGGTAGTTGCAAGAGGTGTTCCAAAGCTACTCAAGTCAACTTAATAAAAGAAAAAGAAATTAAATTTAAATTAATTTACTTTAAGTCAGCTCTAAAAGTTCAAGTTAACCCAGCAAAGAGACATCCCTTGGGCACCATAAGAACACTATAAAAGGATATTCACTCTCCTCATTTCAACATTCACACCATAGCAATCTCACTTTGTGAAGAACTACTAGCCCAAGTAAGCCACAAATCACTAAGAGAGGCTAAGCTTAAGTATATTTGGTTTAGGATAGACGAATAACATCCAAGAGGAGTATGTGATACTCGTATTACTACTAGATGAATGGAAGAAGAAAGTTGTGAAGCAATTTTATTTTTGTTGAAGAATAAAAAGGGTTATGTTCTAGATTAAAGGAGGCCAGAAACCTGTAAGGAGGGCCAAAAAGACAAGAGTAAGTTGTAACATGTTCTGAGCTTGGGCACATGCAAAGAAGGGGATCGACGTGCCTTGTACCCTTGGGAAGTAGGTCTGAGATGCTCCAGGGTTGAGAGGCGTCCAATCAAGACCTTAAAGAGGCTAGTTAATTCTTAAAAGAAAGGGTCGAGTTGTTATGTAATTAGGCTTGAATAAAAAGGGTGGAAAAGGTCGAGGAAAGGGTAGGAAAAATAGGCCAAAGTCTGGAAGTGGGTTGGTCTAGACTTAGGAGCTCCAAGTTTTACCTATAAAATCATATTTTACTTATGCTTAGTTGAATAATTTATCCTAGAAAAGATTGCTAGGTTTTCTCCTAAGTTTGGGTTTCCTAGGTAAAAATACGGGTGTCTATTGTGCATGTCTATTCTATTATGATATTTATTTTTTCCATTGCATTTATAACTGAGTTTATGTGTGTAATTTCTTAATGATTTTTTTGGGATGTACAAACATAACGTCATATATCATTGGAAGTAATTACTAGATGCATAAATTCATGCTTGTCTAACTAGCACTATAAAAATCAACAATTTTAATGCAAAATGTTCATTTAGTGGCTTATCATTTAGATACATTTTTTGAGGCCAAGAGAAACTACTTCAAATATGATAACAATTTATATTCTTTGATTCAAGGTATCAAATATTGGAGACACCATCTGATGGGTAGAGAAATAGTTGTCCATATTGTTAATTCACCTTTGATGTTTCTTCACTTCCAAAAAAAAATTGAGGAAGCCTTACATATGAAATGGGCATCATATTTATAATAGTTTCATTTGGTGATTACATACAAAAAGGGTAGTACAAATAAAGTGGTTGATTTCATGCTTTACATGTCCTTACTACTTCACACTTTGGATTTCAATATTGGGATGCATATCTAGATGATCAATATTTTGGACACATTTACAAGAGTTTTCAACTTACAATTTCATAAAGCTTAGTTTCTTTACAATATTTCATATCAAATAATGATTTCTATATATGTTTTGATAAGTTATGTGTACCCCATGACCATTCCTAAGCTCTATCAAAAGAAGCATATTCTACTCTCTGTGATGGCCATTTCAACAAGTAGACGACTCTTCATCATCTTCAAAAATACTTGATTGGAAACTAGCATTGATATTCCACTAGAATATTTTGTCACAATAGATCTGATAAAATTACTGAAATCTATATTATGTTAGGTTAACATTCCTTTAGATCTTAGATTCTTTATAGTTGATTTCTTGTTTTAAATGAATGAAATATATTAAATTCAAGAAATAGAGAAAAAAATTAAACACACACACACACACATCCATAATAGACACAAGCTTTTCTCTAGAAAACCATTACAAGAGAGAACCCATCTAGAAGGTGATTCCATCCTACTCTCTACTCTATGGTATAGAAATATGAAAATAGGATGACGTACTCCCTATGTAGTTATCTAAGACTCATGCCCTATAATTCCACTACATGAACATTAACCCCCTCTATTCTACTCTCTAACTTCCCACTTTCAGCTTCTTATCTCAAGTATGGAACAAAATACAATAACATAGAATGGAACCCTTACTCCTCCTAGCGGCTTGGTATTTAACATAGCTCAATATCCAACTAGAGGTAAGATTTGACTCCCTAAACCCTTAATTATAGATATGATGTTGGATATTCTAGATTTTTATTGAAAGTACACATGTGGCTAGTCACATATGCATGAGTAAAATAGGATAACATGGCATCCTCTCATACCATGGTGGTCAACATGACAGGCCAAATAGTGAGAAACATAATTGTTGCATACAAACTATGTTTGACATGATTCTTGAACTATTCAAAAGGTAATTGAGTGTAGAATAATGTGCGAGAGGGTCTAACACAACAGATACTTTTTTAACCCCAAAAAATGTCATTTAATGACTCAAAATTTCTCCAAAAGTTTTCAAATCCCAATCATAAAAACTAGATCTTGTCATTAAAAACCCTGCAAATTAATTCCTTAAATTATTTCCATTATAAAAGCATTGATATAGATGAAAAATAATATAATTACCCAATCCATATCATACCATGATCATACCTTCCCATTTTTTAAGGATTTTCCTCCCCAAAATATTTATTGAATGAGGTGAGGACATTTTCCTCTACCTTCTCCTTGGAGTAAGACTTTGCTTTGCCTAGAAGTTGTTCTTTCAACCCAATTTTTCAAAGTTCATGCTACCCCTATCTTTTATTTCTCAGTCTCTTATGCAAAAAAAATTCATTTTTCCTTTACCAAATCTGTTTGAGTATCTAGTACTATGTATTCTATGGAATGTAAGACCTTCCCCTCCTCCTAATCCAAGATGGAAGGATCATAAAGTTTGAGATTATACAAATTCACTACTAAGTAAATGTGCATGTATGGAGGTGGACTAAGTCTGTAGGCATTATCTCCCACCTTTTCTAATATCTCAAAAGGACCATACAACAAAGCCTTGATATTATTACCAAGACCTTATAATCTTTCTTTGTTTAATTGTAACCATACTTTGTCTCCCACTCTGGATGCCTTGTTTGTCTTGTGTTCATCATGCATGGCCTTATATTTTTCCTGTGAATTCATCAACGTCTCCTATACTTGTAAATGGATCTACTAAATATTCTCAACATTTTTTTCTACTCTTAATGAATCTCTCATGAGGTCCACCCTCACTCTTGCTTGTTGTTCATATACAAAATCTAAGGGTGAGGGTGGAAAATATCCAAAGAAAGTTTCAAAATGTGACTTACTAGTAGAATTGTGGACTACTCTAATATAAGTGTGATGTATATGGATCATATTTTAATCCCAGGTCTTTTGATGCTTTTGATTGTGACCCCTAAAAATCTACACCAAAGTCTTATTGGCTACTACTATTTTCCCATCTATCTGTGGATGGAATGTTGTTGACCTCTTCAATTTTGTGTCCATCTTCTCCCACAACAAAGTCCAAAATTCACTATGAAATCTAATATCCCTATCTAAAATGATGCTCCTTTGTATCCCAAAGTGCACCTAGAACTACTCAAAGAACAAGTGTATTGTTTCTTTCCCTTTGATGAAATTCTTAGAATGCATGAGAATACACATCTTGGTGGAACTGTCAACTACCTAAAATAGGCCCTTCCTAGTTGTTGGTAAAACTCCCACAAAATCCATGGAAATTATTTCAATATGAGTGGCTATTGGTAAGGGAAGGCACATACCTTGGTTCCTATTACTCGACTTACTAGTACAAAAATTATACATCCTCTAATATAATATGCTACATCTTCTTGCATTTTAGGCTAGTACACATATCTCTATAAGTTGGAAATTGTATTGTTGGGCAGCGGATCCCCCCATAGCAGGTTTTTGGGGCTTGTAGCTCGGGTTTTGGTCAATGTAATGTAAAGACCCCGCAAAATGCGGGCGTGGAGCACGAGAGTCTAGGGTTGTCCACCCTAAAATAATATAATTTAATATAGAATGTGTCAGCCTACCCATGGTCCGTAGACCATGGGAATGTATAAATAGAGCGAGGCTCTAAGTGTAAAAGGCAATTTTTAAGTCTTAGCTTTGAGAAGTAATATGGCTTTGGGATAAGGAAGTCGCTCCGAGTCTGTAAGTCCGAGTCTTCGGTTGTAGTAGTAGAAAGAGGCTCTGTAGCTGAGTGCGTAGAGACCTAGTAGAGTCTGCAACTGTGTGCGTGGACCCCTACAGCTAAGTGCGCAGGGCGGAGTTGGAATTGTATCTGAACAGAGGATTAATAAAAGATAAGTTACTTGTGGAATATTTTGTGTCTATGCTTCTGATATCTTTATGCATCTCTTTATTGTTTATGATTATGCGCACTTGTTATGAATGTTGAATGATTAATGAGAATATTGGGCCCACATAATTAAGTTAAGATCTATAATAAAAGGTCAATAAGGAATAAGGATCTAGATATCCCCTCTTCACGCTAGTTACAAAGCTACGCGAAAGCAGTTGCATAAGTTGCGAAGGAAAGATGGTTGTGCGAAGCAGCGCAAATGCACAGGATCGTTTTGCGAACTTCCCAGCCTTCATCAAGACATCCCTAGGGTGCGAAAACCTAGTTCCAACACCCTCCCATACTACCTCCGGTGAGACCTCAGTCTGTGCACCGCCGACTATTGCCAAAAGGGCCTGTAGTTTCGGGATTTGTTTGGCTAAATCACTTCTGAACCTGGGTCAGGCCCCAACAAGACAACAAATGGTTCCATTGCCGGGATTGGGATCTGCCTAAGGGATGTCTGATGTCGTGCCACTGGAACCCAACAAAGAAGGAAATTGAAGAGTGGTTGGACAAGAAGCTTCACGAGTTTGTGACACAGGAAAACAGAACTCCACATATCTCTGAGAAAAGGTGGCTAGATTGCTACGTGTATACAGAGATCCACGAGATCTTCTTCGCATCCTTTCCTTCTGAGCTATACGAGTGGATCATGAGGTTAGCCAATAGCTAGGGAAAGTGTAAGCTCGACCAACCGATAGTGTGGACTCTAGAGTTGGTGCGCAGACTAGAGGCATTAGAAGATAAGATCGCGTGAGTTGTGGACCATTGGCTCGACCGAATAATAGGGGGATTTATCACTGAGTTCGTAGTAGACATGACCGTGAGCTATAGCGAAGCAGAACGATGTTTTCTCAAGGGACCGTGAGGTAGGTACATTAAATCCCTGAATACCTGGATTAAGATGTTGTTATGTGAAAAACGGGTGATGTGAATACATTAATGTTTGGAACGATGCAGAGTGGAAAGATCTACAAAGGTACCAAGGGATTAGGAAACAGTCCCTTAATTTCACCTTTGCGAGAGAGCGAGGAAGAGCTCGCTCAGGTTTCTCCGAGAAGTGCGGTCAGTTTGATAAGGCAGCGCATTCCGCAGTTATCACCTCCACTTACGCCATCACCCGCTTCACCTACTTCACCTCCATCTTCACCCACCCCACCTCCACCAAACCCGCAGTTCAACATGGCGAGCGCAATCAAGCTACCCGTATTTAGAGGAGTAGGGAATGAGGATCCGAACCAGTTCTGGTTCGTGGTAAGAGCAGTGTGGGAAGTACAAGGGGTCATGGACAACAACATTAAGAAGGCCACATTGGTGAGCGCGATGCAACATTGCGTGCTGACATGGTATATCAAGCACTCTAATGATCACCCAAATGTAGGAATAGCGGAGATCTAGAATGCGCTGAATAAAGAATTTAGCCGGCCGAAATCAGAGACACAGTCAATCATTAGATTTAAAGAAATCGCCATGCTTCCAGGCAAGACCCCTTGAGATCTGGATTAGCATCTAAAGAGTATGATCCGCGAGGCTAATATGACGCTAATAGATGTGCAACAATGCGCATGGTTTGTGGCATCTTCAACACCACATCTGAGGATGGCGCTGTCACAACAAAAGCTCTCAACCCAGGCCGAAGCATTGGAAATGGTCATGAGGTTGCATGAAACACCGATACAGGATCCGGGGCTAGGAGTTCAACAAATCCATGCGCAACTACAGAATCTCTACCTAAAAATGCAGAGCTTGAAGTAGGATAGGGCACGGCGGCCGGAGGCATGCGAGGCAGTGTGGTGCATAAAATGTAAAGGCCAGGGCCACGACAAGGATCACTGTCCAGTATTCACAAACTACTTGGCAGGAGGAGGGCTGATGCCATTGAGACCGAAAGCACACGCATGGTCGAGTACGACCCCTGCATTATGGTGCACGATCTAACAAATAGGAGGAAAACACATGATGGACAATTGTCATCTGTTGCAGAAGTATACACAGACACCCCAACAGTTGTTTTGTAATTTTTGTAGATCGGTGGGCCACGACGAGCATACTTGTTGTAGCTACGAGTTAATGATGGAGTGGACCCCAGCATATAGAATACAAACAGAAACACGAGGCCTCGACCCAGTCGCGGGGATGGCGCGCGCTGGATTCCAAGGCCGAGGTCGAGGACGAGGAGGAGTGGGACCAAGAAGGGGTCGCGGATAGTTAATTTGTTACAATTGCGGAGGACTAGGGCATTACGCCCGTGATTGTACCAACCCAACAAAAATATCTTATTCATATTGTGCTCAGTTCGATCATGAAGCAGTATATTTTCCTACGTTGATCGCACAGATGCGCGAGAAAGGAGTACTTCAGCCTACTCCGACTCAAAATATTCAAATGATGAGGTCTTAACCATGCGAAGAAGACCCAAATGTGAATATGGTGCTCAAAAGCGGTGCGACCACAGGGGAGGATAAAGGGAAGCAGCCCAAGGAAGATACATGGGTTCGCAAGGCTCCTACAAAGGAACCTGAGTTTGACTTGGAATGCGTAAAGGAGACATCTATGGAAGCTAAGACGAGCTTCGCGGAGGCCTCTACTTCAAGTAGTAAGGATCAACCAGAGCTAGGAATGGATCCTTCTATGCTTACTACCTTCTTAGAGACATGCATGAAGCTGTTGCACGACAATAAGGTAGTTAAAGGACTATAGGAGTTGATAACTAGGTGCGCAAGGTCAGGGGAACCACACGTAGTCAAGAAACTGGAAAAACATGCATTGCGCACCGGGAGGGAAACGATATTGATGGCGCAGATTGGGGAATATGAAATGGATCAGGTAATCTTAGACCTGGGTTCGAACGCGAATGTGTTACCAAAACAGACATGGGAATGCATGGGTAGGCCCACGTTACATTGGTCCCCTATTCAATTACAAATGGCGAACCAACAGAAGATTTTTCCCATGGGGAGATTGCAAGGGGTAATAGTTGATATCGGAGGCGCGAGCACAGAGACGGACTTTGAAGTAATAGAGATTGTTGATGACAACAAACCTTATCCCGCGTTGCTAGGAATAGACTGGGCCACTGATATGAATGGAGTCATCAACCTGAAAGAGTGGATGATGATATTCGAGAAAAATTCCCTTCACATAGTCATTCTGCTAGACCCAGCCGAAGGAGTGCGCTACACTGAACCTATACACGACGATGGAAGCAAAGATAAGTTGGATTGTATCTACAAGATAACTATGCAAGATCAGGATTCGATGAATCCGACTGTAGATGGAAGGATCTCATGGGAGCGCGAAGGTTCCTGCACCTCGAATTCAGATGAAGAAGACGAATGCTGACACAATCAGTTGAACGAAGTGACAACACTGAATTGCAACATGATGACTAGATCACTCTGTTGTGTAACAACCCAGGCCCGAGATCTACTAACATATGATGGATTGATAGTGGTGGATGAATTCTTGAGCAAGTTTGAGAGCGCAGTACTAGAACAACAGCGGTTCGATGCGTTGAAGTGGGCACTACGTGCAACACCTGTGCATTGGTGGGGAACACATCAAGAAAATTTTGAAAACTGGTGCGACTGTAGGAGGATGATGCGGCTATGATTTGGGAAACTGCAATTATGAATAGCAGATAAATACAATGGACGTGATGACCCACACATGCACCTCACAAAATGGACCAAGGCCTATGGAGAAGAACCTCAACTTGAATGGGTACACTTATTCTACCATACCCCGGATGTCATACCCATGAATTGGTATACCGAGACAAAACTCCGACATGGTACGGACGAATGGGATGTCTTGCACGAGGGATTTTTGTTAACATTCACATTTGAATATCGATGGTTGGATACTGTTGACGACACACTACAAGCCGTAAAAGCCGCCATATTCAAAATACTACAAGAACCACGGGAAGTAGTTCAACCAGCATGGACAACCTAGTTAAACAGTGCCCTAGAAGGCATGGATGACCCGATCGTGTTCACGAGTCGACGGCTGTCCAAAGCCGAAAAGAACTATTCTACTACTGAGCGCGAAGGATTGGAAATGGTAAACACGCTCTAGAAATACCGCCACTATCTACTTAGTGGGCACTTCAAGATGTATACCAATCATTACGCGTTGAAATACCTGGTGAACAAGTCTATGTTGGGGGGCGCATATGCAGATGGCTGTTACTGTTTCAATAATATGACTTCGAGGTCATTGTAAAGTCAGGACGCCTAAATGAAGGACCAGATCACCTATCACGAATTGAGACCGACGAAGAGCCAACAATTTTGGAGGTAGGACTACCTGATGCACAGCTCTTTGCAGTACGTGTCGCGGACGGCCACTTTGAAGATATAATCCATTTCTTAACCACAGGGACTATGCAACAAGAATATTCAGTCCAGCAGAAGAAGGAATTGTTGGTACGCATGGCGGACTTTTCTATCATAGCGGGGCACCTCTACAAAATTGGAAACAATGAGATATTGCGAAGACATGTACTTGAATTTGAATGAGGAAAAATCCTCGCGGAAGCACATGGGGGGGCTACAGGAGGACACTATGCAGGACAGGTGACGACATAGAAGATTCTTCGTGAGGCTCTGGTGGCCAACCTTACATCAAGATTTGAAAGCATACTGTCTGACCTACGACATATGTCAAAGGACTAGGAAACCATCATGAAGGGATGAGATGCCACTCAATCCATAGATGATGCTGCAACCATTCGAAAAATGGGTAATAGACTTTGTGGGACTAATAAAACCTCAGGGGAAGACAGGTGCACGCTACATCATCACCGCGACAGAGTACCTGACCCGATGGGCGGAAGCACAACCAATTAAGGACTGCATAGCCACCACAGCAGCGAAATTTTTGTTCGACAACATGTTGACACGGTTTGGATGCCAAAAAATTTTAATGAGTGACTGTGGAACAAACTTCCTAAACGAAACTATCAGCACACTCACCGAGGAGTTCCAGGTGTATCATCAGCAAAGTACGTCATACCATCCGCAAGCTAATGGGATAGTAGAAGAATTCAACAAGATTTTGAAGATTGCGCTGACCAAAGTATGTAACGCACAACTAACCAACTAGGACCTGCACATACCTACCGTGTTATGGGCATACAGAACCACGTGCAAGAAATTGACAAGTCAGACACCTTTCGGGTTAGTCTATGGCACGAAATCAGTCATGCCAATGGAATACATCGTACCCAGTTTGCAGATAGTAGCAATGATAGGCATGTGAGATCGCGAAGCCTTGGAAGAGAGGTTCACGCAATTGGAAGAACTCAAGGAAGAACGGTTTCTGGCAGGATTCCATCAGCAGGTACAGAAACAGTGCGAGAAAGCTTGGCACGATCGCCATATCAAGTTGTGCACATTCAAGGTAAACAATTTAGTGTTGTTGTATGACAGTAAGTTCAAAAAATTTCCTGGAAAATTCAGAATGCATTGGTTGGGACCATATGTGGTAAAGGAGGTCACAAATGGAGGCACAATCTAGCTAGTCAAACTTAATGGAGAGCCCTTCCCAGAAGAGAAAATGGTAGCCGCCTGAAGCCCTACATGGGTGGGCCAGCTGTCTAACTAACTGACCAAAGCATAGTCTTCGCGACCTGACAAGCCGGACAGAGGTGCGGGACTATAAACATTGGTACTAGAAGTCGGCATCATAGTAGAGAATCAAGTCAGATGTAGATGATTCTGAAGTAGAAAGGGAGCAAATCCAGACAACAACAACATGGTGAGTTGCGGATCTTCACGCCACATAGGCACAGTTGGATGGACTTCACGCAAGGATCTCCACACCAGCAGAGTGACTCAGGACGAGTCACGATGATTGTGTCGGGGGCCTGTTGGGTAGCGGATCCCCCCATAACGGGTTTTTGGGGCTTGTAGCCTGAGTTTTGGTCAATGTAATGTAAATACCCCACAAAATGTGGGCACAGAGCGCAAGAGTCTAGGGTTGTCTGCCCTAAAATAATATAATTTAATATAGAATGTGTCGGCCTACCCATGGTCCGCAGACCATGGGAATGTATAAATAGAGCGAGGTTCTAAGTGTAAAAGGTAGTTTTTAAGTCTTAGCTTTGAGAAGTAATATGGTTTTGGGATAAGGAAGTTGCTCTGAGTCTGTAAGTCCGAGTCTTCGGTTGTAGTTGTAGGAAGAGGCTCTGTAGCTAAGTGCACAGAGGCCTGGTGGAGTCTGCAGCTGTGTGCGCGGACCCCTGCAGTTGAGTGCGCAGGGCGGAGTTGGAATTGTATCTGAACAGAGGACTAATAAAATATAAGTTTCTTGTGGAATATTTTGTGTCTATGCTTCTGATATCTTTATGCATCTCTTTACTGTTTATGATTATGTGCACTTGTTATGAATGTTGAATGATTAATGAGAATATTAGGTCCACATAATTAAGTTAAGATCTATAATAAAAGCTCAATAGGGAATAAGGATCTAGACAACCCCTCTTCGCACTAGTTATAGAGCTACGCGGAAGTAGTTGCATAAGTTGCGAAGGACAGACGGCTGCGCGAAGCAATGCAAGTGCACAAGATCAGTTCGCAAACTTCCCAACCTTCATCAAGACATCCCTAGGGTGCAGAAACCTGGTTCCATCACCCTCCCATACTACCTCGGGTGAGACCTCAGTTCGTGCACCACAAACTGTTGCCAAAAGGGCCTGTAGTTTCGGGATTTGTTTGGCTAAATCACTTCTGAACCTGGGTCAGACCCCAACAAGCCAACATGTATTCCCAACACCAAAATTCCCTACAATCATGGAGGTGTGAGTATCTCTAATAATCTATATTCATTCACCATGAGGAACAAAAAACTTATATTTCATGTAAAGTAACCTATTTTGGAGATGATAATCAACTTTGTTGTTGTCATCTTCTACATGACTTTAGGACTATAACTGTTGAAATACCTTCTTGAAGTCCTCATCTTCTATGTATTCCTATTTATATGCATCATGCATGAAAGGATGAATATACATAATAGTTCCTAAATTTATAGTTTTGGGTGTGGGTGGCCTTGAAAGCATATATACCAACCTTTTTATGCCACCCTTCTTATACTTGATGACTAGACGAAATTGTTGTAAGAGACCCATCCACTTGTAATCTTTGGATTGTTGTAGATTCCTCTATACATACATATATTAAAATAATGATCTGTGCAAATGATGGTATCCTTGCACATCATATTCCATATTTCGATAGCTTGTACCAAGCATACGACTCCTTATCATAGGCAGGGTAGCTAAAAATTTCCCCTTGAAATACATAATGATCACATACATGCTTTCGTCCTTACCTCAAAACCACTCCCATGGCATATTCACTTGTATTTATCTCCACCTCAAAGGGATTCTACAAGTTTGGTAATGCGAGAGCTAATTCTTGAGTGATTTTTATTTTCAATGCATCAAAATGCTTATGTTGATTCTTCTCCCAATGGAACCTCCTTTTTTTCACTGTTATGGTGTGGAGTGGTGCAACTACTACTAAAAATGAAGCTATGATCTTCCATAGTTACTGTGATACCCTAACGAAACTACTAACTTTAGAGACATTTGTAGGAATTGGACCCTTCATGATGGTCTTCATCTTTGTGGGATCTACCTTAAGCTCCCCTCCACCAATCTCACACCCCAAATACATGAAATACTACTATGAAAACTGACATTCTCGAGTTTTTCCAATAGATTATGTTACTTCAAAGTTTCTAGCACCTGTATTAGATGAGAGATATTCTCCTCCTAGATAATGCTATAAAATATCTCATCCAAGTGAACTATAACAAATTAATCTAGGTATGGGCATGATACACCATCCCTTAGTCTCATGAATATAGTGGGTGCATTGCATAATCCAAACGACATGATCAACCACACATACAAAATTTTCTTGGATATTAAGGTGATCTTCTAGTTGTCTTCTTATTTACTCACACTTGGTGGTATCCTAATTTTAAATCTAGCTTGGTGAAGTATTTTACATGTTGCAATTAATGTAATAGATCATCAGTCCTAGGTGGAAGGTATCAATTATTCTAAATAATCTTGTTTAATGCTCTATAATAAATGCAAATTTTCTATGTCACATCCTTCTTTAGTACAATTATGATGGGTGACCCACAAGGTGAGGTGCTTGGTTGAATCATACCATACTCCAACAACTACTTCTTCACTTAATTTTATTCCAAAATGTTTTTTTTATAAACCCAATATTCAACCGTGGAAAGTTTAGTAATAATTGGATTTCATGCTCCACTTCCCTCTTTGATGGTAACCCTTTAGGCTTCTATAACACTCCTTTTCATGCATGTATAAACTCTTCCAATTGATTTTTATGCTCTTCTATACACCTCTCCAAGTATGCCTTTTCTCTTATTGACTTATCTCAAATTAATTTCCTCTTAAGTAAATCATATTTCTTACTGAAAATAATTAGCTTCTTGGCTTGGTTGGAACTCGCAAGTGAGATCTTTGATTTATTTTTATATGTGTTGATGGTAAAGGACTTTTCATCCTTGATGATATGGACATGGTTGGCTCTCTGCATGAAGATTGCATCCCTCACATACATGTAGGTACTCCCAAACAAAACTCCACAAACATCAATTGGTACTACATCCAATTTCACTTCATTATATATATATATATATATATAGAAAAACAACTCAATAACTTCTATTTATAATCAATAAATACATGTTACATATTGTATATCATTATATATTGATTTCATTCACGTGGCCTATGGCCTTAAGATATATCCTTACACAATAATTGTGATATATATCACTGGAACTATGACCCACTTTCTAGAAAAGAGGGAATTTATATCTTTCTAAACTCAAAATAATCAGAGAAAAACTCACTCTTTTATGATCTCTCATATATTTTTTACAAAATAAAACAAAAATGAGAAGGGACAATAAATTAATTAGCATACATAACAATGTAATAAAATGAAAACAACCCTGTCTCAATCAAATGCAAGGGTAAAAAATATTATTTTGTTATTGGCCTTCCTTAATTTCATTGAATCTACATGAGCATTGGTCCAAATCTAGTCCAATTTTAAGAGATGATACGCTTCTTCGTTTTTGTGCTTATAAATGTGGTCAAAAGTTACAAGTGAGAAAAGTGCATTCTTTTCCTGATATTTTTTAAATTTAGGAACTAGAGAGTAATTCTTTATAAATTTTTATCATATCATCCATTTTATGGCATTTAAAGAGTCCCCGTTAATGTGAAGAGTTTTGATTTCTTGTTTCTGAGGCAATTGAAGAAGAAGATGGAGATAAAACAATTCTGCAAATTTATTTGATGTTTTTCCAATGTTGGCTGAGAAAGGTTAGTAATAAAAGGAGAATCTTGAGCAACTTGGTCAAAGAAAGTCGAAGATAGATCAGTAAGAATTTCAGTTTCCATGTAATCACTATGGGAACCTATGCAAGAAACTTGCTTGAATGAGGGGGTAATGGATAAACTATTAATAGTCACTCTTGTACTGCCCGTGATCCTATTTTTAAAGAGGGTTGCATTTCGTTCTCACCAAACACCTCAACATACCATAAGAGAGAGAGCCTTGATATGATCTGGGATATGTTTGATGCCCAAGGCTTGAGGCATATATTTATGTTTGTAACATTCCATACATGGGACGGTGTGCCTAATTTTCTAATATCAATGTAGAATGCAAGAGGGAAAGGGAAAAAAATAAAAATATGGTTTACCAATATCATATCACATATCATTCCTACTTGGGAAAAAACCCAAGTAGGATTTTTTTTAGATTGTTTAGGTCTAGACTCACAACAAATTTGATCTTGTATTTTAGTTTCTAGAAAAACTATGTATGGTTTTTGAAATATCCAATATTTTGAGTGGGATAAAACTATGTATGGTTTTTGAAATATCCAATATTTTGAGTGGATATCCCACTTATCATTAGGAACAACCAAAGATAAATTGTTTGAAAAGAGTGTTAAGAGATGAATATAAAGAAGAGGGTTAATAGATAATGGTTAGATAAATAGATCAAGGTCAAGGAAAGAGTAAAAATTATAAAATCAAAATAGCTATGGAGAAAAAGAGAATGAATCAAATAAAGTTATAATGTGGGAATAAATCAGATAAACATAGTTGTTATGAAAGAAATGGTTGACTAAACATTATAAATAAAATTAAGATTGAAGCAAGATTAAGAAAAATTATAAATGAAATTACTAGAATATTAAATCAAAATTCTCAGTTAACATGGAATATAAAAAGATTAAAAATTAATAAAAATATTAAAAATGGGGTTGACAAGATAGAAAAGGGATGCAAGGGTTTTAGAAGAAATTTTAATAAGCATCCAATTAGTAGCCTATGAAAGAGAAGAGACAAAGATGAGATATCCAAAACAAACCAAATTTAAAAATTAAGAATTGATATTAGGGAAGGCTTAGTGATTAAGACAATGAATAATGGGCTTTTAATATTGGCTTACTTCATAGCCATCTTAGTGATTAAATTATCAGGGTGTTTTTCAATTTCTAGATCCTCATGAATGAGGCAAGTGGTGTAATAAGGAATTGAGACGAGGGTTCTATCTTAGTCAAAACAAATAAGGTATTCTAAGCTAAAATAGTACTCGACAATAAGATTTGGAGATGCAGTTAGGGTTGGCTTCAATAATATTCTCTTTGAGCCTAACCTTAAAAGATAGTTAATTTGTCCAACATATGATTTTTCACAAGAGCAAAGGATTTGGTACATTCCTAAACCAACTATAAGGTTCAATTTATCCTTATCATACCTAAATAATATTTTTTAGAGTTTTATAGGATTTAAACAAAGTTATGATATTATTTTGGCCAAGAATTGGAAATAAGAAACATGGTGCCTTAGATATAGGGAAGAGATATAAGATTGAGAAGGTTAAGAGTTCAATATTTTGGACTTATGATTGTGAGATACT
Organism: Pinus tabuliformis; assembly: GCA_031772625.1. Lineage (NCBI taxonomy): Eukaryota > Viridiplantae > Streptophyta > Pinopsida > Pinales > Pinaceae > Pinus > Pinus tabuliformis. The sequence continues at coordinate 158,794,902 of CM062809.1, read as the reverse complement.
TGAAAATATTTGTTGAGAGAGGTAGCATTGGCCACAAGGGATTTAATTAGGTAGGGGTTTTCTTTGGCTAGGAACCAAGGAAAATAAATTTGACTTGCTTGGGAAATGAGAGTTTTTAGAAAAATGGATTTCTATGATGGATGATGATGTGGAGGTATCAATCAATATGGTACTTTTTCTTGTAAACTTGGTGGCTAAGGGAACCATCAGGAAAGTGGGAAATGAGGGCATATAGAAATGGAAGATATTTATCCTTTTTCATTTTAATAGTAAATTTAATGTGGGGCGAAATGTTATTAAGATAGTATAAAAGGAGTTAAGGGATGAAAGACCATGAGATCAAATGTTTAGGTGTCACTGGCAACATAATACCAACATTTAGGTTTAAGATGCTAGGCATTTGGGGCCAAATCCTTAAAGTGTTCCATAAAATCATTTACAACGACTAGGGATAAGGAAGATCTCATAGTTGTGCCTTAAGTTTGTGTTAACAAGCAAGCAAATTCATCCTGCAACAAGGGAGAATCACCTAGGCAAGGGCACGATTAGGCCTATATCTGTTTGGTGTCGTGATGTTTGCTAGTATGTGGGTCGAGTTGGCACTGAATGGATTGATCCTCAAAAGGAGACATTCATATATGCTTTCCTAAACCTAAATGCAGTCTAATCTAATAATAGAAATAAAATTCATTAATCTATCTAAGTCTACCTCCTATTCTATATCTAATTACCAATTGGGTTAAACAAGTAGTTCTTTATCCCAATTGAGAGCGCAAACACTTTAATTAAAAAACATTGAAAGGAAGATAAATTCTGTAAACAAGAAATAGTTCACTATTTAAGCAATTTGATAAGTAAAATGTATATTAACATTTCAACATCTAAATATAACTAGTGAAAAGAAGAAAGATAATCCAATTCAAGAAATTTAAATAGTTTCATTTCTCTAATTGAAAAATATGATACATTCACAGTAAAGTGCTAGAATAGTCCACATACACTTACAAAAAATGTTTCAAATGTTTTTTCAAATCAAATTCTTTATTAAATTCATATACAAAACTCAATAGGGAATTCTCCAACTAAAGAAAAAACTTAGCATTAGAAATAAGTAAGATAATAGTGTACAAGCCTCATTCCTTCTATTAATCCTTCTAAGATCTTGATTCCTTCAACAAAAAATTTGATAGTGATGCACAACTTTTCTTCTCTAGATTTTTAGCCTTGACTATTGAATTTTCAAAACAATATTATCGATAGCACACATGTTCTTTCTCTTAATCCAATCCCCTTCACAAACCTATACTCATAACCTTTTTATAACTATGAAAAATTGTTTTTCACCTTGATCTCATACACCATAAAAATCTAAACCATAAATTAATTTTAAATCAAATATGATTTATAAAATTTTATAAATCTAAATCTAAAAATAAAATCTGAAATAATAAACAATAGAATTAAACTAAAATACAATCATATAAATTAAAATTAAAATAATCCAAATGTAAATTAACTAAACAAAATAATACTCAAATAAATTTTAAATCTAAAATAATACTAAAACTAAAGTAGTTTTATATAAAATTACAACTATAAAATTACAACTAAATCAACTTAAACTAAAAATTGAAATAGTTAAAACTTACACTAAAGTTAAACAAAATCTAAAATAGATTTAAAATTATTTAAACTAATTAAAAAAAAGAATAAAGTAAAACTATAGTAGTGAAATAGTTAAAACTTACACTAAAGTTAAACAAAATCTAAAATAGATTTAAAATTATTTAAACTAATTAAAGAAAAGAATAAAGTAAAACTATAGTAAACTATTTATTAAAATATGAATTGTAACTAGAATAAATTTAAATTTAAATGAGAGTGATTGAAATAAAACTAGTTTATATTTATCTAAATTCTGGATCTATTAAATGTTCAGAAAGGTTAAATCTTTTAATGTGTAAAGGTTTTTTTTTAGTGAAAAGAGATATGATCTCCTGTCAAGAAAGGTCAAATCTTTTAAAGTGTAAACATCTTTTTGAATGAAAAGAGATATGATCTCTCTTGGCTCCTGGTCTCATGTTTTTTTGTACAACTATGGAGTGAATAGTGTATGATTGTGTCATTTAATGTTTTAGTAGATAACATGCATTTATTAAAAAAAAATCATGTATGTAATGTTATGGGATTTGTGTACATTTTTTTTATATAAATATAATGGGTTGTTAAATTTAATCATAAAAATATTGTCCACCAAGCCTTGAATAGATGGTAATCGGGTGTATAAATGGTAATCGAGTGTTTTGTTAAGGCACAACACTTTGTGATGTGAAATTACTGCTTAAATATATATGTATATATATATAACTTCAGATAATTCATTCCAATCTAAATATCCAAATACTTTACAGTGATGAGTAAAAGTGCCACTATCTTATATATAAAAGAAATCTAATAACGGATCATAATTTTGAAGAAATTTCTTTATATTCAATTCATTTTAATTAAATACTATTATGTTCCTGCAACCTAAAAAGCAAGGACTAATAAGGAAAAAAAAAGTCAACACTGAACAAAATAAAAATAAACATTTAAATAAATGATTATTCGTCTTCATATTAATTTAATAATATTCTCATGTATCCATCATTAAATGTTTATTTTCATTTTGTTTAATGTTATAATTTTTTTGTTATTAGCCTTTGCTCTTTAGGTTGTAGGAATTATATATAATAATTGATTTTTAGTCTCGTATTAGTTATTCGTGGAAACCAGACAATAAAGCTATTTACATTTATATAGCGTACTATATTTGTTTAGCTATTGTTTAACGTAGTTTATATAGCTAAATGTTCAGTAGTTTAGCTATTAATTTGCTATAATAAGTCATAAATTGCATAACAACGAAAACAAGATTAAGAATATTATTAATTCACAATATTCTAAGGTTTCAAATCAAAAGTATACCACCACTAGCAAAATATAAAGAAAAAGGATGAAAAACTAAATATAAAGAAAAAGGATGAAAAGCTAAAATCAAACTAAATTTAAAGGAGAGTGATTGAAATAAAATTAACTATAAAACTAACTTATATTTATTTTATTTTGGATATATCAATTTTTTTTTAAGGTGTAAACGTCTTTTTCGGGTGAAAGAAGATATGATTTTTTTTGTCCTGGGTAGATGAGTATTATATAAATTTTACATTTATATAAAAATATTTTCATTTTTTTTATTAAAACATTGTTTTAATCTTTATGGAATATCTACAAAATATTTTTTTTAGTAGTAGTGAGGGTATGAGGTTTTTATATATCTTAAAAGTATAACCCTATTTCTTTTGGATTTACTAAAATATATATATATATATATAAATTAAAATAAAAAATTTGACTATGAAATAAGTTATGGATTTTGGGCATGTGGTATTGATAAGTCATGGTATTGTAACAAAGCCTATTTACAAGTTAATAATATCTATGGTAAAGTGGAGGTGAATATTCATGGTTAAAAATCTTGTTATATTGTAAGTTTATTGTAAGTATTAATTTTAATGTGCTTATTAATTAACTTTAAATATCATTATAAAATCATTATTAGTCCTGCCAAAGCAAAACTCTAGCAATTGATTTATCGATTAACCATTATTAGTATATTAAACAAACAATGCAATTTTATACGATATGGCTCTAATATTCCTACATTATTTTAGTTATGTTGTTATTTTTTAATCTAAAAATAAAATTCTTAAAATTAGTTTATGTTCACCTAAATAACATATTTACCATTAATTATTTTCAAGTAAATATTTACATAAAAAATTAAATAAAAATAACATGTAAATAAATATAAATTCAACCTATTAAATAATCATTTAATTATTTAATAATATTGACCTAGTATTTTACTTCTAGTGCGTACACTTAAAAGATCCCCATTAAAAATAAAATAATAAAAACTGAAAAATAAATTAAAAATAAAATCTTCTAAATAAAATAAAAATTAAAAACTAAAAACTAAAATTAATATAACAAAATAAAACGGAGAAGAGAAAAAGTGATTTTGTGCTTGCTCTTTAACTATTCAAATTGCTCGTCATCTTTTCTCCATTGAACTAGTGGTTTATAAAGTGTCTTATCTTTTCTCCATTGAACTAGTGGTTTATAAAGTGTCTTATCTTTTCTCCATTGAACTAGTGGTTTATAAAGTGTCTTATTTTTTCTCCATTGAACTAGTGGTTTATAAAGTGTCTTCTCCAAATAGCTCACTTGCACTTCCATTGTATTATGGTTCCATACCATAGGTAACCCAATGAGATTTTCTTCATGATATTGGGCAGATTATCCTCTTTGGGAATAATATGTGAATTCATGGGAATTTCTTTCTTTACGTAGGTTATTTGTAAGATGGGATTAATGTGTGAATTTATGGCATTTTTTTTAGGTTATTTGTTATATTAAGTGTGTTTTTGATATTTTTGGTTAAAAATTGTTTAGAATATGGTAGGAATTTATTGGAATTACAAGTTTGAGTTGTGAATTAATATCTCAATCTTTTTTTTTTAGAATTTTAAATTTATATATATATATATATATGAAAAAATTTTAAATATATATATATATATATATATATATATATATATATATATACACGATTAAAAACTCAATTTAAACAACAACGATAAAAAATTCTTAAAATTCCACCCAAAAACTCCCTAAAAAAATCTCATAGTTACACAACACCTTACACAGGTCTCTGAGCCTGCAATTTTAGTTTGTATATTGAACCATTGAATGCATAGCAGAACTACATAGAAATGTGTAGCAAACCTCTATGATATGGTATCACATTATGGGGCATTTCCAATGATTTAATATTATTAACAACAACGTACCACATTCACTCCTGTCATCTCGAAATCTGAAATTGAGTTTAGATTTGGGTTGTACATTTATGGGTTGGCTTAACAATCCAGTTCATATTAATCCTTTGTGTCACAAACTCATTCTCTCCCGCCGTTCTATATCATTAATCACTTCCTTCCAACAGTGCTTTCGTGTCACCACTATGTGCCCTGTTGTCACTCTCTGCTAAATGTGTTTTCAGCTAGGAAAAGGATGAGAAAGAGAAGTGAATTTTGAAGCCATTTTCTAGGCCACAAAAGCTCTCGAAGATTAATCGGACCCTCTTCGTTGGATAGTGCTCGGAACAAGCTTTCCAATGGTAGGTGGAAGTCCAAAAATGGACTCCTGGATCAAAAATTAGAGCAGATTGAAGCTTCCCCTTTGAAAGTTAGAAAACAAAGAGACCAAGGGAGCCAATCGCAAATTGCAATCGGCGATTGGAGGTCCTCATCCCATAGCGTATCGGCAGTTCAACATGTCGAACGCCAATATTACATATCAACAATCGTAGGTGAAAAAGGGTGCACACAAACACAGGTTCGGAACATCGTCGATCGCCGATATCATGAAAATTTCCGATATTGGGTTTTAGGTGTTAAAGCACCGGGAAGGGCCAATGTCGATTTACAAATGAAATCATCTGCAAAACTAGAGGCAAGCGGTCCTTTTCTCTCTCCTCCAGGGGGGCCACATGGAAAAATACCATTGGTCCTAATGAATACACATGGAAGTTGACGTTAACATGACGTGGTAGTACGGAGGACACGTGGGACGTAAATTTGGCATTTTCAGGGGTCTTTTGGGGTCATATTCGGGTGACACATGTCACCACTCAGGAGGTTCCATGTGGCACTGATGATGTCATCATCTCGACAATTAGCGATCACGCAAAGCAAGTTTTCCTCCTCTACTGAAGTCTCTCCTGAATGTGATATTTTATACAATTGATTTAATAGGTCGTTGGGTCCATCCCATTTCAAAGGCTGCATACTAAGTGAATGCCCCCCTTCTTTGGACAACCCATATTGACTCCACTAGATCAACAGCTCCTAGGCCTTTTCGGCATCCCCCGCCATGTTTCACTTTATCGGCAAGGGTGGGTCTAAAAAGTGGTTTCCCTAGCGAGCCCCACTGACACGTGTCCCTCTCATACCATTTCGCACCCCCCCTCGCTTACCACTTACCAGTCATGACCCCCTCCGAAAAAACTCATCCTCACACTCTCTCCCATCAATGGTACTAGCACCCAAGGACTAAAATCTTGGTCGTAGCCCCTAGTCAAATGAAGAAAATTACAGAAAGGGGCTAAATCATAAGGGGCCAATGGAGATCGAAGCTCGCCTATTTTGTAATGTTTTTAAGGGAAAAGGGCCAATAACGAGAATCCTTGATTTAGTGTTAAGGCAATATTACTGGGCATATCGTCGTCCCGCTAGAATCATAGAGAGCTTTAAAGGCAGATGGGTCAGTAGCTAAAATGTTCAATGAGAGCATGACGCAGGGGAAAATCAGTATGGGGGGACTCGGGAAGATAAATAGCGCAACATGGATCTCCACTCAGTCGTAAATGTAAAGGACTACCCTCACAAACTCCACTTTTACTCTATGGCAAGTAAACAATGATCAATCGTTATTAGTCCCAGAGAGTGGGGAAGTCAGATAAAATGAAAGCGACGGGAACCGGCCGAGTAGCAGGAAAGGTACTCTAGCACAGAGATGTGGCCTGATTAGGGGCCTTCACAGGATCAACAAAGGGATATTTCCTCCATCATCTTCTGTTTTCCTTTTCTTTTCATTATTCTGTAATTTCTGTCTATTTTCAAGAAAGGGATCAAATCCCGATTGTAATATTTTTGGGATGTAGAGCCTTGCACGCCAAGACAGCTAGTCTAGCAGATAGCTGGATACTCTGGAGAAGATATTTTGTAACGGTAACCCAAGCTACCCCTCTTGTTATAAATAGGGGGAAGAAAATCTAAATAAAAGTTCTAGAATCTCTCTCCTGTGAGGGTCTAAATTCTAAGATTCCATTCTTGGTTCTAAATGGTCTATTCATAAGGCACTAGAGCGACACACGCTTAATGTAATGGAATGGTATTTGGACCCTTCAAGTATTAATGAAACCCCCTGGTGATTCCAAGCAGATCAATGCACAATATGTTTTCCCTTTTGTAATCTCATTTCATATATGTTTTTCCTTCTCTGAAATAGTGTAATGAGATTTTCGGTTTCTCCCTGATTCGTGGATTTATCCAGGATGCTAAATAGAGAACAATACTTGTGCATATTATAGATTTACTTGTGTTATTCAATAGCCTACAGTACCTATATTAATTACAGTTTTACTTGTGTTATTAGATTAACCTGCAACACCTGTATGAGCAGAGATTTACTCACACTGTTTGGTGATAGGGGTACCCATGTTATACCTGGTATGAACCCTCAATATGCACTCTGTTGTTTCTACCTTTCCACCTCCTCTCTCTTCCATATTCCTGCTGGAACATCGTTTCTTAGGATTCTGTGTTGTTTACATCCCTATGTATCGAATTCCATCCTTCGGTTGGAACATTGCTGCTTAAGGATTTTTCCTGTCTACAACCCTTTGCACCTATTTCGCTCCTTCCTTTCCTCCTCTTCACTCTACTACAACTTCAATATAAAGTTGCTTGTTGTTGTATGTTGGCCACCAAAAACAGACATTTCTCTTTGAGGTTGGCCGATTTACCCCCTGAACATTTGGATCCATGTATCGGCTTGAGTTTACCTGCATGACAAACTATTAAACCAAGCCCCCTTTATTCTTTTTTTAATTACGTGACAATTGGAGTGCAACAGAAACCCCACTCATAATCTTCCATGCACTCCTCTATTTAAGATGTCTTAGGCACTGGTCTACAATCAACCCAGAGGCTGTCTCTAGGAAGCTTTCGATGTCCCCTGAAGCACTCATGTTGTAGGTGCCGTTAAAAGTGACAACATCTTTTCGACATCGTTGCCAGGGAACTTATTAAAGGATTTTTCCCTTGGGATACGATAAATTTTTACATTTCCTTTGTTAGGTGAGAAAGGGAAGTGTGGGTTGAAGATCTCTCACCTTGGCGACTCCACTGTCTCAATTTTATGGTAAACATCCCAGCGACTCCACTGTCCATTTCTCTATTTTATCATCCTGGTTTTCAAGCAGCTTCATACTCGCTCTAATGCTAGAGTAGCCGAAATCTTTCCCTACCTTTGAACCTGGAATTTATCATCTAGGAAGGTTTTCGAAATGGCCATTCCTGAATTCTTAGCCAACAAATTTGCTCCACTAGATTTTTCTTCTATTGTTGTTTTTCCAAATAAGGTCCCTCCATTTAATGAATGGATTACCTATTTTCCTATGTTTAGTGGGAACGCAGAGAAAAGGCATGACCAACACCTCAAATATTTTCATGAATGCATGGAACAACAGGGTATTTTTCCCAAAGATGTACAGATGAAATTGTTCGTGTATTCTTTAAATGAGGATGCTAAAGTTTGGTACAAAACAATACCTCATGGCAGCATATCTTCCTTAAAACGTTATCATTTAGCATTCAATCACTATTGCAAAAGACTATATCCACTGAATGCGCTATTTGAAGATTTTTGCACACATTTTAATGATGAAGACATTCCCGAGGTTAATGACCCTATTAAAGACATTTGTGGAGATCTGCTCCAAGAAAACATCTACTCGCATCAAGAAGAATCGTGGGCAAGAAAGAGATGAAGGAAACATCATCGAGATGCAAATAAACCCTTAAGGGTATGATTTGGTAGAATTTGATCTCCTTCCTATGATGAATACGACTCTGGTGGAGACTCAAGTGATGCAGAGCCACAACGCTCCCAATTATGGGAAGCTACACAAGAGGAGGAGGCCTACGAAGAGGTCAGCAAAGAGGCTCCAGTTCACGATTCTCATCTTTCACATGGAGAACATGATCAAGAACCTCCTCTGATTTATGATTCATATTATTCAGAAGAGGATGAGAAGACCGTGGAGGTTCAAAGGGATTTGTTTACCGACAAGTGGGGACGAGGCTTCAAGCAACAAATATTTCAAGAAGAACTCAAAGCTGAAGGACCAGCCAGTGTTTGTAGTTATCTATTGCAGAAAGGTCCCAGCCAAGAATTCTCAGTAGGCCCTGTAGTCTATGACTCTTACAGTTCAGATGCTGAAGATTCCATTGCAGTTTCCCAAGAGGGTTGGCCCACTGACAAATGGGTAGAAAAATATCAGCAACAATTTTTTCTTGAAAAATCTAAGCCCAGGGAGCTAAATAGTGTTGGTGGCTGCCCTAACCAAGAAGACATTGATCAACAGACTGTTTGTGAAAAAGAGGAAATTGCGAGATTTCCTTTTCAATTCTATGACCCTGTAGATGACTACATTACGACATTCTTAAGCCAACAATGGAGGTTATTTCAAGAGCATGTATCAGGTTCTTTGTTTCAAGACTTTTCATGGTGCATGTTTGTTTTAATTTTTATTTTTCAGCAGCATGGGGACACTAGTTCCAACAACCAAATACTAGCCTGGATCCACTGGAGGGTTGAACTCACTTAGGTGAATTGAGCCCTGTGCATGAGTAGGAATGTACATAAATAAGCTCACCAGTTGAGCGTTTACTTTCCAGTTGATATAATTTAGTTTTCTATATTTTTAGTTTGATGAGGAAGGTACTCCCAACAAATGAAGTCCCATGGAAATTTTCTAATTATATAGATTCATTATATTTCTGACTCCATGCCCAATGGTGAAGGATATTGGTTTGCAGGTTCTCAGCACCTTGCTAGCGAAGCATTGTCCCCATTTGGAGCCAATGTTGTCACTCACTATTAAATGTTTTTTCATCTGGGAAAAGGGTGAGAAAGAGCAGTGAATTTTGAATCCATTTCCTGGGCCATAGAAGCTCTCAAATCTTAATCATACCCTCTATGTTATATAGTGCTTGGAACAAGCTTTCCAACGGTAGGTAGAAGTCCAAAATTGGAATTCTCAATCAAAAATTAGAGAAGATTGAAGTTGCCCCTTTGAAAGTTAGAAAACAAAGAGAAAATACCAAGGGAGCCCATCGCAAATTGCAATCGGCAACCAGAGGTCCTCATCCCATAGCGTATCAGCGGTTCAATAATACCAATATCTCATATCGATGATTGTAGGTGCAAAAAGGTGCACACAAACACAGGGTCAGAACATCGTCGATCATTGATATCATGAAAATCATCGAAATTTGGTTTTAAGTGTTAAAGCGTCGAGAAGGGTCGATGCCGATTTACAAAGGAAATCATCTGAAAAACCAAAGGTAGGTGGGCATTTTCTCTCTCCTCTAGGGGGGACACGTGGTTGAAATACCATTGGTCCTAATGAATACACATGGCAGCTGACGTCAACATGACGTGGTAGTACGGAGGACACGTGGCATGAAGATTTTGTGATTTTAGGGGTCTTTTGGGGTCATATTTGGGTGACACGTGTTACCACTCAGGAGGTGCCACATGGCACTGATGATGTCATCATCTCAGCAGTTGGTGATCACACAAAGCAAGGGTTCCTCCTCCGTCGAAGTCTCTCTTGGATGCGATATTTTATACAATTGATTTAGCATGCTTTTGGTTGTGTCCCTTTTCAAAGCCGCATACTAAGTAAACACCCCCTTCTCTAGACGACCCGGACTGACTCCGCCATATCGACGGCTCCCAGGCCTTTTGCGCCCCCCCCGTCATGTTTCCTTTTATCGGTGGGGGGGGGCATCCGAAAAGCAGTTTCCCCACCAGGCCCTGCTGACACATGTCCCTCTCATGTCATTTCGCAACGCCCCCCCCCCCCCTCCCTCGCTTACCACTTACCGCTCATGACCCCCTTCGAAAACCACTCATCCTCACACTCTCTCTTGCCAACAGTCCTAGCACCCAAGGACTAAAAGCTTGGTTGTAGCCCCCGGTCAAATGAAGAAAATTACATAAAGGGGCTAAATCATAAGGGGCCAAGGGAGGTCGAAGCTCACCTGTTTTGTAATGTTTTTAAGGGAAAAGGGCCAATAATGATAATCCCTAATTTAGAATTAAGGCAGTATTACTAGGCATATCCTCGTCTCGATAACATCATAGAGATATTTAAACACAGATGGGTCAGTAGCTGAAGTGTTAAATGAGAGCATGGCGCAGGGCCAAATTAGTATTTGGGGACTCATGAAGATAAATAGCGCAACATGGATCTCCACTCAGTCATAAATGTAAAGGACTGCCCTGACAAACTCTGCTTTTACTTTGAGATAAGTATATCGTGATCGATCTTTATCAGTCCCACAGAGTGGGGAAGTCAGACATTTAAAATGAAAGCGATGGGAACTGACCGAATAGTAGGAAAGGTACTCTAGCACAGATACGTGGCCTGATCAGGGGCCTTCACAGGAACAACAGAGGGATATTTCCTCCATCATCTTCCGTTTTCCTTTTCTTTCATTATTCTGTAATTTCAGTCTGTTTTCAAGAAAGGGATCAACTCTCGATTGTAATCTTTTTGGGGTGCAGAGCCTTGCATGCCGAGACATCTAGTCCAGTAGACAGCTAGATACTCCGGCGAAGATATTTTTGTAACTGTAACCCAAGCTCCCCCTCTTCTTATAAATAGGGGGAAGATGCTCTAAATAAAGGTTCTCGAATCTCTCTCCCGCGAGGGTCTGAATTCATAGATGAAATTCTTGGTTCTAAATGGCCTTTTCATAAGGGATTAGAGTGACACACACTGAATGTAGTGGAATGGTATTTGGACCCTTCAAGTATTAATGGAACTCCCTGGTGATTCCAGAAGATCAATGCGTAGTATGTTTTCCATTATGTAATCTCATTTCATATATGTTTTTCTTTCTCTGAAATAGTGTAATGAGACTATCAGTTTCTCCCTGATTCATGGATTTATCTAGGCTGCTAAATAGAGAAAAATACTTGTGTATATTACAGATTTACTTGTGTTATTAAATAGCCTACAATACCTATAGTAATTACAGTTTATTTGTGCTATCAGATTAACCTGTAGTACCTGTATGAGCAGAGATTTACTCACACTGTTTGGTGATAGAGGTACCCATGTTATACCTAGTTTGAACCCTCAATAAGCACTCTGTTGTTTCTACATTTCCACCTCCTCTCTCTTCCATATTTCTACTAGAACGTTGTTGCTTTGAATTATGTCGTGTCTACATCCCTCTACACCTATTTCCCTCCTTCCTTTCCTCCTCTTCACTTTACTACAACTTCAATATAAAGTTTATTGTTGTTGTGCGTCGGCCAATAGAACCAAACATTTCTCTTTGAGGTTGGCCCGATTTACCCCCTAAGCGTTTGGATCCATGTATCAGCTTGAGTTTACCTGCATGACAAACTATTAAACCAAGCACCCTTTATTCTCTTTTTTAATTATGTAACAATTGGAGTGCAACAAAAACCCCACTCATAATCTTCCATGCACTCCTCTATTTAAGATATTCTAGGTACTAGTCTACAATCAACACAGAGGCTGTCTCTAAGAAGATTTATGTACCCCTTGAAGCACTCGTATTGCACGTTCCGTTAAAAATGACAACATGCCCTTTGGTCGCACCTTAACTTTGCAACTTGTAAAATATTTAGCAGCTTTTTATAATAGTTAACATCAATATACCATTTTTAAAACTTAACAAAATAAAACTCACCAGCCTTTATTGCGCCATTGTCTCCATAGTAATAGTGACACGTGTAATTCGGTTGTAGGTTTTTAACGCCGAATGATTTTTTTTTCCATGAATATGGGTGGCACATGATCAAAAATGTTTATGTTCGGTAATGGTTTCATCGAATTTTTGTACAGAAGGCGGTGACAATGAAATTTGGTGACAATGAAATTTAGTGACAACGAAGTAACTTCACTCAAATAGTTATCTATGGTGTTTTAAGTTTGCTTTGATGGGATTCATTTGTAGAGATCAGTTGGAGTTTTGGTTTTCATTATTGGTAAATTTTAGTAAATGATTTTGGAAATCTGAGCTGTTTGAATTAATAATAATTATTATTATAATTATTATTTTTATTTTTGTTTTCAGCCTTACAATATATTCGTGATGCCATTGCATATGCACTTTTTTTTTCTTGTGAACTTTTGTGTTGCCACTTCATCTACTCCATTGCAATACCTCTACCCATACCTTTGCCACTTCATCTACTCCATTGCAATACCTCTACCCATAACTTTGGGAGCGTTTAGCATTGGGTTTTGTAGATTAAATTGATATGATTTGATCAAAACCAAACCAATTCATTATGAATGATTGTGACCACCGCAACTTTTTATTAGCATAAATTATGCTTTGAAACCAATCATTAGCAAAGTTTCCAAAAGTCAAGTTTTAAGTTGAAGAAAATTATTCCCCAATGGGGGTGTATTTATAGCTAATAAGGGAGTTAGTTTAATATGATTGACAATGTACAAGAATACAGTGGTTAAGAGGAAGGTAAGCATGGGAGGAGTGTCGACGTCACCACTTCTCTCGAATTTTTTTATGCGTAACGTTCACACTACATATATGATCAACTTCGGTGATTTTTGTCAAATCAATTTAAATATATGCAAGTGGAGGGAGAGGGACTTCTGTATGATATTCTCTTGGTTTGTAGTTTCTGGTTGTTGAAGTCAATAATGGAGGCATTTCAAGGAAGAGAACACAAGTATGAGGTGTTTAATGTGGGTGTTAATATGTGTGTCAAACACTTGTCCCTCCTTCGCTTCTTATCCTTTGGAAAGTATTTTTGGTCCATTTAATCCTCAGGCTATGGGGTTTTTTATAAGCGTTGGGATCTCATCCTCAGGTGGCGGATTTTCACAAGCATCTCCATGCCTACACACCACCTTCTCTTTTCCATCGACTACAACCCATAAAAATTGGCGCTCTGTGAATCTGAGGAAGGTTCGTCGACTTATTTACAACCTTCATGGTTAACCTTATATTGTCAATTCATTGGTTTTCCTGTTTTTTTTGGGTTTGGCACTCTGGCTAGTTATTGCAGGTGCCCATGTATATTGTTCTTTTTATCAACAAAAAAACGATGAGTCCTTCATTTTAACTGGTCATTGTGTTTCCTTATGCATCATCTCAAATCCTTGACTTTGTAGGTATATCATTCAGTTGTCTAGTCTTTGTATGTGGTGTCAAGTACTCAGGCACATTTTCAGTTTGGTTCTGATAACTTTTCGTTCATAGCATTCCCAAGGTATTTCGTAGAGTTTCAACATGTTACCTTGTCTTGCCAAGACATTGTCAAAGAGAAGTCGTTCACCTTGGGTGTGCAGGTTTGTCTGCCTAGTTCATTGTCAATGATGCCCTTCTAGCGTTTCACTTCCACTTTCCCACTAGTTACTACACTCTCGAGCTGACAACTTTCCATCATTGTAGTACAACAGTTCAACTTATGCTCACACCTCTTGTGTTTTTTCACATCATCAGTTTCATCGTACTTTTCCCAACCTAGCCAAGTTTGGTTCAAATAATTGTTCTTATGGCACCTTGGCTTCACCAACCTAATCGTCGAGGTGGTACAGTAGGAGAATTTACCTCTTGACGCCAACATCTATTTGGTTGTTGCTTCGTGGCTTACCAATATGACTTTTTCCCTCCAGAAGTGAGGAATGAGATCCTTCACTTGGAAGCCAATGAATTTGGTGATCAGACATATTATTCTGACTCTGAAATTAGTGGCAGCACCTTCAGATAGACCTTGAACCCTGGAAAATTCTGCAAAAGGAGACTTCATTTTCTCCACTCAGTGGCTCTGCACTGGCAACTAGAGACCTTGCTTCACATGGTCATATGTGACAAGAAATTCAACCATTACCAATAATTTGCAGGATAAGAGGAGATCAAAAGATCCTCTAGGACATCAGATATAACTTGGTCGATATAGTCACCATACAAACATGAATGGAATGCTTAGTGGTGTCTGATTCAGACTCTAGATCTGGCTCGCAACCTCACACTCCAGTTGTTATCAATGCACTAGCATAAGTTTCACCTCAATGCAACTCTAATTCTCTTTCTCCAGTCATTATATTATACTAACAATCTTTCATGTCACCTGGCTTCTTTTTTTGTCTATCATATGTCTATTTCTACTATGTTTCCATGGCTCTCAATATGTCTTTCTATGCTATATGTGCACACAATTTTCTTTGACTACCTAGCACCACCAATACATGTAACTCTTAATAAGAGTGATAGTTAGTATGTTACTAAGTGTCTATTGTTGTCTTTTTTGGCTAAATCTGGGATCATGGGACAAGTTATGTTCAACCTACATGCTTATGGGATCCCACAATGTTTCTTGGAAAACAAATGATATAAATGTAAAATCATTTGTCTTGTAATATAAATATCTTCATATAGTTTTCAAAAAAAAATTGACGAAAGTTATTACATAATCTTAGTAGGCCGAAGTGAATTTGTCATTCATAATTAGTGAATTAGTTTCAAATCACTCAATTATTATGGGTTACAAGCTAGCTATAGTCAATCAAAAGTAATGAAGCTAGGAATATATTTTTTAAACATGGTGAATGACTATTGATTATTAATTATATTTGTGAAATTTAATAACCATTGCAACCAAATTTCAGTAAGTGAAATGATCGAAGTCCTTTAACAACAAAGAATATTTTCAATAAAATCTAAGTTATGTAAAAATGCAATATTGAACTCAGATTGATAATTGTGAACTCATCTTTCTCCTTTTATGTATAGCGTTTCAAGGCATAGGATAAAATGGACATGATAAATTTGTAGTTAAAATATTTCAATTTTCCAAAATGCTTTAATTTTATAATTAAGCCTTAAAAACTAATCATTGGAAGGTATTGAAATTTGATGAAATTCAATTTTAAGTGAAAGAGGAATATGCAATCATTTCAATATGTCCAGATGAGTTTGTATTTGATCATTGAATGGGGAAAAGATGAATGGAACCTAAAAAAGAACAACCCCTAGGTATGTAAAAAAATGTGATAAAACAACCAATAATAATATCATTTCAAAACTTACGAAAAAAAATAAAAATCAACAAGCAAAACCAAAGATAATTGGGACCCCTTATTTTTAACAAAAATTATGGGGGATTTGTTGAGCACTCAACAATTTGCTCATAACAAGTACCTTTAAAGGTGAAGAAAGTGAAAGAAGGACAATTTGAACAAGGTTTAGGGTTTCAAAGTCAACCAATTTAAACATCATGTTGATAACTTCAAGAACCAAGGTACAACATCAAAATTTATTATATTGTCTTGGTCACCCAGGTAAAGTTTCTTAATTTTTTGAAAAAAAAACAGTGTAGTCCTTGATGAAGGATGGGGTTTTCCTAACAAAGGAATGAAGTTTGTCAACAAGAGTGGCCCAAAGAATGAGTGCTCATGCAGTATTAGCAGTGGGTCTAAGGGGAATTCCTTTTTTATATATCTTAGGTTGTCAGATCCTGGGGTTTTAGGGATTATGAGGAATTAGATGTTTTTGCATAGTAGGGTCTAGGGAAGAGGATTTGAAAGCTTTGGTTATTATATTAGTAATGTGATTAATAGGAATTTTTGTTAAGCCTTATAACAGGCCCATGTTAACACTAAAACCCCTTATTAAAACCTAGATATTGAGTGATTATATTGCTATTGTTATATTCTTATGTAGGCTAGAACCTCTCATGGTCTCATTTTATTATAATTGTACCCTTTGTCTTCTACACACACACACACACACAAGGGATACCTAGTCTTAGGATCATCAAATATTTCCTTGCACATTGTATTCATTGTAAAAGGAGGTTTCCCCCTTGAAGAGTAGTGTAATTATTGGTTTCTTATCATTTTTAAGGTGAAAGGTTCATAACATTTGGTGTGAGATCTCATTAATGAAGAAGGTAAAATAATACTAAAACCAGAAACAATCTTAGAAACACGGATTAAGAAACTGAGAAATTGAGCAAATACTGAGTAGCTCATTAAAGGAAGAACCTACCAATGGAAGAATTGATATGGAAGATGTTCATGTAGAAACACCCACAGATTGTCAAGTGTTGAGGACAACACTTATGTGAATGATACGGGCATGTTAACCCTTATCTAATCCCCGCGCTCACCCTAAAACCCATTACTGAGCCATAAATAATGTTGACACCTAATCATCAGGATTGGGTGAATATAATGTAAATAAATAATAAGCAATATGAACAGTCATTGGGAGATGAAGTGAACAGTCTCTCCCTCATGTATATAAAAGATCATCTGAAGGAATATGATATACGAATCAATTTTGCTTTGAGGAGTTACTACCTGGCCTGACATGGTATCAGAGCCAGCTCCCAAATTAGTTGTAACTCCCTTCTGCCTACTATGCTCTCTGTCCTCTACCCCTGTGGAGTCTGTCTACTACACTCTCTATCCCCTCCATAGTCGATGCCACTCTGTAGTCACTGCCACTGTCTAATGCATAACCATTCCGCCATTTCGCTTCATAGCTGCTCCATTGAAGAACCAGAATTATTCCACCAAACGGTCTCTTGTTGCGTGGCCCCAAGAGCCATCGTGAGGCTATAAAATTGAGCTCTAAGAGTATGGTGTGGCTACTGGGATGTGAGTTCTGCGTGAAGCATTAGCTTAGTTAAATCACACCTGCGTTGATGATATCAAAGCACACCTGCATGCATGAATCAGGTTCCATTGCCGGGATGCGGAAGCGCTGGTATTTACACTGGTACTATAACGCTGGTATTATAATGCTTATATTCACGCTGGTCTCATATTAACGCTACTATCATTGTATGCGTTGAAGTTTTTGGCATTATATTCAAGCTGGTCTCATTACAATATATTAACGCTGCCTATATGCTGCCTGATTTGGTACGCTGACAAGATTTCTTCTAGTTTGAACTCTTGATACGCTGCCTGATTTTGTGATACGCTGCTAGTATCTTGAACTATTTTAGTACGCTACCTATACAATGACTGTTTTGGTACGCTGACAAGATTTCTTCCAGTTTTGGTACACTGCCTGATTTTGTGCATGTTTTAAAATCACAGCTGTGTGTTAAAATTTTTTGAAGGGCTGCATTGGTTGATCAATGTAAAAAAAAAAAAAAAAACCCATATATATTTTGAATAGTGCGTATTACCAAAAAAAGGCAGATATATATCTCTGGGGTATTGACATTTGCTGTCAATTTGAGTTTGTTGTCCAGTCATATCATAACTATATTTTTTCCCATTAAGAGTAAAAGTTTTGCAGCAGAATCTTTTTTGTTACAGTATGCATTCAATCATATCCATCGTGGGAATAGTTCTCACTGGCAAATAGAACTATCTTGAGCGCTCCCAGATGATAAAAAACATGCTCATTTTCAATGAGTTGTGGAAAGGAGTGTGTGTTGGAGATGGAGACAAAGAGCCAGAACAGCCTACCTCAGACAAAGAGCTCGTCATTTGGGAAAACAAGAACAGCAAAGCTTATGCATTAATCACAGCATTTGCAAATGAAGAGGTTGTTAGCGCTCAAATCTGCCTTAGGTTGAGGAAGGAAAAACTCAATGCAACATCAAACCAAGCTCAGCCTCGTAGCTAGCCCTACGAGGACAGGAGAGGGCTCTCTCCAGGTCTATCTCGGCAAAAGATCTTCAAAGAGGCTGAGATGACTCACAATTAATACTGATTTTAGGCTAGTAAAGAGATAGGAAATTTTGTTTTAGATTTTTGAGTTTTTTGTTGGAGAAATGGGAAAAGCAATTTTGGGTGCGGGGATTGAGGTCAGATCTTTGCAGAAAACGAGTTGGGACGAGGTAGGAAATAGTCTTGATGCCTTTGATCAGGTGTATGGATGGATTAGAATGACAAGGAGCTGAAGAGGGCAAAGGAGAACATGGATCCTCTCCAAACTGACGAAAACATGTAAAACTAAACAAATTTTAAAGGAAGAGCACTGTGAACAATGAATTCAACCTCATTTACTCATTCATTTAGTTTCAGAAGCATAAGAAGGAATGGCATACATGTAAACATGAATAAACTTACAATAACTGAGAAAAAACACCATCAAGAGCTGAAAGCCACAAGAATCCCAACAGGTGCTGCAAAATCTCTGATCTTTCCTTAGCCAAAATATGAAAAATTTGTACAATAGTGTGCCAAAATATTCCCAAGAGTCCAACCCCTGATACTGATTGAAAATTTACATAATATAGACCATGCCAAACCATTCCCTAACCTCTAGGGGTCGAGCTCCTCCTTCTAGGAGCAGTTTCAACCAATTCTAAAAAAGGAACTTAAATCTAGGTAGTCAAACAACTAACCCCTATATGCTAGGAAACTGATTCATTCATTAAATTTTTGCTATTTTGTGAATGAATCATCTAGAATAGGTAAATAAGTACCAAATTTACATCATGTACATTAAATTACATCAATACAAACCAAAAATTACATCAAGAGGTGAAACAAGTCATAACTGGTCGAATTCCTGAGCTGGCAAGTGAAAAATTGACCAAAAACCTCTATGCGCAACGCACCTTTCAGACTGATTTTGAGGCACTTCCCGGCATCCAAATTGAGCTCACAATAGCTCGTTGGAAAGACCTGGATGTCTATTTTCCAACCCAAGTGGAATTTCCTAGTTTAGAGCTCATTTTTCCTCTCAAAACTGCATACTCCCAGAGGTACTTCCAACTGTTGCAAAAGGTGGCAGCAAGGTGGTTTTCATGGTGTTTTTGTGCCTTTTGACCGTCCAGAACTTGATGAAATACTTCAGCAATAGCTGAGCATACGTAACCTACCATGAAAAACACAAAAATATAAAGTTTTCCTCCAGCAAGTGCCCCAATCAAAAGTGAGCGCGCATGCGCGCTGCGCATACAACCAAAAAAACCTGTTTTTGGGGACCAAAATTTTCAAAATGACAAAATTTTCTCCGAATTTGCTCAAATTCGAAGTGAAGACCCTCCATCATGTGTCATGCTTAGCCAGTGAAGCCTCGGCCAAAACTCGAAGTGGATCCGAATTCTTTTGCCGTTTTAGTGCTTGGCTCAACCTTTTTTTCAAAATCTTCATTTTTGCCTTGCCAACATGCATGCGAGCCCAATAATGATTTTTCATGTGACGAAGCATGTCTTTGTCTCTATTGGCCTTCGCCAACAACTTCTCTAAGTGAATGTTGACCCTCTCGAGCCAAGTCTCCCGGTCAGCTTCTATCTCCTGCTCGATAGGTGTCATCTCATGTATATGTCTTCGGGCAGCCTGTCGGTCTTCACGGATTTGTCGTAGCTCTATAAGTGTGTGTTCATCCTCTAACTATTTATTGCGCTGCTCCAAATAGTTGATCACCCATTCTGCTCTCAACAATTTTTCATTCAAGTTACTAATCTCAATTTTCTGCTCTTGGATGATCTCCTTCAGTTCCGAGCTAGGAGAGCTCCTATCCACATCAGTGAATGTAGCATCAATATCATGGCCTCCTGAAGGGCCCTCCTCATGCATTGACCTCTTGCCCCTGTCCTGAACATGTATCTGTACCTGTGCTAAAGAAGAAGGTGAGACCCCTTCCACACCATGTGGAGATAGTACTCGTCGTGTAGATGCAAATAAGGCCCTGTGGCCTCGCTAATATGTCACATACACTGGAGCATTGACATGCTCGGTCTCGGGGATGTCAAACTGCTGTGAAGGCTCTCCCTCATCATGAACTATCTCTTGAGCTAGCTGAGGCGCTGTGAAAAGGTCACGAAATAAAATCCTCCCAAGTGATGCCCTGTTGTGCCAACTGATGAACCACTACGATTTTGATCAACACATAATGATAAATACTGTTATGCTGTTGTGCTGGGGTCTTCCTTTGTACAAGAGGCACCATCTTCTCTATGTTGCGAAACATGAAGTATGGAATGTTCATCATACGTACCCTTGTAAAATGCATCAACAAACGGACATGGTACGCATAAAGACGGGAGAATCTGCCCTCACAACTGAAATACCGAATGATGAGTTTCATCAAAGGTGCAAACTGATCATTCAGGTATTGGAAAGGAAAAACTCTACTCAAGTGCCTCATATACCCAGGTTTGATGTATGGCTGATAGTAAGATTTCTCTAACTGCTGACGTTTATTCCATTGCTCTCCAACATTTGGTATCCCAGTGGCCTCTGCAATAGTCTCTGGTGACAAAATGAAATCAACTCCGGCGAGGTTTACATGGCCATCATGTAAATGTAGAATGAACAAACGAGCTAATTCACGATGATGTTGAATTTGTGAAATTAGCTGACAATAGTGATAGCATGACCGACGACGAAAACAATCCATTGCAAGCGGGCAAGCCTGCAATTGAACCAAAGAAATAGGCTCTTCCCTGAGAGGCTTACCACCTTTGCCACCTCTGCGAGACCTTCGTGGCACATTACCCTCTGCTGTAGAACCATTGTCATACTGCTGCTCATACTCTGACTCTGTGTCTGACATGGCTTTGGTGTCAAGATGTTTGTAAGCTTGGAGTGGATTTGGTATGATCTGGGTGCATGTACCAAGTTTTTTTGTTGCTGCTACCCAATGCGCAGCGCGCAAACCCAATGCGCGGTGCACCCTTCTATGCACAGCGCCCTTGTAAATATACACTGGCCAGTGAGGCCCAATGCGCAACACACACTTCCTATGCGTAGCGCACACCTCCAACGCTGTCCACGGATATGCAATCACAGTTTCGGCCTTCAAACACTTGAACACGATCTTGCTTTGGGAATTTGTGAACAAATAGACTTGTTTTCCCTTTTATATACAAACAAAATATCTCACCAAATCTGATTTGATTTAAATTGATTCAATAACCCACTTTGTAATGTTTGGCACTTTTTCACTTTTGGTCTTTTAATACAATACTACTTTTTGATTTTCTCATGCTTTTCTGAGGTTTGAACTGATCATATTTTGTTGATTTTTGCAGGGATCTGGCATTTTGGCTTTGGAGAAGATCAGAGGCTTGCTCCGAAACCCTTTGAGATAAAACAATAACAATTATTTACAATAACAAATTTTAGTTCCAAAACAGAGTTTTGGACTAAAAATGTTTTAAAATACTTTATGAAAAAACTATTAAATAAGAGTCTTTTGAAATCAACCTCATGGCCTGCAGGCTTGTATTATGTATATGAAAAGGACTGACAACCCTAGACTCTAGGACTTTTTAACGAAACAAAACTTTTATGACAATGAATGCATGATTATGGACTTCAGTTATTTTTGAGAAAATTTGTTTTTTCACTAACCCTACAGGGACAAACATGAGGAAACACAAGACAACCAGACCCCCTCGTCAGTCAGTGGCATGCCCCTAGTGAAATGCAATGAAGTGGAACAAGCGAGACACCTAAAAATTATATGCAAAAGCGAAAAGATCTCTGACGAAGGGCTGTAAGGACCGACTCTAACATTGGCTCCAATGGGGATGGTGGCTCCTTGGAGACGCCAAGAATGGCAGATCTCTGGGAGAGCAGACCAGTGCTTTCATCCATTGGGCGACGGAGTCATTATTTCAACAATTAACATAAAACTTTGACACAATTATTGACTGCTGACTTGACTGAAAACTGAACACAATTCTGACTAAACTGACTCAAATTTGAAAACTGAAAGGACTGACAAAACTGACTCGACAAATTTCACACTAAAACTGTAATGAAACTCAGAACGGAATGCTGCCTTATGGCTGCTTATTTATTTACAAAATCTACCCTACTTTGCTGTAAAAACAATAGATCAGGTAATACTGAAATGCCAGATCAACCATTCGAGTAAACCTGAGAATGATGCCACTTGAGAATTTTTCCACCAGGACACAGATGTAATTGCTGGCAACACTTCATGCACGTACTGAGCCTGGTCACGTAAAAGATAGCCTGATCTATCAAACAAACTGAAAAACATTTCCATGTACATCGCAATAGGATCACGAAAGCCAGACTCTGTTTGCTGCCCCAATTCTGCAATACATACCTCCAGCTGCACACTGTCAATGTAAACATCTGTAGGCAACTCTATTATTTTTTGTTTCGAAGGAGGAAGAATTTCCACGAACTTTTTAGGGTCTCGGAAATCATATGACTAGATCTGCTCAATCAAACAATGAATTTCCTTCTCAATTCTTTCAACAACTAACTCACAAACACTAGTTTTAGCTTCAAGAGGTAGCTTCGGAGATTTCAAACATTGAACCAAGGCACTGAAAAAATCTTCATTAATTTCAAAATCTGCTAACTGATTTCTTACTTCTTTTACAACTTCACACAGTGCAGGGTTTGCCACATACCCTACCATTGCATAAATGGATCAGTGAGCACTGGAATGTCTGGATCGAGTTGGAGTCGCCAGGTGAATGTTTCAGCCTTCATATGTGTCTGACTACTGTCCACCATCAGCATCAGATCTGCAACTTGATTTCATGTACTGGGACAAGACAATCAACAAGTCGAATGTCACATCAACAACAAACCATCTTCCCCAGTATGGTCGCCACTATGTTAGCGCTCAAATCTGCCTCAGGCTGAGGAAGGCAAAACTCAAGGCAACATCAAACCAAGCTCAGCCTCGTAGCTAGCCCTACGAGGACAGGAGAGGGCTCTCTCCAGGTCTATCTCGGAAAAAGATCTTCAAAGAGGCTGAGATGACTCACAATTAATACTGATTTTAGGCTAGTAAAGAGATAGGAAAATTTGTTTTAGATTTTTGAGTTTTTTGTTGGAGAAATGGGAAAACCAATTTTGGGTGCGAGGATTGAGGTCAGATCTTTGCAGAAAACGAGTTGGGGCGAGGTAGGCAATAGTCTTTATGCCTTTGATCAGGTGTATCGATGGATCAGAATGACAAGGAGCTAAAGATGGCAAAGGAGAACATGGATCCTCTCTAAACTGACGAAAACATGTAAAACTAAACAAATTTTAAAGGAAGAGCACTGTGAACAATGAATTCAACCTCATTTACTCATTCATTTAGTTTCAGAAGCATAAGAAGGAATGGCATACATGTAAACATGAATAAACTTACAATAACTGAGAAAAAATACCATCAAGAGCTGAAAGCCATAAGAATCCCAACAGGTGCTGCAAAATCTATGATCTTTCCTTAGCCAAAATATGAAAAATATGTACAATAGTGTGCCAAAATCTTCCCAAGAGTCCAACCCCTGCTACTGATTGAAAATTTACATAATATAGACCATGCCAACCCATTCCCTAACCTCTAGGGGTCGAGCTCCTCCTTCTAGGAGCAGTTTCAACCAATTCTAAACAAGGAACTGAAATCTAGGTAGTCAAACAACTAACCCCTATATGCTAGGAAACTGATTCATTCATTAAATTTTTGCTATTTTGTGAATGAATCATCTAGAATAGGTAAATAAGTACCAAATTTACATCATGTACATTAAATTACATCAAGACAAACCAAAAATTACATCAAGAGGTGAAACAAGTCATAACTGGTCGAATTCCTGAGCTGGCAAGTGAAAAATTGACCAAAAACCTCTATGCGCAGCGCCCTGATCTCTATGTGCAGTGCACCTTTCAGACTGATTTTGAGGAACTTCCCAGCATCCAAATTGAGCTCACGATAGCTTGTTGGAAATCCCTGGATGTCTACTTTCCAACCCAAGTGGAATTTCCCAATTTGGAGCTCATTTTCCCTCTCAAAACTGCATTCTCCCAGAGGTACTTCCTAGTGTTGCAAAAGGTGGCAGCAAGGTGGTTTTCATGGTGTTTTTGTGCCTTTTGACCGTCCAGAACTTGATGAAATACTTCAGAAATAGTTGAGCATATGTAACTTACCATGAAAAAACCAAAAATATAAATTTTTCCTCCAGCAAGTGTCCCAATCAAAAGCGAGCGCGCATGCGCGCTGTGCGTACAACCAAAAAAACCTGTTTTTGGGGACCAAAATTTTCAAAATGACAAAATTTTCTCCAAATTCACTCAAATTCGGAGTGAAGACCCTCCATCATGTGTCATGCTTAGCCAACGAAGCCTCGGCCAAAACTCGAAGTGGATCCGACTTCTTTCGCCGTTTTAGTGCTTGGCTCAACCTCTTTTTCAAAATCTTCATTTTTGCCTTCCCAACATGCATGCGAACCCAATAATGATTTTTCATGTGAAAAAGCATGTCTTTGTCTCTATTGGCCTTCGCCAACAACTTCTCTAAGTGAATGTTGACCCTCTCGAGCCAAGTCTCCCAGTCAGCTTCTATCTCCTGCTCAATAGGTGTCATCTCATGTATATGTCTTCGGGCAGCGTGTCGGTCTTCACGGATTTGTCGTAGCTCTATAAGTGTGTGTTCATCCTCTAACTGTTTATTGCGCTGCTCCAAATAGTTGATCATCCATTCTGCTCTCAACAATTTTTCATTCAAGTTATTAATCTCAGTTTTCTGCTCTTGGATGATCTCCTCCAGTTCCGAGCTAGGAGAGCTCCTATCCACATCAGTAAACGTAGCATCAATATCATGGCCTCCTGAAGGGCCCTCCTCATGCATTGACCTCTTGCCCCTGTCATGAACCTGTACCTGTACCTGTGCTGAAGAAGAAGGCGAGACCCCTTCCACACCATGTGGAGATAGTACTCGTCGTGTAGCTGCAAATAAGGCCCTGTGGCCTCGCTGATATGTCACATACACTGGAGCATTGACATGCTCGGTCTCGGGGATGTCAAACTGCTGTGAAGGCTCTCCCTCATCATGAACTATCTCTGGAGCTGGCTGAGGCGCTGTGAAAAGGTCACGAGAAATAAAATCCTCCCAAGTGATGCCCTGCTGTGCCAACTGATGAACCACTACGATTTTGATCAACGCATAATGATAAATACTGTTATGCTGCTGTGTTGGGGTCTTCCTTTGTACAAGAGGCACCATCTTCTCTATGTTGCGAAACATGAAGTATGGAATGTTCATCATACGTACCCTTGTAAAATGCATCAACAAACGGACATGGTACGCATAAAGACGAGAGAATCTGCCCTCACAACTAAAATACCGAATGATGAGTTTCATCAAAGGTGCAAACTGATCATTCAGGTATTGGAAAGGAAAAACTCTACTCAAGTGCCTCATATACCCAGGTTTGATGTATGGCTAATAGTAAGATTTATCTAACTGCTGACGTTTATTCCATTGCTCTCCAACATTTGGTATCCCAGTGGCCTCTGCAATAGTCTCTGGTGACAAAATGAAATCAACTCCGGCGAGGTTTACATGGCCATCATGTAAATGTAGAATGAACAAACGAGCTAATTCACGATGATGCTGAATTTGTGAAATTAGCTCACAATAGTGATAGCATGACTGAGGACGAAAACAATCCATTGCAAGCGGGCAAGCCTGCAATTGAACCAAAGAAATAGGCTCTTCCCTGAGAGGCTTACCACCTTTGCCACCTTTGCGAGACCTTCGTGGCACATTACCCTCTGCTGTAGAATCACTGTCATACTGTTGCTCATACTCTGACTCAGTGTCTGACATGGCTTTGGTGTCAAGATGTTTGCAAGCTTGGAGTGGATTTGGTATTATCTGGGCGAATGTACCAAGTTTTTTTGTTGCTGCTACCCAATGCACAACGCGCAAACCCAATGCGCAGCGCACCCTTCTATGCGCAGCGCCCTTGTAAATATACACTGGCCAGTGAGGCCCAATGCGCAGCGCACCACCCAATGCGCAGCGCACACTTCCTATGTGCAGCGCACACCTCCAACGCTGTCCACGGATATGCAATCACAGTTTCGGCCTTCAAACACTTGAACACGATCTTGCTTTGGGAATTTGTGAACAAATAGACTTGTTTTCCCTTTTATATACAAACAAAATATCTCACCAAATCTGATTTGATTTAAATTGATTCAATAACCCACTTTGTAATGTTTGGCACTTTTTCACTTTTGGTCTTTTAATACAATACTGCTTTTTTATTTTCTCATGCTTTTCTGAGGTTTGAACTGATCATATTTTGTTGATTTTTGCAGGGATCTGGCATTTTGGCTTTGGAGAAGATCAGAGGCTTGCTTCGAAACCCTTTGAGATAAAACAATTACAATTATTTACAATAACAAATTTTAGTTCCAAAACAGAGTTTTGGACTAAAAATGTTTTAAAATGCTTTATGAAAAAACTATTAAATAAGAGTCTTTTGAAATCAACCTGATGACCTGCAGGCTTGTATTATGTATATGCAAAGGGCTGACAACCCTAGACTCTAGGACTTTTTAACGAAACAAAACTTTTATGACAATGAATGCATGATTATGGACTTCAGTGATTTTTTGGAAAAAAAAAAAATTCACTAACCCTGCAGGGACAAACATGAGGAAACATAAGACAACCAGACCCCCTCATCAGTCAATGGCATGCCCGTAGCGAAATGCAACGAAGTGGAACAAGCGAGACACCTAAAAATGATATGCAAAAGTGAAAAGATCTCTGAAGGAGGGCTGTAAGGACCGACTCTAACAGAGGTGAGTCGCCATATTTCGCCATTTTCAACTGCTTTTGAAGCCTTACAAAAGTTAAAAGAACTCTATGACTCACATTCTACACTTGAAGTTGTTCAACTCATGATTAAACTCTTCACTCTTGAACTGCAAAATAATGATCCTCTTGCTCTTGCATCTGAAGTAAAGTCTATAATGCATGATATCAAATCCACTAAGTTTGAATTGGATATTCCTCTTTTTGCTTTTCTCAAGGCACTTTATCCTACTTACTCCAATTATCTTGAGTCATTGCAAGCAAATGGAAATCTCCAAGATATCACCTTTGACTCTCTTGTGAAAAAGTTTGCTGAAAGAGAGAAAGCTTTTGGAAAGAAGACAGCCCCTGAATCTTTTGAAGAGGTTGTGTGCCTTGCTCATAAAGAAAAGAATCCTGCTCAAGATTCTTTAAGAGGAAGAGGTGGTCGAAGAGGAAGAGGAAGATATTTCAGAGGCAGGGGGGCAGACACTCTCAAGGAGAAAAGGTAGATCTGCACTACATACACTGCAAAAGAAATGGATCACATGATGCCTCTACATGCAAGTTACATGGGACAAAATTGAGCAGCAAAGAAACCAACAAAAACGTAAAACTGATGATACATACAAAGGTAAAGCACCTGAATCTGCTCACTATGTTCTGGCACAATGTAATATTGGAGTAAATGAAGATTTATTTAATGCTTCACTTGCTTCTTGGAAAAATGACTGGTTGCTTGATTCAGGAGCAACCTGCCACATGACTCATAGAAAATATTTTTTTGAAGAATTCACTGACAATGTTGATGGAGCAGTATGCTTTGCAGACCAATCAAAAATCAAGCCATCAGGGCTTGGCACAATCACGCTTAAACTACCTAGTCTTCCAGACTTTCTTCTGCATCATGTTCTATATCTCCCATAGCTCAAGAGAAACTTGTGGTCCTTGGTCCACATCCACCAACAAGGTCACTCCATTCATATGTTCGATGGCAAGCTTGAGGTAAGAAAAGCATCTAACCACTCACTTGTCATGAAGGGAATAAAAGAAGAAAGGCTTCTCAAGCTTCAAGATACATCTGCTCGTGCACAACATTTCTCATACAATTCTCATCATGAAGAAGGTACACTTCCATCAAGTTTATTATGGCATGCTAGACTTGGACATTTGAACTATGACAACCTTCGCTTGTTGAAGAAAAATGGTGTTGCTGGTTTGCCTACAATTCTTAGGAAATTTAAGCAATGTGATTTTTGCATTCTAAGAAAGCATAGAAAACAGTCTTTTCATGATTCACATTCAAGAGCACATAGAAAACTTGAACTCATTCATTCAGATTTATGTGGTCCAATGCCCGTTCCTTCTGCAAATGGAAACAAATATATGATGAAATTTATTGATGACTACACCAGAATGTGATGGGTTTATTTATTGAAGAACAAATCTGATGCTTTTCAAACATCTAAGAACTTTCATAAATGGATTGAAAATGATGCAAAATCTCATATTGGGTCTATTCGCACTGATAATGGAAAAGAATACACATAAAATGAATTTGAAAACTATCTTCGCCAACATGGGATCAAACATCAAACAAATGTGCCTTATAATCCCCAACAGAATGGTGTGGTGAAAGAATGAATAGGACAATCTTAAATATGGTACGATCCATGCTTTTCTTCAAAAATGTAAAGATAATGTTTTGGGCTGATGCTGTTCTATGTGCTGCATATATAAAGAATAGATGTCCATCTAATGCTATTAGAAACAAGACTCCATATGAAATGTGATATGGACATGTTCCTTTGGTAAATCATCTCAGGGTCTTTGGTTCCACCTGTTATGCCTTGATACCAAAGGTACATAGAAACAAAATTGGTGCTAGAAGTCGTAAATGTATCTTCCTGGGGTATTCAAACACCTCCAAAGCATATCGTCTCTATGATGAAGTAAATAAAAAGTTTGTTGTATCTAGAGATGTAATTTTTCTTGAATCATCCAAAACTAACAATGTTGTTAAGTGAAAACTTGATCGCTTGGATAGATTCGCAAAGGCAAAATCATTTCAAGAATTTGATAATCAGATTCCACATCTTGAAGTGGGGATTCCTATACTAGATCAACATGTCGAATCTTCTTCTGAAGAACACTCTCCCCTGCATGAAACTCCAACAACGGATGATGCTTTAAGTGATGTGATTGACAGAATTGGGAGACTCAACCTTGATTCAGTGTGAATTCAATCAGCGGAGCAACCTGGACCATCTAAGAAAGGTCCCCCAAAGTGGCTGACAAAGAGACTTGAAAGTGTTCATCCTGATGAGGTTGGAAAGACAGGAACTAGAAATTCAAACCGGTAAAATGGAGGTGATGTAAATGACTCTAATTCACTTGTTGATATGGATGTTTCTTATGATCGCGAATTAAACTTGTCTACAAATTTTGAACCAAATTCCTTCAAAGAAGCTACCTCTCATGATGAACGGAAAGAAGTGATGCAACCTCATAAATAACGGAACTTGGAAGCTGTTTGATCCTCCATTAGGAACCAAACCAATTGGCTGCAATTGGGTCTACAAGAACAAGTATAAAGCTGATGGCTCACTTGACAAGCACAAAGCTAGGCTTGTGGAAAAAAGTTTTGCACAGAAGGAAGGAGCCAATTATGAGGAGACTTTTCCCCCACATCAAAATGGGCTACCATCCGGACACTATTTTCCCTAGTAGCTCAGAACGGTTGGAAGGTCCATCAAACGGATGTAAAAACTGCTTTCTTGAATGGAGATCTAAAAGAGAATGTTTTTAGGTCCCAGCCTAAAGGATTTACTGTGAAAGGACATGAACATAAAGTATGTAAACTTGTGAAGTCATTATATGGCCTCAAACAAACACTGCGAGCCTGGTATGAAAAACTAATTGAGCATCTTCTGAAACTCAATTTCAAACATTATGATCTCGATGATGCAACTTTATTTGTCAAGAAAGTTGGCAAAATAGTTGTATATCTTGTGATATATGTAGATGATCTTTTGATGATAGGGAACAATGAAAGCTACATTGCATCCATAAATAAGGAATTTGGGAAAAGTTTTGAAATGACTGATTTGGGCTATGTTCATTACTATCTTGGTATTGAAGTAACCCAACATCCGAAGTCCATATTTCTTTCTCAAAAGAAATACATTGGAGATCTGTTAAATAGGTTTGGCATGACAGAATGCAATCCTCTTACTACTCCAATGGAACAAAACTTAAATCTCACATCTATTGAAGGAAAATAATTTGAGGATGCAACAAAGTATACACATCTTGTAGGAAGTCTCAACTACCTAACTACTACTAGACCAAAAATTTCATTTGCTGTTGGAATCCTCTCCAGGTTTATGCAAAAGCCTTGTGAGGGACATTGGTCTGCTGCAAAAAGAGTTCTAAGGTACTTGATGGGAACTCAAGACTTTGGAATCAAGTATACACAGGTGGACAACTTCAGATTGATTGGATACTCTGATTCAGACTTCAATGGAGACAAAGAAACTGGGGTATCTACTTCAGGATATGCTATGAGTCTTGGATCAAGAGCTGTCTCCTAGAGATCACGCAAACAATCAGTTCCAGCAGATTCCACAACAGAAGCAGAATACATGGCAGCAGCTGAAGCAACAAAAGAAATTATGTGGCTCAGGAAAATTCTTGAAGATTTGCAGGTAAAACAAGTACAACCAACTCCACTTATGATTGACAATACCTCTGCAATAAAGTTGGCCAAGAACCCAAAGTTCCATGATCAAACAAAGCACATCAATACCAAATATCATCTGATTCGACATCATGTTGAGGCCAAAACAATCCATCTCCGTCATTGTTCCACTAATGAGCAAATTGCCGACATCTTCACCAAAGCACTTGGAAGAGAAAAGCTTGAACGATTCATAATGATGCTTGGACTCACCAACATCCCTTCAGATTAAGGGGGGGAATGTTGACACCTAATCATCAGTATTAGGTGAATATAATGTAAATAAATAATAAGTAATATGAACAATCATCGGGAGATGATGTGAACAGTCTCTCCCTCATGTATATAAAAGATCACCTGAAGGAATATGATATACGAATCAATTTTTCTTTGAGGAGTTACTACCTAGCCTGACAGATATTGAGTGCTTACATTTATATTGTTATATTGTTATGTAGGCTAGAACCTCTCATGTTCCTATTTTAGTAAGTGGTGTATAGGATGAAGTGGACAGAAGATCAAGTGGGTTATATTCAAAATCAAACATGTTCATGAGAAGTATAATATTACATTTATCAAATATTAGGATAAATATATAAGGGTCCTCATTACGATGTCTAGTGGAATGAAATTATTTCATGGTTAGATTATTTTTGGAAAATTTCACACAACAAATAATCCTTCCACACTCTTACCAAATTTCTTTAGCTTCATCTGTGGGAAGGCCCTATGTGGTGGATCGAATAGCACAAATAATATATCAAATTGGGAGGCAATAGGGAACAATAGAATAGTTGCAAACTTTTTTCTAATAAATGCAAGGTAGGAGGGTCAAGAACAAAAGAAGAGAGCTTAATGATAGTGGATGGATGATTAAAGGAACACTGTAATGGGGGTTTAGGGGATTGAACAACCTTGATGAGAGAATTAGTGTCAAGATAGTTATGCAAGGGTGAGGGGTCAAAATTTTGTTTAGAAGGAGGTACTTCTTTGCAAATCAATGGAAAAACAGGAAAACTAAAATTTAAAGAATTGATGTTAGAAACAAAGATAAGGAAATTAGAATTATTGTTGGACAAAACATAAGAGTTAGAATTAAAGGCACATGAATAAAAATTGAGAACCAAGAAAGTATTCTAAAAATTATTATGAGTGTTGGACTCATTAATATAGGGTTATTTGACAAATTAGTATTAATATTGTTAACACAATTTGAAATGTACCCCAAATTTGTGATTGCACTCATATTCAAATTACTGCAATTGTGTTGACAGTGTTGGAAATTTGTCAACTAAGGGGTCTCCCTGATGTGAAGTCCCAATTAAACATCACACCATTTAGAGTAGGATCCCCATCCGAAATATCGACCCAATTTCCATGTATTCTTATAAATTTTCCTTGGCTCTAACTATCAGCAAGAGAGGAACACGTGGTGCCTTCAAAAAGAAAGAAGGTGTGCCTGGTGAGTGTTCGGTTGTAGGTGTGTCAAATTTCTTCTACTACAGAGGGAAAGAGTAAAGTGAGCCTCTAAGATAGAGGTAATAGTACCACCCAAGAAGAGAGACATGCAAACAAGAGGGATCTGTCTAACATCCAACGAAATAGTACACAAAAGATGTGATGGTCATTACAACCAACCAATGAGTAAGATATGTCTAGTATCCCAGGGAATAGTCCACAAGGATGGGACAACAATAAAAACTATTACAACACATTCTCACTAAGATAAGTACTAAAATAACTGAAATAGTTCAACTACTTTAACACAGATGAAAGCAAACATGAAATACGAACACCCACAGAATAGTCTTACAAATATTCATAATCCATGCATCAAGAACATGTCAACCATGAAACCTTATGTTAGTAAGTAAAAGTTCCAATACATGTGTATACAATGAACATCACTAGCTCAAATAGTGGTGCATTGGAGCCACTCCTTTCTCCTCAAAAGAACTAGTTTGTCTCTCTAATGCCTTGCAAGAGAATCCAAGGTGAAAGTCATTTGCTCATACAGTGAGGATGTATATATAACTAAGAGGTGATTCTTCACCTTTATTGTGACTCTTTGAAAACCCTCATGACTATTTGACTTCCCATGAATTTTCGACTTTACATGACTCTTCATATTCTGATTGTGTCCTTTGAACTTCCACTTTACAATACATTTTGAATAGGTAATTACATAATCCATAATAATGATGTGTCATATGATGACTTGTGGTAGGACATGACATGACACTGATGACATGGACTAAATGATGATGTGACAGTGCCAAGTTGTCCTTCTTGTTGCTTCTTTCTTTGTGTCTTCTTGAAAATATGGTACATGTTTTTCTTCTTCCTCCTCCTTATGACTTGAATATGAGGAGTCGTCCATGTGATATTGATCTTCATCTTCTGTTATAGTCTGGTGTTCCTTCACCCTCTCGCCTTATGATCATCTTATCTCTTCTGCTCCATATGTGTCTTCTAGCATGACCTACTTCTCCATGTCCCTCTTCATCATCTTGCCATGACATGATAAGGTACATGCTTCTATAATTGACATGACGAGACAACATTAGTCCAAAACCCCCTAGTCTAAGATTGTGCATATTGATCCCTTAACTGAGCTAGAAATGGATGGAAGGTTGGGAAAATGGCTTAGTCACTGCGCAGTTATGCAATCCAAGCAGTCAAGGAGAGCCTTGAGCCTTAAGATTGCACAATGCATAGTTCAGGCTGGATCGAGGGAGAAAACTACATAATTCTTAGCTTGAGCAATGAGGTTGTGAAATGCACAGTTATGGGAGGCAGAGACTAGGCCATTATGCAGTTGCGCAGTTCAGAAGATCAAGGATGAGCTTGGGGGTAGATATTGTGTAATGCACAGTTCAGGCCTGGCTAGAAGGAATGATTGCATAGTTTTGGGCTTGAGCATAGAGGTTGTGAAATGCGTAGTTCTAGGCTTGGGCACTAAGGTTGTGAAATGTGAAATTCTAGGAGACAGAGGCTATGCATTGTGCAGTGACCAGATACAAGGTCACTGCTTTAGGGCTGAGACTGTGTAATGCACAGTTCAGGAGGGTTGGATGAGGTTAGGTTTCTAGGAATTTATGAAATTTGGCTAAGTGTGGGACTAAAGAGACTGTTGTGAATAGTGATATGCCTTGATTGTGATCACACGCTTGAAACACTTTGATGACACAAAAACATATATCATCTAGAATGCGTTAACAACATATTTCCCTCAATGCGAGAACTTTGCGATGAGTTTACGACAAGTATGATACTAAAGGTACACTTTGCGACAACCATGATGACACTTGTGTGACAACGCTTAAAACTTTGGGAATCAGTGTGAATGATGTTTACATGGTTATAAAAACTCATTCATGTGAATATAATCCCTTGAAACCACCATAACAAACATACATACATTGTGTGACAATTGACGTGTGAAAAGATGACAATTCCTCAAGTGCGAATGACTCTTGTGATATGTGAATCAACATTGAAAGTAACGCATACTAGAGCAAAGATAACATGATAAAGCCACTAATTAAAGTGAAAGAAATCGAAAGTGATAGCGGAAAACATGAAAACAACGCTCGTTGAAAAAAAGTGTGAGGGGGCAACAATTATTGAGAAATTGTCATTGCTAGTGCACACTAACTGTCAACATGGATTGGCATCGCACAAGAACAATCTTGATGGAACGTGCTATGATTGTCCAAGCTTGCATAAAATAATGCACTCATTCACTTGTTACAAACTAAGCATGTGTGAGCAAGTGACTTCGACACTTCTAGTCCAAGAAGGGATCTCAAAAAGCATTTGCTAACCAAGAAGTGATTATGGAATGACTGATCGCAAGATCCACAGTAGGCTCCAAAATTTAAGTGTACACTAAATTTTGAGGGTGTTTGTCGTAGCGAAGATACTTGACGACACATTGGTAGAACTCCATCTTCTCTAGCTTGGTAAATTATTTCATGTAGAGTCTAGTTCTTTAGGAAGTATTGATTCACACTTACCCCGTGCACAAACATAGTCCTCTTCATTCATTTACTCGATTAAAAAAAAACACAAGACCGATGATCACACAATTTTTCGAATCGGGATAGTGTAATGAAGTTCGCAAGATTTAGATTTTTAGAGTATATTTTTTTCATATTTGGTTTTTCTCTACTATTAGCAGGCCTTGATAGTACCCCGACAGAGTCACTTCAAGAACACAAACATTTCTCCACTGCCAGAAAACCTGGATAGTACCCCGACAAAGTTTCTTGCTTCACCTCTCTGCCTAAGAATCCTTTTTCTTCTTTTGCCTTCATTTATTTATTTATATAGGATTGTGCATCGACACTTATTTATTTCATGGGCGAAAGAAGGATCCTAACTTATTGAGAGCAGGAGAGGTTGTCCCTTTAGAGAAGCATATATAATACCTCTAATATTGGTTTTCTCATTTAGATTTTCCCCTTGTCCTTCTCTACTTGATGGGATCAACCTGAAAACATAAAACCCAAGTGCAAACGTGAGGTTTCCAAAATAAACATGGAGGTCATGGTTCGACACAAGGCTTTCTTAACACAAGGATCATATTTTCCATCGGAACATCATTGACCAAAATATGTAACCAAGACAAGGATGAAGGATAGAGAGTTAGCCAAATGTTGCAATTTTACAAAGTCCTTTTATTTTTCCACATTCCCTTTGAGACAACAGATCATCTTCATGCATGGTCTCACAAAATGAAAGAAAAAGCAACACAACAAGGAAACAAACCAAAAGACAAGACAAAAAATGGATAAATCAAAACCATGATGTCAGACCAAAACCATAAAACATAATAAAAACTACAAAAATGAATGTAGGATGGATGTGTAGGTAAACTAATATACAACTTGACCTAATCCTAATGTAACCATCTAGAAGGTCAGGAGCAGGTATAATGGAATTTCCAATTTAGCCACTGTAATTTGTCCCGACCTTCCGTTACAAATATGTGATCGATTAAAATAAATATAAAACAATGTGCACTAGAAAAGATAAGAACTTGAATATCTTTCACAAAAAATTGAAGGTCTTGCGTGTGAGCAGAAAGATAGGCCATAGCCACCGCTTCTAACCAGTTTATATTCTTACCTTTTCGATGAGAACCATAATTCAACAAGACTTAGAAGATTCTCGCAGATTTGTCTCCATCTACACCGAACTCCTTAGAAAGTGCACAAAAAGATCGAAACTTGTTGTTTGTGACTGAGCTTTCCAAGTAAGATTTTTCCAACCATTCAATGATTAGATCATAAAATTCATCATAATCCTCTTTATAACCTTGAAATATTTGAAAAGATGAATTTTCAATTAGAGGTACGGGATTATGCTGAGAATAATGTGAGTGAAAATAGATTTGATTATATTCAACAATCATGTCGAGACAGTGAGTACCTGACATAACCATTAGCGAAGGCTGAAGGGCCTCAACCACTTGACAAAAAAATGAATAGTGAGATGTTGAATGATGAAGATTGAAGGATATAAAACAATTGTCATTGGATATACTGGTAGGAAAATGATAAAATGAATGAAAGACATCTAGGACAAGATAATGATCAGATGGGTTGATTAAAACATCGGATTCCTAGTTTGTACTAAACAAAGATAAATCAATTTGAATAGTTTCACAAATGTTATGAATAATAGAATCATCTTCATCGTGTGATGAATGTGAGAAAAAAATTCTTTGTAACTGGTAACACATTACATAATCATTGAAAGAAGTGGAAAGGAATTCTAGTACAATAAACACATGAAACCATTCAAGATGTAGTGAATGAGAAAGAATTTGATTCACATAATCAATCGTGTATTCATTCACACTCAAGAGGATTTAAGGTGTGATGAAGAAAAAGATTCATGATATGATATTCACAAGGAAAGCCGGGATATGTTCATCATAAAATAAATCTGATAGATATGATTCCTTCAGCCAAAGATGGCATTTGGAATGATCAACTTCACAATTCCATGACTCTATGAGAGATATAAATTCCAAACCTAAGTGTGCTAGGATATATTTGCATGAAGATGAATGAACTGAAAAATATTCCTGAATGTGGTCAGAAGTAGAATCTTGGAAATTTGAAAGCTCACATTCAAGATACTAAAAAAATTTCAAAAAGAAATTTTCATTGAGTGAAACCATGCAAAGAGAAGGATTGCATGGGAGAAACCATATCTAACTTAGTTTTGGGGGCTTACCAAATTCATGAGATCCTAACATAACCATCAATGGAAGTTGAAGTGCCTCGACTCCCTGGAAGGTCCCGAAACTTTCTATGATTATAAAATCACATTTTGAATATTGAACCAAATCATGCATGGTTTTCAAATAGTTGCTACGACTAGTTTCAATAAAGCCAATGGTCACAAGATGGCAGTCATCTCTGTCACTAATTTTACTAGATTTTTCATCTTCAACAACCAAATTACTCAAGTTGAAAGATTCTTTTGATCACAAATTTGAATATGAATGAATCAGGAAATTTTCGTGAGCAAGTTGGCTTGAAGATTTTTCTTCATGCAAAAGAAGAGATGGTAAGGGATGGGAAGAGTACTCAATGATTTGTTTATTTCCATTTGCATCATGGATGAAGTACTTGAAGAGCATGGAGTATCTCTGTCGTGAGTAGATTCATCGCCAACGTTAGAGCACAAGGGGTAGTGAGATGAAGAGGAAGTTTTGGTAAGCACATCGTCTTTGACCGAATTCGATTTTGGATCTAAAGTAATGTCTTCATGAGAAACTAAAAGATCAAATGATGCACATGGGCATTCATGATTGCATTCATCAACAAAGTCATCATTATCACAATGATTGTTTCCCAAGGCTACAGATTGATTGAAATAATTGACTGCATTTGATTCACAACCGAGATTAGCATATTGAAAATCATCGAAGAAAGGGAGCGTGTCATCTTCACATGGAGGATTTTGGGAAAAAGAAGAAATATCAACAACATCTTCACCTTCTTCGACCTCTACCTATGTAATGTGATTTCCTTGTATCTGATTTTTGAACCAACAACTGGAAAATTGAGAGGGTGTGAAACACTAGCTTGTGGAGAAGGTTGATCGAGCAAATCATGGTACAAAGATTCATGGCAGGTAGATGATAGAGGATAACATAAATCCAGATTAGATTCGAGACTAGAGTTATAAATAGTAACATCATCTTGCAGAACGGAGGAGTTAGTCTTCAGAATGGGCTTCATGAGCCATTCTAGGATTTCCTCAATTGAATATGAGTCATGACAAGCAGAAGAAGAATGAGAATATGATTAGGAATTTGATTTGTAGATTTCCCAACTTTATTATCATCACACAAAGACACCATCATCGAAACTGGGAAAGGAGGAGGACAAAGAAAA
This sequence comes from Pinus tabuliformis, assembly GCA_031772625.1. Lineage (NCBI taxonomy): Eukaryota > Viridiplantae > Streptophyta > Pinopsida > Pinales > Pinaceae > Pinus > Pinus tabuliformis. Next base: position 158,756,293 of record CM062809.1, on the reverse strand, counting down.
AAAAAAGGAGAAGTAAATTCCTCCTCTGAAATTAGAGGTGTCACATGATTCACAAGAGTTGGGGAAGTAGAAACGTCAAGGGGTTCAGGTATACCATGCAAAGAGACATGAAACAAATGTTGAAACTTTTGTTTAAAGAAATCCCAATCTACATATTCTTCAGGAAATTCATAACAAAGGTGAAGGAATCGATTAGAGAAATCCTCAACTAATTCATCAGGCTTCATTCTTAACTGATTAATTATTTCATAAACATTTTGGTAATCATACTTATCGAAGGCTTGATAAATATCCTTGAGGAAATGATGGAAATAATGGATGGAGGTGGGTGGTAAGGTATGGAACCATTTATTAACATGACCTTCAAGGGTGAGGAAGAAAAGCACACAATTAAACTCTTCATCGTTGATTTCGTAAGATTCACAAAGTTTTAGAAAATCAGAAATGTGCATAGTTATGGATATTCCATCCTCACCATCAAACTTTAACTGAGACAAGTGATAGATAGGCTCATCAAGGATTGAAAATTGATAAATGGATAAATTAGAGAAACACCTTGGGAGTAAGATTTGAGGATGATCCAATTGAGATAAGAGGTTCAAAACAGATTCGATGAGCACGACTTGTCATCTAGCCCTCCTTCTAGCACCAATTGTTGAGGGTGTTGGAAATCCGTCAACCGAAGGGTCTCCTCGATGTGAAATCCCAATTAGACCTCACACTATTTGGAGTAGGAGCCCCATCCGGAATATCAGCTTGTTTTCCATGTATTCTTATATATTTTCCTTGGCTCTAACTATCAGCAAGAGAGGAACGTGTGGTGCCTTCAAAAAGCAAGAAAGTGTGTTTGGTGAGTGTTCATTTGTAGTTGTTTCAAGTTCTTCTACTGTAGATGGAAAGACTAAGTGAGCCTATAGATAGAGGTAATAGTACCACCTAAGAAGATACACACGCAAACAAGAGGGATCCGTCTAACATCCAGCGGAATAGTCCACAAAATATGTGACGGTCATTACAACCAATCAATGAGAAAGATCTGTCTAGTATCCTATAGAATAGTCCACAAATATGGGACAACAAGAACAACCATTTCAACACATTCTCACTAAGTACTAGAATAGCTTAAATAGTTCAACTACTTTAGCATAGATGAAAGCAAACATGAAATACAAACATTCACAAAATAGTCTTACAAATATTCATAATCCATGCATCAAGAATATGTCGGTCATGAAGGCTTATGTTATTAAGTAAAAGTTCCAAGGCACATGTATACAATGAACATCACTAGCTCCAATAATGGAGCATTGGAGCCACTCCTTGCTCGTCAAAAGGACTAGTTTATCTCTTTAATTCCTTGCGGGAGGAGCCCAGGTGAAATTCATTTTCTCATACAATGAGGGTGTATATATAACCAAGAGGTGATGCTTCACCTTCCTTATGAACTCTTTTGACTACGCCCTCATTCTAGACTGTTTCATTGTGTAGTTGCACAATTCATGAATTTTTCAATTTAAGCATGATTTGCTTCTTGGCTTATGATTGACGTGTCCTTTCTAGGAGACTTCCACTTTACAATACATTTTGAATAGACCGAAGAGACTAATTACCTTTATAATCCACAATAGACCATATGATGTGTGATGACATATGCATAAAGGTACTTGGATGACAGGACACGAAAATGACATGAAACTGATGACATGGAATCTACATACATTGACAACAAACATGATGTGAAGTGCCAATCTTGCAATTCAACAGTTGGCTATAACATGATAATTCTACTAATTCAAGTTATAAACGAAACTCGTCTTCTTGAAAAAAAATGTAGCTAAAATGTGAGAAACTTTTGTGAGTGTGCTTCTGGATTGGACTTCCTCACAATATTGATGGAAATTTTTATGCTTGTCTTTGATAAAAAAATGAACTTGTTATAAGCATGTAGGAGAAAGTGACTTCAACACTTCCAGTCTAGGAAGGGAGCTACAAAAGCATCAGGTGACCAAGAAGTGACTATGGAATGACCGTTCGGTAGAAGGGTGAAGAAAGGGGGTCCAACCTTGGTAGATATGGTGAAGTCTCAACCTTGAAGTTGAGGCTCGGGTCGAGGCAGAAGGGGCCACAAACACTAGGAAGGAAAAGGAAAAGAAGTCGGTTCGTCTTCCAGTGGGACTGCATGGCAGAGGACCACATGAAAAAGGACTGACTGGAAGAGGACTGTGCAGAAGCGGACTACACGGTAGAGTGGTCGGAAAATGACCTAATATATTCTTTAGACCACGGTTCATGCATGTTTTTGTTTTTTATTTTTGAGGTTGAGGGAGTAAACACATAGGACAACATCAAAACCACTTTGGAAGCTGGGATCTAGCCCTGCCAGCTTCAGAGAGGGATCTCTCTGTAAAATTTAGCTTGGTTTAGTGTAAATTTTAGGCTAGTTATTACTGTATTGATTGTTTTTTATTTGGATTATTTGGTTGATTAAATTGCTATAATTTCATTGGGTTATGGAGTCTAACGTTTAAATGGATCTACATCAAACTTTAGAGGAGTTTCACAGGGCAAGCTAGGTTGCACTAGTTGGATCTTTCAGAATATTAAATGGATTATGGAACAACATAAATGTAAGATTTAGTAGAAACTAAGGAGAAATGAAGAATTCCTTAATTTGACTTCAATAGAAAACATGTAAATTACTAATAACCAGAATAGGGTTCTCTATGTAACATATCCTATTCATCACAGTTTAAGATTTTTAGAAATAACAGAGAAATAAAACAATGATAAAAAAACATAAACTGAAGAGAAACATCACCATTTTGTACACCACATGAATCCTATGAAAATGTCCCTATATTATTAATGCTTCCAGCAACTTTGAGAAATTACAATTTTCAAAGGAAAATTATATTCGACAATCAACCCTTAATACTTCAAACTGTGAAGTATTTATACAAATAATTACAAAATCGTTGTCTCAACTGACCGTATATTAATATAAAATTGTTGTCTTTGTCTTTTACTTGTTTTCTCCTGAGGAGTAGGAGTCTATAAATTTGAAGTAGAAAACAGTTGTTCTTTAGCTTCTTGCAATGTCTTCTCTACCCACTCTGACTAATTTGCATACTTTTCTATCTCAGGCCTTGAGGTATAGATATAGGGAGTAGTTTTTTTTCTACTCTTAGCTTGGAAATGATACCCCAAGGGTCATAAGACCATGTGAAACTCAAGCTGAATTTCATCTCCTTAAGAATTTTGTTTGCTTCTTCTCCTATTGTCCTAGTATTGCATATGAATGGGCCCACCTGTGTCTTTATGCGAAACTAGGACTTCTTCTTTGCCACCACGAAGTGAATATCATCTAAATTTAACATTTTTCTGATGTATTCCAAGGAAAAAATCCTCATGGGGAGGTATTTTGGGAGTTTATATGGTGCTAATTTGCATCCATAAACTCTAATTTCTGTATAGTTTTGGTATAAATACCAATCTCCAGTCTTGGCCTAATCTGTCAAATGCAAAACCCTTTTGATGTCTTCACTGATTCTGGGTTGTGTGGAACTATTTAGGATGTTCATAGCTGGGTGAACAAACTCCTCAATGAACTATTTGTATGAGAATTCTTGCTGCTCTTTCATGACTAATGAAGTCCAAAATATCACAGGTTGTTGGTTTCCCTCATCATCTAGCTTCTACATAGAAAAACTGAACCTATCTGCTTGATAATAAAGAAACATGTAGATTAAAATTGAAGTGTAATTAAACACTTGTCTATTGGAAATTTCAGAAACTGCTCATGGATGTTATCAGCCAAGAATTGACTGAAATTAAACAAAATGGATGGTTTGTTGTCTGTGGAAAAGATAGAAAGGAAGCCTAGAATGGGTTCATCTACCCACTGATCAAAATAATAACCCAAAATGTATGAAATTATGGTTATAATATGTTTAGCTTGATCAAGGAAAATTGAGGAAGGGTATTGTTGGCACGAAAGAATCATCAGGGAGAAAATACACTAGGCTCGGGCGCAGATGGGCAAAAATGGTCCGGTGTAGTATAGGAAAATGCCGGCATTTTCACCTTACCCAAAGGGTAAGGATTCTCACGCAAAGGGTAAGGAGTCTCACTCCAGGCATGCCGCGACTGAAAGTGAGAAAGGTTCAGCATGGGATCAAGGGAGCACCATCTGGGGCATCATCGAATAACAAATATGTATTCATTACACATGAAACAGAGATAGTAGCATAACAGCGATTACACAAGAACTACTAAATACATGCATTTGATGGGACATTTAAAATTTTTAGAAACTCATCACACCAAGGGATCCATACATATCATGATTTGTAACCAATCTAGCCTTCTTTCTATTAACTCAATAATAAAACAGCACAACATAACTTCGGCATTCGCCACAAGAAACTACAAGGAATACCCAGATTAGATACATGGGTTCGATCTCAGCCTCAAGGGCCTAGTTTGCCTGGACTCCTATGTTCTGTTATCCATCTGTCGCAACCAGATATCTACCTGCTAGCTCCAACAGCCTTGCCAACTATCCCATTAACCAGCCAACCTCTCTTCTTTTCTGGCCCTCTCCTTTATATTCCTTGCTGCCACATAAACTGACAGTTCCTGCTCGACTTCTCTTTCACCTTCCCGCCCACTCAACTACCTTTGTCTTCCATTTCCACCTTACCACAACTCTTGCTCAACTACCTATTCCTGCCTTGCTATCTAGTTGACTCTTCCGCAAGCTAACCATCATTGCCACCCACTTCCTTCTCGTCCTTCTGTCAGCCAAAATTGGTCAAAACCATTTCAAAATTAAACGAAGGCCCCAATAGGCCCCGACCACAATCCTTTGACTCGTCCCAAATTCAATTAATTTTGACCTAGTTCATTTCTACTGGTATTTCCATTGGCTCTATGGGTGGTGGTTGTACGGTCAACTGCGCTGGTTCTACTGACGGCTAGTCTGGTGCTTCTTTTGCCTCGACCATTTCTCGCAAAGTGGTATCTGTCTCTACTACACTCTCCTACCTCTGAGGGTCCCCCGTTCCAAATGAAGGCTCCAACTCTGAAACAGTGGCCGTGGTCTGTTGTCTAAAATCTCTGTATCTTTGAATGGCAGTGTCCCATTGGGTGAGGATTACGTCAACATGTTAAGTGAATTCCTCGACCGAATTCTATGTTAGCTCTATGGACCGCTAGTTTTGCAGGTCGCCCCATTGTTGTCCACTCGAGTCACACACCTCATTCAGAGTCAAGACCTGCATCCGAATCGGTGGCTGCAGAACTCTGATTACCTTCTTCATCTTTGCAGAATCCTCCTCAATGTGATCAACTTGGGCCTGAATGGCGTCAATTTGATCATTGATCTGTTGCAGTTGGGAGGGGTCTGTACAGTCCTTTGTGCTGGAAAATAAGGTCTAGACTCTATATTTTCTCTCTCATCGAATAGACCGAGTGGTTCTGTTAGCGTTTGAAATTTCACCTCAAGCTGAAAAGGCAAATCTCAAAGCTACATCAAACCATTCAGCCTCGTAGCTAGCCCTACGGGGCAGGAGAAGGCTCTCTCCGGTCAATCTCGGTAAATTTTCAATGGGAAGAGATGACCAATCAAGGTAACATAGATATTAGGCTAGTAAACTGATTTGAAGTTTGATTTGGGGGTTTTTGGGGTTTTTGGTGGCAAATTGAGGAGCTGCAATTTAGGGCGCGGGGATTGGACATAGTTTTTGCAGGGGGGTCTTTGGGGCAAGGTAGGAAGCTGTATTGATGTTTTTAGCTGAAAGGGATGATTAGGAAGAAAGAAAAGAAGGCAAAAGAGAGCAAACAATGGATTTTAATTCTCTTTAGACAGCAGAAAACATAGAAATTAAACAAATTTGAAAGTAGAGCATGGCACACATGAATTCTGACTTTATCACTTCATTTGTTTAATATGCAGCAGTATAGAAAGGAAATGAATCACATAACAAAGCTTACAATAACATGAAGAAACACACCATCAACACCTGAGTCCACATGAATCCCAAAGATGACTGCAAAACCCTGGTCTTCCTTAGCCAAAATTGCAGAGATACAGTGAAAATATACAATGATAGCTTATCCCTCAAGAGTCCAACCATGAAAATGAGCATGAAAGTACATAATATAGATGATCTAACCTCTTCCCCACCTCTAGGGGTCGAGCTCACTATCCTAGGAGCTGTTTGAACAACTTCTAAACTAAGCACTACAAAATAGGCAGTCAAAACAACTTGCCCCTAAAAAGTTGGAAACCAGTTCATACAGTCAATTTTACGCTTTTACATGAGAGAAACTTCTAGAAGAGTAAAACAAGAGTAAAAGTACCCAAAAAGTGCCACAAGTACATTCAAAAGGACCACCATCGACCTCAGCAAGTCAAACTGGAGCTAAACTGCAAATTCTGGGCTGAACTGGTCAAATCTGGCAAAGTTCCCTCAACAGGTCGCGCACATCCAGCTCAACGGGTCGCGCATTTTGGAGCCCTGTTTGGAGGCCTTCCCGGTGTCAGAATGAGGTGCAGGATAGCTCGTTGGAAAGAACTATGAGTCTAATTTCCAACCCAATCAGAATTTTTGGATTTGGAGGTCATTTGCCTAGTCACAAGTCAATTATCCAAAGACTACTTCTGCAGCTCAAAAAAGGGGCAGAAAGTCAAAATTTGACTGTATTTTGACCTTTTGGAGGCCCAAAACTCCATGAAAACTCAAGGTAATGCATGGGAATATGTAAATTTGCATGAAAAATCCATAAATGCTGAGTTTCCACAAAACGGAGCTACGATGACAAAGGGTCTCACCGGGGGTGAGACCCGTTGAGAAGCCAAAACCTGTAAATTGCCCAAAAATGCCAAAAATGAGCCAAAACTTCCAAATTTTTTTGAACTTGGTGTTGTGAAGAGGCTAGTGGGTGTCATGATGAGTGAGAGAAGCCTTGGCCAAGATGCGGAGTGGGTTGGCCTTCTTCTTCCTCTTAAGAGCCTCGGTCAACCTTCTTTGGAACATTTTCATCTTTGCTTTACAAACGTGCATCCTCGCCCAATAGTGGTTTTTCATGTTCCTTAGCAGCCTTTTGTCTTGGTTGGCCTTAGCCAACAGCCTCTCCAAGTGGTCATTCTCCTGAATAAGCAAAGACTCCCGGTCAACCGGCAATGGATCACCGGGCCTCCTACGGTTTAGGACTCGATCACTACGAATCCTCCAAATCTCATCAAGTGCCTTCTCCTCCTCCAGCTATGTGTTCCGCTGCTCTAGATATGTGATGGTCCATTGGGCACCCTCAAGTCTCCGCTGCAAAATATCATTCTCGGCCCTGAGCTGCTGAATGATCTCCTTTGCCTCTTGGCTAGGAGAACTGACCTCAAGATCGATCACTGGATCCTCATGAACCATGGGCTCTTTGCCCCTCTGAAATATCTGTGCTGGTGAAGAAAACGAGGCCCCTTCCACCTGTTGTGGAGATAACACTCACTGCTCTGAAGATGAAGGCGAGACCCCTTCCACCTGCTGTGGAGATAGTACTCGCCTAGCTGCTGCAAATAAGGCCCTTGGGCCTTTCTGATAGGTGACCATAGGAGTGGAGCTGACATGTCGGGTGATGGGAGCATCAGGCTGCTGAGATGGTCCCCCCTCCTCATGAATGGCCTCCTGATGTGGCTGAGGTGGCACTGTGAAAAACTCACGGGAGATGAACTCCTCCCATGAGATGCCCTGCTGTGTCAACTGATGCAAAACTATGAGCTGAATCAAACCATAGTGACAAAGGCTCCTGTACTGCTGGGCCGGGGTCTTCCTCTGCAACATGGGTACCATCCTCTGAATGTTCTGAAACAGGAAAATCGGAGGTTCATCATCCTCACCCGGGTGAAATGCATCAACAGGCGAATGTGATATGAATACACCTGTGAAAATCTGCCCCTCACATGTGAAGTAATGCATGATGAGTCTCATGAGGGGGCATACTCACTCCGAAGAAATCTGAATGGGAAAACACCTACCAACAGTTTCACAAATGATGGCCGGACATAAGGCTCAAAGTGAACAAAATCAAGTAGTCTGCGCTTAGACCACACCTCACCCACATTCGGTATACCTGTAGCCTCTGAGATCACCTCGGGTGTCAATATGAAATTCACCCCTGCAAGAGTGACATGTCCATCATGGAGGTGTAAGACAAACAAGCGGGCCAACTCTCTATGATGCTGAATCTGAGAGAGCCTCTCACAAAACTGATAGCATGACATGTACTGGAAACAACTCAGTGCCAAAGGACAAGCCTGTAACTCTGCCAATGAAGTAGGCTCCTCCCTCTTATGGTGACCTCCCTTACCCCCTCTACGAGGCCTCCTCTGTTCCTCAATCTCTGTAGATGATGAATGGTCATCACCTTGCTCATAAGTCTCGGTATCTGACATGGTTTTGGAGCAAGGTGGGCAAACTGAAGGACAAATTGAACTGCTGCCTCTGCCTGCAAAAGTACTGAACTCTATGTTGTTTCAAGGGGAAAAACATGAGGGGAATGTTAGGGGAGGGAACTTCTTAACAAGGAATGGGAATATATGATAATAACAGGGAATTTTCAAGGGAAACTTTACAAATTTTCATGCATATAGGAACAATTTTAACATTGGGAAATCATTTGCAAAGAACATCTCATATGGGACAAAACATGTATGATAATGAACATGTAAGGGGATACATATATCAATAGGGGCATAGGGACACCATACACCAAATTTGCTTGTAGGAGTTCATGTGTGTCATAAGGCAAATTTTGCTCTTTTTTCTGTTCTTAAGGAGTACATGCACATTAAGGAGTACATACACATTATTTTCACATCAAGGGAAAGTGTTTCATGTACAAGGGGATGTCAAGGGTATATAGGGGTTATGTACATGCCTTTAGATATACAGCACATTAAATTCACATGACTCTCTTCTTTCTTTACAAATGTATCTTTTCTTTTTGTTTTTATTTTTGCATGTGTATGGTAGAGGGAATTAGGGTTTTGAGTGCTTGTGAGAGGGGTAGGGTTTATAGCTTAGGGATGGGGGAAAAAAATCAACATTTTATGTACAAATTAAATGGGACAGAGATGCAAGCATGACTATGAATGAAAGAGGGAAGAAGGAAGGATCAAAATGGGACAAAAACACTTGAAACAGTCACAAAACCCTAGCATTTTACAAACATTAGCAACAGCCACATTAATCCATTCATTTGCAAATTTAAAAGATAAAACCATAGCATACATCATTATTTTCATCACCCATACCAACAACCATGGATTAGGAGCCTACCTCGACCGATCAAGCAAGTTTGAAGAGGAATGGAGGAATTTGTTTGAAGTTTTGGAAGCTGGCAGCTGAACGGGTCGCGCACAGTCCTGGACGGGTCGCGCACAGCCCAACGGGTCGCGCCCGTTATGTTTTTGCACTGCCGGAGACTGCTGGACGGGTCGCGCACCGCCCAACAGGTCGCGCACGAGCCTGGACGGGTCGCGCACCTGCAAACTGCCCGAAACGCTTGTAATTTCGCCTCCTTCGCCTTTCACTCTCTCACAATCTCTCTTGGAAGCTCGAAATGCACAATGAGAGTGAAAGGAGGGAGAATTACCTTTTATAATCTCACTTTTGAAAAAATTTCATTCAAAAAACCACTTTATAAAGTCTATTTTGTCACTTTTTAAAACACTGATTTTCTTGGTTTCCTTTATCCTGAAGTTGACTTTTGAGTGCTTTCACCTGATTCTTTTTGCAGGGAGATCATCTGAAGGACTGTGGCAAGGGGACCAGGGTTGTTGCTGCCTTTTTGAAGATTTCTTGGAAATTTATTCTTTTTACAAAAATTATCATGACCTTGGCTTTAAAAACAGGGTTTTTAAATCCAAGGTTAAAAATGAACTATACATGATGAAAATTTCAAAGGAACATGTTTACCATCCTTCCTCTGGCTTGCTGGTCACTCAAGGACTTTCAGAGACATGACCTTGCTAAGACAACTGACCAAAACCCTAGACCTGGAATTTTGACATTAAGACCAAACAAGAGCAGCTTGACAAACTCAATGACCTGATATGACCTGATCCAGCAAAGCCAAAAGGGATATGAATAGACCAGCTCCTCCATCAGGGTTATGGCATGCCTAACGGGATGCAAATTTTGACACTGATGAGACACCTACTAATGCAAATGCAAAGAGCTTTGATCACTGATGGAGGGCTTTCAAGACCGACACTAACATTGGCTCCAATGGGGATGGTAGCTCCTTGGAGGTACCAAGAACCTCAGACCTCTGGGAGAGCAGATCAGTGCCTTTATCATTGGGCAATGGAGTCAACTTATTCACATGTGACCAACTTGAAAACAACTTTATTTAACTTAGACAATTGACTGAAACCAAGATATACAATTGACTGAAACTCAACTCTCTTGACACTAACTCACTAACTCTATACAGAAAATGAACTGACATGAAACAACTTGTAAAACTCACACCAACTAATCACCATTTTCAGAATTATAGCCTTCACCGCGGGCCCCAAACTGAAGATGGAAATCAGCTTCACACTTGCTGCAGAAAGAAATGACATGGTATTTACAATGAGAGTGATTAGAGCAGAAAATGCTCAAGCATGATACCTTTTGAGCAGCCGGCCATTCACCGACCCTCCAAGACATTCATCTCCGTTCATTTCTTTGAGAAGGAAAGCATTTGGACCACGGTATGCTGCAATTTTGTAAGGACCCTTCCATAAGTTGTCGAACTTTCCATGCATGCTCCCTTTATCCTCATTGCGGGCATCCCACCGTAACACAACATCATCAATCTGAAACTCATCTGCCTTGGCCTTTTTGTCATAGATTCTCTTTATGCGCTCCTGCAACTTAAGGGAATTCTGGTGAACTTCTTCTCGTGTCTGCTGCAAATGAATCATTTGACTGATCCGTCGTTGCATAGGATCCTCTTCACCACTAGCTTCTTGAAACAACTTGGCTACCGGACACTAAGTGAAGTAGGAAACACTGCATCTACTCCGTAAACAATTTCAAAAGGTGACATACCAATTGACTTCTTTTGACTTACCCGATCAGCCCATAGTGCATTTATCAACTTCTTATGCCAGCTCTTCTTGTTTATTTCCAGCAATTTCTTGATAATATTCACAAGGGATTTGTTTGAAGATTCGGCCAGCCCATTACCTTGCGGATGATAAGCGGTTGAATGCCCCAAACTGATGTTATATTTAAAGCAAAAATCAACCAACTTCTTTGATTTGAATGCAGCTGCATTGTCAGTAATCAACTTTTGTGGACAGCCAAAACGTGACAAGATATTATTTTCAAGAAAGGAAATAATTACCAAATCTGTGGCCTGCCGGGTGGGAATGGCTTCAATCCATTTTGTGAAGTAATCTGTAGCTGTCAAGATCCATCGATGCTGCCCGGAAGATGCTGGGTGGATCTCGCCAATAAAATCCAAGCCCCATTGCTGAAATGGCGCACTGATTTCCACCGGTTTGAGAGGCAAGGGCTGTAATTTCTGTTTTCCTTGAAAAATTTGACATTCATGACAGCTCTTTACCGCTTTATATACATCTAAAATAAAGAAGGCCAATAGAAACCAGCTCTCAAGATCTTATTAGCCGTGGTCTTCCAAAATAAGTGACCCCCACAGTCACCCTTATGGAAATCATTTACTGTTGTTTTAGCTTCCTCTTCGACCAAACAGTTCAGCAAGATGCCACCGGGATCCTTCCAATAAAGTGCAGATTTGATGATGCAAAATTTGGCAGCCTTAAGCTTCAATGTTCTAGCTTTGTTTCTAGGCATGCCAGGAGGTGCAGATAAGTTTTGAAGCACATAAACTATATCAGCATACCAAGGAGAAGACACAAAGATATCGGACACCTGTAGAACTGAATTTTCTTCATCTTCATCGGACAAGGCAGCAATCAAATTTATATCAAGGACATGAAGGTTTGCTTCAGCCATCAACTTAGCTAACCTTGGCCTTTAATCAACTTGGTAGGCTTAATTTCAACATCATATTCTAAGAGTGCAGCAATCCACTTACCCCTTCTTCCTTCCGGTTCCGTTTGCACTAGAACATCCTTCACAGCTGCATTAGGAACATATGCTAGAACATGAGAATTCAATATGTAAACTCGAAAATCTTTCAATGCTTTGATCAGGGCCAATGCTTGCTTCTCAATGATATTATAATTCAGCGCTCCGTCTCTTATGATGCGGCTGAAAAAAGCTATGGGCCTCTCAACTCCATCTCTCTTTTGCATCAACACAGCTGCCAATGTATGCTCAGAGGCGAATGAAAACAAAATAAAATCCTGTGTATAATCCGGGCTAATCAATGTTGGAGCTGAAGATAAGATTACCTTTATCAAATTAAACGATTTCACCGCCCCTTCGGTCCATTTGAGCTCGCTGTCCTTCTTCAGCATATTTGTTATCTCTCTAAGATGTTCAGCAAGATTGGGAATGAAACGACGCAGAAAATTCAACTTACCATTGAAGGACTGAATTTCTTTCTTGCTACGGGGCTGCTCCACTTGCTGAATTGCTTTTACTCGTGCAGGGTCTATACGAATGCCATCTTTAGAAATGATATGGCCCAGCAGCTTGCCTTCACTCATAGCAAAAAGACTCTTCTTCGGATTCAATGAGATGCCATATTTTCTGCATTTTTCAAACACCTTAGTCAAATGAAACAAATGCTCTTCATCTGATTTCGAAAACACGGTCAAATCATCAAGATAAACTACTAAAAAGACATCCTTCTCATTTGCAAAGGCCATGTCCATTGCCCGCTGAAATGTGGCACCCGCATTCTTCAATCCAAACGGCATCTTGGCATAATGAAATGTACCCCATGGAGTAGTAAATGCTGTCTTGTCACGGTCATCTTCGTGCACTAAAATCTGATTATATCCGGAGTAACCATCAAGCAATGACATTCTAGATGCCCCCACAACCCGCTGCAATATGTGATCCATCTTGGGCAGCGGATAATTGTCCTTTAATGACACTTTGTTCAGATTTCTAAAGTCTATACACAAGCGAATCTCACCGGTTTTCTTCCTCACGGGCACCAAGTTTGAGATCCAATCGGAAAACCGGATTGGCACTATGATTCCGGACTTATACAACCTGTTGACTTCCTTCTCAATCAATGGCAGCAATTTAGGATTAATTCTTCTCAACTTTTGCCGGAAAGGCTTTTGATTTGGCTTTATGGGAATGGTATGCTGAATAATGCTTGTGTCATAAGTTTTCAAATCTGAATAATCCCATGCAAAAACATTAGAATACAGAGACAATAATCTGATATACTCTTGCTTTACCTTAGGCGGCAACGCTTTTGAAAGCTTCACCATCTTTGGATTTGCAGCTGTCCCAAGGTTCACATCTTCAACTCCTTCGTCCGTTGGCCTCAAAGTTGGCTTGCGGGCCACATCATCCTGATCAAACAATTCCTCTAAAGGAATCAATCCTTTTGGAATGTGATTGTCTTTGAGCTGCAATACATCCATCTGATTCACTCCTTCAGCTTCCGTATCTATTGAGATGTCTTCAAACTTACCCTTAACTTGCAGAAAATCTTCAATTTCTTCGTCATCTTGGAACACTTGCCAACACCTTTGGTTATCTGGAACTGTAGGACGATGCTTCACATATATCTCAAACTTATTGCTGGAATTCATGGGTATTTTCAGATTACTTGCTGCCTTAGCCAATGCATCCGCAACACCATTTTGAATCCGGGGCACACATGTCAAGGTATGTTCAGAAAATCTTTTCAGGATATCTAAAACAACATTTCTATAAGCTCTCATGCGAGGATGTTTGGCCTGAAATTCACCTTTCACTTGCTTGATAACTAGTTCGGAGTCGCCATATACTGCTATTTTCTTTGCCTTTAATTTCAGAAGGATTTTCAAACCAGCAATAAGAGCTTCATATTCCGCCTCATTATTTGTAAGAACATACCCGTACCTTGCTTGGAACTTGATCTTGGGCTGAGAATGGGCTTCGATCCATACACCTATACCAGCACCATCGCTGCCCACTGCACCATCAAAATCCATTGTCCAAAGACCCTCTTCATCATCTTCTAGGTGCTGAAAGTCTGATTTTGTTTCATGTTCTGTTTGCTGCCCATTTATTTCTGCAATTGGCCTTATGACAGCAGACCTTTCTTCCCTTTCCTTTCTCAAAACATCCCTGAAATTTTCTGAAATGTCTGGTATATCTTCTACTTGAACTAACTGACTATCTACCTCATTGAAATTTTCCGCAAACAAAACAAAAGATTCTAAATCTGTTTGTACATAATTTACAGGATGATTCACGGGCTTTTCCTTACTAGTGATCATGTATTTCATCTTTTGTTCCCGATATAACTTCCTCATTTGACCGAAAACTGGAATTGAAGCATATGAAAAATCAAGCTGAATCGTACCTTTGAGTTTGGCTCCCCATGACCTCGACAACAACATGCCAAATCGTGGAGGAATGTCCGCCACCACCACATCCATTAAAACATTCTTTGCTGGAATTTGATCTAGACTCACCACTAAATCTTTGATCAAACCAATGCATCTTACCCGGCTGGAATCAAACGAATACAAATCATGGTACTTCCTTGTGATGTCAAGCCCCAGCTTCTCCATGATTGTTTTCGGCATCAAATTATGTGAAGCTCCCGAGTCAAACATAGCATTGTGCAGCACAAACTCATGCAATCGCAAACTAATATAAAATGGAGGAATGTCACTCTCGGGAGACTCACCATTCAAAGCTGGCCCAAAGATTAACTCCGGCTGATCATCTTGTACATTCACCATGTCTAGCATTGGGTCAAAATTCAGCAATTTGGAAATTTGGCCTCGGTAAGTAGCGTTCTTCATAACCTCCGTTAAAGGAATAGGTATCTTCACCTTTGCAATTTCATTCTCCAAACTGAAAACTGGAAACTTCTCACCTTCCTTTGCCGGATTATCTCTCTTCTCAGCTTTATCCTTTGGTGCATTTGATGGCTGGTCCACTTTAGCTGCTGATGATGATGGAATTGTTGAGGGACCAACTATGTCTTTACCTTTTGAAGAAACTGAATCATTTTTTGCTGCAATGTCTTTCTTTTTCTGCACAGGATTTATAGGAATAGTCCGACCTCTCAATTGCCTTTGCTGTCCTTGCTGAGCTGATAATGCATTCAAGTACCCTCTTTGATATTCTTCAGATTCTTCTTCAAGTATCATATCATTTGACAAAATATAATGCTCATCTTGTGGAAAGACGGAATTACTCACCAACTCATCTTCTTCCGTGATATATGTAGGCATATCATCAGGGGTAAAGAAATGATTTTCCTCGCCAACATTATCACCCTCATCTTCAGATTCTTGACTAACAAAATTCTGCTGAAAAGGCGGTTTCATTTGCTGCTGAACTGCTGTGTCTTGTGCCTTTGTTTCACGCTGCTTGATCCTATATTGTTGCTGCTGACCTCTGAAATTTGGGTTACGAATCTGAGGTTCCGGCTTGTCAATTGTGACCCTTTCAAGTAACCTCTTCACCTGTTCAACTGACTGAAGAACCTGATTTGATGTGGATGCTTCCTCCTTGATTGTAACTCGCTTTTCTGCCTTCATCCTTGCTCTTTTGTCATTCAAATTTGCCTCAACGCTGACAGCAATTTTCTGCATATCCTCCAAGGTAGGGGATCTCGGTCTCTCAGTGAATAAGCCATCTCCGGATCAAAACCATCCGGGAATTTGAGAAGTGCTGATTTTCTAGATGGCCTCAAATCATCGGGAATAGCATTATAAACTGAATTGAATCTGATTATATAATCTTGAACTGACTCACCCGGATTACGCTTGAGGTTGTTGTATTCGGCATTGATTTGAAGCGGATCCTTTCTGATTTCCCACCGATCTAAGAATTGATTCTGAAGTGCTTCCAAGGTAGTGATGCTGTTAGCTGCCAACCCTCTGAACCATTTTCTTACTTCTCCGGCAAATGTTTGCACGAACAACCGCATGGTAACATCTTCTTCATCTAACTCATATAGATCAAAGAAAGTGGACATTTTATCGATATGTTGCTGAGCTGTAATACTTTGTGGAGTGCCATCAAACATGGGGATTTTACTTTGGTAATCAGCAGGCATATCATGAAGATTAGCAGGCAATGCAAGTGGGGCAAACCGGGCTGCCATTTTTCTAGGTAAGGTAGGTCTTGGAGTAGCAGGCGGGGTAGGTGTAGCGGTATGAGGAGTAAGAGGAGGAGAAGCAGTATGTGAAGCTGAAGGCGAAACAACTGTAGATGGAGGATGAGTAACTATGGGAGAGATAACAATGAAAGGAGGATTTGTCTGTTCATGCGCCGTGATAGAAGATCCAATATGACCAGAGATATTTTCAAGGAAATCAGCAAGAGTAGTAGCTTGTACACGTGTCTGGAGATTTCTCAAAATGAAGTTTTCAACTAATTTATTATGCCTCTCAAATTCAATAGCAGCTGCAAAATCAGGATTAGGAACTAGAGTTGCAAGTGCACTTTCAGATTTAGTTTTAAACAGAGACAACTCAAAGCTTTCGTCAAAATCTAAATCTTCAAGATACTCAAAAATAGCTGGGCATGAATGAGATCTGAAAATGGGTTTAGGAGCTGTAGCCAGCTTGTTTTCTCAGAATAACTAGGAAAGAAAAAGCGTTTCAGCCTGTGAAAACTCTCAACCTATCATCCACGGCTCAGAGTTAACAAATACATGGGGATAAGATGTCAAAGCAGCGCTATATTCACAAGCTCACGGAGATTGACTGAAGCAGCGTTTATCTACTTGCGCTGATGTAAAACAAGAGCGTTTTCGAAGGCTACCTGGCGTAACTTCAGGCTCCGTCTAAGACTTATGAAATAACACGTCAATGAAAAAGAATTTTTGTTCTCCTCCCCAGTATGGTCGCCAGTATGTTAGCGTTTGAAATTTCACCTCAGGCTGAAAAGGCAAATCTCAAAGCTACATCAAACCATTCAGCCTCGTAGCTAGCCCTACGGGGCAGGAGAAGGCTCTCTCCGGTCAATCTCGGTAAATTTTCAATGGGAAGAGATGACCAATCAAGGTAACACTGATATTAGGCTAGTAAACTGATTTGAAGGTTGATTTGGGGGTTTTTGGGGTTTTTGGTGGCAAATTGAGGAGCTGCAATTTAGGGTGCGGGGATTGGACACAGTTTCTGCAGGGGGGTCTTTGGGGCAAGGTAGGAAGCTGTATTGATGTCTTTAGCTGAAAGGGATGATTAGGAAGAAAGAAAAGAAGGCTAAAGAGAGCAAACAATGGATTTGAATTCTCTTTAGACAGCAGAAAACATAGAAATTAAACAAATTTGAAAGTAGAGCATGGCAAGCATGAATTCTGAACTTTATCACTTCATTTGTTTAATATGCAGCAGTATAGAAAGGAAATGAATCACATAACAAAGCTTACAATAACATGAAGAAACACACCATCAACACCTGAGTCCACATGAATCCCAAAGATGACTGCAAAACCCTGGTCTTCCTTAGCCAAAAATTGCAGAGATACAAGCAAAATATACAATGATAGTTCCTCCCTCAAGAGTCCAACCATGAAAATGAGCATGAAAGTACATAATATAGATGATCTAACCTCTTCCCCACCTCTAGGGGTCGAGCTCACTATCCTAGGAGCTGTTTGAACAACTTCTAAACTAAGCACTACAAAATAGGCAGTCAAAACAACTTGCCTCTAAAAACTTGGAAACCAGTTCATACAGTCAATTTTACCCTTTTACATGAGAGAAACTTCTAGAAGAGTAAAACAAGAGTAAAAGTACCCAAAAAGTGCCACAAGTACAGTCAAAAGGACCACCATCGACCTCAGCAAGTCAAACTGGAGCTAAACTGCAAATTCTGGGCTGAACTGGTCAAATCTGGCAAAGTTCCCTCAACGGGTCGCGCACATCCAGCTCAACGGGTCGCGCACTTTGGAGCCCTGTTTGGAGGCCTTCCCGGTGTCAGAATGAGGTGCAGGATAGCTCGTTGGAAAGGTCTCTGAGTCTAATTTCCAACCCAACTAGAATTTTTGGATTTGGAGGTCATTTTCCTCAGTCAAAAGTCAATTCTCCAAAGACTACTTCTGCAGCTCAAAAAAGGGGCAGAAAGTCAAAATTTGACTGTATTTTGACCTTTTGGAGGCCCAAAACTCCATGAAAACTCAAGGTAATGCATGGGCATATGTAAATTTGCATGAAAAATCCATCAATGCTGAGTTTCCGCAAAACGGAGCTACGATGACAAAGGGTCTCACCGGGGGTGAGACCCGTTGAGAAGCCAAAACCTGTAAATTGCCCAAAAATGCCAAAAATGAGCCAAAACTTCCAAAAAATTTTGTACTTGGTGCTGTGAAGAGGCTAGTGGGTGTCATGATGAGTGAGAGAAGCCTCGGCCAAGATGCGGAGTGGGTTGGCCTTCTTCTTCCTCTTAAGAGCCTCGGTCAACCTTCTTTGGAACATTTTCATCTTTGCTTTACAAACGTGCATCCTAGCCCAATAGTGGTTTTTCATGTTCCTTAGCAGCCTTTTGTCTTGGTTGGCCTTAGCCAACAGCCTCTCCAAGTGGGCATTCTCCTGAATAAGCAAAGACTCCCGGTCAACAGGCAATGGATCACCGGGCCTCCTACGGTTTAGGACTCGATCACTACGAATCCTCCAAATCTCATCAAGTGCCTTCTCCTCCTCCAGCTGTGTGTTCCGCTGCTCTAGATATGTGATGGTCCATTGGGCACCCTCAAGTCTCCGCTGCAAATATCATTCTCTCGGCCCTGAGCTGCTGAATGATCTCCTTTGCCTCTTGGCTAGGAGAACTGACCTCAAGATCGATCACTGGATCCTCATGAACCATGGGCTCTTTGCCCCTCTGCAATACCTGTGCTGGTGAAGAAAACGAGGCCCCTTCCACCTGTTGTGGAGATAACACTCGCTGCTCTGAAGATGAAGGCGAGACCCCTTCCACCTGCTGTGGAGATAGTACTCGCCTAGCTGCTGCAAATAAGGCCCTTGGGCCTTTCTGATAGGTGACCATAGGAGTGGAGCTGACATGTCGGGTGATGGGAGCATCAGGCTGCTGAGATGGTCCCCCCTCCTCATGAATGGCCTCCTGATGTGGCTGAGGTGGCACTGTGAAAAACTCACGGGAGATGAACTCCTCCCATGAGATGCCCTGCTGTGTCAACTGATGCAAAACTATGAGCTGAATCAAACCATAGTGACAAAGGCTCCTGTACTGCTGGGCCGAGGTCTTCCTCTGCAACATGGGTACCATCCTCTGAATGTTCTGAAACAGGAAAATCGGGAGGTTCATCATCCTCACCCGGGTGAAATGCATCAACAGGCGAATGTGATATGAATACACCTGTGAAAATCTGCCCTCACATGTGAAGTAATGCATGATGAGTCTCATGAGGGGGCATACTCACTCCGAAGAAATCTGAATGGGAAAACACCTGCCAACAGTTTCACAAATGATGGCCGGACATAAGGCTCAAAGTGAACAAAATCAAGTAGTCTGCGCTTAGACCACACCTCACCCACATTCGGTATACCTGTAGCCTCTGAGATCACCTCGGGTGTCAATATGAAATTTACCCCTGCAAGAGTGACATGTCCATCATGGAGGTGTAAGACAAACAAGCGGGCCAACTCTCTATGATGTTGAATCTGAGAGAGCCTCTCACAAAACTGATAGCATGACATGTACTGGAAACAACTCAGTGCCAAAGGACAAGCCTGTAACTCTGCCAATGAAGTAGGCTCCTCCCTCTTATGGTGACCTCCCTTACCCCCTCTACGAGGCCTCCTCTGTTCCTCAATCTCTGTAGATGATGAATGGTCATCACCTTGCTCATAAGTCTCGGTATCTGACATGGTTTTGGAGCAAGGTGGGAAAACTGAAGGACAAATTGAACTGCTGCCTCTGCCTGCAAAAGTACTGAACTCTATGCTGTTTCAAGGGGAAAAACATGAGGGGAATGTTAGGGGAGGGAACTTCTTAACAAGGAATGGGAATATATGATAATAACAGGGAATTTTCAAGGGAAACTTTACAAATTGTCATGCATATAGGAACAATTTTAACATTGGGAAATCATTTGCAAAGAACATCTCATATGGGACAAAACATGTATGATAATGAACATGTAAGGGGATACATATATCAATAGGGGCATAGGGACACCATACACCAAATTTGCTTGTAGGAGTTCATGTGTGTCATAAGGCAAATTTTGCTCTTTTTGTTCTTTAAGGAGTACATGCACATTAAGGAGTACATACACATTATTTTCACATCAAGGGAAAGTGTTCATGTACAAGGGGATGTCAAGGGTATATAGGGGTTATGTACATGCCTTTAGATATACAGCACATTAAATTCACATGACTCTCTTCTTTCTTTACAAATGTATCTTTTCTTTTTGTTTTATTTTTTGCATGTGTATGGTAGAGGGAATTAGGGTTTTGAGTGCTTGTGAGAGGGGTAGGGTTTATAGCTTAGGGATGGGGAAAAAATCAACATTTTATGTACAAATCAAATGGGACAGAGATGCAAGCATGACTATGAATGAAAGAGGGGAAGAAGGAAGGGATCAAATGGGACAAAAACACTTGAAACAGTCACAAAACCCTAGCATTTTACAAACATTAGCAAACAGCCATATTAATCCATTCATTTGCAAATTTAAAAGATAAAACCATAGCATACATCCTCATTTTCATCACCCATACCAACAACCATGGATTAGGAGCCTACCTCGACCGATCAAGCAAGTTTGAAGAGGAATGAAGGAATCTGTTTGAAGTTTGGTAGCAGGCAGATGAACGGGTCGCGCACAGCCCTGGACGGGTCGCGCACAGCCCAACGGGTCGCGCCCGTTATGTTTTTGCACTGCCGGAGACTGCTGGACGGGTCGCGCACCGCCCAACAGGTCGCGCACGAGCCTGGACGGGTCGCGCACCTGCAAACTGCCCGAAACGCTTGTAATTTCGCCTCCTTCGCCTTTCACTCTCTCACAATCTCTCTTGGAAGCTCGAAATGCACAATGAGAGTGAAAGGAGGGAGAATTACCTTTTATAATCTCACTTTGAAAAAATTTCATCCAAAAACCCACTTTATAAAGTCTATTTTGTCACTTTTTAAAAACACTGATTTTCTTGGTTTCCTTTATCCTGAAGTTGACTTTTTGAGTGCTTTGACCTGATTCTTTTTGCAGGGAGATCATCTGAAGGACTGTAGCAAGGGGACCAGGGTTGTTGCTGCCTTTTTGAAAACATTTTGGAAATTTATTCTTTTTACAAAAATTATCATGACCTTGGCTTTAAAAACAGGGTTTTTAAATCCAAGGTTAAAAATGAACTGTACATGATGAAAATTTCAAAGGAACATGTTTACCATCCTTCCTCTGGCTTGCTGGTCACTCAAGGACTTTCAGAGACATGACCTTGCTAAGACAACTGACCAAAACCCTAGACCTGGAATTTTGACATTAAGACCAAACAAGAGCAGCTTGACAAACTCAATGACCTGATATGACCTGATCCAGCAAAGCCAAAAGGGATATGAATAGACCAGCTCCTCCATCAGGGTTATGGCATGCCTAACGGGATGCAAATTTTGACACTGATGAGACACCTACTAATGCAAATGCAAAGAGTTTTGATCACTGATGGAGGGCTTTCAAGACCGACACTAACATTGGCTCCAATGGGGATGGTAGCTCCTTGGAGGTACCAAGAACCTCAGACCTCTGGGAGAGCAGATCAGTGCCTTTATCATTGGGCAATGGAGTCAACTTATTCACATGTGACCAACTTGAAAACAACTTTATTTAACTTAGACAATTGACTGGAAACTCAAGATATACAATTGACTGAAACTCAAGACTATCTTGGACACTAACTCACTAACTCTATACAGAAAATGAACTGTCATGAAACAACTTGTAAAACTCACCCTAGCTAATCACCATTTTCAGAATTATAGCCTTCACCGCGGGCCCCAAACTGAAGATGGAAATCAGCTTCACACTTGCTGCAGAAAGAAATGACATGGTATTTACAATGAGAGTGATTAGAGCAGAAAATGCTCAAGCATGATACCTTTTGAGCAGCCGGCCATTCACCGACCCTCCAAGACATTCATCTCCGTTCATTTCTTTGAGAAGGAAAGCATTTGGACCACGGTATGCTGCAATTTTGTAAGGACCCTTCCATAAGTTGTCGAACTTTCCATGCTTCCCTTTATCCTCATTGCGGGCATCCCACCGTAACACAACATCATCAATCTGAAACTCATCTGCCTTGGCCTTTTTGTCATAGATTCTCTTTATGCGCTCCTGCAACTTAAGGGAATTCTGGTGAACTTCTTCTCGTGTCTGCTGCAAATGAATCATTTGACTGATCCGTCGTTGCATAGGATCCTCTTCACCACTAGCTTCTTGAAACAACTTGGCTACCGGGACACTAAGTGAAGTAGGAAACACTGCATCTACTCCGTAAACAATTTCAAAAGGTGACATACCAATTGACTTCTTTTGACTTACCCGATCAGCCCATAGTGCATTTATCAACTTCTTATGCCAGCTCTTCTTGTTTATTTCCAGCAATTTCTTGATAATATTCACAAGGGATTTGTTCGAAGATTCGGCTAGCCCATTACCTTGCGGATGATAAGCGGTTGAATGACCCAAACCGATGTTATATTTAAAGCAAAAATCAACCAACTTCTTTCATTTGAATGCAGCTGCATTGTCAGTAATCAACTTTTGTGGACAGCCAAAACGTGACAAGATATTATTTTCAAGAAAGGAAATAATTACCAAATCTGTGGCCTGCCGGGTGGGAATGGCTTCAATCCATTTTGTGAAGTAATCTGTAGCTGTCAAGATCCATCGATGCTGCCCGGAAGATGCTGGGTGGATCTCGCCAATAAAATCCAAGCCCCATTGCTGAAATGGTGCACTGATTTCCACCGGTTTGAGAGGCAAGGGCTGTAATTTCTGTTTTCCTTGAAAAATTTGACATTCATGACAGCTCTTTACCGCTTTATATACATCTGAAAATAAAGAAGGCCAATAGAAACCAGCTCTCAAGATCTTATTAGCCGTGGTTTTCCAAAATAAGTGACCCCCACAGTCACCCTTATGGAAATCATTTACTGTTGTTTTAGCTTCCTCTTCGACCAAACAGTTCAGCAAGATGCCACCGGGATCCTTCCAATAAAGTGCAGATTTGATGATGCAAAATTTGGCAGCCTTAAGCTTCAATGTTCTAGCTTTGTTTCTAGGCATTCCAGGAGGTGCAGATAAGTTTTGAAGCACATAACTATATCAGTATACCAAGGGGAAGACACAAAGATATCGGACACCTGTAGAACTGAATTTTCTTCATCTTCATCGGACAAAGCAGCAATCAAATTTATATCAAGGACATGAAGGTTTGCTTCAGCCATCAACTTAGCTAAGCCTTGGCCTTTAATCAACTTGGTAGGCTTAATTTCAACATCATATTCTAAGAGTGCAGCAATCCACTTACCCCTTCTTCCTTCCGGTTCCGTTTGCACTAGAACATCCTTCACAGCTGCATTAGGAACATATGCTAGAACATGAGAATTCAATATGTAAACTCGAAAATCTTTCAATGCTTTGATCAGGGCCAATGCTTGCTTCTCAATGATATTATAATTCAGGGCTCCGTCTCTTATGATGCGGCTGAAAAAAGCTATGGGCCTCTCAACTCCATCTCTCTTTTGCATTAATACAGCTGCCAATGTATGCTCAGAGGCGAATGAAAACAAAATAAAATCCTGTGTATAATCCGGGCTAATCAATGTTGGAGCTGAAGATAAGATTACCTTTATCAAATTAAACGATTTCACCGCCCCTTCGGTCCATTTGAGCTCGCTGTCCTTCTTCAGCATATTTGTTATCTCTCTAAGATGCTCAGCAAGATTGGGAATGAAACGACACAGAAAATTCAACTTACCATTAAAGGACTGAATTTCTTTCTTGCTATGGGGCTGCTCCAATTGCTGAATTGCTTCCACTCGTGCAGGGTCTATACGAATGCCATCTTTAGAAATGATATGGCCCAGCAGCTTTCCTTCACTCATAGCAAAAAGACTCTTCTTCGGATTCAATGAGATGCCATATTTTCTGCATTTTTCAAACACCTTAGTCAAATGAAACAAATGCTCTTCATCTGATTTCGAAAACACGGTCAAATCATCAAGATAAACTACTAAAAAGACATCCTTCTCATTTGCAAAGGCCATGTCCATTGCCCGCTGAAATGTGGCACCCGCATTCTTCAATCCAAACGGCATCTTGGCATAATGAAATGTACCCCATGGAGTAGTAAATGCTGTCTTGTCACGGTCATCTTCGTGCACTAAAATCTGATTATATCCGGAGTAACCATCAAGCAATGACATTCTAGATGCCCCCACAACCCGCTGCAATATGTGATCCATCTTGGGCAGCGGATAATTGTCCTTTAATGACACTTTGTTCAAATTTCTAAAGTCTATACACAAGCGAATCTCACCGGTTTTCTTCCTCACGGGCACCAAGTTTGAGATCCAATCGGAAAACCGGATTGGCACTATGATTCTGGACTTATACAACCTGTTGACTTCCTTCTCAATCAATGGCAGAAATTTAGGATTAATTCTTCTCAACTTTTGCCGGAAAGGCTTTTGATTTGGCTTTATAGGAATAGTGTGTTGAATAATGCTTGTGTCATAAGTTTTCAAATCTGAATAATCCCATGCAAAAACATTAGAATACAGAGACAATAATCTGATATACTCTTGCTTTACCTTAGGCGGCAACGCTTTTGAAAGCTTCACCATCTTTGGATTTGCAGCTGTCCCAAGGTTCACATCTTCAACTCCTTCATCCGTTGGCCTCAAAGTTGGCTTGCGGGCCACATCATCCTGATCAAACAATTCCTCTAAAGGAATCAATCCTTTAGGAATGTGATTGTCTTTGAGCTGCAATACATCCATCTGATTCACTCCCTCAGCTTCCGTATCTATTGAGATGTCTTCAAACTTACCCTTAACTTGCAGAAAATCTTCAATTTCTTCGTCATCTTGGAACACTTGCCAACACCTTTGGTTATCTGGAACTGTAGGATGATGCTTCACATATATCTCAAACTTATTGCTAGAATTCATGGGTATTTTTAGATTACTTGCTGCCTTAGCCAATGCATCCGCAACACCATTTTGAATCCGGGGCACACATGTCAAGGTATGTTCAAAAAATCTTTTCAGGATATCTAAAACAGCATTTCTATAAGCTCTCATGCAAGGATGTTTGGCCTGAAATTCACCTTTCACTTGCTTGATAACTAGTTCGGAGTCGCCATATACTGCTATTTTCTTTGCCTTTAATTTCATAAGGATTTTCAAACCAGCAATAAGAGCTTCATACTCCGCCTCATTATTCGAGCAATCAAATGCTAATTTGTAAGAACATACCCGTACCTTGCTTGGAACTTGATCTTGGGCTGAGAATGGGCTTCGGATCCATACACCTATGCCAGCACCATCGCTGCCCACTGCACCATCAAAATCCATTGTCCAAAGACCCTCTTCATCATCTTCTAGGTGCTGAAAGTCTGATTTTGTTTCATGTTCTGTTTGCTGCCCATTTATTTCTTCAATTGGCCTTATGACAGCAGACCTTTCTTCCCTTTCCTTTCTCAAAACATCCCTGAAATTTTCTGAAATGTCTGGTATATCTTCTACTTGAACTAACTGACTATCTACCTCATTGAAATTTTCCGCAAACAAAACAAAAGATTCTAAATCTGTTTGTACATAATTTACAGGATGATTCACGGGCTTTTCCTTACTAGTGATCATGTATTTCATCTTCTGTTCCCGATATAACTTCCTCATTTGACCGAAAAATGGAATTGAAGCATATGAAAAATCAAGTTGAATCGTACATTTGAGTTTGGCTCCCCATGACCTCGACAACAACATGCCAAATCGTGGAGGAATGTCCGCCACCACCACATCCATTAAAACATTCTTTGCTGGAATTTGATCTAGACTCACCACTAAATCTTTGATCAAACCAATGCATCTTACCCGGATGGAATCAAACGAATACAAATCATGGTACTTCCTTGTGATGTCAAGCCCCAGCTTCTCCATGATTGTTTTCGGCATCAAATTATGTGAAGCTCCCGAGTCAAACATAGCATTGTGCAGCACAAACTCATGCAATCGCAAACTAATATAAAATGGAGGAATGTCACTCTCGGGAGACTCACCATTCAAGGCTGGCCCAAAGATTAACTCCGGCTGATCATCTTGTACATTCACCATGTCTAGCATTGGGTCAAAATTCAGCAATTTGGAAATTTGGCCTCGGTAAGTAGCGTTCTTCATAACCTCCGTCAAAGGAATAGGTATCTTCACCTTTTCAATTTCATTCTCCAAACTGAAAATTGGAAACTTCTCACCCTCCTTTGCCGGATTATCTCTCTTCTCAGCTTTATCCTTTGGTGCATTCGATGGCTGATCTACTTTAGCTACCGATGATGTTTGAGTTGATGATGAACCGGCTATATCTTTACCTTTTGAAAACACCGAATCATTCTTTGCTGCAATGTCTTTCTTTTTCTGCACTGGATTGATAGGAATAGTCCGGCCTCTTAATTGCCTTTGTTGTCCTTGCTGTGTTGATAATGCATTCAAATACCCTCTTTGGTATTCTTCAGATTCTTCTTCAAGTATCATATCATTTGACAAAATATAATGCTCATCTTGTGGAAAGACGGAATTACTCACCAACTCATCTTCTTCCGTGATATATGTAGGCATATCATCAGGGGTAAAGAAACGATTTTCCTCGCCAGCATTATCACCCTCATCTTCAGATTCTTGACTAACAAAATTCTGTTGAAAAGGCGGTTTCATTTGCTGCTGAACTGCTGTGTCTTGTGCCTTTGTTTCACGCTGCTTGATCCTATATTGTTGCTGCTGACCTCTGAAATTTGGGTTACGAATCTGCGGTTCCGGCTTGTCAATTTTGACACTTTCAAGTAACCTCTTCACCTGTTCAACCTGCTGAAGAACCTGATTTGATGTGGATGCCTCTTCCTTGATGGTGACTCGCTTTTCTGCCTTCATTCTTGCTCGTTTATCATTCAAATTTGCCTCAACGCTGACAGCAATTTTCTGCATATCCTCCAAGGTAGGGGGATCTCGGTCTCTCAGTGAATAAGCCATCTCCGGATCAAAACCATCCGGGAATTTGAGAAGTGCTGATTTTCTAGATGGCCTCAAGTCATCGGGAATAGCATTATAAACTGAATTGAATCTGATTATATAATCTTGAACTGACTCACCCGGATTACGCTTGAGGTTGTTGTATTCGGCATTGATTTGAAGCGGATCCTTTCTGATTTCCCACCGATCTAAGAATTGATTCTAAAGTGCTTCCAAGGTAGTGATGCTGTTAGCTGTTAACCCCCTGAACCATTTTCTTACTTCTCCGGCAAATGTTTGCACGAACAACCACATGGTAACATCTTCTTCATCTAACTCATATAGATCAAAGAAAGTAGACATTTTATCGATATGTTGCTGAGCTGTAATACTTTGTGGAGTGCCATCAAACATGGGGATTTTACTTTGGTAATCAGCAGGCATATCATGAAGATTAGCAGGCATTGCAAGTGGGGCAAACCAGGCTGCCATTTTTCTAGGTAAGGTAGGTCTTGGAGTAGCAGGCGGGGTAGGTGTAGCGGTATGAGGAATAAGAGGAGGAGAAGCAGTATGTGATACTGAAGGCGAAACAACTGTAGATGGAGGATGAGTAACTATGGGAGAGATAACAATAAAAGGAGGATTTGTCTGTTCATGCGCCGTGATAGAAGATCCAATATGACCAGAGATATTTTCAAGGAAATCAACAAGAGTAGTAGCTTGTACACGTGTCTGGAGATTCCTCAAAATGAAGTTTTCAACTAATTTATTATGCCTCTCAAATTCAATAGCAGCTGCAAAATCAGGATTAGGAACTAGAGTTGCAAGTGCACTTTCAGATTTATTTTTAAACAGAGACAACTCAAAGCTTTCGTCAAAATCTAAATCTTCAAGATACTCAAAAATAGCTGGGCATGAATGGGATCTGAAAATGGGTTTAGGAGTTGTAGCCAGCTTGTTTTCTCAGAATAACTAGGAAAGAAAAAGTGTTTCAGCCTGTGAAAACTCTCAACCTATCATCCACAGCTCAAAGTTAACAAATACATGGGGATAAGATGTCAAAGCAGTGCTATATTCACAAGCTCACGGAGATTGACTGAAGCAGCGTTTATCTACTTGCGCTGATGTAAAACAAGAGCGTTTTCGAAGGCTACCTGACGTAACTTCAGGCTCCGTCTAAGACTTATGAAATAACACGTCTATGAACAAGAAATTTGATGTTCTCCCCAGTATGGTCGCCAGTATGTTAGCGTTTGAAATTTCACCTCAGGCTGAAAAGGCAAATCTCAAAGCTACATCAAACCATTCAGCCTCGTAGCTAGCCCTACGGGGCAAGAGAAGGCTCTCTCCGGTCAATCTCAGTAAATTTTCAATGGGAAGAGATGACCAATCAAGGTAACATAGATATTAGGCTAGTAAACTGATTTGAAGTTTGATTTGGGGGTTTTTGGGGTTTTTCGTGGCAAATTGAGGAGCTGCAATTTAGGGCGCGGGGATTGGACACAGTTTCTGCAGGGGGGTCTTTGGGGCAAGGTAGGAAGCTGTATAGATGTTTTTAGCTGAAAGGGATGATTAGGAAGAAAGAAAAGAAGGCAAAAGAGAGCAAACAATGGATTTGAATTCTCTTTAGACAGCAGAAAACATAGAAATTAAACAAATTTGAAAGTAGAGCATGGCACACATGAATTCTGACTTTATCACTTCATTTGTTTAATATGCAGCAGTATAGAAAGGAAATGAATCACATAACAAAGCTTACAATAACATGAAGAAACACACCATCAACACCTGAGTCCACATGAATCCCAAAGATGACTGCAAAACCCTGGTCTTCCTTAGCCAAAATTGCAGAGATACAGTGAAAATATACAATGATAGCTTATCCCTCAAGAGTCCAACCATGAAAATGAGCATGAAAGTACATAATATAGATGATCTAACCTCTTCCCCACCTCTAGGGGTCGAGCTCACTATCCTAGGAGCTATTTGAACAACTTCTAAACTAAGCACTACAAAATAGGCAGTCAAAACAACTTGCCTCTAAAAACTTGGAAACCAGTTCATACAGTCAATTTTACACTTTTACATGAGAGAAACTTCTAGAAGAGTAAAACAAGAGTAAAAGTACCCAAAAAGTGCCACAAGTATAGTCAAAAGGACCACCATCGACCTCAGAAAGTCAAACTGGAGCTAAACTGCAAATTCTGGGCTGAACTGGTCAAATCTGGCAAAGTTCCCTCAACGGGTCGCGCACATCCAGCTCAACAGGTCGCGCACTTTGGAGCCCTGTTTGGAGGCCTTCCCGGTGTCAGAATGAGGTGCAGGATAGCTCGTTGGAAAGTTCTTTGAGTCTACTTTCCAACCCAATCAGAATATTTGGATTTGGAAGTTATTTTCCTAGTCAAAAGTCAATTCTTCCAAGACTACTTCTGCAGCTCAAAAAAGGGGCAGAAAGTCAAAATTTGACTGTATTTTGACCTTTTGGAGGCCCAAAACTCCATGAAAACTCAAGGTAATGCATGGGAATATGTAAATTTGCATGAAAAATCCATCAATGCTGAGTTTCTGCAAAACGGAGCTACGATGACAAAGGGTCTCACCGAGGGTGAGACCCGTTGAGAAGCCAAAACCTGTAAATTGCCCAAAAATGCCAAAAATCAGCCAAAACTTCCAAAAAATTTTGTACTTGGTGCTGTGAAGAGGCTAGTGGGTGTCATGATGAGTGAGAGAAGCCTCGGCCAAGATGCGGAGTGGGTTGGCCTTCTTCTTCCTCTTAAGAGCCTCGGTCAACCTTCTTTGGAACATTTTCATCTTTGCTTTACAAACGTGCATCCTCACCCAATAATGGTTTTTCATGTTCCTTAGCAGCCTTTTGTCTTGGTTGGCCTTAGCCAACAGCCTCTCCAAGTGGGCATTCTCCTGAATAAGCAAAGACTCCCGGTCAACCGGCAATGGATCACCGGGCCTCCTACGGTTTAGGACTCGATCACTACGAATCCTCCAAATCTCATCAAGTGCCTTCTCCTCCTCCAGCTGTGTGTTCCGCTGCTCTAGATATCTGATGGTCCATTGCGCACCCTCAAGTCTCCGCTGCAAAATATCATTCTCGGCCCTGAGCTGCTGAATGATCTCCTTTGCCTCTTGGCTAGGAGAACTGACCTCAAGATCGATCACTGGATCCTCATGAACCATGGGCTCTTTGCCCCTCTGCAATATCTGTGCTGGTGAAGAAAACGAGGCCCCTTCCACCTGCTGTGGAGATAACACTCGCTGCTCTGAAGATGAAGGCGAGACCCCTTCCACCTGCTGTGGAGATAGTACTCGCCTAGCTGCTGCAAATAAGGCCCTTGGGCCTTTCTGATAGGTGACCATAGGAGTGGAGCTGACATGTCAGGTGATGGGAGCATCAGGCTACTGAGATGGTCCCCCCTCCTCATGAATGGCCTCCTGATGTGGCTGAGGTGGCACTGTGAAAAACTCACGGGAGATGAACTCCTCCCATGAGATGCCCTGCTGTGTCAACTGATGCAAAACTATGAGCTGAATCAAACCATAGTGACAAAGGCTCCTGTACTGATGGGCCGAGGTCTTCCTCTGCAACATGGGTACCATCCTCTGAATGTTCTGAAACAGGAAAATCGGGAGGTTCATCATCCTCACCCGGGTGAAATGCATCAACAGGCGAATGTGATATGAATACACCTGTGAAAATCTGCCCTCACATGTGAAGTAATGCATGATGAGTCTCATGAGGGGGGCATACTCACTCCGAAGAAATCTGAATGGGAAAACACCTGCCAACAGTTTCACAAATGATGGCCAGACATAAGGCTCAAAGTGAACAAAATCAAGTAGTCTGCGCTTAGACCACACCTCACCCACATTCGGTATACCTGTAGCCTCTGAGATCACCTCGGCTGTCAATATGAAATTTACCCCTGCAAGAGTGACATGTCCATCATGGAGGTGTAAGACAAACAAGCGGGCCAACTCTCTATGATGCTGAATCTGAGAGAGCCTCTCACAAAACTGATAGCATGACATGTACTGGAAACAACTCAGTGCCAAAGGACAAGCCTGTAACTCTGCCAATGAAGTAGGCTCCTCCCTCTTATGGTGACCTCCCTTACCCCCTCTACGAGGCCTCCTCTGTTCCTCAATCTCTGTAGATGATGAATGGTCATCACCTTGCTCATAAGTCTCGGTATCTGACATGGATTTGGAGCAAGGTGGGCAAACTGAAGGACAAATTGAACTGCTGCCTCTGCCTGCAAAAGTATTGAACTCTATGCTGTTTCAAGGGGAAAAACATGAGGGGAATGTTAGGGGAGGGAACTTCTTAACAAGGAATGGGAATATATGATAATAACAGGGAATTTTCAAGGGAAACTTCACAAATTGTCATGCATATAGGAACAATTTTAACATTGGGAAATCATTTGCAAAGAACATCTCATATGGGACAAAACATGTATGATAATGAACATGTAAGGGGATACATATATCAATTGGGGCATAGGGACACCATACACCAAATTTGCTTGTAGGAGTTCATGTGTGTCATAAGGCAAATTTTGCCCTTTTTTCTGTTCTTAAGGAGTACATGCACATTAAGGAGTACATACACATTATTTTCATATCAAGGGAAAGTGTTTCATGTACAAGGGGATGTCAAGGGTATATAGGGGTTATGTACATGCCTTTAGATATACAGCACATTAAATTCACATGACTCTCTTCTTTCTTTACAAATGTATCTTTTCTTTTTGTTTTATTTTTTGCATGTGTATGGTAGAGGGAATTAGGGTTTTGAGTGCTTGTGAGAGGGGTAGGGTTTATAGCTTAGGGATGGGAGAAAAAATCAACATTTTATGTACAAATTAAATGGGACAGAGATGCAAGCATGACTATGAATGAAAGAGGGGAAGAAGGAAGGGATCAAATGGGACAAAAACACTTGAAACAGTCACAAAACCCTAGCATTTTACAAACATTAGCAAACATCCATATTAATCCATTCATTTGCAAATTTAAAAGATAAAACCATAGCATACATCCTCATTTTCATCACCCATACCAACAACCATGGATTAAGAGCCTACCTCGACCGATCAAGCAAGTTTGAAGAGGAATGGAGGAATTTGTTTGAAGTTTTGGAAGCTGGCAGCTGAACGGGTCGCGCACAGCCCTGGACGGGTCACGCACAGCCCAACGGGTCGCGCCCGTTATGTTTTTGCACTGCCGGAGACTGCTGGACGGGTCGTGCACCGCCCAACAGGTCGTGCACGAGCCTGGACGGGTCGCGCACCTGCAAACTGCCCGAAACGCTTGTAATTTCGCCTCCTTCGCCTTTCACTCTCTCACAATCTCTCTTGGAAGCTCGAAATGCACAATGAGAGTGAAAGGAGGGAGAATTACCTTTTATAATCTTACTTTTGAAAAAATTTCATCCAAAAACCCACTTTATAAAGTCTATTTTGTCACTTTTTAAAACACTGATTTTCTTGGTTTCCTTTATCCTGAAGTTGACTTTTTGAGTGCTTTGACCTGATTCTTTTTGCAGGGAGATCATCTTAAGGACTGTAGCAAGGGGACCAGGGTTGTTGCTGCCTTTTTGAAAACATTTTGGAAATTTATTCTTTTTACAAAAATTATCATGACCTTGACTTTAAAAACAGGGTTTTTAAATCCAAGGTTAAAAATGAACTGTACATGATGAAAATTTCAAAGGAACATGTTTACCATCCTTCCTCTGGCTTGCTGGTCACTCAAGGACTTTCAGAGACATGACCTTGCTAAGACAACTGACCAAAACCCTAGACCTGGAATTTTGACATTAAGACCAAACAAGAGCAGCTTGACAAACTCAAAGACCTGATATGACCTGATCCATCAAAGCCAAAAGGGATATGAATAGACCAGCTCCTCCATCAGGGTTATGGCATGCCTAACGGGATGCAAATTTTGACACTGATGAGACACCTACTAATGCAAATGCAAAGAGTTTTGATCACTGATGGAGGGCTTTCAAGACCGACACTAACAGGTTCTTCAGCGCCAGGCTTCCTGGCCAATCATGGAATTTTTTCATTAGAGCGTAGCCGTTGGCGAGGGCGTCTGCTAAGGCTTGTATCTTGGCTTCCCCTTCGGAAATTTTTCCTTCAACCATCCTCGTGCAGATCTCCACTGGATCTGATAGTGTGGACCTCACCGTCTCCAGATTCTTCTTCTTGTTGGAATTGGTATCTACCAGGTTTGAGCATGCCGCTTGGATGTGGTCGTAACATTTTACCAACATGCACGTCGTGATTTCCGTCGGCGCCTCTGTGTCTGCCTCAACGATTGTTGACCACAATGTCTGGAACTGCTATGTGATTTGATCAACCTGGGCTTGCAAATCTGAATTTTCTTGCTCCAGGTGATCTCGCTCTTTTGTTACGTCCTGCAACTACCTTGCTTGTTGTTCATGTTCCTTGGCCAAATCCTCATGGATCCTTTCAGACCTGTGTGCTGCTTGTTGTATAAATGTAAATAACTGGGCCGATGACCAGTGTTGGAGTGTGTCGGCCTGCATTCTATTGGGTTCTGGGAACTGTTTTTGGATAGGTAGGCTGTTGGTGATGGATTTTTTGGAGTGGGATGCGGGCAAATGAGCTTGTCATGACTGCAGAGTGAATTGTGGAGTGGGTGGAATGATGCCATGGTTTGGGACTACTGTGAGCTTTATAAGGAAAGGTGGCTGGTACGGTTCAATCCTTGCCTCTTGCAGAATAGCATCTAAGCTTCCCCCTTGTGGTGGGTCCGACACAAGCATTGGTGATGCAAGTGATGTGGGTTGTGTTCCATTGGCAGGAGTGGTGCCCTCTGTCCGCCCAACTGACTGAACTTCCATTCCCACTGTTGTCTTTCGTCGGCCTGCTGGGAAGGTCACTGACAAGGTTTTGGAGGTGGAGGTTGTATGCAGGGAATACTCTTGCAATTGAAGTAAACCGGTGGAAATGGTGGGGATCTCTTCAACTATGGGGGTTGCAGAGACTGAATTCTCAGTCTCGCTAGTGAGGTCGACAATCGGGGCTGGTGCAATAGTTTTCGGCTTTTTGGTAGTCAGACTGCAGAAACTTGTTTTTTCTTTGGCTTGGGGACCTTGGCTTGGAGGGAACCTGGGCTACTCTGGTGGGGAGTTTCATGGCCAGCGAGGTTGTTATAATAGGAGAAAACATGGTAGAGCCTTGAAATTGGGCAAGGTAATTGCTCTCACCTGATTCGAAACTGGCAATTGTTCGTCTGAGTTCGAACATCTTCTCCTCCATCTGAAGCACCATTGGTTGGATTTCATCATCGATTGGCCACTTCCTACTACTCTCTGCCACATCTCCCCCTTGTGCCTGTTGCTTCAAGGCTCCGAAAATATAGTTGTATTTCCCTTCTGTGATTTCACAGGCCACTCCCGGTCATGATCCCACCTCTTTGTGCAACAATTTTTCCATTAGTACAAACCTTTGTAGCCTCATCTTAAATGTCTCTGGGTGGACACACTGCAGCCTCAGGTAGGTGTGCACATGTGAGGCTCCGAACCAGATCTCTTCTGAGAATTCATCGAGAAGAGCCTTTGGTATCCTCTCCGTTGACCTTATGGTGGCCAACATCTGCTCGTACCAATCCTTTAAAGTTATTTCATTTATCTCCTTCGCACTGGGGTCTCCCGATGCCCTCCATGGGTCGTAACAGAGTGTTATTGGTTGTCCTTTGATGATGGTCGCCAATTCTCTCTCCTTCGGCAACCTCCACTTCCACATTTCCAAAGACATCAAAATGTACCCAAACACGAAACTGGTACCCCACTTGTAAACATCTTCACAAGCTTCAAATAACTTGTTGAGAACAAATGCGAACCAGTTCAATACCTCTCCTCGGCAACAATGTTCCACCACCAAAATGGCATCCAAAGTGCATTCGTTCTTCGTAAAGTGATGCATTGTTTTTCATGCTATGAGGTAGTAAGCAAACCTGATGTCGACCTTGTTGATTATATCCAACTTCACTCCTTCGTCACCCCACTCAATCCCATATCTAGCATAGATATTATCCTCCGACTGCTTCTTGGATCTCTTAGCCCCTATTTGGAATGTTGTGCTAACGACATTCCCTCCCTTGGGAAACCTTGTTAGAAGAATAATATCCTCCACATAGATGGGATACTCCTTGTCCAACCACAAGGATCCTCCATGCATCCTACTTGCCAAAAGCTTGGTACACTGCATTGCAACGAATTAGGTGCCGAACACATGTAAATTCCTCAAATGGAGTAACGTAAATCTCTGTAGCCCTTTAAATGCCTCCCTGACCCTTGAGGTCTTGGTGCCATCCTCCTTTTGGAAATCCTTCGCATAAACTTCTCTTTTCATGGCTAGGAACTAGAAACAGTTTGTAAAATCATTTTCGACCAAGTTCGCCTTGTCATATTTTCCATATAGGTTATGGACCACTGCAGTTCTTTCATCTAATGTGTCCTGCGGGACGGATACAATTCCTCTTGCCATCTCCTTTCGCCTGTGATAAAAAATCTTCACCTGAGGTTTCTTGCTTCTTTGCCTTTGCAATTGTTCTTCAGAGTGGCCTTGTAATTATTCTGCTATCTGGTGGGCTCCAGTATTGTAGCAATAATGCTACAACTCCTGGGGCTTCCTATCTCTAATTTTATCAACCCGGTAGTTCGTACAAACTTGGAAGCGACGGTGTTGTATGCACAAGTACTAGCTCTTGTCGCAGCTGTCACTTGGTCAGCTGGCACAAGTCCGCTAGGGCTCAAGCCAACTTCTATATGCTCTCAAAAGAAGCTTTCTAAATGATGGACGAAGGCTATCTCAAAGGAAATTAATCTACTTTGCAAAAATGAACTGAAAGCCAACCAAAACATGGAAACCCTAGTAAACCCTAATCTGACTAGCTTAATCTCTATGATGCAATGGTGGGAGTGCAAGTGTCTAAGAATGATGCCATTATTGCTAGTGATATGAAATGCATGAACTTAAACTACTTCCATTGAAAAGAACATTGTTTATGTATTTTTGCTTAAGTGGTTGGAGTGATTATGATTTTGTTTCTTATTAGGGTTTGGCTGTGCAGAGGTGGTGCGAAGGGAGAGAAAGCTTGGGAAAGGTCAGGAGGGCTAGGAGAGGTCCCAGGGGATCCCTAGCATCAGTCCACAGAAGTCCACAACATTCAGGTGCTCGGCAACCGAGTTTGCAGGCTTCTACACGATGTCTGCAGGGGATCCTACAGGAAACTCAGGAATTCTACAGGAAGTCTGCTAACTTCTACAGGATGTTCTGCCGTGGGAGTTTTGGGTGATGGTGAAGTGATGGAGCGGTATGGGTGGATAGGTAAGATGGAGATGGAGCTTGTGATGGCTCAGGGGCAGAGAAATACGATGGAGAAAGAGTGCACGAAGTTGGTTGGTGGATAGAAGGATGGAAGCAACGAAAGGTCAAGAAAATGAAGCTACGTGGGCAATGGAAGAGTTGGAAGGTAAACGAGCTGAACAGAGGTCGAGCAGGTGGCTTTAGGCGTGGTTGAGAAGAAGAAGAACACGATAACGTGATGCTATGTAGTGTAAAAGAAACAAATCCTCTATATCTTGCACAAAACCGAGAATTCCATCAACCTATTCTAATTGTGTTATTAAACCAATGAACAGCAATGTAAAGTGTGGAGAAAAATCATGCATGGTGTTGGAACGAAGCAGTAGTGCTCAAGAGCAAAATGCATGGATGGATCTACAATTGCAATGACTGTGTGGCAGCTTGCATGAAAGCATAAGACTGCGTTTTTGGTGGTTGGTACAGCCCACACCCCCAATCTCTAAACAGAGATGGCAGCGAGTGCACTATCAACCTTTTTTGGAGCTCTAATGAATTACAATCCTCCTACTCTAATCTAAGCAACTGAAAGCACTTGAACTGTAAACTAATCCTACTCAATCACATAAAAGAAATCAAATCAGCAGACTGTAAATTCTAAATGCATGTCAAAACAGAGGAAATAAAGTGCTGCAAGGAAACAAGTAACAATACAAGGAAGAGGAGGTCTATTGCTCTCAGGTTGGGCCCTAACCTGAGAGCTATAGCTCCCTTAAAAACTCAAAATTGGATCCAAAGCTGCCTGCCTTTATTAAATGATCATGAGTCTAACATCATGCCAAAACTGGCTTACAAAGAGCAAAAACCCAAATTGACTAACTGAAATGAGGTCTTAAGCCCTCTTATTTATACAATTTGAGGACCCAACAGTCCTCCTAAAATTTAGGGACTCGGCTGCCCAAGACTTGTAGTTAACAGTAGTCCTACTTGACTTGCTTGGCTGCCCTTGTGCTGATTGATTTGGTGGCCCTTGAACTCCGAGCTGATGGTGGAGAATTCGAGGTAAGGGCCCATAAATGAAGGGGACACCTTCCTACAAATCCTCTAGCTTGTTCTCCCACGAATTTGGCTGCCAAGTGCTCATTAAGGCCTTCAATTTTGTCTCCAAGTTGAACAAAAAGGCTACACAAAGCACCCATTAGACTTGTTGGCATAATGACTAACCAAATTCACTCTATTAACATAAATATAATCAAAAACATGCAATAAACTAATGAGAATGGTGGATTAAGTCAAATTAGGAGGTTGAATGAGCCCAAATAATTGTCCATTTTTGGGGCTCATCACTATCTACGATTGAAGTTCTGAAATGCCCTTCATTATCCTGCGAATTAAGTAGCCAGACCTGACATGACATTTCCTGACTGACTGGACCTTAGCAACTAATTACTCTGGCAACTTTCCTTGTGTTCTAGCTATACCTTGCCATCGTCGGCCGACCTGGACGTGGACATGGAAAGTACAAAGTGGGATGCATAGCATATTTATTTTGTCGTGATGGGGTTATTTATTAACTAATTTTGTACTTAGTGGGAAAATATTTTACGGCTCCTACTTTGACAGTTACATTATTAGTTACTTAATATCGAAATGGCTATCGGTATGGCGGAAAGGACAGATACAACATGTGATCATAAAGTCTGGAAAAAGTGCATGCCTATGTGTACCTTGTTGACGGGGATTACATGTGTGAATACTAACTCTACCTCTTCCCCCCCCTCCCCCCCCCGGACCACAAATGAGTTGCGGCATGTTGAAGTTACTGCCGCAACCTGATTATTCTTCTGCTCATTTTTATGACACGACTAGACTGAACCTAGTGGCTTATATATATATATATATATATATATATATATATATATATATATATATATATATATATAGAGAGAGAGAGAGAGAGAGAGATATATATATTTTTTTTTAATAATTATTTTTTTCGAATTATGCTTTGTGGAAGGGCTTCAGGCATGCGCCATTCACCCATCCATGTAGTAGGACTCCATCCAGTTGTGCGAGCCTTACTGCTCCTGAATCTTTGATTTCCATGACTATAAACGAGCCTAACCAGTGCATCTGCAGTTTCCATGGGAACTTTTGGAACTTGTTGTCATATAGGAGTACTTGTTCCCCTATTTCAAAAGACTTCTTCCTGATATGCCTATCATGCCACGATTTTTTCCTTCTCTACTCCACTGATTGATGAAACTCAGCCAAGAAGTGGGTTTCATCAATTTCCAACTGCTGACCCAGTCTGTCCTGCAAGGCTATGTTGTCTATCATTCCTGTGGCTTCAGATATGAACATACTTGGTAATATGAATTTGCTGGAACAACAACTTCCCTTCTGTATACTATATGAAACAAAGTTTTGTTATGAATTCTCTTTACTATTTTCCTGTACGCCCATAGAGTTGCGGGTATTCTTTCATCCCAGTCATCCCTATTGGTTGACACAACCTTTGTTAGCCCTTTCACCAGGATTTTGTTGAATTCTTCCACTATACCATTGGCCTGTGGGTGATAGGGGCTACTCTTATTGTGTTGAATCATGAAGGTTCTCAACAAAGTCTCAATGGTTTCATTCAGAAAGTGCATTCCCTGGTCGCTTGTGAGGCTCCTTGGGCATCCAAACCTTGAGAATATGTTCTCGAAAATAAATCGTGCAACTGTTTCTGTTGTACAGTCTTTGACGGCTGCTGCTTCTGCCCACTGAGTAAGGTATTATGTTGTTTTTATTATGTATCTCACTCGTGAGTGCCTCTCCGATGGTGTAATGGGTTTAATGAAATCTACTACCTGTTTATCAAATATTTGCACTATGTGGACAAGGTGTAGAGGCAGCTCATCCTGTCGCGAAGGCTTTCCAACCCTTTGACATACGTCGTAGCTCTTAGAAAATTCTTTAGAATCTTCATGAATAGTTGGCCACCAGAGTCCCATGTGTAGTACTTTTCCTGCAGTGGCTTTACCTCCCACATGTCCTCTTGCAACCCCCGCGTGGCATTCCCATAGCACATAATTTCTTTCATGCTAGAGGACGCAGCGCCTCAGTATTTGACCTAAGCCCATCTTGTAGAGGTGTCCTGTGATTAGCTGGTAATCTACTACCCTTACTACCATGTGTCGTCTCTGTGTTGCAGTATATCCTTCTGGGCAATGACCTATTGTTAATAATGTGGCAATCTCTTCTAGGTGATATGGGATTACCTCTATTTTGAATAAGTTGGCTTCGGGAAATCGATCATCCACTACTCCTTAATTCTCCCTATCTCCAGTCGCGAGAGGTGGTCTAGTCCCACATTTAGTGTACCGGGTTTAATGACCACCTCGAAAGTGAATTCCTGGAACAGCGACAACCATCGGCATATTCTCCCTTCTAGTACTAGATTTTTTACCAAGTATTTGAGCATGGAATGGTGTGTAAAGAATTTGAATGGTGCACCCAATAAATAATGCCTGAACTTTTGGAGAGAATAAACCATTGCCAGGGATTCTCTCTCGGTTGTTGTATAGTTTCTCTCTGCAGTTGACAGCTTTCTTCTAGCATAGTGCACCGGGTGGTCCATATTCTTCTCCCCTGGCTACGCTAAGACTACTCCCAGTGCTATACCCAACGCATCGATGTGCACATGGAACATTTTGTTCCAATTGGGATATACGAGTATAGGTGCACTTACCAGCCTTTCCTTCAACTTATTTAGAGCTGCCTGACAATCCTCAGTCCAAATGAACTCTTCCATTCTCTTCAAAAAAAATTCCACCCAAAGTTGATCTTAGTTGTTTTACGTTGCGCGGTGGTTCCATGTGGACAATTTCTTTAACCTTCGTTGGGTCTACACATACTCTATCCTTACAGACGATATGGCCTAGTAGTGTTCCAAATGAGACTGCGAAGATACATTACTTGAGGTTTAAAGAAATATACAGTTGCCTGCACCTTTCAAACATTAATCTTAATAAGCTGGTGTGTTGTTTTAAAGGACTATACATTGTCCAGTCATCCATGTACACCTCTAGAAATTTGTGAATATAGTCTCAGAATGCAACTATGGCAATCCTTGAGAAGACTACTTGTTAGGCCCCTATAATACTAGTGATTCCCCCATTACTACTGTCATTGTATCCCTTATTGTTTTTATTGTGCCCCTATTGTCCCCATATTGTTATTAGTATGCCCCATAGAAACCCACTATTCTTATTTTTGTGCCCTTATGTTATTACTATTATGTCGGCTTGATAATATTATGACCCCTTAGACTCCTATATATAGAAGGGAGGTTTAGTCATTTGAATAACCAAGAATTGTTCATTTGTGTAATGTAAAGGAGGTTTCCCCCATGAAGAGGCTAAATTCTAAGGCGTTGATCTATCTTTTTATCTTTTTTTGAGTTGGTTTCCTAACACTACTAGTGCATTCTTTAGTCTGAATGGCATCACATTGTATGCATATGACCCCCACTCAGTAGTGAATGTTGTTTTTTTTATCCTCCTCAACTATTCAAACTTGGTGGTACCCCAAAAATCCATCTGTGGACGAATATGCTTCGTTCCCCGCCACATTGTCTAGGACTTCATCACTAAATGGCGTCGGGAATAGGTCATGCACACATGCATTGTTAAGGATTTTGTAATCAACACATACTCTAATCTTGGTTGCATCCTTCTTGTTCTGTATGACTATCGGGTTTATCCACTTAGCTTCATCTACCGGAAATATCATTCCTGCTTCTAACATTTTTTCGATCTCTTTCTTAACTTTCTCCTTCATCCTTGGGTTTAATTTGTATGGTCTATGCTTTACCGACCGGGGATCCAGTCTCAAAACAATATTCATTTCCCCTATATTTCCTTTTATCCCCTTCAGCTCTGTCACTGAGGCCGGGAACAAGTGTTGATATTCCTGTAGTAGGTCAAAAATATCTTTTGTGGTCTGTTCGTCCCAATAGTCTCCCATAGATGCTATTTTGGGCTTATCCTTTGTCCCAACATTTTGTTTCCTTAGATTCACTGGTAGAAGTTGGGCACCTCTTGTTGAGGGGCTTTCCTGGATGTCCCTCTCTCCTTCTGTTTCCCCGAAGGTTAGGTGTCTTAGTCCATCCAACCCATCCTCCTCTAGCTCTGGGTCCACCTTGTCACAGGTCGCATATCCTAGCAACTCCATGTCGTACAGATATTGCAGAAAATTTTCCTCGGGCCCTCCTTCAACCAATGGCTCTAGGGTGAACAGAAACCACCTTATCACCTGGAGTGCCTCTGTCATTTGTGCCTCATTACCTCTGAATGAAAAGTTTCTAAAAAATTGTACCTCCAAAGCATCCCAATCTTTCGTCTGCCGACAGATCTCCTCTTCTACATACCAAGTTCGGGGGACAATTCTGAGGGTATGTATAAATGTGTGCACCCATCGATCCTTCAACATTCCCTGGCTCTTCCAATTGGTTATGAAATCTTCGTTGTGCTTCTCAGGATTTGAATCCCCCTGGTACTTTTCCTTATCATGTGGTCGATCTTCCTCTTGGGAAAATATTTCCTTCATGGCTTTCTTAATGCTCGTCGAGTCTCTTAGTGCATTGTTGCATGTCTTCCACCATCTTGTTGGTGTTGCCATGAGGGAGATGTCAAGAAAGGGAATCTTTTGATCCTTCGTTATTTCATAGTCTATCATGTTCAAGAAGGCATCCACTGATTCAAGTCTATAATATTTGGGATAGTCGTCCATCTCCGTTCCTATCCAATTTACTCGAGTTACCATTGCACAATGTCTAGTGTTTAGCTCATACCCACCTTTCTGCCATGCATCCCATGTAGCTTCTAAGCCGATCTCTGAGCTTTGGATACTTCTCCAGTTGACGGAGCCTCTTGCTGTGGGATTTATATAATCTTCCCTCTTCCCTAATGTGAGCGTGTAAAGTTGGTCTAGCATTCCCAGTTCATCCCTGTCATCTACTAGTTTTGTGAACCTAGGTCCTTGGTAAGGGTCCAAGGGTTGGATCACCCTTAATCCTTATGCTTCGAAAATCATCAATTATTTCTTTAGGTCTATGACAAAATAGTTTTCATAGGCCCAATCGATCCCAAGGAGCATTGGGTATGGGTCCTTATCCCCCATGATGTCAATCACCTCGAATTCAATGTGCATTTTCACCACTGCCACATCGAATTCCATGTTCTCCAACCTCCAAATGGGCAGTATATAGTATTGATTTTCCATCCTTAGTTGAATTGGTAAGTATTTCAATTGTGGCTTCCCCATTGCCTCCCATGTTTTTCTAGGTAGGATGTTTACATCTGACCCCAAGTCTAACATTGTGTCCCTTATCTGGAACCTTGCAACCTGCACATTGATTCTGAACTCTTTGCCACTTCTCCTTTTGTTCGTTTCACTCTTCTGGAGTTCCTTTCTGGCAAATCTGCAAGTGATCATTCCACTTCCCCTTCTTATATGGATACTGCACTCTTCAAACTTTTTCGGACTCCTTCAACATGCCTTTATCCTCAGCAATCTTCAGGAATAGTTTAAACCATTCTTCAATTGTCTAGCCATGCTCAAGCATGTGATCCTGTTTTTTCTGGTTGTCTCTCTTCTCGTTCATATCCTCGAACAACTTAGCTACCTCATGATAGTACTACTTTTAGCGTTCGAGCTGATATACTTTTTTTCAAGATGTTGCTTTAACAATCAAGGGGGGGTCCGTTGTGCTACAATCCTCCCCTATCCTCTTTCCTCCTCGGGTGACTATATTAATGTTGGTTTTAGAAAGACCATCATCAGTTCACGGTTTCACATTAACCAGGTTAGCCCCCCTCTACCTGGTCCTTTCCTCCCACTTTGTAATAAGTTTCAAACAATATTTCGTGGCGTGGGTATTAATCCCACACTGTAAGCACCAATTTCTCCTCGGGAGTGGGAATTCCCTGGCGACATGCCCTTCCTGGTCGTAGTTGTAACACCTAATGGGTCCTCTTCCCCTCGTTCTCCCTCCTCGCGTGTTTCCTCCTCGTCCTTCCTGATTTGACTCATTAATTCTGAATGTAGATCTGTCCATCCATTCTGCTAGAGCATCTAGTGCTCTGCACTGATCAGTGTGATGCATGGTAGATGCGCAGAACTCACAATATTTTTTATTGGGGACATGGAGTATTTCTATAGTATCGGGCACATCCATGGCAAGTTTTTGTATGCCCTAAAGATCTCATAAAATTCTTGTCTATTCCTTCCCGGGAAAGCTCCTTGTGCTCGTATTTCCACAAATCCTGCAGTTAGTGGAGCCCATGACAACCCCACGACTCCCCCTAGACAATTAATCCCTCACAACCTGGGGCATTCTCTCGCAACGTGCCCTTCCACCATGTGCACCATACATTGGGTCTAGATGAAGATCCTTCAGCTTCTCCGTTAACGTTGCGATCTTATTCTGGAGACCCATGATCGATGGGTCTTGCAAGCTTGTCCCTCCCCTGTATTCATGAGGATACCTAGCCATGGCTTCTATTTGGGATTCTTGCTCCAACGCATCTTGGAGGGTTCCAATTTTCTGTTTCATCAGCGGTGTTTTGGTTAGGGGCAAGAGTGCCTTGATAAACTAGTCCTGCTGGTGATTTGGGTCCAGGGTGTAACTCAACTTTGCGATGGCATCCTTAAACCTTTGCATGAGCTCCCAAGCCATCTCACCCTCCTTTTGCTTAATTTCCCATAGCTCCGACAACCCCTGCTGGTTCGTCTATGGTACTTTGAATTCCTGCACAAATCCTCTCTTGATATCATCTATCGTGGGGTTCTGGTTCTGCTCCACCCATTTTATAAACCAGCGCAGAGCCCTCTCCCTCAGCGTGGTCTGGAATTCCACTGTCCTAACATTGTCTAGAGTCTGATGTGCTCTCCAAATAGCTTCACAGAGATACCAGTATTGCTCCACATCCTTGTTTCCCCTTCCCGCAAATTCTGGATATCTGGTGAAAGACCCCGCCATACTAACTTGGGTGTAAGCTAATAGCACAAACCCTTTGTTCCCAAGCTGTTAGGATCCCTACAATCCTAAGTTACTCATACTGTTGGCTCCTTTGTTGCTCCCAATATTAAAACTGGCTTTGTATTTCTCACGTGCACTAT
This sequence comes from Pinus tabuliformis, assembly GCA_031772625.1. Lineage (NCBI taxonomy): Eukaryota > Viridiplantae > Streptophyta > Pinopsida > Pinales > Pinaceae > Pinus > Pinus tabuliformis. The sequence goes on along the minus strand of CM062809.1, from coordinate 158,711,406 downwards.
GTGCCCGTACTGCCTTGGCTAAGCTAATAACAAATTCCTTTGGGTTGTAATAAGGTACCAAGGGAAGATTGGGGGAGATGCCACCAGTGTCTCGAGGGAGTTGTTGCTAACTGTTAATGGATGCTTCTCCTTCATTTAATAATCTCCTCATCACATCGCCCATGTCTTCTTCGCTTTCCTCTCCATACCCACTTGGCCTCTGCTCTTGTGATCCACCTTCCGCAACCTATATGGAAGGTCCCTCTTCATTCCTTTGACTCCTACGTCTCCCTTCACCGCTCTTGCTATTCCCAGTGTATTCCTCTCCTCTCTCCTCAACTCAGGGTTTTCCCATCACCGCTCCTACTTGGCGGGGGCCCATCCTCCTCTTCCCCAGAGTCTTAATCACTCTAGTCTACCACTTATTCACTAGCAGTGCTCTCCTTTGCACTCTGACATCTCTAGATTTCTTCAATTCTTCAACATCCATCCCTTCAACAACATATCTATTCCTCAACTGGTAGCATTCCCCCCTCTACGTTCTTTCCCCAGTACTGGGGTTTTATACTGCCATCCTGACAGTGGGCAGGGGCAGTGATCCTTCTTCTACCATAAACATCTTAATCCACGTCGGTACTTCCTTCATCAACCTTCCTCTTAATCCGGAGCCGAATAGAGCTTTTGCCTTTGAGAAAGAGTGATAACTCTTCGTAGCAAACTCGAATATATATCCTTCCACCATATTCTTTACCCAAAAATTGACTGCTCTAGTCATATCATTGTCCAATTATTGGAGCAGTGCGATATCCAACGGAGTCCAATTGCGACGAACTGTCGTCGATCCCCCTAACTGGTTCTACCCCTTTAGCCTTCTTAAGAAATTGTACAGGTCTCCTAGAAAATATCATACTGATCATTGGTACCATCAGCATATAAAATCCCCTCACTTACCTTGCCGATTGGTTGATTTCTGTGGGTATCCTGCTCTGCTACAAACTGATCTACTTTATGATTCCACCAATCTCTGATCTCTCTCTTGAATATCCTCGACACCATGTTCCAAACCAGTTCTCGTAACTTTAGGTCCCGACAATAGAACGATTTGTTGGCACGAAAGAATCATCAAGGAGAAAAGACCCTAGGTTCGGGCATAGAGGGCCAACAATTGTCTAGTGTAGTCTAAGACAACGCCGACATTTTCACCTTACCCAAAGGGCAAGGAGTCTCAACCGAGGCATGTCGCGACCAGAAGTGAGAAAGGTTCAGCATGGGGTCAAGAGAGCACCATCCGGGGCATCATCTAATAAAAAATACGTATTCATTACACACGAAACATAAATAGCAGCATAATAGCAATTACACAAGAACTACTAAATACAAGCATTTTATGGGACATTTAAAATTTTTAGAAACTCGTCACACCAGGGGATCCATACATATCATGATTTGCAACCAGTCTAACCTTCTTTCCATTAACTTAACAATAAAATAGTACAACATAACTTCAACATTCGCCACAAGAAACTACAAGGAATACCTGGATCAGATCCATGGGTTCGATCTCAACCTCAAGGGCCTAGTTTTACTAGACTCTTGCATTCTGCTATCCATCTGCTGCAACCAGATATATGTCCGCCAGCTCCAACAGCCTTTCCAACTATCCCATTAACCAGCTAACCTCTCTTCTTTTCTGGCCATCTCCTTTTATATTCCTTTCTGCCACCTGAACTGACAATTCCTGCTCGACTGCTCTTTCACCTTCCCGCCCACTCAGTTGCCTTTGTCTTTTGCTGCCACCTTGCCGCAACTACCTGTTCCTGCCTTGCTATCCAACTGACTCTTCCACAAGCTAACCGTTGTTTCCACCTCCTTCCTTCTCGTCCTTCGGTCAGCCAAAATTGGTCAAAACCTTTTCAAAATTAAACAAAGGCCCCAACAGCTATGGAGGAATTTTCTTTGGTAATTGGGCATTTTCTGGTAAAAAGATCTCAAAAATCTTGGCCCTTGAAGCAAAATTGAGCTTCTGATAGAGTTGGGTGAGGGCTTCTAAGGAAAATGGGGCACTTTTTTCCACAGGGGGAGCTAGCACCATCTAGTTTATGGATTGGGAAATAATTGTAAACATGATCTCACCGATGGGGTCATAATGGCTCTTTAGTTAGGGACATAATAGGCTTGGAATTTCCTGGCGAATTTAGGGACATGGAAGGTTAGAGAGAAAATATATGAAGAAGATTGGACTCCCAAAGTCTAATTTCATCTATTTTGTCAGCATGTTTGTCCTCCAACCAACAGTAGAGCTTTAAAAATTTACAGTCACACTGTGTTTCACTGATCCTATAATCCCTATCAGCTAAAGGAATGTGATCTAAGTCTATGGATGGAGGGATTAATGGATTAACAGGTTTCTCCTTGTTTTTTTCTCTTTGGAGGCATGTTTAGATCAGTGAAAGATAACAGTAATTGAAGGGAAATCTTACCGGGAATAGTTTGAGGTAAATGAGTTGTCAAGGGAAAGGAGGCAGAGTGCTGACAATTCCGATCTAGTTCAGCAATTGTTTTACAACTGGTCACTTTGTAGAAAATTGTGAATTACAGAGAAAAAGCTAGTGAAAGGGAGAAAGAGGATGGTTTAAAATATTTAAAAGGCAGAGAGGTAATTTCTGTTGGAGGTTAGCCCACGGGGCTTTGGATTGACGGTGAATGGGTGCGTTGTTAAGGCACTCCTTGTGATAGGTCACCGGTTCAAATCCCCCGTGGGTACTTAGGTTAGTCTAATAGATAAAATAAAAATAAAAATAAAAAATAAAAAATAAAAAATAAATAAATTATGTTGGAGGTTTAGCGCAAGACCATTAAAGGTTGAATGGTTACCCAGGAAGGCAAATTGAATGCCCAACGGTAATTCTGTCGGGAGAGCATTTAATTGGGCAATGGCTATGCAACATGGTGCGACATGAGTAGTGGAGGTGTCGGGGTAGGGACATGATCGTGCAGATGAGGGGAAGGTGGATTTCGAAGGGGTAGAAAGCAGTAAGTGGTATGGCAAGGGGTGGGGTGCGAAATGAGGAGAAGGCCACGTATGGATGGGGCCCGGCAGGAAAAATTACCTTTTCGGGCCCCGCCCCCCGACGGTAAAGGTAGGATGGAGAGGGGGCGCCGAAAAAAGATAAGGGTCATTGATCATGGAGATTGGTGAATCCCGATGTTCCAATTGCGATCCCTTTTAACCATAAATGACAAGACGAGTTTTGTCCATTTGCGCCTTTTGATTTCTTGCTTTTGAACCTAGGATAAAGTTTGGAATATAAAACATGTAAAAAACACTTTATCCCCATCATGCGCCTTTTTACAATGTCTTTGAGACTTAGGGAAAAAGGCATATAAATATATTTATAAAACCAACTATGTTTTCCTACTCTTTAACTAAACTAACATTTTTATTTTTCTAAAGGGGTGTATTTAGACTAGCAAACCCATATTATTTTATTTTATGACAAATGAAAAAAAATACTTAATCCTATCCCTTATTTCTCCTATTGATTCAAATTAAACAGTTGAATCAATGTGATTTTCTACCTAACTACTGATTTACCAAGATTAAACTATTTGGCAAATCTTTATTTTCTAATCTAGTTTACATAAATTCACAACATGTTTAACCATGAGTATACTGTATGATTAAACAAATAACTAGTCATTGTGGCATTTTTAAACAAGCTGCACACAATATTTATTCATCAATCATGAAGAAAACTATCTATCAGTAGTGGCATTTATATTTGCAACACTTTCAGTATTATTTTCTTTTTGTTTTTTCTTTCTTTTGATGGGGTTCTATCTTTTACTTTTTTTTCAATATTTTTTGTTTTCCTCTTTTTTCCATTTATACCCTCTTTTCATTTTTATTTTATTTTTATTTTTTTGGAAATCATTTGCAAATTGATAATTATTTAAAATATGAAATTTCTAATATAAAATATTCAATCACCTTGAGATCCTATAAATTATAGGACCCTAATAGTGGCTCCAGCTAGGGATGGCACTCTCCATGTGAGGTGCCAAGGACAATTGGTGAGTAGCCTTGAATGTTCCACATCAGCAATATCTACACCTGATTTCTTTTGTTGAAGTAATTTATGGTAACATATGAATTGAAGCTTAGGGCCTTCTCTGCGGGTTTCAACTTCTGTCAATAAGTCACCCAATCAAAATAATAAAACAATGATATTTACAATGATTTGATGTAAGAAAAACTCTATTGCTAAGAGAAATAATGCTTCATCATTTTTCCATTAATAGGTCCACTAGGAATATTTGTTCCATCTGGATGTTTGAGAAAAAATACATTGTGTCCTCTGAAAGCATCAACAATATAAGGTTATGTCCACATATTGTCAAAATTTCCATGCTTTCCTTTGTCCTCTCTTCTGGAATCCCATTTTAAAACTCTGTCACCCAAGGTGAAATCATCTGCTTTATTTCTTCTATCAAAAATCTTTTTGATATTCTCTTGGATGACCTGAGATTTATTGTAGACTTTTCCCCTAGATTGTTGCAATTGAATTGTCTGATCAATCCTCCTCTAGATTTCATTTGGCTCAACCTGCAATTCATGAATTATCTTCATAAATGGAACTCCCAAAGAAGATGGAAAAACAACATCCATCCCATAAACCAATTGGTATGGTGACATGCCAATTGATTTATTTGTTGTGAGTCTATTAGCCCAAAGTGCATTTATTAACTTGTTGTGCCATGAATTTTTGTTATCTTCTAACAACTTTTTAATAATGTTGACCAAACTCTTATTTGAAGATTCATCCAACCCATTACCCTGTGGGTAATAAGAAGTTGAATGTCCCAAAGTAATATGATATTTATTGCAAAAGTATATCATTTTCTTGGACTTAAAAGCTACAACATTATCTATAATGAGCTTGTTGGGACAGCCAAATCTAGACAGGATATTGGTTTCTAGAAATTTGATAATAACAACATCAGTAGCCAATATGGAAGGTGTGGCCTCAATCCATTTGGTGAAGTAATCGGTAGCTGTGAGGATCCATTTATGTTGGGCAGAGGATGGTGGATGGATTTCTCCAATGAAATCCAATCCCCATTGTTGGAAAGGGCTTTCAACAGATATGGGTTTTAAAGGCAGAGGCAATAGTTTTCTTTTTTCCCTCAAATATTTGGCATTTGTGGCAAGAGGTTACCTTCTTATGAACATCAGGGAAAAGGGTAGGCCAGTAAAAACCAACTCTAAGGATCTTGTTAGCAGTGGTTTTCCAGTATAGATGTCCACCACAATCACCTTCATGGAATTCTTGCATTGTTCTTTCTGCATCATCTTTCAATAGACACTTTAGTAAAATACCACCAACATCTTTCTAATATAAAACATTATCTATGATGCAAAATTTCACTGCTTTTAATTTTAGAAATCTAGCCTTTGTCTTAGTTAAACCAGGAGGAGCATTTAAATTGAATAAAACAAAAATGAGGTCTGCATACCAGGGTGAGGTCATAAAAGCCTCATCTAATTGTGGAGTCGCTCATTCCTCTTGATCAACTATTGCAACTACAAAGTTGATATCCAATGCATTAAAATTAGACTTAGTCATCAATTTGGCTAACCATTGTCCTTTGATAAGATTGGTGGGCTTGATTTCTATGTCATACTCAAGAATGATGGCAATCCATTTGCCTCTTTTACCATCTAGTCCATTTTGGGTTAAAATATCCTTGACCACAACATTTGGTACATAAGCAATAATGTGAGAATGGAGGATATACACTCTGAAATATTTGATTGCTTTTATTAATGAAAAGGCTTGTTTTTCCATTATGTTATATTTTAATGCAGCATCCCTTAAAGCCTTGCTAAAGAAAGCAATGGGATTTTCAAATCCATCATTATTTTTCTATAAAAGAATGGTTGCAACCGTATGTTCAGAAGAAAATGAGAAGATTAGAAAATCCTTAGTGAAATTTGGACTGATTAGGACTGGTGCTTTTGTCAATGCTTGTTTAACTTGATCAAATGATTGTCTAGCCTCAATGTTCCATCTTATTTCTAAGTCTCTTTTCAACATACTTGTTGTGTTTCTGAGGAGTTCTACAAGGTTGGGGATGAATATCCTTAGGAAGTTTATTCTGCCAATAAATGATTGAAGTTCCTTAATGTTTCTGGGGAGGTTGATTTTTAAAATAGCCTTAATCCTTTTGGGATCGATTTTAATACCTTCCTTAGAGATGATGTGACCGAGAATTTTTCCCTCTTCAAGGCCACAAAGTGTTTTCTTAAGATTCAGTGAAATTCCAAACCTTCTACATTTCTTAAATACTCTTCTCAAATGTAACAAATGTTCTTCATCAGTTTTAGAATAAACAGTAATGTCATCTAGATAGATCACAATAAACTGACAAATTTCATCAGCAAAGGCAATATCCATTTCTCTTTGAAATGTGGCTCCAACATTCATTAACCCAAAAGGAATCTTCACATACATGAAGGTACCCCATGGAGTAGTAAAGGTTGTTTTATCTTGATCATTAGGGTGAACTAAAACCTTATAATAACCTATGAAACCATCTAATAAAGAAATCCTAGAAGATCCAACTACCTTCTGTAGAATATGATTCATTTTTGGTAAAGGGTAGTTTTCCTTTAAAGAAACTTTATTAAGGTTTCTAAAATCTATGCATAATCTGATTTCACCTGTTTTCTTCCTAGTTGGTACAATATTGGAAACCCATTTAGAATACCTAAGAGGGACTATGATTTTAGAGTCATACATTCTCTTAATTTCTTTCTCAATTAGAGACATCAGGACAGGATTTATTCTTCGAAGTTTTTGTTTAAATGGTTTCTGATCTTCTTTAATTGGAATTTTATGTTGTATAATCTAAGTATCATAGGTTTTTAGATCTTCAAAGCTCCAGGAAAAAACATCACTTAATTCTTTGAATAAAGCAATATATTTTTTTTTTCACCAGTTGGCAGTGATTTGGACAGTTTTATGATTTTAGGGTCTTTTTCACTTCCTATGTTGCACTCTTCTACTATTGCTTGTGTGGGTTCAATCTTAGGTTTCTTAGCCACATCATTAAAATCAAATAATTCTTCTAGTGGAACTAAACCTCTAAGTAAAACATTATCTTTTAACTGAAGTGTTTCAAACTCTTCTTTCTCTGGATCTATCTCAAGCAATTCTAGCTTATTTACAACTTTATTTATGTGTATATTTACATCTGAGTTTTCTAACTTCCTTTCTACATTAGAATGTATAGCTATTTGATTTTCTAATTTAGACTCTAAGTCTATACTATCATATGCATATTCATATTTAGACTGCAAAAAACTTTCAATTTGTTTACCATTGCCAAACACCTTCCAATACTTCATATTATCTAGTACGGTTGGTCGATGTTTCACTTCCACTGTATATTTTAAATTAGGGTAAGGAATTTTATAGGAGCTGGCTGAAAAAGCCAGACTATTAGCTAGGATATTTTGATTTCTAGGATATGCAGAAAGATCATATTCCACAAAACTCTCAAGAAAATCAAGCACAACATTTTTGTATGCTCTCAATCTAGGGTGTTTGGCTAAATACTCTTCTTTGATTTGTTTAATGATTATCTCAACATCCCCTTGAATGGAGATTCTCTTGGCACCTAATTTATTCAACAATTGCAATCCTAATATAAGAGCTTCATACTCAGCTATGTTGTTTGTACACTGAAAATTGAGTTTGTATGAATGACCCTCAACATGATCGATTCATGCATTTGCAACCCACACTCCTGCTCTAGAGCCATATTTTCTAGAAGAGCCATCAAAGCTCATGTTCCAAAGAGGTTTAAGAAGGATGTTTTGTTCTAGTGCTTGTGTTTGGTTTGGATATGTTTAAGAAATTTCAATTTCTGCTTTGATCACCTGAGTGTTGATGTCTCCATCATTATAAAGAATGAAAGAGTCTAAAACTGAGTGGATAGAGTAAAGAGGATAGTTGTGAGGCTTCTCTTGACTACTCACCATGAATTTCATCAAAGTTTCCCTATATAATCTTCTTTGCTGACCAAAAACTGGTATGGTGGAAAAATTCATATCCATCTCTAGGGTCCCTTGTAATTTTTCTCCCCATAAGCGTGATAACAGCATGTCATACTTAGGGGGTATATCTGCAACCACTATACCCATTACCAGAATTTTGGTTGGGATTTGAGCTAAAGTAACACACAGGTCCTTGATGAGACCAAGGCATCTCACTTTGCTGGAATCAAAGGAATATAAGTCTTCATAAGGTCTGGTAATGTCAAATCCTAGATTTTCCATAACTACTTTGGACATTAAGTTGTGTGAAGCACCTGAATCTAACATAGCACTATGAAGGATCTTCTCATGAATATTCAGGCTAACATAGAATGGAGGAACACCCCCTTCCTATGGTTTTCCCTCAACTTCTGGCCCAAATAAGAGTTCAGGTTGGTCATCGTTCAAATTAACAGAGTCTGTGTTTTCCCTTATGTTTAGAGCTTTCATCAATTAAGGTATGTACATATTTTTGTTCATTAACTCTGTTAGGGGAATAGGAATTTTTAATTTCGTTAATTCCTTCTCAATGTTGAACGATGTTTGAATCTTAATTAGGTTGGGAAAATCAAATTGATCAGTAATTTCTTTTGATATAGGCTCTTTTCGCTAACTTGTGGTTGGGATATCAGTTTGAGTAGGTGTGGAAACACTATCAACTATCTTTTTTACAAAAGTTTCTACTTTCTTTTTGCCACAATTATCAACGGTTTGCTTAGGAGAATTGTCAGTAGTATTCTTAGCATCCGTTTCAGAGGATTTTTTCATAGTATTCTCAAAGTTTCTCCTGTTGAGAGTGTCTGAATTATTTTTTCTCCTAAGGTTGTACTGTCTATGAACTTCCATAATGGCATTCCCAAAACCTTTTTTATATTCATTTGATTCCTCAGAGTCAAGTTCGGTTTGAGTTAGGAGGAAAATTTCTTGCTCCTCTTGAGTGAGAAAAACAGATTCATCATTATTTATTCCCATTAGATTTATTTTCCTCTCATCTAAATATTTAATAATATTACCCTCATCATCAATATAGTTCTCCTGAAAAGGAGGCCGAACTTGCTGGTCTGGATCCTTTTTCTCTCGTTGTTTGATTTGGGGGACATTTCGTCTGAAGTTTTGATTCCTATTTTGAGGAGCAGTTTGATTTTCTCTCACTTGAGCTTGATCATTCATGTTCACTCTTTGCATCATATTTTCCACTACCCTCAATAGGTTTTCAATTTTGTGATCAGAAGTAGAAGTGGAAGGTTCTTCTTTAATGGTAACCATGTGTTCAAATTTTAGTTTGGCCTTGTTGGCTAAGATGTTAGCTTCAACTTTAATGGCACTGGCTTGTATTTCTTCCAAAGTTGACAGGTCTCTTTCTCTAAGTTGATACTCCATGTCAACAACAAAACCAGCAGGAAAATCGATTAAAGCTAGGCCAAGGGAGGGTTTGATGTCTGTAGGAATTGCATTGTAAATAGTGTTAAACCGTTCACAGTATTCCTCCACAGTTTCATTTGGTTTCCTTTTCAGTCTTTTGTATTCATTCAGGAGTTGAAGTGGATTTTTCTTGATTTCCCATCTAGCTAAGAAAGTTTGATGGAATGCATCAAGGTTGGCTATACTTCCTACAGGTAAACTCCTAAACCATTTTTGACATCACCTCCTAGACTTTGAGCAAACAATCTCATCTTTACATCAGCCTCATCTACTTCTTGAAGGTCAAAAACATCATTCATTATGTCTCTGTGTTGTTGAGCAGTATGAGAACCAGTGTTATCAAACGTTAGAATTTTTTATTGATAGTATGCCGACATAGCATTAGCTGGCATGGTAATAGCAAAGGTGCATACCTAGCTGCCATAGCTGGTGTCAGAATTTGGCTGGAAGATGGACTTGTAGAAGGTGTAGTTGTGATGACTATAGGGATAGTAGGAACAATAATTTGAAATATTATAGGTGAAAAAGTAGATACTATAGAATGAGTAGGACTAGGGGGTTGTAGATTGAGAGACTAGGAGGACTGGGTAGACAAAGAAGTTTTTGCAATTGTTAAAGATGAATATTCAACTGATTGTTGAATATAAGCTTCTTTAATGGTTTGGTTCAAAACCAAGACTAGACCCTGTAATTTATCAAATTGTTGTAGATATTCTAGATTAGGATCAATTCAAAAGGTTATATTTGGGGTCTATATGGTTGCATTAAAGCTTGATCAATCACAGTTTGATCTACAAAGCTCTCAGATTTTGTCCTAAACAAACTATGCTGGAAAGGCAAATAAAATTCCATGCCTTGAATAGTTTCAAACTTCTCAGGAAGAGAGATAGACCTTGACAAAGGATTGTTCTCAGGAAGAGATTTGAACCTAGATAAAGGACTATTGCTACCCTGACTCTCTCTAAGATTTTTCTTTCTCACTAATTTCTCTGGATTATCTAAAAATTTAGTAGGGTTGGGATCTAGGTGAGCTCTGGTGAAAAATCTTTTAGCAGCCAAATCTATTGAAAACTTATCACACAACTAATAAAATAAAACTTAATAACACACTAGAAAATATACAAGATTACAAACTCAGATCATGTATTTCGTTGTGATATAAGAGCTTTAATTTATTGAAATACTGATTGAATACCAGGGAATAATTACTTTTCAATTTAAAAAGTATTATTCCCCAGTATGGTCACCATTATGTTGTCATTCTGTATTTTTGAGGTTGAGGGAGTAAACACATAGGACAACATCAAAACCACTTTTGAAGTTGGGATCTAGCCCTGCCAGCTTCATAGAGGGATCACTCTGTAAAATTTAGCTTGGTTTAGTGTAAATTTTAGGCTAGTTATTATTGTACTGATTGTTTTTTATGTGGATTATTTGGTTGATTAAATTGCTATAATTCCATTGGCCTATGGATTCTAATGATTAATTGGATCCGCATCAAAATTTAGAGGATTTTCACAGGAAAAGCTAGGTTTCAATAGTTGGATCTTTCATAATATTAGATGGATTATGGAATAGAAGAAATGTAAGATTTAGAAGAAACTAAGGAGCAATGAAGAATTCCTTAATTTGACTTCAACAGAAAACATGTAATTACTAACAGCCAGAATAGGGTTCTCTATGTAACATATCCTATTCATCACAGTTTCTATTATGTAATTAAGATTTTCATAAATAACAGAGAAAGAAAACAATGATCAAACACATAAACTGAAGAAAAACATCACCATTTCATACACCACATGAATCCTGTGAAAATGTCCCTGTATTATTAATGCTTCCAGCAACTTTGAGAAATTACAATTTGCAAAGGAAAATTACATTCGACAATCAACCTTTAATACTTCAAACTGTGAAGTATTTATACAAATAATTACAAAATCGTTGTCTCAACCAACAGTGTATTATTAGCATAATTCTAAACAATAAAATTGATCTTTAGCAGAAAGATAGGCGAGGTAGACAACTGCATGAAGAGGTGGCTCTGTTTTGGTGGATTCGGTTGCTGAATCAACCTGAAACTGTGTTGCGCTGATGTGTTGGTTGTTGTGTTGGTTGTTGTGTTAGCTGCATCTGAATTACCTTTTAATCCAATAAATCACATAGCTCCTCCCACCTTTTTTCATCTAGTATGGTTAATTTAATTACCCTCTGGTAAATATCATCAACCTCAGTATATTTTGCAAATGTTGGTTTTACTGGGAAGACATGTTTTACCTCATTCTAGATATAGAAGTCATTTGCCATAGTCTCTAAGAATGCTCTTGCTGTCATGCTGCCTTTTATCCCACTGAATTTGATGTTGCTTCTGGCCACTTCCTTCATCTTCAGAACATAATCTTCTTGAGTTATCAACTTATCATTAATCACATATATGTTGGGAAATCCTTTCTGAATCAATACTTCAATCCTGTTGGAAAACCTGTTCACTCCCAGCTCTAGTGTTTCACATCTCTCCTCTAATTGATTAATGAGGTTTATTTTAGTCAAAACTTTCTTGACTTACAAGATGGTGGCAGTCATGTCACTAATTCCTAATTCTTCAAGTTCATATTTAGTCTTTGAATTCAGGAATTTGGTGATATTGGAGGCTTCTGAAGGCACATCTTCCAACTTTTCTCTTACCTGAACAATGGTTTCGGTGGTTTTTTGTATCGATTCTTTCTGTTCAAAAATGAATTGGATACATGGCCAAATCTCATTCATAGAATCTATAATACCCATCCAAATGGTATCCTTGGCTTGAGCCAAGGTTTGACCAATTGATGTATCCTTCTCCACCTTTTGTAACCTCTCTAGCAGCCTTTGTGACTTATGTACTTCAACTAGACGAGAAGCTTCAACTCTAGCCTTCTGTTCTTCTAGAGCTTTGAGTTGTCCCTGCAATGTCTTAATTTCTTCTTACTGGATTGACATATTCTCCAGTGTCTTTGTGACCTGTTCAACACTTTTAGTTTGAGTTGAAGAAGTTGTTGCAACTGTTGTTCCTGTGATTGGGAGTTGAGTGATGGATATGACATCCAAGGGGGCTAAGGCCATCCTTTGACATTGTTCTTTCTCTTTGATCATTTTCTCCATTTCTTCATCCATCTATCTGATATGAATATTCTGCTCTATGATTAGCTTCATCATGTCAGCCTTTTGTGTTTCAGTTTATTCAATGTCTTTAGTCAAGGGATCCTCTATGGCTGGTAATTTCAGTTGCTTTCTCAATGCTGCAATATCCATATTTTTCTTCTTGATGATCTCCTCTGCAGCATTTATATCCTTAGGATCATATCCTATCTTGACTACCAAATCTTCCAAAGATTTGATCCTATTGTCCTTTTCTAAGGAGGATACCTTTTCCATTTTCAAGTGGGATTGAATATGGGCATATGGAATCTGCAGCTTAGACAATGGCATGGTAGTATTAGTTAATGTAGAATAAATCATCTCACCAATCTGTTTATGCATCTCCATTTAATCAATGGGATGGATATATTTGGTGCTGAATTTAAATGTAGTACTCTTGTAATCTGTTGGTGTTTTAGGATGTGGAATTTAAGCCTCAAGGAAGGCCATCTGCATATTTCCCTGCTCTATGTCAAAAACTGATAATAATATGCTTTGTGAGCTAGAAGTCTGCTTCCAAAACTGATTGTAGGTATTGTTCTTAACAATTTCATTCTTAATTTTGATCTCTTGGTACCTGTCAAAAACACTCTTTTCCTTTTCCTCATGGACATTCTGTGAATCTAGCTCTGTATCTTTTTTACCTTGTGAGGCTGAAGTTCCAATAGGGGATGTAACAAAATTGTTGCTTGAAGGTGTTGAGTCTCCAATTCTGATGGAAGCTTGGTCTTCTATTTCCTTTTTTGCATCTGTCTGAGGAGTTATCTTTGCTCTCTTCCTATAACTGATTCTGAATTCTTTTGCCTCACTACCTGTTGTTGATCATGATCCCTCCTCTCTTGGTCTTGTTGGGGCAAAGTGATTGCCTGTCATTTAATTTGTCAACCCGGGGGTTTCGTAAACTTGTGAAGCATGCATGCATTGTATGTTCTAGAAATTGTCTTTCAGTTTAGATCAATCTAACTACAAAATAACGAAAACCAATTCATCTAATCTATGAAATCAAATAATGAAAATGAAATTCAACTAACCTGTGAAATAAAAAAAAACTAATGTATGCTTGGTTAGCCCAACATCCAATTATGAAGTGTTACCTTCTTGAGATGATGTGTAAGCAATTATTTATACTTTAACTTCTAATGTCCTAGAAAAGCAAGCAAAGTGTGCAGAAAATAACTCAGTAATTGCATGTATCAAATATTCAACCATTCAATCTTGAAATATGATTAAATCAATTTCTCAAAATGATCTTTAGGAATATTAGTTAATATCAGTTAATATTTTTAGGATCTTAAAAGCAAATATAAAAGCACGAAAAAGTAAAGCTCAATGATTGCATAGGTTGAACATTCAATCACCCAATTTGAAGTCACCTTCTTGGCCTGATCCTTTATTCAATTATACAATGAATTGATGGTTTAATCTAAGAAAGTAAATAACAGAACATGAAAGGAAACTAAATAACTATGAGCCCTTGCCTCAAGCTTAATCCAATTAGAAAATACATAAATCTTCCATATAGAAATGTTTTTAGAAAAGCAAAGTTTACACAATCATTCTAAAACTAATATTAAGAAATCAAATAAACTTTAATCTATAAAAGAAATTAAATCTCACAATCATCAGATGGCCATTCCAATGGTGTATGAGGATGGCAAGTGAAGAAGCTCCATATGCAAGCAAAACGAAATCTTCAAATATCCAAGTGTAAGCTCCAAATTCTCTATTAAAAACATGAGCATTTCTCCAACTTTACATGTCTTTCAAAGGAAAAGACTCTCCTATTTATACAAAAACATAAGAAGTTACCCTATTTAATGAGTATCCACTAAAATCACATATATTTACAGCCAAATAGCTCATAATGAGACACATATCCCCTAAGTGTATCATAGAGTTCTAATCCAAATAAGAAATGATGAAACACCTCATAGAGTTACAATCCAAATAGGACACATATCCTTCTTTGAACTTTATCCAAATCTCCTTTGAAAGGAATTCGAATTTGAGCATTGGAGGCCACGTGAGGGTGCCTTGGAAGATTCCAAATAACCTACACATGTCATGAACCTCAAGCCACATATATAGATACATGAAAACATGTTAATTTCCTAGTTTTTAATCATAAATTCACTTTAAACACATAAAATAAATAACTTTGGTAAATAATGATCCTAACCCATATATTTATGAAAATGGTGGCTAATGAAAGATTATATGGTTATGGAGTTGTGACATATGAGTAAAATGGTGGCGATAAAGGTGAAAGTGGATGTCATTTTAAAGACATTTGGAGGCCCAACATACCCCCCAACTAGAGTAATTGCATGTCCTCATGCAAATATTGCATTAATTCCTTTGATTTTCTCACAACGTCTTTTCTTTTGAATGAGCTTGGCTTATATCATATGTCCTTAAACTTTGCATTTGACAATTTTATTTATTTTTGCAAAGTATTCCTTGTCATGCATTGAATTGCAACATGTTTGGTTGGTTCTTGTGTTTCAACAAATTCTAATCGATATTCGTTTTTGTGTTTCAATACCTTGCTTTTTTTTGTTGCACCAAGATTCATTGAACATATTTAAGAATGCATATTTAAATCAACCATATAGTGTGCTCTTAATTTAGACATTATTTTCAAATCATATAACTTTTTGAACCATAATGCAATCATAATTGATTAGGACAAGTATGTTAGGATGAAATGAAAATGTGTGATGGTGTATGATATATGAATATGAAATGATGTCCCTTGCCCCCAACTAAAGATATAACAATGTGAAAGAGGAAGTGAGGAATTTCCCAAAGTTACAATTTTTGTATTTTAAGGAATTGCATGAATAAAAATTAGAAAACCACATAACTTCACCTACCTTCAATGTGCATGAGTTATGGAAATTGAAGAGTGTGGCTGCTTCTGGATCATGGAATGAAATGTAGAATTCATCTGCTTCTTGGTTACATAAATGGTGGATGAGGTTGTGAAGTGGATTCTTTATTTATGTTGCTAAATATGTTGTATCTTCTGCAAAATGCTGAAATGATATAGTC
This sequence comes from Pinus tabuliformis, assembly GCA_031772625.1. NCBI lineage: Eukaryota > Viridiplantae > Streptophyta > Pinopsida > Pinales > Pinaceae > Pinus > Pinus tabuliformis. The sequence continues at coordinate 158,695,676 of CM062809.1, read as the reverse complement.
TTCAATAGCTATAAAATCAATGGTACAACTCTAGTCACGTGAATAAATGTGTCGGTGTCGAGCATGAAGAGAGATCATTAGATTACTGGCAATTTATGAATGTCGTTAACCAATGCAAGGAAAACTCGCCATTAATGTCAACGAGTGCCAAGGTACCTAAGTACATCTTGCAAAGGGCGAATAAATGAGCCGATGTCAAGCCACTTGCAAGATCCAACGATCAAGGGACATTGATGTATTCCCATGATTGTTGGTGAGAGATCCTGTCATTAAGGCATACAAGCCTCAAGGTACAAATGAAGACTCTAGCCCTGAACCTAGATAATGTATCGATGTCGATAGGCCAAGACTTGTTAGAAGGAAGGCCTTAAGGAATCCTCCATCATCTAACGCGAGCATGAAACAATGATTTTGAAGGACTATGAATGATGGAAAGGAAAATGAAAAGTCAATGGAATGTAAAAGTACAAATCAGCATGTAAGCGAGCTGAATGTATTTATGAAAATGGGTTATGAGTTAGTGAAAGCAAGGCAGGAAAATATAGTTTCTATGAATAAAAATGAACAGTGAAGGAAAATGAGATGAGAAATTTATTAACTGACTAAGTGAAATGCAATGCGACTGCAAAGGAAATGAGAGGAAGGTTTTATTAACTGAAGGAGTATGGATGCAATGGAAACATTGTCATCTGAAAGACTTGCAACTGTTGGATCAGATATGCATTAGCATGTGCTCATGCATTGATGTTTCATCTCTGTTGCTGCTCTGATCATTTTCTTGTGAAATAAATGTGGTCTTTGAGAGACACTATTTACTTATGGTCATCTGTTATTCCTCCTGGAACCTGCAAAAAACTAGTACTTCTTCTCCAATGGATTGTAAAGTTATCAAAAATAGAGAGGTGATCAATTTCTCTGTTAATGACATTTACATAAAAAAAAAATAAAAAAATAAAAAAAAAAATGGTACTATTAAACAAGTTCATGAAAGAAAACCAAAAGAGTTTATACCTATGTCGGAAGTAGTGCATCAGGTTATCTGTTTTTTTTTTCAACAATTTCTTCATTCTTTACTGTTTCAAAATCTGATAATAGCTTCCTCATTTTGTAGATCTCGTCGAGATCTTTCCAATGATGCTTGAATCATCGAATTCTGATAAAGTTAGACTATTTTGAAATTTTTATGAAATAGTGAAAATTGTCATGAAAAATGTGGCATGGGAACATGATGCTACAGTGAAAGATGATGTAAGCAGATGAAATGGCATGTTGATCATGAATTTCTGGTTAGAATCCATTGTTTGACAAATAAATAATTGAGTTAAATGCATAGCTTCAGAGTTGTTTTCCAGCTACAGAATGTGCACAGTTTCTGTAGCTAAAATCTTGAACAAACAACCCAAGTCAGTAAATAACCAAAAATGAATTCAAAGAGCAAGAAGCAATGTTGTGGTTCACTGGAGCCAAAATCCAATGATAATTGCAATGCCTCTTTCAATTTTTTTTTAAATTAATTTTTTTTATCAAAAAGAAATTATAATAAAGAAAATGAATCTTTTTGCATTAATTCTTTTAATTTTCTTTATCAAAAAGAAATTACCATAAAAAATGATTTTTTTCGTTTTTTTTTTTTAATCATAAAACACATAGGGAATGAGACACATATGTGTCTAAAATTAACTTTATCTTAGACCTCATGCCATGTGGAGCAGAGTTTGTTATTCACTTGGATTCTTTTAAAATCAAATTTATTAAATCTAATTGGACCCTTAGACCACATGCCATGTGGAGCAAATTTTGTTATTCACTTGGATTTTTCTGCTTTCAACTTGCCATGTTAAAACAGTTCAAAACAAATCATTTTCCCTCACGCAATCTACAAAATGGAGCTCTGAAGAACCCTGAATTTCTCCAAAATGGATAAGAATCCGAGGAAACGATTTCTACGTTATTAAACTCATGCCATTCTCGAAAAAACCCATGTCTCAATTTTTTCAGATTCGCCCTGGTTTGCTTAGAAAATTTGGTTTAAAATCCGATGTCAAGATATTTTACGCTTTCTAGCAATTACGTTTTCTGCAAAAATCAATTTCCGATTTCTCCTAAACGGTCGCAAAATCTAGGAAACCATTCACAAGTTACCTAATTGCCCCCGTTCCAAAGAAAACCCATGTCTTATTTTTTTTCATATTCGCCTTGGTTTGCTAAGAAAATTCATTTTAAAATCGGGTGTTTGAAAGGAATTCGAATTTGAGCATTGGAGGCCACGTGAGGGTGCCTTGAAAGATTCCAAATAACCTACACATGTCATGAACCTCAAGCCACATATATAGATACATGAAAACATGTTAATTTCCTAGTTTTTAATCATAAATTCACTTTAAACACATAAAATAAATAACTTTGGTAAATAATGATCCTAACCCATATATTTATGAAAATGGTGGCTAATGAAAGATTATATGGTTATGGAGTTGTGACATATGAGTAAAATGGTGGCGATAAAGGTGAAAGTGGATGTCATTTTAAAGACATTTGGAGGCCCAACATACCCCCCAACTAGAGTAATTGCATGTCCTCATGCAAATATTGCATTAATTCCTTTGATTTTCTCACAACGTCTTTTCTTTTGAATGAGCTTGGCTTATATCATATGTCCTTAAACTTTGCATTTGACAATTTTATTTATTTTTGCAAAGTATTCCTTGTCATGCATTGAATTGCAACATGTTTGGTTGGTTCTTGTGTTTCAACAAATTCTAATCGATATTCGTTTTTGTGTTTCAATACCTTGTTTTTTTTTGTTGCACCAAGATTCATTGAACATATTTAAGAATGCATATTTAAATCAACCATATAGTGTGCTCTTAATTTAGACATTATTTTCAAATCATATAACTTTTTGAACCATAATGCAATCATAATTGATTAGGACAAGTATGTTAGGATGAAATGAAAATGTGTGATGGTGTATGATATATGAATATGAAATGATGTCCCTTGCCCCCAACTAAAGATATAACAATGTGAAAGAGGAAGTGAGGAATTTCCCAAAGTTACAATTTTTGTATTTTAAGGAATTGCATGAATAAAAATTAGAAAACCACATAACTTCACCTACCTTCAATGTGCATGAGTTATGGAAATTGAAGAGTGTGGCTGCTTCTGGATCATGGAATGAAATGTAGAATTCATCTGCTTCTTGGTTACATAAATGGTGGATGAGGTTGTGAAGTGGATTCTTTATTTATGTTGCTAAATATGTTGTATCTTCTGCAAAATGCTGAAATGATATAGTCTTCAATAGCTATAAAATCGATGGTACAACTCTAGTCACGTGAATAAATGTGTCGGTGTCGAGCATGAAGAGAGATCATTAGATTACTGGCAATTTATGAATGTCGTTAACCAATGCAAGGAAAACTCGCCATTAATGTCAACGAGTGCCAAGGTACCTAAGTACATCTTGCAAAGGGCGAATAAATGAGCCGATGTCAAGCCACTTGCAAGATCCAACGATCAAGGGACATTGATGTATTCCCATGATTGTTGGTGAGAGATCCTGTCATTAAGGCATACAAGCCTCAAGGTACAAATGAAGACTCTAGCCCTGAACCTAGATAATGTATCGATGTCGATAGGCCAAGACTTGTTAGAAGGAAGGCCTTAAGGAATCCTCCATCATCTAACGCGAGCATGAAACAATGATTTTGAAGGACTATGAATGATGGAAAGGAAAATGAAAAGTCAATGGAATGTAAAAGTACAAATCAGCATGTAAGCGAGCTGAATGTATTTATGAAAATGGGTTATGAGTTAGTGAAAGCAAGGCAGGAAAATATAGTTTCTATGAATAAAAATGAACAGTGAAGGAAAATGAGATGAGAAATTTATTAACTGACTAAGTGAAATGCAATGCGACTGCAAAGGAAATGAGAGGAAGGTTTTATTGACTGAAGGAGTATGGATGCAATGGAAACATTGTCATCTGAAAGACTTGCAACTGTTGGATCAGATATGCATTAGCATGTGCTCATGCATTGATGTTTCATCTATGTTGCTGCTCTGATCATTTTCTTGTGAAATAAATGTGGTCTTTGAGAGACACTATTTACTTATGGTCATCTGTTATTCCTCCTGGAACCTGCAAAAAACTAGTACTTCTTCTCCAATGGATTGTAAAGTTATCAAAAATAGAGAGGTGATCAATTTCTCTGTTAATGACATTTACATAAAAAAAAAATAAAAAAATAAAAAAAAAAATGGTACTATTAAACAAGTTCATGAAAGAAAACCAAAAGAGTTTATACCTATGTCGGAAGTAGTGCATCAGGTTATCTGTTTTTTTTTTCAACAATTTCTTCATTCTTTACTGTTTCAAAATCTGATAATAGCTTCCTCATTTTGTAGATCTCGTCGAGATCTTTCCAATGATGCTTGAATCATCGAATTCTGATAAAGTTAGACTATTTTGAAATTTTTATGAAATAGTGAAAATTGTCATGAAAAATGTGGCATGGGAACATGATGCTACAGTGAAAGATGATGTAAGCAGATGAAATGGCATGTTGATCATGAATTTCTGGTTAGAATCCATTGTTTGACAAATAAATAATTGAGTTAAATGCATAGCTTCAGAGTTGTTTTCCAGCTACAGAATGTGCACAGTTTCTGTAGCTAAAATCTTGAACAAACAACCCAAGTCAGTAAATAACCAAAAATGAATTCAAAGAGCAAGAAGCAATGTTGTGGTTCACTGGAGCCAAAATCCAATGATAATTGCAATGCCTCTTTCAATTTTTTTTTAAATTAATTTTTTTTATCAAAAAGAAATTATAATAAAGAAAATGAATCTTTTTGCATTAATTCTTTTAATTTTCTTTATCAAAAAGAAATTACCATAAAAAATGATTTTTTTCGTTTTTTTTTTTTAATCATAAAACACATAGGGAAATAGACACATATGTGTCTAAAATTAACTTTATCTTAGACCTCATGCCATGTGGAGCAGAGTTTGTTATTCACTTGGATTCTTTTAAAATCAAATTTATTAAATCTAATTGGACCCTTAGACCACATGCCATGTGGAGCAAATTTTGTTATTCACTTGGATTTTTCTGCTTTCAACTTGCCATGTTAAAACAGTTCAAAACAAATCATTTTCCCTCACGCAATCTACAAAATGGAGCTCTGAAGAACCCTGAATTTCTCCAAAATGGATAAGAATCCGAGGAAACGATTTCTACGTTATTAAACTCATGCCATTCTCGAAAAAACCCATGTCTCAATTTTTTCAGATTCGCCCTGGTTTGCTTAGAAAATTTGGTTTAAAATCCGATGTCAAGATATTTTACGCTTTCTAGCAATTACGTTTTCTGCAAAAATCAATTTCCGATTTCTCCTAAACGGTCGCAAAATCTAGGAAACCATTCACAAGTTACCTAATTGCCCCCGTTCCAAAGAAAACCCATGTCTTATTTTTTTTCAGATTCGCCTTGGTTTGCTAAGAAAATTCATTTTAAAATCGGGTGTCTATGTTGTTGTGTTTTCTAGAAATGTTCCCACGATTTTTTATTTGTAGGTTTTGAAAGTTGGGCTTGTGGCTACATGAATGTCTTCTAACAAAGGAAAAGAGAATATTTAACTCTTGCATTATAGAGTTAAGGATTTTTGCACATGGATTTGTAAGTCTTACAGTAGCTAAATAATTTTTATGATATACTAACAAAACAATTTCTTTTTTCTGATCCTCCAGGTCGCACGAAGTCCAGAAGGAGAACATACTTGAGAGATTTATTTTGTTGGCATAGTCAAGATTTTTTCAATCGATTCCTCTGTAAATTTTGCAAAAATAAAATGAAAAGGCTTGATCACACACCTTAAATTATCGTTTGTGATTTTCTCTTGCGCTCTTTGTTCTCAACCATTTATTTTATTGCAAATTTTTCCTACCAAGGGTTAGTAGATGGGTGGTTCTTACTACACCATAAAACATCAAATTTATTCTATATATATATATATTTTATTTATTTTTCCTATCTATCTAAATTTATTTATTTATTTATTTATTTTTAAAGTATATTTATGCTTCCAATGAAGCCATTTACGGATTAGAATTTTTTAAATGTTCATATCCCAACTTGAAAATTGTACCTGATTGTTTGCAAGGATATGCGAAATCAAGTCGACCTTTCGATTGGCCGCAAGGATCTCTTGAAGAATGGATGAATATTGTGGTGTAACCGCTTTTTGATACCATTCCTTAATGTAGTCTTTGGGCTGCATTCTAGATCCTATGTCCATAAATGGTTAGTAAAAAAAAAATACACTCTAAACTGGAAGTTAGTTCCTATGCACACTTCCCCAGCAACGATGCCAAAATGTTGGGGCAAAGTGATTTCCTGTCATTTAACTTGTCAACCCGGGGGTTTCTTAAACTTGTGAAGCATGCATGCACTATATGTGATAGAAATTGTCTTTCAATTTAGATCAATCTAACTACAAAATAACAAAAACCAATTCATCTAATCTATGAAATCAAATAATGAAAATGAAGTTCAACTAACCTGTGAAATAAAAAATAACTAATGTATGCTTAGTTACTCCAGCATTCAATTATGAAGTGTTACCTTCTTGAGATGATGTGTAAAAAACTATTTATACTTTAACTCCTAATGTCCTAGAAAAGCAAGTAAAGTGTGCAGAAAATAACTCAGTAATTGCATGTATCAAATATTCAACCATTCAATCTTGAAATATGATTAAATCAATTTCTTAATGATCTTTAGGAATATCAGTTAATATCTTTAGGATCTTAAAAGCAAATATAAAATCATGAAAAAGTAAAGCTCAATGATTGCATAGGTTGAACATTCAATCACCCAATTTGAAGTCACATTCTTGGCCTGATCCTTTATTCAATTATACAATGAATTGATGGTTTAATCTAAAAACGTAAATAACTGAACATGAAAGGAAACTAAATAACCATGAGCCCTTACCTCAAACTTAATCCAATTAGAAAATACATAAATATTCCATATAGAAATGCTTTTAGAAAAGCAAAGATTACACAATCATTCTAAAACTAATACTAAGAAAGCAAATAAACTTTAATCTATAAAAGCAATTACATTTCACAATCATTAGATGGCCATTCCAATGTTGTATGAGGATGGCAAATGAAGAAGCTCCATATGCAACCAAAACTAAATCTTCAAATCTCCAAGTATAAGCTCCAAATTCTCTATTAAAAACATGAGCATTTCTCCAACTTTACACATGCCTTTCAAAGGAAAAGGCATTTCCTAGCAAATTCAGGGACATGGAAGGTTAGAGGGAAAATATAATGAGAAAGATTGGACTCCCAGAGTCCAATTTCATTTGTTTTGTTAGCATGTGTGTCCTCCAGCGAACAACAGAGCTCTAAAAGTTCACAGTCACATTGTGTTTCACTAATCCTATAATCTCTATCAGCTAAAGGAATGTGATCTAAGTCTATGTATGGATGGATTAATGGATTAACATGTTTCCCCTGGTTTTTTCTCTTTTGAGGCATGTTTAAATCAGTGAAAGATAACAATAATTGAGGGGAAATATTATCGGGAACAGTTTAGGGTAAATGAGTTGTTAGGGGAAAGGAGGTAGAGTGCTGATAATTCCGCTCTAGTTCAAAAATTGTTTTGCAACTGGTCGCTTTGTATGAAACTGTGAATTACAGAGAAACAGGCAATGAAAGGGAGAAAGAGGATGGTTTCAAAGCTTTAAAATTCAAATATGTAATTTCCATTGGAGGTTTGGCGCAGGACTGTTAAAGGTTGAATGGTTACCTGAGAAGGAAAATTAAATGCCCAACGGTAATTCTGTCAAGAGAGAATTTAATTGGGCAACGACTTGCAACGTGGCGCGACATGAGGGGCAGAGGTGTCGAGGTAGGGACATGATTGTACAGATGAGGGGAAGGTGGCTTTTGGAGGGGATAAAAGGTGGTAAGCAGTATGGAAAGGCGGGGTGCGAAATGAGGAGAAGGCGCCACGTATTGATGGGGCCTGGCAGGAAAAACTGCCTTTTCGAACCACCCTCCTTCTCCAACAGTAAATGTAGGAAGGAGGGGGGGGCTGAAAAAAGATAAGTGACGTTGATAATGGAGATTGGTGAATTCCGATGTTCCAAGTGCAATCCCTTTTAACCATAAACGAAAAAGACTAGTTTTGTCCATATGTGCCTTTTTATATCTTGCTTTTGAACTTAGGATAAAGCTTGGAATATAAAACATGTAAAAAACACTTTATCCCCATCATGCCCCTTTTTACAATGTCTTTGAGACTTAGGCAAAAAGGCATATAAATATATTTATAAAACCAACTATCTATGCCTACCCTTTGACTAAACTAACATTTTTATTTTTCTAAAGGGGTGCATTTAGACTAGCAAACCCATATTATTTTATTTTATGACAAATGAAAAAAACTACTTAATCCTATCCCTTATTTTTTCTATTGATTCAGATTAAACAGTGGAATCAATGTCATTTTCTACCTAACTACTAATTTATTAAGATTAAAATGTTTGGCAAATCTAAAAGCAAATATAAAAGCACGAAAAAGTAAAGCTCAATGATTGCATAGGTTGAACATTCAATCACCCAATTTGAAGTCACCTTCTTGGCCTGATCCTTTATTCAATTATACAATGAATTGATGGTTTAATCTAAGAAAGTAAATAACAGAACATGAAAGGAAACTAAATAACTATGAGCCCTTGCCTCAAGCTTAATCCAATTAGAAAATACATAAATCTTCCATATAGAAATGTTTTTAGAAAAGCAAAGTTTACACAATCGTTCTAAAACTAATATTAAGAAAGAAAATAAACTTTAATCTATAAAAGAAATTAAATCTCACAATCATCAGATGGCTATTCCAATGGTGTATGAGGAGGGCAAGTGAAGAAGCTCCATATGCAAGCAAAACTAAATCTTCAAATATCCAAGTATAAGCTCCAAATTCTCTATTAAAAGCATGAGCATTTCTCCAACTTTACACGTCTTTCAAAGGAAAAGGCTCTCCTATTTATACAAAAACATAAGAAGTTACCCTATTTAATGAGGATCCACTAAAATCACATATAGTTACAGCCAAATAGCTCATAATGAGACACATATCCCCTAAGTGTCTCATAGAGTTCTAATCCAAATAAGAAATGATGAAACACCTCATAGAGTTACAATCCAAATAGGACACATATCCTTCTTTGAACTTTATCCAAATCTCCTTTAAAAGGAATTCGAATTTGAGCATTGGAGGCCACGTGAGGGTGCCTTGGAAGCTTCCAAATAACCTACACATGTCATGAAACTCAAGCCACATATATAGATACATGAAAACATGTTAATTTCCTAGTTTTTAATCATAAATTCACTTTAAACACATAAAATAAATAACTTTGGTAAATAATGATCCTAACCCATATATTTATGAAAATGGTGGCTAATGAAAGATTATATGGTTATGGAGCTGTGACATATGAGTAAAATGGTCGCGATAAAGGTGAAAGTGGATGTCATTTTAAAGACATTTGGAGGCCCAACATACCCCCCAACTAGAGTAATTGCATGTGCTCATGCAAATATTGCATTAATTCCTTTGATTTGCTCACAACGTCTTTGCTTTTGAATGAGCTTGGCTTATATCATATGTCTTTAAAAATTGCATTTGACAATTTTATTTATTTTTGCAAAGTATTCCTTGTCATGCATTGAATTGCAACATGTTTGGTTGGTTCTTGTGTTTCAACAAATTCTAATCGGTATTGGTTTTTGTGTTTCAATACCTTGTTTCTTTTTGTTGCACCAAGATTCATTGAACATATTTAAGAATGCATATTTAAAATCAACCATATAGTGTGCTCTTAATTTAGACATTATTTTCAAATCATATAACTTTTTGAACCATAATGCAATCATAATTGATTAGGACAAGTATGTTAGGATGAAATGAAAATGTGTGATGGTGTATGATATATGAATATGAAATGATGTCCCTTGCCCCCAACTAAAGATATAACAATGTGAAAGAGGAAGTGAGGAATTTCCCAAAGTTACAATTTTAGTATTTTAAGGAATTGCATGAATAAAAATTAGAAAACCACATAACTTCACCTACCTTCAATGTGCATGAGTTATGGAAATTGAAGAGTGTGGCTGCTTCTGGATCATGGAATGAAATGTAGAATTCATCTGCCTCTTAGTTACATAAATGGTGGATGAGGTTGTGAAGTGGATTATTTATTTATGTTGCTAAATATGTTGTATCTGCTTCAAGATGCTGAAATGATATAGTCTTAAATAGCTATAAAATCGATGGTACAACTCTAGTCACATGAATAAATGTGTCGGTGTCGAGCATGAAGAGAGATCATTAGATTACCGGCAATTTATGAATGTCGTTAACCAATGCAAGACAAACTCGTCATTAATGTCAACGAGTGCCAAGGTACCTAAGTACATTTTGCAAAGGGAGAATAAATGAGCCAATGTCAAGCCACTTGCAAGATCCAACGATCAAGGGACATTGATGTATTCCCATGATTGTTGGTGAGAGATCCTGTCATTAAGGCATACAAGCCTCAAGGTACAAATGAAGACTCTAGCCCTGAACCTAGATAATGTATCGATGTCGATAAGCCAAGACTTGTTAAAAGGAAGGCCTTAAGGAATCCTCCATCATCTAACGCGAGCATGAAACAATGATTTTGAAGAACTATGAATGGAAAATTTTGCAGTGGATCAAGGTTTATTTAATGGAAAGGAAAATGAAAAGTGAATGGAATGTAAAAGTACAAATCAGCATGTAAGCGAGCTGAATGTATTTATGAAAATAGGTTATGAGTTAGTGAAAGCAAGGCAGGAAAATATAGTTTCTATGAATAAAAATGAACAGTGAAGGAAAATGAGATGAGAATTTTATTAACTGACTAAGTGAAATGCAATGCGACTGAAAAGGAAATGAGAGGAAGGTTTTATTGACTGAAGGAGTATGGATGCAATGGAAACATTGTCATCTGAAAGACTTGCAACTGTTGGATCTGATATGCATTAGCATGTGCTCATGCATTGATGTTTCATCTCTGTTGCTACTCTGATCATTTTCTTGTGAAATAAATGTGGTCTTTGAGAGACACTATTTACTTATGGTCATCTGTTATTCCTCCTGGAACCTGCAAAAAACTAGTACTTCTTCTCCAATGGATTGTAAATTTATCAAAAATAGAGAGGTGATCAATTTCTCTGTTAATGACATTTACATAAATAAATAAATAAAAATCGGTACTATTAAACAAGTTCATGAAAGAAAACCAAAAGAGTTTATACCTATGTCGGAAGTAGTGCATCAGGTTATCTGTTTTTTTTTTCAACAATTTCTTCATTCTTTACTGTTTCAAAATCTGATAATAGCTTCCTCATTTTGTAGATCTCGTCGAGATCTTTCCAACAATGCTTGAATCATCGAATTCTGATAAAGTTAGACTATTTTGAAATTTTTATGAAATAGTGAAAATTGTCAGGAAAAATGTGGCATGGGAACCTGATGCTACAATGAAAGATGATGTAAGCAGATGAAATGGCATGTTGATCATGAATTTCTGGTTAGAATCCATTGTTTGACAAATAAATAATTGAGTTAAATGCATAGCTTCAGAATTGTTTTCCAGCTACAGAATGTGCACAGTTTCTGTAGCTAAAATCTTGAACAAACAACCCAAGTCAGTAAATAACCAAAAATGAATTCAAAGAGCAAGAAGCAATGTTGTGGTTCACTGGAGCCAAAATCCAGTGATAATTGCAATGCCTCTTTCATTTTATTTTTTTAAATTAATTTTTTTTATCAAAAAGAAATTATAATAAAGAAAATGAATCTTTTTGCATTAATTCTTTTAATTTTCTTTATCAAAAAGAAATTATCATAAAAAAATGATTTTTTTCGTTTTTTTTTTTAATCATAAAACACATAGGGAATGAGACACATATGTGTCTAAAATTAACTTTATTAAATGAGATTGGACTCTTAGACCTTATGCCATGTGGAGCAGAGTTTGTTATTCACTTGGATTCTTTTAAAATCAAATTTATTAAATCTAATTGGACTCTTAGACCACATTCCATGTGCAGCAAATTTTGTTATTCACTTGGATTTTTCTGCTTTCAACTTGCCATGTTAAAACAGTTCAAAACAAATCATTTTTCCTCACGCAATCTGCAAAATGGAGCTATGAAGAACCCTGAATTTCTCCAAAATGGATAAGAATCCGAGGAAACGATTTCTACGTTATTAAACTCATCTCATTCTCGAAAAAACCCATGTCTCAATTTTTTCAGATTCGCCCTGGTTTGCTTAGAAAATTCGTTTTAAAATCCGATGTCAAGATAGTTTACGCTTTCTAGCAATTACGTTTTCTGCAAAAATCAATTTCAGATTTCTCCTAAACGGTTGCAAAATCCAGGAAACCATTCACAAGATACTTAATTGCCCCCATTCCAAAGAAAACCCATGTCTTATTTTTTTCATATTCTCCTTGGTTTGCTAAGAAAATTCATTTTAAAATCGGGTGTCTATGTTGTTGTGTTTTCTAGAAATGTTCCCACGATTTTTTATTTGTAGGTTTTGAAAGTTGGGCTTGTGGCTGCATGAATGTCTTCTAACAAAGGAAAAGAGAATATTTAACTCTTGCATTATAGAGGTAAGGATTTTTGCACATGGATTTGCAAGTCTTACAGTAGCTAAATAATTTTTATGATATACTAACAAAACAATTTCTTTTTTCTGATCCTCCAGGTCACACGAAGTGCAGAAGGAGAACATACTTGAGAGATTTATTTTGTTAGCATAATCAAGATTTTTTCAATCGATTCCTCTGTAAATTTTGCAAAAATAAAATGAAAAGGCTTGATCTCATACCTTAAATTATCGTTTGTGATCTTCGCTTGCGCTCTTTGTTCTCAACCATTTGTTTTATTGCAAATTTTTCCTACCAAGGGTTAGTAGATGGGTGGTTCTTACTGCACCATAAAACATCAAATTTATTCTAATATATATATATATATATATATATATATATATATATATATATATATATATATATTCCTATCTATCTAAATTTATTTATTTATTTATTTATTTTTAAAGTATATTCATGCTTCCAATGAAGCCATTTACGGATTAGAATTTTTGAATTGTTCATATCCCAACTTCAAAAATGTACCTGATTTTTTGCAAGGATATGCGAAATCAAGTCGACCTTTCGATTGGCCGCAAGGATCTCTTGAAGAATGGATGAATATTGTGGTGTAACCGCTTTTTGATACCATTCCTTAATGTAGTCTTTGGGCTGCATTCTAGATCCTATGTCCATAAATGGTTAGTAAAAACAAAAAAAAAAAATACACTCTAAACTGGAAGTTAGTTCCTATGCACACTTCCCCAGCAACGACGCCAAAATGTTGGGGCAAAGTGATTGCCTGTCATTTAATTTGTCAACCTGGGGGTTTCGTAAACTTGTGAAGCATGCATGCACTATATGTGATAGAAATTGTCTTTCAATTTAGATCAATCTAACTACAAAATAACAAAAACCAATTCATCTAATCTATGAAATCAAATAATGAAAATGAAATTCAACTAACCTGTGAAATAAAAAATAACTAATGTATGCTTACTTACTCCAGCATTCAATTATGAAGTGTTACCTTCTTGAGATGATGTGTAAAAAACTATTTATACTTTAACTCCTAATGTCCTAGAAAAGCAAGTAAAGTGTTCAAAAAATAACTCAGTAATTGCATGTATCAAATATTCAACCATTCAATCTTGAAATATGATTAAATCAATTTCTTAATGATCTTTAGGAATATCAGTTAATATCTTTTGGATCTTAAAAGCAAATATAAAATCATGAAAAAGTAAAGCTCAATGATTGCATAGGTTGAACATTCAATCACCCAATTTGAAGTCACCTTCTTGGCCTGATCCTTTATTCAATTATACAATGAATTGATGGTTTAATCTAAAAAAGTAAATAACAGAACATGAAATGAAAGGAAACTAAATAACCATGAGGCCTTGCCTCAAACTTAATCCAATTAGAAAATACATATATATTCCATATAGAAATGTTTTTATAAAAGCAAAGATTACACAGTCATTCTAAAACTAATACTAAGAAAGCAAATAAACTTTAATCTATAAAAGCAATTACATTTCACAATCATTAGATGGCCATTCCAATGGTGTATGAGGATGGCAAATGAAGAAGCTCCATATGCAACCAAAACTAAATCTTCAAATCTCCAAGTATAAGCTCCAAATTCTCTATTAAAAACATGAGCATTTCTCCAACTTTACACATGCCTTTCAAAGGAAAGGGTTCTCCTATTTATACAAAAACATAGGAAGTTACCTTATTTAATGAGGATCCACTAAAATCTCATATAGTTACAACCAAATAGCTCATAATGAGACGCATATCCCCTAAGTGTCTCATAGAGTTCTAATCCAAATAAGAAATGATGAGACACCTCATAGAGTTACAATCCAAATAGGACACATATCCTTCTTTGACCTTTATCCAAATCTCCTCTGAAGGGAATTCGAATTTGAGCATTGGAGGCCACATAAGGGTGCCTTGGAAGCTTCCAAATAACCTACACATGTGATGAAACTCAAGCCACATATATAGATACATGAAACCATGTTAATTTCCTAGTTTTTAATCATAAATTCACTTTAAACACATAAAATAAATAACTTTGGTAAATAAAGATCCTAACCCATATATTTATGAAAATGGTGGCTAATGAAAGATTATATGGTTATGGAGTTGCGACATGTGAGTGAAATGGTGGCGATAAAGGTGAAAGTGGATGTCATTTCAAAGACATTTTGGAGGCCCAATAGGTCTTTTACTTGTTTTCTCCTAAGGAGTAGGAATCGGTAAATTTGAAGTAGAAAGCAGTTGTTCTTCAGCTTCTTGCAATGTATTCTCTGCCCACTCTGACTGATTTGCATACTTTTCTATCTCAGTCCTTGAGGTATGGATATAGGGAGTAGTTTTGTTTTCTACTCTTAGATTGGAAACGATACCCCAAGGGTGATAAGACCATGTAAAACTCAAGTTGAATTTCATCTCCTTAAGAATTTTGTTTTCTTCTTCTCATGTTCTCCTGGTATTGCATATGAATGGGCCCACATGTGTCTTTATGCGAAACTGAGACTTTTTCTTTGCCACCACGAAGTGAATATCATCTGAATTTAACATTTTTTTGATGTAATCGAGGGAAAAAAATCCTCATGGTGAGGTATTTTGGGAGTTTATATGGTGCTAATTCACATCCATAAACTCTTATTTCTGTATAGTTTTGGTATAAATACCAATATCTAGTCTTGGCATGATCTGTCAAATGCAAAACCCTTTTGACATCTTCATTGATTTTGAGTTGTGTGGAACTATTTAGTATGTTCGTCGTTGGGTGAACAAACTCCTCAATGAACTGTTTGTATGAGAATTCTTGCTACTCTTTCATGACTAATGAAGTCCAAAATATCGCAGGCTGTTCATTTCCCTCATCATGTAGCTTCTGCATAGAAAAATTGAACCTGTCTGCTTGATAATAAGGAAACATGTAGATTAAAATTGAAGTGTAATTAAACTCTTGCTCCGTCGAAAATTTCAAAAACTACTCATGGATGTTATCAGCCAAGAATTGACTGAAATTAAACAAAATGGATGGTTTGTTTTTTGTGGAAAAGATACAAAGGTAGCCTAGAATGGGTTCATCTACCCACTGATCAAAATAATAACCCAAAATGTATAAAATTGTGGTTATAATCTATTTATCTTGATCAGGGAAGATTGAGGAAGGGTATGGAGGATTTTTCATTAGTAATTGGGCATTTTCTGGTAAAAAGATCTAAAAAATCTTGTCCTTGGAAGCAAAATCGAGCTTCTGATAGAGTTGGGTGAGGGCTTCTATGGAAAATGGGGCATTGTTTTCCACAGGGGGGCTAACATCATCTCGTTTATGGATTGGGTAGTAATTGTAAATAGGATCTCACCAGATGGGGTCATAATGGCTTTTTGGCTAGGGGCATAACAGGGTTGGCATTTCCTAGCAAATTCAGGGACATGAAAGGTTAGAGGGAAAACATAATGAGAAAGATTGGACTCCCAGAGTCCAATTTCATTTGTTTTGTTAGCATGTTTGTCCTCCAATGAACAACACAGCTCTAAAAGTTCACAATCACACTATGTTTCACTAATCCTATAATCTCTATCAGCTAAAGGAATGTGATCTAAGTCTATGTATGGATGGATTAATGGATTAACATGTTTCCCCTGGTTTTTTCTCTTTGGAGGCATGTTTAGATCAGTGAAAGATAACAATAATTGAGGGGAAATATTATCGGGAACAGTTTAAGGTAAATGAGTTGGTAGGGGAAAGGAGGTAGAGTGCTGATAATTCCGCTCTAGTTCAAAAATTGTTTTGCAACTGGTCGCTTTGTATAAAACTGTGAATTACAGAGAAACAGGCAATGAAAGGGAGAAAGAGGATGGTTTCAAAACTTTAAAAGGCAAAGATGTAATTTCCATTGGAGGTTTGGCGCAGGACTGTTAAAGGTTGAATGGTTACCTGAGAAGGAAAATTAAATGCCCAACGGTAATTCTGTCGAGAGAGAATTTAATTGGGCAACGACTTGCAAAGCGGCGCGACATGAGTGGCGGAGGTGTCGAGGTAGGGACATGATTGTACAGATGAGGGGAAGGTGGTTTTTGGAGGGGATAAAAGGTGGTAAGCAGTATGGAAAGGCGGGGTGCGAAATGAGGAGAAGGCGCCACGTATTGATGGGGCCTGGCAGGAAAAACTGCCTTTTCGAACCACCCTCCTTCTCCAGCAGTAAAGGTAGGAAGGAGGGGGAGGCTGAAAAAAGATAAGGGACGTTGATAATGGAGATTGGTGAATTACGATGTTCCAAGTGCAATCCCTTTTAACCATAAATGAAAAGACTAGTTTTGTCCATATGCGCCTTTTTATATCTTGCTTTTGAACTTAGGATAAAGCTTGGAATATAAAACATGTAAAAAACACTTTATCCCCATCATGCCCCTTTTTACAATGTCTTTGAGACTTAGGAAAAAAGGCATATAAATATATTTATAAAACCAACTATCTATGCCTACCCTTTGACTAAACTAACATTTTTATTTTTCTAAAGGGGTGCATTTAGACTAGCAAACCCATACTATTTTATTTTATGACAAATGAAAAAAACTACTTAATCCTATCCCTTATTTTTTCTATTGATTCAAATTAAACAGTGGAATCAATGTCATTTTCTACCTAACTACTAATTTATTAAGATTAAAATGTTTGGCAAATCTTTATTTTCTAATCTAGTTTACAAAAATTCACAACATGTTTAACTATGATTATACTGTATGATTAAACAAATAACTAGTCATTGTGCCATTTTTAAACAAGTTGCACACAATCTTTATTCATCAATCATGAAGAAAACTATCTATCAGTAGTGGCATTTATATTTGCAACATTTTCAGTATTATTTTCTTTTTGTTTTTTCTTTCTTTTGATGGTGTTCTATCTTTTACTTCTTTTTTTCAATATTTTTTGTTTTCCTCTTTTTTCTATTTATACCCTCTTTTCATTTTTGTTCTATTTTTCTTTTTTTTGAAATCATTTGCAAATTGACAATTATTTAATATATGATATTTCTGAGATAAAATACTCAATCACCTTGAGATCCTATAAATTATAGGACCCTAACCAGGCATATTGTGAAGGGACCCCAATGTAGGTGAAACAATTGATCGTGACCTAGGAGGCAAAGTTGAATTTGAAAGCGGAGCTTGAACCGCCAGCCGAAGATTGGAGGGATCTAATCACAGACCCAGGGTATACTCATGGTCGTCTCACCCTGTTTAGACATTCTGTCCATCTCTACTAGTTAATGAAATTCATAGTGGCCAAAGCTATTGCTGCGACCACAAACACAACAGTGCAAAGTGAGGTCGAGCTAAGCCTCCAAGACATTTAAAAAGAGCTCCAGCTTATTCAACTTCAGTTGCAAAATCAGAACGGTCACTTGGGCGACATGAGCTACATATCACATGTCTGCCGCAATCTGAATTGCCAAGATCAAGTGTTAAAGATCTTTCTCCGGTGGAATCTTCAGATGATTAGTTGGCTGAAGTTATTCCTGTTAATTTTGGCTTAATTTTGGTTGTATATGTCGGGTAGCATTTATGTTTTCAGTGTTATGCTTACTAGTTGGTTTCCAGACTATCAACCTTATAAGGCTTGGTTAAATAGACTCAAACTATTTATGTTTTGGATGGCTTATAATGTGATTCGATGGCCAACAGACCTGGTTTCCCACTGGGCAGGTTGAGGCCATCGAACGACTTATATATTTGTAACTTGCTTGTTTATAGATGAATGAATGAAAGGTACTACTAAGCTTACAAAAAAAATATATATATATTATATTATTTTATATAAATTAATTAATATTAAATCTATTTTAAATCAATATTAAATAATATTTAGTTAATATTAATAATATCGTTAAATTAATAATATTAAATTTAAATATTACTATTAAATTTAAAATATTTTATTTTTTTTGTCAAGTTGTTTGTGATCCTCCAGGCCTGACCTGTGGTTTGAGAAACCGCAACCCAGGGGCATCTAATCCATTAAGTCATTTGAGAATCGCACTCGGCCTAGGCCACACCAACCCTAAGTTGATTGAAGTTTTTAGCATATCTCCTCCCCCTAGCACAGGGACAACCACCCCCATTAGGTTTGATTATTGGTCACCTTGCTAACAAGGCTCATCCTCAACCGGTTGTGCTAGTGAGACTTGACATTTAAAATATTACTATTAATATTAATATAAAAAATGGAATATTAACATTAATTACTATTAAAATCAAAATTGTTATTAATTAATATTAAATTTATTTTAAATTAATATTAAATAAACTCAATATTAATCTTAAATAATATTATATTAATTAATTAATATGCCCACGGGGATAGATTAGATGGCAATAGGGTGTACTATTAAGTCACTCTGTGATGTAAAGGTCACCGATACGAAATTCTGTGGACAAAAATCCAATCATGTTAAAAGATGGTGTGGCTCAGGTCAGGTACGATCCTCAGGTGAATTTGACAACTTAGATGCCCTTGGATCATGGTTTCTCAAGCCGCAAGTTAAGCCTAATGTAATTTCTGATGAACTCAAACCACTTGACAAATAAAAAAAAATTAATAATTAATTAATATTAAATTATATTATATTAATTAATTAATTTAATTATAATTATTACTAATACTAATACTAAAAATTAAAATTGCTATTAATATTAATACTAATATTAAAATATTGATATTAATTACTATTACTATTAAATCCAAAGGACCTTTATTATCTCCTCTATCACCATGGGTTTTTTTAATTATTTTATTTTTATTGGTTATTTTTATTTTATTGTATTTATTTTTATTTATTTTCACACACTGAAAATGCTTATATTACATTACATTACAACATTTATAAATATTATATCACAACATTTCTACCATACTGAGCTTAAAAAACCACTATGTGCAATAAACATTAAAAAATTATATATATATATATGTTATACTTCCTTTCTATTAATAATAAATTTTTGATATTTATAAACAAATTTAATTATTAAACTAAATTATAAATGAACACAGTGTTCTTCAAAATTCTTGAAACATTTTAAATTACGCAGATTAAATTATCAATATTAATTGTATATTAATAATTACAAATCTTATATATATGTTAATTAGATAACTTAACAGTAAATCTTATCTTAACCCTGAGGACACGACACACTGGTGCGTTTTCATCAATATAATATTAAACCAGAAAATCCAAATTGAAAAGAGAGTGATTACACTTAGTCTTTTTAAGGGTTGATTTACCAAGCTAAAACTCATTACCTTATTCATTCATACTAAAATTGAGTGTTTTTAGGGTTGATTTACCAAGCTAAAACTCATTACCCTATTCACTCGCACTAAAATTAAATCTTTGAGAGCATGTGTTTGAGTGCAAAAATGTTTAAAAATGTTTTTTGCGTTTCAATGTTAAAAATGTCTAATTTTTAACATTCCATAATAACCCCGTCAAGTCCGACCATACTCACAAGTAAACTTGGGAAAGAAGAAAGATTACCCATGCCCCCACTGTCACTCTTATTCTTGATTTTATATTTAAATAAAATAATATTTAAATTTTATTTTTACAATTATAAAATTATCGACGAAGGGGGAATTTATGAATTGAGATTTTTGTAGGGATATAATTCAGTAAACATTAAATAATGGATGGTGAAGAGGTTGCAAAGGAATTTTGATCATTAAGAATATTATTCTAAAATGGATTGTGAGAGATAAAACAATTAAAAATATAGACAATGTAAATAATATATAAGATATTAATAAAAAATACTATTAGGTAACTTTGGAAGTTGATGTTATACATAATGTTGTATTTTTTGTTTTTTTAACTTATTTGTCTGTAAAAAAAAATGTGAAACGTTGTTTTGTTTTTAAATCTATTCGATTGTTAAATTAAATAATAAATTTGAGGGTTATTCATCAAAATGTGTTGTATCCTATATATCCCATACCACCTTGCATTATTTCGTTGGTTTTGTGTTTAATCCTTAAAAACTAATAAATTTGAAGGATCTTCATCAAATGTGTTGTATCATATATATCCCATACTGTAGTTGCATTCCACTTTGCATTATTTTGTTGGTTTTGTGTAAATTAATCATATTAATTAAGATCGTGACACACAGTCGATGAGTATAGTTACTGCTAGCTAAAATGAAATATAATTTTTCGTAAACCCTTTTATCGAGAAATTCAAATTTAGGTTTGTTTTGTGTTGAATACATTATAGTTATGTATTATGTCATTATATCATCTATGAAGCTAATACATTATAGGCATAAACCATGCCTTAATATCATTATAAAGTTAAAATACTTAGATATCTTTATTGTCTATTGTAAAAATGTTTGGTCTATAAACACATTATAGATCAGTGTATCATTTAAATTTAATATACTAAATTAAAATTGGTACATACCTTCATTTTTCTCATCATGATATTCTTTTAACAATTGAAAAACACATGGAAACATAAACAAATCACACTTTATAAGTAACATAAAATTTAAAATGAAATGAAAGGAACTACAAATTTATAACCCTTATTAATTTTATTTATAATAGTTACAGTCCCAAGCTTGTGTGGAATACAAGAAGGATTTGAAATTCCTAGCTTGCTTGAGATCGAGGAACTCAAGCAAATAAGGAAAAAGTGTATAGTAATTTTAAAGATGTAACCAAGACAACAACATCTTAACCAAATCATACCAAAGGTCTTCTTTAATTATTTTATTCAACTATAATGGCATACAACACGGAAATACAATTCAAATGTCTCTCAAAAATAAAAGATAATTAATACCTTAGTTCAAGATAAGCAAATGAGTGAATGGTAGAAGCGGAATATTCTTTACAAGAGATTATTTAATTTATAAGATGTCTTCCATGAAATAGGCATGCAACTGACGAAACATACAGAAAGGCTACTTAGCTTTTTGTTTGTTGTTTTGATGTTTGGACACAAACATCATTGTGCATACAAGGTAAATCATCATGAATCAAAGACATAGTGTGAATTGTCTCAATTTCACAGGTCGATGGCATCACTGATTCCTCAAACCCACCTATTAGTTTACAAAAAGTGATGCATAATATGGGTCTCACACACTTTCCCCCAGCCAGAAGCGAATACCTCATTGCTTCATGAATTTTTTCAAGGTGTTTGAGGCTTACACATTTTTCCATGGATTCATTGATGGCATTTCCCTTCGAAAACATGTTTTTTTTAACTCAAATACAATAGGATTCTCTTCATACTTGTTCTCGGCTTCATCCACAAGTTGTAATGGTGTCGTTACACTTCAATTGGGTCTCATAAGAATGAGAGAAGAACCAAACATTGTCTTATAAGAACTAATTGTATCACGTGTTTTATTTGTAGTATTCACCTGCACTAGCGAAGATTTGAAATTACGTTTGGTCATGCCCACAGATATTGGATTGTTATTACAGCGACTGAACTTAAATCAATGGTAAATATAATTCTAATGCCTGCAAGATGTCTTATTTTTTCTTTCCTGAGCATAGGTAGATCATTCATCTCAAATCCAAAAACAAAACACATAGATTTGATAACACATTAATCATTCACCTTAAATCCAAAAACAAAAGTGTTGTAGTCGCTGCAACAACCCTCTAAAATTCTTGACTTTTCAAAATTTTGGAGCCTTTCTACTATGTCCATATCTATCATAGGCTTCCAAAGCTTCATTAGTTATCCAAACCCTTTGGATCCCTTCACAATTCTAGCTTTCGGAGACTCAAAGTTCATTTCTTCTGCTTAAGTCACAGGTCATATGAAGTAAGATTTCATGATCTTAAAACTTGAGACCTTGTGACTTACTTCATTTTGATTAAGTCAAGTGGCTAAATCGCAAACAAAAAATTGTGACCTTTCACTCATCTTACAACTTTGTGACCTCACCCTAATGAGGTTGTTGGGTTGCAAGGTCACAGATCCCTTGCAACGATCACCCAACAACCTTTGCAACCTTGTGACTTCACAAACTCATATGATAGGTCACTAGGTCGCATGGGTCACCAAGTCGCGAAAGGGTAAATCCACTTCCCATGCGACCTGACAACCTCTGTGACCCCCACACGTGCGACTTTTCTTATAAATTGGCTAACCAACTATTCATTTGGTCATTTTAGTTGGTCACTTGCGAGACAAGAGGCTTGGCGATTTGGAGAGGTGCACGACCCTTCTAAGTAAGTGACTTTTCCTCTCCCTATTTATCATTACTTGTTGCCATTTGTCCCCTTCTTCTACCCCTGACCTTGCATCTTCCCAATCTAGGATTTTTATCCAAGGTTCATGACCTATTTCAATCCGAAACTCCTAGTCAACCCATTCATCCTCCCAAACTCTTTTATGCCCGGTCACTCAGTCCCATCACTTCCTTAAGTAATATTACCCTCTTAGTAATCGATTTGTCTAGTCCAGTAGGTCCCCAGGGACTCATTTTGAGCCTTTGTTCCTTCGTTGAACTGCCATTAGGAATAGGTCGCACAACCAAAATTCGTGATAGAAAAAATGACGCGACCCTTGCGACCTCCCTTCATTGTGACCTTGCAACCCATGCAAGTCTACGACCCTGCGACCTTCCTTCATTGCGACCTATGCGACCCAACATCTCCTGCAACTTTGCAACCTCTCTTAATATGTGACCTAACCTAGCCTAGTTTCTAAGTCACATAGTTTTTCTTCATGACTTTGCGACCCATTGACCTATGAAACCTTGCGACCTCTCTCAGGCAGAATTCCTCCCCGGGACCTTGCCAGGAGCTTTGAAGCCATGATTTTTATTTTCCTCCTATTTTTAATTATGCATGTCATCTCTCTGATCATGGGACTGTTTGTTTGAAATTCCAAGCGACGTCAATCTCAAGTGCATATCAATCTCCTCTTTCTCTAGCGATATGGCACCTCAGGTAATCAAGCCTTGCCAGAAGAGCTTTGAAAGAAACATACAAGAGAGATACCTAAGCCCACCACCTCTTATTTATAGGGAAATTGCATGCAACCTCAACAAGAACACCAATCTCTCTTGGTTTCATATTTATGCAAAGTTTTCTAAATAGGACATCCCGAAGAACTAGGAAGACTTCCAGGTGTATATCAACTTCAAGAGTTCTAAGCTCCACAATGTGGCCTCGCATCCTCCTATCTTTCCATGTGCAGAAACCATCGGTAGGCAGTGAGGAATCATACAGGTGAACCTTTTGCAACCATTTCTTCAACAGAAATTGCCTCTTATTACAAGTTGTCTTAAAAGGAGGAAGCATTCAATACCCGATGGTTTTCAGGTTTATTAATTCCAACTAAGGACATTATAAGGAATTGGTGGAAAGAATCATCTAAGTTTTGGGTAAAGAATGACCAAGTGTACAAGACAGAGGATCTAAATAAATTTTACCAACCCATTGTTGCAATGATGAATTGATTGTACGACATGAATGACATTGATACCTTCCTCAGGACATGGGTCCTTATCATGTGTGTCATCGCCACTAGAGGTAAAATTTTCAACTGGCCCAATATCCTACTTTTTGTTTTAAGGATTAATATAATTGCAGCAAAACATCCTGAGGCAGACCAACTATCATAATTCTACATGGCCTCATACCTATTGGATGTGGTTCATGTGAGATTCCATTTCGACCATCGGAACTACAATTGGGCTACAACTACGATGGAACCTGTACACCAGCACTATAAGATCTTTTGGGACCTAGGCTATAAAAGTGTACAAGAACCTCTAAGACATTCATTGCCCCATTATACCAGTTTATTTTCGGAGAATGCCCTCCTTTCATGTCAAAGAGGGTTGGGGAAGCTCTTACTAAAGTGGCAGATTGGTTCCCTATCTAAGAGGACACATTCATCAGGGTATTTGACTCGTACAAAACCCCTCATGCACTTCCTAGATTTTCCACAAATAAATTATAGTTTTAGGAGGTAAGTTATCAAATGACCCAAGGTTTTTCAAAGACATTAAGTAAAGGGAAGAAGAAATTGTGGCCTTCCTTCCCTCTCACTATTGGGGCATACACGATTGAAAACTTCAAAGAAGTTGAGGTGGAAGTTGAGGAGATAAATGGGCCATTTTGTGACTTTGAATCACCATAACTATGACTCGAAAAGAGTGGTAGAAACTCATTGTAGGAAAGCCAATTTCAATTGGTCATACCTGCACACCAGGAATTCCCATGAGGACAAAGTTAGAAATTGGTACAATGAAGCCAGGGAGTTCAGCCCACGTAAACAACAATAAAGGGAGGACGAGCAAGGTGGGAATTCAAAAAAAAATGTAATCCTACAAGAAAGGTCAACATCACTTAAGAGAAAGAAAGAGCAACAAAGTGAGTAGGGAAACTAAAGAATCACAAAGGAAAAGAAACAGAAGATCCCCCGAGCGACCAACATGAGGGTGAAGATGATGAAACGTTAGAGAAGAGGAATGAAACCTTAGCCAAGAAAAAGAAAGAGCTCAAAAGGAAAATAGAAGAAGAACTAAGAATGTCGCATAAATTAGGAGACCAACAACCTAAAGACCATCCTGAGAAGAAATGGCATGAGGAAGAAAGAAGGAAGAAACAACAAGAGGAGGAATAACTAAAAAAACAAGAAGAGGAGCAGAGGGCCCGAGAGGAAGAAGAAAATAAAAGGCAGGAACAAAAAGATCAGGATGAGAAATGAAAACAAGAATAAGAGCTCAAGAAGAAACAAAAATGGGAAGAGTAAGAAAAGAAGAGACTGGAGGAGAAATAGAGGAGGAAGGAAGAGGAAGAAAATAAAAGAGAACAAGAAGAGGAACTATAAAAACAATAGGAAAAGGCCGACAAGAAATCTTAGAAGGAGTTTGAACAACAACAACAACTCAATGAGCAAGCTGAAATTCCACCGATAAATTTTCCCCCGTCCACTCCTATCACCGAAGAGCATATTCCTCCTAAGGAGATGGGAATTCTTGACGAGGTGGAAGAGGAGGTTCTATACATAATCAGACTTACCTTCAATTAGGTCAATTGAAAGATCATGCAAGAAATAAGGAAATATTATGTTAGGAGCCCCGCGGAGCCTTTTTATTTTACCACGAAGAAGGAAATCGTCCTAGGTACCACAATAAACCATGGAATGATCGCCTCGGCCAAGATCGCCTTTGTGACCGCAACTGAGCTAAATGTTGGGAGAATGAGCAAAAAAAATTCAAAACTCCAAGGAAAGCTCTGTGCATCTGAATAAAGAGCCGCCGGAAGAAGAGAATACAACACTTCTCTTAGCTCACTCAAGCATGAAGGAATTGTAGGCCACAATCAAGGAAGAATATGAATCCATGAGAGGACAAATGGCAGTGCTTTATGAAGATATGTCGAAGTTGCATCATGTTGGGGCCCCTATCCTAGCCATACAGGCCAACACGAAATAAAAATCCTCCATATTGAAAGAGGCCATTACATCTCTAGACAATATTCATGAGTGACAAACAAGTATCCATAGGCATCGATGGTTCTCCCAAAGAAAGATTAGATTACCACCCAAAATGACAAAGTACAACTACGCATTAAGATCCAATCATGGGATAAGCTAGCCATAGATTTTGACATGGTCCTTGCTTCTTACAAACATATTCTGAGCAGATTCGAGTCAGTAATCGAGATTCATGGGGCTCTTTCTATTGGAGAAGTTGGAGAAGTGAGGAAGGAGGAGGAGGTCCTACAAGAAGCTCAAGCATTTCTTGACACTTTTAGGAAAGATTCCAACACAAGTGACTTGTAGGTCACAAAGGAGAACATTACATAATACATGGTGGAACCAGTGACGATGTACACAAAGCTAGTAACTCTAGACAATAAGATCAAGTTCAAGAGAAGCACTCTCATTTTGGATGCCTTTGAATGTCTGTCATACCTCCCTCATGGATCAGTTGCATATCGACGTTTGAGAATTATCTATTACTAAATTGATAGGGTAGCATTAGCTTGTTTTGTTGAGAATAGAAAGATAGGATAGAGTAGAACAAAGTAGGAATTTGAAGAGTCATGAGGAAGTCTAAAGGTCATAAGGAAGTCCAAGAGTCATGGGTAGACCAAAATTCACCCTCTTTTCTATAAATACACCCTCATGGCATATTGTAAAGGAATTTTAGCTTTGGACTTATTCTGGTGCATATTGTTTTGAGAACTTATGCTCTTTTAATAAATGCAAGGAGTAATAGTAGATTTCCACTGTTCGATTGGATGAAGACCTTGTACTTCGGTGCCATGAATATTATTAGCTTAATGAATTAGACATTCCTATGAGATTTGATTTACTGTCTCCTCATATATCTTTCGGTGCTAAGAGTTTCGTTTGCAACACATGGATGGTATATGATATCTTGACCTTATGCTTATGTTGATAAATAGTTTTATTTATATTGGCATAGTATCATCATGGATTATGCACTCACTTGTGTTTTAAATGTGTAACCATCTTGAACTCATTCTTGGTTATTAATTTTATGCTTTATCTATGTGTGGTCTTATTTGATGTCTTTCTAATGATGCTTTTCTTAAGATTCATGATTTGAAGTTATAATATTTCTATTTATGGTATCTGTTTTATGGGGCATTCATCAGTTATTTGCTTGTGTTTGTATAAGTTTATATGTTCCATTTTATCGATATTACCTTTCTTTTCTGAAGTAAACTTCAATCAACTAGACAGCATTTGGGCCTACATACCAGACGTGATCCCTAAACCAAATGGTGTAGAGTCTAATTTTGATTCTGCATCAGGATCTCCTAGTTTTTGGCTGTTAATTCCAAACTGTCAAAAGACTTGGTGCTAGAAGGAGGGTCTGATGGCCAACACCAACACACGCCCTCACCCCGAAACTTCCCATCAATCTAGTAATCAACCCCATCTTGTTTCACCCGAACGCCACTCCATCCCACCTTTCGGAGATCTCCATCTCAAGGACTCCCAACCTCCTTCACTCAAGGATGCCCTCGTAGAAGAGGAAGCTCCTCTCTATGGAGTCATGTACAACAAGTTGAGGTCTCTATTCCCTATCACTCGGTAGTTCGCTAGAAGTATAAAGTGCATCTTTTCCACTAGTTTACTCCCTAAACCACGCACTTCCAAACTTCACCATACTCGTCAAAGCATCCTGGCTAACTTGGTACCACATTTGATTGGAATGATTTTCGATGATTATGTAGATGTGTTGAAAGAATATCGATTGAAGGATTGGAAATACCCCCAGCATCTGAGAGGAAATGCCTAAGGAGCACATTCATGGGAGGTAATATCAACCACAACAAGAGAATACATGGTGAAATAATCAACCGTCACTGGAAGATACTCAAGTTAACAATAAACCACTTAGGGGAAACCCTGAGGTGACCTAGGAGCAGGGAAATGATGAGAATATCAGAAACCAGATTAATCTTTACAGCATAGAGCCTCCCTATAATGAACGGCCTTTAAGGTTCCCGAGGAACCTAGGAAACTTCAAAAAAGTCAGGAACTTCAGGGATTTAGGACATTTTAGGATCCCTTGAGGTAATGGCATACAACCACCCTACGCCAGTGAAGGGTCTAGGTCGAGCACTGAAAGTGATTTTGAGGGGAATGCCAACGACGTCATATTCCCTCTGCCACAAAGAGCCAACCATCGACAACCTTTAGCCTAGATGGCCCAATCCCCTTTAGGCATCTAAGGTCCCCTTCACGATATGCCCTATCATCCTAAGAAACATCTTCCAAAGTTTGACCTTTAAAATGGAACTACGGATGAATACCATATCAATAATTTTTACTTAGCCTTGCAAATAATGAGAGTGCAATATGATGACATGGCTTGCAGGATTTTTCCTCATACCCTCGAGAATAAGGCAGCAACATGGTATTGCTCCCCACCAGTGGCCTCCATATGAACTTGGGAGGAATTTTGGAAGACGTTCCTTGAGAAGTTCTCGAAAGATAAGACACTGTCCATGCTCCTCAATTAATTGAGCACATTAAAGTGCCATAAGAAGGAGGTCAAATACTTTAACCAGTGATTTACTACCATCTTGAATAAGTTTCTAACAAATGTGGCTCTTGATGATTCTATCATTGTTGACTATTATATTATAGCTCCCCCATTTGATATCATTTTGTTCATCAAGCGTGAAGCCAAAGCCACCTTAGTGGATAAGTTTGTGAAGGCTCTTGTTATGGAGAAGGATTTGATGCCTATAGGAGCCCTTGAGAATGACACTTGGGAAGAGTCTAAGCCAAAAAAAAAATCCCAAGCCTCAACTAGAAAATTTGGTGATAAGGACAAGGATTCCTTTGATTTTGAGGGTTTAGCCAAATCCTTGAAGCAATTGATGAATGAGGACTCTAAATTGAATAGGAATGCTAGTGAGACCTCTTCAGGTAGTAAAATAGCGAAACCTTTTTTCCGAAGGAACAACAATCCCCTCGCAAACTCATCTCAAAGCTCTAATACGAATTTCAATGTAGAAGCGCTAGATAAGGATAATTTCTATACTTTTCACCAAGACTCTCATTCAGAAAAGTTCTACCCATAATGGATACACAACATGACTGTGGTAGTTACTATCTCTTGGAGGAACATGCCATTAGAGATGATGAGGAAAAGTCTCACAATCCTAAGGAAGAAGTCGCACCTCCAAATGAAAATTCTGGTTCTGATGTCCTAGATTTAGAAGTGATCCGCAAGGGAGAGGTCCAATCCCTCCAATACGCCAACATAAGAAATTGTGACACTCCCCCCAAAGCCTTCAAAGAATTATAATCTTAGGAGTAAGGGGTCGGTATCAGATAAGAGAAAAAGAAGGCATTGCTAAGGAGGATAAGTCAACTTTTGACCCCTACTCCTAAGAGTTCGCCTAGCCAAAGCCTGAAGGCTGCCTCGATAAGTGGAAAGGGAAACTCATCTACTCTCAAAACCTTAGCTAGGTCTACCCAATCCCATTCCCTTCCGTAGACATCCTCAAAGGGCATTTTACCTTCAGACTTGGGGTATAACATCATAAAAGATATGAATAATATGTGGGACAACATTTCACTCTATGAACTCGCCAAGATAGCCATTTGTTACACAGTATTTTGTCACACCTCCCGCACTTCCCTGTGTCATACCCTAGAGTGCCAAAACCTTGAAAACTATGCAATGTAACCATCCTGATATGCAGGCCAGGTCCTCCCTAAAGAACTAATGAAAAGTTTCCTTGATCCTTTCCTGAGAAAAATGAGCTCAAAACCCTAATTTATGGGTCAGTGCGACTGTGACACTGCCCTCTCATGTTGATGGCAGGTTTCACCATATGAGCCATGCATTGCCAGCGCGGATTTTTCCTCGATATTCTCATTGAACCCTAAAAGGCAAGTTTTCCCAAAGTGGAGGAGAAGCTTCATGATCTAGAGGCTTCCAGAATGACAAGATGGATGTTGTTCATTGTGAATGTGGTTGAATTATCCCAATATTACCCTTTGATCTTATCCCTATGAGCTTCCTCCTTGAGATGAGGACCTTCCCCTATCTTTGGTGAGATCCTAACTCCCTCTCCCTGCCTATAAATTCATTCCCCTCCATTCCAAATGGTTGGTCTCTGATTATTTTCACCCTTTTTATGAGATAGTGCCTACATCCTATTGACTTTGGCTTGGACAAGGAGTGCTTGGAGAGCTTGAGCTTGGAATTATACATTCACTCAAGGAGGGATACTAACATTAAGGCCTGGGTTGTATGCTCCCTCTTTTTTTATTAATATATACAACTGTTGGTTCACTTCCATAAATGATTGTGCCAATGCTTCATTTATCTTAATGCTCCTTGATCTGTTAATTGGATTACATTTGATTATGCTTGTTGCATTTTTATGCTTTGTCGTGTCTTTAGCCTCTTGTGCAGATATTCAAACACTATGAATAGTAAGGACTAAGCCTGAGGAGCAAGTGACCAAGATATTCAACAAAGGAGGGAATTATAGCATTAGAGCAAGGTAGGTCTCCTTCCTCATCTCTTATTTCGATTGTAATCTAGGAAAGTGTCTTGTAGATTGTCTTGTTTGTTTCTAGACCCACTCATTTGGCTAGAGGGATCATCTCTATCTACAGATAGGATTTACCTACTCAACAAAGTCCTTGATTAGATCTCGTAAAATCCCAGTCGAGTCTTTCACTTGATGTCATAATTGAACCTTCATTCCATCCACATAGGTGAATGAAATGAAGTTTTGGGGGCATGTACCTTGAATTGATTCATTATGCTGGGGGCATTCAAACTCATCTCAAGCATATTTTATCTTTGTTTCAAGCTAGTGTAAAAATGAAACCCAATCCAAGCAGAGTTTCTTCCCATGTTTCAAGCTTTTGAAAAAATGAAACCATCTTCAAGTATACTCAAGCATGGTTTCTCATGTTTCAATCTTGTGTAAAATGAAACCATTCCCACTTTACATTTCGTGATTGTTGTTTTTATCCGCCATTTTTTTTCCAGATGAGCCTTTGTTTGTCCATTCCATCACCACCATCTCTTTGTCCGATCATTTTCTTTCACTTGGTTGTTTTACCATTTTCTGGGGAACATATGAAATGAGTGGTCTTATTAGCCAGCCCCTTCACCTTTACATGTTTTGAGTAGTTCCACCTTGACTAGAGCCAGTTGCCATCCTTTTATACCACTCGTTCTTCCAAGTGGAGTCATCTTTAAGCTCTTTTCTAACTCTCTAAAAATGAAAATATTATCGAGTACTTGTCATTTCAAACTTGTAAATGTAAATGAAATGAAGTCTACTCAGTATAAGTTTAACCCTTTTCCAGACAGAGATAGACTATTGTACGAAAAAGGAACACCTTAGTCGAACATGGCTAGGAGGTTCTCTTGAATATTGTTTTCTACCTTTTTCGGGTTCGAGAGACAAAATACGAAAAGGGACCTGATGGAGTTTTATTTTTCATCTCTTTTTAAAACTCTCTAAAATATGAAAAAGACATCGAGTTGCTTTTCCGTCTGACTTGTAAAAATTAAATGACGAAATACTTGTCACCGCTATGAGACCAATTTTCTCCTTCCTAGGACTCGTAAAACTTACTAGGATGGATTCATTCAAAGAATGAACTTATACGACAAGCATATGCTATCCCCTTCAAGCTTGTGATTAAAAATAATTGGGGTACTCACTAGAAATAGTGGGGAAAAAGTGAAAGTGAAACATCTCTTGTATAAGCAACATGTCGCTCTTGAACATGACACTCATTTGTTTCTCGTGTCGGGTTTGGGATACCCTCACTCATTCACTTGTACTTACGGGTTTGGGTGATCCATTTTGCCTCTCATCTGACTATTCCACTTCATCGTCATGACCCTTGGTCCTATGTTGAGTCAAATGTTTCCACACTCTGGAGTCATGTCGCCGATATGTTCAAGAGAAGTCCTATCTATAGTTTACTACCTATACATTGTCTGACCTTTTGCCACAGTACTGGATCATACTCATTTATTCCACTTTATTACTTGTTTCGTGTCAATGATGAGGGGATCATTATGGCCCTTCTTCGACAAGTCATTTCCTTTCGACTTCAGCTTATTATCCAGGAAGATGACTTAGAAACTCCCTTTCAATACCTTAGAGCTTGCATGCCTTAATGTCAAGTTATTCGCATTCAACGATGAGTTTTCATCATTGGCCTTCGATCGGATGATTCCACGAGTGTTTGACTTCAACTTATTTTTCAAATTCACGGATTGTATTGTTGTACCTTGAGAACCATTTTCATTATTGGTGGTTGCACTCGTGCCTGTTAATGGTTCACATCATTGGCTAGTAATCAGGTGGTTTTATAGCATGTTCGACTTCGACACATTCATTCACATGTTAGAATTTGTACTTTGATCAGGTTGGGATGGAGCGCAAGACCCTGAGTTTTGTCTAATATAACTCAAGCTGCATGGAGTTATGTATTATTCATGATTGTATACATGTTTCCTCTATACTGATGGCTGCGTCCATATCGTGGATCTTAGACTTCCAAACGATCCTTTTCATTCAGATGGTTGCACCCATACCGTGGATCTTTTCACATGGTCGTTTCTATATGGATGGTTGCGTCCATACCGTGGATTCATGTTTTGGTATATATGACAAAGGTATCAGATATGTATATGTATATGCATACTTGATTTGCAAGTCTCCTGACGTGTTTGTTCTAGTCCTTGCACTAGCTCGTAAAGCATCTTAGCCATCACTCCCTGTTTTTCCTTCATTCTTTAAGGGGCATCTATTACACAGTATTTTGTCAGACCTCCTACACTTCCCTGTGTCATACCCCAGAGTGCCAAAACCTTGAAAACTATGCAATGTACCCATCCTGATATGCAATCCAGATCCTCCCTGAAGAACTCATGAAAAGTTGCCTTGAGCCTTTCCTAAGAAAAACAAGCTCAAAACCTTAATTTTTGGGTCAACGCGACTATGCCACTACCCTCTTATGTTGATGGCAAGTTGCACCATATGAGCCTCACACTGCGACATCGGATTTTTCTCAGATACTCATGCTGAACCTTAAAAGGTAAGTTTTCCCAAAGTGGAGGAGAATATTCGTGATCTAGAGGCTTCCAGAACAGCAAGTTGGATGATGTTCATTGTGGCTTTGGTCGAATTTTCCCAATATTACCCTTTGATCTTATCCCTATGAGCTTTCTCCTTGAGATGAGAACCTTCCCCTACCTTTTGTGAGATCCTAACTCCCTTTCCCTACCTATAAATTCATTCTCCTCCATTCCCAAATGGTTGGTCTCTAATTATTTTCACCCTTATGCTGAGATAGTGCCTACATGCTATTCACTTTGGCTTGGAGAAGGAGTGATTTGAAAGCTTGAGCTTAGACATGGACATTAACTCAAGGAGGGCTACTAACATCAAGGCCTGGGTTGTATGCTCCCTCTTTTTTTATTAATATATACAATTGTTGGTTCACTTTCCATAAATGCTTGTGTTAATGCTTCATTTACCTTAATGTTCCTTGACCTGTTAAGTGGATTACATTTGATTATGCTTGTTGCACTTTTATGTTTTTTTGTGTCTTTGGCCTCTTGTGTAGGTATTCAGATGCTATGAGCAGCAAGGACAAAGCCTGAGGAGAAGGTGACCAAGATATTCAACAAAGGAGTGCATTATAGCATCAGAGCAAGGTAGGTCACCTTCCCCTTATCTTATTTTGATTGTAATCTAGGAAAGTGTCTTGTAGATTGTCTCGTTTGTTGCTAGACCCACTCATTGGGCTAGAGGGATCATCTCTTTGAGAGGATTTACCTACTCAACACCAGCCAACATGAACTAATTGTGAAAGCCTTCACTACCTCATCTTCAACCAGAAAGGAAACCTCTTCTTCGAAGACAAGATCTCCCAGTCAGTCTCGGGCCTCAGTCAACCTCCAATCTATTGTTAACACTGCAAATGCAAATTCGAGAGTTTCAACTCCCCCATTCCTTTAACTTTCTAAATCTTCAAATACAATGTGCACAATTTCCTTGTCTATTCCAATGTGTCAACTAATGTCATGCCTTTGTCTATGTGCAAAACCTAAGAAGACAAATGCCAAATCATCCAATTGGATAGATCTCAAGTCCCCTTCATGGGTGAACTAAACAATGTGATAATTAGGTTGTATTTTGATTCTAGGGTGCATCAATGCATGATATAGTTGTTGTTGACATTCCATGAGTGTATGGTTTGTTTCTTAGCTAGGACTAGTTGAGCAAACTCCAGGGGTATTTTTCCACCGATTGGTGCCACTTATGGTTTCCTTACAAAGGAAATAACAACTAGATCAGAGTTAATAGAAAACCCTACATGAAGTATATGGTCGCCAATCTAGAGGTGCCGAATGATCCCATTATTTTTTCTTAGGAAGAGTTGGGAATGTGTTTTTTAGAAACTGATGTTGAGTGTTATCTAGCCTTGTCATCCGCCTATCCCACCTTACACACAGTTGGAACTCATTCCTTTCCCTCCGGCTGATCCTAATGAACCTTGTACTATATATGTAAATATGTTAAGCATAGACATAACCAACAATGAAATTTGGACTTTATATTATGATGGGTCCAAGACTCAGGGTGGAGTCAGTGTCGTTGTATCCTCATGGACCCTCAAAAAAACATATTTTTAATTTCTTGTAGGTTAGAGTTCCAGTGTACTAACAACACTGCAGAGTATGAGGCATTGATTCTTAGGCTCAAGAAGGCTATTTACCTAAAGGTTGAATATTTGAAGGTGATCGGTGATTTTGAAATCATCACAAGGCAGGTACGAAATAAAATTCATTGTCTATCACCACACTTTAAAAATTATTAGCATGAGGTATGGCAATTAATCTCTTCCTTTAAATATTTTAGTATTAATTATGTTCCTAGTATTAATAATGTCGTTGTTGACACTTTATCTAATGTCGCAACTAGGTTTACACCCTTAAGGGATGGGTTTTATATTGAGATTTCTTATAAACCAGTTGTCCTGGATAATGTAAATAATCTACGTGTTTTCAATGGTGATCAACAGATACTCGATTTTATGGAGAACATTGAGGTATTTAAGAATGCAGCAATAGAGGAAGAAGAGCATGAAAGAGACTTGAAAGTGGAATCAGATGAGTGCAAGGGAAACCCCATGCCCAAAGGTGTGGTTAAGCTAGAAAAATTATTTGATCTATAGAACCATTTCTAGGGCCCACCAAATACCAAGACACAAAGTTCCACACTCTCGCGTGAGAAAATTAATCTTGGGACTAAGGCCAACCCCAATTTTGGGTG
Source organism: Pinus tabuliformis (assembly GCA_031772625.1). Classification (NCBI taxonomy): domain Eukaryota; kingdom Viridiplantae; phylum Streptophyta; class Pinopsida; order Pinales; family Pinaceae; genus Pinus; species Pinus tabuliformis. Next base: position 158,660,062 of record CM062809.1, on the reverse strand, counting down.
TTGGTTGTTATCCTGATGAAACGAATTCATTAATTATCTTATTCAAGAGGTATCAAGATGTATTTTCCTGGATGCATGATGACCTAAAGACATATGATACCTAGATCATTCAAAATGTTATACCTATAAAAGAGTGGGTCAAACCATTCAAGCAGAAACTGAGAAAAGTACATCCTACGTTGGAGCCCCTCATTCAAAAGGAGTTGAAGAAATTTTTGGATGCACGTATTATTTTCAAAGTCAGGCATTCCACTTAGGTCTCGAACATTGTTCCTGTACAAAAGAAGTCTGGTGAAATTTGGTTGTGCATCAAATTTTGGAATCTCAACTGAGCTTCAGATAAAGATGATTATCCAGTTCCCTTTATGGAGAAGATTCTTCAGATGATATCTGGTTCGGAAATTTTCTCCTTTCTTGATGGTTTCTCTAGGTACAACCAGGTGTTGTTTGTCGAACCATATCGTTTAAATACGACCTTCAAAACAAAGTGGGGAACTTTTGCATTTTGACACATGCCCTTTGGCCTTGTCAATGTTGGAGAAACATTCCAAAGGGCGATGGACATCGCTTTCACAGGATTAATGGATCATATCATGGTCATTTATCTAGATGATGTCGCAGTGTTTTCAAAGAATAGGTCAGACCACCTTCACCATTTGAAGAAAATATTTGAGTGGTGCCAAAATATAGGATTTCGTTGAACCCAAAGAAATTATATTCGAAATATCAGAAGGAAACCTACTTGGGCATATAATAACAAAAGACGGAATTATTGTCGATCGTGGTTGTGTAAAATATATCGTGCAAATCCCTCTCCCTAGTGGATAAAAAAGGTATGCAACCTTTCCTAGGTAAAAACAACTTTCTTCGCAAATTTATTTCTGATTTTGCCTAGATTGTTAATCCCTTGAAAAATATTATAAATAAAGATTTGGCCTTTAAATGGAATCAAGAAGAGAAGGGAGCATTTTATTGTATCAAGAAATCCATTGTGGAATTCCCTTCTCTGTATAGCCCAGACTTCAACAAGGAATTCATTATGTACAATTTCGCCACAGACTCATCCTTAGTTGTCATGCTTACACAAAAATATGGTAACAGTGATGAATGGCCCATATCCTTCATGAGAACGAGACTACAAGGTGCAAAGCTCAACTACACATACATAGATACACAGGCGTATGTGGTATACAAAGGTGTGAAATATTTCAGACCCTACATTCTCAAGAACCATGTGATTATGTTTGTCCCTCATCTTTTTGTTAGTTCATTATTCATCCAACAAGAGTTGGGCGAAAGAAGGGGAAATTGGATGACTTGCCTCCAATAATATGACTTGGAGTTCAAGCATGCTCACATAGTTAAAGGGCATGGTCTATGTAAATTAACCACTAAAATCGCGAACCAACAAAATGAAGAATAAAAAGGCTAGGATTACGAGATCGAGATGTACCAAAACAAACTCACAGTTGCACATGACTCTTCATCTCGATATGTCGATCTGAAGCAGTATTTAGGGCAAGGGACCTTTCCTCCTACCTTGTCCGCAAGACATAAAAGGGTTGGGTGACTCAAAGCCACATCCTACCAATTCAAATACAGGGGAATCTGTTTCACAGACACCACCATGGTGTGTTACTCAGATGTTTGGAATTTGACGAAGCCCATTGGGTGTTAAAGGAGCTACATGATGGGGCATCAGGAGTCCATTATGTCAGTGATACTACTGCACATAAGATCATGACGGCAGGGTTTCACTGACCTACCATTTTTAAAGGCGCACACATGTATGCTTGGAAATGCCCCATTTGTCAAAAGTATGTTGGAAGACAATTTCGGTCAGTTGCTCCCCTCCAGTCTATAGTAGTAGAGGAACCATTCCAACAGTTGGGACTAGATGTGATTGAAGAGATCATGTTGCACTCATCAAAACAAAATAGGGATATCCTCATGGCTATAGACTATTTCACGAGGTGGGTGGAATCCATTCCATTATGGAAAATCAACGACGAAGAGGTAATATCTTTTGTTAATCAGTACATCGTGACCAGGTTCGGTGTTCCAACCTCCCTTGTTTTTTATAATGCTACTTATTTCTCGTCTTTAAGGTTATATGATTTTTCTTTAGAAAATGGAATTATTTTGAAACATTCAGCTAACTATTATCCCCAATGAAATGGCCTAGCAGAATCCACCAACAAGAACCTAATCCGCATTATCAATAAAACCTTACTCTCACACCAAAAGAACTGGCACAATGCCCTGAAAAATTCCCTATGGGTCAATCGTGTCACCCCTAAACCACCTCCGGAAACATCTCCTTATTTTCTGGTCTACGAGAAAGAAGCCATCTTACGACCCAACTTGTACCTGCCCGCTCTCTAGTTGTCACAAGATTTCTGAGACACCACTTTCCCTACTGTGAAAAACCAAATCGATACCCTCCTCAAATTGGAAGAGGAAAGACATAAGGCTAGGGATTAATTTTTCGTTCACCAAAGTTGAATCAAGAGGTGGTTTGATAAGAAATCCACTGTGAGTAATGAGTTCAATGTGGGTGACCTAGTCCTCAAATGGGATAAGGCTCATGAGGAAAAAGGTAAACACACCAAATTCTAGGCCTTGTGGATTGGTCCCTTTTAGGTTAAGGAAAATATTAGCCAACATACCTACAGACTGTAGACTTTAGAAGGGAGGGTTGAACCCCTTCCCATAAATGGCTACGACCTCAAATTTTATTTCACCTAACAACTCTTGAAGTTGCTTGTCCACCCTTGTACTATAGTTTCCTTCTTTTTGTTTTCCACAGTTTTCTTAGCTTTACCCCCTCGTTTTGCCTTTACACTTTCACCTTCTTTACGCATTTTATTTTCGTCCTTTAATAATTATTTTTCCCTGAATAAATTTTTTGGAACATTTCCCTGGTCAGACACCCTAGGGTTGAGGTAGCCTCTACGTTGGTGGTTGAGTTGTATATATTTTTGTGCCTGCACTTGATAATCACAACCAAGATAGAGTGTTGAAATCTATTTTAGTATGGAACTTTGGTCATCCATGACACCCTATCCTTCAATAGTGCTCCCCTGCTATTGACTTGGATATATGTTTTGAATGAATTGGTTTATCCAGATGGCTTGAGAAGGGGAAAGGAAAAACTTTAATGAGCAACACATATTTCGAGAAAATAGTAAAGTCTTTGAAAAACCAGAAACAACCTCTCTTGCAAGTAAAATAACTTGGGATCCCTCATTTGCTCATGCTAATAAATGCAATATAAATAAGTTCCAATGAGCACATAAATAAAATAAAATAAGGGCAAAAGGATTTAGAAAGGCTTCCTATGAAGAGAGGTGATGCAACGAATTTGCCAGGGTACTATCCAGCCTCACTGGAAGTGGAGCAACATTTGTGATTTATAGGTAGTGACTCTATTGAAGTACTGTTCAGACTCGTTGGTAGTAGAGAAACACCAAATATCTATAACCACTATACTGAAAACCTTTACAGCTCATGTCATTTTCTGGACCCCTATATTGAGCCATCGGTACTATATTTACTCTATGCGATAATGAGCCAATTCAAAGTAGCTAGGGACTTCTTATCAATACTAAGGGAAACCTAGATGCGTTAATGGGACGCATAATCTTGAAATAAAGCACTCCTAAAGTTCTATTTCATCTTGAGATCAAGCATAATCAAATATACTAAGGTTCTACCAACGAATCACCAATTGTTTTAGCCACTACAATAACCCTCCAAAATTCCTGACTTTTCAACTATGTCCATATCTATCACTCACTTCCAAAGCTTCATTAGTTATCCAAACCCTTTGGATCCCTTCACAATTATAGCTTTCAGAGACTCAAAGTTCATTTATTTGCCTTAAGTTGTAGGTCGCATGAAGTAAGCGTTCATGAGCTTAAAACTTGCGACCCTATGACCTACTTCATTTTGGATAAATCAATTCACTAAGTTGTTAACAAAAAATTGTGACCTTTCACTCATCTTGCGACTTTGCGACCTCACGACCTCACCTTAATGAGGTTGTTGGGTTGCAAGGTCGCAAATCCCCTGCAATGACCACCCAACGACCTTTGCAACCTTGAGACTTCACGACCTCATACAAGAGGTCGCTAGATTGCATGGGTCGCTAAGTCACAAAAGGGTAAATCCACTTCCCATGCGACTAAGAAAACCCCACACCAGTGACTTTTCTTATAAATTGGTTGATCAATCGTTCATTTGGTCATTTTAGTTGGTTTCTCGTAGCACAGAAAGGCTTGTTGATTTGGAGAGGCGTGTGACCCTTCCAAGTAAGTGACTCTTCCTCTCCCTGGTTATCATTGCTACCAGTTGTCCCCTTCTTCTACCCCTGGCCCTGAATCTTCCCAAAATAGGGTTTTTATCCAAGGTTCATGACCAATTTCAATATGAAACCCCTAGTCAATCCATTCATCCTTCCAAACTCTTTTATGCCTGATCACTCAGTCCCATCTCTTCCCTAAGTAATCTTACCCTCTCAGTGATTGAGTTGTCTAGTCTAGTAGGTCCCGAGGGACTCATTTGGATCCTTTGTTCCTTCATCGAGCCGCCTTGAGAAACAGGTTGCACGAAAAAAAGAAGTGATAGGAAAAACGATGTGACCTTGCGACCTCCCTTCACTGTGACCTTGCGACTCTGAGACCCTGCGACCTTCCTTCATTGTGACTTATGCAAATCGACATCTCCTGGAACTTTGCGACCTCTCTTAATTTGTGGCCTAACTATCCAAGTCGCTAATTCACATAGTTTATCTTCGTGACCCTACGACCCCTTGACCTATGCAACCTTGCGACCTCTCTCAGGCAGAATTCCTCCCCGAGACCTTGAAAGGAGATCTAAAGCCATGATTTGTGTTTTCCTCCTAGTTTTAATTATTCATGTTGTCTCTCTCATCATGGGACTTTTTTTTTGACATGCTAGGCGACATCGATCTCAAGTGCATCTCAATCTCCTCTTTCTCTAGCGATATGGCACCTCTGGTAGTCAAGCCTTCTCGGAAGAGATTTGAAAGAATCATATAGGATAGCTACCAGATCCCACCACCTCCTATTTACAGGGACACTGCATGCAAACTCAACAAGAACACCAAGCTCTCCTAGTTTGATATTTATGTAGAGATTTCTAAACAAGACATCCCTTAGAGCCAAAAATATTTCCAAGTGTATATCAACGTCAAGAGGCCTAAGCTCCACAAAGTGGCCTCACATCCTCCTATCTTTCCATGCACAGAAACCATCGGCTAGATTATACAAAACACAGGTACAGATCAGTGGGTAGTGAGGAATCATATAGGTGAACCTTTTGCAACCATCTCCTCGGTGGACATTGCTTCTTATTACAGGTTGTTAGAAAAGGGGGGAAGCATTCAATACTTGATGGTTGTCAAAGTTTTTAATTCCAACTAAGGACATTCTAAGGAGTCGGTGGCAAGACCTGTCTAATTTCCGGGTAAAGAATGACCAAGTGTACATGACAGAGGGTCTGAAGAAAGTTTACCAACTCATTGTTGCAATGATGAATCGATTGTACGGAAGGGATGACATCAATACCTTCCTCGGGACATGGGTCCCTATCATGTATGTCATTGCCACTAGAGGTACAAATTTTAACTGGGCGAGTATCCTAGTTTCTACATTAAGGAATAATATAATTGCGGAAAAAAATCTTAAGTCTGACCAATAGTCATAATTATACATGGCCTTGTACCTATTGGATGTGGTTTGTGCGAGGTACCATTTCGATCATTGGAGCTACAACTAAACTACAGCTATGGCAGAACCTGTACACTAGCACTATAAGATCTTTTGGGACCCAGGCTATAAAAGTGTACATGAGTCCGCCTCTGAGATGTTCATCACCCCATTATACTAGTTTATTTTTGGAGAAGACCCTCCTTGCATGTCGAAGAGGGCCATGGAAACTCTCGCTAAAGTGGCAGATTGGTTCCCTATCCAGGAGGGCACATTCATTAGGGAGTTCAACTCATACAAAACCCCTCATGCGCTTCCTAGATTTGCCACAGATAAGTTACTATTGCAGGAGGTATGTTATCAAATGCTCCATGGTTTTTCAAAGACACTGAGTAAAGGGAAGAAGAAGCCCTAACCCTCCTTCCCTCTCACTATTGAGGCATACATGGTTGAAAACTTTAAAGAAGTTGAGGTGGAAGCTGAGGAGATAAAGGGGTTCCATTTTGTGACTTTGAATCACCGTATGTATGACCTCGAAAGAGTGGTAGCATCTCACTGCAAAAAATCCAATTTCAACTGGTCATACCTGCACACCAATCATTCCCTCGAGGACAAAGTTAGAAATTGGTACAACGCAGCCAGGGAATTCATCCCAAGAGAACAAAAAAAAAGGAGCACGAGCAAGGTGGTCATTCCCAAGAAAATATAATCCTACAAGAAAGGTCAACCTCACTTAATAGAAAGAAAGAGCAACAAAAGGCAATAGGGAAACTGAAGAAGCACAAAGGCAAAGAAATAGAAGATCCCCCGAGCAACCAAGATGAGGATGAAGATGAAGAAACGTTTGAGCAGAGAAATGTGACCTCAGCCAAGGAAATGCAAGAGCTCAAAAGGAAAAGAGAAGATGTAAGACGGCTGTAGAAATCAGGAGACCAACAGCCCAAAGACCAGCCTGAGAAGAAACAACAGGAGGAAAAAAGAAGGAAGAAACAACAAGAGGAGGAGCGGCTTAAAAAACAAGTAGAGGATCAGAGGGCCCGACAAGAATAAGAAAAGAAAAGGCAAGAGCAAAAATCGCACGAGGAGAAATGAAAACAGCAAGAAGAGCTTAAGAAGAAACAAAAACAAGAAGTGCAAGAAAAGAAGAGACTGGAGGAGGAACATAGGAGGAAGGTAGAGGAAGAAAAAGAAGAGGAACTAAAAAGAGAATAGGAAGAGGTTGAAAAGAAAGTTCAGCAGGAGTAGGAACAACAACAACAACTCAATGAGCACTTGAACTTCCCCCGCTAGATGTTCCTTCGTCCACTCCCATCACCAGAGGGCATATTCCTCTTAAGGAGATGGGCATTCTTGACGAGGCGGAAGAGGAGGTGCTAGACCTAACCAGGGTTATCTTCGATTAGGTCAGTTGCAAGGTCATGCAAGAAAGAAGGAAATATTATGCTAGGAACCCTACAGATCCTTTGTCTGTGACCACATAGAAGGAAATCATCCCAGATACCACGGTAAACACTGAAATGATCGCCTCGGACGGGAGCACCTTTGTGACCACAATTGAGCTGAATGTTGGGAGAATGAGAAGGAAAATTGCAGAACTCCAAGGCAAGCTCTATGCATCTGAACAAAGAGTCGCCAAAGCAGAAGAATACAGAAGGAGGTTAGAAGAATATAATATAGCACTTTGCTTAGCTCACTCAAGCATGAAGGAATTGCAGGCTGCAATTAAGGAAGAATTTGAAACCCTAAGAGGAGCCATGGTAGTGGTTTATGAAGAGATGTTGAAGTTGAATCATATTGTGCCCCTATCCTAGCCATACAGGCTAACACGAAAGAAAAATACTCCATGCTGAAAGAGGTCATTACAGCTCTGGACAATATTCATGAGTGGACAAACAAGTATCCAGAGGCACCGACGGTTCTCCCAAAGAATATTGGATTACCACCCAGAACGACAAATTCCAACTATGCATTAAGATCCAATCACGAGATAAGCTAGCTAGAGATGTTGATAAGGTCCTTACTTCTTACAAACATCTTCTGAGTGGATTGGAGTCAGTGATCAAGATTCATGGGGTTCCTTCTATTGGAGTAGTTGGAGAAGTAAGGAAGCAGGAGGAGATCCTACAGGAAGTTCAAGCATTTCTCAACACTTTCAGGAAAGCTTCCAACACAAGTGACTTGTAGGTCACAAAGGAGAACATTACACGATACATGGTGGAACCGGTGAGGATGTACACGAAGCTAGTAACTCTAGCCAATCAGATCAAGGTCAAGAAAAGCAATCTCATTTCGAACACCCTTGAATGAATATCATCCAAAGATAACTCCTATATATATTGAATACAAGCTCTAGCACACCTACCTCGTGGAGCAATGACACATAGATGTTCCAAAATTATCTATTACTAAATTGATAGGGTAGAATTAACTTGTTTTTTTAAGAATAGCAAGATAGGATAGAGTAGAACAAAGTAGGAATTTGAAGAGTCATAAGGAAGTATGAAGATCATAAGGAAGTCCAAGAGTCATGAATAGACCAAAAGTCACCCTCTTTTCTTTAAATACGCCCTCAATACATATGGTAAAGGAATTTTAGCTTTGGACTTATTCTGGTGCATACTATTTTGAGAACTTATGCTCTTTTAATAAATGCAAGGAGTAATAGTAGATTTCCGCTGTTGGATTGGATGAATAGCTTGTACTTTAGTACCTTGAATATTATTATCTTAATGAATAGGAAGTTCCTATGAGCTTTGGTGTGTTGTCTCCTCATATATCTTCCAATGCTATGAGTTTCCTTTGTAGCACATGTATGGTATATGATATGCTAACCTTATTCTTATGTTGATAAACTGCTCTATTGAAGTTGGCATAGTATCATTGTGGATTGTGCACTCACTTGTGTTTTAAATGATTAACCATCTTAAACTCATACTTGGTTATTAATTTTATGCTTTATCTATGTGTGGTCTTATTTGAAGTCTTGCTAACGATGTTTTTATTAAGATTCGTGCTTTGAAGTTCTAATATTTCTATTTATGGTATCTATTTTATGGGGCATTCATCAATTACTCACTTGTGTTTGTTGAAGTTTATATGTTTCGTTTAGTCGACATTCCCTTTCTTATCCGAAGCAAACTTCAATCAACTAGACGACAGTCGGGAATAGATACCAGAGGAGATCCCTAAACCAAACAGTCTAGAGTCTAAATGGGATTTTGCACCAGGGAGATCCCCTTGATGTTGGCGGAAATTCTAGTCCGGCAACAAGAAGTTAAGAAACAAAATAGAATACACAGTGTATAGTGAATTTCATGGGGAAAATAATGGGCAAAATGTTTATAGTGAATTTCATGGGGAAAATAATGGGCAAAATGTTTATAGTGAATTTCATGGGGAAAATAATGGGCAAAATGCTTATAGTGAATTTCATGGGGAAAATAATGGGCAAAATGTTTAGAATGAATTTCATGGGAAAAATAATGGGCAAAATGTTTGTAACGAATAGCTTCGCTCAGTGACCATTTCAACCCTTTCTCGCTCCATTCCTTTATCTCCAATGGATGCATGGGCTAAGGCTAAACAACGCACTCTAAATGGATAGTCCATTTTATGTGGCTTAAAATGAAGTGTTGGTTCGAGGTCGAATATTATGGATCGAATCGAAGTGGCGAAGTGAGAAAATGAATAGATCGAATAGACGAAATTTATTTATTTATTTTCTTCACGGATTGAATCCAAGTAGCGACATGGGAAATCTAGATCAAAAGAAATTAATTTTCCAATATTTTAATTCTCAAGATGAAAAAAGCGCTTTAAATCAGTATTTCAAAGCTCAATTAGATTAAGATAAGAATATTTGGATGAGTGGAAGGAAATCTCATCTATCCATTAAAAAGAAAAATTGAATTCTTGCGATCCACATTCAAAGCCATGTTTTCAAAACTTCTAGTCAATGAATGAATGTTATACTGTAGGGTCCACCTCGAGCTGGGGCTGTGCATTAAAAGGAATTGAAATGTTATGCCATGCTTAGCTTATTTATTAACTAATTATTATGTTTGATGTGGTCCATGTTGATTATTTGGTTATCTTGATCATTTCATTATTTGTGTTTGGTTTCAGTTTCTACAAATACCCTTACACCACACCACACTGGCAACATGCAAACTTTATTAATGGAATTAATTATGTGTATTATGTATGCTTGGTTGTTTTGTTGTGATGGTTATCTGTTGCTCAATGAATATGATATGACTCACGTGCAAATAGAATATTGCTCAATGAATATGATATGGCTTACGTGCAAATAGAATAGATCTGACCAACGTGTGCGTTAATGCCTAATTTACCTTGAAAGTTTAGGATTAACCATAGCATAAGATTATTTATTTTATTAAAGGTCTAACCTCAGATTTCACATCATAAGGCCAATACATGTGCAACAACACAAATATATGTGTCGTGCAAATAATAATTTAAATGTGGTTTCAATTTACAAATGGATTGGCAAAATCTCAATCATGGTAATTTAGACCCGCGACAAATCCTTGAGATATTTAGAAAAAAAAATTATATGGGAAAATATTAATAGTTGAATTTATATAAAATATTAATAGTAGAATTTATATTTATTAGAAAATAATATTTATATTCACATTAGTAAAATAAGGATGCTCCATACCTTATTATACATCACATTTACATGGGAGTAAATGCCATCAGCTCACATGGTTTCTTTTTAGTATTTTCAACCTTTGATTTTGACCAACAATGATCAATCAAGCTCATTAATCTAGAATCTTTTGTCCTAGCCGTTTGACCTCATTCCTATTTTGTGTTTGAGGTATGGAAATGGATATTGGAGGTTGCATTGTGCCATGGTAATGGATGTTCTATATTTTCTTGCGCTGGGATATTTTTTCTTTATTTTGTGAATAAGAGACATGTTTTAGTAAATAATATAAATCATCATAAAATGTAAGCCACAATTAAGGATGAACCTACATATATTTTTATTGTGAGATATGTGTGGTAATGATCAAAAGTGTGGCTGGTTTGAGTTTCTTCATGCCCATATTTTTGTTATTTCTCTTACTATGTTTTGGGCATGAACCAATAAGCTCTACAAGAGTGTGCTTAGTAATCCAATGACATAATGCAATTCTTAACTTCATTTTTCTAGATTGTAATGTATTAAGTTGTGTCATTTTAGCTCAAGATCTTTGTTAACCAATGCTTCTTTAATGTTCAAAAATAATGCATTTGGTCAAACCAAATTATTTTGGACTATAGTGGGTACAAATATTTAAAGTATGGAATCTCATTTTACCTCATTTTCCTTTTCTATACACTTATAAACCTCAATCAATATCCTTGAACACTACTTGAACTGCAATAGCATTTCAAATTCAACCTAATATTGAATTTTGGTGATGGGTTTGAAGTTTTCTTATATGATTTGTAATAGTATGGTTATTGTTTTCCATGTTAACATAGGTCATCACAGTAGTACCATGTTATTGATAATAGAATTCGAAAGGCATGGTGATAAGTTTCACCACCATTTCTATATGATGGTCCCATTATATCATTGCTTGTGGAACTCACCCTCTATTGTTGGAATATTGACCTTTTTTCTCATTAAATAACTAGATGTATTGTAAACCTAGATATTCAAGCAGGAAGAGCTTAGTTTATAAATCCATGTACAAATTTTGTTTGCATTATATGTGTGCCTTTTGATCTTATATATATATATATATTTATATATATATATATATATATATATATATATATATATATATATATATATATATATATATGTTGAAGATATTTTGGGATTCATACATGCATGCTTGGAGTAGTTTAAAGATGATTGAGTAATTTTTGTGTTTATAAAATAATTGTAGTATGTTGTAATGAGATAATTTAAGCATTAGATGTATTGTTTGAGGTAATTATAAAATGTTGTAAATGAATAAGAGCCTCATGGTTTTCCATGAAGAATTAAATCACACTTGATGTTTGTTACATGTGGATTCATTGGTTGATGAATATATGATTCTTGATATATGTGACTGGCTCATTTTCCATTTGGGGAGTCACAAGAATAACCAACCAAATCCTGTTTACGTACATGCACAAAATCCACTAGTCAAGGCATATAATTATGCCTATAATGGAAATGAATATGCACATGCATAATACTCGTAGATATAAATTTGAACCATGAGTTGTCGATGGAACTATACATGCTCATTTACTACTGGTTTATCCAATTGGGCATATACATTTTTGGTTTCTAGCATATATCCATAATGATTTAAAAGGATTGCATGCATACACAACTTGGACTATTAATTCATGAATGCATTGAGTTTGGTTATATGTTTACCAGGATGGTTTGAAGGTTTTTACCTAGGGTGGTTTGGTTACATGTTTATCCAAGGTGGTTTGAAGGTGTTTAATAGGTTATATATCTGCATAAATCTTGAATAACACATTGTCTTCATGTAAACCAATGCCATACTTACACATTAAGAAAAAAAGAAAGAGGTCAAACAATGTGTGTGAAGTATAAGGCAGTGGCTTATTTAGTTCATTCATCAAGACCATGGGTTTAACATGGACATGCTTAATGTTGTGCTTGCTATTATGCTACCAACCTTTAATATGTATATGCCTAGGCTCACAATAATGGTGATTTTGGTATATTTTGGCATGTTGGAGGACAACCCATCTATGATTTGTGAAATCTCAAGCGTAAATTTTGGTTGGTAAAGAATGGCTAGATAATGTATTTTGTAACATTAAGCTTGTTCATGATTTTAAATCACATGCAGAGTTAGGTGATTCTAGCTAGTGAAAGTTCCAACAACCATATTTACTTCCCACTCACCCCTCTTTATCCCATTCACATACTTTTCACTATTTCCATAAGCGCAAAAAATCCTCTATATGTTTCTTGTATGATGTTGAATTTATGCATTGTTTGAAGTGGGTAGATGCATGAAATTGTAGGTTTACATTAATTAGTAGGTTGAAATATTACTTAATTTGCATTATTAATTATTCAAGGTTATTGTTAGGTGTTTAGATGAGATTCTTGAATGCATTCATAATATTGCCTCAAATAGAGGTGTATTTTATTTTAACAAGGTTTCTTATGTAGATATATATCATTAGAAGCCCTAAAATGTTCTATTAAGTGGTTAGTATAGGAAGTGTTGTTTTGATAACTAGACCTATTATAGCTTCAAATTTTGAATTATGGGAAAATGTACTTATGGATAGTTGATTATGGATAATTAATTATCCATAAGTGATAGTCTATCTTAGTACATGCACACACACACACACATTACATGAGTAGACAAATTATGAAATTAATAAGTTCTTAGCAATTCATTTTTTAAATATGGCTTAGATGTTCTTCAAATAAAAGTAGAACTAGCTACCTAGGTCCCCAACCACATTTGACCAATGTGACCTTCGAAATTTCAGCCATCCAAAAAACTAAATTTATGTAGCTAAGAAATTTAATAATTAAGAAAATTTAGGGGAAAATTATGACTATTTATTTGCCATCCTAACTTCTATGGAAGGAGTGGAAGGAGAATTAAATGGAAAAGAAGAAGCACATGTGTATTTGGACTTTACATCTACATATTAGATCCCATATTATTTTAATTCATTAATAGCCCAACAATTGTTTGCAACCCCATGATGACTTACAATACAAGTTAAGCATTAGGGTGAAATTGTGTTTTCTTTCTTCTAAAGGTAAATTTATTTATCTGAGTTCATGGTTACATTTTTTGTCAATTTCATAGGACTAACATAGCCATGCACACTAAAGAATCTAGGTCTAGAGGTTGTGAAATCTTGCATTATATGAAAGTTCACTTGTCTTAGTTTTTTGTTTGCATTGAGTAGCGTAATTTTTTGTTTGAGAAAAATATAGTTTCACAAACATCAATTGTTAGACCTTTTGGGTTATTTGGTTATTTAAATCAATCTTTTGATCAATAAATCAATCATATTTTCAAGTATAAATGCTTTATTCATGTGTATATTATTATCATTTCAAAATTTCCCTACTTTTCCTTTTAAAAGAATGTTCCATTTTATGTTTTGTTAATTTACATTGTTGTATATAGATGCCTTACATAGTGTTGTTTTCATTGGGTACAGTCGTTTATAATTTGTTTATGCTAGTTTTATTTTTCTTATATACTTAATTTTAACATGTATCTTAACTTCATATTGTATCATTAATTTATTTATTAGAACAACAATACTAATTTGTATTTAAAATCATTGTAAGCATTGATTTAAAGCTCATATTTAAATTGCATCAAGGATATTTAGTACAATTAAGTTGGAATATTAGCTTTGCTAATGTATCTAAAAAAATCAACCTCAATATAATTAATTGATTATGGCTTAAAGCACTTCTTTTATTTCTATGCCCAATTTTTTTATCTTCACTAGCTCTACAGGAGAATTTACATGTTCTTACTTAAATTACAAATTTAAGCATTAGTATAAATGGTGACCATACTAAGGATGAAAGCTCCTAGTATTTTTTTACCTCAATCTACTTTGGATTTTAGTGCACGTATGATCAAATGGAAAGTGGTGTCCACCCATGATATTGAATGATGTAACTTAATAAGGCACCAAGACAAACCTCACCTTGCAAAAGGATAGAGAGCCCTCTAGAATGTAGTTGTAAAAAGGTCTTTTGTTCATAATTAATAAAATTATATGTTGTATTCAGTGTGGGTATTTTTCTTTTTAATGTTTCTAGGGTTTGTTGCTTGGAAGATGTATATGTTCCTCCCCTCCTCTCTCAACATTCATGGTTCCTGGATTTAACCCCCAACACCCAAATTAGTATTTCCTAAACCATGATAGTTTCTAATTTAAACAAATTTTATGTGCTCCACAATGTCTTTCAGATGACATCCTACAAATATATGAAGATATAGAGGCTTTTCATTTTTAGCGGGCCCATTTGGTGCATGATATATACTCCTTGTTATAAAAAGAACACTATTCTTTGCTTAAATTTATTCTTTTGTTTGACGTTTTGTCATCTTGTATCACACAGGAGGATCTTCATCATTTATAACCATGGAAAATTAGCGAGGAAATGCCCTTATAACTATGGCTTTGATTCTCATGATTGTTCAACATCAATTTTTAACCATGGAACATCAACAAGAAATGACAATTATAATCTGCAAGGAAAATGTTTTTTTATTATGATTCTAGTCAATCTTTAGCTTCAATGTTTAACCATGGAACATCAATGAGGAATGGTAATTATAAACTTAAAAAATATGATCTATGACACAGATACAAGAACCAATATGAGAAGCATAGGTGGAGGATTATGATGAGCACCTTCAATAGTGCAATAGGTTTTTGGAGGTGTCAGCGCGTGCATTTGTGGATGGAGAAGATCAATTTAGTGTAGCCTTTCAAGGGAGGCCCTTCCACTTAGTTTAGCAACCTCCACGAGCACATTTCACTCACAAGGTATCAACTTATGACTGGAAATGTGGTCACCCTCACTTATTTTTATCTCTGCCATGAAAACTCTGGCTCGCAACATCTCCTAATGGCATAATCGACCAAGGCCCCGATGGATACTTTGAAGAGGTAGGAATGTTGGAAATAAAGTTTCCTTACTTCCAAGGTAATGCCAATGGATCCTTTCCTTGGCCCCCTATACTCCTATGCTACATGCCCCAAGAGCAGAGCCTCATGGAGATTTTCGATAGGAATTAGATCGATTTTTGTTTGGACCCCCAATGGTAGTAGCCTCTCCACCTCCAACAAATTAAAGAATGTCAAAGTTATTATTTGTCAAGGCACACCAGATAATGGTTTCATGATCACAATAACCCATAATTATAGTGATTCCCTAAGAACTTAAAGGAAAATGAGGATAATATACGCTAATCCTATGTGGATACTGGAGGACATGCCAAGCTCAAGGACCATGAACGACATGCTCATTTTTCCAAACAAATAAATCATCATCTTCAATTGTTCCCAGCAAGGCATTACCGATTGATACATGGCCACCACTCTTGCGTTGTCTCCTTTCCTCTATATACCCAACACCCCCCTCAAGGCTCGTTTCTTCTTTCCAGTGGGGGTCTACTTTTGTTGCAAAAGATTGACATATGACATTATTTTGTTACATGGCCTTATTAGCTTATATTTTCCTATAGTGATGGTTCTTTTGATCCTTGTCGTGGCTCCAACTATGTGCCTTATTAGTGCTATAACAACATCTTCTACTATGAAAAACTTGGCCTCTCATTCACAGTGAATCTAAATTTGCATCTATAGTTTCCAACAAAGACTCAAGTAATGTCAAGGTATCTTCCAATATGTAAGGAGATCATGCATTATCATTCCAAAGGAAAAGTGTAGGCATCATAGTCTCAGGTGTACTTTACTTACTTACGAGGTATGTCACCCACCGCACCTAGATGACATCAAAAGCATATTCATCTATCATTGTCACTACTAGGGGTGCCCATGGTGATAGAGTTATCTTTGATGACTATCATGAAGCATACTTCTGGTTGTGACAAAATACCCCTTCTGATGCTAAGGTAATTTCATGGTGGGACTATCAAATCACAACAATGGGAATAAAAAATGTGAAACTTGAGTACTTGGAGGAAGCCTTTACAACATCTCATTGGATAGTGATAATTTACAAAGATAAGACACCAGAAATTCCATTATATTTCTACCATACCTAAGCACACCGACGAGAGAACTATCTCAAAGTCCATTTGCTAGTCCATACATTGTCAGTATCACAATTGGCCCACATGATTTGCAGTGTATCTCTATCCTTGGATCTTCATTCATCATGGTTATGGGTCACTTGAAAGACCATGGTTATATATCAACCACACAAGACCCTTGCCATCAAATTCCATTTGATAGGTCTTACACTGTCAATATCATAGTTGGCCCACAAGCATTACAGGGTAACTCTATCCTCAAACCTTTTCTCATCATGGTTATGGGTCATCCACAAACCCACAGTTATGGGTCAACCACACAAAACCCTTGTCTTCAACAAAACTTTCTTCTGTGTCATCCACAAACCCATTGTTATGGGTCAACCAAACAAAACCCTTTCCTTCATTTGGCTCATATTTGTTGAAATTCAGTGGCAATATTGAATTTCTAGTCATGATAATTACTTGTGAAAATGTTTAGTGTTATTATTAGTTTTTCTTTATTATTCATGAAGAAATTAACATTCAAATACAAAAAAATAGAGATCATAGTGAACAAGAGACAAGAGACACTGAAGATTAGGCCAAAGGTCAGGGAAAAACCCACAAGGGGAAAACCTGTCAATCCTTTTCTTAAATATTTTTCATCAACAAGAGAAATCCAAGTCAAACTAATCAATGCCAAGTCAACCCTCCAAACTCTCCCATGTCATCTTTCCGAAATTTGCATTCTTGCAGTTTGCATCATTAGAGATAGTAACCTTCTTGTAGCTTTCATTACATATAGATCTCAGGAAAACTTGCACTTTCACAGAGATGATACCTCCGGAAAACTCACACTGTCACAAAGATGATACTTCAGGAAAAACTTACAAGTCACAAAGATGGTACCTTACGAAAACTCGTATTGTCGTAGAGATGATACTTCAGGAAAAACTTTCATTGTCATAGAGATGGTACCCATAGGAAAACTCACATCACAGAGATGATGCCTCAGGAAAACTCGCATTGTTTATAGAGAATATGTCTCAAAATTTTGCATCGTTTACAAAGAAAAGGTATCACAAGTAGCTCGATTTACTTCAAAAATTTATGCTTCGGATTTACATGCGATAGACCCAAATTACACTTCCATGGGATGATCACGGAATTGGTTGAAAAATGGTGGAGGATAGGTGCCAATATATAGTTTTTCTTTAATGTAAAGATACATGTTCTTTGAGCAGGCTAAATTGGAAACTTGGAGGGAAAAATGACACTTACAAAAATTTGTATGTACACAAGGGTCACAAAGAACATGCCATTTTACATTTTCTTTTGACCAAAACAAAGCATGAAGAACATTCTTGATAATGAAAATAATAATAATATTTTTTCTTCTTTTTATTTTTACATTAAATACATATTGATATAAGTACAATAAATATGAATACTAAACCTAGTTACAATTTCAACACTCCGTCTTAACTAGGGAGGTATTCATAATGAATTTCAGGATATTCTCAACTTGATAATTTCTATAACAAAGGATCTTGATTGATAAGCATCAATCATGATAACATCATCATAGCTAGCATTGTCAAACTACTAAGGTTTTTACAAGTATTCTCTATCTATCCACTAAATCAAAGCTTAATGTTGGGAGGCATTCAATTGGATACCACCGCCTCTTAAGGCACATAAACCACCTAGGTTCACCAAGGTATGTCCTCACAGGACCATTTCCTAAACACAAGGAAATGTTTAGCCACTAGACCATTCTTAGCAATTCCATGTACTTGAATCTTATGATTATTAGTCCTAGTCATAGTACATGACTCAAGAATGTTTGTCAGAAATTCTTATCCAATCCACCATTCTCCCTATCTGTGTTCATGCACTAGACCTATGGTGGTTAGTCTTGGGCATAGTTATGACACATGGAGAACATGGTGTCTATCGTCACTCCCTATCAATCTTGGTAAGAGATAACTACAAGACCAAGCTTGTGTTGGAAGTAATCATACTTCCCTTACATCATCAACCTATTTATTCGTGGAGATATTGTTTGTAGCTTCTCAACTCCTATATGCACCATACTCTCAAATAATCAAGTTCTTCCATATTCTATTAAAAGGCTAGGTTATTGAAAATATTTGTAGAGAATCATGATTGATTCCAGCACATTGTCAAAAATTCCATCAAAAATTTTATGGAGTTGTTGCCGTCGCTGCAACACCCTTCAAAATATATATATATATATATTTGAATATTGGAGCCTACCTTCCATCATGTGAAGTGTTTCTTTTGATCGTCAAGTGTCATTTTATGTTTTTAAATATGTTTCAAGTGTTCATGTCCTTTCCTAAGTGTTGTTGGATCACCAATAGTAGATATAGCACATTTTTGAGTCGTAGCTCACTTTCTAGTCACAAAATGAAACTTATGTGTCGTAACTACGCATGCTTTACTTGTTGCACTTGGATATTTTTTATAAACTGGAATTTTGAAGTATGTTTCTTGTTCCTGGGTCCTGTCTGAGTTTTATTGATGAATTGAGATTTGTAAAGCTTGATCATACCCCTAAATCATTGTTTTTTTCCATGTTTGACCCCTTCCATACTTAGTCATTTTTCTGACCTTGTAACTTCTCCACTGGGCTAGGAAAAGAACATTGTGCACTTCTATAGCCTAATAGTGAGCCTCCTTGTTAGTTGGAAATGATCCTTGCGCCACCCTAAGCCTTCCCTCTCTCTCTTGTATACTGCACAATTATAGTCAATAGATCCCCCTGACCTTGCTTCTTATTCTTCCCCCCTACGCTAACCCTACCCTTGGTTTCCCAGTGTTGCACATTGTGCACTTCCAGTGGACAGTGATGCTCCTCCTTATGCCTTAGAATTGTAGTCTCAATGAGCAATTCTACACTCTTGAATCTTGTAACTACCCCATTCACCCACCCTACCTCCTCCTATTCCATAGTGTTGCATGGCGCAGTCTTAGTGAGAAGCCCCTGCCTCCCTATCTCCTGCAAGTGGTCCACAGTTCATACATTTCATGAATCATGATAGAGTAGGATATTTTTAGACTGAAGTTTTCTTTCCATGAATGATCCTTACTTGCAAGTGTTCTCAGTAAGCACGGCAAAAGAAGTTTGAGGAGATCTATCAATTGAACCTGCCCAGGAAGGCATTCTTGAAGAAAAAGGCACAAAGGAACCATGTTGTGATAGTTGAAGGAAAGTTGGATTATGACAATAAAAGTGACCCAGGATGACTCCATAACCTGTCTAGACCCTTTGGAGGGTAAAAAGCAATCACAATGCAATATTTGTACAAAGTATTGAAGACATAGTGGCAATATCATCACTTCTCAAAGAACTTCATGATACAAGTCACCAGACTCCCAGTCATCAATTCCAATGACTTATATTATTGTTTCCACAATATGATGATGTGGAAAATGACTATGTATTTTTGGAAAATATTTTAAATGTAAATATTTTGAAAGTCCAAGAGTCACATATGGGCAAAAGGGTCACTAGGAAAAGTCCAAAAGTCTTATGGAAGTTCAAAGGTCATATTTGAAGTCCAAGAGTCATGAGGGTAGTCCAAGAGACATGGGGATATGAAATCTCATTCCTCTTGTTATAAAATAAGTCATATTACTCAAGAAAATGAATTTTCACCTTGGCTTCTCAAACTAGGAATTAGAGAGAAGATTGTTCTTTAGGGAGAAAGTAGTGGCTTAATGCTCCACTATTGGAGCTAGTGTTGTCTCATTGTAACAATGTATCTTGGAAATTTCACTTAGTAATAGAAGCTCATTAAACCAACACACATTCATGCATATATCATGAATGTTGTAAGGCTATTCTTTATATGTTTGTGGTATGTTTTTATGTTCTCATGTACTGAAGAAATTGAACTACATCATTGGCTTTAGTGATCATCTGGTTGAATGTGTGGTGTATTTGCTTTAATGATCATTATATCTATGTGAACTATTTTGCTAGATGGTTAACGATTCTTTCATATGTATGTGTGTGTGTGTTTATTAGAATAATACTACTACTTTTCTTTTGAAGACACCCTTTCTCTTCCCTTCTAGTGAAAGAACCTTGATACATATTGAAATTAAACATTTCACAAGGCTTACTTACTTGCTTGTTCGAAAGTACACGTGTGTTTTTATCTTATGCTAACTATTTCATCCATGGAAAATATTTAAGATAATGGCAGTCGGGCCATATTTCGGAAGGGACTCCTACACCAAACATTGTGGTCTAATTGGTACTTCATGTCGGGGAGACGCCCTGTATATTGGCAGTTTCCAACACTGTCAACGTTTTGGTGCTATAAGGAGGGAAACCTTTACATTGATGATAAATAATCACATCCTAACAAAGAAACTTATGATCAATGAAACAATCACCTAAGTCCAACTCCAAGTCATATTCTTGAGAAAGAAGAATCTCCACATCAAAGTCTGGAACGTTCTTTTGAAGTTACATACAACGAACTCTGGGAGTTTCGGCCTATTACTCATCAGTTCGCAAAACTTCTTGGAATATTTCTTCTTGTTGTTATTCTTCCTTAAAATAACTCTAAGAAAGAAATAACTCAGCTTGGTGTTCTGGTTTCTACAGTAGAATATCTATTTATAGTTATTCTTGATGATCTAGCTATATATCTTCATCAAAAGAATGAACCACCACTCATTGAGCACAAACTAGAAGGTGACGAGGAAGATTTTCATTTCATAGAAAATGAACAACCAAGTGATATTGATCAACCTAACGATAACAAACAACTAGATGAGAAAAAAGATTTGAATAGTGAAGGAGAATATTCTTCAGAAACAGAGAGTCAGGAGGAGGAGGAAGAAGAAGAAATGGTTGATGAACAATTGGATTAAATGGCCCAATGGCCACTTACTCTTCTGGGAAAACTTCATCACATTCCTAAGCACCCGAAAAAGTTTCTCTCAAAGTTTGATCCCGATAATAAGATGAAAGTTAAGGATCACATTGATGACTTTTACATGCATCTGTGAATGCTAGAGATATGTTATGAAAATGTCATGTGTAGACTTTTCAGATACACTTTGGAGGGTAGAGTGTCAGTCTGGTATCGCAGTCTTTTGCCTAATTCAGTCCATAGTTGGAGGGAGTTCAAGAAGTTGTTCTTAGATAAATTTTTCGATGATAAAACTCTTGCCATGTTACTCAAGGAACTTGGAAATATTAAGATGGGAGACAAGGAAAAGGGAAAGGATTTTAACTAGATATTTACACATTTGTTGAATAAGTTCCCTCTTGATGTTCAACCACGCGATTCTATTACCAAATATTATTACATTGTTTCCTTTCCTATTGAAATTTACATGTTTGTTAAAAGAGTTATAAAGGAAACATTGGCTTTGAACCTTGCAGAAGCAATTGTTGTTGAGAAATATTTTCATTCTATTGGAGATATTGATGATCGAGAATATTCTAAATACTCTAAAGAAACTGGTAATAAATCTCAGGCCTCCTCCACTAAAACCAAGGAGAACGATTCTTTAGATATGGAAACCTTGGCTAAATCTCTGAAGTTTCTCACTAGTTAGGTATATAAACTAAATATAAGGTCAAGTGAGGCAATTACCAACTGTCAGTCTTTAAATATGCCATTCATTAAGAAGAAGAAGAATCAAATGGACAAGTCTATGCAAAGCTCCAATGTTGTTTTCAATGTAAAAATATTGGGCATTGATGAATTTTGTACCTTCCATCAAGAGAGGCATTTAGAGAAAACATGTCCACAATTGGAATGACATCATTAATTTTATGGTAGAAATTTTCATAGAAACTTTATTAACAGAGGAGAAATTTGAGCAGAATGAAGAATTAGGTGAACTAACTGTGGTAGAGGAAATTTTAGATGTTGGTCACTTAGTTCATGCATTCAATGTTATATTCAATAATGAAAGACAAAGTGTTGATGAAACCCCAGTCAGTGAAGCTCCTCTATAGAAAGTAGCTCAAGATTACAATTTTAAGAGCAAAGGATCGGTTTCTGGGAAATATCCCAAAAGGAAATTGTTGAGAAATATTTTACCACCCACCAATCCTGCTCAAAATTCATAGAATAAGTCTGAAAGTGCTCCACCCCCTAAGAACACTTCCAAAAAAAAAAAAAAAATTATGTCACTCCTGAGGTATCTAACAAAGCTATACCACCCAACACTTCATCATAACATGCTAAGGATGAAGATATTGATTATAATGTTGTTGAGGATATGAAAATGGATCATGCTAATATCTCAATCTTTGAGCTTATGAAGATAGCAGGACAGTGTGAACCGAGTATCCAAGCATTGGCACATAGCCTTCGTCAAGTAAGGAAGTTTTTTCTTCTCAAGCTATGTCTAGTAAGTCTCATGAAATTCTCGAGTCTGTGGTTAATGCTGCTAATCCGAATGCTCATACTATCTTCCCCCCTTTTCTTTTAACATTTGAAATCTTTAACTATAATGTCCATAATTGTCTTGTTAATTCTGGTGCATCTGCAAATTTCATGCATTTATCTGTCACCAAGAATATTAATGCGAAGTGGGAAAAGACTAATGCCTGAATCATACAATTTAATAGATCATTAGTCTAGATAATTGGCGAACTCAATAATTTTATCATCCATTTATCATCAAACGATAGATTTCACCAATGCATCAATATTGTTATTGTGGACATTCCTGAAGCCTACGGTTTTCTCCTAAGAAGAGATTGGTCTGATTGGTGCTAATGAAATTTGTAACATAGATGTACATGCTACTAGTGTAGGAACTAACCTAGTAGCTACTAGCATATGGACTTTATATTTTGATGGTTCTAAAACTCTAGACGGTTTTGGAGTTGGTTGTATCCTTATTGATCCTCGAAATAAAAGGTATATCTTTTCATGATGCTTGGATTTTGAGTGCACAAACAACTTTGATGAATATGAATCACTCATTTCGGGATTAAAGAAGGCCATAGACCGCAAGGTGGAAGTACTTAAAGTAATCAGTGATTCAAATATTATTACCTGTAATGTACAAAATACCACTCATTATGTTTCAACTAATTCCAAAAACTACCAACAAGAGGTATGATGGCTCATTTCATTCTTTAAAGCATTTAATGTTAGTTTTGTTCCTAGAGTTCATACTGTTGCCGTAGATTCATTAGCCAATGCAATTGCTAGGATTTCACCATTAAAAGATGAATTTTCTATAGAAATTATTTATAATCCATCTATGCCTAACAATGTAACTAAATTTCGTGTGTTTAATGACGACCAGCAGATACTGCACTTCATGGCCAATGCAGATATTGAGGAGGATGAGCATGAAAAGGCTTTGAAAGGAGTAGGCCACACATCTAAAGGGAATCCTGTGCCCAAAGGTGTGGTATCTCTTGATAAAATATGCCACCTGAAAAACCATTTCAAAGGACCAATGAATACAAAGACACAAAGCTCAACATTGTCACATGATCAAGTCAATTTGGGAACTAAAGAAGATCTGAAATACATGAAACTCGGTACATATTTCTCTCCACAAGAATACCAAGGTTTTGTCTTTTCAAACAGTATCGAGATGTATTCGTGTGGACATATGATACATGAATTATCCAACATGTAATTCCTATCAAAGAAGGGGTGAATTCATTTCAACATAAAATAAGGAAAGTTCAACTGATGCTTTAACCCCTGATTCAAAAGGAATTAAAGAAGTTGATGGATGCTCAGATCATTTTCAAAGTTTGTCATTCCACATGGGTTTCCAACCTGGTTCCTATTAGAAAAAAGTCCGACGAGATACGCTTATGTGTGGATTTTCGCAACCTCAACTGGAATTCAAATAATGGTAACTACCCCATGCCATCTATGGAGCAGATACTCTAGCTGGTATCTGGGACGGAAATGTTCTCGCTACTAGATGGATTCTCCAGATACAATCAAGTTCTAGTAGTAGAACCGGATATATTGAATACCACCTTAAGGACAAAGTGGGGAGCTTTTGATATCAAGCACATGTTGTCTGGACTTATTAATTTTGGTGCTACATTTCATTGAGCCATGGACATCGCATTCCATGGATTGATCAGCTAGAGTGTTTTCGTCTACTTGGATGAAGTAATTGTGCTTTCCAAGAAAAGGTCTGATCACATCTATCATATAAAGCAGATTTTTTAGAGATGTCGCAAGTATGGAATATCACTAAATCTGAAATAGAGCATATTTGGTGCGTCTGAAAGTAATAACTTAGGACACATTATTTCTAAGAGTGGAATTAAGTTTGACCTAGAAAGGGTAAAAAATATTTCTCAAATCCCTTTTCTCTTGAACAAGAAAGTGGTGGAATTTGTGTTAAGAAAGATCAATTTTCTTTGAAAGTTCATCTCTGATTACGCACAGATTGTTAAACCATTATAAGAGATGATAAAGAAGGATGGCATATATAGATGGGATAAGAGGGAAAAATATTCCTTTGCCCGAATCAAGTAAGCCATCATTGAAACCCCAGCCTTATACAACCCAGATTTTGGCAAAGATTTCCGGTTATACACTTTTTCTTCTGACATGTCCATTTTCATTGTGTTGAGATAGTAAGACAATCAAGGGATTGAGAGGCCTATATATTTCATGAGTGCTAGTTTATATGGATCATAAATGGATTATCCCTCCATCAATAAGAAATCATACTTAGTATACAAGGCGATTAAGAATTTCAGGCCTTACCTCCTAAAATCCCACACTATTATCTATGTGCCTTAGCTGGCAATTAGATCACTCTAGGTACAACAAGAGCTGGGTGAGAGGAGGGTAAATTGGATGACCCGCTTGAAAGAATATGATATTGAATTCAAGTTGGTTCATACTATTAAAGGCCATGATCTCGATTAGGTTGCAACATAAGTGATGGATCCACCAAAAGAGGATTTTTTTGGGTGGGAACAGGAGATCGAGATGTATAATATTGAGAAAGTTCCTCCTACAAGTACAACCACATCTTGGTATGCAAACCTATGGAAATATGGAACCTTTCCTTCTCATCTATCAACAAAAAAAAAGAGGTAATTTTTCCTTAAATATTTATCATATCATCTTGTGCATGGTGTGATTTTCCGAAAGCACCACAATGGTGTCCTGCTCATATGTTTAGAGCCTCCATATTTAGAAAGGGTGTTAAGAGATATTCATGATGGAACAACAGGGGGAACTTCCAAGGTGATACAAATACTCATAAGGTGATGAGGGTTGGTTACTATTGGCCCACATTATTTAAGGATTCTCACACCTACGCCTAAAAGTGCCCAGTGTGTCAAAAATGTGTTGGTCGTGATAGAAAGTCAGCTGCCCCATTGAAACCCATAGTAGTCGCAGAGCCTTTTCAACAGTGGGTATTGGATTTTATTGGTGAAATATTCCTGATTCATCGAGCCACATTGATTACTTCACTTAGTGGACCAAAGCATTTTCACTAAGACAAGTTAATGTTTAGGAAGTCATAAAGTTTCTCAAACAGAAAATCCTAACCATGTTTGACATTCCTACATCACTTGTCTTTGATAATGCAACTTATTTTTCTTCGTTTAATCTTTATGAGTTTGCATTAGAGAATGGTATTGCTTTAAATCATGCATCAAACTATTACCCTCAAGGAAATGGTTTGGATAAGTCTACAAATAAGAATCTAATATGTATTATCAAGAAAATTGTTTTCTATGAACAAAGGAACTGGGATAACACCTTAGTGAATGCATTATGGTATAACCGATTCACTCCCAAACTCTCTCTAAATACCTCTCCATACTTCCTTGTATATGGAAAAGAAGTTATCCTTCCTTCGAGTAGATACCTTCCGGCCTTGTAGCTTTCTCATGAATCTCAAGGAAAACCTTGTCTTCTTGTTTAGAGTAAGATAGATACCCTTCTCAAGATAGAGGAAGAAAGGATCAAAGAAAAATATTTTTTTCCATACACCATAATAGAATCAGGTTTTGGTTTGGCAAGAAGTCTACAAGGAAAAAATATTTTGGTGTAGGAGGCCTAGTATTGAAGTGGGACAAGGCCCACGAAGAGAAAGGAAAGCACACCAAATTTCAAACTCTATGGTTTGGACCTTATACCATCCTTGAAAATATTGGCCACCATTCTTACAGACTCAAATCCTTAGATGGGAGGATCGATCGTCTTCCCATAAATCAACAAGATATTAATTGTTACTTCCAGTAGAAGCCCTGGGTTTTCTTTCCTACTTCTGTATAGTTTTATTTGATTGTTTTGTGTTGTTTGTTCATCTCATGTACAAAAATAATACCTTGTGTGAGAGTCTATGTATGGCACAAAAGAACAATGTGGTGGAAATTAAAATGGATTGTGACAACTACAACGCTTGGCTAGTTTTTAAGTCTCCTTCCTTGTTCGAGTCTAAGAGTTTAAGTCAAGTAATGTCCAGACGGAAAATACGAGTCATGTAGAATGGGGAACTCTTAGTGGACCTATGATGCATGTACCTTTGAATCTTCATTCCTAACTTGGAATTTTACTTAATGGTGTTTTCACCTGTCGACTTGACCGATTAGAGAAAGGGAAGGAGAAAACCTCAAAATGAGGATGTCAACTTCAACATTATATGAATCCCTTATTTAAGGAAAACCCTCTCCTGCAAGTAAATAAGAAGGGAACCCTCTTCCACCTTAAAAATAAATAAGTTCCTTTGCACATTCTATTAGTAACTAAATAAAGAGGTGAAGAAGAGAAAGGCTTCCAACACAGAGAGGTAAAGAAAGCAACTTCACCAGGGACTGAACAGGCTTGCTAGAAGCGAAGCGATGCTTGTGTTTTCTTGAGGTGACTCCGTCGGGGTACTAAATAGGATTTATTTTAGCAAAGAAACACCGGGGAGTGTGATTAACATCTGATTATCATAAGCTTGATACATTATTATCCTTTCCCATTCGATACAGTTAAGTCTTGACAAGTATTTGAATGTGTCCAAACCAAGCAAGGAATAAGAGAACCCATGTGTAAATTGAGATAAGTGGCGAAGCTAGGGTAATCCTTATGATGGTCCAATACTTCCTAAAGGGCTAGACTCTGCTCTAAAAGATAAACCTAGACAGAGAAGTTGAAGTTCGTCTAGTGTGACGTCTTGTGTTTTCGCCCCTACAACACCCTCCAAAATTTTTGTTATATTTGAATTTTGGAACCTACCTTCCATCATGTGAAGTGTTTCTTTTGGTTTTCAAGTGTCATTTATGTTTTTACATATGTTTCAAGTTTCCATGTCCCTTCCTAAAATTCATTGGATCACCAAGGGTATTTATAGCACACTTTTGAGTCGTAGCACACTTTCTAGTCATAAAACGACACGTATGTGTCGCAACTGCTCATGCTTTGTTTATTGTACTTGGATATTGTTTATAAACTAGAGTTTTGAGGTATATTTCCTAGGCTTGGGTCCTTTCTGAGTTTAATTGATGAGTTGATATGTGTAAATCTTGATCATACCCCTAACTTATTGTGTTTTTCCATTTTTCACCCCTTCTCTAAAAGATATACCTAGACAGAGAAGTTGAAGTTCGTCCAGTGTGAAGTCGTGTGTTGTCGCCGCTACAACACCCTCCAAATTTTTTTGTATATTTGAATTTTGGAGCCTACCTTCCATCATGTGAAGTGTTTCTTTTGGTTTTCAAGTATCATTTTATGTTTTTACATATGTTTCAAGTTTCCACATCCCTTCCTAAGAGTCATTGGATCACCAAGAGTAGTTATAGCACACTTTTGAGTCATAACACACTTTCTAGTCATAAAATGACACTTATGTGTTGCAACTACACTAGCATATTGTTTGTAAACTAGAGTTTTGAAGTATATTTCTTAGGCTTGGGTCCTTTCTGAATTTAATTGATGAGTTGATATGTGTAAAGCTTGATCATACCCCTAACTCATTGTGTTTTTCCATGTTTCACCCCTTCCGTACTTTATCAATTTTTTGGACCTTGCAACTTCTCCTCTAGACTAGGAAGGGCGCATTGTGCACTTCTAGAGCATAGTACTGGCCCTCCTCATCAATTGGAAATGTGGCCCGCTCCCTAAGCCTTCCCTCTCTCTCATGTGCACTGCGTAATTCTAGTTAGCAAATCCCCCTCTCCTTCATGCTTATTCTTCCCCCTGCACTAACCCTGCCCTTGGTTGCCCAGTGTCGCACATTGTGCACTTTCAATTGGTATTGATGCTCCTCTTTGTTCCATTGAAATACACCCTATTCCATCCTTATGGCCCTAACTTTCCTCCTTAGTGCATGGCACAATCTCAGTGATCAATGCCTGCACCCTTACCTCTTGCAATTGCCCCATGTGCTCACCCTTCCTCCTCCTCTTCCAAAGTTGTGCATGGCGTAGTCTCAGTGAGAAATCCCTGTCTCCCTATCTCCTATAATTTTTCTCTATGCCGAAAAGGTTATCCTCTCTCTCCCCAACGAATTGTTTGTCCACAGTTGGTACATTTCATGAATCATAATAGATTAGGAGATTATCATACTGATGTTTTCTTTCCATGAGTGATCCCTGCCTACATGTTTTCTCAGTAAGCATGGTGGAATAATTTTGTGGAGATACATCAAGTGAATTTTCCTAGGAAGGAATTCTTGAAAACAAAGGCAGAAAGGCACCAAGTTGCGATAGTTGAAGGAAATTTGGATTGTGATGATCAAAGTGAGCCATGAAGACTCCATAACTTGTCTAGACCCTTTGGAGGGTAGAAAGAAATCATAATGCAAGATTTTTACAAAGTATTGAAGACATAGCGGCAGTATTGTCACTTATTAAAGAACTTCATGTTACAAGTCACCAAACTCCAAGACATCAATTCCAATGACTTGTCTTGTTGTCACCATAATATGATGCTGCAGAAAATTATTATGTATTTTGGGAAAAAATTGTAAATGTAAATATTTCGAAAATACAAGAGTCACATATGGATAAAAGAGTCACTAGGAAAAGTTCAAAATTCTTATGGAAGTTCAAAGGTCATATTACAAGTTCAAGAGTCATGAGGGTAGTTCAAGATTCATGGGGATATGAAAGGTCATCTTTCTTTTTATAAAAAAAGCCTTATTACTCAAGCAAAGGAATTTTCACCTTGGCTTCTCAAACTAGGCATTAGAGATAAGATTTTTCTTTTGGGGAGCAAGTAGTGGATTAATGCTCCACTATTGGAACTAGTGATGCCTCATTGTAATGATGTATCTTGGAACTTTTGCTTAATAATATAAGCTCATTGAGCCAACACACTTTCATTCATATATTGTGAATGATGTAAGATTATCCTTTAGATGTTTATCGCATGTGTTTACGCTCTCATGTACTAGGGAAATTGAACTACTTCATTTGCTTTGGTGCTCATCTGGTTGAATGTGTGTTGTATTTGCTTTAATGATCATTATGTCTATGTGAACTATTTGGATCTATGTTTAACTATTATTTCATATGTATGTATGTGTACCTTTATTAGAACAGTACAACTATTTTTCTTTTGAAGTCTCACTTTCTCTTCCCTTTCGGTGAAAGAACCTTGATACATACTACAATTGAACATTTCACAAATATTACTTACTTGCTCATCTGAAAGTACATGTGTGTTTCTCTCTTATGCTAACTATTGTAGCCAAGGAAAATATTTAAGATAATGGAAGTCGGGCCATATTCCAGATGGGGCTCCTACACCAAACGGTGTGAGGTCTAATTGGGACTTCATACCTAGGAGACCCCCTATATGTTGGTAGTTTCTAGCACTGTCAACATTCTAGCTCTAGGAGGGAAAACTTTATATGTTTGATAACTCATCACATCCTAACAAAGAACCTTATGATCAAAGCAACAATCACCTAATTCCAATGCCAAATCATGTTTTTGAGAAAGAAGAATCTCCACATCAAAGTCTGAAATGTGTTTTGAAGTTACTTACGATGAACTCTGGGAGTTTTAGCTTATTACTCCTCGATTTGAAAAATATCTTGTCATATTTTCTATTGTTGGTATTCTTCCTCATAAGCACTGTTGGAGAGGTAAATCCCCTCTGCGGACAGAGGCGATCCCACTAGCCCAAAATGGGTCTAGCAACAATCAATTAATGCTACCATGCAAGTTCCTAGTTGCAAATTGAAAGTGGATTATGAGAACCAACCTGGAGTCCAACGCTAGTGTCGTAGACGAGTTGATACTCTCGTTCCCTTGCTCCGGCAGGTCACGATCCTCACGATCTCCGCGAATGGATACCTGCACATGCAAAGAACGAAGCGAATACAAGCACAAAGTCACTAAATACAACTATATATTGGTCAGAAAAGACATAGATCAAATATCATCATAATGAACAATAAGATCGGAACCATAACGATAGTCATTTATTAATGAATAATCAACAGAGAAAAATACAACCAAAGTTCTGACGTTGAATCTCTCCTCTGGCTGGGCGAGCAGCTACATATGTCTTGCAATAGACCTTTCTCTCTCTTTGATTATGAATACACAACTCAGACTTCTGGCAGCATAACCTCCCTATGCTCCAAGACTCTTACTATCACTCAAGACAAGCGTTATCACTACTAGCACTATCACCACTACTCAAAAACTCCCTTGTCAAATGCATGAGGACAGACTTTTATATATGGAGAAGGGGAGGAAGATACAATGCATCAAGACACCCATTATGGATTGGCATTATCTCCAAAAAGCCGCTGTGGATAGATGTAAGGGATAGATGATGAATCTCGACATCTAGAAGATTAGCTTTATCCTCAAAAGACTTCATAACTTGAAGGGAAAAAACATCTGGGCGCGTGTTTGTTAAAAATCATTTCCAAACTCGGTTGGCGCGAGTGTTACTCTAAGACAGAGCGCCAATGGGTGCGCCTTCTTTTGAGGATCTCCCTCATTGGCGCGGGTAGTACACTGTGGACCCGCGCTAATGGAAAAAGGGCACTTTTCAGGGATATTTTGCAGGAGGTGTCTTCAGGGCACATGAAGTCCATACTTAGGGGAACATAATGCAAGTGTTTTTAAGTTATGTCACTGCTCACAGGTCCCGGAATGAGTCCTCCAAAGTATGGGAAAGGGGTAACAGGGACAGTGACCAATTGTGACAAATTACTGTGTAACAGATGCCCCCTAAAGCATGAGGCCCGAGAGAGAGAGGGGAGAAATGCTTTACAAGAACACATGTAGCTGCTGCCGAGAATCTGCATTGAGAGATACAACTGATAGCTCAAGTACATGATATATGTGGTATGGTCGCAGCCATCCATAAGAGAGTACATAATAATCTAGATCCATGGTATGGGCGCAACCATCTGGTTAGGATCAATGAATAGACTCAGGTATGGTCGCAGCCATCTAGTGAATGAGTCATGTAACAAGAATCATGCCTGGATTACAACAGACAAAATCCAGGGTCTTGCACTCCATCTCGACCCGAACAAAAGTACAAGTTCAAGCATGCGAATATATGAGCTGAAGTCGAACATGCATGAACATCGTCTGATTACCAGTCAATAATGAAAACTGTTAACAGACGCGAGAGGTACCACCAATAATGACAATGGCTCTCAAGGTACTATAGGTACAATCTACGGCGTGCGAATTAGTGATTTGGCGTCGAACACCCGTAGAATCATTCGATCGGAGGCCAATGACGAAAACCTCAAGTCAAACACGAAGAACCTACCATTGAGGCATGCAGGCTCCAAGGCACCGGAAGGGAGTCTCTAGATCAACTTCCTGGATAATGAGCTGAAGTCGACAGGAAGTGACCTTGATCGAAGGTGGGCCATAATGTTTCCCACATCATCGACACGAGACAGAGAAAAAAATAATGTGGTGGATCAAAATTATGTGAGCTATCAGAAGGAGGTTGTTATTTTGCAGAGGTCAACTTCTCTTGAACATATCGGCGGCACGACAGTGGAATTGGAAGTATTTGACATCAATGGATCAGAGGTCATGGTGACGAGGCAATGAGCAGATGAGAGGTCAAACAGGATTACCCAAATCCAAGGAGGCAAGTGAAAAATGAGATGAGATATCCCCACCCAGACACGAAAGCAGACAAGTGCCATGTTCAAGAGCGACATACTGCCGACACGACAATTATTATGGTTCCATTTTTCCCCCACCATTTCTGGCGAGTACCCCATTTATTTTTAACAAGCTTGATGGGGATAGCATATGCTTGTGAGGCATCATTTCGACAGAATCCGATGTCATCAGGTTTTAACGAGTCTGACAAAGGAAGAACTCGGCGTTTTTTCATGTTTAGAGAGTTTGAAAAGACAGCAGAAAAGGAAACTCCAGGGGTGTCCTTTTTCGTAGAGTTGTGTCTCGCGAGCCCGAAGAAGTATAAAACAATACTCGAAAGAACCGCCTGACCATTACGATCGAGGAGTACTTTTCATAAGTAGTGATTTCGACCTGAAAAGGTAAAAAAGCGATCGAAACCACGTCGTTTCGAAACCGTTAACGAACTCGAAACGACAAAGGTCCGACGATCTTTTCGTTTTTACATGGTCGGAAAAGAGTTTAAAGACGACCGCCTCTTATTTACATTTAACGAGTCAAGAGGGATAACTCGGCGATATTTTCGTCTTTAAATGGTCGGCAAAGAGCTGAAAGTAGACCTCCATTTTTATTCTCTTTAACGAGTAAAAAAAAGGAAAAATACTCAGCAATCTTTTCATCTTTTACGAGTCTGAAAAGAGCTTAAAGGAGACTCGTCCTAGAGGAATGAGTGGTATAAAGGGTAGCAACTGGTTCCAGCAATGGTGGAACTACTCAAAACATGTAATGGTCAAGAGGCTGGCTAATAAAACCACTCATCGCTGTGGTTCCTCAGGAAAGGTAAAACAACCAAGTGAAAGCATATGATCGGCTAAAGAGATGGTGACGATGGAATGAAAAAAACCAAGGCTCATCTAGTAGAATTTAGCAGATAAAGATAGCAATCACGAGATGTAAAATTGGTATGGGTTCATTTTTACACAAGCTTGAACCATGGAGAACTCTTCTTGGATTCGGTTTCATGTTTACACAAGCTTGAAACAAAAAACTATGCTTGTTATAAGTTCGCATGCCCCCTAGCATAATAACGCAAATCAAGGTACATGCCCCCCAAGCTTCATTGCATTCAACGAGGTGGATGGAATGAAGGTTCACTCTCGAGATCTGTGAAGACTCGACTTGTATTTTACGAGATCTTAATCAAAGACTCGATTTGGAAAGGAGGAGATGTTTCATTTTTTAATGAGGTTGACCTAGGAAAAGAACTATCCTCATAACCCTTATTTCATTTTTTAATGAGCTTGACACAAGACCAAGAACTATGCTCGGACACCTAGTTTCATTTTTTAAGGAGCTTGACATAGGAAAACAAACTATGCTCCGCTAAAACTTCATCATAATGAATAGGAAGTCGGGGCTTCCAAGAGTGCCACTCTCGGTGGAAGTACCACATCTCGGAAGTCAGGACCTAATGCCCCAGGACATTGTGCACGACGGCGGCATCGCTGGATACATGCACGGGATAGGTGGCCACGTAGTTGATCTGCGGTGGTGTAGATGAAACTGGTGGACGAAATCCAGGAGGGGATGACGACTGTGCAAGAGGCACCCGGGGACGAACGAACGATAATTGATCTATAGTCACGATTCTTCCATCATGTGGAAAGAAAAACACACGGAAAAGTGAAGAGACCAGGGCCCCCATGGCATATACATAGTCACGGCCAAGGAGAAGACTGAAATCTAAAGCACCTTGGGTAACCGATACATCTATATAGACGGTTTTGCCTCCCAAAGTAATAGGGAACTTTGGAAGGATCCCTAATGGTTGAGTAGTTCCTCCGTCAAAAGTTGTCAGATTCGGTGCGACTGGCTGAAGCTGTGGGGAACCCAAAGCTTGCCAAGTAGTGGCAGGCATAAGACTGACAGATGCACCCTCATCCAAAACAGTGCCAGGTATCACCTTATTATAGGCGTGTACCGTGATCCAGAAAGGCACATGGGATGGAAGGCGAGAGGTAGTCAAACGACTCCAGTCGAAGGAAACGAATGAACTACTTGGTGGGGGAATCGTATGATTTCCCCCTTGCTCTAAAGGGAGCGAAGCAGGACTCTCGGGAACAACTGGGATAGGAGAGTTATTTCCGGACTCAGGAGCACCCGAGGAGACGAGAAGAACATGGGTGTGATGCTTTTCTAAAACAGAGTGGTCGACGGGAGGTGAACTTGAGTCGACACTCTTTCCAACCAATGGTTGGTTTGGAACAGGCTGGGCACAGCCAGGTTCGGGAAAAGGGGCCTGGACAAGAGAAGAATGTGAATCAATCTCTTGGGCAGCAGGGGGACGATCTGCGACTGCAGAGAGACGTTGATAACCAACGGGAAGTTGGGGTGAGGGAGCTGTAAGACTTTCCAAGACAACGGAGGCTTTATCCATGAGTGGACAAAGGTGAAGGGGATGATTGCCTTCACAGAGTCTACAGGGGATTCGAATCTTCCCTTTTCCCTTACCATTTTCAGGTGATAAGGTAACATCGCCATGATCTCCAGAGGATGATGAGGGGCGGGCCGGATCGCGAGACCATACTTCTAAGACCCTGGGAATGCCAGGACACTCACGAAGAAGATGGTCCTCCTTGCATAACCTATAAGGAAATTTGACCTTCCACGAAGGAGCAGAAGGTGGCTCGACTTGAGTTGTACTTTTAACCTCTCGCTTAGGAGTCTTCTTCTTCTTCTTCTTCTTCTTAGCCACCTGGTTACTTGAATCCAGACTTTCGCCAAGCGAAGTAGAAGATGAGGACGCAGAAACAGGCGAAGAAGGGGAGAGGTCCACCTTGGAATCAACATGATGTTGTTCGGGTGGAGAAGACGATGGAACAGGAGTCATCACACTCGGGACCACCGAGGTTGAAAACAACCATACGGGCAAACCGATGGTTAACCCATGCGAAGACAAAGTTTCCATATACGGAGCACCGGCATTTCCAAAAGAAGGAAATGGACTAGGGTTTCCATCCGGGGGAACACCTTGGCCGGTAGACTCGGGGAAGGTTGCCATTGAAAACGAGAAAGAAACCTACTCAAGCTAACACAAACAAGATCTAACCAGGTAAATGTGAATCGTGGCCGAATAAATTTTAAGACAAAGGAACTGAACTTGACCTTTTCATGTTTTAGGAGTTGAGAAAAGGACAAAAAGATGACTCTAGTCTCCTTCGAATGTTTAGTGAGCCCGAAGTGACAAATGCTTAGGTGAACCTTTTCTTTTAGGGAGTCCGAAAAGGGTCAAAAGTGACTACTCTGGAGAACTAGGCAAAGGGTTTACCAAACAATCCGTAAAACTGCATATACACCTTGGCAATCATATGAAAACCAAGGACTTCCCGTACGGCAGTCAATCTTCCCGAATGTTGTGTTCAGTGCATTACAGCTTGTAAGGCGGAAGACACGGCTTCCTGTGGATAAAGGATGATAACCTAGTGGGGTCTCCACATATACTCGACGGTACGTGGGAGCACAAATCCGTGCTAGACCACTATCGAGTCACAAAAGGAGGAATCACCCAACCATAATGTGAAACAACAGTGACTAGGTTTAACGACGCCGGAGCACGTCTCTAGCCTAGAACTCTAAATGTGTGCGTTATGTTCCAATGCGTTGTTAGATTCATTCAGTTCATTTTACGGTTGATCTTGGATTAGGTTTCAGTTTTCAGGTCCTACCGTATGTAATATCTCAAAATTTCCTAAAGTCAAACTATATGCCAAAATATATCATTTCATTCGATGAATGCTAACTACAGAAGAGTTGAGATCTTTCAAACAAACAAAATGATCATCAAACAAGCAATGATAAATCTAATGCAGCTAATGGCAATAAAAGAAACTTTTCTTTAAAGTCATTAATCACTAACAACAACGAAAAACTTTAATTTCCATTAACTAATATACCGCAAAAGAGATTGTTCATTTTTCTTTTATTGGAAAAATGCACTAAGTAAATTTTGAGAAACAATAACAGAGAGCAAAAAAGAAAATTTCACTCAATGGACACAATCAAGTCTTTGAAAAGAAAGGCAATCCTTCAAACCAAGAAAAACTCCAAAATCTCAATGAGCCATGTGATCTAGGCTCAAAACGAAGCCATATGGAAATCAAGCAAAAAGAACTAAATTGCTCGAATAACCCAAAAACAAGCTTCAACAACCACCAAACAGATGCAAAAGAGTATCCAAAAAGTTGACTGGGTCAAGAGAAGACCGAAACAGAAACTGGCAAACACCCAAAGCATGCAAATGTAATCTATGCACACTTTTCATTCATATCCTGAAAATGAGAATTCTAATTATGCAAGTGTGATCTATGCAAGAGAATTCTCAAACACACGATGATTCTAATGTAATCTAAGAACCAATCAAGTGCAAACCAAGAAAAACGGGTGACAGTTCCAAAGATCATAAACTAAAAACACTCAAAGGCGATTAACACTCATACACAGTTTAGCCCCCCCCCCCCCCCGGCGAATGAGGGGGAAATTTTTTTGCAAAAACAAAAGCAAAAAGATGCAAAATTGTGAAAAGATCGAGACAAACCTCCAAGTAATGATCAAAGGAAATCAAATTAATGATTTGCCAAAAAAAGACTCAAAACGAGTCAAAAAAGACTCTGATACATTCAGATGATTGAACAAAACAGGAAACCCAAGCTTGGAAGGCTGTAAACAAGCAAAATGAACAAGTTCACAGGGTTGGCGCGACTGTCAGGAAGAAAATTGCGCTAATTGAGCATTGGCGCGAGCTGTACACTGGAAAATGGCACTAATTGGCACAACTGTCAGGGAAAAAGTCGCGCTAATCAAATTTGCTAGCTTAAAAAATAAATTAAGCAATCCAGGGTCTGGTCGACAGTATTCAGACAGATCAAACAGCAAGAAACAACTTTAAAACTAACCCAGAAAGCTTATTTACGCAAGCAAGCAAGAGAAAACCAAAATGCAAGACAAACTCCAAGCTGTTCGGTTCATAAACCAAACCGAAGATTGACTGAAGTGGCATTGATATACTTTGCTAATGCAAAGCAATAGCGTTTCGAAGGCTGCCTGGCCGTTCTTCAGGCTCCGTCTAAGGTTTATGAATCAAACAACAAATAGCTTCCCCAGCGGAGTCACCAAATTGTTGGAGAGGTAAATCCCCTCTGCGGACAGAGGCGATCCCACTAGCCCAAAATGGGTCTAGCAACAATCAATTAACGCTACCATGCAAGTTCCTAGTTGCAAATTGAAAGTGGATTATGAGAACCAACCTGGAGTCCAATGCTAGTGTCGTAGATGAGTTGATACTCTCGTTCCCTTGCTCCTGCAGGTCACGATCCTCACGATCTCCGCGAATGGATACCTGTACATGCAAAGAACGAAGCGAATACAAGCATAAAATCCACTAAATACAACTATATATCGGTCAGAAAAGACATAGATCAAATATCATCCTAATGAACAATAAGATTGGAACCATAACGATAGTCATTTATTAATGAATAATCAACAGAGAAAAATACAACCAAAGTTCTAACGTTGAATCTCTCCTCTGGCTGGGCGAGCAGCTACATATGTCTTGCAATAGACCTTTCTCTCTCTTTGATTATGAATACACAGCTCAGACTTCTGGCAACATAACCTCCCTATGCTCCAAGACTCTTACTATCACTCAAGACAAGCGTTATCACTACTAGCACTATCACCACTACTCAAAACATCCCTTGTCAAATGCATGAGGACAGACTTTTATAGATGGAGAAGGGGAGGAAGATACAATGCATCAAGACACCCATTATGGATTGGCATTATCTCCAAAAAGCCGCTGTGGATAGATGTAAGGGATAGATGATGAATCTCGACATCTAGAAGATTAGCTTTATCCTCAAAAGACTTCATAACTTGAAGGGAAAAAACATTCGGGCGTGCATTTGTTAAAAATCATTTCCAAACTTGGTTGGCGTGGGTGTTACTCTAAGACAGAGCGCCAATGGGCACGCCTTCTTTTGAGGATCTCCCTCATTGGCGCGGGTAGTACACTGTGGACCCGCGCTAATGGAAAAAGGGCACTTTTCAGGGATATTTTGCAGGAGGTGTCTTCAGGGCACATGAAGTCCATACTTAGGGGAACATAATGCAAGTGTTTTTAAGTTATGTCACTGCTCACAGGTCCCGGAATGAGTCCTCCAAAGTACGGGAAAGGGGTAACAGGGACGGTGACCAATGGTGACAAATTACTGTGTAACAAGCACTCTAAGAAAGAAACAACTCAACGTGGTGTTCTAGTTTCTACAATAGAAAATCTAGTTACTTCTACTCTTGATGATCTATCTATATCTCTTCATCAAGAGAACAAAACATCACTCATTTAGGACAATATGGATGGTGATGAGGAATATTTTCATTTCATAGACAACGAACAACCAAGCGATATTGATCAACCTAACGATAATGAACATCCAGACTAGAACAAAGATTTGAACGATGAAGGAGAAGATTCTTCAAAATCATAGAGTAAGGAGGAGGGAGAAGAAGAATACATGGTTGATGAACATTTGGGTTGGATGGCCCAAGGGTCGCTTGCTCTTCCAGGAAGTCCTCATCGCATGCCTAAGCACCCGGAAAATATTTTCTCAAAGTTTGATCCTAATAAGAAGACGAAATCCAAGGACCACATTGATGATTTCTACATGCATCTATGAATGTTATAGATACGTTATGACAATGTCACATGTATACTTTTCCCGTACACTGTGGAGGGTAGAACATCAACTTGGTATCACAGTCTTTTGCCTAATTCAAGAAGTTGTTCTTAGATAAATTTGTTGATAATAAAACTCCTACCATGTTACTCAAGGAGCTCAAAAATCTTAAGACGGGGAACAAGGAAAAGGTAAAGGATTTTAACCAGAGATTTACATGTTTGTTGAATAATTTCCTCGTCGATGTTCAATTGCATGACTCTATTAACAAAGATTATTACATTTTTTCCTTGCTTGCTAACATTTTCATGTTTGTTAAAAGAGTTGCAAAGGAAACATTTTCTTTGAACTTCGCAGAACCAGTCGTTGTTGAGAAATACTTGCATTCTATTGGAGATATTTATGATCAATAATATTCTAAAGACTCCAAAGGCACTGATAAGAAATCTAAAGCCTCCTCCACTAAAACCAAGGAAATATTCTTTAGATATGGAAAGATTGGATAAATCTATGAAGTTGCTCACTAATGAAGTATCGAAACTAAAGAGAAGGTCAAGTGAGGCAACTACCAGTAGTAAGTATTTCAATTTTCCATTCATTAAGAAGAATAATAATCAACTGGCCAATTTTGTGCAAAGCTCCAATGTTGTGTTCAATGTTGAAACTTTGGGAAAGGATAACTTTTTTACCTTCCATCAAGAGAGGAATTTAGAGAAAAAAATGTCCACA
Source organism: Pinus tabuliformis (assembly GCA_031772625.1). NCBI lineage: Eukaryota > Viridiplantae > Streptophyta > Pinopsida > Pinales > Pinaceae > Pinus > Pinus tabuliformis. The sequence goes on along the minus strand of CM062809.1, from coordinate 158,620,023 downwards.
ATGGAACCACAACATGAATACTATCGTGGAAAATTTCATAGAAACTTTATTAGCAGAGGAGAAATATGAGTAGAATGAAGAAGCAGGTGAAACACCACAACCTAGGAAATTTCAAATGTTGGTCACTCAGTTCATGCAATAGATGTTATATTCAATATTGGAAGACAAAGTGTTGATGAACCCTCAATGAGTGAAGCTCGTCTACAAAAATCATATCAACAGTACAATTTGAGGAGCAAAGGATTGGTTTTTGGGAAATATATATAAAGGAATTTGTTGAGAAATATTTTCTCACCCACCAGTCCTGCTCAAAATTCATAGAATAAGTCTGGAAGTGCTTCACCTCCTAAGAACACTTCCAAAATAAATAAGAATAATTCCATCACTCCTAAGGCATCTAACAAATCTATACCACCAAACACTTTAGAACAACCTACTAAGGAGGAAGATATTGATTATAATGTTGTTGAAGATATGAAAAGGGCTCATGCCAATATCGCAATCTTCAAGCTTGCAAAGATAGCTGGACAACGTGAATTGAGTATCCAAGCATTTACATCATAACCTCTATCAAGTAAGGAATTTTCTGCTTCTCAAACTATGTCCAGTAAGTCTCGTGACATTCTAAAGTCTATGGTTAATGTTGCTAATCTGAATGTTCATACTATTTTCCCCCCTTTTCTTCTAAAATTTGAAATATTTAACTATAATGTCCATAATTATCTCATTTCTTCTAGTGCATCTGCAACTCTCATTCCTTTATCTGTCACTAAGAAGATTGTCGTGAAGTGGGAAAAGATTGATGCCCGAATCATACAATTGGACAAATCACTAGTCCAGACAATTGGAGAACTCAATAATGTTATCATTTTTTTATCATTAGATGATAAAGTTCACCAGTGCATCAATATTGCTATTGTGGACATTACTAAAGCCTACGGTTTGCTTCTAAGCAGAGATTGATCCAGTAAACTACAAATATACTTCTTACAGACTTGACACATTTATGGATTCATTATAAGAGAAGAAATAATCATATTTGAGTAAAACATTAGCCTTACATGAAACATACCATGAAAACAATTAAGGGACACAATGAGCCAATCAGATAAGCACATTCCATTTTCATAAATTGTTTTATAGAGTTCGGCCACAGTTGTTATCAAGTGCAGTCATCCCCTGTACCATCTTATACACAGTTGGAGCTCCTTCCTTGTAGTTGAACTAGTGCTAATGAAATTTGTAACATAGATGTACATACTACTAGTGTAGGAACTAACCTAGTATCTACTAACATATAGACACTATATTTTGATGGTTCTAAAACTCAAGATAGTTTTGGAGCTGGTTGTATCCTTATTGACCCTTGAAATAAAAGGTATATCTTATCATGTCACTTGGAGTTTGAGTGCACGAACAACACTGTTGAATATGAAGCACTCGTTTTGGGACTAAAGAAGGCCATAGACCTCAAGGTGGAAGTACTTAATGTAATCATTGATTCAAATATTATTACCCATCAAGTACATAATGCAAGTCAATGTGTTTCACCTAATTTGAAAAACTACCAATAGGAGGTAGGCGACTCATTTCATTCTTTAAAGCATTTAACATTAGTTTTGTTCCTAGAGTTTGTAATGTTGTCACAGAAGCATTGGCCAATGCAGGTGCTAGGATATCACCATTATAAGATGGATTTTCTATAGAAATTATTTATAAACTATTTTTTCCTGACAATGTAACTAGCTTTCCTGTGTTTAATGATGACCAACAGATACTGCACTTCATGGGAAATGTGTATGTTTTCAAATATGTGGCTATTGAAGAGGATGAGCATGAAAAGGATTTGCAGGGAGTAGCCCAAGCATCTAAGGAGAATATTTGAAATGTTATTGTTAGCCCTTTTATACATGAGATGGAGTTCATTGATGTCTAGATAACAAAACTTTGTCTCCATATGCAAGGAAATGATTTGATTACGTATTCGTCCTTAAGAGAGGACATGACTTCTTATATAATATGTTAGTTATGATATTTCATAAATATGATTTCTTCACATCCTAGGAATTTTTCATTTCATGCAAAATGATTAACATATAGATCATTCTTTAGATGAATTTGCAAGAAAACTTAATCTAGATCTATGTCTATTTCTTGAGATATGATAACAAGGAATTATACATACCTATTGAGAAACGCTACCTATCTTCATAGAATACAATGCAAATCACAAATTTCTTCAAGTTTCTTCAAAAAGATATGATCACAAAAAAACTTAGACTTCACATCATGGTGGCTGAAGTTAGCTCTGCAATCCTTGATTTTCAATCGTTCTCCAAACTGTATTGTTCCATAGTGCCGGGTATGTGTTATAGTCTTTCCATGACTAGATTCACGTGTTGTACGTTGCATCGGGCACAATGGGGGGGTGGTGGAAGCGCCCCCTATTGGGGGGTTTGCAGGGGAGGCTATCGCCCCCTTGCACGGGGTCCGGGGTAGTACCCCAAGAAAGAAATAAAAAATTATGTGGACCTAATAATAGTTGGGCGAACACAAATATGGTGGGAGGACGTACCCATGGTTTTGTGCATGGGTTTGGGCATGATGGTTTTATGCCCATGGTATTTTGTAGATCCGATTAAGGGAACTACAATTATGTTATAATCCAAGGTTAATGGATTCAGGTTTATGAATGCTTCGGCATGTATATACATGTATTGTAACAATGAAAGGAATATAATGAAAAATCAATCTGGTCCCAATTTTGGGATCCAAGGGAAAATATTTGTGTATATTTATTTTATGTTCTCACCATTGTTTATTTTTTTGTTTGATGAATTCATTTGCAGGTAATTTTTGTACAGGGTTAAAACCTACACATAGAGAGTACATTTCATGGTTCCACATGAAGCCAATAGATCGTACTTTCATTTTCAGACTCAAGATTCAAAGATCATAGGTATAATAGGCTTATTTTTTATATCATAGTAATAGTCTTGGACATCCATAAATATTTCCATTAACATTCACAGAGCTGAAACAAAACTCAGCCTCAACAACTTAAGGAATTTGGGCCTTTCCATAGAGGTAATATGGATCTAGCAGACCTCAGAGCTTCTACTTTGGTAGCCCCAAAACTCAGGTATAGAGATTAGTTTGTATCTTAGTGATGTTTTATGAACTCAAATGCCAAAATATGCCATGGATTTGGTTGTTCTATTCATTCTTAGACTTCTTAGGATTTTCTTGTCACCACATATTTGTAACTATGCTCAGGAACTTAGCTTATAAACTAATTTCTTAGAAAATGACTTTTATTCAAATTACTTCACAATGATGTAGTTAATGGTAATTCTTGGTCCTAAAAAATATTGAGATCATTTATAGATTTCAAACTATTTGTAGACATTGGGTATGCTTGAATTACTGCTTCTACAATTCAACCTTTAAATAACAATTTTTGGCCTCTCCTTGGGCTATTATTATTCTTGGATTTGTTCAGGAGGCTGGGATACAATGCCTACAATTTAGGTATCACATAAATTTAACTTAATTACTGTCCACATGGAGTCTATCCATAACATGTTCTAGTTCTATTACAAAGGTGCAGTGTCATACATATCTAGGATTCCACATAAATATGATGTCACCGTCTTGGATTAAGGAACTCATTTTTCTTATACTTGAACTTGATACCTTATACAAACTAATTATTTTGCAGAGGCTCAGATTAGATCATTTCAGGAATCAGAATTAACCTTAGGAATATGTATCTCGGATTATCACAATATCACAATCAAGCAAAGAGGGCTTGAATCTCAACCTAAATCACAGAGAGAATTGTAGATTTACTTGGCTCGAAAATTTGCAAGGATGAATTTCCATCTCCACAGAAAATTTTGGCTACATTACAAGGGTGACTTGGCCTCTTTTTAGAATTGGATTTTCCTCCTTATTTAGCTCAACTATCTCTAAGGTATGCATATTTCTTAGGTTCTTTAAAATGCCTTTTTATCTTTCTAGCTTTGATACCATGTTGAAATTTAGTGGCAAGATTGAATTTCTAGTCGTAATAATTACTTGGGAACATGTTTAGTGTTCTTCTTAGTTTTCCTTTATTATTCATCAAGAAATTACCATTCAAATACAATAAAATAGAGATCATTGTGCACAATATACAAGAGACACCATAGATTAGGCCAGATGCCAAGGAAAACTCACAAGGGGAAAACCCGTCAATCCTTTCCTTATAGGTTTTTTATCAACAAGAGAAATCCAATTCAAACTAATCAATGCCAATTCAACCCTCCAAACCCTACCAAGTTAGCCTTCCAAACTCTGCCTTCATGTAGCTTGCATCATCAAACATAGTAACCTTCTTGTAGCTTGCATTACATAGAGATATCAGGAAAACACACATTGTCACAGAGATGATACCTCAAGAAGACTCGCACTATCACAAAGATGATACTTCAGGAAAAACTTACACCGTCATTGAGATGGTACCTTAGGAAAACTCACATTATCACATATTACTTTAGGAAGAACTCACGCTGTCACATAGATGGTACCTTAGGAAAACTCATATTGTCATAGAGATGATACCTAAGGAAAACTTGCACTGTATACAGAGAAGATGCCTCAAAAAATCACATTGTTTACAGAGAAAAGATATCATGGGTAGCTCACTTTACTTCAGAAGTTTATGCTTTAGATTTCCATGTCATAGACCAGAATTACCCTTCCATGGGATTCTCACCGAATTGGTTTCCAAATGGTGGAGGATAGCTGCCAATATATAGTTTCTCGTTCATGTAAAGAGACATGTCTTTTGAGTAGGCCGACTTTTCTTTCTAGAGGGTTGACGTGGAAACTTGGAGGACAAATGAAACTTACAAATTTTTTAATTTTCTTCTTTTACAAGGGTCAATAAGAACATGCCCTTTTACATTTTATTCTGACCAAAACAAAGCATGAAGAACATGCTTGATAATGAAAATAATAATAATATTTTTTCTTCTTCTTTTTTACATGAAATACATGATGATATAAGTACAATAATTATGAAGATTGAACCTAGTTACAATTTCAACAATATTCAACAAAAGCATCTCAGGAGGGAGCTTAATGTAATGAGGACCATTGCTTCCTAACGGGGGAGGATTGATCTAAATGGAAAGTAGTTCAACCCATGGTATTCACCCATGTTATTGAATGATGTAACTTAATAAGGCACAAAGAATACTATAAATAATGAGCCTCACCTTGCAAAAGGAAAAAATGGCCATCTATAATGTAGTTGTAAAATCGTCATTTTTTCTTCATTAATAAAATTATTTGTTGTATTCAGTGTGGGTATTTTTTTTTAATGTTTATGGGATTAATTGCTTGGTAGATGTATACGTTCCTACCCTCCTCTATCAACATTCATGGTTCCTGGATATTATCCCCCAAGATCCATATCAATGTCCACCCCTTATAGGAAATCTAAAAGAATGTGAGGTAGACCTCCCAAGTTTGAACCTACTATGAATATCAAATGAACGAGAAATATTTGATGGTATTTTGAAATATTTTTGCTACCTCTATGTTTTATACTAGATTAGAGGCCTATAGTCCTTAAGCTAATTTTATAGTAAAAATTACTTCTACATCACATAATTATTTGACCTTGGGTTCTACTAGTGCTTTCTTCCAACTCTAGTACCAACGATAACATGTTTAGCTAATTCAATCCTCCACCTATGCCCAATAACCCCACAAAGGTGATTAAGAATCTTAGAATTTTTTAGTATGAAGTGTATGATGATGCCACTCCATGGCACATATATTGTCCACTAAATAATGTATTACCTACTAATCCCTTACCTAAATTTAAGTATCATTTAACCAAGATTTTATCCTAATGGCGTTACCACTATGCCTAATCACCTCACTACCTTTTCATATGCATATGATAATGTTGTCATTCATGGCAAACACTCTTGCATGAATCTCTTCATCAAATCTCTAATATGCATGGTTGTTGCTAAATTTTTTTTATCTCCTTGCTAAAATCTAGTATACATAATGTTGTCCCTATTGAAGTTTGTAGCTATGGTTGGTATTAATAAATTATATTTTTATTATTGATGTACTTGAAAAAATAAAAATGATTTTTTGTCTAGCATGTTCTTCATGCTCATGTATTTGTCAAATGTAAAAGGCATGATTCTTCATGACTTTATGAAAATAAAAATAAATTTATTGTGGAAGATTTACGACTCCAACAAAGTGTCCAAGCCGGCCCTCCTATTATCATGTCAACCTGCCCAAGGAGACACCCATTTGGTCACTAAGAAGTCTATATATTAGAGAAACACATCCTCTCTCAAGGAGCTTTATATTACATCATTCACAAGTATATATTTGCAATAAAATGAAGGAAGACAAGAAATTAAGGAAGTCAAGAAGAAGAAGAACAAGATATCCTTCTACCCTCACTTAAGTGATTTCAGGATGTCAAGATCAATCATAAGTTTGTGTGTTATCTTTATGCAATGGATCTGAATTCTTTGTGGAATTCTTCTCTGTGTATAGGGTTGAAATCCCTAAGTTTCTTCTCTATGTATAGGGTTGATATCCCTGAGATTCTTCTCTGTGTATAGGGTAGATATTCCTGAGGTTCTTCTTTGTGTATAAGGTCGTGATCCTTGAGGTTATTCTCTATGTATAGGGATGAGATCATTGAGATTATTCCATGTGTATAGGGATGAGATCCTTGAGGTTCTTCTATGTGTATAGGGTCAAGATACCTAAGGTTCTTCCCTATATACAGGGTCAAGATCCCTGAGGTTTATCTTTGTGTACAGGGCTGAGATTCCTATGATACTTCTTTGTGGAAAAGGGAGACTAAGTTCTCTATGTTATCTTTGTACTCTTTTGATTGCAGATAGATTGAAGAGGGTTTAGTTGGAAACTTGAAGGATGCTCTTGCTAGTCAGTTTTTCCATAGTTTTGAATTTGATATCTCTTGTTGAACTAATTCTTTAAGGAAAGAAATGTTGGGTTTTTACCCCAAGTGGGGTTTTCGGGGTAAACGTTGTGTTTGTTCTGTGCATTGTGATCTACAGTTTTTCTTATTCGTGTATGTTTGAATTTATGAAGTATAATTGCTTGATGAAGAAATTGAAAATGATAAAATAAGACATATAATCATTAGAAGTAATTATCAGCGTTTGTAAATAAGTGCTAGTCTACATTGCATTTGAAAAACCAACATGGTCTCAGACCTTTGGTGAACAAATAAATTTTAAGATCACACCTTGTTGAATCTCTCTCTCTCAAGGAAAAAAACTCTTATCTCTATGTCCAATATTTTTGAGCCAATGGTTCCCTCTTGCAAGGAAGAAACAAAATTGAAGGAGCATCAAACTTCAAAGCATGGAAGAAGAGGATTGATCTTGTCCTAGAATAACATGAAGTTTTGCAATATTTCGAAGCTAAATTACCTCAACCAAATGATAATGATGTTGTAGGGAAAGAAAAGTTTAGAAAGGGTGAGGTCAAGGCTCAAAGAATTCTATTTGAATCTTTCAAGGATCAGTTAATCCCTTTTGTTTCAAAATTGGCTACATCAAAGGAATTATATGATACTCTTATTAATTTGTACTCAATCAACAACATTGGCAAAAATATTTCTTTAAGGAATCAAATTGATAATATTAAGATGTCAAAGTATGAACCCGTAGCCTCCTAGTTCATGAATATAGATCACTTAAGATATCAACTCCAAAGCATTGGTGAAGTCATTTCTGAATCTAAATTGATGACTTCATAAATCAATAGACTACCATATCTATGGGATGCATTTGTCTTCGGGACATGTGCTAGAAAGGATACTCCAAGCTTTGAGAAAATTGTGGACCTCCTACACTCAAGAGGAATCTAGGCTTATAACTAAAGGAAAGATCCAAATTCTTCATGAAGAATTATCTCAAGCTCTTACTACAAAATTGAGAAGGAACAATGGAAAGATTAAATTTGACTCTCAAAACAAAAGTGTAGGAAGAAGACCCAATTTACAAAGAAAGAAAGACTTGTCAAAAGTCCAATGTTTTGGATGTCACAAATTTGGAAATTATATAAATAATTGTCCTTAAGCATAAAATGATAAGAAAAGGAAGGAGTTCCTCACTCGAACCCCTATCTTTCGGGTTTCTCCAGTTGTCTTGCTGCGCAAGAAAGCCTTTCCCTCGCTGAAAACAACATCATATCCCTTGTCTTCTAACATCGCCACACAGATAAGATTCTTCTTCAATCCTGGAACATGCATCACTTCCTTCAATACAAAGGGTTTACCAGACTCCCTCTCAAAGGAAATGGTACCGATACCGGTCGCACTGTATCTACCATCATCGCCCATCTCGATGTGCACTCCAAGATCTTTGTACTCCAGATCAAAAAACAAATCTCGATCTCCTGTCATGTGAAAAGATGCATCACTATCCAAGAACCACACCGATCCCATCACACTTGAAACCAAGCATGCGATCAATGAAAAATCAATCTGAAACTGCGAGGCTAGAGCCTCCCCTGCTGCAGATCCAGCAGCTTGCTTGTTCTTCTTCTTCTACGGACAATTAGTGGCATAGTGTCCGTGCTGGTGACAGTGAAAGCACTTCACCTTGGACATGTCCTGCTTCTTTCCTTTCACACCAGACTGAGAAGCTTTCTTTCTCTTCCCCTTCTTTGCTTTGGCAGCCAAAGTGCAATTTTCTTCATTAGGTCCCTTTGATGAAGATCCATCCTTGGTATTCTGCCTGATCTCCTCCTGCACAAGATCTGACCAAAGTCTCTCCCATCCTGGCAATTTCTCCCGACCATTGACAGAGTTCTGATAGGAATGCCAACTCTTTGGAAGACCAAGGAGAGCCAAGCTCACCAAGTCCTCATCATCGACAGTCACCCCCACATTTCCCAGCTCATCCCTGCACTGAGTGAACATCGTGAGATACTTGGGCATACTGTCTACCTTCTTGCATTTAATGTTTCTGAGTTTATCTTTGAGCGCCAACTTCCTCTAATCGCTCTTGCTTTGGAATAGATCTGTCAACGCTTTCCACATCAAGTATGGAGAAGTCTTACCATGCAGGCTGGACACAATGTGATCCTTCACGCCCTCCAACAGAATCCTTCGACACTTTGTTGTCTTTGTTTGCCAAGCATCAACTTGCGCAGTATCAGTATGCTTTGGAACATCAGCCTCTATGAACTCCTTTAGCCCGTTATCATCTAACACTACCTCCATCCTATCCTTCCATGCAATATAGTTTGAGCTGCTCTCAAGAGCATACTCAAATCGCAATCCATTGAAAAACATTGCAACGTTGACACCAAGAAAACATTGCTGCAAATTCGAATTCCACCAGCTCCAAACTTAACCACCTCGGATCTAGAATTCGTGAGAACAAAGTATTTCTCATACAGAGATTAACTGTATGGGCTTTTACCGAATATCTCACCTTCCAAAGGAAGGATGAATCTAGAGGCTACCTGGCCCGATTACAGACTCTGCCTGAAGAAATAAGATGTAAACACTTTCTGAATAGTAGATCTGATGATCAACTGCTCCGATACCATGTAGAAATTTTGAATTATAAACACTTATTTACAGAGATTATCCCGATTATACACTATTGTGGAATACATGCACAATACATAATCTCCTCTACGTTGATCATCAATTTAGCAGCATCAAAAACAATGAAACATCAATCGCATGCACACATTAACACAGTATGTAACCCAGGGAAAGCTTATAGCTGAAAACCCCACACTATCTGTATATTAATGATTGAGAACATGTAACAATACATAGTACAATACTCCTCTCAAGTATCCAACACTATCTCCACCTGTTACACACAAAACTAGCTCAGATCTGAACAAGTCATAGGTTCAAATCTTCTCCACTGCTTTGCCTACCTCTATTGCACAATACCAAGTGAAAATCACATGAGCACAGGCTATTTCACTGGGCATATACTGCACAATCCTCATGGGCATGCTCAATCCATTGATTGTGCAAGATCTCATGCACAACTATAGTCACAACTGATAGCAATCTTAACCTCTAACACCTGTCTCCACTGAACTATACATGCACTGAGTTAACTGATGTATTCTTTAGTTGCATTATGAGTTAATAATTAGTGAATTAATTTAATCAATTAATTCACATCACTCATCACTAGTCTATTTGCAGTTAGACTAATTACAACTAGTTTAACCAAGTCAAACTGAACACAACTCCATCAACTCCACAATCAACTCCACCAAACCCAACCACATGAGTTCTAACTGAAGTCCTGCATGCAATAGCTCAACTAACCCACAAGAAAAGCGTATGTCCTTCTGACAGCTGCATGTGCCACATCTGTAGCTCAAACTGAAGTGCTACAAGAGGATAAGATAATGTTTATAGCCTAAATATTATTAGGAGACAATAATATTTGACTTTTCTATTTTTAGCCTGGCAGTCTAAAAATAGACTCTAATCACTCTGTTGTGAACCAAAAATAGAAGTCCAACTATTTTTCCCAACATGACCAATCATCCATAAACAGCATCCTGCAACTCATAGACCATGATCCATATGTCTAAAAATAGACATAGTCTAAAAATAGAATTTGCGCCAAAAATAGCCTGCGGACCCACTTAGTGAAGGTGACTTCTTTCCACTAAGCTCCATCATCTTGTTGCATTCTCAGCATATTTATTTTAAATATTGCACCAGGTTGATGCAGAGAATGATTTCCTCAATAATTGAGGAGGACGAACTGTACATAAGAGCTACCTCAAGCTTGCGAGTAGAAAAGCTCATTGGAGACTTTAGAGGGAGATAACCTCTGAGTTTGATATGATGGATTGTCATTGGTCACTGATATACTGGAAGACAATAGTGGAAGATGAAGCAGCCTAAACTAGCATAGAAGGATATGTCTCAATCTAAGAGGGAGAACCCAATTTGGGTGTCCGAAAAGCATTTGTAATGTTGTTGAACATGTGTTACTACCATGGTTCAACTGGTAATGGATGAGAAGTACATTTGCAGACTTAGTTAAGGAAGAGAGTGCTAAAGACAGAATGAATTTGTTGCTCATTTTGGGCCCCGTTATAATTTTCTTGGATAATTATGATGCAGTCATTCATTACGCTTAGTATGGAAGAGGCCAAGTATATTGTAGTTGTATTGGCAAGTTGAGAGGCATTATGACTTATGAAGCTACTTGCTGGATTATTTTTTACTAGGTGTTGACAGTGACCATGATGACAAGTCGAAGCATGTATCCCTTCATTCAAGGCATGGTGATGAAGGGAGTTGTTAAGCTCTAGTACATATCCAATGATGAGTAGATCCTTGATATTTTTATGATGCCTCTTTATAGAGGGAAGTTTATGTACTTCCAAGATAAGCTTGGGATTGTGGAGATTACGTCTCTCATTGAGAGATCTGGTGAGACTTCATTATGAATGGGCATTCTCCCTCTGTCTTTCTGACTTGAGTTGGAGAATGGTCTGATATTATACCAATGTCATTAAGACCTTGGTTGGAGAATTTCTCCCTATGTCATTATGAACTTGGTTGGAGAATGGTTTGGCAGATTAGATAACACCATGGACTGACATTCTTCGTATGTCATGTGCTTCATTCTTCCTGTGTCATGTCATTTGACTTGATTAGGGGAGGTTATTTCTATGTCAAGTACATAGACCTTGGTTGAATAATGGTCTAGAGGACTGACATTCTTCCTATGTCACTTTCACCTTGGTTGGAGAATGGTCTAATAAAAACATTCTCCCTATGTCGCTTTGGCCTTAGTTTAAAGAATGGTTCGATAGAGGATATTCTCCCTATGTCGGTTAGACCTTGGTTGAAGAATAGTCCTAGAGGCCACTCAGATATCTTTATAGAGTAAGCAAGAGCCTCCTAGAATCATGCTTAGATCTCTTTCTAGAGTGAGCTTGCTTATCATTGATTAGGCCTCTGGTGTTTCATCTAGACTATGTCTATAGTTGTTTGATGATGAACCATGATTATGTTGATGCTAGTGATTCTGATATTGATGATGATGCTTATATTAATATTGACATTTCCTTAGATAATTTTCCAACCTGAGATCATGTTGATAGGCAATGAATACCTCCCTAGTTAAGAGGGAGCATTGAAGTTTGTAGCTATGTTCAGTCTTCATAAATTATATTTTTATCATTGGTGTACTTGAAATAATATGTATATATTTTTTGTCTAGAATGTTCTTCATGCTCATGTATTTGTAAAATGTAAAAGGCATGATTCTTCATGGCCTTATGAAAATAGAAATTAAATTTATTTTGGAAGATTTATGGCTCCAACAAAGTGTCCAAGTCAGCCCTCCTATGATCATGTCGGCCTACCCAAGGAGACACCCATTCAGTCACTAAGAAGTATATATATTAGAGAAAATCATCCTCTCTCAAGGAACTTTAGATTACATCGTTCACAAGTATATCTCTGCAATAAAATAAAGGAAGACAAGAAAGTAAGGAAGCCAAGAAGAATAACAACAAGTTATCCTTCTAGCCTTGCTCAGGTGATTTCAAGAGGTCAAGATCAGTCTAAAAATAATTTTTATATGTCTGAAGTGGATCTAAATTCTCGTGGTATTCTTCTCTATGTATAGGTTTGAGATTCCTAAGATTCTTCTCTATGTATAGGGATCTATGTATAGGTTTGAGGTTCCTAAGATTATTCTCTACGTATAGGGAGAGATCCCTAAGATTCTTCTTATGTATAAGGTTGAGATCCCTGAGGGTCTTCTCTGTGTATAGGGTCGAGAACCCTGAGATTATTCTTTATGTATAAGACTGAGATCCCTGAGGTTATTCTCGATGTATTGGTTCAAGATCCTTGAGTTTCTTCTCTGTGTATAGGGCCAAGATCCCTAAGGTTTATATATGTGTACAGGGTCGAGGTTCCTGTGATACTTTTATTTGAAAAAGGGAGCCTAAGTTCTTTATGTTTTGTTTGTACTCTTGTGATTGCAGTCATATTGAAGAAGGTTGACTTGGACACTTGGTGGATGCTCTTGTTGGTCAGTTTGTCCATATATTTGACTTTTATATCTCTTGTTGAATTGATTCTCTAAGGAAATAATTGTTGGGTTTTTTACCCCAAGTGAGTTTTCGCATGGTAAACATTGTGTTGACATTGTGCATTTTGATCTCTACTTTTTCTTATTCTTGTATGGTTGAATTTCTAAAGTATAATAACTAGATGAAGAAATTGTAAATTCTAAAAGAAGACATATAATCATCAGAAGTAATTATCAATGTTCATAAATAAGTGCTAATCTATACTACATTTGAAAAATCAGCAATCTCTTTGGTAGTTCCCTCTTGCACAAGGACCGAATGCTAAGGCACAAAGCATAGGCCAACACCACTCTAGGCCTTCAAGGTAGTCCTTGATCCAAAGGGGTGGGGGAGGAAATGGGGTGTTGATGGGAGAGGCAATACAATCATATGTCTAAAGTTATTTTTCTTGCTTATCACATGAGAATATTTTTTTATGTATGAAGCTCAAAATAGTTTAATTACAAGGGTTGGATGGTGCATGGTGTTTGTTGGTTCTCATTTTTGTTGAAAATATCCATATAAATAATATATCATTTTGGCCATAATAACCAATTAATCGCCACCTTTTTCATATTTTGTCTTCATCTCAACCAATAAAAACACTAAAAGGTAATTTTGTTATTTCATTTAAATTTTTTTAAATAATGTTTATGGATTGGAAAATCATTTTTACCAAAGTTTACTAGAAATTATGCATTATGGTAATTCTTCATTCATTTAGAAATATGTAGGCACTATGGGTGAAATCCAAGGAAATTTTTGTTCCCAACCTTCCCCATATGGATGGTTTCCCCTTGGTTCGATGAAAACTCTCCCAAATTCCCAATAGACACAAGTAATTAGGGGGCGAATCATTTTGTAAAAGGATATAAATATTCCTATATTTCTATAGCTCGCAATTTTCCATGATTTCAATTTCCACCAAGGTTGAATTTGATCGATATGGCATGCTAAAATAGTCATTTGGTTATTTGATAGATATTTTCCAACATTTTTGTTTTGAATTTTTTTTTTTGTACAAATTATTGTGAGTTATGGGTTTTGAGAGAAATTAGGAATATGAGTAATAGGGGGATTTAATGCATTTTACAGACTTCCACAGTGATAATTTAATGCCCTAAGGTATGCAAGTAAATAAGGCCTCACAATGTTGCCTCTTACATTTTAATTAAAAGGAAAATTAGAAAGATATTGAGTTATGGGTTTTGAGAGAAACTAGGAATATGAGTAGGGGGATTTAATGCGTTTTATGTTTTATCCATAGTAGTATGGAATATTTATATTTTTTGGGCCTCCGAGGTGTAATAATATCTTCTACATGGGACATCAAACTTAAAAAGGAAGGTGTTTGGATCTTCATTGATAGTACCCTGGAAAACTAGAAGGGGGTATAAGGGAATATTTTTCATCAAATGCTACCCATAAACACTTCCAATAAGGAACTCAAGGTATTAATTGTTTCTTCTACCATTATTTACTCCTTTGCAGTATTAAAATCATGCTCAAAAAGCTCAAGTGACTATTGTTTAAGGGAGTCTTCCACTAGTTTTTCAGGCTACTCACACCATTTAGGCTACTCAGGATGCTCAAACTATGGAGGCTGTTGAGTCGGTTTCATTGTACTTCCTAAATATACAACAGGATGACCAAAAGGATTGTTTCACAACACTTCCAAAATATAGAATAGAATAATCAAGGGGTTGTTTCTCTAGGCTCAATTAATGGTATGCAAAATTGTGTTTGTTTAAACCTCCTTATCCTTTCAGCAAGTCTTGATATTCTTCTTTTTATGTTGATACAGAAGAATTATAAATCCTTAGGCTTGCTTCTAAGATTGAAGTCTCATAAGATTCTTCCTCCCTAATGTGTGTTCCATACACAAATGATTTAGGAGATACCAACCTTTGTGGAATAATATTTTCAAATTCCTTCTTCCTCAGGGTTGTTCTTTGGGCAGATGATTCTACTGTAGAAAATCTGTG
Organism: Pinus tabuliformis; assembly: GCA_031772625.1. Taxonomy (NCBI): domain Eukaryota; kingdom Viridiplantae; phylum Streptophyta; class Pinopsida; order Pinales; family Pinaceae; genus Pinus; species Pinus tabuliformis. Next base: position 158,604,883 of record CM062809.1, on the reverse strand, counting down.
ATAGGTTAACCCGATAATGCAATATAAATCAAAGCAGAATATTATAACCTACTTCTACTATCAATTTGCGGAAGCTTAAAGATCGAGCTGAACAATATAACTAGAAGAAGAAGAATCAATGGCACAATACACATGAAAATACTTTGGGGAAATCCTCAAATAAAACCCCACACTATTGTATTATCATACATGGTGGAAATACATAGGAATTATACAAAGCCTTAGCTCTCACAGCTAGCCAGCTCTTAGTACAATCGTCACAGATGCTCACATGCAATCTTGGCTTCTCTCCAGCCTTCCTCTCTACCCTCCAAGCTCATATTTCCTTGCGCTGTTCCTTGTGGATGATTTGCCTATTACCAGGTGTAAAACCAAACCTTCAAAAATGTGTAATCCTCAAGGATAAATCCTTGATTGCATGCATGAGTTTTCTCCATGAGAAAACACATGCAATTGATAGTACATTGTCCTTGAACATTAATCTCAATTGGGTCTTTCTCATAATAGACATGCATGAGTTTCTGATGAGGGAATCTTCAGTTAACTAGAGTAGCACTAGTTGAGTGCATTAATGCATCAACTGACTGTTAACTCACTATTAGTTCCTCAAACAGTTTGGAACTAATTTAACTGGAATTAACTCAGTAAACTCAGTTAACTAATTACAACTCAAATATAACTCAATCTTATCTCCTTAATTTAAGGGATAACTCTTGCATGACTTCAGAAAGACTTCTAACTTGAATTTCTCCAACCAATTAATTTAAAATAAATTAATTAATTATTTCCAAGTAGCTGTTGAGACTAAATTCGATTTTAATTCACAATTCAATTCAAGGAAAAATTAAATTGGAATATTATTGTTGCCATATTTCAACACTCCCTCTCAACAAGAAAGGGATTATATGCCACCCCGGTCCTATCTCTATGGAACTCAAATTTACACTTTGATAGTCCTTTGTTAAAATGTCAACATCTTACTCCTATATCGAAATTTTCTGTAGCAACATGATCCTCCTCACTACACAGTCTCGTAGATGATGATACCAGATGTCGATGTGCTTGGACCTATCATGAAATATTGGATTCAGAGAGTTTGATACAACTCTGATTATCACAATAGATCATAGTTGGATCCATCCTCTGATCAAACAAACCAACTTGGATTTTCTTCACCCAGATGGCCTCACATGCTGCCTGACTTGCAACCATGTATTCTGCCTCTACCGAGCTGAGTGCATCTGACCTTTCTTTCCTATTGTACCAAGAAACTATCACTGACCCAAGGTTGAAAATCCGTCCTGATGTGCTCTTTCGATCTGATGGACTCCCTACCTAATCTGCATTAGTGAAGCCCTGTAGCTTCACTCCCTTTTCCGTCTGTACCATAATCCATATTGAAATGTGCCTCTAAGGTATATCAATACATGCTTTATCACCTTCCAAAACATCTTGGTAGGATGAACCATCGCTTGACTCAGATGGTTCACTGCATAGCACAAATCTGGTTGTGTGTTCACTAAGTACATCAGTGAACCCACAAGTTGCCTATACACAGTAGCCTCTACCACTTCTCTTGAAGTAGCAACCTCCTTGCTCCAGTTACCTGCTAGAGGAGTCTGCATGGGCTTGCACTTCTCCATGTGGAATCTCTTGAGTATCTCGTTGGCATACTTGCCCTGAGACACAAACAACTCCCCATCCTTCTGCCACACTTCCATGCCAAGGAAGTAATGCGTGAGACCCATGTCTTTCATCTCGAATTCTCTTGCAAGGTCCTCCTTGCAAGACACGATCAACTAATCACCACCAGTCAATATGAGATCATCAACATAAAGTAAAATGATCAACAACTTACCTTTCACCATGATGTGGCACAGGTTCACATCCGCTTCACTCTTTGTGAAGCCCAAACCGGTTAAGTAGTTGTCTATCTTGGTGTACCAAGCACCAGGTGCTTGCTTTAGCCTATACAACGCTCTCTTGAGTCGACACACATGCGACTCATGATCGAAGGTCTCAAAAAATTCCATCTGCTCTATGTACACCTCTTCCTCAATCTGGCCATTGAGGAATGCAGTCTTCACATCCGTCTGATGGATCTTCCAACCCATCTGTGCTGATAGTGCCAACATAGATCTAATAGATGAGTACCTTGCGACAGGAGAAAAAGTCTCATCATAGTCAATCCCCTCGACCTTTGAAAAGCCACGAGCAACAAATCTTGCCTTATGCTTCTCCACACTACCATCAACAGCTTGCTTTACCTTGTAAAGCCAATGGGAACTCACAACTGACTTGTTCTTTGGTCTCGGAACCACGTCCCAAACACTATTACGAATTATGGAGTCATACTCCTCCACCATAGCATCAACCCAAATCGGCTGTTGCACTGCTTCCTCAAAGGAAGATGGCTTGGTCTCAACACATTCCCTAGCAAGGGCCATGTATCTAGTGTACCTCTTAGGTGACCTCCTCTGTCTGTGCTGAGAATATGGTGCTCCCACATTCTCTCTCGCATCCTCCAACAATCTGTCAGCTTCTCTTGTGCGCTTTCGTCCATCTCTGGAAGACTCTGCTTGAGTGGATGTCTCCACTCCTAGAACCTCTGCATGCAGCTGCCCTGCATCAAGCTAAGGCTCCTCCTCCTTAGGAATCAATATTTCCTCCAAAACCTGTATTTGAAGCTCCCTCTCAAGGGAAAATCGCATGGCCTTCTGCTCATCAAACTTGAGATCTCTGCGAACCACTGTCCACCAACTGGTAGGTAAGTACACCTGATAGTTGTGAGGTGTATTAGTGTACCCCAAAAATATCCCCAACTCTGTTTTCAGCTCAAGCTTCTTCTGTGCATCCTTTGTCACATGGAAATATACCGATGAGCCAAAGATCCTGAAGTGACCCACATCTAGTCTCTTACGGGAGAAAGCTTCCTCTGGTGTCTTCATCCCAAGTATGCGATGCGGGCTTCTATTCTGCAAATAGACCATTGTGTTGCATGCCTCTTCTCACAAGTGAAGTGGTAGGCCTTGGTCATGCAACATTGCCCATGCTGCCCCTACAAGAGTTTTGTTCTTCCTCTCAGCCACCCCATTCTGCTGTGGGTTATGAGGTGTCGCCAACTCTCGTTTAATTCCTTTCGTCACACAGAAGTACTTAAACTCTTGAGAGACATATTCTCCATCATTGTCACTTCTCAAGGCCTTGATCTTCTTCCCTGACTCTTTCTCGACCAAATAATTGTACTCACAAAACTTTGTGAAACTTTGGTCCTTCTTCTGCATGAAATAAATCCAACATTTATGAGAATAGTCATTAATGAAAATCACATAATTACTTTGCTTCGTTGTGGATGCCGTTGATAATGGTCCACACAATTCAGTATGAACTTTCTCTAAGATAACCTCTGCTCAACTATCTCGATCATGAAAGGAAGACTTGGTGTACTTTGCCAAGGTACAACCTTTGCATGTGTCAACTTGCTCAAGTTTACCTTTGGGAAGTCTTGTAGATATCTGATGCATTATCTTCAAAGACCCATGATGCAAATGGCCCAACCGCCTGTGCCACAACTCGCCAATGTCTTCGCTTTGCACCAATTCTGTTTTCGTACTCAATGTTGCACAACCATCTACCTCTATTTTATAGATATTCTTCACCCAAATCCCTATCCTCTTGGTCTGACCCATGGCTATGTGTCTTAAGAATTCCTTTCCTTTACTGAAGACAACATCGTAGCCTTTGTCTTCCAACATCATGACCGATACCAAGTTCTTCAGTCCAGGCACATACATCACATCTGTCAAGGTGAGAGGAGCTCCATGCTCCCTCTAAAAAGCAACTGTGCCCACTGCTAAAACATTATACCTTCCATCGTCACCCATCTATATGCGCATCTTGAGGTCTTTCTCCTCCAAGACACTGAACAAATTTTTATCACCGGTCATGTGGAATGAGGCTCCATTGTCAAGATACTAGACAAACCATCATCTATGACACCATGCTTGCAATGAGGGTAAAGTCCATTTCGAACGAAGAGGCTAATGCCTCACCTTCTGATCCTTCTGAGAATCCCTTCTTAGACTTCTTCGATGGGAAATTAGTCGCATAATGTCCCATCTTGTGACAATTAAAGCATCTTACTTTAGACATGTCACCCTTCTTCCCTCCATGAGAAGAATTCGAAATGGGAAGCCTTCCCCTTCCCTTTCCTTGTCTTACTTGCTAAGGCTAGATTTTCTTCATCATCATTCTTGGATGAAGAACCATCTCGTGTGCTCCTCCTGATCTCCTCCTACATAAGATCCGACCACAGTTGTTCCCAATCTGGAAGTTTCTCCCTTCCATTCACAGAGTCCTCGTAGCTATTCCAACTCTTTGGAAGGCCAAGGAGAGCAAGGCTCACCATATCATCATCGACAGTAGTTATTCCCACACTACCAAGCTCATCTTTGTAGGTGGTGAGCTTGTTCAGATATGTGGAAATAGTATCGCCCTTCTCCATCTTAATTCTTCGAAGCTTATCCTTGAGCGGCAATTTCCTGTGGTCATTACTGTTCTGGTAGAGGTCCTTCAATGTCTTCCACATTGAAAATGGAGTATCCTTCCCATGGAGACTCGAGACAATATGGTCTCGAACTCCCTCAAGGATGATGCATCTCGCCTTCGCCACACACTTCTTCCACTCAACCAACTCTTGTGCATTAGTTGAAGCTGGCTTTGGGATTTCTTGATCAATGAATTCATTCAAGCCATTGTCTTCTAATACAGCCTCCATTCTATCTTTCCATGCTATGTAATTCGAGCTACGTTCCAAGGCATACTCGAGTCTCAAGCCATAGAACACCATTGGTCAACCTTGAAGTATGATATGAATTCAATTTTCACCTGCAACCTCGAACTTCAAGCTTCGAATTCTCTTCTTAGTATACTATTCACAGCTCTGATACCATGTAGAAAATTTGTGATAGGTTAACCCGATAATGCAATATAAATCAAAGCAGAATACTATAACCTATTTCTACTATCAATTTGCGGAAGCTTAAATATTGAGCTTAACAATATAACCAGAAGAAGAAGAATCAATGGCACAATACACATGAAAATACTTTGGGGAAATCATCAAATAAAACCCCACACTATTGTATTATCATACATGGTGGAAATATATAGGAATTATACAAAGCCTTAGCTCTCACAGCTAGCCAGCTCTCAATACAATCTTCACAGATGCTCATAGGAAATCTTGGCTTCTCTCCAGCCTTCCTCTCTACCCTCCAAGCTCCTATTTCCTTGCATTGTTCCTTGTGGATGATTTTCCTATTACCAAGTGGAAAACCAATCCTTCAAAATTGTGTAATCCTCAAGGATAAATCCTTGACTGAATGCATGAGTTTTCTCCATGAGAAAACACATGCAACTGATAGTACACTGTCCTTGAACATTAATCTCAATTGGGTCTTTCTCAGAATAGACATGCATGAGTTTCTGATGAGGGAATCTTCAGTTAACTGGAGTAGCACTAGTTGAGTGCATTAATGCATCAACTGACTGTTAACTCACTATTAGTTCCTCAAACAGATTGGAACTAATTTAACTGGAATTAACTCAGTAAACTCAGTTAACTAATTACAACTCAAATATAACTCAATCTTATCTCCTTAATTTAAGGGATAACTCTTGCATGACTTCAGAAAGACTTCTAACTTGAATTTCTCCAACTAATTAATTTAAAATAAATTAATTAATTATTTCCAAGTAGCTATTAAGACTAAATTCGATTTTAATTCACAATTTAATTCAAGGACAAATTAAATTGGAATATTCTTGTTTCCATATTTCAACATCTGCCTCGGGCTTTGAAATTGTCTCTTGAATATATGTTACTCTTCATAAATCTTAATTCTTTTTTCTTATGCATCCTCTCTTACCTGCGCAATTAATATTTTTAGGGCCATCATGTTTTTCTTCTTCTCTATTCAGGTAATCCTACCTGCTCTGAATCCTTACGAGGCTTAGTCCACTTCATTCTGTCAAAGCGATGTGCACTTTCTTATCTCTCATATTACTTCCCTATCACCTCAAATCCAGGAACACACCTAAGACACTTATAAACAATGCATAAAAAACAATGCTAGTCACACATGCACCTATAATAACCTCCCCAGAAACAACACCAAAATGTTGGGTGAATTATTAATTGTTCTTAAAGTAGGATCAATTAATTACACTCATCTATAAATTTTCAACTAGGGTAAGTCTTTTATTTCAATTTGATCACACAAAATATATGCAAGTGACAATGGTAACTATCACTATTGAATATTAAACTCTAAAAATCAAGTCGATGTAATTGCTCACTCTCAGCACACCAAAACCATTATTGTTACACTCCAACATCCAACACATTTTTCACATAATTTTGAAAGGAAAATACTCATTCAAAATAAAAACACTCTTGTAGAATAAAACCACTCAATCATTCTTGCAGAAAAGGAAACAACACTTATAGAATTCATTCACTCAACATCCCATTCAAGAAAAGAACTCACTACAACATCACTTCATATATATGAGTAATCACACTATAACAGACACACAACAATACATTAATTAAAATCTAAAATTTATAGTAGTAAATTAACTAATAACACATCCACTAACAAGTGGATCGATCTAGGGCTCAAGATGTTACACAAGTGACAAAGATTATTATTCTGCAAATCAACCAAATCAATAATTAGAATTCATTAAAGGAAATTTTTAACAACAATAGTAAAATGACCATAAAATATAAATGAGAGGAAATTAAACTCACTACTACGCTACCTCATTGTCTCAAAAATCCCTACTAAAGAGGAGGGGCCTTCCTCCTTAGCAAGGAGATGGTAATGCACAACTCACAAGCTAATTGGTGAAAGAATATGAAACCACAAATGATGAGATTTGCATTGATATTAGCAAAGGACTACATATACATAGTTTCTCCAAAAGTTACAATGATGTTTTCCCGTGTGAGGCAGAGGGATTTCAGTCTTATAGATTACATGATATCTATCTTTTAAACATAATCAGCTATGGGAATCTCCCCATCCTCATGCTACCCAAATCAAGAACTTTACATAATAAATTTTAACCAATTTATTGTGAATAAATGATCTTGTAACAATATCTTCAAATAGCAAGAGGTGAACAACTAAAGATCCATAATTGTCTAAGCCAATTTGTTTGCATTATCAAAAGTTAATTTTCTTTTCTAGCACAACAATCTAGGTTACCACATCTGAGTGACAGCTCATGTTGACCCTTGTTACTATTGTTGAAGAAACAGAGCATTTGAAAGGCAAATTATCATCATCACAACAACAAAATCAACAGGATCTCATTTTGGAATATTGGCAGCACAAACCCTGGAGAAACAACGTGATATACCAACAACAACATTCCAATAGGGCAAACTACCCTAAAACAACCCCTAGTCAATTTTGTTAATAAAATTGCCCAAAACAATCAACTTCTTATCAAAATACAAGCAAAGTTGAATAAATTAAGGTGGCATAAAAGAGAGGCATACATTGGTCAAAAGGTGATTAATAGAGTAACATGATGTGGCTATCAAGGTAAGAATGGTGAGAAAGATGGAAAAAATGGATGCAAAAGGAGCGCCAATTCCACGTCCCAACAACTTAGATGGAGATCTAGATTATAGAAGATCTGCAAGTGGGTATGTGTTTAACCTATTTTAAGGGGCAATTAGTCGGATGAGAGAGAGACATTTTGTAGTGTCACTTTCAGCTAGAAAATTTGAATTCATGGAAGCCACTAATGCAAGTAGGGAAGTAGTATGGTTACAGATATTATGTTTAGGCAATGGGCTAGTACAACAAGGTGTAAGGATAGATTACAGTAGTTAAAATACAATTCTCCTAGTGAAGAACCCAGCTTATCATCTTAATATTAAGGATATTAATGCTTAGTGTCACTTTGTAAGAGATATGATTGAAGACAAGAAGCTGTTATTGGTAAACGAGAATATTTTGAAAAATGTTGCAGATTCATTAACAAAATATATAAGCACTAAGAAATTATCTTGGTTTAAAGAAACAATGGGAATTACTACCTTGGATTGATCATGTACTCCTAGAACCCCCTATATGCAAAGAAAACAACAAGTGGGAGAATGTTGAGTATGTGTTATATTATTTGCATGACTAACTTCACACATTGTACATTGCATCAGGTGCAATGGTGGGGTCACAAGGGGAGAAGAATCCCCCTATTCATAGGGGTTTTTCAAGGTGATAGCACCCTCAAAAAAATTCGGAAGGTTTTTTGCATCATATTTTTTGAAGTTTTCAATATATTTTTTTATTTTTACAGTTTTCTGGTGAATGGTGGTTTGACCCATGGTTTTCTAATTCCGGTTAAGGATCTGCCATTGTATTTTAATTAGGGTAAAGAGATTGGTAGTTTATGGAACCCACTATTGAAATTCAAGTGCATTTTAAAATTTATAATCATGATAATTATTTGTGATTGTTTATATGTTTTTACATTTAGTTTTTTATTCATTCATTAATTCATCAAGCAATACAAATACAAGAGACAATAGACATTAGGCCAGTGGCTAGGTAAAAATTCACAAGGGGAAAACCCAACAATCCTTTCCTTATAAAATATTAGTCAACAGAAGAAATCCAAGTCCTAGACTCAAACTAACAAATAGACTAATTACTCAAGGGCCAAATCAACCCTCCTCCAATCAATTGTTCACATGAATTTTGTCACATGGATGTGATGCAGGAGCATTCAATGCAACATCATTATTGTATTCTAGTAGACATAGGGGGTCTTGTGTTTCAAGGAAGTTGGTTTGCTAAGTATTGAGTTAATGTAATTATTTAATGTTTTGAGTGATTTTAATGAGAATAGGAATTAATCGAATATTGTGAGGCATAATTGTAAATGTTCTCAAATGTAGGAGAACATGAGTGATTTAGGATAGTTGAGTGATGAGAGGATTGAGAATTGATTGTAAATCTTAGATTATGAATTAGTTCATGATTTTTTGGATTTGAGAGAATCCTTAGGGACGAGAAAGAGATTTTAGGATTTTGTTGAGAAGCTTATGGATCTAAACCAGGAATTGGTTTTAGGATCCAATTTGTATGAATGTAAGCCTAAAATGCATGATCAGAGGTTAGAGAGGTTAGACAGAGAGGGAGAGAGTTAGATATTTAGTTGTGTTTGTAAGCTTACGAGCAGATGATGATCAAAGGCCATTAATTAGAAAATCAAGCCGAAGAGAGACAAATAGTCTCATCATGTAATTGCTTGTTGACATATATATGTACAAAGATTCAATTTCCAAGCTATATAAGTGTGTTATCGAATATTGAATGATGAGTGAATGAATTAACATATTCTGTGTGACAAAGAGTTGCAGGCGAAGTTTGGTGATTACACAAAGAGTAACATGACAAGGAGAATCATAATGGATCGTTGAATCCATTAGAGGGATCAAAGCCAAAGCTCAGGAGGAATCACGCAGTAAAACAGCAGAAAGGCCGAAACCTTGAAGAAACCCGGAACCACAGAAACGCTGAAGAAATAGCGTAAAATCATAAGAAAACATAATAGTGGAGGAGTAAAGTATCGTTGAATAGCAACCGTTAGATCTAACAAATCAACAGTTGGGATTAAATTGCAAGGGTAAAACAATCAGAATTGCATCACAATCTTTCAAAGGGAGGAAGCGATTGCAACATGCGATGCATAGCCGGACCCGAAATCTTATCGAATGTGACCTAGAACCCATCGGGTCCGAAATACATATTGTATCGGAGTTTTAAAGTGGAAGAGTCAAGTGCAAGGATGGTGCGATAGCCGATAGCCGAAAGTGATAAGCACTGATCGAAGATCGGGCATATCGATGATCAGAGGTCGGGCGTTTCAGAGATCGGAGATTGGAGGAGGAGTAGTGTAGCAAAAAAGCTTTGGAGCCGACGGACCCGACGATAATTATATATGCGGGTCTACAATATTTGAAGTCCGGTTATGTGGTTCGGAGCGGAATTACAATGTAATTCCTTTGTATTCCGTTAAAGTGTTGTGCGAGTCTTTTAAGGCTTAAGCATTATTTAAATGCTCCTGATAGTCGCATATCAGAGTCGGAGGGGTGATAAGAGCATATATGTAGTGTGACCGCGGAGAACCCGATATTGCGATAGCAATAAAGGTAATCTCAGTAAATGTGCAGAGACCGAGGATTGGCGGAAAAGATATGTTACATATGTTACTAGTGCATTTCTATTATAGAGAATTATAATAGAAATAAGACGCGATAAGAAGGGTTTATGAGTTAATCATATATAACCAATGTTAAAGAGTGGGAAGAAATATATGTGCGCCCATAGGATTTATAAAGGTTTATGAGGATGTATTAAAGCGCCAATAGAAAGGATTGGAAGGGTTTAGACTTTGGATTAGTGTATTAATATATTTCCGCGTGAGTTTTAATTAAGGGGGCCTTAACCCATTGTTTAATTATAATGAATCTTTGACTGGATGGTCATATAAATTCCTGGGCACAAAACGGTTTATGCATAGGAATATGCATATTATGGGTAAAGCAGGGGTAACCCTGCGTCATTTGGTATCAGAGCTAAACAAAGAAATGATGTGTGAAAGTTTCTTCAGAAGAATTTAGAACAGAAATATTTGGAAGGATGTGTATGTAGGCAAGGGAGATCGGATTCTAATCCGACAGCGAAGCAACGAGAGTAAAGCTGAGAGATTGGTAAGAGGAATACTAATCTTGATATTCCTACATTTTGATAAGATGTTCAGATTTAAAGAAAAGTAGAGTAAGTGATTTATAGCCAATGAATCTGTATAGTTGGAATGGTGAAATGTTTGAAATTGAAATTGGAGAAGAATAGTTAAATTCTTAGAGGCAAATGAGTAAGAATTAAGAAGAGACTGCAGAAACATAAAGAATCTACAACGATGTTTTGAAGAATGGAGATTCACTCAGATGTGAAGAGTGGGTGGAGAAATCATGCAGGTATTGTTTTATTTAACTCTGATTTGGGTTTTGCTGGATAAAGAAATAAATTGAAGATTGATAGTTGCAGCTAATGAAGTATCTCAGCAAAAGAAGATCAAGCCTTAAAAAGCAGTAATGAAGGAAACTTTTAAGGATTTCTAAGTGGAAGAAAACTCAACAAAGGAGAAATTGTTGCCGATAGTTAAGCTTTGCCAAGATAAAGCCGAAATATTGGAAGAAAGAACCAAACTCTAAATCTGGTTAACAATGGCTGAATATTGAGAATTTGTGCAGTGGGAGCATGAAGATCTGCTGAAACCGATTTGCAGAAATGGTGAGATCCTGAAGGTAGCTTAAGGTATGCAAATTTGTCTAATGATTAGTAGATATTGAATGAATGATATTTAGAGCAGGATTATAGTAGTTAAACTGTAAGAAGGACTTTGTAAGCTCTTGAAGTAACAGAGTTTGAAGATACAACTAAAGGCTAGTGGAAAGAACAATCCATTCAAAAGTGCAGGTGAATGGGAGGACAAGATTAGATAGAGATCTTGAAGGAAATTCCACAGAGGATGTGGGTAGAATTGCTAAGAGATAAAGGAAGCTGGTAAGTGTTTCTAAGTGAAAGAAAAATGTGGTAGAACCTTGAGGAATTCCAACAGAGATTGGATAAAGAGGACAATTGTGTTCTTGAGAGGTGCAGATAAGTTGAAACCTAGAGGGAGCAAAGAGAATTGCTCAAAGGAGGTTCAGAGATAGAGAACCAATTGCTTGCCAAAAGACCGAATACAGAGGAGAGCTTGGTGAGGTAAGTGGTAGCAGGGAAGACTTGTTGTTGTAGAGGCTGTAGAAATTTATTTTTCCCACCCCGGTTTTCAGTTTCACCTTATTTCTCCCATGTAGTTAAATGCCCTTTCCCATAACCATACATTTAACAAGCTGAAAAAATAAATATTGCTGAAAACACAAATTCTGGAAATTTTACAGAATGTTGGAAATTGCAGAAATAAAAATTAGCAGTAATAAACAGCCATTAAAACACATTTAAACACTGAGATTTTTAGTCAACTTGACCCTAGAAAAAAACCCTACAACTCTTGGGGAAAACCAGTTCGAGAGCTCTTCTTTATTTCTGAAAATGCATTTTTCACAGTGAGAAATATTCAACAAAAAAAAATCAGCAAGCAAATTTACAACTTATCTCTTTTCCCATGCCTCACAGCAAACTGGAAATTACAGCAAACAGGCCAGCAATAAATGTTGTATGGCCTCCTTGATTTTCGTGCCCACTTTCAGCATTAAATGATGTTTTATGGCCCTCGTTTTGCGTGTAGAAAAATCAGCAAACTGCTCCTCAATTTTTGTGCAAACCACTCCTCAGAAATCATGCCAAAATCTGCCTTTCACTGTGTGCTGAACCAGCTGTACAAATCTGCTCAACTGCTGCCTTGGAATGTGTGCCAAGCTGATGTCTCCTTCTCCTCCCTGCTCATAAATCTCTCTTGCTCTCTTGCTCTCCTTCTCCCAATCTGCTCATGAAATAATGAATGACCTTTTCCTCCTTTTCCTCCTTTAATCTAACCCCAAGTGATTTTTGGGTGATCCATAAAATGGCTGAAATAGATTTAGATCAATGGCTGAGATTAAATGCTCATTTAAATCTCACTTTCTATTTTTTAATTCACCTCACTTTAATAAAGACCCACTTAATCATTTATTTCCAAAGTCACTTTTCCTTTCTAATTTTTCATTGACTTTATAAAAGTCACTTTAAAATTAGACTTAGTAACTTTATCACTTAAAGTCACTTTTAAATTAGATTTAACTTTATAAAATTATAAAGTCACTTTAGGAGAAAAAATTAAATTCTTTTGGACACTTTTCCCTAGGCCAAAGATCAAAGCCTAAGGGAACCACCTGTCCTCCGGTACCAAATTTCAACACTCCCTCTTACCGAGGAAGGTGTTCCTCACCACACCCATCTTGTCTCTGAAGTAGACATGCTTGCCCCGTGGTAAGGCTTTGGTAAGAATATCTGCAACCTGCTCATCAGTGGAAATATACTCAAGCTTCACAGCTCCCTTCTGAACATAGTCTATGATGAAATGATATCTGATCCCAATATGCTTTGACCTGTCATGAAATACTGGATTCTCCGTGAGTTTAATGCAACTCTGATTATCACAGTAAATCACTGAAGGTCTCAACGGCTCACCAAATAAGCCAAACAACATCTTGCGAAGCCAGATAGCCTCACAACTAGCTAGACTGGCTGCCATATACTCTGCTTCCGCAGAACTCAGTGCTATTGACTGCTGCTTCCGGCTGAACCATGACACTACTGCTGAACCCAACACAAAACAGCACCCTGAAGTGCTCTTCCTATCAGAAGCACAACCTTCCCAATCAGAATCAGTGTATCCTGCCAATCTCACTCCATCTCCCTGCCTGTAGTCCAGACCATAATCCACTGTCCCTTGCAAGTATCGCAAAATGCGTTTTGCAGCCACCCAGTGAACCTTCCTAGGCTCACACATAAACTGACTCATCGTGTTGACTGCAAAACAGATATCAGGTCTAGTGTTGACCAAATACATTAAGGTACCAATCAGCTGCCTGTACAATGTGGGATCCACCAACTCGGAATCCGAAGCATGAAGCTTCTTCCAGTTGGTGATCATTGGTGTCGACATGGGTCTACAATCCTCCATGTGGAATCTGCTAAGGATGTCCACAATATACTTCCCCTGCCCCAGGAAGAAATGCCCCTCCTCCTGCCACACCTCCAAGCCCAAAAAGTAATGCATCAAGCCGATGTCCTTCATCTCAAACTGCGTCACAAGATCTCTCTTGCAGTGCTCTATGAGTCTCTCTACACCTGTAATGACTAAGTCATCCACATACAGCACCAGAATGAGAGGCTCCTCACCTATCACAATAAAGTAAAGGTTCGGATCTACCTCACTCTTTGTGAAACCCATCCCCTGCAAGTATGTATTTATCCTGGAGTACCAAGCTCTAGGAGCTTGCTTCAGGCCATAAAGGGCCTTCTTCAGTTTGCACACATGGGACTCCTTCCCATGCACCTCAAAGCCCTGTGGCTACTCAATGTACACCTCCTCCTGTATGAAGCCATTGAGAAATGCAGTCTTCACATCCATCTGGTGGATCTTCCAACCAATCTCTACTGCTATCGATATAATGGAGCGGATCGAAGTATATTGAGCCATGGGAGTGAAGGTCTCCTCATAATCAACTCCCTCTACTTGGGAGAACCCTCTAGCCACAAACCTTGCTTTGAATTTCTTAATGCTACCATCTGCAGCATGCTTTACCTTGTAAAGCCATCTGGAAGTAACCACGGATTTGCCCTCAGGCCTCGGCACCACCTCCCAAACATCATTCTTCATGATAGAAGAATACTCCTCCTGCATGGCCTCTCTCCAGACCTGCTGGCTAGCTGCCTCCTCATAGCTAGAAGGCTCAGAGTCAAGGATGCTGGTAACCATCGCCATATAGCTGCAAAACCTCTCAGGTGGTCTACTCTCTCTGACCGGCCTCTTCGACTCAGCAACATATGTGGCACCTCTCAAGGTGTCCTGAAGCCACTTGGGCTTTCTCTTCCCTGAGCATGCTTCTCCCATAGCAGAATGAAACTCCTCCTCCTCATCACCATCAGTAGCCTTAACTCTTGACTGTCTGTCTGTTGTCCTCCTGCCTGCACCTGAACCTGTAGAAGCTGAGGTACCGTGTGAACTGTCCATCAGTGGACTCCCTAGTGAACTGCTCTGTGAACTGCTCTGCATGCTGCCCGGAGCACCACCCCTCTGGCTCGGTGAGCCACTGCTCACTGACGGACCTGACATCCTCATAGATGTACCTCCTAATCCTCCTGATCCTCCTGATCCCTGCCCATTGGATCCCTGCGACTGACTCAACTGCTGCTGAGGGTCTGGCTGATCCAGATACTCTAACTCCCGTGACCTCCTAAAGGCCTTGTCCTCCTCGAACTTCACATCCCATCTGACAACAACTCTCCTCTATGCAGGAATGTAAATCCGAAAGGCCTTTGAGGTCTCACTGTAGCCCACAAAGATACCCTTCTCTGTGGTGGGCTCTAGTTTGGTCCTCTTCTCCTTGGGTATATAGGAGTATGTAATGCATCCAAAGATATGAAGATGACCAATATCAGGCTTCTTCCGAGAGAAAGCCTCCTCCGGAGTCATGTGCCCCAAGGCACGATGCGGACTCCTATTCTGCAATTAAACAGCTATGTTGCAGGCCTCTGCCCACAAGAACAATGGCAACCCCTGATAATGTAACATGGCTTTGGCAGCCCCTATGATGGATCTGTTCTTCCTCTCTGCAACCTCGTTCTGTTGGGGGTTGTAAGGAACAATGAATTCCCTCCTAATGCCTGCCTCCGCACAATAGTCAACAAACTCTCCAAGGGTGTACTCTCCTCCATTGTCCGACCTCAGGGACTTGATCTTTCGACCTGTCTGTGTCTCCACAAGAGCTCTGAACTCCTGAAACCGCTTGAAGACCTCACTCTTGGTCTTCAAAAAATAAATCCAGGTCCTCCTGGAGTGATCACCAATGAATAAAACATAGTACTCATATCCACTCAAGGAAACATGAGACATCCGACTGCTCACATCGGAATGAATCAAATCAAGTATCCCAGTCGCTCTGCTGTCACTGCTAGGAAAAGGAGATTTGGGAAACTTTCCCATCGCACAACCTCTGCAAGTATCAAAGTGATCAGTACTGAAATCTGGCACACCTGTAGTGATCTCCCGCAATGTCCTCAAGGCTCCATGATACATATGTCCCATCCTGCAGTGCCAAATCTCACACAGCTCAGAACTACTAGTTCTACTGTCGGTACTACTGCTCAATGCCAAAAGGGGCTGGAATGCAAACTTGTACACCTTTGCATGGCGTACACCTATCACTCTAGCTGAATTAGCTGGAGTGCCCATGGGATACATCAACACCTGTCCTCCCCTGAACAGTACCTCATATCCTCTGTCCTCCAAAGCTGAGACGGATATGAGGTTCTTCTTCATCCCTGGCACATAAAGAACATCTGACACTTTCAAGGAAGGTTTGGACTCCCTCAGAAATGTCAGTGTCCCCACCCCGATTGCTCTAACAACTCTGTCATCGCCGAGTACTACCTCAATATCAGTGCCACTCTCTGAAAGCTCTGAGAAGTACTCACGGACTCCTGTCATATGACGTGAAGCCCCACTGTCCACATACCAGATACCTGAAGATGCTCCGGTAATCGAGGGAAAAGCATGCTCCCTCTGAACCTGTGTGGCAGGTGATCCTACACTAGAGGACTCACACGTAGTGAACGCAAACTCCCGGTCAAAATGACCTGCAAAGTCCTCAATCTCTACTGAAGTTGCCACGTCCTGGTTCTTCCCCTTCTTCTTTTTCTTCTCTGGACACACAACTGCATAGTGTCCCATCTTTTGACAATTCCAACACTTCACCTTGGAATAGTCCTTCTGTGTGTTCCCCTGTTTACCTTTACCTTTGCCTTTGCCCCCACCACTGCTTGTGGAAGCCTACTTCTTCCCTTTGCCTTTCTTGCCTCCTGCCACCAGTGCTACATCCTCATCCTGCTCAACTGGCTTGGCTGCCCCAAGCTGACCTTTCCTGATATCTGTTTGAATGCAATCATCCCAAAACCTCTCCCATGTGGGAAGGGTCTCACGTGCACAAACCCCATCAGCAAAGTTCAACTATGAACAGGGGAGGCCATTCAATGCAATCCGCACCAACTCAGTGGGTGGAATGGCCTCTCCAATCGCTGCCAACTCATCTCTCACATTAGTAATCTTTGTGAGATATCCAGCTGCATTATCATTACCCATCCTAATGTTCTTCAGCTTCTCCTTCAGGACCATCTTCCGGTTCTCATTGGTACTCTGGTAGAGATTGGACAATGCTGTCCACATCTCAAAGGCATTGCTCTTTCCTCTCACATGAGGAATGGTCTTTGATTCCGTCTAGAATCAGCCTCTTACCCTTGTTGTTCTTTTTATTATACTCAGCCAACTGAGTAGCATCAGTAGGCACAACAACAGGGTTCTGTGTGGTATGCACCATGATATCCCAGACTTCTGCCTCCTCAAAGATACTCTGCATTCTCTCCTTCCAAACGCTGTAATTTATATGCCCATCCAGTCTATCCTCCACCCTCAATCCCAATGACATCCTGTTGTCCTAAAACTAAAAAATAGCACTGCTGTAGTAAAGATAAAACTATTGTTTATGAAAAAATCAGCTTGCTGGAATTTTCTCAGTGAAAAATCAGTAGCTGTAATTTTTCATTTTGCTGTCCCAAACTGCCCTTCAGCACTCAAGCTCTGATACCATGTAGAAATTTATTTTTCCCACCTCGGTTTTCAGTTTCACCTTATTTCTCCCATGTAGTTAAATGCCCTTTCCCATAACCATACATTTAACACGCTGAAAAAATAAATATTGTTGAAAGCACAAATTCTGGAAATTTTACAGAATGCTGGAAATTGCAGAAATAAAAATCAGCAATAATAAACAGCCATTAAAACACATTTAAACACTGAGATTTTTGGTCAACTTGACCCTGGAAAAACCCCCTACAACTCTTGGGGAAAACCAGTTCGAGAGCTCTTCTTTATTTCTGAAAATGCCTTTTTCACAGTGAGAAATATTCAGCAAAAAAATCAACAAGCAAATTTACAACTTATCTCTTTTCCCATGCCTCACAGCAAACTGGAAATTACAGCAAACAGGATAGAAATAAATGTTGTATGGCCTCCTCGGTTTTCGTGCCCACTTTCAGCATTAAATGTTGTTGTACGACCCTCGTTTTGCATGCAAAAAAATTAGCAAACTGCTCCTTGATTTTTGTGCAAACCACTCCTCGAAAATCGTGCCAAAATCTGCCTTTCACTGTGTGCTGAACCAGCTGTATAAATCTGCTCAACTGCTGCCTTGGAATGTGTGCCAAGCTGCTGTCTCCTTCTCCTCCCTGCTCAGAAATATCTCTTGCTCTCTTGCTCTCCTTCTCCCAATCTGCTCATGAAAGAATGAATGACCTTTTCCTCCTTTTCATCTTTTAATCTAACCCCAAGTGACTTTTGGGTGATCCAAGTGACTTTTGGGTGATCCATAAATCCAATGGCTGAAATATATTTAGATCAATGGCTGAGATTAAATGCTCATTTAAATCTCACTTTCTATTTTTTAATTCACCCCACTTTAATAAAGACCCACTTAGTCATTTATTTCCAAAGTCACTTTTCCTTTCTAATTTTTCATTGACTTTATAAAAGTCACTTTAAAATTAGACTTAGTAACTTTATCACTTAAAGTCACTTTTAAATTAGATTTAACTTTATAAAATTATAAAGTCACTTTAGGAGAAAAATTAAATCCTTTTGGACACTTTTCCCTAGGCCAAAGATCAAAGCCTAAGGGAACCACCTGTCCTGCGGTACCAAATTTCAACAGAGGCTTTAGCGCAACTCATAGTGAGTGAGTGAGGAACTCATAGAGATGGAGAGGATGATGACTAGTGATAGTCATAACAGAGGTTTTGAAAGAAACCACAGCCAAGGACAAAAGAAAGAAGATGCCAAAGCAAATGGCATACAGAGACAGTTAAGCAAAGAAGAATATGAGAGGGAGAAGGCTAAGATAGCAGTTCAGCTTGAATTATTAATGGAAATGTTGCAGAGAAATGAAGCAGACAAGAAATATGGTTATGTCATGAGAAAGAAAGTGAGGTGGTAGAGGCTACAAGAGAAGAGGGAACAATAGGTGACTATGCAGATAATAAAGGAGATAAGGGAACTTGAACAGATTATAGAGAAGCTCGAAAGAGTTGAGCTACAACAAAAGGGAGATGCTGAAGAAGAGGTTGAAGTTTCGATATGTGAACCAGAACATGGACCATTACTTTTTGAAAGTGATGAAGAGCCAAAGGAGTTGAATCATATGAATGATTCAAAGTAGCCAGAAGTCTTGATGACTGAAGCATCAAGTGAGACTAGAAGGTATTGTATTTTTAAAATTAATGATTTGTGTATGATTACAGGTTTGGAAGAGGATAGGTAGTCTTTTAAAGTTGTCAAAAACATGAAATAATAACTTCCAGAAAATGAAATTTTTGAAGCAGAATATGACAAGGAGACTGGAAAAGAATCAGTTTGCCACAGTGGAAAAGTGTTGAAAGACATCATTGAAACAGATGATAAGAAGGAGAGACTAACTGATAGTCTCAAGAGTTCTTTGAGTTTGAATCAACATACTGATGTGCTGATAGAAGAAGAGAGATTCGAGCAGAATACTGAAGTATTTCCAAAAGAAGAAGAGAGATCCGAGCAACATAGTGAAGTATTGCCAAAGGAAGAAGAGGTACAGAGGCCTTATATTTTTTTTTTTATAATGATTGTCTTATAATTGAAGATTTTGTTACAGAAACTGGAACATATTTGGCACAGGTGGACAACCAAATGAAAGAAGAAGAGGAAGAACATCTACTGAAGGATGTTAAGAAAGATTTAGCAAAGGAAGAAGGACCATGTGATGATGGGTCAATAGCAAATGAAGAAATGGAAGATTGTGTAAAATTACCAAAGTTTACTCCAAGTAAAATCATTGAGTTATATAGAGAATTAGACTTTCAAAGGAGAAAGTTAGAAGAGCAGAGGATAAGTGTTCAAGATAAATTACTAAAGAAGGATGACAAAGAAGTTGTCATAAATAATAATCAGGAAGAAGTTGACAGGTGCAAAAAACAGAAGCAGGAAATTGTTCTGAAAGCCAATATCACAGCCGCTGAAAAGGTGCAAAATAACAATAAAGAAGAGGGTAAGGATTAAAAGGAGGCAATTAGAATAAGTGAAGAACAAGGAAAAAGGAGAGTTCATCAATCAAGAGATAAAAGCAATAAGCAAACTGAGGATATACTGGACAGAGAAATTGAGTTGATGAGAAGGTTAATGATGAAAGTGTCTCAGAAGAAGATAATAGCAAGAAAGGAGAGGAGTGACAATAAGAGGAAGATAACAATAGACTATGAAAGCAGGGCAAGTGGAGCATTGCAACATAAGGTATGGAGACCTGGAGAATAGCAGCAGACAACAGCAACAATAGAACAATGGAAAAGGAAAGATAAGTTACAAAATAAAGTCTGGGATCCAGGAGGAATCAATTATCCAGACTTATGACCAAGAGGTCATAAATTTTCTTACTTGGGGAGTCTGATGCAGGAGCATTCAGCTCAACATCATTATTGTATTCTAGTAGACATAGGGGGTCTTGTGTTTCAAGGAAGTTGGTTTCCTAAGTATTGAATTAATGTAATTATTTAATGTTTTGAGTGATTTTAATGAGAATAGGAATTAATTTAATATTGTGAGGCATAATTATAAATGTTCTCGAATGTAGGAGAACATGGAAGATTTAGGATAGTTGAGTGATGAGAGGATTGAGAATTGATTGTAAATATTAGATTAGGAATTAGTTCATGATTTTGTGAATTTGAGAGAACCCTTAGGGATGAGAAAGAGATTTTAGGATTTTGTTGAGAAGCTTATGGATCTAATCCAGGAACTAGTTTAGAATCCAATTTGTATAAATGTAAGCCTAAAAGGCATGATCAGAGGTTAGAGAGGTTAGATAGAGAGAGAGAGTTAGATATTTAGTTATGTTTGTAAGCCTATGAGCAGATGATGATCAGAGGCCATTAATTAGAAAATCAGGCCGAAGAGAGACAGAGAGTTTCATCATGTAATTATTTGTTGACATATATATGTACAGAGATTCAATTTCCAAGCTATATAAGTGTGTTATCGAATATTGAATGATGAGTGAATGAATTAACATATTTTGTGTAATAGAGAGTTGCAGGCGAAGTTTGGCGATTACACAGAGAGGAACATGACGAGGAGGATCATAATGGATCGTTGAATCCATTAGAGGGATCAAAGCCAAAGCTTAAGAGGAATCGCGTAGTAAAACAACAGAAAGGCTGAAACCTTGAAGAAACCCGGAACCACAAAAACGCCAAAGAAATAACTTAAAATCGTAAGCAAATAGAATAGTAGAGTAAACTCTCGTTGAATAGCAACCGTTAGATCTAACAGATCAACAGTCGGGATTAAATCGCAAGGGTAAAACAATCGGGATCGCATCACAATCTTTCAAAGGGAGGAAGTGATTGCAACATGCGATGCATAGCCGGACCTGAAATCTTATCGAATGTGACCTAGAACCCATCGGGTCCGAAATACATATCAGATCAGAGTTTTAAAGTGGAAGAGTCAAGTGCGAGGACAGTGCGATAGCCGATAGCCGATATCGATAAGCGCTGATCGAAGATCGGGCAGATTGGCGATCGGAGGTCGGGCATTTCGGAGATTGGAGGAGGACTAACGCAACGGAAAAGCTTTGGAGTCGATGGACCCGACGATAATTATATATGCCTGTCTACAATATTTGAAGTCCGGTTATATGGTTCGAAGCGGAATTATAATGTAATTCCTTTGTATTTCATTAAAGTGTTGTGCGAGTCTTTTAATGCTTAAGCATTATTTAAATGCTCCCAATAGTCGCATATCGGAGTCGGAGGGGTGATAAGAGCATATATGTAGTGTGACCGTAGAGAACCTGATATTGCGATAGCAATAAAGGTAATCTTGGTAAATGTGCAGAGACCAAGGATTGGTGGAAAAGGTATGGTACATATGTTACTAGTGCATTTCTATTATAAAGCATTATAATAGAAATAAGGCGAGATAAGAAGGGTTTTTGAGTTAATCATATATAACCAATGTTAAAGAGTGGGAAGAGATATATGTGTGGCCATAGGATTATAAAGGTTTATGAGGATATATTAAAGCGCCGATAGAAAGGATTGGAAGGGTTTAGACTTTGGGTTAGTATATTAATATGTTTCCGCATGTTTTAATTAAGGGGGGGCCTTAACCCATTGTTCAGTTATAATGAATATTTAACCGGATGGTCATATAAATTCCTAGGCAGAAAATGGTTTATGCTTAGGAATATGCATATTGTGGGTAAAGCAGGGGTAACCCTGTGTCAGGATGTCTATGTCTATAAGTAGTTTTAGAGGAAAATCCTTTGAAAACATAATGTATTCCTCAAGAAAAACTCATTATATTATATTATATCTTGTCTCATAAACTCTTCTTATTTTTGCTTCAGACCCATGTCATATCCTAACTCAAAAATTCTTCTTACTTTTCCTCAAATACATAAATTGTCCTTCCACGGAAGCTACAAGTTGGATGCCAAAATGGTGGAGTGACAATGCCAATATATAGTTGGTTGTCCATGTGAAAGGACATGACTCTTGGGTAGACCTACTTGACAAATGGAGGGCCAACTTGGTCAACTTGGAGACGATTTTCTTTTAAATAAAATAATTTCCTTTTGACTCAAATAAACTACTTTTTACTCTTTTACAAAATCATAATGATAAATATTCATTATGAAGATCAAACCTAGTTATAACTTCAACACTCCCTCTTAACTAGGGATGTATTCATAAGGACTATCAGGATGTTATCAGGTTGAAGACTTCTATAAGAAACAACCATTAATATTAGGATAAGCATTGTCATCAATATCAACATCAACATCAACCACACTACCATAACCCAGTCAGTATCCCTAACATATGGAAAAACAAGCTCACTCTAGAAAGAGATCAGAGCATGATGATGGGAGGCTACAACCTCTAGGACCATTCTCTCTAATCAGGTCATAGTGAAATAGGGATAACCTCTCTAACCAGGTCATTATATAATGAATCGTAGAGAATCACAGTCCTCTACTAGACCATTTTCCTATACAGGTCAAAGTGACATAAGTATTATAGCCCTAAGAAAGTCTTATACAATGACATAAGAAAATGTCTATCTGCAGGATCATTCCTCCTAATCAGGCCAAAGGGACATAGGGACTACATCCCTAGTCAGGTCACTATACAATGACACTAGATGAATGTCAATCCATCGAACCATTCTTCCTAAACATTCCTATGTACTTGACACAGGGGTAACCTTCCTAATCAGGTCAAAGTACATGACATGTGAAGAATGTCAATCCATGACGTTATTGAATCTTTCAAACTATTCTCCCTAATTGCAATCAATGTACTTGACTAAGGATAACCTCCCTAATTCAGGTCAAAGTACAAGACAAGGGGAGAAACCATATCGATGATATAATCATCACTGAGGCATCTCAAAATTCTCTTCAAAAAAAGGCTTCATCAACATATTGGCGACTTGCTCGTTAGTGGAAATATATCCAATCTTTACTACTCCCTTGGAAGACAATACATTCTTCATAACTACTCCCTCTGTCAAACACAAATTATATTTAATCATGAAGCTTCTTCATGCTCTTCAAAAATCCGAGGCAACTAAGGCAAATGTTCTGACATGATCCTCTCCCTCTTTTTGGGAGAACTTTCTCAAATCCTGCCACCATGTTGCCATCTATCAACTGCTAGAATTTGACAATCAAGGTATACTTTAAATTGTTCGTTCCCTCTGAACTTAGAGCTCATCTAGTACAATATCCTTCAAGTAGAAATTCTAGAAAGTCTTCTTGGTTTTCTTCGTTCTTCTAATTCTTCTAATCATTGTTAAAGCCTTGGAAGCTTCTAATATGTACCTGCAATCCTTACAGGAGGTCATGGAAGAACAATTACAATCAATCAAGGAACTCAAAGGAAAGATACTAATTAATAGAAAATAGCAATAATCAGAAATGAGAGGTATAAACATACTTATATTTTGAGAAGAGATTCAACTCTCTCTTAATCTTGTACTTCTTGTAATTATCACCATCCTTGTCCTCACATGAGTATGATGTCATATTTACTCTTGCTAGGGTTATGGTTTCTTCTTTCAGTGGAAACAATTAGTCCTAGAGTTTATCCCTAGGATTTTCTAATTCATATTTTTACTGAGGTTTACAAATCCTATATATTTTAATATCTAAAGTCTTCAAGTCTAGTAAACTTTTAAATTTTCAAATTCTACAGGTATACTAAAGTGTTAGTTTTAAACCTTAGAAATGTTGGTCAATGTTGATGACCAGTCTTCTATATAGAAGGTGGAATTTATTAATATTCTAATCATTGATGGTTTAACTTTAGATTGTATCACAGAAACTTAGTATTCAAGTGCGAGGAAAGGAGTCCAAGCATCTATTATATCCACTGTGCCTTTGTCCTCATGAAGAGAGAGGACATGATCTCTTATACAACGTAACTTTACAAACCCTTTTACTTTATAGTGTTTCTTACATTGTTCTGACAATGCAATATCGTTGACACATTCTTCTAAGATTATAGATCTTAGAAGTCACATTTTGATGAGCGTAGAAGTATAGATCTGTACTAGATTACTAACCTATATCCTAAGATATAAAAACAAAATATTATACGTACCTCTTTATTACAGAGAGTGAGTGAAAATAATTAAACCTTGTTTTCATGTTTCTATCATTGAGTATGGTACTAAAGCATTACTACTTTGTGCTAACTTTCCTTGGTCAGCTGTCAAACTACTTGTCCAGGCCTGCAGTCATATCTCCCACTTGTAGCAGCTCTTTATCCCTTCTCCACAAAGTTGTCTCCTTTTTGTATCCACCTGAGGCTAATCAGATCTCACATGAGTACTTATAATAGGCTTCTTGGCCTATTGTGCTAGTAAACTTATGCTTCGACCCTTTATCTTAGCTAATGCAACTAAGATGCCACAGATATTTTCAATATCAATTAAAGACACAGACCTTGGGCTGGTCACAGAGAATAGGGTCGGACTAGTGTAATTAGCTTCAATCTTCTTCCACATATCTTGAATGAATGCTTCATATAGACTTTTGCTTCCACAGAGAATAGGTACCTTAGTCTTTAACACGGTTTCACTTTGAATTGAATAATTAGGATTTTCTTCAAAAGAAGACACTAGCATGCCACTATCCCAAAGAAATTCGGATTCAATCCAGCTCCAATCACCACACTAATCACCACAAGTTCAGATTACAGATCACACCAATCACCATAGGTTCGGATTACAGACTTGTGTACTAGGTTCAGATCCCTCTATAATACCATAGTCTCAACCTTCTAACCTACCACAGGCTCAATACAGATCTCGGATCTCTGTCACAGAATTATTCACAGGTTCGGACCTAAGTTACAGGTGACACCACATGCTCGATCTACTTGCACAAGCAATTTATTGCAGACTTCAGAATTTTCTTTAAAAAACGAGCCATGGAATTGATTAACACCAACTTTTTTTTTATGCGCAACAGACAGATTACTTCTAGAGATTTCACAAAAATACTTAGTATTCAAAAGACTTCGACTTGCTTTTATTCTTGGTATTGTATGCCCAAAATTGTGTATATGCATGCTCAGATGCGGAGACTTTCTTCACCTTTGATCTGCTTCTAAATTTTGATATATTATAAACTAGGTCTCAAACATTTCTTTTAGACATTAGCTCTGATACATGTTGAAATTCAAGTGCATTCTAGAATTTCTAATCATGATAATTACTTTCTAATCATGATAATTACTTGCGATGGTTTATATATGTTTTTTATTAGTGTTTTTCTTCCTTCATTAAGTCATCAAACAATTATACAAATATAATACATGTGATGGTTTATATATGTTTTTTCATTAGTGTTTTTCTTCCTTCATTAAATCATCAAACAGTTATACAAATATAATAAATTGAAAATCAAGATACAACAAAGAAACAAAATATAACAAAGATTAGGTTAAAAGCTAGAGCAAAACACAAAAGGGAAAATCATGCCTCCTTTCCTTATAGAATCTTAATCAACAAAAAAAATCTAAATCATAAATAAACTGGCCAATAAACTCATTACTCAAGTACCAAGTTAACCCTCTACGTCAATCAATGGTCCACCTAAAGTCTACCACATATGACTGTCTATAAGTAGTGTCAAAAAAAATTCATTGATTACAAAATGTATACCTCAGAACAAACTCGTTATAATTTGTTATATCAGGTCTCAGTAACTCATCTTCTTTTTACCTCAGATCCATGTCATATCCTGCCTCAGAAATTCATCTTCTTTTATCTCAAATATTTGAATTATCCTTCCATGAAGTTTCGAGTTGGATACCAAAATGGTGGGGGAAATCCCAAGATATAGTTGTTTGTCCATGCAAACGGACACGACTTTTGGGCGGTCCGACTTGGTTAACTTGGAGATAATTTTATTTTAAATAAAATAAAATGGTGGGGCAATGCTAATATATAGTTGTTTTTCCATGTAAATGGATATGACTCTCGGGAGGGCTGCTCTGGTTAACTTGGCTATAATTTTATTTTAAATAAAATTGACTCATTTTTTTCTTTTTTGGGGCAAATCATAATGATAAATATTCATTTTGAAGACTAAATTTAGTTACAATTTCTTAACATAATATGATATGAGAGCTAGGAATTAAAGAGTAGTTTAAGACCAGGTCTAGATTATCATTTATAGAGGAAGTTTGTGATTACTAGAAAAAGGATCTGAAAATCTCAAGAAGCCAAGTCTTCTCTGACGGCTCCTGAGAAAAATGAACGAAGTCCCTATGGCTCTTGTGGAAGAGGCAAAAGTTTTTGATGCACACGATCAATTAAAGTCAAATTAAGCATTGTAATTAATCCTTTTAATCTCAGACCGAAATCCCTCAAATCGATGAAGCCCTAATATTAGATCAGAAGGATTGTTTTGTAATCAAGTTTCATTTAAAGGAAGGGAAAATGACCTCAGGCCTTGAATAGGCCAGGATATGCCTAAGTAACTTTAACCAATTTGTCCCAGATCTCGAAGAAAATGCCCTGGTCATATATTAAAAGACCAAATATTTAAGTTATCTCAGAAATTAAAATTATCTTTTGCTAGGTCGAAGTTGAAATAGAGAAAGATCTTTAAGTCTGACAACTCAGTTCATTTCAAAGAAATAAATAACAGAGGATGACAAATGAGTTGCAAATCATATTCCAAGGGCGAAATTTTTCAAACTTGAATCAAAGTCTCTCAGAAGACTCTTCAATCATTACATCTAGTTTTGATCAATGCTCCATTAAATATAATGTAACTGAAAAGATATTTTGTCTGAGATCGAAGGTTCTTGACTATGTTAAGAAGGTAATTGATCAAAATCTGTTGCACTAATACAAATATAAACGCATCAAATAAGAAACAATGCAATGTCAGTAGAAATCATTTATTTGGAGTTCAACGAGATGAAAGAATGACCGCTCAGTCCAAGGCTCATTAAGTACTTCAAGTCTAGTAAAATTCATTCAAGATTATAGTAAAAGACAGTGCCAGATTGTATGAGGCAGAAGATGTTTTGCGTTACGAAAAATCGTGGTCAAGCTTTGGTCAGCACTCTGAGCTTCCAATGAAATTGAAAAAGGAAGACAAGACTGTCTGAATATTGGCATACATTGCAAGCACTGCTAAAGATATAATCAGCTCTATCTAATTGAATACCGAGGGGTTTAAGTCAAAAACCTTAGCTAGACATTTATAAACCCTAGAAGAGGGTTTGAACAATAAATATCTAGGGTTTGTACCTCAGATTTGACTGCCCCCGCTGAAAGAAGTAGAAAACGTAGTGCAAGGAAGATATAATTTCATGCTAGTATTTAGGAAAAGTATGATGAAGTGCAAGAGGGAGTGTTGAGTGCAATCTTCCAAGGGAAGAATCTAACCATTTTTCCTAATATAAAGTGTATTGATGGTTAGTATCACTTTGTAAGAGATATGATTGAAGAAAAGAAGGTATTATTGGTAAAGGTAAATATTTTGAAAATTGTTGTAGATTTATTAACAAAATATGAGTACTAAGAAATTCTCTTGGTTTAAAGCAACAATGAGAATTATTGTCTCGGACTCACCATGTATTCCTAGAACCCCCTGTATGCAAAGAAAACAACAAGTACAAGAATGTTGGGTATATGTTATATTATTTGCACAACTAACTCCACACATTGTACATTGCATCGGGCGCAGTGGTGGGGACACAAGGGGAGCAGAATCCCCCAATTCATAGGGGGATTTCAAGGGTACAATATCCCCACTACATGGGGGTTCGGGGATAGCACTCTTGAAAAAAAAATGGGGAGGTTTTTTGCATCTGTTTTTTGAAGTTTTCAACACAATTTTTTCTTTTTGCAGTTTTCTGGTGCATGGTGGTTTATCCCATGGATTTTAATTCCAATTAAGGAACTATAGTTGTATTTTAATATAGGGTAAATAGATTGGTAGTTTATAGATGCCACAAGATATACATATTATATTTAATAGTGTGAAGTTGGAATATGCTAAAAAAAATCTTTCTACTTTTCCTGGTTTGGGTTTCCAAGGTAAAATATCTATGCTGATGTGTGTATGTTCATTACATCTCTTATGTTTTCATTAAGAATGTGTTTGCAGCAATTAATTATACAGAGTTAAAACCCATAGTCATGTTTTAGTATTAGAGAAAAGTATGATTTGGCTTTTGGCCATAAAAACTTTGGTCTAATTTATCTTGCCTTTGGAAACAAAAAAAAAAATTATCAGCATCACTTCGCCACATTGAATTTCAGAAGCATTTCTCAATCTCTAATCTTTGGCTAAAAATTTATTGGCCCTTGGCCATTCAACTTTTTTTTTGATGAAATAATCATTACCTACAACCTCAAAGAAACTGAGATTCAAGAGAAGAATCTTACAAAAGAGAATTGTGATTTTAAAAATCCATGTGTATAAAAACTACAAATGTATGATATTGTCAATTCTATAATCATCATACTATTAGAAAAATAGAAGAGAGCAAAGGAGCACAAAACACAAATCACACCATTATGTTTTAGTGATCTCAAGGGTTACATATTTATAGTATCCAGATCACTGACAACGACACATCTAGATAGCTATTACAACTGACACATAAGAAACTGACTACTTCTAGATTGACACCTAGGGACTCACAATGACAACTCACACATTACATGGAAGCATTACTTTCAACAACCTCCCTTAATGCTTACATGTAAAAAATATAGAAAAAAACCTACATTACAACAATAAATAAATCTTTGTCATATTTGTTTGATATTCTCATCATCAGCGCCCACATCCACTCTGTAATCTCCCAAACACCGCTCTTTCACCACCACATCTTTGAGTTGTCACTTGACCTCCATTTAAAACGTAACCGCCTCTAACCATCATTGATGAAATTTGCAGAATTGACACTTCTCAACCTCCCGGAGCGCAACGGGTCAGTCTCGATACTAAACCATCTTATGGAACTGCCACCATCTATGAATCCATGGTCCTCTGCAACCTTCATCAGTTATCTAGGATAACATTTTGGATACATAATGTCTTCAGCAGAAAATTCTACAACTTGACCTTATAAATTAACTTGTACTGATGCTCCTGGAGCACGATGGGTCACACCAACTTGACTTTATTAAGAACTACATGTGACTAATGCTCCAAGAGCACGAAGGGTTACATTAGTCTATTCAATAATTGGCATGTTCTTTGTAGTTCTGCATATTTGATCATCTCACCATTATAAATGTGTGAAATATAAACCTTCATAAATCCAAAAATAAATAAATAAATAAATAAAAATAAAAATAAAAAATCGCATATCGCTCCATCTTCATTATAGGAATAACAAACACTCATAAATATCATATGAATCATCATAGCAACCTCTCTACCTATATGATTAATTAACATATTAAAAAATCATGCTTATAGGCCCAACCATACTATTATTATGACATGAAAGTGTTAATGCCACCCATATTCTTTTTAGGATTGTTGTCTTTTAGAATTCTTGTTGTCTCCTTTAGTGCCCATATGGCCCGCGGCTAAGGTTGCGTTCTAACACTTAATTTTGTCATCCGTAGCATTTATGTTGAGGAGGTGCAACGCGGAATCAACATTCAGATGTTGAAGAGTGGTAGCACGCATAACATGGCTCCAATAATCCTCCCTCCTGCCCTTTTGAAATGACCTGCCAGCAGTTAAGCTCAAAAGATCATAGAAATCTTCGTGTTGTTGAAGCATGGCACCAAAATTGCAACACAGCTCTGCCCGGCGACTCGATCCACGTCTCTCCACATCAGTCAGGTCAGGTTAGGCAGCGACTCTTGTACTCAGAGTCAGATACATCTTCAGGTGTGCATATACATCTTCGGGCGTGCAATATGGAAAGCGCTGTGGAGAATGGACAACATTGAAAAAATTTGCGCATGCCTGCCTTCAACATTGTTCCCAGCTCCTGAGAATTCGAGTAGTACAACATATGGAGCCCTCAATACGACCAAAATACGACCTACGGCAATCCGATTTACAAAGGGGAGTTTGGTAGCACGGTGGATGTAACAAAGAACAAATTTGGATTCCAGACCTTGAATCGGCCTCATTCATCTTGACCTTGGTGCCTTGAGATCTTGTGCTTTAATTGAGTCTCAATAGAGAGAGAAGAGGCAAAACTGCAATAACGGGATGAAATACAAGTGGCCGAACACAACAGGATATTTGCAGGCTGCCAATGCATAGATCTACACACTGGATCACAAAAAAAAAAAAATCTCACACAGTAACAATACAAAAACAAGCACACATCTAAGTTACATTAATTTAAATAATTATTCTCTAAACTATCACATCTTCTTGGCGTTCTTTAAGGGAATCAATCCAGAAGGGGTTCTGATACCATATTAAAAAAATAGAAGAAAGTAGAGAAAGATTGAGCAGATCACCCCATTATTTTTTGTTGATCTCAAGAGTTACATGTTTATAGTATCTAGATCACTAACAACAATACATCTAAATAGCTATTACAACTCACTCATAGGAAAGTGACTACTTCTAAATTGACACCTAGGAACTCATAATGACAACTCACACATTACATAGAAGCATTACTTCCAACACATACATGACTACATACTCAACCACCACTTTTCTACACTATTTAGTCACTATTAAAATTGTATTACACCATACATATCTCTACAAATTTTTCAATTATACATCACATGCAATTAAAATTCATCAATCTACATTAATAATTGTGATCAATACATTGTTTCCCATCATACCTCTACGTCCATTGTTCGTCATACAATACATTAAAAAAATTGGTTGCACAATTTTAATTAATTGTTGCCCTTCACATCAGATAGACCACCACTACTTTTTAGCCTCCTTCACCGCACAGTTCATCACCTGCTACTTTATGAAAACAAATCTCGCCATCAACTCAAAGAATCATGTGAATACATTACATGCAAAAAAAAAAAAAAGTGTAAATCCTTTCCATAAATATGCCTCGAGGACAAACTAATTTTAAAGGAAATGTAATGTGATAAACATGAATATAAATAAATAGTAATTAATAATGAAAATGCATACCTTAACAAAGCGACATGATTCTTTGTAAAAAGGCACCTACTTAGGTATTACACAAGGCCCTCATTATATTATACATCACTCAATCATCTCTCATATACTTTATTCAATATATTTATATTATTTCTTATGTATTCTTGTAGGTTAGTCCATTTTTTTTTGGGTATTTGTGATCTAAATTTGATTAGTTTGTCACAACTAATACTCAAATAATCATGAGAAATAAGTTGTAAATAGAATGTGCAAGTAAACAAAATTGGGACATTCAATACACTTCATATTAACATAAGAAAAAAGTTCAAATATATATCAATATATTATAATAAGATGGTACATATAATCCATTAGTTTATCATAATCTAGATGTAACA
This sequence comes from Pinus tabuliformis, assembly GCA_031772625.1. Taxonomy (NCBI): domain Eukaryota; kingdom Viridiplantae; phylum Streptophyta; class Pinopsida; order Pinales; family Pinaceae; genus Pinus; species Pinus tabuliformis. The sequence goes on along the minus strand of CM062809.1, from coordinate 158,572,951 downwards.
CCCTTCTCTCACATCTACCTAAGTAACCGGCCAACTGGGGTAAACATGTGATGAAGAGTTACTATGAAATGATTCAACTCCCTATGTATCAGTTAAGAAAGTGGAACTCACATAACATAGCCAACCTGACCTTCCACACATGCAACAGGACCCCCAGGAGCCATCCAACCCATCCAAGTGACCAACCCCTAAGACAACAGAAATTTTGTTGCATTAAAGCCTTAGTCACTCCCTTAACATGAGCATGCATTGCACTGGGACTTTCCAACCACTCCCACCGCAAGGTATGCATGCGACTGGGGACTTTTCCAAGTAGTTTTGTGCCAGTGACTCTCGATTCTATGCCATTTTTTCAGGGCTAGGACTCAAGCCACTGCCCAGAACTCCATTAAACTTCTAGAAATGAAAAGTGACACCAAAACAATGATACAAATGCAAATACTTGAATAAGGACTTAAGTAGACCCCTACTAGCCATGACAGGAATTTCGTCAAACATGTCACAAATATGCATTCTGCAGGTTTAAACAACAAATCTGAGCATAGGGGTCTCATACTTATCTGAGAATCTGTAGGAAGTATTGATGCTTCATCACAATAACTACATTACCATATATTAAGCCATATATTCATTGTGCATTCAGTGATTAACCAAAACATGATGAGAGCCATACATTTTCACTATCATAAAACTCATTCATAACCAACATATAACAAACAGAAATATCAAGGATATAACAGCCATATAAGCCACACATAAACAACTAATAACTCAACCCACAACCAAAGGAACATGAGAACTAACCTAAAAGCAAAAGGTAAAGACTCCCACAACACCATGGCTATCCAGGAAATGGCAAGGCTAGGCAAAACCACTGTCAATCTAGGCAATTCTCCATTCCAATGAGAGACCATGACCAAGAAACCACATACATATGCCATGCATGCCAAAACTAATAATGAAATTATACATGCAACTCAATACCTGCAAGAAAAAATCATTATAGTTGTTGATCTTGATGTCCTCTTGCGCTTTCCTACTCTTCCTTTGCCTTCTTGATCCAAATCCAAAGTATGCCACACTCCTCCAAGAGTGCTCCAAGAAAACTATAAATATCCAAGAATATGAGAGAGAGAGGGAGAATAGAATGAGAACTCCAAAACTGAACTAACAAAAGTCTGTGAACTAATCCTCAGAAGCCTTTTTATTAATGAACCCTCTAATTTCTTCATTTTCCATTATTTTCCTTCATTTTCCCCCTCACATGCAACTTGTGACCTTTCACCTTCCTTTCTCCTATTTTCTATTATTTTCATAAATAAATGTCAATAAATGCCACTTTGCCTTTCCAAATCCTTTGTCATTGCCTTTGCCAATTTCCATAGCCATAATAAACCAAATGAAGACCCACACTAGGATGTTTTTCCCAAAATTCACCATGGAATATGTGTCCCATGATCATGGTTATTGTTTTTCCTTTATTAAATTTTATTACATGGATTTTTGAGAAGGGTTGTTAACACTAGAATTATTATAAAATTCTCTCAAATCTTCTCTAGGGTATCCACAAAAAGTTATCATAACAATAATTTTCAAACCTTAACCTCAAATCTAAAACATATCCTAACCAAATTTGGTCCCTCCATCACTTGTATCATGTAGGTATACCTCCAAATATGTCATCGCATCACATGGAAACTATATATTCAAGCAAGGCATTTAATCATGCTCCATCAAGCATGACAACATATCGCTCCCAAGTTCTTCAGGAAAAACATCTAAGGTTTACAGACTCTATGCAATTTGCAAGACACAAGTTCAAGGCTTACAAGGAAATTATAGTGCTAACCTCCAACTCTTCATGTCCACACGAGGATCTAATTTCTCAACCCTAGGTCTTCAACCTTTGCCTTAACATAAGAACTAAAACCTAGGTGGCACATAAAGAGTAGAATACACAAGTCTTCTTCAAATAAATGTATCACGCCAAGCTCAATACTCCACTCATCAAGAAATGGTACTAATATATCACACTATGATATTTCCCTACCATTCATTCATCACACAAGATAAAATTTTCAATATCCCCCAAAGGGATAACTCTCTTCTTCGTGTCTCCTCTAGGTTTGGAAAAATAATGCTTACTCATCTTACTTCACAACAAGAGCCACGATCTCTACAAGACAATAGAAAATGTGAGCAACTAAATCCAACAAGAAAATCGTGTATCCAAGTATTCAACTCCTCTAGCCTTCGTGCTCTTATCTACTAGTAATCACAAGCCCTATCATCCTCTTACATCAAACAAGAAAGGAATCCAAAAAAATATTCAAGTGCTAGCATCCAACTTCATGTTTCCTCTATGATTTTCTTCATAAACCCTAGGTATTTCTCCCTACAACACTTCTCCAAGATAATTACAAAGATAGAATAAATGAGTATATTCATAATGAATAATGGCAAAGTTTCTCTCCAATATAAAACATGGAATAGGTCCACACAAGTAACCCTAAACCTAAGTCAAACAAGAAAACCCCCACATGTAGCACTCTATAATACAAGTATGGTAAGTGTTACATTATGGTTCCAACCTTGAGTGGATACACCTTCCAAACATGATGCCCTTGTATGCAACACCCCTCCTCCAAGATGGTGCACTACCCAACAAGTTGTTAGGAGAAATATCCCTCTTGCATTATGTTTTTTCTCCAAGCATCCTCATGTAAGGTGCTTCTCCTCTAGCTTTCACAACATGTCCTCTTGTTCCCAAGTCTCCTCAACTTGTGGAAAAGGCAAGTACTTTCTCTAGTGATTCTACTCAACATATGTGTTTCAATTCACATCCGACCTCAACACAAGTGTAGTTTTACCCAATAAAAATATTTAGAACATAAGAGAAAATAACATATAGATAGTAATTAAAAAGTGATAAAATAGCTAGCTAGCATAACGATATCAATAACCAAAATAAGAGAGGCATATTAAAAATAGGATAATGCTCACTCATGTATTGAAGGAGAAAACCTCTAATAGAGAACAACTCTATTGCAATAATTCTCCAAGACATATTTTATAATGCTTCTACCTCCATATATACTATTTTCTATCCTCCTAAAACATTCTATAGGAGAAACTTTCTAGTAGGTGGAACCTTCTAGTAAGCCCGCTTACAAGAGTTCTATTCACACTAATACAATGCTTATTTACTAATAATGGAATTTCTTACATAAGAATATATTAATGTATTTATTATGGGTTAGAGTGGTTAGGACCCTAACATGCCATCCCCTTAGAGAGGACCCTTGTCCTCAAGGCTTGACATGTGGAAATTGCTTCAAAATGTCAGCTAGCTCCCATGTGGCATTATCTAGTGGTGTATCCTTCCATTATATTATAGCTTCCTGAATTGTGCACTAGAAAATACATCTATCATGGTGGTTATGGAATACTTTGGGATGCAACTAAATGGGGCCTTCATTATCAATTCTAGTAGATTATTTTGAACATTGAAATTAGATCCAATAAATTATTTTAAGCAGTTCACATGAAAAATTAGATTGAGTTGTAATATGTAAGCTATGGGGGACAATGCAATAGATAATTATATAGGAGTCCTAGAATTTTGGAGCAAGCATTTGTTGATGGTAAAATTAAAGGGAATTTTCCTTATCTATTTGTAGATAAAAAAAAGCTTAAATCCCCTTCAGCAAAATGACATTCACAACAATGTTGATCAGCCTCTCGCTTCACCTAGTTCTAGGCCATGGCGAAATTATGTTTAAGAGTGTGTTGGGTTTGTGTTATACTCTTTGCATGACTAGTCCCACAAATGATTCCTATGTGCAGGACACAAGGGGGCACATTCATTGTCCCTACCCAAGGAGTTCAATGGCAGAGCCCCCCCAAAATAATTTTGAGTGTTTTGCACCCATTTTTTGCACACAAATTTTGTTTTTGACAATTTTATGGAACACAATTATGAGGATCCGTGGTAATGTAATTCCAGTTAAGGAACTATGACTGTATAATAATCAAGGGTTTATGGATGCCACATAATAGACATAGTGTATAATAAAATTATAAAGATATAATATAATGAAAAATCTTTATGGTATCCCTAATTTTGAGTTTCCATAGGAAAATATATGTGTTAAATGTGTGTGTGTGTGATTGCATGTGCACACCACTACATGTTTTATGTTTTTATTAAGAATTTCTTTGTAGCAATTAAATATATGGGGTTAAAATCAACTAAATGTCATCTAGATATGTAATATTTTTTCCACCTCTTGTAACTTGAAGACACGTGGTAGGTAAGATAAGACTAATGATGGATTTTTACCATAAGCTACCTCAAAGGGATTCATGTGTGTGGCACCATGATAAGTTGTAATGTACCACCATCCTACTAGTGATAACCACTAAACCCATTGAAATTGTTATTCTAACATAAAAAATATCAAATAATATTCGAAGAACTTGTTGACAAATTTGGTATATCCATAAGTTTAGAGAGGATAGGCAATACTAAGACTCAATTGGGTTCCTTGGATTTGGAATAATTCTAGCTTGAGGTTACCAATAAAAGCAAGACCATGGTCAGTGACAAACAATTATCGCATCCCATGAAGTTTGAAGGTATTGTCCATGAAAACTTGGGCCACGATGGAAGCTTTAAACAGATGTTGTAGGACAAAAATGTGCATATTTGGAAATTTTATCAACCAATACCATGATGAATTATTTATTACCATATTTGGGTAGGCCTATAATAAATTCCTTAGAGATATTGATTCATATAACAAGTGGGACTAGTAGAGGTTGGAGTTTCCTAAGTGTTTACTATTTCCCCCATGTTGCACTAACAAACATCACATTCATCCACAAAAGTGTGAATATCATTTATCATGCCACCCAAGAAAAATGAGTGTTTGATCCATTCATATGTTTTATGAAAGCTCGAATGGCATACTCTTGGTGAAGCATGGATTTTTAAAAGGACAATGGATTTAAGATTGAACTGTGAGAGAAAGTATAGGTGGCTTTTATAATAGAGCTAATGCAAAAGCATCTAGCTAAGGGAGGTCATGGCTGGAGTGTTTGTCTTTGGAAACAGAAGGAGTTTCAGATAGTTTTTTCAATTTTCATTTAAATTTATAGTTAACAGTATTTCAGACCTTATGTTAGGTTTGAGGTTGTCTCAGCCCACTATTTGTTTTTGTTTACGTCCTTTATTTTTGTTTTTGTTTAAAAATTTACTTTTAAAATACAGTCAAGAGAGAACAATTATCAAGGAATAACTAAATGTAACTACAGTTAGTTTAATAACTGTACAGTGATCTTTACAAAAACAGAGAGAGGAAACAGTTACTGTAATTATCATCATAGTATGGAATAAAAACCAGCATGAAATCATTCTGAAAAAAAAAAAAAAAAAAAAAAAAAAAAAAAAAAAAAAAAAAAAAAGAGAGAGAGAAAGTCTGAATCCATATATTGCAGCCTGATTATTTTCTTTCTAACTTAACAAAGATCATTTGTCCATTTTATAACAAAGATAGAGAAAGAATAACTAAAATAGGAGCAAAAAAAAGTACGCGGACAAGTTCAGCAAAACAACGGAGTGAGCTTGCAGAAGAATCAAATAAATCATTGTTGAAGGAATATACAAATTCCTACAGGTACCAACAGAACTCATAACATTTCCTTTTACTATTTAATTATCAAAAAGAAATCACTATGTATATATATCGATATCGAATACCTACAGTCCAAGATACAGCTACCCAAAAATACGACTAAGTTACAGAACAGAGGTCCTGTACAATAGTGCCAAACAAAACTTTGAGTTTCCCACGGGACCAACATGAGCACAGTCTCCTAAAAACATAAATACAGTCGCATATACAACAACAACCTGGAGGCATAAATTACAGGCTACGAACCAGGGAGGCCGAAGCCACTGCCCTCGAAAATAGACCAAGCAAGAAGCATAACCCTTCAAACAAATCGACAGAGGAACAACAAGGTGCGACCCTACCCGATACTTGTGTAGGTGTCAGGGCACGCGACCAGCCAACAGTGAGCCCAGCTCCATTTCCTGTCACAACCACCAAAACGAAGCCGTCAGCAACCAAGAGACGGAGTCGTGAAACAAGAAAACCGAAGACAGAGCCAAGGGTTAGGGAAGGCTCACTTACCAGAGCCGAGTTTTGCTAACGGAGGATTGAAGTTGCGACCCAAAGCCACAGTCGTGGAGCGCCCACTGCTCGCGAGGAGGAAGAACAGTCAACGATAGTCGAAAACGAGGTAGAATGTTAAAACATGGAGGGAGAGAGCTTACCTCTGTTCATATCCTAGAATAACACTAAGAGTCGAGCTACCCCACAACCGTGACCTGCAGAAAAAAAACCAAATTTACAGTCAAACAACAACGCGAACATCTGAAAACCAGTAACATAATCGAAACTAGAGAACAACAAGGACCTAAGACCATAACCAAAACCGAATAAACGGAAACCCACGACTGAGACCAAGGGTCCCAAAACTTCAAAATAGGGTGCAAAACAGAGGACATTGCTGAGTGTGTAAGTGAAACCCTGAGGAGCAGCGACCTGAGACAGAGCTAAAACACTCACCTTGACAGCGCAACAGAAGACCGGAGCAACAGTGGAATAATCCAAGCTAGGGTTTCTTAGTTACAATAAGAGGTGGGAGGAGCAAGCCCCAAGACTAGGACACTTGTCCTCAAATCAATCAAACCTCAGTACCACACCATAAAGTCAGCCAACCACAAAGCAATCAACAATTAATTATAAGTTGTATGTGTTTAGGGTTGGTCCCATTTTTTTTTTGTATCAGAGTAGGTTAAAGTTAATTTGTTTTTCTTTACAAAATGGAAGTCGAAAGAAGAGGTCATCGCAGAGCTATCCGAAGGGTAGTAGATGAAGGATTGAGAGAAGAGATTAGGATCCTGAATGCCCGTTTGGAAGCAGTAGAAGCAGGAAGGAGGAGGGATCCGGAAGGAGGAGACGACAGTGATGAAGAAGCTGCAGTTACGACAGATGGATCAGATGAGGAAGGACCTGAAATCAGATTGTTAAGGTCAGTTTTATTGGCTAGTAGTAAGTCAAAGCCTAAGATTTCAAACTATGATGGTAGTTTGTCCACAGAAGTGTTGTTGGACTGGATTAGTGAGTTAGAAAAATACTTTGAATGTGAGGAGATCAGTGAAGATAGGAAAGTTAAATTTGTTGCCACCAAGTTAAAAGGACATGCCGCCTTATGGTGGGACAGTTTCCAAGCAGAAAGGAGAAGATCAAATAAGTTACCTATTAAAAAGTGGACCAGAATGGTCTCCAATATGAAGGGTAAGTTTTTGCCTAAAGATTACCAGATTGCTCTATATTGGCAGGTGCAGAATTTGAAACAGAGAGGAATGACGATGCAAGAATATACTGAAGAATTTTATTGGGTGAATATGAGAGTAGGTTACATTGAAGACACCCCAGAAAAGACATCAAGGTTTGTGAATGGCCTAAGGCTGGAGATATTAGATGAGATAAGTATTCTTTCTCCAAAAACCATAGAGGAAGTATACAAGAGTACCTTAAAGGCAGAAGAAAAGATCTCAAGGAAGAAGAATGCCATAAGAGGACGTGGATCTGGCAGAGGGAAAGGAAAATCCTTTGGCAGAGGAAGGATTGCCAACAATAGTGAAGAAGGCAGCAGTTCAAAGACCTCGGGGACAACATAAAAGGAAGGTAGCACTAGGGGAGGAAGGCCATACCAGAGAGGAAGGGGTAATGGCAGAGGCAGAGGAGTTGCCTACCAGTGTTACAAGTGCCACAAGTGGGGGCACAGGTCCTTTGAGTGTCCTGAAGGAGAACAGGCTAGACAAAGAGGAGCATATGTTGCTCAAACAGAGGAAGCAGAGGCACCACCCCAAGAGGTAGAGAATGTACCAGAGATAGGAGAGGCCTTAGTCTTGAATAAGGTACTATTGAAACCGACAAAGGAGACAGCTGAACAAACCCAGAGAAAGGCATTATTCTGGACTATGTGCAAGTCACATGGAAAATGTTGAAAACTGATTATAGACAGTGGAAGCACTGATAATTTGGTTACAACAGAGATGGTGGAGAAATTAGGTTTGAAAAGGTTGAAGCACCCAACTCCCTATAAGGTGTCTTGGTTACAAAAAGGTCATCAACTACTAGTTGATGAGTAGTGTGAGGTGGAGTTCCATATTGGCAAGTATAGGGACAAGGTGATTTGTGACATCATGCCCATGGACGTGTGTCATATTCGGCTAGGTAGACCATGGTAGTATGACCGAAAAGTTTTTCATGACGAAAAAACAAACTGTTACAAGTTTGTCAAGGATGGGATTAAGCATACCCTAGTACCCATCAAGGAAGAAGAAATAGCAGAAACTAGTGGGATAAAAGTGCTGGTGATGGGAGGAAAAGAATTTTTAAAACAGATTGAAGATAATGAGATAAAGTATGTCGTTGTAAGGAGATCGAGATAGTGTTGTTGCACACTGAAATTTCTAACTTACCTGAAGAAATCCAGGATTTGTTGCAGGAATTTAGCGACATTGTGGTGGATGATTTACCGGATCAATTACCACCAAAGCAGAGTATCAATCATCACATAGATTTCATTCTTGTAGCTAGTTTACCAAACAAAGCTTCTTACCGGATGAGTCCTAAGGACAACGAAGAGATCAAGAAGTAGGTACAGGAATTGTTTGACAAAGGATTGATACGGGAAAGTTTAAGTCCCTGTGCAGTTCTGACAGTTTTAGCTCCCAAGAAAGGAGGGGAGTGGTGGATGTGTACGGATTCGAGAGAAATAAATAAAATTACTATCAGGTACAGGTTTCCATTGCCATGAATGGATGACATGATGGACTGCTTGAGTGGAGCAGCATATTTTTCGAAGATAGATATAAAGAGCGGATACCACCAAATTAGAATAAGAGAAGGGGACGAATGGAAAACATATTTCAAAACCAATGAAGGTCTGTATGAATGGCTGGTGATGCCATTTCAATTGAGTAACGCCCCTAGCACCTTCATGCGCCTAATGAACAAGATGCTGAAGGAGTTCATTGGGAAACTCGTGATTGTATATCTTGATGATATACTGATTTTCAGCAAGACCAAGGAAGAACATTTTCGACACGTTAGATATGTTCTCGACAAGTTGCAGCAAAATAAGTTGCTGATAAATTTTAAAAAATGTTCTTTCTTTCAGAAGGAGTTAGTCTATTTGGGTTTTGTGATTGTAGAAAATGAGCTGAAAATGGACCTAGAAAAAGTTGCAGCTATACTTAGCTGGCCATCCCCTAAGAGTCTATTCGAAGTTCAGAGTTTTCACGGGTTGGAAAGTTTCTATCACAAGTTTATAAAGAATTTTAGTGGAACCTGCGCACCCATGTTGGATACCATCAAGAAGGCAAGTCATCCTTTCCTTTGGACTGAAGCTGCAGAGAAGAACTTCCACATATTGAAGAAAAAGATCACTAAAAGGCCAATTTTGAGGTTTCCTGATTTTAACAAACTTTTCAAGTTCGTTGTGATGCCAGTGGTACAATCATTGGAGCTGTACTCAGCCAGGAAGAAAAACCAGTAGCTTATTTCAATGAAAAATTAAATGAAAGCAGGCAAAAATACACATCTTACGACAAGGAGTTTTATGCCGTCATCCAAGCCTTGAAGCATTGGAGACATTATTTGTTGGGTAATGAGTTTGTCTTGTTATTCTGCGTTGCAGTATGTTATGTAGCAACATAAGCTGAATCATAAACACGCAAAATGGGTGGAGTACTTGCAGAGTTTTACATCCGTATTGAAGCATATCAGCGATCAAGCTAACAAGGTAGCAGATGCACTAAGCATAAGAGTTTTACTCTTACAGGAGAACACGATACAAGTGTTGGGTTTTGAACACTTGAAGGACTTGTATCAAACAGATGCAGATTTCAAGGAGGCTTATGAAGCCTGCCAAAATCCCTTGTTGAGGAATAATAGTCCATGGCTGGACTATAACATGCAAGAGGAGCTGCTATTTAAGGGAGGACAGTTGTGTGTTCCAGAATGTTCGATGAGGGAGAACAAGATCTGGGAAAAACATAGTGGAGGTCTAGCTGGACATTTTGACATTGATAAGACCTTGGATCAGCTCAGTCATTTCTATTACTGGCCGAAGATGCAAAGATATGTGCAACGATATGTGACCAGGTGTAAGATCTGCCAGTTGGCAAAAGGGCATAGTGAGAACATGGGGTTATATACACCCTTACATATTCCAAACAGACGTGGGATTCAGTCAGTCTGGACTTTGTCCTAGGTCTGTCAAAAACACAGCGGGGTTTCGATTCCATCATGGTGGTGGTGGACTGTTTCTCCAAGATGGCACACTTCATCCCTTGCAGGAAAACCAATGACGCTACCCATGTAGCACATATGTTTTTCACTAAAGTTGTCAGACTGCACAACTTACCCAAGTCCATTGTTTCCGACAGGGATGTGAAATTCACAGGACATTTCTGGCGCACCTTGTGGAAAAAGCTGGATACAAAGTTAAATTTCAGCTACGCTTATCACCCACAAACCGATGGGAAAATGGAGGTGGTGAATAGAAGCTTAGGAAACATGTTGCAGAGTCTAGTTGGGGAAATTCACAAATGTGGGATCGTGTACTTGCCCAAGAAGAATTTTCTTACAACGATTCACCAAATCGAAGCACATGAAGTAGTCCTTTCCAGATCTTGTATGGAATGCATCCCTGAGGACTGCACGAGTTACGAGATTTGGGACAGTTCAAGAAAAGAAGTGCTGACAGGGAAGATTCTGTAAGAGAAATTAACGACCTACATGAGCAGGTGAAGTTAAAATTACAGGAAAGCAGTCAAAGGTACAAACAAAATGAAAATCTAAAATGATGGGAGGTACAATTTAACGTGGGGGATCAAGTCCTAACGCATCTGCGGAAAGAAAGATTTCCTAAGGGTGAATACAATAAGTTGAAATTTAAGAAAATTGGACCTTGCAAAATTCTGCGTAAGTTTTCTGCAAATGCCTATGAGCTGCAATTGCCTCCAGGTATAGGAATGTCACCCATCTTTTTTGTGGCAGATTTATTCCCATACACTACCAATCCTGAAGGGGATAGTTCGGCGCAGCCAAAACGGGATACCCATGAAGAGAGTAATTCGTGGATGAGACAAATGCCTTCAGCTCAGCCACTTGAAATCGAAGGAATCCTCGATACACAGGTGGCCAGGCGGACTCGAAGAAAGGAGTACCTACAGTGCCTCATCAAGTGGAAGAACCGCCCTATTGAGGATAGTTCGTGGCTTGACGCAGGATAGATACAATGTGCAAGGTATTCTATCGAGGAGCTCATGGACTGGACCCATGAATTTTCCTAATGCAGGAGCATCCAGCTAAGGTAGGTCATGGCTAGAGTGTTTGTCTTTTTAAACAGAAGGAGTTTCAGTTAGTTTTTTTAATTTTCATTTAAATTTCTTGTTAATAGTATTTTGGATCTTATGTTAGGTTTGAGGTTGTCTCAGTCCACTATTTGTCTTTGTTTATGTCCTTTATTTTTGTTTTTGTTTAAAAATTTACTTTGAGCATACAGTCAAGAAAGAACAGTTATCAAGGAATAACTAAATGTAACTACTGTCAGTTTAATAATTTTACAGTGATCTTTACAAAAACAGAGAGAGGAAACAGTTACTGTAATTATCATCATAGTATGGAATAAAAACCAGCATGAAATCATTCTGAAAAGAAAAAAAAAAGAGAAAGTCTGAATCCATATATTGCAGCCTAAGTATTTTCTTTCTAACTTAAAAAAGATCATTTATCCATTTTATAACGAAGACGAAGAAAGAATAACTAACACAAGAGCAAAAAAAAGTACGCGGACAAGTTCAGGAAAACAACGGAGTGAACTTGCAGAAGAATCAAGTAAATCACTGTCGAAGGAATATACAAATTCCTACAGGTACCAACAGAACTCATAACATTTCATTTTACTATTTAATTATCAAAAATAAATCACTATGTATATATATCGATATCGAATACCTATAGTCCAAGATACAACTGCCCAAAAATACAGCTAAGTTACGGAACAGAGGTCCTGTACAACAATGCCAAACAAAACTTTGAGTTTCCCACGAGACCAACATGAGCACATTCTCCTAAAAACATAAATACTATCACATAGACAACAAAAACCTGGAGGCATAAATTACAGGCTACGAACCAGGGAGGCCAAGGCCACTGCCCTCAAAAATAGGCCAAGCAAGAAGCATAACCCTTCAAACAAATCGATAGAGGAACAACAAGGTGCGAACCTACCTGATACTTGCGTAGGTGTCAGGGCACACGACTAGCCAAAAGTGAGCCCAGCTCCATTTCCTGTCACGGCCACCAAAACGAAGTCGTCAGCAACCAAGAGATAGAATCGTTAAACAAGAAAACCGAAGATAGAGCCAAGGGTTAGGGAAGGCTCACTTACCAGAGCTGAGTTTTGCTAATGGAGGAAGGAAGTGGTGGGCCAAGGCCACAGTCGCGGAGCACCCACTGCTTGCCAGGAGAAAGAATAATCAACGATAGTCGAAAATGAGGTAGAATGTTAAAACATGGAGGGAGAGAGCTTACCTCTATTTAGATCCTGGAATAACACTGAGAGTCGAGCTGCCCCACAACCATGACCTGCAGAAAAAAACCAAATTTACAGTCAAACAACAAGGCGAACATCTGAAAACTAGTAGCATAATCGAAACTAGAGAACAACAAGGACCCAAGACCATAACCAGAGCTGAATAAATAGAAACCCATGATTGAGACCAGGGGTCCCAAAACTTCAGAACGGGGTGCAGAGCAAAGGACATTATCGAGTGTGTAAGCGAAACCCTGAGGAGCAGCAACTTGAGACAAGGTGGAAACACTCACCTCGACGACGCAATAGAAGACCGGAGCAATAATGGAATGAGCTGAGCTAGGGTTTCTTGGTTACAATAAGAGGCAGGAGGAGCGAGCCCCAATACCAGGACACTTGTCCTGAAATCAATCAAGCCTCAATACCGCGCCATAAAGTCAGCCGACCACAAAGCAATCAACAATACAATCAAAAATTAATTATAAGCCGTAGATGTTCAGGGCTGGTCCCATCAAGAGCTCCTCATTTTTTCGAGTGAATCCAAGAAAATACTAAGAATCTTGTTGAAGCTAGTGGATTGGCTTGGAATTCTTGGAATCTTGGAGCCATTCCTAGTGAACTATTGTAAACCAATCTACTATAATGAAAGAGAGGGGGAAAAGGAACCAGTCCTCTTTACATTTTCTTGAAAGAGCATCAAAAACCACATTCTCTTTCCCTTTTTGTAACACCCTCCTCCCACATCTACCCAAGTAACCGGCCAACCGGGGTAAACATGTGATGAGAAGTTACTATGATATGATTTGACTCCTATGTGTCAGTTAAGGAAGTGGAATCGATGGAAACACACCACACGGACCTTCCACATTAGCAACAGAACTCCTAGGAGCCATCCCAACCACTCAGGTAACCAACCCCTCAGACCAACTGAAGATTTTGTGCATTAAACCGCTGGAGGAAACCTTGATATGGACAAGGGTGCATTTGGGAGGCTCTAGAAGCACCCACAACAAGGGCAAGGGAGCTTCTGGGGACATTTTTCCCCAGTGTTGTGCCTGCAACTCTGAGATTTGTGCCACTTTTCAGGCTCAGAGCCCAGGTTACTACCCAAAACTCAGTGACAAGTTCATAAATGAAATTTCACAGCGGAACAAAGATACATTTGCAAAAACATTACCAAGGACTACACTGGACCCCTACTAGCCATGACAATCATTTCGTCAAACATATCATAAATATGAAAGCTATAGGCCTTAACAACATAACTAAGCATAGGGGTCTCATACTTATCTGAGAATCCCTAAGAATAATTGATGCCTCAACACATTAGCTGAAATTTCATCTATTAGGCCATAGATACATTGTTCATTCATTTACAAGTAAAAACATGGTATGAGCCAAACATCATGACAATCATAAAACTCATTCATAACCAAAATATAAACATCAAAGATGTTAAGCATATAACAACCATATAAGCCACATAACGATAACCATACTTACCCATCAAAACCATAGGAAAGAGATTTTATTGCCACAAGAAAAATTCAACCAAGTATGGGGCTTCCACGTACCACCCGACCATAGACATGGTTGAGCCAAATCTCTCTTCATCTAGTCACCTTCATGCCATATTCCAAGCATGTATGTGGGATCTCATGGAACGATCCATCAAAACCGAACCAGGGATTCTAGAGGCCAAACCACCTCAACCCATCAAACAATGTTTCCACCTTATGGTCAAGCATCACAAACCATCACCAGACTGGTCTCTACCCAAGCCTTCTAGGGCTCGAAAGCATTTGTTCCAACAAAGGCTTCCAAGACTAGTAACTCAACCCACAGTTGTCATCAGGCTTCTAGAGAATTTGTCAAAGCAGGGCTTCTAGGACTAGTAACTCAACCCACCAAGGGCTTCCAGAGCATTTTTCCAACCAAGGTTTCCAAGACTAGTAACTGAACCCAAGTTATTACAGGGTTTCCAGATCGTTTGTCCAGCTAAGGCTTCCAGGAACTAGTGACTCAACCCAAGCCAAGGCTTATGTTACCTTAAGCCCATTTATTTTACCTTTCTTGTTACCTTTATCATGATTGTCTTGCCACCATCCATTATCCCAACGGACCGAACCAATCCAACTAGTTGTCATATTCTTTCCTTCAATTTCCCTTTACACATGCACTAAGCTTCATCTAAGTCTCATATTACCTTATGGGTTTCATTCAGCTTCTCCTGAGCTCCATAAAATTTCCTCTTTCCCAACCAATTCCTAAGACTCAAAACTTAAAAGGAAAGCACAAGAAACAAACAAGAAGAAGACCATGAAAACTAATAACAACATGACACCACAACAATAGTGGAAAGGCCTTACACCATACATAACAAAGATGCAATCAAGCACAACCAAATCACAAATACCGGAAGAATAAAACTAGAAATAGACACCATGACTCCATCCCTATGGTTCCCAGTGTTTCCAAGTGAAATCTCAACCAAAACCTTCTTTAAGATTTCACGGAAATATCTTCTGCCATGCAATCCCCTGCATCATACTTCCATAAACACATAATTGTCAGCGCATAAGTAAACATAACAACATACTAGTTACCTTACCTTGTCATACTAATTCCAAGCATGTTACCCTAAAACTTCTCATACATGTCAACCAAATGTTCCAAATATCAAGACAATCATATCTATCAATTTGAAATCAACCTTTACCAAGACTAAAAATCAACGTCATAATCCATAGTCAACTCATAGTCATTAGACATAATGCTACAACTGTCACCTATTACACTCAAGTACATGTCATCTATCTCAACACATATGTGCTAGCATCACCATCTTAAAACAATATCATTTCTTCATGCAATATTACAGACACATACTCATATCATGCAATTAATCAAACATTCAACAACAGATAGACGACATAATAGACACCAACACTCAAACACCAAATAGATGACATAATCAAGCATTCAAGCACAACGTAGACGACATAATCAAGATCATACTTTAATGTATCGCAGGGGAGGATATCTTGTCTACACAATCAATCCAGATTAGCACGATAGCTTCACAACATATCAACTCAACCATAAATAAGGTTGTGATATCCGTGACAGTAACGAGCTAACATGTTCACATTATAAACTCATAAATAATTAACATTCATACATAGTAATCACATCTACACAAATAGTATAAATTAGTATGACATAATATCACAACATATTAACCCATACCTGAATGTCATAACCCTGACCATTTGCATATACCAATCCAAATTAGTATGGTACATATAACATCAAGATCTTAATGTAATAACCATAATCATCTAGTTACTAGCATATAACAAGAACAAGTTATATATTAGGCTCATCAAAAAAATATAACCTAATCATCAAGTTAACTATCATATAACAACAAGAATTTAACCTATCACATACTCATCAATAACATATAACATAATCATCAAGTTATCTAACATAAAACAACAACAACAATGCATACAACCACGAGATACTATCATTCATGAATATCTAACACATGTGTATATGACTACATTGATGAACTAGCATTTATCATCTATGTAACCATAATAATAATAGAATGGAAAACATATAAGTAACCCTAATGCTTACAACAACCATGAATCACATACCTGCATGTCAAACATACAAAGTTGTATGATGATCTGCTCTTACCCCAAAGTCTAATGATGCAACCTCACTCTAATTATTTTCATCTCCTGCTTCAACTCAATCAACACATCAATATAATAACATACCAACAACATCATGATGACCTGACATGCCTACAACGACCTCATGCACAAGTACCATGCCCATAATAATGCATGCATAACAACATATAAACATTGACATGCATAACAAATGCATATACAATTGACATGCATTCATGACTAACACATCCCAACAACAACATCATCAATCCACATGGTGACACAACAACAATAATGACCACCACCATGCATGCACAACAAGCACATAGTCCAAAAACATAAAGAACACATGCAACTTGCATGCATGCATGAAAAACACATTCTACCCATCCAATTCAAGGGGTGAACCATGCTCTGATACCACTTTGTGGTATCAGATATCAGCCAATTATAACATAACCCAAACACTCCCCAAAGAGAACAAAACCCACTCTGATACCACTCTATAACACCCTCCTCCCACATCTACCCAACTAACCGGCCAACCAGTGCAAACATGTGACAAGAAGTTACTATGATAGGATTTGAATCCCTATGTGTTAGTTAAGGAAGTGGAATCGACAGAAACACACCACGCAAACCTGCCACCTCAACAAAAAAACTCCTAGTAGCCATCCCAGCCACTTAGGTAACCAGCCTCTGAGACCATATAAAATTTTAGTGCATCAAACCCTTGGACGCTCCCCTGATATGGACAAGGGTTCTTCTGGGAGGCTCTAGAAGCTCCCACAATAAGGGCGAGGGAGCTTCTCGGAATTTTTTCCCCAGTGTTGTGCTTGCGACTTCGGGATTTGTGCCATTTTTTCAAGCCTAGGGCCTAAGTTACTGCCCAGAACTCAATGACATGTTCAGAAATGAAATTTCACAGTGGAACAAAGACATTTGCAAAAACCTTACCAAGGACTAGATTGGACCTCTACTAGCCATGACAGGAATTTCGTCAAACATATCACAAATATGAAAGCTACAAGTCTTAACAGCAAAACTGAGCATAGGGGTCTCATACTTATCTAAGAATTGCTAAGAATCACTGATGCCTCAACACATTAGCTACAATTTCATCTATTAGGCCATAGATACATTGTTCATTCATTTACAAGTAAAAACATGATATGAGCCATCATTATAGTCATAAAACTCATTCATAACCAACATATAAACATCAGAGATACTAAGCATATAATAACCATATAAGCCACATAACAATAAGCATACTTGCACATCAATACCACAGGAAAGAGATTTTATTGCCACAAGTAAAATACAAGCAAGTCCGGGGCTTCCACATATCACCCAACCATAGACATGGTTGAGCCAAATATCTCTTTAGTCAGTCACCCCCATGCCATATTCCAAGCATGAATGTTGGATCTCATGGAACAATCCATCAAAAGTAAACTAGGGCTTCCAGAGGCCAAACAACCTCATCCCATCAAATAATGATTCCACCTCACGACCATCCATCAGAAGCCATCACCAGATTGGTATTTACCCAAGCCTTCTAGGGCTTTAGAGCGTTTGTTCCAACCAAGGCTTCCAAGACTAGTAACTCAACCCACGGTTTCTATCAGGCTTCCAAAGTGTTTGTCTGACTAGTGCATCAAAGACTAATAACTCAACCCACCAAGGGCTTCCAGAGCATTTTTCCAACCAAGGCTTCCAAGAACTAATAACTCAACCCAAGCTAAAGGAAACATGTGAACCAACCAAAAAAACAAAGAAATGAACCCACAACACCATGGCTATCCCGGAAACGGAAAGGTTAGGCAAATCCACTGTCAATCCTGGAAATCCTCCATGCCAATGACATATCATGACCAATAAACCACATTCATATGCCATGCATGCTAAGACTAGCTAGGAAAACATACATGCAACTTAGTACCTGCAAGCAAACACCATTTTAGTTGTTGATCCTGATGTCCTCTTGTGATTTCCTACTCTTCCTTTGCCTTCTTGCTCCAAGCATCCAAGTATTCCACACCCTCCAAGAGTGCTCCAAGAAAACTCTAAGTGTCCAAGAGTATGAGAGAGAGAGAGAGAATGGGCTAATAGCTCCAAAACTAAACTAACAAAAAGCTACACTAAACAGGCTTGAGCAAAAGCTTGCCAACTGATCCTCAGAAGCCTTTTTATCAATGATGCCTTTATTTTCTTCAATTTCCATTATTTTCCTTCATTTTCCTCCTCATATGCAACCTTTTACCTTTGAACTTCCTTCTCTCATAATTCCATTATTTTCATAATAAATGTGCCAAAAATGTCATTTTGCCTTTCTAATGCCTTTTCCATTGTCTTTGCCAATTTCCTTAGCCATCAAATCCTTTTCCATTGCCTTTTCCAATTTCCTTAGCCATAACAAACCAATGAACACCCACATTGGGATGTCTTTCCCAACATTAAGCTTGGAATACGTGTCCCATGACCATGGTCTTATATATTTTTACATGGATTTTTATCCAAGGTTGTTACACTTTTTATATGTGATCTCATAATTATAGCTAGCCACTTTTGTGACCTATTTCTATTTCTCTCGTGATAAAATCCATTACTCCAAAAAATATTTTAAGTTATGATGATGTGTTTTAATCTGGAAACATTTCCCAAGGAAGTATATGGGCCATATATTGAAAATATGCAAATTGCTATCATTTCTTTCTCATAAGTGGATTTTCCCAACTATCACACTAAAATTTCTTTGCTAGTAAAGGCCAAGGGGAGGCCTTCTTGCATGAGAACTGCAATAATGCCTTTAACTAAGGCATCAAATTCAAAGACAAAATCCTTAGTGAAATCAAGACCATCATTACTGGAGTGGTGCACATAGCATCTTTGAAAGCCTAAAAGGAAATATTAATAACCTTAATCTGATTAAAAGATTTTTTCTTAAGTAAGGATATATGTGAAGCTGCAATTTTTTCCATAGTTTGTAAACTTTCTAAAGTATCATATTAAGCCCAAGAATCCTCGTGAGCCTTTAAGAGTGTTAGATCATCCCCAATCCTCCATAACTTCTATTTTCTTTAAGTCTACTCATACACCATCCTTACTAAAAATACGACATAATAATTCCACTTCGAAGGCCCCAATGTCCCATTTGGACATTTTAAGAAAAAAATTATGATGATACAATAATTATAAGACCTTATCCACATGGGTGAGGTGGGGCTGCTATTATTTTTTGTAAATTAAGATGTCCCAAAGGAGAATAAGAAAAAATATCATTAAAAAAGTTGAAAGATGTGGTTCGTGAGGATTTGAAAAGTGGAGGGGGCATTATATAGGCCAAAAGGAATGACCAAGAACTCATGTTGAACTTCATGCATCCTAAAGGTGTGTTTGGAAAATCAACCTCCTTTCTACAAAGTTGGTGATAACTAGATCAAAGATCAAGTTTGGTGAAGAATTAGGCACTGATAAGTTCACATGAAGAGATCAATGACAAGAATAGGAATTATTTCTTAATGGTAATTTTGTTAAGGGTACAAAAATCAAGGCACAAGCACCAAGTTCCTTCTTTGTGAGGACCATGACCAAAAGAGAGGAATAAGGGCTAGTATTTGGGTGGATGATGCCAACACTAACAATTCTTGAACAATTTTCCCAGTTTTCTTATTTTGAGCAAAGGGGGGTAATAAGGATGAATATTTTGGGGGAAGGCTACAAGGAAAGGGAAATTAAATTATCATGGGAACCACAGGAAGGTGGTAGGCCTTTGGGGTCTTTAAAAATTGAGTATGGTGGGAAAATACAAGACGCATATTAGGATGAATTGATTACGAAGGAGTCTCAAAAGTTTTAATAGCACGATATTCTGAAATGATACCCAAATGGGCTGTTTTGAGGAGCTTTTTCATGCTATGTGAACTAATAATTTCGAGTGATACAACTATAATGATTCTTAAAGTGTAATGGTCCCCCTAATACTGCAAATTCATGCATAATTCCTTAAAATACATAGTGATGTGGCCAATAGTACATAACCATTCAGCACTGAGTATGATGTCACAACCCCCCAATTCAACATCAAACATGTGATATTTAAGAGAATAATCCTCAATTTTAAGGTAGACATTTTCACACTGACCCCCACATTTTATGGCACTACCATTAGCCATCATATTTTTGAAATTATTGATTGCATGGATATAATAATGGGTTTTTCGGGTGACTCGGTATTGACTAAAATTATGGGTACTATCATTGTCTATGAGGATAATGAATTCCATATTTTATTTTTGATAAAATCCAATGCAGTTATACTTTAGGATGAATAATACTACATTGACAGAATTCCCAATCTTGAATATTAACAAATGAGTAGGAATTTCATAGCTTAATGTAGTAAATTGGGTGTCCATGAAATAAATAAGGATTGGGTCTTGAATGGTTCTAAGGACAAGGTATTTCCCTGTGATATAGCTCTCTAATATATGTGTCCAAACATATCAAGCCTCTAACTAAGGATTGTCAACCATACCCTTAGTCATACTGCCAAATTATCCAGGTACATGAGAATATTCTTCCTAAGTGTTGTTCTTAGTGCAAATACAGTATAAAGGTGATTAATCAGCTAAAGTAAAGTTGGTTTTAGGATGCTTATAGGGTTTTTGATATATCTAGGGTACATGGAAGTAATATTGTGTGTATAGGTGTTGTCTAAGATGCTAATACTCAAAGGTATACCAATAGGGGTAAGTGAAACTATGTGTAGTTCATTTGTGTATAATTCCCCAGCCACATTTTACTTGCATAGCAACAGATTAATGTAGTTTTTTATAGACATTGGACCACATCTCTAGCCTGGAAAAAACTAAAATCATTGATACTACATGTTAAGTACCACCATAGTTTGAAAATATAATATGTGTAAACCCTTACCTTGAACAATAAAAAAACAATGCACAATAATCAACACAAGAATTGCAGAAAAAATATTCGAGGTGATTAGATGAAAATGAGCATAGTAATGATTGTATCTTTATAATATGTTACTATGACCCCAATAATGAAATGTGACACCCAATTTTCATCTAATGGTAGTAGTTTGACCAAAATTTGGTCACTCTGCAAAAATTTATTATATTTGTAATCATGTGACCATCCTGTTGATGGTGTTGGACCCACCAACATGTCAGGGGATCTCCCCGGTAAGAAGTCCCAACTAAACCTCAGACCGTTTGGTGTAGGAGTCCTAGCAATGGCTTGTACAGTATCGCCTTGACCGCGGTTTCGTATAGATGCAAGTAAGATGTCCCTGTTGGTAGCAAGGGTGTGACATATGCAACAAGTCAAGGAAGGTGCATGAACGGTTCTAACTTCAGTGCACGGAGCGATCTGGTCTTCTTTTTGGGCCTTAGAACCAAGTAGACATGAGATGGAATTCACGTCTATAATGAAATTAAATTGAAGCTTGATCGAGTTGAAAAAGAAAGTGCTCCATGAAGCCGTAAAGAAAAGAGATGAAATAGACCAGTGGGATGGACGAAAGTTGGACTGGAAATCAGGTGTAAATATGCAATGCAACGGCTTGCTTGAGTGCCTTTCTAGCCACGGGAGATTGTGGACATTACGGATGTTTTCTATACACATATTCGATGAAGGGAGCCGGTTCGACGTGGTTGTGGTAGATGGATACCCTATCTGGCTGGCCGTGTTTACCAACATGGCGCCAGTACTATTTAAAGACCCCTCTTTGCATGCATCCCTGGATCGGATGACAGGCCATCCTATCCTTTCTTTGTTTTTGGTAGCGAAATGAACCTGGCTTTGTATCAGGTATACTCAACCAGCAAGATTCTTGTTCGTTGGCTCTCACTCGATAGTAGGATTGGGGGAGCTACGATCGAGTGAATAATCATGCCAGGGATTTCCCAGTGGAATGAAACCAACAACGGGGGACTTTTCGACCCTACTTACTTATAGAGAATTAGTTCAAAGACCCAGAGCAACGTCCCAATGCGTTTTTATAGTCCTTGGGTTTGGGTGGTAATTTCGGGTTGCGGGAAATAAAGAGCGCGTCGTTTTGTTGAGTCTAAATCGCATTGCCTAGGAATCCCACCTTTATCCCATAATAGATGGATGGAACACATCGTATAGGCAGGATGGATACGATGGTTGGGCTATGCAACTGGCTGGATGGATAGGGATGGGTACAACTAGGAACTATTTTGAGCAAGCCCCAGGGCTTGTTTGGTATGGCCGTGAATGGGAAACTGCAGCCAATCTGACCGAGTTTATGGCTCTCTGATCAGGCTGGCTTACTTATGAGCGGGGGCACTTTGTTCCTCTCCTCGTGCCTCTCCTTATCGGGGCCTATTATCTCATTATGGACAGATACGGATAAGGGGGGAGTATAGCAATATTAAGACACTCCTAGCTTTCAATTGGAAATGATCTAAATCAAATTGATTAATGGGCCCTTTAAGTCAAGTACTCTGGGTTGGGGCGCTATCTAGATATGCTAATATGTCATCCTATTAGTGCTGGTACAGTCACAGATGTGCTTCTGGCTATCTCGATACGCTAATATGCCCACCATCTTCTTAGTCCTGTGTCCCGTGACATATGGGATAAGGTATACAAATACTAAGGATTAGACATAGATTGCTGAGATAAGGGAACCAATGGTTTAGGACTGAAGGAAAGACTAACTCTAGGAAAGAACAGTTGTTATATCTGGTCTAACTCTAGCTGGGTGGAAAGACTGACTCTAGGAAAGACGAGCCCTTTCTCTAGCAATTTGGATGGGAAAGAAAGAGCGACTCTCTATGGGTGGGAAAGAAAGAAGAGCGACTCTCTCAACTAATGATATGCACCTAGATACGCACCTAGGCAGTGATACGCACCCATACAACTAGGTATACTTATTATGTGGGCAATACTATTTACTGATAAGTAGACTTATTACGTATATAATAATCCCCCCTATCTCTTTTTACTTGGACTAACACATCTTAGCTTCGATAATGCTTTTCTAACGCTTCGATAATGCTCCTCTCTCCATGAAACTCGTTATTGCTCACTTAGCTCACTTGCTGCGCTCACTTTCCTTCCAACCAAAAAGTATCATTAGCCACTTCCTGCCTTTAGGACTGGGGTGCTTCCTCGGGTAACCCAATCCGTAGGGCCACACTAGACATCAAGGCACCTAGGACGAGGGAGCATAAGGGACAGACCGCCCTTTCCTATTTGGGTCAGTTTGCGGGTTGTAGGGAGAGCTAAACAAGGACTACGAGGTAAATAAAGGAGCACCACAGGCTTTATGTGTTCATTTGGAGAAATAACTAAATGAATCACGAACTTGAGCTAAGAGACATTCATTCTTCTTTCTTCTTGTGCCGGGCCTAAACCCATCCATTCATAGTGATTAAAAAACTGATCGGGCCCCTTATTGGAATGGAGAATAGAATTAGGCAAGCACTTCTTAAGAAAGAAAATGGAAATTTTTAAGTAAGTAATAGCTCCTGGCACTGCCTAGCCCACCTAACTTACTTTTGCTTCCGTTCGGTCCTCCCATGCAGCAGGTCTACGGCTGATATCAAAATAGATGTTTTCTATCAAAAGACAACGCTTAAAAGCGCGTAGTTAAGAAGGTAAAACATGAGATAAGATGCATCACAACATGGAAGGAAAGTAAGCTAGCAATCTAAAGTGATGGTTAACACAACAACACATTTCAGTAAGATTCATACATACATATACAGAAAATAGCTACACATGCATGCATAAAAAACAGATACATATATCATTTAGAGTAAACAAGATAGCTGAAATAAAATACGACATATGCATGAAACGTGTTGGCTTTGTTATATTAAGAAGTGTCAGTTCCATTCATACAATACAACCATGACCAACCACTAGTTCCGACAGCGGAATGTTACAGTCACTACTGCTGGCTCCTCCAAAGAGATATACTAGCTCTGCACAGTGGAGAAGCCAAGGCTCATTACAATATTGTCCAAGCTCTCTCTAAGATACCCCTATCAAAATCTTGGTTGACCAAAAGCCTCTACAATGAGTTATGAGGGACTATATATAGCAAAGGGTGGGGTGCCCTTGACATTCCCCTTTGTGACAGTTCATCTACCCTCATGACTCTTCATCTACTCTATGACTGTTACATCCAACTATCAACACTTGAACTTCCACTTGACAAGACATTACATACAATCTGCACATGTACCCATGCAAGACAAAATATACTTGAGCAAGCCATGCAAGACATCACTATGACTCGAACAACTGTGGGAAGACCAGCTCTTTGACATCCTCATGATGGTTGACAGTGGAAAACTAATGCCATGCTTGGTAGACCGCAATGGTGTCTATGTACTCTAAGGTGAAATCTTTCTAGAAACGAACTCTTGCCTCCATAGCATCTGGGTACACTACTCAATCTTCTCTGCCCAACTCATATGATAACATACGCATCATTGTCTTGAGTGCGGCCGGACTAGTGACATACTGATGCATGGTGTCTGCACTGATCACCAAGTCTGCGTTGGTGGCTATGTGCATCAAGTCATCAAAGTACAAGTCAAGATCCAGTCAAACCTGTGCCTTTGTCTTTGCTTGGGTGAGTATCCCAATAGATGGGACCGCGTGTACGTGCACAACAACATCCATACTTCTGAATACCCGTGCATTGGAAGCCTGTAGACTAGTGATGAGCTTTTGGAGATCTTCATAGTTCGGGATATGACTCTGGATGTGTGCCTTCAGCTCGACCACTCTGGGCTTCATCATCTTGGGAAAGTGTAATGGGGCTCCCTTGTATCTCATTTTCCATGTTTGCATGTAATCAACAACAGCATGCATGTTCAACAAAATACATGCTCTCGTCGCACATCGATGTTGCCAACCGTTGAGATGGACAACTACTTTATGCACAACACGAAACTTGGAATACAACGCTGGCATGATTGTGTCAAGGGGCAATACTTCATCCAATATTGCCTTCTTCAACTCTACTCGGGTGGATGTTGTAACCAGTTCTCCTCCTTGCTTGGCCATCTATAACTCCTTAGCCATTCGCTCATTCTCAACTATCAAGAATCAAACACTCGAGCTAGTGTCTTCAGCATATGCTCTGGTAGAATCGACCAATGTTGTTGGATCCTTGTGCACATTAGACACGATCAATCGTTCCTCAAACTACGTAAGATATGTGTGATCATCCAAAGTGGACACTGTACGAGATTTCACATCTCTATGCTGGGACTCATCGAATGAGATGTTGTGCATCTCTCCCTCCGGATTGTATCTAAGGATCTCATTGTCTCCTTGGTCGCTTGGGACTTTCTCCACTTCTGGATCCGATGAAGCTAGTGCGTCGACCTCTTAGTGGTGAGGCATGAGGTAGATGTCTTTCTCTAACTCTTGTTGCTCCATGTCTGTATCCATCTACTCAAGTGCATGTTCAATCTCTTGAGTGAAGTCTTGCTCCTATGACTGCTCACCCTGTCTCCTTGGTGCCAGTTGTTCATATGAGTCGACTACTTGTACGAGCGCAGTTTCATCTTTATGTACATGTTGTGCCCCCTAATGTACATGTTATTGATGTGCTTCCTTCTCCTGTATGTGCAACTCCTGTTCCTTCTGGAGTTGCTCCTTCAACTCATGCAACTCCTTCTCTGTTTCCTCCATTCTTTGTTTTTCTCTCTGCCTTTTCGCATTCCTCCTATCATGTTTTGTCCTCTTTTCCTCTATTGCCAAAGATGATTTCTACACAAGTGGGTCTACTTGAAACTTGCAGCTTTGTTCTACTTCTGCATTGTCGATAATCTTCCTCTTGCCTTTGTCGCACTTCAGTATGTTTACCTCTGCTGCTATTGTTTCTAGTGCTCTCCTAGATTTTGCTTTGCTAACCATTCCACAGCAATGCCAACCGGTTCATTGGGCCTGGCGAAGTTGTAACAATATCTCCATGGGTCCTCCTTCACCCAATGACATGCCCCATGGATCCAATGAAACTATACTCTCATGCAGTGATATTTTACAAAACAATGTGGGTCATATGGATTATAGCTAGACGCGAGGCATACCAATCTACTATGTCAAACAGTGCCTCCATTGTTGCGTTCGACATGCAAGGTGGATCCTACTCAAATATCATCTTGTACACTAGGGTGACAAAATGATCTGATAGTTGTGTGATAACTCCTCTAAAGTTGCATTCGGACAATATTTTACAATAAGTGTTCACAGAGGTCTCTGTCGATGTCCATGCCCACTTCAAGCCCAGGAACTCCTGACAGCACAGATTGCATCTAAGATGTAAGCGGACATGTAGATTTTATCTTGCTGACCTTTGGGCGGTTGTCGAGCTCTTGTTACATGTTCCTTCAGCCGATGAGACAACATGTCACACCAGTTGCATGCTTTGCCTTCACTGGCCAGTTGGTACAACGCGATCACCCAACTCTGTGGGAAGGTTTCCGTGCTCTCTTGCCCATACAAGTGACATGCAAAGATGACCAATTATTGGTATGCCTTCCACATTATCTTTGTCTTGTAAACCTGGTTGGGTGTCATCCTGAATTTGGTCAACTCCTTTACCCAATTCTTCAAGATATCCCTGGAGTTGGCATTGCTGCTGGGTAAGCTGAACGATGTCTCCATGGTGATCACTGGCTTTGACATATGGTACATTTGATCACAATATTGTGCCCTGAAGGTAGAAATATTTGTCCCACTGACACTTTTCCATGTCATCGTCTCAAGATCAGTGTGCGAGATGATCCAATGTATCATGTTCGTGCATGGGAACACGAGATACCTGCATGCAATCCGATACAAGTCAGACTTGTGAATGTTCACATAGACTTGGTGGTCTTTAAGGTCCTCCCCAAATGTGCCTGCAAATGCATCATTGACCTCTTGTCATTTCAGCTTGATATCCTTGTCTACAACCAACTTGGTGTCTTCGTAGATCGACAAACTTGTAGAAACTCGCTCAACTGCTGCTCCAGTTGCGCTTCCATAAGTGTCCTTTGAACCTGCTCTCTTGGAGGCCAATGATCTTGAACCGCTGAGAGATGGATGAACACGTGCTAGATCTGGAGACATGGCGACATGCATGGCAAGAAATTTGTCAGCTAAAACCAAAGAAAACTTGAGTAACGACATGCAACATACCTGGGGATTAACTGGCAAGGATTGTGTAATTTTTCCTGGGAGGTGAGGAGACTGGCTGTCGAAACTACGTAAAAGTCATTCCGGACTACTGGGAGGCTGGTTGACTACTGGAATTGTGCAATGCACAATCTAGACTAGCCTGCTGGCTGCTGGGATTGCACAATGTGCAATTTCAGTTGGCAGGGGTTGCAGGTTCAATGACTGAATTGCGCAATTTTCTGGGCCAGCAGTCACTACCCCTCAGAATTGTGCAATGCAATACTAAAGGATAGTCACTGGGCAGAAACACACATTTTCTAGGAGGAAGGTAGATCCTTCCCTCTCAGGATTGCGCAATGTTGTCTTGGTGAGGAAGAGTCCAGGCGAAGGTTTCCCAGAGCCACCAACGGGAAACTAAAAGCAAATAGGGATGTGAATGCATGGTGATACTAAGTGTAAGAAAGAGTGAATGATCATGCATGAAAATAGTGAATGCAAGATTCAGAAAATGGAATAACATGCATGTGTGTGAAACGAGTCGCCGAATCGACGACCGTTCGTGCAAAACAGTGTCATGCATGCGACAACAGTGAGATACTAACGAAAACTGAAATGGTGCTAGTACAAGCTAATATGCATGCAAACGATAGCAAGCATTCATAGAAATCGGGCGGACGTCACTCACACAAGCTAAAACATTAAAAGCAACAGAAATGCTGCAAAATACAATTTAAGCGGACTTACCCAGAAATAGCTGAGCTAGATGTGTTGAAGACTCCTAGATGTGTTGTGGGATGTCAAAGCTCCAAGATCGATGTGAATAAGTGAGCTCTAAAGCATCGAATAAATAAGTTTGAGGCTCATGACATGCATGCTACAAATCTAGTAAAAAGCAACACTTGGAGGAAAGATTCTAAAACGATCTTTGCATGTAAACTCTAGTTGCTAAAAATAGCTCCCTAAAATCTAGGGATGCTTTTTGCATATTTCTTTTTTCTATTTTGGGAAAAAGTAACCCATGCATGCAAGTCAAGTTTTCTCGGTCCTAGTTGGAACCGGTCAACCCGATGGCACATGCAATAGCCTTCTTGCCTAAGGGATAAATTTGTGCATTTCTGGGAGGTAGTTGGGCTAGCTGCCTAGAGGGATTGCGCAATTTCTAGGCTGAGAATGTTACTGCTGCCCAGAATTGTGCAATTTCTAGACTATGCAGTCCCGGTGGGTCAGATTACGCAGTTTTCTCTAGGAAGGTTGACTCGCAAGATTGCGCAATTTCTGAGGCGAGTAGGTTGCTAGACAGGATTGCGCAATTTTAGGAGTGAAGACTGGTTCCCCTCCAGAATTGCACAATATCTTGAGGGAGTTGCTCAGCCAGCAGCTGGACCAAGTCCGTGGAATCATCTTGTGAGGGGAATGCAACAAGTTATCATGCATAGGTTGTCAAGCTGCTAGAAAACCATTGAAGCTCATGTACTTGACAATGCAAGACATGTTGTTGAGGATGGTTGGTAGGGAGGCTCCAAAAATAGGCTAAGGCAAAATATTGGAGGGTGGTTGTAGCTGCTACAACACTTAGCAACGCATTGGTAGAACTCCATCTCTTTGAATGGACCTTGTTCGTGAAAAGAAAGTCTAACACCTCTGGAAGTATTGTTTAGTTCTCAATTCGTCTTGGTTTATACACTTGCTTGATTGTAATATATAGCATCTACCAATATCTTGGTCGGTCGGCACACATTCCAAACCAAGCCAACACAATTGTTTCAATTGGGGTTGAGGGGTATATTGCTGCACAAGCAATATAGTCGTCAGAGTTTTAGTTTTATCCCTGGTGTTGCTCCACTGCCAACAAGGCTGGACAGCACCCCGGCGAAGTCACTAGGAACACAAGCATCACTCCGCTACCAGTGATCCTGGTCAATATCCCAATGGATTTACTTGCATCACCTCTCTATGCGGGAAGCCTTTCTCTTCTTTCACCTTATTCATTTTTCATTTTTCAAACTTTTTCACTTTTCATTTTTTTTTCATTTTTCATTTTCATAATTGTGCATAGCACTTATTCATTTCAGAGGTGGAAGAGAGATCCTGACTTATTGAGAGTGGAAGAGGTTTTTCCTTCAGAGAAGTAGTTTATATATACCTCTGATGTGCTTGTTAAGGTTTTCCCCCTCACCGTACTCTACTTGATTGGGCTGCCAAGGGTTAACCCAAAAACAACCGACTAGAGTAGGTGACACTAGTTAGCGCGCAAGCATTGTGTTTTCACCAAGGTTCACTTCGAACAGTACGTATTTTCCATTGACATATCATGGACTAAAAATAACAAGTTCTTCATACATAGGCAACACGACAGAGAACCAAGTAGTGATAGCTGCACAAGGCCTGTTGTACTTTACCCATCTTGTTTCAAGAGTCACACATGGTTTCAGGTGAAACTAACCTATGAGAAAAAAAACAAGAAAACAAACATAAAACAAATCAGAAGTAGAAGTAAATGTGAAAGCAAATCAGAAATAAAACAAGCGAGAAAACAAACAAATATGCAAGCTAAGTAAGAAAAAAAGCATGCAAGAAAACAACCAGAAGCAAACACTACTCCTACTCCTAAGATAACGGTGCATGGGTCTGATCACGTGAAGTGATACTTCCAATGCAGCCACTGGCGCATTGGTTGACCCATGTTGGTGCAGGCATGGTTCGCGAACAACACAATTGTGCAAACCAACAAACATGAAGGATATAACATTGAAGATAAACACACTCCAAGTTTCAATGTGTCCACAAAACATAAGTGCAAGAGCATGACATATAGTCCGTGGAATCATCATGGTGTTGTGTGACACTATGTGCAGCTGTGAAACATACTTATACTCTTGACTGTGACATGCAAGCAAAGGAAAGAAACAAAGACAACTTGCGTCATGCACGTGTGCTTGCAATGTAATATTCCTCCAATGCATGAGTGATGGGATCATGTAGTTCAAGTGGAGGAAGCATGATCTTTGTGTGAGATTGATATTCAATGCATACAGATGAGTGATGAGGAGCCTCGGATGTTTCAACAATTTCTTGATTGTAACTGAAACCAACCTCAGGACAGTGAAGGCCTGACATAACCATCAACTCGGGATGAAGTGCCTCAACAGTCTGTGGAGTTTTGCCTTCGTTGAAAGATAGATGAGAAGTAGACAAATTCACCCTATGTGTTTCTGGAAAATGCATATGAAAATTCAAGTGGATTTTCAATGAATAATTGGTCCTCTCTTTTTTCGGATGATGGACTGACATCTAGCG
Source organism: Pinus tabuliformis (assembly GCA_031772625.1). Classification (NCBI taxonomy): domain Eukaryota; kingdom Viridiplantae; phylum Streptophyta; class Pinopsida; order Pinales; family Pinaceae; genus Pinus; species Pinus tabuliformis. The sequence continues at coordinate 158,542,100 of CM062809.1, read as the reverse complement.
TGTTCTGCGAATGATCAATAATGGGTGCATCCGTAGATGGATATACACATGCGAAGTCATGGATGGAAATTTGACCAAAGATGTCAGGAAAGAACGGAGGAGGCTCAGACAAAAGGGAGTCATCCTTCGCCGAGTGTTGATTCTCAAGCTCCCAGTCATACTCTTCGTTAATGATAGCGCATGTTGGTTGTGCAACACCAACTCTTTCGATGGCTTGATCCTGATTCACAACAAGTGTAGAGTCTGGAATGGAAGAACACATGATAGTATCATCTGGAGGATCATCTGGGTACAAATATGGAGGTTGAGGTACAAAATGCATGTGACAACTCAATGAACTCACAACCAAATCTGCGCAAAAATTAAGTGAAGTGATGTTGGGAGGATGTGACAGTTGAACAGATGTGGGTGCATGTTCTCCTGCATCACTCTGTAGTGGTGGAACTGTTTGATGAGGGGATGGCGAACAGTCACTGGTGAAAATGACCGTATGCATCTGTGATTTCTCAGATCCATCACTAAAGTATGTTGAGTGATGCTTGGGCTCAAACTACTTCATGGGATGGACTGATTTGTTAATATAGTACTAGAACCTATCCCAGAGACAAGGAAATTTCATCTGGATTTTTGGAGCTTGAAACTTCAAAAGACGGAAGCGTTGCAAAAAATCCATAGGCGATTCATGTGGGGCCTTTTGTTGTTGTAACAATTTTTGGTCAAGAGGTTCCCGATCAAAATGATGGAAAGTATATTCAATGAGATCATAGAATTTCTCAAGTGAGTGCACACTGTCAGCCGGTAGGATGCAACACCACCGTTGTGGGGATTCACGAAGTGTGTATGCAAGCATCAGGCTGGCCTCTTCGTCAGAACATCCATCTTCCTCGTCAAGCATGGCAAAGAAGTGTTGTAAGAACACAGGCCATGCCACTTCGCCTTCACCATCATACATGAATTTAGACAAGAGATCAAAAAACTCCCTCGTGATGTTGAGAGGTTCGGCATGCGAAAAACATCGTGGAGGGGTGAGTGTAATAGAATCCATGATATATGTGCAAAGGTTCAAAATACTGTGAGAGGACATAACTTGTCATCTAGCCTTCCTTCTAGCGCCAGAAATGTTGAAGGTGTTGGGCCCGCCAACATGTCAAGGGATCTCCCCGGTAAGAAGTCCCAACTAGACCTCAGATCGTTTGGTATAGGAGTCCCTGCGGTGGGTCATATGGTATTGCTTTGACCGCGGTTTCGCAAAGATGCAAGTAAGATGTCCCTGTTGGTAGCAAGGGTGTGACATATGCAACAAGTCAAGGAAGGTGCATGAACGGTTCTAACACACGGAGAGTGAGGTGAGTGCGCCCCTTGGAAACCTATGAAAGCACGTAGTTAATAAGGGAACACAATAGCAAAGATGCATCACAACATGGAAGGCAAGTAAGCTAGCAATCCAAAATGATGATTAAACCAACAACACATTTAAGTAAGATTCATACATACATATATAGAAAATAGCTACACATGCATGCGTAAGCAAACAAATACATATATCATTTAGAGTAAACAAGATAGCTGAAATACAATATGACATATTCATGAAACAAGCTGGCTCTATTATATTAAGAAGTGTAATTTCCAATCGTACAATACAACCATGACCAACCACTAGTTCTAATAGTGGAACGTTACAGTCACTGCCGCCTGCTCCTCCAAAGAGATATACTATCTCTGCATAGTGGAGAATCCAATGCTTGTTACAATATTGTCCAAGCTCTCTCTAAGACACCCCTATCAGAAGCTTGGATGACAAAAAGCCTCTACAATGAGTTATGAGGGACTATATATAGAAAAGGGTGGGGTGGCCCTTGACATTCCCCTTTGTGACAGTTCATATACCCTCATGACTCTTCATCTACTCTATGATTGTTACATCCAACTATCAACACTTGAACTTCCACTTGACAAGACATTACATACAATCTTCACATGTACCCATGCGAGACAAAATAGGCTTGAGCAAGCCATGCAAGACTTCACTATATCTCGGAAAACTATGGGAAGACCATCTCTTCGACATAGGTGGCGAACTGATGCCAGGCTTGGTAGTCTGGTGTCCGTGTACTCTAAGGTGACATCTTTCTGGAAATGAACTCTTACCTCCATAGCATCCAGGTACACTGCTTGAGCCCCTTTGTCCAACTCGTCTGATAACAAGCACATCATTGTCTTGAGTGTGATCGGGCCAATGACATATTGATGCATGGTGTCTGCACTGATCACCAAGTCTGGGTTGGTGGCTATGTGCATCAACTCGTCAACGTATGAGTCAAGCTCCAGTTGGACCTGTGCCTTTGTCTTTGCCCTAGTGAATGTCCTCATAGATGGGATCACATTTGCGCGCACAATAACATCCATACTTCTGAATACCCATGCATGGGAACTTTGTAGACTAGTGATGAGCTGTGGGAGATATTTATAGTTACGGATCTGACTCAGGATGTGTGCCTTCAACTTGACCGCTCTGGGCTTCATCATCTTGGGCAAGTGTAATGGGGCTCCCTTGTATCTCATTGTCCATGTTTGCATGTAATCAACAACAGTATGCACCCACTTTTTGCACACAAAGTTTGTTTTTGACAATTTTATGGAACACAATTATGAGGATCCGTGGTAATGTAATTCCAGTTAAGGAACTATGACTGTATTATAATCAAGGGTTTATGGATTCCACATAATATACATATTGTATAATAACATTATAAAGATATAATATAATGAAAAATCTTTATGGTATCCCTAATTTTGAGTTTCCATAGGAAAATATATGTGTTAAATGTGCGTGTGTGTGTGTGTGATTGCATGTGCACATCACTACAAGTTTTTATTAAGAATGTCTTTGTAGAAACTAAATATATAGGGCTAAAATCAACTAAATGTCATCTAGAAATGTAATATTTTTTCCACCTCTTGTAACTTGAAGACATGTGGTAGATAAGATAAGACTAATGATGGATTTTTACCATAAGCTACCTCAAAGGGATTCATGTGTGTGGCACCATGATAAGTTGTAATGTACCACCATCCTACTAGTGGTAACCACTAAACCCATTGAAATTGTTATGGTAAGTGTTACATTATGGTTCCAACCTTGAGTGGATACACCTTCCAAACATGATGCCCTTGTATGCAACACCCCTCCTCCAAGATGGTGCACTACCCAACAAGTTGTTAGGAGAAATATCCCTCTTGCATTATGTTTTTTCTCCAAGCATCCTCATGTAAGGTGCTTCTCCTCTAGCTTTCACAACATGTCCTCTTGTTCCCAAGTCTCCTCAACTTGTGGAAAAGGCAAGTACTTTCTCTAGTGATTCTACTCAACATATGTGTTTCAATTCACATCCGACCTCAACACAAGTGTAGTTTTACCCAATAAAAATATTTAGAACATAAGAGAAAATAACATATAGATAGTAATTAAAAAGTGATAAAATAGCTAGCTAGCATAACGATATCAATAACCAAAATAAGAGAGGCATATTAAAAATAGGATAATGCTCACTCATGTATTGAAGGAGAAAACCTCTAATAGAGAACAACTCTATTGCAATAATTCTCCAAGACATATTTTATAATGCTTCTACCTCCATATATACTATTTTCTATCCTCCTAAAACATTCTATAGGAGAAACTTTCTAGTAGGTGGAACCTTCTAGTAAGCCCGCTTACAAGAGTTCTATTCACGCTAATACAATGCTTATTTACTAATAATGGAATTTCTTACATAAGAATATATTAATGTATTTATTATGGGTTAGAGTGGTTAGGACCCTAACATGCCATCCCCTTAGAGAGGACCCTTGTCCTCAAGGCTTGACATGTGGAAATTGCTTCAAAATGTCAGCTAGCTCCCATGTGGCATTATCTAGTGGTGTATCCTTCCATTATATTATAGCTTCCTGAATTGTGCACTAGAAAATACATCTATCATGGTGGTTATGGAATACTTTGGGATGCAACTAAATGGGGCCTTCATTATCAATTCTAGTAGATTATTTTGAACATTGAAATTAGATCCAATAAATTATTTTAAGCAGTTCACATGAAAAATTAGATTGAGTTGTAATATGTAAGCTATGGGGGACAATGGAATAGATAATTATATAGGAGTCCTAGAATTTTGGAGCAAGCATTTGTTGATGGTAAAATTAAAGGGAATTTTCCTTATCTATTTGTAGATAAAAAAAAGCTTAAATCCCCTTCAGCAAAATGACATTCACAACAATGTTGATCAGCCTCTCGCTTCACCTAGTTCTAGGCCATGGCGAAATTATGTTTAAGAGTGTGTAGAGTGTGTTGGGTTTGTGTTATACTCTTTGCATGACTAGTCCCACAAATGATTCCTATGTGCAGGACACAAGGGGGCACATTCATTGTCCCTACCCAAGGAGTTCAATGGCAGAGCCCCCCCAAAATAATTTTGAGTGTTTTGCACCCATTTTTTGCACACAAATTTTGTTTTTGACAATTTTATGGAACACAATTATGAGGATGCGTGGTAATGTAATTCCAGTTAAGGAACTATGACTGTATAATAATCAAGGGTTTATGGATGCCACATAATAGACATAGTGTATAATAACATTATAAAGATATAATATAATGAAAAATCTTTATGGTATCCCTAATTTTGAGTTTCCATAGGAAAATATATGTGTTAAATGTGTGTGTGTGTGATTGCATGTGCACACCACTACATGTTTTATGTTTTTATTAAGAATTTCTTTGTAGCAATTAAATATATGGGGTTAAAATCAACTAAATGTCATCTAGATATGTAATATTTTTTCCACCTCTTGTAACTTGAAGACACGTGGTAGGTAAGATAAGACTAATGATGGATTTTTACCATAAGCTACCTCAAAGGGATTCATGTGTGTGGCACCATGATAAGTTGTAATGTACCACCATCCTACTAGTGATAACCACTAAACCCATTGAAATTGTTATTCTAACATAAAAAATATCAAATAATATTCGAAGAACTTGTTGACAAATTTGGTATATCCATAAGTTTAGAGAGGATAGGCAATACTAAGACTCAATTGGGTTCCTTGGATTTGGAATAATTCTAGCTTGAGGTTACCAATAAAAACAAGACCATGGTCAGTGACAAACAATTATCGCATCCCATGAAGTTTGAAGGTATTGTCCATGAAAACTTGGGCCACGATGGAAGCTTTAAACAGATGTTGTAGGACAAAAATGTGCATATTTGGAAATTTTATCAACCAATACCATGATGAATTATTTATTACCATATTTGGGTAGGCCTATAATAAATTCCTTAGAGATATTGATTCATATAACAAGTGGGACTAGTAGAGGTTGGAGTTTCCTAAGTGTTTACTATTTCCCCCATGTTGCACTAACAAACATCACATTCATCCACAAAAGTGTGAATATCATTTATCATGCCACCCAAGAAAAATGAGTGTTTGATCCATTCATATGTTTTATGAAAGCTCGAATGGCATACTCTTGGTGAAGCATGGATTTTTAAAAGGACAATGAATTTAAGATTGAACTGTGAGAGAAAGTATAGGTGGCTTTTATAATAGAGCTAATGCAAAAGCATCTAGCTAAGGGAGGTCATGGCTGGAGTGTTTGTCTTTGGAAACAGAAGGAGTTTCAGATAGTTTTTTCAATTTTCATTTAAATTTATAGTTAACAGTATTTCAGACCTTATGTTAGGTTTGAGGTTGTCTCAGCCCACTATTTGTTTTTGTTTACGTCCTTTATTTTTGTTTTTGTTTAAAAATTTACTTTTAAAATACAGTCAAGAGAGAACAATTATCAAGGAATAACTAAATGTAACTACAGTTAGTTTAATAATTGTACAGTGATCTTTACAAAAACAGAGAGAGGAAACAGTTACTGTAATTATCATCATAGTATGGAATAAAAACCAGCATGAAATCATTCTGAAAAAAAAAAAAAAAAAAAAAAAAAAAAATAATAATAATAATAATAATAATAATAATCCTACGGGTACAAATTCCTACAGGTACCAACAGAACTCATAAAATTTCCTTTTACTATTTAATTATTAAAAATAAATCACTATGTATATATAAAAATATCAAATACCTACAGTCCAAGATACAGCTGCCCAAAAATACGGCTAAGTTACAGAACAAAGGTCCTATACAACAGTGCCAAACAAAACTTTGAGTTTACGACGGGACCAACATGAGCACAATCTCCTAAAAACATAAATACTGTGGCATATACAACAATAGCCTGGAGGCATAAACTACAGGCTATGAACCAGGGAGGCTGAGGCCACTGCCCTCGAAAATATACCAAGCAAGAAGCATAACCCTTCAAACAAATCGACAGAGGAACAACAAGGTGCGACCCTACCCGATACTTGCGTAGGTGTCATGGCACGCGACCAGCCAACAGCGAGCCCGGCTCCATTTTCTGTCATGGCCACCAAAAAAAAGCCGTCAGCAACCAAGAGATAGAGTCGTCAAATAAGAAAACTGAAGACAGAGCCAAGGCTTAGGGAAGGCTCACTTACCAGAGCCGAGTTTTGCTAATGGAGGAAGGAAGCTGCGGGCCAAGGCCACAGTCGTGGAGTGCCCACTGCTCACCAGGAGCAAGAATAGTCAACAATAGTTGAAAACGAGGTAGAATGTTAAAACATGGAGGGATAGAGCTTACCTCTGTTCAGATCCTGGAATAGCACCAAGAGTCGAGCTACCCCACAAACATGACCTACAAAAAAAAAAAAAAATCAATCAAACAACAACGCGGACAACTGAAAACCAGTAACATAATCGAAACCCGAGAACAACAAGGACCCAAGACCATAAACAGAACCGAATAAACAGAAACCCACGACTGAGACCAAGGGTCCTGAAACTTCAAAACAGGGTGCAGAACAGAGGACATTGCAGAGTGTGTAAGCGAAACCCTAAGGAGCAGAGACCTGAGACAGAGTGGAAAAATTCATCTTGATGGTCCAACAAAAGACCAGAGCAACAGTGGAATAAGCCGAGCTAGGGTTTCTTGGTTACAATAAGAGGTGGGAGGAGCGAGCCCCAAGACCACGACACTTGTCCTAAAATCAATAAAACCTCCGTACCGTGCCATAAAGTCAGCCAACCACAAAGCAATCAACAATTAATTATAAGTCGTAGGTGTACAGGGTTGGTCCCATCTATTTTTGGTACCAGAGTAGGTTAAAGTTAATTTGTTTTTCTTTACAATATGGAAGTCGGAAGAAGAGGTCATGGCAGAGCTATTCGAAGGGTAGTAGATGAAGGATTGAGGGAAGAGATTAGGATCCTGAATGCCCATTTGGCAGCAGTAGAAGCAGGAAGGAGCAGGGATCCGGAAGGAGGAGACAACAATGATGAAGAAGCTATAGTTACGATAGATGGATCAAATGAGGAAGGACCTAGAATCAGATTGTTAAGGTCAGTTTTATTGGCTAATAGTAAGCCAAAGCCTAAGATTTCAAACTATGATGGTAGTTTGTCCACATAAGTGTTGTTGGACTGGATTAGTGAGTTAGACAAATACTTTGAATGTGAGGAGATCAACAAAGATAGGAAAGTTAAATTTGTTGCCACCAAGTTAAAAGGACATGCAGCCTTATGGTTGGACAGTGTCCAAGCAGAAAGGAGAAGATCAAATAAGTTACCTATTAAAAAGTGGACCAGAATGGTCGCCAAGATGAAGGGTAAGTTTTTGCCCAAAGGTTACCAGATTGCTTTGTATTGGTATATACAGAATTTGAAACAGAGAGGAATGACGGTGCAAGAATATACTGAAGAATTTTATCGGGTGAATCTGAGAGTAGGTTACATTGAAGACACCAGAAAAGACATCAAGGTTTGTGAATGGCCTAAGGCTGGAGATATTAGATGAGATAAATATTCTTTCTACAAAAACCATAGAGGAAGCATACAAGAGTGCCTTAAAGGCAAAAGAAAAGATCGCAAGGAAGAAGAATGCCAGAAGAGGACGTGGATCTGGTAGAGGGAAAGGACAATCCTTTGGTAGAGGAAGGACTGCCAACAATAATGAATAAGGCAGCAGTTCAAAGACCTCAGGGACAGCAAAAAAGGAAGGTAGCACTAAGGGAGGAAGGCCATACCAGAGAGGAAGGGGTAATGGCAGAGGCAGAGGGGTTGCCTACCAGTGTTACAAGTGCCACAAGTGGGGGCACAGGTCCTTTGAGTGTCCTGAAGGAGAACAGGCTAGACACAGAGGAGCATGTGTTGCTCAAACAGAGGAAGCAGAGGCACCGCCCCAAGAGGTAGAGAATGTACCGAAGACAGGAGAGGCCTTAGTATTGAATAAGGTACTACTGAAACTAGCAAAAGAGACAGCTGAACAAACCAGAGAAAGTCATTATTCTAGACTATGTGCAAGTCACATGGAAAATGTTGCAAACTGATTATAGACAGTGGAAGCACTCATAATCTGGTTGCAATAGAGATGGTGGAGAAATTGGGTTTGAAAATGTTGAAGCACCCAACTCCCTATAAGGTGTCTTGGTTACAGAAAGGTCATCAACTACTAGTTGATGAGCAGTGTGAGGTGGAGTTCCATATTGGCAAGTATAGGGACAAGGTGATTTGTGACATCATGCCCATGGACGTGTGTCATATTCTGCTAGGTATACCATGCCAGTATGACCAAAAAGTTGTTCATGACGGGAAAAACAAACTGTTACAAGTTTGTCAAGGATGGGATTAAGCATACCCTAGTACCCATTAAGGAAGAAGAAATAGTAGAAACTAGTGGGACAAAAGTGCTTCTGATGGGAGGAAAAGAATTTTTAAAACAGATTGAAGATAATGAGATAAAGTATGTAGTTGTAAGGAGACCCAGAGTAGTGTTGTTGCACACTAAAATTTCTGACTTACCTGAAGAAATCCAGGATTTGTTGCAGGAATTTAGCGACATTGTGGTGGATGATTTACCGAATCAGTTACCACCAAAGCAGAGTATCAATCATCACAGATATTTCATTCCCTTAGCTAGTTTACCAAACAAAGCTGCTTACCAGATGAGTCCTAAGGACAATGAAGAGATCAGGAAGCAATTACAAGAATTGTTGGACAAAGGATTGATACGGGAAAGTTTAAGTCCCTGTGCGGTTCTTACAGTTTTAGCTCCCAAGAAAGAAGGCGAGTGGCGGATGTGTATGGATTCGAGAGAAATAAATAAAATTACTATCAGGTACAGGTTTACATTGCCATGAATGGATGACATGATGAGCTGCTTGAGTGGAGCAGCATATTTTTCGAAGATAGATCTAAAGAGCGGATACCACCAGATTAGAATAAGAGAAGGGGACGAATGGAAAACAACTTTCAAAACCAATGAAGGTCTGTATGAATGGCTGGTGATGCCATTTGGATTGAGTAATTCCCCTAGCACCTTCATGCGCCTAATGAATGAGATGCTGATGGAGTTCATTGCGAAATTCATGATTGTATATCTTGATGATATACTGATTTTCAGCAAGACCAAGGAAGAACATTTTCGACATGTTAGATATGTTCTCGACAAGTTGCAGCAAAATAAGTTGCTGATAAATTTTAAAAAATGTTCTTTCTTTCAGAAGGAGTTAGTCTATTTGTGTTTTTTGATTGCAGAAAATGAGCTGAAAATGGACCCAGAAAAAGTTGCAGCGATACTTAGTTGGCCATCCCCTAAGAGTCTGTTCGAAGTTCAGAGTTTTCACGGGTTGGCAAGTTTCTATCACAAGTTTATAAATAATTTTAGTGGAATCTGCACACCCATGTTGGATAACATCAAGAAGGCAAGTAAACCTTTCCATTGGACTGAAGCTGCAGAGAAGAGCTTCCAGATATTGAAGAAAAAGATCACTGAAAGGCCAATTTTGAGGTTGCCTGATTTTAACAAACTTTTTCAAGTTCATTGTGATGCTAATGGTATAGCCATTAGAGCTGTACTCAGCCAAGAAGACAAAGTAGTAACTTATTTCAGTGAAAAATTAAATGAAATCAGGCAAAAATACACATCTTACGACAAGGAGTTTTATGCCGTCGTCCAAGCCTTGAAGCATTGGAGACATTATTTGTTGGGTAATGAGTTTGTCTTGTTTTTTGATAATTCTGTGTTGCAGTATGTTATGCAACAACATAAGCTGAATCATAAACATGCAAAATGGGTGGAGTACTTGCAGAGTTTTACATTCGTATTGAAGCATATCAGTGATCAAGCCAACAAGATAGCAGATGCACTAAGCAGAAGAGTTTTACTCTTACAGGAGAGCATGATACAAGTGTTGGGTTTTGAACACCTGAAGGACTTGTATCAAACAGATGCAGATTTCAAGGAGGCTTATGAAGCCTGCCAAAATCCCTTGTTGAGGAATAATAGTCCATGGCTGGACTATAACTTGCAGGAGGAGCTGCTATTCAAGGGAGGACAGCTGTGTGTTCCAGAATGTTCGATGAGGGAGAACATCATATGGGAAAAACATAGTGGAGGTCTAGCTGGACATTTCAACATTGATAAGACCTTGGATCAGCTCAGTCATTTCTATTACTAGCCGAAGATGCGAAGAGATGTACAACGATATGTGACCAGGTGTAAGATATGTCAGTTGGCGAAAGGGCACAGTCAGAACACGGGGTTGTATACACCCTTACATATTCAAAATAGACCGTGGGATTCAGTCAGTCTGTACTTTGTCCTGGGTCTGCCAAAAACACAACGGGGTTTCGATTCCATCATGGTGGTGGTGCACTGTTTCTCCAAGATGGCACACTTCATCCCTTGCAGGAAAACCAGTGACGCTACCCATGCAGCACACTTGTTTTTCACTGAATTCGTTAGACTGCACGGCTTACCCAAGTCCATTGTTTCCAACATGGATGTGAAATTCATAGGACATTTTTGGCGCACCTTGTGGAAAAAGCTGGATACAAAGTTAAATTTCAGCTCCACTTATCACCCACAGACCGATGGGAAAATGGAGGTGGTGAATAAAAGCTTAGGAAACCTGTTGTGGAGTCTAGTTGGGGAAAATTCACAAATGTGGGATCGTGTACTTGCCCAAGCAGAATTTGCTTACAACGATTCACTAAATCGAAGCACAGGAAGTAGTCCTTTGCAAATCTTGTATGGAATGCATCCTCGAGGAGTGCATGAGTTATGCGATTTGGGACAATTAGAGAAAAGAAGTGCTGATGGGGAAGATTTCGTAAGAGCAATTAACGACCTACATGAGCAGGTGAAGTCAAAATTACAGGAGAGCACTCAAAGGTACAAACAAAAAGCAAATCTGAAACGACAGGAGATACAATTTAATGTGGGGGATCAAGTCCTAACGCATTTGCGAAAAGAAATATTCCCTAAGGGCGAATACAATAAGTTGAAATTTAATAAAATTGGACCTTGCAAAATTCTGCGTAAGTTTTCTGCAAATTCCTATGAGCTGCAATTTCCTCCCGGTATAGGAATATCACCCATCTTTAATGTGGTAGATTTATTCCCATACACTGCCAGTCCTAAAGGGGACAGTTCGGCGTAGCCAAAACGGGATACCCAGGAAGAGAGTAGTTCGTGGATGAGACAAATGCCTTCAGCTCAACCACTTGAAATCGAAGGAATCCTCGATACACAGGTGGGCAGGCAGACTCGAAGAAAGGAGTACCTACAATGCCTCATCAAGTGGAAGAACCGCCATATTGAGGACAGTTCATGGCTTGACGCGGGACAGATACAACGTGCAGGGTATTCTATCGAGGAGCTCATGGACCAGAGCCATGAATTTTCATCTACCCCAGGAGCCTGATCCAGGAGCATCCAACTAAGGGAGGTCATGGCTGGAGTGTTTGTCTTTGCAAACAGAAGGATTTTCAGTTAGTTTTTTTAATTTTCATTTAAATTTCTAGTTAAAAGTATTTTGGACCTTATGTTAGGTTTGAGGTTGTCTCAGCCCACTATTTTTTTTTGTTTACGTCCTTTATTTTTGTTTAAAAATTTACTTTTAGAATACAGTCAAGAAAGAAAATTTATCAAGGAATAACTAAATGTAACTATTGTCAGTTTAATAACTGTACAGTGATATTTACAAAAACAGAGAGAGGAAACAGTTACTGTAATTATCATCATAGTATGGAATAAAAACCAGCATGAAATCATTCTAAAAAAAAAGAGAAAGTCTGAATCCATATATTGCAGCCTGAGTATTCTCTTTCTAACTTAAAAAAGATCATTTATCCATTTTATAACGAAGACAAAGAAAGAATAACTAACACACAAGCAAAAAAAATTATGCGGAAAAGTTCAGCAAAACAACGGAGTGAGCTTGCAGAAGAATCAAGTAAATCATTGTCGAAGGAATATACAAATTCCTACAGGTACCAACAGAACTCATAACATTTCCTTTTACTATTTAATTATCAAAAATAAATCACTATGTATATATATCGATATCGGATACCTATAGTCCGAGATATAGCTGCCCAAAAATACAGCTAAGTTACGGAACAGAGGTCCTGTACAACAGTGCCAAACAAAACTTTGAGTTTCCCACGGGACCAACATAAGCAAAGTCTCCTAACAACATAAATACAGTCACATATACAACAAAAACCTGGAGGCATAAATTACAGGCTATGAACCAGGGAGGCCGAGGCCACTGCCCTCGAAAATAGACCAAGCAAGAAGCATAACCCTTCAAACAAATCGACAGAGGAAAAAAAAGGTGCGAACCTACTCGATACTTGCGTAGGTGTCAGGGCATCCGACCAGCTAACAGTGAGCCCAGCTCCATTTCCTGTCACGGCCACCAAAACGAAGCCGTCTGCAACCAAGAGACAGAATCGTGAAACAAGAAAACCGAAGACAGAGCCAAGGGTTAGGGAAGGCTCACTTACCAGAGCCGAGTTTTGCTAATGGAGGAAGGAAGCTGCGGGCCAAGGCCATAGTCGCGAAGCACCCACTGCTCACCAGGAGAAAGAACAATCAACGATAGTCGAAAACAAGGAAAAATGTTCAAACATGGAGGGAGAGAGCTTACCTCTATTCAGATCCTAGAATAACACTGAGAGTTGATTTTCCCTGCAACCATGACCTATAGAAAAAAACCAAATTTACAGTCAAATAATGACACGAAAATCTGAAAACCAGTAACATAATCGAAACCCGAGAACAACAAGGACCTAAGACCATAACCAGAGCTGAATAAATAGAAACCCACGATTGAGACCAGGGGTTCCGAAACTTCAGAACAAGGTGCAGAACAAAGGACATTGTCGATTGTGTAAGTGAAACCCTAAGGAGCAGCAACCTAAGACAAAGCGGAAACACTCACCTCAACAGCACAACAGAGGACCGGAGCAATAATGGAATGAGATGAGCTAGGGTTTCTTGGTTACAGTAAGAGGAAGGAGGAGCAAGCCCCAAGACCAGGACACTTGTCCTGAAATCAATCAAACCTCAATATCGCGGCATAAAGTCAGCCAACCACAAAGCAATCAACAATACAATCAACAATTAATTATAAGCCGTAGGTGTTGAGGGCTGGTCCCATCAAGAGCTCCTCATTTTTTTGAGTGAATCCAATAAAATACTAAGAATCTTGTTGAAGCCAGTGGATTGGCTTGGAATTCTTGGAATCTTGGAACCATTCCTAGTGAACTATTATAAACCAATCTGCTATAATGAAAGAGAGGGGGAAAAGGGACCAGTCCTCTTTACATTTTCTTGAAAGAGCATCAAAAACCACATTCTCTTTCCCTTTTTGTAACACCCTCCTCCCACATCTACCCAAGTAACCGGCCAACCGGGGTAAACATGTGACGAGAAGTTACTATGATATGATTCGACTCCTATGTGTCAGTTAAGGAAGTGGAATCGACGGAAACACACCACACAGACCTTCCAAATTAGCAACAGAACTCCTAGGAGCCATCCCAACCACTCAGGTAACCAACCCTTGAGACCAATTGGAGATTTTGTGCATCAAACCCCTGGAGGAAACCTTGATATGGACAAGGGTGCATTTGGGAGGCTCTAGAAGCACCCACAACAAGGGCAAGGGAGCTTTTGGGGACTTTTTTCCCCAGTGTTGTGCCTGCAACTCCAAGATTTGTGCAACTTTTCAGGCTCAGAGCCCAGGTTACTACCCAAAACTTAGTCATAGGTTCATAAATGAAATTTCATAGCAGAACAAAGTTACATTTTCAAAAACATTACCAAGGACTAGACTGGACCCCTACTAGCCATGACAATCATTTCGTCAAACATATCATAAATATGAAAGCTATAGGTCTCAACAACATAACTAAGCATAGGGGTCTCATACTTATCTGAGAATCCCTAAGAATCATTGATGCCTCAACACATTAGCTGCAATTTCATCTATTAGGCCATAAATACATTGTTCATTCATTTACAAGTAAAAAAATGGTATGAGCCAAACATCATGAAAATCATAAAACTCATTCATAACCAAAATATAAACATCAAATATGTTAAGCATAGAACAACCATATAAGCCACATAACAATAACCATACTTACCCATCAAAACCATAGGAAAGAGATTTTATTGCCACAAGAAAAATTCAACCAAGTATGGGGCTTCCACGTACCACCCGACCATAGACATGGCTGAGCCAAATCTCTCTTCATCTAGTCACCTTCATGCCATATTCCAAGCATGAATGTGGGATCTCATGGAACGATCCATCAAAACTGAACCAGGGATTCCAGAGGCCAAACCACCTCAAACCATCAAACAATGATTCCACCTCATGGTCGAGCATCACAAACCATCACCAAATTGGTCTCTACTCAAGCCTTCTACGGATCTAAAATATTTGCTCCAACCAAGGCTTCCAAGACTAGTAACTCAACCCACAATTGTCATCAGGCTTCTAGAGCATTTGTCAAAGCAAGGCTTCTAGGGCTAGTAACTCAACCCACCAAGGGCTTCAAAAGCATTTTTCCAACCAAGGCTTCCAGGACTAGTAACTGAACCCAAGTTATTACAGGGTTTCCAGATCTTTTGTCCAGCCAAGGCTTCCAGGAACCAGTGACTCAACCCAAGCCAAAGGAAACATGAGAACCAACCAGAAAAACAAAGAAATGAACCCACAACACCATGGCTATCCTGGAAATGGAAAGGCTAGGCAAATCTACTCTCAATCCAGGAAATCATCCATGCCAATGATAGATCATGACCAATAAACCACATGCATATGCCATGCATGCCAAAACTAGTGAGGAAAACACACATACAACTCGGTACCTGCAAGCAAAACCCAATAAATTTGTTGATACTGATATCCTCTTGCGCTTTCCTTCTCTTCATTTTCCTTCTTGCTCCAAGCATCCAAGTATGCCACACTCTCCAAGAGTGCTTCAAGAAAACTCTAACTATCCAAGAGTATGAGAGAGAGAGAGAGTAGAACGAGAGCTCCAAAACTAAACTGAGAAAAAGCTACAATGACCAAGCTAGCTAAAAACCTTACCAATTGATGCTCAAATGCCTTCTTATAAATGAGGCCTCTATTTTCTTCAATTTCCATTATTTTCCTTCATTTTCCTCCTCAAATGCAACATGTGACCTTTCACCTTCATTTTCTCCTAATTTCCATTATTTTCATAAATAAATATGCTAAAAATGCCATTTTTCCTTTCCAAAGCCTTTTCCATTGCCTTTGCCAATTTCCTTATCCATAATAAACCAATGAACACCCACACTAAGATGTCTTTCCCAACATTCAGCTTGGAATACATGTCCGATGACCATGGTCTTATATAATTTTACATGGATTTTTAACTAGGGCTATTACAAAACCCTCCCCCTTAGGGGAACACTGCCCTTGGTGTTCAATGACACCTATAAATCAACAAACTATAGAAAACAAAACATACTACCAATGGAGCTTTATAAAATAGCTCGTTGCAGTATTTACAATGAGCATTACTGAAGATATGATAATCATACTGTTTACTGGAGCTTTATAACACATATCATTAAGGTATTTACAATAATAACCACATATACACACATACACATTTTCTTCACCCAAAAAATAATCATATTGTCTATGGAGCTTTATAAAACCATCTTGAGATAGTATTTACAATAATATACACATATGCACTTTTTCTCATCCAACAAATAAAAGGATATGATGCCCATATCAATCAACAAGGGAATCCAGAGGCTCACACCTCCACCCTCAAAAGTAGTACCAGGATTCACCTCCTTCCGAGGAAGTCCATAATCCACTCTCAAAGTCAAAGATGCATCCAATGTCCAGCACTACAATCCAATGCCACTTGTGCTCTCAGTGAATAGTTATTGGCTCATTGTTCCAGGGTGCACTCCCAATGTCCATCTTATTCCATCTAGCAACGCTAATGACCAAAACAAATCCATCCCCAACCTTCCCTTCTCTACTACATAGTCCCTCGGGCAATCTGGTCACCCACTTTTGTGCAGTCACACACCTTCCAAGTTCCGCTAGCACCCCCATCTAAGGCAGCCCATCCCTCAGCAAGGCTTCCTCGGATCGGAAGGTCTAGAAACCAAGGCATGTCCCTACCTCAAACCATCATACCAGTCATAGCATGTTCATGGAAATCAATGGACCCTATTGGATACCAATTTCCCTTAATGGCCCTGCTCCTGAATACTTTACCATCATACTGATGCATGTTCTAATTCCTTTTGTGTTGTTGCTAATGCTTCTCGTCATTTTCGACCACCCAACCAGGCATTTCATGCTTTCTTGTACCAAGCACATAATTTCCATTAGATTCAAAATAAATTGAATAACTTCAAATCATACCTCATTGGTGGCCTGTCAATAAGGTACGGTTGCAATTATGTTTGCTTCTTTTCACAACAAGTCAAACTAGCATCTTTGACCAAATCATCATGTATAAACATATCACATTAGGTTAGCTCAAAACACAACCATCATAGATCAAAATCGTAAATCACATGTAACCATCATAAACCAAAATCATAGATCACATATAATCATCATAGACTAGAATCATAAATCACATGCATAATAAAACTAAATGACGTATTGATACTTATCCTTCAATTGGTCCTTTACTTCTAACTTTGTCCTTATTCTATATGCACTCTGAATCAGTTGCCACACCCAAAAAACACCCAGTTCCTTCTCCTCAACCATGTGTACATACACATAGTGTGCATCACACACATACAACCACACATGACATACAACACCATGCAATACATGCACCTACACTTAGTGTGCAACACAACACAATACATACTCTGACATCTGGTGTACACCATAATACAATACATACACCTACACCCGATGTACAACACAATACATATATGTACACAGAGTACAACAGAATTAATACACATGTCACAATACCATGACTAAACAATGCACATACATAGTACTGCATGTCTGCAACATAGCATGTATGACATGCACACAATACCACATGTATACGAGTACCATATATACAACATGTGCACATTACCATATGCACACTGCACCACCTGCACAATATGTGCACAACATCACGTGTACATGAAACCACCTGTACAACATGTACACAGTTCCATATGTACACCTCACCACATGTACAATGTGTACACAATACCACATGTACACAGAACCACATGCACGACATGTACACAACACCACATGTACACAATGCCACATGCACAATATGCACACAACACCACCTGCGCACAACACCACATGTACAGTCATGCACACAACACCATATGTACATAATACCATATGTACAACATGCACACAACACCATATGTATATATCAATGCATATAAAACATGTAAGTAGCATCATATGTACACAGCACTGCATATCCAACATGCGCACAACACCATATGCACACAACACCGCAAATCCAACATGCACACAGTACGATATGTACACAGCACCGAATATCCAACATGACATAGAACCATCTATACCTAGTACTGCATATGTAATATACACACAACACCATATATACAACAAGCATACGACATCATGTACACAATACTAGATATATAATATTACACATCACCATAGGTACAATCATTGAATATACAACATGCACAACATATACACAACAATAACACTGCACATCCAAAGCCATACTACCTCTACCAAGCAACCTTGCTTCTAGTGTCTCTTTTCCATCCATGCTTAGCCTAGCACGTCGCAAAGTACATCTTCTCCATTCCATTGATGTATCCTTCAGCGTTACCTGTCATAACATAAACATAGGCATAATACAAGCATACAATATCAATTCATATCCACATGATACTAACCTCATATATTTGTCATGAATACTCTTCCCACTTGATTCTTCATAAACTAGGAACCTCTTCATTCCATTCACCTACATCAACAATCATTCCTCCACAAGAATTATCCCTGGTGCCCTGTCAGAAAACAACATACATACATACACACATGTATACATATAAACATAAATATAAAACAATCATGATCCCTGATGACCCTATTAGATATCAATGTACATACATACATATATGGATATAAACATTAGCATAAAGAAATCATGATCACAACATAATTACTAGATATCAAGGTCAAGGTTAAGAGAACTTCCTTTATTCATGCACAACATTGAGAACAATAGTTCCCAAGATAGCCAAGGCATATGTTACCTTAAGCCCATTTATTTTACCTTTCTTGTTACCTTTATCATGATTGTCTTGCCACCATCCATTATCCCAATGGACCAAACCAATCCAACTGGTTGTCATATTCTTTCCTTCAATTTCCCTTTACTCATGCACTAAGCTTCATCTAAGTCTCATATTACCTGATGGGTTTCATTCAGCTTCTCCCGAACTCCATTAAATTTCCTCTTTCCCAACCAATTCCCAAGACTCAAAACTTAAAAGGAAAGCACAAGAAACAAACAAGAAGAAGACCATGAAAACCAATAATAGCAAGACACCACAACAATAGTGGAAAGGCCTTGCACCATACATAAAACTAGAAACAGACACCATGACTCCATCCCCATGGTTCCCAGTGTTTCCAAGTGAAATCTCAACCAAAGCCTTCTTTAAGATTTCACGGAAATATCTTCTACCATGCAATCCCCTGCATCATAGTTCCATAAACACATAATTGTCAGTGCATAAGTAAACATAACAACATACTAGTTACCTTTACCTTGTCCTACTAATTCCAAGCATGTTACCCTACAACTTCTCACCCATGTCAACCACATGTTCCAAATATCAAGACAATCATATCTATCAATTTGAAATCAACCTTTACCAAGACTAAAAATCAATGTCATAATCCATAGTCAACTCATAGTCATACAACTGTCACCTATTACACTCAAGTACATGTCATCTTTCTCAACACATATGTGCTAGCATGACCATCTTAAAACAATATTATTTCTTCATGCAATATTACAGACACATACTCATATCATGCAATTAATCAAAAATTCAACAACAGATAGACGACATAATAGACACCAACACTCAAACACCAAATAGATGACATAATCAAGCATTCAAGCACAACGTAGACGACATAAGCAAGCTCATACTTTAATGTATCGCAGGGCAGGATATCTTGTCTACACAATCAATCCAGATTAGCACGATATAAATTCACAACATATCAACTCAACCATAAATAAGGTTGTGATATCCATGACAGTAACGAGCTAACATCATCACCTTATAGACTAATAAATAATTAACATTCATACATAGTAATCACATCTGCACAAACGGTATAAATTAGTATGACATAATATCACAACATATTAACCCATACCTGAATTTCATAACCCTAACCATTTGCATATACCAATCCAAATTAGTATGATACATATAACACCAAGATCTTAATGTAATAACCCTAATCATCTAGTTACTAGCATATAACAACAACAAGTTATATATTAGGCTCATCAAAAACATATAACCTAATCATCAAGTTAACTATCATATAACAACAAGAAGTTAACCTATCACATACTCATCAATGACATATAACATAATTATCAAGTTATCTAACATAAAACAACAACAACAATGCATACAACCACGAGATACTATCATTCATGAATATCTAACACATGTGTATATGACTACATTGATGAACTAGCATTTATCATCTATGTAACCATAATAATAATAGAATGGAAAACATATAAGTAACCCTAATGCTTACAACAACCATGAATCACATACCTGCATGTCAAACATACAAAATTATATGATGATCTGCTCTTACCCCAAAGTCTACTGATGCAACCTCACTCTAACTATTTTCATCTCTTGCTTCACCTCAATCAACACATCAGCATAATAACATACCAACAACATCATGATGACCTGACATGGCTACAACGACCTCATGCACGAGTACCATGCCCATAATAATGCATGCATAACAACATATAAACATTGACATGCATAACAAATGCATATACAATCGACATGCATTCATGACTAACACATCCCAACAACAACATCATCAATCCACATGGCGACACAACATCAATAATGACCACCACCATGCATGCACAACAAGCACATAGTCCAAAAACATAAAGAACACATGCAACTTACATGCATGCATGAAAAACACATTCTACCCATCCAATTCAAGGGGTGAACCATGCTCTGATACCACTTTGTGGTATCAGATATCACCCAAAAGAATGAAATCATATACCACCCAAAGAGAACAAAACTCACTATGATACCACTTTGTGGTATCATATATCACCCAATTATAACATAACCCAAACATTCCCCAAAGAGAACGAAACCCACTCTGATACCACTCTATAACACCCTCCTCCCACATCTACCCAACTAACCGGCCAACCAGCGCAAACATGTGACAAGAAGTTACTATGATATGATTTGAATCCCTATGTGTTAGTTAAGGAAGTGGAATCGACGGAAACACACCATGCAAACCCGCCACCTCAGCAACAAAACTCCTAGTAGCCATCCCAACCACTTAGGTAACCAGCCTCTGAGACCAAATAAAACTTTAGTGCATCAAACCCTTGGATGCTCCCTTGATATGGACAAGGGTGCTTCTGGGAGGCTCTAGAAGATCCCACAACAAGGGCAATGGAGCTTCTCGAAAAATTTTCCCCAGTGTTGTGCCTGCAACTTCGGGATTTGTGCCATTTTTTCAAGCCCAAGGCCTAGGTTACTACCAAGAACTCAATGACATGTTGAGAAATGAAATTTCAAACAGTCGAACAAAGACATTTGAAAAAACCTTTCCAAGGACTAGATTGGACCTCTACTAGCCATGACAGGAATTTTGTCAAACATATCACAAATATGAAAGCTACAGGTCTTAACACCAAAACTAAGCATAGGGGTCTCATACTTATCTAATATTTGCTAAGAAGCATTGATACCTCAACACATTAGCTGCAATTTCATCTATTAGGCCATAGATACATTGTTCATTCATTTACAAGTAAAAACATGATATGGGCCAAACATCATAACAGTCATAAAACTCATTCATAACCAACATATAAACATCAGAGATACTAAGCATAGAATAACCATATAAGCCACATAACAATAAGCATACTTGCACATTAATACCATAGGAAAGAGATTTATTTCCACAAGTAAAATGCAACCAAGTCCGGGGCTTCCACATATCACCCGACCATAGACATGGGTAAGCCAAATCTCTCTTTAGTCAGTCACCCCCATGCCATATTCCAAGCATGAATGTGGGATCTCATGGAACAATCCATCAAAACTAAACTAGGGCTTCCAGAGGCCAAACAACCTCATCCCATCAAATAATGATTCCACCTCACAACCATCCATTAGAATCCATCACCAGATTGGTATTTACCCAAGCCTTCTAGGGCTTTAGAGCATTTGTTCCAACCAAGGCTTCCAAGACTAGTAACTCAACCCACGGTTTCTATCAGGCTTCCAAAGTGTTTGTCCGACTAGGGCTTCCAAGACTAATAACTCAACCCACCAAGGGCTTCCAGAGCATTTTTCCAACCAAGGCTTCCAAGAACTAATAACTCAACCCAAGCTAAAGGAAACATGTTAACCAACCAAAAAAACAAAGAAATGAACCCACAACACCATGGCTATCCCGGAAATAGAAAGGTTAGGCAAATCCACTGTCAATCCTAGAAATCCTCCATGCCAATGACATATCATGACCAATAAACCACATTCATATGTCATGCATGCCAAAACTAGCTAAGAAAACATACATGCAACTCAGTACCTGCAAGTAAAAACCATTTTAGTTGTTGATCCTGATGTCCTCTTGTGATTTCCTACTCTTCCTTTGCCTTCTTGCTCCAAGCATCCAAGTATGCCACACTCTCCAAGAGTGCTCCAAGAAAACTCTAAGTGTCCAAGAGTATGAGAGAGTGTGAGAATAGACTGATAGCTCCAAAACTGAACTAACAAAAAGCTACATTAATAAAGCTGGAGCAAAAGCTTGCCAACTGATCCTCAGAAGCCTTTTTATCAATGATGCCTTTATTTTCTTCAATTTCCATTATTTTCCTTCATTTTCCTCCTCACATGCAACCTTTTTTGAACTTCCTTTTCTCGTAATTCCATTATTTTCATAATAAATGTGCCAAAAATGTCATTTTGCCTTTCCAATGCCTTTTCCATTGTCTTTGCCAATTTCCTTAGCCATCAAATCCTTTTACATTGCCTTTGCCAATTTCCTTAGCCATAATAAACCAATGAACACCCACACTGGGATGTCTTTCCCAACATTAAGCTTGGAATACGTGTCCCATGACCATGGTCTTATACATTTTTACATGGATTTTTATCCAAGGTTGTTACACTTTTTATATGTGATCTCATAATTAGAGCTAGCCATTTTTGTGACCTATTTCTATTTCTCTCGTGATAAAATCCATTACTCCAAAAAATATTTTAAGTTATGAAGATGTGTTTTAATCTGGAAACATTTCCCAAGGAAGTATATGGGCCATATATTGAAAATATGCAAAATGTATATCATTTCTTTCTCATAAGTGGATTTTCCCAACTGTCACACTAAAATTTCTTTGCTAGTAAAGGCCAGGGGGAGGCCTTCTTGCATGAGAACTGCAATAATGCCTTTAACTAAGGCATCAAATTCAAGACAAAAGTCTTAGTGAAATCAAGACTATCATGACTGGATTGGTGTGCATAGCATCTTTGCAAGCCTAAAAGGAAATATTAATAACCTTAATCTGATGAAAAGGTTTTTTCTTAAGTAAGGATATATGTGAAGCTGCAATTTTTTCCATAGTTTGTAAACTTTCTAAAGTATCATATTAAGCCCAAGAATCCTCGTGAGCCTTTAAGAGTGTTAGATCATCCCCAATCCTCCATAACTTCTATTTTCTTTAAGTCTACTCATACACCATCCTTACTAAAAATACGACATAAGAATTCCACTTCGAAGGCCCCAAAGTCCCATTTGGACATTTTAAGAAAAAAAATTATGATGAGACAATAATTATAAGACCTTATCCAAATGGGTGAGGTGGGGCTGCTATTATTTTTTGTAAATTAAGATGTCCCAAAGGAGAATAAGAAAAAATATCATTAAGAAAAGTTGAAAGATGTGGTTCGTGAGGATTTGAAAAGTGGAGGGGGCATTATAGAGGCAGAAAGGAATGACTAAGAACTCATGTTGAACTTCATGTGTCCTAAAGGTATTGTTTGGAAAATCAACCTCCTTTATACAAATTTGGTGATAACTAGGTCAAAGATCAAGTTTGGTGGAGAATTAGGCACTGATAAGTTCACATAAAGAGATCAATGACAAGAATAGGAATTATTTCTTAATGGTAATTTTGTTAAGGGTACAAAAATCAAGGCACAAGCACCAAGTTCCTTCTTTGTGAGGACCATGACCAAAAGAGAGGAATAAGGGCTAGTACTTGGGTGGATGATGCCAACACTAACAATTCTTGAACAACTTTCCCAGTTTTCTTATTTTGAACAAAGTGGGGTAATAAGGATGAACATTTGGGGGAAGGCTACAAGGAAAGTGAAATTAAATTATCATGAGAACCACAGGAAGGTGGTAGGCCTTTGGGGTCTTTAAAAATTGAGTATGGTGGGAAAATACAAGATGCATATTAGGATGAATTGATTACGAAGGAGTCTCAAAAGTTTTAATAGTACGATATTCTGAAATGATACCAAAATGGGCCTTTTTAAGGAGATTTTTCATGCTATGTGAACTAATAATTTCGAGTGATACAACTATAATGCTCCTTAAAGTGTAATGGTCCCCCTAATACTACAAATTCATGTATAATTCCTTAAAATACATAGTGATGTGGCCAATAGTACATAACCATTTAGCACTGAGTATGATGTCACAACCCCCCAATTCAACATCAAACATGTGATATTTAAGAGAATAATCCTCAATTTTAAGGTAGACATTTTCACAGTGACCGCCACATTTTATGGCACTACCATTACCCATCATAATTTTGAAATTATTGATTGCATGGATATAATAATGGGGTTTTTGGGTGACTCAGTATTGACTAAAAGTATGGGTACTGTCATTGTCTATGAGGATAATGAATTCCATATATTATTTTTCTTAAACTCCAATGCAGTTATATTTTAGGATGAATAATAATACACTGATAGAATTTCCAATCTTGAATATTAACAAATGAGTAGGAATTTCATAGCTTGATGTAGTAAATAGGGTGTCCATGAAATAAATAAGTAAGGATTGGGGCTTGAATGGTTCCAAGGACAAGGTATTTCCCTGTGATATAGCTCTCTAATATATGTTTGAGGTCCAAACATATCAAGGCTCTAACTAAGGATTGTCAACCATACCCTTAGTCATACTACCAAATTATCTAGGTACATGAGAATATTCTTCCTAAGTGTTGTTCTTAGTGCAAATACAGTAGAAAGGTGATTAATCAGCTAAAGTAAAGTTGGTTTTAGGATGCTTATAGGGTTTTTGATATATCTAAGGGTACGTGGAAGTAATATTGTGTGTACAGGTGTTGTCTAATCTGGTACTACTCAAAGGTATACCAATAGGGGTAAGTGAAACTATGTGTAGTTCATGTGTGTATTCTTCCCCAACCACATTTTTACTTGCATAGCAATAGATTAATGTAGTTTTTTATAGACATTGGACCACATCTCTAGCTTTGAAAAAACTAAAATCATTGATACTACATGTTAAGTACCACCATAGTTTGAAAATATAATATGAGTAAACCCTTACCTTGAACAACAAAAAAACAATGCACAATAATCAACACAAGAACTGCAGAAAAAATATTCGAGGTGGTTAGATGAAAATGAGCATAGTAATGATTATATCTTTATAATATGTTACTATGACCCCAATAATGAAATGTGACACCCAATTTTCAACTAATGGTAGTAGTTTGACCAGAATTTGGTCACTCTTCAAAAATTTATTATATTTGTAATCATGTGACCATCCTGTTGACGGTGCTGGACCCGCCAACATGTCATGGGATCTCCCCGGTAAGAATTCCCAACTAGACCTTAGACCGTTTGGTGTAGGAGTCCCAGCAGTGGCTCGTACAATATCGCCTTGACTGGGGTTTCGTACAGATGCAAGTAAGATGTCCCTGTTGGTAGCAAGGGTGTGACATATGCAACAAGTCAAGGAAGGTGCGTGAACGGTTCTAACTTCAGTGCATGGAGCGATCCGGTCTTCTTTTTGGACCTTAGAACCAAGTAGACATGATATGGAATTCACGTCTATAATGAAATGAAAGTGAAGCTCAATCGAGTTGAAAAAGAAAGTGCTCCATGAAGCCGTAAAGAAAAGAGATGAAATAGACCAGTGGGAAGGACGAAAGTTGGACTGGAAATCGGGTGTAAATATGCAATGCAATGGCTTGCTTGAGTGCCTTTACAGCCACGGGAGATGGTGAACATTACGGATGTTTGTTATACACATATTCGATGAAGGGAGCCGGTTCGATGTGGTTGTGGTAGATGGATACCCCATCTGGCTGGCCGTGTTTACCAACATGGCGCTAGTACTATTTAAAGACCCGACTTTGCATGCATCCCTGGATCGCACGACAGGCCATCCTATCCTTTCTCTATTTTTAGTAGCGAAATGAACCTGGCTTTGAATCGGGTACACTCAACCAGCGAGATGCTTGTTCGTTGGCTCTCGCTCAGTAGTAGGATTGGGGGAGCTACGATCGGGTGAAAAATCATGCCAGGGATTTCCCAGTGGAATGAAACCAACAACGGGGGACTTTTCGACCCTACTTACTTATAGATAGCTAGTTCAGAGACCCAGAGCAACGTCCGAATGCATTTTTATAGTCCTTGGGTTTGGGTGGTAATTTCGGGTTGCAGGAAAGAAAGAGTGCGTCGTTTTGTTGAGTCTAAATCACATTGCCTAGGAATCCCACCTTTATCCCATAATAGATGGATGGAACACATCGTACAGGCAGGATGGATACAATGGCTGGGCTACGCAATTGGCTGGATGGATAGGGACGGGCACAACTAGGAGCTATTTTGAGCAAGCCCCAGGGCTTGGTTGGTATGGCCATGAATGGGAAACTACAGCCAGTCCAACCGAGTTTATGGATCTCCGATTGGGCTGGCTTACTTATGAGCGGGAACACTTCGTTCCTCTCCTCGTGCCTCTCCCTATCGGGGCCTATTATCTCATTCTGGATGGATACAGATAAGGGGGAGGATAGCAATATTAAGACACTCGTAGCTTTCAATTGGAAATGATCTAAATCAAATTGATTAATGAGCCCTTTAATTCAAGTACTCTGGGCTCGGGCGCTATCTAGATATGCTAATATGCCATCCTCTTAGTGATGGTATGGTCACAGATGTGCCTCTGGCTATCTCGATATGCTAATATGCCCACCATCTTCTTAGTCCTGTGTCCCGTGACATATGGGATAAGGTATACAAATACGAAGGATTAGACATAGATTGCTGAGATAAGGGAACCAATGGTTTAGGACTGAAGGAAAGACCGACTCCAGGAAAGACCAGCTCTTATATCTGGTCTAACTCTAGCTAGGTGGAAAGACCGACTCTAGGAAAGACGAGCCCTCTCTCTAACAATTTGGGTGGGAAAGAAAGAGCGACTCTCTATGGGTGGGAAACAAAGAAGAGTGACTCTCTCAGCTAATGATATGCACCTAGGCAGTGATACACACCCATATAGCTAGGTATACTTATTATGTGGATAATACTATTTACTGATAAGTAGACTTATTACGTATATAATAATCCCCCTATCTCTTTTTACTTGGACTAACACCTCTTAGCTTCGATAACACTTCGCTAACGCTTCGATAATGCTCCTCGCTCCGCGAAACTCGCTATTGCTCGCTTAGCTCACTCGTTGCGCTCGCTTTCCTTCCAACCAAAAAGTATCATTAGCGACTTCCTTCCTTTAGGAATGGGGTGCTTCCTCGGGTAACCCAGTCCGTAGGGCCACACTAGACATCAAGGCACCTAGGACAAGGAAGCATAAGGGACAGAACACCCTCACCTCTTTGAGTCAGTTGGCGGGTTGTAGGGAGATCTAAATGAGGACTACGAGGTAAATAAAGGAGCATCGCAGGCTTTATGCATTCGTTTGGAGAAACAACTAAATGAATCATGAACTTGAACTAAGAGACATTCATTCTCCTTTCTTCTTGCGTCGGGCCTAAACCCATCCATTCATAGTGATTTACAAACTAATCCGGCCCCTTATTGGAATGGAGAATAGAATTAGGCAAGCACTTCTTAAGAAAGCAAATAGAAATGTTTAAGTAAGTAATAGCTTCTGGCACTACCTGGCCCACCTAGCTTACTTTTTCTTCCATTCGGTCCTCCCATGCAGCAGGTCTACGGTTGATACTCATAGGTATATCAAAATAGATGTTTTCTATCAAAAGACAACGCTTAAAAGCACATAGTTAAGAAGGGAAAACATGAGATAAGATGCATCACAACATGGAAGTAAATTAAGCTAGCAATCTAAAGTGATGGTTAACACAACAACACATTTCAGTAAGATTCATACATACATATACAGAAAATAGCTACACATGCATGCATAAAAAAACAGATACATGTATCATTTAGAGTAAACAAGATAGCTGAAATAAAATACAACATATGCATGAAATGTGTTGGCTTTGTTATATTAAGAATTATCAGTTCCAGTCATGCAATACAACCATGACCAACCACTAGTTCCGACAGCGAAATGTTACAGTCACTGCTGCCAGTCCTCCAAAGAGATATACTAGCTTTGCATAGTGGAGAAGCCAAGGCTCGTTACAATACTGTCCAAGCTCTCTCTAAGATACCCCTATCAGAAGCTTAGCTGACCAAAAGCCTCTATAATGAGTTATGAGGGACTATATATAGCAAAGGGTGGGGTGCCCTTGACATTCCCCTTTGTGACAGTTCATCTACCCTCATGACTCTTCATCTACTCTATGACTGTTACATCCAACTATCAACACTTGAACTTCCACTTGACAAGACATTACATACAATCTGCACATGTACCCATGCAAGACAAAATATACTTGAGCAAGCCATGCAAGACATCACTATGACTCGGACAACTGTGGGAATACCAGCTCTTCGACATCCTCATGATGGTCGACAGTGGCAAACTAATGCCATGATTGGTAGACCGCAATGGTGTCCATGTACTCTAAGGTGAAATATTTCTATAAATGAACTCTTGCCTCCATAGCATCTGGGTACACTACTCGATCTCCTATTTCCAACTCATCTGATAACATATGCATCATTGTCTTGAGTGCGGCTGGACTAGTGACATACTGATGCATGGTGTCTGCATTGATCACCAAGTCTGCGTTGGTGGCTATGTGCATCAACTTGTCAAAGTACGAGTCAAGCTCCAGTTATACTTGTGCCTTTATCTTTTCCTGGGTGAGTATCCCAATAGATGGGACTGCATGTACGTGCAGAGCAACATCCATACTTTTGAATACATGTGCATTGGAAGCCTGTAGACTAGTGATTAGCTTTTGGAGATCTTCATAGTTCCGGATATGACTCTCGATGCATGCCTTCAACTCGACCACTCTGGACTTCATCATCTTGGGAAAGTGTAATGGGGCTCCCTTGTATCTCATTTTCCATGTTTTCATGTAATCAACAACAGCATGCATGTTCAACAAAATACGTGCTCTCCTCGCACATGGATGTTGCCAACCATTGATATGGACAATTGCTTTATGCACAACACCAAACTTGGAATACAATGCCCGCATGACTATGTCAAGGGGCAATACTTCATCCAATATTGCCTTATTCAACTCTGCTCGAGTGGATGTTGTAACCAATTCTCCTCCTTGCTTGGTCGTCTATAACTCCTTAGCCATTCGCTCATTCTCAACTATCAAGAATCAAACACTCGAGCTAGTGTCTACGGAATATGCTCTGGTAGAAGCGACCAATGTTGTTGGATCCTTATCCACATTAGACACGATAATCATTCCTCAAACTATGTAAGAGATGTGTGATCATCCAGAGTGGACACTATGCGAGATTTCAAATCTCTATGCTGGGACTCATCGAATAAGATGTTGTGCATCTCTCCCTCCGGATTGTATCTAAGGATCTCAGTGTCTCCTTGGTCACTTGGGACTTTCTCCACTTCTGGATCCGGTGAAGCTGGTACATTGACCTCTTAGTGGTGAGGCATGAATTAGATTTCTTTCTCTAACTCTTGTTTCTCCATGTTTGTATCCATCTGCTCAAGTGCATGTTCAATCTCTTGAGCGAAGTCCTACTCCTACGACTGCTCACCCTATCTCCTTGGTGCCAGCTGTTCGGATGAGTCGACTACTTGTATGGGAACAATTTCATCTTTATGTACATGTTACGCCCCCTGATGTACATGTTATTGTTGTGCTTCCTTCTCCTGTATGTGCAACTCCTGTTCCTTCTAGAGTTTCTCCTTCAACTCATGCAACTCCTTCTCTGTTTCCTCCATTCTTCATTTTTCTCTCTGCCTTTGCGCGTTCCTCCTATCATGTTTTTTCCTCTTCGCCTCTATTGCCAAAAATGATTTCTACACAAGTGGGTCTACTTTAAACTTGCAACCTTGTTCTTCTTCCGCGTTGTCGACAATATTCCTCTTGCCTTTGTCGCACTTCAGTATGTTTACCTCTGCTGCTATTGTTTCTAGTGCTCTCCTAAATGCTGCTTTGCTAACCATTCCACAGCAATGCTAACCGGTTCATTGGGCATGGCGAAGTTGTAACAATATCTCCATGGGTCCTCCTCCACCCAATGACATGCCCCATGGATCCAATGAGACTATACTCCCATGCAGTGATATTTTACAAAACAATGTGGGTCATATGGATTATAGCTTCGGGCATCGAAAGGATATTTCTTGATCTCCTCTGCTTCGACATTCGCATGCTTGAAATTTTGTATCTCGTATAACCTAATCCGTAACGGAAGAGTGGGCCAAGCTGCCTTCTTCTTCCAGTGTAGTCAGGCTGACAATCTTGCCGAGATGTGGTATGATACCTCTTGCATGATGAGCTTGTCCAACGCAAACTTTGGTAGAACATGTGGAGGCTTCTCCACACTATACATCTGTATGAAGGTGTTGGACAGTGAGGCATACCAATCTACTATGTCGATCAGTGCCTCCATTGTTGCCTTCGACATGCAAGGTGGATCCTACTCAAATATCATCTTGTACACTACGGTGACAAAATGATCTGACAGTTGTGTGATAACTCCTCTAAAGCTACATTCGAACAATATTTTACAATAAGTGTTCACAGAGGTCTCCATCGATGTCCATGCCCACTTCAAGCCCAAGAACTCCTGGCAGCACAGTTTGCATCCAAGATGTAAGTGGACATGTAGATTTTAGCTTGCTGACCTTTGGGCGGTTGTCGAGCTCTTGTTACATGTTCCTTCAATCGGTGAGACAACATGTCAGACCAATTGCATGCTTTGCCTTCATTGGCTAGTTGGTACAACGCGATCACCCAACTCTGTGGGAAGGTTTTCGTGCTCTCTTGGCCATACAAGTGACATGCAAAGATGACCAAGTATTGGTACGCCTTCCGCAGTGTCTTTGTCTTGTAAACCTGGTTGGGTGTCATCCTGAATTTGGTCGACTCCTTTACCCAATTCTTCAAGATATCCCTAGAGTTGGCATTGTTGCTGGGTAAGTTGAAGGATGTCTCCATGGTGATCATTGGCTTCGACATAGGGTACATTCGATCATAATCTTGTGCCCTTAAGGTATAAATATTTGTCCCGCTGACACTTCTCCATGTCATCGTCTCAGGATCAGTGTGCGAGATGATCCAATGTATCATGTTCATGCATGGGAACACAAGATACCTGCATGCAATCCGATACAAGTCAGACTTGTGAATGTTCACATAGACTTGGTGGTCTTTAAGGTCTTCCCCAAATGTTCCTGCAAATGCATCATTGACCTCTTTCCATTTCAGCTTGATATCCTTGTCCACAACCAACTTGGTGTCTTCGTAGATCAACAAACTTGTAGACACTCGCTCAACTGCTGCTCCAGTTGCGCTTCCATAGGTGTCCTTTGAACCTGCTCTCTTGGAGACCATTGATCCTGAATTGTTGAGAGATGGAAGAACACGTGCTAGATATGGAGACATGGCAACATGCATGGCAGGAAATCTGTCAGCTAAAACCAAAGAAAACTTGAGTAACGACATGCAACATGCCTGGGGCTTGACTGGAAGGATTGTGCAATTTTTCCTGGGAGATGGGGAGACTGTCTGTCGAAACTGCGTAAAAGTCATTCCGGACTACTGGGAGGCTAGTTGACTATTTGAATTGCGCAATGCACAATCCAAACTAGCCTGTTGGTTGCTGGGATTACACAATGCGCAATTTCAGCTGGCAGGGGTTGCAAGTTCAATGACGGCATTACGCAATTTTCTGGGCCATCAGTCACTACCCCTCAGAATTGTGCAATGCAATACTAAAGGATATTCACTGGGCAGAAACATGCATTTTCTAGGAGGAAGGTAGATCCTTCCCTCTCAGGATTGTGCAATGTTGTCTTGGTGAGAAAGAGTCCGAGAAAAGGTTTCCCAGAGCCACCAACAGAAAACTGAAAGAAAATAGGGATGTGAATGCATGGCGATACTAAGTGTAAGCAGAAGTGAATGATAATGCATGAAAATAATGAATGCAAGATTCAGAAAATGGAACAACATGCATGTGTGTGAAACAAGTCGCCGAATCGGCGACCGTTCATGCAAAACAGTGTCATGCATGTGACAACAGTGAGATACTAATGAACACTGAAATGGTGCTAGTACAAGCTAATATGCATGCAAACGATAGCAAGAATTCATAAAAATCAAGCAGATGGCACAGACACAAGCCAAAACATTAAAAGCAATAGAAATGCTGCAAAAGACAATTTAAGCGGACTTACCCAGAAATAGCTGAGCTAGATGTGGCGAAGACTCCTGGATGTGTTGTGGGATGTCAAAGCTCCAAGATCGATGTGAAGAAGTGAGCTCTAAAGCATCGAATAAATAAGTTTGAGGCTCATGACATGCATGCCACAAATCTAGTAAAATGTGACACTTGGAGGAAAGATTCTAAAACGATCTTTGCATGTAAACTCTAGCTACTAAAAATAGCTCCCTAAAATCTAGGGATGATTTTTGCATATTTCTTTTTTATATTTCGGGAAAAAGCAACCCATGCATGCAAGTCAAGTTTTCTCGGTCCCGAGTGGAACCGGTCAACCCGATGGCACATGCAACAGCCTTCTTGCCTAAGGGAGAAATTTGTGCATTTCTGGGAGGTAGTTGGGTTGGCTGCCTAGAGGGATTACGCAATTTCTAAGCTGAGAAGCTTAATGCTTCCCAGAATTGTGCAATTTCTAGACTATGCAGTCCTCGTGGGTCAGATTTCACAGTTTTCTCTAGGAAGGTTGACTGGCAAGATTGCGCAATTTCTAAGACGAGTAGGCTGCCAGACAGGATTGTGCAATTTTTGGAGGGAAGACTGGTTCCCCTCTAGAATTGCACAATTTCTTGCGGGATTTTCTCAGCCAGAAGCTGGACCAAGTCCGTGGAATCAGCCTGTGAGGGGAATGCAACAAGCTATCATGCACAAGTTGTCAAGCTGCTAGAAAACCATTAAAGCTCATGTACTTGACAGTGCAAGACATGTTGCTGAGGATGGTTGGTAGGGAGGCTCCAAAACGAGGCTAAGGAAAAATATTGGATGGTGGTTATAGCCGCTACAACACTTGGCAACACATTGGTAGAACTCCATCTCTCCAAATGGACCTTGTTCATGAAAAGAAAGTCTAACACCTCTAGAAGTATTGTTTAGTTCTCAATTCGTCTTGGTTTATACACTTGCTTGATTGTAATATGTAGCATCTACCACTCTCTTGGTCGGTCAACACACATTCCAAGCCAAGCCAACACAATTGTTTCGATTGGGGTTAAGGGGTATATTTGGTGCACAAGCAGTATAGTCATCGGAGTTTTAGTTTTATCTCTGGTGTTGCTCTACTGCAAACGAGCCTGGACAGTACCCCGGTGAAGTCACATAGGAACACAAGAATCACTCCGCTACCAGCGAGCCTGGTCAATATCCCAATGGAGTTACTTGCATCACCTCTCTATGTGGGAAGCCTTTCTCTTCTTTCACCTTATTCATTTTTCATTTTTCAAACTTTTTCACTTTTCATTTTTTTTTTCATTTTTCATTTTCATAATTGTGCATAGCACTTATTCATTTCAGAGGTGGAAGAGGGATCCTGACTTATTGAGAGCGGAAGAGGTTTTTGCTTCAGATAAGTAGTTTATATATACCTCTGATGTGCTTGTTAATGTTTTCCCCCTCACTGTACTCTACTTGATTGAGCTGCCAAGGGTTAACCCAAAAACAACCGACTAGAGTAGGTGACACTAGTTAGCGCACAAGAATTGTGTTTTCACCAAGGTTCACTTCGAACAATACGTATTTTCCATCGACATATCATGGACTAAAAATAACAAGTTCTTCATACAGAGGTAGCACGACAGATAACCAAGTAGTGATAGCTGCACAAGGCCTGTTGTACTTTACCCAGCTTGTTTCAAGAGTCACACATGGTTTCATGTGAAACTAACCTATGAGCACAAAAACAAGAAAATAAACATAAAACAAAGCAGAAGCGTAAGTAAATGTGAAAGCAAATTGGAACGAAAACAAGCGAGCAAACAAACAAATATGCAAGTTAAGTAAGCAAACAAGCATGCAAGAAAACAACCAGAAGCAAACACTACTCCTACTCCTAAGATTAGAGTGCATGGGTCTGATCACGTGAAGTGATACTTCCAATGCAGCCACTGGCGCATTGGTTGACCCATGTTGGTGAAGGCATGGTTCGAGAACAGCACAATTGTGCCAACCAACAAACATGAAAGATATAACATTGAATATAAACACACTCCAAGTTTCAATGTGTCCACAGAACATAAGTAAGTGAAAGTGCATGACATATAGTCCGTGGAATCATCATGGTGTTGTGCGACACTATGTGCAGCTATGAAACATACGCATACTCTTGACTGTGACATGCAAGCAAAGGAAAGAAACAAAGACAACTTGCGTCGTGCATGTGTGCTTGCAATGTAAGATTCCTCCAATGCATGAGTGATGGGATCATGTAGTTCAAGTGGAGGAAGCATGATTTGTGTGTGAGATTGATATTCAATGCATACAAATGAGTGATGAGAAGCCTTGGATGTTTCAACAATTTCTTGATCGTAAGTGAAACCAACCTCAAGACAGTGAGGGCCTGACATAACCATCAACTCGGGATGAAGTCCCTCAATAGTCTGTGGAGTTTTGCCTTCATTGACAGATAGATGAGAAGCAGACAAATTCACCCTATGTGTTTTCGGAAAAAGCAGATGAAAATTCGAGTGGATTTTCAATGAATAATTGGTCCTCTACGTTTTCGGATGATGGACTGACATCCAGCATGTTCTGCAAATGATCAACAATGGGTGCATCCATAGATGGATATACACATGTGAAGTCATATATGGAAGGTTGACCAAAGATGTCAGGAAAGAACGGAGGAGGCTCAGACAGAAGGGAGTCATCCTTCGCCGAGTGTTGATGCTCAAGCTCCTAGTCATACTCTTCATGAATGATAGCGCATGTTGGTTGGGCAACACCAACTCTATCGATGGCTTGATCGTAATTCACAACAAGTGTAGAGTCTAGAATGGAAGAACACAAGATAGTATCATCCAGAGGATCATCTGGGTACAAAGACGGAGGTTGAGGTACAAAATGCATGGGACAACTCAATGAACTCACAACCAAATCTGAGCAAAAATTAAGTGAAGTGATGTTGGGAGGATGTGACAGTTGAACAGATGTGGGTGCATGTTCTCCCGCATCACTCTGCAGTGGTGGAACTATTTGATGAGGGGATGGCGAACAATCACTGGTGACAATGACCGTATGCATCTGTGATCTCTCAGATCCATCACTGAAGTATGTTGAGCGATGCTTGGGCTCACACTGCTTCATGGGATGGACTAATTTGCTAAGATAGTACTCAAACCTATCCCAAAGACAAGGAAATTTCATCTGGATTTTTGGAGCTTCAAACTGCAAAACACGGAAGCGTTGCAAAAAATCCATAGGCGATTCATGTGGGGTCTTTTGTTGTTGTAACAGTTTTTGGTCAAGAGGTTCTGGATCAAAATGATGGAAAGTATATTCAATGAGATCATAGAATTTCTCAAGTGAGTCCACGCTGTCAGCCTATAGGATGCAATACCACCGTTGTGGGGATTCACGAAGTGTGTATGCAAGTAGCAAGCTGGCCTCTTCGTCAGAACATCCATCTTCCTCGTCAAGCATGGCAAAGAAGTGTTGTAAGAACACAGGCCATGCCACTTCGCCTTCACCATCATACATGAATTTAGAAAAGAGATCAAAAAACTCCCTCTCGACGTTGAGAGGTTCGACATGTGAAAAACATCATGGCGGGGTGAGTGTAACAGAATCCATGATAGATGTGCAAAGGTTCAAAATAGGGCGAGAGACATAGCTTGTCATATGGCCCTCCTTCTAGCTCCAGAAATGTTGATGGTGTTGGACCCGCCAACATGTCAGGGGATCTCCCCGGTAAGAAGTCCCAACTAGACCTCAGATCGTTTGGTATAGGAGTCCCTGCAGTGGGTCATATGGTATCGCCTTGACCGCGGTTTCGCAAAGATGCAAGTAAGATGTCCTTGTTGGTAGCAGGTTGTGACATATGCAACAAGTCAAGGAAGGTGCATGAACGGTTCTAACACATGGAAGGTGAGGTGAGTGCGCCCCTTGGAAACCTATGAAAGCACGTAGTTAATAAGGGAACACAATAGCAAAGATGCATCACAACATGGAAGGCAAGTAAGCTAGCAATCCAAAATGATGATTAAACCAACAACACATTTCAGTAAGATTCATACATACATATACAGAAAATAGCTACATATGCATGCGTAAGAAAACAAATACATATATCATTTAGAGTAAACAAGATAGCTAAAATACAATATGGCATATGCATGAAACAAGCTGGCTCTATTAATTAAGAAGTGTAAGTTCTAGTCATACAATACAACCATGACCAACCACTAGTTCCAACAACGGAACGTTATAGTCACTGTCACCTGCTCCTCCAAAGAGATATACTATCTCTGCATAGTGGAGAAGCCAATGCTCGTTACAATATTGTCCAAGCTCTCTCTAAGATACCCCTATCGGAAGCTTGGATGACCAAAAGCCTCTACAATGAGTTATGAGGGACTATATATAGAAAAGGGTGGGGTGGCCCTTGACATTCCCCTTTGTGACAGTTCATATACCCTCATGAATCTTCATCTACTCTATGATTGTTACATCCAACTATCGACACTTGAACTTCCACTTGACAAGACATTACATACAATCTTCACATGTACCCATGCGAGACAAAATAGGCTTGAGCAAGCCATGCAAGACATCACTATATCTCGGACAACTGTGGGAAGACCAGCTCTTCGACATCCTCATGATTGTCGACGGTGGCGAACTGATGCTAGGCTTGGTAGTCCAGTGTCCGTGTACTCTAAGGTGACATCTTTCTGGCAATGAACTCTTACCTCCATAGCATCCAGGTACACTGCTTGAGCCCCTCTGTCCAACTCATCTGATAACAAGCGCATCATTGTCTTGAGTGTTACCGGACCAATGACATATTGATGCATGGTGTCTGCACCGATCACCAAGTCTGGTTTGGTGGCTATGTGCATCAACTCGTCAAAGTATGAGTCAAGCTCCAGTCGAACCTGTGCCTTTGTCTTTGCCCAGGTGAATGTCCTCATAGATGGGATCGCGTTTGCGCGCACAATAACATCCATACTTCTGAATACCCGTGCATGGGAAGTCTGTAGACTAGTGATGAGCTGCGAGAGATATTTATAGTTACGGATCTGAATCCAGATGCGTGCCTTCAAGTTGACCGCTCTGGGCTTCATCATCTTGGGCAAGTGTAATGGGGCTCCCTTGTATCTCATTGTCCATTTTGCATGTAATCAACAGTAGTATGCACGTTCGACTAGATATGTGCTCTCCTCGCACATCACTATTGCGAACCATTGAGATGGACAACTTCTTTATGCATGGTACCAAACTTGGAATACAACACCCGCATGATTGTGTCAAGGGACAATACTTCATCAAGTATTTCCTTGTTCAACTCTACTCGGGCGGATGTTGTAACTAGATCTCCTCCTTGTTGGGTTGTCTGTAACTCCTTAGCCATACGCTCGTTCTCAGCTCTTAAGAAGCGAACACTTGAGCTAATGGCTTCAACATATGCTCTAGTAGCATCAGCCAATGATGCTGGATTCTTGCGCACGTCATGCACGATCACTTGTTCCTCAAACTGCACAAGAGATGTGTGATCATCTAGATTTGACACTCTACGAGACTATAAAACTCTATGTTGGGACTCATCGAATGAGATGTTGTGCATCTCTCCCTTTGTAGTCTCCAAGGATCTCAGTATCTCCCTTGCCACTTGGGACTTGCTCCGCTTCTAGATTTGGTGAAGCTAGTGGGTCGACCTCTTGGTGGTGAGGCATGAGGTCAATGTCTTACTCTAACTTCTACTGCTCCATGTCCGTATCCATCTACTCAAGTGCTTGTTCAATATCTTTATCAAAGTCCTACTCCTGCGACTACTCACCCTGTCTGCTTGGTGCCAGTTTTTCGGATGAGTCCACTACCTGTACGAGTGCATTTTCATCTGTATATACATGTTTTCCCCCCTTCTGTGCATGTTCTTGTTGTGCTTCCTTCTCTTGTCTGTGCAACTCCTGTTCCTTCCGAAGTTGCTCCTTCAACTCATGCAACTCCTTCTCTTTTTCCTCCAGTTTTTCATTTTTCTCTCTGCCTTTGCGCGTTCCTCCTATCACAATGTTGCATCTTCACCTCTATTGCCAAAGCTGCTTTCTGCACAAGTGGGTCTGCTCAAAACTTGCATCTTTGTTCTGCCTCCATGATGTCGACAATCTTCTTCTTACCTTTGTCGCACAGCAGTATGTTTACCTCTGTTGTTGGTGCTCTCCTGGATGTGGCTTCACGTTGCTATGCTAACCATTCCACAGCGATGTCGACCGGTTAATTGGGCCTGGAGAAGTTCTAACAATATCTCCATGGGTCCTCCTCTGCCTAATGACACACCCTGTTGATCCACTGAAACTGTACTCTCGTGCAGTGATCTTTTACAAAACAATGTGGGTCATACAGATTGTAGCTTTGGGCATCAAAAGGATATTTCTTGATCTCCTCTCCTTCGACATCCACGTGCTTGAAATTTCAAGCCAAGGTGCCTTCTTATTCCAATGAAGCCTAGATGACAATCCTGCCAAGATGTGGTATGATAACTCTTGCATGACGAGCTTGTCCAAGGCAAACTTCGATAGAACATGCGAAGGATTCTGCGTGTTGTACATTGGTATGAAGGTGTAGTCGATCAGTGCCTCCATTGTTTCCTTCAACATCCAAGGTGGATCCTGCTCAAATATCATCTCATATACCGGGGTTAAAAAATGATTTGATAGTTGTGTGATAACTCCTCTGAAGCTGGATTTAGACAACATTTTACAATAAGTGTTCACAGAGGTCTCCACCGATGTCCATGCCAAATTCAAGCCTAGGAACTCCTTACGGGCACAGATTGCATCCAAGATGTAAGAGGACATGTAGATTTAAACTTGTTTACCTTTGCGCGGCTGTCGAGCTCTTGTTACCTGTTCCTTCAGCCAATGAGACAACATGTTGGACGAGTTGCATGCTTTTCCTTCACTGGCTAGTTGGTCCAATGCGATCACCAAACTCTGCCAGAAGGTTTTTGTGCTCTCTTGGCCATACAAGAGACATACAAATATGACCAAGTATTTATATGCCTTCCGCTCTATCTTTGTCTTGTAAACCTGGTTGGGTGTCATCCTGAATTTAGCCAACTCCTTTATCCAGTTCTTCGGGTAAGTTGAAGGGTGTCTCCATGGTGATCACTGGCTTTGACAAATGGTACATCTGATCATAATCCTGTGCCCTGAAGATAGAAATCTTTGTCCCGTTGACACTACTCAATGTCATTGTTTCAGGATCAATGTGCGAGACTTTCTAATGTATCATGTTTGCGCATTAGAACACGGGATACCCGCATGCAATCCGGTAAAAGCCAAAGTTTTGAATGTTCACATAGACTTGGTGGTCTTCGAGGTCTTCTTCAAATGTGCATGCAAATGCATCATTGACCTCTTGCCATTTCAGCTTGATGTCCTTGTCTACAACCAGCATGGTATCTTTGTAGATCAGAAAACTTGTAGACACTCGCTCAAATATTGCTCCAGTTGCACTTCCGTTGGTGTCCTTTGAACCTGGGATCTTGGGGGGCATTGATCGTGAAATGTTGAGAGATGGATGAACACCTGCTAGATCTGGAGACATGGATACATGCATGGCAAGAAATATTTCAGCTAAAACCAAAGCAAACTTGAGGAACAACATGCAACATACCTAGCAATTGGCTAGCAATGATTGCGCAATTTTTCCTGGGAGGTCGAGAGACTAGTTGTTGGAACTGCACAAAAGGAAGTCTGAAGTGCTGGGAGGTTGGTTGACTACTAGAATTGCGCAATGCGGACTCCAGACTAGCCTGCTAGCTGTTGGGATTGTGCAATGCGCAATTTCAGCTACCAGGGGTTGCAGGTCCAGTGACTGCATTGCACAATTTTCTATGTTTCTAGAAAAAGCAGATGAAAAGTCAAGTGGATTTTCAATGAATAATTGGTTCTCTCCATTGTCGGATGATGGACTAACTTCCGGTGTGTTCTACGAATGATCAACAATGGGTGCATCCATAGAAGGAGATACACATGCGAAGTCATGGATGGAAGGTTGACCAAAGATGTCAAGAAAGAACGGAGGAGGCTCAGACAAAAGGGAGTCATCCTTCGTCGAGTGTTGATGCTCAAGCTCCCAGTCATACTCTTCATGAATGACAGTGCATGTTGGTTATGCAACACCAACTCTGTCAATGTCTTGATCCTCATTCACAACAAGTGTAGAGTCCAAAATGGAAGAACACAAGACAGTATCATCTGGAGAATCATCTAAGTACGAAGACGGAGGTGGAGGTACAAAATGCATGTGACAACTCAATGAACTCACAACCAAATCTATGCGAAAATTAAGCGAAGTGATGTTGGGAGGATGTGACAGCTGAAAAAATATGGGTGCTTGTTCTCCGGCATCACTCTACAGTGGCAGAGCTGTTTGATGAGGGGATGGCAGACAGTCATTGGTGACAGTGATCATATTCATCTGTGATTTCTTAGATCCATCACTGAAATATGTTAAGCGAGGCTTGGGCTCAAAATTCCTCATGGGATGGATTTATTTGTTAAGTAGTATTCGAACCTATCCCAGAGATAAGGAAATTTCATCTGGATTTTCGAAGCTTCAAACTACAAAACGCGGAAGCACTGTGAAAAATCCATAGGTGATTCATGCGGGGTGTTCTGTTGTTGTAACATTTTTTGGTCAATAGGTTCTGGATCAAAATGATAGAAAGTAGATTCAATGAGATCACATAATTTCTCAAGTGAGTGCACGCTGTGAGATGGTAGGATGCAGCACCACCATTGTGGGGATTCGCAAAGTGTGTATGCAAGCAGCAAGTTGTCCTCTTCGTCAGAACATCCATCTTCCTCGTCAAGCATGGCAAGGAAGTCTTGTAAGAACATAGTCCATGCCACTTTGCCTTCACCATCATACATGAATTCAGACAAGAGATCAAAAAACTCCCTCGTGATGCTGAGAGGTTTGGCATGCATAAAACATCGTGGAGGGGTGAGTGTAACAGAATCCATGATAGATGTGCAAAGGTTCAAAACAGGGTGCGAGGACAAAGCTTGTCATCTAGCCCTCCTTCTAGCACCAGAAATGTTGACGGTGTTGGACCTGCCAACATGTCATGGGATCTCCCAGGTAGGAAGTCCCAATTAGGCCTCAGACCATTTGGTGTAGGAATCCCAGCAATGGGTCGTACGGTATCGCCTTGACCGTTGTTTCGCACAAATGCAAGTAAGATGTCCCTGTTGGTAGCAAGGGTGTGACATATGCAGCAAGTCAAGGAAGGTGCATGAACGGTTCTAACACACAGAGGGTGAGGTGAGTGCACCCCTTGGAAACCTGTGAAAGCATGTAGTTAAGAAGGGAACACATGAGAAAAGATGCATCACAACATGGAAGGCAAGTAAGCTAGCAATCCAAAGTGATGGTTAAACCAACAACACATTTCAGTAAGATTCATACATACATATATAGAAAATAGCTACACATGCATGCGTAAGAAAACAGATACATATATCATTTAGAGTAAACAAGATAGCTGAAATACAATATGACATATGCATGAAACGTGTTGGCTCTATTATATTAAGAAGTGTAAGTTCCAGTCAAACAATACAACCATGACCAACCACTAGTTCCAACAGTGGAACATTACATCACTGCTGCCTGCTCCTCCAAAGAGATATACTATCTCTGCATAGTGGAGAAGCCAAGGCTCGTTACAATATTGTCCAAGCTCTCTCTAAGATACTCCTATCGGAAGCTTGGCTGACCAAAATCCTCTACAATGAGTTATGAGGGACTATATATAGCAAAGGGTGGGGTGGCCCTTGACATTCCCCTTTGTGATAGTTCATATACCCTCATGACTCTTCATCTACTCTATGACTGTTACATCCAATTATCAACACTTGAACATACACTTGACAAGACATTACATACAATCTGCACATGTACCCATGCCAGACAAAAGGCTTGAGCAAGCCATGCAAGACATCACTATGACTCAAACAACTATGGGAAGACCAACTCTTTGACATCCTCATGATGGTCGATGGTGGTGAACTGATGCCATTCTTGGTAGTCTACGATGGTGTCTATGTACTCTAAGGTGACATCTTTCTGGAAACGAACTCTTACCTCCATAGCATCCAGGTACACTGCTCGAGCTCCTTTGTCCAACTCGTATGATAACAAGCGCATCATTGCCTTGAGTGCGGCCGGACCAACGACATATTGATGCATGGTATCTGCATTGATCACCGAGTCTAGGTTAGTGGCTATGTGCATCAACTATTCAAAGTACGAGTCAAGCTCCAGTCAGACTTGTGCCTTTGTCTTTGCCCGGGTGAGTGTCCTGATAGATGGGATCGTGTTTGCACGCACAATAACATCCATACTTCTGAATACCCGTGCATGGGAAGTCTGTAGACTAGTGATGAGTTGCGGGATATCATCATAGTTACGGATCTAACTCTGGATGTGTGCCTTCAGCTCGACCGCTCCGGGTTTCATCATCTTGGGCAAGTGTAACAGGGCTCCCTTATATCTCATTGTCCATGTTTGCATGTAATCAACATCAGCATGCACGTTTGACTAGATATGTGCTCTCCTCGCACATCACTACTTCCAACCATTGA
The DNA here is from genome assembly GCA_031772625.1 of Pinus tabuliformis. Lineage (NCBI taxonomy): Eukaryota > Viridiplantae > Streptophyta > Pinopsida > Pinales > Pinaceae > Pinus > Pinus tabuliformis. The sequence goes on along the minus strand of CM062809.1, from coordinate 158,498,921 downwards.
GATGGACAACTTCTTTATGCACGGGACCAAACTTGGAATACAACTCCCGCATGACTGTGTCAAGGGACAATACTTCATCTAGTATTTCCTTATTCAACTCTGTTTGGGCAGATGTTGTAACCATTTCTCCTCCTTGGTGGGCTGTCTGTAACTCCTTAGCCATTCGCTCGTTCTCAGCTCTCAAGAAGCGAACACTTGAGCTAGTGGCTTCAGCATATGCTTTGGTAGAATCAGCCAATGTTGCTGGATGCTTGCGCACGTCAAGCACAATCACTCGTTCCTCAAACTGCACAAGAGATGTGTGATCATCCAAAGTGGACACTCTACAAGATTGCACAAATATATGATGGGACTCATCGAATGAGATGTTGTGCATCTCTCCCTTCGGATTGTCTCCAAGGATCTACGTGTCTCCTTGGTCACTTGGGACTTGCTCCGCTTCTAGATCCGGTGAAGTTGGTGGGTTGACCTCTTGGTGGTGAGGCATGAGGTCGATGTCTTGCTCTAACTCCTGCTGCTCCATGTCTGTATCCATCTACTCAAGTGCTTGTTCAATCTCTTGAGCAAAGTCCTGCTCCTGCGACTGCTCACTCTGTCTGCTTGCTGCCACCTGTTCGGATGCGTTGACTACCTGTACGAGTGCAGTTTCATCTGTCTGTACATGTTGCGCCCCCTTCTGTGCATGTCCTTGTTGCGCTTCCTTCTCCTGTCTGCGCAGCTCTTGTTCCTTCTAGAGTTGCTCCTTCAACTCATGCAACTCCTTCTCTATTTCCTCCATTCTTCATTTTTCTCTCTGCCTTTGCGCATTCCTTCTATCGTGATGTTGCCTCTTCGCCTCTATTGCCAAAGCTGGTTTCTGCACAAGTGGGTCGGCTCAAAACTTGCAGAGTTGTTATGCACCCCACGCCGTCAACAATCTTCTTCTTGCATTTTTCGCACGCCGGTATGTTTACCTCTATTGCTATTGCTCTCTTGGATGCTATTTCATGCTGCTATGCTAACCATTCCACAATGATGTGGACCAGTTCATTGGGCCTAGAGAAGTTGTGACAATATCTCCATGAGTCTTCCTGCACCTAATGACACGCATCGTGGATCCACTGAAACTGTACTATCGTACAGTGATATTTTAAAAACAATGCGGATCATACGAATTGTAGCTTCGGGAATCAAAAGGATATTTCTTGATATCCTCTGCTTTGACATCCACATGCATGAAATTTTGTATCCTGTATAACTCGATTCGCAACGGAAGAGCGAGCCAAGGTGCCTTCTTCTTCTGGTGCATCGTAGCTGACAATCCTGCCGAGATGTGGTATGATACCTCTTGCAAGACAAGCTTATCCAAGGAAAACTTCGATAGAACATGCGAAGGATTCTCTATGTTGTACATCCATATGAAGGTGCAGTCGATCAGTGCCTCCATTGTTTCCTTCAACATGCAAGGTGGATCCTGCTCAAATATCATCTTGTACACTGGGGTGAAAAAATGATCTGACAGTTGTGTGATAACTACTCTGAAGCTGCATTCGAACAAAATTTTACAATAAGTGTTCACAGAGGTCTCCGCCGATGTCCATGCCAACTTCAAGCCCGGGAACTCCTGACGGGCACAGATTGCATCCAATATATAAGAGGACATGTAGATTTCAACTTGTTGACCTTTGGGAAGTTGTCGAGCTCTTGTTACCTGTTCCTTCAACCGATGAGACAACATGTTGGATGAGCTGCATGCTTTTCCTCCATTGGCCAGTTGGTCCAATGCGATCACCCAACTCTGTGAGAAGGTTTCCGTGCTCTCTTGGCCATACAAGCGACATGAAAATATGACCAAGTATTGATATGCCTTCCGCTCTATATTTTTCTTGTAAACCTGGTTGGGTGTCATCCTGAATTTGGCCAGCTCCTTTACCCAGTTCTTCAATATATCCCTAGAGTTGGAATTGCCGCTGGGTAAGCTGAAGGGTGTCTCCATGGTGATCACTGGCTTCGATATATGGTACATCTGATCATAATCCTGTGCCCTGAAGATAGAAATCTTTGTCCCGCTGATACTGCTCAATGTCATTGTCTCAGGATCAGTGTGTGAGACTTTCCAATGTATCATGTCTGCGCATTGGAACATGGGATACCCGCATGCAATCCGGTAAAAGCCAAACTTTTGAATGTTCACATAGACTTGGCGGGGTTCGAGGTCTTCTTCAAATGTGTGTGCAAATGCATCATTGACCTATTGCCATTTCAGCTTGATGTCCTTGTCTACAACCATCTTGGTATCTTCGTAGATCGGAATACTTGTAAACACTCGCTCAACTAATGCTTCAGTTGCGCTTCCGTCGGTGTCCTTTGAACCTGGTCTCTTGGGGGCCATTGATCCTGAACTGTTGAGAGGTCGACGAACACCTACTATATCTAGAGACATGGAGACATGCATGGCAAGAAATATTTCAGTTAAAACCAAAGTAAACTTGAGGAACAACATGCAACATACCTGGGGATTGAATAACAAGGATTGCGCAATGTTTCCTCGGAGAGTGGGAGTCTAGCTGCCAGAACTACGCAAAAGGAAGTCTGGACTACTGGGAGGTTGGTTGACTACTGGAATTGTGCAATGCACAATCCAGACTGGCATGCTAGCTGTTGGGATTGCGCAATGCACAATTTCAGCTACTAGGGGTTGCAGGCCCAGTGACTGCATTGCGCAATTTTCTGAGCCAACAATCACTTCCCCTCATAATTGTGCAATGCAAGACTAGAGGACAGTCACTAGGTAGAAATGCGCATTTATGGGAGGAAGGCGGATCCTTCCCTCTCAGGATTGCGCAATGTTGTCTTGGTGAGGCAGAGTCCGGGCCATGGTTTCCCAGACCCACCGACGAGCAACTAAAAGCAATTGGGGATGTGAATGCATGGCGATACTGAGTGTAAGTAGGAGTGAATGATCACACATGCAAATAGTGAATGCAAGATTCAGAAAATGGAACAACATGCATGTGTGTGAAACGAGTCGCCTAATCAACGATCGTTCGTGCAAAACAGTGTCATGCATGCGACAGTAGTGAGATGCTAACGAAAACTGAAATGGTGCTAGTACAAGCTAATATGAATGCAACCGACAACAAAAATTCATAGAAATCAAGCAGACGACACTAGTCACGCAAGCCAAAACACTAAAAGCGACAGAAATGTTGCAAAAGACAAGTTAAGCGGACTTACCTGGAAATAGTTGAGTTGGATGTGTCGAAGACTCCTGGATGTGTCGAAGACTCCTAGATGTGTTGTGGGGTGTCAGAGCTCCAAGATCGATGTGAATAAGTGAGCTCTGAAGCGTCGAATAAATAAGTTTGAGTCTCATGATGCACATGCCACAAATCTAGGAAAAAGCAACACTTGGAGAAAAGATTCTAAAACGATCTTTGCATGTAACCTCAAGCTGCTAAAAATAGCTCCCTAAAATTTAGGGATGCTTTTTGCATGTTGCCTTTTTCTATTTCAGGAAAAAGTAGCCCATGCATGGAAGTCAAGTTTTCTCAGTCCCAAGTGGAATCAGTCAACCTGATGGCACATGCAATAGCCTGCTTTCCTGAGCGATAAATTTGCGCATTTCAGGGAGGGAGTTGGGTTGGCTACTTAGAGGGATTACATAATTTTTGGGTTGAGAAGCTAACTATTTCCCAGAATTGTACAATTTATGGGCTGAGCAGTCTTGTTGGGTCAGATTGGGCAGTTTTCTCTAGGAAAGTTGACTGGCAGGATTCCACAGTTTCTGAGCCTAGAAGACTACCAGACAGGATTACGCAATTTCTAGAGGGAAGAATAGTTCCCCTCCAGAATTGCACAATTTCTAGAGGGATCTTCTCAGCCAACAACTAGACCAAGTCGGTGGAAGTAGCCTGTGAGGGGAATGCAATAAGCTATCATACACAGGCTGTCAAGCTCCTAGAAAACCATTGAAGCTCACGTACTTGACAATGCAAGACATGCTACTGAGGATGGTTGGTAGGGAGGCTCCAAAACGAAGCTAAGGCAAAATTTTGGAGGGTGGTTATAACCGCTACAACACATCCCCAAAATATCCTCAAAACTAGTGATTTTAAATTAGTGATATTTATTATGTCTACACTCTGTTTAAGACAATTATTTATAAACTGGGTTTTTTTTCAATAGGATTTCAAATATGTGGTTGGTTTCTATAATTTCACCTTAGAAAGTTGCTAAAATCAACCTAATATCTACTAGTGTCTTTTTCGTCATTGGAAAAATATGGGAATGTAGGGGATGGGGGGAGGACGTGGAATTGCCCCTTTTTTGGCCAAGGACATTTTTATGATGCCACTTGTATTTCACCCAATAAACCTGTTCAAAGCATAAAACAAATGACATCCAAAAAGTAAGCAAAAAAATATCAGATAACTAGCACAATGATATATGGAGCCCGGATGAAAAAATATATATATTAAAATTAGCACAATGTTTACTTGCCTCTTAGAGGGGGCAACCTCTAATAGAGCATAGCTCTATTGCAATATTTCTCCAATACATCCTTAACAATGCTTCTATACATACATACATACATACATACATACATACATACATACATACATACATACATACATACATATATATATATATATATATATATATATATATATATATATATATGTGTGTGTGTGTGAAATTTATATCATCTTAAAACATTCTATATGAGGAAGTTTTGAGTAGACATAGCCTTCTAGTAAACCCCTTACAAGAGTTGTGTTCACACTAATACTAGACTTATTTATTAATAATGTTATTTCTTAGATAACAATATAATAATCCATCTCTTTGAGTTATGGTAGCTAGGACCTTGACACCAAGCATCCTTAAGTTAATTTTCAACCACCAAATTGTATTTCACATGGTCCTATGCTTTTAGTTCTAAGTTCTTATACATACATACATACATACATATACATACATACATATATATATATATATATATATATATGAAATTTATATCATCTTAAAACATTCTATATGAGGAAGTTTTGAGTAGACATAGCCTTCTAGTAAACCCCTTACAAGAGTTGTGTTCGCACTAATACTAGACTTATTTATTAATAATGTTATTTCTTAGATAACAATATAATAATCCATCTCTTTGAGTTATGGTAGCTAGGACCTTGACGCCAAGCATCCTTAAGTTAATTTTCAACCACCAAATTGTATTTCACATGGTCCTATGCTTTTAGTTCTAAGTTCCTTACTTTAGGTGCCTATAGCTCATCCTCCTAGGTTAGTATCTCTCTTAATCAAACAATTAGTTCCCCTTTTCTATGCATCCAATGGGTTTGTCCTCTTGCCATATAGGATAAAAGCATCCAAGGTATGTTTGTTATGCTAGCACTCTATCCAAGGAAAATATTATACTCATATCGATCCATTCATATTTCCATCAAGCATAACCAAGGTATTATAAGATCTAACACTATTTTAGCTAGGTAAAAACACTTTTCAAGTAAACCCAAGAGCTAAAAATCCCTCTTGGTGAGAAAAGTGTTTTCTATAACATTAAGCAACTAGCTATGGATATGCAACCAATAAATCTTGTGCCTCCACAAAAATGGAAGAATACTCCTCCATAATGACATCAAAATCATATATTATCTATTAGCATCTATAAGAATTATACCCACAAGTACAGGTGCATATGCCATCCCATCCAGCCAATCACTACTCACAAAGGTGTGTTTTTCTCCAAGTAAGAACTAATAAATATACAACTTCGCCTTTGAATGGCCAGCATGCAAGGATAAAAAAATCAAAGAAACTTGGTTTACACCATCAAACCAAGTTATTGCATCTCCCCCTAGAAATCCCCTCTACTATGACCTATCAAAACTTTAGCATCCCTAAAGTCAATGTTAGGTAACAAAATATTTTAACACCACACAAATACTTGTTCATGACATCCCGTAAAAATAATCCCATCTCCTAATAAATGAAGATAAGTGGACTAGATCTATCGAAAATACAAGATAAAAACATATATACATGTCAATTCATCAATCTTGAAATGAAAAGCTCATGGTAAAAGTAACAACAACCCATAAAGGGTTATAACCAAAACTATGAACATGATAATTACTCACCTCAAATCCTTTTCCAGCTAAAGCAACATCCTCAATAAGGTCACCTCCTCCTTTCTAAGAGGATCATGAAGCAAGAGTATCATCAAGGCGAACTCCCTCTTACTAAGAGAATCCAACAACCTTGCCATTAGATCTCATCACTACTCACATTGGTTGCAATATTGAAATCAATCATTAAATCCACCACCATAGGTTTTGTATCTATCTCCAAGATTTCCTTCCTCATCCTTTCTCAATGTATAAATTCCTTGTAGATTAAAATTGCTAATTGTAATTTACTAAAACAATAGACTTGAATCTACTCTACTCGTCAACGAAAACAATTAAATGATAGTGAAATCATGAAGCATACAAGAGAAAAAATTCAATCAACAAATTTCACAATGATTTCCTGGGGAAATCCACAGCTAAAAACCCTACTATCTATATATTGCATTAGTCGGAAAATATGAGAAGATTACAATGTTTTGCTCAAGCCTGAGAAACCTCTACACTATCTCTATCTATCTCACAACTTCCTAGACAAGCCTAGGCCAATACTTAACCAATTTCTCACTTGCCCAAGTCCCTATTTCCTTGTGTCGTTTCCTTGGGAATCATCCCCCTATTAATTAGGGATATTTCTCAATATGAATTGTGAAATCCTCATAGGCCTTCCTCTAACTACATGCACCACCCGTACAATTTGGATGATTATACAACTGATAGTACATTTCCCTTGAACTCCAATCTCAATTGGGTAACTCTTGGATCTGGAATGCATGAGTTATTTATGGGTGAATCATCAATTAACTAGTTGAACACATGAAGCAGCACCCCACTGTTTGACCTCCTACTAGTTCCTCTGTCAATTGGAATTAGTTTAACTGATTTTAACTCAGTTAAACTAAATTACGACTCAAAATAAACTGAACCAGGGCTCATATAATGTAGGGGACACTCAACATAACTCTAGTTAGACCCTCAACTTGAATTAACTAAGCCAACTAAGTCAAATTAACTTAGTTAATTTGTACAAGTTGTCATGTGATGTGGAATTACAATTTTATTCTTAATTTAAGTCAAGGACAAAATTAAATTAGGATTTTCTTGTTGCATTTTCAACACTCCCTATCAACAAGAAAGGGATTATTAGATACCCCAATCCTACCTCTATGGAACTCAAATTTTCCTCTTGAAAATTCCTTAGTCAAGATGTTTTCATCTTGTTCCTCTGTAGGAATGTACTCCAACAACATGATTCTCCTCTTCACACAATATCATAGATGGTGATACCAGGTATCAATATGCTTGGACCAATTATGAAAAACCGGATTCTCGGAGAGTTTGATACAAATTTGATTGTCACAGTGAATCAATGTAGGATCCATCTGCTGACCAAATAACCCAACAAGGATCTTCCTCATCCAGATAGCCTACAAATTGCTTGACTAGAAGCCATGTACTTTGCCTCTACCAAGTTGAGTACAACTGATCTTTGATTCCTGTTGTGCCAAGAAACTATTGTTGACACAATATTGAAGATTCCCCCTAATGTGCTCTTCCTGTAGGATGGACTCCCTACCTAATCTAAATCTATGAAGCCTTACAGCTTCACTCCCTTTATCCATTTGTACGAAATACCAAACTGAGTGGTGCCTCTAAGGTATCTCAACACATGTTTAGTTGCCTTCCAATATAGTTTGGTTGACTTAATCATTTCTTGACTAAGTTGGTTAACTGCAAAACATATGTCTGGTCGTGTGTTCACCAAATACATAAGTGAAGCCACAAGTTATCTGTAAATAGTAGCCTCCACTACTTCATTTGATGTAGCATCTTCCTTCCTCCAATTCACTCCTAGAGGAGTCTCCATGGGTTTGTTTCTCTCCATTTGGAACTTCTTCGGTATCTCTTTAGCATACTTTCTCTGAGAGACAAATAGTTCCTCATCTCCTTGCCATACTTCCATACCAAGGAAATAATGCATGAACCCTAGGTCCTTCATCTCGAATTCTCTCGCAAGATCCTCTTTGCAAAATTTTACCATATTCTCATCACATGTTAGAATTAAATCATCAACATATAATACTATAATCAATAATTTACCTTCAACCACAATATGGTAAATATTTTCATCTGCTTCACTTTTGGTGAAGCCAAACTTGGTGAAATAGATGGCGATCCTGGTGCACCAAGTGCAGGGTGATCATTTCAATCCATATAACGCTCGCCTGAGTCTGCACACATGTGACTCTCTATTGAAGGTCTCAAATCCTTTTGGTTTTTCAACGTACACCTCTTCCTCAATCACTCCGTTGAGAAAAAAAATTTCACATCCATCTTATGTATCTTCCATCTCATCTATGCTGAAATTGCTAAAATAGATCTAATTAAAAATTACCTTGCTACTAGAGAAAATGTCTCCTCGTAATCAATTCCCTCCACCTGAGACAACCCTTTGGCCACAAATATGGCTTTGTGTTTCTCGAAACTCCCATATTCTACTTGCTTTACCTTGTAAATCCATCTATAAATCACCACTGACTTGTTTGCTGGTCTTGGGACCACTTCCCAAACATTGTTTCTAATAATGGAGTCACACTCCTCTACCATGGCATCAGCCCATACTGGTTGCTCACTACTTCCTCGAATGAGGATGGCTCAATCTCTACACTCTTGTTCATCAAATCCATGTATCCAATGTACTGATTTGGTGACCTCCTTTGCATGCGTTATGACGTGGGTTCTCCCACATTCTCTCTAGCATCATGCGTCAATCTGTCAGCTTCTCTGGCACGCTTCCTTCCATCTCTGGAAGTCTCTGCATGAGTGGGTTCTTCCACTCTCTGCTGCTCTATATGTGGTTGCTCCACATCATCTTGAGGTTCTTCATTTGGAGCTAAAAGCTCCTCATCTGCATGCAACTAAAGCTCCCTCTCAAGGGAACATCTCATGGCCTTCACTTCATCGAACTTCACATCTCTACAAACCACTGTCATCCTGTGAGATGGAAGGTACACTCTATAGTTGTGAGGTGTAACAGAGTACCCCACAAATATTCCCAACTCATTTGTTGTCTCTAGATTTTCCCTTGCATCCTTGGTAACATGACATTAAATTGATGAACCAAAGATCCTGAAGTGTGCCACATCTAGTTTCTTACCTGAAAAAAACTTCTTTTGGTGTGCTCATCCCGAGAATTTGATGAGGACTCCCGTTCTACACATATATAGTTTTGTTGCACGCTTCAGCCCACAAGTGCAATGGTAGGCCGTGATCATGTAATATCACCCATGCAGCACCCACAATACTTTTGTTCTTCCTTTTAGCCACCCCATTTTGTTGTGGGTTCTGGGGTGATATTAACTCTAGTCAAATTCCTTCTGATGCACAGAAGTTCTTGAATTCATTCAACAAATATTCTCCATCGTTATCCCTCCTAAGAGCCTTCACTTTCTTGCCAATGTCTTTCTTAACAAGTGCTTTAATTTCACAAAATTTAGAGAATGTATGATATTTCTTCTACATGAATAAAATCCAACACTTACATGAGAAATCATCTACAAATATTACATAATACTCGTGCTTGACCATGGAGGTTGTCGCGAACAGTCCACACACATCTAAGTGAACTCTTTCAAGGATTTCTTATGCTCAACTATCCTTGTCATGAAGGGTGGCTTTGGTGTACTTCCCCAATGTATACCCTTTGCATGTATCTCTCTGCATTAGTGCACCCTTTGGAAGTCCTATAGAAATTTGTTGCATGATCTTCAAAGCTCCATGGTGAATATGGTCCAATCTTCTATGCCATAATTCATCGATGTCTCAACTTTGCACCTTCTCTGCTTCTATGCTCAATGTTGCACAATATTCTACATCCCATTTATAGAGGTTCTTCACCCAAACCTTGATCTGCTTCACTTGTCTTGAGTCTATGTGAAAAAGGAAATCCTTTCCTTCATTAAATATCACATCATAGCCACGGCCCTCCAACATAGAAACTGAAACTAAATTCTTCTTCATACTCGGAACATACATGACATATTTTAATATGAGAGGAGAACCAGTCTCCCTCTGAAAAGTAACAGTACCGATGTTGGTCGCGCTATACCTTCCATCATCTCCCATTTTGATGTGCATCTGGAGGTCCTTCTCCTCCAAGTCACTGAAAAATTATTTTTTGTCGATCATATGGAATGAGGCTCCACTATCCAAATACCACACACAATCCATCGCTAATGTCACCATGCAAGAAATGAGGGTGAAATCCAACTCAAATTGTGATGTAAGGGATTCACTTGCCGCTCCCCCTGAGGGCTTCTTGCCAGCCTTCTTGTGCGGACACTTTGTGGCATAGTCCTAGCTCATGACAATGAAAATATTTAATCTTCGAAAAGTCCTTCTTCTTGCCGCCCTGACCAGAATCTCCTTTGGATTGGAATTTATTTCCTCTCCATTTCTTCTCCTTTCCATCTAAGGCACATTTCTCCTCATCATCATGCTTGGATGAGGTTCCATCTCTGGTGCTCTTCCTTATCTCTTCTTGCAACAAGTCAGACCATAAATTTTGCCACTTTGGTAGATGCTCCCTCCCATTTACTGAATAATGTAAGAGTTGCATAACCAATACTATCCATAAGAGACAACATTGGAATCTTTATCTAATACATAAAAATCCTTAAAATTGAATAAGGTCACCATTATTTCAAATCCCTGAGTCATAAATCCCAACCAACAATCATTAGTATCACCTAATGAATTAGCCCCTCCTAGGCTCCAAAAATAATAAAACAATCAAATTGTTAAGCATGTCTATTGTATCAATCAACCCACTCGAAGCATTAACACACATAGGAACAAATCAACCACCTATTATAGGTCCTCCAAGGCATCATGCATATTGTAAATAAATCAACAAACTCACCAACATATAAAGTAGATCAATCATGATCCTAGGTGAAAGCGGCTCTGCAATCCTTGGGGAAAATATGAAAAAACCTCAACAAACCCTTCAAGAATCCAATTTATTCTCACAAGAACACTAGGGTTTCACCACACAACAACCACTACCAGGTTTATCGCTGAAAATATTCAATGTTAAAATAAATAAGAAGGCAATACTAGTTCAATTAGCTCTAATACCATGTGCAAATTTCAGGAATTTATGCTTAATACATTCAAAAATTTCACCTCAATGCTTGAGGTTCTAAAACATTGTTTCATATTGAACTTCCAACCTTACGGTTAAATTTAATTTATCAATGGTAACAACATATAAAAAGTTTCTCCATCAACTAATAAACTAGGCATCTTAATGAAAAAACACTAAATCATATACAAACGTGGGAGTTGACTCCCAACCATCAAGAACATATTTGTTACAAACCATATTTGAATTTAATCTTACTACAACATATTTGTCTCAACTACAAATCTTTCATGTTAGCTTCTCTTGTCAATTCACCCAAGTAAACCTTGTTATTGTTGTATTGAATTAGCATGATAATCCAACACTAGTAAAATCTCAAATCACATTGAGAAATAATTTATAAATTAGATATACAAGTATAAAAGTTTAGGAAATTAGTGTAAACTTTACATTAACATAAGAATGAGGTGCAAATACATGCCAATTTCTTCTAAAAATCTAGTACATATAGTCCACTAGCTTATCAAAAGTGAGGACTACACCACAATTCTCTCTGATCCTAGCTAGGATAACCACAATAAACTAGCATCACACCATCAAACCCTAAATTCCAAGTCCTTTTGAGTTGGGAATCCATCCTAACTAAATTTGGACACTCAATCACTTGCATCAAATAATTATACCTCAAAAGCATCATAACATGACATGAAAATTGCACACTCACGTGAGATATCTCACCAAGCTCCAAGTCCTCTAAGCAAGGCATCTTACCATGCTCTAGGTATTTACACTGCAGTTGTATTCCTTATCGATTACAATTCCTAACCAATTTGCAACACACAAGTTCAAGGGTTACATGACAACTCTACCACTATCCTCCAAGTCCTCGTGTCAATCATATATTTTAATTCCGAAAACCCTAGGTCTTCAACTCTTGCATTAAAACAAGCACTAAAACCTCCATGGAACATCAAGAATACAATATATAAGTCTTCTTCCAAGCAAGGTATCAAACCAAGCTCAAGACTCTCCACTCATCTAGCAAGGATACTCATCTGGAACACTGTTATTTTTCCCTAGTCTTCATGCATCACACAAGAACAGGGCTACAATATCCTCCAAAGCTTTATCTCTCTTCTTCAACTCTTCTCTAGGTTGGAACCCTAGAGATACCTCCTCTTACTTCACAACAAGATCCATGACCTCTACAAGACAATACAAAGTGCTAGTAACTCAAGCCAACAACAAAATCATCTATCAAAATCCTCCACTCCTCCGGTGCTTATGTTCTTCTCTATAGTACACATGAGTCTTGGCATCCTCTTGCATCACACAAGTAGAGCATTTTCAAGCACTAGCATCCATCTTCATGTCTACTCTAGGGTTCTCATTACAAACATTGGGACTTTCTTCCTACAAAACTTCTCTAAGATATAAATATAAATATATAACAAATGAGTACATTTATAGTGAGTAATGACAAAGTCTCTCTCCTCCCTTTATATACAATAGGTGATGGGAACCAATAATAAACATGGACAAGGTCCACACAAGTAACCTTAGACCTATTTAAAAAGAAATCGCACATGGAGCACTCTACAATACAGGGATGACAAGTGCCACATTGGGTTTTAACCTACTGCAAGGGGTGTTCCCTCTAAGCATAATTCCCTCCTCCGAGATGGGATACTATCCAATATTCTATTATACCAACACTCCCCCTCACGTGTTAGCTTTTTCTACAACTATCCTCATGCAAGGTGACCCTCCTCTAGTTGTGTGCCAAATGTCCTCTTATGCCCAACACTCCTCAATATGTGTGTCAAGGTAGTTACTTTCTCTAATACTTCTCCTTATGTGTTTAAATCCATAGCCAATCTCCATGAAATATGTTCCTCAACACAAACATCCTCAAGTCAAGGATATAACCTCCCTGGTATATGTCATGTGGTCCATGATATTAGAGGTAAGTACCTTCGTCTAAAGTGCCTAACACTTATCCTCCTAGATAGTACATATCCTAATCAAGCAACCAACACCCCCATCGTGTGCATCCAATGGATTAGTAATAATGCCTCATAGAATAGAAACATCTTAGTCAATTGCATTATTTGAGCTTGAATATTTACACGATTAGTCATAGTTATAGTAAAACTTTTTGAATTAAATTCTTATAAAGTTTAAAAAATTCTCAATGTTTTAGCTATACACTTCACATATCATCAAGGGATTCGAATAAATCTTTAATAGAAGGAAGAGAAAGAATTCGTGGACTAAATAACTAGGTGAAGAATAAGTTAGTCATTCAAGAAAAATCATAACATATAATTAGTACTAGTATTCAAGGTGTTCATCACTATCTCTGATAGTAAAAAAAAAAATGGAAATTTATAATATAGTGAAATGGTAAAAACTAAATTTAAAAAATAAAAATAAAAATTATAATATAATAGAAGAAATGTTGAGGGATTATGTGAATGGAAATTATTAATGAAGGCAATAAGAATTGGATTAAGAGAACATTGATCATGAATATATTTAATAAGTAAAAGGTACAATAAATTAAAATATTATAAATATAATCAAATATTAAAATTTGAGTATTAGTATAATATAATATAGTATTTAAAATTTAAAATTAATGTAGAAATAGCATTTTCATTAATATATAAATAATATGTAATTTAAAAATGGAAATGAATGTGCTATATTTTAAAAATAAAATTTAGTAAAATATTTCAATGTGAATATTTTGAAATGGAATGTAAAAATGAAATGTTTAATTAAAATGGATATGAATATAATTATCTTAAAAGGGAAAGAAGATGTGAAATTTTTTTACTTATAGAGATAAGAAACACAATGAAGGAAACAAGTTAAGAATTATATCATATGTTGAAATTTCTAAGTCTGACACGTTAGAAATCCCTACTGCATTATCTGACTTATTTTACCTACTTGTCTATTCTATTAACAAGTTATTTATACATATAATTACTGAAAATAAACACAAATGCAGCGTTAACTCATATACATATCAACAACTAAAATACTAAACAAACACACAAGGGACACCTTTATTTTTGGACAATCGTCCCCGGAAAAACCCAATGCGGGAAAATCGGTGCAATAATTCTAAGAGTTTTATTATTATGCAGATTTCTTGAGTACAACTGGGGTGTCGAACTGGCTCACCTAACAGAGATTGTTACATGGCAGTAATACCTCTTCTCGGAGATAGACATTCAGCCTATCATCACTAGTCTGCCCCACGAAAAACCTTCAAGCGCTTCTCCTAGGCTCTACGTCATCCCTGCTAGCCTCAGTGTAGCTCCTGAACCCTCTACGTCAACTTCTGCCTCTTTGTGTCACCTCTCTCGCCTTCTGTGTCACCCACACATGCCCCTCATCCTTTGCGCAATCTCTAGTTGCCTTTGTGTGGCTCTTGCTGCCTCTGCATAGCTCTGACTGCCTTTGCATTAGCCTCTTCAGTCACTGTGCTGACTGTCAAGCACTATCTCTGCCTCTCTGCTATGTACTCACTGCCCCTCGCTACAACAGATCACTTATTCGAATTTTCTTAGCAAACCCCGCTCCAACAAATCGAACTCATTGATCAATCTTGGTGTATCTCCAACTAACCCTCAAGCCTCCTCTTATACTTTTCCTACTTAGTCTTCGACGTCCGAGATTAAGTCTCTAATCAACGGCTAAGATTAGATTTGGCTTGATCCATGTCATTTAGAACATTCTCACCGAGTTTTATATTAATACCCATTAATATTTTAAATTTCCTAAGTTTAGACTTAGGAACTCCATTAAAAATATTAATTATTTTAATATCTCTCTAACCGGGTGGAATTTCCCCAAACCATTTATGGGTCTTGGAGATCTCATGTGCTTTAAACTTTCCACCAATTTTCATGGCTAGATCACATCTTATGCTACCACAAATCAACACTCCCTCTTAGTGAGGAATGTGCTCTAGTAATGCTCCACCACTGAACATTACAATTATCCTTCCCCACTAGTACATGTGCTGATGCTTGGCCTACTACCCAACATCCACTGCACTGCTTCCCATGGCTCTGCCATTGTCACTGCTACATCTGTACTGCAACTCCCTCTCAATATGATGCATCATGCTGCCCATAGCACTGTCAGTGCTAACTGCTGCACTACAACTCAGTTACTGAGATATAGGTAACTGATCTACCCAAATACTGACATCCTTATCAATTTGGAAGCCTTCTAATGTTGAAGCTACCTCTGCCGCTACCATGTGCTCCCTCTGCTGCCTCTGCGTTGCTGCAAACACCTTTGTGCCTCTCGCATTGTTGCAACCTCCTTTGTGCCTCTCGCACTACTGCAAACAGCTTTGTGCCTCTCGCACTGCTACAACCCCCATTGTGTTGCTACAAACCTTTGCACTCTAGCATTGCCTTGTTGGTCCATCGCATCTTGCTTCTACCCAACATCTGTCATCCCGCTACTGTCATTCGAGGCTCCCGTAGCCGGATATGATCCAAGAGTTTGGGTACCTCAAGGATCCTGCCCGTCATATTTTGTAGCCCTCTTGACTACAGCTCGATGTCACCCCTCCTCTTCTCTAGAGGTGCATGAGCACTCATGGCACAGTCATCATCGATCTCAACTTCTTTCTCCACCTTAGCGGGAGCTACCTTGGAGTCAGAAACCTCTCCCTTGTTATTCTTCTTGGGACACTGGGATGCATAATGACCCAGCTCCCCACAATGGAAGCACTTCACCTTAGAGATGTCCTTCTTCTTCCTCTTCCCTTGTTGTCTCGTAGATGCTAGAGCCGCATCCTCCTCCTCCTCTTTCTTGATTCGACCTCCTTTTCCACTACTCCCCTCCTTGGTCAATCGTTTGATCTCTTCTTAGCTAAGAGCTGCCCACATCTCTTCCCATCCTAGAAGAGTAGATTTGCCCAAAATGCCTTGGACAAATGTCTCCCACTCCTCGGAGACTACACTCAGGGTGGTCCTCACCATGAACTCCTGATCCAGTGTGGCCCCTATGGAAGTAAGTTTGTCTCGAATCTCCCGCAATCTGAGGAGGTATAGATCTATATTCTCCCCCTTCTGCATCTAATACGACCATAGTTGATTCTCTAATAGTGTCTTCCGCTGCAAGGAAGTGCCCTGATACAATGTGGTCAAAGTATCCCACATCTCCTTTGTCGTGTTCTTTTCAACAATATGTGGTACGACATGATCCTTGACCCCATCAAGGATTATGCACTTTGCCCTCGCCACTTCATCCTCATACTTCTCATTATCAGTTGGGTCTACTGGAATAGCCACGGTTCTCAAGGCAAAGCCCTTGATGCGATGTCTATCTAGGACTGCCAGGATCCTGGCATTCCAGAGGACAAAGTTGGAAGCCCCGTCCAACCTGCCTTGGTCCCTCAGTCCGTTCACTGCCATCTTCACTCCTCCTCGCGACTCGCTCTGAGTTTTGACTTCCCTCCTAGAAATCTCCCTCTAAGTCCTAATTTCCCTGTTGGAAATCTTCCTGCCAAATGTCAAAACGCTCCTCTCCAATCCTCTTTGCAACTTCAACTCGGATCTAGATTTCTTGGCTAGAAATCCATCAAGGTAGTGACTCCCTCTACCTTCGTTTTGTCTTGTTATGTACTTTTATGCTTCGACAGAAACAACACCCCATCAACTTCCCAATCCACAATCTTCCCACAGCTCCCTAAGCCCCTTCCACTGAAGAAACTGAGCCCTCCAGCGCTACGCAATCCTAGCAAAGGCTAAATCACTCCTCTGGCCAACTATGTCATGCCTACATGGCTGAGTAGGATGACATGGCTCTTCGTGAGCCTCTTCTGCCTCTCTCTGCCTCTGCACTAGCCCTCTCTCTAGCTCGAAATGATGACGCAGGCCCTCTGTGTCACTCCTTCTCTGCTGCCTTCTACTTAGGAGCAGCTATGTCTCTCAAGACAGTTGTTACTACTACAAATTTCCAATATCATTGATGCCTTCATTCCTCCTGTGATCTGCAACGCTCTGATGCCATCTTGAGATTTCTAAGTATGACAAGTTAGAAATCCCTACTACATTATCTAGTTTATTTCACCTACTTGTTTATTCCATTAAAAAGTTATTTATACATATAAATACTGAAAATAAACACAAATGCAACCTTAACTCATATACAAATTAGCAACTAAAATACTAGACAAACACACAAGGGACACCGTTATTTTTGGACAATCGTCCCCGGAAAAACCCAATGTGGGAAATTGGTGCTATAGTTCTGAGGGTTTTATTATTATGCAGATTTATTGAGTACAACTAGGGTGCCTAACTGGCTCACCAACAGAGATTTGTACACGTCAGTAATACCTCTTCTCGGAGACAGATATTCAGCCTCTCAACACTAGTCTTCCCCACGAAAAACCTTCTGGCACTTATCCTAGGTTCTGTGTTAGCCCTGCTAGCCTCAGCGTAGCCCCTAAACCCTTTGTGTCAGCCTTCTACCTCTCTGTGTCAACTCTCTCACCTTTTGCGTCACCCACGCAGGTCCCTCAGCTTCTACGTAGTCTCTAGTGCCTCTGTGTGACTCCTGCTAGCTCTGTGTAGCTCTGGCTGTGTTTGCGTTAGCCT
The DNA here is from genome assembly GCA_031772625.1 of Pinus tabuliformis. Taxonomy (NCBI): domain Eukaryota; kingdom Viridiplantae; phylum Streptophyta; class Pinopsida; order Pinales; family Pinaceae; genus Pinus; species Pinus tabuliformis. Next base: position 158,481,015 of record CM062809.1, on the reverse strand, counting down.
CTTTAGTCACTACCCTGACCCTCAGGCACTATCTCTGCCTCTCTATTATATACTCACTGCCCCTCGCTGCAACAAATCACTTGTTTGAATTTTCTTAGCAAACCCCGCTCCAAAAAATCGAACTAATTGATCAATCTTGGTGTGTCTCCAACTGACCCTCAAACCTCCTCTTATACTTTTCATGTTGAGTCTTCAACGGTCGAAATTAAGTCTCTAATCAATGGCTAAGATTAGATTTGGCTTGATCCATGTCATTTATAACATTCTCACCCAGTTTTATATTAATACCCATTAATATTTTAATTTTCCTAAGTTTAGACTTAAAAACTCTATTAAAAATATTAATTATTTTAATATCTCTCTAAACGGGTGGAATTTCTCCAAACCATTTCTGGGTCTCAGAGATCTCATGTGCTTTAGTCTCTCCACCAATTTTCATGGCTAGAGCACATCCAATTCTACCACAAATCAACATCATATAGTCAAAATGGTAAACCAAATCAATAGAATTAAATAAATAAAAAGGGAAGATTTATAAAAATATTATTACAAGAATATTATTGGAATAGAAAGTTTTTCAATGTAAACAATGTAAAAGCTGAAAAAACAAATTCAAGTTACAAGATTTAATAGAGAGAGATTGAAGATATATTATTGAAATAAAATTTGGAGGTTTAACGAGCAAGAAGGATCAATAAATGACAATGACAATGGCATCTCAATATTGAATAAGCTTGTAGCTATATTTGTGATTAAAATTATTTGGTTGTTTTTCAATTTATAGGGTTTTCCTAATGACATACAATGAATAGTTGGGGGCTTGCACTAGGGTGTGTTGAAGTTTCTAAACTCAACATGGTTTAACTCCAAAAATTTACTACAATTGAGTGCATTATGCTAGTACTATATTCAAGTTCAAGCTTCCATTCATATGTGGGTGAAAACACTTTTGGAGTAACCCAAAAAGTTAGCATCCCCTTTAGCACAGAATCTAGACATAGTTATTCTATGACCCTGGCATCAAACGGAAGAGAAAAACAAGAAGAATTGCGAACTCTCTTCTTTAAAATGTTAAACAGGTCACCCCCATCTCCACCTCTGATGGAGATGAACGAGCCTAGGAAAGTAAAGGAGGTGACTATATGAGTCCAAAAATTATACAGATGGCTTCTTGATCAACAAGATGTGCCTCCAACTTCTAAATTTTGGTCACATATATGGCAAGGAGATGCAATTAAAATTATATGTTGGTTACTTTCACGCAACAAACTTATCACCTCAAAGAAGCTACAAAAGTCAGGGATATTCAAGCCTTCCAAAGCCCCTTGTGGAAGAAAATGAGAGAAACAGTTCAACATGTTCTCTGTCATTGTCCCTACATTACACAAACTTAGCATCAAGCAATAAAGGACCCCCTATCTAATATTTTCGTTTTTTGAATTAGTGGAAACTCATTATTTCCTAAAAGAAACACCACCACTACCCTATCTTCTCAATAGAAAACTCTCCTAACATGTATTTACAAGGCCCTCCCAAAATTCATTACTTGGAAAATATGCATAGACCACGAGTGCACCACTTTCAAAGCTCAAGATAACCCTTCCCTCCAAACTACCACCTCAATCTATACACTAATGTAAGAGTTCATAAGAATAAGAAGGAAAGTGAAAGATGGTCTCCATCTATATATAATATGTCAAAGAAAATTTGGCTCTAAAATCTTTTAGATGACCCTCCTCTTTCAAAACAATAGAAAACTTGTTTCCCAATGAAGTTCAATAGTGGAATTCTAAGGCTAAACATGACTAAAATTTAGGCATCGAGACTAGGAAATACTGAATACACTCATTGTCTCTTTTTCTTTTTTATGGGGCACTAAAGGGGAACCCTAGAGTTGTAGGCATGAAGAGGGGACGAGTTCTCTACACCCTTTATGAACAAGTAGACACTTAATTAGCATTGGGCATTGAAACTGCAACTAATAATGAAGTCAGCTCTTAGTGATCTATCAAGGCTTGAAAATCATAGTTAAGGGAACCCGATGACATATCATGACATTTACAAGGGGTAATATTATCCCATCCTTGGAAAGATTAATCTTCAAAAAAAATAGCTCTAGTGATCCACTTCACCTAAGTCCACTACTGCTATGTTTTTAATCAAAAAAATTAGAATCAAATTCTATGGGAAATGAAGGAACCAACCTACCCCGAGACATCTTGATGAAATGGGGCCACAATGGAACCATAACAAGCTAGGTTAGTATGCCATGATATGGTCACTTGAGTAATCATGCAAGGTTGGGGTGCGAATTTCCCACACCCTCTTATGTCATTGCACAACTTGCCACAATTATGAAGTCAGAAAGGTAGTTAAGGCCCCACCATCCTATCTTCTCTCGCGCATGCGGTGATAAGTGACCTCCACCTTTGTCATTTCTCTCCTCTATCATCATTCCTTTAAGATAAACCAAGCAAACACCTAGCCAATTCTCCTCCGCCCCTCTAGTTTGTATCAGTATCCTCGTGTTCTAGAATCTTTCCCCCCCCCCCCCCCCCCCCCCACATCATGCATTCTAGCCATAGTGTTCTAAGGGTAAAACCTACAATTTTCCTAGGCCTCATTCATATGGGATCGACCTCCTCATTTCCAATCACATGACCTTGGTTCTCCTCCCCTCCAACAAAAAGGGTCTTCACTATTTAGGTGCAAGGTAGAGAACTAGAAGCAATTCAAGCAACAACTTAGAGAAGTGAAATTCATGTAGATGTCTCCTCCCTGAAAATGGAATCCATGAACTTACCACAAGAATAAAGGAATTAATATCAATCATTGGTGCCTACTTAAGAAAAATTTCAGTCGTACATCTAACATCTAAAACAATGGGAGGTATAGGTGCAGTTCTCCATTACCCAACTTATAGAAAAGGGCAAAGACCTAGAGACAACAACAACGCTCTTAAAAGATTTGTTGGTGTGTGTGACTACTTATGTTAACTTTCCAATGTAATGCTTGATTCCTCCATTGCACCAAGCTCCAACATATCTAATAGAAGAAGTAGCCCCCATGGATTATTCCATTTAAGTGGATTCTATAGGAAATGTCCATGTTAGGGCTTCGGTTTTCTATTTGTAAATATTTATGTATCACCCTTGCTTACTTTCATTAAGATAATGCATTTGACATTACAAATGTAAATTTTAGTTGCATAAAATGTAGATAAAAAAATTTAAATCTAACCTTTTCTTTATTTAACTCCAAAAGTCCCTCTATTTTATATTACTAGTGAAATAAGTTTGCCCACTACATTTGGACTCAACATAAACTATACATTTTAAGAAAAATAAAATTCATGTGTATAAGTCAACTTCATCTTAAAGTCACACCTCATGTGCCCAAAGCCCCCCTATGTGACCCTTGATAAAATATTTATAGATTACCTTCTACACAATCTGAGGACATTCATTCATATACACATCAATATTATATATTATATTTGTATCCATCATCAATGCCATTTTGTGAAATCCATGACACAAAATCATTATTGAGTGAATCCTTGAGTGCCAAAAATCGTCATTGAGTGAACCTTTCATTTATAGGGAATATTAAGTGCAAGTGGTCATTCTACAACTTCATGGATCATCCTACCTAGCAATCACAAGTACATGGCTTAAGCCACCTTAAGCATATTGTAAGCAAGTGCTATTCACCTCTCTATTGTTCTATTCATCATGATTATCCATATAAATGTTCATTAGTTGTGATTATTCATGGATGGTGTGAATTGGATATGGTTTGGATTGGACATGGCTTTTCATAAGGGTAGGGGATATTTAAAATATATTTTAGTCAACTAAGGTTATTTTTTTCCAACGAAAAAAACATATCATTTTTCTTCGATTTGAATACCAAGTAGAATCTATAGGTGCATTCCACATCCAAAAAATCATTTCCCAAAGCAAGATTATTAAAAGTTTTGACCAAAGAGTTGCTACTTTGTTTATAAGCGCAATTCACATCCAAAAAAAGAAACATTACCTTAAAAAGGAATTATTAAAAGTCTTGACCAAAGAGCCCTTGCTCTACACATCATATAACAAAAACACTACTTTATAGAGGTTTTAAAAACTATAAGACCATAGAGTTCTCAAAAATGTTGACAACTACTTGTATCAAGGGACTATGAAGAAATTTGATAGGCCTAGTATGGTAGATTCAGAGGAGCCTTCATATGCAACCAGCTAGTATGTTTTTATTGTCAAAGGGAAACCATTGATAAAATATCAGCCCATTCATTATGTTCCCAATAGATATATTGGTAATTTACCTATTGAAAGGTATCTAAAATTCCATTGACCTATAGTTTTAAATAATTAAATGACCAAGAGCAAAAATGAACCTTTTACAAAATAAATAAAATGATCTTCGTAATGAAAATGAACTTGCACACAAGCTCTTTGATGTCAAGAATAAATATTTATCTCATTAAATTGTCATTAATACAAAACCTAATTCAAAACTTCGGTTCACCTAATGTAGCAAATAAATCCTAGTTCTTCCCTACATGGATTTCTTATTCACTGAAATGAAAATGGAATAAACTCGACACTTTTCCACCTTTAAATGTGAGTTGAAATAGGTTAGCTAGATTATATCTTCTCTTAGATGCTTGTAGATATTAAGTATATCACTAATGTAAAGGTTAATTAACCTTATTTAGTCATTCTCTTTTCTTTGGTTTAAATATTCATTGTTATGAGACATAAAATAGCTTACAACTAAAACTAACCTCCAACCTTATAATTCACTTAATTAACTCAAACTTCCTAATTAATCTAATGGCTCTCTCCCTTTCTTTTTCTCCTAGTTTTCCTTGTCTCTCAAACACCATGTGGTGACTTCACTTCCTTTCCAAGCTCTCATAGCTTGGCCCTACACTATTTCATGTTAATGTGATATCTTACTCCAACCATCATGCTAGAGTGTCTACTTTCATAGTGTCAATAGTAATAAAAGCATATTTATGAATGTATACAATTGTATATTTAGAGTAGCACAATTTTATTTACTAAGTTATACATCTCTACTCTATCATGATAATGCATCTCATATAGTCATGTGCACCACATTTTGCTCAAAATACTTTTAACATAACCTCAAGTTTCCTCAACCATGAGGTTGTCACCCATATGACACCTAGGAGCATGGATTAGAGCGATGCTCTTTGTTAATTATAATGGGTGTTTCCTCAACCATGAGGTTGTCACCCATCTAACACCTAGGAGCATGGATTTGAGTTAATTATAATGGGTTTACAAAACACTTTTGTTGTGCTTACTCCAAATTAGAGGGATGTTCTTTGTTAATTATATTGGGTTTGTTAATTATAATGGGTTTACAAAACACTTATGTTGTGCTTGGATTAGATGTATGCTCTTTGTTAATTATAATGGGTTTACAAAATACTTTTGTTGTGCTTACTCCGAGTTAGAAAAATGTTCTTTGTTAATTATACCCGGTTTACAAGACACTTTTGTTGTGTTTACTCCATTGTATTATATTTATGAATCCTAACTTAACCAACCAACCTTGCATGATTGTAGTTCATCTTTGTTAATTATACCCGGTTTACAAGACACTTTTGTTGTGTTTACTCCATTGTATTATATTTATGAATCCTAACTTAACCAACCAACCTTGCATGATTGTAGTGAACTTGCAGTTATACTTTGGCCAACTCTTCATAACCTACAAGTGTATGTCCTAGCCCTCAATTTATAGGCCTACGTAATTGTCATCGTCATTGTTAATTGTATAGGTAATTGATGACCCATGGGCCGAGAGATCGAGATCGAAACAAAGTAAAAGAAAGATCATTCACACGTGGTATCCAACAAACATGCAGCATGGTCACTAAACCATGCAGGATATCGTGATCGTGATGCTTGATTATACGATACATACAATCAAAGATGAAGCCACCATACGCAAACTAATAGCAACACATGAAATTTTATTAATATCGTTACTTGTACAAACTAATTTCGACATACGTTTTATACAAAATCAAAACTGTTAGCGACCTACCCAATCCATCACACTTTCAATTTATACGTCCAATGTATAATGCATAACAATGAATTAAGAAGAGACTTCGAGACATTTTTTTTTGTTTTATATTCGTTTTAGACGTCAAAAATTGCGTGACTTATCAATTACCAAATATTTTGGTTTCCTCGTGAGGTCTAGAACCCAAATTGAACACCGTCTCTAAAAATAGTTGTCAACACACATCAATGATTTGTCATTTACTGATCTCATTTACTATTATTCGTTATTAGAAAGTAACATAATCAATCATTTTTACTGGACACATGTGATACTACTTAGTGCTCGAGATACTTTACACTCGTTGAGCATAAATGAATCTTTCATAGTCATGCCTGAAAGTTCTCTAAAGAAATGCAAATGCCAAACAACACAATGTCAGATCCCACGATAAGCATGTAAAGCCCACCACATAAAATATCTATGAGAAAAAATTTAGAAACTACTAAGTCTTTCAAAAGATTTGTGTGTTATTGATCTTTCCTCTCTTGAACTAAGCATTCCCTTTGTATAACGCTTGTAGCTACAATGAATATTTAATAAACTTAGTCAACTTGCAATCATATCACTTGAAATCCCTTGAGATACAATGATATCAGGAACTCAGATTCAGCATACAGTGGCAATTAGATTCTGACTAGTGTCCAAAAGTCTAAACAAAATCATCTTTCAATGTATGTCTTCATATCTGTATTAATAAAATTTAATTAACCAAAAGCAGTTCCTTAGTTTTTGTGGTTCGAATTAGCAGATTGCTTATGCACGCCTTTGTCTTAGCACTTGCTCGGTGTATGACTCCCACTTCTTGTGATCAAGATGGCTAAGATCATCCAATTCTGCTATTGCAAGCAAATACTGTGTAAGCCCTACAAGCTCTTGATCGGTGCTGCGATTCAAATGAGCTTTACGAAAAGGTCTTATCACCAGCCCATTCTGTGGGTTCATGACAAAGTTCCTTCTAAGGTCATCGAACATGATTGTATTATTGGGATTGTAGTACTGGAAAGGGACAACAATATACAAAAGATTATTATATCCCAGATGAACAATGCAAATAACAACACAAACATAATATAAAAGTAAATTTTACTATAGTGTACCTTGGGAAACAAGCCCCATATTAGCCCAAGAGGCTTGCAATCAAAGACACCATGCGAATCAGATTTCACGGTGATCATTGCTAGATGATCAAGGAGTGCCGTAATTTTGTAATTCGGATTATTGAGAACTCCAAGCTGCTCCATCTTCACCTCAACCCACTTCATGCTAGAGAGAATAAGCATAGAACTTGGCACGTTAGCCATAGAATGCACTGAATAAGATAAATCAATATAAGACAATATTGCCTAAACAAATCTAAATGCTAAGAATATAGATTATAATGTATAAAACTTGTCAGAATAGTCAATGTTGCATCAATAAAGGGAATAAGCATAGAAAAACAAATGTTTCTAACCTCGTTGCAGACCATATGATTATATCATATTCCGCATAAGCAGCTGCCAAAAATTCATGGAGATCTGCAATCCAACGTATTAAATGAAAAGCAATATTGTGTTATTCAGAAAAAGCACTAAACTCTACACCACACTTACATGGACGCATAAGCTCCACAGGGTTTTCAGCTGTAGATCGATGGTCAAATAATGTGTAGTCAATGTCCAACACAAGTAATTTCTTGCCTTCACGACATGGATTGAGTTGTTTGATCTGCCAGCCAAAATATTTCTCTATTTTTAAATTATCTAGCCCTTCCAAATGTACAATAAAAGATCCAAAGAACTAATTTTTTTTCCTATTGAAATAGTTACTATCTCTAAAGATTTGACACATTGACCCACCAACAAAATTAATGGATCAGCTCCATAAACCGGCAGCAAAAGAGACATCAACTAAGATGTGAAAACATTAGCTGTAGACATGAAGATGAAACACTCCAGTAAAGCTAGTTTAATAGAAATTATTTCATTTATGTTTCAACAATCTCCTATATTTTTTCCAGAATTACATCACTCGTACAAAGAAAGGTTTCAGCATTGAGCAGCCACACTACTAACCTGGTTTGAAGGTATAATATTCAGCAATAATATTACTCGGTGTTTTACATTGACTAATATCTAAGATCAAGTTTTTAACTAAAGCATTCACTGGATTCATCTATAAACTATTATGAAAGAATGCAGTCCTTTGTATAAGCAATGACACTACTATATGCACATTCCCCAGTCTCCTTATATATTATATGCTAAATACGAGAATAAAACCTTTACTGATGTTGTGCTTGGGCAATGCTATTTAAATTAGCTATTGATGTCTCTCTGCACAAGGCTTCCGATATGCACAATATTCCTGTCAGTAAGTTAAAAATGTCTCCAGCACTTAGTATACCTCATGTGAATAAATGGCATTTTCCTCATTCCTCCCTCTTTTTCCTATGTTTACAAATTCCTCAGCTACTGCAAATGAAAGTCGTCAACTGCAAAACTTTCCCACCATTTGTTGCATATTTCTTAGCTTATGGGAACATTTCTAGCCACTTTCCAATTATTTCTGCCAACCTACAGCCTACTTCAAGAAATGACTTTGTCGCATAGTTGTGTGAGTATTTTCACTAGAAAGTGCTGCCTTAAATTGAAAACTCAACCAGTTCACTTGGTTCTTTTCTTTTCCAAAATTATACTACCACTGTCATCCAGAGCAACATAAGGTTTTTGACAATTTTTTGGATAATACACTAGATTGTTATATGTTTAGTTACTAACAGGGCCCTGGTTCACTAGTGAGGTTGATTGAGTATGAAGCCATCCACCAGGCTTACATTCTCCCTGTCATTTCGGCACCCGAATGGCATGTCTCAAAAAGAGATTAGGCCAGGTGAAGTCCCACAATTTTGGCAGAATAATTACCCCTCAGACCCGGAACCTAAGCCAAAGGAAATCTGTATTATGTTGTAATGAACCCCTTTTTAATTTTACCATAACTTCAAAGATTTTTGATGTTAAAATTTTAATTTCAGGAGAATAGCTCTGTAGATCCATGTGAATTCATTAAAACAAACAAACACCAACAGTTGAATAAATCACAAATCCAGCAGTTTTATTAAACTCCCTCTTGGATGATCTTCTTCCAAATGAAAAAGCCTTTCTTTAGTAGAGAAGGTTGCTCCTTTTGATGAGAATGATTTTTTGCTTCTTTGGATGAACTTCTTCAAGAACAAGGAGAGGATCTTTGCTTGCTTTATAACCTTGAAAATGATGACAATGCCTTCTTGCCCTTCAATATACTTTGACTTCTCTTGTAGTGTAGATAAAAAATGCTTCTAGGATTTCGACTTTCTCCAAGATGATGTGATCTTCATCCTTAAAGTCCTCAAGCTATCTTGCCTTGTAGACAACTTGATGAGGGTCTTTGTGACCTTTTGATGATGACTATAGAAACAAAAGCTCTTGTTGTTGCACATTGCTTCTTTGATCTACGGTTTGACTCTTCAATGTAGATCTTGATCTTTCGCTTTGATAGCCTTCAACTTGCTTTGATGCCTTCCTTGAAACTTGATCCTTGAATGTCTCTTTGATTAGATGCCCTTTCCTTTGACTTCAGCACCTTAGCTCTGATACCATGTTAAGAAATCTAGGGCATTAGCATTAGGGGATTTCTCTTCCCATTAGTGACTGCTTGTGAATGATTTTTACTTCTTTAGATTAGAATCTTCTTCATGTTAGATTATTAGTGTTCTTCTTCATCAAACATTAAACAATGCATGAACATAAATACACAAGAGACACATCATGTAGGATATAAGTTAGGGCCAAAACCTCTCACTCTTTGAGAGGAAAACCCGCACAAATTCTTCTTATAGAGATTCTAATTGACAAATACCAAGACCAAGACCCTTGACCTATTAGCCACTCCAAGACCAAGACACTAGTCCTTTGTTCTTGACTTCCTCTTCCTCTTCGACCTTCTTCATACTGAGATCATCTTCTTCAACGAGTTGTAGATACACTAGAGATAGTATCGAAACATGTCAATGTAATGTCACCAAATCACTGTGATATAGCACCGAATCTGTGGTTTCCATTACTGAATTGTGTCTTCTTTATAACACTGAGACTTTCTCACAGAAGTCTGAACTTATTGACTATAATGATATCCGAACTTGACTGTAACTATTCATCCAAATCCGAACTTTTGTCTTTGTGTTTTGCCACCCTAATTTTAGAGATCCGAACTGTGATCAGTCCTTAAACAAGTCTTCGTTGTCCCTTCATCATTTTCTAAGTTCCATCTGAACTAGTGTCTCCTATCTGTGATCCGAACTGGTCTCCTTTCTGTGATCCAAATTTCAGGGGAATGCGAGCTTATCTCTATACTTCTATACCCTTATCTGAAGTTAGCACTATAATTGACCTTCGAAAATCTCAGAGATAGTCGAGTTTTGTTCACTGTGATTACCCATTGAAATTGCAGAGGTATCTGAATCCCTGAACTGTACTTATGTGAAGATTCTAGTTGGGTATATATAGTAATTGGTCCTCCATAAATGAGTCGACATGTTCATCCGAATAGGTGTGTTTATTTGAGGTGAGCCAACATAAATGTCTTATTCTTACTTGAAGCCGACATGAAGAGGAGGATTGTGCTAGTCATTGAAGGGCTATTTATACATAGACATAGACTCGTATACAATTTACATATGCTCAAGAAGAGCCCTTCATACATGACTTTAATTCTTAATGACAAATCCTAAGGCTCTCAATGGGAGCCATCTAAAATAAAATTTACATATGCTCAAGAAGAGCCCTTCATAGATGACTTTAATTCTTAATGACAAATCCTAAGGCTCTCAATGGGAGCCATCTAAAATAAAATTTACATATGCTCAAGAAGAGCCCTTCATACATGACTTTAATTCTTAAAGACAAATCCTAAGGCTCTCAATGGGAGCCATATAAAATAAAATCACTTACTCATGAAACCCATGAAGCAAGGCTTACAAAAATAATTATTATTTTTATTACATCATTACAATTACATGTCATTATGAAGACCGAACCTAGTTACACTTTTCAACACCTCTAATTCTCTAAATACATGTGGCCTAATGTAGGGACCGACAACTTTGAACTGGTCACAAAAGTATCGGGTGGTCTCCCAGAGGAGGAGGCTGAGGAGAAACCTAGGGTCACACCATCTTGTTGTCTAGTGTGCTCTAGTGATCCAAAAATGGATCCTGGATAAACCTCTAAGTCTAAAAGACTTCATATAAGAGGTAAAAGGTGCCAAATGGCACAAATCCTTTGTAAATTAGAGGAAAATGAAAGTTGCAGGCTGCTCTCGGAAATAGTCTCATTTCAGAGATCTCTTCATTCTGAATCCAATGCAACTTGAATGGGAAAAAATGGACTTAGGATGCAAAAGTTATCACTCCAAAAAGATGCCTTGTTCTTTGGGAAAAGAGGCAAAAATCCTTTAAAAATGGGAAAAAAACCCTTATAAAGGGAAATCGCATCAGAGGAGGGCCAAAGGTGGACTTAAGCGGAGAGTGAGGGCACCCCCGAACGTCGATCCCTGACATATCGAGTCAGAAGCGAGCACATGCATATAACATAAAGGTGGGACCGGGCCGAGCGATATGCCGATCGCCGATATCGTCGGATCGGCATCGACCGTGGCCATGCCACGAGGCAAAGTGGGACCCCCACGCCGAGCGATATCGCGATCGCCAATATTGGCGGATCGGCTGGATAAACCTCTAAGTCTAAAAGACTTCATATAAGAGGTAAAAGGTGCCAAATGGCACAAATCCTTTGTAAATCAAAGGAAAATGAAAGTCGCAGGCTGCTCTCGAAAATAGTCTCATTTCAAAGATCTCTTCATTCTGAATCCAACGTAACTTGAATGAGCAAAAATGGACTTAGGATGCAGAGGTTATTGCTCCAAAAAGATGCCTTGCTCTTTGGGAAAAGAGGCAAAAATCCTTTAAAAATAGGCAAAAAAACCCTTATAAAGGGAAATCGCATCAGAGGAGGGGGGCCAAAGGCGGACTTAAGCGGAGAGCGAGGAAACCCCCGATCTCCGATCCCCGACATATCGGGTTAGAGGCGGGCACATGCATATAACATAAAGGTGGGACTGGGCCGAGCGATATGCCGATCGCCAATATCGGTGGATCGGCATCGACGATGGCCATGCCACGAGGCAAAGGCGGGACCCCCGCGCCGAGCGATATCGCGATTGCCGATATCGACGGATCGCAATCGGCGTCGGCATTGGCCATGCCATATGGGAACCCCGGGTCCATGCGATACACAATTGCGATCAATCGCATCGCAACATCGCGTCGGAGGAATGCGACGGAGCAAGCTATGTATATATATATATGCGCCGATGCGACGCGACCGGACCCGAAAGGGTTGAAAATGCCACTGAATAATTGTTTGAACTTTGAAGTCCGCCATAAGGTCCTCAGTCAGAATTTCAATGTTTTTAATGTATTTTTATAAATACAAGGGGGAATGCGACACAAGGGCATTGCAACTTGCGATAGCGATTACAAGCGGACTCGATGGAAAATAAGGCGGAATTCATAATATTTGAAGTCCCAAAAAAAAGGCAGATTGACGAATTTTCCTGTGTTTTAATGTATTTCTCTGTGTAAATAGAGAACACATTTTTTTGGGGGATTTCAAAGGCCCGAAGGTCCTTTCCGTTGCAGAACAAGTGGCCACCATCGCTGAAAGCGTTTAGCAATGATTGCTAACACTCAGAGAGGGGATTTGAGCAGACCAAGGCCGAAAGCCAGAGGGCCCGAGAGGGAGAATGAAGAGACAAGCGTTGATTGGCTTTAAAGGCCATGAATGTCAGAGATGAAGGTTGTTGGTGGTTGTTGTTGTTGGAGTGTTGCTGAAACCGAGCATAATCAGAAAGCGAGGCCAAAGCAGGCAGCGCAGAGGTCTGAAAGAGCTCAATTGAGAGCAGCAGCACAGAAGCAAAGCAGCGCAGAAAGCAAAAGTTGAAGCGCACACAACCAAGGGAGTCACTTGGAGTTCAAGTGGAAAGCCAAAGGGTTGTAAACTGACAGAGAGCCGAAGAAGCCAGAGCCAAGAGCTAGAGCTAGAGCCAGAGCCAAGAGCCAGAGCTAAGAGCAAGAGCCGAGAGCCAGAAAGCCAAGAGCTTCAAGGGCAAGGGGATAAAATGGTGTCTGAACCCACTGTTTCTGTGTAAAATAGCAGGAGTTGAGCCAAGAGCTTGTAAAAGGACTTATACCATAATCCCAGAGAGCATAGTTGAGTTGACTAGAGCTCACGGAGACGTAGCCCAAGAGTTTTGGGTGAACTCCTAATTAATATTGTTGTTCTGTGTGTATTTTATTGTTGCATTGCCTATGCTACTCTATTTACTGTTATATGTATTTATATATCAGTTCAAGCACATTTACATATCAGCACAAACAACAGATTTTAAAGCATATAACCAGTTTAAAAACAAATACCAGCATACACCTATATTTTCAAGCACATTTAATTCCGCATTGGTTAATCAATAAGACTTGGGAATATTTAAAGCTTTGGAAGTGGGAGAGGTTCTTGTAACTTAGACAAGAAGCCTAAGTGCCCCATTTTCAGATCAGGTGGTATCAGAGTTTAAGATTGGTTAACCCCACTTTCAAAGAAGGTTATATCAGAATACTTGATTGACAAAGCAAAAGCTGCTTGTCTGAAAGGTGTTTGAACAGCAAGAGGCTGATTGTATACTTGTTTTGCAGACTAACTATTTTCTGAGTTTGCAGAGGTAAAGGGAAAGCTATTGATAGTTCAGTCCAGGAAGGACAAGAAGGAAAGGGAGCTTAAGGCACTCTTCTTATCCCTAAGGACCTCAAGACAATCCTTGGAGCACAAGAGGTTTGTTGCAAAAGGTGGCTGAATAAGCTCTTTATTTATCTTGTTGAAGGTTTTTTGTTCATTGGCATAATGACAACTTCTACAAGTGGGTCCTCAAATTCTGCTTTCTTCACAAGATTCTTTGATGAACACATAAAGCAAGAATTGTCCATCATGATGGATATGGTGAGAGAAATGTATGAGGATGGAAGGAAGAGCAGCAGACTTAGAGAGCAGTTGAATTCCATGAAGGAAGAGAAGCAATTGCTTTCTGACAAATTGCAGGAAATGGAGAGGCAACTTCATATTGCAAATATGAACCTGAAAAGGATGCATGAGTTGGAGACACAGCTCTTTGTTGCCCAAGAAGCCTTAGTCAAGTATCAGCTTGAAGAAGAGGTAAACCATTCCAGTTTGTCTTCAAATTCCTCTAAGGATGCTTATATTGGTTCTTTTGAAAAACATACTAGAGGCATAGGTTCCAAGCTAATGTCCAAGATGGGCTATGAAGGAAAAGGCTTGGGTAGACATGCACAAGGTATTGTTGAGCCAATAATGATTGAGGAAAGGCCTAAGTATTTGGGTCTTGGCTATGGACAGTCTTATGGAAAGAGATCCAAAGTTGCCATAAAGACCATTAAAACAGCTCCAAGAAGGAGTTGCATTGCAAGTCTTCAAGAGTGTGAAGGTTGTATTAAGGAGGAATGCAATAGCTTGAAACATCAATTGCAGGATGCAGGTGTTCAGAAGCACACACTTGAACTAGAGAGTTGGGGAGACTCTAACAGCCTTGAAGAGATTGATGGTGTTCCAAAGGGAGCCACTTCTTCATTTGATTCACCTCCTCATGAAGGCAATAAAGGTGAAAGAGGAAGGTATAAATCTAGTTCTAAACACATTCCTTTTGATTTTGCAAAGCATGGTAAATTTCCACATAAGCATGGGAAAAGAATTGCATGTTCCTTTTGTGGTTTGGATAACCATCATGTTTCTAGATGTTGGAAGAGAATGGCCACATACAGGAAACTTTTGAAGGAAAAGAAGCAAAGAGCCAAAGGTCCATTGGACAAGGCAAATCATGCTGTCAAGAGGATGCACATGCAGTGCACTTACTGCCATAAGCAAAGACATCTTGCTGCAAAATGTTGGACTCTAAATCCAGCAATGCTTCCACAAAAGCTGAAGAAAGTGGAAAGAGAAGATCGTAGAAATGGAAGTGAAGATTCCATGAATGATGTGTCTTAGAATGATTCACATGATGATGTTGATGTGCAAACAAAGGTAGTACCTTTGAAAGGGATTGGTAAGGAACAGTTAGAGTTCTTATCTGATTAAGATTGCACGTCTTTTGATGCATCTACATTATATTTCATTTCAGCTTCGAAAGTACAGTGTGCTTAAGTGAAACTTAAAGGATGAGATGCATGAACACAGGGATGTTGATGATTTCCTTGTTTTTAAACATGTATGTGTAATTAACTTGCAGGGTTGATTGCTTTGACATGCATGTGATGCCATGTTGACTTGGGAGAAGTTAAATTGGTCTTCAAATGGAGATAATGATGAAGTGTTTCATCTTTTGGAAAAAGAGTCCTAATGGTCTTTTTCTACATGCTTGACTTGAGGAGTCATTTGTTAAGAGGCATGTTTTGTGGGCTTGTTATCTAGTCCATCATTTGTATGCAGATGTAAGACATGGAGGTATTCACAAGCTGAGAAAGTTGTTTCTTGTTGAAGCGGGAGTTTAGGCCATCAAGTTGTTGTCTGTGTTTCTATTGTTGTTAACAATTGTTGTTGACAGCATTTCAAACAGGTACAAATGAAAATTTTGTGGAGCAGATGCACTTCACATTTGTTTGAGCCACCTTGGATCAATGATCAAGGCAAAGAAGTTCAAACCACCTTCTATGACCATTCAGCAGAAGTTTTGTAGAAAGGCAAGGAGGAAGACAGCTCTTCCCAAGAAGACCAACCCATCCAAGAAGGGAAGTGGTCAAAAACTTTGGTTAAAGGCACTATGCAATGCAAGTGTATGGAGGCTAAAAGAAGAGAGTGTTGTTACTCTCAGATACTGTTCAGATCAGTATATCAGTCTTTTGGAGACCAAAAGTTCTTTTAGTGGGAAGGCGTGATCCAAAAAAGGATCCTAGATAAACCTCTAAGTCTAAAAGACTTCATATAAGAGGTAAAAAGTGCCAAATGGCACAAAAACTTTGTAAATCAGAGGAAAATGAAAGTCGCAGGCTGCTCTCGGAAATAGTCTCATTTCAGAGATCTCTTCGTTCTGAATCCAACGCAACTTGAATGGGCAAAAATGGACTTAGGATGCAGAAGTTATCGCTCCAAAAAGATGCCTTGTTCTTTGGGAAAAGAGGCAAAAATCCTTTAAAAATGGGCAAAAAACCCTTATAAAGGGAAATCACATCGGAGGAGGGCCAAAGGCGGACTTAAGCGGAGAGCGAGGGCACCCTCAATCGTCGATCCTCAACATATCGGGTCGAAGGTGGGCACATCCATATAACATTAAGGCGGGACCGGGCCAAGCGATATGCCAATCGCTGATATCGACGGATCGGCATCGACGGTGGCCATGCCACGAGGCAAAGGCGGGACCCCCACGCCGAGTGATATCGCGATTGACGATATCAACGGATCGCAATCGACGTCGGCATCGGCCATGCCATATGGGAACCCCGGGTCCATGCGATACATGATTGCAATCAATCGCATCGCAACATCGCGTCGGAGGAATGCGACGGAGCGAGACGTGTATATATATGCGCCGATGCAATGCAACTGGACCCGAAAGGGTTGAAAATGCCACTGAATAATTGTTTGAAGTCCGCCATAAGGTCCTCCGTCGGAATTTCAATGTTTTTAATGTATTTTTATAAATACAAGGGGGAACGCAGCACAAGGGCATTGCGACTTGCGATAGTGATTACAAGCGGACCCAATGGAAAATAAGGCGGAATTCATAATATTTGAAGTCCAAAAAAATGACGGATTGACGAATTTTCCTATGTTTTAATGTATTTCTCTGTGTAAACAGAGAACGCATTTTTTTGGGGGATTTCAAAGGCCCGAAGGTCCTTTCCGTTGCACAACAGGTGGCAACCATCCCTGAAAGCATTTAGCAATGATTGCTAATGCTCAAAGAGGGGATTTGAGTGGACCAAGGCCGGAAGCCAGAGGGCCCGAGAGGGAGAATGAAGAGACAAGCGCCGATTGGCTTTAAAAGCCATGAATGTTAGAGAAGAAGGTTGTTGGTGGTGGTTGTTGTTGGAGTGTTGCTGAAACCGAGCATAAGCAGAAAGCGAGGCCAAAGCAGGCAGTGCAGAGGTCTGAAAGAGCTCAAATGAGAGCAGGAGCATAGAAGCAAAGCAGCACAAAAAGCAAAAGTTGAAGCGCATGCAGCCAAGGGAGTCACTTGGAGTTCAAGTAGAAAGCCAGAGAACTGACAGAGAATTGACAAAGAGCCAAAGAAGCCGGAGCCAAGAGCCAGAGCCAGAAAGCCAAGAGCTTCAAGGGCCAAGGGATAAAATGGTGTATGAACCCACTGTTTCTGTGTAAAACAGCAGGAGTTGAGCCAAGAGCTTGTAAAAGGACTTATACCATAATCCCAGAGAGCCTAGTTGAATTGACTAGAGCTCACAGGGACGTAGCCCAGGAGTTTTGGGTGAACTCCTAATTAATATTGTTGTTCTGTGTGTGTTTTATTGCTGCATTGTCTCTGCTACTTTATTCACTGTTATATGTATTAATATATCAGTTCAAGCACATTTACATATCAGCACAAATAGCAAATTTTAAAGCATATAACCAGTTTAAAAACAAATACCAACATACACCTATATTTTCAAGCACATTTAATTCTGCATTGGTTAATCAATAAGACTTGGGAATATTTAAAGCTTTGGAAGTGGGAGAGGTTCTTGTAACTTAGACAAGAAGCCTAAGTGCCCCATTTTCAGATCATCTAGAACTCCACCTACAATTTGTTACTCCAATCTAACAGATCAATGAGGAAGTATGAGATAATTGATTTGGTCATCCCAGGGTGGGGCATGCTATGTAGGAGCTAAGATCTGAAGCATCTTTGATCTTGGTACCAAAGAAAGTACAGAGGGAGTCGTTTGAGCCTCACGAATCCCTATAGAGGCAGTGATAGCATCCTTTGATCTCATAGTATAGGGGACACCAAAAATGAGGTCCATCTCCGTCTTTGACTCTTAAAGGTGGCACACCTAGCAAATCCTATCAAATCATGGTATATGGTGATCTATATTAATTTCTAACCCCAGCTACTGGCAATTCATTACCTAGTAAATTATTTTGCTACAAATTAATTTATTGCAGATCTACTAAATAAAAAGCACAACTAGAATTTTAATAGATAAATAAATAATAAAGAACGGAAGCAAAATGACACCAATCTCATAACATGCACCCTTCAAATCAGTTCCCCATTCAAATAACTTTAGAACTTACAAGGGCTTTGTTTCTAAAATGGCCCACTAAGGAAAATACAAATACAACAAGAAACCTAGAGTTATCCCAACTTATCAAACCCCTTTGCAAATCTATCCTTCAATCTCGCTCGTTGATCTAGATTTGTCTCCCTTGCTGCCCTTGCACTCTTCCTCAAAATCTACACACTTGAATGGAAGCCCTCCTCAACCCAATCACTGAGCTCTCACTATGCCTTGTGCTCAAGGTGTGTCTTCTCCTTTAGCCTAACCTTCCTTTTATAAGATTGAGTTACTGATCGAATCCACAACCCTAATCTCCAATGCGATTAACAATTGAGATTGGATCTCAAAATCATTTGAGATCAACAATTGAGATTCATCTAATTCATTAATGCAAATAACCTTTGTATTTCATGAGATTAATTCACTTTTTCTTATAAAAATCAATTACTTTAGTAATTGAAGTAATTGTTAAGGTTGAGGGTCAATTAGGCGACTTCCACGTGCCTAGACACTTACGTCTATGCAAAAGTACCTACCCGAGCTATTAGCATCAACAATCTATCTCTATCCAGAGTCAATGGGAGCCAACCTGAAGTTGTTCTCAAGGGATCCTGGGTGAGTGCATTCAGTGTCTACATGTATAAGAGGGTACATGAGCATGCCATCATGCAACTCCAAAAATTGCTCTAGGTAGAAAAACATTTTCAAGCCCAAGCTTTTCAAGAGTGAGATCCAAGTGACCTAAAGGTACAATCTGTAGATATCCTATTTGATAGTCTAGTTCAAACTTGTTTAATCAACAAGAGATGGCATGTCATATAAAGGCAGAATTTGAATGGGGGAAGACAATATAGGGAGATAGTAATCATCTAAAAAAGCCAATGCACCTGAGTACCAATGTTGTGCCCAAGCTGGGAAAGGATGTGAGGCGAGCGTTTCCAAAGAGCAAAGTGCAAGGGAGGGATACCTCTCTTATCTAGTGGAAAGTCTCTAAGGATCGGACTCTTTGTGAAGGAAAGAAACCAAGTGAAAATGACCCCAAGTGGAATGGGTGGACGCCAAACCATGCCTGAAAGATGGGTTGTGGGGTCATTCGCTTACATCAGATGACACACCTAAGACGCAAGGTCTATACTCTCTCTGATCTAGTCCAATATGTTGGTCATTTGCAAGATTAGTTAGTCATGCCCCCTTCCTAATAACCAATTAAGAATAGACAGCAAGTCTGCTATTTTGTTGCTACAATTAAGATTTCCAATACAAAACTAGGTTGCAATGAGACATGATACCATGTGACATTTAAGATTTAGACCTCGCAAACCTCTTACAATTTAAGAGATAGAAACAAATTCAAGAAAATAAAATGTTGAGGCCTAAGTCACATGACACAAGAGCACAAGACATGGAGGACATGCGAATACAAGTATCTGACACAAGACATGGCAACCCCAAAGACATGACACGGGGGACACATTATATATATATATAGGCATAAAGATCCAAATTTTTTTGAGACTAGTACAGCTACAAAATACCAATACAACTAGTTACTACATCAATGATGATCAAACACACAAGAAATCAGAAAATTCAAAACAGATGTCATAAAATAGAACTTAGAAGTTAGAAGTTAGAACCATAAACTATAGTTATCATTAAGTCATTTGATGTCATCAAAATCAAAATGTATTACGTAGATACTATGTCATTGATACTATATATGGGAATATTAATGATAAATCAAAATATGGGTAGATATTAGAGCATAGATGCAAGAATCTCATAGCTCATTTTTGTCAATACTATGTAGTCCTCCTCCATGTCAGAATCATCAAAATCATCAACACTGCCAATGCTCTCTCCTCCATCCTCCTCCTCCTCCTCCTCTATATCCAATCCAAAATTTGCATATGTTTGTGTGGAGGATGACCCCTCAAGAGGATCACCTGTTGATTTTTGTAGCTATGGTCGGTCTTCATAATTAATATTTTTTGCCCCCCAAATATATGTAACAATAAATATAAGACATGTTCTTTATGTCGGTTCAAAAGAGAAAAAATTTGATCTTGGAATTTTGAATTTTGGCTCTACGAAAGTCAAGTCAGCCTGCCCCCTGTCACAACTATTCAGCCTCCCAAGATCAGTATATAAAGGCATTCGACTTCCTTCCCTTGACACAATTTGGATCACACATAATAAGAAGTATCTCTTTGATCTCCAAGCGAAGAAGACAAAGAAGAAGAAGAAGCAAGAAGATATCCGACATTTGACCAAGCCCTCTCTTTCTTGTTTGACCTCGCATGTGTCGCATTTTCTCTCAGTTGTTGACTTCGCACGTGTGACAGAAAGGCCAAATTTCTGGGCAGCAGGTCGAACTTTTCTGGTGCAGAAGTAGGCTGAAATTCAGCCCTAGCAGATCAAACCAAACCAAGTTTAGTGGGCAGAAGATTGACTTCACAAGAGGGCAGGTTGACCAAGTTTGATTAGGACTTTCCTGCTGGTCAGTTTGACATTCATTTTGATTATAAGGTTTAGATGTATCTCTTGTTGAATTGAAGAATTTCTCCAAGGAAAGGGTGGCTGGGTTTTCCTCCAAGTGGATTTTCCCAGGGTAAAATACTTGCATCTCTTGTTTGGCTCTCTTTATGATCCTACTACCTTTATTATTTCTACTACTGAGATCTTTTGTGTAATTACTTAATGATCAATGTGAACACATGAAAGATTAAGTTAAGAAATCATTAGTAGTAATTATCAGATCAGAAGACCTATGAAAAGTCAACATGGAATCAAAGTAAGGGTTAAAAGGGCATCCATGAAGGAGTGTAAATGAGTGATCAAAGGAAAATCCATCAAGTCTGAAGGTTGAAGCATACTTGTATCTGTGGAGAGGGTCAAATCCCTTAATTTCTGTTCCTCGGAATCTATCACAGTAGGACGAAAAGGCCTCAGAGCCTGTTACAGTGGGCCAAGAAGGCCTGTTACAGGAGGTCGAGAGACCTGAAGAAGACCAAGGAGCCTCAGAAAAATAACCAGAAGAAACACCTTTGTCTGTGGTCTACTAAGTTGTTTACACAAAGGTTTACAACAATGGAAATTTTAGTGATTGATACAAATAGAACCAATCTCCAGCATTGATTATACACCTTGTAGATTTGTGCAGAGATTGAACATATATGTGATCATTGGTATGATGCTAAGCTATTGATGCACTTGTACTTCGAGATATGGTGGTCAAATCCAGATTGATTCCAAGCTTGCACCTTATGGGAATAACAATGGATACTATTAGGGTTGTCGTATTCTCTTAGGGACAAGGAGTTTACTAAGATGATATTCTTGCCTTCTCTTGGTTGAAGGAAGACCCTTGTTGAGATTTTCGAAATTTTCTCATGCTCACAACTGAAGATAACCCTCTATGGATTGTTGATATCCTTCCCTTGAGAATGATATTTTAGGATCAACGAGTTAAGATATATGCAAATTTCATCTTGTGCTTTTGATGTCCTGGTCGTGTTGAAGATGTATTTACAAGATGTTTTTGAAAAGCTAGTTGGTCAATGAGGATGACTTTAGGGATGTTGGAGTTTGACAATATTGTGTTGTTGATCATATTATTAACAATGATGTTCCTGAATTCTATACTGCTGAAGTGTGTGTTCTTCAAGATGACACTTTTCATGATACAGTCACTACACAAGAATGACATAACCTTGATCTATGCACATTAGGAAAATGTTGTGAGTATGTGTTCCATTCCTATACTGAGAATATCTGGCATACTAGAATTATATTGGATTGAAGGGATATTTCCTTTGAGATGTGTTCAAAGGTTGAAGTGTTGAAGTTGTTGAGATCCAAGCCCCTAATGCCACATAAGGCTGGAATCTAGTCTTTGCACATTGAATTGAGAAGTGGGATCACTATCATTGATGACCAAGTATTTTTCAGAACTAAAGGACAAATTATTGTTGCCACTACAATGGTGTTTAGGAAGTTAAGTTACTTGGTTTGGAAGGACCAAGGGTGATCATCTGATTGATAGATGACTCTTATGGATTTCATCACATATGCAAAAAGGGCATATCGATTCTATGTTTTGGATAGGGAAAGAAAATTTGCAAATGACAAACTTTGTTGAACTTCCAAAAGGATATAGATGAAAATTGAAAATCTAGGGTTTGTAAACCCTAGCAATTTAGAAGGCCTTAGGGTTTGTGGATAAAACCCGAGAGCTAGACCTAAATCTATGTTTCCATTGAAATAAGGAAATCCAGCTCATTCAAGGAAGGAATGACATCACGTTGATAATGAGGACAAGCTTGATAAACTTGCAAGATGGATGCAAGAAGGCTAAGATCAAGAGAGCTGAAATTTCCCTATAATCCTCAAAAGATAAGTATCTTATATCTCTCTTCCTTCATTATTATTGTTGTTTTACTATTGCCTAGCCTCTTGTCCTTGTTTCTCCTTGTTGGGTTATAATCGTTCTTCCATGGCTTCCTAATGACGTTTGTAGGTACATTGTAAAGACTAACAAGGCTCTGAAAGCAAATGAAAGCATTGGGAAGAACGAAGAAAAGTTTGTGGCAAGAGGATTCTCCCAAATCAATGATTTAGAGGGAGAAAAATGCACTGACATCTATAATCATACCTGATGACCAAAAGAGCTCCTAGTTCAGAGGGAGCAAGCAAGACAACAAGTTTGAAGGATACCATAATGAAGACTATGTCAAGATTTGAGGAAAGTTAGTGGTGAATTCCAAGTGGGTCTAAAATTATGCGATAGATGGCAACATAAAGAAGTACAAAGCAAGATTCAAGGATTATCCTATAAAGAGGGAGAAGACTATAACAAGACTTTTGCTTCAGTTGTCAAGTAAACATCTATTAGAACTATTATCATTTCTATTGCTTTGAAAAATGCATCAGGTGGATGCAGAGATCGCTCTTCTCAATGGAGCAATTGAGGAAGAAGAAGTGTAGATGGAGCTACCTCAGGGCTTTGAGGTACATGAGAAGAAGTCTCATGATTGTAGACAAAAGAAAGCTTTGTACGATCACAAGCAAACATGTTGGGCTTGGTATTCTTGGATTGATGGATATCTGATTAGTCCTGCTTGATCTTGTTATTATGTGACCTGTTTTTGATGGGAGCAAAAGGACTCGCGTGATAGCAGGAGCAATCAAGCCCTGCTTCAACGTCAGAGGGAGCTGATATCTGAATTCGAGATGAAGGATCTTGGTTGGATACATTACTTCTTAGAACTAGAAGTGGGGCAAAAGACGAGTAAGCATATTATCATGATCCTTCAGAGATTTGGGATGATGGAGAGCCAATCCATGGCCACTTCCATGATAACTAATATGAAGAAGCTAAAATGCAAAGGGCACAGCCAGATTGCTACAACAAGATATAATTCGGTGTCAAGTAGTTGTGGTGATGGTTTGAGTGAAGGAAACAACTACAAGGGTATACAGATTCAGATTGGGTAGAGAGTGTTGAAGACAGGAAGAGCACATTTGGATGATGATTTAGTTTGGGTTTTCCTTTGGCAAGAAGCAAACATCTGTCGCACTCAGGACTATAGACACCAAGTATATTGCAGCTAGTTTGGCGAGTTGTGAAGCAGTATGGCTTCGGAAGTTGCTCACGTGATTATTTGATCAAGTGCGGGAGATGACCGTGATGATAGGTTGAAGCACATCGAGATCATGGTACCACCACATTTCGGACATGGTACAGAAGGGACCAGTGAGGTTCCAATACATTTCTACAAACAAGCAGGATGTTGACATTCTCATGAAGCCTCTATCCCAGGGTAAAGTTTGTATACTTCGGGGATAAGCATAGATTAGTTGAGAATGCTTCCTTCCGTCAGAGGGAGTGTTGATGTTATAGCATCAAGGGGCAAACATTCTCCCTAGGTCAGGATATTGGCAGGTCAAAGGTATTGACCAGGGGCCATGTAGTGTGGCTAGGGAGAATGGCCTAGAAAGCATCAAGGCCCAAAATGGTCCCCAAGTGGGCGAGTGAGTGCCTTTAGCATCAGGTAGGAGAATTACCATTCAATTAGCATACAAGAATGGTAATAGCCCAAGGTTTCACCATAGGTCACAAGTGTTGACCAAGTTCCAAGTAACAACTTGGATAATTGGTGAATTTCTCCAAGTGACGACTTGTTGAGCATGATGTTGATGTAGGATGGCTTTCCACAAGCAATGGATTAACACATCAACATAGCTAGCTCATTCAACCTTTTCCTTAGGACAATCATTCTTCCTGGGTCAAGTATGTTGACCAGAATTAAGAAGAATGGTCCTCGAGGCCCAAAATTACTCAGCCATAGAGTTGAGTGGGTGCCTTTCAGCATCAGGCTCAAGATTACTCTCTAAATAGGTTGAGTGAGCACATTTAGCATCATAGCCCAGAATGAGGCCTTTGGATTCTAAATGAGGATTACTCAAATAAATTGAGTGTGTCCCTAGGGTTTCACCATGGGTCAAAGAGATTGACAAGGATGATGGTGAACTCGGATTAGTCTGCATACCATGGGTCAGAGGCGTCAACCATAATCATGGTGACTAGCTGATGTTAATGATATACCATGGGTTTTAGATGCTAACAAAAATTATGGTACCTAGTCGATGTTGTAGATTTTACCATGGGTCAAAGTTGTTGACCAAGATTAAGGTAATTAGATGATGTTGATAATGTTGTTTTAACATTTTCTTATAGAAATTTGTCAATAAGAGAACATCTAGATAGTCATTATTAATGCCTCCCCAACTGAGAGGGAGTGTTGATTTTTGTAGCTATGGTCAATCTTCATAATTAAAATTTTTAGCCCTCCAAATATATGTAATAATAAATATAAGACATGTTCTTCATGTCAGCTTCAAAAGAGAAAAATTTTGATTTTTGAATTTTGAAATTTGGCTCCAAGAAAGTTAAGTCGCCCTGCCCCTTGTCACACCTATTCGGCATCCTAGGATCACCATATAAAGGCATTTGACTTCTTTCCCTTGACACAACTCGGATCTCACCTAATATGAAGTATCTCTCTATTCATCCAAGCAAAGAAGGCTGAAGTTATCCAGCAATGGACCGAGCTCTCTCTTTCTTGTTTGAACTCACACGTGTGGCATTTTCTCTTTGTTGTTGACTTCGCATGTGTGACAGAAAGGCCAAATTTTTGGGCATTTCTAGGTAGCATGTCTGAATTTTTCTAGTGCAGAAGTAGGCCGAAATCCAGCCCTAGCAGATCAGACCATACTGATTTTAGTGGGAAGAATATTCACTTGACAAGAGGCCAGGTTGACCAGGTTTGACCAGGACTTTCTTGTTGGTCAATTTGACATTCATTTTGGTTAGAAGGTTTAGATGTATCTCTTGTTGAATTGGAGAATTTCTCTAAGGGTAGGGTTGTTGGGTTCCCCCAAGTGGGTTTTCCTACAGTAAAATACTTGTCTCTTGTTTGGTCATCTCTTTATGATCCTACTATCTTTATTATTTCTATTGTTCAGATCTTCTGTGTAATTACTTAATGATGAATGTGAACACATGAAAGATTAAGTTAAGAAATCAATGCAATGTGATAGTTTATGGGGATATAGTAGTTATTCCTTAGTTTGAAATGATATCGAACTTCAAGGTGAAAGCGGGAGGTGCGATGGCAGGTGTTAGAGTGATTAGGGTTTCAGAATTGTTTTGTGCCGCCGCTGCTCCCAGAGATCAGCCTTGTTTTGGAACTGCTTGGAGCCTGGCCGCTGGGTTCACAGAGATCGATTATTCACTTTGGTTTTGGCCCGGGTCCTTTGCTGGAAAGGAGTATCATGGTCCGAATCAAAGCAAACAGAGACCGGAAGATTTCTCTCCCTTCTTGGCTCAGGTCGGTTTTCTCAGGGCGGATCTGAGCACCTTTCGTCATTGCCCTGGGCGTTTTGGTTCAAATCATCCGGACCCTACCCTGCTTCGGGTAGTTGTGCTCTCTGCCGCGGGTGTTTCGGCTTGGCTAGGCAGCAATGTCTGTGTCTGTTGGAAAACGATGCGGCTGCCTGTTCCTCTGCCCCCCTTCGGCATGTCGTGGGCCCTTTCTGCCGCTTTCTGGCAGTCTTTTAAAGGTTTGGTTGAAGACCAAGTATGGGGCGGGAGTTTGGGACTGGGTTCCCTGCAATTTGAGGCTCCCCTGTTCTCCCCCGAGCAGATGTGGGCGGTTGTCATCTCGGCAGCGGAGAAATTTATGCTCTGGACACCCCTCTCCATGAACTCCTTTCGTCGAGAGGTCAAGGTCTCCCTGATTCTTACAGGTCCTCCAGATACTTTAAATGAACACCGGAGAATCGACCATGGCAAGCCAGCTCCCCTTCCTGTCCTGGAGAATCAACTAGCAGAAGGATCCAGGCAAAAATCAAAATTAGCAATTAAGGATCCCAGTCTTGAAGTGGTACAAATCTTCATCAGAACCCTGTCAGGGAATACGATCTGCAAGCAAATCAGAACAGGGATGCTGATAAAAAACTTAAAGGACGAAATTCAAGAATTATTAGGCATATCAGCAAGCCTGCTGAGTTTGGTTTATGCAGGACACATTTTACAGGAAAAATTTACAGTGCAGCACTATGGAATAGTGAGAGATTCAACTATTTTTCTGAGCATGAGGCTGAGAGGTGGAAGTTTTGGATCTAGCTCAAAGGGCACAGGTTCGTTCAAGGATGCTATCAAAGGAAAAGGGGAAGCCACCAACAAGCCAGCACCACCTCAAAATCTTCCTGGTCCTTATATAGTGGAGCAAAGTAAGCAGACTCCAGTTTTGACAATCGATCTGCCTGAGGTAAACAACTTTCATGATGATTTCTCTTCCTTGGCAGTCATTTGTAGATTCAATGGCTTTTGGCCTAAAACAGATGCTTTACGACATTGGATCTTTTCCACATGGTCACCAAACTGTGACATCCATTTATGCTCCAAAGGATTTTTTATTGTTAAATTTGACACAGTCGAGGAAAAAGACCATGTCCTCCAGGAGGGGCCATGGTTTTGGGGCAATGCAGGACTCTTCACGACCCCATGGTTTCCGGGTTTTGACCCTTCCTCTATGGTGGTTTCCAAAATGCCGGTCTGGGTCAGGTTACATAACCTCCCGTTACATTTCTGGCTTCCCAAAGTTTTTGAAGCAATGGGAAATGCAATAGGCAAATACATCAAGCAAGATGTGGAAATAATTGCTAAATGCATACATACCTTTGCCAGAATCTGTGTCGAAGTTGACCTCAGTCAAGGGCTACCTGATAGCATCATTTTGATTCATAACAACTCCCAGTGGAAACAACCACTAGATTACGAAAACACGGCCTTCAGGTGCCGAGGCTGTCAACAAACAGGTCACCTCCGTAATAACTGTCCTCAAGTCAAAAGAGAAAGCAAAAGGAACAAGAAACAAGCAAAAAAACCAAGAGGCTGGCAACACACAGAGAACCCAGAAGAAGAATCAGAAGACGAAGAGGTAGATAACCCTCCACCTGATCATGGTGATGATCCAACTGGGGGCGAAGCCACGACTTCCTCCCCCTTAGCATACAATCAAGCTCACATGTCGCCAGAATCTGAGAATTTGGCAGCGCAGGGAATGCCGGCCTCTTTGCCGAAGAAAAATCCAGTTCTTGAGGACACTAGCGGGGCTAAAAGACATCATTCTCCAGAACACTCCGATTCAGATAAGGACGCTCCTTGCATTGTGGAGGACTCCTCTCTTGTCCTTATTTCATCCTCCCCATCTCATGGGGAGTGGCGAAAGGTTGAGAAGAAAAAGGGGAGAAAATCATAATTTCCCTCCCTCTTTGTATTTTATTTCTTTCGGTCTCTTTCTCTTTTCTATTTTTTCATGTCCTCCAGCTGAGGCTGTTGCGCTGGTTCCTTGCAAACCAGCTGAGGATGTCGAGCTGGTTGTTGTAAATCAGCTGAGACTCTTTTCTTTCTACCTTTTCTAAGGCAAAGAACGAGTCTTTCGGAATGCTCTGCATATGCTCTGTAACTCTCTATTTTTATTAATGGATGGTTCGCTTTTTTCTGTGCAAAAAAAAAAGTTAAGAAATCAATAGAAGCAATTATTAGATTAGAAGAACTATGAAAATTCAACATCACCATCATCAAAAATGACTTAATTCATTAAGATCCAAGTTGGCTAAAGCCAACTCAACCCTATTGTCCAAAGTTCAAACACAAATCATTAGGAAACACACCCCACATTTTTGTCCACATAAAATAAAATGCTTTTTAAGAGTCCCCATGGACCTTGCCTTGTGTTGGACATGCAAGGAGACATGTTTGACATGTTTCTAACACGTACACATGTCCTAGTTATTGATTTTTCTGTAACATCGCGAGGTATTCTCGTATAGCTAAATGGTTTTCAAGTTGGCCTAGAAGAATTCTGAAAAAAAAAAATTGAAGTGACAAATCAGCCCAAGAAAGTCAAGTCAACCCAGCCTATGAAGGTGTGTGTCACTTGGGTTATTTCACCTCATTCGACAAGTATAAATAGAGGATGTGATGTCCCATTTTCTCCACCAAGCAAGAGCAAGTTTCTTCTCTTGTTTCATCATTTCTCTTATCCCTCTTGGATAGTTACACATGTGGAGTAGGAAGGTCGCAAGAACAAAAGGAAGACCACATGAGTCACAGGTGAAACAAGGCTAAAGAAGGGCTAAAAGGGTTGACCTCAAAGGACAGCAGGTTGTCCATGATTAACTAAAATAAAATAAAAAGTCACTTAAGTAAAATTAAAGCAAGAAGCTTCTAGAGTGGGAATAAAATAATAAAAATAAAAGTACTTCTAGAAGATTGGAGAGGAATCCATCAAGTCTTTTAAAGAGGGGGAAAGCAAGTCATTTGGGACATCTTGGATTAGGAGCATTTTCTTTAGGAAAGGTTCTAAAAACTTGGTTTTCACGCTTAGAGAGCCCTAGGACGAAATCCCTTGGGTTTCTTGGTGTGTTGGATGGAACCCCAACTCATTGTTGGGAGGTTTCAGACAGAAATCTCAAGGAGCTCCATCAGCATTAGTTGTGAGTAGATCTGGAGTAGATTTGTGGATTGGAAGTGGGGATCACACAGATCTCTAACTTGAGCTTCATTTCCAGTTTCAGTTTGGGAGGCCAAATTCAGTATTGCCAAGATCATTTTGAAGCCATTATCTCAGTTATTGTATTGGCATGTAATCTTGCTCTAGTAATAAAATAAAGCTGAGTTTTTCTTGTGTTATTTATCATTGTTGTATTTTTATCTAATTTGTTGGACGAGAATAATTCATTGTGTTATTATTCATCTGGAATATTGTTAATTTTAGATAACAATGGCATGTTTTATGCTCTAAAACGATTTACTTCAATGTTACTTTAGCAACCCAATGACAATTTCCAATTATATCTAGTAGCAATCATATTAACTTAAACACATTGACAGTAAATGCAGATAGAACATAAAAACATGTGCAGAAGGCAAGCCAAGACAAGACACAAGATATGGCGGATGCTAAGGACAAACCCCAATGTGGGGAAACCCTTTGATCAAATCTTCTTATTATTCTTCAATAGTTCATCAAAGAGGGGAAGAGTACACATATCATAATTACATGCCCAAAACAGTCCTGTCCAATCAGCAGTGAACTGCAGCCCTAACCAGAAAGCCAACATTGGTCAAAGCATCTCCAAAATGCCCTCCAAGCAGCTCGTTCAACAACAGAAGAATTTGGCCTTCCAAGATAGTCAAAGTCAATCCAAAAACAGCTTAGTAAACCCAATCAAATGCTGCTGTAATTTCTGCAGTGAAAGGTTGGAGTCAATGCTGAAGTCAAACTATCCCAATCACCTTGAAAATCGTGCCAATCAATGCTGCCTTCAGAAAAAGAAATCTTGCCCACAAGAACAAAGTCAATGCTGGTCAAAGTCAACCAAATCAACGCTTATCAACGCTGCCCTATTTCCTGAAATTTTCTGCCTCCAAAAAAAGTCCTGAAATTCGTCCTCTTTCACACGTGCAAAGTAGAGAAGCCTCCAAGTTGTATGAACCAATCAAGAGAGGAGAGAGGGAGATATGTGATGAGATGAATGATGTCCAAATGAGAGAGAAGTCACTCCTATTTATACACTTTGTTGAGGGTGAGGAGACACATCCATTGGGCTTCATAACCCTACATTTGACTAAGGCCGACCTTGACAATTTGTGCATGAGAAAGAATAAATTCAAAATTTCATTTCTACTTGTCAGAATGAGAAGATCTTTATATCAAAATTGGACCTCTCAAAAAGAGGAATCCAATGCAATAATCATCTTCATCATATGAGTTGTCCTAAGGTGGAATTTGGCCCTAGTTGCCAATTTTAACACTCCCTCTCAACTAGGGAGAATTCTAGCTACCAATCCAACTGTCATCATGCCATCATGTCATCATGTACCATCCCTGTCATCACTTCCCTCCTCTGCTCTGCTAAAACATGAAGTAATAATGAAGAAGAAATGATCGAGAGTGCGTCATAAGATCATACCACTCTCCACTAACTAAAGTGAGTCCTTGATCCCAGATCAAGTTGTTGAACACCATGCATCCTAGTCATAGGGAGTACAGCAGTACATGATGCGTCCATCGGTAGTGCTATGGTCCCTAACCATCTTTTCCCAACTCATTGGCCAAATGAGAGGTCCTTCCCATGAGTCTCGGACTCTATGGGTAGGATGTGTGTCGGGGCATCAACAAGAGAAGGTGAACCACTCATCCTGCTCATATGCCATAGGAGAAGGTGAACCACTCATCCTATGCGTATGTCAATCATAGGGGAAGGTGAACCACTCGCCCTACATGCATGTGTCTGGGTAGAGGAAGGTGAGCCACTCACCCTACCCACATGTCAACCATAATGGGGTATCATAGGGGAAGGTGAACCACTCACCCTATGGTCACTCATAGCTCCAAGAAGTACCCCGAGCCCCCAGGAGCTCCCAAAGCTCTGTGTCCAACTCATACAGGACCCGCATAGGAGGGTCGTTCCACGACTCCAAGTCTCTCTCGGAAGGTTAAGAATTTGACCTTCCCCAAAGACTTTGTGAGAATGTCTGCGACTTGCTCATTCGTCTTGATGTGTTGGAGCCTTATTGCTCCCGTTGTACCATATCCAGGATAAAGTGGTACCTGATATCAATGTGCTTGGAGAGGTCGTAGAACACGATATCCTCTGATAAGCGAATCCCACTCTAGTTGTTTCAGAAGATCGCGATGGTATCCAACACGTGCTCAAATAGCTCACTAAAGAGCTTCCTTAACCAAACAACTTCACAACAGGCCATACTCGCAGCAATATATTTGGCCTCAGCGGCGCTTAGTGCAACCAATTTTTGCTTCCTACTCATCCAAGATATAGCAACACCCAAACATGCTCTTCCTATCCACCACACTGCCTGCCCAGTCAGCATCTGAATATCCATGTAGCCTCGAATTTCCAGCAGTGTATCTCAATCCATAATGGATTATGCCCCAAAGATATCTTAAGAGATTCTTAGCAGCAATACAATGAATGTGATGAGGCTCAACCATATATTGACTCAACGTATTCACAGCGAAGCATATGTCAAGACGGGAGTTGACCAAGAACATCAAGGCCCCCACAAGTTGACGATACTCAGTAGGGTTTGCTAATCTAGGCCTAGCAGCACTTCCACATAGCTTCTTAAAGTTGAGTTCCATCGGAGTAGTCACGGACTTGCAATCCACCATCCCACATCTCTCAAGTAGCTTCACAATGTATTTTCCTTGAGAAAGGAAAATCTCACCTAGCTTTTGCCAGACCTCCAACCCTAGGAAATAATGCATCAGTCCTAGGTCCTTCATCTTGAACTCGGAAGCCAACTCCCTCTTCCAGTGATGAATGAGATGGTCATCACCTGTCAGAAAGAGATCATCCACATAAAGGACCAGAATGAGAGGTATGTCCTTTTAAACCTTGAAGTATAGGTTCGGGTCAGCATCACTCCTTGTAAATCCCAGCTT
This sequence comes from Pinus tabuliformis, assembly GCA_031772625.1. Taxonomy (NCBI): domain Eukaryota; kingdom Viridiplantae; phylum Streptophyta; class Pinopsida; order Pinales; family Pinaceae; genus Pinus; species Pinus tabuliformis. The sequence goes on along the minus strand of CM062809.1, from coordinate 158,448,504 downwards.
CATAAGATAACTACCGATCAACCCATAGAGGGCTTTCTTAAACCTAAATACATGTGTCTCACAATCTTGAACCTCGAACCCCTCGGGTTGTTCCACATATACTTCCTCCTTAAGCGAACCATGCAAGAAGGCAGTCTTGACATCCATCTGGTGTAGGTTCCATCCTTGCGAAGCAGCAAGGGCTATAATCAAACGAATGGTGGTATATCGGGCAACCAAAGAAAATATCTCATTGTAGTCTACTCCTTCCTTTGAGAGAAGCCTCGAGCAACAAATCTAGCTTTGAACTTTTCAACACTCCCATCAGCTCCAGGTTTGATCTTGTAGAGCCATTTTGAAGTGACCACAGACTTGTCCTTGGGCCTAGGAACCACATCCCAAACATCACTCTTCGTGATCGACTCATACTCCTCGTTCATTGCATCCTTCCAAACTTGTTGCTTCACAGCTTCTTTGAATGTGCAAGGCTCATATTGTACAACGATACTTACGGTAGCTAAGTACCCTCGGTAGTTTGGCTTCTTGCTTTCACAAAATGTCTCCCTCAGTGCAATATGTTTCTCAGCATCTTCAAGAGTATCTTTGAGTCACAAAGGTCTTTTTCTTGAAGTAGTGGGCTCACTAGGAGGTGAATCAATGGAATCCATCAGACCTTCAACATCGGGCATCGGTTCATCAAACGGAGGTTCATCCTGCTTTTCTGCATCAACATCAACATCAACAATGTCCATCCTAGGGATAGGAAGATCTTGGATCTTTCTAAGAGCGGAATCTTTATCGAAAGCGACATCATAACTTAATTCCATTTCTCTTTGACCAGGCACATATATTCTATGCCTTCGAAGTTTCAATGCAGCCCACAAACGTTCCTTTCTTCCCAAATGCATCTAGTTTGTTTCTTTTCTCTTTCGACACATGAAAATATACAAGACAACCAAAAATTCTAAAATGAGAAACATCAGGGTTCTTACTGATGAATACTTCTTCGAGTGTCTTGAAGTCCAAAGCTTGATGTGGGCATCTGTTTTGAACATACACAATGGTGTTGGCAGCTTCCCCATATGAACTTCGGTAGACCTTGATCATGTTACATAGCACGGGTGGATTCTATGATAGTACGATTCTTCCTTTCGACAACACCCATTTGTTCAGTAGTATATGCAATAGTGGTCTCTCCCTCTTAATGCCAGCTTCTCTACAATAGTCTTTGAATTCATTTGACTCATATTTGGTCTCATTATTGGTCCTCAATATTTTGATCTTCTTCCCTATTTGATTCTCAACCAAGGCTTTGAAAGAGCGGAACCATTTGAATACTTCATCCTTCTTCTTTAAGAAATAGATCCATGTTTTGCGACGTAAGTCATCCACAAAAATAGCATAGTACAAATATCCACCCAAAGATGTCACAGACAACATACCTAATAGATCAGAATGGACCAATTGAAGAATATCGGTGGTTTGAGTTTCACTTGAGGGGAATGGTCCCCTTGTATGTTTTCCAGTTTCACGTCCCTGACAAACACCTTCATGATTTAAGTTGAATCTAGGCATACCTGTGACCATCTTCCTTACATCAGGTAAGGCTTTGAAATGAAGGTAAGCAAATCTTTGGTGCCATAATTCGAATTGAAGAGAAGTATCACAAGTCATTGCTCCCAACGGACTTCCTCCAACCTGATAAAGACCTTCAACCCTGAATCCAAGAGTGAATGCATCTCTTGGGTTCCTTTTCCAAACACAAACCTTCCCATCAATAAATGTCACCTTAAAACCTTTATCTTCCATTGCAGAAATAGAAACCAAGTCATTTTACAAATTAGGTACATATAGCACTTCTTGTACATGAAGAGTTTGACCTTGATTTAAGTGAAGAGTAAAAGTGCCAATTCCTTTCACGGGATAAGTGGTATTATCCCCAAGTCTAATCTCCATATACGTCTTCTTTTCAACCAAGTTTGATAGGGCCTCTTTGTAGCTAGTGAAGGCACCACTATCAATCAACCAATGATCCAATGTATCTGGAGGTGAGGCAGTGATGAGGGCAGAAATACGATAAAATTATTTTTGCTTTACAACATTAACTTCTTCATACCTGGAGTTTCTCGACTTCTTGGGAGGATGACCATTTCCATTTCGAGTAGCGGAAGCGTTCCTCTTTCCTTTGTTGTTGAATCTGTTGTTCCTTTGATTTCCATTGCCCTTAAAGTTGTTGTTATTGTTGCCATAATCTCTTGGAGTATCCTACTTGTGAGGACACTCTCTAGCGAAGTGGCCAAACCTGTTACAATTAAAGCATCTTCCTTTTCTTCCTTCTTTGAATACCGGCTTGAACCCTTGTCCTTGATTCCTTGGACCAGCATTGTTCCTCCTCTTAGAATTAGTGGAGAAGGCGATAGGATTGTTTCCATTTGAGGGCTTGCCTCTTTCCATCATCCTTATTTCTTTTTGAGTGCATCTAGCCAATAATTCATCAAAACCCGGAATCCTATCATTGTTGAGGATGGTAGTGTAAAAACATCTCATTCTCTTGTAAGGCCGCCAAGAGCAATAAGAGTGAGCTCCCTCTCACCAATGACTTCTCCAATAGATAGGAGATCATTCTTGATCTCGGTAATCCTCATGAAGTAGGATTGGATGGATTCTCCTCTATCCATCTTGATGTCTTTCAACTTGTTCTTGAGAAAGAGAACTTGATTTGCATTATTTACTTTGAACATCCCAACCAGCTTGTCATACATCTCCTTAGATGTTTCCAAATCAAAAATATAGGCAACCAAAGGCTTGTGAATAGAATCAACAATAATTTTCATAGCTTTAACCTCACCATTCTTGTACTTTGCTTGTGCAACTATGGATGCATTTGAAGGAGGCTCTGCTATTCTTCCTTTGACATAGTCCATGGCATCATTTTCTTCCAATGTCAAATCTAGAGTCGTCTTCCATGCATGATAGTCGGATTTTTCCTTGAGCTTTTCCTTGGATTTGAAGAAAGATGTAGTTGTCATTGGGCAATGGGACTAGTTCCAATTCCTTGTCCAACAACTACCCTTGGTGATTTCCTTTCCTCACTCTTGCTTGGGCTTTGTCTTCACCTAAGGTTCGATTCCATGTTAATTTTAGATAACAATGATATGTTCTATGTTTTAGCACAATTTACTTCAATGTTCCTTTAGCAGCCCAATGACAATTTCCAATTATATCCAGTAGCAATCACATTAATTTAAACACATGACAGTAAATGCAGATAGAACATAAAAACATGTGTAGAAGATGAGCCAAGACAAGAGGACACAACATATGGCAGATGCCAAGGACAAACCCAATGTGGGGAAACCCTTTCATCAAATCTTCTTATTCTTCACTAGTTTCACAAAGAGAGAGAGAGCAAAAATATCATAATTGCATGCCCAAAACAGTCCTATCAAATCAGCAGTCAACTGCAGCCCTAACTAGAAATTCAACGGTGGTCAAAGCAGCTCCAAAATGCCCTCCAAGCAGCTCGGTCAACAACAAGAGAATTCAGCCTCAAGAGTCAAGTCAACTCAAAAACAGCGCGGTCAACCTAGTGAAACGCTGTTGTAATTTCTGTAGTCAAAGGTTGAAGTCAACGCTGAAGTCAAACCAGTCAAACTATCCCAATCACCTTGAAAATCGTGCCAATCAATGTTGCCTTCAGAAAACGAAATTTTGCCCACAAGAACAAAGTCAACGCTGGTCAAAGTCACCCAAGTCAACGCTTGTCAACGCCGCCCTATTTCCTGAAATTTTCGGACTCCAAAAACAGTCCTGAAATTCGTCCTCTTTCACACGTGCGAAGTAGAGAAGCCTCAAGTTGTACGAACCAATCAAGAGAGGAGAGAGAGATATGTGATGAGATGAATGACGTCCAAATGAGAGAGAGGTCACTCCTATTTATACACTTCGTTGTGTGTGAAGATACACATCCATTGGGCTTCATGAGCCTACATTTCACTGAGGTCGACCTTGACAATTTGTGCATGGGAAAGAATAAATTCAAAATTCCATTTTTGCTTGTCATAATGAGATGATCTTTATATCAAAATTGGACCTCTCAAAAAGAGGAATCCAATGCAATAATCATCTCCATCATATGAGCTGTCCTAAGGTGGAATTTTGCCCTAGTAGCCAATTTTAACAAATAGTTAATTTATAACGAGGGTTGTCTTGTTTAAATTTTTTACCGTGGATTTATGAGTTTATTTCCAAATTGATTGCCATAATTCTGAAAGGAATATTACAGTGGTATCAGAGTCGCTCTTCCTGCCAGCCTGAAGGTTTTCTTGCCAAATTAGTGGAGATGGGTTTGTCAATTGCATGGATTGATCGAAGTCGTAACTTGTGGAGCCATATCAAGTCACCTTATTAAAGCCAAATTCGGAAGGGTCAATGCAAATGTATAATGTGATCTAAAGGGTGATTGCAGTACGAATGATGCGCACTGCTTAGGGAAGAGCTTGTGCGAATTAAGGCTATTTCTCGTACCAATGGCAGAGTGCAAGTTGTGAATGCGCAAGTTGTGAAGGCCGAGAACGTGATTTGCACGTTGTTTCGAAGTGGTAAAAATTATAAATACCACAACATTCCTATTGATCTAATCCTTGTTCGATCTGGTCCAACAAGTTGATTATCATTAAACTGAATATGGAATTCGTGGTCAAAGCGATAATTTGAATGTTGGAGTTTTGATTGTATGCTCCTATGGCATGTTCGATTATCATGCCCAAGACTGAGTTCGAATAAAGATACCTGTGAAATATGGTCAATTGAGTAGGACGGTGTGGCACTATTGAATTATTAGTGGCTATAGCATTGGATCAAATCATTGTCATCTCTATGAATCATTATCGTCTCTGCAGGTCAAACCACACTACTGCAGTGTCAACAGGGTAGATTAATAAAGGCGGCAAGGGAAATCGCATTGTGTTGGAGTCAACAGACTAAATACAACAACGAACACAGAGATCCACAGGCACCATGCCAAGCCCGCGAAAGATATGTATTGAACTGTTGTTATAAGTGTCAGATCAAAGATGCTCTGCAAATGCTAAGTCTACGTAATCTTGTGTAATTTTGTATTGAACAAGTGGTGGCATTTCAGCCTTGGATATCTCAGGGATCGAAATAGGAGTAACAATCTATTTCAACATTTGTGGTTCAATCTTATTTGTATGCTACCAGAGTTTTGTATATGTTTGATGATCAATGCTCTATGTTGAGTCTTGAATGATGTATGTATGTTGCTGAGGTTGTGCCAATAAAACTGCTACATAATGGAGTATTTAAAATGCCTCATGAATCAGCACAACAATACCTCAGTGGACTGCAATATAGATCAGACAAAAACGCAAAACAACAAGCCCTTCTCAAAATGAGTCCATGTTATTCTTCAGCAAAGGTAGTAAAGAGATCAGCGGAATGAATAGGAGACAAGAAATTTTCTCTTTGCATTTAGCTCTAGTTTGAAGATCATGAAGGTGAAGGTGAAGGTGAAAGCCCTTCTCAAATTTGAGGAATTAGACTCACACCTTTCCAAGGTGAGTCAATCAGATTGGAGGAGTTTAAATTAAGCCCTAAAATGCTTGCCTTGATATAGCAAAAGTTCTTGGAGCACCCTTGTGAAGGGGTAAGACATATAGTTGCCTCCTATCTTAGTGAGATCATAAGGTTAACCTCATCTATACCTCCTTACAATGATGACATTATGAGGAGAGTTTTTCGGCTGATAGTAGAAAGCTTTCAAGAGTTGGATAATGCCATGGGTCAAACTTTGGAAAAGAGGCTCAAGATTTTAGAAGTCATGGTTGGAGTCAAATCATATGACATCATGCTTGATCTAGAGTGCAATGATTTGATTCTTCAAATGTCCCAATGCTTCTTCAACATTAAGTAACATCATCTAAACAATGTCAAAGCAAACATGCAATCTATTTTGTCTTCAGTTATGGGAGAACGTGATGCCATTTGCAAGTAGTTGCCATCCAAGTTGTTGGCCTTTGGAGGAGGGAACAAATTGTTTGACCTGTTACTTATGGACTAGTAGAAAGGTAAGTTGAGCAAAACATGAAATTGTATAGAAGACAGTTGACCATGGAAAAGCTGACAACGATGAAAGAGAAAATTTGTCCATTTGATCACTTGAGTGGTGTTGGCAATGCAAAGGTTCAGATGAGCAACAAGAATGAATTAAGGAGGAAAAATCTTTGCTTCAGCTGCATGGGACATTGGGAGCCTAATCACTCATGCTTATGTGGAATGGTAGAACAGGAGGGGATTCTTGGAGGGTTAAACACAACCATGGCAAAGACAGGATATATGAAAAATTAGTCTTGAATGCATTATTATTCACAATGATACATATTTATACAAGTCTAGTGACCCTTGGTTTCATATTCCAAGTGGTCTCTTGGACTCCCTTTGACAATTCAACTTCCACACCAACCCTTACAGGATTACGTGTCCAACATTCCCCCCTTAATCCGAAGTGGTATGAATGAGTCCAAGAAGAGAGTTGTAATAAAAAAATTTGCAAAAATGCATGGAAGCACTACGCTGAATGTGCTCTCTTAGATGTTGGTATAAGGTGGTGGTTTAAGGATGACCACCAACACTGGAACGCTTAGTGCAGTTCCTGGAACTCTTCCAAATCTGGCAAGAAGCTGAAATCTTCTGCTAGAGGAAGTGTCCCTAATGATTTGGAGAGGGAGACCTTCAACCTAGAAAAGGGAGGTCTACAACCTGCGGTGGTTTAAGGATGACCACCAACTCTGGAATGCTTAATGCAATTCCTGGAACTCTTCCAGAACTGGCAAGAAGTTGAAGTCTTCTGCTAGAGGAAGTGTCCCCAATTCTTTGAAGAGGGAGAAGCTCAACCTGAAAAGGGAGGTCTCAACCCCGCATAGATGGTTTAAGGCTGACCACCAACCAAAGGCATGCTCAAGGGCATCTCTGTCTCTGGCTACAACTCTGAATCTGGTATGGCAGGTTGTGGCTCAAGCTCGCTTGATGTGGCTTTGAAGCTTGTATATGACCATCACTTCCCCCCCTGTCAGATACAAGGTGAGATGATGGAGAAAACTCAACTGCAAGACTGTTCAATACTCTAGAACAAGTTCTGACATATGACTTAAATATCTTCTTGGTTGTTGAATCCCATTGCCAAGAAGTAATCCATCCAAGATGAATCTTTGTTCTTGCAGGAGGTTTGTTTTTGAAGCATCTGTTTGAAGAATGAGTGGTTTTATGACAGTGCTCACATGGATGAAGATCAAAACAGTGATCTTTCATATGGCCAACTCAGTCACAATGTTGGCATTTAACATTCTGTTGTTGTTGTTGTGGAAAAGGAGCAGAATCTGAAACATCTGAAGGTGAATTGTCATGAAGGAATCCAACACTCTAAAATTGGATGGGCTTTGAGTAATCTGGAATATGAAAGAACACATCCTCGTCATATCCAAGACCAGTTATGTGCTTGTTATGGAAAAGTTGTTCCTAGGGTCTGATGATGGGCTTGGGAAGTTTAGGCTGAATTTCTACATCTTTCTCCATTATTGGTACTATATTGATTCGCTGCTTATGGGACTCTGTCTCAATGTTCTGAACAGAAACAGGTTCAGAATGATGACTCCATTGTTGTAATTCTTCTTGCTGAAGCTGAGATTCAAGTTGCAAAAACTCTATCTTTTCTTATGCACCTTGAAGACAAATTTGAATATCAGAATAGTGTCCTTGTTGATTTTAACGGTGCTTTCAACAATAGACACGATTAGAGTTTTCAATAACTCTAATAGACTATCAATTTGATCCATTTAAAACTTAAAATTTTCTTGCAATTCCACCCTTCCACAATTAGCAAACAATAATGAGGAAAATAAAATCTGACTTGAGGTCTTAACTCATATGCTATTGATTTTGCTAAGAAAAAACAATCTTCCAATTGTGCTTTGAACAAGGTATATAATAATCCCAACAACGCTGGTTAATCCACACTCAACATACAACTCAATATTCCACAAATGCCTCAAGAGAATTTGCATTTGATGATCCCAAGTCAAAGTCCTTTATGAGTGTTGCTTCAAGATCTAAGTCACATTGCTCAACTTACTTCAAGCATAATACATGAGTATTGCAACATCCCACCGCTATAGAATTTATTTGTGAGCTCTCAGAATCTGCTAGGGTGGATTATAGGTTGCACGCCCCAAAAAAACCTTTAACACCTCGGATGATCAAAGACAAGTAAAAAGTAAATGAAAGGCATTGTTAGGTATTTGCATTCAATTAATTTTTGAATTCAATTGAATACTATGTCCACTGGATCGACAGACAAGCGCAGCAATACAAATATCGTGGATCTTCTGATGAAAGGCTTTAAAGTGAAGAACGTAAAGGATTCAAACAATAAATTCAATGTGCAGTTCAAAGGACCTCGAGACAATCTTTACCAAGATGGAGAGTGGACGGTTTAGGTGGAATTACCAGTTGATTATCCATACAAACCACCAGCTATGCATTTTGTGAATAGGATCTACCATCCCAACATTGATGAGATATGTGGAAAAAATTGTCTTGACATTCTTCACGAGAAATGGTCTTCAATGACAGATCTGGTGAATATATTTGAAATATATCTTCCACAACTTCTATGATATCCCAATGTAGAGGATCCTCTAAATGTTGATGTTGGGACCTTAATGTTGTGTGACAAGAATGCCTATGACCAGAAGGTGAAAGAATATTGTCTTCGATACGCGAAGCTAGGAAGCTTAGGTTGGTAATTGGACGAGGATGGCAGCAAACAGGAAGAGGAAGGCATCGAAGGCACTAGTGACAATGTATCTACATCTAGCAATGAGGCAACCACTGGCCTGGAAAACCAAGATATTCTAGTTGATCCAGCTATCATGGAAGTTTAAATTGCGCTGGCCCTCGATGTAATTTTGGAGAACGAGGGAAATTTTCTTTGCTTGGAATTCCAGGAATGGGTTGATGCTATCTTCAATCTCAAAATACACGCTTGGTAAGAGAATGCCCTCCTTCTAGTGCTTTCAGAGTATATATATGTATATATATATATAAGCCAATGCACCATAAGGACTCAACACACAAAGATTTTCATGGCATTCAATCACTGCAGAAAAGGCTTAAACACAATCTATTCAACGCTCCATTCCGACACAGAGACGTGCTTCATTCCAACACATAGAGACTACAAAGAGATGAGTTGGCGTACATTCAACCAATCATTCAAAAAGAACAACAGAATGGTGTAACTAGCAAAATGAAATACCAAAGTGCGTTTCTGCAATGGAAATGTGCATTTCTGTAAACAGAGAGGCCAAGGCGGAGAGTAAAAAACCCAAGAGCTACCATTTAGCACATAGTCGCATTCTTCCCCATACACCAGTACATGTACCAAGGCCAAAGGATAGGAAGGAGTTCAACCACGCTAAGTTCTACGCACCTCGCACATCAACGTAACAGTATCTCCCTCTACCCATTGATTCTTTGGCAATTCTCTCCCATCTTTGTTAGTCAAAAACACTGATGCAGAAGTATTGACTGGGAAGAGGGACGGTCAGGGGGTGAAACGCCTAAGGCAGGGATGCAGGAAATCAACAGAAAATGACAGAGGGGCAACTCGAATTGTTTTGGATGCAACAAGAAACCTTCAATGTTTATAATGCTCCCAAATAGCTCGTATTCCACTCAAACATGCGTAAAGAGTGGAGTAGAAACATTAGTATGCCAATGCATTACCACTGCCTAAGGAAATTGAAGTGGAAGAGACAAGGACCTGTCTCCCTTATTATGGTAACAATGCCCCTGGCAGGGGGTTTTGTCAGGCCAACCCAGAGTTGGTAAGGAAAATCGTTTTTCAAAGCAGAATCCAAAAGAGAAACAGTCGTAGGGAGCAGTTCTAATGAGAAAAATAAGGTATGGTCGCAAGGCAGAACTGATATGCAGGGAAAGGCCACAAAACAAGTGGCTCACACTTGAGTAGGATAGGAATATGCCTGCAGCTCTGATGCCATGTTAAACACAACCATGGTGAAGACGGGATATATGAAAGATCAGTCTTGGATGCATTATTATTCACAATGATACATATTTATACAAGTCTAGTGACCCTTGGTTTCATATTCCAAGTGGTCTCTTGGACTCCCTTTGACTGTTCAACTTCCACACCAACCCTTAGAGGATTAGGTGTCCAACATGGAGATTATGTGAAATCATGTGGAGATGTTGACAGCAGTTCAGCAATGCATCCATGTTTGATTGTTCCCATGTGTGAAGAAGGCCAAGGAGAAGACACTCAAGAAGACTTTAGGGATGAGCCAATAATGATGATCCAGCATGAGGAGCACTTAAAGGTGCATGATCAAGATAAGGATGATATACATAGTGTGCATGATGAGTCATCTTTGGAGAGCCAGTTGAAGGCTCAAGTTGGAGTCGTGGTTGAGGAAGTTGAGCATCCAACCATTGATGGAGTGCAAGTAGATGCAGGGATATCCAGTTGGACTACAAGACTTCTAGATGTTAGTCATCAGGAGAAGATTGAGCATCTCAGGACAAATCTTATGGCGATGAGGAAGAAGGCCCAAACACTCCAAGGTACCATTTTACAACAGATCAGTAAACTAGAGGAGCCTGGAGTTGTGTGTCCCAACTCAAAGGCCAAGTTGTCTAGTGTTGGGGAATAGCTAACGTCCCTAACTGGGCAACTAGGGGAACGTATATTGGAGTCTCAGCACAACCCTCTTCAGGAGTACATAGACAAGGCTTGTAACACTATCAGAGTTTTCTAGATGGATCCTATGGGTTGACCAAATGCAACATCATGAGTTGAGCATGGGGCAGCATTCGCATAGTGGACTTGTTCCATGTACAGGTGTTCATGTTGAAGAATGTACAGCACATGTAGCTAATGAGATTCTTCTTAACTTGATAACTATTTGTGAGGCCTTTTTAGTTTTCTTATTAGCACAATCTTCTCGTTGACATTATTAGAGTGTGTATTTCTTATTTCATCAAATAGCTATCAAAACCAAAGAGACAAGAACACAAGATGTTGGCATTTTGCTAGGGCCAAAACCTCTCCCTCTTGGAGAGGAAAACCCGCACATAATTCTTCTTATAGAGATTCCAATTGACGAACACCAAGACCATGACCCTTGACTATCTATGCCACTCCAAGACCAAGACACCAATCCTCTTCTTTGTCACTGTTGAAATCATCTTCATCATTGTTGCTTCACTGAGGTCATCATTACAATAGTACCATTGTTGCACCTTCATCTAGATGATTGTTGCACTTTTACTGAGATCATCACCATGTCAACTAGATCTTTATACTGGCCTTGTCTTCATCAAGATCATGACAATGTTTACATGATTACTTCCATGAGAGTATAGTTGTTACTTAGAATGTATGCCGAGACAAAGAACATTACTGTAGGATCACCGAAGTTCTTATCATACTGGTTATGTCAAGAACGTGATTGAGTCTCTCTTACTGATGTCTTCACCGAGATTGTAACTATATTCTTCTTGCACCGAGATCACTGTTATGTCGAAACTGTGAGAGAGTGTATCCCTTGTCATACCCATCCGAAAGTCACGGTATCTTACTCCAGCCGAGACACTGTAATATTCCTTCATTCGAGATTCTTGTAATACTAAACTTGACTAAGATATCTGAGAGGTATGCGAGATCTTTGAGACTATGATTACCTACTGTAATCACCACCGAAACTTCAAAGACATCCACAATGTTTTTTGCCTATAATGTGTATTCTTCCACGCCTATATATAGTAGTTAGGTTCCATAAATAAGCTGACATGACCACTAAACCATGTGTCATCTTTTATTAGCCGACTTGACAGTCTTTTAATTAGATTTCCAAGCCGACGTGATAGAGAAGATGGTGCTTGTCATTTGGAGGGTTGCTAGACACTAGGTTGACCCATTTTCATTACATAGATGCTCAAGTAGAGCTCTTCAATATATCTTGACTCTTTGACTTTCATAGACCTATGGAATGAGCAAGAAACTCATTCATATTAATAAAAATGATAATTCCTTTTCTTGACAAGCACAAAGATCAAAATTACATTGACAAATACCGAACCTAGTTACCCTTTTCTTCAACACTCCCTCTTAACTAGGGAGGTATTTAAAATGGTACTTGGTTATTCTAAATCTGAAAAATTTCTCATAAGAAGAATCGGATTGGTAATCCCATCTATATAGCATCATATCAATCAGCATTGTCATAGTGCAAGGCCTTGACTAACAGCTCCATCTCTCCACGAGACCATGAGCTACAATGTTGGCGAGACCAATGATTTATAGACACCTTCATCATTGTCTCTCAAGGTACATACCCACCCAGGTGTTCACTGAGTATGACCTTCTAGGACTATTCTTATCTTGGGTTCCCAACCCTCAAAGAATAACGATCCTCTTGCCTACTCTTATCTTGGATGCCCTACACATCCTCAAAGAGTATCGAAAGCCAGATGATTACCCAATCCTCCCATTCTTTCTTCCCAGATGAAGACAAGAATGTTGTGTCTCTCATGTGTCTACATTTCCATTCATGGCCTTCATCTAAACTTATGATTGTTAGTCCTGGTCTAGTGCATGACATATGACATGGAAAAACATAATTGTCACTCCTTTGTAATCAGGGGTGATCTTAATTCAAACTCCCTCTTGATCAGGGACCTGTTATGTTAAAATTGGAAACTAGGGCCAAACTCCATGTGGGTCAACTTATTTATGGCAGCCGATATTTTTATTGGATCCCTCTCATCAAGAGGTGTAGGATTGATCCAAAGATCATCCGATTCCAATAAGTATTTATGGAGATATGAATTTATCTTGATTATGTAATTATTATCAAGCCGACCAGCTCTTACGTAGGCTCAAGAAGCCCAATAGACGTGTCTATTCATCATCCACGTTTTAGTATAAATAGAAGAGGATTTGAAGTCATTTGAAGACACATCCTCTTCATGTGTGATCTCCTCTCCACGTCTTGGGTTTTTGGAGAAGGAAAAACACATAAAGGATACGTTGGCCTATGTACAAATAATGCCCTAGATCTAAAACGCAGGAGCAACGATCGTGAAGAAGTCTAGACGTAGATGAGGGGAGAAGATCCCAGGCACGTGAAGCCCTAAACGTTGTGATGAATTAGTCAATGCATGATAGTCGCAGTCAATGCATGGAGCTGCAATCACACGCTGTTCATTCCTGAGGTATAGCCGCAGTCAATGCATGATAGCCGCAGTCTATGCATGGAGCTGCAGTCACACGTTGTTCATTCCTGAGTTATATACGCAGTTCATGCAAAGGTACGCTGCTCGTGGAATGAACGCTGTCATATATAGAACCTGTTGTTTGGAACGCAGTCTTATATAACCCGCAATAACGTGAAGGGTAGCCACAGTGGAAACTCAACGCTGTAATGAAGGACCACACCACACAGTCCATACAAGGTACGCAAAGTCACGCAGAAGGAACGTAGTCATGGCAGCAAACTTAACAGCAACACTCAAACCTTATACGCTGTCCTATAGACTCATATACACGTAGGCCCTAGATCTGGCATCGTGGTAGAGATACATGAAAGATGTACACAGCAACATAGGTCATACATGGAATACTTTGCAATTAAACGATGTCATACGCAGCAATTCTATACACGCAGTCATATAATATACCACGCAATCATATGCGCAATAAATATATTGGAATGCAATACCAGACAGTCATATATATGGGGTATGGAATGCAGAAGGAACGCAGCCATATGTATATGTATGGAACGCAGAAGGAACATAGCCATATGTATATGCATGGAACGCAGAAGGAACACAGCCATATGTATATGTATGGAACGCAATCATATCAAAGGCACACAGTCATATGTATGGAACGCAGTCATTTAAATGGAATGCAGTCACATATATACGCCTCATAATGCAGTTATATATATATGTTGTGTATGGAATACAGTCATATAGACAGTCATATCCCTGATTCACACAGCTAACCCTATTCGGAAAACAATGGGACTGCATGGAGTATTGCGTAAGCTGCTTTGCTAGGTTGCAAGCCATAGCAAGCAGCTAAGGTTGATATGTATATGAACTCCATAATGAAGCAAAAGAAAGATAGCATGGGCAGCATTATGAGCAGCATGATGTATGATATAATGTGCATGGGCAGCAGCATGATCTGCAGCACTATGAGATCATGTGCATGGGCAGCACAACGATACATGGAGCAGAGGCAACGACATGATGATGATGCACATTAGTTTGAGCAGCATGATGATGGATAAGATCATGGACATAGGCAGCATGATGATAATCATGATTAGTACAGCATGGCGCAGTATGCAGTCGTGCCACTAGAGGACCAAATGCAGCGCGATGATAGGTGAAGGAGTCACCTTGAGAATCAGTTGAAGCAGAATGTCTTCAACTGATCTCATCGTTATACAAAATGATCTATGCTAGATCTAGATAAATCAAAGTGTTGACTTCTGTTGTAAATGTACTCTCTCTCTCTTTCTCTGCTAAACTTTGAAGATAAAAGAAGATTTGATCAAAGGGTTTCCCCACACATTATGGGGTTTGTCCCTGGCTCGCACCACATCTTGTGTCCTCTTGTCTTGGCTTGTCTTCTGCGATTTATATCTATGTTCTATCTACAGTTTATCTTAATGTTGATGTGATTGCTAACTGTGAAAATTGAAATAAATTGCTTTAGCATAGAACATACCTAAACTTAACATGGTATCGGAGCTGAGGTGAAGACAATGCCCAAGCAAGAGTGAAAGAGCAATCACCGAAGACAGTTGGGACAAGACAGAAGGATCAATGGGTTCCTCATAATTCACCTAGAGTGAAGTTGAAGCAGAGAATGTTATCAGAATGACACAGCGGAAGTTTTTAATGGCATACCTAAAGATCACTTCATTGGGAAGTTCGGATCTAAGGGTGGATGGAAAGGCAGATGTCTTGGTTATAAGTTCGGCCCTTATGCGAAGGAGTGTCCGAATGGCAAAGATGCAGCTTATCAAGGACACGGCCGACTCTTCAAGGAAGCAAGGAACCCTAAGAATGGAAGTTGAAGGTTTTAAAGTGGCATTCGTCGATGGAAAGGTACGCATTTAAAAATAGAATTTTCAAAGATGCTTTTGAGTTCAAGGTTGTATTAAGTTACAGGAAGTCCATTGACACATAGCACCGAAGGTCTGTGAGTCAAATGGTGACAGGGAAGCCTGAATTCAAAAAGAGCATGAAGGTACATGTCTTAGATGTACCGAAGGAAAATCTTATAAGGGGACCATCCCCCTCATGCCACAGGGCCACAGGTTTGGAACAACCCAAGGAATTTTGATTCATGATCGGGAATCTCATGCATGCAGGTGATAGAAAGCCCTCTATGGCTTGAAGCGAGACACCCTGGGCATAGTATGAGAGGATCAGCAGCTGTCTAATGAAGCTGAGATTCACTAGGAGTGAAATCAATCCAAACCATTCGAAGGTTGTGGATGACAGACCTCTCATACCGACACCTATGTCTGACAGGTGCAGACCCTCTCATTTGTAGGAGACAGAAGGAGTTGGATTTCGTATGTGTAATGATAAACTGCAAGCCTGTGACTACCTCAAGGATATTAACTTTCAGAAGCTATAAGGTAGTGATGTCAGACCAGATTGGGGAAATGCCTCTGAGTTTCATAAACTCAATCATGTTGATGTTCTTGGTGAACTTCCGTCCAAACATATGTTTTGCAATTAGCATGGTGAGCTCATATTTGGTTGAGCCTCACCGGATTGGTGCCAAGAATCTTCTCAGATGTCTTCAAGACACAATCACTCCTGGATTGAGATATAATGCCAGAAATATGAAACTGCATGATTATTTGAATGTTGATTGGGTAAACAGTTTGGAGGATCACTGGAGCACTTCTTAGTGTCGTTTCTCTTTGGATTCTGCTTCGATATCATGGATGAGCAGGAAGCAGAAGTCGGTTGTTGAAAGCACCGTCGGGACCGGATACATATCTACGAGTATGATCTCGTATGAAGCTGCCTGGTTGGGTAAGCTCTTCAATTAGTTGTTTGTGCACATAATGAATACCACTGTGATTCTCTATAACAACCAGTGGTGGGATTCGATTATTGAGGAATCTCGTATTCGACGATTGCTCCAGCAGAGGGACATCAGATACTGCCTTATCTGGGATATAGCAAGTCAATGAGCAAGGAGGCTCCGTCGCTTTAAGATGATGTACAGGTCGATACACTTTGTCAAAGCCCCGGGGAAAGATCAAATCTGTGATTTTCCTGAACGACTTGGAGTCGCCAAGAGACCCTTGTACAAGGGTCCTGCATGTTGCATACATGGAGCTCTGGGGGCTTGCGATTCTTACTGGAGCATCATACGACCACAGGGTAACTCACCCTCCCCTAGTGGTGCACACCTGGAACAAGATGATTCACTCTCTTGTGGGACAAGATGATTCACTCTCTTGTGGAACAGGATGATTCGCTCTCCTGTGTAGCAAGATTGATGTGTTCTCTTGTGAGGCCTGGATTGATGTGTTCTCCATGGCGATTGTAGCAGGATTCATGTGTTCTCCTATGAGGCCTGGATTGATGTGTTCTCCTGTGAGGCCTGGATTGATGTGTTCTCCATGGCGATTGTAGCAGGATTGATGTGTTCCCTTGTGAGGCCTGGATTGATGTGTTCTCCATGGCAATTGTAGCAGGATTTATGTGTTCTCCTGTGAGGATAGGATTGATTAGTTCTCCTGTCGAGGCATCCTACCCATGTAGTCTGGGACTCATGGGAAGTACCTCTCATCTAATCAATGAGCAAGGAAATGAATTTAGGGACCATAGTAGTACCTACTACCGATGGACGCATCGTTGTATCTATCGTACTCCCTACACTAGGATGACCTCCATTGACATGGGATCAATGATACTAGTCTGGGACCAGTGGTAGGAGTTGTACCATACTATGACGCTGACTTCGGGTCGGTTGAGACTGGTCTGGGACTAGTGGTACATACTATGAGACTGACCTCGTGTCAATGCAGGACTGGTCTGGGACCAGTGAGAGTGGTACATACTATGACACTGACTTCGGGTCAGTTGAGACTGGTCTGGGACCAGTGGCACACTCTCTGAGCCTGCGATACTGGTCTGGGACCAGTGGTAGGAGTAGTACCCACTATGACGCTGACTTTGGGTTGGTTGAGACTGGTCTGAGACTACTGGTTCGCACTCTGAGACTGACTTCAGGTCAGTGGAGAATGGTATGAGACATTCTCGATCAATTCTTCTTCTTCATAGTTCAGCAGAGCTAAGTTGAGCAGAGCACAGCCAGCAGAGCTGAGCAGAGCAGAGCAAAGCCAGCAAAGCTGAGCAGAGTAGAGCAAAGCCAGCAGAGCTTAGCATAGTAGAGCAGAGCCAGCAGAGCAGAGCACTGATGACAAAGATAGTACAGTCAGACATATAGATCAATGGATAGAGTTCTCCCTAGTTGAGAGGGAGTGTTAAATTGGCAACTAGGGCTAAACTCCATGTGGATAAGCTTATTTATGGCAGCTGATATTTTTATTAGATCCCTTTCGTCGAGAGGTGTAGGATTGATCCAAAGATCATCCGATTCCGATAAGTATTTATGGAGATATGAATTTATTTTGATTATGTAATTATTATCAAGCCGACTAGCTCTTACGTAGGCTCAAGAAGCCCAATAGACGTGTCTATTCATCATCCATGTTTTAGTATAAATAGAAGAGGATTTGAAGTCATTTGAAGACACATCCTCTTCATGTGTGATCTCTTCTCCATGTCTTGGGTTTTTGGAGAAAGAAAAACACATAAAGGATACGTTGGCCTATGTCAAATAATGCCCTAGATCTAAAACGTAGGAGCAACGATTGTGAAGAAGTCTAGACGTAGATGAGGGGAGAAGATCCCAGGCACGTGAAGCCCTAAACACTGTGATGAATTAGTCAACGCATGATAGCCGCAATCAATGCATGGAGCTGCAGTCACACGTTGTTCATCCCTGAGGTATAGCTGCAGTCAATGCATGATAGCCACAGTGTATGCATGGAGCTGCAATCACACGTTGTTCATTCCTGAGTTATATACACAGTTCATGCAAAGATACGCTGCTCGTGGAATGAACGTTGTCATATATAGAACCTGTTGTTTGGAACGCAGTGTTATATAACCCACAGTAACTTGAAGGGTAGTCGCAGTGGAAACTCAACGCTGTAATGAAGGACCACACCACACAGTCCATACAAGGTATGCACAGTCACGCAGAAGGAACGCAGTCATGGCAGCAAACTTAACAGCAACACTCAAACCTTATACGCTGTCCTGTAGACTCATATACACGCAGGCCCTAGATCTAGCAGCGTGGTAGAGATACATGAAATATGTACGCAGCAACACAGGTCATACATGGAATACGTTGCAATTAAACGTTGTCATACGCAGCAATTCTATACATGCAGCCATATAATATACTACACAATCATATGCGCAATAAATATATTGGAATGCAGTACCAGACAGTCATATATATGGGGTATGGAACGCAGAAGGAACGCAACCATATGTATATGTATGGAACACAAAAGGAACGCAACCATATGTATATGTATGGAACGCAGTCATTTAAATGGAATGCAATCACATATATACGCCTCATGATGGAACGCAGTTATATATATATATGTTGTGTATGGAATACAGTCATATCCCTGATTCACACAGTGAAACCTATTTGGAAAACAATGGGACTGCATGGAGTATTGCATAAGCTGCTTTGCTAGGTTGCAAGCCATAGCAAGCAGCTAAGGCTGATATGTATATGAAGTCCATAATGAAGCAAAAGAAAGATAGCATGGGCAGCATTATGAGCAGCATGATGTATGATACAATGTGCATGGGCAGCAGCATGATCTACAGCACTATGAGATCACGTGCATGGGCAACACAACGATACATGGAGAAGAGGCAGCAACATGATGATGATGCACATTAGTTTGAGCAACACGATGATGGATAAAATCATGGACATGGGCAGCATGATGATAATCATGATTAGTACAGCATGGTGCAGTATGCAGTGGTGCAACTAGAGGACCAAATGCAGCACGATGATAGGTGAAGGAGTCACCTTGAGAATCAGTTGAAGCAAAATGTCTTCAACTGATCTCATCGTTATACGAAATGATCTATGCTAGATCTAGATAAGTCAAAGTGTTGACTTTTGTTGTAAATGTACTCTCTCTCTCTTTCTCTGCTGAACTTTGAAGATAAAAGAAGATTTGATCAAAGGGTTTCCCCACACATTGTGGGGTTTGTCCCTGGCTCGCGCCACATCTTGTGTCCTCTTGTCTTGGCTTGTCTTCTGCGATTTATATCTATGTTCTATCTGCAGTTTATCTTAATGCTGATGTGATTGCTAACTGTGAAAATTGAAATAAATTGCTTTAGCATAGAACATACCTAAACTTAACATGTTAGAGCTCCCTCTTAGCTAGGGAATCTTCTATATATCAACAACTTTTTCTTTGTGGGTCCTTCAACTGCTAGATCAACTTCTCTCCTTGATGTCATGAAATTTAGTTGAGCTTCTTCCTTGTAGGGCAACAATCATCAATCACTTTCCTTCTTATTTCGTCATGTCATTCCTTTCTTCATGGAAAGTGGTCTTCTTGGTACATATCTGGAACCTTCTTCATATGGCTACTTCTTTTCTCTCCATGCTTCTTTCAGGAGTTTCCATCCATCGCATGAATGTTGGTTGCACTTGTACTTACAAGTCTTGTTCTAGTAGCCCTGCATGAACTCATCCAGATATTATTCAAGAAATTAAAACATTATATTAAATTAAATCATACCTTACGAGATGGCTCTTCATCATGACATATTCTTGTAGGTATCAGCATCCTGCACACATATTGTCACATCTCCCAAAGATATCCATTATCAAGGGTCTTCATTCTTTTCAGACTTTCATCAAAGTCTTCATATCTTTCTGGGAGATTTCCTAGTCAAATCTTCTTGGTCCTTTAGATGTTGATTGCCTTCATCATGGTTGCATATCTCATGATCTCTTCCTCCCTCACACATTCCATAGCTTTCAATCAGAGTTTCTTTATTGTATTCAATCACCTCATACTTCATATGTGCACATATTATGTTGATTTCATCTAGTGGGACTTATGCCTTCCTGCATCTTTTCGGAGGAAGAAATCATTTTTTCTCTTGATCATGCTTCTTAAGATAGAAGCAAAGATCCATATTACCAGCGACCATGCGACATGACATTATAATATTAAACACAAGCATACATACCTTATTTTATCTTCAGGTCATCGAGGCTTCTTCCAGCAACTTCCTTGATTGAAAATATCTTCAATCCCTTGATCTACTTCATGTCATATGATATATCATCATCTCATGGATTCCATATGTTAAAATTGGCAACTAGGGCCAAACTCCATGTGGGTCATCTTATTAATGGCAACTGATATTTTTGTTGGATCCCTCTCATCGAGAGGTGTAGGATTGATCTAAGGATCATCCGATTCCGATAAGTACTCATGGAGATATGAATTTATTTGTGTTATGGGACAATTTGTCAAGGTCGGCCAACAGCCAAATAACCCCCACATGTGCTCAATGTTTTAGTATAAAAGGAGATGACTTGAGAGTCATTTTACACGCACTTCTCTCTTGATTTCTCTCCACTTGTCTTAGGTTTTAGTGTGAGATAAATCTAGGAGGAAGAAGCCCTAGACGTTGGAGGAAAGGAAGCTGCCCTAGCCGCAACAAAGAAGACAGGCCAGCGAAGCTATGGAAGGGATCTACATTGACCTAAAGGAGCTCATGGAAGAAGTTTAACGCAGCTATGGAGGAGGCCTTAACAAGCCCTAGCCGCAGTCCTAAAGCAACCCTAACGCTGTCCTAAATCTGCCCTAACCTGGCTGATCTAAAGCCTATTCATTCTGCCCTAAACGTTGGTCTATCCTGCCCTAGCCGCAGGTCCATGATGCCCTAGCCGCAGGCCACTTCAAGTGACTGAATTGTTGGATGGAGGGCCAAGGATTTAGGGTCGAGAGGGCAGGCTGCAAGGCCGAGTAGATGAGGAACTAAACGCTGGAAATTAAGTGACTGTTTGGGCACGTTGAGGAGACCGAAAGCTACAGCAAGCTAGGCCGCAGGCCATAGCAAGCTGTTGGAATTAATCTAGGGCTGCATTGAGATGGACAGACCCTCAAGAGGTCAACGTGGTATGAAGGAGCCTCTCCTAGGCATGGCCACAGCACTAGAGGGCTAGTCATGCTTAACAGTGGGACAACAAGCATTGTGCTGCAAAATTGGGACAGCAACATGGTACAGCAATGCAAATTGGGACAGCAAGCATGGTGCTGCAAAATTGGGACAGCAACATGGTACAACAATGCAAATTGGAACATCAAGCATGGTGCTGCAAAATTGGGACAGCAACATGGTACAACAATGCAAATTGGGACAGCAAGCATGGTGCTACAAAATTGGGACAGCAACATGGTACAGCAATGCAAATTGGGACAGCAAGCATGGTGCTGGAAAATTGGGACAGCAACATGGTACAGCAATGCAAATTGGGACAGCAAGCATGGTGCTGCAAAATTGGGACAGCAACATGGTACAGCAATGCTACATTGGGACAGCAAGCATGGTGCTGCAAATTGGGACAGTAGATGGTACAGCAATGCTTCAATGGGACAGCAGCAAGCATGGTGCTGCAAACACAATGGGACAGCATGGTAAGCATGGCACTGCAAACACATTGGGACAGCAATGGTACATGATGCAGTACAGTGATGGGTGTAACATGGTGCAGCACAGCGAGGTGCAGCATGATGATGAGGAGCAGCACAATGATAGGTGCCACATGGTAATGGAGTCACCGGGGAGAATCAGTTGAAGCAGCATGTCTTCAACTGAGTTCAACTATTTCATGTATCATCTACTTAGAGATGATCTATGCTCTTATTTAGATAAGTCAAAGTGTTGACTTCTGTTGTATATGTACTATCTCTCTCTCTGTTGAACTATTGAAGAACATATAAAAAGAATTGATCAAGGGTTCCCCACATTGGGGTTTGTCCCTAGCTAGCGCCACATCTTGTGTCCTCTTGTCTTGGCTTGTTTTCTGTGATTTATGTTTATGTTCTATCTGCAATTTACTTTAATGCTGATGTGATTTCTAATCTAGAAAAGATATTGAGCTAACTATGAAAATTGAAATAAATTGCTCTAAGCATAGAGCATACCTAAAATTAACACCATATGTTGGAGTTCTTGTTGAAACATTTGCTTCCTCTCTAGATTAGTGAACCCTACGATGAGGATTCCATCAGAGAATTTTGAGGATCTTGTATATCCCCAACTGGCAGATGTTTCCTTTTTGACTTGATATATGGTGAACCTTAGATGACTCCTTTCTTTCCTTCAATGTCCACTAAGGTTTCCAAGAGCTACATATCCTACATGTTGTCTGCCATGGATTTTTGTCCTTCATGATCATTACGGAGATATTACGAGCTCTTGTTTCTAATGCTTCCATGATGCCATGATGCATCTTATTATCATTGTCATATCTTATAACACAAGATTTAGGAGCTTATGATAGGACCCTTTTGTGAGGGATACCATCTTACTCATAGGAGAGATTTGTTGCTCCCTCTTTCCTTGGCCCTTTTCTTCAGCTTCCCCCATCTTTCAGTGATATGAGCTTCCAAAATCTTTCTATGGCATTGAATCTTAATTATACTTATTTTTGTCTTTGCTTGAGGACCAACATTGCCTTTCCATCTTTCAGTGATATGAGCTTCCAAAATCTTTCTATGGCATTGAATCTTAATTATCCTTATTTTTGTCTTTGCTTGAGGACCAATCTTGCCTTTCCTTTCTGCACAAGGTTGAATTCTTTTATCCTTTAATACTATAGACTGGAACTTGTCTTTCTCTATCTAGCATAGAGACCACAAATTGTTGAGTGAAGTAACCTTCTTTGTTCATTGATATTTGTTACCTTGTTCATCAATGATGACTACCTTCTTATCATCTTTCCTAGATTTTCATGAAGTTATTCCTTCATTCTTTGATACCTTTACTATTGTATAGGTCTAAGTGACCTTCTTTACTTTAATTTCCAAGAGTATATCTAGCATTTCATATATCTCTCTTTATGTCTCCTCTTCTGCTATTTAGGTATGAGAGGACTTTTGAGTGATATATGAATCCTATGAATCTCTTGATGGATTCAAACAATGCTCGACCTTCATAGACCTTTTCATAGATATCCATGATTTCTCTTTTCTATGAAGATTATGACAATCCTCCTTATTCTATGCAAGGACTTTCGATTATCTAACCGATTTATAAATCCTCTTGCAATCATGAAATCATTTAACCAAATCTGATTATAAAATTGAAAGATACTTACTTGGTGTGTGAATAGGATATCTTCACCTTGATGCTTCTTTTGCTTGAGCTGCCCATCATTAGTATCCTTTCATCACGACTTCCTTGGAGGCCTTCTAGCACCATGACATCAGTGGTCTAGACATCACCGAGACTGCTTCAAAACCATCCCAACTCATTTTAAGGCACTTTTGAATTCAACATATTGTTGACATGTTAGTGATACTATGTTCTGATCCGAGCACCATGCTATTGAGATCATAATCATAGACAGAATTAGAGACTGTGACAAGTATATTGATATGGCACTGCAGAGTGATGTCTATGTGTGTTGTGTAGAGAGGCAATGTATTGAGAGCCCAAACTTGTCAATGAATAACATAACTAAACTGTGGGTGGCACTATATAGATGGACTGTCTCATCACCAAAACTGCGTTTATGTAATGATTATACTGAAACAGTGACGTAATTATGGATTGTGAGAGATATTCCTTGGATTACTTTTGCAATAATATATATATATATATATATATACCTGAGACTATCTTTAATGGCATGGAGAAAGTTCAGTGATCAAGAAGTGAGGATAACTGATATTCTCCATCAAACTGAGCATGAGTTGAGTGCATGACTGTAATTACTGAAGTTGATACTCCATGACAGTTGTCGACCTGCTTGTTGTATAATTGCTCCTTTAATCCTTTCAACCTGCGTTGATATCCTTGAAGATAGATCCTTGTATGTTTCTTTTGTTGCCCTTCATTTGACTTCAGCACCTTAGCTCTAATACCATGTTGAAGAATCTAGGGCACATGTAGTTAATGAGATTCTTCCTGACTTGATAACTATTTGTGAGGCCTTTTTAGTTTACTTATTAGCACAATCTTCTCTTTGACATTATTAGAGTGTGTGTTTCTTATTTCATCAAATAGCTATCAAAACCAAAGAGAGAAGAACACAAGATGTTGGCATTCTGCCAAGGCCAAAACCTCTCCCTCTTAGAGAGGAAAACCTGCACATAATTCTTCTCATAGAGATTCCAATTGACAAACACCAAGACCATGACTCTTGACTATCTATGCCACTCCAAGACCAGGACACCAATCCTCTTCTTTGTCACTGTTGAAATCATCTTCATCATTGTTGCTTCACTCAGGTCATCATTACAATAGTACCATTGTTGCACCTTCATCTAGGTGATTGTTGCACTTCTACTGAGATCATCACCATGTCAACTAGATATTTATACTGGCCTTGTCTTCATCGAGATCATGACAATGTTTACATGATTACTTCCATGACAGTATAGTTGTTACTTACAATGTATGCCAAGACAGAGAACATTATTGTAGGATCACCAAAGTTCTTATCAAACTGGTTATGTCAAGAACGTGACTAGGTCTCTCTTACTGATGTCTTCACCGAGATTGTAACTATCTTCTTCTTGCACCGAGATCATTGTTATGTCAAGACTGTGAGAGAGTGTATCTCTTGTCATACCCATCCAAAAGTCATGGTATCTTACTCCAACAGAGACACTGTAATATTCCTTCATTCGAGATTCTTGTAATACTAAACTTGACCTAGATATCTGAGAGGTATGGAGATCTTTGAGACTATGATTACCTATTGTAATCACCACCGAAACTTCGGAGACATCCATAATGTTTTATGCCTTTAATGTGTATTCTTTCCACGCCTATATATAGTAGTTAGGTTCCATAAATAAGCCGACATGACCACTAAACCGTTGTGTCATCTTTTATGAGCCAACTTGACAATCATTTAATTTGATCACCAAGCCGACGTGACAAAGAGGATGGTGTTTGTCATTTGGAGAGCTGCTAGACACTAGGTTGACCCATTTTCATTACATAGATGCTCAAGTAGAGCTCTTCAATATAATCTTGATTCTTTGACTTTCCTAGACCTATGGAATGAGCAAGAAACTCATATTAATAAAAATAATAATTCCTTTTCTTGACAAGTACAAAGATCAAAATTACATTGACAAATACCGAACCTAGTTACCCTTTTCTTCAACAGCTCATACATTCAATCCTTCCCATGGGATGGATTGGTGAGAAATTATGAGTTGGTATTCTATTGATGGGGCAAATCTTAGGATAATATTCTTAATCAGGGGCATAGCACTATAATATACTAGTGAAATGTTTTGCCCTAGTTGTGTCCTAGGGCTTCAGTAAATTTCCTTGTATTGAATATAACAAAAAAAATTGCAACTTTAACTAATAATATTGTAATAAAAATATGCAATTCAATTATCAATATTAAATATTCCAACACTACTCCGCAATGTTTAGTCAACTCTCAAAGCGCTTATACATAGATTTAGACAGTTCACCAATTCAAAATAATACCAATTCAACGTTTCATATGAAAACAATTATTCATCTAAATGTATCAAATAATACAAATTCAATGTTTCATAGGAAATAATTCTCCGTCTAAATGTATCAAATAATATCAATTCAATGTTCCATAGGAAATAATTCTTCATCTAAATGTATCAACTAATCGGGGCCTAAAAAGAGACTCGAAAATCGACCTAGCCCTAGAGACGTCCCAATCTCATGCTCCTTCGAAAATATTTGCATGTTTATCTTGACCACACGATGCTTCCTTAAACACTTTTGCGCTTGACTTATACTCGCCGCCTGTCACAGATCCAGAAATTAAAACTGCAACAACCTCAAGAGAGAATCTAAATCGTTAAGAAAACTCGTAGATTGTCTTTAGCAGAACTAAGTTACCCTTTACATCCAACCTGGTCAATTGGAGTTAAAACTTGCTTCAAAAAAACTAGGCCATGACTCTGCTAATCCTCAGACCCTCGAACTGCTTTTGAGTGAACTTTGTTTTTTTTCCTTCTGTTGGGGAAGAAGATTGACGATCCTTCTTGGTTAGAGATTTTCGCTACCTTTTTTTGTGCCCAGTCTTAAAGAACTTGTTGCCTTTGTTGCCTTTTTGGCCAGACCCACAAACCAACATAAACCAAACCCTCGTTGCTTGACAGAAACACAATCCTGAGCCAAACAAGACCAACAACTAGCAAAATTTCGCTCCCTTTTCAAATCGAACCCCTTTGCCTAGAATAGATTGATAAAAATTAAAAAATAGAAAATGGTCAACTAGGGTGGAATCTTTCACCACCGAAATTGACAAAGAAAGAGAGGTCTTAAGACCTTCAAAGCTAATGCTCAAGGACAAATGAAGTGATCCACACTTGATGCCTCCAAATGAATTCAAGCCTCCTTTATTTATAGATTTTCTAAGGGGTTTCATCTCTTTTAATTGATTGAGTGAACCTTACTCAAACCCCAATTTTGAGTTTTTTTCGCCCAGCTGACCCAAAATTTGCCCAATAATGGGTACTTTGGGTTTTTATCCCCTTTATGGAGGACTATAGCCTATGGGGATGGATAGGCTAATAAGTCTTATTTGTCCTCAATTCGTAGATAGGCTAATAAGTTTTATTTGTCCTCAATTCGTAGATAGGCTAATAAGTCTTATTTGCCCTGTGGGGATGGATTGGCTAATAAGTCTTACTTGAACTCAATTCATAGATAGTCCCCCTTGCCCGAGATTGCTTGCCCTCAAGCAATTTCAGCTTTGGGTGCTACAGAATTCGTTCTCCTTCCCACATCGCATCCTCTTCTGGTAAATTTTTCCATCAGATGATATATTCCGGAATTACTCTTCCCCTTAGCTTCTATTCCCGCAAGGCCATGATTGTTTCTAGAATCAATTCTAGTTGACCCTCTTCATCTAATGGTGGCAATTCTACATAGGTGGTGACTTGCTAAACCACAGCGTACTTGAGGCATGACATGGAATACATTGTGAATTTGGATGTTACTAGGTAGCTGCAACTCGTATACCACCTTGCCCACTCTACGGATAATTTTGTACAGCCCATAAATCTCGACTTCAATTTTTCCATTCCGCTTTTCTTAAGTGTATACTATTTATAACGTTGTAATCACAAGAAAACAAGATCTCCCACCTCAAAATTGTGCTTTGTCCAATGTTGGTCTGCATATATTTTTTGTCAGTTTTGAGCTACCTGTATGTTTTCCTTGAGTACCCTGAGAATGTCTTGACTCTCCTGTATCCAGTCTTTGGCAAGAGGTGCCTTGTTGTCTCCAAAAATTCTATCAATGAAGGATGGTGCATCATATCCATATAGAGCTCTGAAGGGTGTCATCCCAATGGATAAGTGGTAGGTGGTGTTGTAGCAATGCTCCCCAAGGTATAACCACTTAATCCATGCCTTTTGTTGACCTGTCATGTAGTTGTGTAGGTACCTCTCAATCTACTTATTCACAATTTATGTCTAACTGTCGGTTTGAGGGTACTAGCTAGTGTTAGGGGTCAATTCAGTTCCCACTAGCCTAAAAAGCTCCTATCAAAATGCGCCCATAAATCAACTGTCACGATCGTTGACTATGTTCCTTGGCAATCCATGTAGTCTAAAGACCTCCTTGAAAAACAGTTTTGCCACTTGTTCGGCCGAGTAATCAACTGAGATGGCAAAAAAATGTGCACATTTAGTCAACCTGTCAACCACTGTGTAGATGCAGTCCTTCCCTTGTGCTTTGGGTAACCCTGTGATGAAATCTATTCGGATGCTCTCCCATTTTTGTGTTGGGATTGGTAAAGGTTGGAGAAGCCTTGCAGGATGTGTGTGCTCAACCTTATTCTGTTGGAGTGTCATACATTCCTTATTGTATTTCATCGCATCTTCCTTGAGTCCTTTCCACAAGAATTGTTCCTGAATCTATCAATAGGTCTTGAAGAATCCTTGATGCCCAACTGAAGGGATGTCGTGTGTAACCTTCAAGATCTTTTCCTTGAGTGTAGATTCAAGAACCAAGTATATCCTGTCTTTATAATAAATGACTTCATCAATTATTTTGTACCTATCATCCTGGATGATCTTGTCGATTAGCACGCAAGCAAATTGGTTCTTGGTATATTCTACTGAGAGGTGTGCCTTCCAATCTTCTGCAATCTCCATGAGAGCACACGTTGCTGGTTTCCTAGAGAGTGCATCAGCCACAACATTCTTCTTCCCTTTTACGTACTCAATGTCAAAGTTGTAAGCTTGGATTTTGCTTACCCATTTCTGTTGTCATTCGTTCAGGTCCCTTTGACCCAAGAAATGTCACAAGCTATTGTGGTCTATCCTAACTACAAATCTGTTGTCCACCAGATATTGTCTGAATTTTGCCAATGCGTGCATCATATCTAGCATCTCCTTGTCACATATGGAATAAAGTCTTTCTGAATCTTCCAGTTTCCGTCTAGTGATGGGATGGCCCTTTTGCATAAGGACCGCCCATATTCCTTTCCCTAACGCATCGCATTCTAATATGAATGGTTGAACAAAGTCAGGAAGAGCCAATACTAGACATGAGCTCATTATTTCTTTGAGCTTGTTGAACGCCCTGTCAGATTCCTCCATTCACCTGAAGGCTCCTTTTCTGGTTAAGTTTGTCAAAGGTGCACTTAACTGGGAGAATCCTTTAATGAACCATCGGTAGTAGCTACAGATTCCAAGGAACCCTCGTAATTCTGTTAGAGTTTTGGGTGTAGGCCAATCCACTATTGCCTGGATCTTCTCTTGATGGACTTGTACTCCCTTTGCGCTGATTATGTGTCCCAAATAAAGAATCTCGGTCAACCCAAACTCCCAATTGGATGCCTTCGCATAGAGAGATTGTTCCTGCATAATGCTTAAAATTGTATCCAAATGCCTCAAATGATCATCAAAGAACACTAATAAAAATTTCCTTAGTTGATTGTCAAAGATATTGTTCATATAGGATTGGAAAGTGGCAGGGGTGTTTATTAGTCCAAATGGCATGACCAAAAATTCAACGTGTCCATAATGACATCAAAATGTTGTTTTCGACACATCCTCCTATCGAACCCGGATTTGATGGTACCCTGATCATAAATCAATCTTTGAAAAGTAAACTACTTCGTGAATTTTGTCCAATAATTCATTGATCCTAGGGATGGGGTACCTATTTTTGACAATTCTCTTGTTGAGTGCTCGGTAATCAATGCACATTCTCCACGTGCCATCTTTCTTTTTTACCAAAACTACGAATGAGACGAATGGACTCGAGCTAGGTCTAACGTGTCCCACTTCTAACAACTCCCGGATGGTCTTTTATATTCCATCCTTGAATTTCTTTGGATGTCAGTAGGGTTTGGTGATCACGAGCTTAGCTCCCTCTTCCAATTCTATAGTATGCTTGAATCCTCTCTTAGAAGGCAATCCTAGAGGAATGTCACCGAAAATTGGAGCATGCTTGTCTATTATTTGTTGACTAGCTACCCTGTACTACGGTTTATCGCTATCGGGAACCCTTTTGCTCATGATTTTGTAGTTTGTTGCATAGGCAACATTGCCATGTTTGAAGAAAGCTTCCATTCTTCTAGCTGAAACGACTTGTGGTCCACTATTTGCCATACCTCTCAGAACGACTTTGCTACCATTAGGAGCTTTAAACTCCATTTCTAGTGCCTGGTAGTCCATCATGTGCTTTCCCAATGAATACAACCACTGTACCCCCAATACCATATTGATGTTTGCAAGATCTATCACATAAAAGTCACTAGTAAAAGTATAATTACCAAGTGTTACGTTCAAACCTAGTATCATTCGGGTGAAATCCAAGTTGTATCCATCTGCAACTATCACATCCAGGCCTTCGAACTCTTAGGTGAGGAGTCCTCTTTTGGCCACCGCTGATACATCAATGAAACTTTGTGTGGCTCCTCCATCAATTAGTGTTGTGATGGGTTGCCCTTTGACAACTCCCCTAACCCTGATGATGTAATACCTGGTGGTACCTACAAGGATTGCAATCTTGACTTGGGGGCAGTACTTCCTTTCTTTGTTGGCCTTCGCTTCACCCTTTGCTTCTTCTGGTGATTCTCCCTTGGAGCTGCTAGGTTGTTCTTCTTTGTTTGCTTCCTTCTGCGGTGCTCTTCTTCAATACTTGGAGTGGCCTCTTCTCCTTCTTCTTTGTCGTCAGAGAGCACTTCGATGTAGTGAATCTTCCCCTTTCCTAAGCAGCGATGTCCAAGTTCACATGGTCTCTACAAGTAAAGCATAGCCTTTTTCTTCTTAGTTCACTTCGGGTCTCCTGATCTAGCCTGTCCCTTTTGGGCCAATCACATCGACGATGCCTTCTTTTCCTTATCTTTTGCAGGGATGAATGGTTTAGGAGAGGCCTTTGATTTGATTGCAACATTCCCTATATCACAATTCTTCTTGATAGCTACTTGAAAAGTGGAGGGATTGAATGCTTTAACCCATCCTTGCAGTGGTTCGAATAAAGCCTCCGTAAAAAGCATAACTGATCT
Organism: Pinus tabuliformis; assembly: GCA_031772625.1. Taxonomy (NCBI): domain Eukaryota; kingdom Viridiplantae; phylum Streptophyta; class Pinopsida; order Pinales; family Pinaceae; genus Pinus; species Pinus tabuliformis. The sequence continues at coordinate 158,417,534 of CM062809.1, read as the reverse complement.
TTCCTCAAATATCTCTGTTACCATGACAGCAATATGCTCAAATTTTGAAAGAAATTCTTCATGTGATCATGTTTGCTTGAGAAGTGCAAGTTCCCTAAAGTGGATGTCTAGGTTCTTTTAGTCAAATCTTTCTATTAGCCTTTGCGTAAAATCTTCATAAGAGGTAACGTTGGCATGCCCTAATGTTACTAGACCATGATACTGTATTCATTGAAGGTCATGGCGACTCGCGTGTTTTCTTCTAGCGTTACATATTCTCGAAAGTAATAGTCTAGTAATCTATTTGATTCAACGACTTATTGATTTACTACAGCTTGATTATTCGTGAATTGAGGAAGCAACGGTCGGTGACTCTTGTTGGTTCTCCTAGTGTTAGGAGGACTAGGGTTAAGATTCTAATTCCCCTCCATGTTAGTTCTGTTTTTGCTGCCAACACTTTCACTCCCTATGAGATGAGTCATCAACTAGGCAAGTTTTTGTTGACCCTGAGCCAATGTTTGCATTAATTGTTGTCCTTGTTGTTGTTGAAGAAAGTGTAACTAGGTTCCATATTTAGAAATGTAATTTTGATCTTTGTACTTATCAAGAAAAAGAAATATTATTATTTTTGTAAATTATATGAATGAGTTTCTTGCTCATTCCATAGGTCTAGGAAAGTCAAAGAGTCAAAGAAATGTAAAGAACATATATGTAAAGGTATACTAGTCTAAAAGGCCCTCCAAGACAAGCACGAAAGAAGTCTGCAAGCAAAGAAAGTTAAAAAGATAGTCATGTCGGCCTAAAAGAATTAAATTCACTTATGTCGGCTCAAAGAAATAGTCACAACACTTCATGGATACGCGTCGACTTAATACAAGGGACTAACTACTATAAATAGTCGTGGAAAGTATCTGCATTACAGGTAGACAGAACCTCAGATATGTCTGAAGTTTTCAGTGGTGATTATAGTGAGTAATCACAGTCCTAAGATCTCGCAAAACTCTGAAATCATTGTTCTTTGAATGGATATTATCAAGATGAATGTACTCGGTCTCCTCCCTATCTCGGTGATCACAGAAGCAACATTACAGTCTCAACATAGATATGGAAAGAAAGACACTCTCTGTCTCAGCCTCCTCACACTCATTGCCTCAGTATTCAGTCATAGTCTCGGCATACCTGAAGGATCTCAGTCACACTCTGTTTCAACATATACGTTACTTGATGATCGTTGTCTCACAAGTCACGGTGAGGATATCGGTAGTAGTACAGCGAGGTGTAACAAAGATGTCACAGCAATGATGACATAATAGAGATAATCTCACAAGGAAGGAGCAGCAATGGTGTAGCAACAATGATTTCATCATTATGGTGAAGTTCTACATGAAGGTCCAGCAATGATGTTATAGCAATGAAGATCTTGATAGTGCAACAGTGATGGAGCAATAATGATGATCTCAGCAGCGACACAAAGGAGGATTGGTGTCTTGGTGTTGGAGGAGCATATTAGGTCAAGGGTCAAGGTCTTGGTATTCGTCAATTGGAATCTCTATAAGAAGAATTTAGTACGGGTTTTCCTCCCCAAGAGGGAAAGGTTTTGGCCCTGGCAGAATGCCAAATATCTTGTGTTCTTGTCTCTTTGTTTTGATAAACCAACGAAAACACACTCTAATAATGTCAAAGAGAATATTGTGCTATAAGAAAAATGAAAAACACCTCACAAATAGCTATCATGATAAGAAGAATCACTCTAACTCCAATTTTCCCTAGATTCTTCAACAGTTGTTGCCCTTGTAATATTAAATTTGATATTTTTGGTTGTCCATATATCAACACATGTAAGAGATCCCTGGTGTCTGGATCTCCTCGCTCCTCTTTACCTTCCATGATCATCCTGTGATTACCCTTGTTATTTCTAACAGTAACATTACTTGTATCTCCCGACAACATACACCACTCTCACAAGCTAGCAGGAGTCTAGCGCTCTAATACCACTGTAATATACTAGTGAAATTTTATGCCCTAGATGTGTACTAGGGTTGCAGTAAAATTCCTTATAAGAATATAACAAAAATATTTGCAACTTTAACTAATAATATTGTAATAAAAAATAATGCAATTCAACTATCAATATTAAATATTCCAACGTTACTCCACAATGTTTGGTCAACTCTCAAAGCGCTTATACACAGATTTAGATAGTTTGCCAATTCAAAATAATACCAATTCAACATTCCATAGGGAAATAATTCTCCGTCTAAATGTATCAAATAAGACTAATTGAATGTTCCATAAGAAATAATTCTCCATCTAAATGTATCAACTGATCGGGGCCTAAAAAGAGACTCGAAAATCGACCTAGCCCCGGAGACGTCCCTATCTCACGCTTCTTCAAAAATCTTTGTTTGTCTATTTTGACCAGTGTTGAAAATATCGGTATCGGCAAAATATCGGCAAGGGTCCAGAAAATATCTTATCGGCAAAAATATCGGCAAATATCGGCAAGCATAAAAATAATTTTTTCAAATTTTTAAATATAGCCGATATTTTGCCGATATTTTCAAAATATCGCGATATTTTGCCGATATTTGCCGATATTTTGAAAATATCGCGATATTTTCTCGGCGATATATCGTTTTGCCGAAAATATCGCGATATTTTCGAATATCGCCGATATTATCAACAGTGATTTTGACCACACAGTGCTTCATTAAAAACTTTTGTGCTTGACTTATACTCACCGCATGTCACAGATCCAGCAATTAAAATCGCGGCAACCTCAGCAAAGAATCTGAATCGTTAAGAAAACTCGTGGACTATCTTCAGAGAAACCACCTTTAATCCGGGCTTATACCTTTCAGAAGGGACTTGCTTATTTTGATTTGGATCTTTACCTCTCCTCTGATAAGTATAACCTTTACTTTTGGCAAGTTCTAGAATTTGTTCTTGAGGTGGCTTCTCACCATATGATTGAGTAATGGGGTCTTTCTCTTCATTGAAGGTATTGATGTCAAAGGTTTAAGAAATCATGTCAACACGTGGACTTTCCTAGGAGTTACCTTGACTTGTATTATTATTATTATGTTGGTGTCTACTTTCCTCCAAGATTCTTTTAGCAAAGGCGCATCTACTTTCTTCATGGAAACTCTCACAAGGTCTACAGAAAGGAACAGGTTCATCAATCATGTTAGCAGACTCAAGTGGTGTAGGAGGCCTTTGATCATTTGGAGGATTTATTATTCATGGGCAACATATTCTGCATTTAGCTTCTTTCCATCTGTATTAATTGATTCTGCATCTCGCTTATTTGTATGGCATGTTCAACCTTCATTTCTCTTACTAATCGGGTCAATTATTTAATTGATTCTAACTCTTCTCTTTTAACTTCTTTCCCCGTAGACTTGATTTGTCCTCTTTCAAACTCTGGGATTTGTAATTTTCCTAAGGCTTTCTTGTCCTTTTCTAATTCTTCAGTTGTGCTTTGGGCAATAGCTAGAGTATTGGGGTCAGCGTGTCTTACCCCATATTGGGTTTCAACGTGGTAAGCCTCAAAATACTATTCCAAAACTGTCTTATCAGGAGGCTTGTAATCTTGAGTCATATCTTTTTAAATATTATTGAACCTTTGGTTAAACTCATCCACCATTTCATTCTCTCTTTTCTTAATAGTGTTGAATTCTTTGACCAAATATTTTCCTTCCCTCCTATCCCCATATTTATCTCTGAATGAATCAAGGAGGGTCCTTAAAGACCCAAAGGCATTATCTATCAGCGTTGTCATGAAACCAATCGAGAGCATCATCTTCTAAGGATAGAACAAACAGCTTCATTCTAACATCTTCATGGTTGTATGCGGTAATATGAGCAAATCTTTGGATGAAACTGTTGAATTTCTTTATATGTGCTTCGGCATTGATGGCATTATTTCCTTGGAAGATTGGCAGCCTACTCATGGTAGATTCATTTGGCAAGTCATAATGGTACCCTTGGATGTTGGTGAAGTTGCAAGGCTTGTAAAAGTCACCCATGATGTAATTCAGAGGATTGATGAAAAGAAAATGGAGATCAAGGAGGACTTCCTATCTAAGAAAATTTAGTTGCTCTCTATAATGTAATTTGTTTAGCCGAGCTCTTAGAACCCTTTCAAGATCATGGGCGAGGTTAACCAAGATACCAGGATTCCTTCTAGAGTAGGCTCTTGTGAATGGTTGAATAAGTGGAGTCGCCACCCAAACAGGAAACCAACCTAAATGTCCAGGTGCTAATAGTGTGAATGAACAAGATGAAAGGATTAGTGAGAGTACAAAGGATAAGGTGATGAAAAGATGAAGAATGATGATAGGCTAGGTGCCAAAAATGTTGTGACGTTGACAGGACAAGGAATGAAAAAAGATGGAAAGATTGAAAGATTGAGAAATTATCGTAAACCCTGGGAATGGAAAATATATATCCCCGGCAACGATGCTAGAAAATGTTGTCGCTTAGATTATACAGGCCCCGCGACAACCGCTAAGGGCGGAGGCTGTCACTCTAATCCCCACCCACTATGTTCTAGTTGTCTCCCAATAGCATCCTATGGATGGTAGTCCCTATGGAAATGAGATGATGAGAGACAAGTTGGAAACCAACTTGTCCAGGAGACACAGTTGAGTGGCCTAGTTACCTGGTTAAATTTAACAAGATCAATGACTAGATTAGATTTAAGTATGAGACCAGTGCCTTATGGAGTCGAAATTCTTGTTTGTTTCAAATTAAGACCAAGTAATCGAATGGACAACCACTGCTTAAATGATTAACTAACCTATATGCTATATAAATCCTAAGATCTAGGTGTAATGCAAGGATCTTGGTTGCTTTTAGATTAAATGCCCAGTCTAAATGGAACCTTCCTCTTAATTGTTTTGAGACCAATCTTTAGAGTAGATTGTGGGATGGAAGCCAACAGGAAGCAAGCAGAGGCTTGATTAACGATACCTCCCCCTGTGTTCCAACCACCCAGTGCCTTCGGCATTGCTGAGACTGTGGCTCTGACGACTGCAAAGTCACTGTGTTAACCAATAAAAAGGTGTTGAATCCCTCAAGCTAGGTAAGAGAGGATTGTCCTAGGAGTCTATCCACCAAGCTTATGCTTGGAGGTAAGTTATTAGGTGCAAGACTAAGACTAGAATGATGATGAGTGAAATTCTTAGTTTGAGATTAGCTTAATGTTCAAGTACTTTAAGTTATGATGAATCTTTAACAACAAGAGTACTTATCAATGAGCTATATACAATCTCACAACTAAGGAAGTGCCAATTAACTTAGTGCCAACAATAAATCAATCCACGAGATACTTAATCAATGATTACAATTGAAAAATCTTAGAGCACTTATCCACTTATTAATTAATTACTTCAAGATATTCCAATAGTGATCTTATGCTAAAGTCACAATGTCAATTAGATTTCAAATGCCTAAAGTTACTTGATCAGAACTTACATGTGTGAGTGATTTTAATGCCAAGTTAACAAATTCTCAAAATCTATCACAAGACAAGCAATTGTTAGAGCTTAACAACATAAACCACTATAAACTAAGTAAATGATGAAGAGTTACTTATAATGCAATATGGGACAGCAGTAAATATCTCACTTTCAAAACAAGGAAATTACCAAACATATGAATCATAAAATGACCAAAGAGTAATTTAATGACTTTCCAATGTAAATTGGTGAATTTTAACCCACTTATGATGAGTTACTAATTGTTATATCAAATCTGAAACACCTATTACAACAGTGAATAAAGTGAACAACCAGTGACCTATTAATGCCACAACAAATGCTAAATTATGCCCAAATTTTAAAATAAGCTTCCCAAACTGAAAAATTAGATTTTTAAATCCTTTAAGATGCAATATTCAGAAAATATCAGATCTGATTTCAAAGTTATACAAAGATAATCTAGCAAGCTAAAAACTAGATCTAAGCGAGATACTCATACCCAAAAGGCCAAAATTTATGAAAATTTTACTATGCAATTTTTGAACTATTTTAACCAATTAGATGTGTTTTTAGGGCTTTTAATTCACTGTTATGAAGTAAATATTACAGTTGTAGGAAAACAGTGAGAAAATGAGGGTTTAGAGAGCAAATCCTAGGCCCAAAGCTTTGTAGATCACTTGCCCAAAACTTGTCAAAATTTTTCCAATGATTTGCCACTTGAAAACACCAACGTTGAGCCAAAATTTTCTGCAAAATACACCAAGCTTCAGTCCCCAAAAATTCAAAAATGGACAGTGGGGAATCTAGGGCAAGGAATAGGGCTAAAAGACAAGAAAAAGGCTAAAAAAAGGCAACAACCAAGGGAGGAGAGTAGAGAGCATGAAAAGAGGCGAAAAGAGGCCACAAAAGGAGAGCCAAGGGCAGAGGAGGGAGAGAAAGCCCTAAAAGGGTTGCAGCGAGGCCCTGAGGGCCTTAGGAACCCACGGCAAGCCCTCTAGGGTTGTCATCTAGAGCAAAGAAGGGGGGTTGAGGCCTCCTAGGACACGCGGCTAGGCCTAAAAAGGCCTCAAGGGCTTGACGCAAGGCCGAAAAGGGAGGTCGAGGCCTCAGAAGGTCACTGCCAACCCTAAAAGTGCTAAAAAGGATGATGTTGGGGGTTTTTAGGCTGACGCAAAGACTAAGGAGGGAGACGTTGGCCTTGGAGGGGCTAGATCCAAGCCCGAGAGGGCTGAAACTTGAGACCCTTGCTTCAGAGAAATTAACTTGCTTTAGATATGAAATTTTGTTCAATTTTTTCAATTGTTGGCCCTGCAAAAAGATTTGGAGACTAGATCTTACTCTCAAGAGCCGAAATCTATCTCTTATTTCAGCTCCTTCACTTGATCTCACCTACAAAAAAGAAGATGAAAAATACCCAAAACCCCAATATATACAAAAAGTTTTAAAACCCCAATTAGAAAAAATTATTTACAAAATTTACAAATATACAATGCTTCTTTTAAATAAAAAAAAATTGAGAAAAAAATTATGGAGTTTTCTTTAATAAATGGCTAATAATAATTTGGAAAATAAATGTAAGCTACAGCCTTAGCGAAGTTGGATAAAGCATAAAAATATTTGAAGTCCAAACAAGGTCAATTCATGCCCATAGTTTGTGAACTTTGAGCCCAAGGACTGGGGAACCTATATTTTTCTCAAGAAAGCTTGTTAGACATATGGTTAAATCAGATCACCTACGATAAACTCAAAATATACCATTAAATGATATCTTATCCCCATCTAATGAAGAACATATTAAAAAATATTAAGCACAATGTAGAAAAGTCTGTACCCAGCACATACCACAAATCAATCAACAATGAACACTATGAACCACACCCCAAAGTCTTTATTATGATTCAAAAAACGTTCCCGGCGGGACAGTAGCGTTACATCAGCTTTTCTGCAGAAATTTCTTCCAAAAATCAGATGGATTTTGAGACAAATGCCTCTAATTTATAAATATATCTCCAAGTGGAAAAATAACGGCTAGTTGGCTTGATCCTTGTAAAAATAATCTTGGTCATTGATAAATTCTTCATGATCTTTTAATCTTAGCCGTTGAAAATATTTATTTTGAGGAATTTTCGAATCTCTCATTAAATCCCTTTTTTATTAGCTCAAAAATAATTATTTTGAGCTAATTTCTTCAAAATATTGACTTTGACTTAACAACCAAGGTCCAAGGGTCCAATTTTTCTTGAAATTTCCAATATTCCCTTAGTGAGGGACTTCTAAAAATTAATTCTTTTGATACCCACGAATTTTTCCACTTAGAGAATTTCACTTCTCTAGACTTTTAATTTTGACTCTAATTAATTAAAATTTTGGCTTAAGATTTTAATTTATTTTTGCCAAAAAATTCAATTAATTGACACTTGAGGGAATTAATAATTTTTTCCACCCTCTAATATTTTAGCCATGGTGTCTAAGTATAAGGGACCATGCACTAAAATATTTTTTATATAAGATTTTTACAATTCAACCTCCAAAGGGAGGATCCCCGTTCGGCTTAAATGCTCAGATTATACACCCAACTTTGCGACACAATATGATCTAGTAAACCAAGTGATTTGAAATAAAATAATTTAACCATTTAGCTTAAATTATTCCCAAATCACTTTTACATAAGACTCGACTAGAACACTAGGACTCACCTAAGACATTAACGACAAATTCCACCCTAGCTTTGGGGTGAGGTTGGAGGGAAAACTCTGCTGACCCTGCCGACCATCTGTGTTTAGAAACACAGATGAGCCAATGAGACGAAAAACCTCCTAGGATGAAATTATCACCAAAATAATAGGCTTACCTAGGTTATTACATACATTCATGGTCTTACTAACATCATTTACATTAAAATTTGCAAAATGGGTTTACAATAAAATAGTGTTGATGGCTAATGATCTCGATCCTTTGAAGAAAAATATGGTACATCTACTTCCTCGGAACTTTGACAAAATGAGTGCAACAGTTCCCAGAGCCACGAACCAACATAGACCAAACCCTCACTGCCTGAAAGAAACATAATCCTGAGACAAACAAGACCAACAACTAACAAAATTTCGCTCCCTTTTCAAATCGAATTCCTGTGCCTATAACAGAATGAGAAAAAATTGAAAATGGTCAACTAGGGTGGAACCTTTCACCACCGAAATCGACAAAGAAAAAGAGGTCTTAAGACCTTCAGAGCTAATGCTCAATAACAAATGAAATGATCCACACTTTATACCTATAAATGAATTCAAGTCTCATTTATTTATAGATATTCTAAGGGGTTTCATCTCTTTTAATTGATTGAGTGAACCTTAGTCAAACCCCAATTTTGGGTTTCTTTCGCCCAGTTGACCCAAAATTTGCCCAATAATGGGTATTTTGGGTTTTTATCCGCTTTATTTAGGACTATAGCCTATGGGGATGGATAAGCTAATAAGTCCTATTTGTCCTCAATTTGTAGAGGACATTACAAGCACAGCAGGAGCCCTTCGACATGAGGGATACGAGATGCACGACTTGGCTATGGGATCGAAGTGGATCTATTAGTAGCAAGTTGAGTCAGAGGATTGTTTGGGATCTAGGTATTGAGAGATCCAATAATGATTGGGTGGCAAGGAGGCATGATGTAGTACAATGGTTCATATGGGATCTTGGTATTGGTGTACAAACGCCTTTACAACTGACAGATGTGGATTGCTTGAGGGCAAGCAATCTTGGAGCGGGAGGATTCATAATGTTCCCATTTCTAGTTTCCCTTATGATGTAGTTAAGATGGATTCCAGGGGTTGTGTCACCCAAGTTACATGAGAAAGATTACATTATCGGTGACCCTAAAGGGTTTTGGAGGAGTTTTATAAGGTCCAACAGGGTTCGCTCGCTATATTTATTCATCAGGGTCAGTATCACACAATTCGTTCTTAGTTCTATTGCATTCTAATGATTCCCATAAAATGAGGTTATTACTAGCATATTTTAATTAAATACGCTATAAGATGTTATTTGGGGAGGATTATCTGAAGAATCACCTAGTGTAATAGCTCGTTGGAACCGAAATGAAGAGATATACTAGATGGGATGATGAAAATTGATTTTCAATGGCCATAGAGATCATAGCGTCAAATTTACCATTTTCCGAGATGAAAATGACTAAAATAAGATAGAATAAAAGGTCACTTACATAAAATTAAAGGGACAAGCTTCAAGAGAGAGAATAAAATAATAGAAACAAAAGTGCTAGAAGCTTGGAGAGGGATCCATCAAGTCCTTAAAAGAGTGGGGAAACAAGTCATTTGGAACATCTTTGATTTGGGAAAGGTTCTGAGAACTTGGTTTTTCGGCTTAGAGGGCCCTAGGACGAAAACCCTGAGGTTTCTTGGTGTGTTAGACGAAACCCCAACTCACTATTGGGAGGTTACAATCAAAAATCTCATGGACCTTCATCAACATCAGTTGTGATAACATCTGGAGCAGATCTGTGGATTGGAAGTGGGAATCACATAGATCTCCAATTTGGGCTAATTTCCAATTCAGTTTGGGAGGCCCAGTTCAGTGTTGCAGCAATAGTTTTGGAGACCGTTTTCCAATTAGTCTTTGTATTGGCATGTAATATCATATTTTATATTAATATACAATAAGGCTAAGATTCTCTACATATGTCTCATGTTTATTTTGAATTGTAGTGTATGGGTTTATATTGCAAATTTCATTTTTCATATCATGCAATTTCATCGGGTTTTCAATAAAGAAATTTATGGTTTGATTTTTTGAAGCAATATTCTAAGGAAAACCGTGTCAAATTATTCCAGTGATATCACACTCCCAAGGTTGGGTTTCTCAAGGTAAAATTATTGTCTCTATTGTGCATGGTTGTCTTTATATGATCTTTATTGTTTTCGCTGCATTTATTGTTGATATTTTCTGAAATGTAATTAATCAATGATACTAGTGGCATAAAATACTACTTGACGATCATTAGGAAATAATTATCTAGCAGAAAATTGTATCTACTACACTCTTGCATAGAAAATTCAACATGGTGTCAGAGCTTTGTTAAAAGAGCAGCCATTGAAGTCAGTCTTGTTACCCACCATTTTGTGCGTGATATCCCTAAGAGAAAAAAAGTCTCCAAGTGTAGGAATTTACAGGGTAAGTTCCTTAGACAGAACACCAAAGGACACCGCTCACAAATAGATCACAGATCAATACACCAGTATTGTTGACGTGGTTAAAACCCTCAAAGAGGGAAACAGTCCACGGCCTGAGCCAACGCGGCCACTTCAGACAATTTATTTTTAAAAGAATGAAAATTTACATAAGCTTCTCTCATGAACGGTTACCCTACAAATGACCCTCCATGCTCTTTAAATAGAGATCATGGACCAGTCGGGTGCTAAGCCACGAATCAAGTGTCGGTAATATCGAGGAGAGAATGAACTGTCATATCACTACATATCGTGACTGTCGGATTTTAAGTTACAAAAGTACATAGTAAAGAAACACACTTTACCTAACTCTACACTAGACCAAGTTATACTTAACTATTTCTTATGTGTCGGAATATCCTAACATCCCCCCTTAAGAACAACTTGGGATAGGATTGAAGGATGTAAAAATATGACACAATAGGAGAACGAAGGAGGCATTAGAGCCTATCCCCCCTTAGTGACAACTTCCTGAACTCCAACCATAAATCGAAGTTTAATAAACTTCGCCTCTGTGAGAGCCTTTGTAAAGATGTCTGCAACTTGATCATCTGTTGAACAATATTGCACTTCAAGAACATGGTTGTGAATGAGCTTTCTGATGAAGTGCATGTGCAATTCAATGTGTTTGTTGCGCTGATGTTGGACTGGATCTTTGCATAGTTGAATGGCATTTTGATTATCACACCAAAGTGTAGTCGGTTGCTACTACTGAAAGCCAAACTCTGATAGGATCTGACGAAGCCACAGGGATTCTTTACTAGCTTCTACAGCACCACGATACTCTGCTTCTGCTGAAGAAAGAGAAATGGCACTTTGTTTCTTGCAAGCCCATGTAATAGGTCCTGAACCAAGACTGAACACATAACCTGCAGTAGACTTTCGATCATCAGGGTCACCAGCCCAATCAGAATCAGTGAAATCAACCAATAGAGGGGATGCTTCTGCGCTGTAATGAATCCCAAACTGAACTGTACCTCGAACATAACAAAGTATTCTTTTAACTGCTTTCTAATGACTTTAATGTGGGTTTTGCATAAACCGAGAAATAAAGCCAACAACAAAGGAAAGGTCAGGACGAGTATGGGTCAGATACAAAAGTTTTCCTACAAGTTGACGGTATAAGGTAGCATCAGCTTCAAGGGAAGTACAAGTGACTGAAAGTTTGGCTCCAAACTGAAAGGGAGAAGGGGTTGGCTTACAATTTTCCATGTGAAAATGGCGTAGGCGATCACATGCATACTTGGACTGGGAAAAGGAAATACCTTCCTTGGATTGCAAGACTTGAAGACCAAGAAAATAATGCAAGTGCCTTAAGTCTGTCATTTCAAACTTATTTTTAAGGCTGGACTTCACATGGTTTATAAGGTTGGGATCACTACCAGTAAGGATAAGATCATCAACATAAAGAACAAGAATGATAAGAGACTTGCCCACTTTCTTGGTGTAGACAGTATTGTCAGAATGACACCTAGAAAATCTAGTTTCTAAAAGAAAGCTATCCATTTTGGCATACCAAGCCCAAGGGGCTTGCTTGAGACCATAAAGGGATTTCTTAAGCCGACATATAAGGCTGGAGTCTATTTGTATAAAGCCAGTAGGTTGTTCCATATAGATTTCTTCATGCAAGAAGGCAAATTTAACATCCATCTGATGGACTTCCCATTTGAAAGAGGCAGCAAGGGAAAGAACAAGGCGGATAGAGTTCATTTTGACAACAGGGGAGAAGGTTTTAGTATAGTCAATGCCTTCAACTTGTGAAAAACCCTTAGCAACAAGACGAGCTTTATGTTTTATCAACTTTTCCATCTGGTCCATACTTGGTCCTGTAAACCCATTTGCATCTAACAAGTTTTCGTCCCTTTGGAAGGGGAACAAGATCCCATGCATCATTTGCCAATAATGAACGATATTCTTCATTCATAGATGCGTCCCAATCTGGATGAATTGAAGCTTCTGCAAAGGTATCAAGATCATAATTAGTTGAAGCTTGAGCTAGTAAAGAAGAGGCTCTATCGAATTGAGAACGTGTACGTCGTTGATCTGTAGGATCACTGCCAAGACCACCTAATGCATCCCGAGTAGAACGGACCCATTTTGGAAGCTGAGGAGGATCCTAAGAAGGTGGGGGAGGATTGTCATCCTCGTTGTCATCATCTGAAGAAGAAATATTTTCAGAAGTAGAAGGGATAGAGAGAGGTGGCACATCCGCCGAACTAGGCTCGTAGGCCAATATATTTTCAGCAAACTTTACGTCTCTTCTAATGATAACATTTTTGGACTTAAGTGGAATAACTCTGTATCCTTTGACATCTTCATAATATCCAACAAAAATACATTTTTCACTCTTAGGTTCTAAAGCTTTAGGTTTCTCATCCAGAATATGGGCCCATGCTTCACTTCCAAAAACACGAAAGTGACTTACATCTAGTTTAATTGAGCTCCATGCTTCTTCTGGAGTGATATTCTTTAAAACCTTAGTAGGAGTGCGATTTATTATGTAATTTGCACAGTTAATTGCTTCTACCCAAAGATTGAGACTAAGTCCTTTAGATTGAAGCATACACTTAGCCATTTCCTTTAAAGTGCGATTCTTCCTTTCAGCTACACCATTTTGTCGTGGAGTATATGGAACAGTATGTTGCATTTGAATTCCATTCTCAGTGCAAAAGTTGATGAATTTGTTGTTAACATATTCTCCACCATTATTAGATCTTAGCTTAAGAATTTGATGTCCAAATTGTTTTTCAACAAAGGCCTTAAAGGCCAAGAACATGTTAAATACTTCACTCTTGAGTTTTAAGAAGTATACCCAAGTGCGTCTAGAGAAATCATCAATGAAAGTTAAGTAATACTTGTAGCCAGAGAATGAAACAATTGGAAGTGGACCACATAAATCACTATGCACAAGCTGTAAAGGGGCTGAGGTGTGCCAAGAAACATGTTTTTCAAAACTATCCCGATGATGTTTTCCGAGTACACATCCGGAACAAACACCATCTCCGCAAGATACCATTGGAAGACCTGCCACCATATTTTCTTTACATAGATTCTGAAGGGAGCGATAGTTTAAGTGACCAAAACGCTCATGCCAAAGTTTGCTCACTTCATCATTATGAGCAACGAATACCGAGTGAAGATTTGACGACCCAAAGTTGTTAAACTTATACAACCTTGTAGAATCATCAACAATGCCAGTAGCTAAAATCTGTCTAGGATCTCTTAGGTCCTTAATTACAACATCGTGAGGTGAAAATTCAACGATTTAACCTTCACCTGAATGAGTTATCTGATATACAGATACAAGGTTGCAGGATAAGGTTGGAACACATAATACATCATTGAATTGACCATTGTCTATATGAACAGTTCTAGTCCCTACAACACTAAGAGATCTATCATCACCAACATATATATTTTTGGTGTTGCAATCATTTAAAGAAGAAAACATGGCTTTGTTTTTGGCCATGTGATAATAAGCTCCAGAATCAATGAGCCACTCATGAGAATGAGAAGAAAAAGATACATTTAGTGCATATCTAGATCGAAATGCTTGACAACCACATGCAGAAAGTGCTATTCTTGAAGATGAAATTGAAGTTGTTGAGTGCTCCAAATGGATGTTATGCTTCTTCATTACTGCTTCCAAGGCTTCCATCTTCTTAAAGCATTTGGATTCTAAGTCGCCATCTCGACTACAAAAGTGGCAATGTCTATCAGTCTTCTTCCCTTTGTTTTTATTTGCCTTATCATTTTGTCGAAATGATTTTTCATTTTGAGACTGAAATGGTTTAGGACCCTTGTTTGGTTTAGGACCATTCTTTTTAGGATACGGCTTCTTAGGATTCTTTGAATTTGGTTGCTGTTGGGCGGCTAAGGCTTTCTTAGAAGAGTTTCCAAGATTAAGAAGACCAAGATGTAAGAGTTTTTCTTGTTCTCTTATTAAAGAATCACAAAAAGCATCAAAGGAAGGGGACTTGTAGTCTTGTCCTTGAGAAATGAAGGCTTCTCTTGTAGAATGGAAGGTGGAAACAAACACAGGTTAGGTTGGTCCCAACTTAGTAAGAATGGAATAGATAAGCTTACCATCTTCTTTTTTAACCTTAACACGTTCCAAGAGAAGTCTAAGGATCTTGAACTAGGACAAAAAATCTTCAATGGAAGAAAAATTATTGGGGTCCAATGTAAGCAACTCATTTTTGAGTTGATGGGCTCTAAGTTCATTTTTAATTCCAAAAACTTTAGTGATCTGTTTCATTGCTTCATTAGGAGTATCAAGTTCTACGATATGGAATCTAAGGGTTGGGGAAATAGACATCCCTATCAACCCACGTGCTTGATCTTGCTTATTTTTCCATTTGGCTGCCTTATCTTCATCTTTCGGTTTTGTTTCTTGGCCTGAGGCTATTCTGTAAAGACCTTTACTTCTAAGTAAATCCACAATGTCGGACCACCATTGGAAGCAGTTGGTGTTGTCAAGAATATCTTAGCATGGACTTTCAATTTTAACAGAAACTGAAGCTATAGATGTTGAAAGTTGAAACTAAGTGTTCCAATGGAAATATCTCGAAAAATTAGACTGATTCAAAAAAAACGGCTTCTGGATGAAGAAGTTATGGCTTTTTGAAGAAAAGTTGTTGAAGATGCCGACGAAGTGCGAGAATGTGCGGAAATGAATGATAATGTTATACTTAAAAAAAAATCCGCCCTTTTCCAAACTTAATCTAATTAGCTCAACAAAAAGAAAGACTTGAACTCAAGACCTCTATTCTCTTAAAATAGCTTTGGACCAAGTGAGCTAGATTAAAAGGTTAGTCATTGAAGCTTTGGGGTGCATGCTTACTTGAGAAAGCTCTTTTTTTGCCTACAAAACAAAAAACACAAAACCCAACACGTACATACAAAAAAAAACAAACCTTACAGCTTGAAGTTAGCTTTAGCCGGAAACTAAATATTTTCCTCAATGTTTTTGATTTTCCGAGACCACACTAAGGCGCGGCGGAAAAGAGCATACGCATGAGGAAAATCCTTCCTTTTTGTTTCTGATTTGCCCAGATCGCACAAAATCGCGGGGCAAAGAGCATACGCAAAAATTAAAGGTATAGATCCGGTAATAAAAAAACAAAGAGCTAAATAAACCGAAATAAACAGAGAGAAAATAACTTTAAACTGCAAATAAACATTGTATACCTCCAGATCTTAAAAATGACGTAGCTAAGACTACCGGAAACCTTTTCGCGTCAAACGAAAGGGGTTCCTCACTGGAACAAATGCTCCTAACACAATAGAGCAGTCCTCTCAGCCAGAAAGCGGTCAGTAACAGTAGATGTAGGAAACGACAGTCGGATGCAGTTCTACCGACTTCAAATTTGGATCACCAACGGATGCGGCCCTCAAATAGCTCTAATACCATGTAGGAATTTACAGGGTAAGTTCCTCAAACAGAACACCAAAGGACACCGCTCACAAACAGATCACATATCAATACACCAGTATTGTTGATGTGGTTAAAACCCTTAAAGAAGGAAATAGTCCACAGCCTGAGCCAACACGGCCACTTTAGGCAAAATTTACATAAGTTTCTCTCATGAACGGTTACCCTACAAATGAACCTCCATGCTCTTTAAATAGAGATCATGGACCAATCGGGTGTTAAGCAACGGATCAAGTGTCGGTAATATTGAGGAGAGAATGAACCGTCAGATCACTATATATCGTGACCGTCGGATTGTAAGTTACAAAAGTACATAGTAAAGAAACACACTTTACCTACTCTACACAAGACCAAGTTATACTTAACTATTTCTTATGTGTCAGAATATCCTAACACCAAGATGGTCCTCACCTTGCAGCCCATTGCAACCACCAGCTAGCTCATCGTGTCGTTTCTTCGCCGCCTGAGCCAGCCATGTGGTCCCTCGCCCATCTGCCATGATCGTATGTTTGAAGGTGGGCCTCCCGAATCTAAAGGTATGCCTTTTCATTTAGATATTGAGTATTGTAGTTTGCTTATCATGGACACTTTTGGGCATGGATTAATGGGGGGATTCAGCAGAAAGAATGGGCTAGGTTTGTGCTTTTGTCCCCTAGAGCCCTGTTAGGAATTAACCTTGGATTCTAGTCTCGTGGGATCTTTTTTACTTACCATTTGGTTCCAGGGATGGTATTTCACGAGAAAGCCCGGTTTTGGTTGCGTGGTCCCGCTCCCTTATTGTTAATTTTTGGAATGTTCTATGCTTAAGAGCAATTTACTTCAATTTCTTTTAATAGCCCAATATCAATATCCAGTTTAGCAATCACATTAGCATGATAGTAAAATGCAAATAGAATATAAATATAAACAGTGGAAGACAAGCCAAGACAAGAGGACACAAGATGTGGCACAAGCCAGGGACAAACGCTAATGTGGGGAAACCCTTGATCAATTCTTCTTATATTCTTTAACAGTTCAGCAAAGAGAGATAGTACAAATTTCACAGATCTGACAATTTAAGCCAGCAGCAGTAAAGCCCTAACCAGAAAAGTCAATGCGGGTCAAATAGGGCAGAATTATTCCTTCAAGCAACTCCGGCCTCCAACAGCGAACCCAAACAATCCAAAACAACGTCGAAAAGTCCAGTCAAATGTTGGTCAACAAAAGTCAAACTGCAGCCAACAACTAGGGCAGTCAACGTTGGTCAAACCAGAGGTCATATCACCTTGGTTTTTGTGCCCAAATCTGCGAGCTTCCACTGAGAAGCAGCCACACCCAAAGCGCAGTCAAACAGAGGTCACCTGGTCAACGCAGCCCAACACAGTCTCCCTGCAACTCGGTCAAACCTGGTCAACGCAGTAAAACAGGAAAGTCCTCCTTCCTTCGCATGTGTGAGAGAAAGCTGCCAGATTTGCGTACCCAATCAAGTGAGGAGAGAGAGATCGGTGAAGATGAGATGATAGAACAATGACTTGAGGTCTCCTCCTTTTATATGCAACGTTGAGGATGAACTGGGGGTAAAAATGCCTGATTTGATCACTGGCTGAACTTGACAATTTGTCAATAATACAAATAAATTCATATCTTCATTTTTACATGTCGGAATCGGATGATCTTCAGATCAATCCTACACCTCGGAGAGAGGAATCCAAGAAAAATATCAGTTGTCAACTTGTCATAAATAACGTGACCCATATGGAGTTTGGCCCTAGTTGCCAATTTTAACACTCCCTCTCAACTAGGGAGAACTCCATCTGCTAATCCATCTACCAATCGGTACTATCTCTGCCATCAATGCACTGCCTTGCACTGCTCTTCTCTGTTGAACTATGAATCAAGAATGTATCATACCATTCTTTGGTGACCCGAAGTCAATGCCAGATAAAAGAGAGTGTCTCATACCACTCTTACTGACCCGAAGTCGGTCCCAATCAAAAGAGAGTGTGTCATACCACTCTTACTGACCCAAAGTCAGTTCCAATTAATCCTAGATCAATATCATCCTAGCATAGGTTGTACGATAGTACACGATGCGTCCATCAGTAGTACTATGGTCCCTATCCTCATTTCCCTACTCATTGGCCAGATGAGAGGTACTTCCCATGAGTCCCATACTGCATGGGTAGGATGTCTCAGCAAGATGAACCACTCATCCTGCCTACATGTCACCACGGGGTATCATAAGGGAAGGTTTAACCACTCACCCTGTACACAACAAACCACTAGGGGTAGGTTGAACCACTCACCCTATGGTTGCTCATCATTCCAAGAAGTACCCCAAGCCCCTCGGAAATCCCAGAGCTCAGTGTCCATATCATACAGGACCCTCATAAGAGGGTCTCTCCATGGCTCCTAGTCGTTCTCGAAATGTCAAGAATTTGACCTTTCCCAGGGGCTTTGTTAGAATGTTGGCAACATGCTCATCAGTCCCAATGTGATGGAGCCTTATTGCTCCTCGTTTTTCCAACTCCTGAATAAAGTGGTACCAGATATCTATGTGCTTGGAGCGATCATGAAATACGGGATTCTATAATAATCAGATCCCACTCTAGTTGTCGCAGAGGATCACGGTGGTATCTAGCACATGTCCAAACAACTCACTGAAGATCTTCCTCAACCAAACAACTTCATAGGAGGCCATCCTCGCAGCTATGTATTCGGCCTCAGCAGTGCTTAAGGCAACCAACTTCTGCTTCATGCTCATCCAAGATATCAAAGTAGAACCCAAAGAAAAGCAGCACCCAGAAGTGCTCTTGCGATCCACCACACTGCCAGCCCAATCAGCATCAAAATATCCATGCAGCCTCACATCTTCGACAATGTATCTCTGTCCATGAGTGGTTGTGCCTCGAAGATATCTCAGAATATTCTTAGCACCAATCCAATGTATGTGATGAGGCTCAACCATATATTGGCTCAATGTATTAACTGCAAAACATATATCCGGATAGGAGTTCACCAAGAACATCAGTGCTCCTATGAGTTGACGATACTCAAAAGCATTTCCAATACAGGTCCGGCAGCACTACCAAATAACTTCTTGAAGTTAAGTTCCATCGGGGTAGTCACAGGCTTGCAGTCCACCATCCCAAATCTTTCCAATATCTTCACAACATATTTTTCTTGAGATAGGAAAATTTCTCCTGGCTTTTGCCAAACCTCCAACCCTAGGAAGTAGTGCATCAATCCTAGGTCCTTCATATCCAATTCGGGAATCAACTCTCTTACATTTGTGAATGAGAGGGTCTGCACCTGTCAAAAAGGGGTCGTCCACATAAAGTACCAGTATGAAAGGTTTATCATCTTCAACCTTAAAGTAAAGGTTTGGATCGGCTTCACTTCTAGTGAATCTCAGCTTCATCAGATAGCTATCAATCCTCTCATACCAAGCCCAAGGTGCTTGCTTCAAGCCATAGAGAGCCTTCTTCAACCTGCATACATGAGATTTCTGGTCATGAACCTCAAACCCCTCGGGTTGTTCCACATAGACTTCCTCTTTGATCGAACCATGCAAGAAAGCGGTCTTGACATCCATCTGATATAGGTTCAATCCTTGCGAGGCAGCAACGGCTATGATCGAGCGGATGGTGTATTATTAGGCAATAGGTGCAAATATCTCATCCTAATCTACACCTTCCTTTTGAGAGAAGCCTCAGGCAACAAAGCGAGCCTTGAACTTTTCTGTACTTCCATCAGCTCCATGCTTGATTTTGTAGAGCCACTTAGAGGTGACAACCGATTTGTCCTAGGGTCTAGGGACCACGTCCCAGACATCATTCTTCATAATAGAATCGTACTCTTCATTCATAGCATCCCTCCATACTTGTTGCTTCATGGCTTCTTCAAATGATGAAGGTTCATTTTGAATGATAGTGCTCATGGCGGTCAAGTATCCTTGATACCTGTTCGGCTTTTTGCTCTCACGAAAAGTCCCCCTCGATGCAATATGTCTCTCGGCATCTTCGAGAGTCTCCCTAAGCCATGAGGGTCTCCTCTTGGAGGAGGGCTCTTGGGGAGGAGGATCAATAGGATCCATAGGTTCATCAACATTTGGCATTGTCTTGTCCTCTTTTTCACCCTGTCTTCCGGTGTCAGCTTCTTTGTCCTTCCTTGGGATAGGAAGGTTGTTGATCTTGCTAAGAGCCATATCTTTGTCAAAGGTGACATCATGACTAATCTCAACTTCCCTTTGACCAGCCACATAAATTCTATAGCCCTTAGAATTTTCGCTATAGCCCACAATGATTCATTTCTTCCCAGATGCACCCAATTTGCTTCTTTTCTCTTTCGGCAAATGAAAATATACAGGACTTCCAAAAATTCTAAAGTGAGAGACATTGAGTTTCTTACCAATGAACATTTCTTCGAGAGTCTTGGAGTCCAATGCTTGATGAGGGCATCGGTTTTGAATATACACGGCGGTATTCGCAGCTTCGGCCCATAGATACTTCGGAAGCCCTTAATCATGAAGCATGGCACAAACAACTTCCGTAATAGTACGATTCTTCCTTACAGCCACACCATTCTGCTCGGGAGTGTATGGTGTTGTGGTCTCCCTCTTAATGCCAGCTTCTCTGCAATAGTCATGGAATTCATTTGATTCGTACTCAGTCCCATTATCTGTCCTCAATATCTTGATTCTCTTCTCAGATAGGTTTTCGATCATGGCTTTGAAATGACAGAACTAGGTGAACACTTCATCCTTCTTTTTCAAGAAGTAGATCCAAGTCTTGCGAGAATAATCATTCGTAAAGGTGAGATAATGTAAGTATCCTCCCAAAGAGTTTATGGTAATCATAACAGATATGTCGGAGTGGATCAACTGCAATATATCTGTGGTCTTGCTATTAATTGAGGGGAATGGTCCCCTTGTAAGTTTCCCTTTGGCACATCCTGGACATACACCTTCATGCTCTACTTTGAACTCAGGCATACCTGTCACCAATGTCTCACATCGGGTAGAGCCTTATAATGAAGATGGGCAAACCTCCGGTGCCATAGTTCAGATCGTAATGTGCAAGACATGGCTCCCAATGGACTTCCTCCAACTTGATACAAAGTGTCAACCCGGAACCGAAGAGTAAAAGCATCTTTAAAATTCCTTTTCCAAACACATACCTTTCCATCGATGAATGCCACCTTGTATCCTTTGTCTTCCATTGTCGAAATGGACACCAGGTTCTTCTTGAGATCACGTACATATAAAACTTCTTGTAAATGAATTGTGTTACCCTAATCTCATTGAAGGGTGACATTCTCTACTCCCTTCATGGGATAGGTGGCATCGTCTCCAAGAATAATCTCCAATTTTGCCTCCTTCTCTATCAGATTAGAGAGGGCTTCCTTGTACCCGGTGAAGTGCCTTGAGGCACCACAATCAATTAGCCAATTCCCCAAAGTGTCCAGAGGAGAAGTAGTGGAGAGGGTCGATATAAGAGAGTATTCATTTTGCTTATTGTTAACAACATTTTATTCCTCATACCTGGAGCATGGTTTTAAAATTCGGCCGATTCGAAACGGAAACGGCCGAGTTGATCCGTTTCATTGCCCAGAAATGTGACTCGGTGGAGGAAACGGTTCAGTAGGCCGAGTCATGGCTGACTCGGCCAACTCGGCCGTTTCTGTATTGACTCGGCCGAGTCATAACCAGAGGCCTGTAACCCCATCAAAACAGTGATTTGACATTTTTTTAGTGAAATTTTGAAGTGTTTGCTGATTGGTTTGAACTCCAATGTGTTTTATGAATTAGTTAAATGTTATTTGGGGTCCATTTCCCCCTCCCAAACCCTATTTAACACACTCAAATGCTCTCTACTATTGATATGCTATTCAAATTTCATGGTAATGTTAAATTCTTAAAGTAAAAGTGACATTCTCCTTAATCTTCATTTTCATCCTTTTACTTAAATTTTTAACATTACCATGAAATGACTCAAGATGTTTGAGAGTGGTTTCGGCCTCATTGGATTTCATATGGAGAAAGTAGAATTTTAGATTTCATTCAAAATCCAGCGGACTTATCAGTTTTTCAGGATTTCAGGATTGGAGGATTGCAATGTTTCCATTGAATTTGTCATGTATTAGGGTATGGAACTCGTATTTAATCAAGAGCACCAATCCCTCTATGTACCTTGATGTTAGTGACATTGGTTGTCGAACTCCTCTGGGATTCGCTCCCAAACCAAGAGCTTCTGAAAATGTCGCTCCCGCTCCCTTTTTCGCTCTCGCTCCCCACTTTCGCTCTTGCTCCCAACTTCCAAGTAACACTGAGCCAGATGATGTTGGCAACTCTAGCAGTAGCCAATAGTACTGGTCACAAACTTTTGTTGTAGAGGCCATTTATAGCCTCCTTGGTTATGTGTTTTTGTTTTGATCTCTATATCATCATCGTGTATGTATTGGACAATGCATTGGGTGCCATTTTGATATAATGGATATATTCATGAGCCTACTTTGATCATATGTTGTCTTCTATCTATATTCTAATGTTGTGTGTTTGGAAACATGAATGAAAATCTTTAAAATTATGTGTTTTTATAAAAAATAAATATTTAATGTATTTTTTACAATGACCGAGTCATTGAAATCGAGCTGGCCAAGTCGATACCGAGTCGGAGTCGACCCTCGGCCGAGTCGGAGTCGAAGTCGGAGTTTTAAAACATTGACCTGGAGTTCCTTGCTTTCTTGGAGGGTTGACCATTTCCTTGATGTCCCGCATTCCTTTTTCCTTTGCCATTGAACCTGCCATTCCTTTGATTGTTGTTGTTGAAGTTGCCCCTGGAATGATTGTGATCATCATCATGTGATGTGTCCCTTCTATTTGGACACTCCCTTGCATAGTGGCCAAACTTATTGCAAACAAAGCACCTGCCCTTCCTTCCACCCTTTGATCCAGGCTTTCCATTGAAATGACCTTTAGACCCTGCATTATTTCTCCTTTTGGAATGAGCGGAGAAAGCAGTGGGGTTGCCTCTATTAGAAGGCATTTCTTGCTCCACCATTCTTGTTTCTTCTTGAATGCATCTTGACATCAATTCTTCAAACCCTAGAATTCGATCATTATTGAGAATAGTGGTTCTAAATATATAACACTCGGGAGGGAGTCCTCCAAGGGTAGTAATAGTAAGTTCCTGTCAGGAATGACCTCTCCAATCGATAGAAAATCATTCTTGATCTCAGTGATCCTTAAGAAGTAGGATTGAATATCCTCGTCCTTGCGCTTCTTAATATCCTTCAATTTATTTTTGAGAAATAAAATTTGATTTGCATCACTAACCTTGAACATGCTGACCAACCTGTCATAGATCTCCTTGGAGGTGTTCAAATCGAAGATGTAGGCCACCAGTCGCTTGTCAATGGAATCTCTGATAATCTTCTCCGCTTTGACTTCTGCCTTGTTGTACTTGTTCTTTGTAGCTGTTGGTGCATTTGAAAGAGGCTAAGGGATTTTATCCCTCACATAATCCAACACTTCTTGTTCTTCCGATATCAGATCAAGGGACATCATCCATCCATGATAGTCGGACTTTTCAAAGAGCTTGTCTTCAGCTAGGAAGTGGGATGAGGAACCCATTGACCCTTTCGTCCTTGTCCAACTATCTTCAGTGGTTGCTCTTTCACTCTTGCTTAAGCTTTGTCTTCACCTAAACTCTGATACCATGTTAATTTTTGGTATGTTCTATGCTTAAGAGAAATTACTTCAATTTCTTTTAATAGCCCAATATCAATATCCAATTTAGCAATCACATCAGCATGATAGTAAAATGCAGATAGAACATAAATATAAACAGTAGAAGACAAGCCAAGACAAGAGGACACAAGATGTGGCACCAGCCAAGGACAAACCCCAATGTGGGGAAACCCTTGATCAATTCGTCTTATATTCTTCAATAGTTCAGCAGAGACATAGTACAAATTTTACAAACCTGATAATTTAAGACTGTAACAGTAAAGCCCTAACCAGAAAAGTCAATGCTCGTCAAACGAGGCAGAATTCTTCCTTCAAGCAGCTTGGTCAAACCCAGTCAACTTCGGCCTCCAACAGCGAACCCAAATAGTCCAAAACAGCCCTGAAAAGTCCAGTCAAATGCTGGTCAACAAAAGTCAAACTGCAGCCAACAACTAGGGCAGTCAACGCTGGTCAAACCAGAGGTAAAATCACCTCGATTTTCGTGCCCAAATTTGCGGCTTGCCAAGGAGAAGCAGCCACACCCAAAGCACAGTCAAACGGAGGTCAACACTAGTCAACACAGCCCAAAGTAGTCTCCCTGCAGCTCGATCAAACTTGGTCAACGTAGTCAAACAAGTATGTCCTCCTTCCTTTGCACGTGTGAGAGAAAGTTGCCAGATTTGCGTACCCAATCAAGTGAGGAGAGAGAGATCAGTGAAGATGAGATGATAGAATAATGACTTGAGGTTTCCTCCTTTTATATGCAACGTTGAAGATGAACTAGGGGTAAAAATCCCTAATTTGATTGTTGGCTGACCTTGACAATCTATCAATAATACAAATAAATTCATATCTTCATTTTTACATGTCAAAATTGAATGATCTTTAGATCAATCCTACAACTCTCGAAGAGAGGAATCCAAGAAAAATATCAGTTGTCAACTTGTCATAAATAAGGTGACCCATATGGAGTTTGGCCATAGTTGCCAATTTTAACACCTATCTGCTTATATTACCCTCTTTCCATTCATTATTACCCCATTCATCATTTCTCCTACTTGGGTCCACATTCCTCCATTGTGTCCACATAGGGTTAGCTTGCCCCTTCCCCTTGCCCACACCTTGGGTCATGACCTAGAATGAAGCCCGGAGGTTGATGTAGCTGAAAAGAAAGGTAAAAGCATATATGGCCACATTCAAAAATGCAAAATGTGGCCAGGACAAATACATTTAGCACGTGGGCAAAAGCCAATACATGAGCTCTACCTCATCATCATGGTCATCGCCCTGGTTCCTACAAGTTCTATAAACCTTCTTCATCATATAGGAACCCATGATTGTCCCAACCCCTGGTGGGCGATGAACTGCCCAACCTTAAGAGGGGGAATTCACTATTACATCTTATACATCATGCTCTACCACCTTGAGCCCTAAGCAGTTAATCAAAGAAAATTATAAAAAGGCAAAAGGCATATAAAGAAGGGTGGAAAAATCAAGGTCGGGGTACCTCATGTACCACGATTACCCCCACCTACACATTATAAACCCAAGTGTGGGCTTCCCTCTTGTTAGCTACCCTTGTGCCTAGCATGTGACCCAAGGCTGCCCCTTCTCATTCCCTACTTCATTCCCCTATTTGTCACATGCCACCACCTTTTGAAGGACGTACCTTGACTATATTATCCCCTTTAGAAGTAGAAATCATCTAATAAGATTATTGGTTAACCCCATTTGGAGTTTAGGAGACATTGGCACATCCCGAAGCCCATTATGGAAGGGTAGACCATTATGAAGTCCCCACCTGTGGTCCATGATTAGGTAAGCTCATTTACTCGATTTCTCTAAGGATTTGTTGTGTACTGGAAGGCTAGGGGACACATTGAATCTTATGCACGATTGCACATGGTTCCATCTTGGGTTTGGTCTCCCTATACGAGATCCTAATCTTCGAGAGGGCTACATTGGCACATGTAGGTTGAGCATTGAGAGCCATGGGCCTCCACAGCAGCAGATTGGACTCCACGGATCCCCACAGCCATTCAAAGATTTCTCATGGTTCACTTACTGGACAAGGAAGATGTGCCTAATCCATCATGGCCAGCTGGCCCCAGATCTACACCATACACTTGGCAAATGATTCTGGACTTGCACGATGATGTGGCATCACCTACACCACCATCCTAGCCCTGACATGCAATCTACAGGCATCTTCGATTTGTTTGGAGATCCATGAGGACACTTATGTGGCTTCACATATCATTTAGCACCACAGGTTATTACAAGGGGTCAACCCCTTGTCCACTGCTTTTGAGGGTCCTATTCTTTATTGTGGCACCCATGGACCTCATTAGGCCTTACTGAGGGCCCTACGACATGCATAAATTATTATTTGACCTCTTAAGAGGCTTACTTTTCCATTTATGAGCTAGTTTGGTGGGCTTGTCAACAAAAGTTGAATTATTATAACACTATTTTATTTTTGGGGCTTATGTAGGCCAAGGAGGCTAATTCGAACTCCTAAGTTGTGTATAAATACAAGTGAGATGAGTTCATTTGCTCATCATCACTTTGGTTTGGATCACTTCTCTCTCTTGAGATTTTCGCACTTTTTCTAGAGGATGAATTGGAGCTTTATGGATGAATTTTGATGTGTGGATATTGGTCTATCTTCTCTTGGAACTTCTCTCTTTGTCATTTGTGAATGGTTGGATATACTTTGTTACATGTAAGTACATGCTTTTTGATGTTATTCTTGTTTACTTTTGTCATATACGTTGGACTGGGATTTTCGTTGTTCTAGGGCTAATTGTTGCATGCATTTACTGCTTAAAATTATGGAATTTGTCTCTATTATAGCATCTCTCAATGTATGGGCCATGTAATATGAGCAAAATCTCCTAGGGGTAATTCTATCAAAGAATTTGACCTTGATAAGCAATTCCTTTTGCACATCGAAGTATAAAATTTGCAGGGTTGCTTCTTCTTGAGCTAGAAGGCAAGCAAAGTTATCTTGAGGCATTCTTGATTGGGAACCAAGAAATCCTACTCATATTCATCATAGACTCCATCCCAAATATTAAGGCATTAATCTATCAATGGTGGTCACCCAAAATCATATTCTTTCACCTCCTTCAACGTCTAGCCAAGTTGGGGTACATAGGGAATCAATTTCTCGACAACCTAGCCATCCAAAAAATACAATCTCCTAGCGTCTCATGCGTTGGCATTTTCTCTAGCTCTCCTCCAATTTTGAAGCCATTCCGACAATGGAGTTGGGAGAAAAGTCGACCCCCAACACCGGGATCAAAACTTGCCCTGCCATCCCCAAGGCTAGTACCTCGTAGGGTCAAGACAACATCTTCAAGTGAAGATCTTTCTTTGATCCTTTCCTTCACCTTGTCTAGGGTAAGAACATCACTGGTTGCTACATACTTTCCTCAAACCCTAGACTAGGTCCATTTGGCCCCATGTGGTCCCACTCCTTTGAAAGACCGTTCTTCAAGAACCATCTGGGATACTAATTCTAACAAGGATTTTAGGGATTGGGGAAGTCCTTCACAAGTTTTATCCCATAAACCTAACCCTCTAATCCTCTCTTCCTTTTCCTAGAATACATAGTACCTTGCTTAGAAAGTCAACAAGCTCCATCCTTCAAACTCTTCTAGGAAAGGGTTTTGGTTGGGTCACTCATATCCATTGACTTATACTTCATTGGTGACTCCATACATACCAGGTCTTCTCACATCAGTGAAAGTCCGTAAATAGAAGGGAGCCTTAACTGAGGTGACAATGGGCTAAGTCTCCACTTGTTGCCCTTGGCCTAGCACTTGCCCTTTAGGGATCCCCCTTAGGTCCCCTGCTAGTTTGAACGGTAACATTTTGGTGTCGTTTTCGAGGACACGAAACATGTGTTTTGTTCCCCATAAGACATATTGACATATCATTATTGGCAACTCCATTGGAAGAACAAAGCCCTAGTTCTTCATTGAAGTTTAAGGTTGATGCTTTTAGGGTGAAGCAAGCATTTTTCCAGGCATCTTTAATTTCACCCTAGCGACTCCTACATATTTTTCATGTATACCTCAAATAGGTTGTCATTCTTTGATAAACTTCCCGCTTTGGACATTGCTAGCATCCTTGGGCATCCTAATCATGTCACTGGAAGAATTGTACGTGGGGTGCTCGTGTTTGATGGTGATCCACCCTCTGCAATTGACCACATAGAAAGATTTAATGCACATGCTACAAGAGCAATGATTGTCCACCAAGATGTCCTTCTGTTATTGTTCATGGGATCTCTCAGTGGTCATAACCCATGCTTGCATGATCATGAACCTAGGAGCATTTCATCTATTGAAGAGTACGTTGATGGCTTTCTTAGACATTTACAAGTACACCCTACATTAAGCATCCAAGAGGAAGCCTTCATCGAGCATCATCAAGACATTAAGAATCTAGGTAATGAGCAAGAAGGCAAATCCTCCTTGGGTCCACATGATGAAAATGATGATTTTGAGGACACGTGTTCGAAGGATGAATTTATGGAAAGTGAAATTGAGACCGACCCTACCTTTCTCAAGGATATTACTCCCAATGAATCCTCTTTTGAAAAACCTTGAGAAAAATGATCCCATTAGCCCCTCGAAAGATGTCATTGAAGATTATTTCCACATTGAGAAGGAGAAATAGGAAATTGTCGGTCATCAATTTGATTGTGCTCCCATTTACGACACCGACAAGGAGGATAAGGATGAGATTGGTTCCCTTCCCTTCAAGCACTATTTATGATGACATACCCATTGATACCCTTGGGAAGGGGAATCTTCATTTTCCTTTGCATAAAGAGGGGTAGTTGGAAGTGATCAATTTTCCTTTTAGGAGAGATCCAATCTTTGATACTAAGGGAATTGATAAGCCTCCCACTTCTCCTGACTATGATTCTATGTTCAAATCACTTGAGCCTTTAGATTATGATTTTGGGAAAGCACAACCCGTTGAATACAATATTTCTTTCTCCCTTTTTCCTATTGGCCATCATCTTGAGTCTTCATTAAGTGATTCCCTCACCACTGGTCATAAGATCTCAAGTCACTGTGAGCTCATCCCCCCTCTCAAGTATAGTGTCAAGGAGAAGCCCTTCATTGATTATACTTTTCCTCCTTGGACGCACCCTCAAGATTTTGATCAGTCCATAGTCTCCCCTCTCCAGTGTAATCATCATGTGTGACCTACTTGTGTTTCTCCATCTCATCGACCTCCCTTTCCTACTAATCATAACCAAATGAAGGCCATAAGCCATAACGTAAATAATAAGGACAATGATGGAAGTGATATGCCAGAGGTTGCCATCCATCAAAATTTTATGAGCTTGGTTGTTAACATCTATATTTTGGTTGCAAGAGAAGATCTCACAGACTAGATTGCATCCTTTTCTTACCTCTTCTCACATAATCATCCTTATGTGGACATCATATTTTCCCACCTCTCACCCACAACATCCTCCATGTGTTTGGGTGTGCACTCACTTTGGGATTTGCTACATAAGTAATCATATAGTCAAACGTATTTATATTGAATTGATGATATGTTGGTTGCATTGGCTTTATGATTACACTTAGTATTAGCCTTACTACATGCATGTTAGGATAGGATGCATTGCATGCTCATTTTCTCATTAGAACTAAGGTCATATGATATTTCTCAAGGTAGATAGATGCATATTTGCATATTTTATTTTATGTTGATTTTATGGACTAACATATAGCATGTGTGATCATGAGACATCGTGAAAGAATGTTGCCCCGTGTTTTTCCATTTATTATATGTGCACGTGATAGGTCTACGGTAACCAAGAGATTGTTGGAGTTCTCGTTACCTCCCGTTCGAGTAGCTTCGCCCACTTCTCCAAGAGATCACGTGCTAGTTGGAGCCAGATGTTACCCACCATTTTGTGGGTAATATCCCTAAGAGAAAAAAAATTCTCCAACATGGTCCTCAGTAGGCACCCAACAACATATTGCAGCCACCAGCTAGCTCATTGTGCCATTTCTCTGCCATCTGAGCCAGCCATGTGGTCCCTCACCCACTTGCCATGATCGTATGTTTGAAGGTGGGCCTTCTGAATCTAAAGGTATGCTTTGTCATTTGGAAATTGAATATTATAGTTTGCTTATCATAGACACTTTTGGGCATGGATTAATGGGGGGATTCGGCGGAAAGAATGAGCTAGGTTTGTGCTTCTGACCGCTAGACCCCTCTTAGGAATTAACCTTGAATTCTAGTCCAGTGGAATCTCTTTTACATACCATTTGGTTCCAAGAATGGTATTTCACGAGAAACCCCAATTTTGGTTGTGTGATCGCGCTCCCTTATCCGCTTATATTACCCTCCTTCCACTCATTATTACCCCATTCATCATTTCCCACGCCTAGGTCCACATTCCTCCATTGGGTCCACATAGGGTTAGCTTGCCCCTTCCCCTTGCCCACACCTTGGGTTATGGCTTGGAAAGAAGCGCAGAGGTTGATGCAGCTGAAAAGAAAGGTAAAAGCATATATGGCCACATTAAAAAATGCACAATATGGTTGGGACAAATACATTTAGCACGTGGACAAAAGCCAATACATGAGCTTTACCCCATCATCATGGCCATCACCCTGGTTCCTACAAGTTCTATGAACCTTCTTCATCATATAGGAACCCATGATTATCCCAACCCCTAGTGGGCGATGAACCGCCCCACCTTAAGAGGGGGAATTCACTATTACATCTTATACATCATGCTCTACACCCTTGAGCCCCAAGCAATTAATCAAAGAAAATCATAAAAAGATTATAAAGAAGGGTGGAAAAATTAAAGTCGAGGCACCTGATGTACTATGATTGCTCCCTCCTACACATTATAAACCCAAGTGTGGGCTTCCCTCTTATTAGCTACCCTTTTGCCCCAGCATGTGACCCAAAGTTGCCCCTTCTCACTCCCTACTTCATTCACTTATTTGTCACATGCCACCGCCTTTTGAAGGATGTACCTTGACTATATTATCCTCTTTAGAAGTAGAAACCACTTAATAGGATTATTGGTTAACCCCATTTGGACTTTAGGAGACATTGGCACATCCTGAAGCCCATTATGGAAGGGCAGACCATTATGGAGTCCCCACCTGTGGTCCATGATTAGGTAAGCTCATTTACTCGATTTCTCTAATGACTTGTTGTACTAGAAAGCTAAGGGACGCATTGGATCTTATGCAGGATGCAACATGGTTCCATCTTGGGTTTGGTCTCCCTGTACGTGGTCCTAATCCTCAAGACGGCTACATTGGCACATATAGGGTGAGCGTTAAGAGCCATGGGCCTCCACAGCAGCAGAGTGCATTCCACAGATCCCCACAGCCATTCAAAGATTGCTCGTGGTTCACTTATTAGACGAGGAGGATGCATCTGATCCATCATTCCCAGTTGGTCCCAGATCTACACCATACACTTGGCAAATGATCCAGGACTTGCACGATGACGTGGCATCACCTACACAATCATCCTAGCCCTTGCAAGAAATCTACAAGCATCTTCGATTTGTTTGGAGACCCATGAGAACACTTGTGTGCCCCTTGTTGGAATTTCTAAGTTTAACTGTTATAAATCCTTCCTGTACTTTCTGAGTTATTTCTTCCTACTTGTTATGTTAATTAACAGGTTATTTACCATGTAAATACTGAAAATAAATACAAGTACAGTCTCAACACATACAAATCATCAACTGAAGGAAAAACAAGCACAAAAGTGACACCATTACTTTTGGACTAATGTCCCCGGGAAAACCCAATGCGGGAAAACCGGTGCAGCGATCTGAGGGTTTTATTATTAAGCAGTTTCAGAATACAATCTGGGTGCCAGAAATGGCTCACCCAACAAAGAATGCTCTTGGCAGTAGTACCTCTCAGTCGGAGACAGATATCAACCCCAAGCTGCCCCACGAAATCTCCCAGCGTCAACCTCTGGGGTCTGCGTCAGCCTCTCTGGCCCAGCATCTGCCTAGCATCAGCCTCTCTGGGCTCTGCATCAGCCTCTCTGGGCTCTGCGTCAGCCTCTGGAGCCTCTACGTCTCCCACGTTGGCCCTCCTCAGGGTCTGCGCAGCTCCTGGCTGCCTCTACGTGGTCTTTGGCTGCTTTTGCATGGCCTCTAGCTGGCTCTGCGTCAACCCTCTCCCCGCTTATGCGCTGATGCTCCCGGTACTATCTCTACCTCTCTGCTACTGCATTCACTGCCCATCATCTTCAACTTTGATCACTCCTTCGATTTCCTCAGCAAGCCCTTGCCCCAGAAAATCGAATTCTTGATCAACTTGGTGTGTTCTCCAAGTGACCCTCAAGCCTCCTCTTATACTTTTCTTGTTGATAATTCAACAGTCGAGATTAAGTCCCTAATCAACAGCTAAGATTAGATCTGGCTTGATCCATGACTTTTGGACCATTCTAACTCAGTTTTATATTAATTCACATTAATATTTTATTTTCCTTAAGTTTAGACTTAGGGACTCCATTAAAAATATTAATTATTTTAATATCCCCCAAACTGGTTAGATTCTGCCCAAACCATTTCTGGGTATTGGAGATCTCATGTGCTTTAGCCTCTCCACCAATTTTCGTGGCTATAGCACATCCGATGCTACCCCAAATCAACACACCCTCTTAGCGAGGACTGTGCTCTAGTAATACTCCTCACTAAGCACCACCCTGATCATCCGGCATCGATCCCTATGCTAATGCTAGGCCTGTTGCCCAACATCCTCTACAATGTTGCATCATGTACTACTATCCATGGCCCTGCCACTGCCACTATTGCATCTGTACGGCAGCTCCCTCTCATCACACTACATTGTGCTGCCCATAGCACTGCCATTGCTAACTGTTGCACTGCAACTCA
The DNA here is from genome assembly GCA_031772625.1 of Pinus tabuliformis. Lineage (NCBI taxonomy): Eukaryota > Viridiplantae > Streptophyta > Pinopsida > Pinales > Pinaceae > Pinus > Pinus tabuliformis. Next base: position 158,384,767 of record CM062809.1, on the reverse strand, counting down.
ATTACTGAGAAGTAAGTAACTGATCTCCCAACTCTGACATTGCCGTCAAGCTAGAAACACTCCCGATGTTGAAGCTCCCTCTGTCACTGACAAGTGCTCCCTCTCTGACCTCTGCACTGCTGCAACAACTCAGCATCTCGCACTGCTGCCTCACGTTGTCCTTGGACTCCTGCACTATAGCTCCCTCTGTCGCTCCATCCGCATCCGTCTCTATCAACATCCGCCAGTACTGCTACTCGGGGCTCTCGTAGTAAGGTATAATCCAAGAGGTTGGGTACCTCGAGGATTCTGCCCCTCATTGGCTGTAGTCCGTTTGACTATAGCTCGATGTCTCCCCACTTCCTCTCAAGTGGCGTATGAGCACTCATGGCACAATCATCATCTATCTCCACTTCTTTCTCCGCCCTTGCTGGTGCAGCCTTGGTCTCAGAAGCCTCTCCCTTGCTCTTCTTCCTCGGACACTGACTTGCATAGTGACCTAGTTCCCCACAGTGGAAGCATTTGACCTTGGAGAGGTCTGTCTTCTTCTGTTTCTCCTGCTTTCCCTCAGATGCTAGGGCAGCATCCTCCTCTTCCTCCTTCTTGATTCTGACCCCCTTGCCGCTGCTTCCCACCTTGGTTAGCCTTTTGATCTCTTCTTGACGAAGAGTCGCCCACAGTTCCTCCCAATATGGAAGGGTCGACCTGCCCAGTATACTCTGGACCAGTGTTGTTAAAATCGCGATAAAATCGCGATTTTATCGGAAAATCGCGATTTTTTCGCAGTGCCGATTTTATCGCGATTTTTACCCATAAAAATCGGCATTTTTTTTTATACACGATTTTTTCGAAAAAATCGCGAGTTTTTCAAAAAATCGCGATTTTTTCGAAAAAATCGCGATTTTTAACCAAAAAATCGTGGGGGCTCAAGACAGCATAGTTTTATAACTTTTTTTGGGTTTTTTCATGCAATGTTTTTTGAAAGAAACAAATAATTTTTGAGTGGGGTAGCTTAATGATCAAGTCTAGGCCCTAGTATGGATATGCTATTCATGGTAATGTTAAATTCTTAAAGTAAAAGTGACATTCTCCTTAATCTTCATTTTCATCCTTTTACTTAAATTTTTAACATTACCATGAAATGACTCAGGATGTTTGAGAGTGGTTCCAGCCTCATTGGATTTCATATGGAGAAAGTAGAATTTTAGATTTCATTTAAAATCCAGCAGACTTATCAGTTTTTCAGGATTGGGAGATTGTAATGTTTCCAGGTGACACCACCTGCCCGGGCTACCCCTGCCACCAGTAGAGGACGTGGTCTACCTCCTATAGCTCCTACTTCTAGTTCTTCAACGTCTAGATCACATCAGACTCCACTGCCATTTCCACCTGCACGGGCACCAGCATCTTACATCTAGAGGGAAAGGGAAAGCTGTGGCATTTTCTCGCAAGAGGGGCAGAGGAAATCAATAGGATTAGACTTTCATTTTATTGTATATGACATTATGACATGATGAGATACATTATCATATTTTTTGTTGATATTTTGAGGTTGAGTTGGGACTCAGGACTTACTATTCAGGACATGATTCAATGTTATGTGTGATTTTAGCGCTAGAAATGATATTAAACATCTTATATATTAGTTTTTTTATCATATTTATGTGTCAATGTATTTATTTTATGTTGTAGATGGTTTAGATATTAAAAAAATTGAAAAAAAATGAAAAAAAATGAATATTTTTGTGCCAAACGATTTTTTCCCGATTTTTTCCGATTTTTTCCCGATTTTAACGATTTTTTCCGCTTTTTTCCCGGCGCCGATTAAATCCCGATCGCGCTTTTAACAACATTGCTCTGGACAAATATCTCCCAATCCTCTGAGATTGTGTTCAATGCGGTCCTCAACAACATCTCCCATCCAGCATGGCCCCTATGGAAGTCAACTGATCCCAGATCTCCTTCAATCGACCGAGGAAGGTGTCTATCTGTTCTCCCTTCTGCATCTGGTATGACCGCAGTTGATTTCCTAGTAGCATCTTCCTCTGCACGAAAGTATCCTAATACAATTTTGTCAGGGCCTCCCACATCGCATTTGCCCTGTCCTTTTCGGAAATATGTGGTACTAGTAACTACATGGTCCCTGACCCCATCAAGGATGATGCTCTTGGCCCTCGCCATTGCCTCCTCATACTTTTCGTTCTCAGCCGGGTCAACTGGGATCACTATCGTGTTCAAGGCAAAGTGCTTGAGACGATTCATGTCTAGAATGGACAAGATCCTGGCCTTCTAGACTACGAAGTTTGAGGCTCCGTCCAGTCTTTCTTGATCTCTTACCCCATTCACTGCCATTTCGCTGCTCCTCTTTCAACTCTTCTAAGTCTCTCTACTTCCCTCCTGTAAGTTCTCAGTGTGACTCCCTCTGAACCTCGATTTCCCTCTTGGAAACCCCTCTGCCAATGTCGAGATGCCCCCACTCCGATTGTTAGTGCAGCTGAACCACTGATCCGAATTTCTTGGCTAGAAATCCTTGGCAGTGACTCCCTCCTCCTTGGTCTTGCCCTGTTAGGTATTGTTCTGACTACAGTACCCCACCAACTTCACTTCGCAACTTACCCACAACCTCCTATGCCCCAGCAAACTAAAGGTTAGAACCTCTAGGCTCTGCGCAATCCCGGCACCAGCAAAATCCGCACCTCCTGGCCACGGGCGTTGATCAGGAGCTCAAGTCTAAGTGTCGAAAAAGCTCAAAATTGAAAGTGCTCAGAATGGGTTGCAACCTAAACGACTGGATAGATCTTGTCTTCCTAATTCTGGTGCCGCGAACAGTTCAAAAAATTGACACCGTATGGAGAAGCGATTGCGATTTGAAAAAGCCCAATATTCTTCAATTTTTTATTTCTTTTAAATTGAAAAAAAAAAAAGAATATTTCGAGGAATATTCCCTAGAATATTCCCCAAAATATTCTCAAGAATATTCTATTTTGAGAGGTCCAATCGCGCGTTGAAACGTGGCCCCTGGACTGCAAAGTTGTTTTGGGCAAAATATTATGGAGCTCACGGGATTCGACCCCAGGTCGGGTGGCCGCCAGCTCACAGGCCCGACCGGCTCGCCCACATTTGGTACTTCACAACCAAAGGCGTTAATATATATTTAAAGTTTAATGAACATTAAGTTTGGGTGGAAAAGGGGCCAACCCCCTATACTCGACAGTTATGGTTTGGGGCGACGGTTAAGGGTTCCGACGTGGTCACATGCAGAAATCTCGCCGACGGTTACGGTCAACTGATCGTTCAACTAGCAGTCAGTGCCAAAATTAGCGGTAAGGCCAAATTTAGTCGGGCTAACTGGCAGTTAGTCAGTTTTAGTGGAGATTTTCAGGGGTAAACTGAAGGAAAACTGAACGAGCCATAACTTTGGCTAGGATAGGCCTTTTGATGCGAATTTTTTTTTGATTTTGGGTATTTTGAGCATTCCAGAGCCATTGGGACAAGTTTCAAAGCCAACAGAGGTGATCTTCAGATACTTTTTAAGCGAAGAAGTTTGGGGAGCCATTAGGGCCTAGAGAGTGTTGGAGCTGCATTGGGTTGTGTTCATCCATTGGAGGTGAAACAAAAGTCTATCTTGACTGTTTACTGTGCTCTAAATTCATTTACATAGTTTATTTTGCTTGTTTAGGCTTTCTTTTCATTGTTTAGCTTCAGGGAAGCTTGGAGGGCCACCAGGGCCATTTTAGTGTTGGAGTTGTGTTGGGCTATGTTCACCTGTTTGAGGTGAAACAAAAGCCATTTTCTGTTATTTTCGACCTTCTGAATCTAATGGCAAAGGTTTCAGAACCATTTGAGGACTTCTACAGCCTGAAAAGTTTCAGAGAAGTTCCAAGAGCCACCAGGGCCTATTGAAGAAGGCACTGTATTGGGTAATTTTTCACTATTTAGTGATTGTGGAAAGGCATTTTTATTTTTTTCATGTCTTCTGAATCTATATTTGCATTCAAATTTGCCTATTGAGGCCCCTTTACACTTGTATTAGCATTTGAAGCAGTGTTAATACAAGAGGACAAGCTCATTTTGGGAGGCTTGATCCAGCAGACGTAGCCAGGAGGGGTGAACTGCTCATCAAACATTTGTGTCATGTTATGCTGAAGTTATCTTGCTAGACATTTCTGATTTAATATGTAAACAGAAAATTATATTAACTTTCTTGCACACAAAAACTCATAAACAGCTGTCAAAAACACTTTGTTTAATCAGCAAGACATGGAGTACAGTTTGCACATTTAATTTAATGGAAATGGATACCTTGCACACATTTTCAAGTACTTCCATTTTCAGATCAGATGGTATCAGAGCTGGTTGTTGTTGTTTCTGTGGTCTATGAGAAGCAATATAAACTATAGACAGAGTCTGAAGCAAGCCAGGAAGCCTTCGAACCGCTTTTGTTATACAATTGCATAGTAGATAAAAGCTACTTCAGTCCATCTCTGGTTTAGTTTATATTTTGAGCATTTGTTTGTGCAAAAAGGTGTTAAAACAGTCAATCTCTGTTTTATTGTTTGCAAACTGGTTGATTGTCTGAGTTTGCTTGAGTGCAAGGATAGTTGATGTTAGCTAAGTCTTGAAAAGGGTTGAAGACTAATTTCCTTACTCCAATTTATCTCAAGATTATCTTTGGAAAACACAAACTCAGGAGCAGTCGGAATATTCCATTTGATTTGTGTTTTATGGCTGCTTGAATAAGAGTGTAGCTGGAAAGACATTTGGTCAAAGGCTTGTCATTTGTTTGAAAGCTTTGAGAACTTTGTTTTGAAGTTCCTTTTGTTAACTGACCATTTACATGATGTCAACTTCTTCCACAAGTGAAGTTTCCTCCTTCACGAAATTCTTCAATGATGACATGAAGAATGAGTTCATTAAGGTGAAGGACATGGTGCAGATTCTCATTCAGGATCAAAGAGAAAGTGTTCAGCTTCATGCACAATTGTTGGCTATGCAGGAAGAGAAGGAAACAATTCTCCAAAGACTGCATGACATGGAGAAACAACTCCTTCAAGCTCAAGAAGCTTTGTCCAAGAAAATACCTCATCCTCAGGAGGTAAATCATTCAAACTTGTCTTCAATTTCCTCAATTGAAAAGTGTGTTGGTTCTTTTGAAAAGCATACAAGAGGTATAGGGTCCAAATTAATGTTTAAGATGGGCTATCAAGAAGGCAAAGGTTTGGGCAAGCATGCACAAGGCATGGTTGAACCTATTTCGGTGGTGGAGCATCCCAAGAATGTTGGTCTTGGATATGAGCAGTTTTATGGCGAAGAATCCAAATCCTTGAATGGATGTGATGCAAATTCAAAGAGAACCTTTATCCCAAGTTCTCAATTGCATAAATGTCATAATGGCAATCATCCTTACCATTGTTTGAAGCCATCATTGCAACAAGTAGAGGGTAAACATGTCGCTTATGGCGAGCATGCAAATGTAAACAGTTTTCAAGACAAGCACAGTGATGAAAGTCTGAAAAGGAAAGTTGTCTCCTCTATTAGTTCATCGTCTCTCGAAGACAAAAAGGATGGACATTCCATGCAACAAAAGAGGTATAATTATTCACATGATCAATTTGATTATGTTTCAGCAAAGAATGATTATTTTGCTTGTTCAAATCAAAGAAAGTTTTGTTGCACATTTTGTGGTGGATTTAACCATGTTGCTTCAAGATGCTGGTTGAAAAAGAAAGCCCACAGGAAGCAGAAGAGGCAAAGAGAACTTTCTCAGAAAGTGCTTAAGAGTTGCACATTTTGCCAAAAGAAGGGACATGATGTCTCTCATTGTTGGACCTTGCATCCAACAAGTCATCCAAAGCACATGCAACTTGAGGACAAAAATATTGGCGCAAGTGGATCTATGGATTCCATTATCGATGTGAAAGATGCACATGAAGAACTGCTGCTGCAACAAAAGACGCCATGGGGTTTGATTTTCATACTTATTTTGTACATGCATACCAATCATGTATTTCAATTGAAAAGTTGATGCAAGATTGCATGTAAAAGCAGTTTCGGTTTGAAGGAGTTTTTATGTTGTTGCAAAATTTCGCCATGAAGGTGTAAAAGATGAGTATGATACTTATATTGCAGCAATGTCTTTTTAGTTCAGCTCTTTGTCACCCACATGTATTTTGGGATGATACACTTGTTGGTATTTAAAAGTAAGAGTTGAAGTTGCACATGTACATAGAGGTTGTATGTGTAACTAGCGAACTGTATATAGTTCATTGTACATGATACATACACGTGTTTGTAAATATGTATCTTCTTGTTTATCGACTTGTGTCGATTGTGTCGCACATGTTTGTCGATTTGTGTCGATTGAGTGCATACTTTTTATATTGATGGTTGTGTCAATTGGATAGCACATTTTAGGTCAACTTGTTGTTGATGTTGTATGTTGCACAAGGTGCCTTTGGTGTCGATTGGTGCAGAGAACGAAGTGTCGGTGCAAAGCGGTGCAAGATTCCATGAGCTAGAAAAGCATGCTTACAGCCGGACCAAGCACTCTTCTACAGATACTTCATCTTTTGAAGTTTGTTGTGGGTATTTGCCTAAGTCACCTTCAGTTTTCATTCTGGAGAAGAAATCGCCATTGATGGGCATAGTGACATTGACAAAGCTCGCATGAGCATTGAAAGCATTTAGCTCATACATCAGCAAGTGTCATTGCTGGTTTCTGAAAATTGCAGATTGGTATGGCGAGAAAACTTGGTCAAGATTCGACAAGTACATGGCTCATTCAGCAAAAATTCGCCATGACGACAGTTGGCAAGTCAGGATATTTTGGTATCAGTTATGCTCATTTGGCTGAACAAAAGAGGATGATGTTATTCTCATTTGTTGTACAATTCAGTTTCAGCATTTCAGTGAGCTTTTGGGGTCCAAAAGCTTCTCATTTGGGAGGTGTGATCAGGAGCTCAAGTCTAAGTGTCGAAAAAGCTCAAAATTGAAAGTGCTCAAAATGGGCTGCAACCTGAACGACCGGATAGATCTCGTCTCCCTGATTTCGGCGCCGCAAACAGTTCGAAAAATTGACACCATATGGAGAAGTTATCGTGATTTGAAAAAGCCCAATATTCTTCAATTTTTTATTTAAAATATATATATATATATATATTCCTTAGAATATTCCATGGGATATTCTCGGGAATATTCTGTTTTGCGAGGTCCAATCGCGCACTGACACGTGGCCCTTGGACTGCAAAGTTGTTTTGGGCAAAATATTATGGAGCTCACGGGATTCGACCTCGGGTCGGGTGGCCACCAGCCCAAAGGCCCGACCGGCCCGCCCACATTTGGTTCTTAACAACCATAGGCGTTAATATATATTTAAAGTTTAATAAACGTTAAGTTTGGGCGGAAAAGGGGCCAGCCCCCTAATCATATAACCCGGGGCTCGGAACCACACCCTATACCCGACAGATACGATTTGGCGCGACGGATGAGGGCTCCGACGTGGTCACATACAGAAATCCCGCCGACGGTTACGGTCAACTGACCATTTAACTAGCAGTCAGTGCGAAAATTGGCGGTAAGGCCAGATTTACTCGGGCTAACTAGCAGTTAGCCAATTTTAGTGGAGATTTTCAAGGGCAAACTGAAGGAAAATTGAATGAGCCATAACTTTGGTTAGGAGAGGCCTTTTGATGAGAATTTTTCTTTTTTATTTTGGGTATTTTGAGCATTCCAGAGCCATTGGGACAGGTTTCAGAGCCAACAGAGGTGATCTTCAGATACTTTTTCAGCAAAGAAGTTTGGGGAGCCACCAAGGCCTAGAGAGTGTTGGAGCTGCATTGGGTTGTGTTCATCCATTGGAGGTGAAACAAAAGTCTATCTTGACTGTTTACTGTGCTCTGAATTCATTTACACAGTTTATTTTTCCTGTTTAGGCTTTCTTTTCACTGTTTAGCTTCAGGGAAGCTTGGAGGGCCACCAGGGCCATTTCAGTGTTGGAGCTGTGTTGGGTTGTGTTCACCTGTTTGAGGTGAAACAAAAGCCATTTTCTGCTATTTTCGACCTTTTGAATCTAATGGCAAAGGTTTCAGAACCATTTGAGGACTTCTATAGCCTGAAAAGTTTCAGAGAAGTTCCAAGAGCCACTAGGGCCTATTGAAGAAGGCACTGTATTGGGTAATTTTTCACTGTTTAGTGATTGTGGAAAGGCATTTTTAGCTTTTTCATGTCTTCTGAATCTGTATTTGCATTCAGATTTGCCTATTGAGGCACCTTTACACTTGTATTAGCATTTGAAGCAGTTTTAATACAAGAGGACAAGCTCATTTTGGGAGGCTTGATCCAGCAGACGTAGCCCAGGAGGGGTGAACTGCTCATCAAACATCTGTGTCATGTTATGCTGAAGTTATCTTGCTAAAAATTTCTGATTTAATATGTAAACAGCAAATTATATTAACTTTCTTGCACACAAAAACTCATAAACAGTTGTCAAAAACACTTTGTTTAATCAGCAAGACATGGAGTACAGTTTGCACATTTAATTTAATGGAAATGGATACCTTACACACAATTTCAAGTACTTCCATTTTCAGATCAGGCGTCAATCCTTCATGACTAAGAAAGGTGATCGGGCACTGCGTAGGTCAAGTTTGCTCCTCTCTGCCACTGCGCTGATCCTCTTCCTGGCTCGAACTGATGATGCAGGCACTGCGTCACCCCTTCCTTGTTGTTTTTCCTCTAGGAATAGCTTCTGTCACTCGGGACAACTGTTTCTGTTGCTGCTGCTCTGCTCAGCTGATGCCCTCAGTTATCCTGTGATCTGCAACCACACTCTGATACCATGTTGGAATTTCTAAGTCTAACTGTTAGAAATCCTTCTTGTACTTTCTGATTTATTTCTTCCTACTTGTTCTGTTAATTAACAAGTTATTTACCATGTAAATACTGAAAATAAATACAAGTACAGTCTCAACACATACAGATCATCAACTGAAGGAAAAACAAGCACACAAGTGACACCGTTATTTTTGGATTAATGTACCCAGAAAAACCCAATGGGGGAAAACCGGTGCAACTATCTGAGGGTTTTATTATTAAGCAGTTTCAAGATACAATCTGGGTGCCAGAAATGGCTCACCCAACAGAGAATGCCCTCAGTCGTAGTACCTCCCAGTCGGAGACAGATATCAGCCCCAATCTGCCCCACGAAATCTCCAAGCGTCAACCTCTGGGGTCTGCGTCAGCCTCTCTGCCCAGCGTCAGCCTCTCTGGGCTCTGCGTCATCCTCTGGAGCCTCTGCGTCTCTCATGCTAGCCCTCCTCAAGCTTTGCACAACTCTTGGCTGCCTCTGTGTGGCCTCTGGTTGCTTCTGCATGGCCTCTAGCTGGCTCTGCATCAACCCTCTCCTGGCTTCTGCGTTGATGCTCCCGTTACTATCTCTGCCACTCTGCTACTGCATTCACTGCCCCTCAACTCAACTCTGGTCACTGCTTCGATTTTCTCAACAAGCCCTGCCCCAGAAAATTGAATTCTTGATCAACTTAGTGTGTTCTCCAAGTGACCCTCAAGCCTCCTCTTATACTTTTCTCATTGACAATTCAACGGCTAAGATTAAGCCCCTAATCAACGACTAAGATTAGATCTGGCTTAATCCATGACTTTGGGACCATTCTAACTCAGTTTTATATTAATTCACAATAATATTTTATTTTCCCTAAGTTTAGATTTAGGGACTCCATTAAAAATATTAATTATTTTAATATCTCCCAAACTGGTTAGATTCTGCCCAAACCATTTTCTAGTATTGGAGATCTCATGTGTTTTAGCCTCTCCACCAATTTTCGTGGCTAGAGCACATCCGATGCTACCCCAAATCAACACCCCCACATATCATTTCAATCACCACAAGTTATTACAAGGGGCCAACCCCTTGTCCACTACTTTTGAGGGTCCTATTCTTCATTGTGGCACCCATGGACCTCATTAGGCCTCTTAGAGGGCCCTACAACATGCTTAGATTATTATTTGACCTCTTGAGAGGCTTACTTTTTCATTTATGAGCTTGAGAGGCTTACTTTTTCCCTAGAATACATAGTACCTTGCTTAGAAAGCAAGCAAGCTCCATCCTTCAAACTCTTCTGAGAAAGGGTTTTAGTTGGGTCACTCATATCCATTGATTGATCCTTCATTGGTGCCTCCATATATACCGGGTCTCCTCCCATATGTGAAAGTCCGTAAATAGAAGGGAGCCTTAACTGAGGTGACAATGGACTAAGTCTCCACTTGTTACCCTTGGCCTAGCATTTGCCCTTTAGGGATCCCCCTTTGGTCCCCTGCTAGTTTGAGTTGTAACAAGTCTAAGAGACAATATTTAGCAGCTTGATTGGATATCTTGTCAACTCTTAGAGTAGAAGACAAGTTGAAAGGTGCCAATTTGGAAGACCAAGATACTCCTTATCTTGGAAGAAAATAAGATTCAAGATCATGTGGAGAAAGTTATTCCAGAGTCAAAGGGAGCTAAGGAAAAATCCAAGTATAAGAAGAATGAAGCCAACAATAAAATGGTATTGATAGATTCCATAAAGGATCACTTGATTCCTCATGTTGCTAATTTGAAGATTGCCCAATAAGTCTATGATGCTTTGGTGGGATTATATGAGAGTAGCAACACTAGCAAGAAGCTAACCTTGAGGCATCAACTTCAGAGTGTTATGATGTCTAGATCAGATTCTATTTTTTCTTATCTTATGAGAGTCTCCCAATTGAGAGATGAACTTAGAGCCATTGGAGATAACATTGATGGTATAGAGTTTGTGTTAATTTTAGGCAACAAAGGTATGTTCTATGCTTTAGAGCAATTTAACTTCAATTTCTTTATTAGCCCATTATCAATATTCAGATTAGCAATCACATCAACATGATAGTAAAATGCAGATAGAACATAAACATAAGCAGTGGAAGACAAGCCAAGGCAAGAGGACACAAGATGTGGCACCAGCCAGGGACAAACCCTAATGCGGGGAAACCCTTGATCAAATCTTTTTTAGTCTTCAATAGTTCAGCAGAAATAGATAGTACAATTTACAAATCTGATAATTTATAACAGCAGCAAAAGAGCCCTAACTAGAAAAGTCAATGTTGGTCGACAGGGCAGATTTGACCCTTAGAAAATTGGTCAACTTCAGTCAACTTCGGCCTCCAAACAGCAAGATAAAACAACCCTCAAAACAATCAAATTCAGCCTAGTCAAACAAACCACCTGCAGTCAACCCTAGCTGCAGTCAACGTTGGTCAACAGCGAACGTTTAGCCTCGATTTCTATGCCCAGAAATGCAGCCTGCCCAAACAGAGATAGCCCTCATAAAAACACAGTCAAAGGAGGTCAACGCATGCTAGTCAACGCTTGGTCAAACTATCCAGAAATTCGGTCTCCTGAAATTTCGTCCTCCTGAAATTTCGCTCTTGTGAAATTTCGGCCTCCTTATATTTCGGCCTCTTGAAATTTCAATCAGAGAAAGAGGCCCAGAAATTCGTACCCAATCAATGAGGAGAGAGAGAGAGAGATAAGTGTGAAGATGAGTGTGTCCAAATGAGGCTAAGTCACCTTCTATTTATATGCAACGTTGAGGATGAATAGACGTGATTGTTGGGCTTCTGAGCCTACATAATTTTGTTGGTCGTCCTTGACAATTTGATCATAATCAACATAAATTCGTAACTTCATTTGTAAATGTCAGAATCGGATGATCTTTAGATCAATCCTACACCTCTCGGAAAGAGGAATCCAAGAAAATATCAGTTGTCATAAATAAGATGACCCATGTGGAGTTTGGCCCTAGTTGCCAATTTTAACACTCCCTCTCAACTAGGGAGAACTCAATTTGCTAATCCATCTGCCAATTTGTACTATCTTTGCCATCAATGCACTGCTCTGCTCTACTGAACTATGAAAAAGAAGAAGTGATCGAGAATGTATCATACCATTCTCTATTGACCCAAAGTCAATTCCAATCAAAGGAGAGTGTGTCATACCACTATTATTAACCTGAAGTCAGTTCCAATCAAAAGAGAGTGTCTCATACCACTCTTACTGACCCGAAGTCAGTTCCAATTGATCCCAGATCAATATCGGTCATCCTAGCATAGGGAGTATAGTAGTACACGATGCGTCCATCGATAGTACTATGGTCCCTATCCTCATTTCCCTACTCATTGGCCAGATGAGAGGTACTCCCATGAGTCACAAACTGCATGGGTAGGATGTCTCAGCAGGAGAAGAATGAACCACTCATCTTGCCTACATGTCGCCAAAGTATCACAGGGGAAGGCTGAACCACTCACCCTATGGTTGCTCATCGCTCCAAGAAGTACCCCACGCCCCTCAGAGCTCCCAGAGCTCAATGTCCATCTCATACAGGACCCTCATAAGAGGGTCTCTGCACGACTCCAAGTCGTTCTCGGAAGGCCAAGAACTTGACCTTCCCCAGGGGCTTTGTCAGAATATCGACGACCTTCTCATCAGTCCCAATGTGATGGAGCCTTATTGCTCCTGGTTGTACCATATCCAAAATAAAGTGGTACCTGATATCTATATGCTTGGAGCGATCATGAAACACGGGATTCTCTGATAATCGGATCCAACTCTGGTTGTCGCAGAGGATCACGATGGTATCCAGCACATGTCCAAACAGCTCCTTGAAGAGCTTCCTCAACCAGACAGCTTCACAGGAGGCCATACTAGCAGCTATGTATTCGACCTCAGCGGTGCTCAAGGCAACCGATTTCTGCTTCCTGCTCATCTAGGATATCAAAGCAGAAACCAAAGAAAAATAGCATCCATAAGTGCTCTTGCGATCCACCACACTGTCAGCCCAATCAGCATCAGAATAACCATGCAGCCTCAGATCTCCGACAGTGTATCTCAGTCCATGAGTGATTGTGCCCCGAAGATATCTCAGAAGATTCTTGACACCAATCCAATGTATATGATGAGGCTCAAGGATATATTGGCTCAATGTCTTAACTGTAAAACATATGTCCGGATGGGAGTTCACCAAGAACATCAGTGCTCCTATGAGTTGACGATACTCAGAAGCATTTCCCAATTCAGGTCCAATAAGACTACCACATAACTTCTTAAAGTTAAGTTCCATCGAAGTAGTCACAGGCTAGAAGTCCACCATCCCAAATCCTTCCAATATCTTCACAACATATTTTCCTTGAGAGAGGAAAGTTTCACATGGATTTTGCCAGACCTCCAACCCTAGGAAATAGTGCATCAGTCCTAGGTCCATCTCAAATTCAGCAGCCAACTCCCTCTTACATTTGTGAACGAGAGGCTCTGCACTTCCATCAGCTCCATGCTTGATTTTGTAGAGCCACTTAGAGGTGACAACCAATTTGTCTTGGGGTCTAGGGACCACATCTCAGACATCATTCTTCATAATTGACTTGTATTCTTCATTCATAACATCCTTCCATACTTGATGCTTCACGCTTCTTCGAATAATGAAGGCTCATTTTGAATGACCGTGCTCATGGCGGTCAAATATCCTTGATACATGTTCGGCTTCTTGCTTTCACAGAAAGTCCCCCTCGATTCAATGTGTCTCTTGGCATCTTCGAGAGTCTCCCTAAGCCATGAGAGTCTCCTTTTGGAGGATGAGGGCTCATGAGGAGGAGGATCAATAGGATCCATAGGTTCATCAACATCAAGCACAAATTCATCTTCTTTTACACCTTGACTTACGGTGTCAACTTCTTTATCCTTCCTTAGGATAGGAAGGTTGTTGATCTCCCTGAGGGCCATATCTTTGTTGAAGGTGACATCATGATTTATCTCAACTTCCCTTTGACCAGCGACATAAATTCTATATCCCTTAGAATTTTCACTATAGCCCAGAAAGATTCCTTTTTTCCCAAATGCACCCAATTTGTTTCTTTTCTCTTTTGGCAAATGAAAATATAGGGGACTTCCAAAAATTCTAAAATGAGAGACATCGGGTTTCTTCCAGTGAACATTTCTTCAGAAGTTTTGGAGTCCAATGCTTGATGAGGGCATCGGTTTTGATCATACACAGCGGTATTTGCAGCTTAATCCCATAGGAACTTCGAAAGGCCTTGATCATGAAGCATGGCACGAACTGCTTCTACAATAGAGCGATTCTTCCTTTCAGCCACGCCATTCTGCTCGGGAGTGTATGGCATTGTAGTCTCCCTCTTAATGCCAACTTCTCTGCTATAATCTTGGAATTCATTGGATTTGTACTTGGTCCCATTATCAGTCCTCAATATCTTGATTTTCTTCTCGGATTGGTTTTCAATCAAGGCTTTTAAGTGTTGAAACCAGGTGAACACTTCATCCTTCTTCTTCAAGAAGTAGATCCAGGTCTTGCGAGAATAATCATCTGTAAAGGTGAGATAATATAAGTATCCTCCCAAAGAGTTTACGGGCATCATACCAGATATGTCGAAGTGGATCAATTGCAATATATTTGTGGTTTTGCTATTACTTGAGGGGAATGGTCCCCTTCTAAGTTTTCCTTCGGCACATCGCGGACATACACCTTCATGCTCTACTTTGAACTCGAGCATACCTGTCACCATCTGTTTCACATCGGGTAGGGCCTTGGAATGAAGATGGGCAAACCTCCAATTCCATAGTTCAGATTGTAGTGATCTGTTGCAAGACATGGCTCCCAATGGACTTCCTCCAACATGATACGAACTGTCAACCCTGAACCCAAGAGTAAAAGCATCTTTAAAATTTCTTTTCCAAATGTAAAAATTTCTTAATCTAATACATCAGAAACCCCTACTACAATATCCGATTTATTATCTCCTACTTGTTCTTTACACTAACAAGTTATTTAATAATATAAACATCGAAATAAACGCAATTGCAGCCTTCACAAATATACAAATCAACAATTGAAATAAATTGAGACAACACAAGGGACATCGTTATTTTTGGACAATCTTCCTCGAAAAAACCCAATGTGGGAAAACTAGTGCAGCAGATATGAGGGTTTTCTTATTATGCAGATTTCTGAATACAACTAGGGTGCCAGAAATGGCTCACCCTTCAGAGATTATCCTTGGCAGTAGTACCTTTCTCTGGAGATAGATATTCCGACTAATCAGCAACCGGATGGTTTGCCCCACAATAACTTCGATTGTTCCTGAGCTGGACAGCGAAAGATGCTCCAAGTTATCTTCTAGAACTGCGTCACCCTCCTACAGCTTTGCATCAACTGATCAGCTCTCAGTCTGCCCCACAGAATTTCCTGAGCACAGCCTCTTCAGCCCAACGTCAGCCCTTTGTGCTACCTGCATCATCTTTACAGCCTTCTGCGTCTTCTGCGCTGGCCTCCTTAGCCTCTGTGTCAGTCCTGATTGCCTCTACGTCAGCCCTCCATGGCTCTGTGTTGTCTCTCTGGCACTTTCACTGTCTCTCTGCTATGTATTCTCGGCCTCTTGTCGAACTGCTTGACGAACTACCCCTCGCTACAACAGAGCACTTGCTCGATTTCCTCAGCAAACCTCGCCCCAGAAAATCGCACTGACTAATCAATTTGGTGTCTTGGCGTGTCTCCAACTGACCCTCAAGCCTCCTCTTATAATTTTCTTGTTGACAATTCAACAATCGTGATTAAGCCCCTAATCAATGGCTAAGATTAGATTTGGCTTGATCCTCATTATTTAGAACTTTGTCACCCATATTATATTAATACACATTAATATTTTAATTTTCCTAAGTTTAGACTTAGGGTCTTGTTGACCACTACCGGTCAACTACCCATAGCAGTACACCCCCTTTTCTTCGCAAAAAGGGATATCGCTTAATCGACATGTCCGTGCCATTCGACAGTCATCGTCGACTTGATCAATCTATGTTGTAAACCCAGTCTGCATGTGTGAATTGTAAATAATCTTAGCAGATATGAGTCATGTATGTAAATTGCCTAGGCGGACCTAATTTCCTAGTGATAATCTACGTTTCGGAAGGTTTTTTGTCTCACCGATCTATGATCGGCAGAGTTTTCCTTCAGCCTAACCCCAAAGCCGGAATGGATTTTGTCATTAGAATCTTAGGAGAATCCTAGTGTGTTAATCTACTAGATTATAGTTGTGTTGCAGAACTGGGTGGTTTATGAGGATCTAAGTCAAATGGGTTCTCCCCCTTTAGATGTAAAGTTGTAAAAGCCATGATGTAAAGTGTCTTGAGGGTTAGAAAATGTTTTAATCCCCTCATAAGTCCTAAGTCCTAGGTCCTAGGTGAGCTTTTCCAAAGGCTAAGTTCGAGGATCCATTTAAAAATAAATTAAAAATTTTAAAATTTTAAAAATAACTGAAAAATAAAAATTTAAAAAAAAATAATAAAATTTATAAAATAAAAAAATAATAATAAAAAAATAAAACTTAAAAATAATAAAATAATAACATTTTGAGTGAATAAATGCAGAATTTCAATTTTTTAATGCATTAAAAATTCGACTGATGAGATTAAAAGATATATTGATCCTCATCGACGGTCGAGATGATTTTGACATGGATCATTCGAACTAGCTGTTGGGAATTTTCCTCTAAATAGGGTCCTCGGGGTCATTTGAGATGAGATTTGATCCGGGAGTCTGGTGCTAAAGAAAGCTCTCTTGTAGTCATTTTTTGTGCAATAAAGAAAGACTTTGGGGTTAAAAATCTTGCTGGTGTTACTCTTCTAGAAATGCTGTAAGATTGTTTTATTTTTCTGCATAATTTTAATTTCAGCCATTGATGATAGCTTAATGAAGATTGATCTAGGCACAGATATCTTGTCTGATCTTTGGGGTTTGAATGATAGTTTAGATTCTGAAATATAGTGGTAGGTATCTCCATTTGATCTGGTTTTCACTATTGTTTTCTCCCTCTATGTTAATGGTTGATTTTAAGCTGTGCAGAAAATCCTTTTTTCAGATTACTGGGCGTTAGGGGAAGTTCTCGGCTGAACCAGCCAACTCCCGAATTGTGTTTTCTGAAAGAGCCCAACCAGTTCTTGATCTCGGGCTTATCATTTGAAAAAAAAATTTATGAATGCATGCAGGGTTTTCTGGGTGTCTCACATTAAAATTAAATTCTGATAATATTACTGTGATTAACGATAAATCTGGCTACCTAGAGCCTTCAATTTGCAAATACTGTAATTATTTAGCTAGTTCTTAGGGCTTTTAGGGTTTCATTTATTTTTTGCATTTTCAGGTTTTGGTTGTTTGTTTTCAGGTTGCAAGTTGCAGGTCGCAGATCTGAAGTCAAAAAATTGTGAAGAGTCCATATCTAGGCTCTGGAGGGTAAGATCTGGATCTCTGGAGCTCCGTCAGCATCACTTTTTCAAGGAATTAATCAAGTTCTCAGATCTGGAATTTCAGTGAGGGTGAAATCTAAAGGAGAGAGTTTTAAATTTTTAAAATCTGGAATTTTGAAGGGTTTCAAAAAATTTGAAGAAGAGTGGATTGAAAACTTTTTTTTTTAAGTTTTCTGGAAAACATTTTTAAGTTCTTGTGATTTTTTTATTTTTTTTTTAGATTGATTGGCTGCCTGGTGGGTTTTCGTGCTGCATAAAAATAAATAAATAAATAAAATACAAATAAAAATAAAAATTTGTCTTCTGGAGGATTTCGGAATTATTCTTTATTGTTTGATTTTGGGTTTTAAATTCTTCAGATCTAAAAAAAAAAGTTCAAAAGAGTTTTGGGAAATTTCTGGGTCTTTTACTGTTGCCTGGGGTTTTTTCTAATTATTGCAGATAAGTCCCCGCTTCATTTTTCCAATCCTTATGTGTTGTCCATTTTATGCTCAGCCATTGCTTTCTACAGCTTATCATTTCACACTCCTACACTTTCTCTGCAGCCTCCTTTTGCTGCCCAACTCATGTGGCTTACCCTTGCTGTCCCTGCATTCTCAACTCCCATATATCTTCATTAACCTGCATAAAACATTGCTTTTTTCCTTTGTTTGCTTTCATTTATCTGATCTGAAGCTCCATAAACTGCCAGACCTGCGTATTTCCCTCATCTCCACCTGCAAACATAAAGAGAACCGACCTCATCACTATCCGCACTGCTATCTTTCCACCCTTCAACCTGCAAATCGTTGTTCAGCCCCCTCCATATGCTGTTGCTCCTTGCTGCTGCCATCCAACCTGCACATACGCACAAGCAGTAAAACAACAACATGCAAGCATTTCGATTTTCTTTTATTTATGTATGCGTTCAGTCAGGGATTAGCGTAGGTTTCTTTTTTTTCTCTTTTTTAATTTAGTTTAGATATATGTAAAGAGTTAGTGTAGGTATGTAGTTTAGATTTCATTTTTTTTTTTAATCTTTAGTTTTCATTTGTGTGGTAGCATTAATTTTTATTTCCATGAAATGTGCTATGTTTTGATTTAATCATAAAATCCTTCCAAAAAAAAATTTAAGTTAAAAAATAAAAATAAAAATCTAGAAAAAGTTAAAAAATAAAAAGAAATTAAATTTGGATTTTCATTTCCATTTTATTTTATTTTGTTTGTTTTGATTTTTATTTAAAAGAAAAATAAAAATAAGAAATCTCAAAAGGTTTAATCTTTAGTTTTTATTTAGTTTAGGTTTTAGATTTGAGCTCTTGTTTAGCTTTTAGAATTACATTTTCAATTTTTAGACTTTAATTTTAATTAAAATATAAAAAAAAAAAATCATAAAAAAAAAATTGAAAGTTTCTTTTTACTTTTAGGACTTTAGTTTTAGATTTAGATTTAGGTTTGCAGTTATTTTATTTAGTTTTTCATAAAAAACATATAAAAAATCATAAAAAAGGTTTCTTTAGTTTAGTTTAGTTTAGAATAAATTTGATTTTCATTTTTTTTAAGTTTAGAGGTTAGTTTTGTTTTACTTTATAAAAAAAAGGCATAAAAAGTAATTTTTTAGACTTTTTATTTTGTCCTATAGTTTGGATTTTTCTTTAGATTTAAAGTTTCATCTTTAGTTAGCTTAGTCTTGTTTTATTTACAATTTAAAAAAAAAATAATAATAATAATAATAATAATAATTTACAAATATTTTGCCAGATTCGGTCTTGCCTCAAGGATTTGCCATGTTTGCGAAATATCTTTTCTGCTGAGGCTAAATTTTTTATGTGGGATTAATGTTTATCATTTTCATGTGGTTAAATATGCTTGAATGATCATTTAAAGATTAGCTATATGAATCTCTGGTTAACATTTGAAATTAAGTGGTTGTTTAAAGAATTTATCTTTCGAAATTTTTAATCGCTGGGATATCGTTATTGAGTTTTAATCACTGGATCACTATTAAAGCATTGTGCGTTTATCAAATATCTTGCATTGCTTGAGTTATCTGATGGTAAATGATTGTTAATGAGTTCATCTTTCCGCAGCATTTGATAGATAATCTTTCAGCCATTAACTCTATAAGGCACTGGTCTATTAACTTAATAAAATCAACTTAGTGCTGGTTTCCCTTCGTGTCTCCCAACCCAACTAGTTCACAGTTGGTCATCCATTTTCCTACAGGGTCTACCCCCCTTAGCCGCAGGAGACAGGCTTAAACGGAGAGATCGGGGATCAGGGTGACAGGCCCCGGTCTGAGCGTTGTCGTGACAATTTGTGCGACAGCATTTTTTGGCGTCGTTGCCGGGGACAAAGTTTTTTCTGTCCTTGGTTTATTCGACATTCATCATTATTTCTTCTTTCTTATTTTTCATTTGAGCTGGCAGAGTCAAAAATATTTGGCATCGTCTCATCTTTTACGCCATTCATTAGCCTGTCAAACGGCCAACATTCTTTGACGTCTTTTGATCTTTTCATCACCTTATCTTTTGTCATATCAACGACTACTCTTCGGTTCATTTCTTGTTTGGGTGGCGACTCTAATTTTTTTATTATTATTTTTCCCAGACAAGAAGCCTCCCTCATATCAGCTTGTTTGTTGCTTTTTGGATCCTAGAATTAGATTCATTGTTCAAGTGGCGACTCCACTTCTCTCATCTATTGATTTTCTTGAGCAAAGATCTCGTTCTATCATCCATTTGGTCCCTAGTTATTCATTATGGATTATTCATTTAAACCATGTCATTTTACTGATAATCTCCATGATTTTCCAAAAGAGGCCATTTCTAAATTATTTTTGTTCTCAGGTGGTGATTCAGTCGCTGTTAGACAGCATTTAAACAGGTTTACTTGTGTAATGATCATATATTGTAGACTTCCTCAATATAATCATGAAGATGTCAAGATGCGTCTATTTGTCCATTCTTTAAAGGGTGATGCTTTGAACTGGTTTAATAATTGTCCTGAAGATTCTTTCACTTCTTTACAAGACATTGTCGATGCTTTTAAAGATAGATATGGTGATCCAGATAGCTTGCCTTGTGCCCCTAAAATTGTGCAACAGAATGAAAGTAATCTTGTAAAAGGTCCAGCTGTCGATGAAAGATTCCAAGACAATTCTTCATATCAGAATGTGCCATCCACCTGTACCATTGCAGATCAAATCTATGATAGTGGAAAAGCAGGGACAAATTGTAAAAACAGTGTTGACAATGAAAAGGAAGATCAGAAGCAAATTATACAAGAACTAATGCGGCTGGTAAAAAATATGGAGGTCAATCAAACTAATTACGCTAATGATGTGAGAACTTTATGCACCCACCTGGAAAAACGTAATAAGGAGATGGAAATTATGCAAAATCAGCATGCTAAAGAAATTGAGGCCATAAAAACTAATCATGACACAGAAATTAGTTTTCTGCAAAGCAAGTTATCAGGCTTAGAGGAAAATATGACAAACATGCAAGCAAATCATAAGGAAGAGATAAACTTGAAGGAAAAGAACGATAAAGTAATAAAAGATATGGAAGAAAACCATGCCAGGGAAATTAGTGCTATAAAGGTTGAACACTTTAGTCAGATGGATGCCATTAAAATACAGTTTCAGAAATTTCAACAGCAATCGGAAGATGAAAGAAACCGAGGAATGTCAATAGATCATAAGCCTCCTTATCTGTTACAGCAAGCTCCATCTTGTTATGAGGTTCTTTGTTCCATTGAAAATTGCCAGGATGAAAGGGAAATTAATAATCAGATTGATACTCACACGGTTAATCCACCAGTCATTCAAGATCAAGTTATAACTCATGGCACCTGTGAGATTGGTCCATCATCCTTGGCAGGGCAGATGCAGAATGAAGAAATACATGTCAAGCATATCTTGCATACTTCATCTGAGAGTTTTGAAGCAAAAAGTTCCACGTCATCAATAATACAGCCTACCAGGAAGAAAAAGAGCAAGAGGAAGAAAATGAGAAGAAGATTTGATGCATCAGACAGCCGCGAGCAGCTTGATTTTCGGATAGGAAAGAGTCCTACCATATGTAGAATTGGACATGGCACATCCGACAAGCAGCCGATAGATTTGCCTGAAAGCGGGCAAATGCTCAGTATACACTATATTGAACACATCTGATGCCATGGGGCGTCCCCTGTATTTCTAACCTTACTCCTTGTTTTTTTTTTTCAGCATTTTCATTTCTGTTTTAGGATTAGATTTACTTTTCATGTTACTAGATAGTTAATAAATGAAGAGCTTTTATCTTTCCTGTGCTTAATGTTATATGATGATTTTTGGATGGACGCTACTTATTTCTGTTGTGTGTTGCGTGGATGCAGATTCTGGACTCACGTTCCTACAGTGCAACAACGTGTCCCCAAGTAGAGCCAGATGTTGACCACTACCGGTCAACTACCCATAGCAGTACACCCCCTTTTCTTCGCAAAAAGGGATATCGCTTGATCAACACGTCCGTGCCATTCGACAGTCATCGTCGACTTGATCAATCTATGTTGTAAACCCAGTCTGCATGTGTGAATTGTAAATAATCTTAGCAGATATGAGTCATGTATGTAAATTGCCTAGGTGGACCTAATTTCCTAGTGATAATCTACGTTCCGGAAGGTTTTTTGTCTCACCAATCTATGATCGGCAAAGTTTTCCTTCAGCCTAACCCCAAAGCCGGAATGGATTTTGTCATTATAATCTTAGGAGAATCCTAATGTGTTAATCTGCTAGATTATAGTTGTGTCGCAGAACTGGGTGGTTTATGAAGGTCTAAGTCAAATGGGTTCTCCCCCTTGAGATGTAAAGTTGTAAAAGTCATGATGTAAAGTGTCTTGAGGGTTAGAAAATGTTTTAATCC
The DNA here is from genome assembly GCA_031772625.1 of Pinus tabuliformis. Taxonomy (NCBI): domain Eukaryota; kingdom Viridiplantae; phylum Streptophyta; class Pinopsida; order Pinales; family Pinaceae; genus Pinus; species Pinus tabuliformis. Next base: position 158,362,567 of record CM062809.1, on the reverse strand, counting down.
CCTCATAAGTCCTAGGTCCTAGGTCCTAGGTGAGTTTTTCCAAAGGCTAAGTTCGAGGATCCATTTAAAAATTTAAAAAATTTAAAAATAACTGAAAAATAAAAATTTAAAAAAAATAATAATAAAAAATAATAAAATTTATAAAATAAATTAAAAATAATAAAATAATAATATTTTGAGTAAATAAATGCAGAATTTCAATTTTTTAATGCATTAAAAATTCGACGGATGAGATTAAGAGATATCTTGATCCTCATCGACGATCGAGATGATTTTGACATGGATCACTCGAACTAGCTGTTGGGAATTTTTCCTTTAAATAGGGTGCTAGGGGTCATTTGAGATGAGATTTGATCCGGGAGTCTGGTGCTAAAGAGAGCTCTCTTGTAGTTATTTTTTGTGCAATAAAGAAAGACTTTGGGGTTAAAAATCTTGCTGGTGTTACTCTTCTGGAAATGCTATAAGATTGTTTTATTTTTCTGCATAATTTTAATTTCAGCCATTGATGATAGCTTAATGAAGATTGATCTAGGCACAGGTATCTTGTCTGATCTTTGGGGTTTGAATGATAGTTTAGATTCCGAAATATAGTGGCAGGTATCTCCATTTGATCTGGGTTTCACTATTGTTTTCTCCCTCTATGTTAATGGTTGATTTTAAGTTGTGCAGGAAATCCTTTTTTCAGATTACCGGGTGTTAGGGGGAGTTCTCGGCTGAACCAGCCAACTCCCGGATTGTGTTTTCTGAAAGAGCCCAGCCAGTTCTTGATCCCGGGCTTATCATTTGAAATTTTTTTTTATGAATGCATGCAGGGTTTTCTGGAGTGTCTCACATTAAAATTAAATTCTGATAATATTACTGTGATTAACGATAAATCTGGCTACCTAGAGCCTTCAGTTTGCAAATACTGTAATTATTTAGCTAGTTCTTAGGGCTTTTAGGGTTTCATTTACTTTTTGCATTTTCAAGTTTTGGCTGTTTGTTTTCAGGTTGCAAGTTGCAGGTCGCAGATCTGAAGTCAAAAAATTATGAAGAGTCCATATCTAGGCCCTGGAGGGTAAGATCTGGATCTCTAGGGCTCCGTCAGCATCACTTTTTCAGGGAATTAATCAAGTTCTCAAATCTGGAATTTCAGTGAGGGTCAAATCTAAAGGAGAGAGTTTTAAATTTTTAAAATCTGGAATTTTGAAGGGTTTCAAGAAATTTGAAGAGTGGATTGAAAACTTTTTTTTTTAAGTTTTCTGGAAAACATTTTTAAGTTCTTGTGATTTTTTATTTTTTTTTAGATTGATTGGCTACCTGGTGGGTTTTCGTGCTTTCGTGCTGCATAAAAATAAATAAATAAATAAACAAAAAATAAAATAAAATAAAATAAAAAAATTGTCTTCTGGAGGATTTGGGAATTATTCTCTATTGTTTGATTTTGGGTTTTAAATTCTTCAGATCTAAAAAAAAAAAAAAAAGTTCAACAGAGTTTTGGGAAATTTCTGGGTCTTTTACTGTTGCCTGGGGTTTTTTTTAATTATTGCAGGTAAGTCCCCGGTTCATTTTTCCAATCCTTATGTGTTGTCCTGCTCAGCCATTGCTTTCTACAGCATATCATTTCACACTCCTACGCTTTCTCTGCAGCCTCCATTTGCTGCCCAGCTCATGCAGCTCACCCTTGTTGTGTCTGCGTTCTCAGCTCCCATATATCTTCATTAACCTGCATAAAACATTGCTTTTTTCCGTTGTTTGCTTTCATTTCTCTTATCTGAAGCTCCATAAACTGCCAGACCTGCATATTTGCCTCATCTCCACCTGCAAACATAAAGAGAACCGACCTCATCACTATCCGCACTGCTATCTTTCCGCCCTTCAACCTGCAAATCGTTGTTCAGCCCCCTCCATATGCTGTTGCTCCTTGCTGTTGTCGTCCAACCTGCACATACGCACAAGCAGTAAAACAACAACAGGCAAGCATTTCAATTTTCTTTTATTTATGTATGCGTTCAGTTAGGGATTAGCGTAGGTTTCTTTTTTTTTCCTCTTTTTTAATTTAGTTTAGATATATGTAAAGAGTTAGCGTAGGTATGTAGTTTAGATTTCATTTTTTTTTTAATCTTTAGTTTTCATTTGTGTGGTAGCGTTAATTTTTATTTCCATGAAATGCGTTATGATTTGATTTAATCATAAAATCCTTCCCAAAAAAAAATTAAGTTGAAAAAAATAAAAATAAAAATAAATTAAAATTAAAAAATAAAAAGAAATTAAATTTGGATTTTCATTTCCATTTTATTTTATTTTGTTTGTTTTGACTTTTATTTAAAAGAAAAATAAAAATAAAAAATCTCAAAAGGTTTAATCTTTAGTTTTTATTTAGTTTAGGTTTTAGATTTGAGCTCTTGTTTAGCTTTTAGAATTACATTTTCAGTTTTTAGATTTTAATTTTAATTAAAATATAAAAAATAAAAAATAAAAAATCATAAAAAAAATTTGAAAGTTTCTTTCTACTTTTAGGACTTTAGTTTTAGATTTAGATTTAGGTTTGCGGTTATTTTATTTAGTTTTTCATAAAAAACATATAAAAAATCATAAAAAAAGGTTTCTTTAGTTTAGTTTAGTTTAGAATAAATTTGATTTTCATTTTTTTTAAGTTTAGAGGTTAGTTTTGTTTAACTTTATAAAAAAAAGGCATAAAAAGTAATTTTTTAGACTTTTTATTTTGTCCTACAGTTTGGATTTTTCTTTAGATTTAAAGTTTCATCTTTAGTTAGCTTAGTCTTGTTTTATTTACATTAAAAAAAAAAAAAAAAAAAATTGGAAATATTTTGCCAGATTCAGTCTTGCCTCAAGGATTTGCCATGTTTGCGAAATATCTTTTCTGCTGAGGCTAAATTTTTGATGTGGGATTAATGTTTATCATTTTCATGTGGTTAAATATGCTTGAATGATCATTTAAAGATTAGCTATATGAATGTGATCTCTGGTTAACATTTGAAATTACGTGGTTGTTTAAAGCATTTATCTTTCGAAATTTTTAATCGCTGGAATATCGTTATTGAGTTTTAATCGCTGGATCACTATTAAAGCATTGTGCGTTTATCGAATATCTTGCATTGCTTGAGTTATCTGATGGTAAATGATTGTTAATGAGTTCATCTTTCCGCAGCATTTGATAGATAATCTTTCAGCCATTAACTCTATAAGGCACTGGTCTATTAACTTAATAAAATCAACTTAGTGTTGGTTTCCCTTCGTGTCTCCCAACTCAACTGGTTCACAGTTGGTCATCCATTTTCCTATAGGGTCTACCCCCCTTAGCCGCGGAAGACAGGCTTAAACGGAGAGATCGGGGATCATGGTGACAGCCCCCGGTCTGAGTGTTGCCGTGACAATCTGTGCGACAACAGGTCTCATTAAAAATATTAATTATTTTAATATCTCTCCATCCAAGTGGAATTTCCCCAAACGATTTATGGGTCTTGGAAATCTCATGTGTCTTAGCCTCTCCACCAATTTTCATCGCTAAAGCACATCCAATGCTACCAAAAATCAACACTCCCTTTTAGCGAGGAATGTGCTAGTAATGCTTCACCCTTGAAACATCACATTGATCCTCCACATCGGTACCTGTGTTGATGCTTGGCCTGCTGCCTCACATCCTTTGCACTATTGCTTCCTGTACTGCTGCCTATGACACTGCCACTGCCATTGCTACATCTGTACTGCAGCTACCTCTCAACATGTTGCAAATGTTGCTCATAGCACTGCCACTGCTGACTGCTGCACTACAACTCAATTACAGAGAAGTAAGTAACTGACTTCTCCCAACCACTAACATCCGAGTCAATGTGAAGCCTCATGATACTGAAGCTACCTCTACTGAAATCCTGTGCTCCCTCTGCTGCCACTGCGCTGCTGCAAACACCTCTGTGCCTCTCACCTTGTTGCAACCTCTATTGCGTTGCTACAGACTTATGCACTCTAGCCCTGCGTTGCGCTCCATCACAACTTGCTCCACTCCACACTTGTCATCATGCTACTGTCATTAAAGGCTCCAAGAGTCAGATGTGATCCAAGAGTTTGGGCACCTCAAGGATCATGCCTCCGCATGTAGTCCTCCTGACTACAACTCGATGTCACCCCACCTCTTCTCTAGAGGTGCATGAGCACTCATGGCACAATCGTCATCAATCTCAACATCCTTTTCCTCCTTTGCTAGAGTTGCCTTTGAGTCGAAAGCTTCTCCCCTGCCTTTCTTCTTGGGGCACTGAGATGCATAATGCCCAGCTCCCCACAATTGAAGCACTTGACCTTGGAGATGTCCTTCTTCTTCCTCTTCCCTTGTTTTCCCGCAGATGCTAGAGTTGCATCCTCCTCCTCCTCTTTACTAACTCGAACTCCCTTACCACTACTCCCCACCTTGGTCAACCCCCTGATCCCTTCCTATCGAAGAGTTGCCCACATCTCCTCCCAACTAGGGAGAGTCGCTCTGCCCAAGATGCTTTGGACAAACGTCTCTCAGTCCTCAAAGACTACATTTAGAGCAGTCCTGACCATAAACTCTGAATCCGGTGTAGACCCCACGGAAGTAGTTGGTCGTGAATTCCTTGCAACCTGAGGAGGAAGTGATCTATCTCCTCTCCTTTCTGCATCTGATATGACCTCAGCTAAGTTTCCAATAACATCTTCCGCTGCACGGAAGAGCCCTGGTATAAGGTGGTCAGCGCTTCCCACATCTCCCTTGTTGTGTTCTTTTCAACAATATGTGATATGACATGATTTTTGACCCCATCTAGGATCATGCATTTCGCCCTCGCCTCGGCCTCCTCATACTTCTCATTAGCATTCAGGTCAAATGGGACAGCTACGGTTTTCAAGGCATCGTCCTTGATGAGATGTTTATCCAGGATTGCTAGGATCCTGGCCTTCCAGATGACAAAATTGGAAGCCCCGTATAATCTGTCCTGATCCTTCAATCCATTCACTCCAATCTCTACTCCTCTTCTAGACTCCCTCTGAGTCTCGACTTCCCTCCTGGAAATCGGCCAACTATCAAATCACTCCTCTCCAATCCCCCTTTGCTGCTGCAACTCAGATCTGGATTTCTTGGCTAGAAATCCGTCGAGGTAGTGCTTCCCTCTACCTTGGTTCTGTCTCCTTAGACACTGTTCTGCACAGACAGAAATAGCGTCCCACCAGCTCCTCAAATCACAATCTGCACAACTCCCTTAGCCCTGGCAACTGAAGAATCTGAGCCCTTCTAGCTCTGCGCAATCACAGTGAGAGCCGGATCAGCTCCTTCTGGCCTCAACGTCGATCCTTCCTAGCTGAGAAAGATGACCGAGCACTGCATAGGCCTGATCTGCCTCCTTCTGTCTCTACGATGGCGCTTCCCTTAGCTCAAAATGTTGACGCAGGCTCTGCATGAGCCTCTGCATCACCCTCTACGCATGGTGTCACTTCTTCCCTTGCCTCTTCAGCTCTGGAAGAGCGTTGTCTCTCGGGACAGCTGCTTCTGCTACAAATTTTTAGATTTCTTTTGTTAGTGTCTTTAGACCTCCTGTGATCTGCACCCTGGCTCTTATACCATTTGAAAATTTCTGAATCTAATACATCATAACCCCTACTGCAATATCTGGTTTATTATCTCCTACTTGTTCTTTACATTAACAAGTTATTTAATAATATAAACATCGAAATAAACATAATTGCAACCTTCACAAATATACAGATCAACCACTGAAATAAACTGAGACAACACAAGGGACAATGTTATTTTTGGGCAATTGTCCCCGGAAAAACCCAATGCGGGAAAACCGGTGCAACAAATATGAGGGTTTTATTATTATGTAGATTTCTGAATACAACTAGGGTGCCAGAAATGGCTCACCCTTCAGAGATTGTCCTCGGCAATAGTACCTTTCTCTGGAGACAGATATTCCGACTAACCAGCAACGGAATGATTGGCCCCACAGTAACTTTGATTGTTCCTGAGCTGGACAGCGAAAGTTGCTCCAAGCTATCTTCTGGAACTGCGTCTCAGTCTGCCCCACAGAATTTCCTCAGCGCATCCTCTTCAGCCCAGCGTCAGCCCTGCAAACCTCTGTGTTGCCTGCATCAACTTTACGGCCTTCTGCGTCCTCTGCGCTGGCATCCTTAGCCTCTGCGTTAGTCCTGGCTGCCTCTGTATCAACCCTCCTTGGCTCTGCGTTGTCTCTCCAGCACTTTCACTGTCTCTCTGTTATGTATTCTCAGCATCCTGCCGAACTTCCCCTCGCTGCAACAGAGCACTTTCTCGATTACCCCAACAAACCTCACCCAGAAAATCAAACTAACTGATCAATTTGGTGTCTTAGTGTGTCTCCAACTGACCTTCAAGCCTCCTATTATACTTTCATGTTGACAATTCAACGGTCGAGATTAAGTCCCTAATCAATGGCTAAGATTAGATCTAGATTGATCCTTGTTATTTAGAACTTTCTCACCCATATTATATTAATACACATTAATATTTTAATTTTCCTAAGTTTAGACTTAGGGTCTAATTAAAAATATTAATTATTTTAATATCTTTCCATCCGGGTGGAATTTCCCCAAACGATTTATGGGTCTTGGAGATCTCATGTGCCTTAGGCTCCACCAATTTTCATGGCTAGAGCACATCTGATGCTACCAAAAATCAACACCAAACACATACCTTTCCATCAATAAAAGCCACATTGAATCCTTTGTTGTTAGGTCCCTATAATATTAGTGATTCCCCCATTACTATTGTCGTTGTATCCCTTATTATTATTGTTGTGCCCCTATTGTCCCCATATTGTTATTATTGTGCCCCATAGAATCCCTCTATTGGTATTTTTGTGCCTTTATATTATTATTGTGACGTCGGCTTCGTTATATTGTGACCCCTTAGACTTCTATATATAGAAAGGAGGTTTTGTCATTTGAATCATCTAAGAATTGTTCATTTGTGTCATGTAAAGAGGTTGCCCCCTCGAAGAGGCTTATTTCTAAGGCGTTGATCTATCTTTCTATCTTTTTGTGAGTTGGTTTCATAACATTTGGTATCAAAGTTGTGGATTCTAGGGTTTCGCTGCTCCAAACAGGTCATCGTGGCATTTTCACTACAACTTTTTCGCTACGAAGTTTCAAAAGCTAAAAGAAAAACCATTTGAAAAGCAATCTGTCTGAACCTCGCGTCCAAATTTGAGATCTTGTCTCGCTATATTTTCGGAGATATGATCTGAGGAAGTTAAGGTTTTTGCAAGCTCCAGAATTTCATAGCAAACATGTCATGATGGAATTTTCACTATAGTATTTGTTCTACGAAGGATCAGACTCTGAAATTAAAACCCATTTGAACCGAAATTGTGGTGAAGCTCGGGTCGAAATTTCAGATCTTGTCTCGCTATGTTTTCGAAGATATAATCTGAGACATATAGGGTTTCTGCAGGCTCCCGAATTACATCCTAAACAGGTGACCTTAGGAATATCGTCATAACTTTCTCTTTGAGCATCAAATTGAAATTTCATAAGAAGTCTTAGAACGAGGACGGACTATAGTTTTCTATGTATCGGTTTCAAGTCCTAAGGTTGAAACAGTGACACGTGGCACTTCGTACAAGTTCGCTCCATTGAACCAATCTATAATCCAGTCATCGTGGGAGATTTGACATAACGCTTCCTTACAGAATCCAATCTTGATCCGACTTTCGGGGTTAGAAAGAGGACTCAGAGGGCTACTACAGGACGAAATTTTAGAACTTGGAAATCTGAAATTACAAAGTTACAATCGTTTCAAGATTGAGCTCCTAAAATCAAGAAAAAGCGAGATGAGGAAGTTTGGTGGCAAGGATCCGATAAATTGGATACTACAGATGGAGAAATATTTTGATCTACATGGCGTACCACAGTTACAAAAAGTAGATATTGCATCTTCATATTTAGAACCAGATCAATTTTTATGGTATAAAGGGCTTTCTTCTCGTAAACCACTTGTTACGTCATCAATTTTCACAGAGGAAATGATAGCACATTATGAGAATACAAAGAGAAACACCTTTTTTTAGCCAATTGATAAATCTCAAACAAAAGGGTTCAATGATGGAGCACATTGAGGACTTCCAAAAATTGAACATAAGGGTAAAAGATATTCCATAGGAGCATAGGATTGATGTGTTCATAGGGACTTTAAAGGATAATGTCCAACATGAAGTTCGCCTTTGGGAACCTGATTCATTGGAGAAGGCATTCCAGAGGAGCATAGGATTGATGTGTTCATAGGGCCTTTAAAGGATAATATCCAACATGAGGTTCGCCTTTAGGAACCTGATTCATTGGAGAAGGCATTCTAGAGGAGCATAGGATTGATGTGTTCATAGGGACTTTAAAGGATAATATCCAACATGAGGTTCACCTTTGGGAACCTGATTCATTGGAGAAGGCATTCAGGTTAGCAAGAAAAATGGAAAGCAAAATTATGGCAACCAAGAAGCCTACCACTCACAACTATAAAAATGGAAGTGTTGTAGCCCCTAGCCTTCCACAACCTACAAGGTTGACACCACAACAATTGGAAGAAAAAAGAGCAAAAGGGCTTTGTTACAGTTGTGATAGCAAATACACTAAAGGTCATAAGTGTGCTGAGAAGAAATTATTTGACATAGATTGTGAAGAGGGGGAAGAAAAGGAACAAGAAATGTCGAAAGAAGAGGATATAATCCAGGAACAAACCCTAGTTAAAGAAGAAATGAATCCGGCCATATCTTGTAATGCATTAGCTGGAATTGCCACTCCTCAAACTATCAAGATAGAAGGACATATCAAGAAGGAAAAGGTAATAGTGTTGATTGATTCGGGAAGTACCCATAATTTTCTTCATTGTTAGATAGCAAAAGAATTGAATTGCTTCCTATATCCAGCACCACAGTGTCAAGTGATGGTTGCAAGTGGAGGAACCATAAATTGCTCTGGAAAGTGCCATAATATCAAGCTATCCATGGGAGAATATGTATTGAATAGCCCAATGCTTTCCATTCCAATGGGTGGTGTTAATGTTGTACTAGAAGTCCAATGGCTACAATCCTTGGGTATAATAGCTTTTAATTTTCAAGAACTTTTCATGAAATTTTCTGCGGAAGAAAAAGAAGTTGAATTAAGGGGTATTGCAGGGAAACCGGGAAAGATAATCAACTTTAACGGTATGACAAAGCTTTAAAGAAAGAACAACGAGGTGTAATTGCACAATTATGTTCGCTAGAGGTTCCCACATCGAAATCATATATTCCTCTAGATCTCCAAAAAGTCTTGGACAATCATTTCAAGGTATTTGAGACTCCCAAAGGTCTCCCACCTATTCGTGACCATGATCAGCTATTCATTTGATTCAAGGTAGTGTTCCTCCAAATATCAAGTCTTATAGATATCCCTATGCCCAAAAGAGTGAAATTGAATGTATGGTTGCAGAAATGCTAGAGGTTGGTATAATTCAACCTAGTCAAAGTTCTCTCTCTGCTCCAGTAGTATTGGTGCACAAGAAGGATGGATCATGCCGGATGTGTCCGGATTATAGGGAGCTCAACAAGCTAAATATTAAAGATAAATTTCCCATTCCTGTCATTGATGAATTATTGGATGAATTGCATGGATCAATTTACTTCACCAAGTTGGATCTTCGTTCAAGATATCATCAAATCAAAATGAAGACTGAAGACATTTCGAAAAAAGCATTTAGAACTCATGAGGGTCATTATGAATTTTTGGTCATGCCTTTTGGCCTTACCAATGCACCTTCTACATTTCAAGGTTTGATGAATTCCATTTTCAAACCCTTCCCTACAAAATTTGTGTTAGTATTTTTTGATGATATACTAATCTACAGCAAGTCTTGGAAAGATCATGTTGAACATGTTGACAGGGTGCTCAAACTATTGGAGGAAAAACAATTATATGCAAAAAACTCCAAATGTTTCTTTGGAGTACAAGAGGTGAAATATCTGGGTCATATTGTATCTCATGAAGGTGTTAAGGTAGACCCTAACAAAATTAAAGCGATTATGGAATGGAAAATCCCCACATCCATAAAGCATCTGTGAGGATTTCTTGGGTTGACAAGGTATTATCGCAAGTTTGTTAAGAATTATGGGAGAATAGCAGCACCTCTAACAACATTATTGAAGAAAGATGCATTTTCATGGACTCCAGAAGCAACAAAGGCCTTCGAACATCTTAAGGAGGCAATGTGCCAAGCACGAGTCTTAGCTACACCGGACTTCACAAAAACCTTTATTGTGGAATGTGATGCTTCAGGAAATGGAATTGATGTTGTTTTAATGCAAGATGAAAGACCCATTGCTTTCGAAAGTCGTCCAATCAAGGGAAAGTATTTACACAAAGCTATTTATAAGAAGGAAATGTTGGCAATACTACATGCACTTAAGAAATGGCAACCCTACCTAATGGGAAGACACTTCAGGGTAAGAACAAAGATTATCCTCTGAAGTGCAACAAAAATGGGTCACAAAGATGTTGGGTTATGACTTTGAAATCATCTACAAAAAAGGGAAGCAAAATGTTGTGGCAGATGCACTCTCAAGAAAGGATGAGGATGTAGAAGCATTGTTGTGCGCCATTTCTATTATCCAAACAGATTGGATAAACGAAGCAAGGGAGGAATGGAAGAATTATGAAGAAGTGTGAGCACTCATTCGAAAGTTAAAACAAGATTCCAATACATCTGATACATTTAGCTGGAAAAATGATTCATTATGGTACAAAGATCGCTTATACCTACGTAAGAATTCCCAACTCAAACAAAAGATTCTTATGGAATTGCACACTAAACCCTTAGGAGGGCACTCAGGATTTTTAAAAACTTACCACAGGGTTAAGAAGGATTTTTTTTGGGATGGCTTTAAATAGGATATTCAAAAGTTTGTGGCAAAATGTTTGGTTTGCCAACAAAATAAAGTTGAAACAATTAAGACCCTAGGTCTATTACAACCTTTATCCATTCCAAGCCAACGTTGGGAGGAGGTTTCAATAGATTTTATCACAGGTTTACCGAAGTCCGAAGGAAAGAGTGTCATCATGGTGGTAGTTGACAGACTTACCAAATATGCACACTTTTGTGCATTATCACATCCATTTAGAGCCAGTACAGTTTCTACTGCATTTGTGGAAACAATTCAAAAGCTACATGGAAACCCAAAGATTATTGTAAGCGACAGAGATCCCATTTTCACTGGAAATTTTTGCACAGAATTACTTTCTTATATCGGTACTTAGTTAGCTCATAGCTCATCTTATCATCCTCAATCTGATGGGCAAACTGAGATAGTAAACAAATGTTTGGAAGGATATCTTCATTGCTTTGTATTTGATAAACAGACACAATGGGTCAAATGGTTGCCTCTGGCTGAATGGTGGTATAACACTTCCTTCCATACTGCAACAAAAATGATCCCATTTATGGCACGTTATGGATATCATCCACCATCCATCACATCATATTTAAGAGAAAATTCTAAGGTTCAAGCAGTGGATCATCACATCGAGCATCAACAACAATTTCTCCAACTCTTAAAGGATAACCTCACGTTGGTGCAGAATAGAATGAAACCACAGGCAGATCAACATCGCAGCGAAAGAAGTTTTTATGTAGGTGACTGGGTATTCCTACGGCTACGACCATATAAACAAATGTCCCTCAAGCAAGCTAAGAAGGATAATAAATTATCACCAAAGTATTATGGTCCATACAAGGTGTTGCAAAAGACTGGTACTATGGCATACAAATTGGAGCTTCCTGCAACTTCTCGAGTGCACCCAGTTTTCCATGTTTCATGTTTAAAGAAGATTATAGGCAACAAGCTCCCAGTTCAAACAATATTGCCAAAACTTGACGAGGAAGGAAAAATTATATTGGAACTGGAAGCAGTCACAGAAACAAGAACTCGATAGCTGCGAAATCAATCAATTTCGAAATATCTCATCAAGTGGAAGAACTTATCCGCTGAAGATTCCACATGGGAGGATGAGAATTTTATACAAAAGCATCCATAACTACTCAAGCATTGAGGACAACACTTTTTTGAAAGAGAGAGGCATGTTAGGTCCCTATAATATTAGTGATTCCCCCATTACTATTGTCGTTGTATCCCTTATTATTATTGGTGTGACCCATAGAATCCCTCTATTGTTATTTGTGTGCCTTTATATTATTATTGTGAGGTCGGCTTGGTTATATTGTGACCCCTTAGACTCCTATATATAGAAAGGAGGTTTTGTCATTTGAATTGTCTAAGAATTGTTCATTTGTGTAATGTAAAGGAGGTTGCCCCCTTGAAGACACTTATTTCTAAGGCGTTGATCTATCTTTCTATCTTTTTGTGAGCTGGTTTCATAACATTTGTCTTCCATTACTGAAATGGACACCAGGTTCTTCTTGAGATCAAGTACATATAGTAATTCTTGCAAATGAATGGTGTTACCTTGATTCAATTGAAGGGTAACATTCCCTACTCCCTTTACGGGATAGGTGGCATCGTCTCCAAGGATGATCACCAAGTTTGTCTCCTTTTCTATTAGATCAGAGAGGGCTTCCTTGTATCTAGTGAAGTGCCTTGAGGCACCACTATCAATAAGCCAATTTACCAAACTGTCCGAAGGAGAGGCAGTGGAGAGGGACGATATAAGATAGTACTCTTTTTGCTTATTGTTAACAACATTTGATTCTTCATACCTGGAGTTCCTTGATTTCTTGGAGGGTCGACCATTTCCTTGATGTCCCGCATTCCTTTTTCCTTTGCCATTCCTTTAATCTTTGTTGTTTAAGTTGCCCCTGGAGTTGCTATGATAGTCATTTGCCCTAATCAGAAAAGTCAACAATCATAACAAGGGCATTTCAAAGATCAGGTGCTTCAATCGTCATGATTTCGGACATTATGCCTCCAAGTGCCCTCAGAAGAAAAGGAAGTAAAAGCAGCATGCATCAACATCCGATGTTGATGTTGATGATGATGATGAACATCAACCTCAAAAGAAGACAAAGAAATCTAAACTTGATGAGATTGCAAATGGACTTCGGAAAGAATACTTCTTTTGACATTCATTAATGATATTTTCCCATGAAGGCCAAGGATGAGGTCTTCAATAGGTTCCAGAAGTTCAAGGCTCAAGTAGAAATAGGAAAGGAGATCAAGGTTTTGAGGTCAGATAATGGAGGAGAGTATACTTCCAAGGACTTCAATGATTTCTGCTAGGAGGAAAGCATCAAGAGGGAGTTGATAGTTCCCAAAAGCCCTCAGCAATTTCTTCCTAGATTAAGATATAAGTACTTCCAATCATATTTTTCTTCACCATTGATTTTTTGGTCAGCCTCTTGTCCATTTATTTTGTATGCTTTGGATATCAAAAAATGATTGTTTGCTTATAATCCTTTTCTTTTTCCATGGCCTCTTGAATGGGGTTCACAGAAAGGAAGAATAGGTCCATTGCAGAGGTTGCCAAGGCAACGATTCATGCAACAGATGGCAGCATCGAGAAGTACCAAGCGAGGTTTGTAGAAAGAGGGTTCTCCCAAAAAGAGGGAGTGGACCAAGGAGGCTTTTGCTCTAGTCACCAAATGGTCAAGTTCTTCTATGGCCTAAGGGCTCGAGCATAGACTCAACAAGAGTGATTGGTGTTCAAGAGGGAGGGTTGTATAAATTGTTAAGAAGTTTTGGACCATTCCAGATGACCGAAAGAGCTTCCAGTTCAAGAGGAGTAAATATTTAGGCAGAGTGGAAGGGGCAGCCTTCCAAGAGGATATCATGGGTTGAGATTGTCAGACTAGACGCTTATATATGAGAGGTCTCTAGAAGTAGTTTGCCTACTATGAGGGGACCATGCTAGACAGGAGGGTATGCTTCAATAACAAAGGGAGCAACAGTGGCAGAAGGACTTCCTTTCGTGACAAAGGGAGCAGACAGGATTTCCACAGGAGGATCTACTTTAGTGTTAGAGGGAGCACCCAATCAAGGTGACCAGAAAGTAGTTATGGTGATGGATCTAGTGAAGGAAGTTGGCCAGTTTATGGTTGAAGCGAGGCATGTGGTAAAGCACGTGTTGAGATACCTATGTGGTACAATTGGATATAGTCGAAGACATGGTGCAGAAGGGAGCAGAGAAGCTCCAATATATATCCACAGACAAGCAAATTGCAGACATTCTCAGCAAGCCTCTGTCTAGAATGATGTTTGTTATACTTCAGAGACAAGCTTGGCGTGATGTAGAATGTCTCCCTCATTGAGAGGGAGTGTTGATTTTTTTACAAGATCTAGCAGACATTCTCCCGCGGGGTCATACTGATTTGACTAGAGGAGAATGATAAATTCACCCATTGGGCCATGTTGATTTGGCTAGGGATGAATGGCCAGGAGTATTAATGCTTGCAGCATTGAGGCAAACTTTCTACCATACAGCGATGTTGATTTGGCCAAGGGTGAATTGCCCAGGGGCAAACTTTCTCAAGCCATGTTGATTTGGCTAGGTCATGTTGATTTGACCAGCAGAGATGGATACATTTACCTGAGAAGCCATGCTGATTTGGCTAGGCCATGCTGATTCAAGGTTGCTTGGAAGCGAAAGTGGAAGCGAAAGCGGAAGCGAGAAGCGGGAGAAACAATTTTAAGAAGCTTTCGGTTCAAGAGCATCTTTGGGAGAATTCTTTATATAATATATATTTTTATATATTTTGATGCATATATGTCAACAAAAGCATGTAAAATGATGAATTGATTTATGAAAGCATAAAAACATGGATTAAACCATATAGCATCAATCATCTAGTAGTTATAATCTTCATCAACCACAGTTCCACAAGTTACAACATCTCGATTATCATCAACCTTAAAGTTTCAAAGTTTCAAAATTCAATATATAGCATTTGTCACCACTGAAGTTGTACTTAAAATCGTTACCAAACTATAACAAAGAATATCAAACATGAAATGAAACGTTTCACAAAGTATCATACTCATAATTCTTTACCAATGAGATAATTGCCAACTTCAAACTTAAATTGTCACATATTGTTTATAAAAAATACCATAATAAATATGAAAGAGTCAATAGTTATAAAAAGTACTAGAAAGTAGAAATTAGAAAAGACAAGTAAATCTACTATCTACTAAAATTTCTTCTTGCCATGACAAACTTCTAATTTCTTTTCTCGTTATCTATGAACAATGAGAGTCTCCTCCCACATAGTCTAACTCTACAATGGTCATGAACCGTGTCCAGAACCAAAAGGCACATGACCTCCATGCAATGTTGCAGATAGAGGTGACAACAAAGTTGGTGCAACTTGAGCCCTGCTAGTGGATGGGGATGGCATTTTTGTTGATGTTTTTGTTATTTCTTTATCCTCATCGTCCAAAATTTCTACTTCCAACAATTCTAAAAGTAAGGCTCCATCCGCCAAATTATCCTCGTCTGGGTTGTTGTCCCAAGTGATATATGCTCTATCAAATCGAGAACACTCACAATAGTGTTAACAACCTCAAGTTGTAGTGCACATGAACCAAGACTTCTACTCGATTTTCATTGAGGCAGTTTCTTTTGACATTGTGGATGAAGCTATAGATGCTCCAACACCTTTCTACAGAAGAAGTATTAACCACTTGGGAAAGCACTTTAACTGCTAATTTTGCCAAAGGTCCCCTAGGGCCATACATGTTCCACCCTTCAACAGGATCCAATCTATCTCTATCATTGATTACATGCAAAGAGCCAAACACTCCAGTTTGACCACAAAAAAAAAATTGCCAAAGGTTGCAAAGAACCAAACATTCCAGGCAAGGGAGCAAAAATATTTTTGAAGATGCGTACTCCAGAAATTCACTCCCAAACAGGAGTGATTTGGAAGTGTCCTCCCTGAGTGCTTCCATTCGGAGCGGGTGCAAGGGGGGGCTCCCCCGCAGCCCTGTGATGATTTGACCAAGGGTAAATTGCCCGCGTTACTCACATTGCCTGCTCCAGGATGGAGTGATCTATTTCTATAGACATGCATGTAAGGAGACACTAAATTGACATAGCAAGTTCATGAACTTTTCTTGTGGAGGAGATTTCAGCTAAGGGGAAATTTGTTTTTAGCTAAGAAGAATACCTAGCAAGGGAGTGTTGATTTTTGAGTAGCATCAGGAGGTATTCCAGTGTGGCTAAATGGTTTTCAAGTCGACGCAGAAGAATTATGAAAATTTTGATGTGATGTGACAAGTCGGCCTAAGAAAGACAAGTCTGCCCAGCCTATGAAGGGGTGTGTCCCTTGGGTTATTTCACCTCATTCGACAAGTATAAATAGAGGGTGTGATGTCTCATTTTTTCCACCAAACAAGAGCAAGTTTCTTATCTCTCTTCATCATTTCTCTTATCCCTCTTGGACAATAGTTGTTGATTTGGGGTAGCATCGGATGTGCTCTAGCCACGAAATTTGGTGGAGATGTTGGGGCACATTAGATCTCCAATACCCAGAAAGAGTTTCGGCAGATTCTAAACAAATCAAGAGACATTAAAATAATTAATATTTTTAATGGAGTCCCTAAGTCTAAACTTAGGGAAAATAAAATATTAATGTGTATTAATATGAATCTATGTTAGAATGGTCCAAAAGACATGGATCAAGCCAGATCTAATCTTAGCCGTTGATTAGGGACTTAATCTCGGCCGTGATATGTCAACAGGAAAAGTATAAGAGGAGGCTTGAGGGTCACTTGGAGAACACACCAGAGTGATCAGTCATTCTATTCTCTAGAGCGGAGTTTGTTAAGAGAGATAGAATCAGTGATCGGAAAGCAGCTGAGGGGCATTGAGTACAAAGAAACAGAGAGGTAGAAATAGTGCCAGGAGAGCAACAGAGCAGCCAGAGATAGTGACGCAGGAGTAGCCAGTGCTCACGCAGGGCCATGGAGAGGCAGCCAAGTGCTGCACAGAGCACCAGAGAGGCTAGCGTATCTGACGTAGAGGCCCAGAGAGCTGACGCAGGGCCTCCTGGGGAGAGCGCAGGCCACGATAGACTAACGTAGGGCCAACGTTGGGCTAGGAGAGGCTAACGCAGTCCAGATTGGGCAGACGCTAGGGTTTCTGAGCAATTTTGTGTTGAGGAGCTGCTGGAAGGATTATCCGAGGTTTCAGCCAGGAGATTCGTCAGAAACCAAGAGGTATTAATGCCAAGGAAATTCTCTATTGGGTAGGCCAGTTTCGGCACCCAGATTGTACTCTGATATTGCTTAATAAGAAAACCCTCAGATAGTTGCACCGTTTTCCCACATTGGGTTTTTCCGGGGACATTGATCCAAAAATAATGGTGTCATATGGTGTGTTTGTTTCTATTTATTTTTAGTTGCTGATCTGTAATATGTTGAGCATGCACTAGTGTTTATTTTCAGTATTTACATTGTAAATAACTTGTTAAGAAAAATAACAAGTAGGTAGGAATAAATCAGATAAAGTGCATGGAGGGTTTCTAAGTAAGTAACCTTAGAAACTCCAACATGGTATCAGAGGGTGATTGCAGATCACAGGAGGACTAACGACATCAGCCGAGTGGAGTAATAGCAGCAGAAAACAGCTGTCCCGAGGTGACAAAAGTTGTTTCTAGCAGAGCAGCAACAAGGGAAGGGTGACGCAGTGCTTGCGTCATCAAGGGTGAGCCAAGAAGA
This sequence comes from Pinus tabuliformis, assembly GCA_031772625.1. Lineage (NCBI taxonomy): Eukaryota > Viridiplantae > Streptophyta > Pinopsida > Pinales > Pinaceae > Pinus > Pinus tabuliformis. The sequence continues at coordinate 158,344,880 of CM062809.1, read as the reverse complement.
GGCAACGCAGAAGCTAAGGAGGCAAAAGGAGCCTCACGCAGAGCCACACGGTAGCTGGGACACTGACGCAGTTGGCTGAGGCGGTCGGATTGCGCAAAGTTAAGAACTCTCACCTTCAAGTTGCTGGGGTTTAGAAGGCTGTGGGAATATTGCAGAGTGGAGCTGGTGAGGTACTGTAGTTAGAACAATGCCTGATAGAGCAAGGCCAGAGGAGTTGCTACCGAGGGTTTCTAGCCGAGGAACCAGGATCAGTGGTGCGGTTGCACAAGACGATCAGAGTAGGGAGCATCTCGACAGTGGCAGAAGGATTTCCAGGAGGGAAATCAGGACTCAGAGGGAGTCCAGAAAAGAACTTCCAGACGGGAAGTAGAGACTTAGAGGAGTCGAACAGAGAACTTCCAGGAGGGAAGTAGAGGAGCATCATGGCACTACACGGAGTAAGAGACCAGGATAAACTGGACGAAGCGTCGAACTTCGCAGTCTGGAAGGCCAAAATCTTATCCGTACTTGATAGAAATCATGTCAATAACTTCGCCTTGAAGGTAATAGCTATCCCAGTCGACCCCAATGAAAACGACAAGTACGAGGAAGCAATGGCAAGGGCCAAGAGCATTATCCTTGAAAGGATCAAGGATCATGTAGTACCACACATAACCGAAAAGGAAACGGCATTTGAGATGTGGGAGGCTCTCAAGAAGCTATACTAGCATACTTCTGTGCAGAGAAGAATGCTCCTTGAGAATCAGTTGAGGTCGTATCAGATGCAGAAGGGAAAACCGATTGACACCTTCCTCGGAGGACTGAATGAGATCCGAGATCAGTTGACTGCTATAGAGGTGACACCGGATCAGGAGTTGATAGTGAGGACAGCCCTGAATGTTGTCTCAAAAGACTGGGAGGTATTTGTCCAGAGTATACTGGGCAGAGGGACTCTCCCACCTTGGGACGAGATGTGGGCAGCTCTTCGCAAAGAAGAGATCAGACGGCAATCGAAGACGGGTAGCAGCAGCAAGGGGATCAAAGTCAAGCATGAGGAGGAAGATGTTGCCCTAGCATCTGTGGGAAAGCAGGAAAAGCATAAGAAGAAGAATCTCTCCAAGATCAAGTGCTTCCACTATGGGGAGCTGGGTCATTATGCGACCCAGTGTCCAAGGAAGAAGAGTAAGGGAGAGTCTTTCGAGAATAAGGCAGCGCCAGAACGGGCAGAGAAGGAAGTTTTGACAGACGATGATTGTGCCATGAGTGCACACGCACCACTTGAGCAGAAGTGGGGAGACATCGAGCTGTAGTCAGGCGGACTACAGAAGATGAGGGGCAGGATCCTCGAGGTACCCAACCTCTTGGATTAGACCTTGCTACGGGAGCCCCGAAGAGGAGTAGCAGGACTGGCTAAGTCGCGTAGAGACGGATGCGGATGGAGCAGCAGAGAGAGCTACAGTGCAAGAGTCCCGAGATAGCGCGAGGCTAGCAGGCTATAGCAGTGCGAGAGGCACAAGAGTGTTGCACTAGTGTAGGATGGCACAGAGAGGTGTGCAACGGTGCAAGATGCAGGGAGTTGTTGCAGCAGCGCAAAGGTCCGAGAGGGATCACTTGTCAGCGGCAGAGGGAGCTTTAGCATCAATGGGTGTCTCTAGCCCAACAGGGAGGTCAGATTGGCAGATCAGTTACTTACTTCTCAGTAACTGAGTTGCAGTGCAGCAGTGGGTAGCACGATGCAGCATGATGAGAGGAGGTGCAATGCGGATGCAGTGCTGGGAGAAAGGACCAGCAGCAGCACGGATGCAGAGAGAGCTGTTGTACAGATGCAACAGTGGCAGCGGCAGAACCATGGGCAGCAGTACAGGATGCAGCAATGCAGAGGATGTTGGGCAAGAAGGCCTAACATTAGCACAGGTACTGATGCTAGATGATCAGAGTAATACTCAGTGAGGAGTATTGCTAAAGCATAGTCCTCGCTAAGAGGGAGTGTTGATTTGGGGTAGCATCGAATGTGCTCTAGCCACAAAATTTGGTGGAGAGGTTGGGGCACATGAGATCTCCAATACCCAGAAAGGGTTTGGGCAAATTCTAAACAGATCAGGAGATATTAAAATAATTGATATTTTTAATGGAGTCTCTAATTCTAAACTTATGGAAAATAAAATGTTAATGTGTATTAATATGAATCTGTGTTAGAATGGTCCAAAAGACATGGATCAAGCCAAATCTAATCTTAGTCGTTGATTAGGGACTTAATCTCGGCCATTGATATGTCAACAGGAAAAGTATAAGAGGAGGCTTGAGGGTCACTTGGAGAACACACCAGAGTGATCAGTCATTCTATTCTCCAGAGCGGGGTTTGCTAAGAGAGATAGAATCAGTGATCGGAGAGCCGCTGAGGGGCATTGAGTACAGAAGAATAGAGAGGCAAAGATAGTGTCAGGAGAGCAGCAGAGCAGCCAGAGATAGTGACGCAGGAGCTGCCAATGCTCACGCAGGGCCACGGAGAGGCAGCCAAGTGCTGCACAGAGCACTAGAGAGGCTAGCGTATCTGACGTAGAGACCCAAAGAGCTGATGCAGGGCCTCCTGGGGCTGACGCAGGCCAACATAGGCTGACGCAAGGCCAGCGCTGGGCTAGGAGAGGCTGACGCAGTCCAAATTGGGCAAACACTAGGGTTTCTGAGCAATTTTGTGCTAAGGAGCTACCGGAAGGATTATCCGGGGTTTCAGCCAGGAGATTTGTCAGAAACCAAGAGGTATTACTGCCAAGGAAATTCTCTGTTGGGTAGGCCAGTTTCGGCACCCAGATTGTACTCTGATATTGCTTAATAAGAAAACCCTCAGATAGCTGCACCGGTTTTCCCACATTGGGTTTTTCCGGGGACATTGGTCCAAAAATAATGGTGTCATATGGTGTGTTTGTTTCTGTTTCTTTTTAGTTGTTGATCTGTAATATGTTGAGCATGCACTAGTGTTTATTTTCAGTATTTACATTGTAAATAACTTGTTAAGGAAAATAACAAGTAGGTAGGAATAAATCGGATAAAGTGCATGAAGGGTTTCTAAATAAGTAAACTTAGAAACTCCAACAGTAGCATGTGTGGAGCAAGAAGGTCGTAGGAGCAACAAGAAGGCCCCAAGAGCACCAAGAAGGCCACACGAGCAACAGGAAGGTCGTTGGCTATAGGTAAAATAGGCCTAAAGAAGGGATAAAGGAGCTAACCTCAAAGGACAGCGAATTGGCCAACTTTCACTTGTATTTTGATTTGGATATTGGCATAGTTTTTAGACAAATATATGATTTGTAAACCTTTCTGAAGAACAATTTATCCTCAAAAAAGTTGTTGGGTTTTCTCCCAAGGTTAGGTTTCCCAATGTAAAATTATTGTCTCTATTGTGCATTGCTGTCTTTCTATGATTTTTACCAAGGTTGCGGGGGAGCGCCCGCCCCCCTCGAACTACTCCCGAAGCGTGCTCCCTAAAAAAATTTGTGCTCCCTATTTTTTCGGAAGTGAATGAGTGAGTGGTCAAGAGTGTTAGCTCCTTGACCGCTCCCAGAGCGATTTTTTAAAGGCAGGAGCGGTCGGCGAATGCTCCCGACTGCTCCCGTGGGCAAAAAAGGCGCACGACGAACGAGCAAGGGAGGGGAGGGGAAAAATGAGATAAAAGGCCCTCCTCCCCTCCCATTACTCACCATTTTCACATTGAGAAAGCAAGAGAGGGCTTTTGGAATTGGAGCTTGAGTTGAGGAGGAAGATTGAGAGAGATTGAGAGGATTGCTTGGGAGCTTGAGGAGCTTACAAGGGAGATTGGAGCTTGGGATTGAAGGCCAAAGAGGTAGGAACTAGACTCCAATCTAGCATTTGTGTTTTTTATATGTTTATTGGTAACTGAAAATGTTCTCTTCTCTCTTTCGCATTCGAATTCCTCCATTTTATTGCAGGAAAGAAACTATAACTCCACCAAAGAACATGGCTATATGGCTTGGCATTCTCTTGATGTTAGTTCCTTTTTTTGTTATTATGGTGTTGGAGAGTAGAAGGAGGGTTGATCATGATGAAGAGGATGAGGAAGTGGGTTTTGGTGGATTTGAAAACCTTGGAGAGGATGAGGAGTACCTTGGTGAGGAGGAAGAGAAGAGTGGAGGTGATGAGGGCACAAAAATGAAAGCAGTCCAAACCCCATTGTGGAAATATGTTTCTAGGTCTAAAGCAGGGAAAGCGGGTGGAACCACTAGATTTACATGCCTCCATTGAAAAAAAACTTACACAGGCTCATACACCCATGCTAGAAAGCACCTCTGCGGGAAAATGCCATGGGATGGAGAAAAACAAGTAGGAATCAAAACTTGTGTAAGCGTGCCAGCACCACAAACAGCCAAATACATAAGGGAAGAGGAGGAAGCCCAATACAGAGCTAAAATATCAAAGGGTTTTGAACATGATAGCCCACAATCACTTAGACAAAGAACTCCATCAGCATCCTCCCAAGCCAGTGGATATGGAGGCATGGAAACAACCATCCCTTTAAGGCATAGAACCATATCAGATTTCCTTGACGAAGGGTGTAGGAATGATGTAGATGCAAAAATTACCGATTTCTCTCTGCATGTGGGATACCATTCAATGTTCTTTGCTCACCTTATTGAAATGAAATGGTTTCTACCATTAATGATGCCCTCAAAGGATACAAGAGCCCTGGGTATGACAAGGCTAGAACCGTGGGACTTGATCATGAAAAGGAAAAAATAACAAATGCTTTGGGTAAGATGACAAATTCTTGGAATGAGCATGGGTTATCCATTGTATCTAATGGATGGACGAATGTAAAAGGTAAGTCAATGATAAATGTTCGTGTTGTGTCTACTAGTGGTGAAATCTTCCTTTCAGCATATGATTACTCTGAAAAATTCAAGACCGCCATCAACATTGCAAAACCATTACTTCAAACAATTAAACGTATTGGGCCATACAATGTCATCCAAGTCATCACTAATAATGCTTCTAGTTATAAGGCAACGAGAGGAATTATTGAGGATAGATACCCCAACATATTTTGGTCTGGGTGTTTGGTTCACACAATGAACCTTTTGATGCATGATATTATTAAAAACAAACAACATCAATAGAGATGGATTGGTGATTTGTACAAGAGAGACAAGAGAATGATAAAATTTACTACCAATCATAGCAATACCCATGGCCTTTTCCGCAGTCACTCAAGTTTGGACCTATTGAAGATTGCGAAGACTAGATTTGCTAGTTATGACCTCACCTTTAGGCGTCTTTTGAAGGTAAGAGAATCATTGGCCAGCATCGTATCAAGTCAACAATGGGAGGTATTAAAGGGCAAGGCTCCAACCGCAGTTGACAGGGAAGGTTTTGAATAGGTGGAGGAAACTGCACTTGATGGTCTAATTTTGGGCACGTGTGAGGGAACTTTTGCAATTAACCAAGCCTATTTATACCATGATTCGTTTTGAAGAAACAAATAAACCAGTGATTGTGGAGGTGTATGAGCAAATGGATAACATGTTGGGGAAAATAAAAGATATTGTTCAGGAAAAAGATCCCAACTTGTATGATATGATTCACGATTTTGTGTGTGCACGGTGGAATAAACTTAATGTTCCACTACATGCTTTGGTGTATATCCTTATGCCAAAATACAACTCTCCATATCGGTTGGGCGAACCTGCAACAGGGGGTGAGGTTAGGGCCAAACCTCATACAGATCCAGAAGTACAAAAAGGATATATGAAAGCATTAGACAAGTTGGTCCCTAACAAGGAGTGTGTTAATCTACGTCTTGAATTAGGCAGATACTTCACTAGCACTGGAGTGTTTGGTTCTTTGCATGCAATGGAAGATAGGGACAGATTTGATGCCATCACATGGTGGGATGCAAATGGCGACCAAGGACGTTTGCCAAAATTGGCAAAAAAAGTGATCTCACAGGTTGTAAATACTTCTTTTGCAGAGAAGTGTTGGAGCACCTATAGCTTCATCCATAATGTGAGAAGAAACAGACTCAATGAAAACCGGGCAGAAAGCTTGGTTTATGTGCATTACAACTTGAGGTTGTTGAGCCATTATTGTGATCGGACTCGTGAGGATACATCATATTGTACAACATGGGACAACAACCCAAAGAAAGATAATTTGGAGGATGGTGCTCTACATCTAGAAGAATTGGAAATAGATCTTCTGAAGGATGATGATGAAGCAACAGCATCCATGCCACCCCCACCATCCAATATCAATGCTTGAGTTCCAACAACTTTGCCTTTCCCACCACCACCTCCATCTACATCCTCACATGGAGGGCATGTGCCTTCTGGTTCTGGTTGTCCGACTATGCCTCCTCCCGAGACTCCCAGAAGATCACCACGACCTTCTCAGAAATTAGGCATTTCTCGTGGCAAGAGCCCCAAGCATTACCAATAGATAATAGATTTACTTGTATTTTTCTAGTTTCTAGTAGTTTTTATAACTGTTGACTCTTTCATATTTATTATGATATTTTTTGTAAACAATGCATGACAAACATGGTACAACAACCAAGAAGATAATTTGGAGGATGGTGCTCTACATCTAGAAGAATTGGAAACAGATCTTCTGAAGGATGATGATGAAGCAATAACATCCATGCCACCCCCACCATCCAATAGCAATGCCTGAGTTCCAACAACTTTGCATTTCCTGCCACCACCTCCATCTACATCCTCACATGGAGGGCATGTGCCTTCTGGTTTTGGTCGTCCGACTATGCCTCCTCCCGAGACTCCCAGAAGACCACCACGACCTTCTCAGAAATTAGGCCATTCTCGTGGCAAGAGGCCCAAGCATTAGCAATGGATAATAGATTTACTTGTCTTTTCTAGTTTCTAGTAATTTTTATAATTGTCGACTCTTTCATCTTTATTATGATATTTTTTGTAAACAATATATGACAATTTAAGTTTGAAGTTTGAAGTTGGCAATTATAACTCATTGGTAATGAATTATGAATATGATGTTTCGTGAAAGTTGAAACATTTAATTTCATGTTAGATATTTTTTGTTGTCATGGTTACAAGTACAACTTTAGTGATAATTGATAATAAATGTTATATATTGAAATTTGAAAGCCTGAAACTTTAAGATTGATGAAACATGAGACCCGGTATGTTGTATGTTACTAACGTGTGAATGTGGTTGATGAAGATTATAACTTCTAGATGATTGATGTTATATGGTTCAATGCATGTTTTTATGTTTTTTTATATCTAATTCATCATTCTACATGCTTTTGTTGACATATGTGCATCAAAATATATAAAACTATATATTATATAAAAATTTGCTCCCGATTCGCTCCAAAACCAGGAACTTTTGAAAATGTTGCTCCCCGCTCCCGCTTCCAAGTAACCTTGGATTTTTACTGTTTCCATTGAGATTTTCTGAAGTGTAGTTATTTAATGATAATAGTGGCATAAAATACCGGTTGAAGATCATTAGGAAATAATTATCTTGCAGAAAATTGTACCTACTGCACTCTTGCATGGAAAATTCAACACTAGCATGTCTACATGTTCAATACATGGGATATAGACACAGCACACCCGCTCCGATAAGGGACATGTACTGTTACTTAGGGTGAGGCCTGTTTGTTTGTTTTTTAAATTCCCTGGGGTAAGGAACACAAGGGCAAACCATAAGAACCCCAAAAAAGTAAGTAGTTAAAAAGCAAGATGAAGCCTTTTGAAATGAACAAAAAGGAAAATTTCCAAACATAGAAAAGAAAAAAACTGTACTACTTCCCTGATTAACGAATAGCAGCCAATGGGACAAGCACATCAAGACAATGCCTAGAGTATATCCTGTCTAAATCTAAGTAGGTCCTAAACCAAACCAAATAAGAAGGCTGCCAATAGAGATATCCAAGAAAAATATGATTACAGGAAGACAAACAAATGAATTGTGAAAAGTGACATTTGAGGTTCATGATTGTAGAAAAAGCTCACAAGTAAAACTTCAAGGAATCACAGAAGAAAGTCTTTAATGCACCTTATTGGATGCAGGAGTAAGCAGATACAATGGTTCTAGCATGTTGTTTCCAGAAGAAACATCATACATATCTGTTACTCCTCACTTAGCAATTCTTAAAATTTTACATGCAAGAAATTGGTCTGACAATACAGCGGCATCAATCCTGACTACCTCATAAACCAGCACCCATGTACTTGAATTGAATAATGATCCAAATCAATCAAAACATAAGATAATTTCCATAATGGCATAAATTCTACACTATAATATAGCATAGCTATCTAGTTAATTTAGAGTGTAGAATAAAATGATTCACTACAGAGTTCATTCCAGAATTTAGAACCACATAAACTTTCGGTTAGATGTATTATGTTAGGAGAGTATCTAAGCAAGCCAAACGGTCAACTGAGGAAGCTCCATATGACATTTAACCAACAGACTAACAGAAATTTAACTTTCCAATGAATGATGAAGGTAGACCATGGAAGAGAGTCATGGCTCTGTCCAACATGTATTTCCAAATATATTGACAACTATAAAACATGAAATTTCTGATAGTCTTAAATACTTTAAGAATTCCCTCCTGCAGGAAAAAAATGGCTACCCTACTGCATAGTATGTCAACATTAAACCCTGACAAAGTACATGTTATGCAATGCCCAGAATTGCATAGTAGACTGAGACCCTTGTAACACAGTTTCTGATGTAACAATTCAAAGTTCCCTAAAGAAAAATCCATCAAATTTGCGAGACATTCTACGTCAGAACTTCTCAGAAGTATGTGAAATTTGGTAGGGTGTGATTCATGAAATCAGTGAGTAGCATCCCATGATCCAGATATAGAAAAACAATACATTAAGGTGCCAATATTGCAAAACTACGACCATGCAAGTTTTTAAATTGTATGCTCTTCTTTTAGTTATATCAGAAGGCATTAACAAGCACATTTATCATAGGTGTGTACGTATCATTTCATTAACAAATACACTTTTCATGGACACTCTAGAATCTGACCGTACTGATAAATTTTCTAGAAATATTATCACGAATAAATCACTTAAGACTTTTTACAATCTGGTAGCTGAAAAGTATTGGACACCAAACTACTTCAATGACATCACTTACAAATGCATAAAACCCAAAGAAACAAAGTCTCACCTTGTATTGCTCTATGCGGCGTCTTAATTTCTGCTTGTTTACTTCCTTGTCCTTTATTTCGCTGACATCATCTTGTCCCAACTCAAAGTCATCAATTATCTCCGGGGCATCGATTGGATCCACAATAATCTCATCTTCCACAGTACTGGAAAATCAATGTTAGGCTCTGCAAGATGCAAGATCAATCTCCAATCTCAATAGAATATTTCCACCAAATTATTTCACATGCATGATTCAGGACAGATTTTAACTGGAAGAGAAGATGCTTTTAAATCGCATGCCTCCAGTGTAAGAGATCTACAATAGACTGCATTTCAAACTCCATGTAGTTTATCAGCCAGCTTAGCAGACTGGTACAAATCTTAGTATATGTAATTTTTTACATATTGAAGGGGCCATAAAAGGTTATTATAAAAGTACCCAAATGATGTTTGTTCAAAGAATTTTTTTTCTCACTACTGGTGCTTAGAGGAGGCCATAAAAGGTTATTGTAATAGTACCCAAATGAAGTTTGTTCAATGAATTTATTTTCTCATTACTGATGCCTAGCTTCAATTGTTATAAATCCCCCCAGGTAGACCAAATCATAATTACTACTACATAATGATAAGGAAAAGAGATTTTGTGGAATGACTTTGTGCTTTTACTATAAAATAGTAAATACACAAAAATAAGTCATTTTTTTTGTAAAGCCGTGATATATCATAATTAGGGTATCAGGAGAATGGGTTTTGGGAACACTCCTGCTCTAGAACTGCACTCCCAAGTGATTCTGATACAATGGTATGGGATTGGCAATTTATCAAAAGCACCAGGCCCTCTATGTACCCTTCACTAAAGCCAAAACTATTGATTTGGTATGTCAAGCTTCCTACCTCATTTTAACACATGGTTAACCAATTTCATCAAAATTGGAGGTTGTTGACTTGAAAAGCAACCAGGTGGATGGACTTGTACCCACCAATAGCACCAAGCCCTAGCATTAATGTCCCTTGAGGATAGAGCTCAAGGCCAAAGGAGGATACGGAAGGTGCTATTGACGAGGAGGATCTCAATATAGGGAATGCTTTTGTTGATGCATAGATGTTTGAGGTAGCATGATGTTTCCTAGAGACAAGAGGCCATTTATAACCTTAAAGTTAATGTATTTTGCTTCAAATATGTTTCATACTTAATGACAATTTGCTACACTCGCCCTTACATGCTAATATACATGAGAAAACTTTACATGTCTGGTATCTAATGGTTTGGATTTACACTAATGTGTGTGTGTGTGTGTTAAAATTTACATGGTGGCTATGTTGCAGGAAACGTGGCATAGAGGTCCGTTTCCATACGGAAACGGGTACGAAACGCGGAAACGCGTTTGGTACGGCCGTGAAACGCGTTTCCGGTCGTACTGCCACGTTTCCCGAAACGGAAACGTGGACAGTACGGCCGGAAACACGTTTCAGGGCCGTACGACCCACGTTTCCTCATTAACTTGTGTTTTTTTAATTTTTTTTTTTTTAATTTGTTTTTTAATTTACTTGTAGGGTATGTTAGTGATTTCTAGATGTGTCTCTAAAGTTATAAAAGTGAATTGCAGTTCATCAAGAAGTTTGAGGCATATGCAGTTCATGGTAATGTTAAATTCTTAAAGTAAAAGTGATATTCTCCTTTATTTTCCATTTTCATCCTTTTACTTAAATTTTTAACATTACCATGAAATGACTCAGGATGTTTGAGAGTGGTTTCGCCCTCATTGGATTTCATATGGAGAAAGTAGAATTTTAGATTTCACTCAAAATCCAACAGACTTATTTGTTTTTAAGGATTTCAGGATTGGGGGGATTGCAATGTTTCCATTGGATTTTATCATGTACTAAGGTATGGAACTTGTATTTAATCAAGAGAATCAAGCCCTCTATGCAGGGGAAACTCCCAATAATCAAGATCATGTAGGGTACTAGGGTATGAAACGTGTATTTAATCAAGAGCACTAAGGTCGTTCGACTATGTAGGAAGAGACTCCCAATACAACAGTGGTCCTTCTAAAGAATGGGATGTGGATGCAGAAAATCCTGGTTTGGATCTCTCTCTTGCAGCCTTATAGTCTTTATTGTACTTGCAACCTCATATATTAATATAAATAAAGGCTGATTTTGAGATTTGGATATATAATAAACGTTGCTTTTGGATATTCCGATATTTTTATTTTCATTATGTGATCATTCATGAGTAAATGTGATGTAAATTAAATCTTAATGTTTAAGTGTAATAAATTATAATGTATCATTTATGCTTTATGAATGCACATATATATATATATATATATATATATATATATATATTCGTGTTTCCCCGTTTCCAAAATTTGGGGAGGTTGCGTTTCGTATCGCTTCCCGTTTCGGAAACTCGTACCCGTTTCCCTGTTTCGTGCAACTTAGCATGGTGGAGGGTGGAGACCAATATGCTTGTTCTGGAGGCACTAGAATGGTTACATGAGGAGCAGGGACAGGGTAGAAGGAGAAGATTGAGATTGAGGCCACTGATGTGCCAGCCTCGACACCACTTTCTACATAGAGTGACACCCCCACCAATGGTCACGCATCTCTAGCCACAAGCATCTTCTATGAGATGATGAGCCATTCATTTTCCCATAAAAGAGGTATAGCGAATTAGTAACTATCTTCTTGATCAATGTTGCACAAAGCGGGGATGCTTGTTGAAAGCGAAGCGTTAGAAGCATCATTTTCCAAAAATCTAGGAAGTAGAGCATCTCAAAAGCGTCTATTATATACACATATTTTTTTGCATTTATATTTTAAAAAAACATCCAAAATACCATATTAGTTGTAGAAGATATGAAAACATGCATATTTGTACTTAAATCAGGATAGATATGGCATCCATTGTACATCAATGATTAATTATTCAAGCATCAACCATCTAGAACATAGATTCCTCTCCTCTTCTCTAGCCTTTGCCTCTACTTTGATTCCTCAAGGATATTAGTCAACATTGCCCAATTTTGATCAAACGGCCTAATCCAAGCCTTATAACATGGTAGAGAAAGCTTAACATGCCTAATCAATGATTTTGACTCAAGTGAAGGGTATATTTTTCCTAAGGCCATGACAAAGGAGTTCAACAATCAATACCACTAGCACTGGAGTACATATAGGGCTTGGTGCACTTGATTAAATGTCAATCACATACCCTCATACATGATATAATCTAATGAAATGCCACAATCCCATTGATCCTGAAAACTACTAAGTTTGTTGAGTTTTGAATGGGATATGAAATTCTATTTTCTTCATATGAAGTTTGATGATGTTGGAACCACTCTCAAACATCCTGAGTCATTTCATGATAATGTTAAAATTTTAAGTAAAAAGATGAAAATGGTATCTTCTTTATCTTTCATTTTCATCCTTTTACTTTAACAATTTAACTTTACGATTAGGAAGTATCTAGGAAGCATCTAGGGAGCATCATTGGGGCACCTTCGGAGTGTTGTGGAAGCATAATTCCTCACATAAAAATTACAAAAAATAAATTTAAAAATCATTAGAAATTTGGCCCCCCACAGAATCGTCTGCCTACCTACAGATCCACTCGTGATCCATGGCAGATCCGCACCCGAACCTCCACAGATCTGCGGATCGAGCAGCCGAAACCACAGATTGGGCCCCCACAGATCCAATTTATTGATCCGCGGTTCTATCAGAGGATCATTGGCAAATCCGTACTGGACGTGGTACATTGATTATGACTCATGATGACGAGATACATTGATTATATATATGATGCAATTTTGCATTTATTAATATTGAATCAACAACTATAAGGGTTCGGCATTGAGAATTGATGTTTGAACTTTGACTTTTAATTTGGCATCCACTACATCATAGTGTTTTTTTCATATTTACATGCCAATGTCTTTATTTGAGGTTGTCGTTGGTTTATATGCTTAAAATTTTGAAAATCTATTATTTTGTAATTTATAGTGCTTGGTGCAATTTTCCAATTTTGTCACCAATATTGCCGATAAGTAATAATCTGGACCCTTGATGATTTTTTGCCAATGCCAATGTTTTCAACAATGATTGTAGTAGTCTGTAAGAAGAAACAAGTTAGAACTCTATGGGCCAAGCACAACATTCATATTCACCTTGGATTTGGTCTGAGTTGGTGTTCATACCTTCTCAAAGAAATATTGGACTTTATAGCTGACAATTGAGTATTCAGGCATTGTCACTAGCAACTATTGTTATATTTTTCTGTTGTTAGAGTTACAGAATCTGCTATCAAATATACTGCTGAAAAATTGACAACAACTTCTGTTGTATTATTAAACTACTGCTGTTAGTGCTGAATTTAATGCTGCTGAATTTATGGTTATTGCTTCAGAATTTACAGCCATTACTGCTGTTTTTTCAATTGTTTACTCCTGCTACCCTACCAGTTTCAGAGTTTATATCATTTTCCAAGTCATGGCTTTCTACTCTGAGTCTCTGTAAGTTGAAATAAATAAACACACGCACATGCATATAATTTATTTTCTCCAAGCCTCAAGGCTAGTTCAGTCAGTTGGTGCCACTGCTCCTAGGATGTTGCTAGTAATCTGGCATGCTGTGCATGTCCCCCAGTTCAATTCCCATGGGATCAGGTGCACTGAGCCGATTGATGCAGGAGCATTAGAGCTTCCAAGTCATCAAGCTTTTTGGAGACAAAGATCCAAACTGGGGTTCAACATGGAAAAGGAAATTTATTTACTTATTGTAATAAATTTTAATTTCTTTATCTAAAACAACTAGGGATAGAGATAAGACAGAACAGATAAAAATTTAGTGTGAGAATCTGCCTTTTGAGGCATGAGAGATTTAAGGGATAAATTATGGTAGATTTAGCAAAAACCGTGGAGCGATTTTAGGCTTTCATAAAAAGCTACTTTGTTCTAAAACAATTGTTATTTATTATTGTAAGCCTAAGGGCAAAAACAGATGGCCAAATATTGATAGATCGGGCCAATAAAGGAGTGAAAGTATTACTGCGTGTATATGCAGAATAATTAAATGAAATGAAATCTTCATATTATGGATTTTCTATGTGAATGATGCATTGAATGATCTGATGGTGTTAAGACCTGTGCAATCTGGAAATTACACTTAGTTTTGTGATGAATATATGAATGCAGAGATTCAGTAGCCACTCGAGGATTAATGGCAATTAATCAAAAGAAATCTGACAGGAGATATTGAAGTGATTATAAATTGTTAGTGGAGATTCCTTGTATTTCAAAGGTGATTCACCCAAGGTATGAATCATTGACCAAGGCACAGCCAATCTCTGAGTTGTGGAAAATTATTGAATACTGGTGATTGTTGTAGTATCTTGTCAGCATGCAGTGAATAAAGAATGTTTTTCTTATTGTTGTGATCTCTGCCATAAAGTTTTAAGTACTAAACTTGAATGTCATGAAGTTGAATGTTCATGTGATGTGCGTTGAGGAGTTGAGGTTCAACTGTGAAGAGTGGAGGTCAAAGATTGCTGCAGACAAGAGTCTTTCATTGTTGGAGACACGTTGGAATGGAAGATGCATTGGCAACTTTGTGTTAGGATTGAAATCGATTACTGGCTAGTATATCGCAAACTCCATATAGTAATGCATTGGCATTTTGCATTTCTAGAAGTCCATGGATGAAGACAAGGGTAAGGCCCTTATAAATCATATTCGTGGAATAGAAAAATGTATGGAGAGATGATTCATATGTTCAAAGTTCAAACCTGAAATTAAATGGATAGACATGAACTCTAAAAGATGAATTCACATTGAGAAAAGATAAATTGGAAAAAAATTGCAAAGTGAAGTTGCAGGAAAGTTAAAATTTCCTGCATCACCTATGCTGCCCACTTTACACTGGGTACCATCCTCATAACAGGGTGAATTGCTCAGGTGTTTCCTGAGGGGTTATTTCCAAGGAAAAAAAAACATATAATAAATTCATTTGAAAAAAAATGGATTCCAGGTTTAACTCATAACGGTTGGGTGTAATTTAGCACAGGAAGGTATATAAAAGTTCGGTCATCCATTTTATTTTACAAGTCATCTATTAACAAGGCAGAAATGTATCATATGACTACAGAGCACAATTGGGTGTAATTTAACACAAGAAGGTATACATAACTTAAGTCGCCCAGTTTATTTTGCAAGCCATCTATTAGCAAAAGCAGAAAGGTATTATCTAACGACAAAGGATGAGGCTTTGGGAATGGTTTATACATTATAGAAATTGAGACACCATCTCTTATCAAATCCATTCGTATCCTATGTTGACCACCAGCATTTATTTTATTTAGGGAATAAACCGATTATTCACTGAAGAATATCAAGATGGTTAATACTTCTTCAAGAATTCACATTCTCATAGTTATAAGGTCAAAAAAATCACATTCAATTTTTGATCAAGTATCACAATATCAAACATAGGGAACCAGCTACAAGAGTAAATGATGAATCACCGGATGCCCAGCTTTTCGAGATAACTATGTTAGCTCATTGGTATGGAGGTATCGGTGACTATCTTGCAAATGGGTAATTTCCACCAAAAGAGACCCTCTGCGAAAGACAAAGGTAATCAAGAAATCAGTGAAAATTAATTCATGGACGGCTATATTATATGGGCAAGGGTCATAATCTCAAGCAGTGTGTAATGAAAGAAAAAGAAGCCATTATAAAAGGAGCACATCAAGGAATGGCAGGATGACATGTCAGACCAAATGCTGTGGCAAAGAAAAATATCTTGGTCCAATTATAGTCGCCAACCCTATTCAAGGATTGTCATGAATGGGTCAAAATCTGTGATATGTGTCAAAGAGTGGAAAGACCTACAAGACAAAATTCTATGCCTGTAAATCCCCTGCAATCACTTGAATTATTTCAAAGAATGGACTTGAATGTTGCAAGACCATTTAAGCATCCTACAAGGAAAGGAAGACACAACTGCCTCATTTTTGCTACTGAATATATGACAAAATGAACTGAAGTGAAACGATTAACAGACTATACTGAATATATGACAAGATGAGCTTACGTGAAAGGATTACCAGAATAAGTATCTTGATGTAACTACATCATGTTGATTTTCAAAATGCTAAATTGATGTTAAAGAAAGCCACACAACTACAAGAGCCTATTCTGGAAGAGAAAGAAAGAACGTTATGAAGGATTCATAGCAGAAATACCACAGTTCATTGAAGAACCTGGGAATGTCACCCTACTAAAGAAAAGAAATACTAACCTAATTGCCAAAGAGGATTCTCAAAGAAACCTAAAGAAATCAAATCTGTTGAGGCAATGACACCGTCATCATATGTTGTTTAAAGCCTTACTGGAAGAAGCTTTGGTGGAAAGACCAAGCATATGTCAACTTGATTGGGAAGGTAGTTGGTAAAAGTCGCAGGACAATGGAAATTATTACAATCAGAAGGCTTTTTTAAACTTAGATTCAATAGATTGTGGGAGTGGAGGAAGTCCAGAGAGCTCAGGCTAGTGTTACTGTAGTTGATGCAACTGATGATGAATTTCTACAAGGCACTTTAAATTAGCTGGCCAATATCAAAGCTATTATAATACGTCACTATTTGAGTGGGCAGTGTTGACCATTGGAGTGGCACCTGATGATTATATGAAGACTCCATGCCAAGGATGATCCAGATGACACTTGTACCATCAGATATCATCAGTCAACAGAGTTTTTTAACTCTACTTCTATTTTCTCATCATCTTTCTTGTACCCAGATTCCACACCCTACAAGAAATTGCAATAAGTGATACTAGTAATGATGAGTTTTTGAGCCTGTAACAGGTCTAGGATGTTGGGACTCGATTAGCAAACGAGTACATCTTGGAGTGTTTTTTTGTTTGGTTAATTATCCCTTCTTTTTCAGAGGCAGATAATTTTTTGAGTTTTTCGCTCACTTTTTACCCCAAAGTTGGGGTGATGTTTTAAGGTTGAGCCCCTAACACATCTTAGTGTCTAGAGTCTATGTATATTATTGTAACTAAGAATGAGAAACATACTGTGTCTTTTGGGTTATGTCTCTAAACCAGTCTAGGGTGGGAAAGAAAGACCCATGAATGTATACTTTTTTTCACTACTTGAATAGGGAAATAGCCTATTGATCACTCCTATAATTAAGGATCCAGCCACCTACCTTGTAAAACAAACTTCTTATGTTGCTCAAGGCTGCTTTTTCAAAGTGTTCCATGGGTTCCTTAGGCTCTGGACATTAGTACTATGCCCTGAGTGAGGTGTGAAATAGACAAATAAACTACCATACTAGATCACACAAAAAAATCGTGGAATTTGGTTAGGTCTAGGTAGTCATTTTTTTTTTTTTTAATTTTCCTCACTGCAGAAATTGCTAATAAAATTGTATTTGTAAATGTAATAAGTGATGTCTAGAGAAATTGTATGGGGTATGAGTAATGAAATTTGCACTTCTCACCCTCAACTTTCTATTATGACACACTTTGAGGGGTTAGAAATGTATTTTGAGCCCTCAAAACCCACTTTTCCTAAGTTTAGTGGAAAATCTGGCAATTAATTAAACCAAAAATTAAATAAATGGAAAAAAATAAATATTCACACATGTTAAATGTTGTGGAAATGAGGTGGAAAATTATGGGGGAGTTAAAGTGAAGTCCCAAGGTGATGTGGACTCCTAAAATCAACGAAAGGACATGTGCTCAAATAAAATCGAATTTCTGCCATTAAATGAGAAAGTTGCTTACTTGGAAATTCGAATTTGTGAAGTTAATGCACATTTGGGAGGATTTGGAAGAATATTTGGTGGAGATTTTTGTGGGAAATTGTCCCCACATGGGTTACCACCCATATACACTTGTCATTCTATCATAAAATTCGAATTTGGCACATAAGGGAAGAAGAATATGATGTCCACTTGCCAAAATTCGATTTTTACACTTGGCATTAGAGCTCCATTTAACAAATTCGAATTTCTCTTTGGAATTGTCACCTCATGCCACTTGTTTAATCACTTCTACATTGGGATTGGCTCCCATAGTTCTACATAATAGAGCATTGAGCTCTCATTTGTATCATCTTGTTACTAGCTATTGTGCTTGCAGAAGTGTTGATGCCTTGTACACTTTCAAAAATATCAATAAAGACTTTGGGGTTTCATTCATGAGGTACTCCTCCTTTGGGAGTGTGATGAATTGTTGATCATTGGTATAATTCATTTTACTCGTGCTTAATCTAATTTGTTTCCATATGCTTTTGTAGATTTGTTAATGTAGAGTTATCTTGCATTGATATTTGATTTAGAAGTATGCTCTAGTTGGTTTTAAATAAATCTCTAAAGTTTTTTATCATTGTTTATTGCTAAATCTATATGGAACTAATTCGTTATTGAAGTTTCTAGAGGGAACATCTTGTTGGGATCACAGAATCAACCGTGAGGGGAAGTCTTTGGAAAGACCAACCCACTCTTGATACATTCTTAAAGGAGATCTCATTTGTTCTTTGAGTCTTCATAGTCTTATCTTACAAAGTGTTTTGCAAGGGTTTTGGAACATAGCTTGTACACAAGTCGAATGCTTCTAAATTTAAATTCCTTTTAAAAAGAACATTGTACTTCATCATTTTCATTTGCTATCTAAGAGCTTGAAAATGGCTAAGCAAAGAACAAGAGTTTACTCTCACTCTTTAGCTTAGCCTTTTGTGAATTATAATTGTACATATACATTTTATCTTGCTGATTTTTCCACTAATACTTAACTTATTTTGCAACCATTGTTTGGATTGTTTGCTAACTCTTGTGTGGCAGATTTTGAAGAGCAACCTCCACAACATCTAACAAGTGTTTGTAGGACCTTTGGCAAGTGTTGGGGGTTCAATTTCCAAGGATGTCGTGAGCCCTTTTGAGACTTATTTTGGCCAAGTCGAGTTCACAGGAGGGCTGCCCATTTTCCTCTCTAAGGCGTGGGCATTTGGAGGAAGATTTCACGTTGTTTCCCTTGCATAAGTTTTTGTGAAATCTTGTCATTACTTTCTCAAGAAAGGAGGTCTAGTGTCCAAGTTTCAAGCAATTATTGTGAAGACTCTCCTTGAAGTTTAGTTGAGGACTTTGAAGGTCCCTCTTCTCATTGTAATATTAATAAAAGATCTAATTTACTTGTGGGAGCTTGGGATTTCTCCCATGGTATCCTATCTCCCCATTTAGAGGGAGGTTTCTCTTGGGTGGATTGACATTTGCATGGTTTAAATTTTCACACTTCATTCACTTGCATGCTTTAATTGAAAATTAACACAACCTCACTATCACATTTCAAGTTTAAGTTAAAGTTTGTTACAATCTCATTTGAGCTTTGCATTCTCTATCTCATTGTTGCTTGGAGCTACAAGCTTACACTTTATTTTGGGCAATTCATCCTTCACATGCAAGCATTTTATATTCTTAACAAACTTTGATTTATTTCCATTTACCTTGGTAAATTGTTTCATGAGCACTTGAATACATGCTTCATTTTTATGCTACATTGTTATCTTGAATATTGGAGCAATTTATTGTCATTGTCTATTTGAAACAAATTTTACCTTCATGCAAATTACTTGTATCATTTTAATTCATTGATGAGACATGCAACACTTGTAAGCTAATTTTATTCCTCCAATTGAAGTTATAATTGCAACTTATGTTGAACACTATCATTTTCAAGCATTGCAAATCAATCGCTTTGAAGAATTTGCATGTAGCATCACTTTAATTTGGGGAATTAACACAACTTGCATTTCATCTAGGCATTTTAGTATAGGAAGACCCCAAGCCTCATTAAAATTTTACCTCCAACATAAGTTGGTTGAAGTAGACATCTTAGAGATCCTCTGCTCCTCTATTGACTCCTCACTGTGAGATTCATATCTTTGGGCGAGGGTGAGGTCTAAGGATTGAAGAGTTACTTGTAATCTTGTTGTAGAGCTAATTAATAAAATTAACCAAGATAACTTTCCATTACATTTACTTTACTTATCTCTTGATGGTTTGAGTGTTCATATGCAATGTCTATTCCAAAAGCAAGTATTGTAATCCTTTCAAACAAATGCTTTCTTTTCATGCTTCAAGTCTAATTGCATATTGATATCTTGGTTTAGTATTTCCTTTATTTTACATTTCCAAGTTAATTACTAATTTTTGGGTTTTGGTAAGATATGTTTCACATGTTTTGATTTATAAAGTTGATTATCTCAAAAAGCATTTTGTATCTTACATATCTTGTGCTAACAATTTTTTTTCACATTTCAGGGTTACTTTGCTTTCTCTTTTGAGAGCATTGCATTTTCCTTTGAACAAATATATCTTTTGAGCAAATTCCTTATAAGGCACTGGTTTTATGGTTTTTCTCATGTTAATGGTTGACATTATTATTTCAAGTTGCTCACATCATATTTGCTCATAAATCCTTAAAAGTAATCCATTTTCACTATAACACTCTCTTAGAAACTCACATATTTTAAGTTAACTTTTCATTAGGGACCACTCCCCTTAGCTAACCTAGGAGATAGCTCAAACGGAGAGAGTCGGGATTAGTGTGACAACCCCTTCTCTGAGTTCCTTGCCACCAACCACACCTTGTGGAGTTGAAGGTTTTTCTCACTAACTTGTAGGTAGGTGTAGGTGGCAGGGTCAACAGGCAATACCATGGTTTACAACAGAAACATGTTGAGGTAAAGGAAAATCTACAATAAGCATAAAGTACTATCCCCAGGCAAGAAAAGAATTAGAACAAGCAGCATTTGCATTCGGAACTGAGAACTTCAAATCTGGATTCAGAGCTGTCAAGAAGGAGAAATACAGGATGGAGTGATCTCGGCAAACCTTCTGGATTGATCTGGATGTTATCAATTTTGAATCAATTAATGAAAAAAGCAATGTTTTTGTCTCTACAACACTTCAAGCTCCACATATGAAAGAAATTGGATATGTTTGTGAGTAGGTACAACTAGAGCAAGATGAATCATTCACCAAACTACCAAACATTCAGGTTATTCATCTCCTTGATCAACCACCTAAAGTTCTCCCACTTCTAGTTCCAATCTCAGGGCAGATTCAAAGGGAACCCACTGTCACTGCACTAGCCAGTCAGATATCTTGGTGATTAACCAAAACACTTAATTCCCACAGGGTGCCAGTGTGTGATATAAAAATGGACTTTAGATGTTTTTAAAAAATTAAAAAGACATTGTTATAATTAGACTTTTAAAGCTAAGTTGCAAAAAACTTGGAAAGAGATATGGGTTTTTGAAATGGTACAACATAGAAACACAACCCCCAGCATTTTTGAAAACAAGGAAACAGGGTTTTTTAAAATATAAATTATTTAATAATTCAAAAAATAGTTTTTTAGCTACCCACAATGGTCTCCTTGTTGAAAAATATAGCTCAGTTATGAACTTCTTGCACAAACATCAATGTGAACATGCAGGAAGTATGTTATGAATAAATAAATAGCAAATAATGTAAATGATAATAGTTAATTAGTAATTAGGTTGAAGAGTCATGTCTAAATAAGATATGACTCTCCATGAAGAGGCACCTGCATAGTATATAAGCAGACCTCTCACTCCCATTTGTATCATCATTCATATTCATACATTTTAATATATATTCTTGTATCTCAATGGAGATCTACATATTCCAAGTTTTCTGGAGTATTTAATCTGAAGAACGAACTTTGTTCGCTTCAATTGGTATCAGAGCAGTTTGATCCTGTGGCTGCTTCACCTCTGCACAGAGCCACGCTCTCCGGTCCAGGCCCTTGGCCATCAAGGTTTCGTCAACATTGTTGTCATCAAGTTTGAAGCGTTTCGCTAAAAAAAGTTGGAGTTTCTCCATATCGCCAATCAAGCCTTTGGCCATTATAAAAAATATATATATATATATATATATATATAAATATATAATTTAAAATAATAATAATAATAATAATAATATTAAAAAGTCAAAAAAATATATAATTAAAAAAAAAATACAAAAAAAGAGAAAAGCGATTATATATTAGAAAAAACTTAAAAATAAATAAATAATAATAATAATTTCCTACAAAGGCACCATTTCTGTCGTTCACACCACTCCCTACCTAATGTCTTCGCTGCCATAGTCTCTCACCTAGTCACTGCACAATCAACAATTTTCCACATCGCTCGACGTCGTCACAGCCCCAACACCACCCACTGCGACTTCGTTCCACCACACCACCCGACCCTCTCCAATATCGATGCTCATCTTTTGATTGGTTGTTCGATAGACCCTGACTACGACCATCCACCACCGCTGCCAACAGACCGACTGCAGCCACCCGACCATCTCCAACAGCACTCCAACTTTCCACGACAGCCAACTGACCCTCTCCAGCAGCACATTGTTGCCGCGATTTCTGCACACCACCAGCACACCGTCAATCAACTTGTCATACCACAGTCGTTTGTTGCCCACCACCACCGTTTGCCTCTATCTTTCGCATTGCCTGCCCGTCCGGTAGCCAAACCCCTTATTTTAGTCAACCAATTGAAGCCATTAATCGTCGCCATTGTTCCATTAAGTTGTGGCTCAATTAAATCATAAAAGTTATATAATTTATATAAATTAAAGTTATAAATTAATGATTTATATAATTAAATCATTAAAGTTATATAAATTATATAATTAAATCATAAAAACTTAATTATATATAAACTTTTAATTATATAGTTATATTTTATAATTATACAATTATAATATATAATTTACAACTATATAATTAAAAATAAATAAAAAATTAAATTATATATATATATATATAATTATTAAAAAGGTGAAAAAAAGAATAACAATAAAAATTAATAAAAAAAGGTAGACAAAATAAGTGAATAAAAAACAAAAAGATGTCATCCACCAAAAGCAGTGGTTTCTTTTCAATATGTCCTTTTTGTTCAAAAGGATACCCTAATTGTCAAGAATCATTCAGAAATCAAAACGTTGTTTGCATAAAATGTTACAAAACTTTTACCTTAGTCGTATTTCTAAGTGATGCACAAAAACAATCAATTGTAAGAGATATAAGACAATTAATGGCAAGATATAAGCGACAACATGTTGATTTTAATAAGGAAATGAAGAAAACATAATCCACATTGCAAGTTGAACGTCCATCATCACTCCTACAAAACGACGTAATCCAGTGTACCGAGAAAGTGCAGTTGGAAGATCAAGAGAAAGACAAAATAACCAAACTTCGGCAAAACAAGAAAGCGTTACAACAAGAACATAAAAATCTAGTGGATATGCATTACAAGGAAGTAATGGAAAAGGATGAAGAAATCTCTCACCTCAAGGACCACGTCGAAAAATTACTTGCACAAGTGAAGAAGACTAAGGTCACAAAGAAAGAACTCGAGAAGCACTTATCAGAACAAGAAGAGAAAATTTTACGATTAAAGAAACTTAATAAAAAATTATTAGAACAAATCAGAGATCTAAAAAATGAAAAAATTAAAAGTCAAAACAGTGAAAATAAGGTTGATAAATCAGAAACCAAAGAGGTTTTACGTCTAAGGAATCATAACCAAAACCTCCTTACACAAATAAAGAAGCTTAAATGTGATAAGATGTCATTTAAAGACAAGTTAGAGCAACTTACTCAAGAAGTATCTAAGTCTCCAAGCGTGACAGTCCAGGTTGAAGATAAGGAAATTAGTAGAACCAATGAATATCATAACTCAAGAAGAATGCAAACTAGTTGAAGAATAGACGCACTTAGATGTTTCCGTTCAGATAATAAACACCCCAAGTGAAGGTTCTGTAACTAACTCAACAACATTGTCACCTGAAGTAAATAAAAAAAATCCACACACTTAATAAGGGAAAGTCAAACCAAAAAAGTTCCCTATCGACATTTGAATCATGAGAGTAGACAACTCAACCAAGCTACGTATCGGGACCATTCATAACAGAAACAACAAACTGATGTTCCAAAGAATAGTAATGTAACCTCAATCCAGTGCTATGATGACAAGTCGTTAAAAATTCCAGTGATCAGAATATTCCACAGAAGATTAATCTAGGATGGTTTGATCCCTTCTTAGTGCAACAATTTTGTTTGTCACTTAGAAAATCATATCAACTTGTATCGACAAAGATGATTGTTCCAAGACGAGAAGACATTCGAACTCGAAAAAGAGATCAAACATTTTTCATTGACAAGCTTTGAGGACAAAGCTTTTTGAGGAGGAAGGCAATGTTATGAATAAATAAATCGGAAATAATGTAAATGATAATAATTAATAATGATTCGTTAATTAGTAATTAGGTTGAAGAGGCACCTGCATAGTATATAAGCAGGTCTCTCACTCTCATTTATATCATCATTCATATTCATACATTTTAATATATATTCATGTATCTCAATGGAGATCTACGTATTCCAAGTTTTCTGAAGTATTTAATTTGAAGAACGAACTTTTTTTGCTTCAAAGTAGTTCAAGGCATTTCTATCGTGACTGCCTTCAAAAAGTGATTACTAATTCTATCTTGTAATTTCAATTGTAAAAAATAAAATAAAAGTGAAAATTTTATGCTCTAAAGTCAACTAGTTTTAGAAATCTAAATGAAATGTTCTATAAGTTCTAGAACATTACTGACTTAAATTAGGATTTAATCTTAGCCATACATCTAATGATTGAGATAGGTGGCAGATAGAAGTGAGAAGATTAGTTATCTTCTCACAAAACATAAATATGACAAGAGAGGAGAGGCAGGGTGCATTCAAGGAGAAGAAGAGCACATTGCTAAAAGGGGCCACCAAGTACAGCAAGCAATACAGGCTGTACCGCTGCTGTAGGAGTCATTTCTTCATGCACAGGCCATACACCCTCAGATCAGGTCATACACTCTCAGATCTGGCCACACACTGATGTTTGAGATGATTTTAATGACCATACAAGCACTGGTTCAAAGCAAGATGTAGAGTTCACCTTCTAAGCTTTGGTCAAATGAATGAAACGTTGATTTGGAGAAACAATCTTTGTATATGCATTTTATTTCTTTCACTGGTCATTTTTTGGTTGTTGTGTTATTGATACAATGTCTAGAATTTAATTTTCTGCTGTTAAATCAATTATGTTTTGAGTTATTTAATGAGAAGATAATAGGACAGAAGTGACCTAGGTTAAAAAAAAAATTCATGGTATCAGAGTTTCTCCTTGATTGAGATCCTCAAGAAATTAAATTGATAAATCAACTGCCAGAAAGAAGAACAAACTAGCAACATGATCCTTACTGTATCCCTTCTTCCGATTAGGACATTTTGTAGCATAGTGCTAGAATTCATGGCAATAGAAGCACTTGATCTTTCTCAGATCCTTCTTCTTCTTCTCGCCCTTCTAACTAAACTTAACCTTCCATTTGCCTTTCTTGCCCTTGGCTTTGCTGCCTTTGCCTGCCAGGGAAAAGTTCTCCTCGTCCTCTGTCTTTGATGATCTACCATCTCTGGTCCTTCTCCGGATTTCTTCCTGAACGCAGTCACCCCATAGCCGTTCCAACTAGGAAAATTTTCTCTGCCACTTACTGCATCTTGGAAGTTATACCAAGACTTATGAAGTCCTAGTAGTGCAAGACTCACAAGGTCACTATCTGGTACAGTCACACCCGCACCACCTAGCTCATCTCAAACCTGAGGGAACTTTGAGAGATATGTGATGATGGGCTCTCCTTTGCTCATCCGAATACTCCTTAGCTTCTCCTTGAGAGCAAGCTTCCTGGCATCACTGGAACCCTCATACAGATCTAAGATAGCTTTAAACATCTCAAACTTTGTCTTCTTATCACGGAGATGAGGAAAAATATGATCTTTGACCCCCCTAGAATAATCCTCTTTGCCTTGGTGTCATTCTTAGTATGTTGGGCCAATTGTTGGGGATCTTGAGGTGGCGCTATAGCTTGCTTGATAAACTCTTCCAACTCATTATCTTCCAACATTATTGTGATCCTCTCCTTCCATGAGCAGAAGTTAGAGGCTCCCTCTAAACAATGATCTGCTCTTACTGCTTAGAACACTATCTTGCTTATCCAAAGAACTTCTCTTAAAAAAAAATCTGATCTGCACTCTTCAAAAAGCTTATCAACTTGGTGCTGGTCTTTATGCTGATCTCTGCTTTGATAACATGTTAATTTTCCATGAAAATTTTGCAACTACTTAAATGAATAATCTGAAACTAAACTTTCTCTTACCAAGACTCAAAATTTTCTTAACAATAGATAAGCAGTGGAATAAAACACAAAGATGTGGTATTTTATTGATTAAGCAAATGGATCAAATACAAAGCAATCTATCTCTTGAGAACAAAGTTGTTCTCCTGCTGATCTGACCTAGATTTTCACTGAAAAACCTTGATCACAGTTCCTAATCCTTTGTGCATAACGAGGCCCTATTTCCTTGCGCACTAGCCTTTCTCCTTGCCCACAAAATCTCCTATTTTGTAGCGCACCAAGCTCCTAAATTCATGCGCATAGTGCCTCCTTTTGTGTAGTGCAAATCTCCACAATCTATGCACACTTGTTACTCGAGGCTATGCACATCACAAGCAGGGAGCTCACACACAAACTTGTGCACTCAATAATGAATAAACTATGTGCCTTCATCCTCTTTCTATTGATTAGATCCATGCTAAAATTAGCAAGTTACAAATTTAGAACTTGAGTTGTGATTGACTAGTTAACTGAGTTTAACTGGTTGTCTAACTCATCCTTGCTTCAATCAAAGACTGAAGCTCCCAACTCGTCCTCTTCTAAATTTGAACTGCCACTCGAACTATAGTCAAACTGAAGAAGGTCCACGTAACTGATTCTCCAACTCTACACATGAATTCGCCATCTCCATGAACTCGCTCTATGGTTGAGGAAAGACAAATCATGGTCTTTCTGGCTAAGGCACAAGCTAGAGAATACCTTCCACGCTACCATTTTCAACATTAAGGGTACAGATGTCATGCTCCAAAATAATGTCGTACACAATATAATCTCCAAGATGGTGTCTCTACTCAAAGTGTGTCCACACATCTCCATCCCAAGCCCACACGGACTTCGTTGCTCCTCCAAAGCCTTGTACTCCACTAGATCAGTTTCCCCTACAAGAATATTGTTTTAGCCTAGGTGTCCTAAGCCAACTCCAAGTCTTCATTGAATAATCCAAGCTACACCATGTTATCTAGGACTTGATGCCCTCCTTTAAGATCCACAATGCTCTTCCTCCTAAGTAACACATTCCCTAAACACGTGGATCTCTCCATGTGTCTGTAATGAAGGGTGTCCACCAAGAAAGCAAGAGAATAGTTCCCTAGGGAGGATTTCCCAGCGATCACCCACTTGAGATCAAGCAATCACTGAGCAAGTTGTCTCCTGTGTGCAAATTCATCATGGATCAACAAATCCATCATAGATCAGCTCTAATGTGCCAATCCATCTCAGACCATTAAGGGGCTGAACATACACCATGTACAACAAAACTCATAAGGTACCCCTAAACATGGTGTAAACACGTTCAGAGTAACTTAGAAGCTAATATGATGGAGCCGCTTCTTCAACCTTAAACAATGTCAATCACCCTTGTTGAATGATGGAGTGTTAAGTGCATGGTTCACAATGATCATGGGATATGGATTGTGGATGTTCCAAGACCTTGTGTCGAGTATGATCTTGCCTACTCTTAGAGGTTCCTATAGGTTGGCCATTGCATTCACTTCCCTTTTTTGATGCCTTTGAATGTGGAAGAGACTAAGCAAAATCATTAGAAGAAGGGTTATATTCTCTTGAGAGTTTGATTGATGCCAGACGAGGGTGATTAAGACTTATTTCTAAGGGTTGAGAGGATAACAACAAAATCTCCAAGGACGAGGATAGTTGGGAGGTTATGTCCTGTTAAAGTTTCATCCCTTGGAAGGTTGCAAGGGATTTTGCTTTATTATTGGTTGCTTCTTTGATTTCCCAAGCTAAAGAGATTGTTGGTTGTCCATCGAGGCCATAGATGACCCCCTTGCACCTGTCACCTTTTGAATTTGTAACTATGGTCGGTCTTCATAATGTATATTTGGCCACTTGATGTACTTGTATTGATTATTATAAAGCATATTTTAAATGCTAGAGTCAAACAAAAATTTATTTTGAGTCAAAAATCTTAACATTACACCTCTTTTTTTGCAAAAAAGATTTCATCATGTTCTTGTGTGCAAATCATCAAAGATTCATCATCAATCTTCAGTTTGTTAAAGTTGTAAACCCATTATGTATGTTTATAATGTAAATGACCTTAGTAAGACCATTATGTATGTAACAACCTAGGTAAACCTATTATTTTGGTGACGATTTCTATCCTAGGAGGTTTTTCGTCTCACTGATTCATCTGTGTCTTTAGACACAAAAGATCGACAAAGTTTTTCCCTCCAGCTTCACCCCAAATCTAGGGTGGATTTTGTCGTCAAGATCTTAGGTAAGTCCTAGAGTTCTAGTCGATTCTTTTGTAAAGTGATTTGGGAATAATTTTAGCTAATTGGCTAAATTATTTTATTACAAATCACTTGGTCTACTATATCATATTTGAGTCGCAAAATTGGGTGAATAATCGAGGGTCTATAAAGAATGGGTGTTCTTCCTTCATAGGTTAAATGTAATTATCTTATGTAAATAATATTCTAGCCATGATGCTAAAATATTAGAGGGTTGGAAAAAACAATCAATCCTCTCATGTGTCGATTAATTAAATTTTCTGGCAAAAATAAATTAAAAATCCTAAGCTAGAAATTCAATTAATTAGAGTCAAAATTAAGTCTCGGCAAAAAATAGTTTCTCCAAATAAAAAAATTCGTGCATTCTAGAGAAATTAATTTTTGAAGGTCCCCCACAAAGGGAATATTCAAAATTTCAAAAAAATTTGGACCCTTGGTCTTTGGTCGTAAAGTCAAAGTCAATTTTTTGAGGAAATTAGCTCAAAATTAATTATTTTGAGCTAATTAAAAAGAAATTAAAAGATAAATTCAAAAATTCGTCAAAAAATAAATATTTCAACAATAAAAATTAAAATATAATTAAATCTTTATCAACGGTCGATATTACTTCGACGGGGATCAAGCCAACTAATCGTTTGTAGAATTTATCTATAAATTAGAGGTCATTTGTCTCACGAATTATTTGATCATTAAGTCGTATACTTGCTCTTGAAACTCTCTTGTAATCTTTTTTGGGATAATAATAATGCAAAGTCTTTGGGATTTACATTGATGGTGGTGTTCCTCTCCTATATCTTATGGTAATATTGTTTTTAATGTTCTGCTAAATACTATTTTTATAAATTGTTGGTTAATAATTTTCGTGGAATAATCTATTGCACAGGTTATTGAATTTAAAATAACATTATAATTTAATTGAATTAACAGGTATCTTTGATTCTTAAGGATTACAATGATATTTTACATCTCTATTGATTTGACAACTTGACCTTAAGTGTGCAGAAATCATTTAAATTTAAAAAATTGAGCATTTGAGGAAGTTCTCAGTTGGACCAGTTGACTCCCAAAGGATAAGATCTGAAGAGCCTTCTTGATCTAAATTCCTAGACTTATCTTATGATTTTCCTTTTGCAGGATCTTTGGGGCTAGTACCTCATTTTTTAAATTAATCATTTTTTATAAATTGTGGTAAATAGATAGATCTAGCTAAGAAAGCTTATATCTACAGATTTGGGCGCGGAGTTGGAGTAATACTCCTCACATCTGTTAGATTTGTAATTTAATTGTATAGATCTGAAATAATTTTTATTTTCTAAAATCTGGGTTTTAGTTTTATTTTTGTATATATTGGGTCTTGGGATTTTTCTTTCGTTTTTCATTTGTGCAGGTGTAGATCTGAAATTATTCAAGGAAAATTTGGAGATTTGAAACAGATCTAGGCCCTGGAGGGAAAGATCTTGTCTCAAATTTTGTTTGCAGGTATAAAACGACAAGATAATTCAGTGAAAACTTCAGATCTAGGGTTTCATTAAATTTCTGAGATCGATTTTGCGGCAAAATAGACAAATCTGGGAGTGAAGTTTAAATATTGGGCAAGGGTTTGTGTTTAATTTTTTTTTAGGGCCACGAACAACCCTCAAGGCTCAAACCCTCCTTGGCAACCTCCTTTCTTGCTGCGACACCCCTATCCAAGCTTGCTATGGCCTCCTTTCTTCCACGTGGCCTTTTTCCTTGTTGCTGCCCCCTGTTCAAGCCTTGTGCATGCCTACTCCTCTCCTGCGACAGCCTTTCCTCACGGTCTCAGGCCTTATCCTTCCTCTGCGACAACCTTTCCCTCTCAGCCTTCACCTTTATCCCTCCACGCTGCCTCCTGCCTCCTCCCTTATTCCTCCGTTTCCCATTTGCAACTCCCTAAACCTTGAACGCAACCCTCACGCTACCTTTTTTTTTTGGCCTGCGGCCAACCCTTCTCCTTCTCGGCACCCTCCAAACCCCTTAACGCTGCTCAAGCAACCTCCTCTCCTCCAATCTGCCTCCTCCAAGGCTGAACGCGACCCTTAACATTGACTATGCTACCATATAAGTGTCCAATGCTACCTGCAGCAGCCCTTTCAGCCTTCAGTTTGCTCCTTGGACATCAACACGGACCTATCTTTGACCTTCTCTCCTTGCTGTTCAGGTTTCATCAATGTGAGAAAAATTTTGATTTTCTGAGTGATACATCTTCAGACTTTGCAGTGAATTTGGGTCAAGATTTGTGCTCATCACTGAAGATTTTGGCAAAGAATTCTAGGCCTTGGGCCTCAGGTTTAGTTTCTAAACCCTTATCCATTCACTGTCTAATTAATTAAGCTAATCACATCTAAAGCAGTGGCATTAAAATCCTATTTCACTTGGGAATTTAATTAATTAACCTCATCACAAATTCTAAGTGACTGTCATAAGAATTTTCAGAGGGCTGTTATATCTAATTGCAGTAGGCATCATCTTTGCTGTCATAAGTTTACTTGCTGCTCTTACAAACTCTTATTTAAATTCTTAACTATTGTCATAAACAACTAATCTCTGAAGTTTGAACTTAGCAGTGATATAATTGTAATTTCATTTGCATTTCAAGTTGCTTTTTGAAAAGATTAAATATTTTTAGGTTTGCTAAAGGCATTGGGTACAAAGGTATTTCACTGTTAACTTTACTGCTGTCGCAAGAGAATTTACTGCTGTCTTGAACACAATCTCTGAAATTTTTATGTTTTCAGTCCATTTCAGCAAGATTTTTTGGCATTGAATTTAAGTTTGAATACTCGATGTCACACACACATAAGCTCACTGCTTAAAGAAACTTTGTCTCCCATATTTGGTCAAGAAGATAGTTGTAAGAAGTTAGCATTTAACTTTCTATTTGCTCATAAGTTCTTAATCGTGAATGATAAATGTGCTAATTCTGTTTGAGATAAGTGACATTGAAGATAATTTACTCCATTTGCTTAACATTGAGTAATCTGAAGATAATTGATTGGTTTGAGACCTAATTTCATATTGGGTATCTCTTAGATACTCTTTCTTAGAAATTCAACTAATTGTCTTTGGAAATTTTCATTAAAGATTGGATAAGTGCTCTATTTTGGATCTTGGCAAATTGTGTATCTTGTGAAGATTTGAGGTCCAAGGAGCAAACTGAAGGAAAATAGTCATGAGGTCAGGTCTTCTACATCTTCCTTTAGTATAAATAACTTTGATCATGAAAAGGATTTGATGGTTGAATTATTTGGTGAAAAGCCTTCTCCAGAGCAAGTCTTGGAGATTGCAAAAGATAAAGGGTTAACTTATCAAAGAAGGAATAAGGATCAAAATGATAATCAAATTACCTCACGAAGTTTTAACCTTGGTTCAAGCTCTAGATTGGATGTTGATTTGGGAAGTTGGTTTAATAATGCAAAAATTTGGGTTCCTGTCATCGAGATATTGAAGATTCCTTCCTAAAAGGCCAAGTTATTGAAAGCCATTAAAGCTCCTCATGTTAATGTTTCTCATCAGAAGGCTCCTAAGACTGTCTATCAGGATGCCCCCATATATTTACAAAGTATGGATTCAGATAACAAAGATCATCAGTCATTTTTTATTACTTTGTTGGTTAATGGTTATAGATTGTATAACTGCATGTTGGATTCTGGTGCCTCGGCATTTTATGACCAAGACGGACATGGAACAACTCAACTTGAGAATTTTAGTCCTTACTACAACATATGTGCCATGGATTCTAAGAATATCGAAGTTCCTAGGTTGATTAAGGGTTTACAAGTTCATTTATCAGTTTACCCTAACATAATGATTGTAATGAACATAGTTGTAGTTGATGTTCCTGATGCTTGGGGCATGTTGTTGTCTAGGAAATGGGCCTCTAATCTAGGAGGAAGTATTCAGATGAATTGGTCATATGCTACGATTCCTTCTCCTAGAGGTGATGGATTTGTTAGACTTAACAAAGAGCCTGAAAGAAGATTCCATGTTGAAGATCCTAAGAGTCCCCACAATGAAATAATAAAGGAACAACCTAGCCTTGGGAATTATGCCATTCTGTCTAACTCTATTATCCCCCAAGAGGTCAAGGTTGATGAGAAGGTGGGTGATTTAAAGAATAAAGTATGGTATATGTATTTCGATGGTGCATCTTCTAGGCATGGTAAAGGTGCTAGAATTGTATTAAAGTCTCCCCTTGGTCATATTTTCAAATTTTCCTATAGATTGGAGTTTGAAGCGACCAACAATTTTTTCGAATATGAAGCTTTGTTGTTGGGTCTTGAATTGGCAAAATATTTGAGGGTTAAGTTGCTTAGTATCAAGGGATACTCTGATTTAATTATCATGCAGATTAATAACACATTTACTTGTAAGAATCAAAGATTAAGAAACTACCAAAATGCTGTATGGGATACTATGGAATGTTTTGATCCTCTTGATCTAGAAGCTATCCCTAGAGAAAAGAATAATTTGGCAGATGAACTTGTTGTAGCAGCATCTACTTTGCAGTTATTTAATGAATTGTTGAAGGATAAGGTTAAAATGGAGATCATTTTTAGACCTTCTGTACCTGACAATAGGGAGCATGTTATGAATATAATTATGTAAAAAGTAATAAATATAGATAATAAATAATAAACATAACAATATGTAAATAAGTAATAATTAGTTAAACAAAGGGGCATGTCTAAGAAGACATGACCATTCATAAAGGGACACCTGCTTGGTATATAAGCAAGCCTCTCTCTCAATTGTATCATCATTCTTCATACATTTTATATATAGTAATATTTGTATCCTCAATGGATATTTTCATATTCCAAGTCTTTTGGAATATTTAAACTGAAGGACGAACTTTGTTCGTTTCATTGGTATCAGAGTTGTTTGATCCTCTGGTCGCTCAACCGCTGCACAAAGCTAGTCTGACCCAGGTCTTTGACCATCGAAATTTGTCAACTTTGTTCCTGTTGAAGCATTTCACCACAAGCTTTTGGAGGTTCTCCAGGTTAACGTCAGGCCTTTGGCCATATAAAATAAAAAAATTAAAAATTAAAAATTAAAAAAAGAGAGAAAAAAAAGAAGTTAAAAAATTTGAAAATAAATATATTGGAAAAAAATTATATATAAAGAAAAAGGAAGAAGAGATTCATTAAATTAAAAAAATTAATTTCACTACCTAAAAAAAACTCGAAAATTAAAACAAATACATATAAAAAAAGAAAAAAGAAAAACGAAAGTTTAAAGGTTATATAAAATAAAATAAACGACGTAGTTCACCTGGTCGTCGGTTGTTTCCAAACATTGTCCTAGTCGATTGGTCCACGTCGCCTGTCAAAGTTTGTTAATAGTTGCAGCCACTGCTGTTGGATTGTTCCTTTCACCTGCAACAACAACGAAACAATGAGTTGTTGACCGCAACCATCCACCATCTCCACCGCTACCCCCGTGGCACGTTCACCATTGCCAACGAAACCATTCCACCTAGCCGCATAGCCTTCGGCCTCCACCACCACTACCTTGCCACCCGACAACAGCGAACCATATCCGACACCTACCCCACCGTGTAGCGAGACAGACCGCCAACCAATTAGACTCCAGCCGTCAACTCCCTATCATCCATCGGACCGTTCTATTCTATAGCCACTGGGCACCAACACTGCCGCCATCAATGTGAATTGACGCCTTCGACCAATTGTTGTGTGAGCACTCTGCCACCCCAATCCTTTTGTCTACCCTCGTCCTCCCTTCTGCCGCATCTTCCGGTGTACTGTGCCTCTGTACGCCCAATAACACTGCCACTCTCGACCATCTCACTATCAATTCCACCTTCTCCCTGCTCGATCGCATCTTATTCCCCACCAATCATGTGTCATCCATATTGCAGGTTGATCATTGTCATTATTCCAAGCCGCAGGTTGGTCGTCTCTGTCGTTGGGCCATAGAAATCAATATTGGAATCAGATATTATAAGTCGTGACTTTACGTTATTTTGGTCATGTTTCTTCCTTGGTTCGTTTCATTTAACTGTGACCCATAAGGTTATTAAAGTTATAATAACAAAATAAAAAATAAATAAAAGGTTAATTATATAATTAAAAATATATATTATATGTATTTAAAATTATATATATATATATATACAATTATATATAATTATTTAAATAATAATAATATTATTATTATTTAATTAAAAGCATAAAAAAAAGGTTACGAAAGTGAAAGAAGCGAAAAAAATAATAATTCAATTCAAGACGAGAGAGGCATTATTATAAAATCCTAAAAGTAAGGCAAATTGGAGTCAACTAGTGAAGAGAAAAAAAAATGGAGCGTAATTTGAAAATGATGAAGGAAAAATTTCCTATAAAAGCATTCCAATTGCAAATCGTAGATCCAAAGTCATCTTCCATGCACTTAGTCCCATACTTCATGCTCTTCGGAAGTCAAATCCAAAGTCATCTTCCATGCTTGATAGTCAAATTTGTTATTGAGCTTGTCCTAAGTCTTGAAGTAAGATGTAAAGGCCATGGAGACTTGTCCAATAATCGTTGTCCAACAAATATCTTAGTGATTGCTTTTCTCTCTTGTTGGGCTTGTCCTCACCCGCGCTCTGATACCATGTTAATTTTAGATAACAATGGTATGTTCTATGCTTGCAACAATTACTTCAATGTCCTTTTATTAGCCCAATATCATTTTCACTTTAATTTCCAATAGCAAGCACATAAACCATAAATTCAAATTGATAGTAACTGTAGATAGAACATAAACAATAAATTTCAAAAGACAAGCCAAGACAAGAGAACACAAGAATTTGGCTCAAGCCAGGGAAAAGCCCCAAGATGGGGAAAACCCTTAATCAATCCTTCTTATTATCAAATATCAAATGTTCAATAGAGAGAAAATATCCAATAGAGTAAAATAGATGATCCAATGCCACTGCCCTTAGTCAAATAGATGGCCTAATGAAAAACTGCAATATTGCTCTCAGTCAACAATGGTCAAACAACCCTTACCAGAAAGTCAGCAATGGTCAACACA
Organism: Pinus tabuliformis; assembly: GCA_031772625.1. NCBI lineage: Eukaryota > Viridiplantae > Streptophyta > Pinopsida > Pinales > Pinaceae > Pinus > Pinus tabuliformis. The sequence continues at coordinate 158,309,106 of CM062809.1, read as the reverse complement.
ACAGAAAAAGAGTCGTCCTAGCTCATCAAGGTCAAAGAAATTTGGCCTTCCTTGGAGGTGAACTAGCAGTAAAACAATCAATAGAGTAGTCAAACTCGGTAAACCAAAAAGTCAATTACGTTGTCAAATTAGTCAACACAGACCTACGGTCATTGCAGGTCAACTTGCACAAAATGCTTCATAATTTGTGCCAATAAATGCAGCTTGCTGAAACATAGATAATCCCTCCAAAAACGTAGTCAAAGGAGCCTCAGTCAACACTGGCCAAATTCTCCCAGAAACATAAAGTCAACTCGCACGTGTGAGACGAATCGCTGCCTAATCAAATATACGAAACCAATAAGATGAGGAGAGAGAGGTGTGTGTGAATGTGTAAACGAGGATGAAGGTCTTTTCTATTTATATGTGGTGGAGAGGGGTTCAATTTGTCTAATTAACCCCAAGCCGACCTTGACCAATTACACATGTGTGTTGACCTTCAAAATCATATTTCCCCTTGTCCAAATTCAGTGAGCCTTAGGTCAATTTTGGACCTCTCGGAAAGAGGAATTCAATCCAATAATCATCTTCTTCACATGAGTTGCCCAAAGTGGAATTTGGTCCTAGTTGCACATTTTAGCACTTACTTTGCAGCGGAGTAGGAGCAAAATTAAATACACAATCACACAATTTCAACAACACAATTTTTCTAGGGAACCCAATTGGGAAAACCCTCTGCTTGCTTGAGAATATTATTGATAGAAGAATGAGCAATAGATATCTTGTAATACAATGTTTTGATAGAAAATACAATGACCTTCGTGCTTGAACTAAGCTTGAAACAATCCTCAAGACCCCTGATCCTTATGACTTCTTGCCTTGCCCAGATGAGATCTGAAATCCTTGCCCAAATCCTAGGAAATAAGCCCCAACTTCCTAGCGCATAGTTACGCCTATTTCTTAGGAATTAGCCCCTATTTCCTAGCACATTCCCAAGGCAATTCTTCCTCTATCAAATCTCGCACACAAGCTCCTTCTTGTTCTTGTCACTCTTACAAGCTCACACACAATACTTGTGCTCAAGAAGAATGATTACAATTGTGCCTTTGCTCTTCCTTATAAGCAATTCGAATGGCTAAATTTGGCAAGTCAATATTTTAGGAATCAAACTGGTGATTGAGTTGTTAACTGAGTTGAAGTGGCTCATGCAACTTGTCCTAAGTCTCGATCTAGAATTAGAGACTTGTCACTCATCCTTTTCCAAGTTAACTCACACTAGAAGACAATGAACTTGGCCTTCCACTTTTGCACATTAGTTAATTGCTTCATAACTCATCCTAATTTGTAGTGACTCATCCTAAATCATAGGAATTCGTCCTAACTTGTAGGAATTACCTCCTAGCTTATAGGAATTGATTCCTAAATTATAGGAACTAGAGCATGCTAAGGAAGAACTCATTGAGGTCCCTTTGATTAAGGCATGAATCAAAGAACTCTTTCTCGCTATCATTTTCAACAAAGGGGAGCTTGGACATCTGAGGAGGAAGTGGCTAGGACAATAGAGATGCCTTCAAAGGGTGCGAATCTAGTGTAGTGATAGGATTCAGGGTAGTAGAGGGTTTGGTGATCTAAATTTTAGGCTCATTCTTAGAAAGGAAGGGGAATAGGATTCTAAACTTGTTTGAGGCAGTTGAACTAGATTCTTCTTTATGATGATTGATGATTGCTTCTGGGCTCTAGCTTTTTTTGAATTAGATTATCTCTTTTCTTTAAAGGCCTTTTGGGTGGTAGGTTTCTCGTTGAATTTGCAGTCTTTTGCAAAATGCTCTTACTTGTGGCAAGTATTACATTTGAAGGGCAACTGTTCATAGCCCAGGGCTCAAATAAAGTGCCAACTTGCGAGGTCCATCTTGATTGCTTTCTTAATTGGAGCTTGAAGCAGAAGCTTAAAGGAGGGGATATCATCTTGTTTCTTCACAAATCCTCTTTTCATTAGTTGGAACTGTTGCTCACCAAAAGGTGGGTAACCCATAGGAGAACCTTTTTCTCTTCCTTGGAGCCAACCAGCTAGCAACCTTATTGATCAACACATGACATGATGCCATAGATCCTCCACATATTGCATTGATCATATTTCTTTCTCCCATCCGACATTCCTTCTTGAAGGAAGGTGGGTCTTCCATCAACATGTACTTTAACCATTTTGTAATCATGTGGCTTTTACTTTATGTTTTAGGGCATATTAATATGAATCTAGGGGATTTGTTTTGGAGGATCATCTTTCATCTCTCGTCATCATTTTTATCTCTCTCTTGGAGGCTGCATGTGTGAGAAGGACGAGTTTGAACAGGCTGCATTGACTGCTGATTTGGCTGAGACCAGGCCGCATGTGTTAAGTATGATTGTAGTTTGACCGTTGACCAGTCGATTTTTTACTACAGGTCGAGGGTTTGACTGCAGCCGCATGTGCAGATCATTGACTGCAGACCTCAGGTTTAACTGCAGACTTTGACCACAGGGTAGCTTGACCATGTTGTTGGATAGCGTCAACTTCTGATTTTTGACTAGTTTGTGTAGTGTTGACATACAAATGTTTGACCAAGTTTTACTGGTATTTTGACTTGTAAAGTTGGCACAGATTTCTAGACAAATTTCTGATTTGTCAACCTTGCTGAAAGACAATTTCTCCTCAAGAAAAGATTGTTGGGTTTTCACCCAGGGTTGGGTTTCCCAGTGTAAAAATATTGTGTCTATTGTGCATGGTTGTGTTTCGATGATCTTTATTGTTGTTGCTGCATTTACTGTTAGGATTTTCTGCGTATAATTATTCAATGATATTAGTGGCACGAGAAAAAATGCTTGAAAATCATTAGGAAGTAATTATCAGAGCAGAAAATTGTATTCTACTGCACTTGCCATAGAATTTCAACACCCAGGTATCTCCTTAACCTCCTCCATTGGAAGACTGGCCGATACAATTGAGACAGGTTTGAAGGTGTCGAACCATCGGCCTATCCATTCCAGAGCTAGAGGGATCAGCTCCATACAGATCTATAGTAGGGCACCTTGCACCCATCAGACCACCTCCTAGTTTCAGAGGAGCAGCTAGAGATCTATTTAGAGTTTCTTTCATTTGAGTTCGGATGTTAGGAGCATCCCCCGCTCCTAAATTCCCCCAAGATCATAAAGCCAGACTCCCCAATGGTTCCAGAGGACTCTGAGGTAAGCTAGAGCCCCATTCAGTCCCCGAGACCTTAAAATTGTTGGCTTCCACATCAGATCTCCCTCTCTTGACCCTCTCTTGAGTTGTCCACTTTCCCAATCTTGAATAACCTCCTTTAGTATTTTGTATTATTGTACTTTTGTCACGGTTATATACATGTGTTTTGAGGCTGTACTATTGCAGATTTCTTTCTTTATGTTATTTTTGGTATTTTTAAGTAGTTTCACTTGCAGTCCCACATGTTATTTATTTGAATTTTGCCATAACCATTTGTGTATTCTAAGTTATCACACTTGCAAGGTTGCCAAGGATGATTATTTCCTCCATTTCAGTACTTTTACCCTTATCAAGAGCTATATGTACTAAATCAGCAGCCAATTTTTTAGTATCAATGCCCGTAGAATCCCCTTTCTTCATACCGGCGTTGTCTTGTTGTTTTGAGTCTATTTGCACTTCATCATCCCTTTTTTCATCTCTTCATCTTCTATTTTCTTCTTTTCTTTTTGTTCTTTAATATTATTGTCGAATTTTTCTATCCTTCTTTTCTTTCTGTGCTTTTTTTAACTGCTCTGCCTCTTGTTGTGCTTGCATTTATGCTTCTAGTTTTTCTTTTCCAATTGCAACCCTTTTTTATTCTTCCTTTTGACTTTTTCTCTGTTTTCCAGCTTCTAACTTTTGTTCAAGTTTAACTTGCTTCTCTTTCAAGGGTAGGTTACAAATTTTAGTTTCCTTGTGCTTCATCCTTTATTCAACTTCATTCAATGAATCAACATCTTGGTACATCAACTGATCCTCCGATTTCTCATGACGATAAGGCCAAGACCAAGAAATAAGTAGAATGCTTTATACTAAGCCCTATGGATCATAATTTCTGAATTTTCCCTGTTGAAATCTGTTCCAGCATTAAATTCCTTTCTTGCTTAGCATGATTGGAATTCAAGAAATTATAATGATCGATATGGAAGTTGTAAGCAATGAACAATTTCTTCTTAACATCGTTGACAAGCAATGAGTTAAATCCCTGTAAAATGGTTTCGTTTGCAATTTCAAACAAAATCAACTTATTTGGCAGATATATAGGCAATATATAATGAGATGCCAAGGCTCCACATATCCTCAAATAGGTATATTTTCTTGTAGATGCCAGCTCAATATGTTTCATCACTTCTTTTGTCTCCTGTGTAATCCTGTGGCACCCTTAATGAAAGATTAATTTGAACAAGGGAGCTAAAAAGTTCATCATAAATAGCAACATAAACTTTTTCATAATTGGTTTCTCATACGTCATCTATAGGAAAGATTGCATTAGTCCATTACCACCCCCTTTGCTGAAATGAATTATGGACACACACATTGTCTAATAAATATGCAGCCCTTTACTTTCTGAGTGAACTTTTGCTTTCTCAATAGATTTCTTTAAGGCTTGTGAGAAAATGGCTTCCCAATTAAAAGTAATTCCTTTGGTAACCACTTCATGTGCCATTGGTATCCAGTCATCCTTAAAATGCATGTGATTTTTGTCGAAGAATCTAGGGCAGTTAGAGTTAGAGTGATTCTTCTTAGCATGATAACTATTTGTGAGGTGTTTCAACTTATTCTTATTAGCAGAGTCTTCTCTTTGATATTATTAGAGTGTGTCTTCATTAGTTCATCAAATTGCTACTAAAAACAAAGAGACAAGAACACAAGATATTGGCATTCTGCCAGGACCAAAACCTCTCCCTCTTGGAGAGGAAAACCCGCACATAATTCTTCTTATAGAGATTTCAATTGACGAATACCAAGACCATGACCCTTGACCTACTAGGCCACTCCAAGACCAAGACACCAATCCTCTTCTTGATATTGAGATCGTTATCATCATTGTTACTGCTTCACCGAGATCATGACCATAATATCACAGAGATCCTTACAATTGCATCTTGTTTTATTCACCATGTCAACTAGGTCCTGTTCCTGCTGCACTATAATACAATTGCATCTTGCTTTATTCACTATGTCAACTAGGTCATGTTCCTGCTGCACTATAAAGGTAATCACTGAGATTACTGTTGTTGCAACACTGCTGTACCGAGACTTATGACAGCATCCTCCTTGCACCGAGATCACAGTTGTGCTGAGAAGTTGTGTCACTGTAATGCTTATCTAAGATCACAGTGATCCATCCGAAGTCCTGGCTGCTGCCTTCATTCGAGCTTCCTGTACCATTGTTCCTTTGTCCGCAATCTCAGAGAGGAGTCCGAAGATATCACTGCAATTGTGACTGAGGTTTCAGAAGTATGCCAAGGCTCTGTCCTCACCCAAAGTTGCAGAGGTTTGTGTTCACTCTCCTGCACCTCATCCAAGACCCTATACCACTGTGCTTGACCGAGACTTCAGAGATGTATGTGGAGATATCTCTGCTCCTCATCCACAGTTTCAGGATGTCTGAGATTCTGAGCTTCAGTGGTGACCTTAGCTGGGTTTATATAGTTGTCACGTCTCCATAATAAGCTGACATGTTAGGGTGAACCAATGTGTCTCTATTTTTGAGCCGACTTGTCATATATATATGCTTCGAGGCCGACATGACTGCCTTCTTCATCGTGTTGCTGGCATTATTCTTCTTTGGAGGATGGTGCTTGTCTTGGAGGGCTACTTGACACTAGGTTGAACTGTTGACCCATATTCATGCTCAAGAAGAGCTCTTTAACATGACTTTGATTCTTTGACTTTCCTAGACCTATGGAATGAGCAAGAAACTCATTCGAATAATTTACAAAAATAATATTTCTTTTTCTTGACAGGTACAAAGATCAAAATTACATTTACAAATACCGAACCTAGTTACACTTTTCTTCAACAATTTTGTCTTCTGTAGAGTCTGCACATGAAATCCATAACATATATGTATGGTCCTCTAAGATTCATCATGTTACAGAGACCATCACTCTTATGGAATGTTACAGAGACCATCACTCTTATGGAATATTCAGTCCACTAGCTTGGCATAGTTTCTTTGAAATCATTTTGATCATGAAAGTTATCTACAAAATCTGCATTCAAAACTTTCACATGTTTAGAAAACTTGTATATTTTCCATATCTACAGCCTTGAGTAAGGCTATGACTGCTACCTCTTCATTCTTGATAACCCTTTCCTTTTTATCAGCATGGTCAATAAATCAACCAATCGTTTTAGAGCAGGGAAAGATAGGTACCCTGGCTGCTACAAATTGTAGCCCTAACTTCATAATGTTTGAATAAACTGATTCATCAAAAATTACTTAATGGCACAAAATCTAGGTAATTCTCCTTAAACCTTCTAGATATTTCACTCCATTTGCGTAAAGCCATTGTCGTTTGAAATCAAGTTTTCAATGTCTCCAAAAATAGGTAGCGAATTTTCATTGCCTGGTTTGTGATATTTATCATATGGGTCTAGAACCTTTATAACTGTTTTAGTATTTTCAATTTCTCTGTCTGAAATGACAACTTTATTCTTTTCAAAAGGTTTAGTCTCCATTTTCCTCATAAATTTTTTGGGAAAGTTCTAGGTGTTCTTGGAGTAGTTTCTTTGGAGGCATGGATACTAATTACATAAAAGATTTGAAATGAAAACCAATTCTAAGCTAAACTATGTAAAGATCTAGTGTTTTGTTTTATTGATTCTACAGGAAAAAGAAATAAAATGCATTTCTGCAAGAACAATTTTTAACTTAACTGGTTCAAAGCAACAAGGAAAACACCTGTAAGATTCCAAACTGATATATCAGCTGACTGCAATTCTAAAATCAATGCGACATTCTTTTTCAGTCAATCCACAACAGTTTTGGAGGATGATATGTATTGGGTGGCAAACTTGTTTATTGTCATAAAGTTTAATGGATTTGTTACCCTTTGTTCCAAAATCTAACAAACCAAAATGCCTGAATCACACGTGTGATTCATTTCATAAATTTTTAGAGTATTTCATAAAAGCCTGAATCCCACTTTATTTAAACCAGATTTGTTTCAGATGAGATTTGTTTTGGTTTAAACCCTAACTTTTAATTCAGATAGAGCTAAACCTTTTGCCTTGTGAGAGTTTCCAAGTAACTTGAATGTGGAACATGAAGTTCGGGGAGAAGTTATAGTTTTATTTAGTGAAAGTGAAAATTTATTCTGAGAAAAGTGAAAATAGCACCTGAAATTGAAAAACGTTTACGGGTTAGAAAGAAATTTATTTTTGGCATAAATGTGGAGAATACTTCTGAATAAATTTAGAATATTATCTGAGTAAAAGTTTAAAACAAAGTTTTGAAATTATCTGAAATGCAATTGAAGTGGAAGGTTTAGAAATGTCTCGAAACATGAAAATTCTCAAAATTTCAAAATTGTTGAAAGCCTTGATCAATTGACTTATGATAAAATATACCTGGATGGGGATAAAATGAAACAAAATTGCATTTCAAAACAAAATAAAAAATCAAAGTGATACCCAAAATATTTCATGAATTTAGGGTGTTGTGAAGCCTTAACACTTATATGGTAATTGGTGATTGAATGTGATCTGGTAGTTTCTGTTTGTGAGTATGTTCCACAATATTGTCTTCTTGTTTATGTTCTCACTTTGATAGAAAGTCGAGACCAACTAGGGCATCAAACATTTCCTTTGCCATCTTCTTCTTGGATATATGAGGGGTCAAATGATCCTTTATAGCATCCATGATCATTCACTTGGTCTTCTCCTTCTTGTGAGTTACCAATTGTTGCAGATTTGTAGGCGAAGGCACAACATTGTTGATAATATCTCAGAGATTATTCTCTTCTAATAATAGTGTAACCCTCATTTTACATGACGAAATTTGAGGTACCATCCAGTCTGTTCTCGAATCTTGAGTCTAGTTGAGGGCATCTCTGAGATCTAATGCACAAATTTCCAGATCTGAAAATTAGTTTTCTAAAAATATTGAAGCCCTATAACTGTTTGTAACTTGCTACATCAGAGGTAGATGGGTTTGCTTCTCAGTTTGAGAAAGACTTCTCATTGATAGCTTGCATGGAAAGCTCAGTAGGCAGTAGCACATGGTATATTGATTTTGATGCATCTTTCCACATGACCAGGAGAAAGGAGAATTTCAGCTAACTAGAGGAGAAGGAAATGCAATTTCATATTGATCTAGGAAATAACGGCAAGTATGCAACTAGGGAAGTTGGTACTGTCAGTTTGAGAGGGAGTATGGGAGCTCTCTCCATCTCAGAGATGTCCTCTATGTTCCAGGGCTGAAGAAGAACCTTGTCTCAGTGGCTGCCCTTGAGGACAAGGGCTATGATGTCATCTTTAACAGAGGTAAGGCATACCTCAAGCACTTAGCTTCTAGATCGGTGAAATAGATAGGTGTGAGGATGAAGAATCTCTACAGGTTACAGGTTGAGACATGCACAACCTAGAGCAGCAAGGCAGGTGGTGAGAAAAGTAGAGATGTTGGAGAACTTTGGCACAAGGACATAGGACACTTGCATCATGGGGCATTGAAGATTCTTCAACAAATAGCAACAGGATTACCAGCATGAAGTTTTGATCAACATGATGTGTGCAAGGGGTGCACACTTGGCATGTATGCCAAGACTTCTTTTCAGGGCCAAGATAGCAGAGCCAAAGCAAATTTGGAGTTGGTGCATTCAAACATATGTGGGCCCTTCTCTTCTTCGTCTCTTACGAGACACAGGTATTATGTTACTTTCATTGATGATTATTCTCGGAAAACTTGGATATCTTTTACGAAGAAGAAAGATGAAGTCTTAAACAAGTTCATGGAATTTAAGGCCTTGGTAAAAATCCAGACTGGGAATAAGATCAAGGTAGTGAGGAGTGACAATGGCAGGGAATATGTTACCAATTCCTTCAAGGACTTATGTGCCAATTAGGGCATTATGAGAGATCTGACAGCATCCCATAACCCTCAGCAAAATGTAGTGACTAAGAGGAAGAACCACAACATAGTTGAAGCAGCCAAGGCCGTGTTGCATGATCAAGGACTGCCTATGTTCTTGTGGGCAAAAGCATGCAACACTGCAGTATTTCTACAAAACATGAGTCCACACAGGGCGCTTGGACGAGTTACACCAGAGTAGGCTTTCACAAGCAAGAAGCCTGATGTTTCACACTTTCATATCTTTGGCACCAAAGTTTACTGCCACATGTCCAAAGATAGCAGGAAGAAGTTGAAGCTCACAACAGAAAAGGGAATTTCCGTGGGATATAGTGAGACAGCCCATGCTTACAAGGTGCATCTACCATGACTCAAGCAAACGGTTATCAAGCGGAATGTGAGATTCCAGCAGGATTGGGTTCTAAGGGATTCCTTAGAGAGAGAGCAGGCTGGAGTACCTGAGGATGAGCCCTAGCCAGGATCACAGTTTGAGTCTCATCTAGGTGGCAAGAGGGCCACATAGCGGGATGCAAAGCAAGATGATAAGGAGGAGAGACCAGGACGAGAGCAAGCAACTACTCAGTTAGAAACTCCTAGCATGAGGAGGAAGAGAACCAAGTGGGTTGATAGGTTGATTCAGGAGGCTCAGGAGCATGTTGACGGTCCTAGCACCATGTTCAAGCAAACACAGAGGTACACAGGATATATATGGCATTGATGACAAAGTCGGTGGACAATGAGCCTTCTTCTTATAAGGAGGCGGCTTCTCAACAGGTTTGGCAAGATGCCATGATGGAGGAGCCTTCTTCTTATAAGGAGGCAGCTTCTCAACAGGTTTGGCAAGATGCCATGATGGAGGAATAATACTCCATCATGAAGAATGACGTTTGTGAGATTGTGCCATGGCCAAAGAGCAAATCAGTAGTAGGCTCATGCTAGGTGTACAAGGTGAAGCATGGAGCAGATTGAAGTGTGGAGAAGTACAAGGCCAAGTTTGTGGCCAAGGGCTTCTCACAGATTAAGGGCATAAAGTATGATGAGACCTTTGCCCCAGTAGCACAATATTCATCCATAAAGACGATTATGGCACTTACAGCACAGATGGGGGGGAAGATCCACCAGATGGACGTGAAGACAACATTCCTCAACGGAGTGATTGAGGAGGAGATTTATATGGACCACCTAGAGGGGTTTGAAGAGTTCAACAGAGACACACATGTGTGTAGGCTGAAGAGAGCTCTTATGGGCTCAAGCAGGAACTCAGAGCATGGTACACTCGTATTGACAGCTACCTTCGAGGATTGGGTTTCACTAAGAGTGAGGTGGATGCCATCCTGTACTACATCATGGTTGGAGAGCTTCTGCTCATTCTAGTGCTCTATGTTGATGACCTTATATTGATTGGAGCAGATAGCTTGATCCAAAATTGTGAGGACCTTGCAAGAGAGTTTGAGATAAAGGATATGGGTCTTATGCACTATTTCCTTGGAAAGGAGGTTTCGCAAGGTGATGGTGAGATTTTCGTGGGACAGGGGAAGTACACTACAGAAATTCTCCAAAGATTTCATATGTAGGATTGCAGGCCTATGGCAATGCCTCTAGTCACAAACTAGAGGAAGGTGGATGCTAGTAGGGCAGAGCAAGTAGATGCTACATTATACACGCAGCTCATCGGGTCGTTGATGTACTTGGTCAACACGTGACCCGATATTTGTTTTACAGTGAACTAGTTGAGCTAGTTCATGATGGAACCGACCAAAGTTCACTGGGTTGCTGCAAAGAATGTTTTGAGGTATCTCAGAGGCACAACAAATTATGGTATAGGCAAGTTGATGGAGTGAGACTTGAGGGCTTCACAGATGCAGACTAGGCAGGCAGCTCCACAGAAGAGTACTTCAAGTGGCGTCTTCAGCATGCAAGGGTCAGCAATTGTTTCCTGGTACATCAGGAAGTAGATATTAGTTGCACTCAATTAAGTAGAGGTCGAATACATCATTGCCAGTTTGCCAGCATGCAAGGTTATTTGGATGAGGAAGTTGCTTGTGGGACTTTTCAGACAGGGAATGGAGACTACAATGATACATTGTGATAATCAGAGTTGCATCAAGCTCTCTGACAATCCAGTTTTTCATGATCACTCTAAGCATATCGAGATCAGGAATCATCATCTTAGAGATTGTGTGTAGAAAGGGATAATGAAGCTATCGTACATACCAACAAAGGAGTAGATAGTAGATATCTTGACCAAGGCATTGGCAAGAGGTTGTTTCATCTATTTCAGAGATAAGTTGAGAATTGTACAAAATCCCTTTCTAGCTAAGAGGGAGTGTTGAAAATGGTAGCATGGAAGGTCTTCTCTGGCTCGTGCCTTAACCAAAAAGACCACGATTTGTCTTTCCTTGACCATGGAGCAAGTCCATAGAGATGGTGAATTCATGCATAGAGTTGGAGGATCAATCATGTGGACCTTCTTCAATTTGACTACAATTCGAGTGGCAGTTTGAATTTAGAAGAGAACGAGTTGGGAGCTTCAGTCTTTGATTGAAGCAAGGAAGAGTCAGAGAACCAGTTAAACTCAATTGACTAGTCAATCACAACTCAAGTTCTAAATTTGTAACTTGCTAATTTTAGCATGGATCGAATAAATAAAAGGAGGATGAAGTCACATAGTTTATTCATTATTGAGTGCACAAGTTTGTGTGTGGCTCCCTAATTGTGGTGTGTACAACCTTGAGTAATAAGTGCACATAGATTGTGGAGATTTGTGCTACAAAATAGGAGGCCCCATGCGCATGAATTTAGGAGCCCAATGCTCTACAAAATAGGAGATTCTGTGCATAAGGAGAAAGGCTAGTGTGCAAGGAAATAGGGCCTGGTTGTGCGCAAAGGATTAGGAGTTGTGATCAAGGTTTTTTAGGGCAAGTCTAGACTAGATCCGCAGGAGAACAACTTTGTTCTCAAGAGATGGGTTGCTTTGTATTTGATTTATTTACTCAATTAATAAAATACCAAATTAAGGAGACAGGTTTTTCCTTGTTGGGTTTCCTAAGAAAATTAGTGTTTTGTTTGTGTAACTATGCTTTTATCTTTGCATTTTATTTCGCTACTTATCTATTGTTAAGAAACTTTTGTGTCTTGGTGAAAGAAAGTTTAGTTTCAGATTATTCATCTAAGCAATTGCAGAATTTTCATGGAAAATTAACACTTAAGGTGGAAGGCCTCATTTGTGCAGGCCTACATGAACTTATTGCAAGTTGCCTGTAAGGGCTTGGACCGACAGTGTATTGTTGGCCTCCCTTACCTCTCGTATATATAGCAAAAAGTGAATGTCCTTTCAACATCATCATCATTATCCTCTTCTCTTTGTATTTGTTTTCTTGGAGTGATTTGCTAAGGTTCATGAAGAAACCCTAAGAGAAGTTATACATCTTTTTTGCAGATTGCTCTTGTGACTAGGGTTTTCTCTTGTGAAGAAGAAGATGTTGGAGATGATCATATAACTTTTGTGCTTCATTCTTATCCTCTCTTGCGTGGAGATGGGACCTAGATGAGGAGTGCACTAGTCCCCTCTCTCTCTCTGTTCATTTGTACTTAATCCCTCTCTTTCTTGGAGTTGCCAGGGTTTCTTAGTCCTATTGAAGAATCTTGGAGTCTAAAGCTATGTTGCAAGAAACGTGGTACAGAGGTCTGTTTCCGTACGGAAACTGGTACAAAACGCGGAAACGCGTTTGGTATAGCCGTGAAACATGTTTCCGGCCGTACTGCCACGTTTCCCGAAACGGAAACGTGGCCAGTATGGCCAAAAACGTGTTTCACGGCTATACGACCCACGTTTCCTCATTAACTTGTGTTTTTTTTTTTTTTTTTTTTTTTAAATTTATTTTTAGGGTATGTTAGTGACTTCTAGTTGCTTCTAGATGCGCGTCTAAAGTTATAAAATTCAATTTTTGCCCTAGTGTGTATATGCAGTTCATCAGGAAGTTTGAGGCATATGCAATTCATGGTAATGTTTAAGAAATCTTAAAGTAAAAGTGATATTCTCCTTTATTTTTCATTTTCATCCTTTTACTTAAATTTTTAACATTACCATGAAATGACTCAGGATGTTTAAGAGTGGTTTCGCCCTCATTGGATTTCATATGGAGAAAGTAGAATTTTAGATCTCAATCAAAATCTAGCAGACTTATTTGTTTTTCAGGATTTCAGGATTGGGGGGATTGCAATGTTTCGATTGGATTTTATCATGTACTAGGGTATGGAACTTGTATTTAATTAAGAGAACCAAGCCCTCTATGCAGGGGAAACTCCCAATAATCAAGATCATGTAGGGTACTAGGGTATGAAACTTGTATTTAATCAAGAGCACTAAGGTCGTTCGACTATGTAGGAGGAGACTCCCAATTCAACAGTGGTCCTTCTAAAGAATGGGATGTGGATGCAGAAAATCCTGATTTGGATCTCTCTTTTGCAGCCTTATAGTCTTTATTGTACTTGCAGCCTCATATATTAATATAAATAAAGGCTGATTTTGAGATTTGGATATATAATAAAGGTTTCTTTTGGATATTCCAATATTTTTATTTTCATTATGTGATCATTCATAAGTAAATGTGATGTAAATTAAATCTTAATGTTTAAGTGTAATAAATTATAATGTACCATTTATGCTTTATGATTTGCACGTATATATATATATATATATATATATATATATATTCGCGTTTCCCTGTTTCCAAAATTTGGGGAGGTCGCGTTTCGTATCGCTTCCCATTTCGGAAACTCGTACCCGTTTCCCCGTTTCGTGCAACCTAGGTCTAAAGTTAAGGTTTATCCATTGAAGGCTTGAGATTAAGGTTTTGTGATAAAACCCTAAGGTATATTTTGGTGAAGAAGAAAATAAGAGGATGTCTTGCCTTGGAGGACTTCTTGGAGTGATTCTTGCATGTTGGAGCTCCTTGGTTAAGCCAAGGTTTTTCTTTTCTTGCTTTTCCTTGGCTATAGTTTTGGAGAGCCAGTGATCTGCACTAACCTTGAGAGAAGGCTATGGTATGTACATGAACTTCATCTTAAGCATGAGAATGAAGTTTTCATCTGTTCAAAATTTGCGCAATTTAAGATTTGATTTTCAGACATAAATCTTCTTCATGTATTGTTATTTACAGCTATATATGTCTTGCTGATTTGGCATAAGTAAAAGCGAAATTTCGTTGAGTGATTTGATACCATCATTGTAAACTTTAGGGGTTGCTTTGCTGCTGCTATATCAGCTGTAAAAGTGAATTTTCAGATCAAGTTTATGCTTGATGAACTGCCCTTTAGGGCTGAAACTTATCTAGACTGTTTGGTATTATTTCTCCTTGAATTGCCCAAATGATTAGGCTGTCAGAGAGTGAAATATTGTATCTTTTCCACTGATGTTTTATACTCTATTTCATAACAGCCCTAAGTTTCGAATTCATGGGATTAAGACAAAAGAAACCTCTGTCAAAGAGATGAAATTTCTGAATTGCATTAAAGTGTGAATTCTTAAGAAATTTCTACACACGATCATCCTAAAACTCATGCCATGCTTCCCTCACATATGCCATAGAAAGAAGACACCTCCTCTTCACCCTTGAATGGCTCCCTCTCCTTCCACGCCATAAGCATCTCTTCCTCCCTCACTTCCTCTTGAATCCACAACCTCAGTCTTACAACATATCCTCTGCCTTCCTCCGCCTATGCACTACTCTTCCCCCATCCTCTCAGCTCTTTCCTCACCCAGCTGTTGCTGCCACAACAGACACAAGTTAATGCCACTGTTGCTATCATGTGTTTAATAGGGAGGTTCAAGCCCTGAAACAGACCCCTCGCGGCACAAACCATGATCTTCAGGACACTCAAAGAGATGTCCATTATTCCACCCTCCAATCCACTTAGTGGAATCCTCAACTGGAAAACAGCCTAAGGGAAATAGAAGAGAAGAGGGGAGCCTGAAACCAGGAGATAGATGGCCGACTTCAACCACCTGAGCATTATAGAAGGGAAAACGAAGCCACCTTGGCAGGACTCAAATAGGAGAATTCAGAATTGAAACAGTTTGTTGCAGCTCTCTCAGATGTTGTCATTAAAATTGCCAATTATGTGAGTTACCCTGTTACAAAGAGAAGTGCATCCGAGCCTCCTTGCAAAGCAGAGTTGATGTCAAAAATCAAACACTGAAATCCAAGTAGAATCAGTTGCTAGTGTTGCTTTGAGGTTCTAGTTTTTATATGACGTTATGTACTGTCCTTTTCTATTTTTAGTCGATCAGTAGGTTAGGCAGTATACCTGATGCCTATGTGCCAGAAGAACGTTTCTAATTTTTATTAAACATCTAGTGGACTGAAGTTTCTCCTCTACTAAGACATAACTCCCTAATTTTGTAGACCATTTTGAACACTTACCGGGCTATACCAAAGCAAAGTCTCCATAAATACAAATATAACTACTATTGCAAGATTTAAAAAAAAAATACAAAAAAACAAACAAACAAACAAACAAACTAAACTGATAGCATATTTCAACAACACTAATAGCAGGAAGAAAACGATGATAATGATAATGACTGGAACTAACTCTTTAATGCTTGAAAATCCTTAGTGATACAATCTGAAACTATCATGTGAAAGTGTGGATGTCATCTCACGGCAAATCAATGTTATCAGAACCAAACCGGTGATCAAATCGAAAAACCTTGTGGACCGGGAACTGGTCGGAACCGGACCAGTACTGGAAAAAAAAAATAGTTTACCAAAAACACAAAATATTCATATTTTAAAGAAAAAACAGATATATTCATGTGCTGATTCATATATAAATGATATGAATCCAAATCATTTATACACAAATATGCAAAAGTTCTCATTTATATAGCAAGTAATAGTGCATATAACCAAAGTAGCACTTAGTGCAAAACATCGTTGAACCAAAAAGTTACAAACATCAAGACGCAGGCTCTAAGAGGCCTTTATAGTCCAAAATAACATGATAGATCATAGTAAGATACTATAGCCTACAATACTACAGGGTACAGCTACAGCAAATCAATGATAAAATATCATCTTGATCATCCTCCTCATCCTCATTTGAAGAATGAGTAGCATCCAAATCTGCAATGGGATTATGGCTTGATTCCCCTCGCCCTGAAGCAAAAGCTGCTACTGGTGCTTCTGATATATTTACCTCTGCATCCTGTGGAGGTGGGTCCAAGTCCAACCAAGAAAGGTCTTCAATGTTGATGCTTGACTCTCCACAACCCATTCTAATGTTGGATCAAAGTCAGCCAAGGCAATGGTGCTTGATTCACGAATTTTATTTGGCAATTGGTTGCGCCTCAACCTAAGGTTGTACTGAACAAAAACCATGTCATTCAACCATTTTTTCTCCAAATGGTTCCTCTTCTTAGTGTGTATACGCTCAAACACACTCCAATTTCGCTCACACCCTGAAGCACTACATGTTTGGCTTAATATTCGAATTGCAAATTTTTGCAATTGAAGGCATTCGCCACCAAATTGTTGCTACCAATAAGCTGCAAAAAAGGTGGAAGGAAAAAAAAAAAGTATTAACAAATGAATTTGAAACTTGAAACTTGGACTCAACAATTGCAAATTGAAATGAGTAATATAAGAATTTGCAAATTTTGACAGTTCTTACCTGGGGGACTCTTTGCTTTATTTCTTACAACCATAGAAATTCCAAAGGTACTGATACTCTCACTGAAATTCAAGAGCTTGTTATGAATCTGATCTTGAGTCTTGGAATCTGGGACCATGTGCTCAATGCATTTATACAATCCCCCTAATACCTCCCCATCAGCCTCAAAATTTGTAGTGTAATGTTACCTTCAAAAATCAGAAAACAAAAACATATTCATCAAGTCAACAAAAGTTAAAAATTAAAACTTATAACTTATAAGCAAGAAGCATTAAAATCCAAAATTACATGCCTTGGATTTAAGTAGTAGCCAGCTGCATGTAAAGGTCTATCGAGTTGTTTGTTCCATCTTTCATCAATGATTCTCCATAGAGGAATGTACTTTTGTCTTTTATCCCCATATGTTGCCTTTATTTGTTCCTTGGCCTAATCCATGGGCTCATAAACAAAACCCGTGGTAGGTTTATCACTATCCACCATCCGCAAAAAAATTGACAAGAAGCTCATTAAATAGCGCAAACTCCTCTGCCTTTGACCAAAATCTTTTGTCAAATACTTGGTCAATCATATGTTTCCCTTCAACCTTTTTGCTCCACTGAGATGAATTCCATTCACCACATGAAAACATCTTCCTCGAGTTATATTTTTGTTGAACAAGCGATTGCAACGAAAGAAGGTTGGTTGCAAATCATGTGATGGTTGATCGAACAAGTCCTTTAACCCCTGTGTGCTTTCTCATAAGGTTCAAAACCCATGAGTGGTTATAGATGTACTTGGTTATGGATTTCGCATCATCCACACACTTCTTCACCCACTCAATTTTGTCAGTATCCTTGAGCATGAGGTCCAAACAATGGGCTACACATGGAAAACACCAAATGGTGGAGTTTTTTCCTCCAAAATCTTTCCCGCTACAACATAATTAGAAGCATTATCTGTGATCACTTGTACAACATTTTCAACCTCTACTTCCATAACTACTTCATCCAAAAACGAAATAGCAATTGTGCATCCTTCACCTGATCAAACGCATCAATAGATTTGAGAAACATAGTACCTTTTGGACAAGCAATTACGAAATGTAGTATGGTACGAAATCTACCATCAGTCCATCCATCAAACATAATTGTGCATCCTATTTTGGTTCATGATTGCTTGAACTATGTAAGGTACTCTTGTATTCTTTGGACCTCATTTTGTAAAAGTGGCCCCCTGATATCATGAAAGTTAGGGCCTTTGAAGCCTGCTCCACATGAAGCTATAGCATCAATCATGGGCTGATAATATGCAGAATTAGTAGCATTAAAAGGTATGTCTGCATCATACCACCATCTAGCAATGCATTCATATGCAACCTCCTTCTCTATCTTCTTCCATTTAGCATCAAGGGTTGGTTGAGAACTAGGGGTGGTGCAGGGTACAAAGGAGTCAATCCCTTTATGGGTTGTTGTCCTCTTCAAGTTAAAAGCACTTGAACTACCCTCTCCAACTCTAGTAGGGAAACTAGAGGAATCTTCAAAACTGGGCATATATTCTTCAAAATCAGGGTCACTAAGCATAGCATCATCCTTTTGACTTTTGCCTATATCTTTTTTAATTCTTTTTTTTCCACTTTTCATCATTGTAGGCTTCAATTAGATTTTGCATCTCTGCTTTAAGATCATCAAAAACATTTTCACAAGGTTTTACTTGCCCTCTCCAATGTGCTAGGTGTTCTTTAATTCTATGGATCCCCCCACCCTTAACTTTCTTCCCACAATAGTTGCAGACTTTTATCCCTTGTTCATTTAAATGGCAGTGAACCCAAGCTGGATCATTCTTGTTTTTGGGGGGCCATGACAACTTCTACAAAAAGAAATGAAAAATCTACATAAAAACCTTAGGGTTTTTAGAATTCTATGGCAATTTTTATTAAGAGAAAAATAAAAGAAGAATAGAGGCAATGAAATACCTGGAGAAGATCTATAAATTTGGAGAAGAGAAGAAACTCCAACCAATCAAAAAACAAACTCTTCAATCAGCTCCAAAATCTCCCTCAGAAATTTGCCAACAAAATCCCTCAAAATAACCCTGCAAATTTCAACAATTGTTAAGAAAAAATAAAAGAAAATAACAGCCACAATTTTTTTCAAACAAAAAAAATTACAAATCTGGATTCTGCATAAAAACACTATGGTCTTAAAAAATTTAAGGAAAAAAATAGATTTTTGGAGAAAAATAGAACAATAATAGTTGAAAAAAAAACTTGATTTTCACTCTTAATTTCTAAAAAAAATTAGGTCCAAAATCCTCCCAAATCAGCTCTGGAGTAGCCCTTATAAATTTGCATAAAAACACTGGGGTTTTTAAATTTTTTGGGAAAAAAGAACTGATTTTTTGAGAAAATGGAATAAAAATAGATGGCAAAAATTTCCTTGATTTACCCTCTAAATTTTTTGGAGCAAATCAGCTCCAAAATCCTCTAAAATCAGCTATGTAGCAGTCCCAACAAAATATCTCTAAAAACCACTGAAGAAAACCCAAAGATCTCTGGGAAAAAAAAATCTTTAAAGTAGCTAGAAAATCTCTCAACCCAACAACTCTCCAAGACTTCAATCAACTCTTCAAATCTGCAAAAAAATCTCTCTCAGAACAATCCTGCAAAAAATTCTTTGAATTCTCCTCACCGAACTCAAATCAAGAATTGCAAGAGACTTGAATGAATAGTATGAGTGAAATAGATGGGTTGGGGGTGTTTAAATAGCTTTAAGGGGGGCTAGACTAGGTTAGAAATTAGGAAAATAAATAAATAAATGATTTTTTTAGAGTCTAGGCCGTGCGGCCGCGGGCTTTTCGGACTGGCGGAACCTACCTCCGAACAAGCCTGTTCCGGTTCAAACGGTCAGTCCGAACCGAATTTGGCCCCAAATCGGTTGGACTAGCTGGTTCAGCCGGTTCCAATCTGGTTCCAATAACAATGGGGCAAATCCAAGGCAATATGGATGTTGCTCTAGATCCAAAGGATATCTCCATACTAGTTGCAGTAGCACACTTCCCAAAAAACCCTATTCTAATGCCCAGGAGACTCTTTATAACGAAACTTCAGTTTTTTTTTTCTTTTTTGTTATATAGACTCATGGACATAATTAAATGAAATGACCAAGTTAGATTGACTAACTAACTTTTTCATGAACTCCCATAATTAGACTAATTTCTTGTTTCTTTTTTAAGTACTAACAACTAGTGTTGCTGCTAATTATCCTCAAGCACTGTAACAAGGCCCAGTGCATTAGTGATAGAGATCCCAAGTTTGTGAGTCACTTATGGCAAGAAGTTTTCAAATTAGCAAGGGTCACTTTTAATATGAGTATTGCCTATGACCCTCAATAAGATGATCAAACTGAGGTGTTTACAAGTGCTTGGAGGGATATCTTAGGATGTACACAAGGGATAAGCAAGGCAAGTGGATACAACACTTCCATCTTATATAATACTAGTATGACACTACCTCCCACTCTTCCAGAAAAATGACCCGCTTCAAGTCATTTTATGGCTATGAACCTCCATCATCTAAGGACTACACTACTAAAAAATTTAGTCCATATTGTCGCTAACAAACTAAAGGAAACGCAATATATCATTTGCATCCTCAAGGACAACTTATCCATGGCGACTAACTGCATGAAGCAACAAGTTGATCAGCATTGTTCTAAAAGACAATTTGTTGTTGGAGACATGGTCTTTATTCAGTTATGGAAACACAATCAAACCACTCTATGACAAGAAGGCAAGAACAAGCTTCATCCAGGTTATATGGCCCATATAGAGTGTGAATAAATGTTAGTGATGTTGTGTATGCTCTACACATTCCCAACGAGGGAGGACTCCATGATGTCTTCCATGTATCTTGTTTCAGAAAGAAACTTGGCAACAAGGTGGTCATCCAAACAAATGTTGGAAAATTAGAAAGGCAAAAATATTTTCTTATACTTGATAATTACTTGTGATGTTCTTGACTTCTTATTAAGTTTTATATTTTCTTTCTTTTAGTTCATCAATCAATTACGAAAGCAAAAGCACATAAAACAATGGACACTAGATCTAGGCACTATGTCAGGGCAAAACCCCCCTCGAGGGGAAAACCCAGTCAAAATTATCTTCCTTTCAATAGCATTCTTTGAGACTCTTCACCCTAGAAAAAGACCAAACCTTCCCTCCACACCAAGTCAGCCTCCCAGATCTTCGACCTCTCTTCCAGCAACTTCGACTATGTAGCACCTTCCGGCATCATGCAGCTTCCAGCATCATGCAGCTTCTGGCATCAGGAAAACTTGGAAGACTTCGATCTCCCAAACTAGGACATGAAACAAAGAGAGTGAGGCACCAAAATTTCGTTTTTCTTCTTCACCTTAGATTCCACCCAACTCGCACTTCCTTTCGCTTCCTTATACCTACTTCGCACTTTTCCGACTTCCTTAGAGATATCGAACTTGCTTGAGATGAGATGCTCCAAATGAATTCGACTTGCTTCTATTTATAGGCTTCAAGGAAGGTCGAATTGATGTCCTTAGGCCAACTTGATCTCTTCTAGGCCGACTTGATGTGGAGGATACATAAATTATATTTGACTCAATACTAAACCTTTTTACATGATTCAAAAGCCCAAGAAGGGTCTCTTTAAAAGTACAATGACTCTATTGACTCAGAATAAATCTTAGAAGTCCTCAGTGGGGAATTTTCCCTAAAACATGGTGACCCAAGCATGAAACCCATGCTTTAATAAGTCACAATAATAATAATAATAATTATATTATTATTATTTTCTTTATTCTTTTGACAAGTACATTACAAAATGACTCAAATACATTTAATGAAGACCAAACCTAGTTACATTTTACAACACTCCCTCTTAACTAGGGAGGTATTCATCATATACAAGTACAAGGAAGATCTCAACTATATGAACCATGAAGAACTTTAGGCACCAAAATGCCATGGACTAGATTCTTGACCAGGGCAATCTATCCATTAGTCTGTCAACAATTTAGGCACCACAATGCCACGGACTAGATTCTTGACCAAGGCAATCTATCCAAGTGGGAATAAGATGGACTCAGGTTTTTAGCCTCTCTAGGTACCATCAGGCTTACTTGCTAACCACAAACCCAAAGATCCATGGGTGTATCCAAAAACAGAGCTCTATAATCAACACCACCTTTCCAACTTCGGGACCTAGACATCAACACAAAGTGTCAGCCAAATGTCCTCCCAGGCAATGCTTCACTCACAAAGCCTCAACACTCCTTGATCCAGCAAATCAAGGATGACCAATCTCTCCCAATCAAACTGATTGGTAACCAGCATGCTATCAAAACCTTCGAGAGATTCACCTATACAAACACAACCCCAATCAATAATATACTTTCATATGTACATAATCAAATACAAACCTCTAGGGTCTTCCAAACAACTTGATGTTGCTTCTCAACTTTTCATAGTAGGACTATCAACCGAATCTCTGATAGAAGATTCCTCAATCATACACTTTCCTTTCCTACTTCTCATGCAGCAACATATCCTTCGAAATTCATTCTTCAATCAAAACCAAGTTATGCCCTCCCTCTCAACTAGGGAGCATCTCTTTATCTAGACTCCCTCTTAATCTCAGGGAGATCTCTTCTTCTTTTCATCATTGGAGAATCTTTTGTGGCTTCCAACCATTTCATCAGAGTTATCATCATCCCCATCATGCTTACCACATCAACGAACATCTTCACTATATTGAAGATTGTGTACCTGCACAACTTAGATAGCGAGTACAACCAAATCTATAGAAGCATGAAGTTAGTCATATCAGAATTAGGAAATCATTTCATATATCAGATACCCAAGAGAAACATACTCTTCAACATCTTGCTAGGGACTTTGTCATAAACCCTAGACTACTTCATAACAACTTTTATTCCATCTAGGGTTTCAATCTTTCTTTCAAAGGTGTGAGATACCCTACACTACAACATATAGCAAACCCTAGAGACAATTCAAATGAATATAGATCTACAAGGCATCTAACAAACTTCAGAATTCATATGTTAAACTTTCCACTAGGGATTCATACAAATCCTAGATTTCATACAAAAGAGTCAATCAAAACCAATCACAGCTTAGTCATTGACATGACCAACTTCCACTAAGGTTAGTTGCAAACCCTAGATTTCCAATCAAACATTAGTCCAACTACAACTCAAATTTCACAAATCTCAAATCATCATATTGTCACCTACATCAGAGATTTTTACTTCTACTAAGGTTCAACTTCAAAACCCTAGAATTTCACAAATATTATCATCCTAGAAAAAACAAACTTTGGTTAGGGCTTAGTTCCAAACCCTAGGATTCATGACCGCCTACAAATAGGTTAACTCATACATCTAGGACGTTATCATCATGCATAGGCATTTCATATCATGCGTTAGTCAAACCCAACTTCACAAATATCAACAAACTAGGGTTTGATCAGGGAAACACATATTCCAAGAAAATCATTTCTAAGACATGATAAGGGTCTTGTTTACACATTCCACCAAACCCTAATGAGTTAGGGTTTCAATATAAGAACATAGCAAACCCAAAATTATCAAAACTTCAAAGGTTCGGGATTTAGACTTTGGCATTCAATCCTAGGTTAATATTTCATGATCATACTGAAATGCCAAACATGACATCATCAACAAGAACTTCAAATAGCATTTCACAATAACCCTAAGTAATTTAGGGTTTTAGACATTCACATTAGCATACCCTTAGGTTACGATTTTCTAGAGAACCTTTCTTGGTATCTATAAAATCAGTTAAGAATATGAGGGCGTGGTAGATTTATCAAGTGATGAATTGGCCAAATTAAGAATCAATATGATTCACTATAGCTAGTCACAACAATGTTAGTAATAAATTGCAAATGATAAACATTTATTATAAAAAAAATCAATGTTTTAAAGCATACCTTTGTTCTTTGACAAACCTTGTCTTGGGAGGTCCTCTTCCATACTCCTTGAGATCATGGCAGATGTCTTACTAATCAAGACAATAGAGGGAGAATGGTGATTAGTATTAATATCATCAAAACTAAATGAGTACATGAAACCAAAATTGAAAGGAAATGAGATATTTATCTTTGGGAGTTGTTGGGGGTTCCCTCCAATGCTTGAGGGATACCTATAAACTTACAAAAACAAAAAATGTCTTTTTCCAAAAACATGTTAAAAACCTATAAATTCTAAAACATCAAAAATATAAAATGAGATATTAAGGACTTAGTAGTGTAAGTCCCTTATGTCAGATTCTTCGGGTTTGGATTTCTTTAGGTCTTCCTCTTCAACAACATTGGCTTGATCTCTTTTTCTCTTCTTGTTTCTTAGATTGTCAAGAAAGTCACTTCTATAGTGACTCTTCTTATGACATTGATAGCATTCTACTTTGGACATGTCAACTTTCTTCCTTGGTCCTTTCGATTTCTTTCCTTTATGTTGAGTAATGTAAGCATTTGAAACATCTTCAAAATTGGCAACTAATGAGATCCTCAATTCTTCTTGACTACAGGCAGTCCATAGTTCTTCAAAAGTGGGAGCTTCCTTCCAACTGTTAAGACCTGCAGTAGATGCACCCCAAGTAGGTGGCAATCCTAATAGAGCAGTGATCACGAGTTCTTTGTCTAGAACAATTTCATCAACAGCCAAAAGAACATCTCTTATTCTTGCTATCTTCACAAAGAAGGAGGCCATTGTATCTTCTTTAGTCATCTTTGTGGTCCTTAATTCATTCTTCAAGCTTGCCACTTGACCAATGTTCTTAATAGTGAATAACTTTGACAAGGCTTCATACATTTCCTGAGCATGATTGATGTTGCCTATAAATGGGACAAGATTGTCCTTTATTCCTTCTACCATTAGAGTCATGGCCACCAATTCTAATTCTCTAAATTTTACTTTGTCAGCGTCACTGGAGTCATCTAAAGGCTTCTTTATTTTTCCTTTGGCCAAGTCTAGTACCTTGTTCTTTTCAAGGATGAGGTCAATCCTCTTCTTCCAAGACTTGTAGTTTGAGGCTCCTTCAAGTTTGTTCTCTCCCTTGATTGTGTTAGACATCTTTCTTGAATATAGTAGACTCCTTCCCTAAGATAATCCTTTTGAATGGTTCCTTGATCAAGTGCTTGAGACTGCCTTTTTCTTCCTTCTTCACCAAAGCATGTTAGAAAATCAGAAAGGCAAAAAGATTTTCTTATACTTGATAATTACTTGTGATGTTTTTGACTTCTTATTAAGTTTTATATCTTCTTTCTTTTAGTTCATCAAGCAATTATCAAAGCAAAAGCACATAAAACAATGGACACCAGATATAGGCACTATGCTAGAGAAAAACCCCCCTCGAGGGGAAAACCCGGTCAAAATTCTCTTCCTTTCAATAGTATTATTTGAGACTCTTCACCCTACATAAAGACCAAATCTTCCCTCCACACCAAGTCAGCCTCCCAGATCTTCGACCTCTCTTCCAACAACTTCGACTATCTAGCAACTTTCGGCATCAGGAAAACTTGGAAGACTTCGATCTCCCAAACTAGGGCACAAAACAAAGAGAGAGAGGCACCAAAATTTCGTTTTTCTTTTTCTCCTTAGACTACACCCAGCTCACACTTCCTTTGGCTTCCTTAGACCTACTTCGCACTTTTCTGACTTCCTTAGAGATATCGAACTTGCTTGAGATGAGATGCTCCAAATGAATTCGACTTGCTTCTATTTACAGGTTTCAAGGGAGGTCGAATTGATGTCCTTAGGCCGACTTGATCTCTTGGATACAGAAATTATATTTAACTCAATACTAAACCTTTTTACATGATTCAAAAGCCCAAGAAGGGTCTCTTTAAAAGTACAATGACTCCATTGACTCAGAATAAATCCTAGAAGTCCTCAATGGGGACTTTGACCTAAAATATGGTGACCCAAGCATGAAACCCATGCTTTAATAAGTCAAAATAATAATAATAAAAATTATTTTCTTTATTATTTTGACAAGTACATTACAAGATGACTCAAATACATTTAATGAAGACCAAACCGAGTTACATTTTCCAACAACAAAGACTCCACTAATAAATGAGGATGGGATTCTCATATTGTTGCCAAGTGACATCCTATAGTTAAGGAAGAGAAGTCTTCACAAAATGTAAATTTCCAAGGATAAGTTCAAGTGGAGGGGTCCTTCTAGAAGAAGAAACCACATGGGAGTCTAAATTTTTTTCACAGAACACCCAAGATTTAACATATTGTAATGCACCACTATCTTGAGTAGCCATCAGCTAAAAAAATCAATGTTGTTAAAAGCGCGATCGGGATTAAATCGGCGCGGGGAACGAATCGGAAAAAATCGGAAAAATCGGGAAAAAATCGAAAAAAGCGGGAAAAAATCGTATGCTACAAAAATATTCATTTTTTTTTCATTTTTTTTCAATTTTTTTAATATCTAAACCATCTACAACATAAAATAAATACATTGACACATAAATATGATAAAAAAACTAATGTATAAGATGTTTAATATCATTTCTAGCGCTAAAATCACACATAACATTGAATCATGTCCTGAATAGTAAGTCTTGACTCCTGAGTCCCAACTCAGCCTCAAAATATCAACAACAAATATGATAATGTATCTCATCATGTCATAATGTCATATACAATAAAATGAAAGTCTAATCCTATTGATTTCCTCTGCCCCTCTTGCGAGAAAATGCCACAGCTTTCCCTTTCCCTCTAGATGTAGATGCTGGTGCCCGTGCAGGTGGAAATGGCAGTGGAGTCTGATGTGCTCTAGACGTTGAAGAACTAGAAGTAGGAGCTATAGGAGGTAGACCACGTCCTCTACTGGTGGTAGGGGTAGCCCGGGCAGGTGGTGTCACCTGGAAACATTACAATCTCCCAATCCTGAAATCCTGAAAAACTGATAAGTCTGCTGAATTTTAAATGAAATCTAAAATTCTACTTTCTCCATATGAAATCCAATGAGGCTGGAACCACTCTCAAACATCCTGAGTCATTTCATGGTAATGTTAAAAATTTAAGTAAAAGGATGAAAATGAAGATTAAGGAGAATGTCACTTTTACTTTAAGAATTTAACATTACCATGAATAGCATATCCATACTAGGGCCTAGACTTGATCATTAAGCTACCCCACTCAAAAATTATTTGTTTCTTTCAAAAAACATTGCATGAAAAAACCCAAAAAAAGTTATAAAACTATGTTGTCCTGAGCCCCCACGATTTTTTCGTTAAAAATCGCGCTTTTTTCGAAAAAAATCGCGATTTTTTGAAAAAAGGGCGATTTTTTCAGTAAAAATCGGCAAAAAAAAAAGTAGGCGATTTTTTCGTATAAAAATCGCGATTTGATCGGCAAGGTGAAAAAATCGCGATTTTTTCAAAAAATCGTGATTTTATCGCGATTTTAACAACACTGAAAAAAATCCCCCTTTGTCCTTTCATGCTTTAGATATGACCATGTTTTAGTTCACTTGGTTGAAGTAGTAGCTTTTTTCAGATAAGCTGTTTGGAGTTTAAATCTTGTTCTATGTTCCTGATGTAACTTATATCATAAAGTGCATCTTATTTTTTTTACACACATTCTTCAAAAATCACTCTGCGCGCCAAAAGAGTCCCGCCACCAAACATGGGAAAATGCTGCACAGAAATCCAAAGGGATGTTGCAAAAACGGTTTATTTGTAAAAGAACACTTTATTGTAATAAGGACCAAGTGACTCTTATTAATGACTTAAGCATTAAGATTTTATTAGGGTTTTAGCTATTCTATTGATATAGATAAGGGTTTCCCTCCTCTCACATGTATTCCTTATCATTTTAGGATACAAATCAACCAGTTTCTGGTATTCATTGGGAATGTCTTCCTCCATTATCTGGATTGGTTACCAGAAAACCACAAACTATAATTAATATCATGTCCATTTCTGCAAACAGAGATATATATATGCCAATTACAGCCAGACAGGTACACAAATAATAACATGATATCTATAGGGGCAGCACACCACTTGCCCAAAAAGAGAACATTTGAAGTGGAGAAAGATACAATGATTCAAAAACTCAAACTGAAGTCCTGGGACTGCACTGACCATCTAAGACACCCTACAAAACTGGTTGGATCACATCCTAATCAACTAATAATTAAATAATTTAGGATGCAAAATTAGCAGGATCAAACCCGAGCCAACTGACAATTGATATAATTTAATATTTGAACTGCTGTGGCTGGGGCACAAAAGAGCCTCCTAAAAATCTTGGCTAGCCTTCAAAGCATAATGGTGATGAGCCGCCACCCTCTCCTACCCATGTGGTATTGGGTGTTTGAGCAAACAGACCATGAGAATCAAATTAGAGGGTTCTTTAATGCACCATCGATTTCGCTAAGTCGTGGTGGAACATATTGTGGTGGCAAAAATCATGGCAGCCTATGCACCGTAAATATGCTTTGTTATTCTGACTTTATTGCCATGGATGATTTCCGCAGTTCACGTAGGACATGTATAATAGTCATGCTTTAACCGACTATGCCACAGCTAAAATTCAGTATAAGTAAATATTGGTCCATTCATTGATTTGACTCTAATTGCTCTAGCTCTGACAATTAAAAAATAAATTAAATTAAATTAAATTTTATGGGTTTCATGAAAACAAATAACTAAAAAGAGATTTTGCTTTTCTGAGCTATGTACAATGATAGCTCAATAAAAGTCATCAGCTATGGTTAGTAGACTTAGAATAATATAATGAACAGTTTTTGTTTTCAAAGCTAAAGGCCTGTGAGGGAAAAAAAGATCAACTGAACACGAACGAGGATGTTTGAACTTTCGAGGGGACATAAGCTTGCATACAAGATTAATAAACTTCAATTGAGTTTGGACTGGGCAGAAAAATTGATGCCACCATAGACGTCCACAAATCAATTTGAAGTCCAGTAAATACAAAACCAGCGGTCGGGTTCATCCTCTTATTCATGATCCTGCTGCAGTCAAAATTCTAATGAATTGACATTCCTTAACACAAAGAAATACCAATTCCCTAGAATTGACATCCCTTAACACAAAGAAATATTAGGGCCACTGTTCACATATCTGTTCTAGGTTTCTAGGTTTGCATTACAGTCAAGCCTCTGACTCTATAAGGCCAAATTTGCCCTAGTAGTTGAATCAAATTAACCAGCACATACTATTTCACTTTTCAGTTTCCAAGGGATGTCAGTTACTAATGCAAACCGAAAGAAATGAGAAATATTTAGCATACCCGATCATAGTCATCTTGAGGGATGGTTTGAGGGATAGGTCGGAGAGCAGAGTGGCGTCATTTGCTAATTTGGGGGGTGCAGTCTTTGGATAGAGAAGCTTCTGCCGCTTTGGCAGCACGTTCGTCACCTCGCTTATTCGTCTCTTCAATTCCCCCACTGTATCGTCTCCGCACGCGCGCACCGTGTATTCTCTGCCGCTCCATTTCACCGCCACGGTTATCTCTTCTTCTCCTGCTGCCGCCACCGAAGGAGATGAAGATGGTGCCGCAGCCTCTGCCATTGTCCGTACAAACACTTCCCCTCTTCTCCGATTGAGAGATGAAATGTATATCGGGGCGAGGGAGTGGAGACGTACAATCAAATCCAAGGGGAATGATGACAACTACTGATTTGGAGCTTCTGCAACTGACGATGGAGAAATTATCAGTTTTTTAATATTAGCGCTCTGGTATTGAGTGACATCACACCAGTGAGCTTGTGCAGAGAAGGGATTTACTAACAAGGCGCCGGATAAAAACAGCTATTTTACCCTCGCTTTTATTAAACTCTTGCTGTGATTCTGCTAATAACTTCGTGTCAAACTTCTCCTTAACGAAGATGACGTTGACGATTTATCAAAAACTGTGTCAGTGATTTTGTAAAACTCTGCTGTCAAGCTCCGTCATTAACAGAATAATGCATAATGCAGGTTTGCCAAAGGAAAATGTTTTAATGGAGAAGGGTATGAAGTGATGTTAAATATTTTGACTTCTAAAATAAAGAAAAATGAATGAAGTGTGATAAAATAAAAATTTTGTTTTATTTTAATTTAAAATAAAAATAATTTTGTGTTAAAATAAAATTTTACATTTTTTTGTTGAGTAGTTAAAATTATTTTTTTAGTGAAGTTATCGGTGGTTTTTAGTTCAAAATTATCAACACTTATATTATATTTATTATTCATGTTATCGTCTATGGTATTCATTTGGAATATAGCCTATTTAAAGGGGATTAAACTAATTTAGAGTCATCTTAACCCCACATCTACATCATCTTAATTCCACATCTACCAAAAGTCTAGAAGATCTTGAGATACAAATATGTTAAGATACATAAAGATTTGATCATTCTCAACTCTTGGTAAACCAGTGAAGATAGATTGATAGATTTACGCTAGTTATCTTAAGTTTTATCTAATAATAAATACTTTAACAAAACATATATATACTTATATTGATATAAAAAAATAATTAAAACTAAAATTCATAAAATTTTAAATATTTAAATTAAAAAAATTCAATTATATTATATATAACCATATAATAATTAATAAAATAATAATTTTTAGCACTCGAGCTAGAGTAGATGATGACAGGGTGTTCTGTTAAGGCACTTTGTGGTGTAAAGGTCAGTCAGTTAATTCGAAAATTTGTAGGCAAAAATCTAGCCATGCTAAGAGCTCATATGGCCCAACGTAGATGTGATTTTGACAGCTTAGATGCCCCTGAGTCACTACTCAAACCACAAGTTAAATGTGTCAATCATTTCAGGACTCACATTACCTAGTAAACAAAAACAAAACAAAAAATTATAAATATATATGTATGATGAAATTAGAAAATACATTCACATAAATGTATTTAAAAAAATAGAATACTTTTATTATATCTTAAATTGTGGTTTAGGAAATCATTCAAGGGACATTTAATGTGTATATAGTTGTTGCTCCTTTTTGTTCATATTGGGTTTGAGGATTAGTAGAGTTTTTGCTACACAAAGTTGTGACCTAGTGCAATAGTGCTAGGGTTTCTACTAAATTGAAGTATGCAATGGTTGGACAAAGATACAACCTAGGACATGGCTAAGCTTTTCACTCAATTACTTTTGTTGTTTACTTCACCATTGACACATAACGCCATTGTGAATGACTTCAACATAATAGTGGTAGCAATATAGATACAAATTATGGTGAGCAATACATATACAAATTATGGTGAGAACGCTCAACACTATGAAGGAAGTGATGTTAAGGGTATAAATAGTGAAGATTATTTGATTTTTTTTTAACTTTGTCCAAGATGGTTCTAGGGAGATTGTGTAAATCTCAATGCCCTCTATGTGTTATGTGGAATTTTGCATCTACGGATAAACACAATTTCCCTAGGTGGGTAGCTACACCTAGAACAACAGATTTAAAGCGCTTAACCTTTTTCTATAGAAGATAAATAAGACAAGGGACCTACTTGTTATCTTTCGCTTTCCCTTTGTCTCCTTTGTATGGCTCCCGTCACTCCTTCTCAAACTTAATCCGCTTGAAAAGTACCTGCAATCATAAACAGAGGACAAAAACCAATCAAAGCAAGAGATCTATCTACTATAAGCAAATGGAATCGAAAGCATTTACACATATAATCATCATACATAAAGACAAGAATATGGGAAAATGTGTAAATAGTTTTATTAAGTAGAAGGAAGAATTACAACCATGAAGTCTAATCCATTATCGCTCTTCCAACTTGGGTTCCAACCAACATCACATCAAAAGCACAACACTCCGGCAGCATAACAATACTTGCTTACAATCTCAAACCTCACACCAACAGTATCTCCTTACAAATTCTCAAAGTCCAGCCCTTGATCACTTAGATGAGTGCTCAATTTATAGGAAAATGGAGGTGATTTGGTCATAAATGAGGGTATTGAATGGCCTTCCAAACTTAGAGTTAGTTTCCATAAAGGAAAGGATGAGAGGATAGGAGGTTACTTAACTCATTCCTTATCCAATTTCGAGCTCATAGGAGATGATAAGTGTGGGAATCTTCTAGAAGGCTCCAAAATATAAGAATATTCCCAGAACCCTATGAGGATTCGCTCAATCTCGCCAAGTGCAGGGAAAAGTGGGCCTAAGTGCACTGAAATGCACCCTTACATGGGCCTACCTGCACTGAAACGCATTTACCCCTAACCAAGGTTGCGCTGGTCCCTCAAGGAGGCATTTCTAGAGGGCTTCAGGCCAGGAAAATTTCAAGGAAGGAGGCATTAAAAGTGATGACTTCTCTAGGGCATGTAGCAACTTGATTATGGTTTTATGAGCCCTAACAGTATTGATTTGAATGTTGGGAGTGATGTGCCCAAATGGATCTATAACAGCTGCCCCCTAAAGCATGAAGTCGAAAATGATAATGTCGAGTGATATGCTTTACGATGTGATGAGGAGGTTTCGAAGCAAATGGTGATCTGCATCGATTACAATACATAATATCATGATATTTTGATTTTTTCTCATGAGTTACTAAGGGAAGGCATACCCATGCTCAACATATAAACTTTCATTACAAGTACATAGATAGTCGTCTACAGATATAGACCCATGATCGGATGACCGTCAATGTAAGGTTAGTGTACGGATGATTTGGTACTTTCCTGAAATCGCAACCCGGATGGATGAAACTAGATCCGGGGTCTTCTATCTCGTTTAATCGTTCGCTCAAGTACGAGCCTAACCATGCGAATATGTGATCTGAAGTCGAACATGGGAAGACACCATCTGATTACCAGCCAATTATGTAAGTCGTTAATAGACGCAAGAGTAATCACCGATAATGATTATGATCCTCAAGGTACTATAGTACATTTTGCATGGTGTGAATAGATGTTTAGATGTCAAACACCATACAAAGTCTTTTGGTTGAAGGCCAATGATGTCAACCTATCACCGGAAGCGAGAAACCCGTCATTGATGTATGCAAGCCTCAAGGTACTGGAAGGGTGTTTCTAAGTCAACTTCTTAGATAATGTGTTGATGTTGACAAGAAGTGACTCCTTGATGTATCCCACATCAACGACACAAAACGAGTGTAATGATATTTGGAGACGGAATGTGACTGACAACATGAGGTTTAGGATTGGCGGTCATGAAAATGAAGGTTTATGAGTATTGCAAAGGATGAATTTAAACTGAGTGACTTCTCTTGAACATGTCGGCGACACTGAATGGATTGGCAGCATTGACCCAAAACCAAAGTAATGGATGGTATGATAGACCAAGTTACGATGACCATCAAGCATATTACCCAACCCAAATAGTCATAGTGATGAAGTGAAAGTGTCATGTTCAAGGGCGACCTGCTGTCGTAAAGTGGTTTACCCCTTTTCACATTTTCCTTAGTCATTGATGACCAATACCTCTTTATTTTTATCAAGCTTGAGGAGGATAACATATGCTTGTTCTATAATTCCACCGTTCGAGTGAATCAATCGCTATGTGATGTTTTAACGAGTCTAGCGAAGGTGAAACTCGGTATTGTCATGATGGACAAGTTTGTCACTATTTGATGTTTTAACGAGTCTAACGACAATGATAACTCGGTCCTTTTCATGTTTAGAGAGTTTGAAAAGGGACAAAAAGAAAACTCCACAAGTTCTTTTTCGTATATTTGTCTCTCAAGTCTGAAAAAGCGTAAAACAATACAAGAGAGAACCTATTGACCATGTTTGATCAACGTATTCCTTTTTCGTAAATAATCTATCTCAGTCTGGAAAAGGGTTAAACTTATACTGAGTAGATGTCGTTTCCAATCCATTAACAAGCTAAAAATGACAAGTGCTCAGCAATCTTTTCATATTTCGAGAGTCTAAAAATAGCTTAAAGAGGACTCCACTTTGAGGAAGGAGTGGTGTCTAGGATAGGTTCCGGTGATGTTGGAACTTCTCAAAACATGTTGATTTATGTGAAGAGGTTAGCTAATACGACCACTCATTGCAACTGTTCCTCAAAAAGGGTAAAACAACCAAGTGAAACTGTATGATCGGCCAAGCAAATGGTAACGATGGAAGGAGAAAAACCAAGGCTCATTTGATGGAAGAGGCTGATAGAATGATAATCATGAGGGTTAAAATGGAGATGGGTTCATTTTTACACAAGCTTGAACCATAGGGAACTATGCTTGGATTCAGTTTCATGTTTACACGAGCTTGAAACTTTACACGAGTGGTGTCTAGGATAGCAACTGGTTCTAGTGATGTTGGAACTTCTCAATACATGTTGATTTATGTGAAGAGGTTGGCTAATACGACCACTCATTACAACTGTTCCTCAAAAAGGGTAAAACAATGTTGGGTTGTGTTATATTCTTT
Organism: Pinus tabuliformis; assembly: GCA_031772625.1. Taxonomy (NCBI): domain Eukaryota; kingdom Viridiplantae; phylum Streptophyta; class Pinopsida; order Pinales; family Pinaceae; genus Pinus; species Pinus tabuliformis. The sequence continues at coordinate 158,274,892 of CM062809.1, read as the reverse complement.
CCACGACTAGCCCACGTAGTTAACCAAGGGTTAGAGGGGGGAGGTCACAGGGGGTTTGAGGTGTACCCATAACCCCACTTTATGGGGTCCGGGGCAGCGCATCGGAAAATTTTGGTTTTGGAACCTATGTTAGGTTGGGCGGACCCACCTATGGTTTTGTGCATGATTTTTGCACATGTTTTTTGGACACGATGGTTTTCGGTCCATGGTATTGGATGCTTCGGCATGTATAAATATGTATTGTAACATTGAAAGGAACATAATGAAAAATCAAGCTGGTAGTCCCGGTTTTGGGATCCAGGGGAAAATCTCTGTGTATATGTGTTTTATGTGTTATGCTCTCGCATTGTTTATTTTCTATGTTTTAGAATTCGTATGCAGGTAATTACTGTACAGGGTCAAAACCTACATTTGGTATTGGAGAAGATTTGGCTTCAAGGGGACACCTTTGTTGCTGAGGGGTTACACTTGGGCCTGTGGTAGACCCTGTTCAGTGGGAGATCTATGAGATTGATTCCAGTGGTGAAAGAAGATGGCAAGTAGTGGAAAGATAGAGATCGAGAAATTTAATGGTTAGAGTTTTGAGTTGTGGAAACTCAAGATGGCGGATCTGTTGGTGGATAAAGATCAATGGATCGCGGTAGATTCGGGTACTAAACCAACGGGAGTGTCCAATGAAGAATGGAAGAAGTTGGATCGGAAGGCAAAGAGCACAATGCAATTGTGTGTCTCAAATTCAGTATTGCTGAATGTATCAAGGGAAGCTATGACGAAGGCTTTGTGGGACAAGTTAGGGACTTTGTACCAATCTAAGTCTCTGGTGAATAAACTATTCCTGCGGAAAAAGCTGTATAACCTGAGGATGAAAGATGGAGACTTGGTGACAGAGCATCTGAACGCATTTAATACTGTGGTAAGTCAGTTAGCATCTGTTGATATTAAAATTTCAGATGAAGATAAGTGCATCAGTTTGTTGTGTTCTCTACCAGATTCGTGGGATAGTTTGGTTAATGCAATAGGTAGCAATGCAACTGCCTTGCAGTTTGATGAAATAGTCTCAGCCTTGCTGACGGAGGAGATGAGACGGAAAAATATGGAGAGCCAGAATGGTGATTCCTTGTCTATACGAGGATGGTCCCAGGACAGAAACAAAAATAATTCATCGAGTGGGAGATCTAAATCTAGAGGGAGGTCTAAATCTCCAGGAAAACCTGTAAAGGTGGTGTGCTAGAAATGCAGAAAGGAAGGCCACTTTAAAAGGGACTGTAAATCTAAAGCTCTTGACAAAGGAAAGGGATCTGATGAGGCTCCTTCTGCAGAGGCGAAAACCACCTCAGATGAAGGTGGGGATGTGTACTTGGCTTCTTCAAGTACACATGTAGATCATGAGGCATGGTTGATTGACTTAGGTGCATCCTTTCACTTCACTCCCCATAGAGAGTGGTTCTGCGAGTATGAGAAATATGATGGTGGTGATGTCTTCTTTGGGGATGACAGGAAGGCTAAAATCATTGGTCGCGGAAAAGTAAAGTTGAAGTTGCAAGGTGGAAGGGTTACAACGCTTCCAGGTGTTCTACATATTCCTGCATTAGCCAGAAATTTGATTTCTATAAGAAAGCTGGATGATGCAGGTGTAAAAACAGTGTTCGAGAAGGATACCTGCAAGATGGTTCGGGGAGCACTGGTATTGATGCAGGGAGTTCGGATTGGAACTCTGTACAAGCTGCAAGGTAGCATTGTTGTTGATGGGTGCAACAGTTTCGTGGTTCCTGAAAGTGAAGCAGAAAATCTAGTGGTGTCTGGATAAAAGACCATGCTGTGGCATCAAAGGCTTGGACATATTGGAGAGAAGGGCCTTAGAATACTTCATGGTAAAGGTATGAGTAATAGCTCTCTTGATTTTGATTTCTGTGAAAATTGTGTATACGGGAAGCAGAATCGAGTGAATTTCCCCTCTGGTGGTAAGAGGGTGAAACGTATATTAGAGCTTGTGCACAGTGATGTATTTGGACTTGTGAAGGTTCCATCACTGGGTAAGTCTAATGTTTATCATATGTTTGATGAAATGTGTATCATGTTTTAAGAATGCAATTGTCAATATTTTGCTCAAGTATTGATTATTTAGCATTGTTATCAGCATAGTTATGTTTCTGGAAAGTTATGGGCAATGGTCTAGAGGCTAGCCTAAAAAAGTGGCACAAATCTCGTAACCACTAGCACAAAACTGAGGAATTTGGGTCATAGCCACATGGAGGTAGGCTTATGGGTGTGGTTGGAGCCTCATAATTGTGTGCACAATGTGTCAAGGGCACGAATGGGGTATTAGGATTGTGAAAAACAGTTCTAGCTCAAGATTTGATCATCAGAGGTTGTGGGCTGACTTCTGGGTGATCTAGTGATATTGACAGGTAGTAGTTGTTAATTCCAGTCTTCGCAGCCTGTCACCAGGGATCAACATGAGCTCTTACTAGGTTTGGTTTGGTTTGGTTAGATGTTTTGCACATGATATTCAGCACAAAACATGTCACAAATGTGTCCATCAGAAGAAGCTTGGAAAAATCTTTCCAATGGTATATCACACTCCTATAACCGGTTTCTGGATTATATCGAAATGAATGAGTGATTCTTGGTTATGCATGTTTTGAGGTCAGTTGCTGCACACAATGACAAGTTTAGTACAAAATCAATTTTTGAAATAATGGTAAGGAATTTTTCAAAAGTGAAAGAGGTTTTTGTTCATCACATAACAATTAACAAAAACATCCTTCACTTTATGCACAGGTGCTACTATGTGAGAGATATACAGTGATATTTGGAGCCTACATTAAAACAAAGCAAATTTTTCATATTTTTTACTGTTTTAGTCATTTTAGCGTGGTGCCATTTTACAACAGATGGAAAATAATTTTGCAAAACCCAAGGAGGTTTTTGTTAATAACGAGCCATATAACAAAAACCTCTTTCAGTTTATTCACAGGTGGTGTGATTTGGATATGTGACTAGATCTTTACAGCTCATTTTCACAGATTTAAATTTTTAATGATTTTTTGTTTTAGAGATGATTTTGTGGCACCGATTGTGAGAACCTGGAAACGAATTTCCCAAATTTTAGAGATTTTTTTCTCCAAAATGACCTTATATACAAAAACCTCTTTCAGTTTTTTAACAGGTGCTATGGTTTAGGAGATACGAGTTCATATTCAACGCCTATTTTTAGAAATTCGATCCAAATTTAATGTAACTGATTCTATTTTGAAGAAAATGGTTGAGCTCAATTCCCTTAGTACAAGGATGAGAAAATGTATATATTTTATGAATTTCATAATGTAGGGGTTGGAATTTGGTAGAAGGTTGGACTTTTTGGAAATCTTGGAGCTTATTGTATACTCATTTCAACAGTTTGGCTAAGGAATAGACTAGTGGTTTGCAGCACTTTATGGGATTCATGTGGCATCATTCTTTGGTATTGTGTTTTCTTCTGTAATTGTAAGTCTACATGTGTTTATGTATGCCATTATCTCTCTTTATTTCATCTTAACTAAATCAAACAAGGATAAAGGTAGAATACATTGAAAATTGCAGTGCTCTACCTAGGGTTTGTTTAGTTATCTATGTTTTCAGTTGTTTGAAAAGGATCCCTAAGTTTTTCATGCCCTTTTCAACTCCTCACCTATCTAAAAGCTCTCCATCTCACTCAATTTGAAGTATCAAATCACTTGCCTTCCTTGCCCCATAGATATCTCTGCAAAACTGAGTCTCATTCCTCGGACCCAAATCTGCCTTTCACATTTGAGCCAACAAAACATCATCAAATTCAATCAAACACCTTTGTACACATACCTAGCCTAAAATCAGTCATTACATCAGTCATCTCAAGCTTTCATTGGCCATATTTTCTGAGATTGACAAGGAGAGAGCCCTCTCCCGACCTGGTAGGGCTAGCTACCAGGTTAAGCATGGTTTGATGTTACCCTGGATCCTACCTTTCTCAACCTGAGGTAGATTTAGGCACTAACATAGTGGCGACTCCGCTAGGGAAGAAAAGTTTGTTTGTTCATTATTGTTGTTTGCTTTATAAACTACAAACGAAGCGTGAAGTTAGCCAGGTAGCCTTCGAACTGCTCTTGCTCTACAAGTGCATAAGTAGATGAATGTTGCTTCAGTCAATCTCCGGTCTAGTTTATGAACTGAACATCTGACTTGCAAATTGCCCCAGTACATTAAATTGGGGAAGAGGTGACAGATCTTCTCCGGGAAAGATCATTCAAGTTGCAGATCTAATTGCTGATGGTGGACAACAGTCAGACACATATGAAGGCTGAAACATTCACCTGGCGACTCCAACTCAATCCAGAGATTCCAGCGCTCACTGATCCATTCATGCACTAAAATAAAATGGTAGGGTATGTGGCAAACCTTGTGTTTTGTGAAGTTTTAAAAGAAGTTAGAGATCAGTTAGTGGATATTGAAATTGATGAAGTATTTTTCATTACCGTGCTTCAATTTTTGAGATCTCCGAAGTTTCCTCCTAAAGCTAAAACAGGTTTCTTTGAGTTAGTTGTTGAAAAATTTGAGAAGGAGATTCAGTATTTCAATGATCAGATCCAATCATATGAATTATGAGATCCCAAAAAGTTCTTAGAAACTCTCCCTCCTTCAAAACAAGAAACAATAGAGCTGCCCTTTGATGTTTGCATTGACACTTTGCAGTTGGAGGTCTATGTTGAGGAGTTAGGGCAACAAACAGAGTCTAGTTTCTTTGATCCTATTGTCGCATATATGGAGTATTTTTTCAGTTTGAATGATAATTCAGATTGTCTTTCTCACAGCCAAATTTAGTTTGTGCATGGGTGGTTGTCAGCGTTTACATTTGTGTCCTGGTTGAAACACTTTCAAGCAACATCCTTGTCATAGTTACTTGATTGGTTGATCTGGCATTATAGCGTTACTTGATCTATCAATTTTGCAGCAAAGTAGGGTAGATTTGTAAATAAATAAGCTGCCAAAGGCATCATTTCAGTTTCCTGTATTTGTTATGTACAGGTTGCAGTATGTGTATGTTTGGATTGGTATGAATTGCTTTTAGTTTGCAGCTGTCTAACCATATTGCCCAATGGATGAGGCACTTGGTCTACAGTGTTCTTGACACCTCGAAGGACCTGCCATCCCCAATGGAGTCGATGTTAGTTCTAGTCTTCGTAGCCTGTCGCCAGGGATCAACATGAGCTCTTACTAGGTTTGGTTTGGTTAGATGTTTGGCACATGATATTTAGCACAAAACATGTCACAAATGTGTCCATTAGAAGAAGCTCGGAAAAATATTTCCAACGGTATATCACACTCCTATAACCAGTTTCTGGATCATATTGAAATGAATGAGTGATTCTTGATTATGCATGTTTTGAGGTCAGTTGTTGCACACAATGACAACTTTAGTACAAAATCCGTTTCTGAAATAATGGTAAGGAATTTTTCAAAAGTGAAAGAGGTTTTTGTTCATCACATACCAAGTAACAAAAACCTCCTTCACTTTATGCACAGGTGCTACTATGTGGGAGATATACAGTGATATTTGGAGCCTACATTAAAATAAAGCAATTTTTTCATATTTTTTTATTATTTTAGTCATTTTAGTGCGGTGCCATTTTACAACAGATGGAAAGTAATTTTTGTAGGAATTTACAGGGTAAGTTCCTCAGACAGAACACTAAAGGACACCGCTCACACACAGATCACAGATCAATACACCAGTATTTTGACGTGGTTAAAACCCTCAAAGAGGGAAACAGTCCACGGCCTGAGCCAACGCGGCCACTTCAGGCAATTTATTAATAAAAGAATGAAAATTTACATAAGCTTCTCTCATGAACCGATTAACCTACAAATGACCCTCCATGCTCTTTAAATAGAGATCATGGACCAATCGGGTGCTAAGCCACGGATCAAGTGTTGGTAATACCGAGGAGAGAATGAACCGTTGGATCACTACATATCGTGATCGTCGGATTGTAAGTTACAAAATGTACATAGTAAAGAAACACACTTTACCTAACTCTATACTAGACCAAGTTATACTTAACTATTTCCTATGTGTCGGAATAGCCTAACATCCCCCCTTAAGAACAACTTGGGATAGGATTGAAGGTTTACAAATATGACACAATAGGAGAAGGAAGGAGGCACCAGAGCCTATCCCCCCTTAGTGACAACTTCTTGAACTCCAACCATAAATCGAAGTTTAGTGAACTTCGCCTCTGTGAGAGCCTTTGTAAAGATGTCTGCAATTTGATCATCTGTTGAACAATATTGCACTTCAAGAACATGGTCGTGAATGAGCTTTCTGATGAAGTGCATGTGCATTTCAATGTGTTTGCTGCACTGATGTTGGACTGGATCTTTGCATAGTTTAATGGCACTTTGATTATCACACCGAAGTGTAGTCGGATGTTGCTGCTGAAAGCCAAACTCTGACAGGATCTGACGAAGCCACAAGGCTTCCTTACTAGCTTCTATGGCACCACGATACTCTGCTTCTGCTGAAGAAAGAGAAATGGCACCTTGTTTCTTGCAAGCCCATGTAATAGGTCCTGAACCAAGAGTGAACAAATAACCTGCAGTAGACTTCCGATCATCAGGGTCACCAGCCCAATCGGAATCAGTGAAACCAACCAATAGAGGAGCTGCTTCAGCACTGTAATGAATCCCAAACTGAACTATACCCCCAACATAACGAAGTATTCTTTTAGCTACTTTCCAATGAATTTCATGTGGGTTTTGCATAAACTGAGCAACAAGGCCAACAACAAAGGAAAGGTCGGGACGAGTATGGGTTAGATACAAAAATTTTCCTACAAGTTGACGGTATAAGGTAGCATCAACTTCAGGAGAAGTACAAGTGACTGAAAGTTTGACTCCAGACTGAAAGGGAGAAGGGGCTGGCTTACAGTCTTCCATGTGAAAATGGCGTAGAATATCACAGGCATACTTGGACTGGGAAAGCGAAATACCTTCCTTCGATTGCAAGACTTGAAGACCAAGAAAATAATGTAAGTGTCCTAAGTCTATCATTTCAAACTTCCTTTTAAGGCTAGACTTCACATGGTTTATAAGGTTGGGATCACTACCAGTCACGATAAAATCATCAACATAAAGAACAAGAATGATAAGAGACTTGCCCACTTTCTTGGTGTAGACAGTATTGTCAGAATGACACCTAGAAAAGCCATTTTCTAAAAGAAAGTTATCCATTTTGGCATACCAAGCTCGAGGAGCTTGCTTGAGACCATAAAGGGATTTCTTAAGCCGACATACAAGGCTGGAGTCTGTTTGTATAAAGCCAATAGGTTGTTCCATATAGATTTCTTCATGCAAGTCCCCATGCAAGAAGGCAGATTTAACATCCATCTGATGGACTTCCCATTTGAAAGAGGCAGCAAGGGAAAGAACAAGGCGGAAAGAGCTCATTTTGGCAACAGGGGAGAAGGTTTCAGTGTAGTCAATGCCTTCATCTTGTGAAAAACCCTTAGCAACAAGACGAGCTTTATGTTTATCAACTTTCCCATCTGGTCCATACTTGGTTCTGTAAACCCATTTGCATCTAACAAGTTTTCGTCCCTTTGGTAGAGGAACAAGATCCCATGTATCATTTGCCAATAATGAATGATATTCTTCATTCATAGCTACTTCCCAATCTGGATGGCCTGACGCTTCTGCAAAGGTGTCAGGATCATAATTCAATGAAGCTTGAGCCAGTAAATAAGAGGCTCTATCAAACTGAGAACGTGTACGTCGCTGATCTGTAGGATCACCGGCAAGATCACCTGCTGCATCCCGAGTAGCACGAACCCATTTTGGAAGCTGAGGAGCTGAAGGAGGATCCTAAGAAGGTGGGGGAGGATTTTCATCCTCGCTTTCATCATCTGAAGAAGAAATATTTTCAAAAGTAGAAGAGATAGGGAGAGGTGGCACATCCGCCGAACTAGGCTCGTAGGCCGATATATTTTCAGCAAACTTTACATCTCTTCTAATGATAACATTTTTGGACTTAAGTGGAATAAGTCTATATCCTTTGACATCTTCATAATATCCAACAAAAATACATTTTTCACTCTTAGGTTCTAAAGCTTTATGTTTCTCATCTGGAGTATGGGCCCATGCTTCACTTCCAAAAACACGAAAGTGACTTACATCTGGTTTAATTGAGCTCCATGCTTCTTCTGGAGTGATATTCTTTAAAACCTTAGTAGGAGTGCGATTTATTATGTAATTTGCACAGTTAATTGCTTCTGCCCAATAATTAAGACTAAGTCCTTTATATTGAAGCATACAATTAGCCATTTCCTTTAAGGTGTGATTCTTCCTTTCAGCTACACCATTTTGTTGTGGAGTATATGGAACAGTATGTTGCATTTGAATTCCATTCTGAGTGCAAAAGTTGATGAATTTGTTGTTAACATATTCTCCGCCATTATCAGATCTTAACTTAAGAATTTGATGTCCAGATTGTTTTTCAACAAAGGCCTTAAAGGCCAAGAACATGTTAAATACTTCACTCTTGAGTTTTAAGAAGTATACCCAAGTGCGTCTAGAGAAATCATCAATGAAAGTTAAGAAATACTTGTAGCCAGAGAAGGAAACAACTGGAAGTGGACCACATAAATCACTATGCACGAGCTGTAAAGGGGCTAAGGCGTGCCAAGAGGCACATTTTTCAAAATTGTCCCGATGATGTTTTCCGAGTACACATCCGGAACAAACAACATCTCTGCAAGATACCATTGGAAGACCTGTCACCATATTTTCTTTACATAGATTCTGAAGAGAGTGATAGTTTAAGTGACCAAATCGCTCATGCCAAAGTTTGCTCACTTCATCATTATGAGCAACAAATACCGAGGGAAGATTTAATGATCCAAAGTTGTGAAACTTATACAACTTTGTAGAATCATCAGCAATGCCAGTAGCTAAAATCTGTCTAGGATCTCTTAGGTCCTTAATTACAACATTGTGAGGTGAAAATTCAACGATTTTACCTTCACCTGAATGAGTTATCTGATATACAGATAGAAGGTTGCAGGATAAGGTTAGAACACATAATACATCATTAAATTGACCATTGTCTATATGAACAGTTCCAGTCCCTACAACACTAAGAGATCTATCATCACCAACATATATATTTTTGGTGTTACAATCATTTAAAGAAGAAAACATGGCTTTGTTTTTGGCCATGTGATAAGAAGCTCCAGAATCAATGAGCCACTCATGAGAATGAGAAGAAGAAGATACATTTAGTGCATAGCCAGACTGAGATGCTTGACAACCACATGCAGAAAGTGCCATTCCTGAAGATGAAGTTGAAGTTGAAGAGTGCTCCAAATGGACGTTATGCTTCTTTATTGCTGCTTCCAAGGCTTCCATCTTCTTAAAGCATTTGGATTCTAAGTGGCCATCTCGATTACAAAAGTTGCAATGTCTATCAGTCTTCTTCCCTTTGTTTTTATTTGTCTTATCATTTTGTTGAAACGATTTTTCATTTTGAGGCTGAAATTGCTTAGGACCCTTGTTTGGTTTAGGACCATTCTTTTTAGGATACAACTTCTTAGGATTCTTTGGATTTGGTTGCTGCTGGGTGGCTAACGCTTTCTTAGAAGAGTTTCCAAGATTAAGAATACCAAGGTGTAAGAGTTTTTCTTATTCTCTTTTTAAAGAATCACAAAAAGAATCAAAGAAAGGGGACTTGTAGTCTTGTCCTTGAGAAATGAAGGCTTCTCTTGTAGAATGGAAGGTGGAAACAAACACAGAGTAGGCTGGTCCCAACTTAGTAAGAATGGAATAGATAAGGTTACTATCTTCTTTCTTAACTTTAACACCTTCCAAGAGAAGTCTAAGGGTCTTGAACTTGGACAAAAAATCTTCAATGCAAGAAAAATTACTAGGGTCCAATGTAAGCAACTCATTTTCAAGTTGATGGGCTCTAAGTTCATTTTTAATTCCAAAGACTTTAGTAATCTGTTTCATTGCTTCATCAGGAGCATCAAGTTCTGCAATATGGAATCTAAGATCTGGAGAAATAGACATCCCTATCAACCCACGTGCTTGGTCTTGCCTATTTTCCCATTTAGCTACCTTAACTTCATCTTTCGGTTTGGTCTCTTGGCCTGAGGCTATTTTGTAAAGACCTTTACTTCTAAGTAAATCCACAATGTAGGACCACCATTGGAAGTAGTTGGTGCTGTCAAGAATAACTTGGCATGGACTTTACATTTTAATAGAAACTGAAGCTATAGATGCTGAAACTAAGTGTTCCAATGGAAAGATCTCAAAAAATTAGGCTGTTTAAAAAAAACGGTTCGGAAAACGACTTCCGGATGAAGAAGTTATGGCTTTTTGAAAAAAAATTGATGAAGATGCTGACGAAGTGCGGGAATGTGCAGAAATGAAAAATCCGCCCCCACAAAAAGGAGACTTGAACTCAAGACCTCTACTCTCATAAATTAGCTTTGGACCAAGTGAGCTATACAAAAAGTTTGAGAGAGAGAGAGAGAGAGAGGGGGGGGGTTGAAGCTTTGGGTTGCGTGCTTGCTTTGAGAAAGCTCTTTTTCCCTACAAAAAAAAAAAAAAAACACAAAACCCAACACGGACATACAAAAAAAACGAACCTTGCAGCTCGAAGTTAGCTTTAGCCGGAAACTAAATATTTTCTTCAATGTTTCTGATTTTCCGAGATCACACTAAGGCGCAGCGGAAAAGAGCATACGCATGAGAAAAATCCTTCCTTTCTATTTCTGATTTTCCCAGATCGCACAGAGTCGTAGGGCAAAGAGCATACGCAGAAATGAAAGGTATAGATCCGATGATAAAAAAAGCTAAATAAACCGAAACCGAAATAAACAGAGAGAAAATAACTGTAAACTGCAAATAAACACTATATACCTCCAGATCTTAAAAATGACGTAGCTGGGGCTACCAGAAACCTTTTCGTATGAAACGAAAGGGGTTTCTCACTGGAACAGATGCTCCCAACACAATAGAGCAGTCCTATCGGCCCGAAAGTAGTCAGAAACAGTAGATCTAGGAAACGGCAGTCGGATGCAGTTCTACCAGCTTCAGATTTGGATCACCAATGGACGCGGCCCTCAAATAGCTCTGATACCATGTAGGAATTTACAAGGTAAGTTCCTCAGACAGAACACCAAAGGACACCGCTCACACACAGATCACAGATCAATACACCAATATTTTGACGTGGTTAAAACCCTCAAAGAGGGAAACAGTCCACGACCTGAGCCAACGCAGCCACTTCAGGCAATTTATTAATAAAAGAATGAAAATTTACATAAGCTTCTCTCATGAACCGGTTAACCTACAAATGACCCTCCATGCTCTTTAAATAGAGATCATGGACCAATCGGGTGTTAAGCCACGGATCAAGTGTCGGTAATATCGAGGAGAGAATGAACCGTCGAATCACTACATATCGTGACCGTCGGATTGTAAGTTACAAAATGTACATAGTAAAGAAACACACTTTACCTAACTCTATACTAGACCAAGTTATACTTAACTATTTCCTATGTGTCGGAATATCCTAACAATTTTGCAAAACCCAAGGAGGTTTTTGTTAATAATGAGCCATGTAATAAAAACCTCTTTCAGTTTGTTCACAGGTGGCGTGAATTGGGATATGTGACTAGATCTTTATAGCTCATTTTCACATATTTAAATTTTTAATGATTTTATGTTTTAGAGATGATTTTGTGGCACCGATTGCGAGCAACTAGAAACGAATTTCCCAAATTTGAGAGAGGTTTTTCTCTAAAATGACCTTATCTACAAAAACCTCTTTCAGTTTTTTAACAGGTGCTATGGTTTAGGAGATACGAGTTCATCTTCAACACCTATTTTCATAAATTCGGTCCAAATTTAATGTAACTGATTCTATTTTGAAGAAAATGGTTGAGCTCAATTCCCTTAGTACAAGGATGAAAAAATGTATATATTTTATGAATTTCATAGTGTAGGGGTTGGAATTTGGTAGAAGGTTGGAATTTTGGGAAAGCTTGAAGCTTATTGTATACTCATTGCAACAGTTTGGCTAAGGAATAAACTAGTGGTTTGTAGCACTTTATGGGATTCATGTGGCATCTTGCTTTGGTATTGTGTTTTCTTCTGTATTTGTAAGTCTACATGTGTTTATGTATGCCATTATCTCTCTTTATTTCATATTAAAGGTAGAATACATTGAAAATTGCAGTGCTCTACCTAGGGTTTGTTTAGTTATCTATTTTTTCAGCTGTTTGAAAAGGATCCCTAAGTTTTTCATGCCCTTTTCAACTCCTCACCTGTCTAAAAGCTCTCCATATCACTCAATTTGAAGTATCAAATCACTTGCCTACCTTGCCCCATAGAGATCTCTGCAAAACTGAGTCTCGTTCCCCGGACCCAAATCTGCCTTTTACATTTGAGCCAACAAAACATCATCAAATTCAATCAAACACCTATGTACACATACCTAGCCTAAAATCAATCATTACATCAGTCATCTCAAGCTTTCATTGGCCATCTTTTCTGAGATTGACAAGGAGAGAGCCCTCTCCTGACCTGGTAGGGCTAGCTACCAGGTTAAGCATGTTTTGATGTTACCCTAGATCCTACCTTTCTTAGCCTGAGGTAGATTTAGGCACTAACAATAGTAAGCTTTCAGTTTGTAGGGTCCACTTCCTTAACTAGAACTTGGTTGTCGAGTCATATCATAGTAACAATCAACTCGTGTTTACCCTGGAGAGCTTGTCAAAGTGGGCAAATGTGGGAGGGGTTGTTTACAGTACAAGTTTGAAAACTCTGGTTCATCATCTTTTCTCGTGGTTTTTATTGCTCATAACAATGACTTAAGAAAAAATTGGCATGAGAAGTTTGGTCAAATAAGCTATCACTCATTGCAACAACCATGTAATCAAAATATGGTGATAGGTCTTCCTCTTGTTTCTTGTAGAGACGGTGCTTATGTCTATTGTGTTCTCGACAAATGTGACTCTTGGCACATTTAAGCCCCTTTATGGCTTGTTCATAGTGATTTGTGTGGTCCTCTTTCTTATCCTTCTTTCTCTAGGTACAAGTACTTCTTAACTTTCATTGATGACTTATCCAAATGTAGTTGGGTTTACTTTTTAAAACTTAAGAGTAAAAATTTTGACATGTTTTTAGCTTACAAAGGCTCTGTAGAAAAACAATATGGACATCAATGGCAAAGGTTAAGAACAAATAATGTATGTGAATATGTTAACAATAAATTCACAACTTATACACTAGATAGGGCATTCAAATGCAACCTATTGTTCGATATACACCACAAGAAAATAATGTTATTAAGTGAAATAATCACACTTTAAAGGAAATGTCAAATTGTATGATCCAACCTAAGGGGACAAGCCTTCATTATTAAGTGGAAACAATAAATTGTGCAAATCAAGTAGTACATTGCACTCCCACAAAGGCTTTAAAAAATATAACATTGAAAGAAGCATCGATTAAAAATAAACCACATGTAAGCCACTTCCATGTATTTAACTGTATGGCATGGGATCACATATTGATAGGAAAAGGAAATCCATACAGAAATAACGACATGTAAGCCACTTCCATGTATTTGGTAGTATGGCATGGGCTCAAGAAATGGAAATACTTACAACCTAAAAGTGAGAAGTGTATTTTGTTGGAAATTATTAAGATGTAAAAGGTTATAGAATTCCTCAACCTCGTTCCATTTAAATAATCATTATAAGAGATGTAAAATTTGATGAAAATATATTGACATATAAGCCTCATTTGACATTTGTGCCATCTTTGACTTGTGATCCATATTCGGTGCTTATGCCATCTTCTAGACTTATTTTGGTTTCTTCTTTAAATGGCGATGTGAGAGTGAAAATCCACCTCCTCTCGATTTCCTTAGTTTAGATGATTCCATTGAACATGAACTTGCACAAGCACCACAACTTCCTAGATGGGCTTGTTCTACAAGAGAAGAAACTGGTGATCATGTTGGTGATCCTACAAATCATCACTATACACATTCATAGTTCCATTAGGCCTCATCTATTTTGGCTCAATTTTCAAAGGCTCATGATACATAAACATTTTCAAAAGCTTCAAGCTATGCATATTGGGACACAACAATAAATGAAGAATATCAGTGCTTAATAAAAAATAATACTTGGGAACTTATCAGTCTTCCAGAAGGAAGAAAACTTATTACATATAAATTGGTAAATAGAACTAAGTATGGATCATATGGAAGAGTTGAAAGACATAAGTCTTAGTTAGTTGCTAAATAATTATCTCAAGAATTTACTACAATGAAACCTTTTCCCCTATCTCCAAATTCAATCTCATCTACCTTGTTCTAGTCCTTGCTACCTCACATGCATAGGAGGTCCATCAAATGCATGCTAAATTTTCCTTCTTATATGGGGATATACAATAATGAATCTACATGGAACATCATCCCGACTATGTTCAAAGTGACCCCAACCTTGATTGTTGCTTTGAGAAATATCTCCATGGTCTTACACAAACTCTTGAGCTTGGCATGCAAAAATGGATCACTTTCCTCTTGACATCGACTTCTCTAGATGTCATTCTAACCCTAATGTATACATGAAGAAAGTAAGGGGGCTCTCATAATCCTCCTCATTTATGTTGATGACCTTATCCTCACTAGTACTAACCCTAAACATTTACCCCATGTGAAATCAAGCCTTAAGAAGAAGTTTGGAATTATAGACAGGATATTTTCTTTGTTAGTATTGCAAAACAATGAAGGAATTTTTCTTTCCCAAACTAAGTATGGATGTGACCTTCTTCACTACTTTCACATGGAAGATTTTAAACCATCCCCCTCTCCCTTCCAATCGAGAGTCAAACTTATTTCTACCTACACTGCACCTGAAGTTGATTCCACTTTGTACTATCAGTCAATTGGTAGCCTCTTATATTTGGCTCACGTCCATCCTAATATTTCCATTACTATTGGTCTTGTTGCCCCGTAGATACAAACACACCATGAAAGTCATTGGAAAGCAACAAAAAAGATACTTCAATATATCTCAGGTACAATTAGTTTGGGATACATTACAGTCCAAGTGGGGCTCCTTTATTGGTTGGTTTCACTGATTTAGATTAAGTTGGCAACACCGATGATTGTAAATCTACTAAAATATATGTTTTCAGTCTTGGTTTAGGTCTTAACACCGACACTTGTAAGAAGTAACATGTTATTGCTCTTCTTCAATAGAAGAAAAATACCGAGCAATGGTTAATAGGAGTCAATATGCCTCCTGGCTTCGACAAATCCTTTTAGTGTTTGGACACCAATAATAGCAGCCAATGACCCTTTATTGTGAAAATTAGAGTGAAATCAAGTTGGTCAAAGATATAGTTCAACATCATCAGAACAAACAAATAGAGCTAAAAATGCACTTCATTAGAAGTCTCTTTCACAATCAAATTATCGAAATACTCTTTTAACTAACAAATGACCAAATTGTAGGCATTTTCACAAGGTCTCTTATAAAAGAAAAGTTTTCTATATTTGATCTATGCTATAAGTTCAAGAAGTTGTCATGAAGAGAGGTATAAGATCTAATGCCTCCTTCTTTCTCATATTGTGTAAAATTTGTAAATACTTCATTCCTATCCCAAGTTTTTATTAAGGACGAATGTTAGGTTATCTAGAAACTTAGGAGTTAGTTAAGATCAACTTGGTGCAATGTGTCTTTAGGTAAAAGTGTGTTTTTCTAGTATGCAGTAGTTGCATTGTGATTCGATAGTCACAATATGTTCTACATAGAGAGTGATCCATGGCTCATATTCTCCTTGATATTAATGGATATTGGTATATGGCTTACCACTTCATTGGTCCATGATCTCTGTTTAAAGAGCATGGAGGGTCATTTCTAATGATCAATTGTGATAAACTCTCTTAGTTAGAAATTTTCTTTTGCATTGGTACAATTATCTCATCTAGCCACATTGGTTGGGGTCGTGGACTATTTCCCTCTTAGAGAGTTTTGACCACATACAAATAAATGTTGTTATGATCTATGATCAGGTTGTGTGAATGGTTATTATAGGTGTTAATGATATACGGAAGACCCTATTTTCCTAAACATTCATACAATATCTTTTGTTACTCCTGCTTTCTAATGCCATCATTGTACTTAACAATCCCTTTGGCCTACTTTTGTGGACATTCATTGGACATTAACAAAATTATATTGTCTTGTCTTATATTATCTACTATTTGAACCTGATTAGCACATAAGTCTTGATGGGTTGTGAACCTCAAACCTTTACAAGGTTTGGAGGATAAGGACCGCAAACACATCTAGGGTTTTGATGAGGATTTGCTTAGCATAGTTTTGAATCAACTTAATAAATATGTGAGTTAAATTGTCAAGGCATGAATGATGATGATGGAGGATTAAAGTGTTTATTATTCAATTGATCACATTGAGGGTCATCTGATATGAACACCATCTTGATTTGATCTACATGGCATTCTAATGGGATTAAGGAAGAGGAGATTCGAGGGGTTGCTCCCACTAGAGGCATTAAGGGAATTTTCAGGTTAAAAAATGGGCCTCAAAATGAAAAATTTACTTTAAAAAACAACTTTAAGAGTACCAATAGGATTCAAGATAATGATGACACCCCTAGGGGTAAAATATCTATGGAGGGAAAAGAATAAAACTACTCTTTTTAGTCATATTTTTCACTTATCTCCTTATATATTTACTCAAATTTCAAGTGTGGGCACCCATTTGATGCAGAATCTAATTTTACATATAACAGTGCTCACACTTGAAATTTGGGTAAACCTAAAAGGAGATAAGTCAAAATACAATTAAAAGAAGTTGTTTTCTTCCTTTTCCTTTAAAAATTCATAAGCCTTATTCCTTTTTTACAATTATTTCATTATTTTCCGTATGAGGCCAATTTTAGACCTCAAATTTCCCCTATTAACATAACAAAAATTGTAGGAAACTTTGCTTAGGTTTTATCCATTAATGGCACCCGAGGTGAATTGTGGATGGAGGCAAAGGTGACTGGCAAAGGTGGAGATATTATGGAAATCCTTTATGACACATTTGTTACCCCCTTGAACATGTACAAGGATTTGCATTTGGTTGATCTCTAGTAGGCTATCTCTTGCATTAAAAGTGATGGATCCATTAAGGGAGTGAATGACAATGACAAAATTTTTATTCCCTTATTGTTTATTTATGGGGATTTGAAGTGAATCTTTGTAGTTTGATTGGGAATGCAAATGATCAGTAAGAGATGAAGATTATTAGAAAACACTTAGACATTAGTCCAATGAGTATCTTGAGTACAATGGAAGTAGGGAGCTTATGATAACCCTTGTTGGAAGGAGAAAAAAAAACAAAAAAGAGGAAATGCATCAAGAAAATGCCAAAGTCAATAAGTATAAATTTGGGTTCTAAAACTAGGTTAATGTAATGGAACAAGAAGAGATGGTAGTGGTAGGTTGTATTTTATGAAAGGATATGTCAAGTGTTTTAAGGATTGGATGAGGTTAAATTTTGAACCTATAGTGGGTTGTTTAACCTGCATAATGACCTTAGCAAAGGGATGGTTGGTCTGGGATTTTAATTTAGTTATAAAGATAAATAAATTATATATCAAATGTAGTCCTTGTGGTGAAACTCACATGAACTGTTGTGTAAACTAAGAGATCCAAGGTTCAAATCCCATGGAATAACCTAGTCTAAAGAGAGGAGAATAGGTTGTAGGCCCTAGAGGTATAATGGTAGCAATTATAATTGACTCCCTGTCATGCGAGTACGAGCCCAACCCAGTTGCCAATTCCTCTAGTTATAAAAAAGGGTATATATAGGAGGTGGAAATGGGGTGTCCAAAACTTTTTCTTACAAAAGTTGCATGTCAACTTTGATGCCTATTGATGGTGCTGGACCCACCAACATTCGAGGGGATTTCCCTAGTAAGAAGTCCCAACTAGAACTTAGACCATTTGGAGTAGGAGTACCAGTAGTGGGTGGTAATGTAGTGCCTTGACCACGATAGCGTGCACAGGTAAGTATGATGAATTTAGTCGGAAGCAAGTGTGTGACCTTGCAGCGAGTCTAGTGAGATGCATGGGCATTCTAACACACGGAGGGGAAAAGGAAGTGTGCCCCTTAAAATCCTGTAATAGTACGCAGCTTGAAAGGAACACACGAGCGGAATGAAATCACAAGCTGGAAGAGGAATAGTCCACAAACCAAAGTGAGGGGTTAATCCAACAATAGACGTTCAACATGATTCATACACTTGCATACAAAGTAGTTCATAAGAAAATGCGTAAGTTAAACAAAATACATTTCTAAAGCAACCAAAATAGTCCAACTACAATAAAAACATATGCATGAAAGCGTGTTGGCTCAATTATTATTATTAAAAGTGAAAGTTCCATCTATACATACACCATTGACAACCATTAGCCCCAATAGTGGAACATTACAGTCAAGAATACTTGCTTCTCCAAAGAAGTATATTCGCTCTATGCTGTGGAGAAGCCAAGGCTCGTCACAATACTCCCAAGCTTTATCTAAGCCTAAGCCTAACTAAAAGCTTGGCTCCCAAAAGCCTTTTCTATGAGTTATGAGGTTCTATTTATAACAAAGGGTGGGGTGACCCTTGACATCCCCCCTTGTGACTCTTTAACTACCCTTATGACTCTTCAACTTATTTACAAATAACTCATTACATTACATAACGATTGTTCACATTCCACTAATGACACTTGGAATTTCACTTACAACATATTTACAATTAATATACATTTTCCACATATACCCATGTGAGACAAGTTAGGCTAGAGTCAGCCTAATAAGATAACGCACTATGACTCATAAGTTTGGGGAAAGACCAACTCAGAAACATCCACTTGATGATCCTTGGTGACGTACCGATACCAATCTTGGTACTGTGTTATGGTGTCCCCAAACTGATTGGTCATGTCTTTCGGGAAGTGAACTTTGGCATCCATAACTTCTGGGTATATGTTCTTGGAACCCTTGTCCAACTCATTCAGAAGCATGTGCAACATGGTCTTGACTATCGTAGGACCACCAATGTACTTCTACATGTTTTCTGCGCTTAGCTCCAAGTCATCGCTAGTGGCCTCCCACCTTAGTTGCTCCATGTGCCTGTCGACCTCTAGCTGGACTTGTTTCTTCTCCTTAGCTTTGGTGAGGGAACCGATTGATGTGATCCTGTGTGTTCTCACCATGACATCCAAAATCCTATACAGCCATGCATATGAATCATGTATGCTATTGAAAAACGAGGCGAGCTACTCATAGTTTTGGATCAACATCTCAATCCTTGGTTTGTCTAGATCTGCCTGCGGCTTCATCATCTTTGGCAAGTGAAGCGGGGCTCCCTTGTACCTCATTGTCCATTCTTGCACATGGGCAATAACAGCATGTATGTCCTTGAGAGTTCAGACAATCTTTATGCTCCACTATTCAAAACCATATAGATGGACCACCACCTTATGCACGGTGACAAATCTATCATAGAGTTTCCGCATGGTGGCCTTAAGAGTTGATACTTCAACAACTATCGCTTTCCTCATCTCTACCATTGCGGATCACGCGGATTGTTCTACCTTCTACCTGGCCGCTTGCAATTTCTTTGACATCTGTTCATTCTCTGCTAACATGAACTTGACATTTGAGCTCGTGGCTCCTGCATAAGCCATAGTGGCATAGACCATGGAAACTGGATGCTTTCTGAAATATGACACTATCATCCTTTCCTTCATAAATGTAGGTGACATGTGATCATCCAAGAAATTATTTCTATGCGCCTGTACTATATTCTACTGCAACTCGTCAAATGATATATTCTACACATCCATCACCGGATCATCATCAAGGAGGACAACATGTCCTTGCTTGCTCGGGAATGGTTCTGATACTAAAGGTGGTGGAGATTGAGGGGCGACCTCGAGTGGTCTAAGCATGAGGTCGGTATCTTGGTCCTATGGCTCCTGTGCCAACTCCATGTCCATTACTTCAACCCTTTGCTCATTTTGTTGAGCGAGCTCCTAATCCTACATCTGCTCACCTTCTTCTTCATTTGCTGGTTGTTCTAACTCCTCAACCTATATGGGTGCAGTTTGCTCTATCATCGCGCCTTTCCCTTCTTCTTGTAATGTTCTTCTTCTCTTCCCTCTCTCTACTTCTTAACTCCTATTTTTCTTTCAACTTCTTCTCTGTTTCCTACAACTTCCTTTCTGCTTCCTCCAACCTTTGCATTTCTCTCTTCCTTCGCTTTGCTCTCTTTACGTGTTGTTGCCTCTTTTCCTTTGCTGCCAAAGTTGCTTTCTCAATGAGAGGATCTTCTTTGAACTTGTAGCTTTGCTCAACCTCTAGGTTCTCGACAATCTTCCTCTTATGCTTGTCCTGTGTCGGTTTTCTGCTTATTGCTTTGTTGTTTTTTCTTCCTGTGGTGCTGCTGACGGCAGAGAAACTTTCCATGCTATGGATATATTGACCGGTTCATTGAGCTTGGAGTAGTTGTAACAATACCTCCAAGGGTCCTCCTCTGCCCAATGACATGCCTCGTGGATCCATGGATAATACACCTTCACACAATGGTTCTTGAAAATCTCGTGGGGCTCATACAGATTGTAATCTTTGGTTCTGAACTTGAACTTTTCTATCTCCTTAGCTTCGACATCAACATCCTTCAATCTCTTAATCTCGTACAATCTAATCCACAAAGCAAGAGTGGGCCATGGTGACTTCTTCCTCCTATTCAACCTTGTTGATAAGCCTGTGGAGATGTGATATGAGACCTCTTGCATGACCAACTTATCCGTGGCAAACCTTAGTAGAACATGTAGAGGCTTCTCTCCGCCAAACATCCTTATGAAGGTGCCATCAGGTGAGGCATACCAATATACAATGTTAATTATTGTCTCCATTGCTTCTTGGGACATGCAAGGTGGATCGTGCTCAAAGATCAACTTGTACATCGGGATAATGAAATGGTTAGCCAACCTTGCCATAAATCCTCAGTAGCTGCAATCAGAAAGAAACTTACAATAAATGTTGACGACAGTCCCTGATGATGTCCATGTCCAACCCATGCTAGGAAACTGATGTTGGGCATAAATTGCATCAAGTAAATACACAGGCATGTAGACTCTCGCTTGCTCATCCTTGGGTTGATTTCAGTCGTTAGTCACATGGAATTTCAACTGAAGAGCCAACATATCCGACTAGTTCAGTGCCCTTCCATCATTGACTAACTGGTCTAACAGAACCACCCATTCTACAAAAAGGTCTCTGTGCTCTCTTGACTGTACAATTGACATGCAAAGATGATCACGAGCTGGTAGGCCTTTTTGAGTGACTTAGTTTTGTAAAAATGAGTGGGTGTCACTCTAAAATTTGATGACTCGTTCACCCAACACTTTATGATGTCTCTGGTGTTCACATAACTGTGGGGGCATAGAAAAGTACATCCATGCGGTTCACCTGCTGAGGTAAGTGATACATTTGATGATAGTTCTCTGTCCTGAAGGTAGCAAGCTATGTTCCACTGGAACTTCTCAATGTCATAGTCTCTAGATCTGTATGTGAGGCAATCCAGTGGATGATGTCCGCACATGGGAAGGTGGGGTGCCTGCATGCAACCTTATGTAAGCCTGATTGGTGGATATTGACATAAACCTTCCGATCCTCTAGATCTTCCTTGAAGTCCCCTGCAATATATCCTTGATTTTTTGCCATGTTAGCTTCATTCCCTTCTTAATGAATGGTCGAGTGTCTGCATACACTGTAAAATTCACTAACACCTGATCAACTTCTTCCCCAATGTTACTCTCGATAGTATGCTTTGATGCAACTTTCTTCGAAGCCATGTTACCTATACTACTGGAGAGTTGCTCAACAACTATTGTACCTAGAGACATAATGATACTCATGGCATGAAAATGTTAGCTTGAAACCAAAAGCACTTCAAGGACAAACCAAGCAACAAACTGGGCAACTGCTGGGAAGAATTACGCAATTCTGGCTCTCAGAGGTGACTAACTGCTAGCTGGTTCTGCCCATTGCGTAGTCCCAACTACCAGTGGGGAGTTGCTGTTGACTAGAACTGCGTAATGCGTAGTTTAGTCTGGCTTAGGCTGGTTGGGACTGCGCATTGTGCAATCCTAGTGGCGAAGGCTTAAGACTGGCTCTTGGAACTGCACAGTGCACAGTTGGAGCCAGGTCTTGGCAACCTCTCCACAATTTTTGGAGCCAAGGTAGAGCCTTGAGATCCATAAATGCGCAGTGCATGCCAGAGAGGAGAAAGCCCCGGGCAAAGGAAGCCTAGATCTGCCCAATGGGAGCATGAAAATGAAAAGATATGAAGGTGGAATTGATGGTTGGTGAAGATATGAGTGAATTATGATGCATGCAAATAAATGAGTGCATGAATCAATGACACTGAAGAAGAATGAAGCTTGTGGAGAGAGTTGCTGCAACAATGACCATAGGTGAAAAAACTGGGTAATGCATGCAACACTTGGGAAAGGCAATGCAAAACTTACAACACTTCTACATGATAAAACAAATCAAAATGCCAGCGGTCGTTCAATAAAATGGGTAAAGAAACACTCTCACAAGCTAAGCAAACAAAAGCGATACAAAAAGTAGTAAAAGACTAGAAAACAAGACTTACCTGGAAAAGTTGCGACGACTGTGCCGAAGGTTCCTAGATCTCCTAAAGAATGCCAAAGCTCCAAGTTCGAATGTGAAAATGAGCTATGGCAATGTCCATTAAATATATTTTGTCGATTTAGGGTTTATAAAGCAAAGGAAAAAAATCTAGGAAAAAGCGAGACTTAGCGACAGTTTCCAAAATAAATCAAGTGCCACCTCCAGACTGCTAAAAATATATCCCTATTTTCTAAGGATGAATTTTCACTTTTTCAAGAAAAAGTTGCCATGCATTGCCTGGAGAGATTGCACATTTCTGGAGAGAACCAGGAAACTCACTAGCTCATGCATCGGGCAACTATTGAGGGAAAAGCTTATGCACAATTCCTGTGTTGAGTTGTGTTATATCCTTTCCACGATTAGCCCATCTAGTGAACTGGGGGTTAGAGGGGGGGCGGAGCCCTTGCTTTGTTGTGCAATGGGGGGGTCATAAGGGGGTTTGAGGGGGGCAGGTAGTCCCCCTCTACGGGGTCCTGGGTAGCACCTCGAGAAATATTTTTTTGGACCCTATATTAGGTTGGGTGGACCTACCTATGGTTTTGTGCATGATTTTCGCACATGATTTTTTTGGACGCGATGGTTTCGGTCCATGGTTTTGGACGTGATGGTTTTCAATCCATGGTATTGGATGCTTCAACATGTATAAATATGTATTGTAACATTGAAAGGAACATAATGAAAAATCAAGCTGGTAGTCCTAGTTTTGGGATCCAGGGGAAAATATCTGTGTAGATGTGTTTAATGTGTTATGCTCTCACATTGTTTATTCTCTGTGTTTTAGAATTCGTATGCGGGTAATTTCTGTACATGGTTAAAACCTACATTTGGTATTAGAGCTGTTTTGGCTTCAAGGGGACGCCTTTGTTGCTGAGGGTTTTTGCTCGAGCCTGTGGTAGACCCTGTTCAGTGGGAGATCTGTGGGATCGATTTTGGTGGTGAAAGAAGATGGTGAGCAGTGGAAAGATATAGATCGAGAAATTTAATGGTCAAAGTTTTGAGTTGTGGAAATAGTGTTCGAGAAAAATACCTACAAGATGGTTCAGGGAGCACTGGTATTGATGCAGGGAGTTTGGATTGGAACTCTGTACAAACTACAAGGTAGCACTATTATTGATGGGTGCAACAGTTCTGTGGTTCCTGAAAATGGAGAGAAAATCTAATGGTCTCTGGAGAAAAGACCATGATATGGCATCAAAGGCTTGTACATATTAGAGAGAAGGGCCTTCGAATACTTAATGGTAAAGGTATGGTAGAAGGTATGACTAATAGCTCTCTGGATTTTGATTTCTGTGAAAATTCCATATATGGGAAGTAGAATGGGGTGAGTTTCCCCTCTGGTGGTAAGAGGGTGAAACAGATATTAGAGCTTGTGCACAGTGATGTGTTTGGACCTGTGAAGGTTCCATCACTAGGTAAGTTTGTGTACTATGTATCATTTATAGATGACTTCTCAAGGAATACATGGATATATTTCCTTAAGAAGAAATCTGAAGTCTTTGACAGGTTTAAACAATTTAAGGCTCTGGTGGAAAACCAGACAGAGAAGAAGATAGAGGTGTTGAGGACAGATAACGGTGAGAGTTTTGCAGTAAGAAATTTAAAGAATTCTGTAAGAAGTGTGGTATAGCACGGAAGAAGACTACTCCATACACACCTGAGCAAAATGGAGTTACAGAAAGAATGAACAAGACATTGATGGAAAGGGCAAGAAGCATGCTTAGTGGTGCCGGGTTAGAACATGAATTTTGGGCAGAGGCGGTGGAGACAACAGGTTACCTGGTCAATAGATCACCTTCATAAGCATTGGAGGATAAGACTCCACAAGAGGTTGGATTGGTAAGAAACCCTCTCTTTCACATCTGAGGGTATTTGGATGTGATGCATATGTACATGTTCCAAAGGAGGAAAGAACCAAGTTGGATAGTAAATCTGAAAAGTTCATCTTTATTGGGTCTAAGGATGGTTTAAAGGGTTATAAGCTTTGGAACCCAGTAACAAGGAAGGTTGTGTACAGCCGAGATGTGGTGTTCAGAGAGGTAAAAGATGTTATTAAACATGAATTCCAACCAAAGGAACCTGAGAAGATATAGTTTGAGCTTAAGGGGGAAGAATTAGACTCTACAGCAGAGGCAAAATCAGAAGATGAAGAGCCAAAAACTCTGGGTGTGAGAAGATCAGTTCGAGAAAGAAGGCAACCAGAAAGGTATAATCCATTTGCTTTCTGTTCAAATTTTGTTGTATCTATTACTGACGATGATCCCAGAATTGTGAAGGAAGCAATAGATTCAGAGGACGACAAACTCTGGAAAGAGGCCATGGTTGATGAAATGACATCTTTGCATAAAAATGAGGCTTGGGATCTGGTGGAGTTGCTGGTTGGAAGAAAACCCATTGGCAGCAAATGGGTGTTCAAGAAGAAGACAAATGCAGAAGGAAAGGTGGAGAAATACAAAGCTCAGTTGGTAGCAAAAGGTTATTCCCAGGTGCCGGGAATTGATTTTGGTGATATCTTTTCTCCTGTTGCCAAGGTAACTTCTATTAGATTACTTTTATCTATTGCTGCTGCTTTTGATTTTGAGGTAGAACAAATGGATGTGAAGACATCATTTCTTCACGGGGATCTGGAAGAGGAGATCTACATGAAGAAACCTGAAGGCTTTGCGGTGAAGGGTAAGAAAGAACTGGTATGCAAGTTAAAGAAGTCTCTGTATGGGTTAAAACAGTCACCAAGGATGTGGTATCAGAAATTTGATACATTTATATGGGGACTTGGCTTCACCAGAAGCAATGCAGATCACTGTGTGTATTTTAAATTAATTGGTGACTGTGTTATTTATTTGGTCTTGTATGTGGATGATATGTTACTGGTTGGAAATTACAAAGAAATTATTTAGGATTTGAAGACCCAATTGTCCTCCAAATTCGACATGAAAGATCTTGGTGCTGCAAACTATATTTTGGGCATGGAAATTAAAAGAGATCGAGCAAAGAGGAAGCTCTGGTTGAACCAGAGGAAGTATGTCAAGACAATACTGCAGAGGTTTAATATGCAGGATAGTAAACCGGTGAAGGTTCCTATTCCTGTAGGTGTGAAGTTATCTTCTGAACAGTGTCCCAAGACACAAGAAGAGGAAGAGGACATGTCCAGTGTTCCATATGTAAGTGCAGCGGGTAGCCTAATGCATGCAATGGTTTGTGCTAGACCAAACATTGCACATGCAGTGGGAGTATTGAGCAGGTTTATGTCAAAACCGAGGAAGGAGCATTGGACAACAGTGAAGCGGGTTTTCAGGTATTTGCGTGGAACTAGTGATTATGGCTTATGCTATCAAGGAAGACCAGGATTGGACAGAGTGTTGGATAATCGTGGCTTTGTTGATGCAGACTTAGCTGGAGATCTGGACTAGAGAATATTTACAAGTGGGTATGTGTTTAACTTATTTGGAGGTGCAGTCAGTTGGATGAGTAAGAAACAATCTGTAGTGGCACTATCAACTACAAAGGCAGAATACATGGCAGCCACTCATGCAAGCAAGGAAGCAGTTTGGTTGCAAAGATTGTGTTCAAGTATGGGGTTAATATAGGGAGCTATAAGGATATACTGTGACAACCAAAGTGCAATTTTCTTAGCAAAGAACCCTGCTTACCATTCAAAGACAAAGCACATTGATGTTCAGTATCACTTTGTGAGGGATATGATAGAAGACAAAAAGGTGTTGCTGGTAAAGGTGGACACTTGAAGAATACTGCAGATGCCTTGACAAAATATGTGAGCTCTGAGAAGTTCTCTTGGTGTAGAGAAACAATGGGCATTACAAGGGTGGATAAATGACTAAGCTCTCCTATGGCCCCTTGTGGAAAGAAAACAACAAGTGGGAGAATGTTGGGTTGTGTTATATTCTTTCCACGACTAGTCCACGTAGTGAACTAGGGGGTTAGAGGGGGGAGCCCCTCCTCGTTGTGTTGATTGCGCAGCGGGGGGGGGTATCCCCCCTCTACGGGGTCCGGCGCAGGGCCTCGTGAATTTTTTTTGGACCCTATATTAGGTTGGGCGGACCTACCTATGGTTTTGTGCATGATTTTCGCACATGGTTTTTTTGGACGCGATGGTTTTCGGTTCATGGTATTGGATGATTCGACATGTATAAATATGTATTGTAACATTGAAAGGAACATAATGAAAAATCAAGCTGGTAGTCCCGGTTTTGGGATCCAGGGGAAAAACTATGTGTATATGTGTTTTATGTGTTATGCTCTCACATTGTTTATTTTCTGTGTTTTAGAATTTGTATGTGGGTAATTTTTGTACGGGGTTAAAACCTACATCCTAGGATGAGTGCCTATGGCTGCCTCTCATGCTCTGCACAGTTTCCCAGCTAAAGGGAAGCTGTCAGCTGGCTCTGTGCAATTCTAGATCTGAAGGATCACTGTTGGCTCGGACTGCGCAATTCCCGAGAGCAAGGCTAGTTGCCCTCAAGGATTGCATAATTCACTAAGGGAAGCTTGGAACCAGGTTGCAACCAAGTCAAGATATTGACTCATGGTTAGAAAACAATGAAAGTAAGCAAACACAAGCCATAAATCAAAAGATAAATTTCAATGAAAGGACAAGTACCTGGGTTAGTGCGAGATAAGTTGTTATGATTTAGGAGGGAGGCTCCAAAACGAAGCATAGGCAAAATTTTGGAGGGTGGTTGTAGCCGCTACAACAATGCCATAATGGCTCAAGCGGAAATACTTCTAATATGGGTCTAAATACATAGGATTTTTTTTATTTATGGTCTATGAATGTATATGCCAAAATAGGAAACCTTATTTGTTCATATTATGGTGTTGTTTTATCTTTTCATGATGCTAGATGCTTCAAATAGCCAAAATTCCAATGGGTCTGGAAACTAGCGAAGGAATTTGTGAGAGGTAAATATCATTATATGTGAACTCTTGATTATTAGGGTATACCCTTCAAATGTGGCTAATATGATCCATAAACTCTAATGGATATTCCACTAGACAGTTCGTCAAAATAGATATGCTAAAGTATATTTGAAAATCTGAAATCTACACTATGAGGATTAGCTTTCCTTAGATTTATGGATTCATTAATTAATGTGTTATGCTTATACATGTGATAGAAAAATAAGGAAAACAGAGAATAGTGAAATAAAATTCACAAACAGTAATAAACACAAGATATAATCTAGGAAACCCTTAGGGGAGAAAACTCAGTTGGAAGGTGAGGCTGCTCTATTCCCTCTTTCTTTGATTGAGAATGGAAGCAAGTACAAAGGAGAGATACTTAAGATTGTAGGCTACTACAATACACACACCCTCTCTCTCTCTCTCTCTCTCACACACACACATTTTCTCTACTCATATATGGAGCAAAATTCACTCGAATCAAATGGAACCCCTCTTTATCCTAGTGGCCCATTTATAACACAACCTGATAACCTACTAGTGGTTAAGTTTGACTCATTTTACTCTTAACTATAGTTACAATATTGAATCTTATAAATTCTTATTCATAAGTGTTATCTCCTTTTCTATAAACAATGGGGGCTAATGGGGCATCCTCTTGAATCATGGTGATAAAAATAGGAAAGTCAACTTCTAGGTGACATAACTTTTATATGCAGAATCCATTTGAGGTCTTTACTATGCCATTAGAAAGGTATTTGAGTGTAGAATAGGACTAGGGGGTGTGATGCTTAAGTGGCATAGTTTACTTGTGAAATCTCCTTTTAATTCCTCATATTACTTCTAGAAGGTTTCATAACCCAATTTTCCAAATTGGGACCCACCAATACAAATGGCCTTGTGAGATGATTCCTCCAATTATTCCACTATGAAAGAATCAAGGTGGATGAAAACTAACATATTGATCCAATTTAGATCATACCTCCCCATTTTGGGAAGCTTTGGTCCCTAAAGCATTTTATTAAATGGGGTAAGGAATATTTTCGTATTCCTTCTCCCTGGAGTACCATTTATCGTTGCCTAGAAGTTGTCCTTTCAACCCAATTTGCCAAAGGTCATGTTGCCCCTATATTGTACTTATAGAACTCTTTTGAAAAACTATATTTTCTCTTAAATCTTCGTAAGAAAATGTATCTAAATCCTTTATATATATTACTTGCTCCTCTCCCTGATCTAGCATAGAAGGTTCATAGGGTTTTGAATTCTACACAATGGACTACTAAGTAAATGTTCATGTACGGGGGTAGACCGAGTTTATAAGAATTATCTCCCATGTTTTCTAGTATCTCAAAAGTAACATATCATAGAGAATTAATTTTCTTACTAAGAGAGGTAGCCTCTCCTTGTTCAACTATAACCATACTCTATCTACTACTCTGAATGACTTCTCTATTTTGTGTTGATCATGCCTCACCTCATATTCTTCCCATGACTTCCACATAGTCTCATGTACTTGTAGATGGATTTTTCTGATCAAATATTCCCTCACTCCTCATTTCCATCCATATGAAATATCCAAAGGTGAAGGGTGGCAAATATGTAATACAAGCTTCAAATGGGGACTTACTAGTATGAGTGTGGACTTCTTTGTTTTAAGTCCATTGTATATATACCAAATTTTCATCCCAAGTCTTCAAATGGTTTTGATTATCACTCCTCAAAAGTTGAACCAAAGTCGTATTGACCACTATTATTTATCCATTTGTATATGGATGGAATGCTATAAAACTCTTCAACTTTGTGTCCATCTTCTCCCATAATGTAGTCCAAAATGCACCGAGAAGCCTTGTGTGGCTTTCTAGAATGATACTCATTGGTATCCAAAAGTACACCCATACTTGTCTAAAGAATTATTTTTCTACTTCCTTCCCATTTATTGTATTTTTATAGTGAAATAGAACACACAAATTGTTAAAGCTTTCAACTACCACAAACCAACAACAAGTATAGGCAAGGGATAGTATAGATCCTATTTCATGTTACTAGGCTTACTAGTACAACAAAGCATGCTTATCTTATGAACTTGGCTACCTATTCTTGTATCATGAGTGAGTACACATACCTCTCTAAGTTAGCCATTGCCTTCCCTACAACAAAGTTCCCTACAAGCTTGGATTTGCGAGCCTCTCTGATAAGTTATAATTCCTCACCTTTAGGAACACATAACTTATCCAACTTGTAGAGTAATTATTTTTGGAGATAACAATCAACATGTTGTCACCACTGTGCACATGAATCTACCTATACAAATGTTGAAACACCTCCTTAAAGTCCTCATCCTCTGTATTTACCTCTCTATATGCATCATGGGTGAATGGCTCCATGTGCATCAAAGTTCCCAAAGTTATGATAATGTGGATGGGCTTGAAAGCATGTATGCCAATATGTTTGTCCCTTCTTGTACTTGATAACCAAATGAAATTGTTATCAAAACCCCATCCACTTGTAATTCCTAGTCTACTATAGCTTACTTTGGGCCTAGACGACTGTAGTGGCAAGTGATCTGTGTGGATTTTTGTCTCTTTTTTGATTAAATATGTTTTCGCTTCTTCATAGATTTCAACAGGGCATAGATCTTCTTGTTGCAGGTAGGGTAGTTGATAACTATCCCATGAAATACTTCAGAATGATTGCACACAATCCTTCCTCCTTGCATCAAGACCACTACCATAGAATATCCACTTGTACCTGTCTCCACTTCAAAGTTCGATAGTGCCAAAATTGATGCTTGAATAATTTTATTCTTTAACTCCTTAAAGGCCTTTTGCTAACCCTTCCCCCGCTAAGAAATATTTCCATTCATTATTATGTTATGGAGTGGTGCCATGACTACTAAAATGAGGCTATGAATTTCCTCAGGTACTATGCTTCTTAATGAAACTCCTAACTACAAAAACATTAGTAGGCACCAACCACTTCATGTTAGCCTCCATCTCGACAGGATCTATATTTAGCTCTCCCCCACCAATTGCATATCCTAAATACACCAAAGGCTACTATGAAAATTTATATTTCTTGAGATTAACGAGTAGTTGGTGCTTCTTCAATGTCTTTAGAAAATGCATCAAATGTAAGTGTGCTCCTCCTAGGTCGCAGTGTATACCAGTATATCATCCAAATAAAAAATAATAAATGAATCTATAAAAGGGTGCAATATATCATTCATTAACCTCATGAACATATTTTGTGCATTACATAAGCTAAACAACATGACTAATCACACATAAAAACCCTTCCTAGTTTTGAATGTGGTAATCCATGTATATTCTTGTCTAATATCAACATGGTGATTTCCTAACTTGAAGTCTAGCTTAGTGAAGTATTTTTCTTTTGCAATTGATTTGGAAAATCATCCCTCCTGGGCAAGGGGTACTTGTTCTTCAACATAATTTTGTTTAATGCCTTTTAATCAATACACATCCTCCAACTCGCATCCTTCTTTGGCACAATGATGATGGGTGATCCACATGGGAAGGTACCTGGTCAAATGACACCCTGTTCTAGTTTCTACTAAAATGATTCTTCATCTCATTTTCTTCTATAATGGATTTCTTATATATGCTAATGTTTGGTAATGAAAGCTCCGACAACAACTAGCTCTCGTGCTCCACTTTCCTCTTAGGTTCTTTAACTCCTTGAACATACACACAATGCACTTGTAACAAATCTTCTAGTTGTTATTTATACTCCTTAGTACACTCCTCTAGGGATGAATTAACTCTCATGGACTCTTCTACAAACTCATTTTCTCTTAAAGATAACAAAACATCTTGCTAGAAATGATCAATTTTTTGGCATGGTTGGAAATTTCTAGTGAGATATCTAACTTTCCATTGTATTCATTGATGATGAAGGATTTTCTTTCCTTGATGAGCCAATATTGGTTGGCTATCCTCATGAAGATCACATTCCACATGTACATAAGGACTCCCAAACAAAATTCCACATACATCAAGTGGAACAACTTCCAAGTTTACTTCATCAATAAATCAACATTATTAACAAATTCGATTCTACATTTTTTGTTTACTTTTATCTCTACTTCTTTGTTGACCCATCCTAATGGATATGGTATAGGATGGTCATGAGTCTCCAGTCCTACTGTCTTGACTAGATCTATTGCTATGAGGTTCGGATGTGATCTTGAGGCGAATAGAATATTAACTTTCATCTTCTTGGCATGTTTCTTTATATGGAAGAGTTTGGTATTTCCTTCTCTTCCTATTGTTGTAGTCTACTAGAATTTACCCCCCTCTGCATTGATGTACAAACAATCTTCTCATGCATGTTTGATTTGCTTTCCACCTGATTTCTCGAATTACCGACCATGAGATTTTTCTTCTTAAAATATTTCTTTCAGTTTTCCAAGTTGAGATCTAGATGCACATTCTAACACTTCTCCTTTATACAACCATCAATGTTTCAGTGGTTATAATGGTTGCAAGTAGCTTAGCATTGGTATGTTGTGGCTATTGTCACTCTAAAAGTGTATCATTTTGTTATCCTTCTTTCTCCATGTTTCCATCTATCTTTAACACCATGGATTTGAAATTGTCACTTTTATTTATAATGAGGATATTGAGGTGAACAACTACTGATTAAGGGTTGCTCCTAAGATGCTTTGTAGACTTTTGATCGTTGGCTATTTCATTCAATAATAAAACATCCATGCAGTGACAACATTGTTAGCATATCTATGACAACCCTGTCATCAAATATCCTTTTCGCTCAGTAGTAGTGAATAAAGAATCCAATACAAAAAATTAACCAACATGCATTCTCCTTTTAGAACAACCATATCTAGCAGAGGAATTTTTGTTTACACAAAGTTGCAGGAATATCATTGTAAGTGCAAGGTCACCTATAAATGATTTAATATTGCTTTTTTGCAAGGGAGTGACAGTTGATTCACTTACATGAGGACATGCAAGATGATGAGAATGGGGGGATGTCAAGCATTTATTGTGTCTATATCACTTTTTGCTATGAAATCCCTCATGCTTTTTCTTAGTTTCTATGGTTATTGTTGTTATTTTATGCATGCTAGGTATGATAAGGTAAATATTTACCATTTAGCACATTTCCCTTGTTTCAACATGATTTCACATTAAAATCATTATTAACGATGGTTTGTGCATATGCAGGTCTATAACTTGGTCAAATTATCTTTATAGAAATGTATTGCTAAGTGCATAGCGGTTGGCCTTGATCCTAGACTCCTAAAGATTCCTGCAAGAAAAAGAAATTATTCATGACGTTATTATGATAAGTCACCACAGGGCCTGTCGATTACTCCAATTAGAGATCTCTTCAAAGAATGAATCAGGGTCAAGTGCACTCTCCAAATGGTGGTTTACCAAGTGCAGTTCAGTTTCTGCACCACTAACATTCCTACACCAATTTGGGGCTTCGATAGATTGACAAACTTTAGGGGAAAATCAAAAATGATTTTTTGTCCAAAATGATTTTTTAACACCTCCACATGAGTTATAATGAACCCAGGTCATGCGAATCAATTTTTAGAAAATAATTAATAATTCACCCCTAAATTCGCACATTTTTCAAACTACAAACTTTCTCCTCAATTTGCGTGCATATGAAGAAGAATCATGAAATTCTAGAACATGGGTTTTGTCAAAAATATGGAAAATTAGGCTCCCTTGAAATATTTTTTCAAAATTCACATTGATTTGCGAGATCCAAAGGGTTCTTTGAGGAATATTTGTAAAAATCATGTAAAACCCAGATTTGTAAAAATATCCAAACAATCAACTTCAAGCATGATTTTCGAGGCAATAGAGTTGAATTAGAAAATTCCAAGACATGGAGCTTGTTGAAACTATGACAAATTAGGATATGTATGAAAAATATTCCAAAATTTTCCATGGTTAGGAAGATACGGAAGGATCTTTGGGGCCAATTTGTTAAAAATGCACAATTTTCCAGAATTGAAAAAATGAGCTGCTAGTGCCAAAATTTAAATGTAACTTTTATAAAAATCTAAGCCATGGCATGTGGGGGGGAAATGATGTTATTATAAATTCCATAGTGCTAGTTTTTACCTTTAGCATATGGCTGCTAATGTAAAAGATTGATTTGATTTAATATACAAGCTTCTGATGACAGGTTTCTCTTTTCATTTCTTGTGCATTTGATGATTCATTTTGGTTTTGTAATTTAAGACTTTAAATGAGGGTGTGAGCTAGATTATTAGGGCACACCAAACCATCTCGACATCCCTCTAGTTGTTTATTTCATGTGTGGTTTGAATTTGCTATTTTGTGTGTGTTTTATCTTTTATAAGGGTGTCTTAACAATGAAAGTTTTTGGTTGGTTTGATAGACCTGTGGATGCCTTTTTACATGTGTTCTATTCATTTATGAATGGAAATTCGACTTATGATTGACTGAGCATTTAGATTTGAAGGATTTAGGATGAAACAATGATATTATTTTCAAGCATTATATTTATTTTAGCTATGTGATCCAAATAACTATTATGTTGTAATAATACCCTATTTTGCATGCAGAAAAGGATTGGGTTCTTTTGTTGTGACATTGGTTACCTTGGGGGTGTTGATTCCATCATAGATATAGCATATTGTGAAGCATGATTGATTCCTTTGTCACTGCACATTTATACACACAGTCAGAAACCTTTGAAACTTTATTATTATAACCTAGGGCTTGAAGAAGTATAACAAGACATTTGGATTCCTTAACGAGTTGATAACCTTTATGAATGGTGTTGAGACTCAATTTAAAACCACATGAGGTCTGTTAACATTGGAAAAAACCTAGTTGCTGAAAAAACTCTGAAACGATCGGAACTGTTGCTTGAGTATAATGCCAACTTTGATATCTCTTGGTTTGTGGTGGAACATGGTTATAGCTTTGACAAATTTGGCATTCGAGTGGAGGTTTTACCTACATCTACTGACCCTTTGTTACCATACATTTGGGTGTCCATGAAACTCTTTTGTTTGAATTATTATTTATAAGCCAAAGTGTTATTTCATTTGTTTGCATGTTCGTGTGTTCATTGATTTGATTTGATTATTTACTTTCTTTAACACTTTTGTCTTTGGTCACTATCAGAGATTTGATTGTGCAATTGGGTATTTCAATAATGGTCTATACTTGCGAGGTCTTGAACTTGTTATTTTTAATACAAACTAAGTGCAGGAATATGTATTGAAGAAAGAAATTTTCACTTGTGATCTGGTTGAATTCATTGGTTTGATATAAGACATCTCATTTTCAATATTTCTTTTGCAAGAATGTAGTCACTACAGACTTTAACTTCTCAAGTTTACTTTAAAGAGATCATTTGTCAAGGTGTGTTTTTTGGGTTTGGGCAGACAATAGCTTGAAGTGAGCTTAGTTTTGTTTGCATACACACTGATTGCTTCTATAATTGATACACCTGATTACTTGATAGTGTTTGAAAGTATATTTGAGTCACACTTTCAATTTCTTGTTTACACACAAAATGGAGTGATTTTTATTCTTTTGCTTGCACTTCGAATTGAGAGCAAAGAAGATTTAGTGACGAAACTTGAGTAGAGGGTTAATTTTGATTGAAGAGTCATGTTTGGAATTAACAGAGCTTTGATCATCTACGGTTTACATGTTTGTGTTTTGTAGTTGACAAGACAATCTTTACATTCACTTGTTTGATGTTCATGGTTAGGGTTTGTTCTTTTATTGTTACTAGTTAGTGTTTCCTTTCTCAATTGCTAATAATTAGGGTTTGCTTCTAAATGTTGTTGATTAGCAGGATTATCATTTATGGTTTCTTTTATAAAGATTCATTTTGAGTGCAGCATTGGAACATGATATTGACTAGTGCAGGAACTCAAGGTATGAGAGATTTTTGGACAAATTAGGGTTTTATTTTGCAGGTTGCTAAAGTCTCTCTCTGCATTTCCCATGTTGTGTCTCAAAGTCCACAGGCGCCAGAATGACATTAAATGTTCGACCATTCGTATACTCTATAATTAATGGCAGAAGTGTCCTCAGACACGTAATTTTATTAATAAGAAAAACAATTACGTCTGGAATTTTGCAAGAGTTTACACCCGAACAACAAAACGCTCTTGCAATGAGCTATTTATAAGCTCAATGTCCTAACTACCTCTAATTATGGATCACTTATAAAATAACAAGTGTCCATTTACAATAAAAGCTATTCAAACAACTTACTAACAATTCTCCTAAATTAGAGCCTAAGATACGACACATTTATAGAGTCATATCCTTTTACAACAATATACTAATTCTAAATGTCTCCATTTAATAATTAAATATTCTAGATTAATAGTTAATAATTTAATATCTTAAATTAATAATTATTTTATTCTAACTTAATAACCTACGATAATATTTATTTTGGATCATCTAACATTTCCCCTATGATCCAAAGATACATTACAACAGATACCAAGTTCATCCCTGAACTTAGTAAATTTTATTCTGCCAAGAGGTTTTGTGAAAATGTCAGAGATCTGATCTTCTGAAGGACAGTAAATTGGCTTGAGGACATCTTTGGCAATGAGAGATCTGATATGATGATACTTGGTGTCCACATGCTTTGTCTTTGAATGAAAAGATGGGTTCTTGGCAAGCTTGATGGCTGACTGGCTGTCAAGGAATAATGATGTAGCTTCTACCTGAGAAATGGCCAAGTCCTACAAAATTCTGCGCAACCAAACAATTTCACATGCTGCTTCCCATGCTGAAATGTACTCTGCTTCTACTGAAGAAGTGGCCATTGTAGCTTGTTTCTTACAACTCCAAGACACTGCTGTTGACCCCATGTTCATTAAATAACTTGATGTTGATGCTCGATCATCAATACTTCCTTCAAAGTCGGCATCTGAAAAACCACCAAGTACAAGGTTTTTAGTCTTTGTGTAAAGAAGACCAAAATCTTTTGTTCCTTGGATATACCGAAGAACTCTTTTGGCTGCATTCCCGTGGCTGTCTCGTGGTTCCTGCATAAAACGTGAAAGAATACTGACTGCATAAGACAGATTAGAACGAGTATTTGTCAAATAAATCAAGCTGCCAATCAACTGTCTATAAGTAGTGCTGTCCACCATTCCCCCCCCTTCAAATTTTGAAAGTTTCAAGTTTTTCTCCATGGGGGTAAGAACAGGCTTGCAATCTTGCATTCCAAATCGCTGAAGAACCTCTGCTGCATACTTACTCTGAGAAATGAAAATATGATGTGGATGTTGGAAGACTTTAACTCCAAGATAGTAGTGAAGTAATCCCAAATCTGTCATCTTAAAACTTGCATGTAACTCCATTTTCACCTGTGCAATATGATCATCATTGTTTCCAGTAATGATCAAATCATCTACATACATAACAAGAATCACCAGATATTTACCTTGTTGTCGCACATACAAAGTATCATCAGATTCACTTCGTTGAAAACCAACTTTCCTAAGGTATTCATCCATTTTTGCATACCAAGCTTGGGGAGCTTGTTTTAACCCATATAAAGCCTTGATCAATTTGCAGACTTTATGTTCCTGCCCTTCAATTTCAAAACCTGGTGGTTGTGTCATATACACTTCTTCCTGTAAATCCCCATTGAGAAAAGCACTTTTTACATCCATTTGATGAACTTTCCACCCTTTCTGAGCGGCCAATGCAAGTGTTAATCGGATGGTGTTCCATTTAGCTATAGGAGAAAAAGTTTCCTCATAATCAATGCCTTCCTGCTGCACAAAACCTTTAGCCACAAGTCTTGCTTTATACTTTTCAAGTTCTCCCTTTTGGTTGTACTTAATTCTATAAATCCATTTGCATCCTATGGGTTTAACATTTTGAGGACAATCAACAAGTTTCCAAGTGTTGTTATCAATTACTACTCGATATTATTTCATCATATCCTGTTGCCATTCTTTATGTTTTATTGCTTCTTTATATGTGGAAGGTTCAGTAAAATCATTTGATATCAAGGCAAAATTTCCTTCACTTCTGTGTGACTTCCTTGTTCCTGTTTTATTCTGCTCATCAGGCTTTACATCTTTCAAAGGTTGAACTACCCATTTTGGTAGTTGATGCTCACTTGTTTGAGATTATGAAAAAGTCACCATCATTGTAAAGAGGAATAATGTAAACTGGTGTTCGTCAATCAGGTGAAGATTCTGGAGAATCATTGTCAGAAGAACTGCTACTGCTTAGAGATGCGGATGAAAATTACTCCTGCTTGAACTATTTCCATTGTTAAAGTTGTTTCCTCTGCTTTGGCTTCGACCTCGACTTCATACATTATGTGTTGCTTGATTCTGATTGAAATTCCCTCTGCCTCTACTTCTAGAACTCGCAATTGATGATTTACTATTGTTGGTCTTTGTGAAAAAAACAGCTTCACCAACTTTCTTTTTCTTCCCAAAGGTTTTATCATGTTGGGTCAACATTTCGCAAAGCTCATCAAACTTTAGCTTCTCTAACTTTCTAGTTAATTGTAGAGTTTCCAAAAAAATGTGTGTAGGAAGAAGGAAGTCCAACAATTAAAATGTGACCATAAAACTATCATCTACTGCTTGAAAACTAGCATTAATGATTTCCTGCATAAAATTCTTAAGTCTGGAGATGTATTCAAGAACATCACCTCCTTCAGTCAATTTTTGTTGCAAAAATTTTAATTGTAGATCAACTTTATTTGATTCAGGCTGAGTATCAAAGACGTCTTTAAAAATTCGCAAAGCAGACCATGCATATGTAGCATTTGATATATGGACATACATTTCATCATTAACAAAATATTTAATGAGAGCTAATGCTTTGGCATTCTTAACTTCCCATTTTGCTAGTGCAAATGCATCTGTGGGTTTTGTTATCACCCCAAGAAACTCTCCTAGGTTGTATCTCAGAGATGCTTGGGAACATTACAAACTCAACAAGATGTTGGAAATGGATGAATGGAAGGAATGATGCTTGTTCAAGCTAGATAACCACTTCTACTATGCTTAACTCCAGACATGGGTGAACATCCCCAGACTACAAGGCTTTAGACCACCAATTACTCATAGTTTGAGGATTAGGTGAACATGGAGAATATTTACCACACCGGTAGATGCACAAGACCATGTGATGGCCGGCTGCAACCAATAAAGAGGTCTGCAAATCTATTTCCTAATGCACAGACAAGATGACAACTCTATGGCACTAAGTAAACAGAAACCTGCATAACACATTCAATGATACATACTAGACTTCAACACAAAGGTGGGATGACAGCCCCTCTAATGCTAAATATCAAGAGCACATGAACAAATGCATAACAGGCACAACCTAGAACAGAGTAGAAATGGAAAGTGAGCAATTAACAACAAAATAAGCTTGTATTAGCTGAAAATGAAGACCAGATGCTGCAAGTATCAAAGTAGTTATAGTCTTCAGAAGTTGAAATTTACATCAAAACAACAACCATCAACCCTGATTACATCTGTGTTCAGGGTATATATAGAGTTTGATTACAAAAATATCCTGTTGTTCTATGCGTGGAGGGGTCATAATTGACCACCAACCGCTTTAACTATCCAGTATGGGTCTCTGCTGCAATCTGCTTGCTTTGGTGAACGGACTTGATCTTCTCTGATATTCTGTTGTCCTTCTTGAGCAGGTGGAGTGCAATATGGAAGACATTCCATAACTAATAAATGCGTTTAACTGCTCAAGGCTTGTCCTTCTCATTCTTCGGCCACTCTGTTTCTTGAATGCGGTTGTTGGAGAGGAAATGCACCAGGTACTTGGTAGATGATCACTGTCGTCCTTCAGGTGCACGGCATGACCAGGGTGTGTTGACTTCATGGAGGATATACGAGTGGGCAGAGGATGAACATCAACCGTTGGATCGTAGTGATCGATGGCGGGGATCGTTTTGCAGAAGGTATGGGGAGATATGGGATCGGGGTGGACGAGGGCCGTTGGATTAAACACGGGAAGATCCAATGGTGATCGGGGGCGGAAGCTGCGCGGGGACTTAACGGCTGGGAGTAATGGACGGAAACGGGAGGCGGACAGTCGTGAGCCATCAGATCTCGGGCAGACAGATCCGACGGTGATCAGGCGGAAGACATGCACAGGGGGTTAACGCGCGGGGAAAGGTGAGTAGGCGGTATTGCCCGCACCGCTTTTGGAGGTGAGAGGTAATCATATGCGAGGGAGCGATGCGAGTCAGCGGGCGACGCGTGGCAGATGTGACGGGAGGAAACCGCTTTCCCCGCGGGTTAAAGCGCGGGCATGTTTCGGTGGTGGGGGAAGTGGGTGACATCCGATCATTCCAGAGATGATCAGATGGTATAAGATCAGTGCACATGTTTTCTGTCGGATGCGGCCGGGGACCGTTAGATCGAGGTGCAACGATCAACGGTTGCGATTAAAGCGATGAGTTATGAAAGCGCCAAGTTATATGGTCGGGTCTTAAGGTAGGTTTGAACTTCGTGCTTAGGACTGGGGCTAAAAAGGGGCTTTGTCGGATTTCAGAGGGTTTATTCGAGGAATGAAGAAGTTTTATGGAAGAAAACAGAGATAGTGGGGCTAGGGGAGTATAAGGGAAATGAAGGAGAAGGGAGGAAAAGATTGTTGCGATCTGCCTTCTGAGCGCAAACACACGACCAAGTTGATATTTGGTCTTCCAAATGCTGAAGTATGTAGCAGAGCTAACACTGGCTCCTTCTGGGGATGAGATGATCCTCCCTGTGAGGTCTTAAGAACTGTAGACCAATGACTTCATGCAAAACAAGCTTAACAACATTGCCTAGTATCCATTTGGCATGGAGTCTAATTAAGTCTACGTTAAAACTTGTAAAAGAACATGCTTACAATCATTAAGACTCGAAAACAATATAAATATTCAAAAACGGGCCATCTACTAGACCCTCAAAATTGTTTCTCCTCCTCTCTGCCGGCCTGCCAGCCGGTTCATCAAAGAGTTGCAAAATTGGATTTATTTGATCCTCTACCTCAAACAGTTTAGGACCTTTGACCTTGTCAGGTAGAGATGATCCAAACTTCATCCCCTCTCTGTATGTTCTCCTCCTTGGACGTTCTTCCTGGGAGCCTTTGTACACCTGCTGGATAACAATGAATGCTGTGTACTTCTCTGTGTCATATGTGGCTTGCACAATTAATATAAATTGCGTACCAATGTGTTCATGTGTGGAGGACACAAAGACATCATCTGCTCCAACATCTTGCTTAGAACAGTCCTCATCCAAGGAGGAGTCCCAAAACTGTGCATCTTCTTCCTTTGCCATCTGACAATCTGCCCTTTCAAGCTGTGTGGAGGGCACCTGGGTAGGCATCGGAATATCAAGACTGAGGTAATCCGTATCAGCCTTGGGTATTGAGTTATGGCCTGCCTCGGTGCCTAGTGGGCAACTGTGAGGGATTGTCACTTGAACAGACAGAGAAGCATAAGATGATGGGGAGCTTTCTTCTCCCTTATTTATCACTAGGCTGGGGACAAAAGAAGCTTGGCTAATTTGCAGATCTGCATAGTCAATAGAAGATGGGCTAACTTTAGGCTCAGCTTCTTTGAGGATGGGAGGACCTGCTGCTGGTTGCTTCTGCTGATAAGCTTGTTGTTCTGCAGGTACAACAAACTCACGAGCAGTGCCTCTGGATAATGCTTTCTCATAAGTAGCCCTTGTTAAAAAAGGAGCACAACCCTTATCTTCCAAACCATGAACCTCCTCCTCTTCTTCAGACTTATCTTCCTCCATGACTATACTATGAAAAAGGGTTTTCACCCTTTGATCTTCGTTTGCATCCTTATTTCTCTGCAAAATCTGCAGCTGCTCCTGTGTTCCTTTATATGGATTTGGATTTGGAGGAGAAAAGGCACCAAGAGCTCCTGCTTCTTCAGAATACTGCTCAGCCTCTAATCTGGAAACTTCAGAGGCTAATAACTCTATCATCCTGGCTAATTTATCGATCTTAAGATCTGAGGATGATGAGAGCTCTCCTCCCTGTCTTCTCCTTTCAGCATCACCTTCGAGTCTTTCTGCAGCTATGATGTTTGATTCTACTTTAAAGGCTGCATCTTGTATATCAACCAAAGAAGCACATCTTCTTTCTCTTAACAACAGGTAGAACTGAGAATCGAAGGCATTGGCATAAGTGATCATAGTAGAAGTAGGGGTAGGTTTTACTTCAGCTGGTATTCTGCTGTACCTATGGTTGAATCTGATGTTGAAATCAGACAGCAGCTCACCACTCTCCCTCTGCAAGTTCCCGAATTTAGTATGATAATAGAATAGATCTTTATTTTCCCCCCAGTGCTTTAGGAACACATCATCTAAGGCCTCAATATCTGCTATAGACCTAGGGGCTAATTCACTGAACCATTTCCTAGCTTTCCCATCTAGGCTTTAGACAAAAACCCTCATCCACACATCCTCTTCATAGATATCCAGGTTATCAGCATAACAATAAAAAGACTCTAGATTCTCTTCAACTGTTACTCCTTCTGTACCAGTAAACTTAGGCATATATTCCTGATAATCTCCTGCAGGCGTGGCATTTAAAGGAATAGGCAAGACCAAGGGTCCATACCTAGCAGCTACGATTCTTTCTATCTTTGTGAGGGCTTGTTGGCCTGCCATGACTGGATTTAGGTGTAAGGATACTAGTAGATTGAGTGGTATGAAGCAATGTAATGGATGACAGAAACAGAGGAATATGATGGACTGTATGGGAGGCTTTCTTTGGACTAAAATCCGAAAGGGAAATGAATGACTAAGGAGCTTTATGAATCTCTGAAGGTGATTTCTTCACTAGCAGAGATACATGGGACTTTTAAGGCTTACCTAATCCTGATGCTCCTTTCTATGATGTTTTCTTCTGCTTAACGATCTTCTCAGGATCGGGCACTGGGTCAGCTGGTGATTTCTGAAGATTTATCCGAGCATGCCTCACAAACTGAGCCAGGACTATAATGTGGAGTCGCCAAAGGTTGGTCTTCCTCCAGTGGAGTCGCCAGATAGATGATTACAACCAGAAATGTGTCCAGGCCTTGTCTATCATCAAAACCTGGAACTATGTCGTTCTCCCAGGGAAGCTGAGCTTCAATCTCCTCTCCCCGGCAACGATGCCAATTAATGTTATCACC
Organism: Pinus tabuliformis; assembly: GCA_031772625.1. Taxonomy (NCBI): domain Eukaryota; kingdom Viridiplantae; phylum Streptophyta; class Pinopsida; order Pinales; family Pinaceae; genus Pinus; species Pinus tabuliformis. Next base: position 158,231,975 of record CM062809.1, on the reverse strand, counting down.
CCATGAAACTCTCCTAGGTTGTATCTCAGAGATGCTCGGGAACATTACAAACTCAACAAGATGTTGGAAATGGATGAATGGAAGGAATGATGCTTGTTCAAGCTAGATAACCACTTCTACTATGCTTAACTCCAGACATGGGTGAACACCCCCAGACTACAAGGCTTTAGACCATCAATTACTCACAGTTTGAGGATTAGGTGAACATGGAGAATACTGACCACACCAGCAGATGCACAATACCATGTGATGGCCGACTACAACCAATAAAGAGGTCTGCAAATCTATTTCCTAATGCACAGACAGGATGAAAACTCTCTGGCACTAAGTAAACAGAAACCTACATAACACATTCAATGATACATACTAGACTTCAACATAGAGGTGGTATGACAGCCTCTCTAATGATAAATATCAAGAGCACATGAACAAATGCATAACCGGCACAACCTAGAACAGAGTAGAAATGTAACGTGATCAATTAACAACAAAAGAAGCTTGTATTAGCTGAAAATGAAGACCAGATGCTGCAAGTATCAAAGTAGTTACAGTCTTCAAAAGTTGAACTTTACATCAAAACAACAACCATCAACCCTGATTACATTTGTGTTCAGGGTATATATAGAGTTTGATTACAAAAATATCCTACTGTTCTATGCATGGAGGGGTCATAATTGACCACCAACCGCTTTAACTATCCAGTATGGGTCTCTGCTGCAATCTGCTTGCTTTGGTGAACGAACTTGATCTTCTCTGATATTCTGTTGTCCTTCTTGAGCAGGTGGAGTGCAATATGGAAGACATTCCATAACTGATAAATGCGTTTAACTGCTCAAGGCTTGTCCTTCTCGTTCTTCGGCCACTCTGTTTCTTGAATGCAGTTGTTGGAGAGGAAATGCACCAGGTACTTGGTAGATGATCACTATCGTCCTTCAGGTGCACGGCATGACCAGGGTGTGTTGACTTCATGGAGGATGTACGAGTGGGCGGAGGACGAACGTCAACTATTGGATAACAGTGATTGATGTCGGGGATCGTTTTGCAGAAGGTATGGAGAGATATGGGATCAGGATGGACGAGGGCCGTTGGATTAAACACGGGAAGATCCAACGGTGATTGGGGGCAGAATCTGTGCGGGGACTTAACGGCCGGGAGTAATGGACAGAAATGGGAGGCGGATAGTCATGAGCCGTCAGATCTCGAGCGGATAGATCCGATGGTGATCGGGTGGAAGACATGCACAGGGGTTTAACGCGTGGGGACAGGCGAGTAGGCGGTAAGCGGTATTACCCACACCGCTTTTGGAGGTGAGCGGTAATCATACGCGAGGGAACGATGCAAGTCATCAGGTGACGCGTGGCGGACGTGACGAGAGGGAAACTTCTTTCCTCACGCGTTAAAGCGCGGGCGTGTTTCAACGGCGAGGGAAGCGGATGATGTCCAATCATTCCAGAGATGATCGGACGGTGTAAGATCAACGCACATGTTTTCTGTCGGATGCGGCCAGGGACCGTTAGATCGGGGTGCAACGATCAATGGTTACGATTAAAGCGATGAGTTATGAAAGTGCCAAGTTATATGGTCGGGTCTTAAGGTAGGTTTGAACTTCGCGCTTAGGACTGGGGCTAAAAAGGGGCTTTGTCGGATTTCAGAGGGTTTATTCGGGGAATGAAGAAGTTCTATGGAAGAAAATAGAGATAATGGGGCTAGGGGAGTATAAGGGAAATGAAGGAGAAGGGAGGAAAAGACTGCTGTGATCTGCCTTCTGAGCACAAACACACAACCAAGCTGATATTTGGTCTTCCAAATGCTAAAGTATGTAGCAGAGCTAATAGGTTTATTTGGCTTAATATCACCATCACATATATCATGCCACAATTCATTATAAATGAGAGTACTTTTGATGAGGCGTTGCCATGTTTTGTAAGATTTTGTGCCTTCAAGTTTGTCAGAATCAGAAAAAAATTAATCAACTTTGACATTGTAGTGTTGAAGCTTCACACCAAGAATCAAGCTCAAAAAAATATGAAGATGGGCAACACAACATGCAACACACTACGCAAAAAAAAACAATCTATCGGGTCTTGGCCTTGACCCTCGTATAGTTGTTAAAACAGGAGAAGAATGATTGAGCTTTGCACTTGGCTCTAGTCAATTTATCAAATATTTACAAAGGTAACTTTCGAAATTTGACTTTTATAATGATTCTCTTGCAAATCCTGGTAAACAAAAAATGTTACCTCCCTCAAAGTAAAATTACTTTGAGTTACAATGTGATGAACCCAAATTTACAGATTTTAAACTTCCTTGAGAAATTATTCAATTCACCTTATTTCTCCGTGACAAAAAAAACTTTATCACCCCATTACAAAAAAAAAATTTCTCTCCAAAAACTTTTCATAGAGGAGTCCATTAGAATTTGTAAAGCCTATTTGAAGGAAGCCATATAATTTTCTCCACACCGGGGGAAAGGAGAGAGAATCTCAGTTATCAAGCCAGTTCCGTGACATTGCAACAATTATGATGGAGAAAACAATCAACCCTGAGACTGATTGGCCATATACAATCAACATGAATGAACGCCTAATGCACGAAGTCCATTTTGCTGTAGATCTTCACAAAAGTTCAAAACAACAGGCTTTGGATCTTATTCGAGAGCTCCAAAAGCATTTTCCCATAAAAAAAATGGCCAATGAGGTTGCGATTTTTAATCCCTGAGATTCAAGAAGCCAATTTCTTGCAGAAAATTCAAACCTGGAATCCTTGCGTTGTGTCCAAAGAGGTCTCTGGTATACAACTATTTGATTTATGCGATACAGGAGAAAGCTTTGCAGGCCACACGGTTTTTGTGCTACTGAAGCAGGAGGATGTTAGGCCCCTATACCACTAGTGTAACCCCTTATTGTTATAGTACAACCCACTTATTATATTGATGTACCCATGTAGTGCCCATATTGTTACTATTATGCCCCATAGAAGCCCATTATTGTTATTATTGTGCCCTTACATTATTATTGTTATGTCGGCTCTGATTATGTTATGACCCCTTAGACTCTTATATCTAGAAAGGAGGTCTTTTCATTTGTATCATCTAAGAATTGTTCATTTATGTAATGTAAAGGAGGTTTCTCCCTCGAAGAGGCTGAATTATAAGGCGTTGATCTATCTTTTCTATCTTTTCTTGAGCTGGTTTCATAACATTTGGTATTACAGCTTTGGCTTCTAGGCTTTCGCTGCTCCAAACAGGTCATCGTGGAATTTTCGCTATAATTTTATTTTATTTTATTTTATTATTATTTTATTTTATTTTTTTTTGGCTACGTTTCAAAAGTTGCAAAAAAAACCCATTTGAGAAGAAATCACGTTGAACCTTGGGTCCGAATTTCAGAGCTTTTTGTGCTATATTTACGGAGATATGATCTGAGGAAGTTGGTCTTTTTGTAGACTCCTGAATTACATTCCAAACAGGTGACTTGGGAAAATCGTCATAACTTTCTCTCTGGGGATCGGATTGAAATTTCATAAGAAGGTACAGAAAGAGGACGGATTGTAGTTTCTTGTATGCATTTTTCGGATCCAAAGGTCAAAACAGTGACTCGTGGCACGTCGTACAAGTTCGCTTTACTGAACTAGTCTATAATCAAGTCACTGTGGGAGATTTCACATAACTCTTTCTTGGAGAATCCAATTTGGATCAGACTGGTGGCATTAGAAAGAGGACACAGAGGGCTACTATAGGTCGCAATTTCAGAACTTAAAGATCCGAAAGTACATAGTTACAGTCATTTCAAGATCCAGCTCCTAAAATCAAGAAAAAGCAAGATGAGGAAGTTTGATGGCAAGGATCCGGTAAATTGGATACTTCATATGGAGCAATATTTTGATCTACGTTGTGTACCACTGTTACAAAAGGTATGTATTGCATCTTCGTATTTAGAACCGGATCAATTTTTATGGTATGAAGGGCTTTGTTCTCATAAACAACTTGTTACGTGGTCAATTTTCACGGAGGAAATGATAGCACATTATGAGGATAAAAAGAGAAACACCTTCTTTAGAGCAACACCACAACAATTGGAAAGAGTAAAAGGGCTGTGTGACATAGTGGAAATAAAAATGATGGAAACTAGGAAGCATACCCCTCACAACTATAAAAATGGAAGTGTTGTTTCTCCTAGCCTTCCACAACCTACAAGGGTTACACCACAACAATTGGAAGAAAAAAGAGAAAAAGGGCTTTGTTATAATTGTGATAGCAAATGCACTAAAGGTCATAAGTGTGCTGAGAAGAAATTATTTTACATAGAATATGAAGAGGAGGAAGAAAACGATCAAGAAACATCAAAAGAAGAGGATATACCCCAGGACCCCACCCCAGAGAAAGAAGAAATGAATCAGACCATATCTTGTAAAGCATTGGCAAGAATTACCACTCCTCAAACTCTCAAGATAGAGGGAAATATCAAGAAGAAAAAGGTGCAAGAAGTGAAAGATCACATCAAGAAAGAAGAAATGAATCCAACCATATCTTGTAATTCATTGGTCGAATTTACCACTCCTCAAACTATCAAGATAGAAGGACATATCAAGAAGAAAAATGTTCAAGAAGTGAAAGATCACATCGAGCATCAAGAAATGAATCCAACCATATCTTGTAAAGGATTGGAAGAAATTACCACTCCTCAAACTCTAGAGATAGAAGGACATATCAAGAAGAAAAAGGTTCAAGCAGTGAAAGATCACATTGAGCATCAACAGCAAGTTCTCCAACTTTTAAAGGATAATGCCACTTCGGTGAAAAATCAAACGAAACAACAGGTAGATCAACATCATAGTGAAAAATGTTTTGATGTAGGTGATTGGGTATTTTTACTGCTACATCTCAAGCAAGCTATTTATGAGAAGGAAATGTTGGCAACACTACATGCACTTAAAAAATGGCGACCTTACCGAATGGGAAGACTCTTCAGGGATGAGGATGTGGAAGCATTGTTTAGTGTTATTTCTATTATCCAACCAGATTGGATAAATGAAGCAAGGGATGAATGGAAGAAGGACGAAGAAGTATGGCCACTTATTCAAAAGTTGCAAAAGATCCCAATTCAAACAATATTGCCAGAAATTGAAGAGGAAGGAAAAATCATATTGGAACTTGGAGCAGTCACAGAAACAAGAACCTGACAGCTACGAAATCGATCAATTTCAGAGTATCTCATCAAGTGGAAGAACTTACTTGCTGAAGATTCTACATGGGAGGACAAGAATTTTATACAGAAGCATCAAGAACTACTCAAGCGTTGAGGACAATGCTTTTTGAATGAGAGGGGCCTGTTAGGTCCCTATACCACTAGTGTAACCCCTTATTGTTATTATTACAACCCACTTATTATATTGATGTACCCATGTAGTGCCCATATTGTTACTGTTATGCCCCATAGAAGCCCATTATTGTTATTATTGTGCCCTTACATTATTATTGTTATGTCGGCTCTGATTATGTTATGACCCCTTAAACTCCTATATATAGAAAGGAGGTCTTTTCGTTTGTATCGTCCAAGAATTGTTCATTTATGTAATGTAAAGGAGGTTGTCCCCTCGAAGAGGCTGAATTCTAAGGCGTTGATCTATCTTTTCTATCTTTTCTTGAGCTGGTTTCATAACAGAGGAGCTCTAGTGTAAGGGTTGCCGTCAACCAACAATGAGGGCGAAGTGGAAGAAGAAGCGAATGAGGAGGCTCAAAAGAAAGCGTCGAAATATGAGACATAGATCCAAATAGGAGTTCCCTTACTGTGATAAATGAGGCGTATAGACAATAGATTTGAATTCATTAAATTACAGATTTCTCATAGTTTTTTTTACCGTTCGAATGATGATTGGCTTTGATGATAAGGCAACAATTGTGCGTGGATGGGGTTATGCTTCATAGGCCAGTTTTACTATACCCTCTTTTGCATTATACTCATTATCTATTCCAAGACCAGGCTGACCATATTGCGGAAGACCAAAAATCAAGATAATAGAGCCGTGTACAAAAGTTAACCACACAATGAAATCAGCGTCATGCACAACATTTGTGGCATCTGATACAAGATACCGGACTGGAGAGCTCTTCACGTCATTTCTTGTAGATCCAGAACCCAATTGCCTGTGCTTGTTCCAACCAAAAGCAAAATAATTCCCATCATCTGTCACCGATGCCTCTAATTCTGACAGACATGCCTCTAATTCTATTTGAGTGTAAATATTACTTTTCTCTAACAGTTAAGCATAGCTTCAGATGCTAGTTTTCTAGAGCAAGTCACACAGGCTACTCCAATGCTTAGATTCAAACTCCCAACGCCACAAACAGTTGAAGCAATTATATATATATATATATAAAAGAAATTAGATACCAAATATTAACTGACCAAATTAATGGAGTTTTCCATGTGCTTGTTGAGCTCGAATCTCCTCCTCACATTAGCTGTAGCATTACTAGAGCTCTGATACCACAATAATGGCAGAAGTGTCCTCAGACACGTAATTTTATTAATAAGAAAAACAATTACATCTGGAATTTTGCAAGAGTTTACACCCGAACAACAAAACACTCTTGCAATGAGCTATTTATAAGCTCAATGTCCCAACTGTCTCTAATTATGGATCACTTATAAAATAACAAGTGTCCATTTACAATAAAAGCTATTCAAACAACTTACTAACAATTCTACTAAATTAGAACATAAGATACGACACATTTGTAGAGTCATATCCTTTTACAACAATATACTAATTCTAAATGTCTCCATTTAATATTAAATATTCTAGATTAATAATTATTAATTTAATATCTTAAATTTATAGTTATTTTATTCTAACTTAATAACCTACAATAATATTTATTTTGGATCATCTAACAATAATGCACCCAACATTTTGGCACCATTGACGGGGAGGCACTTAGGGGATTGACCTTGGTGACCTACTGCAATTTTGTTTTCTCTTTACCTAGTTTTTCTCGCAAGTTTTTCTATTTCTTTCCTGCACATTTTGTTTTCATTTCTAGAGTGGTGTAAGAACCCACCCATATATACTTATCCATGTGATGAAAAAATGCACTAGCTAGCTTGTTGAGAATAAATGGTATTCTAAGGCATTTTTAATGAGGAAGTTGAGGCTAATATCAATCATCCAATGCACCTATTTCACTGATCGGTTGGCCGGAACATTTGAAGGATGAGTCTCAGAGTATCACATGAATAACCTCTTCTATTTTGGTATGAAATGATGCACATCATTACCTTTGAATTCCCTATCAGAGATCGAGGAGGAGTGGCACAAATGCACAATATTCTGCCTTCTGCTCTACCAAATTTTCATGGTTTGGCAAACAAAGATCCAAATACTTTCTTAAGTACTCTGTAGAACATATGGTTATTGTACTAATTCTCAAAGGTTACAAGTGTTTCCTCTTACTCTAAAAGCAATAGCTCTCTGATGGTTCATAAGCCTTAATGGAAACTGCATTCTAACATGGGAATACACGAAGAATTTTTTTTTGGTGAAGTACCAAAACTATTGTAAGGTCAACGAAAATATATTCAGTATGACACAAGGGGGAAATGAAAGTTTGGAAGACTATGTAGAGCGATTTCGATACAACTTTCAAAAATCAAAGCATAAACAATTGGCCAAAGAGACCTTGAAAACAATCCTACTCAAATGAATCAAATATGAATTTTTAGAACCGTTAAATCTGATAAGATTAGGTGACATTTTTCACTTACCATATGATGATGTTTGTGAATTATGTATTAGGTATTCAAGAGGAATATCCAAGACTAGTAAGAATTCTCGAGAAATTTCCTCTCAATTTTTGAAATCTGCTACAAGAATAGGAGTTACAAGAGCCTTTCTAAATTTACAATTCAATAATTTGCAGGAAGAACATGAACAATGTAAGGAGGACCTTCTGACAAATTATTGTTCATCGCTGCTATGGTTACCACAAGTATTCGAGGAATTAAGTAAGGAAAAAATTGACTGCTAGGTATAACTTAAAACTCATCATCATTTAATACGTGGACTAACATTTATTGTCCTCAACAGGTTCCTCTATAGACCTATAACCCTACGGTTCCATGGAAGACTTTTAATCCTCCTCCAATTCAAAACCCTATGTTATGGCCACAATGGACCTCTCTCGTGAGTCATATATTCCTGTAGCCTGAGGAAGGTTTGGATCTCCTTCTCTGGGGAAATTCCCCATGCAAACCCAATTTCATGAGCAAAAACAACTACAATTCATGTCCAATGTACTACCAAGTCATCCTCCTTTATGGTTCCAGTTACTTATGCAACAAAATTCTAACCCTGATCCCAACAAGCAGGTTGCACAACAAGTTAAAACACCTACTCTTCCTACTCACCCCCTATTGAATGTAATGTCATAAATTTTAGATCGGAGGAGGGAGTGAGTGTGGAAACTTCCCCTATCACCACTGAGAATTTACCCTTGGAAGAAACTTTAATCTATAGACCATTAGAGGATAGAACTTGTCCTGAAATTATTGTTGAAAATCATAAACAATATCGAGAGAGAAACCTTAGAATTTCACTTAACCATCCTTGCCAATTTGAAGAACAAACATTGGAACCCGAGATTGAGGAGTTTCTCTCTTTCCTTTCACTAGATCCTTTATGTTTTCAGGAGAGAAACCATCAAGCTAGGGAATACCTGCATAACATATCAAAAGAATACTTGCCAATACTTTTGATTGAAATAAGGAACCATGAACATGTTGGCTATATCGAAGCTTGGTTTTGAGCGATTGTTGGAACACCTTATTCCCTCATCATTTGACAAGTCTTGATACCATATCAGTAAAAGCATTTGGTTTCTCGTACTTTGGTATGCATTAAAGTTTATTTTTTAAACTTGAGGGTGAGTGTATTTAGCATTATGTTATGCACATGCTTACACTTAAAGTATTCCTACACTTGAAAGAGATCTTCCTTTCTCTAAATTAGGGTGGGAAAGTATAGAAGCAAAAAATAAAGATGTCATATGAAACAAAATAGTTATACCAACACTATTTAAATTGCAATTCCCTAAGGCACAACTATTGAAATTTCTGTTATTATGCACTCTTGTGGTAAGTCTTGTCAAAAGCAATTCACTCTTAATGCCTCATTATTTTGTAAAGAGACTATAATTAATTGGTTGGTTCCTCTTCATCATTTTTTGGTCATCCATTGAGTCAGTCAGGGGGCTTTTCATCTTTATGCTTAATACTTTCCATTTATAAGCTGAAAACCCTAACCCTGGCCTAGTCACTTGAGAAAGTTGCTATCCAAGAAACCTTTTCAAGTTTCTCTTCAAAGGTATTAATGAAAATCCTCCTATGGTGGACCACTCCCATAAAAATATAATGAGCTCTCATGAGAAACCTAACATGATTAACTTGAGGAATATTTCAGTCATTATCTGAGATGCTTTCTTTAAAATGAGTCTTTAGGGTAGCAAGACCAACTAGTAAAGATTAGTCATTAAAAACTTTTCACACCATCCTGTGCTCTTAAGGAGTAGATTTTCCTCCCCACCTATTAAGTAACCTATTTAAGGTTAATCATAATCAGATTTATTTTAAAAGGATTAATTGAGGGATAGGGGGCCACCCTACCATGATCATGGGTCCTAACAAGAATGACATTACCACTACTGGTCACCAAGCCAGGGTAATGACTTTCAGTTGAAAAACTAGAAGACAAGAGGTCTCATCATGAGCTGGCTTGTTCATTCTTGTGAATGGCACTGTCGTTAGCTAGTTACCAAGCTAGGACAATGACCTTCATTTAATTTTTGAACTAATTAAAATGCTTTTTTCCCCCAAGGAAGAATCATATTTTTCATTAATAAGTTGAAAATTACATATTGTAGATGATTTAAGAAGCATATGCAGTAAAGTGCAGATGTCCACCATCATATGTTCTTATAAAAAATAACCCATAGGGAAGTCTGGTAATAATTACATAATTACAAGTCAAATATAGATATGTATATAAAAAAGCTGTATTGGAAGAAAAAATCTGTCTGTGGATCAAAAAACCATGAAATCAGGCCTTGTTTGCCCCCTGAATCCTCTGATCAGTGTATGGGCGATGGAAGTACTAATAGAAGTCCGGTCTCCTCGCTGCTAAATTAGCCATAGACCCCTAGGCTAGATCGAGGTACCCTTGGATAATCGGTTGGAAACCTGATTGTGTTCCCTGTAGATGTGATGACAACAAATGGAATCAAAATGTGATTTCAAAAGTAAAACATCAACCAAAATATTTTTGAGTGTGTGCAAATGACAGGTAGATATGTTGTTGAACTAGTTAATGATGATCTTAGAGTCGCCAAAAATTTGTGTATGCCTACACTCCTTCTCTAATGCAAAGTATAAAAGATGTCTAAGGGTGATCAACCTTGCAAAATTGTTTGTTCCGATGCCCAAACCCATATGAATTTTGCAAGAATGATTATCAGATAGGTGTAAAAGGACATCCATCGTGATTTTCAGGCCTCAAGGATGGTGTCCCTCTGCGATCTTAAGGTAATTGAGAGTGAAGTTAGAACTTGAGTCTCGAAAGGTATAATGGAGGTACAATGAAGAAAAAGGTGATCAATCGAATCAGATGCATGTCGGAAAAAGACGCACCAGGTAGGTCCATGGAAAGAATGACTATTCAAGTTTTCTCCTGTAGGGGCTTTATATCAGAGGACAATCCACATGGACAATCTAGTACGTGGCGGGGCCTTCAACTTCCACAATACACATGAAAATGATTTTAAATGACTCTGAATCTATATATAATAGATGGGACAAAAGAATTTCATTGGGTTAATGATCCAAGTTGACTCAACTCCCGGATATAACCAAGATCTTTGCTTTCATGATGTTATTAGAATTGAATTTAAAAGAGCATAAAGGAACATATATGCATGCTGTAAAGAGTAAAGAACAAGACAAGAATCAACAACATAAAGTAGAAGACGTTGATAATAGAGTTCGTCCAGGAAGGACTACGTCTCTTGGCCCCAGTGTCAAGATGGTGTAGGCTGCTACATTAAGTGCTGGAAAGAGTGATGATGTACATGCATGTGTTTTCTCTATCATACAAGGAATATGCCCTCAGGCAGGAGTGGATCAAGAGATGTTCCGCTGCAGGAACTCTCATTCAAAAAAGGACTCCTATCAGCATGACATAATTTCATGTATGTTAATAATGAGCATCCCACCAACATGGCATCAAAGGGATCTCAATTCAAACATACATGGCGACAACATGAGTATCCCGTCAACATGACGACACAGGGATCTCAACCAAAACATGACAATAAGTACATCTCACATAAATAACAAAACAAGATCCCACATCAAACATCAAACATGGACCTATACATCACAATGCATCTCAAGAAAAGAGACAAATAAGTACACGATCACACTGCATATACCTCACATCAAGGAGTTTTCTGAAGAAGAGGATGATAAACTACTGGATCTGGCTATACCATCAATCTCGTGGCGTCAAATCTCATGGAAATGACTGCATGCACATTGAATGCTGACACCTGCACTCCACTTTGAAAAGTGGCCGAAAAATGGAATGATCAACTCGAAAATCTGATTGTACCATCAGATTCGTGGCGTCGAATCTCATGGAAATGACTTCTTGCACATTGAATGCTGACACCTGCACTCCACTTTGAAAAGTGGCTGAAAAATGGAATGATCAACTGGAAAATTTGATTGTACCATCAGATTCGTGACGTCGAATAGTGTAAAATCGACTGTCAAATTTTTGAACTTTGACAAAGTAAAAATCTAGGGCTAAAGGAATCTTTTAGATTCCCCTAGATTCCTCAAAGATTCTCTCCTCTAGGTCATCTGAAGATCTTTTGCTCAAATTAGCAAACTACTCTCACCATTGAGATCCTTGCAAAATTCTGAGAAGAATGAGTATAAAGTTGGCTGCATTATGACTTTGGCGAATCTCAGCCTCCAAGGAATCTGGTATATTCCCTCAAGATTCTCCAAGATTCTCCTCCATTGGGAATCTACAAATCTTCTACTCAAAAGTCAAATCTAACCTTGCCATAATGTTCCCTGTAAAAATCTGAGAAAATTTACTGTAAACTTGATTACATTTGAATAAAAAGAATTTTTACCTACCCATGGAATCTTTAAGATTCTCTGCAAAAATTTTGTCTCGAAAAGCATGCCATCATTTTTCCTCCTGGAACTGCGTCATGGTTCCACCTCACCATTCTGTTAGTCTCCGTTCCATTCAAATCTGCCTCTGTTCTTCCGTTCCGCTGTTTGGTCCCCTGTGCAAATGAATTGGAGGGTTTATAATAAAAGGTGTGGCAGAGATTTAAAAAACCAACCATGTGGGGCATTGGTTGGTCCACCTGACCGTATGTCGTTAGGACCAATCACGGGTCATGGGTTTGAATCCCTTAACAACTTCATTTTTTTGTGGGTTGCGGTTGGCGGATTTAGTGTGACCGTTTAAGCATTATGGTTTTGTTGTTTCACTGTTTGTGTTTGGGTTGTTGTATTGATGTAACCGTTATGGTTTGGGTTGGGCCGCCTGTGGTGCGGCCAACCACGTGGTCGGGTGGGTGCGATTCCCTCTGACCCATAAATATGTATCTGTTATGGTTGTTGGGGTGTGGGATGGGTCCAACAGAGGTGGCCTTTGCAACCCAAATACATGGTTATATATAAAGGTTACAGTGGAGGTTGGTGGGTCCGGCGGGGTCATGGTCGCCGACCCATTAATTTGATTTTAAATGTGGTTGGGTTTGAACGTGGGTGGTGGGGTTTGACCGCCTGCCACCCCATATATAATATGCATATATTAATCGTCGACAGGGGTGGCAACTCGCCATCCCTATTTTTATAAAATTTTTCATTTTTTAAAACAAAATGGCTATTTTCGAATTTATTTAGAATAAGGGTTATTAGACAAATTAAGTAGGCCACAATTTCACCCACTCTCGGGAGCTGGATTCCATGTCCAAGACTTGGTCAATTTGTAGGACACTTAAACCTAGCCCACATGGCAACTTTGACCAAAACTTTGACTGGCTCTTTCTCCCTCATACGAGCTTGGATTTGAGTGCCATTCACACCGTTGGAATGAGGGCGACGAGCTCTTCGATCTGGTGTTGGTTTGGGAGAAATATGACCACTTTTAATTTTGACCCTTTCTGAGTCCTCTTGGACTTTTGCCTATGTCTGGAACCACCTAGATCAGTTAAAAGGCATCCCTGTTGCGACTATAGATGCCTTCTGGTCGTAACGACCATGCCTATGGCACTAAAGTTAATCTTACACTATGATTTACTTGTTTGTATTTGTCTTTCCTTGAAATCATTATCATATCTCTCTAAGAATGGCTTTAAGATCCTTCTGATATTATGCTTTGGAGTTCTATAGTTTGGAATAATCTAGTTTCTATGGATGCGGGACCCTTAATGCAGGTGATTCACTTTGCTTGAACAAGAGGAGCTTCAACTATATGCGTGGATAATGAAAGGGTATAGTTTTGTTATCCCTTTTTTTCCATGTTTCCATGTATCTTTAACGCCAGGGATTTGAAATTCTGTCACTTTTATTTGTGATCAGGATATTAAGGTGAAGAAATACTGATTAAGGGTTTCCCTTGAGATTCTTTGTAGAATTTTGGTGGATCGTTGTTTCATTCAATAATAACACTATCCCTGTAGTGACAACATTGTTAATATTCCTATGACATCCCTGACATCAAATATCCTTTTGGACTAGTCTTAATGAATAAAGAATCTAGTGCAAAAAATGAACCAACATGCATTCTCCTTTTAGAATTGCCATATAGAGTAGAGGAATTTTTGTTTACACAAAGTTGCAAGAATATCATTGTAAGTGCAAAGTATCCTATAGATGATTCAATCTTGCTTTTTTGCAATGGAGCGATAGTACAACAATTGATTCACTTACATGAGGACATGCAAGATGATCGACATGGGGGGATGTCAGACCTCTTTTTTTATGCCTTTATACCACTTTTTGCTCTAAAATCCCTCTTGCTTTTGCTTAGTTTCTATGGCTATTGTTGTTATTTTATGCATGCTTGGTATGATAAGGTAAATATTTACCATTTAGCACATTTCCCTTGTTTCAACAAGATTTCACATTAAAATCATTATTAATGATGTTTTTTTCATATGTAGGTCTAAAACTTGGTCAAATTATCTTATAGACATGCATTGCCAAGTGCATAACGGCTGGCCTTGATCCCACACTCTTGACGATTCCTGCACTAAGAAGAAATTATGCAAGATGTTCTTATGATAAGTCACCACATGACCTGTTCATTACACCTATTAGAGATCATTTCGAAGAATGTCTCAATCTCAATTGCACTCTCCAAATGGTGGTTTACCAAGTGTAGTTCAGTTCCTTAACCTGCAACATTCTTGCACCAATTTGGGGCTTCGATAGATTGTCGCACTTTCAGGGAAAACTGAAGATGGTTTTTGTCCAAAATGACTTTTTAACACCTCCAATTGAGTTAGAATGCACCCAAGTCGTACATATTATTTTTTAGAAAATAATTAATAATTCAACCCTAAATTCACACAATTTTCAAACTACTAACTTTCTCGATTTGCGTGCAGATGAACAAGAAACTCAAAATTATGGAACATAGGTTTTGTCAACAATATGGAAAATTAGGCCCCAGTGAACAATTTTCAAAAATCCATATTGGTTTGGGAGATCCAAAGGGTTCTTTGAGGAAAATTTGTAAAAATCATGTAAAACCTAGATTTGTAAAAGTATCCAAACAATGAAGTTAAGGCACGATTTCCGAGGCGATAAAGTTGAATAAGAAAATTCCAAGACATGGTACTTGTTAACAATATGAAAAATTAGGCTCTATATGAACAATTTTCCATGGTTAGGAAGATATGAAAGGATCTTTGAGGCCAATTTGTTAAAAATGCATAATTTTCCAGAATTCAAAAAGTGGGTTGTTAGAGCCAAAATTCGTACTATAAATTTTATAGAAAGATGAGACATGGCTTGTGGGGTGAAAAGGTTGTTATTATAAATTCCACAATGCTGGTTTGGACCTTGAGCATATGGTTTTTGATGTAAAAAGTTTG
Source organism: Pinus tabuliformis (assembly GCA_031772625.1). NCBI lineage: Eukaryota > Viridiplantae > Streptophyta > Pinopsida > Pinales > Pinaceae > Pinus > Pinus tabuliformis. Next base: position 158,216,794 of record CM062809.1, on the reverse strand, counting down.
ATTTGATTTAATATACAAGCTTTTAATGCCAGGTTCCTCTTTTCATTTCTTATGCATTTATGATTCATTTTGATCCTGTAATTTAAGAATTTAAATGAGTATGTGAGCTATACTAGTAGGGCTCACCAAACCAGCTCAACATCCCTCTAGTTGGTTATTTCATGTGTGGTTTGCAAATATGTTATTGTGTGTGAGTTTTATCTTTTGCAATGGTGTGTTAACAATGAAAGTTTTTTGTTTTTTTTTGTGCGCTGCTTGTTGAAGGAGCAACGAAACCCTAGCCAGAGAACGACGCAAGAAGCTTGCAGCTGCTCCTCAGCGGCCCCCTGCTGCTGGGGTTTGAGTACCATGGACACACCAGAGGATGGAGAGCTTCTATCAGATCAACAACAAGAAAATGAAGGAACAACAAAAGATTTTTCCTCCCTCATCTCCACAATGGGCCCGACAAAGAACAGACCTTCAGTCACAAAGTTTGTTAAAATATTGGAAGACATTCCTGAAATCTCACTTCCTCCTACCCTTCCCCATAGAGCAGCACTATCTCTAGCGGAGTGAGGATTAGTGGGGCAGTTTACGAGGTTATGGCCATCGCCCAAAACTGTGCAAAAATGGGTAGAAAGGAATTGGACTGCGTCAATAGATGGAAAAATATCAATCAGGTTTTGTGGAAGAGGATATTACACCTTTCACTTTGAAACCAAGGAGGATCGAGACCTGATTTTTAGGAATGGACCTTATTTTATGGACACAAGGGGTTTGTATCTAAACAGATGGACGCCGGATTTCAACCCAGAAATGGATGTCCCCAATGCCGTCCCTGTCTGGGTTAGATTGCCACACCTTCCCCTTCACTGTTGGGGGGATGATTTAGTCAAAGCCATAGGAAATGCAATTGGGAAATATATAGACAGATGCGAGCCAAAGGAAAATATGCATGCATGTGCCAGAATCTGTGTAGAAGTGGATCTAGGGAAAGGGCTACCAGAAGCTATCAAAATCAAAGTGGACCAGTGGATGCACATACAACATCTGGATTATGAACAAATTCCTTTCAAATTCAAGGCATGTCACGAATATGGTCATTTTGAAAATAGATGTACAAAAAAAAAAGAAAAAGAAAATGAAAATAGTGAAGAACCGGAAAACAAATGGGAATATGTCAAAATAAAGAATACAGTCAACAAACAAACAAATCTATCTTCCTCACAACCCCCCACATCCTTCGATCACCATCCCACATCACCCAAAGAAGATAATAATCCCCTTGCCAGCCTTAATCCTTTTGAGCCTCTGGATCCTTCAGCCCCCTCATCCCCTGGACCACGATCCAGATCCAGATCTAGATCCAGATCCCCACAACATACCCCCAACCCCCCATCATCCCCTCTGGCATCAAACTCTCACACCCCTCCCCCGCCCTCAGTAGACAGAATTCTAACCAGAAAACAGTCAAAGGAAGCACCCCCAAATGTAGAATACCAAAAAAAGCAGGAAGAAAGACAAACAAAGAACTCAGGGATGAAGCAACAGCAAAGGAAATGGCATTAGGAACGCAACAACCTATGGAAATCTTCTTAGGAAGGAATACAGGAAACAACGAAAAGAACCAACAAAGAGGGAAAGGAGCCATGCACCACCCAACAAGTAAATAATGATAGTGGTCTCCTGGAATTGCAGAGGAATGGGATCATCTGTCAAAGAAAATGCCACAAGAGACATTCTGGCAAAAGAAAACCCAGATATCCTTATGATTCAGGAGACAAAAACAAACAATCAAGAAACTAAAAATATAAAAAAAAATTCAGAAATTATGAAGGGAAAGCAATATAGGCAATAGGAGCATCTAGGGGTATTTGCACAATATGGAAAAAAGGAATATGGGAGTTAATAAAATAGAAAAAGACCAGCAATGGATCCAAACAGACCTAATGCAAACCAGCATAAAAGAGAGGTACAATGTTATAAATATATATGCCCCAAATCACTACAAGGAAAAAGAGCAATGCTGGGCCACCATAAAAGAAGATTTAAAAGAAATACAAGTTGGGAAAATAATTCTAGGGGGAGATTTAAATTTGGTAAGAAGTATAGAAGAAAAGGTTGGAGGAATATACCATATTGACCCATCCAGGGATATTCTAGAAGAAATAATGGAACAACACAGTTTAATAGACATCCCGCCTAGCAACGGGAAATACACTTGGAGCAATAAAAGAGTGGGCAAAAACAACATAAAAAAAAGGCTGGATAGAATTTTGATACAAGAAAACATAGTAGCAGTGCACAACTCCATAAAATAAAAAATTATACACACCACAACATCTGACCATAAATCGGTGACAATTTTCATGGGCAATATGGAAAATCAGGGACCGCTCCCGTTCAGATACAACTCAATTTGGGACAACAACACAAAAATTAGTGAAATAGTCAAGGAAGCATGGGAAACAAGAGTAATATGATCACCATAGTATATTTGGGAAACAAAATTAAAAACTGCAAGAACCAAACTAAAGGAATGGGCCAGAGCAAATGAAATAAAAGAAAAGAAAAGAAAAAATAATTACAACAGAAAATGGAAAGCATGCAAACTGAAAAAGAAAATAGAGAAGAAGGCAAGCAAGATTACCTTAGAGAGAAGGAAATCTTCTGGGAAATATATAGGGAAAATAGGAAAGAAGAGGAAGAGGCAAGACTGAAATCCAGAAGTCTGTGGCTCAAGGCAGGGGACAAAAACACATCCTTTTTCCACAATACAATGAAAATAAGAAGGGCAAGAAATCAAATAAAAAAAATTCAAGTCGAAAGCGAAGAGGTCAGAGGTGTGGAGGAACTAAAAAAAGCAGCCTATCAGCACTTTAAAAACTTACTATTAGCTAGTGGAGAAATGGCTGAGAGTGAAGATTTCTTGAAACACACAAAAAATAAAATAAAAAAAGAACAAAATGCTGCAATGTGCAAGGATCCCATAGAAGAAGAGGTAGTGGCGGCTATATGGAGCCTGCATCCAGACAAATCCCCTCGGCAAGATGGTTTCACAATAGCATTCTACGAATCTCACTGGCATATCATCAGAAAGGATTTCTTAAGAATGGTGAAGAATGTCTTCAAAAAAAAAAAGAGGAGGCAACACAAAAGCCTCCTATCTTGCTCTAATCCAAAAGGAAGCAAACCCCTCAACTTTCAATAGGTTTCACCCTATCTCTCTCTGCAATTCTTCTTACAAGATAATAACAAAAGTAATTGCAAATAGAATCAAGGAAGTACTCCCAATAATCATATCTGAAAATCAAGGAGGTTTCGTGCCCAACAGGCAAATCATAGATAATGTCATTATTGTACAGGAAGTTGTTTACTCTAGCATGCTAAGGCAAGAGAAAGGCCTCATAATCAAGCTAGATATGGCTAATGATTTTGATAGGGTCAGCCATCCATATCTACTGGCTGTCCTCCAGAAACTTGGTTTCTCAAGAGAAATAAGGGAAGTCATACAGGCATGCATTTCTACCCCTTGGATTGCCCCCCTTATAAATGGAAGGCCCAGTGACTTCTTCCAAAGCACAAGAGGCCTTAGGCAAGGTTGTCCTCTCTCTCCCTTCCTATATATTATAATGGCAGAAACTTTAAGTAGGGTTTTGGAAAACCAAAGAAAGGAAAGAAGCATCACAGGGATCAGAATAGCAAGAGGAGTTAAAACAATAAACCACTCACTTTTTGCTCATGATACATTGCTGCTAGGAGGGGCTTCAACAATAATAGCAAGGAGGCTCAAATTTTTTTTGGATGATTTCCTATAGGTATCAGGTGGGCTATTAAACAATGCAAAATGCAGGATATATGGATGGAATACCCCCCCAAGAACTATGCAAAGGATCTCACAAATCTTAGACATCCCTGTACAGGAAAAATGGACACACTTCTTCTATCTGGGACTTCCAATCTCAAAAGAGAACATGAAGACAGAAATATGGACTAGACAAATTGAAAAAATGAAAAACAAAATACAAAGCTGGGGTATGATGTGGTTGAATATGGCAGGAAGGGTAATACTAATCAAAGCACTCCTTGCAGCTCTACCTATCTACCAATATGCAATAATCATGGCTCCAGCAAGTGCACACAAACAAATGGAGTTAATCTTAAGAAGTTTCTTGTGGCAGGGGGGGAAGCAAGAAAACAAAATTTAGCCTGGTTAGGTGGGAGCAAGTAGTTCTTCCTTATGAACAAGGAGGACTATCAATTCGGATACCTGGGCTTATGAATGCAGCACTGGGAATGAAAATAATATGGAGACTAATTACAGGAAAAGAGAGCTGGTGGAAAAAGACTCTCTTATCAAAATATATGGATGGCACCAGGGAAAGATTGCTTAAGGGAAATATCCCAATTAGACAATGTACCCAAGTTTGGAAGTTGGTTAAAAAAACAATTCCATTAATGAGCAGATACATTTCTAAAATCCCAGGCAATGGAAAAACAATCTCAATCTGGGAGGACAGAATCATGGGAAAAGAACCACTTCAGACCCATCCAGAAATTGAAGACATACAAGAGTGGATGAAAGGTAAAGGTTTTAACACTTTACACTCAATCTCTTTATGGAACCAAAAGGAGTGGCAAAACTGGAAAATCTTAGCAATTCTGGCAGACTTGGAAGGGCAATGGAGCAAAATCAGAAAGCTCTTAAAAGGGACAACGCAAATCCTTCATGATGAGGAAGATGAATATCTCTGGGACCCAAGCGGTGGACATTATACAGTTAGGACTGGATACAAAATCCTTCAAGAACAACCAAATCAACAAGAGTGGGATTCTTGGAAAATAACATGGAAACCAGAAAGCCTGCCTAAGATAAAAATGTTCATCTGGACTCTTTTAAAAGGGAGAATATTGACCACTGAAAACTTAAGAAAAAAATGCTTTCAAGGTCCAACACGGTGCCCATTATGCATGCAGGCTGAAGAAAATATTCAGCATCTTTTCCAAGAATGTATCTTCACCAAAGAATGTTAGCAACAACTGATAAGTCCTTTGGAAATAAGAATAAATTTTGAAAAGCCCCTGCCGGACTTTCTTCAGACCTTTGAGAAAGCCTACCCATACACAACAAAGAAAAAGCCACAATTCAGAGGATATGGAAATGTATTCCAGTGGTTCTATGTTGGCAAATTTGGCTGACAAGAAACAAGTGCATTTTCAAAAATCAAATTCCAAGGATAGGGAAGACCCTTTCAAAAACTCGGGGTCTAACCTCTGAAATACTCAATGTCAAAGGAACAACTCCAACAGACAATCAAATCCTTCAATAGGAAGAGAGGGATTGGCTAACCAAAGCCATATTAAATAATAATTGGCAAAGAGGACAGAAGAAGATAAGCACAGGAGGCACATGGAAAATAAGAATGAGTGAGGAGGAACTGACAAATTGGAGGAAAAGCCAAAATAGATACTGTCTATACTTTAATGGGGCTTCAAAGCATAATCCAGGAAAGGCAGGGGCAGGAGGAATAATCCTCGATCCTGATGGGAAAGAAAGTTCCACTTATGAATGGGGCTTGGGACAAATTTCAAATAACAAGGTAGAAGCATACAGTTTGTTGGTGGGAACAAGAATAATTAAAAAAAAAAAATTTAAAATCCCATCATCATAGGAGATTCAACCATAATAATAGAGGCAATGGAAAGAAACAAAAAACCAAGCAATGAGCACATGAACAAAATATTTAGAAGAATCATGAAGAACTTGGAAGTCTCTGGCAATGTAATCTACAAGCATGTCTTGAGAATTCACAATCAACAGGCAGATTACTTCACAAACCAAGAAGTGAAAAAAATGAAGGGCTTGTTCGTGAAAACCAGGAGGAATACCATAGCTCAATTCCTTAATAACCAACAAAAGCCTTATGTTTAAAGTTAACCAAATCCAAAGGAAAATCACAAGGAGAAAAGCAAAAAATCAAAAAACAACAGCTACAAATCAACAAAGGACACAATACCGTAGCAACAACCAGGAAAACATGGAAAAGCAAAGGAAAAAGCATGAAACTTCAGGCTTTCACACGAGCAACAACAAGAATGAAGGCATGGATCCAAGTCACAAGAACCACACTGCAATCTATCTCATCGAAGGCAGGTTTCGGGTTGAGATAAAGCACAATAATAATAGAGGGTACATTCATAAAAATTGCAGCAACAATCTCAGTGAGGAAATTCCCATTTTCTGTGTTATTATAGCAATTCTTTGGTCTTCAAGATCCCCCTTGTCCTATCTCATCGCCAACATTGTTTCCTCTTCACAGTGTGCAGACTGCATCTTAAGCCTCCATCCTTCTTTTAACCAGCGCCTTAGCCGTATTTCAAAAAACCTTTCATTTGCACCTACTTCTACCATTGGGCACGCACTTCCGATCAAATAAGAATCGTTGATTGGGAGCTCGATCTGATGGTCACTGTTTAGCTTGACCATCCAAATCTGCACGATCCACCCTCACCGTCGATTTGTACACATAGGATCAGACGACTCTCACTGATGTCGGGCGGTCAACAAGCACGGATATTACCTGCCCAAAAAGCGTTTTTTCTCTCTCCTCTAATGCTACGTGTCACCCGATCAATGGAATCGGGCGACCCCTCCCTTTTACCACTTACAACTTTTATCCTGTCTGATATACCACCTCCGCGTTTAATACTGCCTTTCTGCTTGGTTAACTTGTGGACTTGTTCGCGCCCGTTGACCGTCGATCTCAGCCATCGACGGTTGTGATGGATCCTCCAGCCATCAGCGCCTCTGGTTTATCCCGTCCGCACAACCTCTAATCCCAACCTCTGCATCTTAACCTGGGCTGCTAATCCTCTGACAACCTCGTACGTTGACTCACCCAACGGTCCCCGTTTATGCAAAAAGGAAAGTGGACATCCGCAACAAAAGAAGAAGCATCTCAGGCAATCCAAAACCAGAGATATACAACAAAACCTGGAGCAGAAAGCAGAGACATGGGAAGAACAAGCATACAAATCACATGGTATCCAACCCAATAAAGGAGAGAACTCTTCGAACAACGAAGGAGAGAACTTGGACAATTTTTGTCAAGAGGAACCAGTCAAATCAGGAGCATTCAGTCTTTAAGCTTTGAACATCTATCACAGAGCTCATGACTTGTAAATTTTTATTTCTAGTAGGTCAGTTCGTTAGACAGTACATTAGAATCCACATAAAAACTCAGGAAGTCTTGAATACAAGCCTAGGAGAAGAGACTGCGTTCTCATCTCATGGCTTTGAGGTTTTTCATGATACAGTCTATGTAATAGGAGCTTGCTCCATCAAAGCTTTTGGTAATATATAAACTACCCGACCTTGTTAAAAAACAAAAAAAAAACAATGAAAGTTTTTCGTTGGTTTTATAGACCTGCAGATGCCTTTTTACTTGTGTTATCTTCATTTATGAATGGAACTTCGACTTATAATTGACTGGGCGCTCAAATATGAAGGATTTAGGATAAAACAATGGGATTATTTTTAGACATTATATTTATTTTATCTATGTGATCCAAAGAACTATTATGTTGTAATAATACATTGGTTACCATAAGGGTGTTGATTCCATCATAGATCTAGCATATTGTGAAGCATTATTGCGTGATCCCTGAGTGGCTCAATAATTGTAATCTTTCCAAATCTGATATTCTCTGTCATCGCACATTTAAACACACAATCAGAAACCTTTGAAACTTTATTATTATAACCTAGGGCTGCAAAAAGTATAACAAGACATTTGGAATCCTTACGAGTTTATAACCTTTTTGTTGGTGTTGCGACTCAATATATAACCACATGAGGCCTGTTAATAGTCACAAAACCCTAGTTACTTAAAAATCTTAGAAATTCTTTGAACTATTGCTTGAGTATAGTGCCAAATTTGATATCTCTTAGTTTTTGGTGGAACATAGTTATAAATCTAAAAATTTTCCATTCAAGTGGAGGTTTTACCTACTTCTACAAACCCTTTTCTGTCATACATTTTGGATCCCAAGAAATTTTGTTGTTTGAATTGTTATTTTTAAGCTAAAGTGTTATTTCATTTGTTGACATGTTAATAGGGTGTGTTCATTAAGTTTATTTGATTATTTACCATTTTAACACTTTTTTCTTTGGTCACTATAATAGATTCGACTGTGCACTTGGGGAATAGTGGTATATAATTGTGAGGTCCTATACTCGTGATGAATAATACACACTTAGTGCAGGAATGGGTATTGAAGAAAGAAATTTCCACTTGTGATATGGTTGAATTCATTGTTTTGATATAAGACATTTATTTTCAATATTTACTTTGCAAGAATGTGGTCACTATAGACTTTAATTTATCAAGTTTAGTTTGAAGAGATCATTTGTCGAGGTGTGTTTGAGGGTTGGAGAAGACAACAACTTGAAGTGAGCTTAGTTTTGTTTGCATACGCAATGATTGCTTCTAGAGTTGATACACCTGATTGCTTGATAGTGTTTGAATGCAAATTTGAGTCACACTTTTAGTTTCTTGTTTACACACAAAATGGAGTGATTTTGATTCTTTTGCTTGCACATAGAATTGAGAGGAAAGAAGATTTAGTGCATGAACTTGAGTAGAGAGTTCAGTTTGATTTAAGATTATTTTTTGGCATTAGTAGAGCTTAGATTGTCTAAGGTTTACATGCTTTTATTTTGTAGTTGACAAGACAATATTTACATTTACTCAGTTGATGTTTATGGTTAGGGTTTGTTCTTTTATTGTTACTAGTTAGGGTTTACTTTCTCAATTGCTAATAATTAGGGTTTACTTCTAAATGTTGGTGATCAACAAGATTAGTGTTGATGGTTTCATTTCTAAGGATTTATTTTGAGTGCGGGATTGGGACATGATATTGACTAGTGCAGGAACTTGAGGTGTGAGCAATTTCTGGGAAAATTAGGGTTTTTCTCTCTGGAATTTCCAGTGCCGCGTCTCAAAGTCTAAGTACCCCAGATAGACATTAAATGTTGGTCCATTCATATACACTATACTACACCTGTTAGGGTCCTATAATCTATATGATCATAAGTTGATTATTTGTGAATTTTCATGTATATGTTTATTGTAAACAATCTTCCTTTCTGCAAATTATTTCCAAAAGAAAAGAAAAAGAAAAAAGAGAATAAAAGAAAAGAAAAGAAAAGAAAGGGGATAGAAAAAGAAAAAATATATATGTGAAGAAACAAAAGAAAAATAAAAAAATATGAAAAAATTGAAAAGGAATCAAAATACCCCAAAAATAAGTGAGCAAGTCTAAATGCCACTCAAAAAATGAAAAAGATGCATCGGTAATACCTTAAAAGTTTGAATAATGTGTTGCTAGTTAAAATGCCACATTAAAGTGAGATAAATGGGGTTAGTTAGTTTAAGCACACCATCTAAGCGTGATTAGGCTTGTTAATAAAATGTGTTTAGTTAGAAAAATAATGTTTTAACCACACAGTGTAACTGTGGTTAGATTATAGTAGTTAGAATAAAATTGGTTAACCACATTGTTTAATTGTTGTTTAACTTTGATATGATTAGATTAGTTAAAGTTGATTGATTAAACTACACTGTTTAATCATGGTTTAATTAAAAAATGAAATAAAATCAATATAATAAACCCATTTTACATGCTAAAAGCGCAAACATTATGGTTTGAATAAAGTTTAACGTGACATGTCATTTTGTCATTTTTTAAGTAAAACCCGTGCAACATTGGATGGTGGAGATCTCACTCGCCCGGATCAATGATGGTTGATGAGCTTCAGACCCCCTAGCCCCTCCGACATTTAATTGCATTGGGGGGGGGGAGTGCAAAAAGGCGAAAAAGAATTTCCCACTTTGAGCAACGTGGCAACCTCCCAGGTGCTTCGCACCCCCCTCCTAAAACCCCCTACTACCCTCCCCTCCTCAGAAACCCACCATCCACCTCCCGCTAAAAATATGACTGTTACCCCACCATGTCTCCCATCCCATCCACTAACCTTATGCCACGTACCTTCCCCGCTCCCGCATACCGTTACTCCTGCCCCTACTCATACTCCAACCCAGTCTTGCCATCTGTCACACCTGTTACGCCTATCCGTTAACTACCCGTTCACCATATGAACGTTCCCCTTCGTCAACGGATCCACTCCTTAACGACCCAAACTCAACTATAAGCTGTTTTTACATTATAAAAAGACACAACCTCATTCAGTGATGCCCTTCTACATTCTGTTCCTGGAAATAAAAAAAAAAAAATTCTTTGTAGTAACCAATCAATGGAATCTACCTACCTTTGTGGCCTAGTCAGCAGAAGCAGAGCATGTACAATCTTCAGTCGTTAAGATTACCTATTACAGCCACTGGATATAAGTTGCCAACCTCCAGTTCCTTTTCCCGGGTAATCGAAATATCCATTATTTCTTTTTCTGTTAATCATGGCCCTTAAAGGAAAGTCCAAAAAAAACAGAGGAAAACCCCATGTTACCCTTAGTCATAGACCTGGACCATCAACCTTTGGTGGACCAGGAATACAAAATTGTTGAAACCAGTTGTGAATTCGACTTATATGAACTTCACAACTGGTTAAAGCAAAACTTCTTAGACCAGAGTGATGACCTGAGTCTTTGGGACTCTCTCCTACCCCAATTCATCTTTCCCCAGACACACCATTTCCTTGAATTTGTCTCCTGGTGTCAGTTTAGGTATATTCCTAGTCAGAGGGCAGTTGTGGCCCAGAATGGAGACATTCTGTTCACCATAACCCTTGAGTCAATCAACCAAATGCTGTCAATCCCAATTAATGACTCTCTGAGCCCATTTTCAGTAGATTCCATCATGGAAATGTACAAGAAACTTACCTTCCCACAGAGAATTATAATTTTTGAAATTTTCCTACCAGAAGATGTTCAGTTACCAAAAATGAATCCACCTTACCCATCTTCTATGTTTCCAGACATGACCAAGCATATTATTTCATTAGTATCATGTCTTTTAGGCTATCAATCTAATCAATGGGTTGATGAGCCCATCCTAGGTTTTCTGTCAGTTTTTTCCACAGGAGAGAAACCTTCTGTCATTTTCAACTATAGCCAGTTTCTAACAGATACAATTCATGATAAATTTATGAAATTCTCAATAGAGGGAGTGTTTAAATATGCTTCTGTATTAGTTTATCTATTTTTATTTCACCAGGATGAGAGATTCCAAATTTCATTGAAAAAATTGGATGAACAAGGAAATGCTCAATCAGTAATTCATTGGACTTTCTTAATGAGGAAGCATTCCAATGAGTTTACCTTCAATGACTTTGTAGATCAGTTTCTATATACAGTTGTCTGCTTGCTGAACAATGATGTGGAGCCTAGGATAGGACCAAAAATACAAATAATTCTACATCTCAGTGAGCAGACTAAGACATGAGATTGGTACTTGTAGCAAAACTATACCGAGATCAGAGTTTATGGGTGTGAATTTCCACCATACAAGCTACCAAAATTTGTTCCCATGAGGATCTTCTCATTAGAATACATAAGACAAATGATAAATATGGATGATCTCCATTTTGTTGCAGCAAAGAAGAAGTCTCAGTTTAAGATCAAGACATAGGTTGGACCATTTATATGTAACACTAGGGCAGCAGGTAAGGAGGCATATTTGCTTCTTAAGCAAATGAATTTCAAGTTGAATTTGACCTAGTCATATAAAACCTTTGGCATCATTTCCAAACTGAGAGTGGAGCAGAAACCCACTCCCTATACTCACACTCCTATACCAGAGATAGAGAAACTTATGAATCAAAGTCAGTGGGAGGAGAATACGTTACTGGAGGCAGAAGAGTAGGTGATATCCAAAACTACCTCACAGACTCCAGTAACTCAAGAGAAATAGGACAAGAGGCCAAGGGAAGCTGTTTCCTCTTTAGTGACAAAGATTGGAGTAAAAGAGTTTCAGATATACAAGAAGAAACATAAGACTAATCCTACACTAGTTTTTCTGCAAGAGGATGATGAGTAGTCCACCATAGTCCCAGCAGGCCCTCATGCTTGTACAAGGAAAGAAGATATCATCACAAGATATCCATATTCCTCGACTTCTCAAGGTACCCTAGATACAACTAAAATAAAAGAGTTGGTTCAGGACCAGGCTAAACTAAACATTTTTTCCAAATTCAAAGAAATCAAGAAGAAAAATGAACTGCTCAAAGCCACCACATACTCCCAATTCTAGAAGCAGACAACTTCTTCACAACATAGGCTCCTTTCAACGTTTGACAAAGAAAAGGGGAAAATGAAAATTTCATTCCTCCATTCCTTCAAGCACAGGTCCCATTTCCAAAAACTCCAACTGATTACAAGTAGTCTATATTTTCCTTTGATACCCAGTAGATTCACCCCATTGACCAAATAGACATGCATAAACAAACCGGTGAAATGCTATACTCTACTCTGACCAATATTGCCATGACAACATCCAAATTGCAGGCCTCAGTCAACAACATACAATCTCAGTTAAAACTTGAAAAGATCTCATCTCTGGCTAAAGATACCAAGATCAAATCATTAGAAGACCTTGTAATCAAACTGGGGTATGATCCCAACGATGTGAAAGTAGCAGAAGAGATTCTGAAAAGGAAGAATGTTGATATTGCAGTACTCAAGAAGCAGCTCAAGCTTCCCTCTACAGAAGACCCACAGACTAAGGAAGTTGGGGAGCTTGAGAAAGAAAAACAGGACATGTTCAAAATTATAATTAAACACAATGGCTCAAACATTGACATAGGCCAAAGAAAATATATGGATTGAAATCAATGAGGCCATCATAGAAATCCGGCCTTCAATTGGAACAATCTTTGAACATGAGGACTTAATACAGAGATCAAAGGAGCTAATTGAAGAAGTCAGAAACAACTTGGGACAGAGGCCAGGGGAAGCTAATACTTTAATTAAAATTTTGAATTCAAAGACCAAGGATGAGTTAGCATAATTTGAAATTGCAGATAGGACATAGACTATTTTGGAAGTCAAGAGAGTCCTTACTAAAAGGAATTTGCTAGTACAGTTGGAAAACAAGTGCCAGCATTTGGAGACCAGCATCCAGAAGTTCCATAAGAAATTCAATGTATTACATTTAAAGGGACTACTAGGACTAAAGGGGATTGGAGACAAGTTAGTGCAACTAATAGATTACCAACATAAATTGTACTCAATAGCTCAGGACAAATCAAAGTTTTCTACTATCAAAGGCACAATCATAGGAAAAGCTTTCATGGAGGCTTTAGAATTTGATATGCTTATCAAAGCTGAAATCAAGCATTTATTTTTGGTCAAACAAACTTTCCAGAAATATACTGAGGTAGATGAAACTTATAAAAAGCTAGTTAAAAGCAGTTTTATCTTCAGTAACAGAGAAACACTTTCCAAGCCCAGAAATCAACAACCCTTGAAGATAGTGCTAGCAGATTCAACAGTTTAAATGTCCTATATTTTTGTTCTATTTTTACACACAGTTTAGGATATTTTGTAAAAGATCTTAAGGTTTTCACTTAAGATATTTTTTTGATAATTTTGTATAAGTACTTCCGAAGTCGAAGTACAAATTTTGGAACTTGGATAAAGAAAGAATGCTATTGATGCAAAGTTGTTCACTAAGCTGAAAGTGATCATTTCTTTAATACATAAATATGCTCCAGGATTTTTGTGTTAGGCGAACTAGTGATGTTTTTCTATTTGTAAACTTGTTGCATCTCTGTTTTCCATATGTTATTCTGATCTATATTGTTTAAAGAAAATAAAAGACTGAATTTGTTTAATTATAGTTTACCTTAAGCAATATCTATGTTTTCAAACTGAAATTAAATATAAAATTCTTAACTTCTCCATGTTTAATCGAACCTTAAGCTTTTCCTCTCTATCACTCCATCAAGCTACGAAGGTCCAATAGCCTGCCTACCTTGCCCTGTTACATCTGTTCTGATATTTCTGCATCTGATGACCCTAAGGCCTTTGACTCCTTTTGCTCAATAATATTTCTATGCAATCTCAACCAAACAATTCAAAAAACCAAATACTGAACCTTATATCTAGCCCAAAATCCTAAAGAAACAAAGCTAAATCTGATAGAGAAACCCCTCTCTAAGTTTAGACGGGATAGCTTCTAAACTTAAAAGTGGTTTTGTGGTTACCTTTGCAATTTCTTTACAACCTTGGAAATTACGGAGTGCTAACATTCTGGCGATTGTACTGGGGAGGAACATATTTCATAGAAATTTGATTTTCCTTGGTAAATATTTCATTAGACCTTAAAGCTATTTCAAGTTTGTGGCTTTGAGATAGACTTGTTTTAGGTTTTTTTCCAATTTAAAGTTGTATATATTTTATCTTTGAATACTTAATAATAGATCTAGCTCCTAAAATAATATACACTAAAGCTAATCCAAATCGAAGTCCACTGAAGATTGTAGATAATCCAAAAAAATAATTAGAAAGAAAAGTGTATCTGAGAGTTAATCAAGTGAAGGTCCTTTGCCTAGGGTTAATTCACTTCCTGATAATTTTGTCACTTTAGAAGATATAGAATTTGATTTATATTTTGAACATAGTCTTTTTAGAAGTAAATTTGACAGCTTTGTGCCTAAAACTATGATTGATGAAAGCATGCTAAAACCATATAAATCAGATTCTATTGATTATGAACTCAAACAATTTGACAAGCTTGAAGCTCTAATAAATTCTTGATCCATCAATCACCTAAACCCTCACCTTCTTCTTCTACCATTTCCTCCCCAACCCCACCAAAAATACAACCAATATTTCTATCCCACTAGAAATTCTTCCCATTTCTACTGCTCCTTTAATAACTTCCCTCATTATCGCAATACCTACCTCCACTACTACTACACTAGCTCAACAGAGTTTTTCTACACCTCCTTTAATCCCTCCCACACACACACCTATTAAAATTTCATCATCTTCTCATTCTCATTTACCAATCATGGCAGCTCGATATGCCCCCTTGATCCCAGCTGCACAACTCAATGCAATGCCTCAAAATTACTTGATTAGGATTCCTCAATTTGATAGCACCGGGCCCATAATTTCTCAGTAACATAATGATAAAATGAATGACTACTTAGACCTCCAAGAGATAGATGATGATGACATAAAAATGAGATTGTTTGCTCAAAGTCTCACTGGTGAGGTTAAAAAATGGTTTAAATGATTACCAGCTCATTCTATCCGAGACCTTACTCAATTTCATGACACCTTCATCAGAAGATGGGATGTGAAAAAGAACCCTTTACAAATCTTAGCAGAGTATGAAAGTATCAAAAGAGCCACCGGTGGAAAAATCCAGGACTATTGTATCAGATTTAACAATGTCTGTAACTTTATCCCTACATCAATACAATCTCCTCCAGGGCTAGCCCTCATTAAATTCCCAGATTTTTTTGACCCCGATACATCTTACCAATTAAGATAAAGAAACCATGCAACCCTTGAGGAAATGCAGAGAAATGCAGTTAGTGTTAAAGCCAATATGTTAGAAAAAAGAGCTAGATTGAAGGTCGAAAGGAGAGTTACCATAAAAGAGGAACATGCTTCTTCTTCCTCTGATGTTAAGTTGGATACTTTAGTAAAAACAATGGAGAAAATGATGGAGAGAATTTCTATAGCTGATAGAGCAACACCAAGGGAAAACCAAGGTGGTCCCCAAATTAGAAATCCAAATTTCAGGAAAAACCAGCCTCAGATTAAACAAAGAGAGTAGACAGGCTAAAATGATGAGAAATAGATTAGACCTCCATTCCAAGAAAACTATGCAGATGAGGAAGCTGACATACTTGAAGATATTGAAGAAAATCAAATAAATTTGTTTGATGAAATCGAAGTTGACCACATTTTCCAGACCAAGGAAGAGCAAGACATTTTCCTACTTGTTACACAGTATTTTGTCACACCTCCTGTACTTCCTCGTGACATACCCTGAAGTTCCCAAAACATTACCATCATGTAGTGTACTTATTCAGATATGCAGTTCATATCCTCCCCAGAACATTGATTGGAAAATTCCTTGAGCTTTCCCTAGAAGAAATAGCTCTAAAACCCTAATTTTGAGACTCATCGCTCTTATGAGGTTAAAAACTGTGATGGTCGCTTGCTGCATCACTCTTGACCCGTGATGGAATCGCTATGTTATCTTGTATACCTGTGATTATCCCCAAAAAGGAAATTTTCCTAAAGAGGATGAGAAGCTTCGTGATCTAGAAGCTTATAGAGTGGCGAGCTGGAGGTTGTTTGGCATAGATGAGGTCGAATTCTCCCAACTTGGCCTCTTGGTCTTATCCCTATGACCTACCTCCTTGAGATGAGGACCTACTCCTATATTTGGAGAGATACTCACTCCCTTTCCTTGCCTATATATTCATCTTCTCCCATTCCCAAATGGTTAGAGATTGGTTGGTCTATATCTATTTGCACCCTTATGCTAAGCTTGTGCCCAGAGGCTATTCATTAGACTTGGAGAAGGAGTGCTTGGAGAGTTCTTGGTTTGGACTTGGATTACCACTCAAGGAGACTCTTTCAACATCAAGGCTTTGGTTGTAAACTTCCCTTTATTTCCTAATAATATACAACTGTTGGCTCATCTTCCCAAAATATATATGTTCATGTATTATTTGGCTCGACATTCCTTGATCAATTAAGTAGGTTGTTATTGGATTTGCTATTAGTTTTGGCATGCTTTGTTGTCTCTTGATCACTTGTGTAGGTACATAAACACTGAAAGAAGTAGGAATAAGTCCATGACACAAGCGGTTCAAGGCCCTCAACAAAGGAAATCAGAATAACATTAGAACGAGGTAGGCCATCTCTTTCATTCTTGTTTTCAATTATAACCTAGGAAGATGTCTAGTTGATTGTCACTTCAGTTGTTAGATCCACTCATTTGGCTAGAGGGATCATCTTTGTCCCCAGTGAAGTCTCCATTTTGTTGACAAGTTTAATCCTTATGTGGACGAAATGAAGCTTTGGGGTCATGTACCTCAAATCGAGTCATTATGCTGAGGGCATGCAACTTATCTCAAGCATAGTTTACCTTTGTTTCAAGCTTGTGTAAAAATGAAACCAAATCCAAGCATAGTTTGTTTCCATTTCAATCTCGTGTAACAATGAAACCAAATTGAAGCATAGTTTTTCCCATGTTTCAAGCTTATGAAAAAATGAAACCGTTTCCCTCTTTACATCTCGTGATTGCCATTTTTATCATCCTGTTTTTCTAGATGAGCCTTATTTTTTTTCATTCCATCGTCACCATCTCTTTGGCTGATCATATGCTTTCACTTGGTTGTTTTACCCTTTCCCGAGGAACATCTGTGATGAGTGGTCTTAATAGCCAACCTCTTAACCATTACATGTTTTGAGCAGTTCCATCATTACTGGAACCAACTGCTATCATTTTATGCCACTCGTTCCTCCAGGTGGAGTCCCCTTTCAGTTCTTTTCAGATTCCAAAAATATGAAAAGATTGCCGAGTACTTGTCTTTTCGAACTCGTTAAAGTAAATGAATTGACGTCACCTCAGTATATGTTTACCCCTTTTTCGGGCTGAGATTGACTATTTACAAAAAAGGTACACCTTAATCAACATGGTCAAGAGGTTCTCTTAGATATTGTTTTCTACCTTTTCAGATTCGAGAGATAAATTATGAAAAGGGACATGATGGAGTTTTCTTTTCTGTCTCTTTTTCAAACTCCCTAAATATGAAAAAGACACCGAGTTACCCTTCTGTTGGACTCATAAAAAATTAAACGACGAAAGAATCGTCGCTATGACGAGCCTGAGTTTCTCCTTCCTAGGAATCGTAAAACTTACTAGGATGGATTCATCTAAAGGGTGAACTTATACGACAAGCATATGGTATCCTCTTCAAGCTTGTGTAAAGATAAAGAGGTACTCACTAGAAATAGTGGGGAAGAAAGTAGATGAAACATCTCTTGTATAGGCAGCATGTCGCTCTTGAACATGACACTCATCTGTTTCTCGTGTCAGGTTTGGGACATCATCACTTAGTCACTTGTCATTCTGGGTTTGGGTGATCCATTTTTCCTCTCATCTGACTATTCCACTTCGGCATTATGACTCTTGGTCCTATGTTGAGTCTAATGCTGCCACACTCCGAATTCTTGTTGTTAATATGTTCAACATAAGTCCAATATGCAGTATATTACCTATACATTGTTTGACCTTTTTCTACAGCCTTGGATCTTATTCATTTCATTCCACTTTATTCCTTGTTTTGTGCTGATGATGAGGGAATCATTAGGACCCTCTTTTGACGAGTCACTTCTTGTTGACTTCAACTCATTATCTAGGAAGATGACTTAGAAAATCCCTTTCAGTACCTTAGAGCTTGCATGCCTTAATGACAAGTTCTTCGCATCTGACGACAGGTTTTCACTATTGGCCTTCAATCGGGTGATTCCACGAGTGTTCGACTTCAACTTCGTTATCACGTTCATGGATTGTACTGTTGTACCTTGATAGCCATTGACATTATGGGTGGTTCCTCTTGTGCCTATTAACGGTCCATATCAATGGTCAGTAATCAGGTGGTTTTCTAGCATGTTCGACTTTAACACGTTTATTCACATGTTAGGATTCATACTTTGTTCGGGTCAAGATGGAGCACAAGACCCTGAGTTTTGTCTGGTATAACTTAGGCTGTGTTGAGTTATATGTTATTCATGATTGTACACATATTTTTGCGATATAGATGGCTATGACCATACCATGGGGACTTTACATTTATGATGATCCTTCTATATCAGATGGCTGCGACCATACCTTGGATATTATATTTACAGATGATCCTTCTTATATGGATGGTTGCGCCCATGCCATGGATCCTTTCATATAGTCTTTATTATCTGGATGGCTGCACCCATGCCATAGATTCATGTCTTTCTCTTAGATATGTATATGTATATGCGTCCTTGATTTGCAGGTCTCCTGATAGTGTGTTTCCTTGTCCTTGCAAAAGCTCGTAAAGCATCTCAACCATCACTCCCCATTATGCCTTCATGATTTATGGGGCATCTGTTACACAATATTTTGTCACACCTGTTACACTTCACCTTGACATATCCTGAAGTGCGCAAAACATGACCATCATGTAGTGTACTTATTCAGATATGCAACTCATATCCCCCTATAACATTGATTGGAAAATTCCTTGAGCTTTCCCAGCTCTAAAACCCTAATTTTGAGACTCATCGCTCTTATGAGGTTAAAAACTGCGATGGTTGCTTGTTGCATCACGCTTGACCCGCGATGGCATCACTCTATTCCCTTTTATACCCGCGATGATCCCTAAAAAGGCAATTTTACCAAAGAGGATAAGAAGCTTCGTGATCTAGAAGCTTCCAGAGCGGCGAGCTGGAGGTTGTTCGACATAGATGAGGTCGAATTCTCCCAACTTGGCCTCTTGGTCTTATCCCTATGACCTACCTCCTTGAGATGAGAACCTACTCCTATCTTTGGAGAGATCCTAACTCCCTTTCCTTGCCTATATATCCATCTTCTCCCATTCCCAAACGGTTAGGGATTGGTTGGTCTATGTTTATTTGCACCGTTATGCTAAGCTTGTGCCTAAAGGCTATTCATTATACTTGGATAAGGAGTGCTTGGATATTTCTTAGTTTGGACTTGGATTACCAGTCAAGGAGAGCCTTTCAACATCAAGGCTTTGGCTGTAAGCTTCCCTTTATTTCCTAATAATATACAACTGTTGGTTCATCTTCCCAAAATATAGATGTTCATGTATTATTTGGCTTGACATTCCTTGATCATTAAGTAGGTTGTTATTGGATTTTCTATTTTTTTTGGCATGCTTTGTTGTATCTTGATCACTTGTGCAGGTACATAAACACTGAAAGAAGCAGGAACAAGTCCGTGACACAAGCAGTTCGAGGCCCTCAACAAAGGAAATCGGAATAGCATCAGAATGAGGTAGGCCATCTGGGGCGCGCTAATTCTATGAAGACAATTGGTGGTGGATATGATGACATAAGAACAATCAGAGCCGGGAACTATGTTTATTATTAAAAATTAACTTTTATTCATGTGGCAAATGTAAAATAACGGTCAAAGCACAAAAACGCCCAAATGTAAAACGTATGACAAACAACCGTAGCAGATAAATAAGCCACGGGGCCTACTTTCATTTTCAGTTACAATTTCAAAGGATTCACACCTACAAATGTCACTTTTTCAGATCCGAGTAAAAATGTAATGCTGCTCCTTTACAGGCGGTTGGCCTTTCACCTTCTGTCCCACTTTGGGTCGATCAACTTTCCCATATTGAAGTCTATTTATTGTATGAAAATTATGTGTAAATGGTTATGAGTTCTTGCAAACAGTGGGAGAGCTGTGAAGGAAAACTTCACTGTACAGTTTTTTTTGATAGGGATTTAATGAAAAGATACAGCTCTGACTCCTGAGATTCTTGTGGTGTGAATTCAGCATTTGTTTTTTCCTTTGTTTCATATGTAGCTTGTTATGTTTCCATTTCATTTCATAATCATTTCTAAATGAATACTTTTAAGTGAGAAAGGCAGAATCCAGTTTGCTGCTCTGCCTTGGGAAGGTATTCATGTTTTGTGTTTTCTCCTGTTTGATAAGGATTCATCTATTGCCCTTGTCAACCTCTCAGCGTTCTTTTCATTCCATATAATGTCAAAATTGAATGCTAAATTTATTGCCTGTCTTGCCTCCTGAGATAATCTGTGTCTCGGATTTAATTTCCCTGCTCATGCTATTCTCGATCCCACGAGCGCCCAAAAAACCCAGTCATTTATCAAATTACCCCTTTCCTATCCATTTACTAGCCTAAAATCAGTTCCCATTTTTAGTCATCTCGCACCCAATTGCTCATTTTATCGAGATTGACTGGAGAGAGCCCTCTCCTATCCTCGTAGGGCTAGCTACGAGGCTAAGCTTGGTTTGATGTTGCCTCGAGTTTTGCCTTCTTCAGCCTGAGGCAGATTCGAGCGCTAACATAGTGGCGACTCCACTGGGGACGAAATGGTTTACTTGTAGATTGTTTTGCCCTAGTACATATCTCAAGTTCAAAGCTGATTGTTGATGGTGAACAATGATCAGACATAAGAAGACAGCTGAAATCATTCACCTGGCGACTCCATTCACTGAAGAATCCATGCAATCAATCCTTCATGGTGACTCCACTGTAGAGGGATCAGTAGCTTTGAGATTTCTTAAGATGGATCGGATTGCAAGAAGATACGCTCCCATGAGCCGAGATCACATCCCAGGTTTTCCAAATAAAATTCCCAAGGTAGATTGGTCAAAGAATTTGCCTGTGTTCAAAAATGTGGAAGGTAATGACGCTGCTCTTCATCTGGTGAAATTTCACATTCATGTGCATAAATTAAAGATCGATTTTCCTGAAGATTGTTTGATGAACATGTTTATGGCTACTGTGGAAGGCGAAGCCCGATCTTGGTATGAAAGTTTTCCACCTGCTTCCATTTATTGTCTAAAGGATTTTCATTCAATATTCTTTGAGAAGTATAAAGAATTTTATCCATCATTAAATCTAGTTCATGACTGTTGCAAACATGCTTCTACTTTTATTGAAAGCCTTGAAAAATATTATAAAGATTATAATTTTGTGGATGATGAGATCATGGAAGCCCTGTATGAAAATCCCTTTCAGCAGCGTAAAGACGATCATGAAAATTTACAGCATGATCAAGATTGTAGTACGGTGGAAGATGAAAGAATTCTGCGTCTTGACAGTCAACGTGAATTATATGAAATAGATCAGCAGGTTGAAGAGTTCCATATGGCTGAAGGTGATGAAAGAAAAAGTGTCGGTTCAGATCTGTCAATAGAAGAAGACGGCATGCAAGTAAGTTCAATTCTAATTTCAGAATGTGATAATGTCAGGACAGCTATTTCAGTTCCAGATTCAGATTGTGATGACCAAGAATGCCTAGTACGGAATCCTATGAAAGAGAACTTTGCTGTTGAAATCATCTGGGATGCAGAAGACACAGTTATGGATCCAAATGTTCTCAGTTCATTAGAATACAACCTTCATGAGGAGGTGATCCAGTCAGTGTATGAAAAACAAGATCACACCTTCCTTCAATACATTCACACCATAGAAGATCAAAACATTCAGGATTTCCATTCAGATTCCTCTTCATATGTTTCATGTGTTGAAATGTTTTTCCAAGAAGATATCTGCTCATCTACCTGTTCAGAGTTTTTTGAAGCCCAAGAGCATAGTTTTACTGAAGCACATGATGAAGGAAGATCATAATTTGAAGCAAAGGACACCTTGTTTCTTCAGCAGGAAGAAAATCTTCATGTTCTTCACGATCCAATGGTAGATTTATTGCAGTCAGCAGTGAAAGTGTTTATTGCAGTGTTCAAGGATGAAGGAGATCATGGTCAACTATGTTTTTGGATGCCCAGTGATCAGTTTGTACTGTTGACCAGAAGATCTGATAGGAAGAATAAGTCAAGAAGCTATCTTCTTGAGTGGTTGCATTGGAATTTTGATATAGTTTGAGGATATATTTCCTTGTAAGAAACACGGGTGGCCAGGTACTTCCACCCAGCTTTAAGTTTTAAGTTCAGGTCTTAGTGTTTAGTTTGTCGAGTCAGTTTTTCAGTCATTTCAGATTTACAATTGAGTCGGTTTGAGTCAAGTTTCAGTCAATAAATTGAGTCATGTTGGCTTGTCGGAATAATTGACTCCATAGCCCAATGGACGAAGGCACTGTCTACTCTCCCAAAGATCTGCAGTTCTTGGCACCTCCACGGAGTGGCAACTGCCATCCCAATTGGAGCCAATGTTAGACTCAGTCTTGTCAGTCCTCTGTCAGAGTCTAATTCACCAAGGTTCATTTCTCGTCATTTGCAGTCATCAAATGCCATTTTGGTCAAAAAGGGTCATTTTAATCCTTGAGTCCAGGGTTTTGTCTCCAGAAGTGTTCACTAACGCCTGTAGGCCAAAGAGAGCTTCAATAAGGTTTCACTTCAAGATCCACATTATTAATAATGCTGAAGGACAGTTCTTCTTCAAAACTCTGTTTTAAAGAAGAAATTATTAAGTTCGTTCAATACATGGTTGATAAGGTTTTACAGCTCTTCAGGCAGCCCTGCCCATCTTGCTAGGTTCAGCAGCCCCTATCCCTGCAAAAGCACAAACAGACAGAACATCATCAGCACAAAGAGACAAAGCAAGATCTACAGGGGTTGGAGCGGGATTTTTCAAAGCTAATCTAGTTATATCTCATATCAACAAGTGTATGACTGAAGCCCCTAGACAACATTAAGTACGAGAAAATTCATTTACTCAATACAGTACCAGTTTTCCTTTATTGAAGATGGACCTGCAGACAAAGCAAATGAAATACTATTGGAAATGAAGGGAACTTTTGGACCACATGATTGTAGGCTGCTATGTATTAATTCTTCACAATCAAATGAAGAGATCTTACCAGAAGATATCTGGACTCCTTTTGTTTCATCATCTGACCATGTTCTAGGCCGCTGTTTCAACAGAAATGACTTGGAACAGATTAATGAATTCATGCAAGAATTTTCTGTAAAGAATATTATCCCATACATGGAGCAGAAAATACGCTCCTTGAATCAACAGGTTTCAGCAACAAGGAAGGGGTTGAAAAATCAGTTTAAAAACCTTTGGTGGCATAAGGGGAAGGATGATACTGCTGATGTTTCGAATGGGTCCATCTACACATTTAGTTTGATAGAGTCTCAGATCAGAATTTTGGGAGACTATGCCTTTATGTTGCGTGATTATGAACTTGCTCTTTCAAATTATCGATTGTTATCCAGTGACTACAAGATTGACAAGGCTTGGAAGCGTTATGCTGGTGTTCAGGAAATGATTGGACTTTCACTATTTATGTTGGATCAATCAAGAAAGGAAGCAGAGTATTCCATGGAAACGGCTTTTACAACTTATCAGAAAATAGGTGCCTCAGGTCAGAGATATGCCACAAGATGTGCACTTTGGTGGTCGGAATTGCACAAAGCTAGGGGGCAATTCAAGGAGGCTGCCAATGTCTACTTCCATATCTCTAGTGAGGAACCAAGCTTACGTGCAGGTATATTGCTGGAGCAGGCAGCCTATTGTTATCTGCGTGCAAATCCACGCATGCTCAGGAAATTTGGATTCCATCTTGTCCTTGCAGGAAATCGCTACACTATATGTGGACAGCGGAAACATGCCATTAGAGCATATATGTGTGTTCTTCCTGTATTTGAAGGCGATGGATGGAATTATATCAGAGACCATGTCCACTTTAATCTTGGAAGATGGTATGCTGTTATCGGGAAGTCAGAACTGGCCATTCAACATTTAATGAGATTACTTGCATGTAGTCATCAATCAGCTGTAACTCAGGAAATGTTTCTGGGAGATTTCCTGCGTGTTTTTGAGAGTGTTGGTAAAAAAGATGAAATGTTCAAACTGAAGTTGCCTGCCATTAATATGACATCACTGAGAATTCATTTTGAGGATCACCGCACATATGCCTCTGCTGGAGCTATTATTTTACCAGAAAAGACATGGCAATATTTGGAGGAAGGATTAGTTCCATCGACATCCCCGACATCAAGTAACTGGTTAGATTCTGCAGCAAGGTCTTCTTCCAAATCTTTGAAAGGAAAAGATAGCAATATTTGTATTGCTGGAGAGGCTATAAATGTGGAGCTTGAGTTTAAGAATCCTCTTCATATCCCTATTGATATATCTGCAGTTTCCCTCATATGTGATTTCATTCCTGAAATGATGTCGGAGAACGTTGGTGTTGGTCATCATGGAGAAAAAGAAATTGGATCTGAAATTGCACTATCTAATCATAGCATCGATGAAGAGGGGAACATATATGATCATGGTGCTTCTTCATTGGTTTTATCTGAGGAGGCTTTTAGTCTGAAAGGAGGTCAAAGTATGATGGTACATTTGAAAGTGACTCCTAAAATGGATGGTTTCCAGCATACGTTGATAGTTGATTTGTATACTCTGAGTTCTGTTCAATACAAATTCAGTCAGGGAAAGTGTATTGTGCCCAAAATTATGCTTCGAGAAGACATTAGACTGTTGCAATTTAAAGCTTTCCATTCCTGGCATACTAAGCTCTTTGTGCATATTAAGGTTGACATTCTTCCAAATCCACGGTTGGAGATTTTTAGTGTTCCGAATCAAAATTTTGATGATGGAGCAATCTGTCATGCTTACAATGAGAGCACAGCAAGTCAATCACAAATAAGTAATCAAACTATGGTGAATGAAGTTAGATTGTACATTGAGACTTTTATGAGTGAGATGACGAAATGGGAGAATGATTTGAAGCAACTTGGGACCAAAGTTAAAAAGCGTGAGGATGAATTGAGGAAATTGGAAACCAATTTAAGTGGAGTGAATGGTTCTCTGAGTGACTTGGAAAGAGAGCTCAACAAATGTACCTTTTCTTCAAAAAGTGATGGGAAGGAAAATTCAAATCCATATTCACACAGTGTTGAAGATACTTTAGAAGAAAATCAATAGATAGGTAATCACTGCAGATTCCCTCTGGCTTCACTTATCTGCGTGGCGCATTGGCTTAGAGCGCAGGCGCACATAGGCCGCGCGGCGCATTGGGCGCTCCTCCACAGTGCATTTTTAACGCTGGCGCGATGCACTCACATGGCGTGGCGCACTAGGCAGCCTGCGCGGCGCACAGAGCCATAACACTTGTTGGATGATGTGGATGCGGCTTTTACAAATTCAGAGGACCATATGTATAGAGAGGAATTATTCTGAAGGTGATTTGGAAACATATCTACAGTCCAACAAAGAGTTGATAAGTGGAAACATGGCAAATTTTATTTGCATGTTCGCTGGTTCTGGGATATGATTTAAAAAGGGTTATGTTGGGCTTCAAATCTTGGGTTTTCACAGGATCAAATTTTTATTTTTTCAATGTGCACAAAATGGTGGTCGACCCTCTCATTATGATTGCGAAGATTTGAAATAATTCTGGGTTTGTTCTGTGGAAAATATGGGAGTCACTTGTTCAGATCAGTCCTCTGTAATCTTATTCGTTGATTGAACTTTTTGAAATCAAATTTTGATGCGGGTTCTAGGATTCTTGGGCCTTGATTTATTTTTCAAAAAAGATCAACTCACTCTGGAAACTAAGTGTGGCTGATATTGAAGGCACCCTCTCACATGTATGTCAGATGGTCTTGCAAGATAACACTGCAAAGAAAGAAGATCTTCAAGCTCGTTAGAGCTCAGGAAAACCACCGATGATCACTGTCAAGAAAATGGAGAGAATATATGGAAATAGGGATTCGAATTCCTCATGACAGTTTTTGCTCAACCAGGTGTATTCGTGGCAACAGAAAGAAAAGGGAGTTGAGACGGTCAAAGCACCAAACGCCTGAATGTAAACATTGATAACCATCGTGGCAGAGAAAAAAAAATATGATTCGATTGCTTATGTTTATCTTCAGTTATGGGATCTGCGCTACAGGTGTTGCTT
The DNA here is from genome assembly GCA_031772625.1 of Pinus tabuliformis. Lineage (NCBI taxonomy): Eukaryota > Viridiplantae > Streptophyta > Pinopsida > Pinales > Pinaceae > Pinus > Pinus tabuliformis. The sequence continues at coordinate 158,190,186 of CM062809.1, read as the reverse complement.
CTTGAAGTTTCAAGCCTTTTATTGTTTCTTATTTAGCAATCATCTGGAAAGGAGAATCCCCTCGAGCCTTGGGAAACGTAATAATCTCAGATATATAGACCTGTCGATGAATAATTTAATGGGAAGTTATCAAATGCTAGAGGCAATGATGGGGTAACTACAGCTGGCTCACTATACAGGTGACAATGTGTTATTCAAAAATCGATTCCATAATGGCATACCACAAACAAAGGCATTTTTGCTCACAGTAATCTTTTGGAATGTGATTACCAATGACATGGCTCACTTCCAAATTATCAAACCAAAAACGAAATCCAAGATTTCTCGCGCTATTTAAAGACACTTTTCTACAACAGTTTGGTTTTAAAGAGACAAGTCGAACAACTTCCGATGTGTGCCTTAGTGGAAAGAATGTGCTGCTACAAGCATAATTCAGCTGCAACAAATTCTCAAATGCCCTGTAGTTTGGGTTTACTGTGCAGGTCCAACCATGGTTCTCAAACCAAAAAAACGAGTTCTTGAAAATGGAAAAGTTCATCAACCTGCTAAATACCAAAAGCCATTGGAATATGACCTTGACCAAACAGTTGGACTTGAGTTCGTTCCATGTAAATTTTCTAGCAAAACATGTCTACAAGAACGTGTACAACCAGACAATTTGCAAAAATTGTGTGCGGATGAATCATTGAGTTCTTCTGGTGTTACAAGCCTTGCTAATAGCAACAATTGTAATGACGATACTTCTTTAGAGAAGGATGAATTAGAAGAGAAGCTAGTGGAAGTTGTGAAGACCGAGAACAATGTTTCTGCATTGGGCACATGTCTGCAATCTATAACAACTCACAAAGAAACTTTTAATAGTTTCTCAAAAAGGCTGGAACACGCTATCACCACAGAAGCTGAACTTCAATATAGTCAGATTAGCGTTTGCAGTCTCAAACATGAAAAATGCACAGAGTATCGATTTGACATGCCAACTGAAGAAGTAGCGGAGGTAGTGTTACCTAATGGAGCTATCGGTGGTTCCATTATGTGTGAATATGGCATCCAAATGCATGAGAAGGTCTCCATTGGACATCAGGCTAAGGACATGGAAACATGCAAATCGGTATCAAATGTTGGCAACAACAGGTGTAGAGTTCCAGAAGATCTGGATTTTGACCCGGTCTCTGTTTCTCCAAGCTTCGAAAACAACATGGCTGATTGTGAGATAATGGATCAAGCATGCAAAGGGTCTGTGAACATGGAAAAATATTTGTCATCACCTTCTGTTGCTGAGTGTGGGGGCCTTTGTTCCAGAACCTATGCAGACTCTGATAGTAGCGAAGGTGAAGGTGAACACTATGTTCACTATGAATCAAGTGCAGGTCTTGGCTTGCTTTTGTTTGGAGCATGTTTCTTGTAAGAATGTTCCTATAAGGCCAGAATTTCAAGCTGACTTACCTGTATGTAGACCTCAAGCCCGGGTGTTTCTATCTGATGCCTATGATGGAATGTCATCCCAGCCATGTCAAGATGTTAACTCAAATGATGATGACAAATACTCCCAGGGTTTGATTGGAAATCGAGTGTGGCCCTTTGTGGGATCAAATGGTATCATTACCAAGGATGCTGTAGGACAAGGCAGATCTACATATTGCAACTGTCCAGACTCAAATTCTACAAGGTGCGTCAAAGAGCATATTGAAACAGAACGGGAGATGCTGAAACTAAAGCTTGGAGAAGCATTCTATTCATGGGGATTTCATGACATGGGTGAAAGCTTGGATATTTTCTTCGATGCTCTTATTCTGAAACAAGGAATGGATGCAATTTCTTCGTTCAGTGATACCTCTTGATATTGCAATTGCTTCTTGGAATCATCAGAGATGGTCTTATTACGTCCAGGTTTTTTAAGCAAGTGATAGATATGGTGCACAGTAGACCTATGTTGAAACAGATTGTATGGGTCAATTTCTGAGGCGCAGAGAATGTTTTTCATTGTAAATACCATTGCATTGATCATTAAATATGTCTTCTAGTCTCTAGATTAGGTTAATCTCCCATGAAAATATTATGCCAGCTGCTATTTTCTTATGAGAAAAGCCTGGGGATGTTGGGCATGCACGAGATGGTCTATTATGCAGTAGATAAAGCTGATCTGTTGCGTGCTTTTGGCGTTCGCTTTGATGATAGAATAACCGGTAAATCCTGAGAGAATGCACTCTGGTTCAAAACATTAACCTTCTGGGGCGCGCTAATTCTATGAAGACAATTGGTGGCGGATATGATGACATAAGAACAATCAGAGCCAGGAAATATGTTTATTATTAAAAATGAACTTTTATTCATGTTGCAAATGTAAAATAACGGTCAAAGCACAGAAACGCCCAAATGTAAAACGTATGACAAACAACCGTAGTAGAGAAATAAGCCACGGGGCCTACTTTCATTTTCAGTTACAATTTCAAAGGATTCACACCTACAGACGTCACTTTTTCAGATTCGAGTAAAAATGTAATGTTGCTCCTTTACAGGGGGTTGGCCTTTCACCTTTTGTCCCACTTTGGGTCAATCGACTTTCCCATATTGAAGTCTATTTATTGTATGAAAATTATGTGTAAATGGTTTTGAGTTCTTGCAAACAGTGGGAGAGCTGTGAAGGAAAACTTCACTGTACAGTTTTTTTGACAGGGATTTAATGAAAAGATACAGCTCTGACTCCTGAGATTCTTGTGGTGTGAATTCAACATTTGTTTTTTCCTTTGTTTCATATGTAGCTTGTTATGTTTCCATTTCATTTCATAATCATTTCTAAATGAATACTTTTAAGTGAGAAAGGAAGAATCCAGTTTGCTGCTCTGCCTTGGGAAGGTATTCATGTTTTGTGTTTTCTCCTGTTTGATAAGGATTCATCTATTGCCCTTTTCAACCTCTCAGCATTCTTTTCATTCTATATAATGTCAAAATTGAATGCTAAATATATTGCCTGTCTTGCCTCCTGAGATAATCTGTGTCTCGGATTTAATTTCCCTGCTCATGCTATTCTCGATCCCACGAGCGCCCAGAAAACCCAGTCATTTATCAAATTACCCCTTTCCTATCCATTTACTAGCCTAAAATCAGTTCCCATTTTTAGTCATCTCGTACCCGATTGCTCATTTTATCGAGATTAACTGGAGAGAGCCCTCTCTTGTCCTCGTAGGGCTAGCTACGAGGCTGAGCTTGGTTTGATGTTGCCTCGAGTTTTGCCTTCTTCAGCCTGAGGCATATTTGAGCGCTAACACCATGGACCGATGTTGCTCACAGATTTCCCAAAAAATGTCGTTTAGGGCCTCAAAACGGCTCCGAAAGTTCAGGATCCGAAAAATTGCCGAAAATAGTATATTGTGCTACAAATAAGGAAACTAAAAAACTGAAAGAAATAATGGTAGGGGACCAAGTGGAATTGGTGGGTGGCCATCAATATCCACCTGGATCCTTCCTCCCCCCTTAGGAAGCAATGGTCCCCATTGCGTTGAGTTCCTCCATGAGATGATGAAACTTCTGCTAAACTTGGTCCTTGGTGAGCCACTTGCCCTGGTGAAGGAGTTGGCTTGCTTTGACAACTCAATATAGTTGGATCTTCTACTTGCGAGTGTGCTTGATTTGCATGTCCATGATCTGATCAGTTGCAACTTGTTCCTTGCAATCTGGATTTAACTCTGTTGTTGTGAGATGTTTTGCAATGTAGGATGTGTCTAGTAATGGTGGAAAGTATGGCCGAAGGTGGTCCACATTGAACACTGGGTGAAGGCCAAGGAATGGGGGAATGCTGAGCTCAAATGCATTGTCTCATACATCCTTGGTAATGGTGTAAGGACCATATCAAAGTGGTATGAGTTTTTGATAGGCATCGGTAAGGAATTCCTTTTGCAAATGCAACCAGACTTTGTCGCCCACCTAAAACTTGTGTGGCACTCGATGTTGATCATGTCATTGCTTGTACTTGGCATTTGATTTCTCTAGAATGTCATGGACCTGCTGGCGGATATGTTGGATGTGCTCAATGAAGCTATTTGCCTTATCTGTTTTGGACTGGACATGAGTCGAATTTGCCCGAGTAGCTACAAATGGCATGGCCACATCAATGGGACATAGTGGCTGGGATCCCAAGGCCACCTAAAAAGGGATGTGGCCAGTCGAGCTGTGGAGAGCCCGGTTATAGCTGTGATGAACATAAGGGAGGGTCTCATCCCATGTGCATGGATGCATTGAGTTGTACATGCACAAAATGTGTATGATCATCCTGTTGACAACCTCTATCTGGCCATCAGTTTGGGGATGGAAGGCTGTGGACTTAGTGAGTTTGGTGTCCAACATCGACCAGAGATTGGACCAAAATGTATTGAAGAACCTGCTTGATCTGAGATGATAGATTGTGGGATCCCAAAGTGTACCCACACTCGTTCAAAGAAGAGTTTAGTAGTGGCTTCTATTGTGATATTCTTCTTGCAGGCCGCCATAATGGCCATCTTTGAGAACCTGTCGACGACCACAAAAACAAAGTCGTTTCCATGCTTACTAGAAGGAAGGCCCGACATGTAATCCATGGAGATGGATTCCCAAGGTCGACTAGGGGTAAGCAATGGAGTATAGAGGCCTTGCTTCTTGATGGTCGGTTTGGCAATGGCACAGTACTGCCACTGTTTTCTCGACCCCGAAATGCCCAGCAGCCCAACTGTATTGTGCTTCCAAAATCATCTTGGCACTCTCGCTTGAAGGAACACAAAGGTGACCCAGGTGGCATAACATGGCATCCTAGAGGTGAAAATCTGGAACATGCTGACCCTCCAGGAGTGTCTGGTATGTGTGGCTGAATTCTGGGTCGCTTTTGTAGAGAAGTGGCCAATCAGAAGTCTTGTTCCCACAAGAGTTGAGCATGGTGGTTAACGCCATGATCGATGGTTGATTGAGGCAATCTGCAACATTATTGGTGCTACCCTTCTTATACTTGATATTCAAATGGTATTGTTGCAGGTATGTGGACCACTTATGATGATGATAATTCTGCAACTTCCCTTGCGTCTGTATGAACTACAGGGGTCGGTGGTCTGTGTGGATGGCTGTTTCCTTCCCCAAAATGTAATGCTTCCATTGTCGGCAGGCCTGCATAATGGAATACATCTCTTTGTCATAAGTGGGATACTTTTGGACTGTGTCTAAAAGTGTATCACTGTGATATGCCACTGGATGCTCGTGTTGAGTAAGGATTGCCCCAATAGCATAGTCAGAGGCATCTGTCTCGATCGCAAATGGTTGTTGCAAGTCTGGTAATGTGAGCACTGGTGTAGAGCACAAGCGATGTTTCAACTATGTGAATGCCTTCTGTTGAGATTCAAACCAAAAGAATTTTTCTTTCGATCCTCCCTTGGTGACTTGACTCAAGGGCCAAGTGATATGAGAAAATCCCAACATGAACCTGCTGTAGAAGTTGGCAAGACCCAAAAAGTTGCAGAGCTCTATCAGAGTGGTTGGAGATGGCCAATCTCGAATGACTTAGACCTTGGCTGGATCCACATGCACCCCCTGTTCATCAATAATGTATCCCGGATACTGAACTTGTGTCATGCCAAAAGTGCATTTCTCCAAATTGGCACATAACTTGTGTTGCCTCGGTGTTTGGAGAACTTATCGGATGTGGTGGAGGTGCTCTTCCCAACTCTAGTTGAAGATCAAGATGTCATCCAAGTATACTACTACAAGTGAGTTGGTGAATGGCCGCAATATGTCATCCATTAGCCTCATGAACGTTTGTAGGAGCATTCGTCAACCTGAAAGGCATAACCAACCATTCGAAAAGGCCCTCCTTGGCTTTGAAGGCAGTCTTCCACACATCAGAGGGTTCGCTTGGTACCTGGTGATATCTTGACTTCAAATCGATCTTGCTGAAATATTTTCCCCCCTTCAGTTGGTCCAGAAGGTCATCAATCTATGGGATTGGGTACCTATTCCGGACAATGATCTTGTTTAGTGCCTAATAGTCAATACAGAGTCTCCAAGTCCCATCCTTCTTCTGTACCAACATGATCGGGCTCCCACAGGCAGATGAACTTAGTCAGATGTGGCCTTTCTGCAGCAGCTCCTGAATCTACCTCTTGATTTCATTGTTCTTCAGAATGGAGAGCCGATAGATTTTTCCATTTGGCAGCGGCGCACCTAGGGTCAGATCGATTGAGTGCTTGACCTGACAGTGCAGAGGAACCCCTACGGGGGAGGTGAAGATGTCCTTGTACTCCTCCACGACCTTGTCCATCTGTAGTTGTGGTGCGGAGGGGCCTTATTTAGAGGTTGTGGCCACTGTCTTCTTCTTTCCTTGAGGGCGTATCATCAGGAAAACAAATTTCCCTGTTTTCGAAATGAGCTTACTGCATTGTTTTGCAGTAAGTAAAGAGATGGCGGTAGGTGGTGCTACCTCCGGTATCCTGTACAACTTATTTACCAAAGTAATAATAACAGAACGAGGCCTTGACTCATATACAACATGTCGCTTCCACAAGTATGGTTGGCCTAATAATACATCACAAACATCAAGGGGAGAAATGTTACACAATACCTCATTCATGAAGGGCTTGATGTTGTATGGAAGGCGACACTGTTGGCTCATGCGAAGATCTCGTCCTTGGTGAAGCCACCCAATGGTGTATAGTTGTGGATATGCTGTGGTCGGTAAGCCCAACCACTTCACGACCTCTGTAAGAACTCTGGACACCACATATCTCCACAATGGTATGATATTGTCCACTTTGGGCCTAAGCCCTCATGGATTTGTTCTTGGGCTTTACCCCAAAAGGCCTCATACCAATGGAGATATTTGTTCATCCTTATATACCCATGATCCTTCCCACTTCTACCACTTCTAATCAATGTGGGACTTTGTTCGTATACCCAACAATCCTCCCCTCGAACAAAGGACCATCGAGCCTCCCCTCAAACCATCCGCAGGATTCTCCCCTCTCTACCAACCAGGATTCTCCGCTCCAATGCGTTGGAAGCACACGCCTTACATGGTAGCACCACCTGTCTCGAGAGCTTGCTCCATCCCAGGTCAACTCCTCTTCACCGTCTCCCCTCTCTACCAACCAGGATTCTCCGCTCCAATGCGTTGGAAGCACACGCCTTACATGGTAGCACCACCTGTCTAGCTTGCTCCATCCCAGGTCAACTCCTCTTCACCGTGTTGGTAGGCAAGACACGTCCATGAAGAATCCGGAGCACACCGCCTGTTTAACCGAGCTCATCCACAGGCTTACGGGGGCTCACCATCTTTGTTCGGCATTCCGAGAATTCATCCACTTGGCTAACTTCGGGGCATGGCTCTGATAACACTTGTAAGGACTCTGGACACCACATATCTCCACAATGGTATGATATTGTCCACTTTGGGCCTAAGCCCTCATGGATTTGCTTTTGGACTTACCCCAAAAGGCCTCATACCAATGGAGATATTTGTCCATCCTTATATACCCATGATCCTCCCCACTTCTAGTCAATGTGGGACTATTGGTCGTATACCCAACAATCCTCCCCTCGAACAAAGGACCATCGAGCCTCCCCTCAAACGATTATCCATCCGTCCACTCTCTACCAACCAGGATTCTCCGCTCCAATGCGTTGGAAGCACACGCCTTACATGGAAGCACCACCTGCCTCGAGAGCTTGCTCTTCCCAGGTCAACTCCTCTTCACGGTGTTGGGGCCAGGACACGTCCATGAAGAATCCGGAGCACACCGCCTGTCTAACCGAGCTCATCCACGGATCCCATCGTCATATTACCGGGGCCCACCACCTTCGTTCGGTATTCCGAGGATTCATCCACTTGGCTAACCTCGGGGCATGGCTCTGATACCACTTGTAAGAACTCTGGACACCACATATCTCCACAATGGTATGATATTGTCCACTTTGGGCCTAAGCCCTCATGGATTTGCTTTTGGACTTACCCCAAAAGGCCTCATACCAATGGAGATATTTGTCCATCCTTGTATATCCATGATCCTCCCCACCTCTAGTCAATGTGGGACTTTGGTCGTATACCCAACAATCCTCCCCTCGAACAAAGGACCATCGAGCCTCCCCTCAAACGATTATCCATCCGTCCACTCTCTACCAACCAGGATTCTCTGCTCCAATGCGTTGGAAGCACACGCCGTACATGGAGCACCACCTACCTCGAGAGCTTGCTCTATCCCAGGTCAACTCCTCTTCACCGTGTTGGGGCCAGGACACGTCCATGAAGAATCCGGAGCACACCGCCTGTCTAACCGAGCTCATCCACGGATCCCATCGTGATATTACTGGGGCCCACCACCTTCGTTCAACATTCCGAGGATTCATCCACTTGGCTAACTTCGGGGCATGGCTCTGATACCACTTGTAAGAACTCTGGACACCACATATCTCCACAATGGTATGATATTGTCCACTTTGGGCCTAAGCCCTCATGGATTTGTTCTTGGGCTTTACCCTAAAAGGCCTCATACCAATGGAGATATTTGTTCATCCTTATATACCCATGATCCTTCCCACTTCTACCACTTCTAATCAATGTGGGACTTTGTTCGTATACCCAACAACCTCTGCCAAAATGAGGTTCTTTTGGCTCCCGTTGTCGACAATGAACTGTAGCGGGGAGCCCTTTACCCACATCTGGGAGTGGAAGAGGCACTCCTCCTCCTTTGGATCATTGTGGTGGCAACGGTGGCGTTGGGCTCCGCATCGATAATCTACTTCCTTTTGTCATTCCCATTATCGAGTTCTGACTCAGAGTCTGAACATGCATCTGATTCCAAATACTTTAGCTCGCCACCAACGACTGATTGGCCCGACACTCACTTGTGTTGTGTGTGGAGCTCTTATGGAATTCACACCACTTTCCTGTGTCCTTCTTTGGCTTTGTGGTGTTGTTCTTTGCTTGCGGCTTTGGTGGGTTGTCCTGGGCCACCCCACCTTGGCTTTGTCCTTTGTTCAACGGTTTGGGAGCGCCTTTCCCTTGCTTTGGATTTGCAGATGCAAATTCTCGTTTCTTCTGTTTAAACTTCTGCTCGATCTTGACAACGTATCAGTACGCTGTGCCAAGTGAGGAGATTTCCAGGAACTCCATCTTGTCCTGGAAGTACCTGTGTAGGCAGCCGTGGTATTTGAGTACCAAATGCAGCTCAGAATCCTTGATACCCAACTTTGTGCGAATGGTATGAAAATTATTGGTAAACTCCAACACGTCTTGGTCCCTTCCCTGCCGCAGCGTGGTCCACTTTATGTATTTATCCTCATAGCTTTCGACAGGGCAGTATTGCTCCTTGATGGCATTCCATAATGAATTCCAAGTGGGCACGACTGAAAAAAGTGAGGCCGTACCTTCATCCTTCTGCTCGCAGTAAGTATCCCACCAGTCCTTGACGTAGGGGGCGTATTTGAGAAGAGCGAAAGTAATCTTTTCCTAGTTGGAAAAATCATGAACATAAAAATACCCTTCTAGCAGATTTAACCATTTATCTACAGCGTTTTCATCTATCTGACTCTCAAATATGGGAATTTCAAAGTTAACTTGTACCTTAAAGGGTGTGGTGCTTCCGAAGTAGCTGTTGGAAGTAGATGTGTCGACCTTGGGTAGCTGCTGAAGGATCTGGTCAAAGTTGTCCATCATCGCGTTCCTTTGTCACTCGAGGGCCTCTTTGAGCAATATTTTAATAGGATCTCTTGCCCCATCGTATTTCTTTTCATCCGCCATGGGAGGCCGTCAGAATTTGCGAGGCTGGTCGTGCAAACGTTCGACCAGTTCAAGCCCTAACTCATATCCCGACCTCGTTGGGGACATGCAAAGAAAAATAGAGAAAGAGCATACCGCTCTAATACCATTGATTCAGATTTAAACAGGAACGCAACAAATTATAGAGATGACCATAAATATAGAGATACAATAGAAATAATACTTCATTTCATTAATGTAAAATACTGAAATATGCTTACAAACAGAAATGGAAATAAACTAGGTCGGGCGATGGTAGCTCATCTCTGAGGAGAGATGTGGCAGCTGCATGCCTCTGAACTGTCTTACAATGAGGCTCGAAGGCCTATTTATTGTTGAAAAACAATGGAAAACCCTAAATATCCAAAATCCTAACCTTAGGAGATGAAGTGCCAAACTATGGGCCCCATTTTGGGTAAATTGGTACATCAACTTCCCGGGGTCGCAACTTTGGCATACGATCTCCGTTTGACGCGCACAATACCTCGTTAAAAAGATCTATCCGAGGACTACAACTTTGGGAAGAGAAAGATGAATGCCTAGACCCATGTTGCTCCCATTTTTCCCAAAAACGTCGTTTAGGGCCTCAAAACGACTCTAGAAGTTCAGGACCCGAAAAACTGCCAAAAATAGTAAATTATGCTAGAAATAAGGAAACTGAAAAATTGAAAGAAACAATGGTGGGGGCCCAAGTGGAGTTGGCGGGTGGCCACCATCATCCACCTGGATCATTGTCTCAGCCAGTACTTGCAAAATTTCTTTCCATCCCAATAGGAAATATGTGGTGGAAGTGAAACAAAGGCCAACTATACCTGATAATATAAGATATTAGCAAGTTTTCGGCAATGATGAGAAAATAGAGATTTTTTTCCAAATGAAAGATGAGCTTGAGTGTGTGAATATTGATGTAGATAATGATATTGATGATGATGTAAATAGTAATGAAAAAGAAATAGTGTTAAATGAAACTGATGGCAATCAAGAAGAAGTTGAGGTTCTGCGATTAAAAGACAATGTGCTGCCAAGAGGAATGGTGCCATTGGAAGAGCTTTTTGAGTTCAACGATGTGGCCAAAAAGAAAAAAATTGAACCTATAGGAGATGTTGGGAATGGGTTCCCCCAAGAGCAGTTTTGGGGCTAAGAGCCCATGTTTTGGGATAATTTTTTAATAAAGTTGTAAAGTCTCCGCCTTTTGTGTTCGCAGAGTGCGAAGGTGTCAAGAGTCATAAAGGGTTGTCTACCCTTAGTTTGTAAAGTGTTAAGTCGGCTGTAAAGATCTACCCATGGTCCGCAGACCATGGGATTGTATAAAAAGGAGCTAAGTAAGTAAGCTCTAGGTAGCTTTGGAAGTTTTTGGTAGTGAGTTCTAAGTTTTCTTGGGTCTTAGCATAGGTAGAGGCTTTGTGGTTGAGTGCGTAGAGGCATAGGGTGGAATTCCATAGCTAAGTGCACGGACCCCTGCAGCTGTGTGTGCAGGGTGGATATAATCTGTATTAAATTGGAAGATATCAATAAAGAGAGTATTTTGCAATTATTACGTATTTAAGTCTCTGTTAATGCATCTGGTTATATTGCGTTACAGTTTGGGTTTATATTACAATGCTTATTTGATGTGCGAATTTATGTGATTATATTTGTTAATTGAACATATCAGTTTATGCAACGATAACTGTAATTGATTGGTAGAATAAGTAGAACACTTGAGATAACTAGGGAACCTATACAATATATCGTCATAGCAGCGTGAAAGTACCTAAACCGCTGGTTAGGGCTGCACGAAGGTCAACCGTACACATTCGCGGAGGTACTGAAGGGCGGGATAAAAGGTAGAAAGATAAGCCCTAAGGCTTAGCCACTAGCGCGAAGGCATGAGCAGGAGGCATAAGCCGACATCACGACTATCTCAGGGTGCAGAAACTTGGATCCAACATCCCCCCATAATGTTTCGGGTGAGACTTCGATCCACGCTACACGGGCTGATGCTGAAAGGGCCAATAGTGTAGGGATTTGTTTGGCTAACTAACGATGAACCTGGGTCAGGGCCCACTAAGCCAATAAATGGTTTTGTTGCCGGGACCATAATCTGCATGAGAGATGTGTGATGTCGTATCATTGGAATCCAACTAAGAAAGAGATTGAAGACTGGTTGGATAGAAAGATCCACGAATTCGCGGTGCAGGAGAACATAAATCCATGACTGACAAAGGAACAATGGCTAGGCATGTACCTGTATACAGAAATCCACGAGATCTTTTTATGCTCCTTTCTAGTTTAGTTATACGAGTGGATCACGAAGGTAGCGGATAGCCAAGGAAGGTGGAGGCTTGACAGTCCTATTGTCTGGATCCTGGAGTTAGTACAGATACTGGAAGTCTCTGAGGATAAGATCGCTCACATTGTCGATCATTGGCTCGATCATATCATAGGAGGGTTTGTGACAGAATTTGCGGTTGATACCGTAGTCAGTTACAGCGAGGCGGAATGACACTTTTTCAAAGGTCCACGAGGTAAGTACTTGAAGTCTTTAAATACTTGGATGAAGATTTTATTGTGTGAAAAATGGGTTATGTAGCTACCTTGATGTTTGAAGCTATGCAGAGTGGAAAGACTTATAGGAACGAAGGAAGAAAGGGTCCTGAATATAGCCCACTAATTTCACCTCCTTTGAGTGACAAAAAGGGAGTAGCGCAGGCTTCTCTGCGAAGTGCAGTTCATTTGATAAAACAAGGGTTTCTGTGACTACCACCTCCACCTACATGACCTCCACGTTCACCACCGTCACCTGCGACTTCACCCACACCACCAACACCTCCACCACAGTTCAATATGGCGAATTCAGTGAAGCTGCCTTTGTTTAAAGGCTTGGGAAATGAGGACCCAGACTAGTTATGGTTCGTTGTAAAAGCTGTATGGGAAGTTCAGGGCATCGCAAATGATCACATGAAGAAGGAAATGTTGGTTAGTGCTTTGCAAGATCACGCGCTAACTTGGTACATCAAGTACTCTAATGATAACCCAAATGCTGGGTTGGCAGAGATCCAGACCATGCTGAATAAAGAGTTCAGTAGGTCCAAATCCGAGGCGCAGTCAATTGTGGGATTCAAGGAAATCGCAATGAAATCAGGTGAGACTCATGGGAGTTGGATCAAAGATTGAAGTGTAAAATCCGTGAAGCTAATATGAATTTAACAGATGGGCAACACCACGAATGGTTCGTGGCTTCGCTCCTGCCTCACCTAAGGGTTGCGTTGTCACAACAGAAGATTACGACTCAGGTAGAGGCCTTGGAGATTGCAATAAGATTGCATGAAACACTGATGCAAGATCCGAATTTGGGGGTTTAGCAGATCCATGTGCAGTTGCAAAATCTTTGCCTCAAAATGCAAATTCTGAAGCAAGACAGAACAGTTCGGCCAGAAGTGCGCGAAGAGATATGGTGCCTGAAATGTAAAGGTCAGGGGCATGATAAAGACCACTACCCGGTCTTTGCGAACTATATTGCAGGAGGAGGACCGATGCCTTTGAGGCCAAAAGCCCAAGCAGGGCTGAGCGCGGGGCCTGCGTTATGGTGCGCTATATGTTAGGTAGCAGGGAAACATATGACTGATAACTGTCATTTGCTGCAGAAGTTTGTACAAACACCGCAACCACTATTCTGCAACTTCTGTAGGTCGTGTGATGCAGGAAAGTGTTCCCTCTACGGACAGAGGCAACCCCTCTAGCCCTAGAGTGGGTCTAGTCACAACAAGGACAAAACAATAATTAATTCCCTTAAGCAGTCATCATTGGAGGCCTACCTCAAACTAGTGGTTGATGAAGTTTTGTCGCACTGCCCCAGCTTCCGTTTCCTTCTCCTTAATGAGCAATCAACCTGAAACACCGCAAAGAAACAACAGAGCACATAACCGAGAAACAACAATGATCTATTTGCTCATAAAGTCAAGAAGTCATGAGCTATCAAGTAAATTACATACAAGACATAGGAAATCATCATTGATTGTATTAATAATGAATCAAGAGTAAAGCTTACAACCAAGTCTTGATGTCGCAAGCCTTCTCAGAGGGTCCAACCTGTATGTTTCTTCAAGCATTCACTCTCAAAGATGGGTCTCCCAAATAGAAATACATCTCTCTCTCTCATTCACAAGATTTACACAAAGTTAAGGGCACTCCACACCTTCTAGCAAACTATACAACAATCCCACACTTGTCACACTCACACCAATTATCTATCAAATTCAAAAGCAACAACAGCATTGTACAACCAAAAGAACTAGCAAATTATAGCAATGGTGAGTGATTTTATAGGAGAAGGAGTCTCCATGAAATGAGGGAGAGGGAGCTTATCCTCAGGGCAAGCAACACAAAAGACGGAACTACCATGCCAGAGAGGGAAGGGCGACCCAATTTGACCCAACAACCAGGTCCAGAGACATCAAGAAGGCCACCTGTTGGAACGAATTCGCCCAATTTGGATCGTCGTGAGTACCTAAATAAGATTTAGCGCTGACATCGCTAGTAGGAAATGTACTCAGTCAAACCGTCGCTAAAGATAGCAAATTTCCTCGCGCCGTAGCATGAAATCCGACCATCACGGGAATCAGATGTACTCCCGCGATGGAAGCGCGACTGAACTGTTTATGTCTGTTGTCCCCCGCATAAATTTAGCTAATTATCGCGATGAGGTAGAAAATGTAGGAAAAGTGGGTCAATTGGGCAACATAGGAGAGCATTTTTTCAGTATGAGCATGTTTTACTGGACACATGACACAGTAGAAGGACTGGGGTGAAGGCAGTGATAAATTACTATGTAACAGATGCCCCCTAAAGTATGAAGCCCGAGAGAGTGGGAGGGGTGAAATGCTTTACGAAACTGTCTGAGCTGGAACACCATCTGGAAGAACCTGCAGGCGACTGTACAAATGATATCTCTGATAGTGAAATACATGTAGTCTAGGCATGGGTGCAGCCATTCAGAAGACATACGAACTAGGTCTGTGGTATGGACGCAACCATCCATCTAGTAAGACCATGATAATGATAAAGTTATGGTTGCAGCAATCCACTAAGACTCAGACATGGTCGCAGCCATCCATCAACGAGTCATGTAATCGCGAACCAATCCTCGCAGCCCGAACATGTGTGATCTGAGTCTGGGGTCTTGAAACCCAATCGATCATAGTAAAAATTCTAGCATGCGAATAGATGTGCTGAGGTCGAGCATGATAGAAAGTCGCTTGATTACCAGTCATTGAGGAAAACAGTTAACAAGCATGAGAGAAACCACCAATAATGCCAATGGTTCTCGAGGTATTGTCCAGTAAAATCCACGAAGTGTGAAGAATGAGCTGAAGTCGAACACTCATGGAATCACCCAATCGACGACCAATGATGAAAGTTGACTATCAAGCACGAAGAACTTGCCATTGAGGCATGCAAGCTCCAAGGTACCAAAGTGGATCTCTAGATCAGTCCCCTGGATAATGAGCTGACGTTGACAAGAGACGATCCGTCGCAGGAGGGCCATAATGTTTCCCCCATCAACAGCACGAGATAAGGAACAAGTGGTAGATGGTGAAACAGAGTATCAGGGGAGGAGGTAAGGATGTGAACTGCAAAAGGATTATACTCTTGAACATGTCGGCGACATGACTCTGAAAGGTGGCAACATTCAGGTACCAAGGGATGAGAGGCTTGATGGAGACAACATAGATCAGATGCAATGAGGCTAATTGGCAACCCAAACCACGGAAGGCCAAACGACGATGTATGGATATCCCAACCCGAAAAGAAGCAAAAGTGTCGATGTTTAAGAGTGACTAGCTGCCGCAGGTAACCAATGACAACTTCCAAATTTCCCCCCACCATTGCTGGCGAGTACCCCAATTATTTTTGAAAACAAGCTTTAAGGGGATATCGTATGCTTGTAATATAAGTTTGACCTTTGGTCGAATCCAACCTAGTAATAGTTTAACGAGCCCTAGGCAAGAGAAGCTCGAGTCTCTTCATGGTGACGAGTCCAATGCCGTCAGGGTTTAACGAGTCTGACATAGGTAAAACTTGAAGTCTTTTTCATGTTTAGAGAGTTTGAAAAAGACACGGAAAAGAAAACTATAGGGGGGTCCTTTTTAGTAGGTTTGTGTCTTTCGAGCTCGAAAAAGTATAAACAATACTTGAGAGAGCTGCTTGACCATTACGATCAAGGAGTACTTTTCATGATTAGTGGCCTCGATTCGAAAGAGTAGAAAAGTGATCGAAACCACGTCGTTTTGTAACCAATAACGGACCCGAAATGACAAAACCTTGGCAATCTTTTCGCTTTTATATGGTCGGAAAAGAGCTGAAAGCAGATCACCTATTATTTCGTTTAACGAGTCAAAAGGGATAACTTGGCTATCTTTTCGTCTTTTAAGTCGGGAAAGAGCGTTAAAGAAGACTTTATGGATCAAGTGCATACAAAGTATGACATAATCTCGCCACCTGTAGTTTTGCACAAAACACGTCAAACGTAAAACCCATTCGACATAAATGATTAATATATGTGGAAATACAGTTAAAGGCCAAAAAACCTAATTAACCATGCAATAAAAATGAGAAAAACCACATCCTAAAGTATAATTTTTTTAATTTTTTTTAAAAAATTACCATAAAAGGGTTGGGTAATTCATTTGTTTTTACCATTTGCATTGCACATTTTACCTCAGAGCACTTGGAACACCAATCTGAGCAAACTTCTCAAGCTGATTATGGCATCATTTTTCCACAATTCCTCCTAAAACCTCCGCCAAGTAAGTACATTTCTTCTTGCGCTGCATTTTGATAGTTTTTCCACGTAATTTAGTGTTAGGTAGGTGGGTTTATGCAGATTTTTCAAATCCGAGTTCGCCTCTCGGTCGTCGCGGAAAAGCTGTTCGGGTCCGCGACGACCGAGCATGATTACACGTACCACCTCTGGGATCATCGCGAGAAATTGATGTACTTGTGACGATCGTGGGAAAAATGAACTATCGACTTAGCACCGTCACCACTGTTTTGAAAACAGCCACGACGTCGGCGTGAAATTGAATTTTTGTGTAAATTTTAAGTTTAAATTTATAAAACGAGCTCTAATTCATCTTTCTTGTCATGTAGGGCAACATGGCATTTGTTTGGTAGGAACGAACTCACAATGTCAACGATGAGGAAGCATTCAATGATGCTGGGTGCCGAAATTCTCTACGGGCTTGCGGGCTACTGAGATTTTTTCTCACTCCGCAACTTCGGGCTCAACCCGATTTGCTAGAGTTGCTAATTTGTGTTTGGAACCCAACAAACAGAAAATTCATTATCCGTGGCAGAGACATTGAGTTCGATGCTACGGACATATATTTCCTGACCAGACTGTCCCGTCATGGCGAGAGGCCAATTCTAGAGGGCCAATGGGTCGTGGGCGAATCACTAGACATGTTGATAGCACGAGTGTGCCCATGGGCACGTAAATCGAAAAGCGGGAAGGTGGCAATTCCCATGGTGGAAGACTTGGTTCTTTGTGTAGTTCTATTCATGGTGACGAGGGTAGCAGGCTCCCAAGCCCAACACGAGGCAACAAAGAGCCAACTCCGGTTGGCTCTTGATTGCCTCAACCCTACCATGTACAACTGGGCGGAAGCAGTGGCGACCAACATGAAGAGAAAACTCACCAACTGTCGTCGCGGGGAGGCGAAGCAATTTGGCTACGGGTCTATCTTGATCCCGCTCATGCTGGAGTGGGTGCTGGTGCTTCAGTTGCAGGATATGGACTTGGACAAGCCCAGAGCGTGAGAGACTAGGATCACACGGTGGGCGCATGTCATGCCACGAGGGGGTGGCGGACGACCAGTGTCATGGGGGACACTATTCCATGAGTGGCTGGATCGCTAGAAAATCTTCGTCAAGGACTGGCCATATGCTAATATGGACTTTCATGGAGACTCGGACATGCAGCTGCCTGCTGGCGAGCAGTGGGACGATGGCAGTAAAACACTTGATCATACTATTTTTTGTATTTTGTCTTTTATGATGTTTTTAGATTTTTTCATGCATATGTCCTAATGATGTATTTTATGGTGTTTGTAGAAGTGGGACCAGAGAGGCCTGTGGGCCTAGCTCCAGAGGCGCGGAGGGATCCACAGGGCATTAGAGAGCTGGCCTTGGTTCCCCCGGCTGGTAGTTCAGTGGAGACAGTAGCCCAAAATCTTGAGGGCCTAACAGAGGGGATCCCTGATTACAGGGGGATCGAGGAGGTCCCCATAGAGTACCATACAGTAGGAGTGATACCCAGGGTGCACCGACTTTTGAGGCGAGTCGCACGAGCGGTGGTGTGCTACAGGGAGCATAACCCACCGCAGTAGATGCCTAGGTTTTATTTCCTGCTGATTTTTTGAGAGACATGTGCCTCAGATGTACAGAGAGGACAGACTCTATTTGGACATATGCACTTATTTTTTGATCGCCTCAGTGCGCCACACGATATATATATATATATATACATATTCCTATGGTTCATTATTGTGTTTTGGATGCTTCTATATGTTGTTTTGATTATATGTTGCGTAACTGTCTGTCTAATACATGGTTTGCTAATGCATCAATTAACGTGTTTAATCTCCTTGGAATGTGTTGATATGTAGTAAAATCAAAATTTCTTTCTAACAATTTAACACGTAAATACAACCTTAAAATCCAATGATCTCTGATGGAATAATGCCCATTAAGCTGGTGGACAACAAGCTGAGAATCCAGATTCACAACCAATGTACGAATACCAAGGTTGATAGCCTCGGTCAGTAATTCGATAACAACACTATATTCAGCGACATTGTTTGTGGTGCAACCTAGACAAACACCTTGAAGGTCTACTAACTCACTGTGAGGATCGTAGATCACCCATGCCGCAGAAGAAAGATTCCGGGTACTGCGGCAAGCACCATCAACGAAACCAACGTAGGGTGTATTAGACATCTACACATGAAGCAAAAAGACACAATAAGCGGCAATTACACCTACACACCAAGTCAGACCTGCAAACATACAAACAACACACCTGCTGAAAATACACGTATGTACAAATCAAAATGCATGGGGTTCATGCATAATATTTTTCAGATAAAGCCCATTTCGGGGCTTATCTAGAGGGTTCCCTTCATAATCAATCAGCTCATAGGCCCCTTTTTGCAAAACTTGCTTTACAATATAAGGTCCATGCCATATAGGCTCGAATTTTCCTGCCCCCAGCTTATCATTTTCTTGATCATAAAGCAGGACTAAATCTCCTTCAACGAAAGAACGAGGATGGACAGTATGATCGAAGTGAGTTTTCACTCTCTTCTTCTGTGCTTCAATGGCTAGAGAGGCTTGTCGATGGGTCTCGTCTAGCCGCTCTAGGTAGAGAAGATGTTCTTCTACTGGAGTAGTGTTGGGGTGTAATTCGACAGCTAATTTCAGAGAGGGGATCTCGCACTCAATTAGAAGGGTAGCTTCCAGACCATAAACCAATTTGGGACGGAGTGAACCTGGTGGCATCCTTCACTAAAGTTCGATAGGCCCATAAGGTAGAGAACAACATCAAATGCCAGTTGGACTTGTGCATGCCGATGGTGTGTTGAAGCATCGTCACTAAAACTTTGTTGATGGCTTCCACTTGGCCATTGGACTGAGGATAGTACAATGTCGAGCTATCATGTCGTAAGCCTAGCTAGGTTGTTAACTCAGGCATCATATGATTATGGAAATGTTTGCCATGATCAGTGACGATAGCCTGAGGGACTCCGAACCGTGAAATGACATGATTAAATAAAAATTGTGTCGCTGTGTGACTGTCTTCGAATAGTGTAGGCATCGCCTCGGCCCATTTCGTGAAATAATCAACGAAAACGATGATATACCCATGCCCCTTGGCCGAGTGTGGGTTACAGGTCATGTAATCAATGCCCCATTTGGCAAAAAGGCCGACGGTAACGACAGGGTGCAACAGAGCGGGAGGTGCGCGCATCTTCCGTTGGTAGATTTGGCACTCATGACAAGAGAGGACGGCAAGAATGCAATTCTTGAAGATAGAAGGCCAAAAATAACTAGCATGGAGGATATTCTGAGCAGTAGCATATCTGGACATATGACCACCACAGGTGCCAAAATGGCAGTCATTTAGAACTCGTTCGGCTTCCTTGAAAGTTAAGCATTGGCAGAGAACAGAGTCAGTGCCGAGATGGTACAGGGTGCACCCAATAATGCGATGAGGTTGAGAATGATGGCGAATCCATCGCCGAGCATCCTTGGATAAATTGGGATGAAAAGAGGACATCTAGAGATAGACAATAATATCCCCGTACCAAGGATCGAGGGTGCTGATCAAGAACAGAGTTTCATCCGGAATATGGTCGTCTGACCGAGAGGGCGTGACAACAGATGGCAGAGAGCAAAGCAACTCAGCAAAGACGAGGGACTTCTTAGACTTGGCGGTGGTGAACTCCAAGTCGAACTCTTGAAGGATGACAATCCACTTCGAGTATTTGCCCCCTAGTAACTGACGTGACAAGATGTACGTCATTGGGTTGCAATAAGAAATCACCGTCGTGGTACGCAACAATATGTAGTGGCGGAAACGCTGGATGGTGCAAACGACAGCCAATGCAAACTTCTTGACATAGGCATATTGAGTTTCTGAATTTAGTAAATTGCAGCTGAGATAGTAAACGACATGCTAAGTGCCATCATCATGTCTTGAACTAGAACCATGCCAATAGTGGTATCGGATGCGGCTAAATAAAGAGTGTAGTCACGGTGATAGTCAGGGGACGCAACAAAGGAGCAGAAACAAGGAGGGCCTTGAGGTGCTCGAATGATTCTTGCGTAGCGGTATCCCAAAGAAAAGGGGTGTCCTGCTTTAATAACCGTGTATAGCCTTTGGCCACTTCAGCATAATTCGGAATAAATCTTCGCAAAAAATTCGCTTTACCCTGCAAACTCTGCAATTGCTGCAAAGAAGTAGGGGGAGGGAGATTCAGGATGGCTTCGACTTTAAGGGGATCAAGACGGATACCCTCTTGGGAGATGATGAACCCGACAAGTTTGCCTGACTCAACGCAAAAGAAACACTTATGCGGATTAAGCGGGATATGATAGCGTCGACAGTGAAGGAAAATTTCGCGAAGGTGGGTTGGATGGTCCTGACGCTTTGCTGAATGAGCTGGAAGGTCATCCAGGTAAGGCTACACAATGTGTCAAATATCATGGAATACATAAAACATTGCGCGTTGGAACGTGGCACCAACATTTTTTAAACTGAAGGGGAGATTTTTATAAGCGAAAGTGCCCCACGGACAGATAAATGCGGTCTTGTGTTGATCCGCAGGTGAAATATTAATCTGGTTATAACTAGAAAAGCCATCCATAAATGAATATATCTCACTCCCGACACACTCATCAATGAGCTGGTCAATGAAGGGTGTAGGGTAGTTATCTTTGGGACAGGCACGATTAATATCACGATAATCAACACATACCCTAATAGTGTCTTGTTTTTTAGTCACAAGGACAATGTTAGAAACCCAATCTGTGAGTGGGATGGGGTAAATGAAGCCAGCCTTAAGAAACTTTTCAACTTATGCTTTAATAGATGTTGCCTTCCGGGGGTGCACGGGGCGTAAATGCTGCCGAATAGGTATAGCACCCGGATACATAGGTATCTCATGCACCACGATGCTAGGATCGATGCTAGGCATCTCTTCGTAAGACCAAGCAAACACATCACGAAAAGACCAAGCAAACACATCACGAAAAATATCAGTATAAAGCTAAATCTCTTTCGGAGTACAAGTTTCTCCATCATGGATGTGCTCGACAATCCTTGGTTTAACAGAGATGTCCATTGGTTGAGTTTGCATAATGTTCCCCATATTCCCTTCAGAAGACACCTGATGAATTTGGATGGGTGTTTGAAGGGGTTGGGATGGGTGACAAGGAGCAAACCGCTCGAGACAAGTAAACATATCCCGATGGGTAAGGAGAAACGAGGAACGATGGTGATGATCAAACCAAGGAGGTTCCTCGAAAGACATGGTCTCAATAATCGCTTCATCAGTAGGAAAAATTTCTTTCAAAGGGTCTGAAGAAGCGACATCTCCAAGCCAAGGGGATTGAGTGTACGAGTCGAGAGCTTTGCTAAACGGAGTAGGTTCAAGGGATGGAGCCGATACAGAAACAATTTCAACGTAGTTGAGCTAGGCAGGACTCAATGACATCTCATCGCCCCAGGATTCTATCTGATCAGTGGGAGGAAGAACCCAAGGATCAGAGGGAACAGAAATCATATTAATGGGAGTGATGTTGGGAGGTGGGAGTGAAAAAACATCCATAAGGGTAGGATCTTTAAAGAGTCCAACACCCACACTCTCACATGGAACGGAGGTATGCTCCACGAAAGGCACATTGCCATCGGAAGAGGAAGAGGCGAAGAATGACAGCTGGTCTACCATGATGATTTTCCCCTGACGAGGAAAACGAATAACAAGAAATAGAGATGAAGCCAGGACTCGCATGGCATATGTCTAGCTTCATCCTAAAAGGAAATTGTAAGTTAAATTGGCATCAACAACTTCGACCTCCACTTCGACCATCTTCCATTCCAGAGTAATAGGCAAGCATTGGATTATACCATAAGGACGAGACCCTCTTCCATCAAAGGCTTCCAAGGTCGTGGGAGACTGACTCAGAGTCGAAGAACCAATAGCCTTCCAACAAGTAACCGACATTATGCAAGTAGAGGTGCCTTGATCAATGACGGTACGATGAATTGTTTTAGAATTGATGATGACCTGGATAAGGAAGGCAATCTGGTGAGGCAGTCTCGATATATGACTGTCTAGGTCAAAAGTGATCAGGTCTGAGTCGGCCGGGTCAATGCCACCGATAGACGATAGCAAGGACTTCCTTTGAGAGGGGTAGCTTTGGAGGAATTCTAATGCAGACATAGCTGACGGAGCTTGGGCTAAGTCCTCAACAATGTTGTAGTGCTGAGAAGCATGAGCATCAGGGTTGTAAGAATACTTCCAGAGCATGCCCTTATGAGGAGGTTGGATGACTGCTTTAGTGCTAGGTTGCTCGATATGGAGGGGACCAGAACTGGACATAGGAGCACTAGAGGGGACCTCAGTCTCCTTCTCGGCAGGCGACAAATACTCTTTTGCCTGAGTACTAATGTGGACGGGAATCGTCCCAACCATAAATACCTAAGAACCAAAGGGAGAAGAGGATTGAGATGGATCGGACACCATTTGCGTTTGCTGCGAGGGAAAAGGCTCTTTAAGCATGGCCGGAGTCCCAGGGGTGCCTTTCAACAAACGACTAACTTCAGACCACCTAGGGCAGTCCTTAGTATAGTGATCCTCATCACAGATAAGGCAAGGATACTTAGGCTTGTGTTTTGTACCTTCCTTGGGTGGAGATTTAGGGGAATCCTGCTTCGGTTGATTAGCCTTATTTTTTCCTTTTCCCTTCTTTTTCCCTTTTGAGGCTTTGTCCGCCGTGGTGGATTGAACGACGTTAACCTCAAAAGTGTTACCAGAATTAGATACAGCCTGAGAAGTGTTTTCATTCGAGGCGTTTGACTTTTGCTTCCCAGGGTTCGCGGAAGATTTCTTAGAGGACGTATTGACAGAACCAATGACGCTGTCAACAAATGGTGTTGGCGGGGCTTTGGAGGTTCCAGGCGTCGGAGCATCAGGCAAATAATCATATAGTGTACCAAATTAGGAGTAAACCAAGTCAAGGTACTGAGCATGCGCGATAGCTTTCTCTTCAGTTACACATGCCCCCATAGTAATGTCCTGGACTGTCGGACCGACAAATGAGGTTGTGAACCAGTTAGTCAGAAGCTGATCGGGAATCCAAAACTTAATCAAATGGCGACGTCATCTCCATTCATGGATATGATCGGAGATATGCATGGCCGTGGTCTATTTTAAGGATGTCAGGAGATGTGTTCCCGCTTCATATCGAATTGGCAACTGAAAATGAGTTAAAAATGCCATAGCCAACGAGTTAAAGTCCTGAAAAGATCTGCGAGCTAGCTCAATATACCATTCAGCAACAGAGCCAGTGAGAGTTCGTTGAAAAGGGTGGAGCTAGATTGAATCATCAAGCCATGAGTTTGATGAACACCATAGATGATAAGTCATGACATGGGCTTGGGGATCTTCTCCAGCTTTACCATCAAACTTGGGGCAATCACCGGGAATTTTAGTTGGAACCGGTGGCCGATACAGATTATGAAGAATATGATCATTGGTCAGTTTGGACACATCCGGTAACTCCAACATTGCTAAAAAAGGTAATTGAGGGTTAAAGGACATCTGAGGTCGCGGGTAGGAGGTAGCACCAGAGTTCTACCCAGCTGCTTGTTGCCCCCATTGATTTTGTCTGGACAGATTTAGCCCGTAGGAATTTTTTCCATAGGGGTTATAGCTGTAACTGGATGGTTGATCCTGGATTTGCCCCCTAGCATTCCACTGATTACCAACTTGGCGTGCAGGAGAAACATATGGTTGCTGGAAATTCTGGTAAGGGTTCACCTGCAGTTGTTGATAATTTTGATATGGGGAAAATTGGGTTTGCCCTTGGGATTGCTGAAAACCATAAGGTGGTTGGGCTCCAAACTGAGCCTGGGAGCCAGTTTGTGTTTGATAAGCAGGTTGGGATTGGGATCCAACCTGAATTTGAAGACCGGATTTGGTCTAGAGCCCAGACTGGGGCTGAAAACCGGGTGGAGCTTGAGAAGCAACATCATTTGAGTGCAGGGTTGCCAAGACAGATGTCCTTGAGAAGACATAGGTTGAGCCATTTGGCCATAAGGTTGGCCTGATTGAGGTTGAGGTTGGCTCATTTGCCCAGAAGTTTGAACTTGCTGGGAGTTGGGTAGACCTTGTGGAATCGAAGGCTGTCCGCACTGACCAGATGGTTGAGTAGGCTGGACAATTGGCTGGTCTTGTTGAATTTGGAACTGACCAACTTGTCCAGAAGGGTAGCCTTGCTGGGTACTAGGTTGGCCTTGTTGAATGTAAGGTTATCCTGTGTTACCAGAAGGTTGCTCGAAGTACGTGAAAGAAGACCCACTGAAGGCCGAAGGTTGTCCCGGAATGGGTTGTCCTTGTGGGCCGATAGTTTTCCCTGAATAAGGTTGCCCATAGTATAGTTGTCCTTAAGACTACTATCCATAATATGGTTGACCTTGATAGGGTGGTCCTTGAACATTTAAAGACTGTGCTTGGCCAACATGGTAAGCTCTGGTACCCCAAGCAACAGACAACGAAACCGAGACCTCAACAAAAGGTTGAGATGCTATGGGACCAGGGTGATAAATATGGGCTCCTCAAGAATCATAATAATTAAATGGATTTTGAGGATCCAGATTCTAAGGAATTTGAGGATACTGATCATATGCCCCCCCTGTAGGATTGGAACCAGAAGAAGGTGGGGCACTTAGGCTAGGGTCAACAACCTCGGACATGGGTGCCGCAGGGCCATTGTGTGAAGGACCTGCTGAAGGCCTAGCAACAATGGTCACCACTGAAGATGCAATGGCGACACTAATAGCGGGGGCTGTGGAAGCCACACAAACGGTTGGCATAGTCGGGACATATGTCACATTGCGAATCTGGGGAGTGAAAGATCCCGAAGTCGGAGTGACAGTACGAGACCACATGGAACTTGTAAGGGGAGACCTAGAACCCATGATATCAGCTAGAGCATTATAACGTAACGACAACGTGATACCAAGGGAGGTGACACGGAAGGGTGAAGTTTCAGTCGGTATAGGAATTTCATCGCTCATCATCAAGGACTCTTCACTTGTGACGGGGGATGTGTCATCCATGTCAGAAGAAGACATTGGGACCGAAACACTAGGAGGAGTAAGGGGAAAATCTTCTTCGGAAGGCTCCCAAATGGGTTTCCAATGAATATCATAAGACTCATCTTCCAGAGCATGAGATTTAAGTAGTTGGATACTCGGAATAACAAGAAGAGTATCACTAACAACCGGTACCTCAGGAGCGACAGAAGAGGGGGATCCTTGGTCGCTTGGAACTGGAGACGGTATCGGTGATTCCGCCAAGATGATTTAACTCAAAAGCCCTAGGGATAACTAATCAAGTAAGGAGAAATAACCCTACGCAAACTAAATTGCGATAATATCTAACAGGGTAAGTGTGAACGTGGTCGAATAAATTTTAAGACACAGGGACAGAACCTGACATTTTCATCTTTAAAGAGTCGAGAAAAGGACGAAAAGATGACTCTAGTCACCTTCGAGTATTTAATGAGCCTGAAGTGACAAGTGCTCAGATGGACCTTTTCTTTTAAGGAGTCCGAAAAGGAACGAAAGTGACTGCTCTAGAGAAACTAGGCAAAAGGTTTACCAAACATCCCGTAAAACTGCATATACACCTTGGCAATCATATGAAAACCAAGGACTTTCTGTACGGCAGTCAATATTCCCGAATGCTGTGTTCGGTGCGTTACGGTTTGCAAGGCGGTAGACACGACATCCAAGGGATATAGGATGATAACCTAGTGGGGTCTCCCAACATATACTCGACAGTACTGGGAGCACAATCCATACTAGACCGCTATTGAGTCACAGAAGGAGGAATCACCCAACCTTGAGGGAAAACAATAGTGACTAGGTTTAATGACGCCGGAGCATGTCTCTAGCCTAGACCTCTAAATAGTGTGCGTTATGTTCCAATGCATTTTTAAGTTCATTTAGTTCATTTTAAAGTTGATCTTGAATTATGTTTTAGTTTTCAGGCCTTACCGTATGTATCCAACAAAAACCTAGGATGCAGATAGAATGAGTGAAATATCCTTTTACTTCAATGAACACCTACCTACAGGAGGTTAGAGAGATCATTCCCAAACCAAGAAAACCAAGATAAACCAAGAGACACAATGCAAAAACACATCAACCCTACAGTGCACGAATACTACTAATGATAGATTTAATCATTTGCTTTCCAATATGCAAACTTGAAATGCAAGTTCACTTTCACTTTCTTATACTAAATGAATGCAGTCTTTTGATTTTGATTGTTTTAAATTTAAAAGGAACCAACAAGCAAGTGTGAAAAAAGCGGTCGATCCAAACAATTGTGATCTATGTTCGGTAGTGAAGAGAAATCGAATCAATACTAAAGATTGGTTCAATAATCGTCACTAGAAATCAACCAGAAACAAGCAATGGAGAAGGCTTAAACAAACCAATAAGAAAGTCACAAATGAACCCTAGACAAACTAGCAACCAAGCCAATCAATTCAAGAGCGTGAAGGAACGAACTAGGTCACATGGGAAAAAATGCAAGATTCATTCAATAAAGCCAAAGAAAGAGTGCCTTAACCATAAACAGTAAAAAAGAAGCTATTGAGCAAGAAAAAGAAGGAAAGGGATCAACAGGACTGGTAACTTGAGGAGGTAGAATTGAAAAACAATTCTACAGGAATCGTCACCGGTACTACACGAGAAACTAGCGGCGATAAGCCAATGGCTGTACCAACAGAGCGACGTCGTCGCGAGAGTACACGTCTCTTCCGCAACGGACAGATTTCAGGAGTCGCCGCAACTGTACGACGGGATTCAGTGACACACAGGACTTTACAAAAGAGTAAAGGTGACGTCGGCGCTGTTGTTAAGATATTGTCCACGACAATGTTACAAACAATGACAAACAAACAAGAAACTCCCAAACAAAAACCAGTCAAGCCTTCAATCAATGGAGAGATTTCCCAGATCAACCCAGGTAACCCAAAAGACTGATTGTTTATCCCCAAAATTCAAAAGACACCAAATCAAAAACCAAAACAAGAGCAAACAAGAGAAGAAACATACAAAGGACTCCTCGGTGGAGTCGCCAACTTGTGTTGCAGGAAAGTGTTCCCTCTGCGGACAGAGGCAACCCCTCTAGCCCTAGAGTGGGTCTAGTCATAGCAAGGACAAAACAAAAATTAATTCCCTTAAACAGTCATCGTTGGAGGCCTACCTCAAACCGGTGGTTGATGAAGTTCCATTGCACTGCTCCAGCTTTCGTTTCCTTCTCCTTAATGAGAAATCAACCTGAAACACCACAAAGAAACAATAGAGCACATAACCGAGAAACAACAATGATCTATTTACTCATAAAGTCAAGAAGTCATGAGCTATCAAGTAAATTACATACAAGACATAGGAAATCATCATTGATTGTATTAATAATGAATCAAGATTAAAGCTTACAACCAAGTCTTGATGTCGCAAGCCTTCTCAGAGGGTCCAACCAGTATGTTTCTTCAAGCATTCACTCTCAAATATGGGTCTCCCAAATAGCAATATATATCTCTCTCTCATTCACAAGCTTTACACAAAGTTAACGACACTCCACACCTTCTAGAAAACTATAAAGCAATCCCACACTTGTCACACTCACACCAACTATCTATCAAACTCAAAAGCAGCAACAACACTGTACAACCAAAAGAACTAGCAAATGATAGCAATGGTGAGTGATTTTATAGGAGAAGGATTCTCCATGAAATGAGGGAGAGGGAGCTTATCCTCAGGGCAAGCAGCACAAAAGACGGAACTACCATGCCAGAGAGGGAAGGGCGACCCAATCTGACCCAACAACCAGGTCCAGAGACATCCAGAAGGGTGACTGTTGGAATGAATTCGCCCAATCTGGATCGTCGCGAGTACCTAACTAAGCTTTAGCGTTGACATCGCTAGTAGGCAATGTACTCAGTCAAACAGTCGTTAAAGATAGCAAGTCTCCTCGCGCCGTAGCATGAAATCCGACCATCGCGGGAATCAGATGTACTCCCACGATGGAAGCGTGAATGGACTGTTTATGACCGCTGTCCGTCGCATAAATTTAGCTAATTATCACGGCGAGGCATAAAACTTAGGAAAAGTGGGTCAATTGGGCAACATAAGAGAGCATTTGTTCAGTATGAGCATGTTCTACTGGACACATGACACAATAGAAGGACTGGGGTGAAGGCAGTGACAAATTACTGTGTAACAAGTCAGTAGGGCATGATGAGCGCAATTGCCGAAGTTATGAATTGATGATGGATAGAACACTCACCTATAGAGTTCAGACAGAAACACGACCTCCTAACCAGGGCATTGGGATGGCGCGGACGGGCTTTCAGGGGCGCAGACGAGGCCGAGGCAGAGGAGGACTTGGCAGAGGTCGGGGCCAACTGATCTGTTACAATTGTGGTGGACCATAACACTATGTTGGTGAATACACTAACCGAACGCATCCATCGTGCAAATATTGCACTCAGTTTGATCATGAGACTGAGGACTGTCCTACACTGATAGCAAGGATACGCGACAAAGGGGTGCTACCCCCGCAGCCAACTAAAAACTTGCAGATGATGAGGGCTGAGCCTCGTGAAGAAGATCTGAATGTGAATATAGTGCTCCAAAGTGGAATTGCAACGGGCGATGATAAGGGGAAACAACGTGAAGACAGTGCATGGGTCCGCAAAGCTCCAGAGAAGGAGGCTGAATTTGATTTGGAGCGCGTAGCGAAACGTTCATGGAAGAAAAGAAGAAATTTTCTGAGGCCTCTACCTCAGGGATCCAGGATAAACCTGTTCGGGAAATGGACCCTTCTATGCTGATGACCTTTCTAGAGACCTGCATGAAGTTGCTGTGCGATAATAAGGCTATGAAGGGGTTATAGGAACTTATAAATGGATGCGCCGAAAACACTCCGGGTGAACTACGCGTGGTATAGAAGATTGGTAAGCATAAGGCTAGGACAGGATGTGAGATGAGACTCACCGCTCAAATAGGAGAATATGAAATGGATCAGGTTATTCTGGATTTGGGGTCAGACATGAACGTTTTGCCAAAGCAAACTTGGGAACGAATGGGGAGACCCATGATGCAGTGGTCTCCGGTTTAGTTAAGGATGAAAAATAAACAGAAGGTCATCCCATGGGACGGTTGTAGGGAATAACTGTAGATATTGAAGGGGAAAGCGCATTGGTTGATTGTGAAGTAATAGAAATTGTGGATGACAACAACCCCTACCTTGCACTCCTTGGAATTGATTAGGATACTAACATGAATGGGGTAATCAACCTAAAGAAGTGAAAGGTGATATTTGAGAAGAAATCGCTTCGCGTAATAGTACCCCTAGATCCTGCAGAAGGATCGCGCTATACTGAACCAGTCTGCGATTACGAAAGAGATGATGATTTGGATTACATATATAAGATAAAAATGCGAGACCACGATTGGGTGAATTCAATAGCGAATTGATGAATTACATGTGATCGTGAGAGTTCTTGCACCTCAGACTTGGACGAAGAATCAGAGTGCTGGTAGAATCGGTTACATGAAGTAACTACGCTGAGCTGTAACATGATGACCCAGTCGCTGCGCTGTGTGTCGTCAGAAGTAAGAAATATACCCACTTATGATGGCTTGAATGATGTGGATGTGTTTTTGGATGCATTTGAGAGGGAATTACCAGAGGAGCAATGCTTCCAGGCTTTGGACTGGGCAGTACGCGCTACGCTCGTGAGATGGTGGGGTACGAACATGGGTAGTTTTGATGATTGGCACGAGTATAGGAGGATGATGAGAACACACTTTGGGAAGCTGAAGGTATGAGTGATGGACAAGTATGACAGGAAGGATGATCCATGCTAACACTTGGCCAAATGGGCAAGGCCTATTGAGTGGAGCCCCAACCTGAGTGGGTGCACTTCTTTTGTCATACCCTGGATGTCATCCCGATGAACTGGTACTTGGAGACAGAGCTCCACCATGGCATAGGAGAATGGGATATTTTGCACGAAGGGTTCAAAATGGCGTTTATCTTTGAAGACGGTTTTGAATGTATTAATGAAGGCTACAAGAAGTTAAAGCAGTGATCTTTAGGATACCGCAGGATCCTTTGGATCTGGTTCAACCCGATTGGACTACTCAACTGAGCCACGCGATGGAATGCTATAACGTGGCTATTGAAGAAGAAAACGAGGACCCCTGAATGATTAATATCCCTGAAACCGAGGGTCATTGCGAGGTCGAGGGATCGCAGATTGAGAATCTTGATATAACTGCGCCGCTGAAAACTAAACAGGTATATATTGGCATGGAGGCGGAGCCCAAATTCGTGAAGATTGGAGATTAGTTGGATGACACGATGGTAGATAAGGTCATCAAATTGCTCCGAGAATACCAGGATTTGTTCCCTACCAAGTTTATGGAGTTAAAAGGGATAATAAGAGACCTGGGTGTTATGAAGATTACATTAAAACCCGACGCGAACCCGGTTAAGAAAATACCTTACTATCTCAATCTGAAGTATAAAGAGAAGGTTCGCTTAGAGTTAGATAGGATGCTCGTGGCAGGCATCATTGAGCCCGTAGAAGAATATGATTGGGTGAGCCCAATGGTGGTAAAGGAAAAGAAGCAGAAGGATGAAATAAGGATATGCGTAGATCTCAGGAAGCTGAATAACATTTGCGTTCATGACCCTTTCTCGACTCCGTTCATTGATGAGGTATTGGATAATGTAGGTGGCTAGGAAGCGTACTCCTTCACTGATGGGTTCTCTGGGTGCCATCAGATCAAAATCGTGCCTAAAGATAGAAGCAAGATGACCTTCACCATTGAATGGGGATGTTTTCAGTACACCATAATGCCTTTCAAATTAAAGAATGTTCCTGCGATTTTTTCGCGCGTCGTCATTGCTGCATTCAAAGACTTCATTCATAAGTTTCTGAAGGTGTACTTTGATGACTGGACCATGTTTGGGTTGGTAAAATGCCATATGGAAACTTTGTGCTTAATGCTAGATACTTGTCGAAGGTACCAGATTGCGCTCAATCTGAAGAAATGTCTGTTTTGTGTCCTTTTTGGGACTCTGTTGGGTCATGTGGTATGCAGATAGGGATTGATGGTAGATCCCACAAAGATCATAGTGATAATTAACATGGAGGTGTCGAGGAGTGTGAAACAACTGCGTGAAACCTTGGGACATATTGGGTACTACAGGAAGTTTATCAAGAACTATGCCTAGATCATCGCGCTCATGGATAAGTTGTTGGAAAAGGATGTCACATTATGTTGGAACGAGGACTATCATAAAAACTTGGATGCGTTGGAAGGAAAAATGGCCACTGCACCGATTTTAGTCTTCCCGGATTGGAAGAAGGAGTTTCATGTACATGTAGATGCGTCATGTATAGCATTGGGAGCAGTACTGACATAGGCTGGTGATAAGCCCCAATTTTGGTACAATTTGGGCTCATTTTGTCCTATTCTACTTGCTCAAACCATTCATTTTTTATTGCTTATGCATGCATTTCTTAGTTTATTCATGTTGTTTGTAGGAAGAAGGGTAGGCACTCTCTCTACGTGACTGATGCATTTTGATTCCAGGTTTTGGCATTAAAAGGGAGCAAAAGACAACGAAAAAGGAGTTAAGGAGACAACGAGGTGGCACTGCGGGTTTTGGGTGAGGATGTCCACGGTTCTAGGGACATCCCTCGTGATTCCCATCAAGAACTCCGAGCTCTAATCCATCTCCCCTCCGAGATTAAAAAACGGCCAGCTGTTCTATAGGAACAGCAGTTATAAACTGCTCTACAGGAACAACAATTATGACCATCCTACAGGATCAGCAGTTAAACTCTAGTTGGACAGCCGAGCTCCTAAAATGTAGGACACTTGTTGGATCATCGTTTTTGTATAAGTATGAAGGCTTTAGCCTTAGATAGGTTGTTGAAACTCTCGTATTGCTATTGTAATTTTGAAGCACAGTTCAGTTTTCGTTCCTTTTTGTAAGCCAATTTGGCATGATATCAGTTATGAATAAAGAAGGCAGTTTGTGATCTAGTTCTGAGTTTTTCTTAAGGAGACTATAGCTCTCAGGTTAGGGCCCAACCTGAGAGCCATAGATCCCCTCTGCTGTAGTTTTGTTCCCATTTCATTTCAGCACTTTGAACTTTCCATTTACACATGCAATTCGAATTACAGGTTGTTGAGTTGGTCTTTTTCATGAGTTAGATAGGAGATTGCTTATAGTGAATTTGTTTCCATTTGCTTAGTGTAGCAGAGGATAGATATAATCGATTGGAGCTCCAACAAAAAGGTTGTTAAGGCTCACTGCCGTCTCATCTGGGATTGGAGTGAAGTCCATGATTAACCACCAAAAATACGCATTCCTTTATTCCATGATTGCTGCAACCACAGTCACGTTAAGTTAGATGCTTCCACATGATTCACACCTGCACCACACTCCCTTACCACAGCTTCATGCACGTTCTCTTTCACGTTTAAATTGCTGCTCATTGAATTTACAAGCACAAGTAGTTTAGGTTGATGCATTTTTGGTTAAGTGACAGTCATAAGCATTTGTTTCACTTACACTGCTCTCTCTCGTTCCATCACTTTGTCCTCCATCTTGATCACGCATGCAGACATCTCTTTGACCCCTGCTCCACTCTGTTACCTCACAAAGTCTTTCATTCCTCACGTATTTCCATTCTCTAGCCTTTCGTTGACATAGCCCTTCACCTTCCATCCTCCTCCCTACACTCACTTCCCATCCTAATCTTCCACTTCTAAAGCCATCACCAGCCTCATCCCTACCTTACACATCTCCCTCTACCATTTCATCATCCCTCCATCACTCCAAACACTCACGGTAGGTCATCCTGTAGCCATTTATATACATCCTGTAGAAAACAGAGTATCCTGTAGGATTCTCCACAGCCATCCTGTAGGAGGCCACTCTCTCGGTTGCTGAGCATCTGAATGCGAGGAACCTCTGTGGATGGGTGCTAAGGATCCCTAGGGACCTCTCCTAGCCTCCCCAACCTATCCCACGCTTTCCTTCCTTCTCCATCCCATCTGCACAACCAAACCCTAGTTAGCACAAGATCACCATCATTCCACACACTTAAAAGAAAAATACAAAAACATAACTTTCATGATGCAAGTAGTTTAGATCCATGCATTTGCATTTATTAGAGGTAGTGACAGCATTGGTAGAAGTTGCATTTACATTCCATGCATTGTAGAGGTCAGACTAGTTAAATTAGGGTTTCCTAGGTTTACATGCTTTGATTTGCTTCCAGTTCATTTTTGTCAAGTAGAGTAGCTTTCCTTTGAGATTAGCTTTCGTCCATCAATTAGCAAGCTTCTTCTGAGAGCCTATAGAAGTTGGCTTGATCCCTAGCGGACTTGTGCCAGCTGACCAAGTGACAGCTGCGACAAGAGCTAGTACTTGTGCATATAGCACCGTCGCTTCCAAGTTTGTACGAACTACCGGGTTGATAAAATGAGAGACAGGAAGCCCCAGGAGTTGTAGCATTATTGCTACAATACTGGAGCTCACCATCTTTTTGGCGCCGTTGCCGGGGAAGCGTCAGAGTATTAGTAATTGTTGCTTTTCTTCTACTTCCATACTCTTACTTCTGCTCAGTAGTTTACTTCATTTCCATTTTGCAAAAGTAGCTTAGCATTTCTTGCTTTCCTAGATTAGCATTTCCTGCTTTCCTAGATTAGCATTTCCTGCTTTCCTAGATTAATATTTCTTGCTTTCCTAGATTAGCTTTCCCATTTTGCAATTTCATTTGAGCAATATAGTTAGTTGTAGATCACTTTGTTTCAAGTTTTGCAGGTACCAAAGAAAAAGCAAAAGCACTCAAAACAAAAGAAAGAAAAGTCCTTTCCATTTCATGCCTCGTAGGAACCGTGATAGATCAGGCAAATTCCTACCAAACACCCCCACCACATCACTGAGTCACCCTTCACTCTTCTTTGGTGACAGTGACCCAGAGGAACCTATAGGTGAACATCCGAAGATATACCAAGACCCTATCGAAGAAGAAGAGTTAGAGACCACTCCATCTGTAGCCATGGCTGATAATAGGAGAGAAGATGAGAGAATAGAAGGAGCTTTCCCCATCCGAGAGACCAATGGAGAGATGAAAATGAAAAACATTAGCCCCTCTGCTTTGCCTCACTTCCATGGACTGACCACTGAGGATCCTGATACCTTCCTATTTGAGTTTGCTGTCCTCTGTAGAACCTATGACTATACAGAAGATGAGCAAAAGCTGAAGCTTTTCCCTTCCACTCTTAAGGATGCAGCACTACGCTGGTTCATGGGATTACCTGGGAATAGCATCACTACTTGGGCTCAGATGCAACAAGCCTTCAATACCAAGTATAGGGATTATTGTAGGTCCAAGGAAACTAAGGGAGAGATCTTTCGAATGACCATGGGGAATGATGAGTCTTTAGAGGATTACGAGGAGAGGTTCCAACTTAGCTATAAACGGGCCAGGTGCACACTTGACCCTGAATCCCTCAAGTTGGTTCTACTCCGAGGAGTCCCTGAAGATCTCTTAGACACCCTTCACATGTTAGCTGGGGGGGACATTTATCAACTGCCTTATGAGGACATCAAGACTGTGTTTCGAAATCATTCCAGGGCAGCTAGGAAACGAGGTAGAGGAAATCCCCTCTCCACTGGTGTCCCTTTCTCCAAACATGAGTTTACAAACCAATTAGAAGATCTTAAGAGTGAG
The DNA here is from genome assembly GCA_031772625.1 of Pinus tabuliformis. Classification (NCBI taxonomy): domain Eukaryota; kingdom Viridiplantae; phylum Streptophyta; class Pinopsida; order Pinales; family Pinaceae; genus Pinus; species Pinus tabuliformis. The sequence goes on along the minus strand of CM062809.1, from coordinate 158,154,809 downwards.
GTGAGACAGACCATCGCCATGCAGCTGGACACATTCAGGATCCAGCAGAAGAAAGAAGAAGCTGAGAGAGCCTTGGCTATCTTCTGTCCTAGGTGCACCAGAAGACACCCTAAGAACGAATGCCCATTGCATTCGGTTGAAGTGTGTTTTGTTTGTGAGGAGGACCATCCTACCAATCAGTGTCCCACCTTACCTGGGTTTAAAGCCATGTACCAAGAGACTGAAGCCCCCACTGAACCTCTCTACTTCATCAATCAAAGGAGGCCTCAAGGATCTAGACCTTATCAGCAGGGGATGCAAGGGGCATCTCAAGCCTATTACAACCCCAACCAGTCAACTCCTATGCCTTCCTGGGGTCCCCCTGCTCATCCTTCATGGTCCATGCCTCCTCCATGGTCTTATCCACCTCAGTATCCTATTCAACCTCCCTCTCATCCATATCACTCACATACCCAGTCACAGCCTCAATGGAGTGCTCCTCAGTCGGGGTGGAGGCCCTAATACAACACTCCTCCTGCCATTTTGCCTCCACCACCAGTTCAACCTCAGCCTTTACCTCCTGCTCCTCCTAGGCAACCTCAGATGCCTGCTCAACCGAACCCGAACCCCAACAATAGACAGGCTCAACAGGTATATACTGGGGAGACCTCATGCCCTACCTATGCTGTGGAGATCCAGGAGATCAATCTTAGATCTGGGAAGACTCTTCCAGATCGCCAACCTCCTCCCCCAGAGGATGAGGAAAACCATCAGGAGAGTGAACCAAAGCCTATTCCACCCTTTCCTGAGAGACTAACAGCCACCACACAACCTAACCCAGAAGAAGATGAGCTTTTGGGTGAGCTCAAGCAGTTGTGTGTAAAGATCCCACTTCTCCAAGCCATCAAGGATGTGCCTATATATAACAAGCTGGTTAAGGAGAAGTGTTTCAAACACCCAGGCAGACGGAAGAAAGATGCCTCAACTATCAATGTCATAGGACAACTGTCTGACCTTATGCTAGGACAAGTCATCTGCCCAAAGTACCTAGATCCTGGAAGTCCTGTAGTAGATGTTCACATCAATGGCACCATTATCCCCCACACCTTGATTGATCTGGGGGCAGCCATCAATGTGATGACCAGAGATACCATGCTTGAACTCAACCTTCAGGGTTCCTTGAGGAAGACCTCGACAGTACTGCAATTAGCAGATCGCTCCACCGTGACTCCCGAAGGGATTGTGGAGGATGTCTTGGTCTCTATTGATTCTTGGGAATACCCTGCTGACTTCCTGGTTCTGCAACCAAAGGCCAAGCTTACTGGATATCCTCTCATCTTGGGAAGGCCTTGGTTAGCTACTGCAGATGCTTACATAAGTTGTCGGCCAGGAAACATGACCATCAAGAATGGTCCCATGTCCAAGCAGCTAGTCCTATACCCTCCTGCCCAACCTTCTTTAGAGCATGATTTACCACTCTGGTTGGAGGAAGGAGAGGAAGACAAGGTGTACTCTGCACCTCTGTGCACCCTAGATACCAATAGAAGAGACCCTCCTACCGAGGATGATCTGATTGAGACCCTGATCCAGAATCCACCTTCCAGTGCACTATCTTTAGAGAAGTTGGTGGAGGATGCCCAAGCTAGCACCTCAGTGGACCTTTGTACAACCGGCCCTGTCACTCCCAGAGTCAAAAGTGTGGAGTTCGGCCCTGAGAGAGCATTAAAGATCAGCTCCTCCCTATCTCCTTCCCAAGAGAAGGAGTTGTGTAGCCTATTGGCCAGCCACTTAGATGCCTTTGCTTGGAGCTATAAGGAGATGAAAGGAGTCCATCCCTCGGTCTGTACCCATCATATATACATCAAAGAGGATTGTAAACCAGTTAGGCAACCCCAGAGGAGAATGAATCCAACCCTTAAGGACATTGTCAAGGAAGAGTTGCAAAAACTGTTGGATGCCGGATTCATCTACCCCATCTCAGATAGTGAATGGGTGTCCCCTCTAGTGTTGGTTCCCAAGAAGAATGGGAAGTGGAGGATCTGTGTAGATTACCGTGAGCTGAACAAAGCTACCAAGAAAGACCATTTCCCCCTACCCTTCATAGATCAAGTGTTGGATGGACTGGCAGGAAAGAAGTTCTTCTCTTTCCTGGATGGGTTTAGCGGGTACAATCAAATCCAAATCAGCGCGGAAGACCAAGATAAGACCACCTTCACTTGTCCTTGGGGTACCTTTGCCTACAGAGTCCTTCCCTTTGGGCTATGCAACGCTCCTGCTACTTTTTAGAGAGCTATCTTGAGCATCTTCTCGGAGTTGGTCCATGATGCAGTGGAAATATACATGGATGACTTTACCCCTTATGGGGCCAACTTCCAGGAAGCATTGACCAACTTGGGAAAGGTCCTAACCAAGTGCACCGAGATGAACTTGTCCCTTAGTCCTGAAAAATGTGAATTCCTAATGACTGAGGGGACCGTGCTAGGCCATACTATTTCTTCCCAAGGATTGCAGGTGGATCCCAACAAAATTGCTCTCATCAAGAGGGTTCCACCTCCTCAAAAAGTAAGGGATGTCCGGAGTTTCTTGGGATTAGCAGGATACTACCGGAGATTCATTAAGGACTTCAGCAAGTTAGCCTCACCATTGTTTGGTCTATTGGCAAAAGATGTGGAGTTTAAGTGGACTGATGATTGTCAGAAGAGTTTGAATGAGTTAAAGGACAAGTTGGTGTCAGCACCAATCTTGAGAGGTCCAAACTGGGCCCTACCTTTCCACATCCACACTGATGCCTCAAACAAAGCCATAGGTGCAGCCTTAGGACAAGTTGAGGAAAAACTTCCATATGCCATTTACTTCGTTAGCAAAAACTTGTCCAAAGCCGAGCTGAACTACACTGTAACCGAGAAGGAATTCTTAGCTGTGGTCCATGCACTGAACAAGTTCCGACATTATATTACCGGTTACCAGACTTTTGTACATACTGACCATGATGCTATTAGATACTTGATGAATAAACCAGATGTGAATGCTCGTATTATTAGATGGTTACTTTTATTGCAGCAGTTTGATCTAACCATTGTTGATAAACCAGGGAGAGAAAATGTTGTTGCTGACTTCTTGTCTAGATTGGATTTGTCTGCAGGTGAAGATGGGACGGTGGATGACCAGATGCTTGATGAGCATCTGTTTGCTATATCAGTACTCTCTCCATGGTTTGCTGATATAGCAAACTACCTTGTTTCAGCTCAGTTCCCTCCGCACCTCTCTTCAAAAGAGAAGAGCAAAATCATCAGAAAGAGTGCCTCATTTACATGGATTGGGGGCAATCTGTTCAAGCTTGGCCCCGATCAGATCTTAAGGCGTTGTGTAAGGGAAGAGGAAGTCTTTGACATCCTCCTCACCTGTCATGATGGGCCTTGTGGAGGACATTTTGCAGCAAAGAGAACTGCCTTCAAGATTCTGCAGGCAGGCTACTATCGGCCCACACTGCATCAAGATGTCAGAAGATATGTCAGCCAGTGCGACCAATGCCAAAGAATGGGGAAACCGACCCAAAGGGATGAGATGCCTCTCCAACCTCAAGTGACTCTTGAGCCATTTGAGAAGTGGGGCATGGACTTTGTGGGTCCAATCAATCCCTCTTCAAGGCAAAGATCCTACATCATTGTGTGCACTGACTACCTGACGAAGTGGGCAGAGACTAAAGCCATCAAAGCAGCAACAAAAGAAAAAGTGGCTGAGTTCTTGAGAGAGAACATCTTCTATAAGTTTGGCTATCCAAGAGAGCTGGTCACCGATCAAGGGAGCCAGTTCACCTCCCACTTGGTTGAAGATCTCCTAGCTCATCACAAGATCAAGCATAGAACCTCCACTCCCTATCATCCTCAAGCAAATGGGCAGGTGGAGGTCACCAATAGAGCATTAGAGGGGATCTTGACCAAAGTGGTGAGCAGCAGCAGAAAGGACTGGGCAGATCGCCTGGTTGAAGCCACTTGGGCTTACAACACCACTTGGAAGACCACCACCGGCTTCACACCTTATGAGCTGGTCTATGGGAAGAAAGCTTTGCTGTCCATTGAGTTTGAGTATAACACTTTGAGGATGGCAGCTCAGCTGGACCTAGATCTCAGCCATGCACAGCAAGAAAGGTTGTTGCAGCTGAATGGACTGGATGAGCACCGCATGCAGGCCCTCCTTCACTCAGAAGTGGTTCAACTTCAGAGGAAGGTGTGGCATGACCAACATCTCCATGACAAGCAATTTCAGCCGGGAGATTGGGCTTTGTTGTATGACTCCAGATTCAAAGATTTCAAGGGGAAGTTGAGAACCAGATGGCTAGGACCATATGTAGTGGAGCAGTGCCATGACAATGGATCTGTCCTCATTCGAACCATTGATGAGGAAGCCATTCCCATGCTTGTCAATGGGCACCGATTGAAGATCTACAGGAAGCCTCCCTCAAGACAAGAGTTTATCAGCACTATGGAGAAATCTGTTTTGGTCATAGAGAAGGGTTCTGCCTCCACTTTGGGCATACCCTGAAGAAAAAAAAGAAAAAAAGGAAAAAAGAAAAAATAATAAAGATCCTTGGGTGAAAACCTCTCTGAGGCGCCCAAGGCAGGCAGTAGGGGTGAAAACCTCATTGAGGCGCTCCTATTGTCTTTCAAAAAAAAAAAAAAAAAAAAAAGGAAGAAAGTTTAAAAAGGATCCTTGAGTGAAAACCTCTCTGAGGCGCTCAGGGCAGGTAGCAAGGGTGAAAACCTCTTTGGGGCGCCCCTGCTATCTTTTCAAAAAAAAGAAAAAAAAAAAAAAAAGAGAAAAAAAAAAAAAAAACAATAAGCACAATAAAAGTTTTGCATGCAGATGTTCTATGGAGGAGAAGAAGTCTCTCCACTCCAAGCCAGGGGCCTTCATCATGCTATCAAAGGATGTCATCAACACCTCCTCCAAGAATAACAATGTTTTTCAAGGTATGTGCAATTTTCATCATGATTTGGATCTTCTACAGGAAGATACAGTTTTCTACAGGAACAGACAGTCTTCCTACAGGAAGACGCGGATCTTCTACAGGAAAGTGCAAAATTTCTACAGGAAGCTCTGTGTTCTACAGGAAACTTCTTGTAGAAGGTTGCGACGGCCGAAATGTGTTTTAAATGAAGATCTAGCGACTGAGGAATGGATTGAATGCATGCATGCCACTGATGGCACCCCTGAACATTGCTATTATCTTGCTCCACCATCCTCGTCGCCATGCAACCAAGATCCCTGCAGCAACACAACAAAGCAATGAGTTCTCGTGAAAAAACATCTGTCAAAGAAAAACCAAGCACCGAGAGCCATACCACATCCACGTTATGCATCAGAAGCGCTGGGATCGTGATCGAGAATCCAGAACCGCCAGCATGCAGCATGCACCCAAGGAGGTGAGACTGTTGCAAGGCTCCCGCGGGAATCCTGTAGCAGTCAAACCTGCAGGAGTGGATGCCATTCATCGCCCAGCCATCTGAAAGCAAAACGCGGGCGCATGCAACCAGAACGTCCACCACAGCGCCAGCATCCCGTAACCACGAGCCTCCGGGACTGTGTAAGCCACATACAGCAGGTAGATCCGTCGTCCAAAAACCTGAAAATCATATGCAGACGCGCGCAGGTAAGTGTTCTAATCCTTCTCTCCATCAAATCGCATGGATATTACTTTGATTTGTTTTGCATGGCATAAAGGTGAATGGTTGAGCGGCCGTAAGGCCAGTTGACTGGCCACATCGGCTAGTGAAGGGATAGTAGGATGATGAGGTGGCAGCCACAACAAAGGACACACGCAGCACGCACGTGAAGATCAATCCCGTCAACCGTGAAACGAGTTTAACCGAAAAGGGCGGCGGCAGATCTGTGGGAATGAATGCGGCAGCAAGCGAATGTGCAGGCGGATGATGGGTGACATCACCCAACGGTCCGGCGGGGACAGCTCACCCCCCCACGCCACGAGCTGCGCCGATTCAAAATCTAATCGGCTCGATTAAGCGTGTATATCCATCAACCTCACTTCAAGACTCGAGTAGCTCCTCTGATTACCTCTGCATGTTGATACGCCAAGCTCTCGGCTACCGGAACGCTGGTAAGGCACCTCTCGACTGCTGTCCAACTATAGCTCCCCCCGAAGTCTGCGCACTGCTCCTACAGGAACAGTTTCTACAGGGATACAGTCCTACAGGAAGCAATATCTACAGGAAAGCAGTATCTACAGGAAGGTGAAGTCTTCACGTAAAAAAGGTGGCGGAAAAGAGGTAACCCTGAAACTCCTTCCGCAATTGGTTTTCAAAGGTGGCAAGGTCATTATTCACAGTCTGGTCATAAAAGATATTGGATTACCGTGCCTATACTATCGCTTCTACAGGATAGCAGTATAATTAGACTATGGTCTGTGAATTCATTGCATGCTCTGTCTATAAGACCGAATTTCCTTTGTATCTACCACCTTTGGTCAAAACCACTGTGTTCGTCATGCCTGGTGGGTTTATCAGGTGAGAACCCACAGATTCCGCCAAATTAAGGAGAAACCCGGCAGTGGTTGAGCTCTTCACCAGAGCACAATGGATGCCTTTTTGTGATAAGCTACAAGGCTACGATGATGAAGTAGCCGAGGAATTCTTGCAGGCCTTGAAGCCTAAATCCCTGACACTGGCCACGGTAAGCTTCAGAGGCCTCAACCTCCAACTCACCCCAGAGCATATAAGTCGAATCACGGAACTGCCCATGGGTCTGCCGTGGGATAAAGAAGAGCGGAAGCAGAGCCAGCAAGCAAAGAAGGAGTTCTTCCCGCCTGAAGAATCATTCATAGAGGACAAAAATGGGGTGAAAAGGACAAGCCTGTCACCACCATGGAATGAAGTCAGTTTGCAAATCATGAAATATATTACTTGTGAAGGCCGGTTCAGTATCGTGTATGCATATCACTTCCGGCTCCTCACTGAGTTAAGGCACGGAATTGACCTTCCTGTAGAGCAAAAACTAAGCATCCCTTATTATCTCCTGCAGTCCCTAATGGAGTGTGCTACAAAGCTAAGACAGGGCATCCCTGATCAGATAGCCCATCATGGGTTAATAAAATTGCTTGTGGAGGATGCACTGCACTCGTATAAAGTTCCCCTCTCCTGGGAGTCATTTAGGAATCTAACACGAGATGGGGACATTAAAATGTTGATCGAAGATAGTGGCTCCTCCAGCAGTGAAGACAAGGAAGCGGTGGCTGAAGAAAAGGAGGCTGAAGAAAAAGCTGACTCCCCCATCCCGTCAGCAAGAGAAATACGGTCAAAAAGCAGAAGAGACAAAGTTGGGGCAGGCCATGTCAGCCCAATTACCCCTTCAGCACCCACAAGCAAACAAAAGGATCAAACCCCTACAGCAAAGCAAGTAGATGTAGAGACACCTGCCACTACAGGAAAGAAGACCAAGGCTTCTACAGGAAGCCCAAAAGCAAAGATCAAGGCTTCTACAGGAAGCCCGATAACAGCTTCTACAGGAAGCACAAAAGTGCAAAAACAGGCTTCTACAGGAAGCCATGCAAAACCAAACTCTGAGAAGCAGAAGGTGGATGTTTTCGCCTGAGAGGCAGCAGCTGTATTAGCTGGCCTCAGTACGCCACCTAAGCCAAAAGGAAAGAGGAAGAGGGACCCCCCTCTCTACTTCAAAGCACGGAGAAGTGTTCGGATAAAAACAGGGAAGCCACAGAAGCAGTCCAGCAGCCCAATTGTCATTAAGGACACCCCTGATTCTCCCAAAGAAAAATCCCCCTCAAAGGTCACAGTTACCTACGAAAAGGGAAGTCCGAAGAAGAGCACATGGCAAGACCGAGTGGACCTGTTGGACGAGAAAACGAGGCTACAGGAAGCTGAAAACGTCCTACAGGATACCTTGGCTCGACTACAGGAAACCAAACAAAGAGAAGAAGGAGGACCCTCATCACCAGGGGCGGATGAGGCAGAACTACCTGAAGAAACAGCAAGAGAACATATACCCGAACCTAGCCCTTCGCCCAATCTGAATTCATATTATACCTTCATGGAGGCGGGCAAGATCATCCCACAAAAATTTACTGTACCCCTATTCTTTGAATTAGAGAAAGAAAGAGTTCGCTCCCATACATGGATGCAAATTTCCAAATCAAAGGGGGTGGGGGACATAGGCCCTCTACAAGATCAGCTCAGGGAAGTCAGAAGCGAGTTCACCATGGCCAAACATGTGGCTAGTTGCCAGCAGGCACTTCTACAGGAAGAAAACCAGAAGTTAAGGTTGCAGCTACAAGAACTCAAGGCAGGGGCAGAAACGTCCTCCAAGGGCATCACAAATGAACAAGAAGGCAAGAAGGAGCTGACCACCAATCTTGAAGAGCCAAAGACACTTCTACAGGAAGAAGAACAACAGATAAGAATTGAAGTGCAGGCCTTAAAGGAACAACTGCAACAAAAGGAAACACAATTGGCTTGCATGGCCAGTTGGGCCATGTAGGCCCTGCAGTGCAGACATCCTGCAAAGTCTTATGGGTTATACTTAAAGGATCAGTGGCTACAGTTCCAGATAAACACACTAGCACAAAGAGGTATTGAGCAGATCCATAACCCACAGCAATTCGCTGAAATATGCAGTACTAGCTCAGCAGAGGACAAAGCCAAGCTAGCAGAATTCTACATCCACAATCTGGTTTTGCCCAATGAAGTCTCTTGGGATCCCAATATCGCCTTGGGCGATCTACAGTTGATGGCGTTTGCTTCGTGGCTGAATCATGAGGATCAGAGGGCCACTGAAGAAAAATCGGTCATGAGCCGAGAAGTGAGGGAGCCACTGTACATTCGGGCAGAACCAGAGGATCCGGTTGCCCTCATCTCAGCCCGCCAGCAGTTATCCAATGATCCTACAGCTTCCTTGAAATTTATGGACCAGCAAGCTCAAGCAATAGCCCACTTTGAGGACATGGACAGATTATTGGGGGAAACTGCTGCCCAGGCTTGTGCACGTAGGTGGCATGCCTTGGCACATAGTTTGAAGATCCGGGAGTACCATACCCTGACCAGAATGAGGGAAGCATCGGCAAGAGTAGACCTCTACAAGAGATCCATGCAAAGACTTCAGGCCAGCTGGATTGGCCTTAAACTCAGCCCTCCATTGCTGCTAGGATTGGTCGAAGGAAGTACAGAAAAGGATGACTAGGCACAATGGGAAAAAGTAGAAAACACAGCAGGGTTTCATACCGACCAAGAAGACATCACCACAGAAGCTTGGGATGTAAGGGGAGCAGTGCAAGCCATGAAGGATGAGGATCTTGACTAAGTTGCTCAAGGATGAGCAAATGGTTCAGCTGGGGGGTGATGATGAGCCCCAATTTTGGTACAATTTGGGCTCATTTTGGCCTATTCTACTTGCTCAAACCATTCATTTTTTATTGCTTATGCATGCATTTCTTAGTTTATTCATGTTGTTTGTAGGAAGAAGGGTAGGCACTCTCTCTACGTGACTGATGCATTTTGATTCCAGGTTTTGGCATTAAAAGGGAGCAAAAGACAACGAAAAAGGAGTTAAGGAGACAACGAGGTGGCACTGCGGGTTTTGGGAGAGGATGTCCATGGTTCTAGGGACATCCCTCGTGATTCCCATCAAGAACTCCGAGCTCTAATCCATCTCCCCTCCGAGCTTAAAAAACGGCCAGCTGTTCTACAGGAACAACAGTTATAAACTGCTCTACAGGAACATCAATTATGACCATCCTACAGGATCAGCAGTTAAACTCTAGTTGGACAGCCGAGCTCCTAAAATGTAGGACACTTGTTGGATCATCGTTTTTGTATAAGTATGAAGGCTTTAGCCTTAGATAGGTTGTTGAAACTCTCGTATTGCTATTGTAATTTTGAAGCACAGTTCAGTTTTCGTTCCTTTTTGTAAGCCAATTTGGCATGATATCAGTTATGAATAAAGAAGGCAGTTTGTGATCTAGTTCTGAGTTTTTCTTAAGGAGACTATAGCTCTCAGGTTAGGGCCCAACCTGAGAGCCATAGATCCCCTCTGCTGTAGTGTTGTTCCCATTTCATTTCAGCACTTTGAACTTTCCATTTACACATGCAATTCGAATTACAGGTTGTTGAGTTGGTCTTTTTCATGAGTTAGATAGGAGATTGCTTATAGTGAATTTGTTTCCATTTGCTTAGTGTAGCAGAGGATAGATATAATCGATTGGAGCTCCAACAAAAAGGTTGTTAAGGCTCACTGCCGTCTCATCTGGGATTGGAGTGAAGTCCATGATTAACCACCAAAAATACGCATTCCTTTATTCCATGATTGCTGCAACCACAGTCACGTTAAGTTAGATGCTTCCACATGATTCACACCTGCACCACACTCCCTTACCACAGCTTCATGCACATTCTCTTTCACGTTTAAATTGCTGATCATTGAATTTACAAGCACAAGTAGTTTAGGTTGATGCATTTTTGGTTAAGTGACAGTCATAAGCATTTGTTTCACTTACACTGCTCTCTCTCGTTCCATCACTTTGTCCTCCATCTTGATCACGCATGCAGACATCTCTTTGACCCCTGCTCCGCTCTGTTACCTCACAAAGTCTTTCATTCCTCACGTATTTCCATTCTCTAGCCTTTCGTTGACATAGCCCTTCACCTTCCATCCTCCTCCCTACACTCACTTCCCATCCTAATCTTCCACTTCTAAAGCCATCACCAACCTCATCCCTACCTTACACATCTCCCTCTACCATTTCATCATCCCTCCATCACTCCAAACACTCACGGTAGGTCATCCTGTAGCCATTTATAGACATCCTGTAGAAAACAGAGTATCCTGTAGGATTCTCCACAGCCATCCTGTAGGAGGCCACTCTCTCGGTTGCTGAGCATCTGAATGCGAGGAACCTCTGTGGATGGGTGCTAAGGATCCCTAGGGACCTCTCCTAGCCTCCCCAACCTATCCCACGCTTTCCTTCCTTCTCCATCCCATCTGCACAACCAAACCCTAGTTAGCACAAGATCACCATCATTCCACACACTTAAAAGAAAAATACAAAAACATAACTTTCATGATGCAAGTAGTTTAGATCCATGCATTTGCATTTATTAGAGGTAGTGACAGCATTGGTAGAAGTTGCGTTTACATTCCATGCATTGTAGAGGTCAGACTAGTTAAATTAGGGTTTCCTAGGTTTACATGCTTTGATTTGCTTCCAGTTCATTTTTGTCAAGTAGAGTAGCTTTCCTTTGAGATTAGCTTTCATCCATCAATTAGCAAGCTTCTTCTGAGAGCCTATAGAAGTTGGCTTGAGCCCTAGCGGACTTGTGCCAGCTGACCAAGTGACAGCTGCGACAAGAGCTAGTACTTGTGCATATAGCACCGTCGCTTCCAAGTTTGTACGAACTACCGGGTTGATAAAATGAGAGACAGGAAGCCCCAGGAGTTGTAGCATTATTGCTACAATACTGGAGCTCACCAGCTGGCGACGGAGAATTGGACCATCCTATAGCATTTGCAAGTAGGAGGCTATCCAAAGCTGAGAGGAACTATTCCACCACCGAGCGCGAAGGACTAGCCATGGTATAAGCGCTCCAGAAGTTTAGACACTATTTTTTGGGTGGACATTTTAAGATGTATACGAATCATTCTGCGTTGAAATACCTGGTCAATAAGCGTGTGTTGGGGGGGAGAATCTGTAGGTGGTTGTTATTGTTCCAAAAGTATGATTTTGAAGTTATTGTAAAGCCTGGACGACTGAACGCGGGACCAGACCATCTGTTGTGTATTGAAACAGGAGAAGAGCCCACTAATTTGGAGGATGGATTGCCTGACACGTAGCTATTTGCAATGCGCATCGTAGATGATCTCTTTGAAGATGTCATACACTTCCTAATGAAAGGAAATGCCCTAGAAGGCTACACCACTCAACAGAAAAAGGAGTTAGTGGTGCGCACGACAGACTTTTCTGTCATTACTGGACATCTGTACAAAATGGGGTCTGATGAAGTATTGCGACGATATGTACTAGAGTTTGAAAGAAACAGTATCCTCGTGGACGCTCATGGGGGTGCCACAGGAGGGCATAATGCAGGAAGGGTGACCACGCAGAAGATTATACGCATAGGGTTGTGGGGGCCAATCCTCCATCAAGATTCAAAAGCCTACTGCAAGGCATGCGATGTGTGTCGAAGGACTGGTAGGCCATTGCAGAGAGATGAGCTGCCTCTGAACCCACAGATGACATTACAACCTTTCGATAAATGGGCAATAGATTTTGTGGGACCCATTTAGCCTCAAGGAAAGAAGACGAGTGTGTGTTTCATTATCACCGTGATTGACTATTTGACTTGATGGGCGGAGGCACAACTTATGAAGGACTCCACAGGCATGACTGCTACGAAGTTTCTCTTTGAGTATGTACTGATGCGATTTGGGTGTCCAAAGATTTTGATGAGGGATCACGGTACGCACTTCCTCAACGAAACGATCACCGCACTGACGGAGGAATTTCAGGTATATCACCAGAAAATCGTGCCTTATCACCCATAGGCTAATGGGACGGTGGAAGCATTCAATAAAGTACTGAAGAACGCGATGACCAAGGTTTGCAATGCTCAGCGAAGTGATTGGGACCTGTGCATACCCGAAATACTATGGGCCTATTGACTGATGTGCAAAAAGTTGACTAGACAGACACCCTTTAGGCTTGTATATGGTGTTGAAGCAGTGATGCCAATGGAATACATTGTACCTAGTCTACGCATAGCGGCACTCACGGGTATGACGGATCGCAGAGACCTGGAAGAGAGGCTCGCATAGCTTGTTGAGCTTAAGGAAGAAAGGTTTTTGGTTGGATTTCACCAATAGGTCCAAAAGTAATGCGAAAAAGCATGGCGTGATCGACACATTAAATTGTGCACCTTTAAGGTAAATGATCTAGTTTTGTTATATGACAACAAGTTTGATAAATTTCCAGGGAAATTTAGGATGCAGTGGCTGGGGCCCTATGTCATTAAGGAGATTACTGACGGTGGAGAAGTTCAGTTGGTTAAATTGAATGGAGATCCCTTCCCAGGAAAGGTGAATGTTAGCCGATTGAAGCCATACACCGGTGATCCAGCCAGGTGACTGTGTGAAGGTAGCATAGTCTTAGCACTCTAGGTATATGAAAGGAGGCGCGGGACTATAAACTACACTGCCTGGGTTGGGACACTGCGCGATTGGGAGATTGCGCGGAACAAGGATATGTCATAGGGTTCGCAACATAGCGGAGAGAGCTGTGCTACCCTAGGAAAAACCGCGTAGATCATTTGGAAAGTGACCGTTAAAGTCGGTGTTCATGATTTGACGATGAGAATGCGGCCAAACAGAGTGGGAAGACAACATTTAAGGTGAAATTTATGGGTAAGATCCTTGAAAATCTGCTGTAAATCTGGCATTAATGAACCGAATTTGGGGGGAATGGTTGGATTTGAATTCAAAATGGCCTATAAATTACATGTGGCTACCCAACGAAAAACACTTGGCATTTTGAGCATTGAGCTGGTGAGATCTCAGACGTGCATGAACCACGCATTCTTCAAAGAATTTCTTGATTGCCCAACGTTTGATCAATTTCCAAAGTCCGACCGCAATTTCATCCGTGAAATTATCCCAGGATCAGAAGCTATGGATGCCGAAGCAGTGACAACCAAGGGGCTGTGCCAGAGTTTGTTATGGAGGCAAAGGGAGTCACTCTGGCAGTTGCAGAGGTATTAGCTGAAGTCCCCAAGTTACCACGGATGCCTAGACCAAAGCCTACATGACCAAGGAGAGTACGAAGGATAAGAAGGGCAAGCGGGCTACGACACCTGTGCACGCATCGCTTAGAAGAAACCCACAGAAGGACAAGCCCATCGCACAGGAAAATGGAAAAACTATTAACTTGGAGCCAGAGGAGGAAGAGATTGAGGAAATCGTGATGGATGATGAGGATTTGGGGGTGGAAGTGGAGGAAATTGAAGTCGAGGGTTCTGACCCTATTACCAAGTTGCCCAAAAACGTCCCACTGTGCAAGGGCATGACGAAGGTGCCGAAGGACATTGACAAAAGCAAGGTCGCCTTGCACATACCTCTGCTACCGAACGAGATTGTCTTTGAAGGACCGTGCTTGGGATGGGTTCTACTATGGAATTGGAAGATTGGGACTTAGCTGACACTGAGAAGTACCCTCACTTGGTGACAAAACAACTAATGCACTGCATTGTTCATATAACCATCAGGATGATTGTGTTGGAACCGCGGAAGTGGCTTAGGGGTGTAGACAAGGCAGGTCTGCTCAACCTGCTATGGGTGCCGCACTATAATCACACACCCATTATAGTATTGGTAATCAAGCAGCTTCTATGCTTAGTTCATGATGGGTGTCTGTGGCTGGAGGAGCTGATACCCATCACCGATAGGTTGATCCATAGGATTACACGGCTACCCTATACAAGGGAAAATCCAGCCATGATGTTTGGCAGAAAAGGTGGCAAGCATGCGCTCGCGGAGGCCGTGAAGGAGAAATTCAAGCTCGTGAAGAAGGTGCGAGGCTATGCCATATTGAGTATCTACGATCCTGCGGTCAAGGTGGCCACACAAATTTTGGCAGGGAAAGTTATGCAGAAGTGTTGCACAGATGAAGTGCCGACACCCATCGTCGCTCTAGCAGCCCAATGCGCAGAAGGAGTTCCGTTTAAATGGGCGCGCTATCTCTGCAGTGAGCTCCTCGCGAATTGTCGCGAGGCATAGGATCTCAGCGAGACCTTCCACTATGCTTGGCTCTTGCTGTCTATTGTGCTGGTAGCCTGGGAGTTGCCTGAGGACAGTCAATTCCCCTCGGTCATGCCAGACTTGCCAGAAGAAGTGAAGTACGCTTCGCTATGGGCGACCAAGGATTCTCAGCGCATCAAGGATACCAAGATCTTTTGGATCTTGATGGAAATGAATATATGCATGGCTATCAATCGCAAGCCGCGATTGTCGCCTACTGTGTTTGCCAAACTGCAGGAGTACATGGAGTTCAAGGCCAACTTTCAGCGCGTATCGATTAAAGCATGGAAGGACCTTGAGCAAAAGTGGCATGAATTGCCTTACTTGGCAACTGATGACGCGATCGATGCAGTTCTTGATCGCTGGCCGGCAGAGTGGCGCACTACCTCAGACTTGGCGGTGGGGCCGAGCAAGTCCGCCACATAGAGCAAAAAGGAGGAGGTCAAGCTCAAGATGGCGAAACTAGCCGAGAAGTGGAGGAAGGAGGCTGAGGCAAAGACCCAGGTAGAGTGTGATGCCGCACAACGAGCGGAAAAGCGGACAGGCAGAGCAGAGCGTGACTCTAACAAAGGTGTGAGGTCGCCCTCACCCGAAACAGAGGAAGAAATGGACGAGCAGACGGAGCAACACAGAGCAGACCTGTAGACGGCATTGTACCGCATCAAACGTCCAAGAGAACATGAAAAAGTGGGGCCGCGGAAGAAATCTAAGGCCAGTAAGACGTCGCTGGACCCAATCACCCTAACAGAGGGAGATTTGAATGACATTGGAGATATGGTGTGGGATGTCACTGCAGAGGTACTACAACAATTTGAGCAACAACAACAACAACTATTGGGGGCAATCCAGATGGGTCTGCATGAGCTGTAGATCCGTGCATCATACAACAATGTGGCATCCACCAGCCTTGCCATCGGTACTTTAGAAGCCACCGTGATGCTGCATGCGAAGGAGCACTGACCATAGAAAATGAAGCTGATAGGCCCGCTGTCAGCACCCTCAAGGGAGTGCGGCTGAACTTGGTAGCGCTTCCTGGCGAGGCACTCCAACTACTGCAGGATGGGGTGATCACGGAGCTGAGGGCCCACGAACAATGTGCTTTGCAAGTGATCAGTGAGCAACAGATCAGTAATGTGCAGATGGCCCTACAACAAGACTTTTCCATTGCTGTTGTGAACGACGTAACCGACCGAAACAAGCGCATAATTTAGGTTGTAGAGGAAGCATGCCGAATGGTCTCGGAGTTGGCCATTCCTGAGGAAGAACTAGTCGAGGTGCATGTTCGCAAACTTGCGACGAGGGTGTGTGACGCTTGCACAGAGTTGGCCAAGGTTCAGCTGGAGTTGAACCTCCAGATTGCAAAGTTGCAGTTGAAGGCCCAACCTTCAACTTCGCTGGAAGTAAAGGAGCAGCGCGCAACCACTCTCATAGAGGCAATAATGGCAGTAGATAGTGCAATAGTTGACTGCACACGACTGTTTGAACAATCGTTCGAGGTATTGACTAGTCTACAAGAAGATCATAATGTACAACAACTAGAGACAGAGGCGCGAGAACTGCAACAACACTATGACGAGGTAAAAGGAACATCGCACACTGTCTCCTTCACATAGAGACTTATGAAGCTGCAGGAGGCCAAAACACTAAAGGAACAGGTAGATGCAGCACAACACAAAGAGGCAGTGCTGAAGGCACACTTGAAGCCTTGGTTGGATGAGGCCTATTCAGTCATGGCCTCCATTGAAGGTAAGCTTGCTAGTCTACAAGCGATTCAACAAAAGCTTCAGGCTGACAGTTCAGGACCAGCGAAAGAGCAGTTGGTTGAAGAAGTGAAGTAGGCGGCCGCACAATGCACCACCGAAGTGGCAGTCATACAGGTCGAGCTGGGAGGTCTTCGCACCAAGATCTCCATGCTCATAGAGTGACTCGAGGGTGAGTCACCATGTTTGTGTTGGGGGCCTATTGGGAACGGGTTCCCCCAAGAGCAGTTTTGGGGCTAAGAGCCCATGTTTTGGGATAATTTTGTAATAAAGTTGTAAATTCTCCGCCTTTTGTGGTCGTGGAGCGCAAAGGTGTCAAGATTCATAAAGGGTTGTCCACCCTTAGTTTGTAAAGTGTTAAGTCGACTGTAAAGATCTACTGGGATTGTATAAAAAGGAGCTAAGTAAGTAAGCTATAGGTACCTTTGGAAGTTTTTGGTAGTGAGTTCTAAGTGTTCTCGGGTCTTAGCATAGGTAGAGGCTCTGCAGCTGAGTGTGTAGAGGCCTAGGGTGGAAATCCGCAACTGAGTGCACGGACCCCTGCAGCTGTGTGCACAGGGTGGATAGAGTCTGTATTAAACTGGAAGATATCAATAAAGAGAAGTATTCTGCAATTACTATGTATTTAAGTCTCTGTTAATGCATCTGATTATATTGCGTTACAATCTGGGTTTATATTACAATGCTTATTTGATGCGCGAATTTATGTGATTATATTTGTTAATTGAACGCAAGTAAGAATATCAGTTTACGTGATGATAATTGTAATTGATTGGTAGAATAAGTAGAACACTTGAGATAACTAGGGAACCTATATGACACATTGTCATAGCAGCGTGAAAGTACCTAAACCGTTGGTTAGGGCTGCACGAAGGTCAATCGTACACATTCGCGGAGGTACTGAAGGGTAGGATAAAAGGTAGAACGATAAGCCCTAAGGCTTAGCCACCTGCGCGAAGGCAGGAGCAGGAGGTGTAAACCGACATCACGACTATCTTAGGGTGCGGAAAATTGGTTCCAGCATCCCCCCATACTGCTTTGGGTGAGATTTTGGTTCGCACTCCGAGGGCTGATGCTGAAAAGGCCAGTAGTGTAGGGATTTGTTTGGCTGACTAACGCTGAACCGGGTCAGGGCCCGCTAAGCCAACAGGAGATGAGGTAGAGGACTGTAATATAGAAACGGAATAAAATCCTAAATTGTAATACTGTCTAAATCCTTGCCTCCTAAAGAAAAACAAAAAATACATTGAACTATTTAAAGAATTCTATGATGTGTTTTCTTGGAGTTATGAGGACTTAAAATCTTATGATACTAGTATCATAAAGCATACCATCCCCATAAAAAAAGAACATAAACCCTTCAAACAGAAATTAAGAAGGGTAAATCCAGTGATATTACCTCTAATATAAAAATAAGTGAAAAAATTGTTTGATGCTAAAATCATTGTACCCTTGAGGTTCTCAAAATGGGTCTCTAATCTAGTACCAACTAGGAAGAAAACATAAGAAATTAGACTTTGTGTAGATTTTAGGAATTTAAACAAGGTTTCTCTAAATACAACTATCCTCTCCCTAAAATGGACCATATTTTACAAAGAATAGTTGGTTCTAGTATAATTTCTTTGCTGGATGGTTTCTCTGGGTACAACTAGATTCTGGTTCACCCTGATGATCAATAGAAGACAAATTTTACTACATTGTGGGGGACATTTATGTATGCCAAGATGCCCTTTGGCATCATGAATGTAGGGGCCACCTTTCAAAGAGCTATGGACTATGAAAATGATGATGAAATAGACAGGTTCATAGTAATTTACCTAGATGACATAAATGTGTTTTCAAAAATAGATGAAGAACATCTGTTACATTTAAGAAGAGTTTTTGAAAAATGCAAAAAGTATGGAATATCCTTAAACCCTAATAAAATCCTTTTGGTTTAAAGGAGGGAAAACTTCTAGGTCATATTATTTCTAAGGAGGGTATCAAGATAGATCCTAACAGAGTCAAAACCATACAAAAAATTGACCCTCCCAGAAATAGGAAAGAAATCCAATCTTTCATAGGCCAAATAAACTTCGTGAGAATATTTATTCCAAACCTGGACGAGATTTTAAAATCCATCATTGATATGGTAAAGAAAGATGTTGAGATAAAATGGAACAATGAAGCCAAAAAAACTTTTAAAGAAGTAAAGTTAGCTTTA
This sequence comes from Pinus tabuliformis, assembly GCA_031772625.1. Classification (NCBI taxonomy): domain Eukaryota; kingdom Viridiplantae; phylum Streptophyta; class Pinopsida; order Pinales; family Pinaceae; genus Pinus; species Pinus tabuliformis. The sequence goes on along the minus strand of CM062809.1, from coordinate 158,136,062 downwards.
ACAACAACTCCTGTTTTAATTAGCCCTAACTTTACAAAGGATTTTATGATTTTTTATTTTGCATCTGAACGTACTATTGCAACCATTCTTTTGCAGAAAAATAGTGAAGGATTTGAGCAACCTATTGCTTTCTTTAGAAGGGCCTAGAGAGACACATACCTAAAATATAACATCATGGAAAAACAAGCCTTTCTATTGGTAAAAGTAGTAAGAGATTTTAGAGTTTACATTTTACATTCCCACATCATTGCTTATGTTCCTAGTGTTGTTGTAAAAGATATTCTTACATAGACAGATCCTGATGGAAAATGAGGCAAGTGGATAATAGTCATCCTAGGGTATGATATTGAAATAAAACCTACCAAAGGGAAGGGATTGGCTAATTTAATGGTTGAGTCAAATTTCCATGCTCTTGACATAAATTTCATAGTTTCTCTTGATGAACATGAAGATTAGGTGACTCCACAGGTTTCAGAAGCATTTGCTACCTCTCCTTGGTATGCAGATATCATTTTTGTTTTACAAAATTTACAAGCTCCTCCTAGTTAAACTAAAACTAAATCTAGATTTCTTTAGTTAAAAGCTATGAAATTTTGCAATTTAGATCAAGATATATATTGGAAATATGTTGGAGGTATTTGTTAAACTGTTTACTGAAGGACGAAGCAGATAAAACCATGCAAAAATTTCATCAAGGGGACTGTGGAGGACACTTATATTGGAAAGCCACAACCAATAAAATCCTCAGAGTTGGTTTCTACTGGCCCACCTTATTTGCAGATGTGTACAAGAAGGTCTCAACATGCCATCAATGCCAAATTTTTGAAGGTAAAAGAAAGTTGTTGCCCTTACCCCTAAAGCCTATTTCATTGGAGATCCCCTTCCAACAATGGGGCCTAGATTTCATTGGAGAAATCCATCTGAGCTCCTCAGCTCAACATAGATGGATATTGACAACCACTGACTATTTTACCAAGTGGATTGAGGTTATCCCAACTAGGCAGGCTACAAACACGACCATCATACAAATTTTACAAGGTAACATTATGTTTAGGTTTGTATGCCCACACAAGATCATAACGAACAATGTTGCAACCTTTAAATCAAGGAAAATATAGAGTTTTGTCATAAGTATAACATGAAATTAGGACACTCAACTGCCTATTACCCATAAGGAAATGCGTTATCTAAGTCCTCCAACAAGAGTTTAGTCAACATCATCAAAAAGCTATTGCAGGAGAATAAAAAATCACGGCATAAAAAGTTGATTAATGCCCAGTGGGCTGACCGAATTAGCACCAAAAAGACTATTGGAATGTATCAATTCCAAATAGTATATGGAGTTGATGTTATTTTTCCTACTTCTCTAGGAGTTCTCATGTTAAAATTGTTACAAGAATCTCAAGTAGAAACCAATGATTTACAAAGAAGAATTAATCAGTCCATACAGTTGCAGTAGTCCAGGGAGGAAGTCTACAATAAAACTCAAATCATTCAGGATAAGATTAAAAAGATCCATGATAGAAGGACTAAGGCAGATGATTTCCAACTAGAGGATCTAGTATTGAAATGGGATTCAAGGAATGAGGACAAAGGCAAACATGTGAAATTTGATCATTTGTGGAAGGGACCCTACAAAGTTGCAACCTTCTGAGGAAATAATGCATTTTTCTTGAAGGACTTGATTGAAGAAGCACTGCCTGGTGGACCTATCAATGACAGACTTCTCAAACACTACTTTCCTCAAAGTTAAATCAATTTTCATTTAGAATCATTGTATATATCATTTTACTATTCTACTACAAGAGTGAAGGTGGCTAACATCATAAATTGAAGCCTGAAGAGAAGGCCTTGAGCTTTTGATGATTTGTTACCCCTATTTAAGAATAACAACATGTAACCAATTTATCTACATAATAAGGACTCCATGCCCAATGGATAAAGCCTGCTGATCTACAACGTTCTTGACATCTCACAAGGAGCATGCCATCCACATTGGAGACACTATTAGGGTCCTATAATCTATAGGATCATAAGTTGATTATTTGTGAATTTTCATATATATGATTATTGTAAATAATCTTCGTTTCTACAAATTATTTCCAAAAGAAAAGAAAAAAAGAATACTAGAAAAGAAAAGAAAGGGGATAGAAAAAGAAAAAATATATATGTGAAGAAACAAAAGAAAAATCAAACATATGAGAAAATTGAAAAAGAATAAAAATATCCCAAAAATAAGTGAGCAAGTCTAAATGCCTCTCAAAAAATAAAAAAAATGCATTAGTAATACCTTAGAAAATTTGAATAATGTGCTGCTAGTTAAAATGCCACATTAAGGTTAGATAAATAGGGTTGGTTAGTTTAATCACATCGTTTAAGTGTGATTAGGCTTGTTAATAAAATGTGTTTAGGTAGAAAAATAATGTTTTAACCACACAATCTAACCATGGTTAGATTACAATAGTTAGAATAAAATTGGTTAACCACAATGTTTAATCATAGTTCAACTTTGATATGATTAGATTAATTAAAGTTGATTAATTAAACTACACCATTTAATCCTGGTTTAATTAACAAATAAAATACAATAAATATAATAAACCTGCTTTACATGCTAAAAGCACAAACACTATGGTTTGAATAAAGTTTAACACGACATGTCATTTTGTCGTTTTCTGAGTAAAATTTGCGCATCATTGGATGGTGGAGATCTCACCCACTGGGATCAACGATGGGCGATGAGCTTTGGACACTCCAGACCGTTCGACGTTAAATTACCGGGGGGGGGGTTCGAAAAGGCGAGAATAACTTTCCCGCTTTGAGTGATGTGGCGACCTCCCAGGTGCTTCACACCCCCCTCCTAAAAACCCTTACTACCCTCCTCCCCGCGAAAACCGCCATCCACCTCCTGCCAAAAATATGACTGTTACCCCACCACGTCACCCATCCCATCCACTAATCTTCTGCCATGTACCTTCCCAGCTTCCGCCTACTATTACTCGCTCCACTCACACCCCAAACCCATCCTACCATCTGTCCTGCTCGTTATGCCTATTTGTTAACTACCAATTCACCATGTGAACATTCCGCTTTGTCAACGGTTTCGCTCCTTAACGGCCCAAACTCAACTGTAAACCATTTTTACATTATTAAACCCCATAACCCCATTCAGTGGACCCCTTCTGCATTCTTTTCCTAGAAATTAAAAAAGAGATTTCTTTGCAGTAACCAATTAACGAAATCTACCGACCTTTACGACCCATTCAGCAGAAGCAGAGCCTGTACAACCTTCAATCAACATGATTACCTATCACAGCCACATGAAATAAGTCACCAACCTCTAGTTCCTTTTCCCAGGTAATCACGGTATCCATTATTTCTTTTCCTGTTCATCATGGCTCCTAAAGGAAAATCCAAAAAATAGAGGAAAACCCCATGTTACCCTTAGTCATAGACCTGGACCATCAACCTCTGATGGACCAGGAATACAATATTGCTGAAACCGATTGTGAATTTGACTTATATGAACTTCACAACTGGTTAAAGAAGAAATTATTGGACCAGAGCGATGACCTAAGTCTCTAGGACTCTCTCCTAACCCAATTCATCTTTCCCCAGGCACAGCATTTCCCTGAATTTGTATCATGGTGTCAGTTTAGGTATATTCCTAGTCAGAGGGTAGTTGTGGCCCAAAATGGTGTCATTCTGTTCACCGTAACCCCTAAGTCAATCAATCAAATGCTGCAAATCCCAAATAATGACTCTCTAAGCCCATTTTTAGTAGATTCCCTCATGGAAATCTAGAAGAAACTTACCTTACCACAAAGAGCTACAAATTTTTAATTTTTCCTACCATAAGATGTTCAATTACCAAAAAAAGTCCACCTTACCCATCTTCTATGTTTCCAGACATGACCAAGAAGACTATTTCATTATTATGATGTATTTTAGGCTATCAATCCAATCAGTGGGTTGATGAGCCCATCCTAGGTTTTCTATCAGTTTTTTCCACAAGAGAGAAACCTTTTGTCATTTTCAACTATAGTCAATTTCTAACATATACAATTCATGAGAAATTTCTGAAACTCTCAACAGAGGGAGTGTTTAAATATGCTTATGTATTAGTTTATCTATTTTTATTTCACTAGGCTAAGAGATTCCAGATTTCATGGAAAAAATTGGATGAGCTATGCAATGCTCAATCAATAATTCATTGGAAGTCCTTCATGTGGAAGCATTCCAATGAATTTACCTTCAGTTACTTTCTAGATCAGTTTCTATATACCGTTGCCTGCTTGCTGAATGATGACGTGGAGCCTAGGATAGGAACATAAATATAGAGAATTCTACATCTTAGTGAGCATACTAAGACATGAGATTGATACTTGTACCAAAACTATACCGAGATTAGAGTTTATGGGTGTGAATTGCCACCATACAGGCTACCAATTTTTTTTCCCATAAGGATCTTCTCATTAGAATACATAAGACAAATGAGAAATATGGAACATCCCCATTTTGTTGCAACAAAGAAGAATTCTTAGATAAGATCAAGACATAGGTTGGACCATTTATATGTAACGCCAAGGCAACAGGTAAGGAGGCAAATTTGCTTTTTAAGCAGATGAATTTCAAGTTGAGTTTCACATTTTCATATGACCCCTATGACATCATTTCCAAACTGAGAGTGGAGCTGAAAACCACTCCCTATACTCACACTCCTAGACCAGAGATAGAGAAATTTATGAATCAAAGTCAGTGGGAGGAGAATACTCTACAGGAGACATAAGAGAAGGTGATATCCACAATTACCTCACAGAATCCAATACCTTAAGAGAAACAAGACAAGAGGCCAAGGGAGGATGTTTCCACTTCAGTGACAAAGATTGGAGTAAAAGAGTTTCAGATATACAAGAAGAAACATAAGAATAATCGTACACTAGTTTTTCTGCATGAGGATGATGAGCAGTCAACCATAGTCCTAGTAGGCCCTTATGCTTGTATAAGGAAAGAAGATATCCTCATAGGATCTCTATCTTCCTCATCTTCCTAAGATCCCTTAGATACAACTCAAACAACAGAGTTGGTTCAGGACCAGGCTGAACTAATTTTTTTTTCAAAATTCAAAGAAATCAAGAAGAAAAATGAACTGCTCAAAGCCACCACATACTCCCAATTCTGGAAGAAAACAACTTCTTCACAACACAGGCTTCTTTCAGCCTTTGACACAAAAAAGGGGAAAATGCAAATCACATTCCTTCAAGCACATGTCCCATTTCCAAAAACTCCAGCTAATTACAAGAAGTCTATATTTTCCTTTGATACCCAACATAGTCACCCCATTGATCAAATAGACATGCATAAACAAACTGGTGAAATGCTATACTTTAATCTTACCAATACTACCATGACAACATCCAAATTGCAGTCCTCAGTCAGCAACACACAATCTCAATTAAAACTTGAAAAGATCCCATCTCTGGCTAAAGATACCAAGATCAAATCATTAGAAGACTTTGTCATCAAATTGGGGTATGATCCTAGCGATGTGAAAGCAGCAGAAGAGATTCCGAAAAGGAAGAATGCTGATATTGTAGCACTCAAGAAGCAGCTCAAGCTACCCTCTACAAAAGACCCACAGACTAAGGAAGTTGGGGAGCTTGAGAAAGAAAAAGAGGACATGTTCAAAATTATAATTGAACAAAATGGTCAGATTAAGGACATGGAGGTTGAGATAGAAAGATTGCTAAAGGAAAAGAAGAAGCCTTCACAACTATAAATAGTTCCACTGAAAACAGTCCCTATTTCAGTTGCAACCACAACAAGAGCATCTACATCGAAAACAGCAGAAGAACAAACCACATATTCCTCAAATGATATGGTTAAATCTATGGAAGACATGTCCATCAGAGGGCAGAAAATCGAAGAATTAAAGGCCCAACTTAAAACTTTACAGGAGCAAAAATTGAAAACAGATAATTCATATATAGAAGAGCTACAGAAATATCACAAGCTAACCCAAAAGATTTAGTAGCTGGAAAGTGAGTCTGTAATGGCTCAAACACTGGCATAATCCAAAGAAAATATATGGATTGAAATCAATGAGGTCATCAAAAAAATCTGGCCTTCAATTGAAATAATCTTTGAACAAGAGGACTTAATACAAAGATCAAAGGAGTTAATTGAAGAAGTTAGAAACAACTTGGGACATAGGCCAGGGGAAGCTAATACTTTAATTAAAATTTTGAATTAAAAGACCAAGGATGAGTTAGGAGAATTTGAAGTTGCAGATAGGACAAAGACTATTTTGGAAGTCACGAGAACCCCTACTAAAAGGATTTTTCTAGTACAGTTGGAAAACAAGTGCCAACATTTGGAGACCAACGTCCAGAATTTCCAGAAGAAATTCAATGTATTACATTTAAAGGGACTACCAGGACTAAAGGGGATTTGAGACAAATTAGTGCAACTAATAGATTACCAGTAGAAGTTGTACTCAATAGCCTGGGACAAATCAAAGTTTTCTACTATCAAAGACACAATCACAGGAAAAAAATTCATGGAGGCTTTAGAATTTGATCTGCTTATCAGAGCTAAAATCAAGCATTTATTTTTGGTCAAACTAACTTTACAGAAATATACTGAGGTAGATGAAACTTATAGAAAGCTGGTTAAAATGGCCATTCCAGATGAAGACAAATGGGACAAGTTGTGTCAACTCTTGGAGTAAAAAGAATTTTTATCTTTAGTAACAGAGCAACACTTTTCCAGGCCCAGTCATCAACAACAACTCTCGAAGATAGTGCCAACAAATTCAATAGTTTAAATGTCCTATATTTTTGTTCTATTTTTAGAAACAGTTTAGGATATTTTGTAGAAGATCTTGAGGTTTTCATACAAGATATTTTTTGATAATTTTGTATAAGTAATTCCCAAGTCGAAGTACAAATGTTGGAACTTGGATGAAGAAAGAATGTTATTGATGTAAAGTTTTTCACTTAGATGAAAGTGATCATTTCTTTAATATAATAATCTGTTCCAGGATTCTTGTGTCAGGCGAACTGGTGATGTTTTTCTTTTTGTAAATTTGTTGTATCTCTATTTTCCATATGTTATTTTCATATATATTATTTAAATAAAATAAAAGACTGAATTTGTTTAATTACACTATGTCTTGGCTTATAAGTAATATCTATGTTCTTAAACTGAAATTAAATATATAATTCTTAACTGCTCTATGTTTAATCGAACCTTAAGCTTTTCCTCTGTATCACTCCATCAAGCTACGAAGATCTAATGGCCTGCCTACCTTTCCCTGTTACATCTCTTATGATATTTATGCATCTGATCACCCTAAGGACTTTGAACCATTTGCACGATGGCCTTTCTCTACAATTTCAACCAAACAATTCAAAAAACCAAACTTTGAACCTTATATCTAGCCTAAAATCCTAAAGAAACAAAGCTAAATCTGGCAGATGGATCCCTCTCTAAGTTTAGGAGGGCTAGCTTCTAAACTTAAAAGTGGTTTTGAGTTTACCTCTGTAATTTATTTACATCCTAGGAAACTACGAAGTGCTAACATTCTAGCGACCGTATTGGGGAGGAACCTATTTCATAGAAATTTGATTTTCCTTGGTAAATATTTCATTAGACCTTAAATCTATTTCAAGTTTGTGGTTTTGAAATAGATCCATTTTATGTTGTTTTCCGCTTTAAAGTTATGTTATATATATATATATATATATATATATTTTTTTTTTTTTTTTTTTTTTTGTGAATACTTAATAGTAGATCTGGCTCCTAAAATAATATACACTAGAGCTAATCTAGATCCAAATCCATCGAAAATTGTAGATAATCTAGAAAAAATAATTAGAAAGAAAAGTGTATCTAAGAGTGAATCAAGTGAAGGTCCTCTACCTAGTGTTAATTCCCTTCTTGAGAATTTTATCACTTTAGAAGATGTAGAATTTGATTTAGGTTTTGAACATAGTATTTTTAGAAGTAAATTTGACATCTTTGTGCCTAAAATTGTGATTGATGAAAGCCTGCTAAAACCCTATAAATCAGATTCTGTTGATGATGAACTCAAACAATTTGACAAGCTTGAATCTCTGGTAATCCAGTTACATCAGGGTGTGCATAAATCCCTGATCCATCAGTCACCTAAGCCCTCAACTTCTTCTTCTACTGCTTCATCCACAACCCCACCAAAAATTACACCCAGTATTTCTATCCCACTAGAAATTCCTCCCATCTCTACTTCTCCTTTAATAAGTTCCCTCATTACCACAATACCTACCTCCACTACTACTACACCAACTCAACAGAGTTTTTCTCCACCTCATTTAATCCCTCCCACATACACACCTATTATAATTTCACCATCTTCTCATTCCCATTTACCAATCATGCTAACCCATTATGCCCCCCTGGTCCTACCTACACAACTCAATGCAATGCCTCAAGATTACTAGAGTAGGATTCCTCAATTTGATAGCACTGGGCCCATAACTTCTCAACAACATATTGATAAAATGAATGACTACTTAGACCTCCAAGAGATAGATGATGCTGAGATTAAAAAATGATATTGTTTGGTCAAAGTCTCACTGGTGAGGTTAAAAAATGGTTTAAAGGATTACCAACTCATTCTATCCCAGACCTTACTCAATTTCATGACACCTTCCTCAGAAGATGGGAAGTGAAAAATAACCCTCTACAAATCTTAGCAGAGTATGAAAGTATCAAAAGAGACCTTGGTGAAACAGTCCAGGACTATTGTATTAGATTTAACAATATCTATAACTCTATACCTACAACAATACAACCTCCTCCAGGGCTATCCCTGATTAAATTCCCAGATGGTATTGACCCTGATATGGCTTACCAATTAAGAGAAAGAAACCCAGAGAAATGCAGTTAGTGTTGAAGCCAATCTGTTAGCAAAAAGAGCTAAACTAAAGGCTAAAAGGGGAGTTACCATAAAAGAGGAACATGCTTCTTCTTCCTCTGATGTTAAGTTGTATACTATTGTGTTGTGTTATATTCTTTCCACGACTACCCCACGTCGGGGGGGTGGGGGTGGGAGGGGAGCCCCCCTTTACATTGTGCGGGGCACTACCGGGGGGTAGGCAGGGTGGCGATTGACCCCTTGCACGGGGTCCGAGGCAGAGCCCCGTGAATTTTTTTTTTGACCCTATATTATGTGATAAGACCTACCTATGGTTTTATGCATGGATTTCATACATGGTTTTGGGCATGATGGTTTTCTGTCCATGGTATTTTATAGATCCGTTCAAGGGAACTACAGTCATGTTCTAATCTAGAGTTAATGGGTTGGGGTTTATGGATGCTTCAACATGTATGTATGTATATATATATATATATATATATATATATATATATATATATATATATATATATATATATATATATATATATATATATATATATATATATATATTGTAACATTGAAAGGAACATAATGAAAAATCAATCTGGTAGTCCCGGTTTTGGGATCCAGGTGAAAATCCCTGTGTATATTTGTTTTATGTTTTATGCTCTCGCCATTGTTTACTTTCTATTTTTTAGAATTTGTATGCAGGTAATTTCTGTACAGGCTTAAAACGTACATTTGGTATTAGAGTTGTTTTGGCTTCAAGGGGATGCCTTTGCTGCTGAGGGGTTTTTGCTCGGGCCTATAGTAGACCCTGTTTAGTGGGAGAACTATGGGATCGATTCTTGTGGTGGAAGAAGATGACGAGCAGTGGAAAGATAGAGATCGAAAAATTTAATGGTTAGAGTTTCGAGTTGTGGAAAATTAAGATGGAGGATTTGCTGGTGGATAAAGATCAGTGGATCATGGTAGATCTGTCTACTAAACCAACAACAATGTTAGCTGAAGATTGGGCGAAGTTGGATCGGAAGGCAAAGAGTGCAATACGATTATGTGTCTCATATTTAGTATTGCTGAATGTATTAGGGGAAGCTTTGACGAAGGCTTTGTGGGACAAGTTAGGGACTTTGCACCAATCTAAGTCTCTGGTGAATAAACTGTTCCTACAGAAAAAGTTGTATAACCTGAGGATGAAAGATGGAGACTCGGTGACAAAGCATCTGAGCGCATTTAATATTGTGGTAAGCCAGTTATTATATGTTGATATTAAAATTTCAAATGAAGATAAGTGCATCAATTTATTGTGTTCTCTACCAGATTCGTGGGATAATATGGTTGTTGCAATAGGTAGCAATGCAACTTCTTTGCAATTTGATGAAATAGTCTCATCCTTGCTGTCGAAGGAGATGAGACAAAAAAATATGGAGAGCCAGAATGGTGATGCATTTTTTATACGAGGACAATCCCAAAACAGAAACAAAAATAAGTCCTCGAGTGGGAGATCTAAATCTAGAGGGAGATCTAAATCTCCAATAAAACCTGTAAATGTGTGCTGGAAATGTAGAAAGGAAGGGAACTTCAAAAGGGGCTGTAAATATAAAGCTCATGAGAAAGGAAGTGGATCTGATGATGCTCCTTCTGCATAGGTGAAAACCACCTCAGATGAAGGTGGGGATGTGCACTTTTCTTCTTCTTCAAGTACATATGTAGATCATGAGGCATGGTTGATTGACTTAGGTGCATCCTTTCACTTCACTCCCCATAGAGAGTGGTTTTGCGAGTATGAGAAATATGATGGTGGTGATGTATTCTTAGGGGATGACAGGAAGGCTAGAATCGTTGGTCATGGAAAAGTCAAGTTGAAGTTGCAAGGTGGAAGGATTAGAACACTTTTGGGTGTTTTGAATATTCATGCATTGGCTAGAAATATGATTTCTGTAAGAAATATGGATGATGCAGGTGTAAAAACAGTGTTTGAGAAAGATACCTACAAGATGGTCCAGGGAGCACTGGTATTGATGAGGGGAGTTTGGATTCTTCCAGGTAGCACTGTTATTAATGGATGCAACAGTTCTGTGGTTCTTGAAAGTGGAGCAAAAAATCTAGTGGCCTTTGGAGAAAAGACCATGCAATGGTATCAAAGGCTTGGACATATTGGAGAGAAGGGCCTTTGAATACTTCATGGTAATGGTATGATAGAAGGTATGTCTAATTTATCTCTGGATTTTGATTTCCATGAAAATTGTGTATATGGGAATCATAATCGGGTGAGTTTCCCCTCTAGTGCTAAGAGGACAAAACAGATATTAGAGCTTGTGCACATTGATGTGTTTGGGCCTGTGTCGGTTCCATCACTGGGTAATTTTTTGTACTATGTATCATTTCTAAATGAATTCTCAAGGAATACATGGATATATTTCCTCAAGAAGAAATATGAAGTCTTTGACATGTTTAAAGAATTTAAGGCTCTGGTGGAAAACCAAACAGAGAAGAAGATAAAGGTGCTGAGGACAGATAACTGTGGAGAGTTTTGCAAGAAGGAATTTGAAGAGTTCTGTAAGAAGTGTGGTATAACATGGTAGAAGAATACTCTATACACACCTAAACAAAATGGAGTTGCAAAAAGAATGAACAAGACGTTGATGGAAAGGGCAAGAAGCATGCTCAGTGGTGCTAGGTTAGGATAAGAATTTTGGGCAGATGTGGTGGAGACTGCATGTTACTTGGTCAATAGATCACCTTCATCAACATTGGAAGATAAGACTCCACAATAGGTATGGACTGGTAAGAAAGCCTCTTTGTCACATCTGAGGGTATTTGGATGTGATGCATATGTACATGTTCCAAAGGAGAAAAGAACAAAGTTGGATAGTAAATCTAAAAAGTGCATCTTTGTTGGGTATAAGGATGGTTTAAAAGGTTATAAGCTTTGGAATCCAGAAACAAGGAAGGTTGTGTATAGCTGAGATGTGTTGTTTAGAGAGGTGAAAGATATTATTAACATGAAGTCCTACCAAAGGAACCCGAGAAGATAGAGTTTGAGCTAAAGGAGGAAGAACCAGAATCTACAACAGAAGAGGAATAGGAAGATGAAGAGCCACAAACTCCGGCTGTGAGAAGATCAAATTTGAGAAAGAAGGCAGTCAGAAAGGTATAGTCCATCTGGTTTCTGTTCAAATTTTGCTTTATCTATTACTGATGATGATCCCAAAACTGTGAGGGAAGTAGTAGATTCACATGATGGAAAACTCTGGAAAGAGGGCATGGTTGATGAAATGAAATCGTTGCACAAAAATGAGGCTTGGGATCTAGTGGAGTTGCCGACTGGAAGGAAACCCATTGGCAACAAATGGGTGTTCAAGAAAAATATTTATGCAGAAGGAAAGGTGGAGAAATACAAAGCTCAGTTGGTAGCAAAAGGTTATTCCTAAGTGTCGGGAATTGATTTTGATGACATTTTTTCTCTTGTTGTAAATGTAGCTTCTATTAGATTACTTTTATATGTTGTTGTTGCTTTTTATTTTGAGGTAGAACAGATGGATGTGAAGACAACATTTCTTCACGTGGATCTGGAAGAAGAGATATACATGAAGCAACCTGAAGGCTTTGCAGCGAAGGGTAAGAAAGAACTGATATGCAAGTTAAAAAGTTCTATGTATGGGTTAAAACAATCACCAGGGATGTGGTACTAAAATTTTGATACATTTATATGGGAACTTGGCTTCACCAGAAGCAAAGCAGATCACTGTGTGCATTTTAAATTAATTGTTGACCATGTTATTTATTTGGCCTTGTATGTGGATGATATGTTGCTGGTTGGAAATGACAAAGAAATTATCCAGGATTTGAAGACCCAATTGTCCTCCAAATTTGTCATGAAAGATCTTAGTGCTACAAACTATATTTTGGGCATGGAAATTAAATGAGATCGAGCAAAGATGAAGCTTTGGTTAAACCAAAGGAAGTATGTTAAGATAATACTGCAGAGGTTTAATATGCGGGGTAGTAAACTGGTGAAGGTTCCTATTCCTGTAGGTGTAAAGTTATCTGTTGAACAATGTCCCAAGACATAAGAAGAGGACGAGGACATGTCTCGTGTTCCATATGCAAGTGAATTCAGTAGCCTGATGTATGCAATGGTTTGTATTAGACCAGACATTGCACATGCAGTGGGAGTATTTAGCAAGTTTATGTCAAAACCAGGGAAGGAGCATTGGACAACAGTGAAGCAGGTTTTCAGGTATTTGTGTGGCACTAGTGATTATGTTTTGTGCTACCAAGGAAGACCAGGATTGGAAAAAGTTTTGGACATTCGTGGGTTTGTTAATGGAGACTAGGCTAGAGATCTAGATCAGAGAAGATCTACAAGTGGGTATGTGTTTAACCTATTTGGAGGTGTAGTCAGTTGGATGAGTAAGAGACAGTCTGTAGTGGCACTCTCAACTACAACGACAGAATAAATGGTAGCCACTCATGCAAGGAAGGAAGAAGTTTGGTTGCAGAGATTGTGTTCAAGTATGGGGTTAGTACAATGAGCTATAGGGATAGACTGTGACAACCAAAGTGCAAATTTTTTGGCAAAGAACCCTGCTTATCATTCAAAGACAAAGCACATTGATGTTCAACATCACTTTGTGAGGGAAATGGTTGAGGACAAAAAGGTGTTGCTGGTAAAGGTGGATACTTTGAAGAATACTGTAGATGCATTGACAAAGTCTGTGAGCACTAAGAAGTTCTCTTGGTGTAGAGAAACAATGGGCGTTGCAGGGCTGGATCAATGACTGAGCTCCCTTATGGAAATAAAACAACAAGTGGGAGAATGTTGGGTTGTGTTATATTCTTTCCACGACTACCCCATGCGCGGGGGTATCACAGGGGAGAAGGCTGCCACCCCATATTGGGGGGTAAGCAGGGGGGCAACGCTCCGAGATTTTTTTTTTGGACCCTATATTAGTTGGGCGGACCTACCTATGGTTTTTTGCATGTATTTTTCACATGGTTTTGGGCATGATGGTTTTATGTCCATGGTATTTTGTAGATCTGGTCAAGGGAACTACGATCATGTTTTAATCCAGGGTTAATGGATTGGGTTTTATGGATGCTTCAACACACACACACATTAAATAAAGAGAGCAGAGAGGCCAAAATGATCAACAACAGATTAGACCTCCATTCCAAGAAAACTATGCATATGAGGAAGCTGACATACTTGAAGGTCCTAAAGAAAATCAGATAAATTTGTTTGAGGAAACCGAAGTTGACCACATTTTCTTGACAAAGGAAGAGCAAGATATTTTCCTACTGTCACAACCATAAGCCATTCCATTAGACTCTGAAGACTACAAACAAGGATATTAGAACACAATTATGGAAATACATAGACAATATAACTTGAGGGGTAAAAATACTACTAACACTCTTCCCAAGAAGACCCAAATTGATACCCCTTCTACTAGTTAGCCTAAAGATGATTCTCATAAGGAAACTTCGAAGAAGCATGATGCAACTACTAAAGAAATAGAAAAACCTTCTACATATTTTAACATTGAAAATGAACTGGTTAAAGTAAAAATTTCTATTCCCCTCACTGAACTAAATAAAAATGCATATAGATCACAAGTCATAAAAGCCTTGAAGATAGGGGAACGGAATGGCATAGTCAATTTGAATGATGACCAACCCGAGTTATTGTTTGGGCCTGAGTTTGAAGGAAAATCTCAAGATGGTAGTATGCCCCCTTTCTATATTAGCTTGAATATTCATGATAATATTCTACACAATGCTATGCTTGATTCTAGAGCCTCACACAATCTAATGCCTAGGGCTATTATGGAGAAACTAGGCTTAGACATAACCATGCCATACAAATATTTATATTCATTTGATTCAAGTAAAGTAAGATGCTTAGGATTAATCAAAGATTTATGTGTTAATCTAGTCCAAATACCAACAAATAGCTTGGTGATAGACATTACAGTAGGAGACATACCTCCTAAGTATGGAATATTGCTCTCTAGATAATGGGGATCAAAATTACAAGGCACTTTACAAATGGATATGACTTATGCTACTATTCTGGTGTTTGGTAAGCCAAGAAGATTATACAAGGAGACATTAATGAAGTACATGGTTAGTAGTCAAGACAAACCCAACAATTATCTCCTGTATTCACTACATTCGGACATGGATTCATTTATCTTGTATGATAATGAATGTGTAGAAAATGAAGTTTCACACTTAGAGGCTAAAATCAGTAACACTGAAGAAATAAAACTGTATATTGAAGAAAAGGATGTAGGGGGAGAAGCTCTTTGGAATATGAATTTTGATGGGTCTGTGAGTAAGGAATGGAGCACGGCCAGGTGTTTTCATTATAAACTCATCAACAAATATGGCAAAGGGACATGGCTACAAACTTAATTTCCAGTGCACCAATAACATAGCTGAATATGAGGCACTAATCTTAGGGCTGCAAAATTTAAAGAGATTAGGAGCAAAAAGAATTTCCGTGCATGGGGATTCTGAGCTAATTATCAATCAAATTAAGGGTGAATATTATGCTAAACACCCTAGATTAAGAGCCTATAGGAATGCAGTCTTATATTTTTTGTAGTGCTTTTTTGAATATGATTTGTCTGTTATCCCTCGAAGCCAAAATATTTTAGCTAATGCCTTGGCTGTTTCAGCCAGTACTTGCAAAATGTATTTCCATCCCAATAGGAAATATGTGGTGGAAGTGAAACACAGTCTAACTGTCCCTGATAATGTAAGATATTAGCAAGTTTGGCAATGATGAACAAATAGACAATTTTTTGCAAATGAAAGATGAGTTTGAGTGTGTGAATATTGATGTAGATAATGATATTGATGATGATGTAAATAGTAATGAAAAATAAATAGTGTTAAATGAAACCGATGACAATCAAGAAGAACTTCAGGTTCTGTAATTAAAAGACAATGTGCTGCCAAGAGGATTGGTGCCATTGGAAGAGCTTTTTGAATTCAACGATGTGGCCAAAAAGCCAAACATTGAACCTGTAGGAGATGAGGTAGAGGACTGTAATATAGGAACATAAGAAAATCCTAAAATTGTAAAACTATTTAAATCCTTGCCTCCTAAAGAAAAGAAAAAATACATTGAATTGTTTAAAGAATTCTCTTATGTGTTTGCTTGGAGTTATGAGGACTTAAAATCTTATGATACTACTATCATAAATCATACCATCCCCATCAGAGAAGAATAGAAACCCTTCAAACAGAAATTAAGAAGGGAAAATCCATTTTTATTACCTTTAATACAAAAGAAGTGAAAAAGTTGTTTGATGCTAAAATAATTGTACCCTTGAGGTTCTCAAAACGAGTCTCTAATCTAGTACCAACTAGGAAGAAAACAAGAGAAATTAGACTTTGTGTATATTTTAGGAATTAAAAAAAGGTATCTCTTAAAGAGAAATATCCTCCCCCTAAAATGGACCATATCTTACAAGAGTAGTTGGTTATAGTAGAATTTCTTTGTTGGATGGTTTCTCAAGGTACAATCAGATTCTGGTTCACCCTAATAATCAACACAAGGCAACTTTTACTACACCGTGGGGGACCTCTATGTATGTTAAGATGCCCTTTGGCCTCATGAATGCATGGGCCACCTTTCAGAGAGCTATGGAGTATGCATTTGTTGATGAAATAGACATGTTCAGAGTAATTTACCTAGATGACATAATTGTGTTTTCAAAAAGAGATGATGACCATCTGCTACATTTAAGAAGAGTTTTTGAAAAATCTAGAAAGTATGGAATATCCTTAAACCTGAAGAAAACTATTTTGGTTTAAAGGAGGGAAAACTTGTAGGTCATATTATTTCTAAGGAGGGTATCAGGATAGATCCTAACAGAGTCAAAGCCATACAAAAAACTGACCCTCCCAGAAATAAGAAAGAAATCCAATATTTCATAGGCTAGATAAACTTCCTCAGAAGATTTATTCCAAACCTCATCAAGATTTTAAAAGCCATCACTCGTAGGATAAAGAAATATGTTGAGATAAAATGGAACACTGAAGCCAAAAAATCTTGCAATGAAGTAAAGTTAGCTTTAACAAAAACTCCCCTTTCAATTAGCCCTGACATTACAAAGGATTTTATGATTTTATCTTTTGCATTTGAACATACTATTGCAGTTTTTATTTTGCAAAAAGACAGTGAAGGATTTGAGCAACCTATTGCTTTCTTTAGCAAGGCATTGAGAGATGCATCCCTAAAATATAACATCATGGAGAAACAAGACTTTGCATTGGTAAAAGCAGTGAAATATTTTAGATTTTAGATTTTACATTCCCACATCATTGCTTATGTTCCTAGTTCTGTGGTAAAAAATATTCTTACACATACAAATCCTAATGGAAAACAAGGCAAGTAGATAGCAGTCATCCTAGAGTATGATATTGAAATAAAACCTACCAAGCTTATCAAAAGGGTAGGGATTTGCTAAGATAATGTCTGAGTCAAATTTAAATTCTCTTGACATAAATTTCTTAGCTGCTCTTGATGAACAGGAAGAGTAGGCGATTCCACCAGTTTCAGAAGCATTTGAAAACTCTCCTTGGTACGCAGATATCATTTCTGTTTTACATAATTTACAAGCTCCTCTTGGTTAAACTAAAACTAAAGCTAGATTTCTTAAGTTAAAAGCCATGAAATTTTGCATTTTAGATCAACATATGTATTGGAAAGATGTTGGAGGTATTTTGTTAAACTGTTTACTAAAGGACGAAGCAAATAACACCATGTAGGAATTTCATCAAGGAGACTGTGGAGGACACTTATATTGGAAAACCACAACCAATAAAATCCTTAGAGCTGGTTTCTACTGGCCCACGTTATTTGCAGATGTGTATAAGAAGGTATCAACATACCATCAATGCCAAAATTTTGAAGGTAAAAGAAAGTTGTTGCACTTACCCCTAAAGAATATTTTAGTGGAGGTCCCCTTCCAACAGTGGGGCCTAGAATTCATTGGAGAAATCCATCCGAGGTCCTCAGCTCAACATAGATGGATCTTGACAACCATTGAATATTTTACCAAGTGGATTGAGGCTATCCCAACTAGACAGGCTACAAACACGGTCATCATATAATTTTTAGAAGGTGACATTTTGTCTAGGTTTGGATGTCCACACAAGATCATAACAAATAATGGTCCAGCCTTTAAATCAAGGAAAATGATAGAGTTTTTTCATAAGTATAACATTAAATTAGGACACTAAACTGCCTATTATCCACAAGGAAATGGGTTACCTGAGTCCTCCAACACGATTTTAATTAACATCATCAAAAAGCTATTACAGGAGAGTAAAATATCCTGGCATAAAAAGTTGATTAATGCCTTGTGGGCAGATCGAATTAGTACCAAAAGGTCTATTGGAATGTCTCCATTCCAAATAGTATATGGAGTTGATGTTGTTTTTCCTGTTCTTTGGGAGTTCCCGTTTTAAAATTGTTACAAGAATCTCAAGTAGAAACCAATGATTTACAGAGGATAATTAATCAGTCCATACAGTTGCAGTAGCCAAACGAGGAAGTCTATAATAAAACTTAAATCATGTAGGATAAGATTAAAAAGATCCATGATAGAAGGACTAAGGAAGATGATTTCCAATTAGAGGATCTAGTATTGAAATGGGATTCAAGGATGAGGACAAAGGCAAACATGGGAAATTTGATCATTTGTGGAAGGGACCCTACTATTGAAAATAGCAACAAGAAATGATAAAAATAGAATCCAGAATATTCCAATTTTAATTTGTCCTTGAATTAAAATTGAATTTAGTCTCACCAACTGCTTGGAAATAATTAATTAATTCATTATGGATTAATTAGTTGGAGAAATTCAAGTTAGAAGTCTTTCTAAAGTCATGAAATAGTTATCCCTTAAATTAAAGAGATAAGATTGAGTTATATTTGAGTTGTAATTAGTTAACTTAGTTTACTGAATTAAGTACAGTTAAATTAGTTCCAAACTGTTTGAGGAACTAATTGTGAGTTATCAGTCAGTTGATGCATGCATGCATTCAACCAGTGTACTCCAGATAAATGAAGATTCCCTCATCAGAAACTCATGCATGAACAACACAAGGAAATAGGAGCTTGGAGGGTAGAGGAGAAGGCTTGTGAGAAGCTTTGATTTCCTGTGAGCATCCAGGAGTATTGTACTAAGAGCTGTCTAGTTGTGAGAGCTAAGGATTTGTATAATCTCTATGTATTTCCACCTTGTATGATAATACAGATAGTGGGGTTTTTAGCTGAGGCTTTCCCCTAAGTATTTTCATGTGTATTGGATAATTGATTCTTCTTCTTCTGGTTATATTGTTCAGCTTTATTCAGCTCAATATTTAAGCTTCCGCAAAGAAAAATTTGATTGTAGAAGTAGGTTATAGTATTTTGCTTTGGTTATATTTCATTATCGAGCTAATCTACAGTCAGATTTTCTACATAGGTCTTAAAGCGAGATTTGTAGAAAATTTGCAGAATTTATACATGGTATTAGAGCCAAGTTTATCAGAGCTGTGAACAATATACGGAGAAGAGAATTCGAAGTTTGAAGTTCGGGGTTGCAGGTGCAAATCGAATTCTTATCATACTTCAAGGTTGGCCAATGGCGTTCTATGGCTTGAGACTCGATTATGCCTTGGAAGGTAGCTCGACTTACATAACATGGAAAGATTGCATGGAGGCTGTATTAGAAGACAACGGCTTGAAGGAATTCATTGATCAAGAAATCCAAAATCCAGCTTCAACTAATGTACAAGAGTTGGCTGAGTGGAAGAAGTGTGTGGCGAAGGCGAGACGGATCATCCTTGAGGGAGTTCGAGACCATATTGTCTTGAGTCTCCATGGGAAGGATACTCCATATTCAATGTGGAAGACATTGAAGGACCTCTACCAGAACAGTAACGACTAGAGGAAATTGGCGCTCCAGGATAAGCTTCGAATGATCAAGATGGAGAAGGGCGATACTATTTCCACATATCTGAACAAGCTCACCACATGCATAGATGAGCTTAGCAGTGTGGGAATAACTACTGCCAATGATGATATGGTGAGCCTCGCTCTCCTTGGCCTTCCAAAGAGCTGAAATAGCTACCAGGACTTTGTGAATGGAAGGGAGAAACTGCCGGATTAGGAACAACTGTGGTCGGATTTGATGCAAGAGGAGATTAGGAGGAGCACACCAGATGGTTCTTCATCCAAGGTTGATGATGAAGGAAATCTAGCCTTAGCAAGTGAGGCAAGGAAAGGGAAGGGGAAGGCTTCCCATTCTAAATTGAATTCTTCTCAAGGAGGGAAGGAGGGTGACAAGTCTAAAGTGAGATGCTTTAATTGTAACGAGCTGGGACATTATGTGACTAATTTCCCGTCGAAGAAGTCTAAGAAGGGATCCTTGGAAGGATCAGAAGGTGAGGCATTAGCCTCTTAGTTCGAAATGGACTTTACCCTCATCGCATGCATGGTGTCATCGATGATGGGTTGTGTTTGGTATCTTGATAGTGGAGCCTCATTCCACATGACCAGTGATAAAAGTTTATTCAGTACCTTGGAGGAGAAAGACCTCAAGATGCGCATAGAGATGGGTGACGACAAAAGGTATAGTGTTTTAGGAGTGGGCACGATTTCTTTTCAGAGGGAGCATGGAGCTCCTATCACCTTGAAAAATGTGAGGTATATGCCTGGACTGAAGAAGAACTTGGTATTGGTCTTGATGTTGGAGGACAAAGGCTACGATGTTGTCTTCAGTAAGGGAAAGGTTTTCCTTAGACACATCACCACGAGATAGGTGAAATAGATTGATTCATGAGTTAAGAACTTTTATGCTCTTGAGGTTCAAGATGCATGTAAAGCCTTGAGGAGCAAGGCAAATGTTAGAGACTTAGTGGTTGAGAGGGAGAGTAAATCACCTCTCAACATGCAGCCCTAGAAGAAGTCTCAGACAATTGTGGAGGAGCCACAATTGGAGAAGCAGAGAGGAGGCCGAGTGAAGAGATCCACTGATGCAGATACCTCCATTAGGAAGGAATTTCAATCCAAGTGGGCAGAGGGATCACATGCAGCCATACCTACAGGTGTGAGGTGGGGCGATGTGAAGTGATAGTCCCATGAAGGTTGAAATTGGGTAGGGTCCATTGAGAGGTTTTATCTCATGGATCGTACCTTGCTACGGGAGCCCAAAGTACATAGTAGCGAGAGGAATCAATGGGATTGATGCAGTCAGAGATCAAAGTGACAGAGGCTAGAGAAGTCAAATACTAAAGAGCGCAGAGAAGGATTGAAAACAATGCAAAAAGGTAGAGTCAGCAGAAGCACAAAGTTTTCAGTTGACAGAGGCAATAACAGTCAGAGACTTTGATAACAGATGCATCATAAAAATTTAGGTTGGATGTTTTTTTTTTTTTTTTTTTTTTTTTTTTTTTTTTTTTTTTTTTCTGGAGTTGTTGGTGAAATAACACTTGAGAGAAGTGTTGCATGCATAACATTCTAAAGGATCACGATTAGGATCGAGTTGAATTCATTTCTTGTTGAGAGGGAGTGTTGAAAATAGAAACAAGAAATGATAAAAATAGAATCCAGAATATTCCAATTTTAATTTGTCCTTGAATTAAAATTATGAATTAAAATTGAATTTAGTCTCACCAGTTGCTTGGAAATAATTAATTAATTCATTATGGACTAATTAGTTGGAGACATTCAAGTTAGAATTCTTTCTGAAGTCATGCAAGAGCTATCCCTTAAATTAAGGAGATAAGATTGAGTTATATTTGAGTTGTAATTAGTTAACTCAGTTTACTAAGTTAAGTCCAGTTAAATTAGTTCCAAACGATTTGAGGAACTAATGTGAGTTATCAGTCAGTTGATGCATGCATGCACTCAACTAGTGTACTCTAGATAACTAAAGATTCCCTCATCAGAAACTCATGCATGTCTATTCTAAGAAAGACCCAATTGAGCTAAATGTCAAGGATAGTGTACTATCAATTGCATGTGTTTTCCTATAAAGGAAACTCATGCATGCAGTCAAGGTAAGGTTCCTTGAGGATTGTGCAGTTTTGACAGGGTGTGAGATCAATTTTCCATTATGTTGGAGAAGATCATCCCAGAGGAACAACGCAAGGAAATAGGAGCTTGGAGGGCAGAGGAGAAGGCTTGTGAGAAGCTTTGATTGTCTGTGAGCATCCAGGAGGATTGTACTGAGAGCTGGCTAGCTGTGAGAGCTAAGGCTTTGTATAATCTCTATGTATTTCCACCTTGTAAGATAATACATATAGTGGGGTTTTTAGCTGAGGCTTTCCCCTAAGTATTTTCATGTGTAGAAGTAGGTTATAGTATTTTTATTTGGTTATATTGCATTATCGGGTTAATCTATAGTCATATTTTCTACATAGGTCTTAGAGCGATATTTGTAGAAAATTTACAGAATTTCTACACCTACAAAGTTGTAGCCTTCCGAGGAAATAATGCATTTTTCCTTAAGGACTTAACTGAAGAAGAACTGCTTGGTGGGCCTGTCAATGGCAGACTTCTCAAACACTACTTTCCTCAAAGTTAAATTAGTTTTCATTTAGAATCATTGTATATATCATTTTACTATTCTACTGCAAGAGTGAAGGTGGCTAACATCAGAAATTGAAGCTCGAAGAGAAGGCCCTGAGCTTTTGATGATTTGTTACCCATATTTAAGAATAACAACAGGTAATCAGTTTATCTACAGAATAAGGACTCCATGCACAATGGATAAAGGCTACTGATCTACAACGTTCTTGACATTTCACAGGGAGCATGCCATCCCCATTAGAGCCACTATTAGGGTCCTATAATCTATAGGATCATAAGTTGATTATCTATGAATTTTCATGTATATGATTATTGTAAATAATCTTCCTTTTTGCAAATTATTTCCAAAAGAAAATAAAAATAAAAAATAGAATAAAAGAAAAGAAAAGAAAGGGGATAGAAAAATAAAAAATATATATGTGAAGAAACAAAAGAAAAATAAAAATATGAGAAAATTGAAAAAGAATCAAAATACCCCAAAAATAAGTGAGTAGGTCTAAATGCCACTCAGAAAATAAAAAAATGCATCAGTAATACCTTAGAAAGTTTGTATAATGTGCTGCTAGTTAAAATGCCACATGAAAGTTAGGTAAATAGGGTTGGTTAGTTTAATCACACCGTTAGAAAAATAATGCTTTAACCACACAGTGTAACTGTGGTTAGATTACAGTAGTTAGAATAAAAGTGGTTAACCACATTGTTTAATCGTGGTTTAACTTTGATATGATTAGATTAGTT
Organism: Pinus tabuliformis; assembly: GCA_031772625.1. Lineage (NCBI taxonomy): Eukaryota > Viridiplantae > Streptophyta > Pinopsida > Pinales > Pinaceae > Pinus > Pinus tabuliformis. Next base: position 158,112,822 of record CM062809.1, on the reverse strand, counting down.
AAAGTTGATTAATTAAACTACACCGTTTAATCGTGGTTTAATTAACAAATGAAATAAAATTAATATAATAAACCCACTTTACATGCTTAAAGCGCAAACATTATAGTTTGAATAAAGTTTAACACAACATGTCATTTTGTCTTTTTTTTGAGTAAAATCCGTGCAACATTGGATGGGGGGAGATCTCACTCACCCAGATCAACGACAGGTGATGAGTTTTGGACCCCCTAAGCCATCTGAAATTTAATTATGAGGGGGGGTTCCGAAATGGCGGAAACAAATTTCCTTCTTTGAGCAACGTGGTAACCTCCCAGGTGCTTCACACCCCCCGAAAACCCCTTACTACCCTCCCCCCAAAAACTGTCATCCACCTCCCGCAAAAGATATGACCATTACACCACCATGTCTCCCATCCCATCCACTAACCTTCTGCCACATACCTTCCCTACTCCCGCCTACCATTACTCCTTTGCCCATTCATACTCCAAGCCCATCCTGCCATTTGGCTCGCCCGTTACGCCTATCCGTTAACTACCCATTCCATGTGAACGTTCCCCTTTGTCATCAAATCCACTTCTTAATGACCCAAACTCAACTGTAAGCCGTTTTTACATTATAAAAACCCACAGCCCTGTTCAGCGGCCCCCTTATTCATTCTGTTCCCGGAAATTAAAAAAGAGATTTCTTTGCAGTAACCAATCAACAAAATCTACCTACCTTTGCGGCCTAGTCAGTAGAAGCACAACATGTACAACCTTCAGTCATCAATATTACCTGTCACAGCCACAGGAAATAAGTCACCAACCTCCAATTCCTTTTCTCGGGTAATCATAGTATCCATTAATTTTTTTTGTTGATCATGGCCCCTAAAGGAAAGTCCAAAAAAACAGAGGAAAACCCCATATTACCCTCAGTCATAGACCTGGACCATTAACCTCTGGTGGACAAGGAATACAAAATTGTTGAAACCGGTTGTGAATTCGACTCACGAACTTCAAAACTGGTTAAAGCAAAACTTCTTAGACCAGAGCGATGACCTAAGTCTTTGAGACTCTCTCCTAACCCAATTCATCTTTCCCCAGACACACCATTTCCCTGAATTTGTATCCTAGTGTCAGTTTAGGTATATTCCTAGTCAGAGGGTAGTTGTGGCCCAAAATGAAGACATTCTGTTCACCATAACCCCTGAGTCAATCAACCAAATGCTGCAAATCCCAAATAATGACTCTCTAAGCCCATTTTCAGTAGATTCCCTCATGGAACTCTACAAGAAACTTACCTTCCCACAAAGAGCTAGAATTTTTGAAATTTTCCTACCAGAAGATGTTCAGTTACCAAAAAAGAATCCACCTTACCCATATTCTATGTTTCCAGACATGACCAAGAAGATTATTTCATTAGTATCATGTATTTTAGGCTATCAATCCGATCAGTGGGTTGATGAGTCCATCTTAGGTTTTCTATTAGATTTTTCCACAAGAGAGAAACCTTCTTTCATTTCAACTATAGTCAATTTCTAATAGATACAATTCATGAGAAATTTCTCAAATTCTCAATAGAGGGAGTGTTTAAATATGCTTATGTATTAGTTTATCTGTTTTTATTTCACGAGGTTAAGAGATTCCAGATTTCGTTGAAAAGATTAGATGAGCTAGGCAATGCTCAATAAATAATACATTGGACTTCCTTAATGAGGAAGCATTCCAATCAGTGTACCTTCAGTGACTTTGTAGATCCGTTTCTATATATACAGTTGCCTGCTTGCTGAACAATGATGTGGAGCCTAGGATAGGACCAAAAATATAGAGAATTCTGCATCTTAGTGAGCAGACTAAGACAGGAGATTGGTACTTGTACCAAAACTATACCGAGATCAGAGTTTATGGGTGTGAATTGCCACCATACAGGGTGCCAAAATTTATTCCCATGAGGATCTTCTCATTATAATACATAAGAAAAATGGTAAATATGGACGATCTCCATTTTGTTGCAGCAAAGAAGAAGTCTTAGTTTAAGATCAAGACATAGGTTGGACCATTTATATGTAACACCAGGGCAATAGGTAAGGAGGCAGATTTGCTTCTTAAGAAAATGAATTTCAATTTGAGTTTCACCTGGTCATATGACCCTTTGGAATCATTTCCAAAGTAAGAGTGGAGCATAAAACCACTCACTATACTCACACTTGTAGACTAGAGATAGAGAAATTTATGAATCAAAGTCAATGGGAGGAGAATTCTCCACAAGAGGCAGAAGAGCAGGTGATATCCACAACTACCTCATAGACTCCAGTTCCTCAAGAGAATCCAGAAAAGAGGCCAAGGGAGGATGTTTCCCCTTCAATGAAAGATAATGGAGTAAAAGAGATTCAGGTATACAAGAAGAAACAAAAGACTAATCCTACAATAGTTTTTCTACAGGAGGATGATGAGCCATCCACCATATTCCTAATAGGCCCTCATGATTCTACAAGGAAATAAGACATCCTCACATGATCTCCATCTTCCTTAGCTTCCCAATATCCCCCAGATACAACTCAAACAACAGAGTTGGTTCAGGACCAGGTTGAACCAAACATTTTTGCCAAATTCAAAGAAATCAAGAAGAAAAATGAACTGCTCAAAGCCACCTCATACTACAAATTTTGGAAGAAAACAACTTCACAACACATTCTTCTTTCAGCCTTTGACACAAAAAAGGGGAAAATGAAAATTGTATTCCTTCAAGCATAGGTCCTATTTCCAAAAACTCCAGCTGATTACAAGAAGTCTATATTTTCCTTTGATACCCAACATATTCACCCCATTGGCTAAATAGACTCGCATAAACAAATTGGTGAAATGCTATACTCTACTTTGAACAATACTGCCATGACAACATCCAAATTGCAGGCCTCAACGGGCAACATACAGTCTTAGTTAAAACTTGAAAAGATCACATCTCTCGCTAAAGATACCAAGATCAAATCATTAGAAGACCTTGTAATCAAACTAGGGTATGATCCCAACGATGTGAAAGTAGCATAAGAGATTGTGAAAAGGAAGAACGCTGATATTGCAACACTCAAGAAGTAGCTCAAGCTTCCCTCAATAGAATACCCACAAACTAAGGAAGTTGGGGAGCTTGAGAAAGAAAAAGAGGATATGTTCAAAATTATAATTGAACAAAATGGTCAGATTAAGGACATGGAGGTTGAGATGGAAACACTGCTAAACGAAAAGGAGTAGTCTTCACAACTAGCAATAGTTCCACTAACATCAGTCCCTATTTCAATTGTAACCACAGTAGGAGCATCTGCATCAACAACAACAGAAGCACATACCACAAATTCCTCAAATGAGTTGGTTAAAGCTATGGAAGACCTGTCCATTAGAGGGAAGGAAATTGAAAAATTAAAGGCCCAACTTAAAACTTTACAGGAGCAGAAATTGAAAACAAATAATTCATATATAATAGAGCTACATAAATCTCACAGGCTAACCCAAAAGATTCAGTAGCTGGAAAATGAGTCTGTAATGGCTCAAACACTGGCACAGGCCAAAGAAAGTATATGGATTGAAATCAATGAGGCCATCACAGAAATATGGCCTTCAATTGAAATAATATTTGAACAGGAGGACTTAATATAAAGATCAAAGGAGCTAATTGAAGAAGTCAGAAACAACAGGCCAGGCGAAGCTAATACTTAAATTAAAATTTTGAATTAAAATACCAAAGATGAGTTAGTAGAATTTGAAATCGCAGATAGGAAAGAGACTATTTTGGAAGTCAGGAGAGTCCTTACTAAAAGGGATTTGCTAGTACATTTTGAAAACAAGTGCCAGCATTTGGATACCAACATCTAGAAGTTCCATAAGAAATTCAATGTATTACATTTAAAGGGACTACCAGGACTAAAGAGGATTGGAGACAAATTAGTGCAACTAATAGATTACTAGCATAAGTGGTACTCAATAGCCTGGGACAAATCAAAGTTTTCTACTATCAAAGGCACACTCACAGGAAAAAATTTTATGGAGTCTTTAGAATTTGATCTGCTTATCAGAGCTGAAATCAAGCATTTATTTTTGGTCAAACCAACTTTACATAAATATACTGAGGTAGATGAAACTTATAGAAAGCTGGTTAAAATGCCCATTCCAGATGAAGACAGATGGGACAAGCTGTGTCAACTCTAGGAGTAAAAATCATTTTAATCTCCAGTAACCGAGCAACACTTTTCTAGGACCAGTCATCAACAACAACCATCGAAGATAGTGCCAAAAGATTCAAAAGTTTAAATGTCCTGTATTTTTGTTTTTTACAAACAATTTAGGATATTTTGTAAAAGATCTCGAGGCTTTCACTCAAGATATTTTTTGATAATTTTGTATAAGTACTTCCCAAGTCAAAGTACAAATGTTGGAACTTGGATGAAGAAACCATGCTATTGATGTAAAGTTGTTCAGTGAGATGAAAGTGATCATTTCTTTAGCACATAAATTTGTTCCAGGATTCTTGTGTCAAGTGAACTGGTGATGTTTTTCTTTTTGTAAAATTGTTGTATCTCTATTTTCCATATGTTATTCTGAACTATATTGTTTAAATAAAATAAAAGACTAAATTTGTTTAATTACACTATCTCTTGGCTTATAAGAAATATCTATGTTTTAAAACTAAAATTAAATATAGAATTCTTAACTCCTTTATGTTTAATCAAACCTTAATCTTTTCCTCTCTATCACTCCATCAAGCTACGAAGATCCAATAGCCTGCCTACCTTGCCCTGTTACATCTGTTCTGATATTTCTGCATCTGATCACCCTAAGGCCTTTGACTCCATTTTCCCAATGGCCTTTCTCTGCAATTTCAACCAAACAATTCAAAAAACCAAACTTTGAACCTTACATCTAGCCTAAAATCCTAAAGCAACAAAGCTAAATCTGACAGAGAGATCCCTCTCTGAGTTTAGAAGGGCTAGCTTCTAAACTTAAAAGTGGTTTTGTGGTTACCTCTGCAATTCCTTTACAGCCTGGGAAATTATAGAGTGCTAACATTCTGGCGACCATACTGGGGAGGAACATATTTCATAGAAATTTAATTTTCCTTGGTAAAGATTTCATTAGACCTTAAAGCTATTTCAAGTTTGTGGCTTTGAAATAGATCTATTTTAGGTTGTTTTACACTTTAAAGTTGTATATATTTTATCTATGAATACTTAATAGTAGATTTGGCTCCTAAAATAATATACACTAGAGCTAATCCAGATCCAAATCCACCAAAAATGGTAGATAATCCGGAAAAAATAATTAGAAAGAAAAGTGTATCTAAGAGTGAATCAAGTGAAGGTCCTTTGCCTAGGATTAATTCCCTTCTTGAGAATTTTATCACTTTAGAAGATATAGAAATTTATTTAGCTTTTGAACATAGTATTCTTAGAAGTAAATTCTGACAGCTTTGTGCCTAAAACTGTGATTGAAGAAAGCCCGCTAAAATCCTATAAATCAGATTCTGTTGATGATGAACTCAAACAATTTGACAAACTTGAAGCTATGGTAATCTAGTTACGTTAGGTTGTGCATAAATCCCTGATCTATCAATCACCTAAACCCTCACCTTCTTCTTCTACCACTTCATCCCCAACCCCACCAAAAATTACACCTAGTATTTCTATCCCACTAGAAATTCCTCCCATTTCTACTGCTCCTTTAATAAATTCCCTCCTTACTGCGGTACCTACCTCCACTACTACTACACCAACTCAACAGATTTTTGCTCCACCTCCTTTAATCCCTCCCACATACACACCTATTATAATTTCATCATCTTCTCATTCTCATTTACCAATCATGGCAACCCGTTATGCCCCCTTGGTCCTACTTGCACAACTCAATGTAATGCCTCAAGATTACTTGAGTACGATTCCTCAATTTGATAGCACTAGTCCCATAACTACTCAACAACATATTGATAAAATTAATGACTACTTAGACCTCTAAGAGATAGAAGTTGCTGATATAAAAATGAGATTGTTTTCTCAAAGTCTCACTGGTGAGGTTAAATAATGGTTTAAAGGATTACCAGCTCATTCTATCCCATACCTTACTAAATTTCATGACTCCTTCCTCAGAAGATAGGAAGTGAAAAATAACCCTCTACAAATTTTAGCACAATATGAAAGTATCAAAAGAGCCCCTGGTGAAACAGTCCAAGACTATTGTATCATATTTAACAATGTCTATAACTCTATCTCTACAACAATACAACCTCCTCCAGGGCTAGCCCTGATTAAATTCCCATATGGTTTTGACCCTGATATGTCTTACCAATTAAGAGAAAGAAATCCTGAAACCCTTGAGGAAATACAGAGAAATGAAGTTAGTGTTGAAGCCAATCTGTTAGCAAAAAGAGCTAGACTGAAGGCCGAAAGGAGAGTTACCATAAAAGAGGAACATTCTTCTTCTTCCTTTGATGTTAAGTTGGATACTTTAGTAAAAACAATGGAGAAAATGATGGAGAGAATTTCTATTGCTAATAGAGCCCCTCCAAGGGAAAACCAAGGTGGTCCCCAAATTAGAAATCCAAATTTCAGGAAAAACCAACCTCAAATTAAACAAAGAGAGCAGAGAGGCCAAAATGATGAGCAATAGAATAGACCTCCATTCAAAGAAAACTATGTAGATGATGAAGATGACATACTTGAAGATCCTGAAGAAAATAAAATAAATTTGTTGAGGAAACTAAAGTTTACCACATTTTGTTGACGAAGGAAGAGTAAGACATTTTCCTACTCTCATAACCAAAAGCCATTCCATTAGATTCTGAAGACTACAAACACAGATATTAGAATGCAATTATGGAAGTACATAGAAAATATAACTTGAGGAGTAAAAATATTGTTGACACTCCTCCCAATAAGACCCAAACCGATACCCCTTCTTCTAGTCAACCTAAAGATGATTTTAAGAATGAAACTTCTAAGAAGCAAGATGTAACTATTAAAGAAATAGAAAAACCTCCTACATCTTTTAGCATTGGAAATGAGCTGGATAAAGTAAAAATTTCTATTCCCCTCACTGAATTAATCAATAAAAATGCATATAGATCACAAGTCATAAAAGCCTTGAAGATAGGGGAAGGGACTAACATAATCAATTTGACTGATGACCAACCTGAGTTATTGTTTGGGCCTGAGGTCGAAGGAAAATCTCAAGATGGCAGTGTGCCCCCTTTCTACATTAGCTTGAATATTCATGATAAAATTATACACAATGCTATGCTTGATTCTAGAGCCTCACACAATCTAATGCCTAGGGCTATTATGGAGAAACTAGGCTTAGACATAACCATGCCATACAAAGATTTATATTCATTTGATTCAAGTAAGGTAAGATGCTTAGGATTAATCAAAGATTTATGTGTTACTCTAGTCCAAATACCAACAAAGAGCTTGGTGATGGACATTGTAGTAGCAGACATACCTCCTAAGTATGGAATGTTGCTCTCTAGATCCTCGGGAGCAAAATTAAAAGGCACTTTACAAATGGATATGACTTATGCTACCATTCCAGTGTTTGATCAGCCAAGAAGATTATACAGGGATACACTAATGAAGTACATGGTTAATAGTCAAGACAAACTCAACAATTATCCCCTGTATTCACTACGTTCAGACATGCTTTCTTTTATCTTGTATAATAATGAATGTGTAGAAAATGAAGTTTCACACTTAGAGGCTAAAATCAGTAATACAGAAGAAATAAAATTGAATACTGAAGAGAAGTCTGTAGAGGGAGAAGCTCTTTGGAATATGAATTTCGATGGGGCTGTGAGTAAGGATGGAGCAGGGCCAGGTGTTTTCATTGTAAACTCATCAACAAATATGGCAAAGGGACATGGTTACAAACTTAATTCCAGTGCACCAATAACATAGCTGAATATGAGGCACTGATCTTAAGGCTGCAAAATTTTAAGAGATTAGGAGAAAAAATAATTTCTGTGAATGGGGATTGTGAGCTAATTATCAATCAAATTAAGGGCAAATATTTTGCTAAACACCCTAGATTAAGAGCCTATAGGAATGTAGTCTTAGATTTTTTGTAGTGCTTTTCTTAATATGATTTGTCTATTATCCCTTGAAGCCAAAATATTTTAGTTGATGCCTTGGCTGTCTCAGCCAGTACGTGCAAAATGCCTTTCCATCGCAATAGGAAATATGTGGTGGAAGTGAAACAGAGGCCAACTGTCCCTGATAATGTAAGACATTGGCAAGTTTTTGGCAATGATGAGAAAATACAGATTTTTTTGAAAATGAAAGATGAGTTTAAGTGTGCGAATATTAATGTAGATAATGATATTGATGATGATGTAAATAGTAATGAAAAATAAATAGTGTTAAATGAAATTGATGACAATCAAGAAGAACTTGAGGTTCTGCAATTAAAAGACAATGTGTTTCCAAGAGGATCGGTGCCATTGGAAGAGCTTTTTAACATCAACGATGTGGCCAAAAAGCCAAAAATAGAACCTATAGGAGATGAGGTAGAGGACTGTAATATAGGAAGAAAAGAAAATCATAAAATTGTAAAACTATATAAATCCTTGCCTCCTAAAGAAAAGCAAAAATACATTGAACTGTTTAAATAATTCTCTGATGTGTTTGCTTGGAGTTATGAGGAATTAAAAACTTATGATACAACTATCATAAAGTATACCATCCCCATCAAAGAAGAACATAAACCATTCAAATATAAATTAAGAAGTGTAAATCCAATGTTACTATCTCTAATAAAAGAAGAAGTGAAAACACCGTTTGATGCTAAAATCATTGTACCCTTGAGGTTCTCAAAATGGGTCTCTAATCTAGTACCAACTAGGAAGAAAATAGGTGAAATTAGACTTTGTGTAGATTTTAGGAATTTAAACAAGGTCTCTCTTAAAGACAACTATCCTCTCCCTAAAATGGACCATATTTTACAAAGAGTAGTTGGTTCTAGTAGAATTTATCTGTTGGATGGTTTCTCAGGGTACAACCAGATTCTGGTTCACCCTGATGATCAACACAAGACAACTTCTACTACACTGTGGAGGACCTTTATGTATGTCAAGATGCCCTTTGGCCTCATGAATGTAGGGGCCACCTTTAAGAGATCTATGGACTATGCATTTGCTGATGAAATAGGCAGGTTCATAGTAATTTACCTAGATGATATAAATGTGTTTTCAAAAATAGATGAAGACCATTTGCTACATTTAAGAAGAGTTTTTGAAAAATGTAGAAAGTATGGAATATCCTTAAACCCTAAGAAAACTCTTTTTGGTTTAAAGGAGGGAAAAATTATAGGTCATATTATTTTTAGGGAGGGTATCAGGATAGATCCTAACAGAGTCAAAGCCATACAAAAAATTGACCCTCCCAGAAATAGTAAATAAATCCAATCTTTCATAGGTCAGATAAACTTCCTTAGAAGATTATTCCAAACCTGGACGAGATTTTAAAATCCATCACTTATATGCTAAAGAAAGATGATGAGATAAAATGGAACACTGAAGCCAAAAAATATTTTATTGAAGTAAAGTTAGCTTTAACAACAACTCTTGTTTTAACTAGCCCTGACTTTGCAAGGGATTTTATGATTTTTTCTTTTGCATTTGAACATACTATTGTAGTTGTTCTTTTGCAGAAAAATAGTGAAGGATTTGAGCAACCTATTGCTTTCTTTAGCAAGGCCTTGAGAGATGCATCCCTAAAATATAACATCATGGAGAAACAAGCCTTTGCATTGGTAAAACCAGTAAAAGATTTAAGAGTTTACACTTTACATTTCCACATCATTGCTTATATTCTTAGTGCTATGGTAAAATATATTCTTACACAGACAGATCCTGATGGAAAACGAGGCAAGTGGATAACAATCATCCTAGAGTATGATATTGAAATAAAACCTACCAAGCTTATTAAAGGGCAGGGATTGGCTAAGCTAATGGCTGAGTCAAATTTCCATTCTCTTGACATAAATTTCATAGCTGCTCTTGATTAACAGGAAGAGAAGGCGACTCCACAGGTTTCAGAAGAATTTGCTACTTCTCCTTGGTATGCATATATCATTTTTTTTACAGAATTTACAAGATCCTCCTGGTTAAACTAAAACAAAAGCTAGAGTTCTTAAGTTAAAAGCTATGAAATTTTGCATTTTAGATCAGAATATGTATTGGAAAGATGCTGTATGTATTTTGTTAATTTTTTTACTGAAGGACGAAGCATATAACACCACTTAGGAATTTCATCAAGGAGACTGTGGAGGACACTTATATTGGAAAACCACAGCCAATAAAATCCTCAGAGTTGGTTTCTACTGACCCACCTTATTTTTAGATGTGTACAAGAAGGTCTCAACATGTCATCAATGCCAAATTTTTGAAGGTAAGAGAAAGTTGTTTCCCTTACCCCTAAATCCTATTTCAGTGGAGGTCCCCTTCCAATAGTGGGGCCTATATTCCATTGGAGAAATCCATCCGAGCTCCTCAACTCAACATGGATGGACCTTGACAACCATTGACTATTTTACTGAGTGGATTGAGGCAATCCCAACTAGGCAGGCTACAAACACGATCATAATACAATTTTTAGAAGGTAACATTCTGTCTAGGTTTGGATGTCCACACAATATCATAACAGACAATTCCGGAACCTTTAAATCAAGGAAAATGATAGATTTTTGTCATAAGTATAACATAAAATTAGGACACTCAACTGCCTATTACCCACAAGGAAATGGGTTAGCTGATTCCTCCAACAAGAGTTTAGTCAACATCATCAAAAAGCTATTATAGGAGAATAAAAAAACTTGGCATAAAAAGTTAAGTAATGCCTTGTGGGCTAACCGAATTAGCACCAAAACGTCTATTGGAATGTCTCCATTCCAAATAGTATATGGAGTTGATGCTGTTTTTCTTGCTTCTTTGGGGGTTCCCGTGTTAAAATTGTTACAAGAATCTCAAGTAGAAACCAATGATTTACAGAGAATAATTAATCAGTCCATATAGTTACACCAATCTAGGGAGGAAGTCTACAATAAAATTCAAATCATTCAGGATAAGATTAAAAAGATCCATGATAGAAGGACTAAGGAAGATGATTTCCAACTAGAGGATCTAGTATTGAAATGGGATTCAAGGAATGAGGACAAAGGAAAACATGGGAAATTTGATCATTTATGGAAGGGACCCTACAAAGTTGCAACCTTCCAAGGAAATAATGCATTTTTCCTTAAGGGCTTGAATGAAGAAGCACTGCCTAGTGGACTTGTCAATGGTAGACTTCTCAAACACTGCTTTCCTCAAAGTTAAATCATTTTTCATTTAGAATCATTGTATATATCATTTTACTATTCTACTGCAAGAGTGAAGGTGGCTAACATCAGAAATTGAAGCCCGAAGAGAAGGCCCCGAGCTTCTGATGATTTGTTACCCATATTTAAGAATAACAACAGGTAATCAATTTATCTATAGAATAAGGACTCCATGCCCAATGGATAAAGGCTACTGATCTACAACGTTCTTGACATCTCACAAGGAGCATGCCATCCCCATTGGAGCCACTATTAGGGTCCTATAATCTATAGGATCATAAGTTGATTATCTGTGAATTTTCATGTATATGATTATTGTAAATAATCTTCCTTTTTGCAAATTATTTCCAAAAGAAAAAATAGAAGAAAAGAAAAGAAAGGAAAGGGGATAGAAAAATAAAAAAAAATATATGTGAAGAAACAAAAAAAAAAATAAAAAATATGAGAAAATTGAAAAAGAATCAAAATACCCCAAAAATAAGTGAGAAAGTCTAAATGCCACTCAAAAAATGAAAAAATGCATTAGTAATACCTTAGAAAGTTTGAATAATGTGTTGCTAGTTAAAATGCCACATTAAAGTTAGATAAATAGGGTTAGTTAGTTTAATCACACCATTTAAGCATTATTAGGCTTGTTAATAAAATGTGTTTAGTTAGAAAAATAATGTTTTAGCCACACAATGTAACTGTGGTTAGATTACAGCAGTTAGAATAAAATTGGTTAACCACACTGTTTAATCATGGTTTAACTTTGATATGATTAGATTAGTTAAAGTTGATTAATTAAACTACACTGTTTAATCGTGGTTTAATTAACAAATGAAATAAAATTATTATAATAAACCCGTTTTACATGCTAAAAGCACAATCGTTATGGTTTGAATAAAGTTTAACATGACATGTCATTTTGTCGTTTTCTGAGTAAAATCCGCACAACATTGGATGGCGGAGATCTCACTCGCCTGGATCAATAGCGGGTGATGAGCTTTAAACCCCCCAACCCCTCTGATGTTTAATTACTTGGGGGGGGGGGGTTGTTACGAAAATGTGGAAACAACTTTCCCACTTTTTACATTATAAAAACCCACAACCCCATTCAATGGCCCCCTTCTGCATTCTGTTCTTAGAAATTAAAAAGATATTTCTTTGCTCTAACTAATCAGTGAAACCTACCTACCTTTGTGGCTCAGTCAGTAGAAGCAGAGTCTGTACAACCTTAAGTCATCAGGATTACCTGTCACAGCCACAGGAAATAAGTCACCAACCTCCAGTTCTTTTTCCCGAGTAATCTTAGTATCCATTATTTCTTTTTCTTTTCATCAGGGCCCCTAAAGGAAAGTCCAAAAAAACAGAGGAAAACCCCATGTTACCCTTAGTCATAGGCCTAGACCAGCAACCTCTAGTGGACCAGGAATACAAAATTGTTGAAACCAATTGTGAATTCGACTTATATGAGCTTCACAACTGGTTGAAGCAAAACTTCTTAGTCCAGAGCAATGGCTTGAGCCTCTGGGACTCTCTCCTACCCCAAATCATCTTTCCCTAGACACACCATTTCCCTGAATTTGTCTCCTGGTGCCAGTTTAGGTATATTCGTAGTCAGAGGGAAGTTGTGGCCCAAAATGGAGACGTTCTGTTCACCATAACCCATGAGTCAATCAATCAAATGCTACCAATCCCAAATAATGACTCTCTAAGCCCATTTTCAGTAGATTCCCTCATGGAACTCTACAAGAAAATTACCTTCCTACAGAGCGCTGTAATTTTTGAAATTTTCCTACCAGAAGATGTTCAATTACCAAAAAGGAATCCACCTTACCCATCTTCTATGTTTCCATACATGACCAAGTAGATTATTTCATCAGTATCATGTCTTTTAGGCTATCAATCCGTTCAGTGGGTCAATGAGCCCATCCTAGTTTTTCTGTCAGTTTTTTCTACAGGAGAGAAACCTTTTGCAATTTTCAACTATAATCAGTTTCTAACAGATACAATTCATGAGAAAGTTCTCAAATTATCAATAGAGGGAGTGTTTACATATGCTTATGTATTAGTTTATCTATTTTTATTTCACCTCACTGAGAGATTCCAGATTTTATTGAAAAAAATGGATGAGCTAGGCAATGCTCAATCAGTAATTCATTGAACTTCCTTGATGAGGAAACATTCCAATCAGTTTACCTTCAGTGAATTTTTAGATCAGTTTCTATATAACTTTTCCTGCTTGCTGAAAAATGATGTGGAACCTAGGGTAGGACCAGAAATACAAAGAATTTTGCATCTCAGTGAGCAGACTAAGACAGGAGATTGGTACTTGTACCAAAACTATATCGAGATCAGAGTTTATGGGTGTGAATTGCCACCATACAGGCTGCCAAAATTTGTTCCCATGAGGATATTCTCATTAGAATACATAAGACAAATGATAAATATGGATGATCTCCATTTTGTTGCAGCAACAAAGATGTTTCAGTTTAAGATCAAGACGCCGGTTGGACCATTTATATGTAACACTAGGGTAGTAGGCGAGGAGGTAGATTTTCTTCTTAAGAAAATGAATTTCAAGTTGAGTTTCACTTGGTCATATGACCCCTTTGGAATCATTTCCAAACTGAGAGTGGAGTAGAAAACCACTCCCTATAGTCACACTCCTAGACCAAAGATAGAGAATATTATGAATCAAAGTCAGTGGGAGGAGAATAATCTACACGAGGTAGACGAGCATGTGATATACATAATTACCTCACAGACTCCAATACCTCAAGAGAAACATGACAAGAGGCCAAGGGAGGATGTTTCCCCTTCAGTGATAGAGATTGGAGTCAAAGAGTTTCAGATATACAAGAAGAAACAGAAGACTAATCCTACACTAGTTTTTCTGTAAGAGGATGATGATCAGTCCACCATAGTCCTAACAGGCCCTCATGCTTCTACAAGGAAAGAAGATATCCTCACATGATCTCCATCTTCCTCAACTTCCCAAGATCCCCTAGATACAACTCAAACAACAGAGTTGGTTCAAGACCAGGCTGAACCAAACATTTTTTCCAAATTCAAAGAAATCAAGAAGAAAAATGAATTGCTCAAAGTCACCACATACAACCAATTGTGGAAGTAGACAAATTCTTCACAACACTGGCTTCTTTTAGCCTTTGACATAGAAAAGGGGAAATGCAGATTGCATTCCTTGAAGCGTAAGTCCCATTTCCAAAAACTCCAACTGATTACAAGAAGTCTATATTTTCCTTTGATGCCAAACAAATTCACCCCATTGACCAAATAGACATGCATAAACAAACTGGTGAAATGCTATACTCTACTCTGACCAATACTGCCATGACAACATCCAAATTACAGGCCTCAGTCAGCAACATACAATCTCAGTTAAAACTTGAAAAGATTTCATCTCTGGCTAAAGATACCAAGATCAAATCATTAGAAGACCTTGTAATCAAACTGGGGTATGATCCCAGTGATGTGAAAGCAGCATAAGAGATTGTAAAAAGGAAGAATGCTGATATTGCAACACTCAAGAAGTAGCTCAAGCTTCCCTCTACAGAAGACCCATAGACTAAGGAAGTTGGGGAGCTTGAGAAAGAAAAAGAGGACATGTTCAAAATTATAATTGAACAAAATGGTTAGATTAAGGACATGGAGGTTGAGATGGAAAGACTGCTGAAGGAAAAGGAGCAGTCTTCACAAATAGCAATAGTTCCACTGACAACAATCCCTATTTCAATTTCAACCATAATAGGAGCATATGCATCAACAATAACAGAATCACATACCACATATTCCTCAAATGAGTTGGTTAAAGCTATGGAAGACCTGTCCATCAGAGGGAAGGAAATTGAAAAATTAAAGGCCCAACTTAAAACTTTATAGGAGCAAAAATTGAAAACAGATAATTCATATATAGTAGAGCTACAAAAATCTCACACACTAACCCAAAAGATGCAACAGTTAGAAAATGAGTCTGTAATGGCTCAAACACTAGCACATGCCAAAGAAAATATATGGATTGAAATCAATGAGGCCATCACAAAAATCTGGCCTTCAATTGAAATAATCTTTGAATAGGAGGACTTAATACAAAGATCAAAGGAGCTAATTGAAGAATTCAGAAACAACTTGGGACAGAGGCCAGGGGAAGCTAATACTTTAATTAAAATTTTGAATTCAAAGACCAAGGATGAGTTAGAAGAATTTGAAATTGCAGATAGGACAGAGATTATTTTGGAAGTCACGAGATTCCTTACTAAAAGGAATTTGCTAGTATAATTGGAAAACAAGTGCCAGCATTTGGAGACCAGCATCCAGAAGTTCCATAAGATATCCAATGTGTTACATTTGAAGGGACTACCAAGACTAAAGGGGATTGGAGACAAAGTAGAGCAGTAACATATTACTAGCAGAAGTTATAGTCAATAGCTCGAGACAAATCAAAGTTTTCTACTATTAAAGGCACAATTGCAGGAAAAACTTTCATGGAGGCTCTAGAATTCAATCTGCTTATCAGAGTTGAAATCAAGCATTTATTTTTGGTCAAACTAACTTTCTAGAAATATACTGAGGTAGATGAAACTTATAGAAAGCTGGTTAAAATGCCCATTCCAGATGAAGACAAATGGGACAAGCTGTTTCAACTCTTGGAGTAAAAAGCAATTTTATCTTTAGTAACTAGGAAACACTTTTCTAGGCCCAATCATCAACAACCACCCTCGAAGATAGTGCCAACAGATTCAACAGTTTAAATGTCCTATATTTTTGTTCTATTTTTACAAACAATTTAGGATATTTTGTAAAAGATCTTGAGGTTTTCACTCAAGATAATTTTTTATAAGTACTTCCAAAGTCGAAGCACAAATGTTGGAACTTGGATGAAGAAAGCATGCTATTGATGTAAAGTTGTTCACTAGCACTGAAAGTATCATTTATTTAATACAAGAATATGTTCCAATATTCTTGTGTCAGGTGAAATGGAGATGTTTTTCTTTTTGTAAACTTGTTGTATGTTGGGTCCCTATAATACTAGTGATTACCCCATTACTATTGTAGTTATACCCCTTATTTATATTGTTGTGCCCCTATTACCCCCATATTGTTATTTCTGTGCCCCATAGAATCCCTCTATTGTTATTTTTGTGGCTTTATATTATTATTGTTAGGTCGACTGGATTATATTGTGACTCCTTAGACTCCTATATATAGAAAGGAGGTTTTGTCATTTGAATCATCTAAGAATTGTTCATTTATGTAATGTAAAGGAGGTTGCCCCCTCGAAGAGGCTGAATTCTAAGGCGTTGATCTATCTTTTTTATCTTTTCTTGAGCTGGTTTCACAACATTTGGTATCAGAGCTTTGGTTTCTAGGGTTTCGCTGCTCCAAACAGGTCATCGTGGCATTTTCACTATAACTTTTTTCTGTGACATTTCAGAAGTCGCAAAAAAAAACCCATTTGAGAAGAAATCACGTTGAACCTTGGGTCCGAATTTCAGAGCTTTTCGCGCGATATTTGTGGAGATATGATCTGAGGAAGTTGGTCTTTTTGCAGACTCCTGAATTACATTCAAAACATGTGACCTGGGGAAAATCGTCATAACTTTCTCTCTGGGGATCGGATTGAAATTTCGTAAGAAGGTACAGAAAGAGGACGGACTTTAGTTTCTCGATGCATTTTTCAGATCCAAAGATCGAAACAGTGACTCGTGGCACGTCGTACAAGTTCGCTCTACTGAACTAGTCTATAATCAAGTCACTGTGGGAGATTTCGCATAACTCTTCCTTGGAGAATCCAATTTGGGTCAGACTTGTGGCATTGGAAAGAGGACATAGAGGGCTACTGCAGGTCACAAATTCAGAACTAGATGATCGAAAAGAACAGAGATACATCAGAGGCAATATTGAGCTCCTACAAAGTGAAAAAAGGTGTGTAGATTTTCTTAAATTTTTGCTTAAGCTTGGTTTGAAAATTTATTTTGAAGGAATTTAAAGGGCATAATAGAGCATTATTATCGGTCACTGATGCCCCAAGGAAAGAAAATGCAAACACCTAGTAAGGAACCTGAAAGCTCTAGCATGACTCATGAAGAAGAAGAAGAAATGCTATATGATATAAATTACAAGAACAAGTGCAACGAGTGTCACTTGCACAAAAAGCAACAAAATCTAAAATGGATGGTTTAAGGAAAGATGTAGAAGCTAAGATGGATGGTTTAAAGAAAGGTGTAGAAGCTAATATGGATGGCATGGAAGCTAAGGTGAATGGCATGGACGCTAAAATTGATGGCATGGATGATAAGATGGAAGAATTGAAGATAAATATGAATAAGTTGCTACAAGAAATGGTCACTAAGGGTGAAAGGGTACTAAAGGAAACTCATGATGAGAACAAAAGAAATGTTAATCATGATTCCATAGACTCTAATGTTGGATCAAAGACCCACCATGTTCCAAAAATCGATATGCGGAAGTTTGGTGGCAAGGATCCCGCCACATGGATATTATAGATGGAGCAATTCTTCGATCTCAATAATGTGCAAAACGCACAAAAGGTACGTATGGCAACTATATATTTGGAACCAAATCAGTTTGTATGGTATCAATGGCTTTGTTCTCGTAAACAATTTATCACTTGGGCAATTTTTACGGAAGAATTGATAGCACATTATGAGGATACAAAAAGCAACACTTTTTTTAGCCAATTGATAAGTCTCAAACAAAAGGGTTCAATAATGGAGCACATTGAGGAGTTCCAAAAATTGAACATAAGGGTAAAATATATTCCAGAGGAGCATAGGATTGATGTGTTCATAGGGTCTTTAAAGGATAATATCCAACATGATGTTCGCCTTTGGGAACCTGATTCATTAGAGAAGGCATTCAGGTTAGCAAGAAAAATGGAAAGCAAAATTATGGCAACTAGGAAGCATACCACTCAAAACTATAAAGACGGAAGTGTTGTTGCCCCTAGTCTTCCACAACCTACAAGGTTGACACCACAACAATTGGAAGAAAAAAGAGCAAAAGGGCTTTGTTACAGTTGTGATAGCAAATACACAAAAGGTCATAAGTGTGCTGAGAAGAAATTATTCTACATAGATTGTGAAGAGGAAGAAGAAAAGGAGCAAGAAAGGTCAAAAGAAGAGGATATACTCCAGGAACAAAGCCTAGATGAAGAACAAATAAATCCGACCATATCTTGTAATGCATTGGCGGGAATTACCACTCCTCAAACCATCAAGATAGAAGGACAAATCAAGAAGAAAAAGGTAATAGTGTTGATTGATTCAGGAAGCACCCACAATTTTATTCATTGTAGGGTAGCAAAAGAATTGAATTGCTTCCTATATCCAGCACCAGAGTGTCAAGTGATGATTGCAAATGGAGGAACAATAAATTGCTCTGGAAAGTGCCATAATATCAAGCTATCCATGGGAGAATATGTATTGACTAGCCCAATGCTTTCCATTCCAATGGGAGGTGCTGATGTTGTACTAGGAGTCCAATGGCTACAATCCTTGGGTACAATAGCTTTTAATTTTCAAGAACTTTTCATCA
The DNA here is from genome assembly GCA_031772625.1 of Pinus tabuliformis. NCBI lineage: Eukaryota > Viridiplantae > Streptophyta > Pinopsida > Pinales > Pinaceae > Pinus > Pinus tabuliformis. Next base: position 158,093,932 of record CM062809.1, on the reverse strand, counting down.
AATTTTCTACGGAAGGAAAGGAAGTTGAATTAAGGGGTATTGCAGGGAAACCAGGAAAGATAATCAGCTCTAATGGCATGACTAAGCTTCTAAAAAAGGAGCAAAGAGGTGTAATTACACAATTATGTTCGCTAGATGTTTCCACATTGGAATCATCTATTTCTCCAGATCTCCAAAAAGTCCTGGACAATCATTCCAAGGTATTTGAGACTCCCAAAGGTCTCCCACCTATGCGTGATCATGATCATGCTATTCATCTGATTCCAGGAAGTGTTCCTCCAAACATCAGGCCGTACAGATATCCCTATGTCCAAAAAAGTGAAATTGAACATATGGTTGCAGAAATGCTAGAGGCTGGTATAATTCAACCGAGTCAAAGTTCTTTCTTAGCTCCAGTAGTATTGGTGCACAAGAAGGATGGATCATGGCACATGTGTCCGGATTATAGGGAGCTCAACAAGCTCACTATTAAAGATAAGTTCCCCATTCCTGTCATTGATGAATTACTGGATGAATTGCATGGATCAATTTACTTCACCAAGTTGGATCTTCATTCGGGATATCATCAAATCAGAATGAAGATTGAAGACATTCCAAAAACGGCATTTAGAACTCATGAGGGTCATTATGAATTTTTGGTCATGCCTTTTGGCCTTACCAATGCACCTTCAACATTTCAAGGTTTGATGAATTCAATTTTCAAACCATTCCTTAGAAAATTTGTGTTAGTATTTTTTGATGATATACTAATCTACAGCAAGTCTTGGAAGGATCATGTTGAACATGTTGACAGGGTGCTACAACTATTGGAGGAGAAACAATTATATGCAAAAAGATCCAAATGTTTCTTTGGAGTCCAGGAGGTGGAATATTTGGGTCATATTGTATCTCATGAAGGAGTTAAGGTAGACCCTAGCAAAATTAAAGCCATTAAGGAATGGAAAATCCCCACATCCATAAAGCATCTACGAGGATTTCTTGGGTTGACAGGGTATTATCGCAAGTTTGTTAAGAATTATGGGAGAATAGCAGCACCTCTAACAACATTATTGAAGAAAGATTCATTTTCATGGACTCCGGAAGCAACAAAGGCCTTTGAACATCTTAAAGAGGCAATGTGCCAAGCACCGGTCTTAGCTACACCGTACTTCACAAAAACCTTTATTGTGGAATGTGATGCTTCAGGAAATGGAATTGGTGTTGTTCTAATGCAAGATGAAAGACCCATTTCTTTTGAAAGTCGTCCAATCAAGGGAAAGTTTTTAAGCAAAGCTATTTATGAGAAGGAAATGTTGGCAATACTCCATGCACTTAAGAAATGGCGACCCTACCTAATGGGAAGACACTTCAAGGTAAAAACGGATCATGATAGCCTTAAATACTTTTTAGAACAAAGATTATCCTCTGAAGAGCAACAAAAGTGGGTCACAAAGATGTTGGGTTATGACTTTGAAATCATCTACAAAAAAGGGAAGCAAAATGTGGTGGCAGATGCACTCTCAAGAAAGGATGAGGATGTGGAAGCATTGTTGTGTGCCATTTCTATTATCCAAACATATTGGATAAACGAAGCAAGGGAGGAATGGAAGAATGACGAAGAAGTGTGGGCACTTATTCAAAAGCTACAACAAGATTCCAGTACTTCTGATACATTTAGCTGGCAAAATGATTTGTTATGGTACAAAGATCGCTTATACCTCTGTAAGAATTCCCAGCTAAAACAAAAGATTCTTATGGAATTGCACACTTCTCCCTTAGGAGGGCACTCAGGATTTTTAAAAACTTACCACAGGGTTAAGAAAGAATTTTTTTGGGATGGCCTTAAATCAGATATTCAAAAGTTTGTGGCGGAATGTTTGGTTTGCCAACAAAATAAAGTTGAAACAATTAAGACACCGGGTCTATTACAACCTTTATCCATTCCAAGCCAACGTTGGGAGGAGGTTTCAATGGATTTTATCACAGGTTTACCCAAGTCTGAGGGAAAGAGAGTCATCATGGTGGTAGTTGACAGACTTACCAAGTAAGCACACTTTTGTGCATTATCACATCCATTTAAAGCCAGTACAATTTATACTGCATTTATGGAAACAGTTCAAAAACTACATGGAAACCCAAAGATTATTGTAAGTGACAGAGATCCCATTTTCACTGGAAATTTTTGGGCAAAACTATTTTCTTGTCTTGGTACTCAGTTAGCTCATAGCTCATCTTATCATCCTCAATCTGATGGGCAAACTGAGATAGTAAACAAATGTTTGGAAGGATATCTTCGTTGCTTTGTATATGATAAAAAGACACAATGGGTCAAATGGTTGCCTCTAGCTGAATGGTGGTATAACACTTCCTTCCATACAGCAACAAAAATGACCCCATTTATGGCACTTTATGGGTATCAACCACCATCCATCACATCATATTTAAGAGAAAATTCTAAGGTTCAGGCAATGGAACATCACATCGAACATCAACAACAAGTCCTCCAACTCTTAAAGGATAACCTCGTGTTGGCACAAAATAGAATGAAACAACAGGCAGATCAACATCGCAGTGAAAGAAGTTTTGATGTAGGTGATTGGGTATTCCTACGGCTACAACCATATAAGCAAATGTCCCTAAAGCAAGCTAAGAAGGATAATAAATTATCACCAAAGTATTATGGTCCGTACAAGGTGTTACAAAAGATTGGTACTATGGCATACAAATTGGAGCTTCCTGCAGCTTCTCGATTGCACCCAGTTTTCCATGTTTCATGTTTAAAGAAGTTTATAGGCGACAAGCTCCCAATTCAAACAATATTGCCAGAACTTGACGTGGAAGGAAAAATTATATTGGAACCGGAAGCAGTCACAGAAACAAGAACTTGAAAGCTACGAAATCGATCAATTTCAGAGTATCTTATCAAGTGGAAGAACTTATCCGTTGAAGATTCCACATGGGAGGATGAGAATTTTATGCAGAAGTATCCAGAACTACTCAAGCGTTGAGGACAACACTTTTTTGAAGGAGAGGGGCATGTTGGGTCCCTATAATACTAGTGATTACCCCATTACTATTGTAGTTATACCCCTTATTTATATTGTTGTGCCCCTATTACCCCCATATTGTTATTTCTGTGCCCCATAGAATCCCTCTATTGTTATTTTTGTGGCTTTATATTATTATTGTTAGGTCGGCTGGATTATATTGTGACTCCTTAAACTCCTATATATAGAAAGGAGGTTTTGTCATTTGAATCATCCAAGAATTGTTCATTTATGTAATGTAAAGGAGGTTGCCCCATCGAAGAGGCTGAATTCTAAGGCATTGATCTATCTTTTCTATCTTTTCTTGAGCTGGTTTCATAACATTGTATCTCTGTTTTCCATATGTTATTCTGATTTATATTATTTAAAGAAAATAAAAAACTGAATTTGTTTAATTACACCCTGCCTTGGATCATAAGCAATATCTATGTTTTCAAACTAAAACTAAATATAGAATTCTTAACTGCTCCATGTTTAATCGAACCTTAAGATTTTCCTCTCTATCACTCCATCAAGCTACAAAGATCCAATAGCCTACCTACCTTGCCCTGTTACATCTGTTCTAATATTTCTGCATCTGATCACCCTAAGGCCTTTAAATCCATTTTCCCAATGGCCTTTCTCTACAGTTTCAACCAAACAATTCAAAACCAAACTTTGAATCTTACATCTAGCCTAAAATCCTAAAGCAACAAAGCTAAATCTGATAGAGAGATCCCTCTATGAGTTTAGAAGGGATAGCTTCTAAACTTAAAAGTGGTTTTGTGGTTACATTTGCAATTTCTTTATAGCGTGGATAACTATAGAGTGCTAACGACACCCAACAACTATGCTCAACTATGGAACAAATTGCACTTGAATCAAATGAAACCCCTTTTCCTCCTATTAACCTAGTTGTAACATAACTCGAAATCCAACTAGTGGTTAGGTTTGACACCTTCAACTCTAAGTAACTAGAGTTACAAAATTGTCTCTTTTGGAGTCTTCTTCATTATGATTATGTGAGTAGTCCCTTGTCCATGAACAATTGGTGTTGATATGGTACCCTCTTGAATCATGATGATAAAATTTTGTATGGTATAAAATTTACAGACAAACTCTATTTGAGGCCTTTCTTGCGTCGTTGGAAAGGTATTTGAGTGTAGAATTACTAGAGGGGGTGGAATGCTTAAGTCACAAATTTTAACCCCCAAAAATGTTGTTTAATTCCTTAAACTACTTATGGAAGCTTTAAGACCCTAATTCACCAAACTGGTTCTGCTAGTAAACATGGTCTTGTAAGCTGATTCCTACAATTTTTCCACTCTAAAAGCATCAATATGGATGAAAAATAATATAATAATGCAATACAAATCATAATGTCTTATATGTGGACATATAATAATGGATTTTAAGTACCCTACATAAAGGAGTCTATGGGCTCAAAGAAAGTAGCCTCAAGCTCGAGGGGTGGAACTGTTGAAATCCCCTAAAATTACTCAAAGGTTAAAAGTTGTAACTAAAAAAGGGTAGGTGGAAGGACCCTCAGACAAGATACTAGAACTAGCAAAGAAACCTTTGGACTTGGGTCTCCATAAGGAATAGAACCGTTGGATGCCATCAATGACAATAAGGATTGCAAACTTTTTCATGTAATTCCTAACAAGTAACCTCCCCTTGTAATGGGAAGTGTTTGGATTCTATTAGTGAACTTTTTCTTATCTTATCAAGCATCAAGAAACATGTGTCCTTGATTCTTATCCCTCTATAGAAGGCATTGGTAGAAAAAGAAACCCAAGTGATGACTCCTGAAACCTTGAAGTGTAATATGAGCTTAGGGGATCCTTATGAGACTCTATACAAACAAAAAGTTCAAAATATAACCTATGACCTATAAGTAGAGGAATTCGTGACTTCCCTATGAAGGTGGCAAGGGGTTTAATTGAATCCTTGATTGTATTCTATTAGTTGAAACTTGAATTGCTGAAGGTGGAAGAGTTTTTCGAAAATATCAAGAACATGTAGAAGCTTTTTCATGAACAACCAAGACAGTCTACCCCACTTAAATTTCAACAAAACGTGAAATAGGTAGAGAAGATAAAAATCTAGTTTGCAAAGAACAAAAGTAAAAAAGATGATAAGATCCTTTAAGAAATGAAAGAAAGTCTAGAGACTTTATACAATAGTGAAAGGTTTAGATACTTGACTAACACTTGAAAAATGGAAGTAAAGCAACTATAAGAAAAAAAATGAATGTCTTTCTAGAGAAAGAGAAGGAATGGAGGCTCAAGAGTAGGGCCATTTAGCTTCAAGTAGGTGATGAAAATTCTAACTTCTTTCATTAATATGAAAATGGCAAGAAAAATACAAATTGTGTTTGCAAGATTGAAAAGGGAAAAAGTAGGTTGGAAAACAATTTTAAAGAGAGTATATGAGGGAGTCAACTTTTTCTCCAATCTCTTAAAAGAGGACACTAGGACCACTATTATTGGAGTGACAAGACTCTAATTGCTTTTGCAGTTTTGTACACAATGATGACAACTTGGATTTGATGAAAGAAGTGGGGAAGATGAATTGCTTCAAATTTTACAGAGTTTTTAAAGGGATAAAAGCTCAAGGCCTAATTTCCTACAAGTAGACTTCTTCGTAGGATGCCATAAATTCATTGAAGAAGATATAAGGTGGGTGGTGGAGACCACAAGAAACATAGGGAAAATGCTTGGGGATTGTAATTCCACCTTCCTTGCTTTTGATCCCAAAGAGGATAACCCAATAGCTTTTTACAAGTTTTGGCCAATATCCTCCATTTTTCTTTTAAATTGTAACTAAAAATATTATATTAAGAAATTTGTGACTAGAAGTGTAGCTTTACATTAGAGATACAAAGAGAAAAAATTCAAGCTATCAACTTCCAGCTATTCTGTAAGATGCCTCCTCTCATATCTGCCCACTTTCGTCAGCTTGCCTTGTTAAACATGAGCTAAGGGGCTACTATGACATGACTTAATCTCCTAGGTGACCTTAAGGAAATGGGGTCAACAAAACAAGACCTTACTGACTTCCCTCAGGTGCTACAGGACCCCTAGGAACCAACCAACCATTCCAGGTGTCCAACCCCTAAGATAAATTTCCTTTTCAGTGAACTAGACCTCCAATCACTCCCACAGGCCTGCTTCCTAGTGATTGTAGTCTCTTTCAAGCAATTCTTTTTCAACAACTGCAAGATTTAAGCCACATTTTTAGGGATAAGACCCAGAACCTTGCCCAAAACTTAATGAAACTTCCAGAGATTATAAACAACATAGAGACAAAGCCTCTAACACAAAACTTACTCAAGGACTTGACCTAACTTGGTCTAACCATGACAACCATTCCATCAAACACATAGTGAACATTCAACCTAAAAGTCATGAATGCATATTTGAACATAGAGATTTGAAACTTATATGAGGTTTACCAAGAAGGACTAATGCCCTCTCACAATAGCTGCAATAATACCAATTATGTCATGCATTCATTAACCAATCATCCATCAATTAAAAGGTGATAAGCACCATGCTTAAATCTATCATAAAACCATGCTTATAACCAACATATAACGAAATAATTAACAAAAATAGAACAACCACTAAAGCCACATAATAACAAGTACATTTACTCATAAATATAAGAGGATCTTAGCTCTTATTAACCATATTGAAAAACCAACCAAGTCAGGGACTTCCATGTACCACCTGACCATAGATTAGGCTGAACCAAATCTTTCTTTCAGCCAATCACCCCCGTGCCATATTCCAAGAATGAATGTGGGATATCATGGGATAAACCAATAAATAAACAACCAAGGGAATCCATAGATTAAAACCCCTCCACCCTCACACTATCGTGATCTCACCTAAACCAATCTTGAGATCACAAAACCAAACCGTGCTTGGATTCCTCAGAATTCCTTCCCCATGCCTTGAGGAATTTTCTTGTCTCTGCCCACCTGTTGAGGGCTTCCCAGATAAAACCATCTCCACCCCCAACCCTTGGGGGATTTTCCTGAGACCACCTCACCTAGATCCAAAACCTTCCGAAAATTCAAAGCTCAACCAAGAATGAATCCCAACACACCATGGCTATCTATAAATGACAAGGCAAAGCTAACACCATTGTCGAAACCCGACAAAAGCCATGTCAATGACAAAAAATGAACCAAATACACACATGCATATAAAATGCATGCCAAAACCAGTTAGGAAATCATGCATGCAACCTGTTACTAGCAAGTATTTAAGCTAAAGTCGCTTTATCCAATCTTTCCTTGCTTGATCCTTACTCCCCTTTGCTTCCCTTTGTTTTCCTTGTCCTTCCTTTGCTTGCTTTCTTTCCTTATCTTCTTGGTGTTATTCTCCTCTCTTGAACCAATTCCAAAGATCAATTGACAAAAGACTATAGATTGACACTCTGATGTATTTTTATTATTGATGCCTCGAATTTCTTCATTTTCCCTCTATTTTCCTTCAATTTTCCTCTCATGCAAATTTGTAACTCTTCACCTTCTTTTTCTCCTATTTTCCTTTATTTTCATAAAATAAATGCCAATAATTCCTTATTGCCTTTTCAAAGCCTTTTCCATTGCCTTTGCCAATTTTCCTTAGCCATAATAAACAACAAGTGATTCCCACTAGGATGTTTTGACCAACATTCATATTTGAATACGTGTCCCATGACCTTGGTCTTATTTCTTCATTATTAACTTTATTACATGAACTTTTAACCCGAGGTTGTTATAGACCCCTCCCCCTTAGGGGAGCATCGTGCTTGGTGTTCTATGACACCTACAACTAGCAAAAATGCCGAAAAAAAAACATATTGCCCATGGAGCTTTTTAACCCAGCTCGTTGTGGTATGTACAATGAACAACCTACTCAAAAGAAAAAACATCATGACAAACATGACAACATGAAAACCATACCGCTTATTGGAGCTTTATAACACAAATTATTGCGGTATTTACAATAACAACCATACATAAATATGTACGTATACCAAAACTGCTTTACCTCAACCAACAAATAATGAAGGATACATAGGCCGCATCTGATCAACCATCTCCCATGTAGCTTCATTAGGTCCAAAGAGATTTCACTGCATTTCAAATAGCTCGATTGCTCTGTTCTGGAGCATGAGTTGTTTCCACTACAATATGCACTGAGGTTCCGGCTGGATTTCTCCTTTTGGCTCCACCTGCAATAAAGACCGATAAATAACATGATCAACACCATTTACATATCTTTTAAGCAATAAACATGGAAAACATCATGGAGTTTCACTGTCGGAGGAAATGAAAGTCTGTAGGCCACTAGTCCAATCCTCTCAAGGATCTCGAAAGGCCTACAATACTGAGGTGCCAACTTCTCACATGACCCAATCCTCAAGGAGCTCTTCTTGGGCTTGATGTGCAAGTACACATACTCCACAACCTGAAACTCCTTAAATGCCATGTGCTGATTTGCATAACTCTTATGTCTGTCCTGTGTTGCCTCTAAATTCTTCTTTATAACCTACATTTCCTCTTCCATCTCTACCAACATGTATGGTTCTATAAGTACCTTTTTCACTGGATCAATCCAACTGATGGGAGTGTTACAACTCTGCCCATAAAGTGCCTCAAATAGACTCATCCTCAGCGACTCATGATAACCATTTTTGTAAGAAAACTCAACCAGTGGAAGATACTTCTCCCACTTCCATTGCTGATGCATGACGTACATCCTAAACATATCCTCCAAAATCTTATTGACCCTCTCTATCTGTCCCTCTGTTTGCGGATGATAAGTTGTACTAAAGGTTAACTCTGTACCCAAACCTACAAATAACTCTTTCCAAAACCTAGAAGTGAACTTAGCATCCCTGTTGACACAATCTTCTTCAAATCACCATGAAATATCACTCACTCTCTGATGAATACATGTGCCACATCACTAGCTGAATAAGTAAACTTCACTGGAATGAAGTGAGCTACCTTTCTCAACCTGTCAACGATAATAATGATGGAATCATACTGCTTTGATGTCCTCAAAAAATTGTAATGAAATCCATGGAAAGGACCTCCCATTTCCACTCCAAAATCTATATAGGTTGTAAACAACCAGCTGGGTGCTTACACTCAACTTTCACCTGCTGACAATCCGAGCATCTAGAAACAAAATCTACCACTTCCTTCTTCAAATTTGACCAATAGTATAACTTCTTCACCATTTTAAATGTCTTCTGATGTCTTGGGTGACCTGAATATGGCTTGACATGAAAATCCCTCAAGATAAGCTTCTTGAGATCATTGTCATCTGACACATAGATCCTGTCCCTTAATTTGACGAAGCCATCTGTTGTGATATGATAGTCCACATCCTAATCACCTGTACCCTATCATAACCCGTGCCTAAGCTGCTAGTACTTCTCATCCCGTTGTCTTTCTTGTAAGATCTGATCTTGTAAATCTGTCCCATATGAACTCAAAGCTAATGTGTGATTTACATGTATTCTTCTGATAAGAGCATTTGAAAATATGTTCTCCTTTCCTTTAATGTATCTTATCTCGAAGTCAAATTCACTAAGGGTACCCAATCATCTAACTTTCCTGGAATTCAAATTCGGTTGGTCAAATAGGTACCTCAGCCCATTATGATCACTCATCAATATAAACCTTTTGCTAATAAGATAATGCCTCCACATCTTCAATGCATGAATGATCATTTCCAACTCAAGATCATGTGTCAAATAGTTATGCTCATGCTCATTTAGTTTCTATGGCTCATAGCACACAATCTATCCCTCTTACATCAGGACTCCACCAAGTCCTCTCTTGCAAGCATCTGTGGACACCATGAAATCTTTATCTGTATCTGCATTCTTTAACACTAGAGCATTTGTCAAAAACTACTTTAACTGCTCAAAACTTGCTACACATTCTTTGGTCCATTCAAATTTATTGCCTTTTTGTTGCAATGATGTAATAAGATATGCAATTTGTGAGGATTTCCTAATGAACCTCCTGTAATAACTTGCTAAACCCATGAATGATCTGACCTCACCCACATTCTTAGGAGCTACCCACTCCATGCTAGCGCTTATCTTTTTCGGGTTCACTGTTATGCCTTCCTTGGAAACAACATGTACCAAGTAATGCACCTTTGTCTAAAAGAAGCTGCACTTACTAAGCTTAGCATACAATTGATGCTCTCTTAGCAATTTCAATATTGTTGTTAACTGTTCAACATGTTCTTCCTCACTCTTAGAATATATCAATATATCATCAATGAATATAATAAAAAACTTGTCCAAATAAGGACACAACACACTATTCATTAAACACATAAAAGTATCAGGAGCATTAGTCAAACCGAAAAGAATTACAACAACATCATAATGCCCATACATGGTTTCGAAAACAATATTGTATATGTCCTATTTTTTCATGCGTACCTGATGGTATCTTGATCTCAAATCAATCTTTGATAATACTACTTCTCCCTTCAACTGGTCAAACAAGTCATCAATCCTTGGCAACGAATACCTGTTCTTGATGGTTACCTTATTCAACTGCCTGTAATCAAGGTATAACCTGAGAGTACCATCCTTATTCTTCACAAACAACATTGGTGCACCTTAAGGCGATACACTTGGCCTAATGCATCCCTTATCAAGCATTTCCTTCAATTTCAACTTCAATTCTACCAACTTTGGAGTGCTCATCTTATAAGGTGCCTTCGATGCTAGTGTCACCCTTGGTACCAACTCAATATAAAAGTTGACTTCCCTTTGAAGGTGTAACTCTGAAACTTTTGCTAGAAACACATCCTGAAACGGATGCAATATAAGGTACCTCTTGAAGATTTCTACATCCTCAACATCCTTACCCTTGTCACTGGAAATATGGACTACAAATACTACACATCCCTTTTTGCGACTTTTCTTAGCCTGCATAGCTGTAATCATCCTCACTGATGTAGGCTTCTTCTTTCCTTGCAAGATTCTCTTTTCCCCAATATCATTCAGACACTCAATAGCCTTGTCATAACAATCTACTTTGGTCTTATGGATGTACAACCAATCCATACCTAAAAGCATACTATATGACCCTAATGGAAGCATATTTAGATGCGCTGTTGTAGGCATACCATTCAATTTAATTACACAAGTTCTTACCTAGTGATGAACACTCTTCTTAGTACCTATAACCAACTGCACCAACCAATATTCTACATGCACTTATTTTCTCAAACCACACTTATCCACTAGGTCAGGATTAACATAACTATAATTAGATCTAGGGTAAATCAAAATAGAAACAACTTGACCACAAAGCTTACCTTCCATATCATTGATGGATGCCTGGTGATCTACCTGCTTGGTGTCCACAACTGCATAAATATGAGGAATGTCATGGCAAACATCCCCAACTGTCTACACCTCCTAAGTACTGTAGATCTACAGTCTTCCAACTTGGTACAATGGAAAATCTTCTTGTGATGATATTTGCAACATATCCAACATTGCAACAGTTCCCTACCATCACCTCTGTTCTGTTGCTCTCTAGGCTGCAACCAATGTCCCTTCTCAACTGTATTAAAGTTCTTGTAAGGAAAAACATTTTCTTTCTCACGTGTATCCTGAGATCTTCCCCACTTCAGTGGCCAATTCCCTTTAACTTTCTCATTCCCCTTCAATTCACGCTTAGGCTCAACTTTATGCTTTGATTGCTCATAATAATGCTTTACTTTCCCGATGGCTTCCACCAACAACCATGGCTCATCAAACTCAATCCAGTCCCTATATGCCACTAGAAACCTACTGATGAACCTTTGAATCTTTGCTTATCATCCTTGAGGTAAGGCACATACCTCACAACTCCAGGAACCTGCTAGTATACTCATCATCCGTCATAGAACCCATTTGTAACTCATAAAAATTCTTAGCTTTGCCATCATAATATCTCTCAGACATGTACTTCTTCTTGAAGATTCACTTGAACTCATCCCAATTCAACTCTTCCTCTCGAATTCTTCTGACATTATTCACATATTCCCACTAGATATCTACTTTCCCTTTAAGACTGAAGGTGGATATTTTGGCTTTCATGTTCTCTGAGTAGTTATGCAATCTGAATAATTTCTTCATCCAAATAAATCATGCTTCTACATCTTCTGACTTCTTCATCTCTCCATCAAATGTATGTAGCTTGACTTTCTTGAATTCCTTAGTCAAGTACTCACTCCTCCTATAAGGATGACGGCGGTGATGATGATGTCTCTTGGACGAGGAACTAAAGTGATATTCATACATACCAGTCCTCCTATCAAGTGTGTCCAATGATCTACCACATCTAACTGTGTCCCCTCTATCCAACCTGCATCCTATCCGATACCTACTACCATATGCGCCATTAGTCTTCTCTTCCTGCTCTTGACCAATCCTTAATTTTCCCTATCTCTGCAAGTCTGACAAACTATGAAGGATGACTGCATTAACCTCTATTTGCTTTTCCTGAGCCCTTGCAAGTATTTCCTGAGCCTCAACCAACTTGTCATTGTCCACTTTGCAACTCCTTATTTCTGCATTCAAACTCCTCAATGTATTTGCTATATCAAGGGAATACTCATCTCCTTGCCGCCCAACTAATATATAGGGAGAGTCACATGAATTTGAGTCTACCATTTTGCTCATCATCTTTGATTCTCTTCTTCCTGCAAGTGTACCATGTCATATAACCAAATAGATACCATAATCAAAATCATACCTCAATGATGTTTAGGGGAGGCTTATCTCATCTGCAAAATCATTCCACATTAGCATGTACATGTATAATCATAATCATATCAATATGTCAACATCATGCATGAAAATATCAACTACATACCATGACTTCATGCATGACAACCATAACCATGAAAATGCATGCATAACCACATGCACCTAGCCCATCAGGTCCAAGTATTTGAACCATGCTTTGATACCACTATGTGGTATGAGGTATCACCTAAAGGGAACACAACCCACTTTGAAACCACTCTATAACACGCCTCCTCTCATATATTTCCACTTTCACCAGCTTTGCTGGGGTTAACATGAGCTAAGGGGCTACTTTGACATGACTCAACCTCCTAGGTGACCTTAAGGAAATGGATCCGAAAAAACAAGACCTTACTCACTTCCCTATGGTGTTATAAGACACCCAGGAACCAACAAACCATTCCATATGTCTAATCCCTGAGATATTTTTTTTAGTGAACTAGACCCCCAGTCACTCCCATGACAAGGCCTCCAAGTGACCGTAACCTTCCAATCACTGCCACATGCTTGCTTCCCAATGATTGTAGTCTCTTTTAGGAAGTTTTGTGCCAGTGACTGCGAGATTTAAGCCATTTTTAAGGGCTAGGATCCAGACCCCTTCCCAGAACTTAATGAAACTTCCAGAGATGATAAATAACACAAAGACAAAGCCTCTAACACAAAAATTACTCAAGGACTTGACCTAACCCGGTCTAACCATGACAATCATTCTGTCAAACACATAGTGAACATGCAACCTACAGGTCATGAATGCATATCTGAACGAAGAGATCTAAAAATTATTTGAGGTTTACTAAGAAGGAATAATTCCCTCCCACAATAGCTACAATAATACCAATTAGGTCATGCATTCATTAACCAGTCATCCACCGATTAAAAGGTGAGAAGAGCCATGCTTAAATCTGTCATAAAACCATGCTTATAAGCAGATAATTAACAATGATAGAACAACCATTAAAGCCACATAATAACAAGTAAATTTACTCATAAAGACAAGAGGAACTTAACTCTGATTAACCAGATTCAAAAGCCAACCAAGTCAGGGACATCCACATACCACCCAACCATAGATTGGGCTTAACCAAATCTTTCTTTTAGCCAACACCCCCATGTCATATTCCAAGCATGAATGTGGGATCTCATGGAATAAAACAATCCATAATCAACCAAGGGAATCCAAAGGTTAAACCACCTCCACTCTCACACTACCATGATCTCACCTAAACCGGTCTCGAGATCACAAAACCAAACCGAGCTTGGATGCCTTAGAATTCCTTCACCACCCCTTAAGGAATTTTCCTGTCTCCACCCACCTGTTGAGGGCTTCCCAGAGAAAACCATAGCCACCCCAAACCTTGGGGGATTTTTGTTAGACCACCTCGCTTGGATCTAAAACCTTCTAGCAATGTAATTCTCAACCAAGAATGAATCCCATTACACCATGGTGATTCGAAAATGGCAAGGCAAGGCTAAAATCACTATTGAAACCCAAAAAAACTCATGCCAGTGATAAAAAATGAACCAAATACACACATGCATATATCATGCATGCCAAAACCAACTAGGAAATTATACATGCAACCCGTTACCTACAAGTATTCTCGTTGAAGCCGCTTGATCCAACCTTTCCTTGCTTGATCCTTGCTTCTCTTTGCTTTCCTTTCCTTTCATTGTCCTTCCTTTTCTTGTTTGCTTTGCTTCTCCTCTCTCGAACCAATTCAAAAAATCAACTTAAAAAACACTACAAACTAATGATCTGATGTATTTTTATTATTGATGCCTCTAATTTATTCATTTTCCCTATATTTTCCTTCAATTTTCCTCTCATGCATAAATGTGACTCTTCACCTTCCTTTTATCCTATTTTCCTTTATTTTCATAAAATAAATGCCAATAATGTCTTATTGCCTTTTCAAAGCCTTTTCCATTGCCTTTTCCATTTTCCCTTAGCCATAATAAACAACAAGTGATGCCCACTCAGATATTTTTCCCAACATTTAGCTTGGAATACGTGTTCCATGATGTTGGTCTTATTTTGCCTTTATTAACTTTATTACATGAACTTTTAACCCGGGGCTATTACATATTCAAAATAACAATAATCATATCATGATTTTAATAAAATACTTTCATATTATAGATCCTAGTTGTGTAAATTCTTCAACACAACTCTGTTGTCAAACAAAATTTAACTTCTTCATAGTGTTAAGCCTAAGTATTTTAATACTTTTCCATTTGGATATGCACTGAATCCATTGAAGGAGTTGTTTGCACAAATATCACTCTGCCTACCAACTCCAACACTGACATCCATGTATCTTGATATTATGGAATTGGCTCGTGACTCACCCTTTCATTTACAAAAAGGGGGCTAATTTCTAATGATGTCACCTTGATTTGCAATTAGTTCGCTATAGAGTGACTATGTCACAAAATATGGACTACTGTGAACTCATTCAAAGTTTTCAATGGGATCAAATCCTTTTAAATAGGATGTTAAGCTTGAAATCTATTGAAGAGGAACCAAAATGAGAGAAATAATTAAAAAACAATAACAACATACAAATGTAAATTATTGGCACATATTTATCCTAGAAAACCTAGATGAGGATATTTTTCCCTTGATAAAATCACGGCCAAGTGGACAAAGTGAGCCTTCACCTCTCACCTCTAGGAACATTACATTGGAATATGTCAAGCCTATTTAAAGGCTTCATTACATCAAAATCCATGGGCATAAAAACATTGGCTACCAAAATCATGATCCCAAAACCTACCACTGTTGATGTTGGCACAATGACCCATTCATCCAGTCAAGGTTAACCTAGCATGTAAGGTATTTACATTAAGGGAGGTATGGGATATATGTTCTCTCAAGTCAATGCAATATTAATGGATCATAAAGGGTAATCACCACATATGAATGGGAATGTTATGTTTAAAGGTCAAGTTTTTTGATCCATATTGGATCACTATATGATTTTTCATCTATCTCAATGTTGATAGTGGAAAAATTATAGGAATAAACCTATAGGAGTAGTTTTATTGGTGGGACCTAGTTTGGAGAATTGGGGTTTGAAAAATTTTGGGGCCATTTTGACGCCTTAAATGACACATTTTGTGTGTGTGTGTAGGGGGGGGGGGGGGGCTGTATGGGGACTTTCTTTCTTAAGCATTACACCCGTGGTGGTATTTTACACGCAGATACCTTTCCAACGGTGCAAGAATCGTGCCAATCAGAGTTTGTATACAAAAATCATGTCTCTCGAAAGTTGGCCCACCATGGCAAGAGTGGATGCCATGTCAGCCCCTATTACTCATGGAAAAGGGGCTAGCCATATGGGGACTATGAATAAGATTCTAGAAAGGTCAAATTTGTAATAATAGTTGAGCGTTGAAGGAGTCAACCCTGACCTTTAGTTGGATATCAGGCTATCTTATAACCATGCCACTAGGAGGGAAAGAGGTTCCATTATATTTGATTGTGTCTTGTTCCACAATAGAGTAGAGCAACTGGGAGTGGGAGTGATAAAACATAACATAGGGGTTTAGTGTTGTGTAGCAACCTAGTAGGCCATAGGTTTTGAGTGACTCCATGGAGAGTTCCTTCTCTTTTGTACTTGCATTATTTCCATTCCAAACAAAAGAGAGCATTGAGGACTCACCTTCCAGGTATGTTTTCTCCCATAGGGGTTTCCCATAACACATCTTGTGTTCATTGTGGTTGGTGCATGATTGTATTTTATTTTTATTTGTTTTTCATGTTTTATTTATTTCATACATGAACAATAAATCGATAATTAATAAATTTAAAATTTAAAAGAATTTAACCTTCATAATTTAGATTTCACTTTATTTAAAAAAAATTATTTTAACAAAGTGTTTAATAAAATATCCATAGTAATTTACAAATCATTATTCCTTCAAATTTTAGTTATAAAATTAAAGATTGACAAATATATACCTATGCCAAAATGTCATGAAATAATTTCCATGTCTTAGTGCAAAATCCAACCGAGTCACATTTACATCTATAAATTTGTTGTTAACATCATATTGTTAATATGACCAAATTATTTTATTATCTGCCATTAGATTTTATTTTAGTCATATTAGTTAAATTTGCATAATTCACACTAAAATTCAATTCACATCAATACAATATAAATACAAGGAATAATGTCTTGAGATAGCTAATCTATTTTAGACATACAATCTATTGGTTAAGTGAATATC
The DNA here is from genome assembly GCA_031772625.1 of Pinus tabuliformis. Lineage (NCBI taxonomy): Eukaryota > Viridiplantae > Streptophyta > Pinopsida > Pinales > Pinaceae > Pinus > Pinus tabuliformis. The sequence goes on along the minus strand of CM062809.1, from coordinate 158,076,854 downwards.
TCAACCACACACCAATCTAGGAGGCTAACTAGTTGGAGAGAATCTCTCCACCAACTAGACCTTAACAAACTCCTAAACACTAGGAACAAACTCCTGTACATAGAAAGCATCACAACTAAGACAAGTAGGAATTATATTTTCCAAGTCCCCCCCCTTAATGACTACTTGTCTCGATCTCAATTAAAAAAATTTAGTTGTGGTCCTGATGTTTACAAACATCATAGAAAAGAATGTGTTGATGTCCATATAAAGGAACAACCATCTAACAAAATGCATGAGTACCAACCACTGCAACCGCCAGTCTACTAGGATGTCCTTTGTGTACATGGTTCATTCAACCATTATATCTGCATTCATGTACTTGTGAATGTAAGTCCCCCTCCATAATTATCAACTTGGGTTTTCTCGGATTACTTGTAACCATGCACTGGATTTAATCATCGTACCCTAAACCATGCCCAGGGTTTTGTTGGTTGACCCTAAGCCATGCCCAAGGTTTTCTTGGCTGACCCTATAGTAAAATAGTATGTTACATGAATCCTTTCCCACTTCACTCTCACAGTTGTGGTTTATGGCTTACCGCATACCTACACTACAAAGTGGTTTCCAATTTACCACAAAGCTACACTTACATACGCTCTCTGAAGTCATTTCTGGCTTACTACAAACCTGCACTTCCAAAGTGGTTTCTAGCTGACCACAAACCTGCACCTACAAAGTGGTTTTAAGATTACCACGAACTTCATGGGGGTAGACATTACTTACAAGGCTAACAACCCAACTTTAGGTACATAATATTACAAACATTTGAATGACCACTACAAAACATCATAGACTCGCTTACAATTACAATGTGTGAACGCTTACAATTACAATGTGTGAATTACACTATGCTTGATGAGTTTGCTATTATAAAAAACTCAATGCTCATTGCAGAACCCATGCACTGGTAGATCCCACATGACACTTTACTTCACACAAAGTCTGCCATGCTAAATGTTACAAATTGTCCACATGCAAGCTGTGATTTGCTCTACACTCCACATTTCAACATTGCTATATCCTCAACGGGTTGTTCCAAGCCACAAGACTAAATATTTTCAAAAAAGAAAAAACACTCATCTTTAGCTCTTTACAGGCTCGTTGGTTGACACTTAGATTTACTACACATGTATTTGCGTTGGCCACTCTACATAGGTCTCCTTAGTCAGTGTTGTCTTACATTTCCTATGCATACAATGCTACTTTCTTCTCTCGGTACGCGAATAACAAGGGCTCTCAAATATGAGGAATATCGTAGACCTTTGTATCGATAGTTCATACCTATTCAATCTTTCCAATAGTGTTGTTGAGTGGAAGGTCACACTAGACAAGACCCTCGGCTCAGAATGTCATCGCCAAAGTCAGTAACACCCATGCACACTGTTGCAGTAAGCAACAATGATAGTCCTAATGCTGCTTGGTAAATATTTGAACAAAATACCGATACCATTGGAAAATAGCTTTAATAAGGCATACAATCACTTAGAGATCTGATGACCTTCAAGCATCAACAATTTTTTTTTTTTTCCTCTATGTTGCACATCACGACAGTGCAAGCAACAACAATAATGTAACTCCTTTCTTTCATAATATTTCTAAAACATGGTCCCTTAGCACTGTTGGAAGTCACCTGAAGACAATATCGACTCCAAAATCTACCTCACACAGGCTTCAACACCATTCTTGACTGTCTATTAGCTCACCATGTGATATAGATCAATCACAATAGTCCATTCCATATCAACCAAGCCACTGCCTCCGTCGCAAAGCTTTGTCCACGATGACACCCCTTCCACACAACAAGCAACAAAGGTATGATGATCAACCTTCTCAACATTTGAATTTAAAAACTGATCTGCAACATACGGTTCTCTAGAACAATAAATTTAATCTAGTGGTTTAACACCTCATGTGGGTTGACATTCACACAACGATCATAATGATGATGGAAAAACCAAAATTAACACATTATACGCTCTCAAAACAAATACATATACTCCCTATTTCCCTTGACCAAGGGTCAAGGCCCATACCCATATGGGCTTTGATACCAAGTTAAATTTGCATAATGCACACTAAAATTCAATTCACATCAATACAATATAAATACAAGGAGATATGTCTCAAGAAAACTAATCTATCTTGGACATAAAGTCTCTTAGTTTAGTGAATATCTCAACCACATAGCAATCTAGGAGGCTAACTAGTTGGAGAGAATCTCTCCACCAGCTAGACCTTAACAAACTCTTGTTCATAGAAAACATCACAACTAAAATAAGTAGGAATTATATTTTCCAAGTATATTACACTAGAATTTTATCGAAACACATTTGCTTAATGTTGTTAACATTATATGGCTAATATGGTTGAATTAAAGTATTATCTATAATTACATTTTAACTTGGTTATATTGCACTGGAATTTTATCAAAACATATCTACTTAGTGTTTAATTAACTAGATGTAACATGGTGCATACTTTTATGATAGTCACCATGGTCTCTAGCAATTAAGTAGTTTATAAGCTAAGGAATTTTGAAATGCATGGGTGTTAAATTTTAAAAACCAATGCATCTACTTCACATCATAAAAAAAAGGTAGGTTAATATGCTAGGTTAATATAGTGTGACCCTAGGAAAATCCAATTCAATATATTTTTACAAAAATACACATTTAAGGGATAATTATTATGTGATTTTGGAAATAAATATAACTAATAATGCCAAATATGTTATTATTCAAATTAGGTTATTTGTTTTTTGTAATCTTGGCAGGAATACATCTTCATCATGTCCAATATATCACCCCGATCAGGACAGGGAATTGAACCAATGACTTCACATCAAGGAGTGTCTTAACAAAGCACCCAATCACCATCTATCCAAGGCCCCATGGAATTCCAATTAGGTTATTGTTAAATGAAATTGATTTACCAATAAATATTATATTTGTAAAAAAATAATCATATAATGATTTTTTAATATTGTAAATATATTAGATATCATTTTTTGGATTCAACTACGTTAAGTAAGTCATTCACGTATGACCATTTCCATGAGAGGTAGTCGTAACTGACTAATTTCTCATGACTTTTGAATAGTTCACTTAGCACTCATTGCATTGGGTGATGCTCATAGGGGTGAATGGTTCATGAGGCACAATACTTGCTAAGGTTTTGAAAATGGGGTAGCAAGCTAAGTGGGCTTGATTGTGGGAAAAAAATCCACAGTTAAGAGCGCTTGAGCCAGAGGCGATCTGGGATGGGTGACCTCCCGGGAAGTCCTGGTTACCGAGTGCAAGCCCCAGAAGTGATGATTGACGCTATGTGATTCATTTTGCTAGTTTCAATCCCACTTCTTCACCCCTGTGAGCATCACCCGATGCAATGAGTGCTAAGTGAACTATTCAAAAATCATGAGAAATTAGTCAGTTACGACTACCTGTCATGGAAATGGTCATACGTGAATGACTTACTTAACGAAGTTGAATCCCAAAAATGATATCTAATATAATGCACTGCGTAAACCCCCATAATACTTAAATTGTAAATATAATTATAAATATAATTAAAATTTAATAAAAATAATTACACACACACACACACACAAACGCACACATATATATATATATTCAAGATAAGCATTTTGCATTACGTAAATAAGGATTACATAGACCAAAAAATTTCTATTATTAGTTTTTCTGAATGGAAACTGAACAAATAACATAAGTTCAAAGTCTTGAGGTTGCTAAGAGCTCGTCTAACTATAGCATCATGTACATAGAAATTTACAAAAACAGGTTGGTTGTGTCAGACCTTGACATACGTCGACATGTAAAGACAAAATGACTACTAGTGCTGCAAGTAAAAACCCAGGGAGTCATAACAACTAATGGGCAGAATCTCTAGGCATATGCGTTGGTTGATCACTATCCTTATCCGAGGAGAAGGAAATGTTGGCTGATCTCCTGGCTAGAATAGTTAACTTGCGGTCTATATTGTTAACTTTTTCCTCCAACTCTACCAACTGATAGAATTCTCTTGTTGAGTCCTCCTATACCTCCATATGACCAACAGTACTCAAATGACAATTAAATTTGTGCCGAATTCATATCATGATTGATGAAGTGAGCTAGTATCATATCAATGTGGGGGAAACTCCCACTTCGTGACACCTTCCTTGGAAAAATAAAATTATAAAATTTAATTATTAACATTATAAAATCAATTAATAATAAAAATATTTAAAAATAATAACCTTATATATACATTACAAATATAGTTTATATTTATAATTTTAGAAATTATTTTATAATCAAAATCTAATAATAATAAAATAAACAAAATTAAAATCATAAAATATTTAACATCTCTATTCAAAATAATAATAATATAAATTAAAAAAAAAAAAGACAAATCTAATCAAAGTATAGTACATAAGGAATGTCTTCGTTATACTCCTATTTTGCAACAAGAAACAATAAACACAAAAAAAAATGTCTTCGATGCTTTGATTTATAATGATAAACAAAATCATTGATTTAAAATAACTAATATAAAAATAATAAATGAGTCTATGATAATGGATGAATTTGATCTAAAACAAGATTAATAGTTGCAATACAACATAGTCCCTGCCTCTACTGTTAATTGTGGGTTGTGGAGCTTGATTATCTTTTTTATTAAGAGGTATCACCACATTGGACCCCATTTTGTAATGTGGTGGCAACGTCGCCCGTTTATGTGCGCCGCCAGGGGGTAGCACCCCCGAAGCTAAAAATAGATGTAAAATTGCCTTGTAAAATGTCGTAATTTTGTAGTCAATCTGGGCCGTTCATTAGGTGAAAATCTGACGGAAGAAATTATGTTTAATTTAAGATTTTTTTTCCCTAGAAGGCAACCCCCTCACTATATATGAGGGGATTGTATTGCGTCTATGTAGATTTGTATTCTGAGTGAGAAAGAGAGAGGAGATTGTGTGAGAGTGAAGAGGGAATTACAACGGATATGCTGTCGGTTGTATCTCTTCATTTTGCTGGATAATATAAAAGGAAGGACTGACTATTTCTCCATGGATGTAGCCCAAATTGGGTGAACCACGTATATCTGTGTCTCTCTTGTTTTGTGCATTTTCTATGTTTATATTTCTGCAATATATTTAATGTGTTCCATTTCTTTGTAATATATAATTTTCTAACAACTGGTATCAGAGCTAAAGGTCTATTTGGCTGATAAACTCGCAGGAGAGAAGGGTTCCTGGTTCGAGTGGGAGAAATGGTGGAAGATGGTAGGTTTAGGGTTGAAAAATTTAACGACCAAAACTACCAGTTGTGGAAGATGCAGATGGAAGATTATCTGTATCAAAAAGATCTATAACTACCATTGAGCGGAAAGAAAAAGAAGCTAAGGAGTATGACAGACACATAATGGGATATTCTTGACAGAAAGGCACTTGGAAAAATACGGCTGTGCCTAGCAACGTCGGTAGCCTTTAATATTTCAAAGGAAATGACAAAAGAGGGTTTAATGTCAGCATTGGCCAAATTATATGAAAAACCCTCGACCTCAAATAAGGTATTTCTTATGAAGTGTTTATTTAATATGAAGATGTTAGAAGGTGGATCTATTACTAATCATTTAAATGAATTTAATATAGTTACCAATCAGTTAAGTTTTGTAGGGGTAACTTTTGATGATGAAGTTAGGGCTATGTTATTTCTATGCTCATTGCCAGAAAGTTGGAATGGTTTAGTTATGGCCATTAGTAACTCTGTCTCTGGATCTAGTACTTTAAATTTAGATGATGTTGCTGGTGCAATCCTTAGCGAAGAAATGCGACGGAAAAGCGCTGGTGAGACATCAGGTAATTCTTTGACTGCAAAGAGTAGGAGAAGAAAAACGGAGAGCGGATAGAGCCCAAGATATCACAGTAAGTCAAGGAAAGGCAGATCCAAGTCCAGATCGGAGATAGTGTGCTGGAAATGCGGGAAGAAATGACACCTAAAGAAACACTGCAAGTATCGGAAGGGAAAAGAAGGAGACGCGCAACAAGAAAACAATCATGAAGCGAATGTGACATGTAATGTGTTGCAAGATGCTTTGATTCTTTCATTAGAAAATATTATTGATTCCTGGGTGGTAGATTTAGGGGCCTCATTCCATGCCACACCTGATAGGAAACATTTTCATAATAATTATGTTCAAGAAGATTTTGGACAGGTTCGATTGGGTGATGTTAAACCCTGTAAAATCATTGGAATGGGTACAGTTTTCATAAAACAACATAATGGAAATCAATGGCTGTTGAAGGAGGTAAGGCATGTTCCAGATATGAAGAAAAATCTAATTTCAACAGGGCAGCTGGGAGGTGAAGGCTGTGTAACTACTTTTACAGATAAAACTTGGAAGGTCACTAAAGGGGAAAAGGTTGGTACATTGTATTTATGCAATGATATTTCTAATTATGTTAATGCTTTAACCTCTACAGGAGTAGATATGACATTGTGGCATCATAGGCTCGGGCACATGAGTGAGAAGGGGATGCAAATTCTTCACTCAAGAAATTTGTTTCCAGGTTTGAAGCATGTTGATTTGGAATTTTGTGAGAATCAGTTTATGGAAAATAGAAGAGAGTCAAATTCCTTAGAGTTGGGAAAGAAAAGAAGAGCGAAAAATTAGAGCTTGTGCATACAGATGTATGGGGAACTACTCAGGTATCATCTCTTGATGGCTCTCGCTATTATCTTACTTTTATTAATGATGCAACCAGAAAATCCCAGATTTATTGTATTCGAAATAAATCTAATGTATTTGATACTTTCAAGAAATGGAAAACTTTGTTGAAAATGAGACAGGAAAAAGGTTGAAGTGTTTCAGATCAGACAATGAAGGTGAATATTGCAATAAAGAGTTTGATAGGTACTGTTTAGAGAAAGGAATTTGCAGAGAGAAGACAGTTCCAGGAAGACCACAAGAAAATGGTGTGTCAGAAAGGATGAACATGACAATCATGGAGTTTGCAAGGTGCATGAGATTGCATGCAGGTTTGTCTTTACAATTTTGGAAAGATGCTATAGATACTGATATTTATCTAATAAACAGAGGGCCTTCAAGTTCCTTGCATGGTGGTATTCCAAAGGAGGCATGGACAGGTAAAAAGGTAAACTACTCATTTTTAAAGACTTTTGGTTATGAAGCCTTTGCCCACATTAATAAAGAAAATAGAACAAAGCTTGAGGCAAAATCAAAGAAATGTACCTTTATTGGATATGGCGTTAATGATTTTGGTTATCGCTTTTATGATTATGAAAAACACAAAATCATTAGGAGCAGAGATGTCATATTCAATGAAAAGGTTTTGTATAAGGATTAGATGCAGGAAAAGAAACAAGAAAAAGAAAACAAGAATACACAGTGCTTGATGAGATTATAGAAAAAGTGAAAGTGACTGAAAATCATAATTATCAATAGCCACAACAACAACAACAACCACAACATCAACAAGCACCTCAAACACATGAAAGTGGTGTTAGAAGATCTACCAGGATAAGTGGACCCCCTGAACGATACTATCCTTCATTATATTATGTACTATTGACTGATTATGGTGAATCAAAATGTTATGATGAAGCAGTGTAGGTAGAAACCAGGACAAAGTGGGAGCAAGCCATGAAAGAAGAGATGGATTCCTTAGTACATAACCAGACATGGGACTTAGTCAGGTTGTCTGCAGGTAAAACAACATTTCAGCATAAATGGGTTTACAGGTTGAAGGAAGAAGATGGAGGTAGAAAAATGTATAAATCTAGACTTGTGGTGAAGGGGTTTGCATAGAAAAAGGGTATGACTTTGATGAGATATTTTACCCTATTGTTAAAATGACTTCAATCAGAACTATTTTAAGTCTAGTAGCAACTAAAGATTTACATCTTGAGCAGTTAGATGTAAAGATAACCTTTCTCCATGGGGATTTGGAGGAAGAGATATATATGCAGGAACCACAATGATATGAGGTCAAAGGGAAGGAGAAACTAGTGTGCAGGTTGAAGAAGAGCTTGTATGGCTTAAAATAGGCTCTAAGACAGTGGTATCTAAAATTTTACAGGTTTATGTCTGAACAAGGTTATACTAGATGTCACTCTGATCATTGTGTTTATCTAAAAGGAAAAATGATGGCAACTATATTATATTTCTATTATATGTAGATGACATGCTTGTTGCAAGTTCTAACACGCAGGAAATAAATGTGCTCAAAAGAAAATTGGGGAACTCATTTACAATGAAGGATTTGGGTGTTGCAAAACAAATCCTTGGTATGAGAATAACTAGAGACAGGAAGAATCGAAAATTAACATTGTCTCAGAGTGAGTACATAGAAAAGGTGTTGAAAGGATTTAATATGCAGAATGAAAAACCAATTAGTATACCTTTGGCTAGCCATTTCAAAGTAAGTAAGGAGGTGTCTCCCAAGACTCAGGAAGAAATGGCTTATTTGTCTAAAGTTCCATATGCATCAGCATTTGGAAGCTTAATGTATGCAATGGTTTGCACAAGGCCTGATATTGCACATGTAGTGGGAATTGTAGGCAGGTACATGAACAATCCAGGAAAAGAACATTGGATGGCAGTGAAGTGGATTCTTAGGTATTTGATAGGTACCACAAATCAAGCATTATGCTTTGGTGGTTCAAACATTGCTCTACAGGGATATGTTGATGCAGATATGGCGAGTGATAGAGATAATAGGAGGAGTACCATAGGGTATGTGTTTACTGTTTGTGGAACAATTGTCAGCTGGGTTTCAAAACTGCAAAGTGTTGTTGCACTCTCAACGACGGAAGAAAAGTATGTTGCTACTACATAAGCTAGTAAAGAAATGATTTGGTTACAAAGGTTTATGGATGAATTGGGTAAGAAGCAGGAGTTGGGCACACTATATAGTGATAGCCAGAGTGCCATACATCTTGCAAAGAACTCTGCATTCATTCCAAGACTAAACATATACAACTCAACTACCATTTCATACGATCAATGGTGGAAGATGAAGAATTGAAGCTGGAAAAGATACATACTAGCCAGAATACTGCAGATATGTTAACAAAATTTGTAACCAGGGAGAAACTGAGATTCTACTCAGTTTCAATTGGTCTTCAAGTATGATGATGAACATGAGAAACAACCATGTCCAAAGTGGAGTCATTGTCTAGCAAATGAAGCAACAGTGGAGTTGCTATAATCAGTCTCCAAGTGGGAGATTGTTGGGTGTGGAGCCTAATTATCTTCTTTATTTAGACGTATCACCATATTGGATCCCATTTCATAATGTGGCGGCAACGCCGCCCGTTTATGTGCACCACCAGGGGGGTCCAGCAGGGGGCGCCTCGGAAGCTAAAAATAGATGTAAAATTTCCTTGTAAAATGTTGTAATTTCGTAGTCAATCTGGGCCATTCATTAGGCATAAATCTGACGGTAGAAATTATGTTTAATTTAGAGTTTTTTTTTCCCTAGAAAGCAACCCCTTCACTATATATGAGGGAATTGCATTGCGTCTATGTAGATCTGTATTCTAAGTGAGAAAGAGAGAGGAGATTGTGTGAGAGCGAAGAGGGAATTACAACAGATCTACTGTAGGTTGTATCTCTTCATTTTATGGGATAATATAAAAGGAATGACTGACTATTTCTCTGTGGATGTAGCCCAAATTGGGTGAACCACGTATATCTGTGTCTCTCTTGTTTTATGCGTTTTCTGTGTTTATATTTCTGCAATATATTTTATGTGTTCCATTGCTCTGTAATATATATTTTCTAACATTAATTAATTGTTTACGGTTGTGTGAAGTGCGTAAGAAATACAATGAAAGCTTCCTTTGCACTTTCCCACTCTGCACAATGACAATCATTTTCAATCTGCGTTCTATCATAGAAATTAATAAAAAATATTAATAAAGAAATTCTATTTAGTCATAAAGTTAAAGTTAAATTTGATTTGGTCATAGTCAATGCTTCATTGTGTAGAAATTTCACTATGCAGAGGAAGCTTCCTCCACACAATGAAGGTTCCACATAAGAAAGTTCTGCACAATAAAACATTGATCCCTACAACTTTGGCTTCGCTGCATGCATACATTAAATGATATGAATAATAGGGACTTACCTTGATAGATGTTGGGATTATCGTTAAATTTGGATTTCTTTTGGTATGATTTGCCACATTCCTCCTTTTATGTTACAATCACACGTTTCTTCGTAATCGTATGTAAATATGTGATCCATATCAATTCAATAAGCTTCTCCAAATGTTTTTATGTAATTATTTGTAACTACGTGACCAATATCAATTAGTCTCAATGTTTGTCTTTAATTATGTGTAAATACATGAGTATTAATTTAGTTAGCTTGTCAGAAGTTTGGCTATTGCATAACATTATTTTTTGTACCATCAAATTGCAACTATTCAATGTTTTGGAACTTTGGGTTGGAATTTGGCTAAATAGTTTTTGGTTAAATTTATTTTATTTTATTTTATTTTATATTTTATTTATTTATTTTTTTTTCGTATAAATAAATATAATTATGAAGAATTTTTGAACATTTAAATTGTGCAAAATTTGCAACTCAAATTTGTTATTCTCACAAATTCTTGTAAAATTTTAAATAAAATTAAAAAAATAAACAATGAAATAACATCCAAAACAATAAATAATTAGAGAATGACTTTCATAAATAGCACTAAACTTACTTTCATAATAATATTAATGGTTTTTAGCAATTGATAAAATTTATTACTAAATAAATTTGATTTGGTTATAAAGTTAATTTAATTTAATTTATATTTATGATTTTTAGGTTTATAGTTTTTTAATGAAAATTTTCATTGTGCGGAGGAAGCTTCCTCCGTACAATGAAAGCTTTCATTATAAGCTCTACAAAATGAAAGTAAACATTCACCTACAATTATGGTTCTTAGAGTACACCACAAGCTTATGATCATAAAAGCAATATGTATGGTTAAATATTTAATTATTAATTAAATATTTAAAGCTTTGATAACGTTTTATATGTGTGCTTAGTGAATATGTATATACAAACTCTAACACTAGTTCTTTAAATTCTTATTTTCTTTAAGAAAAGAAAATGTACACATGTATAACTAAATTAATTATAAAGACTAATTTAGCATTGACTATTGAAAAATAAAATATGGAGTTTTTCACAACGCTTTGAAAAATAAAACCAATAGTTTAATGTGTTATGAGATCATGCTTTCAACTTCAGTAAAATAATTTATTGTATCATAAGTCCCTGTTGTTTTTAGAAACTGACAAAATTTATTATTAAATAAATTTGATTTGGTCATAGTCAATATTTCATTGTGCGAAGCTTTCCTTATACAAAGCTTTCACTTTGCGAAGGAAACTTCCTCTACACAATGAAAGTTTTCATTGTAAGCTCCACACAACGAAATATTGATCCCTGCAACTTGACTTCCCAGCATGCATTCATAAATGACACTGAATTTGTTTTCATAATAATGTTTTTGTTTTTAGCAATTGATAAAATTTATTATTAAATAAATTTAATTTATATTCATGATTTTTAGGTTTATAGTTTTTTAATGAAAGCTTTCATTATGTGGAGGAAGCTTCCTCCACACAATGAAAGTTTTCATTGTAAGCTCCTCACAATGAACTTATTCAAATTAAAACATAGATATTAAGCTTCTTTCACACAACGAAAGCTTTCATTGTAAGCTTCGCATAAGTAAAGTTTCGCGCAATGAAGAAAGCTCCTATGGTTCTTAGTTTGCACCACAAGCTTATGATCACAAAAACAATGTGTATTCTCCATGTGCACTTTGACAAGTTAAATATTTAATTATTAAATAAATATTTAAAACTTTGATAACATTTTATATATGTGTAAAGAGAATATCTATATATAAAGTCTAGCATGAGTTCTTTAAATTATTGTTTTCTTTAAGAAAAGAAAATGTACGTACATGTATAATTAAATTAATTATAGAGACTAATTTAGCATTGACTATTGTAAAATGAAATATGGAGTTTTTCACAACGCTTTGAAAAATTAAACCCATAGTTTATTGTATTATGAGATATGCTTTCAACTTCAACAAAATAATTTATTGCATTGTAAATGAGAATGTCTTTTAGATTAATCACATCATTAGTATTTGCTCGAAGTTGAGCTCGCTCAAAATGACGAGCCTTATCAGCTAATTCCCTTCCGTGTAGGGTTATAATGTTAGATCTCGGACTTTTGGGATCCATATTGTAAATAGACGACCTGTTTGATCTCATTTTCCTGGAAGGCCTCGATAGCCTGCCTCTCAAGATCCTCAACCATTGTTGCACTTGCAAAAATTCATATGGTCTACTTGGTTGATTTTAATTGAAACCTTGTGATACCATTTTTTTTACATAATTGGTTTTCTTAGAGCCTCTTTCAATTGGGTATAGTCCCATTTTAGCTAGGAGTATCTTTTAAGGGATGTTTTTTAAACTCTTAAATATATATATATTTTTTTGGTACTCGCTCAAATTTTGGTTCCCTTTATTTTGGATGCACTTGGTCCCCATACTTCATATCCATGAATTTTAAAGAGGGAACATAAGATTTCCAATCGCAAACATTTTTTTGTCTCGCATATTTTTTTTTTTTTGTAGCATGAAGAATGTTATCCACCTTCCTTATAGTGATTTTATTATTCATGCATCCCTCTTTGTGTCTCATTGAAATTTATTCCCAAATATTTAAAGTTTTAGGTTATCTCTATTAATGCAACTTTGAAGCCAATTTGTGGTTACTTTGATTTTTATTTTTTACTAGTTGATTGACTATATTAATATTTCCCATGTTCATGTCCATTCTAATTTCAATACAAAAGGACTCTAAGGATTCTAGGTGATATTGTAGGCTTCTTATTCTCTTATTTTATCACCTTGTTTCCATATAAAAGCTATTTTAACCCTCCCCCGCCTTTGTTGTTTATCGATTCCTTTGGTTCACTCTTGAAAGAACCTATAAACGTTTTTTTTGGCCTTTACCTACTCATATAACCTATAAATAAAAGCCTTATGACCATCCAAGAACCACAATTTTAGGAATGTTTCCCATAGTTTCTCCCTCATGACAATGTTAAAGGCCATTTTGAAATTGACAAAAAAAAACCATAGTTCTTTCCCTTTGTTCAAAATATTTCATATTATGTGCCCAAATGTGATGCAATGGTTGATGATGGAGTGCTTCAGTCAAACATTAGATTGTTTCTTTTTTCCTTTTCCTTTTCCATTTTCTCAATTTTTTTTCCATAATCCTTCCCATGATATTGGAAAACACTGTGTTTAGCATCATGGCTAGATAGTTCCCCATACCATTTTTGTCTCATGTATATATGTACATAACAATAGTCCTAAACATTTATTCATATTTGGAAGAATGATTAACGAAAAAAGTAAAGTTAAAGGTAAGGATAATATGTGAAGTAACATAATTAATTGATCTAGGTGGATATTAGTGGCCACCCTCCTATTCCACCTATATCTCTAGCTGGTTTTGTCTGTTTTCTTGATTATAGCATCATTTACTATTTTTAGCAGTTTTTCGGGTCTTGAACTTCCGAAGATGTTTTGACCCCCTAAACAATGTTTTTTTGAGGTCTGCAGTAGGCCCATAGCCATAAGTAGGGGCCTATGGTAAATCCTATAGTACTCAGAGAGATATTACCAATGAGGTATCGTACACACCAAACAAAGATCATATGACCAAGTTGCGACCCCAGGATGTTGGCTACCTAACTAACCCTAACGAAGCCCACAAACTCTTGTCATTTCATATCCTAGGGTTATGGTTTTGGATGTTTAGGGTTTTCCTTTGTTGTTCGATAATAAAAGGCCCTTGAGCCTCGTTATAACATAGTGCAGAGGCATGTGGCTGCCACATCTCTTCTCAGAGATAAGCTACCATCACTCGAGCTAGTTTATTTCCATTCTGTATGTAAGCATATTTCAGTTCTTTGATATTAATGAAATGAAGTTTTATTTCTGTTGCATATTTGTGTTTATGTTTATATCTATATTTTGTTGCATTCCTACATAAGTATGGATCAACGGTATCAGGGCGGTTTTCTCTTTCTCTGTTTTTCTTTGCATGTCCCCAACGAGGTCAAGGTATAAGGTGTTAGGGCTTGAATTGGTTGAAACTTTGCAAGACCAACCTCACAAACCTCAACGACCTCCCATGGTGGAAGAAAAAAAGATGAGGGAGTAAGAGATCCTTTCAAAATATTGATCGAGGAAGCCTCGAGCGACAGAGGAACGCTATGATGGATAACTTTTCCCAGATCCTTCGGTGGCTACCCACAGTTGACACATCTTCATCCAACAACCACTCTGGAGGCGCCACTCCTTTTAAGGTACAAGTTAACTTTGACATTACAATATTTGAAGGCTAGATAGATGCAGATGGTGTAGATAGATGGTTAAAACAGTTGGACATATATTTTTCGGTTCCTGACTTTTCTAGTTGGGAAAATATTACTTTTGCACTCCTCAAGGTTGCCCCCCATGTCAAGGACTGGTGGGAAACATACTGTGAACAAAAGGACGAAAGGGAATCCTCATTGTTTTCAGCCGCACACACTTGGAATTCTTTTTGAGACGCCATCAAGGAACAATATTACCCTGTCGGGAGCTATGAAGATAAATACATAAAGTGGGCCATGGTGTGGGAAGGAAGGGACCAAGATGTGTCAGAGTTCACAAATATTTTTCATACCCTTCGCACGAAGCTAGGTATTAAGGATTCTAAGTGGCATTTGGTACTCAAGTATCGCGACTATCTACACAAGTACATTTAGGACATGATGAAGTTCCTAGAAATATCCTCGCTTGGTGCCACCTATCAATATGTTATCAAGATTGAGCATAAATTTAAACAAAATAAGCTAGAATTTGGATCTACAAATCCAAAGCAAGGGAAAGACGCCCCCAAACCACAGAGCAAAGGACAAAGGAAATGCAGGGCAACCCAAGACAATCCTTAGAAGCCGCAAGCAAATAAAAACACCATGAAGACAAAGAAGGACACAGGGAAATGGTGTGAGTTCCATAACAACCCCACTCACAACGCAAGTGAGTGTCGAGCCAAGCAGTCTTTGGTGACTGTGCTAAAGGCTTTCGAATCAGATGCATGTTCCGAATCTGAGTTAGAAACTGGCAAGGGGAATTACAAAGGGAAGCATATTATTGATGCATAGCCTAATGCCACCGTTGCCACCACCAAGATACATAAGATTGATCTTGAAGATCCGAAGGAGGGGGATCAACTCTTCCACTCAAAGATGTGGGTGAAGGACTCTTCACTACAGTTCATTGTCGACAACGGAAGCTAAAAGAACCTCATTTTGGTAGAGGTCATGAAGCGGTTGGGCCTACCGACCGCACCACACCCACAACCATACACCATTGGGTGGCTTCACCAAAGGCGAGATCTCAACATTAGCCAATAGTGACGCCTTCCATACAACATCAAGCCCTTCACAAATGAGGTAATATGTGATGTTTCTCCTCTTGAAGTTTGTGATGTATTATTAGGCCAACCATACTTGTGGAAGCATCATGTTGTGTATGAGTTTAGGCCTCGCATTGCCATTATTTATTTGGGCAATAAGTTATACAAAATACAGGAGGTATCACAACCTACCACCATCTCTTTGATATCTATGAAGCAATGCAGTAAGATCATTTCCTAGACCAGGAAATTTGTCTTCCTTATGATTCGTCCTCAGGGTAAGAAGAAGTCTCTGGCCACATCCATAGCCTCTAGACAAGGCTCCTTCGCATGAGAACAACAGATGGAAAAGGTCATGGAAGGGTATAGGGTCATCTTCAACTCACCCATAAGGGCACCCCTATAATGCTAGGTTAAGCACTCAATCGATCTGGTCCCGGGCAAGCGCTACCCAAAAGACCGATCTACCGATGCTTTGTTTCAGAGAACGATGAAATTAAGAGGTATATTCAGGAGTTTTTGTAGGAAGGTCACATCAGGCCAAGTTCATCACCTTGTGGGAGCTTGATCATTTTGGTATAGAATAAAGATGACACCTAGACTTTGTATTGACTATCGAGCACTTAATAAGATCATTGTTTGGAATAGGTATCCAATCCCATAGATTGATGACCTTCTGGGCCAGCTCAAGGGGCCAAATATTTAAGCAAAATCAACTTAAAGTCCAGTTATCACTAGGTACCAATTGAACCCTTCGATGTGTGGAAGATTGTCTTCAAATCCAAGTAGGGCCTTTTTGAATGGCTGATCATGCCTTTCAGGTAAGACAAATGCCCCTGCAACCTTCATGTTGCTGATATATAACATCTTGCGGACCTTTACCAACTCATTCATGGTAGTGTACCTAGATGACATCCCGATCTTTAGCCGGAGTTGGGAAGAGCACATACACCATATCCGACAGGTCCTCCAAACCCTGCGAGAACACAAATTATGTGCCAATTTGGAGAAATTCACTTTTGGTATGACCCAGGTTCAATATCTAGGGTACATGATTATTAAGTGGGGTGTGCATGTGGACCCATCCAAGATACAAGTTATTCGAGATTAGCCAGCCCTAACCACTCCAGCAAAGCTTCACAACTTTTTGGGTCTTGCCAATTCCTATCTCATGTTTGTGTTGGGATTCTCTCATATCACTTAGCCTTTGACTCAAGTAACCAAGTGCAGAGTGAAAGGAAAGTTCTTTTGGTATGAATCCAAATAGAAGGCATTTGTCAAGTTGAAGCATTACCTCTACTTTGCACCAGTTCTCACATTACCAGCCCTGCAATAACCATTTGAAATTGAGATAGGCACCTCCAACTATGCTCTTGGTGTAGTTCTTACCCAATAGGGGCATCCGGTGACATATCACAGTGAGACACTTTCAGATATAGTCCGAAAGTATCCCACTTATGACAAAGAGATGTATTCTATTATACATGCCTACCGACAATGGAAGCATTACATTATGGGGAAGGAAATGATCATCCACACATACCACTAACCCCTACAACTCATATAGACACAAGGGAAGCTGCAGAACGGTCGACATCATAAATGGACCACACATCTATTTTGGGAAGTTTTGGTGTCTACGGATAAACGCTTAAACCCCTAGACTAGTAGCTAAGTCTAGAACAACAGTGCAAAGCTTTCTCTACCTTTTCTATAACCAATAGATTAAATAAGATAGTAAAGAAGCCTACCTGTAGCTTTCGCTTACTCCTTATCTCCCTTGACCAATTCTGTCGCTCCTTTCCGTACTTAATCCGCTTGAAAAGTGCTTGCACACAAATAGAAGACAAAAATAGATCAAAGCATATGATAATGATCTATTGATTAAAAATAGAATGGAATCAAGTTCATAATACACATATGAAAGCATCAATGAACAATACAAACATATGGAAAAATCTTTGAGCACTTTATAAGTAAAAGGAAGAGTCACAACCCAATTTGCTTGATTCAGTATCACTCCTCCAGTTCAATCCCATCCTCTCCTCATAACAAGCAAGACATTTTGACATCATTACAATACTTGAAACCAACTCAATTCTCATACTAACAACATATCCCTATAATTCAATGGTTTCCAGCCACTGATCACTTAGATGAGTGGTCCTTTTATAGGTGAATGAACGAAGTTATGCCATAAATGGTGATAATGAATGCCCTCCCAAACTTAGAATTTAGTTCCATGGAGGAAGGGATAAAGGCATTCATGTTCCTTAACTCCCTACCTCATCCAAATTCGAGCCCAAAGGAGTAGATAAACTTGGGAAGCTTTTAGATGCATCCAATGGATAAGAATATTCCCAAACCCAAATGAAATTTTGCTCAAATTCACCCAACGCAGGCCAAAGAGGGCTCAAGTGCACTGCATAGCACACATACAATGTACTGGACTACACTACAGTGCACCCTGATGAAGGCCTGCCTACGCTGATCTTCTTAGAGGCAGTTTTTGGATGATTTCAGTCATGGAATCTCTTGGGAAGGAAGCATTCTGATGGTTGACTTCATTTAGGGCATGTAACAACTGAATTAGGGTTTGATGGGCCCTAATAGTACTGATCTGTAAGTTGGGGTTGATGTGCCCAAATGGATCTGTAACAGTTGCCCCCTAAAGCATGAAGTCATAAATATGTATGTCGAGTGAAATGCTTTATCATGTGGAGAGGAGGTTTTGAAGCAGAAGGTGACCTGCATCAATTACAATACATATATCATGATAATTTTATTTTTTCTCATGAACTTGCTGAGGGAAGGCATACCCATGCTCAACTTATAAAGTTTCATTACATGTACAAATATAGTCATCTACAGATATAGACCCATGAATGGATGACCATGAATGTAAGGCCATTGTACATTTGATTTAGTACTCCTGAAAATATCGCAACCCGGATGGTGAAACTAGATCCAGGGTCTTCAATCTCGTTCAATATTTCGCTTAAGTACACGTCTAACCATGTGAATAGATGATCTAAGGTCGAACATGGGAAGACATCGTCTGATTACCAGCCAATGATGTAAGCCATTAACAGACGCGAGAGAAATCACCGCTAATGATAATGAACCTCAAGGTACTACAGTACATTTTGCATGGTGTGGATAACTGATTTGATGTCAAACACCATACAAAGTCTTTCAGTCGAAGGCCAGTGATGTCAACCTATTGCCAAAAGTGAGAAACCTGCCATTGATGTATGAAAGCCTCAAGGTACTGAAGGGGTGTTTCTAAGTCAACTTCTTGGATGATGTGCTGATGTCGACAAGAAGCGACTCGTTGCAGGAGGGCCTTGATGTATCCCACATCAACGACACGAAACGAGGTAAATGATTTTGTAGATGAAAAATTGATTGATGATAGAAGGTTCAAGAATGGCGGTCATGAAAATGAAGGTTTACGGTATTGCAAAGGATGAAGTTTGAATTGAATGATTTCTCTTGAACATGTCAGCGACACTAAGTTGAATTGGTAGCATTGACCCAAAACAAAGTAATGGATGGTATGATAGACCAACGGTGTGATAACCATCAAGCTGAATGACCCAACCCACATAGTCACGGTGATGAGGTGAAAATGTCATGTTCAAGAGCAAATTGCTACCATAAAGGGTTTTCCCCTTTTTCCAATTTTCCCCAGTCATCGCTAACCAGTACCTCTTCATTTTTATCAAGATTGAGGAGGATAGTATATGCTTGTTGTATAATTTTAGCCTTCGGGTGAATCCATTGCTATTTGATGCTTTAACGAGTCTAGCAAAGGTGAAACTCAGTCTTTTCTAAATGAACAAGTTTGCCGCTATTTGATGTTTTTAATGAGTTTATTGACAAAGATAAATCACTCCTTTTCATGTTTGGAGAGTTTGAAAAGGGACGAAAAGGAAACTCCATAAGTTATTTTTCGTAGATTAATCTCTCCAGTCTGAAAAAAGTGTAAAATAATACAAGGGAGATATCGTTTCCAATCCTTTAACGAGCTGGAAAGGACAAGTGCTCGACAATATTTTCATGTTTAGAGAGTCTGAAAGGAGCTTAAAGAGGACTCCAAGGAGGCTCCTTTTTCATTTTTAACAAAGCTTGAAAAAAAAATAAAAGTTTGCTTTGTGGCCAAAGATGTTCAGTTTACATTTGAGCACATCAAATTCTTCATGTCATTTGTCAATCCTGCTCAAAACACCATCAAAAATAGATTAAAAATACTTGTTTCATGGATAAAATGAATAAAAACTAATGTTTACTCAATTAATGTGCAAGAAATAAACATAAACACAAGTTTTACCATTCAGTTTTACCATTTCACATTTACCCTTTGATTTTGGTGCTTTGGAGAAGTTTTTACCTCGAAGTTCACCAGCTGATTGCGGAGGATTCAATGGACCATTCCTCATGCCGTCCAGACCAAGTAGGAGCTATCTTTGTTCTCTTTCATTTCATATCATTCATTTTCAGTTTCAGGCAAAAATTTTGAGTTTTTGGGCCCCTAGGGTTTCAATTTTCCAATCTGGGAACAATGTACCCTTTCATCATCAAAAGGTGCGCTGTAGTGCACTTACGTAGAAGGCTGCTTGTATTGCAGCGCACTGTCCCTAAGGCTGGGCTGTGCTGAGCGCAAAACCCAATTTCATTCAGCCATTTTTACCCAAAAATTCCTCTGTTTTTTGCAAGAAATGGATCCTAATTTGCCTTATGGTTGTATTTTCTGGTATTCATTGGATCAGAATGACGATTACATGGAGAGAACGAGAGCACGAAGAACAGGATATGATTTCCCTAAATAACCAGGGCACAGTTGAGGACCTAAGGAATTGCGGGTTACTCAAATATTTCCGATTATCTTGTATGGGGCAACAAATGGAGCTTTTATAGTTCCTTGTTCGTTCATGGGATCCTACTGATTAGACATTTCACATTAGAGACAAAGTGGTCTCAGTTACCATCCATGACATATACTTTCTTACCGACTGTCGAGGCGAGGTGCCCCCATATCACTTTCTGGATTTACCAAAGGGGGTGAATTAGTGAGAGATTACACACGACAATTCTGTCAGCTAGGTGCACAGCCTAGAAGGGACAAAAAAATTAACATCAGGGATGTTAGTGATTTACCATTGAGGATGATCCTCTTTACCATTGCCAAATTGGCTGGCAGCACGACATTACATTTACAAACAGATCATACATGCAGTATGCATTAGAGTGTTTAGAGCCAAAAGTGTTCAATTGGTGCGAGGTCATACTTTCATCCTTGAAAGAACAACTGACCAAGGTGAAAAGCGGAAGGAAAAAGAACTTTGGCTATGGGTCAATCCTGATTTCTTTCTCCTTGGAGAGAATTCCACTTATGCAGCACAACATGTTTCACTGGGTGTGTCTAGACGTAGGGATCCACGGATGCAGAGATGGGTAGATCTTATGGCTAGGCATGCTGGTCAGCCATTGATCTCATTTACACTTGCATTATTTGAGTGGCTTGATCGAAAGGATATGGCTATCATAGAGTATCCATATTCAGGGATGGATTTCCACGAAGATCCAGACTTGATGTTACCAGTTGGAGCATAGTGGGGTGCTATAGGTAAATTGTTTGACCAAAGTGTTTTTTGATTTTAAAGTTTCTACATTTTTTGTGTTTTTTTATTATCTCCAAGACTAAACAAAATCATTTTTTGTGTATGCAGATGTTGGACCTATTGGACCTGTGGGGCACCAACGAGTGGCAGGTGGGCCAACACAGAGACCTGTTGGGAGAGAAGTTCTCCGAGACTTAGATTTAGCCGAGACACTGGCTGAACTATAGGACCACATAGAGGGTTTGATCCTAGGCATTCCAGATGTCCAGATCGAGGAGTTGCCTATGTGACTGCAACGCCACACCATTGGTATGCCGAGTCGTTGGATGAGACTTTTATGCATGATAGCAAAGGCGGTGCCTGTTATCATGAGCACCACTAGTTTACTTAGATGTTTTCTGCATACATTTTGAGTTTTTGGGTTAGATGACCAATATTTATCTTGGACACAAGCTGTTTGTAAAAACTTTTAAAACAACTATCTATTTTACTTTCAGAGTTTTATTATGGTTATGTGATGCAATCCTATTCAACTGATGATGTGAATTGAAAATATTTACTTTACATATGTCGCAAATGTCTATTTAACACATAATTTGCTAGAGAATCAGTTAATGTGTTTAGATTTATGGAAATATGCTGATATTGAATAAACTCAAAATACCTTTCCAAAATATGAACTCTAAGGAACATGCGATGAATTGCTCAGTTTCAGACGGTATAAATGCTAGTAAGTTGTAGTACAACGAGTTGTGAGTCCAGCCTAATGATGATTTGGCGTATGTCAAGTGAAATGGCATTAGAGAGAAGTTCAATCAACGCGCTATACTCAACGATATTGTTCATTGATCGACCAATACAAATCCCTATAAAACTCACTAACTTGCCGCTTGGAGCGAAAATGGCCCATGCTGTAGAGGATAGGTTCTACGTACTACGACTAGCCCCATCGGTGTAACCAACAAATGGTTCTGAAAAGTTCGACATCTGAAACAAATGCAAAGTGGATTACTTAACCAAATAAGAACTCTAAAAAACACACACACACATGCAATCAAAACATATATGCAGTGAGTTTTACTACACTTAACTAAGCATAGTAACGTTTAAGGTACAACCCGTTTCGAGGTCACGACAATGGAATCCCATCATAATCCACTAACTCATAGGCATCTTTCGTCAAAACACGCTTAACAATATAAGGGCCCATCCATAACGGTTCAAATTTTCCTGCTCCAATTTTATCAGACTCCTAACCGTAAAGCAAGACCAGGTCACCTTCTGAGAAGACACGAGGTTTGATATTTTTATCATATTGCGCCTTAATACATTTCTTATTCGCTTCGTTAGCCAATGCGGCATCATGACGAGTTTCATCCAGATGGATTAACTCCAAGAAATGTGCTTCTTCTTCAGCAGTGTCGGGTAGCGGGTCAATTGCGAGTTTGAGAGACAAGATTTCACATTGAATTAGTAAGACTGCTTCCAAATCATACACCAACTGAAAGGGTGTGAATTCGGTTGCATTTCTCATCGAGGTCGATATGCCCATAGAGCCGAGTACAGGATTAAATGCCAATTTCTTTTATGAACTCCAATCATTCTTTGCAACATGCGCTTAAGGAATTTGTTGATGGCCTCAACTTGTCCATTAGCTTGTGGGTAGTATGGAGTAGAACTATCATGTGATAGTCCTAACTTGGCGGTTAACTCAACCATCATGTGATTGCGAAAATGCGATCCATGATCTGTAGCTATGGCTTGTGGTACACCAAACCTGGCAACCACATGGTTGAAGAAAAATAAAGTAGCCATTTCGGCACTGTTGTTCAATATTGGCATCGCCTCGGCCCATTTGGTAAAATAGTCAACGGTGACTATAATATACCCATGCCCCCTGACCAAGGTGGGGTTACATGTCATAAAGTCAATGCCCCATTTGGCGAATGGGCCAACAACAACGACTGGATGCTATGGTGCAGGTGGTAATCTGGTTTTTCAGTCATATATCTAGCATGCATGACAACTTATGACAACAATAATGCAATCTTTGAATATGGTTGGCCAAAAGTAACTAGCACGGAGGATTTTCTGCGCGGTTGCATACCCAGATAAGTGTCCACCACAAGCACCTGAATGACATTCATTCAAAGCTTTTTCAGCTTCCTCATGAGTGAGGCACCTATGTAAAATCGTATCGACACCACGACGATAAAGTGTATCACGAATGATCAGATAGCCTTTGGCTTGGTATCAGGTACATCACTTTTTAGAGCGAGAGGTAATAGGTCGGAAAGCTTGGGTCTAGAGATAGACCAGTATATATCCATACCATGGATCACTTGACGAGATAAAAAATAGAGACTCATCCAAGATTTATGCTTCTAATGTTAAATCATTGGAGGATGAGGGAAGGTCGCAAAGTAACTCGACAAAAACAAGAGATTTCTTTGATTTAGATTTGATGAATTCCAAATAAAACTCCTGCAAAATAACTATCCATTTTGAATATTTGCCCCCCAGCAATTGACATGACAAAATGTATGTCATAGGGTTGCAATCCGATATAATAGTAATTTTTTGGAGGAGGATGTAATGACAAAATCTCTGCACAGCTTGAACGGCTGCCAAAGCTAACTTTTTGGCATAAGAATACTTACTTTCTATATCGTTGAGATTATGACTCAAGTAATAAATAGGGTGTTCAATTTCTAAGATACATAAATACAATTAACACCACTAGCTCCAATAGTTGAGCGTTAGAGCCACTACTTACTCCCCAAAGGTACTAACTTTGTATCTCTAATGCCTTGTGGGAGAAGCCAAGGTTAAAAATCCTTTACATGAGAAATGAGGATCCATTTATAACTTGAGGAATGACCTTTCAAATTCTCATGACTCTTGACTTTCTAACTTTTAGTAACCTTTGGACTTCTACAACCTTTGGAATTCAAAATGACTTTTGGAATTACATATGACTTTTGGTATTGCATGACTTTTGGAGTTCCATGACTCTTTGGTCCATACATGACCCTTAATCTTCCACTTATTTGTCTTTTACAATGATTACAACAATACATCATGATTTCCACATCATCATATGATGAAACTTGACATGTCACTATCTTGGATGAATGGGACTAATAGTGATTGCCGACATGGAATTTCTCCCGTGGTGACATGGTTGCAATTTGTATCTTCATTCTTCATGCAAATTTAACCGTTGATGTCCTATACCCTCTAGAGGGTCTCTCATCAAATGGAGTCTTTGGGGTGCTTTGATCATCAAGGTTCAAGGGTGTTCTTCATTCTTTCCAAGCTTACTTTGTTTGTTCTCCTTGCTCCGTATATCTCATATGTTCTTACCACGATGTTTCTAAAATACCTATATCTTCAAATTGTCGATGGCGAGCAACCATCAACTTGAAACTATCATATTCTACCATGTTTCATGCATATTTTCTTTTCATGACTTTTCGGTGCGCTCAAGAGGGATAAATTGGGATTTAGGGCACATGGGCGCACTTTGAAAGGCTGAAGGGACGAAGAGGGAAGGCTTCGGTGCTTCAGCATGGGCTCAAAGGAAGAAGACAATTAAGGCAGGATGCATGGCACAATTTTGAAGGACGAAGGGGAAAACTTCAGACTTCCCAAGTGTGTTGTGCACTTAAGGGAGTGGTGAAGGGTGTAGGGAATACTCCTGAAGGATGAAGGATGAAGGCTTCAGGCCTTCCAGGTGCATTCATGCACACAAGAGGCCTAAGAGGCATAAGGAAAACTCCTACAGGATGAAGGCTAATGCTTCGTGCCTTCTAAGTGCACTCATGTGCTCAAAGAGTCCAAGAGAGCACATGGCACACTAGGGAAGGCTAAAGGGGGGGGGTTTAATGCCTTTATGATGCGCCTATGCATTCAAGTAGGGTGCACTTCTTCGAGTCGAAGGAGTGTGCTTAAGGAATACTTAGTTTGAGCAGGGCGAAATTCAGAGTAAGGAAGGGGGAAGAGGGTTAAGGAGTGCAACCTGTGCCCTTGGATGGTGCATGAAATACTTCCAAACAATGAAGGATTCCCCATCAAGGATTCAGAGTGCGCTCATGTGCTCTTAGCCTTAATGAGTTCGCTTTGAAAAAACAAGAATTGTCTAAGTCTAAAATATGATTCGAGGGGTGAACAAGATGAGTTTAGACATTGAACCATGTGCGATACATACCATATCATCAAGAAAACTTAGACAAACTTGAACAATAATGAATATATGTCAAAATGGTACTTTATACAGATTCCCCAAGTGAGGCGAGTGTAGTCTGTGTGACTGCAACTTGAACATGTTGTTTTACGACAACAAAGATGTTATGACCACAAAATGCACTAAAAGATTTTGTGATCAATGCGAAGACACTTGAGACCAACCATAGACACTTGAAACACATAGAATAACATGAAACAACATTTGGTGATAACAATGATTTTAGATTTGACATTGATAGTAGGCTCCATGTTGAGGCAAATTGATTACCTATCATTTAATTGTCAACCTGGGGGTTTCGTAAAACTTGCGAAGCATGTGTGCACTATATATGATAGAAATTAACTTTCAATTTAGATCAATCTAACTACAAAACCAAATAACGAAAATTCACCTATTCTAATTTAATAATCAATTCAAAAGAAATTATAGTACAATTATAGTACATCACACGAAATTGAAATCTTAATCTATCACACTTGTAGGAATTGAAATCTTAATCTACCACACTTGCAGGAATTGAATCTTAATCTACCACACTTGCGGGAATGAAATCTTATTCTACCACACTTGCAGGAATTGAAAAGCACACCACTCTTTCATAAATAAAATTGCATGAAATGCGATCTACTCTAAGGGATCATGTGTGCATTATCAAATCAGGATCCTATGAAATGAATAATCAAAACCAAATGACATGAAATGAAAGCAAAAACAATCACTAGGATCTCTACGCGACCTTTATGTGCTGCTTTTGAAAAACACATAAAGTGGTAATGAGTGTTTAATCTATGAAAGCAATAAAAACAATCATTCTTAACCTCTCACACAGGAAAAGATATGAAAGCAAATAAAAACAATCACTCTTAAACTCTCACACATAAAAATATATGAAATTAATAAAACTTAATCTATGAAAACATTAAATCTCACACATTATAGGTGGCCCATCCAAAATTATGAGAGATGGCAAGTTGAGAGCCTCCCAATGCAAGCATTACTAGAAAGAGGTGAACATCACTCATGAGCATGGTGCTAAATCTAAATTCCATTCAAACATGAGTAATCTTAACTTGTACACCCTAGTATCTCCAACTTTACACATACCTTTGAATGGAGGAGGCTCTCCTATTTATACAAAAACATAAGAAGCTACCTCATTAATGGAGGTCCACTATTCTCTCCCTATATCCCTAGAAAATCTCATAGAGTTACAATTCAAATAGGTAATGATGAGACATACAATCTCATAGAGTTACAATTCAAATAGGTAATGATGAGACACACAATCTCATAGAGTTATAACTCAAATAGGTAATGATGAGACACATATCCTCTTTGACCTTTATCCAAGTCTCCTTCCATATCAAGAAGGGAATTCGAATTTGAGCATTGGATGCCACATAAGAGTGCCTTGGAAGCTTCCATATGACCTACGCATGTCATGAAACTCAAGCCACTTTTAAGTATTAGCAAGTATATGTCATTTTTCTAAGTTTTAACCATAAATTCACTTAAAATACTAGAAATAATTAGCTTTTGGAAAACACAAATGGAACCCATATAATTATGAAAATGGAGGCTAATGAAAGGTTATATGGTCATGGAGTTGCGACGTATGAGTGAAATGGTGGCGATAAAGGTGAAAGTGGATGATATTTTGAATACATTTTGGATACTCTACATACCCCCCAACTAACGTTATTGCGTGTCCTCATGGAATCTATTGCATTGCTTAATCATGATTTGCTTTTGAATGATCTTGGCTTATATCAATTGTCCTTAAACTTTACATTTGACAATTTCATTTTTTTTTTCGCAAAGTATTCCTTATCATACATTGAATTGCAACATGTTTGGTTGGTTCTTGTGTGACAACCAAATCTTAATTGGTATTGGTTCTTGTGTATCAATACCTTGTTTCTTTTTGTTGCAACAAGATTCATTGAACATATTTAAGAATGCATCTTTAAATCAACCATATAATATGCTCATCATTTAGGCATTTATTTGCAAATCACATAACTTTTGAACCATAATTCAATCATAATTGATTAGGAAAAGTATGTTAGGATGAAATGAAGTGAAATGGAATGAAGTGATATGGATGTAATAATAAATGGATGTCCCTTCCCACCCCCTAACTAAAGGTGTTTACGGTTTTTTTTTCAAATGAGAAAGGAAATATGGTGAAGTATTTTCCAAAAATTATAATTTCAGTATTCAAGGAATTCTATGATTAAAAGCTAGAAAATAACATTCCTTTACTTACCTAGGAAGTGGACAAACTGTGCATGTGTAGATAAGTTGCAGTTACTGCTGGATCATGGAATAGAAAGTATAATTTCATCTGCTTCTTGGTAACTGAATAAATGGTGGATGAGATGGTGAAAGTGGATTCTTTATTTCTGCTGCTAAATCTATTGTATCTGCTACAAAATTCTGAAATGATATAGTCTTCACTTGCTACAAAACCCAATGGTACAATTATAGTCATGCGAATAAATGTGTTGTTGTCGAGCATGAAGAGAAGTCATTGGATTACTAGCCATTAATGAATGTCGTTAACCAATGCAAGGCAAAATCGCCATTAATGTCAACGAGTGCCAAGGTACGTAAGTACATTTTGCAAAGTGCGAATAGATGAGATGATGTCGAGCCACTTGCAAGATCCAACGATCAAGGGACATTGATGTATTCCCATGATTGTTGGCGAGAGAACTTGTCATTGATGCATACAAGCCTCAAGGTACTAATAAGGACTCTAGCCCTAAACCTAAATAATGTGCTGATGTCGATAAGCCAAGACTTGTTAGAAAGGAGGAATTATGAATCCCCCATCATCTAATGCGAGTATGAAATGATGATTTTGGAAGGACTATAGATGAAAATTTGCATCAAGCAGGATTTATTTAACGGAAAGGAAAATGACAAGAGGGTAAACAAGTGAATGGGAAGAAAAAGGACAAATCAACATGCAACGAGCTGAATGTCTCTATTAATGGGTTATTAAATGGAAATTATGGAAAATGTGAATGGAAAATGTAAGTGGAAAACATGCGACACTTGCAAGGAAAATGGTGATGACGATGCTTAGCGAAAATGCTTGAATAGCTTGTGAGTTTGGAGAGGAAAAATGATGGCATTTATGGATGATAGAAATGGATTCAATTGGTTCATGTTTCTTGAAATTGGCCGTAGAAAACCAGTCGTGCACAAATTGGCCTCCTTTAATTATTCGATTGTCCTACAACCTGAAAACAAACATGGCACTAACATTGCAATAAAACGTAAGTGTGTTCAAAGAGAAGTGATCAATTTATCTAGGTACATATGAAAAAATTGCATAATTAACAGGGTCATGATGTGTCTTTGTTTCAAATGGTTAGTCCAATTTCACAATTGCGATAATAAATCCGATTTCTAAAAAAAACAATTTCCTCAATTTATGTTTGAATCATAGCATTTCATAAAGATAAAGAAATATTATTTGCGAATGCTAGATGATTCCTGCAAAACAATCTTCAATAAAAAATTCATCAACCGATCCTGCAGATAAAGCGCCTTTATAGTTTTTTTTTTTTTCGTGCATCATGCTTGAAAACATAACATTAGACAAAACCAATGACAAATTTTAAGCATGATTTCGACAATGTAAAAATTCAACCTTAACAAAATTCATTTTGTGATTAAATTTAGTAAAGGTGAGCTATTGTGCTTTTATTCGATTGATTTTGTCTTGTATTTTCCGATTCCTTTTTTCTCTTTTTTTTTATTGTTTCTTGCTTCGACAAGTGTGTAAGTGGATCATCACAACAATTTTATTTTATTTTATTTACTTTTATTTTTTTAAATTTGCTCCAGTGACGCAATGAATTCCGCATCAATTTTTTTCGACAATTTTTCCCATGATAATTTTCTTGAAAAACAATAAAATATACAATCTAAAAAAAATAAAAGAAATATTTACAAAATGAAATATATACAAAAAAAAATAAAAAAATGTATGTACAATCAATATACAAAACTATTTTTTCATAAAAAGAAAAAAGTAAAAAGTAAAATAACATAAAATATAAATATATAAAACACATATATAAACATTACAAAAACGTTAAAAAAAAACATATAAAAAAACATAACAAAACACTCTAAATAATAATAAAAAAAACATAACAAAAACGAAAAAAAAGAAATTTTCCATGGTTGAAAAGTCAAAAGTGTTGAAACTTTTTGAAAATGAAACGTGGTTTTGACTAAGCAGCAATGAGAATGAGGGGTACAGGGTAGCCTGGCTTGTGGCACCTGGAGGCAATTTTTGTCGATCCTTCTTACACGTTTTTCTTCCGTGGCAGCCAATCCATGGATTTCGGTGACAACAAATCACAACCCTGATTTCCTAAACCACCATAGGGTGCCACAAATATCATTTGCTCGCACTTAGCAGTCACATTTACATGCAGATCATCATCACTAGTGATTCCAATTTCTTCCGTAGTCCATGAGTCCATCGTTAGTGAAGTTGAACATGGTGAAGGTGTGTCTTGTGGTGAAGCATCCAAAACTGGATCTGATCCTGTTTGCGTGGCCGCAACTGAAGAAATTGTGTATTAAATTTGAAAATCTGTTTTTTCACGAAATCTGGCAAATAAAGCTTTAAAGAACCTCGAATATCTCCCATTTGGTTATGAATTTTGAGGAAATCACCCACGATAAACATAATTCACCCCATTCTGAGAAAAACCCATGTTTTATTTTTCTGATATTTGTTTACAATTGGTCACAAAACACGTTTTAAAAATGACGTTTTAAAGCTCTTACGCATTCTAGCAAATGCTCAGGGAACAAAATCACTTATTTCTGAATCTTTCATGTCCACCGCCAAGCATGTATTAGGATGAGCGGGAGTTTGCAAATTTAGAAAAATTGAAGTTAACAACAACATTACCATGATGGAAATCCAGTAGAACCACATCATTTTTTTTTGAATGTGCACAATCACCGTTGTAACACTATTAAATTCAGTGTTCAACACTTTATTGCCAACACTAAACAGGTTGTGAATGGAGCATGCCTACATCATTTTGATGATTAATTGGATCAGCTGCAACACATCCATTAGATCCCTTAGTGCTTAGGATCTCTCACCTTATCTAAATTTGTTTGGTTTTTGAGATCACAGGGTAAAAATTCCTGTAGCTACTTTTATTGCTTCAAATTTTGGTAGGACTTTGTTGATGCGGGGATGGGAACTCTTTAGACGAAGAGTCAATCATTACATATGTGTAGGGTAATTATTAATAACCTCAAGGTTAAAATAAGACTTACATAAACATAAGATTCCATAAATGTCTCAAAGAAGCCGCTAGAACAATCCTGTGTGGACCAACATTGGAAGATTTGAGAACCTTCATTCTTGAACATTCTACCATACTCTTTTTAATGATATAATGTTGGGTTGTGTTATATTCTTTCCACGTAGTTAAAAGGGAGTTTGAGGGGCACCCATAACCCCACTTTATGGGATCCGGGGCAAAATTTTGATTTTGGACCCTATGTTAGGTTGGGCGGACCCACCTATGGTTTTGTGCATGATTTTCGCACATGTTTTTTGGACGCGATGGTTTTCAATCCATGGTATTGGATGCGATGGTTTTTTGGTCCATGGTATTGGACGCGATGGTTTTCGGTCCATGGTATTGGATGCTTCGGCATGTATAAATATGTATTGTAATATTGAAAGGAAAATAATGAAAAATCAAGCTGGTAGTCCCGGTTTTGGGATCCAAGGGAAAATCTCAGTGTATATGTGTTTTATGTGTTCTACTCTCGCATTATTTATTTCTGTGTTTTAGAATTCGTATGCAGGTAATTTTTGTACGTGGTTAAAACCTACATTTGGTATCAGGGCATATTTTGCTTCAAGGGGATGCCTTTGTTGCTGAGGGGCTGCGCTCGGGCCTGTGGTAGACCCGGTTCAGTGGGAGATTTGCGAGATCGATTCTAGTGGTGAAAGAAGATGGCGAGCAGTGGAAAGATAGAGATCGAGAAATTTAATGGTCAAAGTTTTGAGTTGTGGAAACTCAAGATGGAGGATCTAGTGGTGGATAAAGATCAGTGGATCGCGGTAGATCTGGGTACTAAGCCAACAGGAGTGTCCAATGAAGAATGGAAGAAGTTGGATCGGAAGGCAAAGAGAACAATACGATTGTGCGTCTCAGATTCAGTATTGCTGAATGTATCAGGGGAAGCTACGACAAAGGCTTTGTGGGACAAGTTAGGGACTTTGTACCAATCTAAGTCTCTGATGAATAAACTGTTCCTGCGGAAAACGTTGTATAACCCGAGGATGAAAGATGGAGACTCAGTGACAGAGCATCTAAACGCATTTAATACTGTGGTAAGTGCATTAGTTTTTTGTGTTCTCTACCAGATTCGTAGGATAGTATGGTTATTGCAATAGGTAGCAATGCAACTGCCTTGCAGTTTGATGAAATAGTCTCAGCCTTGCTGACGGAGGAGATGAGATGGAAAAATATGGAGAGCCAGAATGGTGATGCCTTGTCTATACGAGGACGGTCCCAGAACAGAAACAAAAATAAGTCATCGAGTGGGAGATCTAAATCTCCAGGAAAACCTGTAAAGGTGGCGTACTAGAAATGCAGAAAGGAAGGCCACTTCAAAAGGGACTGTAAATGTAAAGCTCCTGACAAAGGAAAGGGATCTGATGAGGCTCCTTCTGCAGAGGTGAAAACCACCTCAGGTGAAGGTGGGGATGTGTACTTTGCTTCTTCAAGTACACATGTAGATCATGAGGCATGGTTGATTGACTCAGGTGCATCCTTTCACTTCACTCCCCATAGGGAGTGGTTCTGCGAGTATGAGAAATATGATGGTGGTGATATCTTCTTGGGGGATGACAGCAAGGCTAGAATCGTTGGTCGCGGAAAAGTAAAGTTGAAGTTGCAAGGTGGAAGGGTTAGAACGCTTCCAGGTGTTCTAAATATTCCTGCATTAGCCAGAAATCTGATTTCTGTAAGCAAGCTGGATGATGCAGGTGTAAAAACAGTGTTCGAGAAGGACACCTGCAAAATGGTTCGGGGAGCACTGGTATTAATGCGGGGAGTTCAGATTGGAACTCTGTACAAGATGCAAGGTAGCACTGTTATTGATGGGTGCAACAATTCTGTGGTTCCTGAAAGTGGAGCAGAAAATCTAATGGTCTCTAGAGAAGAGACCATGCTGTGTCATCAAAGGCTTGGACATATTGGAGAGAAGGGCCTTTGAATACTTCATGGTAAAGGTATGGTAGAAGGTATGAGTAATAGCTCTCTGAATTTTGATTTCAGTGAAAATTGTGTATATGGGAAGCAGAATCGGGTGAGTTTCCCCTCTGGTAGTAAGAGGGCAAAATAGATATTAGAGCTTGTGCCCAGTGATGTGTTTGGACCTGTGAAGGTTCCATCACTGGGTAAGCCTATGTACTATGTATCATTTATAGATGACTTCTCAAGGAATACATGGATATATTTCCTTAAGAAGAAATCTAAAGTCTTTGACAGGTTTAAAGAATTTAAGGCTTTGGTGGAAATCCAGACAGAGAAGAAGATAAAGGTGTTGAGGATAGATAACGGTGGAGAGTTTTGTAGTAAGGAATTTGAAGAATACTATAAGAAGTGTGGTATAGCACGGTAGAAGACTACTCCATATACACCTAAGCAAAATGGAGTTGCAGAAAGAATGAATAAGACGTTGATGGAAAGGGCAAGAAGCATGCTCAGTGGTGCCGGGTGAGGACAGGAATTCTCGGTAGATGCGGTGGATACTACATGTTACCTGGTTAACAGGTCACCTTCATCAGCGTTGGAGGATAAAACTCCACAAGAGGTATGGACTAGTAAGGAACCCTCTCTTTCACATCTGAGGGTATTTGGATGCGATGCATATGTATATGTTCCAAAGCAGAAAATAACAAAGTTGGATAGTAAATTTGAAAAGTGCATTTTTATTGGGTATAAGGATGGTTTAAAGGGTTATAAGTTTTGGAACCCAGTAACAAGGAAGGTTACATACAACCGAGATGTGGTGTTCAGAGAGGTGAAATATGATGCGGTGGATACTGCATGTTACCTGGTTAACAGGTCACCTTCATTAGCGTTGGAGGATAAAACTCCACAAGAGGTATGGACTGGTAAGAAACCCTCTCTTTCACATCTGAGGGTGTTTGGATGTGATGCATATGTACATGTTCCAAAGGAGAAAATAACAAAGTTGGATAGTAAATCTGAAAAGTGCATCTTAATTGGGTATAAGGATGGTTTAAAGGGTTATAAGTTTTGGA
Organism: Pinus tabuliformis; assembly: GCA_031772625.1. Lineage (NCBI taxonomy): Eukaryota > Viridiplantae > Streptophyta > Pinopsida > Pinales > Pinaceae > Pinus > Pinus tabuliformis. Next base: position 158,043,073 of record CM062809.1, on the reverse strand, counting down.
ACCCAGTAACAAGGAAAGTTATGTACAACCGAGAGAGGTGAAAGATGTTATTAAACATGAAGCCCAACCAAAGGAACCTGAGAAGATAGAGTTTGAGCTAAAGGAGGAAGAATTAGACTCTACAACAGAGGAGGAATCAGAAGATGAAGAGCCACAAACTCCGGCTATGAGAAGATCAGTTCGAGAAAGAAGGAAGCCAGAAAAGTATAGTCCATCTGCTTTTTGTTCAAATTTTGATTTGTCTGTTACTGATGATGATCCCAGAACTGTGAAGGAAGTAGTGGATTTAGAGGATGGAAAAATCTGGAAAGAGGCCATGGTTGATGAAATGGCATATTTGCACAAAAATGAGGCTTGGGATCTGGTGGAGTTGACGGCTGGAAGGAAACCCATTGGCAACAAATGGGTGTTCAAAAAGAAGACAAATGCATAAGGAAAAGTGGAGAAATACAAAGCTTGATTGGTAGCAAAAGGTTATTCCCAGGTGCTGGGAATTGATTTTAGTGATATTTTTTCTCTAGTTGCCAAGGTAACTTCTATTAGATTAATTTTATCTGTTGCCGCTACTTTTGATTTTGAGGTAGAACAAATGGATGTGAAGACAACATTTCTTCACGGGGATCTGGAAGAGGAGATCTACATGAAGCAACCTGAAGACTTTGCGGTGAAGGGTAAGAAAAAACTGGTATGTAAGTTAAAGAAGTCTCTATATGGGTTAAAACAGTCACCAAGGATGTGGTATGAGAAATTTGATACATTTATACGGGGACTTGGCTTCACCAGAAGCAAAGCAAATCACTGTGTATTTTAAATTAATTGGTGACCGTGTTATTTATCTGGTCTTGTATGTGGATGATATGTTGTTGGTTGGAAATGACAAAGAAGTTATCCAGGATTTGAAGACCCAATTTTCCTCCAAATTCGACATGAAAGATCTTGGTGCTGAAAACTATATTTTGGGCATGGAAATTAAAAGAGATCGGGCAAAGAGGAAGCTCTGGTTAAACCAGAGGAAGTATGTCGAGACAATATTGCAGAGGTTTAATATGTAGGATAGTAAACAGGTGAAGGTTCCTATTCCTGTAGGTGTGAGGTTATCTGCTGAACAGTGTCCCAAGACACAAGAAGAGGAAGAGGACATGTCCCGTGTTCCATGTGCAAGTGCAGTCAGTAGCCTGATGTATGCAATGGTCTGTACTAGACCAGACATTGCACATGCAGTGGGAGTATTGAGTAGGTTTATGTCAAAACCAGGGAAGGAGCATTGGACAACAGTGAAGTGGCTATTCATGTATTTGCATGGCACTAGTGATTATGGTTTTTGCTACCAAGGAAGACCAGGATTGGACAGAGTGTTGGATATTCATGGCTTTGTTGATGCAGACTGGGCTGAAGATTTGGATCAAAGAAGATCTACTAGTGGGTATGTGTTTAACCTATTTGAAGGTGCAGTCAGTTGGATGAGTAAGAAACAATCTGTAGTGGCACTGTCAACTACAGAGGCAAAATACATGGCAGCCACTCATGCAAGCAAGGAAGCAGTTTGGTTGCAGAGATTGTGTTCAAGTATGGGGTTAGTACAGGAAGCTATAAGGATAGACTGTGACAGTCAAAGTGCAATTTTCTTGGCAAAGAACCCCTCATATCATTCAAAGACAAAGCACATTGATGTTCAGTATCACTTTGTGAGGGATATGATAGAAGACAAAAAGGTGTTGCTGGTAAAGGTGGACACTTTGAAGAATACTGCAGATGCATTGGAAAAATCTGTGAGCTCTGAGAAGTTCTCTTGGTGTAGAGAGACAATGGGTATTTCAGGGCTGGAAAAATGACTAAGCTCTCTTGTGGCCCCCTGTGGAAAGAAACCAACAAGTGGGAGAATGTTGGGTTGTGTTATATTCTTTCCATGTAGTTAACAGGGGGTTTGAGGGGCACCCGTAACCCCACTTTATGGGGTCTGGGGTAGCGCCCTGGAAAATTTTGATTTTGGACCCTATGTTAGGTTGGGTGGACCCACCTATGGTTTTGTGCATGATTTTCGCACATGTTTTTTGGACGCAATGGTTTTCGGTCCATGGTATTAGACGCGATGGTTTTTTGGTCCATGGTATTGGACATGATGGTTTTCGGTCCATGGTATTGGATGCTTTGGCATGTATAAATATGTATTGTAATATTGAAAGGAAAATAATGAAAAATCAAGCTGGTAGTCCTGGTTTTGGGATCCAGGGGAAAATCGCTGTGTATATGTGTTTTATATGTTCTGCTCTCGCATGATTTATTTTCTGTGTTTTAGAATTCGTATGCAGGTAATTTTTGTACGAGGTTAAAACATACATATAAATGCTCCTTTTGTATCCCTTCGTTATTCGAAACTAAGAAGAAACCCTTCAGGCATTTGCGCGATCTGATATCTGCATTATAAATTTTCCAATTCTTGATTATGGTAGAGTCGATATTCTTTGCAAGCATGTCTCTTGTTCCTCACTTCTTTGACAAGAGATCCAGTGTTTTCGATTCTAAAGCCATGGGAAGAAGAGATCCTTAAGGTGAGGAGTTCACTTTGGGAAACATCCAGGATTATTAGATCGTGATGGATGCGCTAGAATTAAATCAGGTTCGGCTGCAGAAACGAGTCGTTTATGTAGCTCCTCAAAAAGGGAATAGATATGCAACAATTTAAGGCAAGATCTATTTTTTGTTTTTTCAAAAGAAATTGATATTTTTATTTAAAAATTTACATTTCCCTTATTCAAAAACATGATTTTTTATTTTTATTTTTAATTTTTTTATTGAAAATAAAAAAATGATTTTTTCTTTTTTATTTTTAATGAAAATCTAACATGATTTTTTTTTTTGGGAAAATCTTTTTGCCAAATTATTAAAAATGCAAGAAAATGAATAAATTCTAAAATAAAATAAAAATTAAAAATTAAAGTCTAAATACAATCAAGCTTGATTTTATTTCCTAGTTTATCCTACTTGAATTTTATTTTTATTTTTTAAGTATATGAATGTTTCCAATGGAGCCATTTACAGATTAGACTTTCTATAATGTTCATATCCTAATTTGTAAAATGTACTTGATTGTGTATGAGGACATGAGAAATCATTTTGACCTTTACATTTTTCATAAAGATCTCTTGAAGAACGGATGAATGTCGTGGCACAATCGCGTTTCGATACCATTCCTCAATGCAATCCTTGTGCTTCAAAGAATGTTTGATCTACATTCTAGATCCTTTGTCCATAAATGTTTAGTATCGATTTTTTTTTTTTTTTTTTTTTATTTTTTTTTTTTTTATTATAAAAATGATATGCAGCTAAATGATTTATGCATCTACATGCTTTAATCATGCATCTAAAAAAAAATGAAAAAATATGAACTCTAGACCAAAAGCTAGTTCCTATGCACACTTCCCTAGGAAAGACGCCAAAATGTTGAGGTAAATTAATTACCTATCATTTAATTGTCAACCTGGGGGTTTCGTAAAACTTGCGAAGTATGCATGCATTGTATATGCTAGAAATTAAATTTCAATTTAGATCAATCTAACTACGAAACCAAATAACGACAAACCAAATTCACCTATTCTAATTCAGCAATCAATTCAAAAGAAATTATAGTACAACGCACGAAATTGAAATCTTAATCTGTCACACTTGCATGAATTGAAATCTTAATCTACCACACTTGCGGGAATGAAATCTTAATCTACCACACTTGCAGGAATTGAAAAGCACACCACTCTTTCAGAAATGAAATTGCATGAAATGAGATCTACTCTAAGGGATCATGTGTGCATTATAAAATCAGGATCCTATGAAATGAATAATCAAAACCACATGAAATGAAATGAAAGCAAAAACAATCACTAGGATCTCTATGTGACCTTTATGTGCTGCTTTCGAAAAACACATAAAGTGGGAATGAGTGTTTAATCTATGAAAGCAATAAAACAATCATTCTTAACCTCTCACACAGGAAAATATATGAAAGCAATAAAACTTAATCTATGAAAACTGTTAGAAAATTATATATTACGGAGCAATGGAACACATAAAATATTGCAGAAATATAAACACAGAAAACACACAAAACAAGAGAGACACAGATATACGTGGTTCACCCAGTTTGAGCTACGTCCACCCCGAACAGCCAGTCCTTCCTTTCTATTATCCAGCAAAATGAAGAGACACAACCTACAGCAAATCCGCTGTAATATCCTCTGTTTTCTCTCACAATCTCACCTCTCTATTCCTCGCTCACAGAATACACATCTATCACACAGCCTCAAATACAATACCCTCATACAAAGAGAGGGGTTGCCTTCTAGGGCAAAAAACCCTAAACTAAACATAAGTTCTACCGTCAGATCATCCGCCTAATGAACGGCCCAGATTGACTAGAAATTACTGTACTTTTACAAGGCAATTTTACAGTTGTTTTTAGCTTTGGGGGCGCTGCCCCCGAAACCCCCCGCCAGGGGGGGGCTCCCAAAGGTCGCAGCCGCCCCCCCTGGACCCCCCCTGCAGTGAATATTTTACGGGCGGCGTTGCCGCCCCCATTTCGAACTGGGGTCCTATGTGGCGATACCTTTGAATATAGAAGATAATCAGGCTCCACCCCAACAATCTCCCACTTGGAGACTGATTATAGCAACTCCACCGCTGCTCCATTTACTGGACAATGACTCCTCTTTGGACCTGGCTGTTTCTCATCTTCATCGTCATCCTTGAAGACCAACTGAAACTGAGCATATTCTCAGTTTCTCCCTGGTTACAACTTTTGTTAGCATATCTGCAGGATTCTGGCTAGTGTGTATCTTTTCCAGCTTCAACTCTCCATCTTCCAACACTGATCGTATGAAATGGTACTTGAGCTGTATGTGTTTAGTCCTGGAATGAAATGCTGAGTTCTTTGCAAGATGAATGGCACTTTGGCTATCACTGTATAACGTGACCATATCATGCGCCTTACCCAATTCACCCATAAACCTTTGTAACCAAATCATTTCTTTACTAGCCTCTGTAGCAGCAACATACTCTGCTTCTTTTGTTGAAAGTGCAACAACACTTTGGATTTTTGAAACCCAACTGACAATTGTTCCTCCAACAGTAAATACATATCCTGTAGTGCTCCTCTTGTTATCTCTATCACCTGCCATATCTGCATCAACATATCCTTGTAGGGAGATGTTTGAACCACCAAAGCATAATGCTTGATTTGTGGTACCTTTCAAATATCTGAGAATCCATTTCACTGCCATCCAATGTTCCTTTCCTGGATTGTTCATGTACCTGCTTACAACTCCCACTGCATGTGAAATATCAGGCCTCGTGCAGACCATTGCATACATTAAGCTTCCAACTGCTGATGCATATGGAACTTTAGACATATAATCCATGTCTTCTTGGGTCTTTGGGCACATTTCCTTGCTAAGTTTGAAATGGCTAGCAAAAGGTGTACTAACTGGTTTTGCATTGTGCATGTTAAATCTTTTCAACACCTTTTGTATGTACTTATTCTGAGACAATGTTAATTTACGATTTTTCCTGTCTCTAGTTATTCTCATACCAAGGATTTGTTTTGCAGCTCCCAAATCCTTCATTGCAAATGAATTTGCCAGTTTTCTTTTGAGCACATTTATTTCCTGCATGTTAGATCCTGCAACAAGCATGTCATCTACATACAATAACAATATAATATAGCTGCCATCATTTTGCTTTTTCAAATAAACACAATGATCAGAGTGACATCTAGTATAACCTTGTTCAGACATAAACTTGTCAAATTTTAGATACCACTGCCTTGGAGCCTGTTTTAAGCCATACAAGCTCTTCTTCAACCTGCACACTAGTTTCTCCTTCCCTTTCACCTCATATCCTTGTGGATGCTGCATATATATCTCTTCCTCCAAATCCCCATGGAGAAAGGCTGTCTTTACATCTAACTGCTCAAGATGCAAATCTTCAGCTACTACAAGACTTAAAATAGTTCTGATTGAAGTCATTTTAACAACAGGAGAAAATATTTCATCAAAATCAATACCTTTCTTCTGTGCAAACTCCTTCACCACAAGTCTAGCTTTATACCTTTGTTTTCCTCCATCTTCTTCCTTCAGCCTGTAAACCCATTTATTCTTCAATGTAGTTTTTCCTACAGGCAACCTAACTAAATCCCAAGTCTGGTTATGCATTAAGGAGTCCATCTCTTCTTCCATGGCTACCTCCCACTTCTTCCTGCTTTCAACCTGCATTGCTTCTTCATAACATTCGGGTTCACCGGAATCAGTCAACAATAAATAATATAATGAAGGAGAGTATCGTTCAGGGGGTCTACTTATCCTGGTAGATCTTCTAACATCACTTTCAGGTGTTTGGGGTGCCTGTTGTTGTTGTGGTGGTTGCTGTTGTTGTGGTTGTCGATTATTATTATTTTCAGGCACCTTTACTTTTTCAGTGATTTCATCAAGAACTGCGTATTCCTTGTTTTCCTTTTCCTGTTTCTTTTCCTGCAACTGATTCTTATACAAGACCTTTTCATTGAATATTACATCTCTGCTCCTAATGATTTTGTGATTTTTGTAATCATATAAGCGATAACCAAAATCATTAACACCATATCCAATAAAGGTACATTTCTTTGACTTTGCCTCAAGCTTTGTTCTATTTTCTTTATCAATATGGACAAAGGCCTCACAACCAAAAGGCTTTAAAATAGAATAGTTTACCTTTTTACCTGTCCATGCTTCCTCTGGAACACCACCATCCAAGGAACTTGAAGGCCCTCTGTTTATTAGATAAACAACAGTATCTACAGCATCTGCCCAAAACTGTAAAGGCAATCCTGCATGCAATCTCATGCACCTTGCACGCTCCATGATTGTTCTGTTCATCCTTTCTGACACACCATTTTTTTGTGGTGTTCTTGGAAATGTCTTCTCTCTGCGAATTCCATGCTCTGAACAATACCTATCAAACTCTTTGCTGCAATATTCACCTCCATTGTCTGATCTAAGACACTTCAATTTCTTTCCTGTCTCAATATCAACCAAAGCTTTCCATTTCTTGAAAGTATCAAATACATCAGATTTATTCTTAATACAATAAATCCAATTTTTTCTAGTTGCATCATCAATAAAAGTAACATAATAACGAGAGCCACCAAGAGATGATACCTGAGTAGGTCCCCATACATCTGTATGCACAAGCTCTAATTTTTCATTCTTCTTTTCTTTCCCAACTCTAAGAAATCTAACTCTCTTCTGTTTTCCATAAATGCAATTCTCACAGAAGTCCAAATCAAAATTCTTCAAACCCGACAACAAATTCCTTGAGTGAAGAATCTTCATCCCCTTTTCACTCATGTGTCCGAGCCTATGATGCCATAATGCTGCATCTGCTCCTTTGGAAGTTAAAGCATTAACAGAGTTAGAAATACCATTGCATAAATACAATGTACCAACCTTTTCACCTTTTGTTATTACCAGGGCTCCTTTGGTGACCTTCCAGGCTTTATCTGTGAAAGTTGTCACACAACCTTCACCGCCTAACTGCCCTGTTGAAATCAGATTTTTCTTTAGATCTGGAACATGCCTTACCTCCTTTAATAGCCATTGGTTTCCATTCTGCTGTTTTACAAGAACCTTACCCATTCCAACGATTTTACAGGGTTTATCATCACCCAGACGAACTTGTCCAAAATCTCCTTGAACATAGTCATGAAAGTATTTCTTATCAGGTGTGGCATGGAATGAAGCCCCTGAATCTACCACCCAGGAATCAGTAATATTTTCGAAAGAAAGAATCAAAGCATCTTGTAACACCTCACCTGTCACATTTTCTTCATGATTGTTTTCTTGCTGTGCATCTCCTTCTTTTCCCTTTCGAGATCTACAGTCTTTCTTTAGGTGTCCTTTCTTTCCACATTTCCAGCACACTATCCCCGATCTAGACTTGGATCTGCCTTTCCTTGATTTACGGCGATATCCTGAGCTCTTTCCTCTTTCCATTTTTCTTCCTCTAGACTCTGCACTCAAATCATTTCCCGATGTCTCACCGGAGCTTTTCCGTTGCATTTCCTCGCTAAGGATAGCACCGACAACATCATCAAACTTTAAAGTACTAGATCCAGAAACGGAGTTACTAATGGCCATTACCAAACCATTCCAACTTTCTGGTAATGAGCACAAGAATAATAGAGCTCTAACTTCATCATCAAAGTTTACCCCTACAGAGCTTAACTGACTTGTAACTGTATTAAAATCATTTAAATGGTTTGCAACAGATCCACCTTCCGACATATTCATATTAAATAACCGTTTCATAAGAAATACCTTGTTTGAGGCCGAGGGTTTTTCATATAGTTTCGACAACGTCTGCATCAAACCCTCTGTCGTGGTTTCCTTCGAAATGTTGAAGGCGACTGCCGCAGCAAGGCACAACCGTATTGTTCCGAGTGCCTTTCTATCCAGAAGGTTCCATTCTTCGTCTTTCATACTCGTCGGCATCTTTGTTTTTCCGCCCAATGGTAGGTATAGATCTTTCTGATACAGATAATCTTCCATCTGCATCTTCCATAGCGAGAAGTTTTGGCCGTTAAATTTCTCGACCCTAAACTTACCATCTTCCGCCATTGCTCCCACTCGAACCAGGAAACCCTTCTTTCCTGCGAGTTTATCAGCCAAATAGACCTTCGGCTCTGATACCAGTTGTTAGAAAATTATATATTACGGAGCAATGGAACACATTAAATATTGCAGAAATATAAACACAGAAAACGCACAAAACAAGAGAGACACAGATATACGTGGTTCACCCAGTTTGGGCTACGTCCACCCCGAACAGCCAGTCCTTCCTTTCTATTATCCAGCAAAATGAAGAGACACAACCTACAACAAATCCGCTGTAATATCCTCTGTTTTCTCTCACAGTCTCACCTCTCTATTCCTCGCTCACAGAATACACATCTATCACACAGCCTCAAATACAATACCCTCATACAAAGAGAGGGGTTGCCTTCTAGGGCAAAAAACCCTAAACTAAACATAAGTTCTACCGTGAGATCATCCGCCTAATGAACGGCCCAGATTGACTAGAAATTATTGTACTTTTACAAGGCAATTTTACAGCTGTTTTTAGCTTCGGGGGCGCTGCCCCCGAAACCCCCCGCCAGGGGGGGGCTCCCAAAGGTCGCAGCCGCCCCCCCGGACCCCCCCTGCAGCGAATATTTTACGGGCGGCGTTGTCGCCCCCATTTCGAACTGGGGTCCTATGTGGCGATACCTTTGAATATAGAAGATAATCAGGCTCCACACCCAACAGAAACAATAAATCTCACACATTGTAGGTGGCCAATCCAAAAGTATGAGAGAAGGCAAGTTCAAAGGCTCCCAATGCGAGCATTACCAGAAAGAGGTGAACATCACTCATGAGCATGGTGCTAAATTTAAATTCCATTCAAACATGAGTAATCTTAACTTGTACACTCGAGTATATCCAACTTTACACATATCTTTGAAAGGAGAAGGCTCTCTTATTTATACAAAAACATAAGAATCTACCTCATTAATGGAGGTCCACTATTCTATCCCTAGATCCCTAGAAAATCTCATAGAGTTACAATTCAAATAGGTAATGATGAGACACACAATCTCATAGAGTTATAACTCAAATAGGTAATGATGAGACACATATCCTCTTTGACCTTTATCCAAATCTCCTTCCATATCTTGAAGGGAATTCGAATGTGAGCATTGGGGGCCACATAAGGGTGCCTTGGAAGCTTCCAAATGACCTACACATGTCATGATACTCAAGCCACTTTTAAGTAGTAGCAAGTATATGTCATTTTTCTAAGTTTTAACAATAAATTCACTTAAAATACTAGAAACCATTAGCTTTTGGAAAAAACAAATGGAACCCATATAATTATGAAAATGGAGGCTAATGAAAGGTTATATGGTCATGGAGTTATGACATGTGAGTGAAATGGTGGCGATAAAGGTGAAAGTGGATGATATTTTGAATACATTTTGGAGACTCTACACTCCAAAATTCAAATGTAGAGAAATTTTAGAGGGCGTTGTAGCAACAACAACAATTGGCGACACACTGGTGTAATTTAGCTTCTCTGTTGGGAATAAATTTTGGTTAAGGGTCATACCTCCAGGAAGTATTGATTTCCTCAATTTCCCCCTTTCAACTCGGTTATACATATAACATCTCACTTTTCTCAACTTGGTTGAAACACAGACAAAAGGTACACCATATCACAATTTAAATACATGAAAGGGTAGTGTGCGCGACAAGTTTATGATATTCATAGTATGAGCCTTCATCTATGGTGTTTCTTTGCTACCAATAGACCTAAACAATATCCTAGAGGAGTCACTTCAAGAGCACAAACATTGCTTCACTGCTAGTGAGTCTGGAAAGTACCTCGACAAAGTCGCTTTCTTCACCTCCTTGCACATGAAGCCTTTCTCTTATTTCACCCTTTATTTATGTGTTTTAGTAGAATTGTGCATTGACAGTTGTTATTTTCAACGGGTGGAAGAGGGATCCCGAATCATTGAGAGCAGAGGAGGTTTCCCCTTCAGAGAAGTATTTTTAAGACCTCTGATATTGGTTTTATCACTTTAGATTTTCCCCTTATCCCTTCTCTACTAGATTGGTGTTAACACACAAATATATTTACACTAAGTTGAGCAGTTTAGATGCTATCATATGCACGAATCTAATAGGTTCCCTCAAGTTTCTACTATTATACGAATCATATTTCCATCTAGATTTAGCTCAACCTATGGAATCCTCCCAAATAAAGAAGGAGAACAAAAAAAAGCCAAGTGTTGTGGTTGTCACACTCCTCTTTTATTACACTACAAAACCTTTCGAGCCATGCACTTTACACAAGGGCTTTATTTATGTACATTGACCGAAAAACAAGACACAACAAGACACAACTTACATAACAGATAAACAATGAACATAATAAAAGAAAGAGAAACAAAACAACTGTACAAGAAGTGTAGCTTGTAGCTGATATCGAAAGTAATGCTTTAGATCTAGACCACTTATGGGAAGGGGGTCAATCCTCTCATTCCAGCTTGAAGGACTTGTGGCCAAGATTTTCATCAACAAAAAATGTTCTAATCCACAAAGGATGGAACTTTGTGTGTTCCCCTTTTCTTCATGTGGTTTATCCTACTTCAAGACTAGGTCACTCACATCAAATCTCTTTGCCCCTACAGAATTCTTATCAAAGCAACACTTTACACGATTATAATGTACAACAAATTAGTCTTTGGCCTTGCACCTTTCTTCCTCAGTTTAGAGTAATGTATCTATCATACTCTGAATCAGGAGGAAAGATTTACCTTGTGACTCTTGAGAGAGTTGCAAGGCCGGAAGATACAGGTTCAAAGGAAAGATAACTTATTTATCGTAAACTATGACGTATGGCGAGGTTCTCAAGGAAGGTTTTATAGTAACACGATTAACCTAAAGAGCCTTGATCAAAGATTTATACCAGTTTCTTTGTTCTGAGAAGATAATTTTCTTGATTATAAAGATACGATTCTTATTCGTGGATTCAACCAAACCATTTCCCTATGGATAATAATTAAATGAATTTTTCAATACAATCCATTTTTTAATGTAAATTCATAAAGTTTTAATGATGAAAAATATGTCGCATTATTAAAGACAAGTGACGAAAGAATGCCAAAATTGGTCATAATATTATATTGCAAGAAGTGGATGACTTCCTGGTCATTTACTTGTCTGAAAGAAACTGCTTTTGACCACTGAGTGAAGTAATCTATCGCTGTTAAGATATATCAGTGTTTCTTTGATGAATGAGGAAAAAATTCTCCAATAACATCAAGGCCCCACTGTTGGAATGGTTCTTCAACTACTACTAATAGTAGTGGGGTGACTGACCTTTGATCCCGACCGACGCATCTCTGACATGCTTGAAACTTGCAGACATGAGCGTGAGCATCCTTAAATAGAGTGGGATAATAATAACCAATCCTCATAACCTTATGCATTGTAGTGTTGCCTGCATAGTGGCCACCTACCGGTCCATCATGTAAATATTTCAATACCTTCTCTATATCTTGTGGCTCAAGGCACCTCAACAAGACACCATTGTGGTGCTTCTAGAAAATCACTCCATGAACCAATTGGTAAGATATAGGTTTTAGTTGGATTTCCCTCTTCTACTTGTTCGACAAGTGCGAGGGAAAGGAGTCATGTTCTAGCAATTTCCATAGATATTCATACCATGGTGCTATAGACGTGGGATGAGGAACATATTCAATTTTATACATTTCAATCTCCTGCTCCCACCCTGAAATATCTTTTTTGTGAGAACCTCTTTCTTCAACAACTAACTTACATAGGCCATGACCCTTTATGGTATGAACTGATTAGAATTCCATGTCATATTCTTGAAGACGGGTCATCCAATAGCCCTCTTCTCACCCATCTCTTGTTTCACGAACAATCTTCTTACTACTGGATGAGGTATGAATATGATTGTGTGAGCTTTCAATATGTAGGACTTGAAGTACTTAACTGCCTTGTATACTACATACACTTGTTTATCAATGGCTGTATAATTTAATTCTGGCCCTTATAGACTAGTACTCATAAAAGAGACAGGTTGCTCATTTCCTTCAATATTTTTCTGGGTCAACATGGCTACAATCGACGAATCTGAAGCAAACATATAGAGAAAGAAATATTTGGCATAATATGGAATAAAAAGCGCAGGTGCATCGACAATATCCTACTTAATTTGAGCAAATGCATCCTTTTCTCATTTATCCCATTTATATATTGCATCTTTCTCAATCATCTCCTGTATGGGTTTGATTTTCTGAGCATAATCAAAGATGTATTTTCTCAGGAAATTATTTTTTCCTAATAAAGACTGCATGGCTTTCTTATTCACCGAGAACGAGATTTGGGTGATGGATTTGACCTTCTCAGGATCAATCTTGATTCCACTCTTTGCCATGATGTATCCCAGCAGGATTCCTTTGGACACACCGAAGATGCTCTTCTTGGGATTAAGATAAATCCCATATTTTCGACACCACTTGAAAATCTGTTTAAGATGATGTACGTGATTTGATCTTTTCTTGGTTAACACGGTAACAACATCCAAATAAACAACAATGCTTTGACTTATCAGGCCATGAAAGGTGATGTCCATCGCTCTTTGGAAATTCGTACCTATGTTTATAAGTCCGAATGGAATTCTCTTGAAAGCGAATGCCACCCAATTGGTCTGGAAGGTAGTTTTCAGTCAGCCATGTTTCGCTACTAGCACTTTATTATAACCTGATTAAGGTTGTGGAAATATACAAATAATATTCTCTCTCTAGACTCCTTTCTGATTGGGACCAAATTGGAAACCCACATGGAATGTATGACTTTAAAGATGATTCGAGTATCCAAAAAATTTCTCAATTAATTTTGTATAAGGGGCTCTAGTGTTGGATGAATTTTTCGTAGCTTTTGTTGGAACGATTTTGCCCCTTCTTTTATAGGGATGACATACTAGATAATACGAGTATCATATGTATTTAAATTGTCATATGTACATGCAAGAACATCACAATACTTTTTGAATAACCGGATAAACACCTGCTATTCTTGTGGAGAACAAAAAGTACCAAGGTTCACATAGTTCATATCTTTGGGAGTTCCAAAATTGAATTGTTCAAATGCTAACTTTGAACTCTGAGTCTTCGTGTTGGTTGGCCCACTAAATCAGTTCTAGAGGTCATATAATTTCTCTAGGGATACCACACTCTTAGGCATAGTGTTTCCTTTCATTACATTAGACGCCTCCTGCAGAGCATGACCATACTCATCCTCGTCTATAGAAACATCTTTGAATACGTCATCATTAACCATAAAGTGTAGTATCTGTTGATCATCATTGAAAACACTTAAGTTAGTGACATTTTCTGGCACAAATTTCTTATATATAATTTCAACAGAAAAACCATTTTTCAATGGAGAATCCTAGCGACTAGATTTGTTAATGCATCTGCTGCAACATTTCTAACTCTAGGAACAAAAACAATATTGCAAGATTTGAAATGATTTATCAAATGCCATACCTCTTATTGGTAGTTTTTAAGATGCGGTGAAATACAATGTATAGTATCTCGTACCTGACTAGTGCCCACCTCTGAGCCACCAATTACCTTGAGAATTTATACCTTTAGGTCAATAAATTTCTTTAATCCAAGTACGAACACTTCATATTCAACAATATTATTGCTACATTCAAACTCCAGATGACATGAAAGGATATGCTTCTTATTGCGTGGGTCTGTACGTACAAAACTTGCTCCTGAACCATCTCGTGTCTTTAAACAATAAAAATGTAAATACCAAATATTATGAGATACTAAGCTACTTCCTATACTACTATTACTACTATTATGTACATCTATATTACATGTTTCATTTTCAATAGTTGGGGAACAAGGAAGGAGATCCAACTGTGTATCTGGTGGAACGGGTGATGGATGTGCTTGATAACACCCAAGGTCAGTCTCAAGGAAGCAATTCCCAAAAATTAGATCAACAAAAGTGAGAGGCTTGTTGTGGCCCTCAAGTGGTGTCATGATGTGTTTTATATATAACTCATTATTCACTCGATTTTTCTTATTCCTACCCTTATATGGAAGCCACAAATGTGATCAATCCGTTGCAAAATACCCTTGCAATTTTCTAGACTAGTATTTGCTAAGGAGAACACCATAGAATTCTAGTATGTCCAAAATTACAATATTCATACATTGGTGAAATTGATAATCTTTTGATAGTCTAATAAGCACATTGTTAAGCTCACCAATAGCCTAGACAAAACACCTACACATTTGAATAATTTGTGCAACGATTTTTCCCATTTTTCATTTATTTTCTTTGCTACAGATAATGAAATTACATTTACAGATGCACCAGAGTCGACTAAACAATTATGGACATTATAATTGAAAATTTCAAATGTTAATAAAAATGGAGGGTAGAGAGTGTTAGCTTCTAATGTTAAAACATTCACTATAGATTCAAGGGAACCAGAAGGGTTACCTGACACCTTTTGAGAAGAGGAAGATTTATCACCTATTGAAGGATGTGCAAAGGTCTAGATAATAATTTTACATTGTCCTGCAATATTTGCGAGCTCATAGATAGAAATGTTGGCTCACGTCTTCTTCATATCTTCCACTATGTTATAATCAATCGTTTCACCTATAACATGCAATGATGAAGTGTTTGGAGGAGTGACTTTGTTCGACACTTTCAGAGTGTTGGACTTACCCTTACTGTTAGGGGAAGTGTTCTTGGACTTAGTTTCATCTCCAAACTTACTCTGCGCATTCTGAATAGGATTGAAAGGCAACGAGATTGTTCATAGCAACCACTCTTTCAACTTCTATCTTGTCAATTCCTATTCAGAGATGGGCCCTTTGCTCCTTAACCTGTATCGACCAATTTTGATTTTTAAGGGGGGCATCATTCTTTACTGTTTCTTCAACATTGTTCTTGTCAACGTTGTAGATACAATGATATGCATTCACTGCATGTCCAACAATTTTTCTTTCTTCAGACACCACAGGTTCTTCTGATTCTTCTGCTTGTTCTGTCTGTACATCTGCTCATATAGTATCTACAATGTGCACAACCAGAGCGTTCATATTGTGATTACATTGAGGGCATGTATTTTCTGAATGACATTCATGGTGTAAAGAACAATAATTATTCATGTCGATACTTTCTATATTCATCATAACATTTAAGTTCTATGCAGACTTGGCGGGCTGATTGTTGTTGTTACTATTACTCCTTCGAAAAAGGAAGGACTTGGGAGGCTTGCTACTAGTGGAAGTCTCACTTGACCTCTTCTTTAGCTCTAATATTTCATTGGTGAGTGTCTTCACCATCATGGTCAAGCTTTCGATATCTGATAACTCCTTTCTTTATCCTTACTAAAAAAAGGTTGCAACTTCCTACTAGTTTATTTGGAGTCCTTTGATTCGTCATGATTTGCAATAACTCCAATTGCGTGCAAGTCCTTCTCAACAATGATCACTTCAACGAAATTTAATGCTAGTGTCACCTTTGTGGTTCTTTTCATGTATTTGGAAATGTAGGTGGGAAAGGAAATTGTGTAATAACGATTGAATCGTGTGGTTGTGTATCTAGGGGAAACTTATTCAATATATGATTGAATTTTTGATTAAAATATTTCACTTTTTCCTTTTCCCCCATCTTGATGATTCCAAGCTCTTTGAGTAACATGGCGGGAGTCTTTTCATCAACAAAATTATCAAGAAATAACTTTTTAAACTCCCTCCATGTGTGGATTTAATTAACGGGTAGAATGTGGTATCATGTTGCTTCTCTGCCTTCTAGTGTATAAGGGAAAAGTCTGTAGGCAACATCATCATACCTCACCTCAAAAATATGTAGATGTATGTAAAAATCATTGAAGTGATCTTCTTCCTTCGTCTTCTTATCTGGATCATAATTTGAAAGAAAATTTTCCGGATGTATTGGCATCTTATTTAAATTGTCCGAAAGAGCAAGAGGCCCTTGGGCCATCCAATCCAAATCTCAGTCGGTCATGTTCTCGTCTCTTCATTCTTCCTTTTTTTAGAATCCGAGGAATATTCACTATTTAATATGTTGAAGAGGTCATCAAACAGAAAAATTGTATCATCCTCGTACCCTTTGTTGAGAGGTGGAAGATGATCTTGAAGTTTTGTGTCGTCCACAGATTCTGTTAACTCCTCAAGAGTGGAAAAGGCCAAATCTTCCACTGTAGAAACCAAGATATTGGTACTAGTTGTCTCTTTCTTCTTCGGAAAATGTGGAATATTATGCACTCTAGGAATTAATCTGATAACCTTTGTGAACCGACATGTTATAGGTTGAATCGCCCAGATCTTCTCATAAGTAACCCCACAAGTTGGTTCTGGGCCAAGCTGAGGAGATCCTCTTGCTTCAAGAATTAGAATGGTGCTTAGAATGTTTCTACCTTGTGTGTAAGAAGAATGATTTTGGTGTGTGAAGTTATCAACCATAAAAAAATGGATGCCCTCCTTCTAGCACTATAATGTTGACGATGCTATATACCACCAAAATACAGTGGATCTCCCTGATATAAGGTCCCAACTAGACCTCACACCATTTGGTGTAGGAGTCCCATCCATAATATGATCTAGTTGTCGTTTACTTAAGGACATGCCTTGGATTTATTTGTCAGCAAGAGAGAGAAGCGCATATGTTCCTTTGAATGAGAAAGCAGGTGTACCTTGTGAATGTTCGATTGCATATGTATCAAGGTTCTCTTATCGCGAGGGGAGGGGGGGAATAAAGTGAGCCTCTAAGAGAGAAGTAATAGTAATACCCTAATGGAGAGACACGTAGATGAGAAAGGATCGTCTAACATCAAGCGAAATAGTTCACAAGGATGTGACTATCGTTATAAGAATAACAACACATTTTCAACAAGAAGCATCAAAGTCACTGAAATAGTTCAATTACTATGGTACTGATGAAAGAAAACATGAAACATAAACATTCAAAGAATAGTCTTAGAAAACGTGACGTCTGAAAGACTTCAATATAAAGAAAAATTCCCAAGATACATAAATACAATGAACATCACTAGCTTCAATAATGGAGCGTTATAGCCACTACTTGCTACCCAAAAGTATTAACTCTGTCTCTCTAAGGCCTTGTGGGAGAAGCTAAGGTTAAAAGTCCTTTACATGAGAAATGAGTATCTATTTATAACTTGAGGAATGACCTTTCAAATCCCCGTGACTCTTGACTTTCTAACTTCTAGTAACCTTTGGATTTCTACAACCTTTGGAATTCCAAATGAATTTTGGAATTACATATGACTTTTGGTATTACATGTCTTATGAAGTTCCATGACTCTTTGGTTCATACATGACGCTTGGTCTTCCACTCATGTTTCTTTTATTATGACTACAATAATGCATCATGACTTCCAAATCATCATATGATGAGACTTGGCAAGTCACTATCTAGGATGATTGGGACTAATAGTGATTGATGACATGGACTTTCTCCACTAGTGACATGGCTGCCAACTGTATCTTCATTATTCATGCAAATTTAATCATTGATGTCCTCTACCCTCCAAAAGGTCTATGATCAAATGGAGTCTTTAGGGTGCTTTGATAATCAAGATTCATGTGTGTTCTTCGCTCTTTCCAAGCTTCCTTTGTTTGTTCTCCTTACCTGATCTTCCTCATATGTTCTTGTCAAGATGTTTATGAAATAACAGTATATGCAAATCACTCATGAAGAGCAACCATCAGCCTGAAAAATCCCTATTCTACCATGTTTCATTCATATTTTCTGTTCATGCCTTTTTGGTGCACTCAAGAGGGACAAAAGGGGCTTTAGGGTGCATGGGCGCCCTTTGAAAGGCTGAAGGCTGAAGAGGTGAGGCTTTGGGACTTTGACATGCACTCATGCACTCAAAGGAAGAAGGAAGTTAAGGAAGGGCACATGAAAAAAGTATAAAGGACGAAGGGGAAAACTTTGGGCTTCCCAAGTGCATTGTGCACTCAAAGGAGTGATGGAGGGCTCAGGGCACACTCCTAAAGACTAAAGGATGAAGGCTTCAGGCCTTCAGGGTGCACTCATGCACTCAAGAGGCCCAGGAAGGTGAAGGTCGCACTCCTAAAGTTTGATGCTTTGTGCCTTGAGAGTGCGCTCATGTGCTCAAAGAGTCCAAGAGGGCACATTGTGCAGTGGGGAAGGATGAAGGGAAGGGCTTAAAGCCTTAAGGATGCACCTATGCACTCAAGGATGGTGCACTTATTTGAGTCAAATGAGTTCTCTCAAGGAAGACTTAGTCTGAGGAGGGCGTAGTTTAGAGTAAGGAAGGGGGAAGAGGGTTAAGGAGTGCACCCTATTCCCTTGGAGGGTGCTTGGTGTAGTTTCAAACAACGAAGGATTCCCCATTAAGGATTCAGAGTGTGCTCGTGCACTCTTAGAATTTACGAGTTCACTTTGAAACTAAAGATTTGTTTAAGTCTGGAATATGAGGCAAGGGGTGAACATGATGAGTTTAAACGTTGAACCATGTGTGACACATACCAACTCATCAAGAAAACTTAAACAAACTTGAATAATGATTAATATATGTCAAAACACAACTTTATACACATTCCCCAAGTGCAGCAATTGTATTGTGTGCAATTGTGACCTGAACATGTCGTTTTATGAAAACAAAGATGTTATAACCACACAATGCACTAAAATATATTTTGATCTATGCGATGAAACTTGAGACCATCCACATACACTTGAAACACATAAAATAACATGAAACAACATTTGGTGATCAAAGAGACTCTAGATTCAACAATGATAGTAGGCTCCAAAATTCAAATGTAGTGAAATTTTGGATGGTGTTGTGGCATCAACAACACAAAGCTAGCCAACTCTTGCAATAAGGCAAGTGGCTCACCAATGAACAATTTCATCAAAAGTTTCCCCATCTCATGGAGGCACTCAACGCAATGGGGACCTTTGCTTCCTAATGGGGAGGACTGATCCAGGTGGATATTGGTGGCCACCCAGTTATTCCACTTGGACCCCCAACACTTTTTCTTTCCGTTTGCTTAATTGTATCACAATTTACTAATTCTGGTAGTTTTTCAAGTCTTGAACTTTCAGAGCCATTTTGAGTCCCTAAACGTCATTCTTTTTTAAACACACAAGCTTAGGACTTGAAATAGAGGTTTGCAATTAGAATTTGTAGTCCTCAGATAGATCTTTCTAAAGAGGTATCTTACACGTCAAATGGAGATCATATGCAAAGTTATGATCCCAAGAAGTTGATGTACCAATTAAACCAAGCAAGGCCCACAAACTTTTGGCGCTTCATCTCCTAGGGTTAGGTATTTTGATGTTTAAGGTTTTCCCTTGTTTCTCAATAATAAAAAAGTCTTCAACCTTCATTGTAACACAATTCAGAAGGCATGTAGCCCTCACATCTCTTCTTAGAGATAATCTACCATCACCTGAGCTAGTTTATTTCCATTCTACATGACAACAATTTTTAGTATTTATGATTAATGAATTGAATTTTAGTTTTCATTGTAGCTCTGTGTTTATGTTTGAATTTGTATTTCATTTCGTTCTTTTATAAATCTGGATTACTTTAACTCACATGGAATTCTGTTTAAGGTTCTGTATCTACCTAAAAATTTTAATATGATATTCTTTGGGTAAAAATTTACCTTTGATCTTTGCCACCATTCTATCCCAATCTTTAATTTTAGCTTTTCCTTTCTTCTACTGCTCATCATGTACTTCATCCTAAAACAGTGAAGCATGGCCTTTCAACTTGTTACTGCATACTTAACTCACTTTTCATCTTCAACATCTTCATATCCAAATACTTATCAATATCATTTATCTAATCCATTAATTCATTAGCATTTAAATTACCTTCATATAACGAAACTTCCATCTTTGGTCTGCTAATCATTTTAGCAAACATAATCATCATCTTTACATCTTTTGATTCTTCAGTTTCTTCATCATTGGAAGAATCTTCTCTAAAATCACTAACATCTCCCGCTCATTTTATATCCTCTGTGTAGTCTCCATAGACGCTACCCTCTATTTAATTCTTCTTACTTCAACTTGCAAAGTCATATTTGCTATAGGTCTCCCTTGACTTACTCCTCAAGTTGCTCCTCTAGCTACTCCTCAATGATATGCCAGTCTTCCTTTTAATAAAAAATATATGTTGTGATACCACAATTTATGCCGGTCTAATATTTCCAATGCCCTTACTTAATTACTTTGCCTCCAAAAAACAATAATGAACAAGCCTCACTCCTTTAAAAAAAATTCAAATAAAACCATCAAACCTCATATTTCATTAATTATGCGACAATTCAATGCAAAATATTTTACATATTTTAGGTCAGGTTAGAGTCTCCTTTGGTTCTATTACAAAATGCGCCTGACAAAGGTCATCCAACAATATCATGGGTAAGGCGGGTCAGTTGGATACTACATGATAGTTACAATAGCAAGCAATTGACTTAGGTTGGAACCGACTGATCCCAAGAGGTTTTAAATGAAGTGGAGTCCCAACTAGGACTACCCAAGTTGCTTGGTTAGGGGTCTGTTAGTGTCTCTCAGTCCTGTCAGTCACCAGTCATCAAATGTACTCTTTCAAAGTTTTTATAGGGTCCTAAGTCAATTTTTTATAGTTTCAATAGGTTTTCAAATAAAAATTTGGTCACTAGTTAGTATGTCTAGGCATGTTACTACTCCCTATGTTTCATGGTCAAGTTGCCATTTTGGTCGTGTCATCACTCATTGTGATAAGTCATCAATAAAGTGTCTTCATCACCATCTCAGTCATCATCTCATGGTTAGTCATGTCTCAAGGTCCAAATCATCAGTTTCATAGTCCATTAGATGTCATCATTAGGTCAAGTCATCAAAATGGTCAAAAGAGAGTCATGGCATCACTTATGGTAAATCATTATGGGAGTAGTAATTAGGGACAATAATGTTCAAGGAGATTTCAGCTTGTTTCAACATCTTCATTCATATTTCATATACCTCCCTCAACCCCCCTCATAAATCCCCTCATCCATCTAAAACCCCTTTTTCCTTGAGAAGATCCTTAAATCCTAAGTCAAAACCCATTTTTCCTTGGAAAAAATCATATTCCCTATTCAAATTCCCAAACTTTAGCCTTATTCTAAAGTCCCTTTGTATATTCCTCTAGATGCATTTCCATTTGTTTATACATTTAAACTCTAGCCGAAGTCCATGCTTCGATAATAGTCCAACTCTAGTTGTTGTTCCATTTTCCTTTGAAATGTTTCAAAACATTAATAGATAATGTTAAAGTCCCTTTTAAGGGAGGAGACCTGCATCACATATTGCTCTCGGTGCATATCACATGAAAAGTTAAATAGTGCCCCTCTTCCCTCCCTGATCGCAATCTTGTTTTAATATGACGACTCTAAGGCCTTTTTTCCCCCCCTCCCCCGGCGCTATGTTTCTCTTTATCGGCGGGGGGGGGGGGTCCAAAAAGTGGTTTTCCCGCCACTAGGTTTCCTCCCCTCATCATTTCGCACCCCCCCCCCCCGCCCCCAATACCATATACTGCTTGAACCCCCCTCCGAAAGCAATTTTCCATGCTCCCACCATAATCCACACACTGGTTACATCACCCTCCATTTTTGCTCGACCTCCACTCCCCTACTACCTCGTATTACCCTTCTTCCTATCACTTCCCTTCCGACCTGCCAATTCCGATATCGCAAAATCCTTTCCCACTCGCCAATATTGCAAAACTCCTCCGTTGATAAGTCCCTTCACCCTCCTTCCTCGCTGATTACAATGAGAACTGACCCGCCAAATGCGATATCGCAATCGACAATCGCAAAATCTTAAGTTCTCCTTCTGCCGAAACCCCTTCCCACTCATCGATGGCAATGTGTGATTTCCTCTAGACGCGATATGTTATGTATTTCAATTTTTAAATTTTCAGGTCTGCCTTTTTTGTAAAACAGGAAAAAATAGTGTAATGGCCCCTCTCTGTATTGCAATTGCGATACGACATAGGCCCATCCTGGATGCGACTGCGATAAGGATCAAAGACCCAGATTTGATCGGCACGGATGTGATAGCTCAGTTCGACGGTTCATAATATTTCTTGATGGTAAAAAACAATTCATTTTTTACGCTCCTGACCATGGTTTTCTCGCTTGCTTTTCATGTAATTTCCAAACTAAATAATCACGACCTCCATTCACAGAGCACCAAATCATCTGTTCCGCCTCCGCTCAGAGGGCAGCAAGGACATTTCGATGCATTTCCATTTTACCTGCACTCAAATAGAATGCATAAAAAGTGGAAAAACAATGCAATTCATCATCCAATAGGATTAAAAAAAATGTTTATTCGAAGGCCTCAGTTACACCAGAATGCCCAGAATAGCACAGAGCTCAGCCAAATGATATTTTTAGCATTTTTGATCTATTTTTATGAATTTTTGTAACAAATCTTGAATTTTGTTTCAAGATATTTTTGTGTAAACCATTGTATAAATACTTTAGATTTCAAAGTATTGTAGGTTGGATATTTGTGAAAAATAGCTTTGGAGCTAGTGTACATTTTGCAGTAATATAACAAATAGTTACAATGATTATCTTGGGATTTTTGTGGTATGTTTCTGTAATGGTTTTTTCTGTGTATTTCTTTTCCTACCATCTCTATGCTTTTCTTGTGATCATCTCATGAGTTTTAAACAAAATTCATAGGTTATATGCTCTGTTTTGTTGAGATTTTCATGTTAGTGTTCTTTCTTCTTGATGAATGAATTCATGGTTACATGCTCATTCTGATCTTATATCTTTTCATATTTGCACCACCTTGACAATTTATTTTTGTCTCTAATCATGCCTACCTTGCCCCATGATATCTCTGAAATTGATCATTAGAAACCTAAGCCTAGTTCCTAGATCTATGAGCTTCATCCAGTAAACTCTAAAATAAAACACCATTGAGCTTAATATCTAGCCTAACATATGAATTCCCTCTCCAGTCATTTCATTGGCTGTGAGATTCTTGAGAGATCCCTCTTTGATTTGGTAGGGCTAGCTGCCAAGTCTAAAGATTGGTTTGAGGTTACCTCCTTGGCTTCCTTTCTCATCCTTGGGACAATGAGGAGTGCTAACATTTTTGGCGAACATACTAGGGATGATGAAAGTCAATCTCCTCCAGGAAAGAATTTACGTTGTAGATCTAATGGCTGATGGTGGACAGTGATCAAACACAGGAAGGCTAAAATCATTCACCTGGCGACTCCAACCTGATTCAAAGAGTTCACTGGCATCAGGATCTAGAAATCAAGGTTTTATTGGTGATTTCACTAGCAGAAGTTTCAGTAGCCAAAGGGATGAATTAGTTCATATATTGTTCTCAATATGGATTCAATTGCTAGAAGGTGTGCTCTTATGAATTGTGAGCACATTCCTAGTTTTCCAAATCAAATTCCTTGCATATATTGGCAAACTAATATGCCCAAATTCATAGATGGAAATGAGGATGAGGCTATTCTGAATCTAATAAAATTTCATTGGCATATACATAAGCTTGGGATTAGTTTTCATGAGGATTTTTTTATGAAAATGTTTATGGCTACCCTGGAAGGGAAAGCAAGATCATCGTATGAAGGGTTAAATCCAGGTAGCTTATTCTCTCTTAAAGATTTCCGTGCAACATTGTTTGAGTTTTATGGAAATCTCATCATTCATTCTTGTTGTTTGAAGATTTTTGTGAATCCTATGAATATTTCATGGGTTATGAGATCATAGAGGCCCTTTATGAATTTTCTTCCCAACAGAAAATAAGAGAGATTAGCTTCTTTGATACAAAGGATCATTCATACTGCACATCAACTCCTTCTTTGATTGAAGATGAAACAAATTTGCATCCTAATAGTCAGGAAGAAATTGGTCCAAGTCAGAATTTTGAAAGTGCATGTACATGAAACATAAACAGTGAAAATCAATAGGTTATTTTAGATCTCGTGGATGAACACATCAACACTGTGGTTGTCTCAATTACAGAATATCCAATTGAAGAACAAGTTCCTCTTGCTAATCAACAAATAAAGGTAATTGAGCATATTATTGAAAATTCAGTTTTTGATTTACAACAATCTTGTGATCGGAAAGAGGAACCACCAGAGTTTAATTGTCTTAATCCACAAGAACATTTTCAACAAGTAGTGTTTTCTTCAGTGATTAAAGACCAATCAGATTTTCATAATGAAGACCATGTCTTCAATTCTCTTTCATATTATATCTTATCTCAATCTATATCCCTTGAAGAAAATCGTAAAAGTTCTCAATCATTAATTTCTTCCTTGCATGTTAATGAAGTAAGACAACATATTATTACAAGTCATGTTCCTTCACCTGAAATTAATGAGAGTTTTCAGTTACCTTGCAAGATTTTGTGTGACCAAGTGAATGATAAGGGTAATCAAACACCTCTTTCTTCTTTTCATCCATTCTCTAACTCGATCATTAAAAGAGAAAAGGCTATCTCAGATCCTTTTGAAGAACAACATGAAGTATATGTTGAATTAAATGAAGAGTCCTTTTTAGACTTCCCAGTTGAACATGATATTATTGTTAAACTTGATGAGATTCAAGAGCATCCAGAGCACTTGACTACAATGGATAATAACAAGGAAAAATTGTTTGCTCCCATTTTGTTTGGAGAGAATCAGTTTCAACACATAAACAAAGCAACATTTTGGAATGAGATTTGTTTTCCTGTTTTTCTTATGTTGCATGTTTTCCATGATCCTTTGGTTAGTTTATTGCAGTCATTGGTGAAGGGAGAATTTTCCAAGTTCATCAATACAACTATTGGATTCAATGGATACTTGGAGTTGCCTAGCTTTTGTTTTTTCTGCCTTCTCAAGGAAAGTGTGAGCAAGATTCAAGTAAGTAGCCATTTGCTAGATTTGTTACACTAGAGAGATCATATCACATGATTGTATATATATGTCAGCAGGTGGGTGGTTCATAAGGATTTGAAGCCCGAGGTGAAGGCCCTAATATCTCGATGATTTGTTGCCATAAGTAAGTCAATGTTTTGTAGTTAAGACAATTTTATTGTCCTATGTTTTGTTAGTCAGTCATTTTTAGTGTTGAGTTTTGGGTCTGTTTATTCTTCTTGACTCCATCGCCAAATGGATGAGGCTACCTAGTCTAGGATGTTCTTGACACCTCCTAAAGGAGCTTCCATCCCTAGCTGGAGCCAATGTTAGTGTCTGTTAGTCCCGTCAGTCACCAATTGTACTCTTTCAAAGTTTTTATAGGGCCCCAAGTCAATTTTTTTATAGTTTCAATAGGTTTTCAAATAAAAATTTGGTCACTGGTTTAGTATGTCTAGGCATGTTACTACTCCCTACATTTCATGGTCAAGTTTCCATTTTGGTCGTGTTGTCACTCATTGTGATAAGTCATTAGTAAAGTGTATTGATCACCATCTCAGTCATCATCTCATGTTTAGTCATGTCTCAAGGTCCAAATCATCAGTTTCATACTCCATTAGATGTCATCATTAGGTCAAGTCATCAAAATGGTCAAAAAATAGTCATGGCATCACTTATGGTAAATCATTACGGGAGTAGTAATTAGGCAAAATAATGTTCAAGGAGATTTCAGCTTGTTTCAACAACTTCATTCATATTTCATATACCTCCTCAACCCCCCTCATAAATCCCCTCATTCCATCTAAGACCTCTTTTTCCTTGAGAAGATCCTTAAATGGTTTGCAGATCTACGTGTGTGGTTTTTGAGACAATGAATTCAGATATTCCACAATTTTCATTTTTAATTTGTCAACGTTTTGAGTCTAGACCAAGACTCATCATCAGGACTGATTTACAAAGAAGAGGAGCTGGAGTAATAAATATGATTAGGTGAGGTTGTCAAGTTGGGAAGCCGACCAGTTTAATGATTTCTATTTTAAATTCATTATTATTATTTTATTGTTAATAAATTACTAATTATATAAGTTACTCTATTTTAATAATTGATATATTGTGTTCATTATTGATTATATTTTTCTTTTATGTTTTTCAACTTTTTGTAATAAGTTTAGATTCTTTAATGAATTGTCTTTTTTATTTTAAATTTATTCTAATTAAATACACTTATTTATGTTTATAAATTGCTTTACCTAATATTTTTAATTATTGATTAATATAAGTTTATGTTTTTTTTTCCAATGGAAAAAGTGAAACTTTTTATTAAGCTTATAAAAAGTTTACATTGCAAATGCTGAAGCATCACTAATCCGACTGAGGGATTACCAAGACTGTTTTACAAAAAATCTGTCTTATGCATACACCTGTTTTTTGTAAGGTGCTGTGGCTGATCTATCTACCTCTGAACCGAGGTGCCTTTCCAAAAACTGAATGTAACATCGGGCTGATTTTACACAAAAAACCAAAACATTCCGGGCCTCTTCAAAATAGAAGAAAACAGCCTGATATGCAGTAATGTTGTTTTTAAAAACCGATATGATAGTGTTGTTTTGTTTTTATATAATTACAGAAAAATTTTAGAATAAAAAGTAAAAATGAAAACTGCCAGTAAATTAGAAATTCTGATTATATGGCGGCTGTTCAGATCTTCTGGTTTGTCCTTGATCTTCTTCTACGATCTTCCAGCTGCCCAAATCCTGTTGTAGACCGTCTTTAGAAAGCTGGTCCGCTGATTCATTCCTTTCCCTGTAAATGTGGCTGAGACTGAAAATGTTAAAATAAGATTTTAATCTCTGAACTTCTCCCAGAATCTGTTTTAATAACTGGTTGTTGCAAGTACTATTTCCATTAACCCATCTGATCACTAATTGAGAGTCCCCAAAAATTTGAATTGTGAGAGTGCGCCTTTGGATGAGCCAACACATAAGGAATTTCAGGGCAAGAAGTTCAGCAAAGTTGTTTGATCCTGTTCCAAGTCCCACAGAGGCTTTTATGACATGCGATGGGGATTCATTGATGACTAAACCAGCTCCTGCTTTGTTGTTTTGAGATGCACCATCAAAGAAAGCCCAGGGGATTCCTTCTGTGATCTGCAATTCTGGGATGATTCTTTGGGAGTGGTCCTCCTTAGGCTCGGGGATACTAGAAAAAATGGCAGTGCTCTGGCTCACTGTGATAGCTGTAGGAATTATTTTGTCCTGGAAAATACTCCTGTTCCTGGCTATCCATATACCCCAGCTAATGATGAGAGGGAGGTTGCGAAGGTTTCCGGATGGATGAGAGTGCCACCACTTCTGCCATGCTTCTTGAACTGAGTTCCCATCCCATTCTAAATTTTTATTCAAATGGTTCCCTACCTCAGCCCAAATTTTAATAGCTTCTGGGCATTTTATGAAAAGATGGTTTATAGACTCGGCTTCTGATTTGCACAAGGTACATCTCCCAGGCCCGTGCATGAATCTGGTCTGCAGGATGTCCCAGGTTGGGATTTTGCTTTTTAGGATGCACCAGAACATGATTTTTGACTTTGGGGGGCTCTTAAGTTTCCAAAGCTGTTTTGACCACCACTCTGGATTTCCCCAGCCTTTCTTTGACATAAGGAAATTATATCCATTCTTGGGAGCGTATTCCCCTGAGTCTGCATGGGCCCAAATTAACTCATCCTGTCTATCATTCAGACGGACATTTGTTCTGAAGAGTTCTTGAGTAAAGGTACTCCATTTGTTCCACCATCTTTGCTCCAAATCCAGATCTTCACCGTTCTTCCAAGCTTGGCCCCATATGGATGAAGATCTCGGATTTGCCACTTGGCTAAGGTAAAGAAACCCTTTGTCCGCTAACTGCTGAACCAGATCAGGGGTTAGTGCATAGTTTTCTGTGCAGCCTACCCAGGGATCCTTTCCAATCTTTACCTTTTCCCCGCTCCCAACTTTCCAAGCTAGTCCTTGTTCTATCACTTTAAAGGACTCCAGAGTTGCTTTCCAGATTGCTGAGATATTCTTTTGTCTCTTAACTGGGTTCCTGATCCACACTTCCAAAGGAGTTGGATCTATATATTTCCTTTTAACAGTTCTAGTCCAGAGATTTTCCATCTTAATGAGGCGCCACCCTGATTTAGCAGCCAAAGAGAGTCTGAAATCGGGCAAGCTTTTTATCCCCCAACCTCCCCAGTATTTTGGTCTCGCCACTTTCTCCCAAGCAACCCAAGGGAGAACCGAATTTTCTGTGGATCCTGCCCACAAAAATCTGCTACAGATTCTCCTAATTTTCTCCAGCACACCTTTTGGGACCCATGTTAGAGCTGACCAGTAAACTGGGATGGCTAATAACATAGATTTTATCAGGGTCAGTCTCCCTGCTCTGGAAAGCCATTTAAAACTCCAGTGCCTGATTCTAGCTTCAATTTTTGCAATTAGCCAAGACCAGTCCTCCTTCCTGTAATCGTTTGGCTTCAGCCAGAAACCCAGGTACTTAAAAGGGGTTACCATATTGCACATTTCATATGGAAAGTACATGCTGAACTGTTCCTTTTCTTGTCTGTTTAGCCCTTCCACAATGATTTGAGATTTCCTGGGATTGATCTGCATTCCAGTAGCTTTCAAAAAGAGGTCAAAAATATTTTTTAACTCCTTTAATTCGATTATGGATCCATTAGTAAAGACCAGAATATCATCTACAAAGAGAAGATGAGATATGAAAAGGTTTACTGCTGCCTCTATGCCTTTTATCTTACCTTCCCTTCTGCTTTTATGAATCAGCTGGCTTAGGCCTTCAGCCACCAAGAGGAAAAGCAGGGGGGACAAGGGGCAGCCTTGCCTCAGCCCTTTTTGACCTTTGAAGAAAGGAGTAGCAACTCCATTTATAAGGAGTGCGTAACTAACATCTGTGATACACCCCATGACCCATCTGATGAAGTCCACTTTGAAACCGAGGTGTGTTAGGAGCAGGCGGATATATGACCAGTTTATCCTGTCATAGGCCTTTGATAAATCAATTTTTATTACAGCTCCCTTCTTATTTTTCATATTAACACTGTGAAGGACCTCCTGTGCCACCCCTATTGCTTCATGAATTTGTCTCCCATTAAGAAACCCAAATTGTTCAGGAGAGATATGCCTTGATAAAATTGGTTTGATCCTGAGAGCTATCACTTTTGCAATTATTTTATAAATACTGTTGCAAAGTGAGATGGGTCTAAAGTCCTCGAAGGAATCCGGAGCTTCCTTTTTTGGGATGAGGGCTATGAAGGTTGCATTGAAAGGACTATAAATCTCTCCCTTTAGTCTAGATTCCTCCACCACATCTGTTATTTCTTCTCCTATTTGCTCAAAAAAGTGTAGGAAAAGCTCTACCGACCAACCATCCGGCCCGGGGCTTTTCTCTTTTTCCATGGATTTTATGACACTTTCCACTTCCTCCTTCGAAACCTGTTCCATTAGGAAATCCGCATCTTCCTCCTCCACATATTTGTGAAAACATTGCGCTGTTTGGATTACTTCTGCTATGGTAATCTCACCGTTATCTTTGAATAAAGATTGGAAGTGGTTCACCCCAAGGGTTGAAAGAGCTTCAAAGGTCTTAATTTGTAATTCTTTATTATTCTAATTAAATTTTATTTGTCTATGTTTAAAGGAGAGGTGTTTAGTAAATTATTTCTTTTAATATTTTGATTCTTGATTAATTTAAGTTTATGTAATTTGCTAGTTTCTAGGTTTTCCTTAAATTTATTATGTATTTTTAGGTTTTCCTTACATTATTGTAATAAGTTTTTTCAAAATTTTATTATATATATTTTTATTTAATTTCAATAGTTTAATTCGTAGGAGAGAAGTTTAATGTGTTTGTTAAATTTTTATCATATGTCTTATGTTATTAGTTTATTGTTAGTGTAAATTGAATCTTAATTGTAATTAATGTGAAGTCTAGTTTTTATATTGTAAGTATGTTCCATCTTTTTTATGCTTAATATTATGTTTATATTATTGATTAATATTCTATCTTTTTTTATTCTAATTAAATTTTATTTATCTATGTTTAAAGGAATCATATGTCTTGTGTTATTAGTTTATTGTTAGTGTAAATTGAAACCTAATTGTAATTAATGTGAAGTCTAGTTTTTATTTTGTAAGTATATTCCATCTTTTATAATGCTTAATATTATGTTTATATTATTGATTAATATTCTATCTTTTTTTTTAATTCTAATTAAATTTTTATTTATCTATGTTTAAAGGAATCATATGTCTTGTGTTATTAGTTTATTGTTAGTGTATTATAAATTGAATCTTAATTGTATTTACTATGGAGTCTAGTTTATTTTATAAACATATTCTATCTTTTATAATGATTAATATTATTTGTATGGTTGGGAGAGGAGGTGGTTTGACCTAGAGTAGGGTCAATGAAAGGAAAGGGGGAAGAGTGTTAAGATGCTAAAGGGCAGAGCATGAAGAGGAGGGGTGAGTGTGGTAAGGGGCTAATAGCGAGAGGTAGGGGAACAAAGGGTGGGAAAGATGAAGAATGGTAGGGTTGGTGAGAAAGGGAGGGTCATTTTAATCAATGGGGGTGAGATCCTTAAATCCTAAGTCAGAACCCATTTTCCCTTGGAAAAAATCATATTCCATATTCAAATTCCCAAACTCTAGCCTTATCTTATAGTCCCTTTATATATCCCTCTAGCCGCATTTCCATTTGTTTATACATTGAAACTCTAGCCAAAGTCCAAGCTTCGATAATAGTCCAACTCTAGCCGTTGTTCCATTTTCCTTTGGATGTTTCAAAACATTAATAAATAATGTTAAATTCCCTTTTAATGGCGGAGACCCTTATCGCATATCGCTCTTGATGCATATCACATGATAAATTAAACAATGCACGTCTTGCCTCCCCGATCGCAATCCCGTTTTAATCCGACGGCTCTAAGGCCTTTTCGCCCCCCCTGCTATGTTTCTCTTTATAGCGGGTGGGGGGGGGTTCGAAAAGTGGTTTCCCTAACACTACGTTTCCTCCCCTCATCATTTCACACCCCCCCTCCCCCCTCTAATACCATATACTGCTTGGACCCCCCTCCGAAAGTGGTTTTCCCCGCTCCCGCCATAATCCACACTTTGGTTACATCACCCTCCATTTCCGCTCCACCTCCATTTCCCTACTACCACGTATTACCCTTTTTCCTATCACTTCCCTTCCAATCCACTGATTGTGATATCACAAAATGCTTTCCCGCTCGCTGATATCACAAAACTCCTCCGTTGATAAGTCCCGTCACCCTCCTCCCTCACCGATTGAGATGAGACCCGACCAGCGGATTGTGATATTGTAATCGATGATCACAAAATCTTAAGTTCCCCTTCCGTCAAAAACCCTTCCCACTCCCCAATGACGATGTGTGATTTCCTCTAGACGTGATATGTTATGTATTGCAATTTTTTAATTTTCAGGTGTGCCTTTTTTGTAAAACAAGAATAATTAGTGTAAAGGCCCCTCTTTGTATTGTGATTGCGATACGACACAAGCCTGTCCCGGATGTGATTTCGATAAGGATCAATGACCCAGATTTGATCGGCCCGGATCTGAAAACTTAGATCGACGGTTCATAATCTTTCTCGATGGTAAAACAATAATTCATTTTCTATGCTCCCGACCATGATTTTCTCGCTTGTTTTTCATGTAATTTCCAAACTAAATGATCAAGACCTCCATTCACATAGCACCAGATCATCCGTTCCGCCTCCTCTCAGAGGGTAGCAAGGACATTTCGATGCATTTCCGTTTCACCTCCGCTCAAACAGAATGCAGAAAATGTTGAACAACAACACAATTCATGAGCCAACAGGATTAACATAAATGTTTATTCGAAGGCCTCAGTTACACCAGAATGCCCATAACAACACTAGAGCTAAGACAAATGATTTTTTTAACAGTTTTTATCTATTTTTATGAATCTTTGTAACAAATTTTAAATTCTGTTTCAAGATATTTTTCTGTAAACCATTATATAAATACTTCATATTTCGAAGTATTGTAGGTTGGATGTTTGTGAATCATATCTTTGGAGCTAGTGTACATTTTGTAGTAATATAACAGACAATTGCAGTTATTATCTTGGGATTCTTGTGGTATGTTTCTATGACAATGTTTTCTCTGATATTTCTTTTCCTACCATCTCTATGCTTTTCTTGTGATCATCTCATGAGTTTTAAACAAAATTCATAGGTTATATGCTTTGTTTTATTGAGATTTTCATGCTAGTGTTCTTTCTTCTTGATGAATGAATTCATGGTTACATGCTCATTATGATCTTCTATCTTTTCATCTCTACACCACCTTGACAACTTATTTCTATCACTGATCATGCCTACCTTGCCCCATTATATCTTTGCAATTGATCATTAGAAACCTTAGCCTAGTTCCTAGATCTATGAGCTTCATCCAGCAAACTCTAAAATCAAACACCATTGAGCTTAATATCTAGCCTAACATCTAAATTCCCTCTCTAGTCATTTCATTGGCTGTGAGATTCTTGAGAGAGCCCTCTCTAATTTGGTAGGGCTAGCTGCCAAGTCTAAAGATTGGTTTGAGGTTACCTCCTTGGATTCCTTTCTTAACCTTGGGACACTGAGGAGTGCTAACAGGGTTGACGCTTTAATAAGATCTTCCAAAGCTTTAACCTTGACAGGTTGATTTCCGGCTGACCTAGAACTTTCCCCGACCATTGAAAACTTAATTTTTTCTTTTAGTCACCTTTTATCAAATTTTGTTGTTTAAATGATTGCTCACTGTAACCCGATGTTGTGACTAGTGTATATGAAGGAACCCAATTCTTGCACAACTACAAGACCTGATCTACCATGCTAAAAAGTTGTTCAGTAAGAGAGATATGATAACTCTCCGTGATATTCTCAGAGGCACAACAAATTGTAACCTAAAACAAACTTAACAAATAATTTCTATAGATCGATACAAACAAGAATTCGAGAAAAAATAGAGCATTAGTAATCACACAGAAAGGGAAAAAATTTCTTCAATTTATTTAAATTTGATCTTCCAAAAACACACTGAAAATCTAATTTTTCACTCTCTAATTATCTGAACTATCTGAATCTCTCTTCTAGGCTACAAAGCTTGTTTTATAATACAAAAGAATAATCAGTTCAGATCTAGTAACTATGGATATGAGTTCTAAATCTAGAAATATATAGAAACAAATAATTTTGTCCATAATATCTCTCGAATATTAGCTATAACAAACTCCTATTTCATGCAAATACACAGTAATTCCAACTAAATGCTAATTTCCTTAAGTATTTCAAGTAATTAAAATAATTTAGGAAACCCACTTCCTGTAGAAAATGTTTTTTTGACCAACATGGTCAAAATTAATTAATTGACGGTGATGCTCATGCATCATTTCAATTTATGTGTTTCAATTTTTACTTTGATGTCCCATCCTTCTGCTAGTAGCCCGAAATTATGACACCTTCTTTGACGATCATATCCTTGCAATTCCATCCCTAAATTTTTAGTTTTCATTAATTCAATTGGGTTGTGTCTCCCACCTCTAAATTCAAACTTCAAACTTCAAATTAATTCAAACTTCCACCTCTAAATTCTTTGATCTTGGCTTTCCCATTCCAAAGGATAACACATGTGCCTTGGTTCCTTTCCTCTTGCAAAGGCACTATTTCCTTCTTTCATCTTGCTAGAAAGGTGTGAGATTATCATTAATGAACCAATTGGAACTCTTAAACCTCCTTCCTTCTCATATAATTTAAGATTTTTCCCATTCATTTCAAAGTGTGACCTTCAATGATTTTTCATTAAATTCTTGGCTCTTTCATTTTCCCACCATTTCTAGTCTCTAGGCCTACCCATCCCATGATATCTCTCAAGAAGTATACCATTGTTCCTAATGTGCCTTGAACCTCCTATTTTCCCTTTCATTCCTTTTATTATAATGTTTTTGGTTGTATTTTGTTGTTCGCGTTCTTACAATACCATAGATCTCACCTCCTTGGGTGTCACCATCTTTCTTTTCCCGATTTCTCTTAGTTGAGTGCATGTTATTTTTGCTAAATTTTGGTGTTTTAGAATCATTCTTTGAATTTAGTTTCTGATTCTTTAGGCCCAACTAATATTGTTCGCATTTCATCAATTAATGTTTTTTCTTGTTTAATATCTCCTTCCCGAGATGTCTCATTTTCTTCTTGAGAATGATATTTTTTCCAACTATTTTATGCATTTTTCGAAGTGTTGGAGTTCTAGATCACTTCATTCTATAATTTTTTCTAGGATTTGGAAAACCTTTTGTTGGCCTTGGTCTCTTGTTTTAAGTAGTGGATTAGCTAACTCTACCTTTCCTAGTGAAATTTATAGGGTTGAATGGCGTTTAAGCTCTTGTAGTTGGTTAATTGTAGTTCATGTATTGTTATTCATAGGGTCAAATAATAAAAATCAAGGTTTCTACCATCACTTAAATATACCCACTTGACCTTGGTAAAGAATTTTCATGGATTTTGTGTGTGGTTTTCCAAAAACCAGGAAGGGACATGACTATTTATTTATGACAGTTGACATTTTTAGTAAGATGTGCATTGATATGCCTTGTAAAAATACCATCAAAGGCTAGAAGCGACTAACTTGTTATTTGAATAGGTTGGATGCACCTTGGGATACCAAGGATTATGATCTCAGAAATTGTTACCAAGTTTCTTAGTGCCTTTTGGACTACACTTTGGGAAAACATGGACACCAACTTGAATATATCTACAACTTTCCATCCACAAACAAATGGGTAGATAAAAGTAGTCAACTACACATTGGTTCAACTTGAGGAGTTACACTAAAAAAAATTCCAAAGACTTGGGATGAAAATTTGATTTATATCAAACACCCTTATAAGAGAATAGTCCACATTTCTATTAGCAAGTCCCCTTACCAAACTTTCTTTGGGTATTTGTTGCCTCAATTGTTGGATGTTGTATAGGTACTATAAGGAGAAGTATAGAAAGATCACAAGAAAAGCATTGACAATGGAGAAAATTATTAAAAAGTTTAGGTAGATCCATTTGCAAGTACATGAGACATTGAAGAAGTCCAGGAAAGTTATTGTAAGTTTGAAATGATAAGCACAAAACTAAAAAAACCAGTTAAGGTGGGAAACAAAGTAAGATTTTAACTAAAGTAAGAAAGGTTACATGGTCTTGGTAATAAAATCAAGGTTTTGAGATATGGTTGTTATGAAGTATTTGCGAAGGTGGGTGATAATGTTTACAAACTTGATATGCCTAAAACTTCTAGAATTTAGCACTATGGAACAATGGAAATTAATTCTCCTATATTCCTTGCATCATAACAACAAGGGTCCTCAATGCCCCACAATTTTATGTAGCAAGCATCAAAATTTTGTTAGGGATAGTTCCACACCTTAGATGGGGCTTATACAAAGGATAATCAATTAGAATACCTAATTCCTTCACAACTATACAACTCCAACTTGTGCAATTTGGGGCAATTTTTCAATTTTGTTATGATGAAAATAACATAGCGAAGAATCCTATTGTAATCTTCCAACCCCAATGCTCCCCACGTTCATTGTTCTAATGACAACAACATATCAAGAATTCATTCAAATCTTCTATTGAATTCCATCTAGATGGTAGAATGGAGAGTTCCCTTATTGACTTAAATTCAACCAACGATGGAAAAAACCCGAGATTTGACCCAACCAACTCAAACAAAGTAAAAAATTAATATTTTCCTTGGAAATGGATTCCAAGGTCAAATTACACTACCTTGGGCAAGGGATTTCAAGGAATCAAAAGTCACAGGACCAACCTTAAACCATAATTCCTCCATAAACTTGTAGCCTTCACTTAGAACATCTAGAATAAAATCCCAAAGTTATACCTTACATAACTTGGTACATCCATAACAACCTAAGGATTGGGAATATTTCCTTAAGACGATTCATACCTATGGCGGAAATGAAAAATTGAAGTGCTTTCAAGAATGAACAATCCCAAACTAGTTTCGACTCTTCTCTAAACTTTAGAGAAGTCAACATCTTCTAATGAGACAAACAACTCTACAATTTAAAATCTCTTGCAATCCATCTAGAATTTTTCTTAGAAGTTTAGTGCACAACAATGTGTTCAACATATCCTAGTTATCCATATTTTCCATAAGTAGGCTACGTGATCCGGGTGGATCCTCAAAAGGCCTAAAAATTAAAGTTCCAAAAACTTGATATAAATAGCACCATGTCGAAGAGCTCGATGAGAGGATTCCAACACAACTTGAATCACATTAAATGGAGTCCATATGCGAAATTTATGGAATTTTGAAGTTCGGGACAAAAAAAATAAAAAATTGACAGGGTTGCCACGTGGCAACACAAGTAGGTGTCACATGGCACTACATGGAGCTAATGCTACAGTACAGATGGTATGCTGATGTGGCAAGATTGGTGGAATGCTGAAATAGCAGTATGAGTGACAGGTGGCAGGTGTAGGTGCAAACACGTGGCAATGACCCTACAAATGATTGGGCACTTAGTTGGAAGTGATGTATGTGACACATGGTAAGTGATTAGGTAGCTGAGTGGGAACTAACAGTGTGCAAGGTGGTCTAATAGGAGGTGGTCACATGGCACCTCGAGAATGATCAAGAAGGTTCGATGGTTTAAAATTTGTTGGGTCAAACAATTATAGTGAATGGAGCCACGAGGTTAGAGGTCGCCCAAAGCGCTAAGCGTTAACCTTTGTGGGCTCGATCTCAGGGCTATGGAACCCAAAAACTATATGTATAAAAAGAACTGCAACAATGCCACAAACATTGGGTTATGAGATTTTTATAGTGCTAGAAGGTTTTGAGCTCAATTTTATGCCTGTGTGTTTTAGAGCTCATTTTTGCAAAAACCAGTGGGGTTTTGAGTGTATTGTTAAACCACTTCCTAGTAGCAGAGAGTTCAGTTTGTTGTAGGATTTTGGAGGCATTTTGTTGATGTAACAAAGCATATTAAGGCTTAGCATATGAATATTAAAAGAGGCCACTCCCTTGGAGGTAGGACCCTGATAAACTACATTATCGATTGGTTGTTTTTCTTTTTTTTCTTCTCTTTTCGACCTTCTACTTTAAATTATAGCTTCATTAAAGTTATTCATGCTTGATTTAAATCAA
Organism: Pinus tabuliformis; assembly: GCA_031772625.1. Classification (NCBI taxonomy): domain Eukaryota; kingdom Viridiplantae; phylum Streptophyta; class Pinopsida; order Pinales; family Pinaceae; genus Pinus; species Pinus tabuliformis. The sequence goes on along the minus strand of CM062809.1, from coordinate 158,005,264 downwards.
TTGCTAGTTTAGTTTTAATCATTCACACTTGAACACTTTTATGAACCAATTCACTTTAAAAGATCTAGATCGTCATGTGTTCAATATCTATGAAAAAGGAAGAGATTGTAGAAGGATTTAAGAACATTCTTGTAAATAATGGAAAACTTACCTATTGATATTGCAATATCTAAAAGCAAAAGTGCTAACTTTTATTTCTATATATGTTCAACATGGATAGGCTTCAAGGCTTCTTTCTCATGCTTCATTATTCCACAAGTTTTCCACAACCTTCAAAAGTCCAACATTGGAAAGACATATGAACATTTGAATTAAAAATAAAGGTCCACGATGAATATAATATTTACTATTCCAGATTTACTTGCAAGTTTGCTTTGTTTTAAGCCTCTGAAATTTGATGGGAGATTCTAAAACATTTAGTGTGATCAAAATGACAAGAAAATGAGTGAATCATGGTGAGAACAATATATTCTCCTCTAGAAATTATTTTTCAATTTGTGTCATAACATAATGGAATACACAATAAATTAATATAATGTTTCCGATTATTTCAAGAGTAATTGTATTGATTGGTTACAAAATCCTGACACAAATAATTTTAAGAGTGTCATCTTGTTGCTTCCCATAGATTAATTCAAGTCGATAAAGGAATATTACCTTCATTTAGAGACCTATTCAAAGAAAGACTCAAGCAATTTCACACTTGTGGAGTGGTCCTTTGAAATTTCTAGGCACACTTTACTCTATAGAATTTTAGGGGTTGGGGATTCCCATCACTTGAAACTTATAACAAGAAACTCCTACATGTAAATTCAATTTCCATCGTTCGTTAAAATAAGAAGGGACTCGAGAACAAATGCAGGGGGAGGCAACCATGAGAGAGATTTTCAAATTCTAGAGTTGGTGTGGAAGGAGGAACATGGATGCAACATTTAACACTATACCTCAAGTCAACATCTTGCATCTCCTCACATGCTAATGGCGGTTTGAGTGACACTGTTTAGTGTAGTGAAGTGGATAGAAGATGCAACCACACTGTAAGGTGAGATGGATTGTTGAAAGATGTAGTGACTAGAATCAGTGAGAGAGAGGGAGTTGAAAAAGGGCCAAATTGTTGGCTCTTTAAACTATCTCCAATCCAAAACATTTTGTAGGAGTTGAGGGGGAATCCTTATGTTGATTACAAATTCTGAGAATAACTTGAAATTTGATGGTCTGGAGAGGTCAAACAATTGACCTCTCTCCAGAATTTCAGATTATGGGTTATTCTTGGAATTTTTAGTGGGCATAAGTTTAGGAGGAGTTGATGTTACCATTCTCTACTTGGTCTAAAAAACAATGTCGTGAAGATGGAAGGAAGTGAACTGTCTTGTTGACAATCTTGCCAAGGTAATATGGAAATTTATGATAGGATTCTACTAAGTGAAAATCACTGCAATCATTGCTATCTAGAAACTAGTGCAACATTGTAATTTTATTGAGACTTGATAGCACCTATACATTTAGTTAAACATATTTTTAAATGTCAAGGGATAAATCATTGTTTTGATAGAAGATCCCCATTGTTAGCTATGGTAATGAAAATTGATTGAGAAAAGCCTATGATAGGGTTGATTGGGCTCATTTGAGACTAGTTCTAATTCAGATAGAATTAAATTTTGATGTCATCTCATGGATCATGGGCTGTGTGCGATCAACCAACTATGTTGTTCTAATCAATGGAGAACCAAAAATTTTCTTTCAGGCCTCAAGAGGTATTTGACAAGGTTTCATTTATCTCCATTTCTGTTTTTTCTTGTCATAGAGGGGTTAAGTAGAATGATTATGGTTGCAAAAGTGAAAAGTAGTATCAAAGGTATTGATGTGGGATCTAATCGGGCAATCAATCATATTATTTTTGTCGATGATGTGTTTTTTGGATTAGGCACTATGGAGGAATGGATTATTTTTAAAGAACTTGTATACTACTTTAGTGCTGCTACGGGGAGGGATAATAGCCTAAAAAAGTCATTAGCTCTTAGCAGTAACTTGGAAGACGAATCACTGAATAATAACAAAGGTATCTTCCCTCTCAATTATGGTTATTTAAGTGATGGTTTAAAATATATTGGTTTCTTTTAAAGCTAAATGATTATAGAATCTCAGATTGGACATGGATTATAATAAAAATGGAAAGGAAAGTTAGATTATGGTGCAATCACTGGCTTTCTCTAGGAGGTCGCCTAATCCTTGTCAAAGTAGTGCTGGAGGGGTTTTGGTATATTAGTCAACTCTTGCTAAAATCCAGAAACGTGTTCTTACTACTACCAGGAAGTTATTTTTTTAATTCCTTTAGAATGGTAAAAGTTAGAAAAGAGGTTTGAGGCTTGTGAACTAAAATAAACTCTCTCTTCCAAAGTATATGGGAGGATGGGGAATCCAAAAATTGGATATCTTTGCAACAACCCTTGTTGCTAAAAGCCTATGGAGAATACTTTTGGGAAATATTTTATGGAACTCCCTAATGAGATTGAAATATATAAAAATATATAAAGGATTTATCAATGGTACGTTGGTTAAGGTTAGAACCCAAATTGACCAAACATGGGTCGATGATGTGGCACAATATGGTAAGTGGAATTTAGGTGATGGAGAAATGGTTCATGTGGAAGGTGGGGAATGATTTAAATGTTTTAATTGGTCATGATCCATGGGTGGGATGTGTTGTTAATTACAATTTGTCCAATAGTTTAGTCTTTACTTGAACCCTATCGGTATTACATAGTTAGAGGATGTGGCAAGAAGAGGAATTGTTAGAGCAGACAATCAAGAGTGGGCTTCAGTACAAGAGCTCAAAACTCCAATATTCACAAAGAAGAATGGAACTTATATTTGCATTCTCTTAGAAGAGCTGGTATAGTAATTAAAAAAGATCAAATTGATAATATTGTGTGGATAAAAAAGAAGCAAGGGGGTGTTATCACAACAAGGTTGGGTCATGAAACACTAATTAATAAATATTTTCTTTGTGTCCAAAGTGGTGGTACAACCTGGTGCGGAAGGGACATGTTTTTCTAAAATGTCGTCTTTTTCTATGGCTTCTTCTTGAACAAAAAATCCTAATTGGGATGTGTTAGCAACCACCCTAGATCCATCTTAGCTCCAGATCTACCTAGCACCGAGATGGATCAAATATCTTTTCACTCTAAAAGAGGTTTGCACCTCAAGATATTTGATCCCTTTCAGTACTTGGTAGATCCAGTGTTAAGATGGATCTAGGTTGGTTTATTTTTTTATTGACGTAGTCTAACTAATAAAAGAAAACCTATTTTCACTGGAATTCATCAAAATTCGACAATACAATTTCGAGGTTTTTTGTTGTTTAAAGTACATTTTCTAATGCATAAATGGATTCAACACGTTGAAAAACCACCGGGGCACTCAAATTATGCAGATTAAACAATTTAAACTTAAGTTTTTAAAATACAATTTAAACTTAAATTTTTAAATTTCCCCGTTTGATTTTGATTAATATTAACCAGAAAAAATGTTGTTGAAAAGGTCATTTCGTCTATAAGTTAGACTATGTCATTAATATTTATAATTGTAATTATAAATAGAATAATAATAATAAATTTTTAATTTTATTTCATTTTTTAAATTTTATATATATATATATATATATATATATATATAGATATATATTTATGTAATTTGAAGTCAAAATGTTTTATTAATAATTTCAATTACAATTTATTTATTTTTATTTTTATTTTTTTTAATGTAATTTGACCAAGTCAAAATGTTTAATATACAAGCATGACATTACAACATCTTTTCCATATTGGATTGGAGAGCGTTTCTCAACACACAAAATGGATGTGAATGGATGAGAGGGAAGCGTACATGTATCCAACACTATACCGAAAGGGAATCATTAAATATCTTGTGCTTTTATGCCCCTTTGTAATTTTTGTGTGGAAATATATAACATACTTTTTTAACTTCAAAAGAGGATGGATAGGTCAATCTGTGGAAGATTGCTTGTGGATTTGGACTCATAGATATAGGAATTTCTCATTCAAGTTCCTTCCAATATTTGTGTTATGAGGAGTTTGGCTATAAAGGAATAAATCTCTTTTTCAAAATATTGTAGTCTTTTTTGTTTTAATTGCTCATAACATAAGGGCTTCTTTTATTGAAAAGGGAGAGCCATTGAAAGTAAAAAAGAAAAAGGATGCAAAAACTATGGAGATATCTCATGGTGAGGTATGGGGATTCTTTGATGGTGCCAGTCAAGGGATAGGTGAGGAGTAGGAATCGTATTTCCCATAGTGCCAGTCAAGGGATAGGTGAGAAGCAGGAATCATATTCCCCCTACCACCCGCTCCCCCTCCCGAAAATGTGGTGTTTAAATGCAAATTGGGAATTGGTAAAGAGACAAATTTTGTTGTTGAAGTGGTGTCCATGTGGGCTGCATTATGCTTCATTGCATGGAAACAAGTGAAACCTTTCAAATTGGTAGGGACTATAAAGTTTTAGTGAATTGGTTTAATGGGAAGGTTGATATGAGAATTCTTCATTTGGAAGCATGGTTTAGGAAAATTCACCAATTTCAAAATAATTTGATGACATTCAAAGAATAATTTCATAACATACATGCTGTTAAAATGATCATTACTTTAAAATAATGGAGTAATTTCCACTTAATTTTTATCTCATAATGTTGTAATAATATTTTAATATTTAAATTTCCTTTTATTATTTTGAGACTTTCTATCTAATTACTTAGATTAAGTATATATACATACTCTCCCTATATTAAAGTGGCTTCTACGTAATTACTTGAATTAAGCATACATGCTATTCACGCACCTAATCTAGCTGCCAAGTAACGAAGGCATTTTTTTTCCCGTGAATTAGCAAAAGTATATTTTTCCTTAAAAAGAATAATCGCTAAAAGAAAATTTTATTTTGTATAAAAAAATGAAAACTATTTTTTTTCCCGTGAATTAGCAAAAGTATATTTTTCCTTAAAAAGAATAATCGCTAAAAGAAAATTTTATTTTGTATAAAAAAATGAAAACTAATATATTTAATAGCAGAGTTTGCCGTTGAGCCTGTAGTCCCAGTCCAGTTAGAGAGCACCTGTAAATGTACAAAAAGATATAGAGACCATTCAAGATCGATACTTGCTATTTTTCACTTATTTTGATCATTGCTTTTAGCCACTCTCTATGTCATGCATGTTAGAATCTGTTTTTTTTTGGAATTGTTTTTGGTAAGCTTTTTCTATGTTCTTTGATCTAACGATACGTTTACAGATGCAATGGAGCAGATCATTAGACCAATTTATCTTTCCCATTCCATTCTCATAACAACATATGGACTTTAGCAGGTAGCCTCAATCCCATTATTGCCATGGTTGACACGTGGGTACTTGCCCCCTTTTATGTTGGTTTTCCTCGTGCGATGAGCTGATGATTGTACTTTGCAGTTTTGGTATGCGATTTTGGCATCTTATGATACGCGACCCTTTCCTCTTATGGCATTCAAGTGCATCAAACCAGTCTTGGGTTTGGAGTTTGGCAGCGAGTTTGTTCTACGAAGAACATCTGCAATGATCCTGAGGTCTCCACTCTTGAAATTGTTGCAAGAGTATATGTCAATTACTAGCCAAGGTGGATCAGTGGGCAGCCCAATTAGCTCCGATGTTGGACATTTTGATCGATGAATTGGGTTGCCTCTAGTCTCAATTGGAGGGTCTCTAAGTCATTGGTCAAGGGTAATTCAACCTTCGTCAAACACAGGTAGCTCTCCAACCTATCACAATCTCGGTTAATTCAGTCCTGGACCTGAAATTAGAAGTCAATAAGTCAAACTCTCTATTGTTATTGATGGACTGCTCCAAGGCCCCTCAGATTAATGCTCCATGCAAGTTCAATCTGGTCTAATTTTAGGGATGTTATTCAAAGTGTACACTTTCTCAATTCTCATGGTTTGATGTAGCCAAGGTTAGAAATAATATGCATGGTTTGGTTCTTGATCATGATGTTATTAGTCCCCGCCATCTGGCAATGGCCGGGATTATAGTAATCGAATTGGATTGTTCGGATTTAGCATTAGTTTAACCTGCTTAACCTGATGTATAGCCACCTCCTATCGCCAATATCCTAACTTTTAAAACTTTTTTAACAGTGTTCTTTTTCATGGCCTTATTTGGCCTCTTCCCGAGGCACGCTGGAAGAAAGCATATGTTATATCATATTTTCGCTTCAAATTTGTAAATTTAGCTTCAAACTAATGCTGGACTAATGCCAGCATTAAATCTCTAGCATTTTATGTTAATCAAAATATATTTAGTATAATAGAAAATCATCTTATAATAGAGAAGCACCACCGCTGCATGTACGGATGCCACCACTGCTTCCTGCCACAACTGTTAGGTGTCGCATACAATCTTATGTTCTTCTGTTTACATGACACCTCTTCTATTCTTACCGCTATGGCTTTTTCCTATGGCTTTTTCCAAGTGTCCTGACACCTCTTCTATTCTTACCGCTATGGCTTTTTCCAAGTGTCCTGATGCATTGAAGCTCTGATCTTTAGTTTTGTCCTGATGCATTGAAGCTCTGATCTTTAGAAAACTAGACAAATTCATTCTAAAAACCTCGCCGAAGCATGCAATGGCAGGAGTGGGAGCAACCGAGGAGTGGCAGAAATGGAGAGAGCGCTAGTGGGAGCAACCGAGGAGTGGCAGAAATGGAGAGAGCGCTAGTTCCTAGTTCCTATACCACGTTGTGCGACTCCTTTCATGTGTACCTGCACCACAGAAGACAAGGTATACCACGTTAAAAGCCCCTGACTTGAGGTTCTCCTTCCGCTGGAGATTTTGTAAGTCATTCAATGCTAGATATTCCTGACCTTAATGCACAAGTCACTGTTCAGGATAGGATGCACAACTGACTGTTCAGGATAGGAAAGAACTTCACAGAGTTACAGAGTTACTGCTACTCTAGATACTGAGAAATAGAACATATACATATGCATTTTTTGCCAGATACATACTGCTAGATACTCTAGTAATGCATTATATTTAGTATGGATTTCTTTAAAACCAGGTAAATGAAAAAACTGTCTATTCTAGGTTGATTCAACCAATTTTGCATTTTTTGCAAGATACACCGCTAGATACTCTAGTAATGCAGTATATTTAGTATGGATTTCTTTAGTATGGATTTCTTTAAAACCAGGTAAATGAAAAGAACTGTCTATTCTAGGTTGATTCAACCAATTTTGTAAACTTTGTTGTATAGCTGCGCTACAAATGCAGATTTTAATATGAAATATTTAGAGTTTAAAAAAAATGTTTTTAGATTTTGAAGATCTTAAGTGTTTATTCCATACTCACTGTTTAGGCATCTAACAAACTAAAGTCGTGCATAAATTTATCTGCAAAACTAACTTTCCCTGATTCTTGCACTTTAGGGATAAAATCCAGATAAAGGCTAAAATACTTAGAATAAGATCAAGAGAATTGCATTTCAGAACCAAACCTGGTTTTTTGCTGTTGACAAGCAATTGGTAGCAGGAGCATGAATATTTGTGATATCGATTAAAACTGCGCGCCTTTTAGGCTGAGAACTGTTTGCATTGGCAGCAAGATCATCCACTGCAGCTGGCTTAGGAGCTCTTTCCCTAGATTTCTTCTCTCCACGCACGCAATTTTCCTGTCCCCTGACATCTTTAATCTCCCCACCAAAAACAGGATCCGCTACCAGAGAAAGCACTAGCAATCCTTCCTTCAAGTATTTATAGCGGTATAGAATTTATCTACCATACTTTGGATTCCAATTGGCTGACAACATATATATTCCACTAAAAGCCATATATATATATATATAATTTACCTTACAAGGTCACTGCAATTACAAACATTGTAAGGATGATAACAATAGAATTATAATTGGTTTGATATATTTATACGACAGTTGCAACAGGTTAAGTTACTAACACATATTACTAAAAGTTGATGTTGAGCGATTTGATTAGCAAACAAGTTGTTCAATCATTTCTCACCGGTCTTCATTGCATGAAGACGTTTCATTTCCTCTGCCACATGAAGAAACATGTAATAGATGCAGGAACGAATGTGAACAGAAAACGTTACCAAATAATATTATTCAACAAATAAAAGATCGGCCATCGATTGCAGGGCGCCCTCCATGTAAAGGAAACCAAGCAGGGCATGTCATTCACTAGAACAACAGACTGCAAAAAAATTGTAAAATATTAAAATGAGAACGTGTAAAAACTAAGAAATCATTGGGCAAATTAGCCCCCCAGAGTAAAAGAAGTTTGCAGTGAAATTCTTGCAAATATTATAAGGGTTTGAAGGCAAGAAATTCAGTTGGTGAAATTCCAGGCACAATTTGCAGTTTGTCCGAGAAGGGGCAACAAATGGGGATGCTCCAGGGAATGAAAAAGCCAGTTTAACTGGTGCTCCAACTGCTTATTTCAATGCTTCAACGAGTGCAACTGATTCAACTGCTGCTCAGGCAGCTCCTTATTAAATTGATGTTGGTTCTATTGGTACTTATTTCAATTATCCTGGAACTGAGGCAGGTAATGCCGCTCTGGAAACTGCTTATTCAAATGAGGAATAGTGCTCCTGGTTATGCCACTTCAACTGCTGATAATCCTTTTGCTGGTCGTAACGTTGTTCCTCCCGGGAATGCTGGGAATGAATGATCCGGTTCTATTGGTGCTTCTGGGGAGGCTGGTGTTGCTGCTCATGACAATCCGCGGCCTCAGAATAAGCCTCTTGCTGCCACAAGAAATTGGTTCTACCTCACATAGACATATATGGTTCTCCAACATCCCTAGATACATCCTTCGTTGTCTCAGAAAGGGGGTTCCTCGCTGCCACAGAGAATGAGTCCCTCACCTCCCTGCTGCCTCAGAGCATTGATCTGCTGTCTCAGGTTTTGCTATGGCGCCTGCGTTACCTAACATATGTTTTACACAGGCCAACACATGTAATGTATGCTGCTAGTTAGAGTGTATGATATGGCACACACAAGCACATGGCTTGCATGCAATGCACGTGGCAAAGGATTATTTTGATGGCTCATGGCATTTGTGTCATGAGGTAAACAATATCCACCGCGTCCTAAATCAGTATATTGCATATTTTAAAAATATAACTCCTTTTTAAATTTTAAATTTTTTTAGATTGAAATTTTAAATTCGTTACATAATTCCAAAAATTCTAGACATATCCCACGAAAAAATTGGGACAAGATTGAAACCTATATAACATTTAAAAAATATACTATTCTGAATTCAATGGCAGATACATCTTCTCGTTATTAAAGAATATAAATCTTTCTTTATTCTTGGAGTGCATGGCAGGTGAGAAAAACTTATTATTAAATGTACACAACCGTCTTTTCTTGGCAAATAAATTTGCATACTTAATTCCAGAAATGCACAGCGTGTAAAATCGAGTTGACCAAATGTATGGGCTATTCTGAAGTTATGTATATGTGTCCTATACTTAGCTTTTGAAATCAGCTCTGGACATGCATATATTGCGTTAAATTTTTTTAACCTTAGATTGAAATTTTAAATTCGTTACATAATTCCAAAAATTCTAGACACATCCCACGAAAAAATTGGGACAAGATTGAAATCTATATAACATTTAAAAAATATACTATTCTGAATTCAATGGCAGATACATCTTGTCGTTATTAAAGAATATAAATCTTTCTTTATTCCTGGAGAAAATATACTATTCTGAATTCAATGGCAGATACATCTTGTCGTTATTAAAGAATATAAATCTTTCTTTATTCCTGGAGTGCATGGCAGGTAAGAAAAACTTATTATTAAATGTACACAACCGTCTTTTCTTGGAAAATAAATTTGCATACTTAATTCCAAAAATGCACAGCGTGTAAAATCGAGTTGACCAAATGTATGGGCTATTTTGAAGTTATGTATATGTGTCCTATACTTAGCTTTTGAAATCAGCTCTGGACATGCATATATTGCGTGAAAATTGTGAATACTTCAGAAGTTTGCTCTTGAAAAATAAGTCATCGCCATCATTATAACAGTGCCTGTTTTAGCAACAATATGGGATCATTCTTGTTTCATTTCATTTTCGATACTCCCCTTGCAAAAGGGGAGAAGAGGACACAGGATATTAGGTAATCAGACAGCCCAACAGAAACCAATGCTCATTTCAATGTCGGGATATGTGCCCTTACCAAATTTTCCAGACAGGTAGATATTTTGATTTAGGGATCGAGCAAGCAGAGGGTCGACTAATATTCTGATCCATTCATGTTCAACTGCCATGGAATCCTCTAACTCACCTGATTCAATAACTCCTCGTAAGCCTGCTTATTCAATTTACAAAACCTTTAACTTCAATTATTAGACACGCTTGTTAAGGCATGTGATGCAACTTCTATTGGCTGTGGTGCAGTTCTGGAATCTGAACAGAGTACATTGTTCAGTTGCCGAAAGCATTCGGAGTATCTATCTACTTGTAAACAAGATCAAGGATCATATTATTCTAATGGTCAAGAGGATCACGAGGAAGCTGAAAATGGTGAAGAAGCTAATTCGCCAATTGAGCAAGTTGCCCTCACAGTACCCACAACCGATGATCGTTCTCTTCCAGTGTTTACATTCAGGGTGTGGGTGCTCGGATTGCTTTCATGCATTACTCTGTCGTTTCTCAACCAGTTCTTCTCATACAGAAGAGAAAAGCGAAGGTAGGAGCACCACGCCCATCGGCATCATAGTTATCCGCTGTTAACTCTTTTGCAAATAGTTTTCACATGTTCTGTGCAAAAGTGTTCGGATGTTCAAAAAAGCTAGCTTCATTCACCCAGGTGCTTGAGGGTTCCCTCCATGGATGATGGTAGTACTATCTTTGTGGTTGCTTTAAAAGCCATCTGAGCCAACTGCTATGGTATCCTATGCAGTTGCCTTTAAGTTTTGGAAAAGATCTAAAGTTCAACTTGATGCAGGGAGGAGCACCACCCCCATCGGCATCATAGCTATCCGTCGTTAACTCGTTTGCAAACAGTTTTCACATGTTCTGTGCAAAAGTGTTCGGATGTTCAAAAAAGCTAGCTTCATTCACCCAGGTGCTTGAGGGTTCCCTCCATGGATGATGGTAGTACTATCTTTGTGGTCGCTTTGAAAGCCATCTGAGCCAGCTACTATGGTATCCTATGCAGTTGCCTTTAAGTTTTGGAAAAGACCTAAAGTTCAACTTGATGCAGGGACTTGCAGCCTCGCAGCTTCCCTTGTTTTGTTTAGAACTGCTGAAACAACATTGAGTTGAACTTTATGTAACTCTGCTATGCCTTAAGTACAAATTTTGTTTAACACAATTTCCTAGATATGTTTGAATTAGTGGGTTGCTTAAATGTGTTAGTAGTTCCACTCATGGATAATTACATTTGAAAATATTTCACTATGTTCAATTCTAATCAACCCTAAGTTAAGGAGATAATGGGTTAGTTAGTAAAGCATATTAGTTGGTTAGTTGATTAATAGTTAAGAATATTGAGTTAGTAGATCAATGGTGGGTGAGATTGTGAATTAAGAGGTCAATAAATAAAGGGTATGTTGGTTAGTTGGTTAGTGGTGAGAGAGTTAGTAGATTAGTGGTTGGGGTTAATCTCTGTTATTGATTTAAGAGATAATGGGATAGGTATTAAGGAGTTTATCATAATGAGCGGGGATTAGAGATTTATATGTAACTTAAATTTATAAGAAACCAATTCTATAAACACTTTTATACATTTCTCATTAACAATGTCCACTGAAGCACATTAATGTCAACCCTTAGATTTCACATGTTTATTGAAGTATTGAATAACATTCTAAATATTCTTCATTTAAATGATATTAATATTGAAATTATTACACACTACTATTACAAATTCAACAAAGTTATAATCACCAAAGGCCACCCTAGATCCATCTTAAATCCAAATCTACCAAGTACCAAGAGGGATCAAGTTCAAAGTTAAGATGGATCTAAGTTGATACTCTTTCATTCCATATTGGATTTCCTCAAGCCTTTATATAAGCTTCATCATAACAAATACCATGGGAAAATATCATTGGCTTGTAAACCAAACTCATCAAATGACTAACTCAAACTATCTTAATAATTATTATTTTTTTTTATTTTTATTTTTATTTTAAATAATTTTATGGTGTCAACATAACATTACATTACATAAAATTTTACAACTTCGCTGCCATACTAGGCTGTAGAGTGCCTCTCGATGCAATTAGTTTTTTTAAACACACACAAAATTGATAGACAAGATTATATAAACTCATGTGATTTCATTCTATTAACAAGATGCACATATTAATACATAGTTTTATGACCCTTGGTTTTCATCTTCCAAGAGGTCGTTTGGACTTCAATGATTGTTGAAATTCCTCCACACCAACCCTAATGGATTAGGTGTCCAACATTCCCCCTTAATCTAATGGGGTATATATGAGTCCAAGAAGAGAGTTGAAATACAAAAATGCATAACAGTCAATGGATGAATTCTCTAAAAGGGTGGTTTAAGGAAGACAACAAACCAAATGAGGTAGAAGAATACAAAGTTTTCGTGAATGGTGTTTTAATATTTACCACGAACTCTGGAACTAAAGCTCCAAGTAATTCATAGAACAATTGTAAATTTGGCTAAAAGTTGGAGTATTATGCAAAATGGAAGTTCTCCCTGATGATGGTTTAAAGATAACCACAAACTAATGAAGTGGGTTTTAGAAACCGAAGACTTTTTCAAGTGGTAGTTTAAGGCAGGCCACCAAAAAAAAGATGCTCATGGAGCATGAATCTATCTGTGGATACAACTCTGAATTTGGCTATGGATGACTCTGGATTTAGGCTTTGACAACTCACTCTGGGTCAAACTCACTTAATATTTCTTAGAATTTGGTAGTTTACCATCAACCCCCCCAACAGATACAAGGTGAGTTGAAGATATTGTTGTTTTTCCATGATCCTGGTGTCTAGGATAGAATCTTAAATCATTGACGCTACCAAACCAAGAATCACAACGAAGCTACTTTGCATAATGAAACATAAACAACAAGAAATCTACTAGCGCACAAAATATACAAATTTCTTACAATTTTTTACGATAACCCAACTTCGTTATATTAATCAACCTGAATAATACAATCGTCTAGGGCTCCCGTACCAAGGATAATTACCCTCAAATATCCACAAGTACAAGAATACAAAACTGGGGCTTGGTTTCAATCCATCGTCAACCAATATACCCTCAATAAGATACTATGACCATCTGGATGATGTAAGATGCAATCACAACTCCTCTCAGTTGTACCGTGTACCTGCCTGATCCTTCAACTCCCGATTTACAGGACTACCTCTATCAATGATCCAAGTCCATATGGCCACTAAAACTTGACTATCTAATCTGCACACTAGTTGTGCCTTAGTTCATCAAGGGCACAACACATCAAGGCTCCTGTTGAGTTGTTCATAACTCTGTTTGTGAACAACTCACAACTTCCCACTACTTCTCCTCAACTACTCAGGGAATTCTTCCCACTATAGTCTTCTTGTGTTGCTCCAATGAAGACTAACATAGGGCACAAAGGGTTGCCACCTTTCACTGCAACATGTCCATCTCTAACAAAGAACACAGGCGAGGACTGTCCATCTTTTGCTTTAGATGTCCTTCTCCACACGGTAATTATATAGCTGCACAAACTTATCTTGGTTGATCAGACCCTTTGAGCTCAACAACTACCACTCTAGCAACCACCTAAATCCATAAATATGGTGCACATCGGGCTCCAACTTGGGCTATATCATGCTGCCCTCCAACAGACCATAAATTCCTAATCCACTATCCACATTTGGTCCACTCTCACGTTGCCCTCCTACAGACCACAAGTGACTAATCCTTGTTGTAGCATCTGCTCCTAGTTAGTGCATCCAACACCTAGGAAACCCTTCCTCTTGGTTGCTAACAAACTCCACCAATCAGTCCTCTCCTAAGACACTCATCCTCTAACATCTAATCATCAACAAATATGATATTTGCAACTCCTTGTTGTTGCCACCTTGCCTTGGGATCTGTGCACCCGCAAGTCTGGTTAGGGCACCCTTAACAACCTTCGACCCTTTCTCAAACTCTGTGGTAACCTTCTGCAACTAGGCTCCTCCTCTTATTGTCCATTCAAGACATCAAAACACGTAGGTAGATCTTGAGGAACCTCCTCACAACACCCTACAACATACCTGTAACTCCAACAACACAAATCTGCTCTAAACTCATGGAAGAAGGGTCATTTAGGATGTGGCCTTCCTAAGAATATTGTGGTTGGGATAGGAGGTATCTCCTAGGCCTCTTAGCCCACTCTATTCCTCCTCCTTAATGTTGCTGCAAATATCATGATCTGTGGCCCAAACAACATACAAAAAACCATTGAAATATGCACAAACAATCCCAATACTCACCTCTGTGACAACGACTCCAAGTATGCAATAAGAATGCACCCAAAACTAGTGACAAGACACACCAAATGTGTCTCCCAAGCCTCCTCAGCCCTGCGACATCCTCCACAAGGTAACTCACACCAAATTTCAAAGATAACCTTCTAGAACTTGTGCTCTTACCCTTGCGTCCTTACTGCTCTAACTCGTTGTCCAAACCAGAGCTCTTTCTTTGATGTGGATACTCTTAGGATATGTAAAATGAGGAATCTCCTCACTCCTTTATATAACTTTCTCTAGGGTGACGTCCAACCTATCAAGAAGGGCTCTTTGAACTAAGGCTGACTTGATCTTATGACGTACTCACCCACACAATTATTCAAAAATTCATATCTCCATTTATACATGTTAGATTTTGATTATTTATGTTTCCTCTAGTTTCTCTCGGAGTGTTGTATCATCACCATTACTCACATGCCAAATTCTCATCATGGTTTTTGCCCCAACATCAATGAGTACAATACCCCAAGCTTGGGTTTCAAGCCCACAAAAGACTTTTGTGTGCCCACTCCTCCACAACCCTCAAGCCTAGGGTTTGGAGTACCTCCCAAGCTACAAATCTCAACACTCCCTCTTAGCGAGGGAGGTACTTCCAACACTATGAAGTCTCCTCATCATCATCACCAATGACACTAGCCCATCTGACTTCCATCACTGCAACATACTCTGGCGTCAATCTCAGTAGTGCCTCTGCCTAATCACATATGAACCTGAAGATCCAAAACCTCCATAGGGATGCTCCCTCTCAGCCTACACAATCTCCACCAACTCAGTCCTGTAAGAAATCACCCCCCTAGATCAAATACCACTCGTGAAAATACCTCCAATCTCATATATGCAAAATCACGATTCGATAACGACCTTATCCTGCCAATCTCTAGTCCATCACATGAAGCAATCTCGATCATCCTGATCTCATCCATGCCAAAGAAATCCTCGAGCTATCCCAACCATCCATTGAAAATAAATAGAAGTCCATGATCAAAAATCTTCCCTACAACAAGCTATTGTTCACTAGGATCTCCACCAATCCACCAGAACTCCCAACCCATCTCGTTTCCATGCCATTCAAGATCACATGTCCATGTCTTCCATTGAACCCTATGCTCCATGATATGGACACCCACAACTCCCTCTGAGTTGCTTCACTGTCCACACTCTGATTTACTGTCCCTCAAATTAGGTCAGACACGCTCTAATACCATGTTGTTTTTCCACAATCTTGGTGTATGGGATAAAATCTTAAATCACTAGTGTTGCCAAACTAAGAATCACAACGAAACTAATTTGCACAACGGAATATAAACAAATGTAAATCTACCAGTGCACAAAATATACATAGATTTTTACAATTTAGTACAATAAACCAACTTCGTTATATTAATCAACTTGAATAATACAACAGCCTGGGGCTCCCATACCAATCATAATGGCCCTCAAATATCCACCAGCACAAGAATACAAAACTGGGGCTTGGGGTAAATCCATCGACAACCAATCTACCCTCAACAAGATACTCTGACCATCTGGCTGATGTAGAATGCAATCACAATGCCTCTCGGTCATACCCTGTACCTTCCCGGTCCTTCAGCTCCCGATCTGCAACACTACCTCTATCAATGATCCAAGTTCATATGGCCACTAGACCTCGACTATCCAATCCGCTCACTATTTTTGCCTTAGTCCATCAAGGGCACACCACATCAAGACTCCTGTTGAGTTATTGAAAACTATGTTTGTGAACAACTCAAAACTACCCATTGCTGCTCCTCAAATACTCAGGGACTTCTTCCCACTATAGTCTTCCTATGTTGCTCCAATGAAGACTAACATACAACACGGAGGGCTGCCACCTATCACTATAAGATTCCCATCTCTCACAATGAACACGGGCTAGGAGGACTGCCCATCTTCTGTTGTAGATGTCCTTCTCCACATGGCAAGTTTAGGGTTG
Source organism: Pinus tabuliformis (assembly GCA_031772625.1). Classification (NCBI taxonomy): domain Eukaryota; kingdom Viridiplantae; phylum Streptophyta; class Pinopsida; order Pinales; family Pinaceae; genus Pinus; species Pinus tabuliformis. The sequence goes on along the minus strand of CM062809.1, from coordinate 157,988,744 downwards.
CACAAACTTGGATGATCAAACCCTTGAGCTCAACAACTGCCACTCTAGAAACCACCTAATTCCATTAAGATGGTTCACACTGGGCTCCAACTTGGGCACTATCATGTTGCTCTTCAATAGACCACAAATTCCCAATCCACTATCCACACTTGGTTCACTCTCATGCTACCCTCCTACATACCATGAGTAACCAATCCTTGCTATAGCATGTGCTCCTAGTTATGGCATACAACACCTAGGAAACCCTTCCTCTTGGCTGCTAACATACTCCACAAATCAGTGATCTCCTAGGACACTCATACTCTAGCATCCAATAATCAACCAAGATGGCATGTACAACTTCCTGTTGTTCCCACCTTGGCTTAGGATCTGTGCACCTGCAAGTTTGGTTAGGGTACCCTTAACAACCCTCAACCCTTGCTCAAAATATATGGTAGCCTTATCCAACTGGGATGCTCCTCTTTTTGTTTATTCAAGGCATCAAAACACAATGGAAGAGCTTGAGGAACCTCCTCACAACCCTACAACATACCTGTAACTCTAACAACACAAATCTACCCTAAACTCATGGAAGAAGGGTTTGTTTAGGCTGAAACCTTTCTGAGATGATTTTGTTTGGGATAGGAGGTCTCTCCTAAGCCTCTCGACCCATTCAAATCCTCCTCCTTAACGCTGCTACAACTATCATGATATGTGGCCCAAGCAACATACAAAACCCCACTGAATTATGCACAAACAATCCCAATACTCACCTCTGTGACGACGACTTCAAGTCTGCAAGAAGAATGCACCAAAAACTATGACAAGTCACACCAAATAGGTATCCCAAGCCTCCTCAGGCCTACGACATCCTCCACAAGGTGACTGACACCAAATTTCAGAGATAACCTTCTAGAAGTTATGCTCTTGCCCTTGCGTCCTTGCTGCCCTAACTCATTATCCAAATCAAAGCGCTTTCTTTAGTGTGGATACTCTTAGGACATGTAGAATGAGGCCTATCCTCACTCCTTTACATATATTTCTCTAGGGTGGCATGAAACATATCAAGAAGGGCTACTTGAACTTAGGCTGACTTGATCATATGACATATTCACCTACAAAATTATTCAACATTTCATATCTCCATTTCTACATGTCAGATTTTGATGATTTTTGTTTCCTTCGGTTGCTCTCGGAGTGCTCTATCATCTCCATCACTCACATGCAAAATTATCATCATGGTTTTGGCCCCAACATCAATGGGTACAAAACCCCAAGCTTGGGTTTCTAGCCCAAAAAAGACATGTGTGCCAACTCCTCCACAACCCTCAAGCCTAGGGTTTGGAGTACCTCCCAAGCTACAAATTTCAATATATATCTCCAATGCAAGAAGTGTCAATACTAGAGAAGGAACTCTAGAGTATGACTAATATATCTTCTTGGTAAATGAATACCATTGTCAAGTTGTGAGCCATCCAAGGTGAATATTTTCTCTTGCAGGGGTCTTGTGTTTAGAGAATCTATCTAAATGATGAGTGCATTTTCCACAATTCTTACAAGGGTCAAGATCAAAACACCAGTATTTCATGTGGCCAACTCGATTACAATGTAGGAATTTGCAAATCTAACATGGAAGTGGTTGTGGAATAGGAGAAGAATGTGGAATAGGTGAAGATTAATCATCTTGAAGAAACCCAACACTCTGAAACTTCATGGGTTTAGAGTAGTTTGAAATGTTAAAGGATACATCCTTTAAATATCTGAGATTGGTTTTGTTCTTGTTGTTGACAAGTTCTTCCCAAGCTCTGATGATGGGCTTGGAAAGTGCGGCCTAAACCTCTACATTTTCATGCAAATATGATTCTAAAGTGGGAAATTGATGGAAATCAACTTCAACCTCACTGATTTGATCAATTTATGGCTGCTGATGGGAGTCTGTCTCAAACTCAAACATAGAATTGTTCTAAACAAAAACCAGTTCAGAATGATGACTCTTCTGCTGTAGCTCATCTTGATGGAGTTGAGATTCAAGCTCAAGAACTCAATCTTGTTTTCATAATCTTGTACACAAGTTCAAATATTGGAGAGAGTGGCCTTGCCGATTACAAATATATCATGAACAATGGAGTGTATTAAAGTATTTAGAAACTCTAATAACTAAGTAATTGTGGCAATTTTATTAACATCTCGAGCTCAAATAATGAAGTTTTGAGTTTCAAATGAAAATGCACCTATTTATAGTGAAATTCAACTTACTTTCAAAATAAGTACAAGTGACTTCAAGAAAATATTTCTTCAAATTTGAATCCTTTATTTGCATACTAGGTTTTTACTTAATTTCCAAATATGGAATACCCAATGGAAAAACCCTACTACTGAAGATATGGAAGACCTAACTCAGAAAAAAAAAAAAAAAAAAAAAAAAAAAAAAAAAAAAACCAGATACTTGGTTTTTAGCAAAGGGATTGCAAACAAATGGCTCAAAATTCTCTCTCTTTCAATGGAGAATTCTGGAAAAACCCACAAACAATACCAACCTCAAATTACATCTAATGCCACATTCTTAACAATACTGAAAACTAATATCTTCAAGGACTAATGTAGTTTTCTTCAACAAAACATATAAGACATAAATGTGGGAAAATTATACCAAGACTTTGAAATATTTTTCACCATAATATATATTGTATTTAACTTCTATGAATTTGAAAGAGTGCCATTAGGTGTACCCATCTCCATATTTGATCTGGTTGTGCTTATATGAAAAATATTTTCTTCAAAACAAGGATTCATAGAATGGTTAGTACGACCAAGACAAAAACTTTAAGACTTCAAAACGTCCACAACAACAACAAATCGACACTTCATGTCTTCATGTGGGGTTCACCAATTGTGGGAGGAGAAATGGATGTGGGCCATATTGCCAGGTTCCAATAAAATACAATTGCTTTGAATAAGGCCAAGAAAGGTAGTAAATGATCTCACATGCACCTTGAACCAATGATTTGAACTTAGGGAATCAAGCCCTAACAAGTTGATTGGACGATGTTTGTTTTCTTCTCATTGTGATTGTTGATCTTTCACTTGAATCTAGAGGTAATTGATCTAGGAGTGAACAAGAATGGGGTGCTTTATCTAAGACCCGAGCACAATAGTTTCTTTAAGATTTTGAGTGCTCTTGAGCATTACTACAACTGTAATATCTACTAATGTGACCCCGTTATATACACCACCAAATTAGTAGCCAATATATTATCTTTCCAAGAGTAATTAGAAAAATGTTTCTAGAACAATCGCCACTGAGTTCTGTTGAAAAGTGTGCAACAAGAAATGCTTGTTGAGAATACAACAAGATGATGGAGCTTAGTGAAAAGAGTCGCCTTCACTAAGTGGGCCCGCAGGCTATTTTTGGCGCAAGTCTATTTTTAGACTATGTCTATTTTTAGACATATGGATCATGTCTATGTTTATGGATGATTGATCAAGTTGGGAAAAATAGATGGACTTCTATTTTTGATGAAAGTGTGAGTGATCACAGTGTAAGTGATCAAAGTCTATTTTTAGACTGGCTGTCAAAAATAGAAAAGTCAAATATTATTATCTCACAATAATATTTGGACTATAAACTTGATCTTATTCTCTTGGAGCACTTCAGAATGAGCTACGGATGTGGTACATGCAGATCCCACAAAGAAATACGTGGTTACCTATGGGATGACTAATATTTGCATGCAGGACTTCAGTTAGAACTCAAGTGAGTTGAGTTTAGTGGACTGGAGGTGCAGTTGATGGAGTTGTGTTCAGTTTAGCTTTGTTAAACTGGTTGTATTTAGTCTAACTGATCAATAGACTAGAGATGAGTTGGGTGAATTAGTTATTAATTAATTCACAAGTTATTAACTCATAATGCAACTATAGAATACATCAGTTAACTCAGTTGCATGTCAGTGCATGTTCAGTTCAGCAGGGACAGGTGTTAGAGGATCAGATTGCTATCAGTTGTGACTATAGCTGTGCATGATGATTTGCACAATCAAAGGATTGAGTATGCCAATGAGTTTGCTCACGTATCTTCATGATATTATAGCTGTTGCTCACGTCCACAAAGTGTGGGTGACTATTTTGCAGTGTAAAATCGAGTTTGGGAAGCTATTCTCATCAGTTCTCGAGCAGGTTTGAGCAGTGGAGGCAGGCAAGCAGCGGGAGAGATTTGGAGATCAAATCTGAGCTGTATTGTGTGTAACAGGTGGAGATACTTGTGAGAAGTATTATGCTTTGTATTGTTACATGATTCAATCAATATAATATACAGATAGTGTGGGGTTTTTAGCGAGATGCTTTCCCCGGGATACATACTGTGTTTATGAGTTTGATTGATGCTTCTATGTGTGCCTGTGGATGTTTCTGCTTCTGTAATTTGATGATCAACGTAGAGGAGATTATGTATTATACATGTTCCGCTTAAATTGTATGATCAGGATAATCTCTGTTGAATATGTGTCATATTATTCAAAATTTCTACATGGTATCGGAGCTGCTTGATTTGTAGAAGAGATTTTTACAGGATATCAAGCGAGGATTGATCATCAGATCTACTATTCAGGAAGTGTTTACATTCTATTTCTTCAGGCAGAGTCTGTAATCAGGCCAGGTAGCCTCTGGATTCATCCTTCTTTTGGAAGGTGAGATATCCGGTGAATGCCCATACAGTCAATCTCTGTACAAGAAATAATTTGTTCTCACGAATTCTAGATCGGAAGCAGTTGAGTTTTGTGCTGGTGGAATTCGAATTTAATTCCAAAGCAAGAGATAAAACTTAGAAACATTCAGTTCGAGAATGGAGATAGTATGCCCCAGTATCTCACGAGGTTCACTCAGTGTCGAGATGAGCTGGGAAGTGTGGGGGTTACTGTTGATGATGAGGATGGTGAGTCTAGGACTCCTTGACCTTCCTAAGAGTTGGTATAGCTACCAGGACTCGGTGAATGGAAGGGAGAAACTGCCAGGATGGGAGAGACTTTGGTCGGATCTTGTGCAGGAGGAGATTAGACGGTGCACCAGAGACAGTTCTTCATCTATGCATGATGAGGAGAACTGTGCCTTAGCGAGTAAGGTGAAGAAGGGGAAGGAGAAGGGTTCTCTTTCCGAATCTTGTTCTTCCAGTGATGGGAAGAAGGTTGACAAGTCGAAGGTGAGATGCTTTCGTTGTCATGAGATTGGTTCACGGGTCAGGAACCTGTATGCTCTTGAGGTTCAAGATGCATGCAAAGCCTTGAGCAGCGAGGCAACTGATGGAGACTTGGTGGTTGAGAGGGAGTGTATATTACCTCTCAACATGCAGAGCCAGAAGAAGTCTCAGACGATTGTGGAGGAGCCACGATTGGTGCAGCAGCTTCAGGAGGTTGTGGAGCAGCCACAACAAGGGAAGCTGAGTGGAGATCGAGTAGAGACATCTACTCATCTAGAGACCTCCAGTAGGGGGAAACTTCGAGCCAGGTGGGCTGAGGGATCGCATGCAGCCATACCTCCAAGTAGGAGGTGGGGTGATGTGGATTGATTGTCCCAAGGAGGAGGGGCAGGATCCTTGAGGTACCCAACCTCTTGGATGAGACCTTGCTACGGGAGCCCCAATGTGTAGTAGCAGGAACTGACTGATTGGGTAGAGACAGATGCGGATGGAGCGGCAGAGAGAGCGACAGTGCAGGGAATCCCAGGACAGCGCATAGCTAGCAGGCTGTAGCAATGCGAGAGGCACAAGTGTTTTGCACAGTGCTAGGTGGCACAGAGAGGTGTGCAATGGTGCGAGATGCATGGAGATGTTGCAGTAGCGTAGATGTCAGAGAGGGAGCACTTGTCAGCAGCAGGTAGAGCTTCAGCATCAGAGGGTGTTTCTATCCCAATAGGGAGGTCAGTTGGGAGGTGCAGTGCAGATGCAATGCTGGGAGATAGAACTAGCAGCAGCACGGATGCAGTCAAAGATCAAAGTGACAGAGGCTAGAGCAGTCAGATACTGAAGAGCACAGAGATGCAGAGTTTCAGTCGACAGAGGCAATAACAGTCAGAGACTTTGATGACAGAGCAAGTGGACCGGCCAGATGTGTTGCATGGAGAACATTCCAGAGTTACAGGATCGGGTTTGAGAGGAAGCCTTTCTTGTTGAGAGGGAGTGTTGAAAAGTGTGCAACAAGAAATGCTTGTTGAGAATACAACAAGATGATGGAGCTTAGTGAAAAGAGTCGCCTTCACTAAGTGGGCCCGCAGGCTATTTTTGGCGCAAGTCTATTTTTAGACTATGTCTATTTTTAGACATATGGATCATGTCTATGTTTATGGATGATTGATCAAGTTGGGAAAAATAGATGGACTTCTATTTTTGATGAAAGTGTGAGTGATCACAGTGTAAGTGATCAAAGTCTATTTTTAGACTGGCTGTCAAAAATAGAAAAGTCAAATATTATTATCTCACAATAATATTTGGACTATAAACTTGATCTTATTCTCTTGGAGCACTTCAGAATGAGCTACGGATGTGGTACATGCAGATCCCACAAAGAAATACGTGGTTACCTATGGGATGACTAATATTTGCATGCAGGACTTCAGTTAGAACTCAAGTGAGTTGAGTTTAGTGGACTGGAGGTGCAGTTGATGGAGTTGTGTTCAGTTTAGCTTTGTTAAACTGGTTGTATTTAGTCTAACTGATCAATAGACTAGAGATGAGTTGGGTGAATTAGCTATTAATTAATTCACAAGTTATTAACTCATAATGCAACTATAGAATACATCAGTTAACTCAGTTGCATGTCAGTGCATGTTCAGTTCAGCAGGGACAGGTGTTAGAGGATCAGATTGCTATCAGTTGTGACTATAGCTGTGCATGATGATTTGCACAATCAAAGGATTGAGTATGCCAATGAGTTTGCTCACGTATCTTCATGATATTATAGCTGTTGCTCACGTCCACAAAGTGTGGGTGACTATTTTGCAGTGTAAAATCGAGTTTGGGAAGCTATTCTCATCAGTTCTCGAGCAGGTTTGAGCAGTGGAGGCAGGCAAGCAGCGGGAGAGATTTGGAGATCAAATCTGAGCTGTATTGTGTGTAACAGGTGGAGATACTTGTGAGAAGTATTATGCTTTGTATTGTTACATGATTCAATCAATATAATATACAGATAGTGTGGGGTTTTTAGCGAGATGCTTTCCCCGGGATACATACTGTGTTTATGAGTTTGATTGATGCTTCTATGTGTGCCTGTGGATGTTTCTGCTTCTGTAATTTGATGATCAACGTAGAGGAGATTATGTATTATACATGTTCCGCTTAAATTGTATGATCAGGATAATCTCTGTTGAATATGTGTCATATTATTCAAAATTTCTACAAGTTCCCTCCCTCAGATGTCAAGGCACGATTTTTCTTTGATTTTTTGATACTCTCAACAAGAGTGAACAATGGAACATCCGCTGATTGACTTGCAAGAACATATTCCTAGGCACATAAGTCATCAAAATCATCTCTATTTCGACAACAAAAAACTACAGCTAATGATGGATCAATAACACTGAGTGGTAGTTGGCATACAAGGCTGTAATGATAGGAGCCTATCAATCCGATGTTATCATGAGATATCTCCACCACCCTTTGTACTTTATGTGGGTTTAAGTACAAATCTTAATCATCTTGAACATCAACAATATACATTGAAGTGTTGAAAATGGTAGCTTCAGTCAAAATTTTCATTAACAAATTATTGGAGACACTTCATATTTTTAATTTGACCAAGTCGACCCCACAAGTGAAATGGCACCTCCTCAAACACATATAAATACATCATCATTGGACTTCATTTGGAGCATCTCATCGCACATCAATCTAATATGAGATAGCAAGAGCGAGTTCACATGTACGAAGAAGGAGGACATTTTTTGTTTGACCAAGAGTTGAATTTATTTATTTTATGTTGACCAATTGAATCTTTCTCTCTAGTTTGAATTTTGTTGACCTAGGTTGTTTGCATCTATTTGACCGAATCTTTGATTGAGGAAGGAGGTCGAATATTTCAAACTATTTGACCAAATATTTGACAGGGAATATTCTGTTGCGTTGATGGAAATATGGATTGTCTTTCTGAGCATTAACTGCAAGGTTTGAATGAGTTATTTGACCGAGAGTTGTAGGACTGTTTGATTGAGGTTGACCAAGATTCCACAAGAAAAAATATGTTCCTCTGTTGTAGACTATAATCTTTCACCAACATTTAATTTTCTCTCTCTCTTTTGATTGGATAAATTCTAGTTGATTTGGAAAGTCAAAGGTTGAATTTGACTATTTATGGATGTACAAATTAGATAATGCATCTCAGCTAAACATTGATTAAATATCTAAGAAGAAGAATTGATTTTGGGTTTTGTAGACTTTCCTGTAGATTCACAAGCGCATGCAATGTACTAAAGCAAGAGACAAGAATCTACTTCTACTCTTTACAGTGAAAGCACATAAAGATCAAGCAAAAAAATAATCAATGAGAGGAAGATAAATCAATGGCACATAACACAATAACTATATGGGGAAATCCACTGCTCAAAACCCCATTATATATTGCATATATCAGAAAATCAAGATGATATTACAATGCTTGTTCTCACAAGAACAATCCCAACTCTCAGTAAAATCAATCTCCAACTCACAAGCAAACTCTTGGCCAACACTTAGCCAATTCTCTTGCTCTCCAATTCCCTATTTCCTTGCGCAATTACTATGGCTGATTAACCCATCATAAAGGGAAACCAATGAATCCAAAGTTGTGCAATCCCTTCAAGTTTAGTTCCTGATTGCATGCACCATCTGTACAACTCAGAAAAATCTACAACAAATAGTACATTGTCCCTACACTATAGTATCAACTGGGTCTTTCTTAGAATAGACATGCATGAGTTTCTGATGAGGGAATCTTCAGTTATCTGGAGTAGCACTAGTTAATGCATTAGTGCACCAATAGACCGTTAACTCACTATCAGTTCCTCAAACAGTTTGGAACTAATTTAACTGGAGTTAACTCAGTAAACTGAGTTAACTAATTACAACTCATACTTAACTCATCCTGGACCCCTAAAATATAGGGAAACCATATGCATGACTTCAGAAAGACTTCCAACTCGAAATTCCTAAGATAATTAAGTTAATTAAACTTAATTAACTATTTATAAGTTTCTATGAGAATAGAATTCGATTTTAATTCACAGTTTAATTCAAGGACAAATTAAAATGGAATTTCTGGATTTTATTTTTATCATTTCTTGTTGCTATTTTCAACACTCCCTCTCAACAGGAAAGGAATTCAACTCGATCCCGATCATGAACCTTTGGAATGTTCTGCATGCAACACTTATCTCTAGTGTTGTTGCTCCAGCAATTCCATAAACAAAAAACATCCAACCTGAATCAGAATGATGCCTTTGTCATCAAAGTCTCTGATTGCTATTGTCTCTGTCGACTGAAAACTCTATGCTTCTATTGACTCTTCCTTTCTGCACTATTGTCAACGCTATCTGCGCTCTTCAGTAGCTAACTTCTCTAGCCTCTATCACTTTGATCTCTGACTACATCAATCCCACTGATTCGTCCCGCTGCTATGTGCTTTGGGCTCCCATAGCAAGGTATGATCCATGAGATAAAACCACTCAATGGACCCTACCCAGTTTCATCCCTCTTGAGACTATCACTTCACATTGCCCCACCTCACACCTGGAGGTATGGCTGAATGTGATCCCTCTGCCCACCTGGATAGAAATCCCCCCCTGCTGGAGGTTTCTGCATGAATGGATGCCTCCACTCGGTCTCCTCTCAGTTTCTCCAATTGTGACTACTCCACAATTGTCTGAGACTGCTTCTAAGACTTATTTTTCTTTGTTTGAGTGGATCGCTCCACTTAGTCTCCTCTCATCTTCTCTAGTTGTGGTTGCTCCACAACTTCCTAAAGCTGCTTCAGAGGCTTTTTCTGGGACTGCATGTTGAGAGGTAATTTACTCTCCCTCTCAGCCATCAAGTCTCTAACCTTTTTCTTGCTCCTCAAGGCTTTGCATGCATCTTGAACCGCAAGAGCATATAGGTTCTTGACCTGTGCACCGATCTGTTTCACTTGTCTTGTGGTGATGTGTCTAAGGAAAACCTTTCCCTTACTAAAAACCACATCATAGCCACAGTCTTCCAATACCGCAATTGAAACAAGATTCTTCTTTAGTCCTGGAACATACATCACATATGTGATCCTGAGAGAGGAGCCAAAATCCCTCTGAAAGGTAACTATACTGATCCTAGTAGCTCTATACCTCTCTTCATCTCCAACCTATATGATCTTCTTGAGGTATTTCTCCTCAAAATCACAAAAGAGATCTCTATTTCCTGTCATATGGAATGAGGTACCATTATCAAGATACCACACGCTTCCCATGGTAGTGTCGACCATGCATGCAATGAGAGTGAAATCAAGTTCCAATCATGAAGTTAGAGCTTCATCGGCTGCCGCTACTATCGGCTCCTTCTTGCTTGCTTTCTTTTGTGGGTAGTTCTTAGCATAGTTCCCGTGCTCGTGATAGTGAAAACACTTAATTTTCATCAAGTTCATCTTCTTTCCACCCTCCTCACCTTGGGACATCTTTCCCTTGGCCTTCTTTGCCTTACTCGCTAAGGAAAAATCCTCTTCCAAGGAACATCTCTGGCATTCCTCCTGATCTCCTCCTGCATCAAATCCAACCACAATCATTCCCAATATGGAAACTTCTCCTGGACATTGACAGAGTCCTGATAACTATGCCAACTCTTTGCAAGTTTTAGAAGAGTAATACTCACCATATCATCCTCAGCAACCGTGATTCCAACACTTCCAAGCTCATCACGACATTGAGTGAACTTGGTCAAGAAAATTGGAATTGAGTCGGCCGCCTCCATCTTTCTTTTTCAAAGTTTATCTTTCAATGCCAACTTCCTTTGGTCATTGTTGTTCTGGAAAAGCTCCTTCAATTCTTTCCACATAACATGTGCAGTTTCCTTCCCATGGAGACTCGAGACAATGTGGTCTCGAACTCCCTCAATGATTATCCGCCTCGCCCTTACCACACACTTCTTCCATTCAACCAGATTCTAAGCATCTAATGTTGGTGGCTTAGGAATGTCCTGATCAATGAATTCCTTTTAGCCATTATCCTCAAACACGGCCTCCATCTTGTCCTTCTAGGCTATATAATTCGAGCTTCCATCCAAGGAGTACACGAGCCACAAACCGTAGAACACCATCTGTCAATCCCAAAGTATGTGTTGCAAATTCAAATTTCGCTTGTAGCCAAAACTCAAAACTTCAAAATCTCCTCTAGTATATTGTTCTCAGCTTCGATACCATGTAGATTTTCCCATAGTTTCACAATGTCATGCAATGTACTAAAGCAAGAGACAAGAATCTACTTCTACTCTTTACAACAGAAGAACATAAAGATCGAGCAAAACAATAATCGAAAAGAAGAACATAAATCAATGGAACATAACACATTAAGTATCAAGGGAAAACCACTTCTCAAAACCCCACTATCTGTATTGCATATATTAGAAAATCAAGATGAGATTACGATGCTTTTTCTCACAAGAACAATCACAACACTTAGTAAAATCAATTTCCAACTCACAAGCAAAATATTGGCCAACACTTAGCCAATTCTCCTGCTCTCTAAGTCTCTATTTCCTTGCACAATTACTATGGCTAATTAACCCATGTTAAAGGGAAACCAGTGCATCCAAAACTGTGCAATCCCTTCAAGGCTCAGTTCTTGATTTCATGCACCATCTGTACAACTCAGAAAAATCTACAACAAATAGTACAATGTCCCTGCACTCTATTCTCAACTGGGTCTTTCTCAAAATCGAAATGCATGAGTTTCTGATGAGGGAATCTTCACTTAACTGGAGTAGCACTAGTTAATGCATTAGTGCACCAACTGACTGTTAACTCACTATTGGTTCCTCAAACAGTTTGGAACTAATTTAACTAGACTTAACTCAATAAACTGAGTTAACCAATTACAACTCATACTTAACTCATCATAGACCCCTATAATATAGGGAGAACATATACATGACTTCATAAAGACTTCCAACTCGAAATTCCTAAGCTAATTAAGTTAATTAAACTTAATTAACTATTTACAAGTTGCTATTAGAATAGAATTCAATTTTAATTCACAGTTTAATTCAAGGACAAATTAAACTGGAATTTATGGATTCTATTTTTATCATTTCTAGTTGTTATTTTCAATAGGCTTTCCCCCTTGTGGGGTTTTACGTTGGTCTTTGACCAAAAAACTCCATGTCTCATCGTGCCTAGCTATCTTCTATTGTGCATTACTATTTTGTTATATCTATAATTTCTTAGCTAAATTGAATGCTACATTATTTAAGTAATTATAATAACAAAGAACTTGTGGAAAATTAACATGGTATCGGAGGTGAGGTGAAGATTAACCATTCGATAACAAATAATACACCCCTTGAGACTTTCTGATTAGCAATCAACTCCTTTGGATAATATGACTTCCTCCTACTTCAAGATTGAAGAGAAGTTGAATGATGCCTCCAACTTTGCAGCATGAATGGCTAGATTGGATCTTACCCTTGAAGAGAATGATGTGATGGAGTATGTGGGTGTCAAATCCAAGTACAAGAAGGGTGAGATCAAGGCTAAGGATATCATCATTGATTCTCTCAAAGATCATCTCATCACTTATGTGTCCAAGTTGAATAAGTCAAAGGAGATGCATGAAAAATTGATTGGGATGTATGAGGTCAATAATCTTAGCCACGTTATTGCCTTGAAGAGTCAACTCCATGACATCAAGATGTCCAAGTCAGAATTTATAATGATCTACTTCATGAGAATCTCTCAAATAAGAGATCAACTTCTCTCCATTTGAGAAATCATACCTGATAAAGAGTTGGTGCAGATAAATCTTGGTGGACTTCCCATGCCTTGGGAGACATTAGTTACAAGAATTAGTAGTACAAAAGAGCTCCCTTAATTTTATCAACTATTGGGCACTTACACTCAAGAAAAATCCAGTCTCCATTCTCGAGGAAGAATTCAAAGACAAGAAGAAGGAGAACCTATAGCCTTTGCAACAAATGGAAGGGAAGGAAAATGGAAATGAAGACCTACAAATGGAAGTCAAAGAAGCTAGCTCCAATATTACACAATAATAGAAGGGAATTTTCCAAAGTTCGATGCAATAGATATGACAACTATGACCACATAACTTGAGATTGTCCTAAGAGAAGAAGTGCTCTAAGGCCCAATACCAACAACAATAGATATAACAACAACTCCAATAATAAATGGAGAGGAGGAGGTCCTACTGCCCATGTAAGTGTTGAAGAGACTCATCACCCTCAAAATAAGTCCAAGAACACAAGGTATGTTGATAATGTTGCTAATACTCAATCTGAATATTTTCTCTTTTCTGCTTTTTTTGCTCATCTTCAGATAACATTAATAACTCGCTAGTGGATAATGGGGCATCTAGACACTTGAATGGGTATCGTGAAATCCTCTCAAAATTGGTTGAGGTAGACAAATTTGAACATTATACTTGGTGATAATTATATTCATCTTGCCAAAGGAATTGGCCATATTTCCGTTCATTTGGATTTTGGTCAAACCATTCATCTGCAGGATGTGTTATATCTGTCATGCTTGAATAAGAATCTTGTCTCCATTTTAAATATGGAAGACAAAGAGTTCATGGTTTCATTTATTAATGTAAAAGTCCTTGTATGGCCAAGTAAATCTAGCTTAAGGGAAACTTTCACACTTGGTGTCAGAAATCAAGGATTATTTAAGATGTGTGGTCGACCAATTCAAGTATTGGTCCATGATAACACTAATTAGTGTGATCTTTGGCATAGAATATTTTCTCACTTTCATTACCAGGATTTTCTTGGCTTGAGAAGGATGGTCTTATGGATTCTAGAGATTCAAGTAGATCATGAAGGTGTTCATCAGGGATGTGCTAGTGGAAATAATTCCAAGACACCATTCCCTTGTAGTAGCATTATATCTATTTATATTCTTCAACTCATTCATTCTAACTTTTGTGGACCCATGCTAGTGACATCTCTTGCAATATATTTATACTATGTGATATTTTTTGATGACTTCTCTTGTAAGACTTGGATCTTCTTCTTGAATACCAAGGATTAAATTTTCAACATGTTCAAGGATTTTAAGGCTCTAGTGGAAAATCAATATGGAAAGAATATCAACATCCCGAGGACATAAAATTGAGGTGCATATACTTCAAATGAATTCAAGGAATTTTGTAAGGAAGTTGATATTAAGAGGGAGGTGACTATTCCATACAACCCTCAACAAAATGGAGTTGTTGAGAGAAAGAAAAAGACTATCTTGGAAGCAACCAAAGCCATGATTCATGATCAAAGACTTCCTATGTTTCTTTGGGGAGAAGCAACAAATATTGTAGTATATGTCCAAGATGTAAGTCCTCATCGAGTCTTAGGGGATAAGACTCTTGAAAAAGTTTTTATAGGTGTGAAATCAGAAGTTGGAGGCTTGAGAATATTTGGCTACCCTATCTACATTCATGTACTGAAAGAGAAGAGGTCAAATGTAGTTGCTTCAGGAAACAAAGTTACATTTGTTGGTTATTGTCAAAATTAAAACCTTATAGGATATATGTGCCAGGACAAAGGAACATTGAGCTCAACTAGGATGTGACCTTTGATGAAGATGTTGCCCTTGGAAAAGAAAGGGACTCTCCTTTTCCTACCAGCATTGAGAAAAGAGATGATATTATGTATGTATATGCATAAGCATCCATGCTAAAGCTTGACCTTGCAGATGAGCCTATGGCACCTTTGGATACTATAGATCCTTCTCCTTGTGATCTACCCTATTCTAGGAAGAGACCTTTATGGATTTGTGATAGTTTACAGGAGGCAGAGAAACATTCAACCCCTAGAGGGACCTTTAGAGAAAGAAAACATTGTCACAAATATCAACAATATGTTGCATTGATGAGAAAAATCATACAATGTGAACCTGCCAGTTAATAATGAAGAAGCAATGACATAACAATTTTGGAGAGATTCCATGACCAATGAATATTATTCCATCATGAAAAATGATGTATGGGAGGTTGTTCCATGACTTGAGGGGAAGTCTGTAGTGAATTCCAAGTGGATATACAAAATCAAACATGCAACTGATGGTAGCATTGAAAATTTTAAAGCGAGGTTCATGGCTATATGATTCTCCTAGAAAAAGGGAAACAATTATGATGAGACATTTCCTCCTGTTGCCAGATGCACTACCATATGGTCTATCAGTGCTCTAACTTATAATCAAGGTTGGAGTCTTCATCAGATGGATGTGAAGACAAATTTTCTTCATGGTATATTTAAGGAAGAGGTGTACCTAGAACAACCTCAAGAATTTGAGGAACATGACAGGGAAAATCATGTTTGTAGATTGAAGAAATCCCTCTATGGATTGAAGCAAGCTCCTAGGGATTGCTATGATTAGATTGATGGATACCCGATGAAGCTGGGATTCAACAGAAATAATGGTGATCCCAACATTTACTTCAAGGTTGTCCAAGATATGCCTTTGATTTTGGTTTTATATGTTGATGATTTTTTTCATGACAACAATGTTATCCTCCACAATGTCCCAGGCCGAGAGGAATCAATGGAGGTAACCACAGACCAAGCTTTTAGTTTGGTAGCTAGCCCTACCAAACTAGAGAGGGCTCTCTCTATGAGATTATAGTCAAAAGATGACTGAGAGATCTGAAGGATTTTAGGCTAGATATGTTTAGATCAGGGTTTGATTTGATTTTGATTATTTGCTGGATGATGGCTTAGGTCTAGGGAGCTAGGTCTAGGCTTTGAGAATCAGATTTGTAGAGATTAATGGGAAAAGGTAGGAAAACACTTTAGCACTTTAAGGTTGTCATTGTGTATATGGGAGATAGGTAGGGTTTCTAAACAAGCATGAGGCTCATGAATTCGTTTATATCAGAATACAAATGAATAATAATGTGAAATCTTCTCCAAAACAGAACATTACATGAATGGATTCTAATTATTATCTTAGGAAACAAGCACATGAAACAAGGAAATAGAAATGAAAGATACAATACATTCAAACTTATGATCACAGAAGGAAAAACACTGCTAAAACACATACCATAGGAATCCCATTAGAATAGCTGCAAACTCTGTTTATTAGTTCTTGCCAAATTCTCAATTACACTAGCATTCAAGGCTTAATTCCATTGCACCCAACCCTTGAAAATGATTACAAAAGGCCTCATATAGGCTTTGAAGTCGAAATCCTCCCTAGGAGGTTGCATTTCCAGCAAATAAAGTCAAATACATGCACCTACTTGATCACTGCTACATACTAGGGAGGTTACTCAACCATTTCCTCTTTTATCTAACTATCACAAGCTATATATCCAAAGCATTAAATGGAGGATAAGACACCTATTTACCCATATATGAACCCATTTACATTTACATTTGACCATTTACATTCATCCACTTTCATATTTTGACTTTTACAAAAGTCAGACTAGAAATTGTGAAAAATTACATAGTGAAAATTTTAATTAAAATCTCAGAAAATTGCAGAAGCGTAGCACCACGTTTTAGTCCATTTTCAGGTGCCTTCCTGAAGTCAAAATTGAAATCTGAAAGGATGGTAAACTAGCCTTGTCTGTATAGTTTCCATAACATCTTGAATTTTTTAAAATGACCCATGGGAAGTCCTCCAAAAACTCATTCGCCCAAGGTTTCTCCAGAAGGGTCGCGCTAGGCCCAGAAGGGTCGCACTAGCCAACAAAAGGGTCGTGCCTGTTGAGATATGGTTTTGGCATAATTTTAGGATTCCATTCTGCATTATGAAAACTAGATAAAGTAGCCCCACATGTGTACTTTCCAATGAACCATCAAGCTCCAAACAATACCCATGGGAAGGCCTCCATAACTTGATTTTTCCAACCTTACTCAGAAGCGTCGCTTCAGTCCAAATTTAGTGGCAGAGGTATGAAAAAGGTGAGGTTTTTTGAGTTTCTGATCAGAATAGGAAGCTTTTATGCAAAAATAAGCTGAGATTTGGAATTTAATCATCATTATGTACTCATCCATGCATGAAAGACTTCATTTGGATGTCCAAGGAAAAAGGGTCACGCCTCTACCTGGCGCTTCTGTGTGCCATTTCCTGCAAAATTTCATAAAATTTCAAATTGCTCCAAAATTTTCAAAATTTTCTCCTTGACTGCTACTGATGATAGGCTAAACATCTTTGGATATTTTAGCCACCAATTTCATTCTTTTATCCCTTTTTCTTGACTCCCTTTGCTTGTCTTGGACTTCTTTCAGTTTTGTTTTCAATTTCTTGATTTTGATTTGTGCAATCTGATTCCTTGTTTGATAGTGGTG
The DNA here is from genome assembly GCA_031772625.1 of Pinus tabuliformis. Taxonomy (NCBI): domain Eukaryota; kingdom Viridiplantae; phylum Streptophyta; class Pinopsida; order Pinales; family Pinaceae; genus Pinus; species Pinus tabuliformis. The sequence goes on along the minus strand of CM062809.1, from coordinate 157,971,262 downwards.
GGCCATGTGCCTCAACATCTGATTTTCCCTGTTAGCCTTTTCAAGAAGCTTCTCTAGATGGCCATTGACTTTTCCTAGCCAATATTCCTTGTCTTCATTGATTTCCATAGCAATTCTATCTTCAATACTCAAATCCTCATTTAGTAGGTTTTGGTCTCTTTCTTTCTGCAATGCCCTTTTGGGACTTTGAAGTAATTATTACATATAAAAACATAAAATTAAATTTGAAATCAAAATTTATTGAAGAAACTTGCTTATTATCACTCCTCCTTTTTTGGATTTTATGCATGAAATGAAAGTTTTAGTGACCTTGAAACCCTAATGACCTAATGGAGACACTGAACTGAATGAAATCATGATGGTGATGAATGACATGATGATGATAGTATCTTAATTATGATACACTTAGCTAAGTGATGAAAGTGACCGGCATATCAAATTCTTGAGAGAGTATAAATAACCCTAGACACACTAAACAATGACCAAATTTTATTCTAAAAACCTAGTGACATGATAAACTTTGACTTTGAGACCCTTAACAAAACTTGGTAAAAGCATATTTGATCACTGGTGACAGGAAGAACTGACTAACACTAGCATTGGCTCCAGCTGGGAATGGAAGCTCCTTGGAGGTGTCAAGAACACCGTAGACCTAATAGCCTTATTCATTGGGAATGGAGTCAAAATGCAAAGACTAACTCAAACATAAAACTGACTGACTTGACTATAAAAAACATACTGACTGAAAAACTGACTTTACAACTTTTTTAACAAAAAAAAAGAACAATTGATCATAGAAGCCTTATGGCCTTCTCCTCGAGCTTCAAACTTTTGATGATAATTGCCAACTTGCTAAAGATGTATATACAATCATGTGTAATGATCCCTCCAGTGTAACCAATCCAACAAATGGCTACTTATTTGAATTCTTCTCGTACTTTCTTTGAGCAGGCAGAAAAAACAAAAGCTAGGCCACTCCAAGTGTCCACTGAACATGTGTACATGATCCATAAATATAATAAAACTCATCTTCCTTGATGACTACAACAACTTAACAAAAGGATCCTAAAACTCGTGAATGACTACCTTTTCTTGATGATCAACAACGAGACAAGAATCTTCTTCCTTTTTAGACATTGGTTATTTTATAAAATGAAATTTTTCATTCTCAAGCAAAAACAGATTTAGATTGCAAATTTTTGGATGAACTTTGTAGTGAGACTCTTTCTAAACAAGACAATGAAGCCAACTGCCTAATCAAATTCGTGTCATCTTTGTTTCGAAGCTCATAGTTAACTAATGGAGAAGGACTTTGACTACATATACCATCCACGATGTTATCTCAAAATCAGGCCCTGGAAGGCTGCAGACTAGGAAGACTTCAAGTAACTGTTTCAAACCAATCTTTTGGTTAAGGCTTAGCCTCCTTAGCCTGAGAGGGCTCTCTCAAAGGATTAAAGGTTTTTGATTATGATCAAGATGGTTAACTCTTTGTGAAACAAATAAAAATGAAAATGGTGGAAACAAAATTAACAAGTATCCATTGGGCTTATGGAGTCATATGTGATCTAGTATTAATAGTAGGATTGGATTTTCATAAAGTCAAGGCATTCAGATTCAGTATAGGTAAAGCACACCAAACACAAAGAAGACAGTCAACGAGTATATGAAGGAAATTAGAACACTGCAAGTGATTTCTAAGTAATCAAATACTCATAACACTGTATATAACATGAAAAGACAACAAAAGAAACTCATATATTGAACTCTATATGATTCTTGAGAAGCATAAACCAGTACTGTATTACCAGAAAAACAGAGTCTTTACATAGGCAAAATATCAGAGCTTTTTTCTATAAATTTCCAACCCTTATTACATTTCTCTTTCTCCTATATATAGAGCTCTTCTACCTGACTGAGATTCCTCCTCAAGCATGAGGGGTACTCAAAATCTACTTCTAATGACACCTATTCAACTTTTAACTGCCTATTAAATGTAACAAACTGCAACTAGACTTTCTAGAGATCTAAATCAAATAGGAGTCTAACTCCATATTATGCTAATAATAGCCTTAATTACAATCATTCTCGTTCTTTGACATGTGGTCATATTTTAGTTTGGCTGTGGTGGATGGTCAAAGCTCCATACTGGTCTTCAATGTCACATCTTCTCCATTGCCCCTGAAACATAGGAAACTACCCCTATTTATCGGCCTTTGGTTTGCCTAAAAAATGTTCGAATCCAAAGAACCATGCCCTTCATATTTGATTATCCAAAATATATCAGATTGCCACGTCCTTGATGTGTTGTCAACCTCTTTCATGTGTGAAGGCAAAAGCTCTTCCAAGCTGTCTAACATATCTTGGACTGTAGTAAATGTGCTCACTTTATGACACAAAGTTTAGAGTTGGATTCGAATACATGTTTCCTCCACCTGTCTTGACCTTGTTTAAAGTTGATAGTTTTAGATGATCCCTTGAAGATATTATCAAAATTTCCGCTTATATTTCAAAATCGGTTGATTGAGATTAACTTGTGTAGCTTCAGCAGTTTCGTAGCGCGCTACGAAACTGCTGAGCGTTAGTCATCATCTTCAGCAGTTTCGTAGCGCACTACGAAACTGCTGTGTTATTCCAAAAAACACAGTTTCAACCAAAATTTTGCTATTTTGAGCCTTTTGCTATTTAAACATTCTTTCAACTGCTCCAAGGCCTTTCGAAACTGAATGGAAATGTATGATTCTTCAAGAAATATTTTACCAAGCAAAACCATCAAAATTTGAAACATAGCCTTACTTGAAGTGAGATTTCTTTAAGGAGATTCTTTCAGCTAGCTTAACTGTATCTTTAAGTCTTCAATTTGTTTCTTCATGACCTTGATCCCAGATCTGAGGTTTTTATTGACCTTTCTGATAAATTGAGCTTCCTTTATTGCAGGAATAGTCCAGCTACGGAATTGAACACTAAAATCAACCACCTCGGGAATTTGAAATGTTTGGTCCTCCCACCGTGCTTGCATTTGGTTAAAATAAGCCTCCTTAACTGCAAATTTCCTGGCAGCTTTCTTCAGTCTAGCAATTTCAAAGTTGGCCAATTCCAATATCCTTTTCAAGTCTTCCACACTATCTTCTTCTTGAATGGCAACTGTTTTGCCTTTATGCTTTCTTTCATGAGGCTGTGTCACCTCCCCTGTTTCATCTGCTCTTGGCAGTACCTCCTGTATTTGTTTAAACTTCCTCGTTATGGGTATCCTGGGCGTAAAGACAAATTGATCAACTTGATCATCAAACTTGAGTTTCTTCGAGGCTTTAACTCTCTTAGCCTTGGATTTTCTTGACTCTACTAAATCTGCTTGAACTAGTGGTGATTCTTCAATGTCAATGGCTTGCAATAAGTCATTTAAGTCTCCCTTTGAAACAGGGCTTTCTTTAATAATCACTGATTTGCCTTTCTCTTTAGCTACCTGGCTCCTAGTCCTTCTTCTTTGAACTCCTTCACCTGTGCTTGATTCATGTGCACTTTCTTTAACCTGAACTTTCTCTTTAAAGGACTGCTGGGGTGTATCCTAGATAGTCAGTGGCCTGGTGGATTCTCTTACTTGTTTCCTTGCCTTTAACTTTGAAAACCTCTTGGATCTTGTTTCTGCCTGATGACCAGTTGTTGTTGGAAGATCTTTTGCAGCTTGAGGGCTGAGACCGGTCTCGTTCTTGAAACCAGACATGAAAATGAATGTGTGCCAGTCCCTACCTACCCTCTGAAGTTCATGCAGAACAATCAACTTAACCAAGCCATGGTGGAACAATGAAGTCTCACAGGCTTCTTTTCTTAGCTGCACCTTGTCACACATTTTGCTTAAGCTGCGGAATAAGTAAAAAGGTAGATCAATAGATGTCTTTCCTGTGAAATGCAACAGAAGTTTAAAATGATATGAATACACCTTATTATATCTCCCTTCACAGGTAAGGTACTTCTGTATACAGGTAAGCAAATGGGCATATGATTCTTTGACATAACTTCTAGGAACAAACTTGTTTAAATCTGAGTTAATGAACTCCTGCTTTAGAAATTCTTTGCATGGGGTCATATCAAATTTGAAATTCTTGAACCAACTTTCTTGCCCTCTTGGAATCTCCGTAACTATGGATATTATGTCTGGTGAGACCTGCAATTCCAGCATACCAACCTTTGAGTTTAGTCCTGTGAAATTCAGGGCAAATTCCTTGGTGACTTGTGCATGACCTCCCTGGAGTTTCTTGCAAAAATTCCAACATCCAGCTTGTTTAAATGCATGCTCGACTTCTCTGTTCTTCAAGGTTATGTCTAAACCTTCAGGTTCGTTTCTCAAACATCTGCCTGATTTGTGGTCTTTTATTTTTGTCGATCCCTCCATGAAGGTTTGAAACATTGTCGCTGCTCAAACTTCAATCTCTGCCTTGCTTGAATGGTTGCCTCGCTTGATAACAATGTATTCAAATTGAAAACTTGCAGACTTGTTCCTCATGCAACGAATACAATCATCATTAAGACTGTGAATACCTGGCTTTTCTTGGAACTTGCAATCCGTGTGTACCAATGTACCTAGCGGCTGTAATGATGGAGATAAGCGGTTGGACATGATATGTGGAGTGCATAAACTGACAATGAATGACGCAACTATAACTTAACTTGACAGATTTGACAGTTAGGAAAGATTCGTTGCGAAATGCACGAATCTCCGATTTCGTAGTGCAGTCAGTGTAAATTTTGAATTATGCGCTACGAAATCACCTAAAACATATCGCACTTCAAAATCACCTAAAACCTGTTGCGTTGCGAAAACACTTCAAAATGGTTACATGCGCTACGAAATCACCTAAAGGGCTTTGTGGCACATAGTAAATTTTAAACAAGATTGACACATGGCTATGAGACAGGTGATGAATGAGAATGACCAGTGATGAATGAGAATGCATATTTGACTCAAGACTCCTAAGACTCAGACTCTAAGGAAAACAAAAATCAAACTTAGACTAGTACCGACCTTTATCATCAAACTAGTATGAGAGATTTTGGCATTAGAATTCTTAAGTGATAACACACGACATCAGCTACTGGATCAAGGAGAACTTGAGAGGAATGTTGTAACTTGTCATACATTGGTTCCAGTGAGGCTACATGATTTTCTATAAACTCTTCATTTTCTACACTTTCAGCTACATTTTCAAATTGAATGTTGCTTGGTAGTGATGATTGTAGACTGAAAAAAGGTTCTATATTACAAACAAAATTCTCAACAACTTTAGGAGAAGGTTGCCAACTGCTTTCAACTTGACTATTTCCTTCCTTGGTAGCCTTATAGTTTTCTCTTATTATTTCGAAAGAAGAGAAACACAAAGGTAAGGAGTCTTGGTCAAGAATTTCATGGTCTTCTTCGTGCTCAACATCAAAACTGAAAGATTGGTGATTTCTAATCTTCGGGAAGTTTTCTCTCAGTAATTGAAATGAAGTAAAACATAAAAGCAAATACCTTCCACCTTATTTGAAATTTTCTGGATTCTCTTCCTTGCTTTCATTATTGATATGCATAGGCTAAGTACTACATCTGAGTTGTTGTAATGAAGCTTCTTCCTCCCAAAAACATGTCACTGATTGCCTTGTAGAGTCAGCCTCTATTTCAACAACATAATCATCATCATACTGATCATACTTGGGTAACTCATCATTATAAGGAATGACATCAAACATACACATTAGATCAACAGATTGATCCTCCACGGGTTGATCTACAGATCCATCTTCATGACTGTCCATAAATGAATACACAAAACAATCACTTTTTGATCTATGGTAACTGGAATGAGTAGGATAATGGTTAGGGTCAACAACCTCTTCTTCTTCAACAATAAGAGGGACATGGTGTTTTTGAAAAACAAGTTTATCTCTCATGATGATATTTTGCATAATTTATTCCATTGTTCTTACCAAAATGTTGAGCTTCACTTCTAAAGATGTTAGATGTTCCTTCTCTATGTTCTCCCTCGCTTCTTCTTTCAACTTTGACCTTTTGACCAACTTATTAGCTTCCACAGCTATTGCACTTTCCTGCATTTATTCGAGTGTTGTAGTGTTCCTTTCTCTCAATTGAAATTCCATTTCCGTATCAAAGGCATTCGGGTAGTGCAAGAGAGCTAAACCAGGTGGCGGTTTGATATCAATAGGGATTGAATGGTATACTTGATTGTACCTCGCTAAAAAGTGTTGCATTGTTTCTCTTGGTTGTCTTTCCAAATAATTATATTCTTCTAAAATCAGAAAAGGATTTCTCTTGATCACCCACCTATCAAGGAACACTTTCACAAATTGATGAAAACCAAAAATGCTTGTAGCTGGCAAGTTCTTAAACCATTTCTTAGCTTCACCTTGCAAAGATAAAGCAAAAATTCTGATACTGACATCATCTTCTTCAACCTCAAAAAAATTGAGAAATTTTTCAAAATTCTGAATGTGTTTCTTAGCAGTGATGTTACCATATTCTCCATCAAACCTGGGAAGATATTTGTAATAATTTTCAGGGAGGTAAGATGAGTGGCTTGTAGCTAGCTGGAATTTTACAAGGTGTAGGAGCATGTATAGAAGCTATAGTCTTGATCTTTGGAGGCTCATCAAGTTGAATATGGTCATCATAGGATTCGGAAGAAGGGTCTTGATCAAAATCAAAATTTGTATTCACAATTTTCAAAGGAAAGGAATCAAATGCAAGTTTGAGATCATTTCTCAAATACAGTATATTATGGAAAACCTTCTTGACATACTCAGGAAAAGAGAAGAAATAATTTACAATAAAGAATATGAAGTCTTGGATGAAAGTTCAATTTGAATAACTGATATTCCCATATTGTCCTTTCATTTTTCTGTTGGTAAGATTCATCCTCCAATGGAGTCTTCGAATTAAATTTGAAATTGATTTGGAGTCGCCAGGTGAATGATTTCAGACTTCCTGTGTCTGACCATCATCCACCATTAGCAATCAGATCTAATCCTTGTCGTTCTTACCCACGGAAGATATTATCTCTCGTTTCCCCGACAACAACGCCAAAATGTTATCCTCCACAATGTCCAAGGCTGAGAGGAATCAACAGAGGTAACCACAGACCAAGCTTTTAGTTTGGTAGCTAGCCCTACCAAACCAGAGGGGGCTCTCTCTATAAAATTACAGTCAAAAGATGAATGAGAGATCTAAAGAATTTTAGGCTAGATATGTTTAGATCAGGGTTTGATTTGATTTTTATTGTTTGTTGGATGATGGCTTAGGTCTAGAGAGCTAGGTCTAGGCTTTGAGAATCGGATTTGTAGAGATGTAATGGGGCAAGGTAGTCACAAAATTTAGCACTTTAAGCTTTTAATTGTGTATATGGGAGATAGGTAGGGTTTCTAAACGAGAATGAGTCTCATGAATTTGTTTATATCAGAAGAAAAATGAACAATAATGTGAAAGCTTCTCCAAAATAGAGCATTACATGAATGAATTCTATTTATTATCTTAGGAAACAAGCACATGAAACATGGAAATGGAAATGAAAGATACAATACATTCAAACTTATGATCACAGAAGGAAAAACACTGCTAAAACACATACCACAGGAATCCCACTATAATAGCTGCAAACTCTATCTATTAGTTCTTGCCAAATTCTCAATTACACTAGCATTCAAGGCTTAATTCCATTGCATCCAACCCTTGAAAATTATTACAAAAGGCCTCATATAGGCTCTGAAATCGAAATCCTCCATAGGAGGTCGAATTTCCAGCAAATAAAGTCAAATACATGCACCTATCTGATCATTGCTACATACTAGGGAGGTTACTCAACCATTTCCTCTTTTATCTAACTATCACAAGATATTTATCCAAAGCATTAAATGGAGGATAAGACACATATTTACCCATATAGTAACCCATTTAAATTTACATTTGACCATTTACATTCATCCACTTTCACCTTTTGACTTTTACAAAAGTCAAACTGGAAACTCTGAAAAATTACATAGTGAAAATTTTAATTAAAATCTCATAAAATTATAGAAATGTAGCGCCACATTTGAGGCAATGTTTAGGTGCATTCCTGAAGTCAAAATTAAAATATAGAACGGTAAAATAAAATTGTTTGTCTAGTTTCCAAAACATCTTGAATTTTTGAAAATGACCCATGGGAAGGCCTCCAAAAACTCATTCTCCTAAGGTGTCTCCAGAAGGGTCGTGCCATGCCCAGAAGGGTCGCACCATCCATCAAAAGGGTCTTGCCTATTGTGAGCTGATTTTTGCAGACTTTTAGGAGTCCATTCTACATTCTGAAAGCTGGATCAAGTAGCCCCACGTGTCGAATTTCCAATGAGCCATCAATCTCCAAAAAATACACATGGGAAGGCCTCCAAAACTTGATTTTTCCAACCTTACTCAGAAGTGTTGCACCAATTCAGATTTTTTGACAGAGGCATGGAAAAGGTGATGTTTTTTGAGTTTCTGATCAGAATAGGAAGCTTTTATGCAAAACTAAGTTGATATTTGGCATGTAATCATCATTATGTACCCATCCATATAGAAAATACTTCATTTGGATGTCCAGGGAAAAAGAGTCGCGTGTTTGCGCGACGCTTCTGTGTGCCATTTCTTGCAAAATTTCATAAAAATTTCAAATTGCTCCAAAATTTTCAAAATTTTCTCCTTGGCTACTATGGATGATAGGCTAAACATCCTTGGATGTTTTAGCCACCAATTTCATTATTTTACCCCTTTCTCTTGAATCTGTTTGCTTGTCTTGGACTTCTTTCAGTTTTGCTTTCAATTTCTTGATTTTGATTTGTGTAATCTGATTCCTTGTTTGATAGTGGCGGGCCATGTGCCTCAACATCTAATTTTCCCTGTTAGCCTTGTCAAGAAGCTTCTCTAGATGGCCATTGAATTTTCCTTAGCCAATATTCCTTGTCTTCATTGATTTCCATCAATTCTATCTTCGATACTAAAATCCTCGTTTAGTAGGTTTTAGTCTCTTTCTTTCCGCAATGCCCTTTTGGGACTTTGAAGTACTTATTACATATAAAAACATAAAATTACATTTGAAATCAAAATTTATTGAAGAGACTTGCTTATTACCACTCCTCCTTTGCCAGATTTTATGCATGAAATGAAAGTTTTAGTGACCTTGAAACCCTAATGACCTAATGGAGACACTGAACTAAATGAAATCATGATGGTGATGAATGACATGATGATGATAGTCTCTTAATGATGATACACTTAGCTGAGTGATGAAAGTGACTGACATGTGAAATTCTTGAGAGAGTAGAAATAACCCTAGACACACTAACCAGTGACCAAATTTTATTCTGAAAACCTAGTGACATGATAAAATTTGACTTTGAGACCCCTAACAAAACTTGGTAAAAGCATATTTGATCACTGGTGACAGGAAAAACTGACTGACACTAACAAACAGTAGAGCCTATGATAATCCAGTGTAAGAGGGAGCTTGCCTTTGAGTTTGAAATTAAAGATGTTGGGTTGATGCAATTTTTCTTGGGCTTAGAAGTGTTGTAGAAACCTGGAGAGACTTTGCTCAGCCAAGGAAAATATTTTGTCAAACCCTTGGAGATATTTGGGATGGTGGATTGTAAATACATGACCACACTTGTGGAGGAAAAATTCAAGAATTTATGCAGTGAAGCCACACGACTAGATCTAGTGGATCCATTTATGTACTCACAATTTATTGTGACTTTGATGTTTCTGGTCAACACTAGACTAGATATATCCTTTGTTATTAACACCTTGGGCTAGTTCATGGTGGAACCTTTGCATGCTCACTGGGTGGCCAAAAAACATGTGTTGAGATATCTACATGGGATGATCAATCAAGGAATGAGATATTCCTTCGGTGATGATTTTAGACCACATGGATATATGGATGCAAATTGGGATAAAAGTGTAACCGACACGAAGAGCACATCAGGGTGTTACTTTAGCTTGGGATCTGCCATGATTTTGTAGATAAGCAAGAAGTAGAAATTTTTCGTTCTCAGTACTGTTGAGGCATAGTATATTGCAACTAATATGGCTATATGTGAGGCAATGTGGTTTTGGAAGCTCCTTGTAGAGATGTTTGATCATGTGCTAGATATGACCATGATATACTGTGACAATCAAAGCAAGATTATACTCTTAGAGAATCCAGTATTCCATAATAGGTCAAAGCACATCAAGATCAAGTACCACTATATTAGAGATATGGTACAAAGAGCAGTAGTGAGGCTATAACACATCTCGACAGATGAGCATGTTGCATACATTCTCACCAAGCCTTTACCAAAAGAAAAGTTCTTATTCTTCAGAGAGAAGGTTTGAGTGTAGAAGAATGTATGCCTCCTAGGGAGGAAAGACTGCTGATTAAGAACACTGAACATATGCTCTTCCCCTAGTCTTTTGACTAGCCATGGACTTGGTGGGGGCGGGGGATGAGAAATGATGCTTCTTAGTGTGACAATACTCCTTGGAGCCATGGACTTGGCTGAGTACACACCCCAATATGCATCTTACCTACAAGTCACCTTCGTGTCATTATTGACTAAGGGCCATATTGAGATGGTTAAGCTTGCCGATATTTCCACGCATTTGGTCAGTGGGTGAGGAGACTTAAGTATGTGTGATCTTTACCAAGGTCGAAGATGATTGCCATGGACTTGGTTATGGTAAATTGATCTCCCCTAAGTGTTGGATGCAAATGTTCTACCACTTGATAGCTGAGGACCAAACTAGGTGAATATCAATCAGTGGGTGTAGGGTGTGTGATCTTTAACAAGGTCATTTATGACTGCCATAGACTTGGTTGTGGTAAATCAATCTCCCCTGTTGTCTGTGTGAATCATTCTTCTTCTTCTATGATTAAGTCATCAGTGTTCAGCTGAGATGAGATAAAATGAGGTGATGGTGCATCTATCATCTTCCCTTATGTTGAGACATGTACATATGAGATGAGACTTATGGCACACCTAGAAATTCCTCCCTAGTTGAGAGGGAGTGTTGAAAATGGCAACTTCAGTCAAAATTGTCATTAACAAATTATTGGAGACAATTCATAATTTTACTTTGACCAAGTCAACCCTAAGAAGTTCAAGTCAACCCCACAAGTGAAATGAAAACTCCTCAAACACATATAAATACATCATCGTTGGAATTCAATTAGAGCATCTCATCACACATCAATCTAATCTAAAATAGAAAGAGAAAGTTCACACGTGCGACGGATAAGGAGGACATTTTTTGTTTGACCAAGAGTTGACTTGTTGTTTTGTGTTGACCAATTTCTTTCGCTCTATTTTGACTTGCGCTGACTCGGGCTATTTGGATCTATTTGACTAAGAAAGGAGGTTGAATATTTAACTCTATTTGACTGGGCATATTCTGCTACATTGACTAAATCTTTCTCTTTGCTTTGACCAAAACTTGGACTGTCTTTCTGAGCATTGACCAGAAGATTTGACTAAGGTATTTGATTGAGAGTTGTAGGACTATTTGATTGAGGTTGATCGAGCTTCCATAGGCCAAATTCAGCCCTTTGTTGTAAACTGTATTCTTTGACTACTGTTGACTTTTCTCTCTCTCTCTCTTTTGACTAGATTTGTCCTAGTTGACTTGGAAAATCAAAGGTTGACTTTGAGTATTTATGGATGTACAAATTGGATTATGTATCTCAGTTGAACATTGATTGAATATTTAAGAAGAAGAAGAATTGATTATGGGTTTCCCCCCTGTGGGGTTTTGCCCCTATCTTTGACCAAAAATCTTTGTGTCTCATTGTGCTTCGCTATCTTCTCTTATGCATTATTGTGTACTATTATGTCTATAATTCATTAAGTATTATTGGGGTGGATGAAATTGAATGCTACATTGTTTAAGTAATTATAACAACATAAAACTTGTGGAAAATTAACATGAAACTCCAGATAACACTTCCTGCATGGAGTTCTGATGTGAAAAATTGCTCTGTGGGCCTGGAGTGTGGGTACTAGAGTTTTATCAGGCCACATAAAAGTGGAATACCCTCATGCCAACAAAACCTACAAGCAACATTAATTTTGCCATCTCCTAACCTTTCGACAATGGCTGAGAGATAAACATAAGAATTCAAAATGGTCTTTGGGTGTTGAGAGGAAAAGGCTGTTGAGCAGAAGTGAGCAGAGCGTTAGGACAAGATTGAGTCAGAATTATCAGTGGTTGCTACTTTCTAGAGAGAGGCAATATGTATGCATCGAAACTTTAGGGAAACAATATGTCACTGTTGGTAGGATGTCAAATTGATGGTCTCGAAAAGGCGTAGAAACATCTAGATATATGTAGGATGGGTAGAGATAAATATAGAACTATCACACCAAAATAACAAAATAATGACTCAAATATTTACTGCAATGCCTCTCCATAGAGAATATTATGCTAAAATGTGGGCCTGAGTCAGAATGCAATGGTAACAAAACGATGCACAATTTTAAGAAATGAAATTATCAAATCTTTAGGGAAATGGAATGAATTTCATCTTTAGACATGCAAAATGAATATGAGGAGCTCGTTATATGAATGAATACAACTAGAGATGTGATTGATAATGTTGTGTGATAAATTTACTAGAGATACAGATACTTCTTGATACGCTACAAAATATTTTTTTTCCTTCCTATGCACAAGCACACAGTTTGGATTTGTCATCCTATTAGGGAAAGACAACAACGCTCTAGTTTGTATATAATTCCAATAAAAATGAGGACCCTTAGCTTCTCACTTTGGTTTTAAGTTATTTTTGCATATTTCCCCTTTGCTTCCTTTCTTTTCCTTTATTTCTTTATCCTTTTCTTTCTTATATATAAGCCTTTCTTTGTTGTGCACCCAAGTATGAAAAGTAAGTATTATGGAAACCCATCCTTGTTTAAAAAACTTTTTAAAATAGAAAAGACAATGCTTTAAATGCGTGTTAGTGAATAGTCGTCAAATAACACACCTTTTCCCATTCCCCGGGATGGGGATGTTCCTGTCCTGCACCCTTTATCCACAGCGGGACAAGAAAATTCATGGTAATTACAACAACATTCTCTCCATCCATGATTCTGCCAGCTCAGCTTCTTATAAAGTTCACCATGGCACAACCACACAATTTCGTGTTAGTCACCACAAATATTTGTTAACCATTCCCCACACCTTACACCTTACACCTTGGTTGGAATAACTGAATGCTTATATGAAAATTTGCGTGGTGGGAAATGAAATGAATCCTCTCTATCATATAACATCAAAATTTCTGTCTCCTCAGTTTTGTTAAGCCGGTCCTCTCGTCAACCGCACTTACCTTATAACAACTATAGAAATGAAAGAGCGTTGGGAATAAGTCCCACGGTGACGTGGCCACCTTATGCCACGTTGGCACCACCTAGCTCCCTGCCACATGTCACTTCTTTTCACTTCCATCTCTCAACCATTTTATTCCACATCGTCATTTCAAAACACGTTTCCAACTGCCATGTGTCCTTGCTACGGGCATCATCGACGATGACAGAATGCCAACTCATCACATTAAAGAGGGCATAGGGAAACATTAAATTTTCCATCTCCTAACTAACGTATTTCACATCCCGCCACGCCTAGACTCAAAGCGATACACTTACACATGGCGTGGCAAAAACTCTACGATGCGGACTAAAATTAATCAAGGTTAATCAGCAGTAATCACTGTATTAAACAATAACATTAAGAATATACTGTTATGCGGGAAAAACCAATGCATTTCAAGATTCAATGTTATAACAACATATCAAGAGGACGTGGATTTGCATGTCACTAGAGGGGCTTGAACGTTTATGGCATTTAAATAGCAAAATGATTTGCATTGAATATTACCGAAAATCTAAATACTTTGATATCTTAAACTATTCCACATTTCCATTCTTCGTGTTCTAGCATTCACATTGCAAATTCCACTTGGCCAGGGATCATGGGCAAGCAAGCTAAGGAAGTTCAGAAAACTCAGTAGCAAGTGTCAAAAGATGCAGGCTCACAAGAATCCAAACACTAGTTTGTTCTCAGATACTGTCATTTCAAAAGGAGAATTTGGCATTTCATCTTGGAACGATGCATATAAACTATTTGAAAATGAAGTTCGGGTAGTTAGGAGGAGGAAGATCCTGCTGAAGTTTGAGCAATTGGAGGGCTTGATACCACTCTTTTCCAAATTGCCAAGTTTACACTACATAAGGTAGCGATGTGACCTAAGCTCTTGCCACATATTGATATGATACACTGGGCCATGGACCATGTGCATGTGCCAACATGCTCTATTGGCACTGTCGAGGATGTCATCGTAGGCTTTTTTTCTGAAAATCTCCAAGTAATGTATAACTCCCTCAGTCTAAACTTTACTATAATGCTGATTTCATTCAAGAATTTTCTCAAAAGGAATGTCCGGAGGATGGAAAAACTATGCCTAATTTAGTAAGACCATGGAAAAGTAAAGAGCATTAATTTAAAGAAGAAAGTTCTAAGTAATCTGCATCTTTCAACCCCGACCCAACCTATGTAGCAACTATGCTCAGGTTGTTTGGGAGAAAATGAGCTACCCATTTCCATTCAGATTGGGTCCCATTAATTCAAAGAAATTTAGATGGTTGCTGTTTCAATTGGGTTAATATCCTCTCAGAAAACCATGCAAACAAGTTAACAATTTTCAAGCCTCCAATTGATAAATTTAATTATCCTTTTTATATGTTAGCCTACATCATGGACACAATTTTCTTTTCTACCTCTTTTCCTTTAATGGGTTGAAAAACGACAATTGTTGAAATATAACCCATTCATATTTATCACTCTAAACTATGGGAAGAAATTATTTAGAGCATTTGTTCAAATTTGCCACCATGTCATCATTCTTATCTATGATAAGCTCTTTCATACAAAACCTCCTTATATTTCAGAAGAAGCCAAACAAGGAAATGTTGAAATAAGAGATTAACATTTCTATGAGACTTTCTCATACCTTGGAATCTATGGATGTCAAGCAAATCTACATGCCCTTCCTTTGTTTCTCATTGAAAGACTTATCTATAAGGAAATAACATACCATACTGTTGAAAGTGGGATTGCTAATGATTGACATAAAATATCCAAGAAAATATAGCCCAAATTTCCTATTCATATCGATATTTATACTTTAGAGAACCCTACTCATGCTATGAAAGAACTCTTGACTTTCGACACCATTAATTTATCCCATATTCCATGAAAAGTATCCATATGATGATATTTTCTGTAGAGTTCAGTCTTATGAAGAAGCTTGATAAAAAGCCCAAAATTTCTCTCTTGAAAGAAAAGCTTCTCGATTACCCATTATTCAACAAATAGTTAGTGAATCCATTGTTACAAAGGCTATTATATCCAAGACACTTGCAGTAACTCCATACAAGGTTTTAGGAGAAATTAAGCAAGTACTGGTATAAATTTCCAATGAGTTTCTCAAAAAGGACGTTACAGAGTAAGCTGCAACCACTATCAAAATTTGACACAAATGGGATAAGTTCATATATTCCACAACAAGTAGTTCAAAGAAAAAAATTGGCCCTGAAATTCTTCCTGATAGCTCTACCCCTGTACAACACCCAGAGCGACAGATAACTCTTCCTCCTGATAATGTTGGTGCTAATACAATGACTTGTTTAGTCACTTTTGAGGTTTTAATGAAAATTCATATTAGTAATTTTCTTGGAGAGAGCCCCCAAAATATTATGATGCTCAACTCTTTATCTCACATTGAAATGGAATACATCCCTCCTTTGGATTACTATTTCATCCCACAAAAGAAAGCCATAGTTAAAAGAAGAGGAAAAAAGAGGAAAGTGGAAGGTGAAAAGGAGGATACATATACTACACCCAAAATAATCAGGGATGAAGGCCTAGTTAAGTGAATACCAAACAACTAAAGAATTGGCACATTCTATTGGAGCCTATGCAAATGCCAATTTTTGGCATGTTACCAGATTATTGAACATTTTTGAGCAAAAAAATATTAAAATCTCAAAATTGGAACAAAAATTGTCATAGTAAAAAGAGTAGTTTCAAGCACAATTGAAGCAAGAAGATGTCGAGTCTAAACAAAGGCATGCCCAACATGTTGATGAATTACAACATAGTTTAAAAGATTAAATTGGAAAATTTCAACATGCATTTCATGTTTATGATTAGAGTAAGGATTACCAGTTAGTTTAACATCAATTGAATATCAAGAAGCAATCATCAATTCAATTGATCTGGAGAAGTTCAAGCAGGAAGCTAATGATGTTAACAAACAATTCCATCATATACAAGAACAATTTTGCAATGAGCTAATTTTGGTTCAAGCTCAACAAAACTTGGTAATTGAACTCTTCAACAACATTATTGACAGAGAGATGGAATGCGAAGAAGCTGATAGGAAATTAACTCAATAATTGCTTGGCAAGATACTAAAAAGATAGTCCTTCCTGCCTACCCGAAATGGATAGAATGAGGAAGAAAACAATCCTCAAAGCTTGGAAAAAGTGCCTGCAAATTTCTAAGGAGTTGGTTAAAATTGCATAACAAAGTTGTTCTTTCCCAATGAAGTTTGTGAGGTAGGTTATTAAGGAAACTAAAATGTAGTCATAAACTTCTAATGATATGCCACTAGATGCTGAGATACCTATGAACAAGGTACAAGAATGAAAATAGGAACATCAGAGTCAAGTCCGACAATTAAAATGGGTTGACTTGGATTCTATTTGGAGATATTTAGTCAAACCTTAGAGTCATTACCTGATGACTAAGTTAGTTACTGAAATAATATTATAGGAATTTCCAGTGATTGAATCGCATGTGTTTGAATGCTAGGTCAACATACAAGTTGATCCTCCTACACAACTTTCTAATTTTCTAGAAGTCTACACGCAATGGAAAGCCCCCATCTAAGCTTCACAGGGCGTTCCTCAATGAGCTCAAATGCTTAATCTATCTCAACATCTTAACAAAATTCTGTTTTTCTTTTTATTTTTATTTCAAAGTTGTTAATAAAAAAACCTCGAGAAAATATTTATCTTATTTTTTGTAATGTTATAAAAGAGGCAAAATGATCCAGAGGAAGGGAGTTTTGTTTTTTCCAAAGAAAGAGATTATTACTTATGAACAAGGTACAAGAATGAAAATAGGAACACCGGAGTCAAGTCCGACAATTAAAATGGGTTGACTTGGATTCTATTTGGAGATATTTAGTCAAACCTTAGAGTCATTACCTGATGACTAAGTTAGTTACTGGAATAATATTATAGGAATTTCCAGTGATTGAATCGCATGTGTTTGAATGATAGGTCAACATACAAGTTGATCCTCCTACACAACTTTCTAATTTTCTAGAAGTCTACACGCAATGGAAAGCCCCCATCTAAGCTTCACAGGGCATTCCTCAATGAGCTCAAATGCTTAATTTATCTCAACATCTTAACAAATTTATGTTTTTCTTTTTATTTTCATTTCAAAGTTGTTAATAAAAAAAACCTCGAGAAAATATTTATCTTATCTTTTGTAATGTTATAAAAGAGGTGAAATGATCCCAAGGAAGGGAGTTTTGTTTTTTCCAAAGAAAGAGATTATTACATTGTTGTAAATAATTATTTTTAATATACATTTCTTGACCACTATGATTTAAAGTTCTACTTGTTCAAGTGATTATGGTAATGTCCTTAATTTATTTGTTCATTTTAATTGGAATCAAATTGCTTTATTCCTTTGGAATTCTTTGATATTCGGTGATTGGAATTAGTAATTGTTGACTAATAACTTTCATTATTATTGAGGCATTTAAGGAAACAATACATATGTGAATGCTGTGAGTGAATGTGATTCGATTAACTATTTAAGTGAAGTCTAATTTCATTTACATTTGAATTCTTTTAGTCGATAAGTGTGTAGATTTGTATCATAGACTTATCAATGATAATTCTGTTTCACATATAAGAGTAATAATACCCGATATACAATTATACCCGATATATAATTAGCTTAGGAAATAGAAGTAAAGATAGATTAGTTGTTTATATTGATTTCATTAAGATATAATTTTGAGAATCTTTTACCTCATTTCCTTTTAATATCATTTTATTCACAACCCTTGCAATAAGTCTCCATCTATTTAAGCACATTTTTTGAGTGGAAATTGGCCCCAAATATTGGTCGAAATCACTATCCAAACATAAAAGAGTCTAATTGGGGTTCTGATCGGGTGATTTCTCAAATGTTGATATGGTCATTTTTACCCCTAAACATTTTTGGCACTAGAAGGAAAGTCTTCTAATGGTGGATGGCACCTAAATATTCATAGAAAATTAAGAGTCGTCCCAAAAGATCAAACTCACTGCCCATACCTCCTACACCTACTAGTTCACAAGTTTATGATATTGAATCTTCTAAAACTCCTATTGGTGTTGCTCATTCTAAAGAGGTTTCACAACTAGTTCCTTAAGAAGCATCCCATTCTCAAAAAATCCTTGATCCTTCTATATCTTTTGGATTGAAAATTAAACATTCTTTTACATAACACCTAAGAAAATTAGTTTGAGATCCCTTCCCTTTGAGACAACTATCTACAAAAATTTCTTCCTTGGAACCATAAGCTTCTTTTGTTTGTTCTGAATTACAACACTTAGGAGTCTTAACTTGAGTGCAAAGTAAAAATCTTAGTGTGACACTAGTAAAAATTCCTATTGTAGGTAAACCAAAAGTTACCGAAACTCAAAGACACCAAGTTTCCCCAAAATCAGAGGAGTCTAGTGTGGAAAATTGAGTTCAAATTCCTCAACCTATTCCATCTCCTACTTCTTCACACACTACACCTATAATAGCTTACTCGCCTATTTAAGAAATTGTTACTATCTCTACTTCTACTATGGTTGGACTACAACAACAAATAAGACCATGGGAAACCTCAGGAGTTGTTAATGTTAGTGGTGCTCAACACGACTTACCCAAGGACCTAGAACAATGGTTACCAAAATTTGATCCGGATAATAAATAGTCTCCAGAAGCTCACATTAATAAAGGTAAGTTGGCCATCAATCTAAGGGGTGTACAAAATGAATATGTTGTTTCTAGACATTTTCTCCTACTTTTGAAGGTAGATCATATACTTGGTGTTTCTCCTTTGAAGCAAATTCCATTCAAAATTGGAATACATTTGAAGACATGTTCATTAAAATGTTTGGTGATGATAAAACACCAACTGCTGTATTAGTTGAACTCTATAGATAAAAAATGGATTCCAAGGAGAAAATCAAATATTTTAATCAAATATTTCTTAGACTTGTTAATAACATCCCTGATGCATCCAAGCTTGGAGATGATGTGAAAATAAAACTCTATACTTCTGCCCTTCCTACATCCACTTCTATGTTCGTGAAATGTGTAATTAAGATTACTTTGTCTGATGCAATGCAACATGCTATGAATGTAGAGAAATAAATTATTAGTATTGCTAACATAAATGTTGCAGAAGAAAAGAAGCCTTCTCAACCTACCAAGAAAGTCACCTTCAAAGAGGAGAAAAAGGAAAAAGATGCATTTGACATGGAAATCTTGCAAAAGGTTATTAAGGGTCTTGCTAATGAAGTAGTTAATCCAAAGAAAAATGTTGGAGAAGAATTTTCTTCTAGAAGTAATTTCAGGCCATTTATCAAAATGAATCCTCCAACCCCTCCTGGTGGTCACATTTCAACAATATACAATTATGAACATGATGAAGAAGAAGATACCGAAGAGGAAGAAGAACCACAAGGTTCAATTGCTAACGTTACCTAGGATGTAGTTGGAACTCACATGAATGAAAGGGAAGAATTTTGGTAGTCCAAACTAGAAGTAAAAGTTAACCTGCTACACCTTAAGCTAAAACTCATTCTTCTCTAGCTAATTCCCCAAACAAAGGTTCCTCTCAAGAGAGGTTAGTTCCCAAAACCTTAATAATTTTTTATTATATAGAATATGATATAGTAGAGGACATGAAGAAAACAATAGAAAAAAAGTTTTCTCAAAGCTTTAGGTGTAATTGATAAATCAATTTTACCATATACCACTGTTGCAAACATGAATAAAGCACAATCTCCTCAAACTTCAACTTATGAGATGAACAAATCTAACTCTCACACTCATCCCTTTCTACTTACTTTTAAAATATTTAACAAAAAAGTACATAATTTTCAAGTTGACTTGGGAGCTTCTTCAAACATCATGCCATATTCCATTTGTCAAATATCAATGCTCACCCACAAGAGTTAACTACTCAAATAGTACAATTAGACATAAAAAAATTCAATTTCTTAAGAAACTTAAAAGATGTGCGTATTAGACTAGCATCTCATCCAAAGGTCTATCAAGTTATTGAAATTGATATTGCTGACATACCTAAATCACATGGCTTACTTTTGGGCTATGATTGGTTTGAAAAATTAAATGGATACTTTACTATAGATTTGTCACACCTTTGGTTTCCATTTGATGGTAAAACACACCAAATAAAGTTTGAATGTGAGAAGCACGTGAAGCACAATGTCACTGACATTACTAGGGAAAACGAGTCTTTCAGTTTCACGAATAATATTATTGGTAACTATTGTGTGGATTCATTTTTTGGAAAATTTCCTACACAAAGTTCCCTTTTCCCTTAGTCATCCATTTATTATGAAATCTAAAATTATTCACAAACATATTCTTCATGATGTGCGAATTTTGTAGATAATTCTGTAAATAATGTTGTAGATAACCAAATGTGGTCATTTTACTTCGATGGATCAAGAAATAATGATGGTGCAGGAGAAGGTTGCATCTTAGAGAGTACCAATGGGTAAAAAACTATGTTAAACTACCATCTGAAATTTCAATGCACCAATAACGTAGCTGAATATGAAGCACTAATACAAGGGTTAAAGAAGGATATAAGCATGAAAGTGAAAAAAAGTTAAATTCTTTGGAGATTTTGAAATTGTAATCAGATAGGTAAGAAATACTATACATTGTGTTTCCAATCATCTAAAAAATTACCAGCAATTAGTCCAAGACTTAATTTTCAATTTATTAGTATTCAACATTGTTCCTAATCCTAGATTACAGAATGTTTGAATTGAACTTCTTGCTAATGTAGCTTCCAAGCTTATTCCACTGAAGATTTTAGTCTAGATATATTTTTGATAGAGTTAGTGTCCAAACCACCCATGCCTAATAATGTATCAAATTGGAGAGTTTTCAATGATGATGATGATGATATCATAAATTTCCTCACTTTTGATGGAACTTATGATGAATTTATCATTGATGAGGATACTCATGATTAAGAGTTAAATAAAACATCCAAAGAAGACAAGCTTAAATAAGAAAACATCATATCAAGATCCATCGTCAAGTTGGAAGATTTATATGAATTAAAAGATATATTCAAAACCCTAGCTATTGTAAAATAAATAATTCTACCATGAAGTATGAAGTAATTAATCTAGGCACCGAGCATAATCCAAAAAATGTAAACTTAGGCATAGGTTGTTCACCTACAGAGAGAACTGTTTTCATACATCTTTTAAAACAATAAAAATATTTCTTTTCATATTCCTATGATGATCTTAAGACTTATGACACATCGATAGTTCAACATACAATACCTATGATGCATAATGCAAAAACTATCCAGTAAAAGTTAAGGGAAATCCACCCTAGCTTAGAACCCAATTTAAGAATGAATTGAATAAACATTTGAGATAAAATACTATTTTTTCTTGTCTAACACTCTTAAAGGGTTTCCAATCTAGTTTATATAAGAAAGAAAAATGGAGATGCCAGGATATGCATTGATTTCAGAAACCTTAACAAGGATTCCAAAAAAATATTTTTTAATTGTATCCCATGGAACATATATTACAATCTATGTTTGGATCTGAGTTAATATATTTTATTTATGATTTTTAAGGTTATAATCATATTTTGTTTGATTTCAACCATCGAAAACAACATTCCCAACTAAATGGGGCACTTTTTCCTATCAGAGAATGTCATTCAAATTAATCAATGACAGAGCCACTTTCCAAAGAGCCATGGACATAATGTTTATAAGAATGTTAAATAAATTTATTTTCATTTATTTGGATGATATTGCAATTTACTCTAATAAAAGGCCAAAATCATTTACATAATTTAAAACAATTTTTCGAAAGATGTAGAAAATACAGAATATCCTTAAATCCTAAAAAACATTTTTTGCATTAGAAGAAGGTAAACGTTTGGGATTTATTATTTCTAAAACTGGGATTACCACAAAACCATCCAGAGTGAAAGAAATTTCTAAGATTTGACTGCCACACAATAAAAAATATATATAATCCTTTCTAGGACAAATAAATTTTGTAAGGTGATTCATCCCTAGCTTCGTTGAGATTGTACTACCCTTGCAAAATATGATAAAGAGAAATGAAACATTCAAGTGGAATTCATTAGAGAGAAAATATTTTGATTCAAGAAATCATGCAACCATTGAGGGCCATACTCTTCTTTCACCTGGCTATAATAAGGAATTTAGTTTTTATACTTTTGCCTCTTATCAATCATATGTTGTAGTTCTTACCCAAAAACATGATCATAGTGTTGAGATTGCAACAAGATGATGGAGCTTAGTGAAAAGAGTTGCCTTCAATAAGTGGGCCCACATGCAAATTATGGCGCAAGTTCTATTTTTTGATCCCATCAGGGATGATCACAGTATGGGTGATCACAATATGAGTGATCACAGTATGGGTGATCACAGTATGGGTGACCACAGTATGGGTGACCACAGTATGAGTGATCACAATATGAGTGATCAAAGTCTAGTTTTAGACTGGTTGTCAAAAATAGAAAAGTCAAATATTATTGTCTCATAATAATATTTGGACTATAAACTTGATCTTATTCTCTTGGAGCACTTCAGTTTGAGCTACAGATGTGGCCCATGCAGCTGTCAGAAGGAAGTACGCTTTTCTTATGAGTTAGTTGAGTTGTTGCATGCATGACTTCAGTTAGAACTCAATCAGTTGAGTTTGGTGGAGTTGATTGTGGAGTTGATGGAGTTGTGTTCAGTTTAGCTTTGTTAAACTGGTTGTATTTAGTCTAACTGGCAAATAGACTAGAGATGAGTTGGGTGAATTAGTTATTAATTAATTCACAAGTTATTAACTCATAATGCAACTATAGAATACATCAGTTAACTCAGTTGCATGTCAGTGCATGTTCAGTTCAGCAGGGATAGGTGTTAGAGGATCAGATTGCTATCAGTTGTGACTATAGCTGTGCATGATGATTTGCACAATCAGAGGGATTGAGTATGCCAATGAATTGGCCAATATCAAGAATTGTAGCCTGTGCTCACATCCAACATAGTGTGAGTGATTCTTTGCAGGTGAAATACGAGTTTGGTAAACCATTCTCATCAGTTCTTGAGCAGGTATTGAGCTATAGAGGCAGGCAAGCAGTGGAATAGATTTGGAGATCAGATTTGAGTTGTATTGTGTGTAACAGGTGGAGCTGGTACTGGATTGCTTGTGATAAGCATTGTACTTTGTAATGTTACATGTTATCAATCATTAATATACAGATAGTGTGGGGTTTTTAGCGAGATGCTTTCCCCGGGTTACATATTGTGTTAATGTGTGAATGCTCTTGATGTTTTATTGTTATTGATGCTGCTATATTGATGATCAACGTAGAGGAGCTTATGTATTGTGTATGTATTCCGCAATAGTACATGATCAGGATAATCTCTGTTGAATATGTGTTAAATTATTCAAAATTTCTACATGCTATCAGAGCTGTTGATCATCAGATCTACTATTCAGGAAGTGTTTACATTCTATTTCTTCAGGCAGAGTCTGTAATCGGGCCAGGTAGCCTCTGGATTCATCCTTCCTTTGGAAGGTGAGATATCCGGTGAATTCCCATATAGTCAATCTCTGTACGAGAAATATTGTGTTCTCACGAATCTTAGATCCGAGGCAGTTGAGTTGGAGCTGGTGGAAATTCGAATTTGCAGCAGTGTTTTCTTGGTGGCAACGCAGCAATGTCTTTCAACGGATTGCGATTGGAGTATGCTCTTGAGGGCAGCTCAAACTATATTGCATGGAAGGACAGGATGGAGGCAGTATTGGAT
Source organism: Pinus tabuliformis (assembly GCA_031772625.1). Lineage (NCBI taxonomy): Eukaryota > Viridiplantae > Streptophyta > Pinopsida > Pinales > Pinaceae > Pinus > Pinus tabuliformis. The sequence goes on along the minus strand of CM062809.1, from coordinate 157,947,035 downwards.
GATAACGGGCTGAAGGAGTTCATAGATACGGACATCCCAAAGCCCATTGATGCTGCTGAGGCGGAAGTTTGGCAAAAGAAGACCGCAAAAAGTCGAAGGATTTTGTTGGAGGGCATGAAGGATCATATTGTGTCCAGCCTACATGGAAAGACTTCTCCATATCTGATGTGGAAGGCTTTAACAGATCTATTCCAAAGCAAGAGCAATCAGAGGAAGCTGGCGCTCAAAGATAAACTTAGAAACATCAAATGCGAGAAGGGTGACAGTATGCCCAAGTATCTCATGAAGTTCACTCAATGTCGAGATGAGCTAGGAAGTGTGGGGGTTACTGTCGATGATGAGGAATTGGTGAGCTTGGCACTCCTTGGTCTTCCCGAAGAGTTGGCATTCCTATCAGGACTCTGTCAATGGTAGGGAGAAATTGCCAGGATGGGAAAGACTATGGTCAGATCTTGTGCAGGAGGAGATCAGGCGGAGTACCAGGGACAGATCTTCATCAAAGGGAGCTGATGAAGAGAATTGTGCTTTGGCTGCTAAAGCAAATAAAGGGAAGAGAAATAAATCTTCTCAGTCTGGTGTGAAAGGCAAGAAGCAGGATATGTCCAATGTGAAGTGTTTTCACTGTCACCAGCACGGACACTATGCCACTAATTGTCCGCAGAAGAAGAAGAACAAGCAGGCTGCTGGATCTTCAGTAGGAGAGGCTCTAGCCTCACAGTTTGAGCTTGATTTTTCAATGATCGCATGCTTGGTTTCAAGTGTGATGGGATCGGTGTGGTTCTTGGATAGTGGTGCGTCTTTTCACATGACGGGAGATAGAGATTTGTTCTCTGATCTGGAGGACAAAGATCTTGGAGTGCACATCGAGATGGGCGATGATGGTAGATACAGTGCGACCGGTATCGGTACCATTTCCTTTGAGAGGGAGTCTGGTAAACCCTTCGTATTGAAGGAAGTCATGCATGTTCCAGAATTGAAGAAGAATCTTATCTCAGTGGCGATGTTAGAAGACAAGGGGTATGATGTTGTTTTCAGCAAGGGAAAGGCTTTCCTGCGCAACAAGACAACTGGTGAAACCCGGAAGATAGGGGTTTGAGTGAGGAACCTATATCAGTTGCATGTAGATGGATGCGCAGCAATGGCGGGCAAGGCAGAAGGATTGGTGAGTCGGGATGATGGTGAGTTGTGGCACAGGAGATTGGGTCACCTTCACCATGGAGCCTTGAAGATACTGCAGTAGATCACTACAGGGCTTCCTAAAGGCACACTTGCGCAGTCCGATCATTGCAAGGGGTGTACTTTGGGGATGTTTGTGAAAGCCACCTTTCACGAGAAGGATAGTCGCGCCACGACGATCCTTGAGAGAATTCACACAGACGTGTGTGGACCTTTCTCAGTTGCTTCGACAACAAAACATAGGTATTATGTGATTTTTGTTGATGATTTCTCTTGTAAGTGCTGGATCTTCTTCATGCAGAAGAAGAGCGAGACATATTCAAAGTTCTGTGAATTCAAAGCACTGGTCGAGAAGGAGTCGGGGAAGAAGGTGAAGGCTCTTAGGAGCGATAATGGTGGTGAATACATCTCGGACGAGTTCAAGGATTTCTGTAAGGCAGAAGGGATTCGAAGAGAGCTCATAACTCCCCATAACCCACAGCAGAATGGGGTAGCTGAGCGGAAGAACAGAATGATTGTGGGTGTTGCACGGGCAATGTTGCATGATCAGGGCCTACCCCTTCACTTGTGGGTGGAAGCATGCAATATAGCATTTTATGTGCAGAATCGTTGTCCTCATAAGATACTTGGCATGAGTGCACCTGAGGAGGCTTATTCTGGTAAGAAGCCTGATCTTTCTCATTTGAGGATTTTTGGTGCTAATGTTTACATGCATGTGACGAAGGATGTCAGGAAGAAGTTGGAGCTGACCGCAGAGGTTGGGATATTTTTGGGGTACACTGATACGCCCCACAACTATCGTGTGTATTTGCCAGACAGTGGTAAAAATGTCGTGCAATGGGATATAAAATTTCAGGAGGAGAAAGCCATGAAGTGTTCGCTTGAGAGGGAGCTACACTTGCATGCAAATGAGGAGCTATTAGTTCCTAAGGATGAGCTTCAGGACGTGGATCAGCCACAGGACGAGGTTCATGGAGTGGAAGAGACCACTCATGTAGCACCAACCATAAGAGGGCGAAAGCACTTGACAGAAGCTGAGTGACTGGCTCAAGATGCAGAAAAAGTTGTAGGACCACCTACAGCCCAATGCAGGCAGAGACAGTCACCTGATCGGTACACTGGATACATGGCTCTTATGAGCAAGTTTGTTGTGACTAAGCCATCCTCTTTCGAGGAAGCTGTGGAGGATCCCGCATGGGTAGACGCCATGGTGGAAGAGTATGATTGTATTGTCAGAAACAGTGCATGGGAGATTGTTCCTAGAATGGAAGGGAAATCAGTGGTGGGTTCGAGATGGATCTACAAAGTTAAGCAGGCAGCCAACGGGAGTGTAGAGAAGCACAAGGCAAGATTTGTTACCCGAGGCTTTTCACAGATAGAGGGGATCAATTATGAGGAGACCTTTGCACCTGTCGCAAGGTATTCTTCCATATGGATGATTCTTTCTCTCTCAGCGCAGATGGGATGGCACATTCATCAGATGGATGTGAAGACTGTGTTCCTCAACGGAGTCATTGAGGAGGAGGTGTACATTGAGCAACCCGAAGGCTTTGAGGTCTTCAGCAGCAAGTCGCATGTGTGCAGGCTCAAGAGAGCGCTGTATGGGTTGAAGCAAGCACCACGTGCTTGGTACACACAGATAGACGGCTATTTCACAGGACTTGGATTCTCCTAGAGCGAGGCGGATCCTAACCTATACCAGATTGTGGTGGAGGGTAAGTTGCTTATCATTGTACTGTATGTTGATGATTTGATTCTAACGGGTGATGAGCTGTTGATACTGTCATGCAAGAAGGATCTTGCTACAGAGTTTGAGATGAAGGACTTGGGCCTCCTTCACTATTTCCTAGGATTGGAAATATGGCAGCGCAGTGGTGGACTGCTTGTTTCTCAGGGCAAGTATGCTCGGGAGATACTGGAGAAGTTCAACATGCATGGCTGCAAGCCTGTTGATACTCCTCTTCCTGGAGGTTGGAGGAAGGAGGATGCCACTTCGGGAGAAGAAGTGGATGCCACTGTTTATCGACAGTTGGTGGGGTCGCTGATGTATTTGGTCAATACACGACCTGATATATGCTATGCAGTTAACCAGCTTTCACAAGCTATGGTTAAGCCTACCAAGCTCTTCTGGAAGGCGGGCAAGCATGTATTGCGCTACTTGAGAGGCACATCGGGATGTGGATCTTGGTACAGACAGGAGGATGTAGATTGGGCAGGGAGCTCAAGAGGCCGATTATATGGCAACAAGGACATCAGGTACCATCATATCAGAGATTGTGTGCAGCGGAGGATCATGTTGCTTTCATACATTCCAATGGAGGATTAGGATGCTGATATTCTGACGAAGGCTCTCACTAGGAGCAAATTCGAGTACCACCGAGGCAGGATAGGGGTTGCTGATAATCCATATCTTGTCGAGAGGGAGCGTTGAGATTGCAACAAGATGATGGAGCTTAGTGAAAAGAGTTGCCTTCACTAAGTGGGCCCACAGGAAAATTATGGTGCAAGTTCTATTTTTTGATCCCAGCAGGGATGATCACAGTATGGGTGATCACAGTATGAGTGATCACAGTATGGGTGTCACAGTATGGGTGATCATAGTATGGGTGACCACGGTATGGGTGACCATAGTATGAGTGATCACAGTATGAGTGATCAAAGTCTATTTTTAGACTGGCTGTCAAAAATAGAAAAGTCAAATATTATTGTCTCATAATAATATTTGGACCATAAACTTGATCTTATTCTCTTGGAGCACTTCAGTTTGAGCTACAGATGTGGCCCATGCAGCTGTAAGAAGGAAGTACGCTTTTCTTATGAGTCAGTTGAGTTGTTGCATGCATGACTTCAGTTATAACTTAATCAGTTGAGTTTGGTGGAGTTGATTGTGGAGTTGATGGAGTTGTGTTCAGTTTAGCTTTGTTAAACTGGTTGTATTTAGTCTAACTGGAAAATAGACTAGAGATGAGTTGGGTGAATTAGTTATTAATTAATTCTCAAGTTATTAACTCATAATGCAACTATAGAATACATCAGTTAACTCAGTTGCATGTCAGTGCATGTTCAGTTCAACAGGGACAGGTGTTAGAGGATCAGATTGCTATCAGTTGTGACTATAGCCGTGCATGATGATTTGCAAAATCAGAGGGATTGAGTATGCCAATGAATTGGCCAATATCAAGAATTGTAGCCTGTGCTCACGTCCAACACAGTGTGAGTGATTCTTTGCAGGTGAAATACGAGTTTGGTAAACCATTCTCATCAGTTCTTGAGCAGGTATTGAGCTGGAGAGGCAGGCAAGCAGTGGAATAGATTTGGAGATCAGATCTGAGCTGTATTGTGTGTAACAGGTGGAGCTGGTACTGGATTACTTGTGATAAGCATTGTACTTTGTAATGTTACATGTTCTCAATCATTAATATACAGATAGTGTGGGGTTTTTAGCGAGATGCTTTCCCCGGGTTACATACTGTGTTAATGTGTGAATTCTCTTGATGTTTTATTGTTATTGATGCTGCTATATTGATGATCAACGTAGAGGAGCTTATGTATTGTGTATGTATTCCGCAATAGTACATGATTAGGATAATCTCTGTTGAATATGTGTTGAATTATTCAAAATTTCTACACATAGTGATGAAGTACTTATATCTTTTACTAGCTCAAGATTCCAAGTTGTCGATCTTAATTACACAGATGTTGAAAAATAAGCATTTGTTGTCATCAACTCCATAAAACATTTCAATCCCTTTTTTTTCAAATCCCATACTAAAGTGAAAGTTCCTTATTTTCCAGTAAAAAATTTATGCAACAACCTCAGGTTGATTTTCCATGTAAATGGAAGGACATTATAAAGGAAAAAAAATAAGACCAAGGTCATTAGACACGTATTCCAAGCTAAATGAGGGGAAAACATTATAGTGGGTATCACTTGTGGTTTATTAATGGCTATGGAAATTGGCAAAGACAAAGAGACAATAAATGACATTTAATTAAGGAAATAAAGGAAAATAAGAGAAAAGGAAGGTGAAGCGACATAAATATGCATGCAAGGGAAATTAGAGAGAAAATTAAGGAAAAAAGAAAAGAAAAAAGGAAAACATAAAAGTAGAGACATGAGACACCAATGATAAAAAGGCATCAGAGAAACAATTGACAAATTTTGGTCATTTTTAAGAACACGACTCTAAGGGAAGATAGAGGGAGCACTTAGACACAAGCAAAGAAGCAAGCAAAGGACAAGCAAATGAAAGCAAGGGAACTCAAGTAAGAGTTGGAAGAGTAGATATAACATGCAAAAATTGCAGGTAACAGGTTGTGTGTGTGATTTCATTGCTACAATTTGGATGCATGGTACATGCATGTGGTCATTTGGTTATTGTGCTATCATTGGCATGGGATTTGCCTGGATTGATAGTGGTTTCAACCTTTCCTTGCCATTTCCTGGATAACCATGATGTAGTGGGTTCTATATTTTTGTTTAAGCTTTGGATGGTCGGTAAACTTGGATCCTAGTTGAGGCGGTCTAGGGAAATTCCCTAGGGTCAAGGGTCGAGATAGGATTTCTCTTGGAACTCTTGATGGATGGGTGGAGACAGGAAAATTCCTCTAGAGATCATGAACGAAGTCGAAGGCATCCAAACTTGTTTAGTATTAGTGACTTATGGACCATTTTACGTGAAATCAATATGTTAGAGGGTTGAGGTGGTTTGACCTCTGGAAGCCCTGGTTGGTTCTGTTTTGGTGTTGAAAACGCAACAAGAAAATCCTAATTTAATTTTGTCCTTGAATTAAATTAGGAATACAATTGTAATTCCACATCACATGACAACTTGTCTTAGTTAACTAAGTTAATTTGACTTAGTTGGCTCAGTTAATTTGAGTTGAGGGTCTAACTTGAGTCATGTAGGGTGTCTCCTACATTATAGGAGCCCTCGTTGAGTTTATTTTGAGTTGTAATTAATTAATTCAATTTAACTGAGTTAAAGTTAGTTAAGTTGGTGCCAACTATTGGAGGAACTAGTGAGAGGTCTAGTAGTGTGGTGTGCCTACAGTGATCAACCAGTTAACTAATGATTCACTCATAAACAACTCATGCATGTCAGATCTGAGAGTTACCCAATTGAGATTGGAGTTTAGGGACAATGTACTATCAATTGTATAATGATCCGAATTTTACAGGTGGTGCATGCAGTCATAGGAAGGCCTATGAGGATTTCACAATTCCAATTGAGGAATTTCCCTAATTAATATAGGCTAATTCCCAAGAAAACAACACAAGGAAATAGGGACTTAGGAAAACAGAAAATTGGTTAAGTATTGGCCTGGGCTTTTCTAGGAAGCAATTAGACAGATAGAGATAGTGCAGAGGCTGCTCGGGCTTGAGAAAAGCATTGTAATTCTGACTAATGCAATATACAAATAGCAAGGGTTTTTAGTTGTGGATTTCGCTAGGAAATCATTGTGTAATGTGTTAATTGAATTCTTTCTCTTGTATGCTTCATGATTTCACGATCATTTAATTGTTTCCATTGATGAGTAGAGTAGATTCAAGTCTATTGTTTTAGCAAATTACAATTAGTACTTTAAATCTACAAGGAATTTATACATGGTATTAGAGAATAGATCACTCTAGAAGAGGAGAATACGAGTTTTTCTTTTGCGGGTGAAATCGAATTTGCAACATCATTCTATAGAGCCAGTAGGATGCCGTTCTACGGATTGAGACTTGAATATTCCCTTGAGGGTAGTTCGAACTATATTTCTTGGAAGGATAGGATGGAGTCTGTGTTGGAAGACAACGGGCTAAAGGAATACATAAACAAAGATATACCTAAGCCTCAAGAAGCTGATGCTCAAAATCTAGTAGAGTGGAGGAAATGTGCTGCAAAGGCAAGAAGGATCATACTATAAGGAATTCAAAGTCATATTTTCTCGAATCTCCACGAGAAGAAGACTCCATATGCAATGTGGAAGGCCTTGATAAATATATTTTAGAACAACAATGACCACATGAAGTTGGCACTAAAGGACAAGCTTAGGAAAATCAAGATGGAGAAGGGTGATACAATACTAAAGTACTTGACCAAGTTCACCCAATGTCAGGATGAGCTTGGAAGTATTGGTGTTATAGTTTCTGAAGATGATCTGGTCAGCCTAACACTTCTGGGCCTTCCCAAGAGCTAGCACAACTATTAGGATTTAGTAAATGGGAGAGAGAAGCCATTAGAGTGGGAGCGTTTGTGATCCGACTTGGTGCAAGAAGAGATTCGACGAAACACCAGAGATGGATCCTCATCCAAGAATGATGATGAAGAGAACCGTGCCTTATTTGGAAAGGCAAATAAAGGGAAAGGGAAGTCATCCCATTCCAAATCAAATTCTAGTTAGGGCGAAAAGAAGGACTTGTTGAAGATTAAATGTTTTCACTATCACGAGTTGGGACGATATGCCATGAAGTGTCCACAAAAGAAGGCTGATAGGATGCCCTCAGGAGGAGCGGTGGATGAAGCTTTTGCTTCACAATTCAAGTTGGATTTCAACCTCATCTCTTACATGGTGACATTAGTGATGGGTAGTGTGTGGTATCTAGATAGTGGAGCCTCATTCCATATGACCAACAACAAAGAATTTTTTAGTGAATTGGATGAGAAGGACCTCCATATGCACATTGAAATGGGAGATGATGAAAGGTATCATGCATGATCGACATCGGTACTATTAATTTTCAAAGGGAGTCTAGTTCTCCTCTCACATTAAAATATTTCATGTATGTTCTGGGTCTGAAGAAGAATTTGGTTTCAGTTTCTATGTTGGAGGACCATGGCCATGATGTGATATTTAGTAAAGGAAAGGATTTCCTTTGTCACATAGCCATAGGAAAAGTGAAGCGGATTAGGGTTCGAGTGAAGAACCTCTACAAGTTGGATGTAGAAGGTTGTGTTGCTTTGAGCACAAAAGCATAGAAGGTGCAGAGCGAAGACATCAATGAGTTGTGGCATAGAATATTAGGTTACTTGCACCACAGAGCTTTGAAGATCATGCAACAGATTTCCACAGGACTTCCCAAGGGTGCACTAGAGAAGAGAGATACATGTAAATGGTGTACATTTGGGAAGTACACCAAAGCCACCTTTCATGATAAGGATAGTTGAGCACAAGCGATCCTTGAAAGAGTTCACTCAGATGTGTGTGGACAGTTCTCGAGAGCCTCCACGACTAAGCACATATTTTATGTAATATTTGTATATTATTTCTCACGTAAGTACTGGATTTTCTTCATGTAAAAGAAATATTAGATGTTCTCTAAATTTTTTGAATTTATAGAACTTGTTGAGAAAGAAACTAGTAGGAAAGTGAAGGCTCTCAAGAGTGATAACGATGGAGAATATGTGTCGAATGAATTCTATGACTTCTATGCATTAGAGGGAATTCGATGGGAGTTAATAACAACCCATAACATACAAAAAAATGTGGTGGATAAAAGAAAGAAAAAAAAGTATTGTGGGAGCTTCACAGGAAATGTTACATGATCAGAGCCTATTGTTGCACTTATGGGCTGAAGCACGCAACACAATTGTATATGTCAAAAATAGGAGTCCTCATTGGATTCTCGAGATGAGTACACCAGAAGAAGCTCTTTTGGGGAAGAAACCAGATGTGGCACACTTAAAGATCTTTGGTTCGTCAGTTTACTGTCATGTTACCAAGAATGCAAGGAAAAATCTAGAGCCAACAACTGAGTTGGGAATATTTGCAGGGTGCACTGATACACCTCACAACTATCGGGTGTACCTACCATCTCACGGGATGAAAATGGATCGTAGAGATGTGAAGTTTGATGAAGAGAGGGCCATGTGATGTTCCCTTGAGAGGGATCTTTAGTTACATGCAGATGAGGAGATTTTAACTCCAAAAGAAGAACCTCAGGATGATGTGGAGCGGCCACATGCATAGGAGCAGAGAGTGGAAGAACCCACTCATGTAGAAACTTCCAAAGATGGAAGGAAGTGCACCATAGAGGCTGACAGATTAATGCATGATGCTAGAGAGAATGTGCGAGCACCCACATCACAACACATACAGAGGAGGTCACCAAATCAGTACATTGGCTACATGGCTCTGATGAGAAAGAGTGTAGAGATTGAGCTATCGTCATTCGAGGAAGCAGTGCAATGACCAATATGGGTTGATTCCATGGTAGATGAGTATGTCTCCATTGTCATAAACAATGTTTGGGAAGTGGTCCCAAGACTAGTTGACAAGTCAGGGGCCAGTTCCAAATGGCTTTACAAGGTAAAGCAAGCAGCACATGGGAGTGTGGAGAAACACAAGGCCAAATTTGTGGATAGGGGCTTCTCTCAGGTGGATGGAATTGATTACGGGGAGACCTTTTCTCCAGTAGTAAGGTACTCTTCAATCAGATCTATTCTAGCACTTTCACCATAGATGGGATGGAAGATACATCAGATGGATGTGAAGACAACATTCCTCAATGGAGTGATTGAGGAAGAGGTGTACATTATGCAACCATAATGATTTGAGACCTTCAACAGAGAGTCGCATGTGTCTAGACTTGAGCAAGCATTGTATGGTTTGAAACAATCTCCTTGTGCTTGGTACACTAGGATTGACAGCTATTTCACCAGGTTGGGCTTCACCAAAAGTGAAGTAGATGCGAACCTTTACCATATTTTGGTTCAAGGTAAATTGTTTATTGTAATATTATATGTTGATGATTTAATTCTAATAAGTGATGAGAAGGTATTAAAATCTTGCAAAGATGATCTTGCATGCGAATTTGAGATGAAGGACCTGGAGCTCATGAATTATTTCCTTGGTATGGAAGTATGGGAAGGAGATGAGGAAATTTTTTTCTCTCAGGGAAAGTATACCAATGAGATACTGAAGAAGTTCCACATGGAGAGAAACAAATCCATGGAGACTCCTCTAACAAGAAATTGGAGGAAGGAAGATGCTACTTCAAGCGAAGTAGTGGAGGCTACTATTTACAAGCAGTTTGTGGGTTCACTTATGTATTTGGTGAAAACATGACCAAACATATGTTTTTCAGTTAACCAGCTTAGTTAGGCAATAGTTAAGCCAACCAAATTATATTGGAAGGCATCTAAACATGTGTTGAGATACCTTAGAGGCACCACTCGGTTTGGTCTTTGGTACAGACAGACAAAGGGAGTGAAGCTTCAAGGCTTCACAAATGCATATTGGGTAGGTAGTCCATTCAACAAGAAGAGAACATCATGGGGAATCTTCAGTATTGGGTTAGTAGGAGTTTCTTGGTACAACAAGAAGTAGAGATCGATTGCACTCAGTTCGACAGAAGCAGAGTACATGGCTGCTAGTCAAGCAGCTTGTGAAGCTATATGGATGAGGAAGATCCCTTGTTGGGTTATTTGGTTAGCAGATGGATCCTACAATGATTTACTATGACAATCAGAGTTTTATCAAAATCTCTGAGAATCTAGTTTTTCATGATCGGTCCAAGCATATCGACATCCAGTATCACCATCTACGATATTGTGTGCTGAGGAGAATCATGTTGCTGGAGTACATTACTATAGAGGAACAAGATGCATGTATTTTGACAAAGGAATTGTCAAGAGGGAAATTCAAGTTTCATAGAGGCAAGATCATGGTAGTAGATAATCCCTTGTTGAGAGGGAGTGTTGAAAATGAAACTAGAAAACCCTAATTTAATTTTGTCCTTGAATTAAATTAGGAATAAAATTGTAATTCCACATCACATGACAACCTGTATTAGTTAACTAAGTTAATCTAAATTAGCTGGCTCAGTTGATTCAAATTGAGGGTCTAACTTGAGTAATGTAGAGTGTATCCTACATTATAGGAGCCCTAGTTGAGTTTATTTTGTGTTATAATTAATTAATTCGGTTTAACTGAGTTAAAGTTAGTTAAACTAGTTCCAAATGTTGGAGGAAATAGTGGGAGGTCTAGTAGTGTGGTGTGCTTACAGTGATCAACCAATTAATTGATGATTCACTCATAAATAACTCACGCATGTCAGATCTGAGATTTACCCAATTGAGATTGGAGTTCAGGGACAATGTACTATCAGTTTTATAATCATCCGAATTGTACATGTGGTGCATGCAATCAGAGGAACACCTATGAGGATTGCACAATTCCAATTGAAAATTTTCCCTAATTAATAGGGGATAATTCCCAAGGAAACATCACAAGGAAATAGGGACTTGGGAAAGAATAAAATTGGTTAAGTATCAGCCTAGGCTTGTCTAGGAAGAAGTGCGATAGATAGAGATAGTGCAGAGGTTGCATGAGCTTGAGCAAGCATTGTAATCTTCTCATATTTTCCAACTAATGCAATATACATATAGCATGGGTTTTTAGCTGTGGCTTTCCCTAAGAAATCATAATGTAATGTGTTGATTGAATTATTTCTCTTGTATGCTTCGTGATTTAGCGATCATTTAATTGTTTCCACTGATGAGTAGAGTAGATTCAAGTCTATTTTTCAGAAAATTACAATTAGCAGTTTGAATCTACAAGGAATTTCTACATTTGGTTTAACCCATATGATCCCACATTCATGCTTGGAATATGGCATGAGGTTGATTGGTTAAAACAAAGATTTGTTTCAACCCAATCTATGGTTGGGTGGTACATGGAAATCCCTGACTTGGTTGGCATTTGCATATGTTATTATGAGCCATTTCCTATTGTGATTAATGAGCACATGTATTGGTTATTCTGTTGATTTTATAGTTATTTGTTATGGATTCTATTATGGTTATATGTTGGTTATAGGCATGGTTGGATGATGTGTTCATGCTATGTATCTTGTACATGATTTGATAAGTTATTGAATGATTAATGTATGCATGGGCTAACAAGTGTTTTCGTAGCTAGCTTGAGAGGGCATTGAGCCTTCTTGATGATTCTATGATGAAGTTATAAAGATAATGATCAAATATGCATTCATGACGTGTACCTACTATGTTGACTATGTGTTTGACGAAAAATTTATCATGTGACTGGATTGTTTTAGGCAATATCTAGCCTTAGTATTGTTTTTATATAATTTTTAACATCCTAGACCTGAATCTGAAAATTTTTGGGTTGTTCTGGGTAGTGGCTTGTAGGCTAACCCTGAAAAAGTGGCACTGATCTTTCCACCACACCCTCTGAACCAAATAATTTTGGTTGCAACTGCATGGAGGAAGGCCTATGCATGCATTTGTAGCCTTCCAACCACATGTACATCTTAGCATGCCTGTGTTTAGGGTGTAAATCATGAGAAAAAGAAGTTCCAACTTAGGGATTGATCACCAGTGGTGGTTTTCAGACGCTTTGGTGATCTGGGGTCCTTGAGGGATGGCAATATGTTTCCACATAGTAAGCCCCACTTCCATAATTGGAACATGGAGGTTAGGTCATATAATAGTAACAATCAACTCATGTTTACCCTCGAGAGCTTGTAAAAGCAGTTAAATATGGGATGGGGTGGTTACAGGGTGGTATCAGAGCATAGTTCATGATTCATGGGGGGTTGATGGCATGGTTCATGATTTATTTAGTTTATTAATGTGTTTTTGTTACTGTGTAAAAGGTACTAGAATAGAATATGATATAAATGATTCAATCCTTGCATTATGTAACATGAAATCTTATTTAATTAAGTGATATGATTTTTTAAATTACATGATTGTGCAATTAATATGTGCATGTGGACATGCAAGGATCAATGAGTGATCCATTGGATAAAAAATATGCTCAAAAAAGAAATTTGTCGAATGGATAAAAAATGGAACGGATGGATAGGTCTCATCATTCTGAATCTAGCACAACTTGTTTCGTGGAAAACAGACGCCGTATAATCCAAGAAACGAATTCTGATCAATTTTGGAAACAACTAAATTTTTACAAAAGGCAGTGTGCAGGCTGCCCAATCACCTGTCCGTACAACTGACTGGGCCTGCTGGCTTGGTAGGTTGACAAGAATCCAGGGGCTAATCTCCATGCGACACTTGGAAATTTTCTACTGGTTGCGTTGGCAGATTTTTATTGGTGGTGGACTAGTTTACGTGGACCAACCACATGCCACCACATGGCCCAACTAGAGGTTGCCACGTGGCACCTCAATGACCTCTAATTTTTCTAGGATCTACCTTAACACCTTCATGAGATACAATATGACCCAAATATTCCACCTCTTGTACTCCAAAGAAACATTTGGAGCTTTTTACATATAATTGTTTCTCCTCTAATAGTTTGAGCACCCTGTCAACATGTTGAACATGATCCTTCCAAGACTTGAGATAGATTAGTATATCATCAAAAAATACTAACACAAATTTTCTAAGGAAGGGTTTGAAAATGGAATTCATCAAACCTTGAAATGCAGAAGGTGTATTAGTAAGGCCAAAAGGCATGACCAAAAATTCATAATGACCCTCATGAGTTCTAAATGTTGTTTTCTGAATGTCTTTAGTCTTCATTCTGATTTGATGATATCCTGAATGAAGATCCAACTTGGTGAAGTAAATTGATCCATGCAATTCATCCAATAGTTCATCAATGATAGGAATGGGAAATTTATCTTTAATAGTGAGCTTGTTGAGCTCCCTATAATCCGGACACATGCACCATGATCCATCCTTCTTGTGCACCAACACTATTGGAGTAGAGAAAGAACTTTGACTAGGTTGAATTATACCAAACTCTAGCATTTCTACAACCATACGTTCAATTTCACTCTTTTGGGCATAGGGATATTTGTAAGGCCTAATGTTTGGAGGAACACTTCTTGGAATCAAATTAATAGCATGATCATGATCACGAATAGGTGGGAGACCTTTGGGAGTCTTAAATACATTGGAATTATTGTCCAATACTTTTTGGAGATCCGGAGAAATCGATGATTTCGATGTGGGAACCTCTAGTGAACATAATTGTGCAATTATGCCTTGTTTTTATTTCTTTAGAAGCTTTTCCATTCCATTAGAGTTGATTATCTTTCCTGGTTTCCCTGCAATACCTCTTAATTCAACTTTCTTTCCTTCCAAAGAAAATTTCTTGAAACTTAAAAGATATTGTACCCAAGGATTGTAGCCATTAGATTCCTAGTACAACATCAACACCACTCGTTGGAATGGAAAGCATTGGGATATTCAATACATATTCTCCCATGGATAACTTGATATTATGGAACTTTCCAGAGCAATGTATGGTTCCTCCACTTGCAACCATGACTTGACACTATGGTGCTGGATATAGGAAGCAATTCAATTCCTTGGTTATCTTACAATGAATAAAATTATGGGTACTGCCTGAATCAATCAACACTATTACCTTTTTCTTCTTGATATGTCCTTCTATCTTGATAGTTTGAGGAGTGGTAATTCCATCCAATACATTATAAGATATGGTCGGATTCATTTCTTCTTTCTCTAGGGTTTTTCCCTAGTGTATATCCTCTTCTTTGGACGTTTCTTGTTGCTTTTCTTCCTCCTCTTCACAATATATGTAAAATAATTTCTTCTCAACGCACTTATGACCTTTAGTGTATTTGCTATCACAACTGTAACAAAGCCCTTTTGCTCTTTTTTTCTTCCAATTGTTGGGGTGTCAACCTTGTAGGATGTGGAAGGCTAGGGGAAACAACACTTCCATCCTAATAGTTGTGAGTGGTAGGCTTCCTTGTTGCCATAATTTTTCTTTCCATTTTTCTTGCCAACCTGAATGACTTCTCTAATGAGTCAGGTTCCAAAAGGCAAACCTCATGTTGGATGTTATCCTTTAGAGTCCTTATGAACACATCATCCTATGCTCCTATGAAATATATTTTACCCTTATATTCACTTTTTGTAAGTCTTAAATGTGCTCCATCATTGAACCCTTTTGTTTGAGGTTTATCAATAGGCTAAAAAAAGTTTTTCTTTTTGTATCCTCATAACGTGCTATCATTTCTTCTGTAAGAATTGAGTGACAATTTGTTTACGAGAGAAAAGCCATCGATACCATACAAACTGATTTGGTTCCAAATATAAAGTTACAATGCGTACCTTTTGTGTGTTTTTCACATTATGGAGATCGAAATATTGCTCCATTTGTAGTATCCGTGTTACGGGATCCTTGCCATCAAACTTCCTCATATCAATCTTTGGAACATGGTGGGTCTTCAATCCAACATTAGAGTCTATGAAATCATGATTAACATTTCTTTTGTTCTCATCATGAGTTTCATTTACTACCCTTTCACCATTAGTAAGCATTTCTTGTAGCAACTTAGTCAAATCTGCCTTCAATTCTTCCATGTCGCCTTTCAGTTTTTCTTCTATACCATCCATCTTAGCATCCATGACATTCAAATTAGCTTCCATGCCATCCATATTAGCTTCCATGCCATCCATCTTAACTTCCATGCACTTCATCTTAACTTCCATGCCATTCATATTAGCTTCCATGCCTTTCTCTAAACCATCAATCTTAGCTTTTGTTACATTTTGTCAAAGTGAAATTTGTTGCACTTGGTCTCGTAATCTTGATATATCATATTGCATTTCTTTCTCTTCTTCATGAGTCATGCTAGAGCTTTCTGGTTTCTTACTAGGTGTTTCCATTTTCTTTCTTCGAGGCATCAATTAATGATAATTATGCTTCACTATGCCCTTTGAACTTCAAACTAATTTTTCAACCCAAACTTATGCAAAATTTTAAAAAGACTACACACCTTTTTTCGCTTTGTAGAAGCTCGATATTGAATCTGTTGTATCTCTATAATTGTGGATCTCCAAGGTCTAAAATTCCTTCCTAAGGTATCTCTCTTAGTCCTCTTTCCAATTCCACCAGTCTGATCAAATTGGATTCTCCAAGAAAGGGTTATGCCCAATCTCCCAAGATGGCCTGATTATATAATTTTTCAGAAGAGCGAACTTGTACAATATGCCACATGTCCCTTTTTCGATCTTCGGATCTAAAAAAGACACATATAAAACTAAAGTTCATCCTATTTCTATAAATTTTTATGAAATTTCAATCTAATTCTCAGAGAGAAAGTTATGACAATTTTCCCAATGTCACCTATTTGGAATGTAATTCGGGAGTTTGTAAAAACCCTAACTACCTCAGATCATATCTACTATAATATAGCGAGACAAGATTTGGAATATGGACCCAAGGTTCAAAATGATTTCATCTCAAATGGGTTTTTTTGTTAGCTTTTGAAACTTAGTAGAGAAACAGTTATAGAGAAAATTCCACGATGACCTATTTGGAGCAGCGAAACCCTAGAATCCAAAGCTCTGATACCAAATGTTAAGAAACTAGCTCACAAAAAGATAGAAAAGATAGATCAACGACTTCAAAATCAGCCTCTTCAAGGGGAAAACCTCCTTTACATTACACAAATGAACAATTCTTGGATGACACAAATGACAAAACCTCCTTTCTTTATATAGGAGTCTAAGGGGCCACAATATAATCAAAGCCAACATAAAAATAATAATACAAGGGCACAACAATAACAATAGTGGTCTTTTACGGGGCACCATAATAACAATATGGAGACAATAGGGGCACAATAATAACAATAAGGGCTACAATTACAATAGTAATGGGGGAATCACTAGTATTATAGGGACATAACAAATGCATTCCATCCAAACTGATCCAAAAACTAGGATCCAACACTAGCAAAAATGCCCGAAATACATACCTTTTGGCTAATTGTTCTAGGATCTGTTTAACTACTAGCATAAATGACCTAGTTAGGGCATGACCAAATTCATTTCTAGCCCACTTTCACTGCCCAAAATTTCTCTCTACAACTGTGGGTTCCTTCCTCTAAGGAGTTTCTCCTCCTCTCTTAAGTCTGGGCTTGTTACTAGCCCTTAAACTAACCCTCAACCCTATCTTCTTTCTGGGTTAAGGGACTCGACCCTCCTCTAGACTTCAGTACAGGTTTCAACTCCCTCTTATAAGGTCTGTCCTCCACAATTGTTACGAAAACAGACCCAAATCCTTCTCCTCTCATTCGACCCTCCTGGTAGACAAAATCGACCACCAAACAATCATGAGAATGCCATAATAGGCCCTCTACTCCTTCGTTGGTCTTGCCTTCTTTGCATATGACCAAAACATAGATACAATCCCTTTATGTGAGCTCCCTTCTTTCTATGTGTTGCACTCTTGGAGTGTCTAAATGATCCTCTCTCACATTCTATTTATACACAATAGAAGGGCTCCATTAAATGCCTCTAATGTGGGATTCCAACCTGTCATGTGGTTTGTTCAATTAAATCTTACATGAACCATATGCTACAAGCCCACACTCTACATTAAAAAATTCATAACTCATCGTAAAGAAGTCAGAATTTGATGATTTTCGTTGTGTTAGATTCACCTCAATGTCCCCTATCATTTCCATGGTCCATCAATGGGCCCAAACATCAATGGGTGAAAAACAATAACCTTAGGCTCCAAGCCCATAATGACCTATTGTGGTGCTCGAACCTCGAAACCTTGAACCCTAGGGATTGGAGTACCTCCCAAGCTATAAAAAATAAACAAATAATCCCTTGGATCCAAGATTGAAGTTGTAGTGGGATTTTGGCTTCCACTGCCAAGCTATCGAGTGTAGGAGGTTCTTTTCGATGAGCTAAACCCAATAAAATTACAAATCAGGGTGCAGTTCTACATGTAATGAATATTGTTGTTTAACCTAGCTAAATGAATGTGTAACCATGGGATCTTCGAGGTTTTTGATTTACAGGTGCTCATGTTTCTTTGTTTAGACACTGGACCTATGGGGGCTTCCATCATGATTGTATTAACATTTTTGGACTGTTGTATGTCAGTTTTTACAAGTGATGCAAGTATGGCAGAGGGATTCAGGTAAGGGTATGCAAAGGAGCCAGGTTGACGTGGGGGGATGAAGGAGCTTGGGGCTCCTCCCCCAAGGGATGTAATTTTGGCGAGAAGTTGTTGATAAATATAGGGCATTATGAGTTAGGTGATTTCTCTTGATTAGTAACTACTTGTGAGTATCTTTTGCTTCATTATATTAGGATCTTTAATTTGTTTAAGTTATTAGGGGTATTATTCATCAAACAACTACCAATGCATGACCATAGATATAGAAGAGATACATGATGTAGACTATGAGCCAGGGCCAAAACCTCTCACTCTTTGAGAGGAAAACCCATACAAATTCTTATTTTAGAGATTCCAATTGACAAATACCAAGAACAAGACCCTTGACCTCTTAGCCACTCCAAGACTAAGACACAATCTCTCTTAACAATCAACCTTCTTCTTGACTCCTCTTCCATTTCGACCTTCTTTGATACATAACATTAACATAAATTGAGATCATCTCCTATCATAGCAATGAACGGTCATCACAAAAAATCATCACTGTCACGTCACCAAATTATGATCATTGTAGAAACACTGAATATTACTGTCATTTCATCAAAGATAGCACTAAATCTTTATATCTTAATTATACCCTTGATATGAGACTTCTTCCTAGCACCGAGACAGAGATCCGAACTAGTCACTATAATATGAATTTAGAGATACATCTAACTTGTCTTCTGTTTTGTGATCCAAATTATGGGAGAGATCTGAGCTTCTCTTTAACTGTGATCACCCTTTAAACACATCCTTGCTATATACATCATCATCTTACTCACTGCCCCTTTCATCTGAACTTGCCTTTGAACTGTTTACTGTGACTAGCCATCCGAATTTAGAGTCAGATATGAATTTCTCACTGTGGAAATGAGAAGTATCTTCACGCCTATATATAGTGGTTTCCCTCCATAATTAAGCTGACCGGAGTATATGAAGGGTTGTGTCTCTATGTAGGTAAGTTGACACGTGCCATTTACTTTATTTGGAGGCCGACTTGAAGAGGAGGAATGTGCTTGTGTTTGGAGGGCTTCTAGACACTTTCATATACATTTGACACAATGCTCAAGAAGAGCTCTTCATTAATCATTTTGACTTTAATGAAAAATCATAATGCTCTCAATGGGAGCCATCTAAAATCTCTTGCTCATGAAACCCATGAAGCAAGGTGTTGGTTGCTAATTTTGCCTATTTTCACCCACCTTTTTATCCTTTCCTGAACTTGTTTCATGGCCTTGTTGGTCGATTTTCATTCTAAACAACGAAGGTACACCTATTGTCATGTATTTGTGAGTTGTTAATCATTGAAGCATAGTCATAGGGGATTACTACCTAAAGCGACTTGATAACTTGGGTTTTCATGCAAATTTGGAGGAATAATGATCAAAGTCTTGATTCAGTGTATAATGACTGCTGAGTTGGCAGTGCTATCTTTGGATATCAGTTGCAAGTGGTGGATCAAACTCTCGGCCAACAAAAGTGCTATCTTTGAATTTTGTTGTATCTCAAGAAACCGCTATGTATTTGTAGTAAAACAACTGTCGTAATCTTAGGCACTGTCAATTGATTTATGAAATGTATAAGTATTGATTACGGGGTTGGGAAATCCACCGCTAGGAGATATACGATATTTTCGAGTTGTAACAACAGACCTATGTCATGATATATTTTGATTAATACAATCATTGATCCTTTGAGTATTTTATAGATCTCGATCTTGCCACAGGCCTGACCAGGGAGTTAGGCCCACTCTCTTGACCAGGTGCTATTGGATTAGATGCATGTGTGTGTAGGTTTATTTCTACTGTGTTATCCCCTACTGCGTAATGATTTCAGTGTGTTGTTGTGAGTCTTAACTTGTTGTTACTCTTATTTGTTGTTACAATTTTATAACTTGTTGTTACACATTGTTATGTCATGATTGAATGTTCAATGCTGGGTAGGGAACTTGTGGACTACAGATATCTTGCATGACAACCTTGAAATAACATCGAACCTCGGGTTGACAATTAATGTGGAATTGGGTGAATTCTATGATTCATATCTGAACACCAACATTTTGGCGTTGTTGCCGAGGATGCTATCGAAGGTGCTAAAGTACGACCAATATTGACTAGAGGACCATTCTCTCGTTTTGGGGAGGGAAGTTTTTCACCCTGCTCCAAGTCTTGAGCATTAGATTGTTTGTTTCTTTCATAAGAACCATTCTCTCATCCTGGGAAGGGAAGTTGTTTTACCATGTTTCAAGTCCTAAGCTTAGAATTTTGTGGTTGGTTTTATTTCCTTCTTTTTATTTCTTTTTAGGGGCCACTCTCTCATCTTGGGGAGGGAAGTTTTCACCCTGATCCAGGTCTTGAGCTTTTAATTTATTTGAATGTTTTCCTTTTATTTTCTGATTGCATGAATAGAGATAAAAATAAAAGGGGCAGAGGAAGACCCCCCAAAAGAGGAAGGAAAGATCTAGGCATAAATACCTATATCCAAGAAATCATTTCAAGATCTGAATCAGGAGCATCATCGCGAGCTGTTGTTAGGGTGATATCTCATACGAGATCTGGAGGGTAGTCAGTTTCACAACCAGAACCTCCCCCAATAACATAAGCACAATTCCAATAATAAGAAGTAGTAAGAATAGGATCGAGAGAACTAAACACTATTGTTATAGACATTTTTGTGCCTTATAGCATTGAGCATGAAATGTCCATAATCTAAGGGATCCAAAGTCCCTAAACATGTTGTTCGTACCCCTAGAGGAACAAGGCAAACAAACCGCAACAATTCACAGAAGTTCTCCACCCAAAAACTGCTCAGAACAAGTCAAATTTGGATCATTTCAGTGGCTACACTAGCTGTTTGCGCTGAATGTCAAAGCCAATACTGGCTACCTGCATTGAATGTGAACTGGATCAAAGGCTACCTGCGCTGAACGAGAGTGGACAAGTGGCAGGCTCATTTCTCAAGGTGTCAAAACCCAGGAAGCTTCCAAAATGACACTTGCCTCAGGGAATTCGACTGGTGATGAGTAAGAGGTTCCAAATCTCCAAGTGGAAGCAAGAACCTCCAAGTGGACTCAAGAACTGATAGAGGGAGAGGACACTAGTCAGATCTCAAGCTTACTCATCCTCTCTCCAAACATCTATATATGGATCTCTCCTCCATGAGATCCAGAAGGTGGAATTTTGTTATTGCAAAGAATTGTTGTTGGTTTGAGACTGGAATCATTGGGTGCTTAATGCTTTGACGGGGTTGAAGATAGGAATTCCATTTGCTGGGAAGGAGATGCTGGATTGGAGCCCTCTGGGTTGTATCTCTTCCTGAACCTTGTTATTCATCAATAAAGCTATCTTGGTTTCTCCTATATGCTGATGTATTTTGATGTATGAATGTATTAATGTATTTGGTTTATTTCTAATCCTAAACTAGTTATGAATGTGAACATCTGTCTTTGTGTAGTGTTCTTCTCTTGTTTCAAGTAGCTGTTCTCTTGTCGCAAGTAGCTGTTCTCTTGTGATCTTGCAGGAAGTTGTAGCTGGATAAGCAAGAAGGAAAGTAGCTGTGAACACCCAAAGAGAAGGGAGATCGGATCGAGGGACAAACGGAAGACACCGGTAAGTCTATTGATCTCTCTTCTTTCACATTTCATAAAGGAAGAAACCAGCATAGTTGTACTCGTTTGTTGCTAAGGCACTGTCACACCTTAGGTGGATAGGATCGTCCTGCATAGGCATTTTTCCCCACAACAAATTGGCGACTCCGCTGGGGATATTTGTTTAGTCATTTTATTTGTGTTTCTATCATTGTTTATTTCATAAACTTGACAGCAACAATCGAACTGCATCTTTCCCGGATGCAAAGTAGACAGTTGCTGCTTTGATCCAATTGCTGGACTTGTCTATGATCTGAACAATGGATCCAAAAATGATTTGATGATCCTTGTGATAGATCTTAGTAGCCTTTCAAAGCATCCCTTTGATTACACCTTGCTTGTTGCTTTTATTTGGCCTGAAACAGTTGATTGAGTAGCAATCTGTGACCCAGAACCTGAGGGAAACGAGAGTTTCTCCTTCAGCGCAGACCCAGTGAAAGGATTCTGCATTTCAACGCAGGTCCCGTGAAGGCTACCTGCGCTGAACGTCAAAACCCCTGTGTTGAGGTTGCGCTGAACCAGTTTGCTCTTGTGCAGCTGGGGTTCTCTGCTCTGTTTTGCCTTGTTTTGATCTCTGATTTTTGCAGCCTGTAACCAGCATAGGTACCAGTCTGATAACCCCTTTTCTTTGCTTAGATTCTGCCTCCTTTTGTACAAAAAGACTGTGAGTGTTTTTATGTGTTTGTGGCGTCATTTACAGTCTTCCTTCGCATGAGTGAAATAGTCATCCTGTAGCCCTTGATTCAGATCTGATTGATTGTGATCTTAGAAGAGAGTTCATTGGCTGTTTGCAGATTGATTATACATTTGCTTTTGCTTATTGGTTTGAGTTTGTCTCTTTTAAGTGTCAAAACAAGTCTTTATTTCGAAAATCGTTAAGTGTTGTAATCTCTTCTACCCTCTCTGATTTCGAAAAAGTAAACTTGTTTGTATTGATCATTTAAAAGCAAATTCGAAGTTGTACAAAAAGCTTTCTTTGTAGGCATCAATACTAAGAAAGCGGAAAACAAACACCTGCATTGTGCATTTGCATTTGATAGTTTGCATGTTGGATTTAGGAAAAGTGGATTAGAGTGTGCTGATTGCTCTTTGAGAAAAGATGGTGTCTTTCTTTTCCCTTAGTAGCTAGGATTTTCAAAGTTGAAAAGATATAAAGCTTGCTTATCATCTTTAGACTGCATTTAGGAATTTGTATCATACATCTCGTGGTGAACCTTGAAAGGCAAACTTTAAAAAGATCAACCTAAAATAAATTGAATGAACTTAACAACGCTTTGTAACATAACGCACAACATAGAGGTCTAGGCTAGAGACGTGTTCCGACGTCGTTAACCCTGGTGACTGTCGATCTCGTGGATGGTGGGTGATTCCTCCTGAGGGACGATAGCGCCAGTACGGATTGTGCTCCCACGTACCGTCGCGTATATATTGGGAGACCCCTATAGGCATAAAACCTTTATCCTTAGGAAGCCGTGTCAGCCGCCCTACTGATCGCAATGCACTGAACACAGCATTCAGGAAGATCGACCGCCCGTACCCTAAAAAGTATTCTGTGGTTTTGCGAAAAGTTTGGCACACCCTCTGCCTAGAACTCCAGAGCAGTTCCTTTTGGCCTTTTTCAGACTCTATAACAGAAAAAGTCCATCCGAGCATTTGTCACTTCGGGCTCGTTAAAACATCGAAGGAGACTAGAGTCATCTTTAGCTTTTTCTCGACTCTTTAAAATTGAAAAAGCAAGTTGTGTCTAAAGCGTCGTTAAAATTTATTTTAAACGGAACAATCACCCTTTAATTCCTGCGTTGATCTTTAGGTTGAAAGATGGAGCACACCAACCAAGGAATTCCCCTTGGTGGAAATCCTAGTTCCTTCTCCTCTTGGGGAGATGTTGGTGCACCCCACATGGCCACATTGTCGCTTCCAGGACTGACAATCGACCTGCCAGTCTGGCTCTTTTCAACCAATGTCGTTCAGAATACCACCATTCCTGAACAGTCGAGTCAACAATTAGACCAGACCAGAGTTGCCAACCAGCCTTCTACCTCATCTAACTCTTCCTCTCCTCCTTCCTCTTCGCTTGACGGAACTGGTAAAACAAAAAACCAAGTTCCTAAGGAGAAGAAGGAAAAGAAGAAGAAAGAGAAGAAGAAGAAGGAGCCAAAGGCGACTGGAGGCAAACAAATGTCGTCTAACAAAAATCCACACACAGCCCTGACCAAGCCTAAATCGCCATGTGTCATATGCAAGGGAGACCACTTCCACAGAGATTTTCCCTGTATCCCTCGAATACTAAGGGACTGGTCCCCCCGTTTGCACAATTCGGTAGCATCAACCTCTGATAGCCATGTTGACTGCTCACCGTCAACTAGTGAAAGTGAAGTCCCAGGACAGAGAGGGAAAGCTAGATTTCCCTGCAAACTGTGTGAAGGCGATCACGCCATCCACCGTTGTCCCTTCTTAGACGAGGCTAAAAGAGTTCTGGAAGATCGCCCGATTCTACGAGCGCAACTTCCTCCTGGATATCAAAAACTCTTGCCAAGTCCTTCACTAGTTGAGAACCCGGCTGGCCCACCCAAGTGGTCAACCGAAGCACCTATCATTGAAGATGAACCGTCTGGATCCATGCCTGACGAAAGTCAAAAGGTTGTTACGGCAGTTGACCCGGTTTTGCCTTCAGAGGCTCTATCTTCGAATGATACCATCACAGAGGAGAATAAAGATGACACCGTCCAAATTCTCTTCATCAACACTGACTCTGATGAACAAGGGGGAAATGCCCCCATTCCTTTATCGCAGGAAGGAAGTTCGTCCGAACGATATCCGGCCGTCTATTCGGTCCCACCACCAAGCAACCTGGTTATGTCCTTTGACTGGAACCAACTAGGCAAACCCCGGTTGCCAGCAAGTATACCATTCAGAATTATCGTTCAAATATACAGAATGGTGATGGTTGGCACTATCATTGATGAGGGGGCATCTGTGAGTATCCTTTCCTCTATTGCTTGGGAAGCGCTTGGTTCGCCAGCGCTTTTGCCTGAAATGAGAAATCTATCAGGCTTTGATAAAGGAACCAGTTGACCTTTAGGGATCCTCCCCAATGTGCCCATAACATTGAAAGGGAAGACCGTTCAAATGAACGTGATGGTCGTTCAAGGACCCTTGGATTATAACCTACTCCTTGGACGAGACTATATATATTGCATGGGAGCCATCGTCTCCTCACTCTTTAGAGTAATGTATTTTCCGCACGAAGGAAGAATGGTCAAGCTCGTGGACCAACTTTCATTTCCCGGATCACGCATCGCAAATAGTCATGTACCATCCCTAAATGGTCTATTCACGCAAGAAGTGTCTCAACCCACGGTCCGTCCTCCTGATGAGCGCGAGTAATCCGGGAAGATATGACTGCAACCCAGGGGGCATGCGTCCTGGTCTGCTTCGGCAGGGAAACTTTGGGTATAGAGTAGGTTTCCGCGGGAGAATATGACTAGTCTGTACCCCATCCGTCTAGGAAGAGGGTTATTCTAGAATAAGATTCTTTTGTCAAAGTTATGTGAGTTGGCGGGCTACGTCGCTCACCTTTGTCTATTTCGGTAGACATTGCCGAGGAAGTGTTTTGTTTGAAAGATTAACGAGACAATCTTTGGGTAACCTGAAAGAGGTAAGCCTCTCTCGTTAAAACAAATGTTTTGGCGGAAGAGAAGTAGAGGTAACCTTGAAACTTTGTTTTATACCTGGGGGCATGCAAACCTTTTGGAGTGCAAGCAAGGGGCGGCTATTTATTTTTTAAATTTTTAGGACCTCTAACCCTTTAAACTCGTAGGGTTAGTCGTTTCCTAACTTGCATAAAGAAAGGATCCGGAGCAAAGCTTAGTGAGATGAAGCTCCATAAAAAATAGAATCTTGATGAGACACTCTTATCATATGACTGGGTAATCGAGCAGTTTTAGCACAAAGT
This sequence comes from Pinus tabuliformis, assembly GCA_031772625.1. Taxonomy (NCBI): domain Eukaryota; kingdom Viridiplantae; phylum Streptophyta; class Pinopsida; order Pinales; family Pinaceae; genus Pinus; species Pinus tabuliformis. The sequence goes on along the minus strand of CM062809.1, from coordinate 157,921,344 downwards.
TCATGCTCGTTAAAAAATAAACGCAAGATCTGAGCAGTTTTAACGCGGACTTCATGCTCGCTAAAAAATAAACATAAGCAATGAGCAAGTGTTTCCACCAGCGTTTAAGCTCATTTTAAAATAAAAAATGAACCTATCCCGGTAAATAACCACTGTAAATGTAATATCATCAGCCATTAAAACCTTGGTCGTTTTTGCACCATCACCTCCACTTTTCATTTGGCCGATCGTTCACCTCCATATGATTGTTTACCCATTTTGAGGAACAGCTGCGAAGAGTGATTTCACCTAGCCATCCTTGTGACACTGCCGTGATTGGAAAATTCCAACCTGTACCTGGAATCAGCTGCTAACCCTGATTATCACTCGTTCCTCAAAAGAGGAGTCTTCTTTAATCTCTTTTCAACTGACTCGTAAAATATGAAAAGATTGCCGAGTTTTGGCCTTCCAGCTCGTTAAAGCGACCGGAAGAGCTATCCCTCCTCTAGATTTTAATCTTTTTGGACCTGAGGGATTATTGCACAAAAAGATCAAGCGCTTGTTTTATTCGGCTCGTTAAAACTATCGAAAACTCATCCCTTCTGTATTGTTTTATACTTTTTCGGACTTAAGGGATTAGATGACGAAAAAGGACTTTTGGAGTTAACTTTATGCACCTTTTCAGACTCTCTAAAAATGAAAAGGACCGAGTTATCCTTGTCGTTAGACTCGTTAAAATCATTAAATAGCGACAAACTTGTCTTTAGATGAGAACGAGTTTCACTATCATTAGGCTCGTTAAAACATAGCGATGGGCTTGCCCGAAGGGCAAGTTATAGAACAAGCATATGTTATCCTCCTCAAGCTTGACAAAAATAAAGAGGTACTGGTCAGCAATGACTGGGGAAAAACTGGGAGAAACTAAAGAAAACTTTGATGGTAGCAGGTCGCTCTTGAACATGACACTTTTCCTCCGTACCACAATCGGGTTGGGTTGTTTCATTCACCAGTCTCATCCATGGTCTCGCCATACCATCCATATTTGGGGTAATGCTACCGATCCATGGTATCAGTGTCGCCATATGTTCAAGAGAAGTCGTTCAGAAAAGTCAACCGTGTCCCATCCACTGCCATACATTATCCTTCATCCTTTCATGACCGCCACCCTGAATCATATGTCACAGATCGTTTTCACCTCCATTAAAATCATTAGCTCCGTTCCGTGTCACTGATGTGGGATTCGTTAAGGCCCTCCTGTGACAGATCGCTTCTTGTCGACATCAGCTCATTATCCAAGAAGTTGATCTAGGAACAACCCCTTCAGTACTTTGAAGCTTGCATGCCACAATGGCAAGTTTCTCACTTCCGGTCACAGGTATACATCAATGACCTTCGACCGAAAGATTTTGCGTGGTGTTCGACGCCAATTCCTTTATTCACACCACGTGAATTGTACTGCAGTACCTTGAGGGTCATTATCATTATCGGTGATTCCTCTCGCGCTTGTTAACGGTTTTCATCATTGACCGGTAATCAAGCGATGTCTTTCCATGTTCGACTTTAGAACATTTCTCACATGGATCGACTTGTACTTAGAGTGAAGATCGAACGAGTTTGAAGACCCCGGATCTAGTCTCATCCATCCAGGCTGCGATATATATTCAGGAAAGATAAAGACATTGACATGTACATCATTGCAGCAGATAATCATCCTACTCAAAGGATGATAATTTCATCAAAATTATCAGTCTACCATCAGACGATTGTCTGTTCTATGTACAGAAAAATGAATTTATAAAGCTGAGCATGGGAATTCCCGCCTCAGCTAGATCATGAAAGGAGTATGAAAAATAATGTATTGTATTGTATCTTATTACAGGTCTCCTCCCAGCATTGGATGAACTTCGGATCCCCCTGATAAAGCATTTCACCCGATAAACAGCCTCATACTTTAGGGGGCAACTGTTATAGACATTTTTGTGCCTTACAACATTGAGCATGAAATGTCCATAATCTAAGGGATCCAAAGTCCCTAAACATGTTGTTCCTACCCCTAGAGGAACAAGGCTAACAAACCACAACAATTCACAGAAGTTCTCCACCCAAAAACTGCTCAAAACAAGTCAAATTTGGATCATTTCAGTGGCTACACTAGCTGTTTGCGCTGAATGTCAAAGCCAACACTGGCTACCTGGGTTGAATGTGAACTGGATCAAAGGCTACCTACGCTGAACGAGAGTGGACAAGTGGCAGGCTCATTTCTCAAGGTGTCAAAACCCAGGAAGCTTCCAAAATGACACTTGCCTCAGGGAATTCGACTGGTGATGAGTAAGAGGTTCCAAATCTCCAAGTGGAAGCAAGAACCTCCAAGTGGACTCAAGAACTGATAGAGGGAGAGGACACTAGTCAGATATCAAGCTGACTCATCCTCTCTCCAAACATCTATATATGGATCTCTCCTCCATGAGATCCAGAAGGTGGAATTTTGTTATTGCAAAGAATTGATGTTGGTTTGAGACTGGAATCATTGGGTGCTTAATTCTTTGAAGGGGCTAAAGATAGGAATTCCATTTGCTGGGAAGGAGATGCTGGATTGGAGCCCTCTGGGTTGTATCTCTTCCTGAACCTTGTTATTCATCAATAAAGCTATCTTGGTTTCTCCTATATGCTGATGTATTTTGATGTATGAATGTATTAGTGTATTTGGTTTATTTCTAATCCTAAACTAGTTATGAATGTGAACATCTGTCTTTGTGTAGTGTTCTTCTCTTGTTTCAAGTAGCTGTTCTCTTGTCGCAAGTAGCTGTTCTCTTGTGATCTTACAGGAAGTTGTAGCTGGATAAGCAAGAAGGAAAGTAGCTGTGAACACCCAAAGAGAAGGGAGATCGGATCGAGGGACAAACGGAAGACACCGGTAAGTCTATTGATCTCTCTTCTTTCACATTTCATAAAGGAAGAAACCAGCATAGCTGTACTCGTTTGTTGCTAAGGCACTGTCACACCTTAGGTGGATAGGATCGTCCTGCATAGGCATTTTTCCCCACAAAAAATTGGCGACTCCGCTGGGGATATTTGTTTAGTCATTTTATTTGTGTTTCTGTCATTGTTTATTTCATAGACTTGACAGAAACAATCGAACTGCATCTTTCCCGGATGCAAAGTAGACAGTTGCTGCTTTGATCCAATTGTTGGACTTGTCTATGATCTGAACAATGGATCCACAAATGATTTGATGATCCTTGTGATAGATCTTAGTAGCCTTTCAAAGCATCCCTTTGATTACACCTTGCTTGTTGCTTTTATTTGGCCTAAAACAGTTGATTGAGTAGCAAACTGTGACCCAGAACCTGAGGGAAACGAGAGTTTCTCCTTCAGCGCAGACCCAGTGAAGGGATTTTGCATTTCAACGCAGGTCCCGTGAAGGCCACCTGCGCTGAATGTCAAAACCCCTGTGTTGAGGTTGCGCTGAACCAGTTTGCTCTTGTGCAGCTGGGGTTCTCTGCTCTGTTTTGCCTTGTTTTGATCTCTGATTTTTGCAGCCTGTAACCAGCATAGGTACCAGTCTGATAACCCCTTTTCTTTGCTTAGATTCCGCCTCCTTTTGTACAAAAATACTGTTAGTGTTTTTATGTGTTTGTGGCGTCATTTACAGTCTTCCTTCGCATGAGTGAAATAGTCATCCTGTAGCCCTTGATTCAGATTTGATTGATTGTGATCTTAGAAGAGAGTTCATTGGCTGTTTGCAGATTGATTATACATTTGCTTTTGCTTATTGGTTTGAGTTTGTCTCTTTTAAGTGTCAAAACAAGTCTTTATTTCGAAAATCGTTAAGTGTTGTAATCTCTTCTACCCTCTCTGATTTCGAAAAAGTAAACTTGTTTGTATTGATCATCTAAAAGCAAATTCGAAGTTGTACAAAAAGCTTTCTTTGTAGGCATCAATACTAAGAAAGCGGAAAACAAACACCTGCATTGTGCATTTGCATTTGATAGTTTGCATGTTGGATTTAGGAAAAGTGCATTAGAGTGTGCTGATTACTCTTTGAGAAAATATGGTGTCTTTCATTTCCCTTAGTAGCTAGGATTTTCAAAGTTGAAAATATATAAAGCTTGCTTATCATCTTTAGACTGCATTTTGAATTTGTATCATACATCTCGTGGTGAACCTTGAAAGGCAAACTTTAAAAAGATCAACCTAAAATAAATTGAATGAACTTAACAACGCTTTGTAACATAACGCACAACATAGAGGTCTAGGCTAGAGACGTGTTCCGGCGTCGTTAAGCCTGGTGACTGTCGATCTCGTGGATGGTGGGTGATTCCTCCTGAGGGACGATAGCGCCAGTACGGATTGTGCTCCCACGTACCGTCGCATATATATTGGGAGACCCCTATAGGCATAAAACCTTTATCCTTAGGAAGCCGTGTCGTCCGCCCTACTGATCGCAATGCACTGAACACAGCATTCAGGAAGATCGACCGCCCGTAACCTAAAAAGTATTCTGCGGTTTTGCGAAAAGTTTGGCACACCCTCTGCCTAGAACTCCAGACCAGTTCCTTTTGGCCTTTTTCAGACTCTATGACAGAAAAAGTCCATCCGAGCATTTGTCACTTCGGGCTCGTTAAAACATCGAAGGAGACTAGAGTCATCTTTAGCTTTTTCTCAACTCTTTAAAATTGAAAAAGCAAGTTGTGTCTAAAGCGTCGTTAAAATTTATTTTAAACGAAACAATCACCCTTTAATTCCTGCGTTGATCTTTAGGTTGAAAGATGGAGCACACCAACCAAGGAATTCCCCTTGGTGGAAATCCTAGTTCCTTCTCCTCTTGGGGAGATGTTGGTGCACCCCACATGGCCACATTGTCGCTTCCAGGACTGACAATCGGCCTGCCAGTCTGGCTCTTTTCGACCAATGTCGTTCAGAATACCACCATTCCTGAACAGTCGAGTCAACAGTTAGACCAGACCAGAGTTGCCAACCAGCCTTCTACCTCATCTAACTCTTCCTCTCCTCCTTCCTCTTCGCTTGACGGAACTGGTAAAACAAAAAACCAAGTTCCTAAGGAGAAGAAGGAAAAGAAGAAGAAAGAGAAGAAGAAGAAGGAGCCAAAGGCGACTGGGGGCAAACAAATGTCGTCTAACAAAAATCCACACACATCACTGACCAGGCCTAAATCGCCATGTGTCATATGCAAGGGAGACCACTTCCATAGAGATTTTCCCTGTATCCCTCGAATACTAAGGGACTGGTCCCCCCGTTTGCACAATTCGGTAGCATCAACCTCTAATAGCCATGTTGACTGCTCACCGTCAACTAGTGAAAGTGAAGTCCCAGGATAGAGAGGGAAAGCTAAATTTCCCTGAAAACTGTGTGAAGGCGATCACGCCATCCACCGTTGTCCCTTCTTAGACGAGGCTAAAAGAGTTCTGGAAGATCGCTCGATTCTACGAGCGCAACTTCGTCCTGGATATCAAAAACTCCTGCCAAGTCCTTCACTAGTTGAGAACCCGGGAGGCCCACCCAGGTGGTCAGCCGAAGTACCTATCATTGAAGATGAACCATCTGGATCCATGCCTGACGAAAGTCAAAAGGTTGATACGACAGTTGACCCGGTTTTGCCTTCAGAGGCTCTATCTTCGAATGATACCATCACAGAGGAGAATAAAGACGACACCGTCCAAATTCTCTTCATCAAAACTGACTCTGATGAACAAGGGGGCAATGCCCCCATTCCTTTATCGCAGGAAGGAAGTTCGTCCGAACGATATCTGGCCGTCTATTCGGTCCCACCACCAAGCAACCTGGTTGTGTCCTTTGACTGGAACCAACTAGGCAAACCCCGGTTGCCAGCAAGTATACCATTCAGAATTATCGTTCAAATATATAGAATGGTGATGGTTGGCACTATCATTGATGAGGGGGCATCTGTGAGTATCGTTTCCTCTATTGCTTGGGAAGCGCTTGGTTCGCAAGCGCTTTTGCCTGAAATGAGAAATCTATCAGGCTTTGATAAAGGAACCAGTTGACCTTTAGGGATCCTCCCCAATGTGCCCATAACATTGAAAGGGAAGACCGTTCAAATGAACGTGATGGTCGTTCAAGGACCCTTGGATTATAACCTACTCCTTGGACGAGACTATATATATTGCATGGGAGCCATCGTCTCCTCACTCTTTAGAGTAATGTATTTTCCGCACGAAGGAAGAATGGTCAAGCTCGTGGACCAACTTTCATTTCCTGGATCACGCATCGCAAATAGTCATGTACCATCCCTAAATGGTCTATTCACGCAAGAAGTGTCTCAACCCACGGTCCGTCCTCCTAATGAGCGCGAGTAATCCGGGAAGATATGACTGGAACCCAGGGGGCATGCGTCCTGGTCTGCTTCGGCAGGGAAACTTTTGGTATAGAGTAGGTTTCCGCGGGAGAATATGACTAGTCTGTACCCCATCCGTCTAGGAAGAGGGTTATTCTAGAATAAGATTCTTTTGTCAAAGTTATGTGAGTTGGCGGGCTACATCGCTCACCTTTGTCTATTTCGGTAGACATTGTTGAGGAAGTGTTTTGTTTGAAAGATTAACGAGACAATCTTTGGGTAACCTGAAAGAGGTAAGCCTCTCTCGTTAAAACAAATGTTTTGGCGGAAGAGAAGTAGAGGTAACCTTGAAACTCTGTTTTATACCTGGGGGCATGCAAACCTTTTGGAGTGCAAGCAAGGGGCGGCTATTTATTTTTTAAATTTTTAGGACCTCTAACCCTTTAAACTCGTAGGGTTAGTCGTTTCCTAACTTGCATAAAGAAAGGATCCGGAGCAAAGCTTAGTGAGATGAAGCTCCATAAAAAATAGAATCTTGATGAGACACTCTTATCATATGACTGGGTAATCGAGCAGTTTTAGCACAAAGTTCATGCTCGTTAAAAAATAAACGCAAGATCCGAGCAGTTTTAATGCAGACTTCATGCTCGTTAAAAAATAAACATAAGCAATGAGCAAGTGTTTCCACCAGCGTTTAAGCTCATTTTAAAATAAAAAATGAACCTATCTCGGTAAATAACCACTGTAAATGTAATATCATCAGCCATTAAAACCTTGGTCGTGTTTGCACCATCACCTCCACTTTTCATTTGGCCGATCGTTCACCTCCATATGATTGTTTACCCATTTTGAGGAACAGCTGCGAAGAGTGATTTCACCTAGCCATCCTTGTGACACTGCCGTGATTGGAAAATTCCGACCTGTACCTAGAATCAGCTGCTAACCCTGTTTATCACTCGTTCCTCAAAAGACGAGTCTTCTTTAATCTCTTTTCAACTGACTCGTAAAATATGAAAAGATTGCCGAGTTTTGGCCTTCCAGCTCATTAAAGCGACCGGAAGAGCTATCCCTCCTCTAGATTTTAATCTTTTTGGACCTGAGGGATTATTGCACAAAAAGATCAAGCGCTTGTTTTATTCGGCTCGTTAAAACTATCGAAAACTCATCCCTTCTGTATTGTTTTATACTTTTTCGGACTTAAGGGATTAGATGACGAAAAAGGACTTTTGGAGTTAACTTTATGCACCTTTTCAGACTCTCTAAAAATGAAAAGGACCGAGTTATCCTTGTCGTTAGACTCGTTAAAATCATTAAATAGCGACAAACTTGTCTTTAGACGATAACGAGTTTCACTATCGCTAGGCTCGTTAAAACATAGCGATGGGCTTGCCCGAAGGGCAGGTTATAGAACAAGCATATGTTATCCTCCTCAAGCTTGACAAAAATAAAGAGGTACTGGTCAGCAATGACTGGGGAAAAATTGGGAGAAACTAAAGAAAACTTTGATGGTAGCAGGTCGCTCTTGAACATGACACTTTTCCTCCGTACCACAATCGGGTTGGGTTGTTTCATTCACCAGTCTCATCCATGGTCTCGCCATACCATCCATATTTGGGGTAATTCTACCGATCCATGGTATCAGTGTCGCCATATGTTCAAGAGAAGTCGTTCAGAAAAGTCAACCGTGTCCCATCCACTGCCATACATTATCCTTCATCCTTTCATGACCGCCACCCTGAATCATATGTCACATATCGTTTTCACCTCCATTAAAATCATTAGCTCCGTTCCGTGTCACTGATGTGGGATTAGTTAAGGCCCTCCTGTGACAGATCGCTTCTTGTCGACATCAGCTCATTATCCAAGAAGTTGATCTAGGAACAACCCCTTCAGTACTTTGAAGCTTGCATGCCACAATGGCAAGTTTCTCACTTCCGGCGACAGGTATATATCAATGACCTTCGACCGAAAGATTTTGCGTGGTGTTCGACGCCAATTCCTTTATTCACACCACGTGAATTGTACTGCAGTACCTTGAGGGTCATTATCATTATCGGTGATTCCTCTTGCGCTTGTTAACGGTTTTCATCATTGACCGGTAATCAAGCGATGTCTTTCCATGTTCGACTTCAGAACATTTCTCACATGGATCGACTTGTACTTAGAGTGAAGATCGAGCGAGTTTGAAGACCCCGGATCTAGTCTCATCCATCCGGGCTGCGATATATATTCAGGAAAGATAAAGACATTGACATGTACATCATTGCAGCAGATAATCATCCTACTCAAAGGATGATAATTTCATCAAAATTATCAGTCTACCATCAGACGATTGTCTGTTCTATGTACAGAAAAATGAATTTATAAAGCTGAGCATGGGAATGCCCGCCTCAGCTAGATCATGAAAGCAGTATGAAAAATAATGTATTGTATTGTATCTTATTACAGGTCTCCTCCCAGCATTGGATGAACTTCGGATCCCCCTGATAAAGCATTTCGCCCGATAAACAGCCTCATACTTTAGGGGGCAACTGTTATAGACATTTTTGTGCCTTACAACATTGATCATGAAATGTCCATAATCTAAGGGATCCAAAGTCCCTAAACATGTTGTTCCTACCCCTAGAGGAACAAGGCTAACAAACCACAGCAATTCACAGAAGTTCTCCACCCAAAAACTGCTCAGAACAAGTCAAATTTGGATCATTTCAGTGGCTACACTAGCTGTTTGCGCTGAATGTCAAAGCCAACACTGGCTACCTGCGTTGAATGTGAACTGGATCAAAGGCTACCTCGCTGAACGAGAGTGGACAAGTGGCAGGCTCATTTCTCAAGGTGTCAAAACCCACGAAGCTTCCAAAATGACACTTGCCTCAGGGAATTCGACTAGTGATGAGTAAGAGGTTCCAAATCTCCAAGTGGAAGCAAGAATCTCCAAGTGGACTCAAGAACTGATAGAGGGAGAGGACACTAGTCAGATCTCAAGCTGACTCATCCTCTCTCCAAACATCTATATATGGATCTCTCCTCCATGAGATCCAGAAGGTGGAATTTTGTTATTGCAAAGAATTGTTGTTGGTTTGAGACTGGAATCATTGGGTGCTTAATGCTTTGAAGGGGCTGAAGATAGGAATTCCATTTGCTAGGAAGGAGATGCTGGATTGGAGCCCTCTGGGTTGTATCTCTTCATGAACCTTGTTATTCATCAATAAAGCTATCTTGGTTTCTCCTATATGCTGATGTATTTTGATGTATGAATGTATTAGTGTATTTGGTTTATTTCTAATCCTAAACTAGTTATGAATGTGAACATCTGTCTTTGTGTAGTGTTCTTCTCTTGTTTCAAGTAGCTGTTCTCTTGTCGCAAGTAGCTGTTCTCTTGTGATCTTGCAGGAAGTTGTAGCTGGATAAGCAAGAAGGAAAGTAGCTGTGAACACCCAAAGAGAAGGGAGATCGGATCGAGGGACAAACGGAAGACACCGGTAAGTCTATTGATCTCTCTTCTTTCACATTTCATAAAGGAAGAAACCAGCATAGCTGTACTCGTTTGTTGCTAAGGCACTGTCACACCTTAGGTGGATAGGATCGTCCTGCATAGGCATTTTGCCCCACAACAACTATGAGTTCAGAAGAAGAAGAATTCACTGCACCATTTGATCGAGGGAGTTCTATTAAAAAGACTCAACCACACATTATAGAACATCCAGAACCTGTTGAGATTCCAAGTGAATATTGGAAGATATTCATGGCTCCCGTAACTTCTTCGATCGAGTTTCTAATTTGTGATATTAGGGGTGATGCACCTATGAAGCCTATTCCTTTGACATCATTACCGAACTTTCATGGTCTTTCTTCTGAATATTCGGACACCTTCTTGTTTTAATTCAATTTTGTTCGTCAGGGGTATGACTATATTTCTGACGCACATAAATTGAAGATATTCCCCGCCACTTTGAAGGAAACAAATTTGAGATGGTTCATGGGTTTAGGAGGGAAATCTATTGCTACATGGGATGATATGAAAATGATTTTCCTCGAAAAGTATCAAGACTACTACAAATCTTGAGATGTTAAGGAAGAATTTTTTAAGATTATGTAGAAAGAGAACGAGAACATGGAGGACTTCGTGGAACTTTTTCAATATAGTTTTCAGAGATCAGGCCATAGTGATTTGGATAAGGACATATTGAAAATATATTTTCTTCAGTCACTAAGGGAGGAATCTTTGGAACTTTTGAACACATTAGGAAAGGGAGACATATCAAAGGAATATTTTTACACCATTTGTGAATTGTGAATTAAGTGTTCATGTGGAGCTACAAGGCAGAGGCAGGAGATTTGAACCCTCAAGACATCCAGCGACAGAGTTACAAAAGCAAAAATAGGAAACTTGTTGGATAAATTAAGGAGTGATATCTTGAGCACACTAACCTCACAGTTGGATGTTTTACAGGAGAAACATAAGCCAATGGAAGCAGATAAGGCCATGGATATTTTCTACCCTCAATGCAGAAAGAAGCACTTGCTGAAAAAATGTCCATTGAATAGTGTCGATACCTATGTAATATGTGAACATATCCATCCCACTAACACTTGTCCATCTCTTCATGGGCTGAAGGGGCTTTCTCGGGGAGAAAATGAAGAAATAGATCAGTTTTACTTCATGGGATCAAGGAAACCATGGCAACTATAGCCATGGAACATGAATCAAGGTCTGCATCAAGACCCTTCTTAGTATTTTAATAATTTGAATTTTGGGCCTCAGTCTGTACCATTTTCACCTTCATGGTTGTAGTCCAGTCAATATCCAATGCCCTGGCAACCATGGTTCCCTCAGTCTAGTCCAACTCCTTCATGGTCCCAGAAATGGCGTGGAGCTCCTCCTCCTCCTTCAGGATAATTCTCCTAGCCTACGCCACAACAAAAATTATAATTGCCCTCTAATGCCTCCATCGGTAATCCTCCTCTTGATCCATAATTTCCTATTCAATCCAACCCAAATACAAAGAATAGGGGGCTCAACAGGTTGAGACACTCAACCTTCCTACATACAATATTGCCACCGTAGAATGTAACGAATTACATATTTGGTCCAGTCGGGTGGTAAATACTTAGACTTCACCAATAATTGTTGAACATATTGATGATGAAGTCTTAGAACCAGAACCTAGGAATTTTGTTGGAACAATTGGGGATGAGTCAACACAAAGTCCTATGGAACAGCAACCCCCTTCTCAAACAATTCTTACTAGAGCATGTCAGATTGGTCCACCTTATCCTGACAGACTATTCTTGAGAAAACAGAGTCCTCGTCTTGAATTTGAATTATTAAGGGAATTGCAAAACTTATTTGTCAAAATCCCCTTACTTCAGGCTATGAAGGACATACCAATTTATGTGAAAACAATTAAAGAATACCGCACTAAGAAACTTGGAAGAAAACGAAAGGATCCACTAACTATTCATGTTATGGGAAAATTATCATATATAATGTTGGGGAAGTCTATACCTGTTTATTATGGGGAGCCAGGGAACTTGATTCTTACAATACAGATTAATGGGGTTGATATCCCAAATGTGTTGGTAGACTTGGGGGCACTAATTAATGTTATAACTTCTTCAAATGTGATTACCTTGGTTTTGCGAAACCTTAAACCAACTCCCACCATCCTAGAATTGGCAAATCGGTCCACTATAATACTAGTAGTGAAGTTGGAAGATATAACCATTTTAGTAGACACATGGCAGTGCCCTATTGATATTTTAGTATTACATACCGAATTCCCAACCGGTGGGCATCCTTTGATTTAGGAAGACCTTGGCTTGCTACCGTAGATGCTTACATTGGGTGTTGATTAGGAAATATGGTAATATCCAATGGGGAGGTTACGAATAATATTATTCTTTATCACACTACAAAACTGAGTTCATCAGATAAACTAGGATTTTCCTTAACATAAGAACCTCTACCTGCAAAAGGGATCGAACCTGAAAACGAATAAATTAGACAAATTCTTACTATTGGTGAAGCCCTCTATTTTAAGGACGAAACAAAAGATGATGCCATTAGTGCTTTTATCAGCAGTCCTAATTCCATTTTTGATTCAACCCACTAGCTATTAGAATATGTTATGAGTTGTAATGTCTAGGAAGCTATTGAAACAAAGACTGAAGTTGAAAACGTTCCTAATTGTACCATTTAACAATATTCCTATAGAAATTGAACCAAGGAAGACATTGAACATTAATCCCGACCTTTCACCTACCCAGACTAAACGATTACTAAAATTCCTTCAGGAACAGAAAGAAGCCTCTGCTTGGGAATATATAGACATGAAAGGGATCCCTGCTGATTTATGCACTCATCACATATATATTAAAGAAGAATTCTGACTTGATAGGCAACCATAGAGAAGAATGCTTCTTGATTTAAAGAACATTGTCAAAGACGAATTACATAAACTATTGGATGTGGGATTTATTTACCCAATATCAGACAATCAATGGGTATCTCCACTAGTCATTGTTCTAAAAAATAATGGCAAGTGGCGGATTTGTGTTGATTACAGGGAATTAAATAAAGAAACTCAGAGGATCATTTTCCCTTACCTTTTATTGATCAGGTCCTTGATGCATTAGCTAGAAAGAAGTTCTTCTCCTTTCTGGACGAATTTAGTGGGTACAACCAGATCCAAATAGCCCTTGAGGATCAAGATAAAACTACCTTTACATACCCCTGGGGAACCTTTGCTTATCGAGTCCCCCCATTTGGTCTCTATAATGTGCTTGCTACTTTCCAACAGGCAATATTGGGGATATTTTATGATCTAGTCAATGATAGTGTTGAAATCTACATGGATGACTTCACGTCATTTGGGGATTCCTTTGAAGAAGGTCTAGAAAACTTAGAGAAATTCCTTAAAAGATGTAAGCAAACACATGTTTCTCTTAGTACAATAAAATTCCATATGATGATGAAGGAAGGAATAGTGTTGGGACATCTGCTTTCAGTTGCAGGAATTCGGGTCAACCCTGCTAAGGTAGAGGTAATATTAAATCTTCCTACACCTAAGACATTGACACAGGTACATAGTTTCATCGGTTATGCTAGATATTATAGAAATTTTATAGAAACTTTTTTCTAAGATAGCATTTCCACTTTTTCAATTGTTAACTAAATATGTAGAATTTGTGTGGAGAGATGAATGTGAAACAACCTTTGCAAAAATCAAAGAACTAGTTTGCAAAGCTCTGATATTACATGGTCCTGACTGGAAGCTCGAGTATCATATCTCTACATATGCTTCTCACACAACAGTAGGGGTAGTCTTGGGACAATATGAGGACATGAAACCATATGTGATTTATTATGTCAGCAAGAATTTGACTCTTGTTGAACTGAACTATACAGTAACTGAAAAAGAATTTTTGGTTGTTATTTATGTTATTAATAAGTTTCGACATTAGATTACAGGGTATCCCACTTTCGTGCACACTGATTAGACAACCATAAGGTATTTAATGAATAAACCGATAACTCTGGCGTACTAGAAGATGGTTATTATTAATTTAAGAATTTGATATTACAATTGTAGATAAACTAGGGAAGAATAATGTACTTGCAAATTTCCTGTCTAGGATGGATACTAGTGATGAAGGTGCACCTGTAGAGGATAGTTTTCCATATGAACATATTTTTGCAATTTTTAGTCACTCCATGTTATGTAGATATTTCTAACTATCTTGCTACAGGAAAGGTACCTCAACACTTACCATATAGAGTAGTGAAGGATTATCCATCATAGTGCCTGCTATTCGTGGATAGAGGGATACCTCTTTTATACATGACTTGATCAGAAAATCTGGCGTTGCATAGGCGAAGATGAAATATATGATGTCCTGAAAGCTGCTCACGATGGCCCCTGTGGAGGGAATTTTGCAGATAAGAGGATAGGTCATAAGGTGTTATAGATGGAGTACTATTGGCCCTCTATTTTTCATGATGCAAGGAAATATGTTCGAGGGTACGATAGCTTCCAGCAGATGGGACAACCTGGTCGGTCATATGAGATGTCGTTACAACCTCAACTAGTTCTTGAGCCCTTTGAGAAATGGGCTATCGATTTCGTTGGGCCATTCAATCCATCCTCACATCAAAAATTCCACATTCTGGTTTGCATGGATTATGTGACAAAGTGGGTAGAGGCCAAGGCTGTTGTGAAAGAAACATAACAGGTTGTCTAAGATTTCTTATTCCTACAATTTTCGCTCCGTATGGAGCTCCTAGAGAGATAGTTTCAAATGGAGGGGTGCAGTTCACATCACATATGATAGCATGACTTATGAAGAAGTATGGAATCAAGCATAGGGTGACATCTTCATATCATTCTCAGGCGAATTTTCAAGTCAAGAGTATAAATAAAGTGTTGGAGAATATCCTCACGAAGATTGTATCAAACCATCTTTGGAACTAGGCTGAAAAGATTCTTGAGGCACTTTGGGCATATAGAAGAACATGGCGAAACACAACAGGATTTTCACCATATGTGCTTGTCTATGGGAAATCCCCTTTGTTTCTAGTGAAATTCAAAATTAAGATGCTAAAGACAACCCTTGAAGTAGGTTTGGATCTTTCAGAAGCCTAGAAACACCGATTAGAACAGTTAAATGAGTTGGATGAAATTAATTTGGTAGCTTTCCGAAACATTGTTGTAATTCAGCAGCAGCGAACTAAATGGCATGATAAATTTATCAAGGAAAATGTGTTTCAAAGAGGATATTGGGCATTGCTCTATGACTCTCAGTTCAAATATTTTAAAGGAAAAATTTGCTCTAGATGGTTGGGACCATAAGAAGTTGACACGGTGTTTGATAACAAGATTGTTAGACTCGTAACAATCAATGAGGCACATAATCCCCTGATTGTAAATGGACATCACCTCAAATTGTATCATCGTCTAGTTTCCAAAGACTCCTTTATTAAACATCTCTCTAATAATTCTAGTTTTGAAATTGTTAATGTAGAGAATTCTTCCTTAGCACCTCTTGCTTAAATAAATAAATAAATAATTGTATATCTATATATATATATATATATATATAACATTGTTACTACTCTATTATTATTTTTCTTGCTGGTACTTTGGTGTTGTTGTTATTCTAAAGATGTTGATTTTGCCTAAGTACTACATTGGTGTTGTTACTCCGTTGTCATGATTTCGTATAAGTACACTGGTGTTGTTACTCTATTCGTTGTGATTTCGTCTAAGTACACTGGTGATGTTACTCCTCTGGTGTTGTTACTTTGTTCGTCGTGATTTCATCTAAGTACACTAGTGTTGTTACTCCTTCGGTGTTGTTACTTTGTTCGTCGCGATTTCGTCTAAGTAAACCGGTGTTGTTACTCCGCTTGTCGGGATTTTGTCTAAGTACATTGGTGTTGTTACTCCTCTGGTGTTGTTACTCCTCCGATGCTGTTACTTCTCTGGTGTTCTTACTCCTCCAGTGTTGTTATTCTGTCAAGGTAAGTTGCCAAGTACGCTGCCAATTGACTTCGTGGATTTGATTTACATTTCAGGATGATCATCCCTTAGTTGGGGGTAGGTACTATATTAATGTTAAACATGTCGTATTTAACAACAATAATGATTCATCATCATTGATGTTGAACCTCGTGCCAAATCCTACACTCCACATTAACATTTCGATCTTCACCATACCTTTCGCAATTATCTATATGCATTGGAACTTGAACTATGTACGATTGAATTGAATTATGGTCCTTTCCAATGTAGTGTAATAATTTCCGTTATTTACCATAATCCACCATGGATTTTTCAATATTATTCACCCGAATTTCCCTTTCATCACAACTCTTGCAACTATTATCCTTGTCATCGCTAATATGAATTTGGAATATTAGATTTCTATGTTAAGATCCTCATAATAATATAAAAATGTGCTTGAGGTTTGTACTCCAAAATATCAAGTAAAAACATGAGTTTTTATGTGTGTTTACTTAAGCTAGTTTCGTGAAAAACTTTAAACATGAAATTAGAACATCGAATGGAAGCATGCATCAACTAGTAATACACCATCCATTGTTAAAGGAGTTCACCCCTCCCAGGCTTCATCTCCTTAGATCATCTCTAAAGGCATGACCCCTTCTCATTATGCTCAATGTCTAGAAAGGAAAAGTACATAAACTACTGAAATGGAATGGCTAGTTTATCCTTCAAAGAAACAAATTCTGCAAGAGTTCTCACTCCATACACATGTTAACCTACAATCAAACATGTAAACCTTCAACAAACATATGCATCTTACACCAAGACCCCATACTCCAATTTCAAAGAGCATAAACAATACCACAATCCACTTGAAGTACATAAACAAGTCTCTTATCCAAAACACATATAGAGAAAAGAGGAAATAGAGCTACAATATTGATGTAATGGTTGTTGCAGAAAGCACATGGAGGCTGGAAGACCCCTGCAAGGTCATCTCCATCTTCAAACTCCTCCATAAACTAAATCAACACTCTAGTTGTCCATGACACCCATAGGCTTCAATTTGTAAAAATCATATCCAAAAGTGCTCCTTTTCCTGAGACCTACTCCAATGAGCCCAGAATGTCCAAAAATGGTTACCTAGCCTCTTTTTGCATCCAATTTGGTTGAAAGTTGGAGAAGTTATGACCTCTCCTAGTTAGGCCATTACCCGCTCCACAAATTGCTCAAAAACTAGCATCATTCCTACAATTTGGCCCCAAAAAGCGCTAACTGGGCAAAAATTTTGCCATGCAGTGGGTGAAGTTATAGGACCGTTAAAAATTCTTATAACCTACACACAGTCATAAAAAATTCCAAGTGACCCTGGTCACATGCAACGGTTAGGTGGTGGTAATCCTCTGGGTGATCACATATAAGGTAACTACTGGCCGCGCAGTTATGGCGGTCACATGCCGCTTGTCCGGTGGTCGTGGTGGTGGTTACCGTGGCAGTAGCATCTTTTGTTGCGAGTAGGCGATATGTGTGTTCACATGGGGCTTGGACCGACAGCCGCGGTGGTGGTTACCATGGCGGTGACATCACATAACCATTTGCGGTAGGTGGTAAAGTGGTCACTTGGGGGGCAGTTAAGTCCGCCCGCCCCCCAACTTGGTGGTTAACAAATAATAATACAAAACTGCGACCCTTTATAGTTAAGAACCATTGTTCAGGAGGAGTGGTAAGGCTTGGTGTTGTTTTAGGCAAGGCCACGGGTTCAAGCTTCAACTTAACCCAACAAAATTTTTATTCACCCCAGGGAGGACACATGGCATCCCAAGCTTAACCATGTGTCACCTCCCTATTGGTCCACCTATAAACCATTAAACCAATGAAATTCCACCACTTGTCATAGTATGATGATGCCACCTATAGGGAATATTTTGAGGATATTCCACAAAATATTCCAAGGAATAATCTTTTTACTGATTGGCCTGTACGGGTGCCTAGTCAGCATCCCTGTCAACTCCTACACCAAATTTACCTGTTTGGGAAAACGAATAGATCGTGTTCCTGGGAGCATACAGTGTTCGTTTTGACAAAAACGAGTTGCATCGGATTTGGGACAACGAGCACTATGCGGTCGTTCATGTTCCACATCATTCTAACAACTTTTATTTTTTGGGTTGAGCTCTTGATCACTCTTCCCCACTGAAAAACTTTTTGTCTCCAAAAGTTTACTTTCAATTGTTCAACATTTGAAGGTACAGTTCCTTCATTTTTCCAAACTTGATCCAATCGATGTTTGTAGTGCCCTGACTTGTACTTATCTTGGCTCTTTCTCAAGATGAACTTGAAATATAACTTAACCAAAGAATTCAAGTTCGATGTTCTTCTCAGCTTGTCCATGTCGCTATGGCCATCCACAACAACATCCTTCCCAAGAAGAATTCCAAGGCTCTCATCTGCAAAATCCTTATCGAGGATAAGATCCTAAAAGACTTTGAAAAATGAACCAAAACAAGCTTCACATAGTGAATACTTGTATAACTTGAGTGCTTAACACATTTATAACATACTGAATGTGTTGAAACTACTCATACAATAGTTTTAAAAATCTTTATTAAAATACAAATAGAAATGCATTTTACGAAATGGAATAACTTGACTCCCAAATTTTCCATTTAAATTGACTATCAACAAGCCAAACTAGCATAATAATGGCCAAAGAAAACACTGTTGCATATAGATGATTTATTTATTTATGAACATCACTTTTACAAGTTACCCAGCTATGGGGATATGCAACTAGTGCAAAACAAAGATTTACAAACTTCAGCTGGACAAATAGTCTGCCCATTTCTTACCAAACCAGGTAAATGAACCCTCTATTTGAAATTTTTCTTCTTCTGAAGCTACTTCAGGGATGGTTGCATCTTGCGCCACTTTTTCTTTTGTCGCTTCCTCTTCTGGTGCTTGCATATTTTTCTTGCCCTTACCAGGATGAAGTTGTGGAAACAATTTCCAACACTTCTCGACCCAATTCCCACTGATATTGCAGTGAGTGAAAAAGTTCTTTTGAGCTTCTCTTGGCTCACATGCCTTTAACCTTGGATGAGATTTTCTCTTTTCGGTCTCAATTCCATTAGACATAAACATCTTCTTGATGATTTCTTTTCTTTTATAGCACTTATCTACACAATGGTTAGATGAAAGGCAAAAGGTGCATGGAAACACATTCCTCAACATGTTATTCAAATCAACATGTTGTTTTCCATTATGAAAAGCATTTGAATTAACATGACAATTATACCTCTTTTTGTTGTCCTTTGGCTTATGCTTCTTGCGTGAGGAACTTGCATGGCAAGAAGAACTTAACTTTGTTTCTTATTCAACTTTTTCATCTCTCTTTGGAGATTTTTTGCACTTCAAGTCCTCCTTATTCTTGAGGAACCAAGTAGGTACCAATTCTGGATGAAAATCCCAACATCTTGCCTCCTCATGTCCTCTCTTATGGCAAAAGGAACATGATACCCATGAGTTGTCGCTAGAAGACCATTCTTATTTTGCAACATAGCCCAAGCCTTCATATTTATGCCTCTCCTTTGTTTCAATTTGATTTTTAATGCCTTGATGGTTCACTTCGAGGCCTCCTCCCTTATAACCCATCTTGGTCAAGAGCTTCGATCCAATGCCTTTATATGTTTTTCAAAGGCTGCAAATGAATTTACATCAACACTTTCATGTAAAGAAGAAGCATGTAGATGCTTACCATTTGCCTTATCTTTTGATTGACATACAAAGATGTTTTCAAACTCCCTTTTGATTCTGGCTATGTCATCTTGGACATTTTTTCTCTCTTCTTTCAACTCCTTGAATTTGGGTGCTAATAGAACCTCATCCTCCACATCATGTAGAAAAAAGGTACAAACTTGTCCATCTTCCTTCTTTGAGGGACTTTCTACACTAGCATCTTGAATAAGAGTTGTAGAAAAACATGAAGATTGTGGAGAACATGGTGGTTTATCACCATTCTTATTACCTTCTTCCCTTGGAGAATATTCTCCTCTTGGAGGTCTAGAGCTTTCACCTTGCAATTTTTTATTCCTTTCTTCATAAATGATTTTCACCATTTCTACCATATCTAATAAAACCTTTCTAAAATCCTTCACATCCTTTGATATTCTTGCAGGATCTCCTCCTTGGGACATGCTTTGCTTGAAGCTTCTACTGCAACTTGAGGTAGAACTGGTGGTAGAGATTGTAACAATATTGCTCTCCTTTCCAAAACCTTCTCCTCACTTGAGCTTCAAAACACATTCACTTGCAACAACAGTCAATTCCTCCTTGCACAAAGAAAACTAGTGCTCTGATACCAACTTGATTTGAAATTGGAATATCAGATTTCTATGTTAAGATCCTCATTAGAATATAAAAATGTGCTTGAGGTTTGTACTCCAAAATATCAAGTAAAAACATGAGTTTTTATGTGAGTTTTCTTAAGCTAGTTTCATGAAAAACTTTAAACATGAAATCAAAACATCGAATGGAAGCATGCATCAATAAATAATACACCAACCATTGTTAAAGGAGTTCACCCCTCCTGGGCTACATCTCCTTGGATCAACTTAGAAGACATGACCCCTTCTCATTATGCTCAATGTCTAGAAATGAATAGTACATAAACTGTTGAAATGGAATTGCTAGTTTCTCCTTCAAAGAAATAACTTTTGCAAGAGTTCTCTCTCCATACACATGTTAACCTACAATCAAACATGTAAACCTTAAATAAACAAAGTAATATTACACCAAGACCCCATACTCCAATTTCAAAGAGCATAAACAGTACCACAATCCACTTGAAGTACATAAACAAGTTTCTTCTCAAAAACACATATAGAGAAAAGAGGAAATAGAGCTATAACACAGATGTAATGGCTATTGTAGAAAGCACATGGAGGTTGGAAGACCCTTGCAAAGTCATCTCCATCTTCAAACTCCTCCATAAACTGAATCAACACTCTGGTTTTCCATGGCACCCATAGGCTTCACGCTTATCCAAAAGTGCTCCTTTAATCCTGAGACCTGCTCCAATGAGTCCAAAATGTCCAAAAATGGCTACCTAGCCTATTTTTGAGTCAAATTTGGTCAAAAACTAGAGAAGTTATGACCTCTCATAGTTAGGCCACTATTCACTCCACAAATTGCTCAAAACTGGCACCGTTCCTACAATTTCACTCCAAAAAGCTCAAACTGGGCGAAAATTTCACTGTGGGGTGGGCGAAATTGTAAGACTGTTAAAAAGTCATATAACCCCCGCGTGGTCATTAAAATTCTAGGCGACCCTGGTCACATGCGGCAATTAAGCGGTGGTGGTCTTCTGAGCCGTCACATATAATGTAAGTGCTGGCCGTGTAGTTATGGTGGTCACATGTTGCTTGTCCGATGGTCGTGGTGGCGGTTATCGTGGTGGTAGCATTTGTTGCTGTGGGTAGGCAGTATGTGTGTTCACATGGGGCTTGGACCGGCGGTCGCGATGACAGTTACCATGGCGGTGGCGTCACATAACCGTTTGCAGTAGGCGGTAAAGTGGTCACATGGGGGGCGGTTAAGTTCGCCCGCCCCCCAACCTGGCAGTTAATAAATAATAATACCAACCTGTGACCCTTTGTAGTTAAGAACCATTGTGCAGGATGAGTGGTAAGGCTTGGAACTGTTCTGGGCGAGATTGTGGGTTCGAGCCTGACCTCCGCACAACAAAATTTTGATTAACCCTAGGGAGGACACATGGCGGCCCCAGGCTTGGCCACATGTCACCTCCCTATTAGTCCACCTATACACCATTAAACCAATGAAATTTTGCCACTTGTCACAGTATGATGATGCCACTTGCAATGAATATTCTGAGTATATTCCACAAAATATTCCAAGAAATATTCTTTTTGCTAACTGGGCTGTACGGATGCCCAATCAATATCCCTGTTAGCTCCTGCACCAAATTTCCCTATTTGGGAAAACAAATAGATCATGTTTCTGAGAGCATACGATGTCTGTTTTGTGTGAAACGTGTTGCGTCAGATTCAGGATGACGAGCACTACACGGTCATTCAGGTTCCACACCATTTTGACAAATTTAATTTTTTGGGCAAATTTTGAGCTCCTGATCAATCACGACCTTATCAGCTAAAGCTCTCCTCAATGGTTTTGTTGCTACTTCGAGTGTTGCTACATAGATATTTTTAGAATGGGTGGGAAATATGTTAGGCATGAACCTGAAGAAACAACACAGGTCTGATGCCATCCAGATGTACGACAGGTTTTCCAGAATTCAAGGTGGGATAACTATTTTGAGAAGTTGCAGGGATTCGATGAAGTCGTTATAGTCGAATTTGCATTAATCTTGGACAGGAATTATTCCAGAGTTCGTGGGTTGGACATTCCTGTCATAGAGGAAGTCATTTCAACTGTTAGTAGATTGCTACAAGGTAGGTAGAAATGGTTCACTCAGAAATCGCCTCTACCAGAATTTTTGGAATTATGCTTGCAGGAAGGGGAGACTGTGGTTCAAAAGGGAGGGGATATGATCAGAAGTCTTTTCCACATCCATGGGCCAAGGTCACATATTTCAGGGTGTAATGCATCACTTTTGAAGGGCGGATTTATACCATGTTCAAATACCATTTCAAACTTCTTGCATGCCTTTAGTTTCATCGTGTGCATTCTCTTGATATGCCACATTTCTTATGGAATAATCTGTTGTTAATGGCATGGTCTGCTCACCGGTCACGAAAACCATTGGTGGTCCTCACAAACCATAGGCTTATCAAGTTGCTGGTGGTGCATGCCCTCCCACAAACTTCTGTGGCTTGGCAAAAAGTCATTGAATTGGCACAAGAATAAATTGCGACCATGATGCCAACAAGAGAGGAAGAGGGATTAGTGGCAGAAGAAGAAGATGGAGACGTCAAGAACTAGTGTCGGTTGCTGAACAAGTGGAATTATTAGCAACGGAGTAGGCTGCAATAGAATCATCAATTGAGAAAGGGGTCGTAGACAATGCTGTTACACAAGAACCAACATCGACTACTGAATTGGAAGAAGAAGAAATGGAGGTAGAAGGGGGTGCAGACGACACTGCTACACAAGAACCATCGTTGACTTCCAACCTGGAAACATGAGTGATGGAAGTGGAAATAAGCGCATTTGATGCTATTACACAAGAACCAAAATCGACCAATAAGCCGATGGAAGAATCGCTGACAGTAGAAGAAATTGCAAGCGGTGTTGTTACACAAGAACCAACATCGCCTACCAAAGTGATGGAGAAAACAATGGAGCAAGTGGAAGGAAGTGTAGTCGACCCTGTTACACAAGAACCAACATCGACTATTGGACAACTAGTCAGACCGAAAAAGCAGATGGAATGGGAAAAGGAGAAGGAACGTGCAGAAAAGCTAGGGGAAGGAGAAAGAATTAAAGAAGTAGGTGCAGAAAGGATGGAAATTGAGGAGGATATCCCTCATTATCTGCTTTCTACCTCCCTACCAAGAGGGGCAAGAAAATTTCACACCCCTAGACACATGGTGAAATAAAATATCTCTTCCCTGATATTGAAATTTGTAGGGACAGCTAGAGGCACCATTATCGACACTGTCACCCAACAACCAGTGTTGACTAGTGGAAAAATTGGGAAAATCGAAGGACTAGTGGTCAACATTATTACACAAGAACCAGTGTTGACCAAGGGACAAGTTGAAGAAACTATGGCTGGTGTTGTTCGCATAAAGCCGTTAGAAGAAAACATTGTTGTTGGTATTGAACCGCAAGGTCGAAACCAATTTTTGAGCAAATAATTGAAGAAATTATGGCTGGTGTTGTTCGCACAGAGCTGTTAGAAGATAATGTTGTTGTTGGTATCGACCCGCAAGGGATAGAACTGATTTTTGAGCAGATGGAGGAGGATAAATAGACAACAGACCAACTAGAGCAGCGAGAGGAAAAAGGTGTCAAAAATACTGATCTGCAAGGGCTTGCAGTGGCTCCAGAGTCACTTATAGAAAATGTAGAGGTTTCAAGACCTATCAAGGAAAACGTTGGGGTCGCCCCCTGAGTTGAGGAGTAGAGAAAGAAAATAAGGGTGAAGCAGGAACCGGTGGACGAGTTTCCTGACATAAACCTGCTAAATCCAACACTAGCCACGAGACCAATGGAGGAGGTTGTTATAAAGAAAGAATTTATTGAACAATGTGAAAAAAGAAAGGCCCCCATCCAAGAAAGGTACTGGTCACAATTCAAATAAAATATGCAATTAAAATGGGAGATTATCAAGTTAAGGAAGCAGGTGTTATGCTTACAGAGATGCTTGAAGAAGCATAAGAAGAATTTTAGTTGGGTTGTTGGGAATCCTAGAGCCAAAACCACTTCAACAATAGTACAGATTGAACCATTGTCACATCTATTTGAGTCGCGAGAATTCTTGTTCATCGCTGAAATCCAGAAATGGTAGGATACTGCATCTCATATTCAATGGGGGTTTATCTCTTTGGAAGCCCATTGGGAAGGAGTGTGAGGGATTCAAGAACAAGTTTCCAGAATAGTGACCAATTACGTGACTCAAATGGATAAATCCAACGAGAAACAGAGAAAGTAGAAGAAAATAATTAAGGAACTAGAAGAACAGGTGCAACTACTGAAGGCTGACAAAGATGAAATATTCACTTTGGCGCAGCAGGTAATGGCATGCCGACCTCCTGCTCATAGTTATGCTATGTTCCTCCACAAACAATACCTTTTCTTCTATTTGGAGAGTATCCATCAGGAGATAAGTCACGAAAATGAAGATCCGATACTGTTTATGAGGATCCTGAAGGGACACAATATTTTGAACCAACACTTGATGTGCAAATTCTACATGCATAATTATTTTCTGGGGATCGATCAACCGTTCAACCTAGTACCATATGTGGTGGATATTTAGTTGAGAGCCTTCACCTCCTTCATGCTTGACCAGGTTAAGTGGAAGAAAGCCTTCGACACGTTCGAAGAGAACCAAGCGAACATACCACTTGTATTTTAGGCGGAGCATTGTCAGGCTGTGAATATTTTTAACAAACATCGTACCTTCTTGGGAATAGAAGGACAGAGGGTTCAGATGATGGCAACACAGAAGTGGTGTGTCAACATGTGTACTAAGCAAATTTTTACTTGTTAGGAGAAGGTCCGAGCTGGATGCCAGAAATGATGGGTGTTATCGTCAATTGTAGTAAGAACACATGAACCTTTTGGGGCCCCTAATTTTGGTTCTGGATTTGGATAGAGTACCATGGTATATAACATGCATTCAGACTTGTGGGACTTGATGGATGAGTCTAAGGTTTTGTTTTCCCATTGTTTGGTTGCTAGCTGAAGAGTACACGCCAGCTTACGTGGTACACAGCCTTCACACAAATGGATACAAGGTTCCTGGAACATAAATGACTGTTAAGTATGACCTTGCACAACTCCATGCTGACCACAGTGGATCTAACACAGATCTGCACAGGAGACGAGCTGCATGAGGACATGTAGAAAGGCTAGTTGGGGGGGAGATGTGGGTGGATAATTTTGCCTATTTTTTACCCACCTTTTTATCCCTTTCTTGAACTCATTTCATTCCCTTGTTGGTTGATTTGCATTATAAATAGAGAAGGTATACCTATTGTCATGTCTTTGTGAATTGTTAATCATTGAAGTGTAGTCATAGGGGATTACTGCCTAAAAAAACTTGCTAACTTTAGCTTTCGTGAAGATTTGGATGAATAATGATCAAAGGCATGATTTAGTGTATGATGACTGTTGAGTTGAAAACATTATCTTTGGATATCAGCTGCAAGCAGTGGATCAACCTCTCGTCTAGCACAAGTGTTATCTTTGAATTCTTTTGTATCTCAAGAATTCGCTATGTATTTGTAGGCAGATAGCTGTCATAATCTTAGGCAATGTTAGTTGATTTATGAAATGTATAAGTATTGATTACGGGGCTGGGAAAGCCACCACTAGGAGATATACGATATTTTCAAGCTGTAACAACAGACCTATGTAATGATATATTTTGATTAATACAATAACCGGTCCTTTGAGTATTTTATAGATCTTGATCTTGCCACAACCCTGATAAGGGAGTTTGGCCCTCTCCTCACCGGGTGCCGTTGGATTAGATGCATGTGTGTGTATGTTTATTTTCTACTATGTTATCTCTTGCTGCGTAATGATTTCAGTGTGTCGTTGCAAGTCTTGTTGTTACTCTTATTTGTTGTTACATGATCCGGATCTTGGGGGGTGGCCCCCAAGATCTAAAAGATTGAAATGGATCTTGGGGGGAGAGACCCCCAAGATCTGAAAACTTGAAATGGATCTTGGGAGGAGAGACCCCCAAGATCTGAAAAATTGAATTGCCAGAAGAAAATAGGAGAATGCCCAATAAACAAAACCACAAAGAAACTTTTTTATTAAAACCGATAATAACTGTAAAGGCTACATTATGGCGGACAATCTTTCCTTTTACAAAATGTGACTTGTTACTTATAGTATTTTTCAGTTACAATACCACGGGTCAATTCCATGGGTGAATGAATACCATGGGTGGATTTTACAATACCACGGGCAGATGCCATTTACAATACCATGGGTAAATTCCATTGGTGAATGAATACCATGGATGGATTTTACAATACCATGGGTGGATGCCATTTACAATACCATGGGTAAATTCCATGGGTCGATGAATAATATGGGTGGATGAGTACCATGGGTTGATGCCATTTTCCATTCGGATCATTACAGTTATAGCTTTTTTGTACACATTGCTATGTTATGATTGAATGTTTAATGCAGCTTAGGGAACTTGTGGCTTGCATATATATTTCATAATAGCCTTGAAATAACTAATCGAGCCCCAAGTTGATAATTAATGTGGAATTGGGTGAATTGTATGATTCATATCTAAAAACCAACACAAGGCAGTACAAAATTAAATTTATTTACATCTTTTCATCATTTACAAAGATCATAATTACATGTCATTATGAAGACCGAACCTAGTTACACTTTTCAACACTCATTCTTAACTAGGGAGGTATTCATAATGGTACTTAGTC
Source organism: Pinus tabuliformis (assembly GCA_031772625.1). Taxonomy (NCBI): domain Eukaryota; kingdom Viridiplantae; phylum Streptophyta; class Pinopsida; order Pinales; family Pinaceae; genus Pinus; species Pinus tabuliformis. The sequence goes on along the minus strand of CM062809.1, from coordinate 157,894,426 downwards.
GTTCTCAATCTGAAGAATTTCTCCTAAGAATAATCAGATTGGTAACCCATTTATTTAGCATCATATTAACCTGCATTGCTATATACCAATGCCTTGACTAACAACTCTATATCTCCGCAATATCTAAGCTCAATGCTAGCGAGATCCATGATTTATAGACACCCTCATCATCATTGTCTCTCTTGGAACATATCCCACCCGTTGATCCGAATTGGATCCATGAAGAATAATCAAAGCACCATGACTGTATCAAATCAGGACAAAACTTTGAATTCAAGAGCACAGAGCGATCAGGAAGACCTTCGAACAGTGGCAGTTGGCAACCAACGAGGAACAACGAGGACCTCGGTCAAATCGCGCTGACCGAGGCCCATGGAGACCGCATAGGAGGTGAAACTAGCACCTGGGAACCCCGAATCGGGAAAAGGAGGCAGTTTCTGATGCGTGATTAGTGCTTAGCGCTAATCGCGCATCGCTGGGAAAAACCCCTCGAGAAGGAAAGCCCCGAAGCGCTCGGTCGCATGAGAGCCAGGAAAACTGTGGGGAAAGTGCTAAAGGCTAAAGGTGGGACCCACGCTCCAAAACTGACGGTATTTATCAGGGAAACCCTTGGGCGGTAAGTGGAATTGGAGAAAAGTGAGCGATTCCATTCAGCGCCCGACACATGGCAGGTGGAGGAGAGAGAAAATCGCCACTCATCGCGTGATAATGATTGAGCAAGTCAACCGTGCGATATGAGCGAATGGCATCGGATCTTGGGGCTCCAGATCTAACGACTGAGATTGCGCCCGATGGGGAAGCCGGATTTGATAGGGGATTGAGCCATGATGTATAAGGATTTGAGGTCCGATTTGACTGCTGAGGTGGCGGATGAGTCATTTCCCGACGTAACCAAAGAACCGAACCGACGAGGAAAAGTTGGTGCAGTTCATAGGAGGACAAGTGGCCACTCCCTGTGAGCCGTTGATAATGACGCAGAGACAGGGAACTCTAAGCGAGCAACAACAAGCGATCCGATGGGGGCGGAAGAGGAAACGAGCAGTCATGAGAGCGACTAGCTTTAAAGCCATGAATAGACAGACATAAAACACAGAGAGAGAAAGGAGAACAGAGAATGAAGACAGATAAAAGAAGAGACAGTGAAGCAAAGAGCAGAAGGACAGAGAGACGAGCTGACCTGCAGCATAAGGAAGAATCAAGCCATCCCTGAGAGGATCTATCGGGGAACTGAGCACCAAATTGGGCTCCTACCATTGAAGACTAGAGAGGTCAAGAGCTGGTAAGGAAAAGCGTTTATGCACTCTAGTGGCTTGGGGAATCCAAGAACCACCTTGCCAAGTAATTTTGTTTTAGGAGACTCAGTTTGAGCTCCTCATTGTAATTCTTTGCTTTAAAGACAAAATAAAAGAATACGACCACTGAAATCTGGACCAGAGACATAGCCCTGGAGGATAGGGTGGACTCCTTATTAACTTGTTGTGTTCTTGTTTTTGCTTACTGTGTTTCTCAGCTGTTTTCTATTTCCAATGTCTGTGTATTTTGCAATATGATCGATCTGTTGCCTAAAATAACATAGACACACACACACCAACACATGAGTCTGTAATACCTTCATTTATTAATTAATTAACTGAGATCACTCAAGGGTGATTTTAAGATCAATTGGTACCAGAGCTTTAGGTTGTTAAGGTTAGACAAGCTTTTGTTGGTTTAGCTGTTGAATTCTAACTAGATCAAAGCTAAAATTAGGAGAAGGAGAGTTGGTCGAAACTAATCCTAAGATTGGGAGAGTCTATTCTCGGAAGACAATGTCAGAAGAAGGCTTTGTAGGGCCAGACCCTCAATTCATAGATAGTTTCCTAGCCATAAAGTCCATGGTAGAGGAAATGTATAAGGACTTTAGAAAACATAAGGATGAAGACGCATCAGGCTCTAAACAAGACAAAGGAGAAGATGAGTCACATTTCCATGACCACTCCAAAGGCAAAGGGAAAGAAGAAATCTTTCTCACACCTCCTAATAGCCCTGTACATAACAAGAAAGCATCTTTGATTAAGCTAGATGTTAAATTTGATTTGCCTATATATGATGGAGAGTTGAATGTCAAAAAGTTGGACAATTGGATTAGACAAATTGATTTTTATTGCAGAGTGCAGAGTATTGATTCAGACAAGAGAAAGATTCAGCTAGCAATCCTATGCCTAGGAGGCACTGCCTTGGTTTAGTGGGAAGGCAAGATCCAAGCTGACCTGAAGAGACATGGTAAGACCATCTCTGTCTGGAGTGAATTTGTTTCTGCAATCAAAAAGCAGTTATATCCATTGGCCTACATGAAACAAGCCATGATGAGTTGGAAAACTCTTCGAAAGTTGAAAGGGAAAAGTGTGCAAAGGTATACTCAAGAATTTAGAAAGAGAGCATTGATTCTAGGAATCTCATTAGACTCACCAGAGACTCTGTTGAAGTACATTGGTGGTCTACACAGCTACATGAGGCATACCATCCTCATGTTTAATCCCACTAGTATATATGAGGTATCTGTACAAGCTACTCATCTAGAAGCTAGAGGAAAGAATGGAAATCCAGAAGTCGGGGGACCATCCCAACCCACTGCAAGTAAGAGCAAGGAGAAAAGAAAGCAGAAGTGGAAAGCAAGGAAGACTAACACTGCACAGAAAAGCAAGGCTTCATGCACTCACTATAAAAAGGATGGGCATGATGATGAGCATTGTTGGATTCTACATCCAGATCTGAGACCTAAGAAGTTCGAGGGCAAGAAGAAGAAGACTGTTGCAGCTATTCAGAAAGATTTGGGGTCAGACTCAGGAGATAAAACAACTATTGCAGCCAAAAGTATAAAAGGTAAGAATTATAAAGCATCTACTAGTAATTATGCTCAATCTATTATTGATGAAGAAAATGAGAGAAAAAGACATGAGCTTTTCCATATTCGAGTTATTTCCAAACATCAAAAGATTGATACTTTGTTTGATAGTGGCTCACAAGTAAATTTAATTTCGAAGCAATTCTAAATAAGTTGGGATTAGTAACTACACCTTACAAGAAACCATACCCATTAGGATGGTTGAATGATAAAGCACAACTATAAGTGACTAGACAATGCAAACTCAAGTTTTCTTTTGGGTCAGCATTTGTAGATGAGGTTGAGTTAGACATAATTCCTTTGGATATATGTGGAATTGTTTTAGGAGGTCCTTACTTGTGTGACAGAAAACCTATTTTCTGTAGAGCTGAGAAAAAGTATCTACTTGTTAAAGATGGAATCGAATACTTTGTAAGAGCTCATAAGCTCAAGAATAATTATACTCTCATAAACTCAGGGCAGATGAAAAGAATGATAAATTCATATAAACAATTCTTACTGATGGTTGTAAAGGAAAAGAAACTTGATAAAACCAATGTATTTGAGGACTGTAATGTTGAACAACAAGCTGATTTAGAAAAGGTTGTTTCAGAGTATGATATCTTATTTCAAGAATCTAAAGGTCTGCCACCCAAAAAGGAATAATACATGATATTATTTTGCAGTGAGATGCTCCATTGCCTAACATTGGAATGTACAGGTTTTCTGCTTTAGAGAATGCTGAAATCAAGAAGCAGATGCAGGAGTTGCTCAAGAAAGGTTTCATTAGGCCTAGCACATCACCATGTGGGTCACCAATCGTTTTGGTGAGATCGAAAGATGGCTTGTGGAGAATGTGCATTGATTACCGAGCACTAAATAAGATAACGATCAAAAATCATTATCCCCTTCCTTGCATAGATGATCTTTTGGATCAATAGAAGGAAGCTGTTTATTTTTCCAAGTTAGACTTGCACATTGGATACCATCAAGTTAGAGTTGCAGAACAAGATGCATGGAAGACTGCTTTCAAAACAAAGCAAGGATTGTATGAGTAGTTGGTTATGCCTTTTGGCTTAACTAATGTTCCTACTACTTTCATGAGATTAATGAATGATGTACTCAGACCTTTTCTTGATGATTTTGTTATTGTGTATCTGGATGACATTCTGATTTTTAGAAAAACATGGGAAGAAAACTTAAAGCATGTTAAGCAGAAATTAGATGTTTTGAAAAGAGAAAAACTTCATGTTAAACTCTCAAAATGTGAATTTACAAAACATCTCTGAATTATTTGAGTCATATAGTAGGGGGTGGTGAATTGAATATAGATCCCTCTAAAGTGGCAGTCATTATGAACTGGCCTAAACCCAAATCTGCTACAGAAGTGAGAAGCTTCTTAGGAGTAGCACAATATTGGAGGAAGTTCATTTCTAACTTTTCCTCAATTGCAACTCCCTTACATGCTTTGACAGTATTGAACAAGGTGTTTCAGTGGGGAGGCAAACATCAGAAAGCCTTCAACACCTTGAAAGAAAAGATTAGTACAACACCTGTACTAGCACCGCCTAATCTTCAAAGACCATTTGAGATCCAAATAGATGCCAGTGACTATGCCATGGGAGAAGTGTTGACACAACACGGTAAACCCATATGTTATCATTCTGAGACATTTAATTCTGCAGTATTTAACTATCCTACATACGATAAAGAATTGTAAACATTAGTACTGAGTGTGAAAAAGTGGAAACATTACTTAATGGGCAAAGAGACAGTAATACATACTGATCATCAACCACTTCAATATCTACACTTCCAAACTAAGTTGCAGCAATCAAGACACTACAGATGGATGGATTTTCTACAATAGTTTCATTTAGTCATCAAATATAAAAAGGGCATACATAATAAAGTTGTAGACATGTTATCTAGACCCATTATAAATGCATCTACTATACTTAAGCATAATTCTGTGTTACATGAAAGTTACATTGAACAATATGCTCAAGATATAGATTTTAAAGATGTATATGCAACTTTAAGTCAAGGCAGAAGAGTAGAAGAATTGGATTATCATGTAAAGGACTGACTCTTATACCATTGTGGGAATTTATGCATTCCACAAACTGAGAGAGTAAATATAATTAGAGAAGCACACACTTCTCTGATATCAGGTCACTTTGGGGTAAGTAAAACAGTTGCATAGCAGCAAAGATTTTGTTATTGGCCAAAATGAATGAGACAGTTTCTAGATATGTGAGAGGATGTACTATGTGTGCTAAAAGCAAGCCCAACAATAGAAAACTAAGCTTCTACACTCCACCACCAGTTCCTTCTCACCCTTGGGAAAGTGTTTCCATGGATTTTGTTGGAGGACTGCCTAAATCTAGGAAAGGTCATGATTATCTATATGTTTTTTTGGATAGGTTCAACAAAATGTGTATTTTGATACCTTGTAATCAAAAGATCATAGCTGAGCAAACTGCAAAATTGTTCTTTGAGCATGTATGGGTTCATTTTGGATTACCCACTTCCATTGTATCTGATTGAGACACCCGATTTGTGGGGAAGTTTTGGTCAAGTCTGTGGGAACTAATGGACACCAAACTGAAGAAAAGCACAACTTTTCATCCCCAAACTGATGGCCAGACAGAAGTAGTTATCAGGACAATGATCCAGTTACTCAGAGGATATTGCAGCAAACATCCTAAGCTTTGGGATGAACATTTGTGTTATGTGCAACATACTTACAACAAAGAAAAAAATTCTTCTACATAGAGATCTCCTTTTGATACCTATTTTGGTTTCACACCAAGGTCTCCTTTGGATTTTGTCTTTGGTAATGATACCATAGTTAAGGGACACCGTGATGTGGACAAGGCAACTAGGTTCATTGAACAAATCCAGGAGATCCACCAGGCAGTACAAGAACAGCTGGAAAAGAGCCAAGCCAAATACAAGGAGAGGCATGAAAAGCATCAGGTGGAGCATAGTTTTCAAGTTGGTGACCTAGTCTAGATATACATCAACAAGGACAGGATGCAAGGTGAAGGTAAAAAGCTAAAGCCTATCAGATATGGACCTTTCAAGATACTTGAGAAGATTGGGGAAAATGCTTTTCGCCTTGATCTACCAGCTTACATGCACATCTACTCAGGCGTATGTAGATTGCTTGAGATTGTTTGAAACCCTCTCTAATTGAGGATCCCGAAGAGCAGAGTCAATCGCCTTCTATTGATGACCTGCTACCTGAATATCTTAATGAATTGCAGGAAGACACAGTTTTGGACAGGAAGGTGAGGACAATGCGCAGAGGAGATGTTGAGTACCTCAGAATTGGGCTCAAAGGTTCAAAGCCAAGCAGTGAAAAGTGGATCGGGATTGGACAAGTGAGACAGTTGTACCCTCACTTAGTCAGTGCTTGAAAACCAACTTTTGGTGGTCCAAAAGCTTTTTCAGTGGGAAGACCGTGATCCGAATTGGATCCATGAAGAATAATCAAAGCACCATGACTCTATCAAATCAGGAAAAAACTTCGAATTGAAGAGCACATAACAATCAGGAAGACCTCTGAATAGTGGCAGTTGGCAAGGCAACCAACGAGGAACAACGAGGACCTCAATCAAAGCACACTGACCGAGGCCCATGGAGACTGCACAAGAGGTGAAACTAGCACCTGGGAAGCCCGAATCGGGAAAAGGAGGCAATTTATGATGTGCAATTAGCGCTAATCGTGCATCGCTGGGTAAAACCCCTCCAGAAGGAAAGCCCCGAAGCTCTCGGTCGCATGAGAGCTAGGAAAATCGTGGGGAGAGCACTAAAGGCTAAAGGCGGGACCTGCGCTCCAAAATTGGTGGTATTTATCGGGGGCACCCTTGGGCGGTAAGTGGAATTGGAGAAAAGTGAGCGATTCCATTCAGCGCCCGACGCATGGCAGGCGGAGGAGAGAGAAAACCACCATTCATCGCACGCTAACGGTCGAGCAAGTCAACTGCGCGATATGAGCGAATGGCGTCGGATCTGGGGGCTCCAGATCTAACGACTGAGATCACGCCCGATGGGGAAGTTGGATTTGACAGGGGATTGAGCCTCAATGTATAAGGAATTCAGGTCCAATTTGACCGCTGAGGTCGCGGATGAGTCATTTCTCGACATAACCAAAGAACTGAACCGACGAGGAAAAGCTGGCGCAGTTCATAGGAGGACAAGTGGCCACTCCCTATGAGCCGTTGAAGATGATGCAGAGACATGGAACTCCAAGCAAGCAGCAGCAGGCGATCCGATGGGGGCAGAAGAGGAAAAAAGCAGTCATGAGAGCGACTGGCTTTAAAGCCATGAACAAACAGACAGAAAACATAGAGAGAGAAAGGAGAACAGAGAACGAAGACAAAGAAAAGAAGAGACAGTGAAGCAATGAGAAAAAGGACAGAGAGCTGAGCTTACCTGCAACATAAGGCAACATCGACCCATCCCTGAGAGGATCTGTTGGGGAACTGAGCACCACATTGGGCTCCTCCCATTGAAGACTAGAGAGGTTAAGAGCTGGTAAGGAAAAGATTCTTTGCATTCTAGTGGCTTGGGGAATCTAAGAACCACCCTGCCAAGCAATTCTATTTTAGGAGACTCAGTTTGAGCTCCTCATTGTAATTCTCTACTTTAAAGACACAATAAAAGAAGGCCACCACTGAAAGCTGGACCGAAGACGTAGCCCTGGAGGATAGGGTGAACTCCTTATTAATTTGTTGTGTTCTTGTTTTTGCTTACTGTGTTTCTCCGTTGTTTTCTGTTTCCAGTGTCTATGTATTTTGTAATATGATCGATCCGTTGCCTAAAATAACATAGACACACACACCAACACGAGTATGTAATACCTTAATTCATTAATTAATTAACTGAGATCAGTCAAGGGTGATTTTCATATCACCCGGGTTCTCAAGGTGTGTTCCATGAGGACTATTATTACATTGGGCTCCCCAACCCTCAAAGAATATTGGTCCTCCATGAATCCTCTCATTTTATGTTCCCTGTCACATCCTCAAAGAGTATCAGATGCCAAATGATCACCCAATCCTCTATTCTGTCTTCCCAAGTGAAGACAAGAATAATGTGTCTATCTCTCCCTATCAATTAGGGAGGACAAATTTACTCATACCTAGGCTCCTTCTTGGCTTAGGAATTTCCAAGTTTCTTCCAAGTAATAAAATCGTTTCCAGGCTACCTCTTAATTAGGGACCTACAGTAGCTCCTTAGGTGGAGATGATGGGACAACCAACTACTAGAAGAACTCCTTCCTTTGGTGTCATGAATTTTCTTTGTCAAGGAGTCATCTTATTTTGGGAACTTCTTACATAGGGCACAAACCATCTATCACTTTCATCCATGGGTCAGTTTTGTCATCAGAAAGTGATCCATTAGTCTTCATCTAACATTGCTTCATGCCATGCTTCTTCCTTTGGCAGACCTACATAAACCTGTCCAAATATTTGTTCAATAAGAAATGAACACTTTAATCAAAATTACCTTTGTGATGGTCTTTCATCATGGCATCTTCTAGTGTGCATAAACATCCTGCATACATGTTGACATATCTCCCAAAGATATCCATTGTCAATGGTCTACGTCTTTTTCAGACATCCATCACAGTCTTCATATATTTCCGGGAAATTTCCTAGTCAAATATTCTTGGTCTTTCACATGTTGATTTCCTTTACCATGGTTGCATATCTCATGATCTCTTCCTTTCTTTCTTCACATGTTTCATTCCCATGATATTCCAATCAAATTTCCTCAATTGTAGTTAGCCATATCATACTTCATATGAGAACATATTATGTTGATTTCATCTAGTGTGACCCATGCCTTTTGGTAACCTTTCATAGGAGGAGATTCCTTTCCTTTGATTGTGCTTCTCAAATCGAGTAGTGATCCATGTTACCTGCAACCATACAAAATGCCTTTATAATATTGAATACAAGCATACATACCTCATTTACCTTTAGGTCATCTAGGTTTCTTTCAACAACTTCCTTGATTGAAAAGAACTTCAACCCCTTGATCTGTTTCATCTCTTATATCATCATACCATCATCCCATGAATTCCACAAGTTGGAGTTCATGATGAAACACTTGCTTCCTTTCTAGATTGGTGAACCCTCCGATGAAGATTCCATCAAAGAATCTTGAGGACCTTGCATATCCTTATCTAGCAGATGTATGATGAGCCTCATCTTAGATGACTATTTCCCTTTCTAATTGAGCTTTAAATGAGGTCACCAAGAGATATGTCCTTCATAGTTGAATGCCATAGAATTTTGTTCCAACGGTACTTTATGTTTCCCTGTGGTAATGTCATGAGCTCTTGCTTCTAATGCCTTTCCCTTTTCAAATTTCTCCACTTCTTCGGTGAAATGGACTTCTTTTCTATCTTCCTTGTTATTTCCCTGCTTAAGACAATCTTTCTTGTAATGCTTATAACATTGAATCTTAGTTATGTTCTTCTTTCCTTTCAGAAAATGTCTTAATACTTTTTTCCCTCAACCCGTCTTCTTATATATTGCATATAAATCACAAGTTGTTGAATGGAATAGATTTCTTATCCTCAAAAACATTCATTACTTTGTTCATTAGTTAATGTATTTAGACCAATGAAGATTATCTCATCCCAGATCTTGTAATTTAGATCTTATGAAGATAATCTTTTATACTTTGATACCTTCAATTGTGTAGATCATATCTAAGTGATATGACCTTCTTTATCGCATCTTCAGAGAATAGTTTTACAAGCTTATCATACATCTCTTTCGATGTCTCCAATATTTCTATATAGGGAATGAGGGGACCTTTGACTGCTTTCATAAGAATCCCTTGAGCCCCTTGATCCCTTTCCATGTATTCAAATCATGCTTGACCTTTGGATGGTTTGGAGACCCTTTCATAGATATGATAAATTCCTTTACTTTCTTCGAGGACTATGTCTATCCTCCCATTCCATGCAAGGAAATTCGATAACCCAACCATCTTATAGATCTCCTTGCAAAAACAAAGTCATTTTACTAGATTAGATTATAGAATAAAATATACTTACTTGACAAGTGAAGATGAAATATTCAACTTGATCACTTTGATGGTGGTTGAAGAAGATGTATTAGTGCCCCTTTTGGATGGTCTTCTTCCAAATGAAAATCCCTTCTACTATGGAAGGATATTGCTCCATTTATGATGACAACTCTTTAGGTATAGCTCCCTTTGTTGACGGTGATTGATGAGCATGTTTTTGATGCTTCCTCGGATGATCTTATTCAAGGATAAGGAGGGGATCTTTGCTTCAATGAGAGGGAACTTTCCTTATAGCTTTTGAAGATGATGACAATGCCTTCTAGCCTTCAAGATACTTTGACTTCTTTGGTGATGAATGAGTGCAGGTCAAAAATGATTCTAGGGTTTCTAAGATGATATGATTTTAGTCTTTGAAGTCCTTCTATTAGATGTCTATACTTTGGGCTACCTTGCATTGTAGATCTCTTCAACTTGATGAGGGTCTTTGTGGTCTTTTGATGATGAGTAGAGGATCCAACTCTTTTGCTGGTGTAGACTTCTAGTTGCCTTGATTTGTAGATCTATTCACCTTGAATATTTGATTAATGATCCCAAGACTTCTTTCGAAGTAAACTTACTTCTATTATCTTAGCGTTTGATTCTTCAATGTAGATATCCTTTGACTTTCGCTTTGATATCCTTTGATTTGTTTTGATGCCATTATTGAAATTTGATCCTTGAGTGTCTCTTTGATTGCATGCCCTTTTCTGACTTTGACACCTTAGCTCTAACACCATGTTGAGAAATCTAGGGCATCATGAATTAGGTGATTTATTTTGATTAGTAACTGCTTGTGAGTATCTTTTGCTTAGATTAGGATCTTTAATTTGCTTAAGTTATTAGGGTTCTTATTCATGAAACAACTACCAATGCATGAACATAAATAAACAAGAGACACAGGATGTATGCTGTGAGCCAGGGCCAAAACCTCTTAATCTTTGAGAGGAAAACCCGCACAAATTCTTCTTATAGATATTCCAATTGACGAATACGAAGACCAAGACCCTTAACCTATTATCCACTCCAAGACCAAGACACAAGCTCTCTTGACAGTCAACCTTCTTCTTGACACCTCTTCCACTTCGACCTTCTTCGATACATAACATTAACATAAAATTAGATCATCTCCTATGATAGCAACGAATTGTCATGTCACTGTCATCACATAAACTCATCACTGTCATGTCACCAAATTGCGATCATTGTAGCAACACTCAATCTTACTGTCATGTCATCAAAGACAACACCAAATCTCTGTATCTTCATTATACCACTGATATGAGACTTCTTCCTAGCACCGAGATAGAGATCCGAACTTCATGTAATGACTTGATTCGAACTAGTCATTGTAATCCAAATTCAAAGATACATCTAACTTGTATTTTGTTCTGTGATCCAAATTTTGGGAGATATTTGATCTTCTCATTAACTGTGATCACCCTTTAAACACATCCTTGTTGTCTACATCATCATCTTATTCGTTGCCCCTTTCATCTTAACTTGTTTCCGAACTGTGTACTGTGACTACCCATATGAATTCAGCGTGAGATCCAATTTTTTTACTGTGGAAAGACGAAATACCTTCATGCCTATATATAGTGGTTTCCCTCCATAAATAAGCTGACCTGATTATATGAAGGGTTGTGTCTCTACATAGGTAAGCTGATATGTGCCATTTACTTTATTTGGAGGTTGACTTGAAGAGGGTTGTGCTTGTCTTTAGAGGGCTTCTAGACACTTTCATATACATTTAACACATGCTCAAGAAGAGCTCTTCGTTAATTATTTTGACTTTAATGACAAATTCTAAGGCTCTCAATGGGAGTCATCTAAATAAAATCTCTTGTTCATGAAATCCATGAAGCAAAGCATTACAAAAATTATTTTATTTACTTCTTTTCATCATTTACAAAGATTATAATTACATGTCATTATGAAGAGTGAACCTAGTTACACTTTTCAACAGAAGTCAACTAAAGAGGGAATTGATGTATGGAAGACAATTGAGAGATCCAAACAAATTACAAAAGGGAAGAGCCCATGGTAAAAAAGAACCTCCAAAACTTTAAAACATATTTTTAAATACTAAACCCACCAAAACTTTAAAACATATTTTTAAATACTAAACCCACACAAATTATTATATATTTTATTGATTACAATTACACCGTAATTTTTTTTAACGTAAATCAAATCCACATGGATAATGCCTACTAACAAAAGTTGATGTCCAATTGTCCATATCCCAAAGCGAGACTACCATTATCCATATCCCAAAACCAGCCTCTTAAAGTTCTTAATTACAATCTCCTTTGGTTATTATTTGAATTTCTGCTTACCCTGCCCCAGCGAGGGTTGGATTCGGGGGCAAGCTCTGCTTCCTATTTCTCTGATTTTGTGTTTCTCTCGGCTTCACATCCTCAGCAACTTAGATGTTTGATGACACGACACTTCACGTTCACATTGATTATTACTAGCATTTGCACCAGATGTTGCAAAGAAAACGCCGTAAGGCATAAAGTGCGGAAATCCATTATCCATGTAGTGTGTGCATTATTCAACAAGGTGGATCTCTTTAAATTTGTTGCAAACATTTATGTTATTGCATTGCTAATTTATTTAGAATCTACTACTACCTCCTCTTCTTGGAATATTAAATTTCTTATCACCCCATGATGACAATCCCTCTAATTATTGGAATAACAATTTTTTCCAGTTTAGTGGGTTTACCGTCAACCTAAAGAAACATGAATTTGAGTCACTCAACTAAAAAGAAATTGCTAAATTGCTATTTATCATGTTTTGAGTAAAAACAATTAATAACTCATATTTTCAACCCTTGAAATATTTACAACCTTTTAAGTCTTGTATTTATAACTCATATTTATAACCATTTAAAATGAAACTAACTATCTATATTTTTATTAATAATAAAAAGAATCTTCTTTATAAAACTGACACTCACATGCTACTCCTATTGAAAAGGAATCAATACTCTTTGATAAGCAATATTCTTTGATAAGCAGGGAAAGCATTATACTCGACCTCAGGGAACTCAACGGGCAAAATTATCAATAACTAGTTAATATTGATTTGCATCAATTTATTTTGGTCCAACCATCAATTAAAATCCATCCCCTGCCACTGCAACAATAATACACCATATATCACCTTCCCATTAAAACTGAGAATGAGCTGCAAATAACTGTGAGAACGCGGATGCCTCATAAGCATGGAGTTAAGTTTGATCCCTGAGCTTTGCTACAATCCTCAACTGTAGAAATATTGAAATTTTTAAGAAGACTTTGGCCATTTCATAAGCAGCTGACTTGACAACAGAGTTTTTTGTTGCTGAGTCCCAATCATAGAGATGTCTATATGAGTTATGTCAATGTCTAAGTAGCGCTGTTGAATATGGAATGTCGGTGTAAGTCCTCATCTCTATCCAACTTATGTCAAAGCAAGGATGCTACATAGGAAGAAAGAATTGGTTAATCGGTTGTGGATGATGGCATTTTTCCTAGAAAATGCAATATCTCCTTCATTGATTTCAAAACTCCATTGCTTCACTTGCACCTATCTTCTCAGGCTTTCATATTGATAAAAACAATGTAGAAAATTTTGGTTGAGTTAGTTTCAAACCATAAAATCTACCCCAACTTCATCTAATGGGCTTGTAATATAGCCTTCTTTCCCGCATTTTCTTGATTATAAAATAATGTCAAAGTAAAACAAGAGTTAGAAATATTTTTCAACAATAGTCACTTGCATCAGATGATTATTATCTCGCTTGGTTTTCATCCTTATGGCTTAATATGGACGGACCATTTTCTGCAAGATTAGGAAAGCCTACTGTGTCTTTGAAAGATCGATTTGATTAATGGACATAAGTTAAAAATGCAGTGATCATCCTGTAAACAAATATATATACTCTATATATATCAAAGCAGCAGACTGAAGGCACTGAATTTGCCCATTTCAGACTCATATATGATATATCTATTCAAATGTTTACATAAACCAATATTTCATCCACAGTGGCTAAGAGTAGTATATATCAAAGACTGAAGGCACTGAAATTGCCCAATTCACTCATATATCTACTCAAATTTCTACACAAACCAATATTTCATTCACAGTGGCTAAGATTATATATTAAAGTAGCAGACTGAAGGCACTGAACTTGCCATTTGAGACTTATATATCTATTCAAATTTTTAAACAAACCAATGTGTGATCCACAGTGGCTAAGAGTATCTATCAAAGTAGCAGACTGAAGGCACTGAACATGCCCATTGCAAAATTCAGACTCATATCTATTCAAACTTTTTACATAAACCAATGTTCATCCACATAGGCTAAGAATATATATCGAAGTAGCAGATTGAAGGCACTGAACTTGCCCTTGTCAGATTCATATATCTATTCAAACTTTTACATAAACCAGTCTTTCATCCACAATGGCTCGTGATTTTCAAAATTTTTATGTATGCCATAATAAGCACTTCACGAATCAACTAGGAATTGAAGGCACTTGCACAAAGAATATAATAACATAAAACCAACGTATTCTTGCACAATAATATTATTGATGATAACACTATGCATAAATTGCTATTGCTTTGTTGTAAGCCACAGCAGGATCTTGATCTTCCTTGGCACAGATGTTATTGTCAGATGGACTGAGATGAATTTTTGCAGCCCCATTCTTCAATCCAACTTTATTCCTTTTAATTTTGGGTCCATGAGAATCTGATAGCAGCCAACAAGTTTCTTCTTCTCCTTCTCAACCATCTCACCACCATCTTTCTGCTTTTCTTGATCTTTTCCCTGTTCCTTGCATGCACTACTGTTGAAGTCTTGACAATGGGATTGTTGTTCTTGGGCATCAATAACATTATTAGGTTTAATGGACAGTAATTTTCTCACAAATGAAGGCCTGGGTTTGACAAGATTCCCCATCAAATCTCTGAAACCCACAACCCCCAGTTGCAGGGATGAATCTGTTCATTCTGTGAAGATATACTCCATCAAGAATCATGGTGCGAAGTTTGAGAATGCCCTGTGGGTGACCAGAAGGACGACGGACCTGCAGTGCCAAGGAACTCATCCCACTGAAATCTGTGCTCCCGTAGCCCTTGAGGAGAGTGGAAAGCAAGACCCTCACAGTGCCTAGCAGGGTATCCCTGAGGCAACCCACGCAGTATATCTCCATCATCACAACAGAGGTTTCACAGCGGAGCAAACTCTCTTCCACTCTGAATATGGCCTTGTCGTTCCAAGTAGGGTTTGCGCCCCCTGTTCTGTCAATTGCGTTGTCAATTTTTTCTCGAAATTGATCCATACAACACAGTAGGTCTACATCATGCCAACAAGATGCATCTCCTTCAGATCTTGAGCTGAGATGATGTTAAGCTCCAGCTGTGTGTAAGCTTCCCCCATGATGTAGAGTGAATTTACTGCACAAGGAAACGCAATATTCAGAGACCACCCTGATTGAAATTACAGGAGAAGAAACGCCATGAATGAAATCTTTTGAACTCTGAACATTGTATAGAACTGACTTATAAGACAAAACACATCATAGACTCTCTAGCTCATGATGATGAAAGTAGATGGAAATCAGTGCAGAAGGCCACCCCAAATGGTCATGATCGAAGCCAAGAAGCAGAAAAACCCATTCATAGATACAACAATAATGGAACAAGCAAAAACAAATTTGTACCAAATCCATTTGCTGTTTCATTTTAGAATTTTATTGTTGTGATTTCCATTTCAAAACTCCATTACTTCACCTGCACCTATAGTCTCAGGCTCTCATATTCATAAAAACAATGTACAAAATTAATAATAATAATAATAACACGACCCTGAGAGATGTCCCCTTGTGCGTTGCTGCTTTATTCATTGGCATTTGGTATGGTGCATTAGTTATTTTGGAGTGAAAGGCATAATTGTTTAACATTTGTTTGAAATTGGAGCCTAAATTTCAAAACAAATTGCGTGAACAACACATTTAAACTTCAATTTGAATTGAGAACTGGAGAGAATGGGAAATAATTCACAGCAATGGCATGCAAGATGATGCCATATGTGGTCTGACTTAAATTCAAATATAATAGATAATGTTGTTTTGGAGACCAAGACACCTATTCCGTATGATCTTGTTAATGATTTGAAAATTTATGAATATGGTGAGCCTGGTCATTTTGTACGAGAATGGAGGGTTAGGAAGTGGTCGCCATCGAGGTCTCAGTCCTCGATACAGGTGTAGTTCAAGTTATGGTCGTCGTTCTCTAAGACGTTGATGTTTCAAACCTATATGGGGACGAAGTATTAGCAGGTCACCTCCACCTCGTCATGATCATCGAGTTCAACCTTGCGATCATGTCTTCTGCTTCTGGTGTGTTCACTGTGCCATGAACTATCACAGAGTCATATTGTTCACTCTGTAGGAGTCCATACAATCATTTTCCAAGAGTGTGAATTTCTTGACTTTATTCTCTTGAAAGAATTTCTTAAGGATTATAGACAAAAAGCAAAACACATACTAGAAGAAGAGTGAAAAATGAAGATATTCTCTCCCGAACTTGATGATCCTGAAACTGCTAAAATCATGTATGGTTCAAAGTTGAATGGCTCAGAAACTGCTACAAATTTTAGGGAATCTTTACAAGAAAAATCACTTTTAGAATTGAGCACTACAACAAAAAGCACGGATAGTATTTACTCATCGGTGCTATTAGGAAGGGAACTGAGTCAATGCATAAATCTTCCTGTCATCAGAGTGAATCAGTTGATGTTGAAACATAAGTGATCGTTAACATTCTTAAAGGAAATGATGGTCCAGGAGGTGTGTCTTCCAATACAATAAAAGATCATCCAAATACACCAAGTCTTATTTCATGTAATAAAGTTACAGTGGATGATGTTTTGTATTGTTGCTGCAAAAGGTTACTGTATCATCTTATGGTCCTGAATTATGGTCATGTGGTACTTCAATCATGCATTAATATCACTGAAGAGAGAACTCTTAACTGCCAAGTTTTTCAATGGATACACCCTGGAGATTGACCATCTGTTTGTTTAAAGTTGGACCATATCTTGGAGAAAATATTTCCTATAGAATATGCTGAAAGGAAAAAGCCAGTTCTTGTCCAAGAAGAAAAACACCAACACCAACAAATAGAGGGGGATACGACAGATGCCCTTGTGGGATAGGATGTTTTCGCCTTTGATATCAGTAACCAAAAGGCCTCTTGCTGCATCAATTTTAGTATAATTCTTAGGGACATGCTAGCAATTTTGTACGTTTCCTGAATCAATCCCTCGATGTAAATGAAATACTCAATTCTCCTAAACACCACCTTGACTTAATGAATATGGCTGTCGCTGGTCAGAACTCCGGATCCTGAAACTGGCATTGATAATGACAAATTTCTCTAATTAATTCTGAAGTATACATGCTATTGATCTTGTCGTACCTAATAATCCTGAGGAGAGCTCAGAGATCATAGAACAGCTGTTTAAAGCCCTGAAACAATTTGTGAACTCAACCATCGGAAAAGAGTAACGATATGTTCCTCCTAATTAGACAGGATTTGAACTGCTGATAACAGAAGGAAAGAAATAGTAATTCCTTTTCACATTATCATAAGACGATGAAAATGTCATAAAAACAGAGTACATACACCTTATCATTATCTGCACAAGGCTACGCATGCAGGGAAGAAAGACATGAAGAGTCTCTGCGAAGAGTCTCATCGCCAACAGAAGAGTCTCATCGCCAGCAGGCAGTCTCTGCGAAGAGTTTCATTGCCAACAGAAGAGTCTCATCGCCAGCAGAGCAGGCCTGGCCTTTCATGGCCCATTACCATGGGAAAAAAACTATTTTTCTATGAAAAAACAGATTAAACGAACGACAGAAAACACCCCAATCATCTAATGCACAAAATCAATGGCTCAGTATCGCACACGTCACATTTTAGGGATGTCTTTCTAAGAAGGAACACCTTACGGCGTAAAAATGAAAGAAGAATCATATCATTATTATTTCTTTTAAAAGAAAATCAGGATTTCCTCTCCTCGAGAAATTAGCGACGCATTGATTACGCCAAGTTTTGAACACTTCTAAACCTCAAGAATCCTGCATGTAGATAAGCAATGCCATTTATTAACGAGTTGAATTTAATTAGAATGTCGGTTTAAGAATATTTTAATATTTAATGTTTATTGAACTTAATTAAATTGCTGGTTTAAAACTATATTTTGTTGATTTAAAAATAAAAAGTGTATTGCTTGACCTGCCTTTTGTCATTTAGGATATTAAAATCTAAAATATTTTTGAAATTAGAAATCTATCAATTAAAAATATTAGTGTATTACTTGACCTGCTTTTGTCATTCTGCCTTGTCACTACGACTCTGTATATTAAAATCCAGAATATTCCTGAAATCCACTAAAATCCCTTCCAATAAAGCCATTGGCAATATCAAATTTTTTAAAATTCTAGAATACCTGAAGTCACCGAAAAAGGAACTCAAACTCTTGAGGCACAACCTCCAATTTCTCAGCTTTCAAAGCAGGTTAGGGTTGTGCGCCCTCCTGGATGTAAACACCTGTAGCCCTATATAAATAACAGATCACAAATGCAAACACACGCGAAGACAGTAGAAAGAAGCAACTTCTATATATATATGCAATACAATGATGTGTTTCACACAGAGTGAGAGTTTAGGGAATTTATTTAAAATCCATATGGAACCTGCAATATCTAAAACGAATTCAAATACTATTTTCTGCAAACCCAGCATTCGCGTATTCTGATCTTAGAAAGTGGCCTTGTTCAGCGCCGTAAACATGACGGAGGACGACTGGTCTATGCTATACGAATCGCATTGCAGGAAGAAGTGCGCCACAAACAACCGCTCCACCATCACAACAATGTCTTTGCCCCCACACTGCTTCTTATCGGCGGACGTTTCATCCGTTTCGCGGTCGTTGGACTAGAGAACGCACTTGAGCATCTTCTCCCCTTCCGAACCCATGAACCGACGGGGCACAAACTCATCCGCTCTATCGAACAGCTTTGGATCCTTGGTCGCAAAAGACATGAAGAGTCTCTGCGAAGAGTCTCATCGCCAGCAGGCAGTCTCTGCGAAGAGTTTCATTGCCAGCGGAAGAGTCTCATTGCCAGCAGAGTAGGCCTAGCCTTTCATGGCCCATTACCATGAGAAAAAAACTATTTTTCTATGAAAAAACAGATTAAACGAAGGGCAGAAAACACCCCAATCATCTAACACACAAAATCAATGGCTCAGGACTGCACACGTCACATTTTAGGGATGTCTTTCTCAGAGGGAACGCCTTACGGCGTAAATATGGTTTTCTAAAAACTTTTTAATATTATTAATTTTTTAAAGTAAAAATAATTATAAAAATATTAATGTAACCTATTTATATTATGTATTGAAATATATATACTTATATTATGTATTAAAATATATATACATGTGGTTGATAGTGTCTTTTGGATAACGGGTTAATCACTGTGTCAAAAAAGACTGGCTAATTATGAGGGCAGGGGGTGGTTTATATTGGAATTGGAGTTTATAAATCATTATTTCTCAAAAAATAATATAATGTAGAGGGCGTAGATTCCATAAAATGATTCTCAATTTAATACACATTTTAATAAATGAAATAATTTTTTTTCCTGACAATTTAATGGATGAAAAAAATAAAATTCTCTATCCCTTTTTCAGTTTCAAGATCTATTATAGATATTGGCATCCAATTGATATTTTACTAAATATTTAACTCTTCCAGTTCGGTCTGTGTCTTCCATTACTCAATTCACCATTTCAAACTATTCTCATCTTTGTTGTTCTTTAAAATCTACCTGCCAGGTGACATTATATCCAAAATTATGTGTTAAGACGGCGTTGAGCCTGTGGCCGCGATTCGATCAGTGCAAGCAAACAATAAACAAAGCCATTACAGTGCAAATCATGTTTGTCAATTGGGCTCCACTTTCTCTGGCGGTTCGCAGATTATCTTAAAAGCAGGGTTAGTTTTCGATCGCATGTAGAAATTTACTTCATGCTCCTCGTTTGGACGTTAGATGAGTGTTTGATTGGGATGGTTTCGTTTTTGTCTGTTTTTTTCTCTTCTTTCCTCCGCAACATAGAGGTGAAATGATATCAAATTGACAGAAATAATATTAAACTAAAGGAAAATGTAATTTTAATATATAAATTAAAATGGTTTATATTTAGGAAAGAGCATAAATATGTTAATAAACTAAAATTTAATTTTTTTTGAAAAATCACAAACAGATTACTTTATTAGGTTTTTTTAATTCTATTTTTCATTTTAAAGTAAAGACAATACAATTTTCTAACATTAAAATCCAATACTAAAATATAATAAAAAAATCAAATATTTTAAACTTAATATTACTAAATTTATTAGTATAATAACCTAATATTTTAAACTCATTATTAAATCCTAATATTAAGGTTTATAATATAAAAGTTAATATTAAAATTGATAAAGTAGAGGTTATATAATAAGGTTTACAATCAATAAGGTTTACAATATTACAATCTATATATATGGATTTATGATGTCATGATTTAAAAATTTTAAATTTATAATAAAATTTAACATTAGAGTTTATAATATTAAACCTAACCATATAAACTCTATTACAAAACTTAATATTAAATTTTATATAATAAACCCTAATATTAAAAACCTTATATTATAAACCCTAATCCACCTTACTTAGAACCTAGAACCTATTGCTAAAGCCGGATCCTATGAAGCATGCTATGAACTCTTTACTTATTACAAATTCTATATTTAATATTAAGCTTCATAAATATTTACTATACACCTAATAATATGGTTGATATGCCTATTTATATAAATAAACCAGATTTAATAAAGTAGTTTTGTGTTGGTATTGACCAGTGAAATATATATATATATATATATATTTCAATATTGTTTAAAAAAAAAGTAAACTGCATTCCATGAAGTAAATGAGTTGTCTTTAGTGGGACTTTTTGGACTTTTAAGTGCCACAGAAAAATTTGAGGTGAATTCTTGATTTGTATTATTTAAACTGGTTTTCATCACCCTAAAACACCCCTAAAACACTTTGATTGTGCAGGGATTACCCATCAAATTTGTGATTTCCATAAATTACTACCGAATTTTAGAAAAATTTGACAAAAATCCACTGTAAAAACTTTCAAAAATATCACACTAAAAACAACTCCTGTAATAAATAATAATGGAAAACGTTTAGTCCAAACACCATTTTCAAATTCTGAGATATATATTGTATTGAACGCAGAGCCATTGGCGGTTCACTTCTTTTAAAAACGAACATTTGCTTGTAACGTTCTTACACAAACGAACATTTAACCGAACACATACCATAGCACACTATCGCATATATCGATATGGACTCTTTTTGAGCGGGTGGCGGCATGGAACGCACCTCTGCCCTACCAACTATCTAGACAAAACTATATATATATATATATCCACGTAGCCCTAGCCGTACCGCTTCTAGAATTGATTTCCTTGGAAGGTCTGTCCAAATTGCCAGTCGGAGGGAGCCACGTTGTACGAAGTAACCGTTCGGCCACCGCTAGAGGTGACTTGGAAGGAGAGAGCTTGGCCCTTGAGATTGGTATTGCACTGCCAGTTCTGCCCCCAGTTCCTTCTCAGAGACACCCAGCCGGTATTCGACCCCTTCACCTTTGCCACCGCGCCGTCTCCGCCGACATTGGTAATGAGGATGAGGTAGAAGTAGTAGTTGCCATTAATGGTGAACCTCATTCCTCCTCCTTTCACACACGCCACTCTGCAAACAATCATCATAATGTTACCTTATAATCATTTAACCTTTCAAAACTTAGGCGTAGATTTCTTCAGAATTAAAGCAGAGAAAGTTGAATATATTATACCTTCTGTATTGGATTGGCACGATTCCAGCCTTCCAGATGGCGAGATGTTGGAATGCAGGCATGGACATGTCGAAGTGCTCTCGGGGAGGATTGCACCATCGCCATTGTCGCTGGGGTGGGCGTAATTGGGGGGGCAGAAATTGGTAGCGGTGACCACAATAGAAGGGCTGCCTGGCAGACACCATTTGGGGTCATCCACACATTTTATCTCGAAGCACGCGCCGCAGGATGCCCCATTGTTGAAGAGAGCAGTGCTTAGAGCAGCAGTGTTGGTCCCATAGACTTGACTGTATAAGTTGCCGTAACCACAGGCACCCTCTGCAACATTAAACACATTCATATCAATAAAAAATAATCATGGAGAGCTTATCAGCTAATTAATGATGAATTAAAAGAATAAGAACCGGAAATGGTTAGTACCCATGGTTCCCGCAGCATCTGCACCTCCATAGAAAGTAGCATGAGCATACTTCCAACCGCCATTGAGATCCTGAGAAGCAACTAAGGTATTAGCGATGAATATGATAGAGACTGCTGCTAAGGTATTAGCGATGAAGCAATTAAGGTATTAGCGATGAAGCAACTAAGGTATTAGCGATGAATATGATAGAGACTGCGGCCGTTGGACCAGAGAACGTACTTGAGCATCTTCTCCCCTTCCGAACCCATGAACCGACGGGGCACAAACTCATCCGCTCTATCGAACAGCTTTGGATCCTTGGTTGCAAAAGACATGAAGACTCTGCGAAGAGTCTCATCGCCAGCAGGCAGTCTCTGCGAAGAGTTTCATTGCTAGTGGAAAAGTCTCATCGCCAGCACAGTAGGCCTGGCCTTTCATGGCCCATTACCATGAGAAAAAAACTATTTTTCTATGAAAACACAGATTAAAGAACGACAGAAAACACCCCAATCATCTAACACACAAAATCAATGGCTCAGGATTGCACAGGTCACATTTTAGAGATGTCTTTCTCAGAGGGAACGCCTTACCACGTAATTATTAGATGTAGCGGGGTGTGAGGATGAGGGCAGTAAAGCTATTTTCCAATAATGTCACTCACAGCCCACCAATAAATACACAAACTTGTTAGTTAATGTCAATGGATTAGATTTCAGCAAAATCTAATTGTAACTTTTCATACTTGCATAGCTGCTGGCATTACTTGACTGGAAATTCATGGATTGAGACCAGTCGATTACTTGATTGGAAATTCATGGATTGAAACGAGTCGAGGCGCGCATTAAATTATAAAATAATCTTTCATGAACTGAATACGTTATAAAACAATGCTTTTCAACTCTAATTATTTGGATTTTGTAGCAGAAGCGCAATGCACGAGAAATTATTTTGTGGCGGCTCTGTCGGTGGAATGCTACTATAGTGGTGGCATGCCCAAGGGCAGATGAGAATATGAGGTGGGGAGGATTTCATCCAGTTGACGGGGATAATCATTCTCTTCTCCCTGTTGTCTGCGTTGTATGAGAATGGAACGGAGATTGTATGGACCGCAAACAGAAATAATTACGTCAACATGGATTCTGAGCTTCTGACGGGATGGAGGAGGAAGGCCACATGTATGGGGGACGGATGCTGCCTTGTTTCCGCTGGATTCTGGAAACCTGCAATTGACAGACCCGAAGAGAATAACGTGGCAGAGTTTCGACCACCCAACCGATACTCTACTGCAGGGCCAGAATTTGAGTGCATCCATGAAGCTCGTTTCGGCTGCTTCTGCGCTGGAAGTTTATGGCAACGCCTTTTCAGAAGTTTTCTCTTCGTTGCCCACCGGGAGGCTCGTCCTCGACTTTTGCAGAGGATCAAAGAGCGGTGTCACGAGGATCCTCGGGATGGGTTTGCCGTACGGGCAGTTTGCGGGGTTTCTCAGCGTGGCCTCCCAGACAGACCAAATGCGAGCAACTGTGTGTTGACAATTGCAGCTGCGTGTCCGGCCTTCTACCATTACTATTCAAATGGCTGTGGCCAAGTGCTGTATCCCCCGGAGATGACGCTGGTACAGTTGGAAAGAGCTAACCAGTCATCCCCAGGGTCATTTAATGTCCGGGGATATACTCAACTTAGTCCGATAATACATAAAAGTCAAAATATTAGTTAATACCAAAACTTGGCTTTCCCGTGTTATCGCATTAACCAGCCCCAGCATTAAATACCCTGGGGATAGCTGATTAGCTTTTTCCGGTACAGTTGGGTACAGAAAGTCGCTCTCGTTAAATTAGTGCAACTCAACAACCATGACACTTCCCTTCACTCAAGGGTTTTGTGGTCCATATAGTGTTGATTTTCACCGCCATCGGTACAGTGGCATGTGGTTTTGTGGTGTTCATTAAATGTCGAAATGGCTGTGGAATAGACAATCTACCCACAAAGACATTGTAATAGAGGTGTGCGAGAAATTAGTTAAAATCAAGGAGGGACAGAATACGGAAGAAAATGAGAATTAGCTAAACACTCTCGTGACTTAATTCATTTCCCAAATTATTCTAGATTAGAAATCTGTCGAGGAAATTGAACAAATTTTCCAAAAATAGGATCTAATCTAACTAATCACAATTAATAGAGAAATTCACATAAAGCCCTGTTTTTTCTTCCTTGGCTTACCATAGGCCACATGATGTGGTTTGTCTTGATCATGGGCAATAAATAATGTTGCAAAGGGTGTAAGCTTACCTAAAGCATTACTTCCAATCATCCGAGCATGGGAATCTTCCACCCACATGAGGTTTTATTTGATTCCATGTGCTCCTTGTGAGTCATCCCATTAAAGTCCATCCTCCTTATTATTAAGGACTTATAGTATGATATATTTTGTCCTCCGTAGATTACTTTGGAGCTTTGAGATGATCAATGTCTTGGATAAGAATTGTTTGTTTCCTTGAACACGCTCTAGTTTCCTTTCTGTCTTTGTTGTGCTCCCAGTATTATGTTGCATTAATCATCATCTAGATCTTTAACAATAGGTTCCCATCTCAATTGTTTACACCCTTCCTCATGAATAATAGGCAACTCTTTAATAGCAGGATCCTGAGGAGTAAATTGAGGCCCATGATTTCTCCAGTTAATGCCAAAATTCACTGTTCCTTTAAGATACCCGAGTACACCTTTTGTTTCTTTACAATGGCTTTCTAGAGGTCTCACCATAAACTGACTTGACACATTAACATAGTATGCTAAATCATGTTTGGTAGTAGTAAGATAATTCAAGCTTCCCACTAGTTGTCTATACACTTTACCATCAACCTCCTTTGAGCCATCGTCAAAATGAAGTTTCATATTCTGTGGCATTGGAACAAAAGAAGCTTTACATTGATCCATTTTGAACTTAAGCAATTCTCTCACATCCTTACCCTAGGATACAAAATTCTGACCAACATTTCTCCAAAATTCAAGGCCTAAACAGTAATGTAACTCGCCAAGATCTTTCATCTCAAATACTTGTGACATCTGCACCTTAATTCCATCAATTAATTTAACTTGATTTCCTATAATAATTAAATCATCAACATACAAAGAAATCAGTACAACATGCCCCTTTGAATCAAATTTGGTATACAAGTTTGGATCACTTTGAGTCCTCATAAAACTCTATTGAAGAATGAAGGAACCTGCCTTTTCATACCACGATCTAGGTGCCCGCTTCAGCCCATACAAATCTTTCTTTAATATGCAAACTAAATGCTCCTGCCCCTTTTTCACAAACCCTTCAGGTTTTGTCAAATACACCTCCTTCTTTAAATCACCATTCAGAAAAACAGATTTTACATCTAATTGGTGAAGATTCCAATGGTACTTTGTAGCTAATGCAATTAACAATCTAATAGTGTTTAGTTTAGCTACAAGTGCAAATGTTTCTACATAATCAATTCCTTCTTTTTGTGAGTACACTTTTTCCACCAATCTAGCCTTGTATTTATCTACATTTCCATCCGCTTTAAATTTGGGTTTGTACAACCAATTACATCATATGAGCTCTTTATCTTTAGGCAATTGAGTCAATTTCCAAGTTTTGTTTTTTATTATAGAGTCATATTTTTACTTTATTTTCTCCACCTTTCATGTTCATTAGCTTCATTAAAACTCATGGGTTATATGACATTTAAAACACTACTCATCAAGGCATAGTCCTTATACCTTTCAGGTAGGCGAATCTGATGGGTAGATCTCCTTGGCACTTCATTGTCTCCATCTCTGTTCCCTGAAGGTCCTTCACCTCTGGGTGAACTTTGAATGTTGGTGGTGTCCTTATCGCTGGATTCTTCCTCAAGCTTCTATTGCTCTCTGTCTTCAGCTTCTTCTGTAATATCTTCAACTTCAAGAAGTATGTGCCACCTTTTGTAGATGTTGTCCTTGTTGCCTTCATCTACTTGCTCATGGAAAATTACATCTATGCTTGCAAATGATTTGTGAGTAGAAGGATCAAACATTTTGTAAGCTTTAAATTCTGAACAATATCCTAAAAAATACATTTGATGGATTTAACATCAAGCTTCTTTTTGTTCTCCTTCAGAATATGTGCAAATGTCTTACACCTAAATACCCTCAAATGATAAACGATTGATTTAAAACCAAACAAGGCTTCAAATGGGGTCTTGAGATCAAGATACTTTGTTGAACTTTTATTCTTTAAATAAACGACAGTGCCAATGCCCTTTGCCCAAAAATCATTTGAGAGATTCTTACCTTTAATCATACTTTGGGCACACTCCACCAATGTTATGTTTTTCCTTTCTGCAACACCATTTTGTTGTGGAGTGTAGGGTGTTGTAAATTTCTGCACTATTCCATGATCGTTGCAATACTTGATGAAGTTCCACAATTTGTATTCTCCCCCTTTATCTGAAAGAATATTTTTTATGAACTTTTCTATCTCCTTCTCTACCATGTTTTTGAATTCTTTAAAGTACTAAAAACATAACTCTTTCTCCTAAGGAAGTACACCTAAGTGTACCTTGTGCAATCATCATTAAACAACAAAAAATACTAAGTACCTCCTAGGGATCTAGTCTACATGGGTCCACAAACATCAATATGCACAAGTTCTAATACATCTGTGCATTTTAAGGGAATTCACCTCTATGCATTTTCACTAAAGCACAACCCTCATAAGCAACATATTAATTCTTTAACATAGGGTGTCCTTCATCCGTTCTTTGTTTCTGCAACAATAGCAAGTCATAAAAAATTAATTTGACCATACCTCTGGTGCCAAAGAATTTTAGTTGACACAATTGTAGAAGTTAGTGCTTGATGACTCTTTCTGGTGACATCAAGTTTGTACAGGTCTCCAACTCTGACTCCTGAAGTAATAGGTTTGCAGTGATTCAACAAGTACTTTACTATGCAGTGTGTTTTGAAGAATTCAACCTTAATATTCTGGTCTATGATTGTGGACACAGAGATCACATTTTTCTTAATCTCGGGCACATACATAACATTGTTAATGTGTCTCACACTTCCATTTGGTAGAGTTACTAGAATCTTTGCATATCCCTTGATTTGATATGTGTGATCATATCTAAGATAAATGTTGAAACCATTTCTTAGTTCCTTGAAATTCTCATACCTATCCTTATTGCATGTCATGTGGATTGAGGCCCATAATCCACAAACCATACATCGACATCATCAGTTTCAATAGAAAATGCAACATTAGACACAAACAACTTAAGATTCTTAAGATCCGAATTTGGGGCTTCTCCTACAAAGTGTCCCGAATGTCTTCTGTGTTTATGCCTTGCTTCATCAATTTTATTCTTGTAACAATATTTGGCAAGATGCCCACTTCTACCACAATAAAAGCATTTAATTTGAGAATCATTTCTAGCAGGTGACATACCTTGATTTGGCTTTGGAGATGGCATTTTCTGAAATGGACTTCCACCTTTACTTCCTTCTCCATGTTTTCCTTTAAAGAATTTCTTCTTTGCCACAAGTGCTAAGTATGGATTCCGAGGCTTCAAATTCTTGCACCTCTCTTCTTCTTGCATCAGTATACCTGTCAATTCCTCAAAAGTGGGATCTTTCTCCCTTGCTACAAGACCTATAATAAACATATGATAGTCTTATGATATTCCATTTAAAGTGATTGTCACAAGATCAGTACTAGGTATTGATTCTCCTATGTCTCCCAACTTATCTTTCAAGTCTTTGATTCTTGAAACAAAAGCACTAACATATTCATTTTCTTCCATTTTAATATAAAAGAGCTTACTTTTCAGGAAGAGGACCTGATTTGTATTTTTAGTCTCATACAAATCCTTTAGTGTATTCCAAGTTTCATTAGAGGTATTAAAATCACGAATATGAGGAATTATATTATCTTTCATGGAAATTCTTAATAGTACCTTTGTTTTATTCTCCTGCTTCTCCCAATCTTGGATCGATGCAGTTGTCACGTCTTTAGTAGCACTTGGTTTTGCTTCTTCTCCCTTTGTGATTGTCCAAACGCCATATCTCTCCATTAGAGTTTGCAACTTGAATTTCCAATTAACATAATTGGATCCATCCAATTTATTAACTTCATTTAGGTATGTATCTGCAAGCGGACTAGACATCTTGACAAAAAATCCCAATTTCAACAACACCCTGCTTCCTTCTCCACACTTCATGAGCACCACTAATAGCTCCATAAATCCCTTGTCAAAACTATCGCAATCGACGAACCACACTCCACTCAAATTAAATATAAAGAGAGGCTCAAAAAATTCAAACAAAACAAATGAAGCTTAATCAATCTTTAAATTCAAAACAAATTGACCTGCGCAATTTGCTCACTTTTCCTTAATAGAAGTTGCACAATCTACTCACTTTTCCTTAACAGAGTCTGCACAGATCTGTGCACTTTTCCTTAATAGAAGCTTCACATATCTGTGCAATTTTCCTTAATAGAGGTTGCATAGACTTCCTAATTTGTGCATTGTACAGTTGATCGAGGGTGCGCATGTTCACTCTCGACTCTTCTTCACCTGACAAGTGACCAGGTGATCAAATTTATGCTCAAAAATGAAAGTGCCCAGAACTTATTGCAAGAAGCGCCAAGTGTTTGTCATTATAAATCCAATGACGTTCGTTTCACCTCAATCTGACACCAGGAGATCAAGTTATAACTTGTTGACCATTTTCCCAAACACGCAAAAAATGGAAAAATTTTGGGTTTGAATGTGTTTTTTGGGTTTTTGAGGGCCAATGGCAGGTTGCCACTTGGTCTCTCTGCATTGGTTAAAAATTTGCAGGTTTTTGGTTGGTTGATATTGGTTTTTAGGTGGACCAATAGCAAGAAGCCAAATTGACCAATGGGATGTAACCACATGACCTCCACACACAGATCAAAATTTTTATATGGGTTGAACATCTAACCCACAGGAGTCGAACTCGTGACCTCCCACCAAGAAACCACAGTTCTAACCATTACACCACACTTTGTTCCTTGAAAGGCATAGTACAAAACTTATATTTAATTTTTAAATATGATGCATATGGGGGAGGGGGCTAGGGCTTAGCCCTAGCCCATGGCCACCTCGCACCCATAGGGCAGCAGGAAAGGGGCTAGGGATTATCCTCAGCCCACAACTCATGCCCGCAACCACAAGGACCATGCCATATAACTGCAATCGGAGCTGAGCGGGAGTTAAGTAGGGGAGCAACCTGGGTCGTATGACCCTTTATGTGACCAAGTGCGCGAAGCACAAAGGGGGCCAGCCCCTAAGGGCCTATCCCCAAAGTACATGACCCATAGCAGAGGTTTAAATCACAGGGCAGAGGGCGCTAGGATATAGGTGCTAGCCCATGGTCCTTTGGACCTTAATATGACCACATGTAGCAGATAAGGAGTGAGGTGCCAAGGATTGGGGGTCAGCCCAAGGGAATATGCGCCTAATGTGTTCCAGCGTTGAAAGGAAATGGGTATGGAAGGAAGGGTAGACGTTTAGCCCAACCCTTGGCAGCATGGCACCATATGGCCACACTTTTTGGCCCTAAGGCGTTAGAGGACGAGTTAATTATCCAACAAAATGCACCCAGGAAGGGCGAAATTTTCGCTTAGTTAGATTTTTCAGGGCAAAATTGTAGGACAGTTAGTTAGAAGGGCACAATTGTAGGATGGTTAATAGTCAAGTTCATGGATGAGCTTGTAGCTCATAACTTTTTTAGTTTTTCACCAATTTGAACTCAGAAAGAGGCTACCTAGGGGTTTTTAGATGTTATGAATCCAATGGTGACTACTATTTTCTATTTGGAGCAACTATAAATGTCATTTTTGAAGGTTTGAGGCTAAGGGGTGTATGGATCAAGCATGGTTTGATAGCAGATCTTGAGGGTGTTGAGCTTGAAGAAGACCTTGTAGGGGTTTTAACACCTTCATAATTCATTTGCAGCGGTTGATACTTGCAAGGTTCAGCTCATGGAAAATTTTCTCTCTATGCCAAGTTGAGGGAAGCTTGGATTATGTCCTTCTTTTTGCATGTATGCTCATTTTCAGTTGAGGTCTAGGGTCCTTGTAGGAGACACCTTGTATTGTTGAATCCTACATGGTGATTACAGGTTGTTATGTTATTTTTATGTGAGATTTCTTTATAAGAGAATATTTCCTTGAAGAGGAAATAGCCACATGGTGATCAACATACTTTGTGTACTTCATTTTTACATTGAAATATGAGTGGTCTAGTCATGTTGACAAACCCGGAGATGTAGCTCAGGAGGGGTGAACTCCGTCATCAAACTTTGTGTTGATATTCTTTATGTATACATGAATTATATGTGTTAGGTTCATTATGATTAACTTGCACATGAGAACTAAGTCATGCTTGAAGGGACACTAAACAAACATGTTGTTTTGGAGACCCATTTTCATGCTTGCAAAGCATCAACAATGTCCTAGTTTTTGTTTCATTTTATTTTGGAAAGAGAGGCAGAAAACACCTATTCCATTATCATATCAGTTTGGTATCAGAGCACCAGTTGACCAAGTTGCAAGATGGGCAGCAAAAAGAGTATCCAAGAGCTTGAGGAGCGAAATTTGGCTCTTCGGATGGAGAACATAGAGTTGAGAAGGATGTTGGAGATAACTAAAGAGGAGAAGAGACACATGCACTTTGTGTTGCAGTAATTGCTTGATGAGAAAGTTGCAGAAAGTGCTACTCCTGCACCAACAAAAGAGACCTCTAAGATGAAGCCAATATGTGCTCATGGTTCAAATAGTGGTTTTGGACCATATGTGGAAGATGATGCATGTGAGTTTTGAAAGCATCTCCAAGAAGCACACCCTATGGTAGTGGACAAGAGTGGATGGTTAGATTCATCTACAAGTTGGTCATCATCATCATCATCAAAAGAAAAAAGGATGCATGACAAGTTTAAAGAGGTAATCAGTATCTCAAGTACTACTCCTTCCATTCATTTGCACAATAACTCTTTCACAACATTCAAGCAACATACCAAGGGAATATGTATGAAGTTGCTTTCTAAGATGAGATATCGAAGTGGAGGTCTTGGAAAAAATGGTCAAGGCATTACCAATTCGATTATGGTTGAGGAAAGACCAAAGTATTGGGATTGGGATATAACCGAAGGGGGTTTGGAGAATGCTCCAAAAGGCTTGAGGTGCATCAAACATCTGAGCATGAGATGTCACCACTTTGTGAAAATTTTAATTTTCCTTCCAAGTAAGATGAAGGCTTGAAAGCGCCTTTCATGGCATCGTCCATTCCACACCATCAAAGCCGCAGCCCTAGAGACAAGTATAGCTCTCATGGGAGTTTTACATTTTATGGTGATTTTGATCATTTGTGGAACAATATCCCTTGTACTTTTTGTGATGTTATTGACCATTGTGTAGCTGTGTGTGAGAAACGCATAGTAATGGTTAAATTTTGAATGAAATTCTAGGTATAAAAAATAATGACTTTCTTTTGCATGAGAGAGCTTCTATGTCTGCAAACAAGAAGAAGTTTTTTTCACTCATTGTAAAGTGGATGGACATGTCACTTAACGATGTTGGAAGTTGCATCGAGAGATTCGTTCAAGGAAAGGTAAGGA
Source organism: Pinus tabuliformis (assembly GCA_031772625.1). Lineage (NCBI taxonomy): Eukaryota > Viridiplantae > Streptophyta > Pinopsida > Pinales > Pinaceae > Pinus > Pinus tabuliformis. The sequence goes on along the minus strand of CM062809.1, from coordinate 157,862,436 downwards.
GATTATGTTGCATAATGCAAGGGGTTCAAGAGGTGGAAAAGAGGACCCTCCACAATCTTAGGTGACCATCAAAAAAATATGGTGCAAGAAGAGAACCCAAAAGCCTAAGAGAGGCAAGATTTGGGTAGATTTATTGTAAATATGTTTTGTAAATTGTTTGTAAAGTGAACATCATTTTCACTATGTTCAACAAGTAGATGTTTTCATTAATGTATGTATTGGCTTTTTATAATTCCACATGTTCAAGTATTTTTTAGTGAATGTACAAAGTTTTTCGTTCAAGTTTGTCTACAAATTGTCACATGTTCATTGATACAAGTATTCAAGATGAAACTTGTGTGAATCAATATTTGTTTTCAAGATTGTATAAGATGATTTTATTTGTAGGCAAGGCCAATGATTTCATTGAATTTTTTGCAGCAGTCTACTTTTCATGTACACGCTCAGTTTGAGGATGATAAAGGATGTTCATTTTTCTTTTTAAGTTCCAAGATGAAATCAAGTTTGTCTGCAACAATTTTTACTTCAAGTGTTTTGGATCCATACAAAGATGAGATTAAAGACAATTTCGGATTCCACTCATCAGTATTTTGTTCCTACAACAACAATAAGAATTTTTTCTCGATTCCTGACAGGAAAACAAGTCTTCATGAGGATGATAAGTGCAGTGCCTTGATTGGGGCTTAAAGGGCACCAATTGAAAATTTTTCAATTCATGTTGAGTTTTTGGATATTTTTGAGTTTCAACCTCTTTATATGAACTAGGGAAGCAAACTTTTGGATTCCAAAAGTTCTTAGTGGGGAGGTGTGATCAGGTGATCACATTTATGCTCAAAAATGAAATTTCCCACTTGTTGCAACTAATGCCAAATCGAAGTTTCTGTCGTTTTGGATCCAACAACATTTATTTCACCTCAATCCCACATCGGGAGCTCAAGTTATATCCCATTGATCGTTTTCCAAAACAAGAAAAAAATGACAAAATTTAGAGTTTGACTGTATTTTTTGGGTTTTTGAGGGCCAGTGGCAGGCTGCCACTTGGTCTCTCTCCATTGGTTAAAAATTCTCAGGCTTCTAGTTGGTTGATATTGGTTTTTAGGTGGACCAATAGTAGGAAGCCACATGAGCCAATGGGACGCAGCCAAGTGGTCTCCCCACACAGGTCAAAAATTTTATATGGGTCGAACAAACACCCCACGAGAGTCGAACTCATGACCTCCCACTAAGCAACCATAGGCCTAACTATTACACTGCAGTTTGTTTCTTGAAAGGTATAGTGCAAAACTTATATTTAAGTTTTAAATATGGCACATATGGGGGAGGGGGCCAGGGCTAAGCCCTATCCCATGGCCACCCCATGCCCATAAGACCATAGGCAAGGGGTGCTAGGGGCAAGGGATTATCCCCAAGCCATAGCCCGTGCCCACAACCATAAGGATCGTGCCATATAACCGCAACCAGAGTTGAGAGGGAGTTAAGTAGGGGGTCAGCCCTGGGTCGTATGACCCTTTATGTGACCAAGTGCATGGAGTGCAAAGGGGGCCAACCCCTAAGGGCCTATCCCCAAGGCACATGCACAATCACATGACCCATAGTGGAGGTTTAAAGCACTAGGTGGAGGGTGATAGTATATAGGCGCTAGCCCATGGTCCCTTGGACCTTAATATGACCATAGGCAGAGGATAAGGTGCCAGCGGGAAGGCACCAAGGATTGGGGGCCAGGCCCAAGGCATACGCACTTGATGTCACCCAACGTTGAAGGAAAAGGGGCATGACAGGAAGGGCGGGTGGTTAGCCCAACCTTTGGCCCCGTGGCACCATATGGCCACATTTTTTAGCCCTAAGGCATTAGAGGATGAATTAATTGTCCAATAATATGAACCTGTGGAGGGAAAAATTGTCACTCAGTTAGAATTTTCCAGGGTGGAATTATTGGAAAGCTAGTTAGAAGGGAAAGATTGTAGGATGGTTAACAATCAAGTTCATGGATGAGCTTGTAGCTCATAACTTTTTGAGTTTTTCACAAATTTGAGCTCAGAAAGAGGTTACCTTAGGGTTTTTGGATGTTCTGAATCCAATGGTGACCTCTGTTTTCTGTTTTGAGCACATATAAATGGCATTTTTCTCAAGTTGGAGACTAAGTAGTGTATGGATCAAGCAGGGTTTGGTAGCAGATCTTGATGGTGTTGAGCTTGAAGAAGACCTTGTAGGGATTTTCACACCTTCAAAACTCATTTTCCGCAGTTGATACTTGCACAGTTCAAATCATGGACATTTTTATCTCTATGTCAAGTTGAGGGAATCTTGGATTATGTCCTTGTTTTTGCATGTATGCTCATTTTCAGTTGAGGTCTAAGGTCTTTGTAGGAGACACCTTGTATTACTGAAGTTCGTCATCAAACTTTGTGTTGATCTTCTTTATGTCTACATTAATTATATGTGTTATTTTCATTATGATTAATTTTCACATGAGAACTAATTCATGCTTAAAGGGACACTAAACAAACATGTTGTTTTGAAGACCCATTTTCATTCTTGCAAAGTGTCGACACGGTCCTAGTTTTTGTTTCATTTGATTTTGGAAAGAGAGGCAGAAAAAACCTATTCCATTATTAGATCAACAGGTCCCTAACTCGACTCTTCTACGAACCCTTCAAAAAATGTGCATAATCCAACGCGCCAAACTAATCTGCTATGCCTTCAATGCTCTCAACCTTCTCCTTAATGCACATGTTTGTTCCCTAGAGCTCAACTTGGCTTTGATTTGATCCAATTACCCTCAACATGACTCAACAACACCTCTTGGTTAAATTTCTCATGCTCACAAACAGATTCTCCAAGGTTAACTCACAGCCTCACCAATCCCTATCACAAGCCCAAGATGAGCCTTGTGCTTTGATGCCAGATTACAAATATGGAAGACCAACTTTAGGAAATCAAACAAGATTACACATATTTATGTGATTACATTTTTGTTAGGGAGATCAAACAAACTCCTAGAAAATAGGATCTAACACCTAAATCAAAACACAATCTAAATCACTCACAACTGCTTTCTCCATTATTTCCATGTTTTATTATTCACATCAAATAATAATACAATATAAATACAAGAAAATATGTCTTGAGATAGCTAATCTATCGTGGACATATAATCTCTTAGTTGAGTGAATATCTCAACCAAACACCAATATGGAAGCTAACTAGCTGGAGAGAATTTCTCAACCAGCTAGACCTCAAAAAACTCCCAAATACTAGGAACAAACTCCTATACATAGAAAGCATCACTACCGAGACAAGTAGGAATTATATTTTTCAAGTCGCCCTTGTATCAATCTAAATCAACAAAGTCGAAGTATGATCCTAATGTTCACAAACATAATAAAAAATATGTCAACATCCATATAAATGAGTAACCATCCACCGAAATGCATGGGTACAAACTGTTGCAACTTCTAGTCTTCTAGGATGTCCTTCCCATACATGGTTATGTCAATTTTTATATCTGCATACTTGTACCTATGAGTCCCCCTCCATCATTACCAACCTGGGTTCTCTCGGAATATTACCCGTAACCATGCACTAGGTTTTATCGGCTTACCCTAAACCATGCTCAGGGTTTTATTGGCTCACCCTCAACCATTCTCAAGGTTTTGTCTACTAACCCTAAACTGTGCTATAGAAATCATTTTCCACTTCCCTCTCACACTCGTGGTTTATGGCTTACCACAAACCTACACTGCAAAGTGGTTTCTGACTTACCACAAACCTGCACTTCCAAAATGGTTTATGGATGACCACAAACCTACACTTACAAAGTGGTTTTAATATTACCACGAACTTCATGGGGGTACACATGCCTTACAAGTCTCACAACACAACTTTATGTACATAATATTGCAAACTTTTGAAGGACCACTAGAAAACATCATAGACTTGCTTATAGTTACAATATGTGAATTACGCTATGCTCATGAGTCTTCTACTATAGAACACATCACGCAATTATGTCCACCATTCTTTAATCTCTAATTCTACTCCCACCTCTTCACTATCATGTCTTCATCATATCTAGTAATCAATATTTTCTATTGTTGGAATGGAAAGTTCCAACATGGACTCAAACTTGTGACAATAGTTGGCCAAACTGAATGTCGCTATGTTATTTTAACCAAACATATATCAATAACCTGACACTTTCTAAATACTTTCATCAATGTATTGAGAAACACCGATCATACTACTTAGACATTTAATCTAAAACATATGCCATCATGTGTTTATGGATCATTCTTGTCATAATTTTAAACATAATTAAAAGAATTGATAAGGACTTTGACCACTTTGCGACCATGTAATAAGGAAATAGATCAAAGCACATTAGGATATTCATTTCCAAGGATAATTCCGAGGCTAATTCAAACTACAATCTCCCTGCCTATTCAACCAACAAATCAAAAACAAATTATGGATCAATCAGAGATAATGAGTGAAGTATTTGAAGACAACAGATGGATGCAATGTGCTTCAATCTGGAAAAATCTGAGACTACAATGGATTATGCCAATAGTCCATTATTGATATTCCTTGAAGCAAGCCATCATAATATATTCATAGGGCTATCAAATATTTTTCAATTTTAAAAACATCGCAGTGCGTAAAACCAAAACTAGAACAACTGATGGATAAACCGGTGGCCTCCTCAGCACAATTCGATTCACCATCTAAGCTTTTTCATTCCTGATTGGGTCCAATAGGCCACCCATTAAATTATGAAAAATAGTGGCTTTCCCGCTGGAAAGGTTCAAGTTGGATAGCCTTCTCCACATGAGATGCACACTCTTCACAGTCGCATTGCGACTCTTCACTGCTCTCCACACCTAATGACTCAATCATGTAGCTTTCCCATGCTCTCTCTAGCCACATATCAACAACAAAGGATGGGAAAAAAAACAAAAGATGAACAAACAAACACTCAAAAAACTCTCTAAATCCCTTGGACTAGAAGGGGCCAAAGCCTAGGCCCTTATGGGCTTTTATATCAAGTTAAAATCAAGGAGGGATGGAGTATGGAAGAAATGAGAAACTCTCAAGTGAGGTTAGCTCAACCTGAAGAGTGCCTGCACTAGAATTAATTCATTCATAAAATCATTTGTACATAAATAAGATTAGAAATTTGTTGAGGAAATTGAACAAATTCCTCAAAAATAGGATCTAATCTAGCTAATTGCAACTAATAGCTCATAATAAAATAGTCTGAAGAATTCTACATTTCTCCATTATTCCAAGTAAATTCATAGGCAACTTCCTTGTTTGGTCAGTGCCTTGAAAATATTGTAATCCCTATTACCTCCTGTTCCCCATAAATAATAAATAATGGAAGGGATGCGATAGGATCCTCACACAACATAAATTTGCGTAGAATTAATAATATTGACTATTCCTATTACCTTCTTGGGATGGGATTGGATCCTCACACAACATAAATTTTCATAGACTTATGAATCTTGACGATTCATCTAACCTTCTCTTCTTGATAAAGAATAGGTCTTCACACAACATAAGTTTTTACATGAATCCACCTTCAAATCCAAGCCAAAATTCTGGTGAAATTATCCAACTTCATTTTTATTAACCAATTATGATACTTGATCTTAATTCGTAAACTGGTGGAATAATGTATGTTTTTCACTGTAAATTGAACATAAATTTGGAACACAAGGAGGGGGAAGGGCATTATCTGTTTCAATATATACATTATAATCCATAATTTCTTAAGTAGTTCCCTTCTTTTTTCGTTGTTGTAAAAATTACCGTATATGTTGATTGATACTTCTCCAAAGTGATAAATACAAACTAAATTATATGATAAATGAAAATTAAATTATGGAAATCAATGTTATTGGAACAACAGACCCCAAGATCGAGAACTCGACAAAATATTGGACAAAAAAACTAGTAATATTGTCTCGATTATGCATGGTTGTCTTTAGTCTTTCTATGTTATTCACTATTTCTGCTGCATTTACTGTTTATATTGTATGAAGTGTAATTTCTCAATGATATCAATGGCATATGAATACTATGTGAAAATAATTAGCAAGTAATTATCAAATTATCAAATTGTATTCTATTGTGAATCTTGTATAAAAATTCAACATGGTATAAAATCTTTGTTGAAAGAGTAGCCATTAAAGTTAGCTTAAGAGACAAGTGGTCAGCAACTTGACTAAATTTTTGATCTCTTGCCAAATGATTCCAAGTATTAGAATGTGAGACAATTCGAAGAATGCTACTAATATTTGGAAGGAATCCATTCTGGAGCTAGAGGGAGTTTAGGAGAAAGTCTTTATTTCCACTCTATCATGCACTATTACCAATACTGTGATATCTGATTGGTGGACAATGGTGTTTCTAGACACATGATAGGTTTTCAATATTATCTGACCTATCTGACTAAAAGGTATTCAACATGGGAAGTGGAACTTGGAGACAATGTCATGTATGTTGTGAAAGGAGTTACTTTAGTTTAGTTGGAGTTCAAATATTTTATACAAATGAGTGATGCATTGTTTGTACTGGGTTTGAAAAAGAACCTAATCTCTATTTCATAGTTGGAGAATAAATGCTATAGAGTTGCATGTAGATGGTCAGGTTCTTGTATGGCCTAAAGGGTCGAGCATAGACTCAGTAGGAGTGATTGGTATTTGAAAGGATGGACTATATGGATTATTAGGACAACCAACCTAGGCATTGGTGCCCAAGGAGAAGAAGAAGAAGGATATGCCAAAGGTCAAGTGCTTCATTTGTCATGATTTTGGACACTCTGCCTCCAAATGTACTGAGAAGATAAAGGAAGAGAAAGCAACATACATCACTGAGACAATGTTGGTCATGATGATGATGAGCATCCACATCAAAGATGTCACACAATTTTCAAAAATGGATTTGGCAATCCTCAACAATTTCTTGCTTAATCAAGAGATACATACTTCCAATCTTACTTTCTCTCCCTTGATTATTATTATTATTTACTTTTGGTCAGCGTCTTGTCCTTGTATTCATTGTTTGGTTAAAATTTCTCTTCCGTGGCCTCCTAAATGGAATTTGTAGAAAGGAATAATAGGCACATTGTGGAGACTTCCAATGCTATGATTCATTTAGCAGATGGCAACACTGAGAAGTACAAGGAAAGGTTGTGGCAAGAGGGTTCTCCTAGAAGAGGGAGTGGGCTATAAGGATATTTTTTTTCTCCCGTTTCCAGATGGTCAATGTTCAAGAGGGAGAATTGTACAAATTGTTAGGACATCCAGGACCATGCCAAATGCCTAGAATAGCTTCCATTTCAGAGGGAGAAAATAGTTAGGAAAAGTGGAAGGAAAATCATTCTAAGAGGATGTCATGGGTTGATATTTTTTGATAAGATCTTAGAGATGAGAGGTCTCTAGGAGCTATAGGTATTTTATGAAGGGACCATGTTAGAAAAAAAGAGTATTCATTAGTGATAGAGGGAGCAATAGTGGCAGAAGGACTTGCTTATGTGATAAAAGGGAGGAGCCTGGATTCCACAGGTGGATCTGCTTCAATGTTAGAGGGATTTGGCCTCAGAAGTTTGAGATGAAAGATCTTAGCCTGATGCATTATTTCTTTGGATTGGAGGTGTAGAGACCAAATGAGATTTTCCTTGGAGAGGGAAGTATATAGTCCATATTTTCAGGAGATTTAATATAATGGACTGCAATTCCATGGCTACACCAATGGTGGAAAATATGAAGAAAATGAGTGATACGACTTCAGATTAAAATTTGGTGGATCCCATAGTGTACATGAAGCTAATTGAATCCTTGATGTTTGATTTTGATTGAACAACCTAAGCCATTTTATGGTTGAGTCAAGGTATATACACTGGGTTGCATTGAAGCACATATTGAGGTACATACGTGGTACAATTCGATGTGGTTTTAGATATGTATAAGGTAGTGAAGTGAAATTTATAGATTTAGATTGAGTAGGTAGTGTAGAGGATAAAAAGAGCATCTTGGGGTGCTACTTTAGCTTGGGATCAACAATGATATCTTGGTTTAGTAGGAAGTATACTTTTGTCGCACTTGATGATCGAGGAGTATCCAAAAGGCCCAAAAGTATTTTTTCCCAAAACTTTATGGAAATGGTGTTGAAGAGATCAATGAGAAAATTCCAATGCAACTTGAATCACGTCGAATCGTATGCATATGAAGAAGTTATGACATTTTGAATATTTTTTCCTACTAGAAAAAACCCAAACTTACCAGGAAACATGGCAACATTTGGACGTGACACATGGCAGTATGAAGAGGGTGACATGGAAACATTTTGGATCAACATGTGGCATAACATGGAGATGACATGTGGTGTTGAGTCAGAAGTGATGTAGTAGGAAGAGGTTGATGTGGCGATGATTGGGCACATGGTGTGGACCTATGGTAGCATATCACATGACTTAATTGGAGGACGCCACGTGGCACCTCAGGAGAAACCCTAAACGTTTGGAAGTTTAAAGATTTGTTACATGGTTTGATGCCACATGGATTGATTCCCCAACCTCGACAAAGACAAGGCAATGTTCTACCAATGAGCCACATGAATTCATTGGGATATAAATGAATAATTCTATATTTAAGCTTCTGCTATAACCAAGAGGCCAAAAGGGGGAAGGATGTGGGTTTGACCCCAGAACCTTCCCATATTAGTACAACAAATCCGCCAACAAGAACGCCAACAACATTATCAATTCAACTAACACACCAACGAACAGAGGTATGCCATTTGATATGGTTTCAACTATACGACATAGTGTTAATAATTAATGGGCCACAATTGTAATTCATTTGAATGACACATTTTATAGTTTTGGTTTTTTATAATATTGTTACAATGAACCAACAATTAAAAACAACGATGTACCATGATCAGGTTTTGGATTGGACCACCTTACAATAATTATTCTCCATGGTTGTATGGTCATAATGCTATGTTTTATTTGGAAATGTATCTTTAAAATGGTTTTTTGAGGCTAAAACCTCTACGGGCTCGACTTTGGGGCTGCGAACCCCTAAAATTATTTATACCAAAATAGTTTTCCATTGTGACAAGGCTTTGGGTTGTAATATTTTTGCAGATATGAGAGCTTTAAGATCAATTTTTGATGCCTATGTATTTTGTAACAAAGTAGTTTTTGGAGCTCAAATTTGCAATGACTAAAGGAGGTTTTTGGTGGTGTTTTGGAGGCCACTTCCTGGTAGCAAGGAGCCTAGTTTTGTTGCATTTTTTGGAGGAATTTTGGTGATTTAATACAACATTGTTGAGCTTAGCATCTGAATTAATAAACAATCCACTCTCTTGGAGGCAAGACCCAGAGACGTAGTCCATATTGGACGAACTCCATTATCGTAGTCCATATTGGACGAACTCCATTATCAGGTAAAATTGGAGTGTAACACAATCTCCACTTGTCTCATAATGATGTCATATTGTGATTATATAAAAATAACTATGTATAATTGAAATTATGTTTCAACTTGAGTACCTAGTAGTATTTCTTATTTACTCCTTTTGTTGCATATAAAAACATCCTATACCAATATAACATTGTTGGTTTTAATTCTAGGGTATTTTTTAAGGATTTAACATTTTTCCTATATATAGTATTGTAGGCGACTATTCTGGTTTGAAAATTCATATGTATAGAATGTAGGAGAATATTTAAAAAAAATATGTAATTTACTATTAAAATTAGTAATGTTTTGACAAATATCATCCATTTAATCATATTTATGTAAAGAATAGGTGAACTTTTAACTAAATTGGCGAATATTGTTTTCAAAAAATGTCCAAAAAATATCCCATTTGCGAAATTTTTCCCAATTTAATTTCCCTCTTTATTATTTTCCTTGCTATTTTTTCATGTGTAAATTTGAACAATGTACATAGAACGAGCCATTTGTACTCACACACATACTTCTAGAATGTTTCAAGCCTTACAACTCTTCACATTTATTGATCCTGCCTTAATACTCTGCAATATTCCTTACTTCTCATACTATCTCATTTTAGTTTAGAGCTTGATCCAATATAACAATCCAACCATGCCAAAAAAGTGTGAGTTTTTCATCCATGAAGAAGTTGCATGACGTTTCATTGTATGGAGTACAAAATGAAAAGCATAGGAAAGCCTCATATAAAGGACATATCAAGATTTCACCAACATGAATAGACTTGTAAATAATGGAAACTTGAGAGTTGAATCATACTTTAGAGGAAAATTATAGTATCTAGAAAGGCTTGTAAAGAAGACAAACTCCTTAGAGGTAAACTTCTAAATTTAACCCAATGACTTCTTAAATTTAGAGAATATTTCAATCAATAAATTAACTTGATGAAGGTGAAAGAATATTCTTAATAGTTTAATTAGAATGAGTATTGTTAATAATTTATTTTTTAAAAATTGTCTAAATACTTTTGAACTCAAAAATGCCTTAAAAGAGGGGAATCTAATTTTAAATGGATCTTGATAATGTAGGAAGTTTGGTAGATAAAAAGAACATTATTTAGGGTGAGGCATTGTATTAAAAAAAAAATGAGCATTCAAGTAAGATAAGTTTAGACAAGAGTCTAAGTTGGTTGAGGAAATAGAATAGATATATGATTGACCTTAGATAGAATCAAATGTGCCACTTATTGAACATAATCAAATGGATGAACACTAACATATTGGAGCCTTGAATGAATGCTAATGGAGCACATTGATACAAGACCTAGTATGCTTTGGTATTGAATTATTAATGAAGTGTGGTGTATAAGTAGTTAGAAAATGAAAGACTAAGTGAAGTGTGATTTTTAATCAACTAGCACATGAATTCATGGAAGTGATTAAGATTAATTATTTCTTAGAGGATGCATAACTTGAATGACAAAGAGAACAATTGATAACTAGATTTAAAAGAACACACATATGTCACATCAATAATAACCATAAAAATAACTGATTAAAATTAGACAATTGGAAATGAATGAAATGGAGAAGCTATTGGAGAATGTAACTAGATTCAGTCTTCATAATGAATTTTGTAATCATAATATTATATATTTTATATAAAAATAAAAAAATAATTTAATTTGTTAAAGCATGGGTTTCATGCTCAAGTCTAGGTCAAAGCATGTTCTTCATAATTCTAGGGCTTGTTGAGTCAAAGAAGAACATTTGTCATGTATTATAGTCCTATTTGGACTCTTTGTAATAAAAGAAATAGAGGATACTTCATCCTCATTCTAATGCACAAACATAAGCAATCTCGATTTCACATAAGACAAGACAGAAGGACAAGCAAAGGACATAGAATAAAGAGAAACCCAAGGTAGAAAAATATGTATATTATTTTTACTTGTAGATTCAACAACTTATATGATATGCTAAAACAAAAGGTAAGAATCCAATATACTCATCAGCGGAAACCAAAGTTGATCGATGAAAACACTAAGTAGAAAAGGAAGAATTTCAATCACACATCAAAATTTTCTCTGGGGAAAGCAATTACTCAAAACCTTGACTATCTATATTGCATTAACTAGAAGATATGAGAAGAAAATACAATGCTTTTTCAACCCAAACAATCTCTGCACAAGTACAATCTATCTCTTTGCTTCACAAACCAGCTCAAGCCAATACTTAGCCAAATCTATTGCCTGCCAAGCCCTTACTTCCTTACACGACCCCTTAGGGAATTAGACCATATTTAATTGGGAAATTCCCCACTCATAGTTGCACAATCCATCAATAGGCCTTCTACTGATTGCATCCACCAGTTGTACAACTCGAAAAATTATATAGCTGATAGTACACTATCCCTGAACTCTAATCTCAACTGGGTCTTCCTTTGAGCTAACATGCATGAGTTATTTATGAGTGAATCTTTAGTTAACTGGTGGAGCAGTGAAGCTGCACTGAAGTTGATCCCCACTACGAGACCTCCTACTAGTTCCTCCAATTTTTTGAACTAGTTTAACTCATTATAACTAAGTTAAATTGAGTTAATTAATTACAACTCAAAATAAATCAACCTAGACCCCTAAAACTTAAGAATCACTCTACATGACTCTAGATAGACTTCCTGTTGGGTTGTGTTATATTGGGTTGCGCAGCGGGGGCGGCAGCCCCCCCCTGTCCGGGGGGTTTGAGGGGGGCGGGTAGCCCCCCTCTACGGGGTCCGGGGTAGCGTCCCGGGAAAATTTTTTTTGGACCCTATATTAGGTTGGGCGAACCTACCTATGGTTTTGTGCATGATTTTCGCACATGGTATTGGACGTGATGGTTTTTCGGTCCATGGTATTGGATGCTTCGGCATGTATAAATATGTATTGTAACATTGAAAGGAACATAATGAAAAATCAAGCTGGTAGTCCCGGTTTTGGGATCCAGGGAAAAATCTCTGTGTATATGTGTTTTATGGGTTATGTTCTCGCATTGTTTATTTTCTTTGTTTAAGAATTCGTATGCAGGTAATTTCTGTACAGGGTTAAAACCTACATTTGGTATCAGAGTTGTTTTGGCTTCAAGGGGACGCCTTTGTTGCTGAGGGGTTTCGCTCGGGCCTGTGGTAGACCCTGTTCAGTGGGAGATCTGCGAGATCGATTCTGGTGGTGAAAGAAGATGGCGAGCAGTGGAAAGATCGAGATTGAGAAGTTCAATGGTCAAAGTTTTGAGTTGTGGAAACTCAAGATGGAGGATCTGTTGGTCGATAAAGATCAGTGGATCACGGTAGATCCGGGTACTAAACCATCGGGAGTGACCGATGAAGAATGGAAGAAATTGGATCGGAAGGCAAAGAGCACAATACGATTGTGTGTCTCAGATTCAGTATTGCTGAATGTATCAGGGGAAGCTAAGGCAAAGGCTTTGTGGGTCAAGTTAGGGACTTTGTACCAATCTAAGTCTCTGGTGAATAAACTGTTCCTGCGGAAAAAGCTGTATAACCTGAGGATGAAAGATGGAGACTCGGTGACAGAGCATCTGAATGCATTTAATACTGTGGTAAGTCAATTATTATCTGTTGATATTAAAATTTCAGATGAAGATAAGTGCATCAGTCTATTGTGTTCTCTACCAGATTCGTGGGATAGTCTGGTTATTGCAATAGGTAGCAATGCAACTGCTTTGCAGTTTGATGAAATAGTCTCAGCCTTGCTGACGGAGGAGATGAGACGGAAGAATATGGACAACCAGAATGGCGATGCCTTGTCTGTACGAGGACGGTCCCAGAACAGAAACAAAAGTAAGTCATCGAGTGGGAGATCTAAATCTAGAGGGAGATCTAAATCTCCAGGAAAACCTACAAAGGTGGTGTGCTGGAAATGCGGAAAGGAAGGGCACTTCAGAAGGGATTGTAAATCTAAAGCTCCTGATAAAGGAAAGGGATCTGATGATGCTCCTTCTGTAGAGGCGAAAACCACCTCAGATGAAGGTGGGGATGTGTACTTGGCTTCTTCAAGTACACATGTAGATCATGAGGCATGGTTGATTGACTCAGGTGCATCCTTTCACTTCACTCCCCATAGAGAGTGGTTCTGCGAGTATGAGAAATATGATGGTGGTGATGTCTTCTTAGGAGATGATAGGAAGGCTAGAATCATTGGTCGGGGAAAAGTAAAGTTGAAGTTGCAAGGTGGAAGGGTTAGAACACTTCCAGGTGTTCTACATATTCCTGCATTGGCCAGAAATCTTATTTCTGTAAGCAAGTTGGATGATGCAGGTGTAAAGACGGTGTTTGAGAAAGATACCTACAAGATGGTTCGAGGAGCACTGATATTGATGAGGGGAGTTCAGATTGGAACTCTGTACAAGCTGCAAGGTAGCACTGTTGTTGATGGGTGCAATAGTTCTATGGTTCCTGAAAATGGAGTAGAAAATCTAGTGGTCTCTGGAGAGAAGACCATGTTGTGGCATCAAAGGCTTGGACATATTGGAGAGAAGGGCCTTCGAATACTTCATGGTAAAGGTATGGTAGAAGGTATGAATGATAGCTCTATGGATTTTGATTTCTGTGAAAATTGTGTGTATGGGAAGCAGAATCGAGTGAGTTTCCCCTCTAGTGGTAAGAGGACGAAACAGATATTAGAGCTTGTGCACAGTGATGTGTTTGGACCTGTGAAGGTTCCATCACTGGGTAAGTCTGTGTACTATGTATCATTCATATATGACTTCTCAAGGAATACATGGATATATTTCCTTAAGAAGAAATCAGAAGTCTTTGACAGGTTTAAAGAATTTAAGGCTCTGGTGGAAAATCAGACAGAGAAGAAGATAAAGGTGTTGAGGACAGATAATGGTGGAGAATTTTGCAGCAAGGAATTTGAAGAATTTTGTAAGAAGTGTGGTATAGCACGACAGAAGACTACTCCATATACACCTCAGCAAAATGGAGTCGCAGAAAGAATGAACAAGACGTTGATGGAAAGGGCAAGAAGCATGCTCAGTGGTGCCGGGTTAGGACAGGAATTCTGGGCAGAGGCGGTGGATACTGCACGTTACCTGATCAACAGATCACCCTCATCAGCGTTGGAGGATAAGACTCCACAAGAAGTATGGACTGGTAAGAAACCCTCTCTTTCACATCTGAGGTTATTTGGATGTGATGCATATGTACATGTTCCAAAGGAGAAACGAACCAAGTTGGATAGTAAATATGAAAAGTGCATCTTTATTGGGTATAAGGATGGTTTAAAGGGTTATAAGCTTTGGAACCCAGTCACACGGAAGGTTGTGTATAGCCGAGATGTGGTGTTCAGAGAGGTAAAAGATGTTATTCAATCTGAATTCCAACCAAAGGAACCTGAGAAGATAGAGTTTGAGCCAAAGGAGGAAGAATCAGACTCTGCAGCAGAGGGGGAATCAGAAGATGAAGAGCCACAAACTTCGGCTGTGAGAAGATCAGGTCGAGAAAGAAGGCAGCCAGAAAGGTATAGTCCATCTGCTTTCAGTTCAAATTTTGCTTTGTCTGTTACTGATGATGATCCCAGAACTGTGAAGGAAGCAGTGGATTTAGAGGATGGAAAACTCTGGAAAGAGGCCATGGTTGATGAAATGGCATCTTTGCACAAAAATGAGGCTTGGGATCTGGTAGAGTTTCCGGCTGGAAGGAAACCCATTGGCAGCAAATGGGTCTTCAAGAAGAAGACTAATGCAAAAGGAAAGGTGGAGAAATACAAAGTTCGGTTGGTAGCAAAAGGTTATTCCCAGGTGTCGGGAATTGATTTTGGTGATCTTTTTTCTCCTGTTGCCAAGGTAGCTTCTATTAGATTACTTTTATCTGTTGTTGCTGCTTTTGATTTTGAGGTAGAACAGATGGATGTGAAGACAGCATTTCTTCACGGGGATTTGGAAGAGGAAATCTACATGAGGCAACCTAAAGGCTTTGCGGTGAAGGGCAAGAAAGAACTGGTATGCAAGTTAAAGAAGTCTCTGTATGGGTTAAAACAGTCACCAAGGATGTGGTATCAGAATTTTGATACATTTATACGGGGACTTGGCTTCACCAGAAGCAAAGCAGATCATTGTGTGTATTTTAAATTAATTGGTGGCCGTGTTATTTATCTGGTCTTGTATGTGGATGATATGTTGCTGGTTGGAAATGACAAAGAAATTATCCAGGATTTGAAGACCCAATTGTCCTCCAAATTTGACATGAAAGATCTTGGTGCTGCAAACTATATTTTGGGCATGGAAATTAAAAGAGTTCGGGCAAAGAGGAAGCTCTGGTTAAACCAGAGGAAGTATGTCGAGACAATGCTGCAGAGGTTTAATATGCATGATAGTAAACCAGTGAAGGTTCCTATTCCTGTAGGTGTGAGGTTATCTGTTGAACAGTGTCCCAAGACACAAGAAGAGGAAGAGGACATGTCCCGTGTTCCATATGCAAGTGCAGTCGGTAGCCTGATGTATGAAATGGTCTGTACTAGACCAGACATTGCACATGCAGTGGGAGTATTGAGCAGGTTTATGTCAAAACCTGGGAAGGAGCACTGGACAGCAGTGAAGCGGGTTTTCAGGTATTTGCGTGGCACTAGTGATTATGGTTTGTGCTACCAAGGAAGACCAGGATAGGACAGAGTGTTGGATATTCATGGTTTTGTTGATGCAGACTGGGCTGGAGATCTGGATCAGAGAAGATCTACAAGTGGGTATGTGTTTAACCTATTTGGAGGTGCAGTCAGTTGAATGAGTAAGAAACAATCTGTAGTGGCACTATCAACTACAGAGGCAGAATACATGGCAGCCACTCATGCAAGCAAGGAAGCAGTTTGGTTGCAGAGATTGTGTTCAAGTATGGGGTTAGTACAGGGAGTTATAAGAATAGATTGTGACAACCAAAGTGCAATTTTCTTGGCAAAGAACCCTGCTTATCATTCAAAGACAAAGCACATTGATGTTCAGTATCACTTTGTGAGGGATATGATAGAAGACAAAAAGGTGTTGCTGGTAAAGGTGGACACTTTGAAGAATACTGCAGATGCATTGACAAAATCTGTGAGCTCTGAGAAGTTCTCTTGGTGTAGAGAAACAATGGGTGTTTCAGGGCTGGAAAAATGACTAAGCTCTCTTGTGGCCCCCTGTGGAAAGAAAACAACAAGTGGGAGATTGTTGGGTTGTGTTATATTCTTTCCACGACTAACCTACGTAGTTAAACGGGGGGTTAGAGGGGGCCGGTAGCCCCCCTTCGTTGCGCCGATTGCGCAACGGGGGGGTCATAGGGGGGGCGGCAGCCCCCCCTGTCCAGGGGGTTTGAGGGGGGCGGGTAGCCCCCCCTGTCCAGGGGGTTTGAGGGGGGCGGGTAGCCCCCCTGTACGAGGTCCGGGGCAGCGCCCCAGGAAATTTTTTTTTGGACCCTATATTAGGTTGGGCGAACCTACCTATGGTTTTGTGCATGATTTTCGCACATGGTATTGGACGCGATGGTTTTTCGGTCCATGGTATTGGATGCTTCGGCATGTATAAATATGTATTGTAACATTGAAAGGAACATAATGAAAAATCAAGCTGGTAGTCCCGGTTTTGGGATCCAGGGAAAAATCTCTGTGTATATGTGTTTTATGGGTTATGCTCTCGCATTGTTTATTTTCTTTGTTTAAGAATTCGTATGCAGGTAATTTCTGTACAGGGTTAAAACCTACCCTTCCAGCTCAAATTTACTAAGCCAACTAGGTCAAATTAACTTAGTTAACTATTACAAGTTGCTATGAGAATAGAATTTCGATTTAATTTATAAATTAGGATATCTTGTTGCTATTTTTAACACTCCCTCTCAACATGAAAGGGATTATCTGCTACACCTATCCCGCCTCTATGAAACTCGAATTTGCATCTTGACATGGCCTTTGTCAAAATATATGCATCCTGCTCCTCTATGGTAATGTACTCCATCAACATGATTCTCCTCTGCACACAATCTCAAAGGTGATGGACCAGATATCAATATGCTTGGACTAATCATGAAAAACTGGATTCTCAGAGAGTTTGATACAACTCTGATTGTCATAGTAAATCACTGTTGGATTCATTACAGAAATTTTGAGGTCTAAAATGGGCCTCCTAAGAAAAATTTACAACCAAAATAAACTTTATAAGAACCAATAGGATTCAAGATGATGATGTCAACCATGGGGGATGATTCACCATTTTTTGGAGTAAAAAAGTAAAAAGATTAAAAATAGTAAAATAATAAAACTACTTTTTCAACTCGTATTTTCAACTTACCTCTTTAATTTCTTACTCAAATTTTGAGAGGGAGGACTCATTGGATGCAAAATTTAATTCCTCATCCAAGGAGTACCCATGTTACATACTTTGGATAGACCATGCTACACGAAAAATGAGAAATACATGAAAAAACATTATTACAATCACATTTTTCATATATTTCTCATTTTTCGTGTAGCAGGGTCCATCGAAAGTATGCAACATGGGTACTCCTTGGAAGAGGAATCAAATTTTGCATCCAACGAGTGTTGTCACTCAAAATTTGAGTAAACCCATAGGGAGAAAAGTTCATAATATGATTTGAAAAAATAGTTTTTTCTTTTTTCCCTCTAAAATTTGATGATGTAATCTAACATTATTTTATTATTTCCACTATTATTTTATAATTTCCTTAGGAGGATCATTTTAGACCTCAAAATTCCCCTAATGCATCTACTGACCAAACATACCAACAAGAATCTTCCTCATCCAGATAGCCTCACAAGCTACTTGAGTAGCAGCCATGTACTTTGCTTCTGCTGAACTGAGTGCAACTGATCTCTGCTTCTTGTTTTACCAAGAAACAATTATTGACCCAATACTTAAGATCCCACCTGATGTTCTCTTCCTTTCATATGGACTCCCTGCCCAATCTGCATCGGTGAAGCATTGAATCTTCACTCCCTCTGTCCGTCTGTACCAAAGACCAAATTGAGTGGTGCCTTTGAGGTATCTCAACGCATGTTTGGTTGCCTTCCAATATAGTTTGGTTAGCTTAACCATATATTGACTAAGTTGGTTAACTACATAACACATATCCGTTCGTATGTTCACCAAATACATGAGTGAACCCACAAGCTGTCTATAAATAGTAGCCTCCACTACTTCACCGAAAGTAGCATCCTCCTTCCTCCAGTTACTAGCTAGAGGAGTCTCCATGGGTTTACTGCTCTCCATGTGGAACTTCTTCAATATCTCGTTGGCATACTTTCCCTGAGAGACAAATAGTTCCTCATCTCCTTGTCATACTTCCATCCCCAAAAAGTAGTGCATGAGCCCCAAGTCCTTCATTTCGAACTCTCTTACAAGATCCTCTTTGCAAGACTTGATTAGCTTATCATCACCTGTCGAATCAAATCATCGCATATAAAACAACATTCAACAATTTACCTTCAACCACAATATGGTAAATGTTTTCATCTGCTTCACTTTTGGTGAAGCCCAACCTGGGGAAGTAACTATCGATCCTAGTGTACCAAGCATGGGGTGTTTATTTCAGTCCATACAACACTCGCTTGATTCTGCACACATGTGACTCTCTGTTTAAGGTCTCAAATCCTTGAGGATTCTCAATATACACCTCTTCCTCAATCACACCATTGAGGTATTATGTCTTTACATCTGTATGATGTATCTTCCATCCCATCTGCATTGACATTGATTGAATGGACTTGATTGATGAATACCTTGCTACAGGAGAAAAAGTCTCATTGTAATCAATCTCATCCACCTAAGATAACCCTCTGGCCACAAACATGTCCTTGTGTTTCTCCACACTACCATCTGCTACTTTCTTTACCTTGTAAAGCCATCTGGAACTCACCACTGACTTGCCCGCTCATCTTGGGACCACATCCCAAATACTGTTCATGATAATGGAGTCATACTCTTTAACCATGGAATCAACCCAAACAGGTTGCTGCACTGCTTCCTCAAAAGAGGATGGCTCAATCTCTACATTCCCACTCCTCAAAGCCATGTAGCTAGTGTACTTATCTGGTGACCTCTTTTTCCTATGTTGTGGTGTGTGTGCTCCCACATTATCTCTAACATCATGAAATAACCTGTCAGCCTATCTGGTGCACTTTCTCCCATCTATGGAAGACTCTACATGAGTGGTTGTTTCCACTACCTTCTCCTCTCCATGTGGTTGCTCTACATCATCCTGCGTTTCCTCCTTTGGAGCTACAAGATCCTCAACCGCATGTAGTTGAAGCTCCCTCTCAAGGGAACATCTCATGGCCTTCTTTTAATCAAACTTAACATCTCTGCCAACCACTGTCATCCTGCTGGTTGGTAGGTACACCTAATAGTTGTGAGGTGTATCAATGTACCCCTCAAGGCTTCTTACTGGCCTTATTGTGCGAACACTTTGTGGCAAAGTGTCTCAGCTCGTGACAGTGAAAACACTTGATTTTTGACATGTCATTCTTGCCACCTTGACAAGAATCTGATTTGGAATGGGAAGATTTCCCCTTCCCTTTCTTTGCCTTACCATCTAAGGCACAATTCTCCACCTCATCATGCTTTGATGAGGATCTATCTCTAGCGTTCCATCGAATCTCTTCCTATACCAAGTTAGACAACAATCTCTCCCACTTTGGTAGCTTCTCCCTCCCATTAATTGAGTACTGGTAATTGTGCCAGCCCTTGGGAAGTCCTAGAACTGCTAAGCTCACTAGATCATCTTCGACAACAGTAATCTTGACACTTCCAAGCTCATCACACCATTGGGTGAACTTGGTCAAGTACTTCAAAATTGAGTCGCCCTTCTCCATCTTGATCTTTTTGAGCTTGTCCTTCAGTACCGACTTCCTGTGGTCACTACTATTTTGAAATAGGATGGTCAACGACTTCCACATTGCAAATGGAGTTTCCTTACCATGGAGATTCGAGACAATATGATCTTGAACTCCTTCTAGGATAATCCTTCTCGCCTTTGCCACATGCTTTCTCCATTTAGCCAGATCTTTAGCATCAGATGCTGGAGGATTCAAAATATCATGATCTATGAATTCCTTCAGCCCGTTGTCTTCCAACACTACCTCCATATTGTCCTTCCAAGCTATGTAATTCGAGCTTCCCTTTAGGGAATACTCAAGTCTCATACCGTAGAATGACATCCTGCTGACTCTGAAGTATGAAACTACAAATTTGATCTCACCTTCACAATAGACTCATATTCTCCTCTTCTATAATGTCTTCAGCTCCAATACCATGTATGTTATGCAACTAACTCACAAAATAGAAGAAAAGATAGATCAATGACTTCAAAATAAGCCTCTTCGAGGGGGCAACCTCCTTTACATTACACAATTGAATAATTCTTGGATGATACAAATTACAAAACCTCATTTCTATATATAGAAGTCTAAGGGACCACAATATAATCAAAGCTGACATAAACAATAATAAGATAAGGGCACAACAATAACAATAGTGGGCTTCTATGGGGCACAATAATAACAATGTGGGGACAACTGGGGCACAACAATAACAATAAGGGGCTACAATGACAATAGTAATGGAGGAATCACTAGTATTATAGGGACCTAACATGCCCCTCTCCTTAGAAAAATTGTTTTCCTCAACACTTGAGTAGTTCTAGATGCACTTGTATAAAATTCTCATCCTCCCATGTGGAATCTTCAATAGGTAAGTTCTTCCACTTGATGAGATACTCTGAAATTGATCGATTTCGTAGCTGTCGAGTTCTTGTTTTTGTGACTGCTTCAGGTTCCAATATGATTTTTCTTTCCTCGTCAAGTTCTGGCAATATTGTTTGAACTAGGAGCTTGCCACTTATAGCCTTCTTTAAGCATGAAACATGGAAAACTGTGCGCACTCAGGAAGATGCAGGAAGCTCCAATTTTTATGCCATAGTACCAATATTTTGCAAAACCTTGTACATACCATAATAATTTGGTGATAATTTATTATCTTAGCTTGCTTGAGGGACATTTGTTTGTATGGTTGTAGTCATAGAAATACCCCAGTCACCTACATCAAAAATTCTTTCGCTGCGATGTTGATCTACCTGTTGTTTCATTCTATTATGCGCCAAAGTGAGGTTATCCTTTAAGAGTTGGAGAACTTGGTGTTGATGCTTGATGTGATATTCCACTGCTTGAACATTAGAATTTTCTCTTAAAGATGTTTTGATGGACGGTGGATGATATCCATAAAGTGTCATAAATGGGGTCATTTTTGTTGTAGTATGGAAGGAAGTTTTATACCACCTTTTAGCCAGAGGAAACCATTTGACCCATTGTGTTTGTTTGTCAGATTCAAAGCAATAAAGATATCCTTCCAAACATTTATTCACTATCTCAGTTTTCCCATCAGATTGAGAATGGTAAGATGAACTCTGAGCTAACTGAGTACCCAGACAAGAAAACAATTCAGTCCAAAAATTTCCAGTGAAAATGGGATCTATGTCGCTTACAATAATCTTTGGGTTTCCATGTAGCTTTTGAATTGTTTCCATAAATGCAGTAGCAAATGTATGGGCTTTAAATGGATGAGATAATGCACAAAAGTGTGCATACTTGGTAAGTCCATCAACTACCACCATGATGACACTCTTTCCTTTGTACTTGGGTAAACCTATGATAAAATCCATTGAAACTCCTCCCAACGTTGACTTGGAATGGATAAAGGTTTTAACAGACCCAGGGTCTTAATTGTCTCAACTTTATTTTGTTGGAGAACCAAACATTCTGCCACAAACCTTTGAATATCAGATTTAAGGCCATCCCAAAAAAATTCCTTCTTAACCCTTTGGTAAGTTTTTAAAAATCCTAAGTGCCCTCCTAAGGGAGAGGTGTGAAATTCTAGAAGAATCTTTTGTTTGAGTTGGGAATTCTTATAGAGGTATAAGTGATCTTTGTACCATACCAAATCATATTTCCATCTAAATGTATCAAATGTACTGGGATCTTGCTACAACTTTTGAATGAGGCCCACACTTCTTCATCATTCTTCCATTCATTCCTTGCTTTGTTTATCCAATCTGGTTGGATGATAGAGATGGCACAAAGAAATGCTTTCACATCCTCATCATGTCTTGAGAGTGCATCTGCAACAACATTTTGCTTCCCTTTTTTGTAGATGATTTCAAATTCATAACCCAACATCTTTATGACCCATTTTTTTTTCTCTTCTGAAGATAATATTTGTTCTAAAAAGCATTTAAGACTATCATGATCCGTTTTTACCTTGAAGTGTCTTCCCATTAGGTAAGATCACCATTTCTTAAGTGCATGTAGTATTACCAACATTTCCTTCTCATAAATAGCTTTGTGTAAATAGTTTCCTTTGATTGGACGAATTTCAAAAGTAATGGGTCTTCCTTCTTGCATTAAAACAACTCCAATTCCATTTCCTAAGGCATTACATTCCACAATAAAGTTTTTGTGAATTCTGGCGTAGCTAAGACCGGTGCTTGGCACATTACCTCTTTAAGATATTCAAAGGCCTTCATTGATTCTAGAGTCCAAGAAAATGCATCTTTCTTCAGTAATGTTGTTAGAGGTGCTACTATATTCCCATAATTCTTAACAAACTTGCGATAATACCCTGTCAACCCAAGAAATCCTCGCAAATGCTTTATGGATGTGGGGATTTTCCATTCCTTAATGGCTTTAGTTTTTCTAGGGTCTACCTTAACACCTTCATGAGATACAATATGACCCAGATATTCACCTCCTGTACTCCAAAGAAGCATTTGGAGTTTTTTGCATATAATTGTTTCTCCTCCAATAGTTTGAGCACCCTATCAACATGTTGAACATGATCCTTCCAAGAATTGTTGTAGATTAGTATATCATCAAAGAATACTAACACAAATTTTCTAAGGAAGGGTTTGAAAATGGAATTCATCAAACCTTGAAATGTAAAAGGTGCATTGGTAAAGCCAAAAGGCATGACCAAAAATTCATAATGACCCTCATGAGTTTTAAATGTTGTTTTCAGAATGTCTTTAGTCTTCATTTTGATTTGATGATATCCTGAACGAAGATCCAACTTGGTGAATTAAATTGCTCCATGTAATTCATCCAATAATTCGTTAATGAAAGGAATGGGAAATTTATCTTTAATAGTGAGCTTGTTGAGCTCCCTATAATCCGGACACATGCACCATGATTCATCATTCTTGTGCACTAATACTACTGGAGTAGAGAAAGAACTTTGACTAGGTTGAATTATACCATACTCTAACATTTCTGCAACCATACATTCAATTTCACTCTTTTGGGCATAGGGATATCTGTAAGGCCTGATGTTTGGAGGAACACTTCCTGGAATAAAATGAATAGCATGATCCTGGTCATGAATAGGTGGGAGGCCTTTTGGATTCTTAAACTCCTTGGAATGATCGTCAAAGAATTTTTGGAGATATGGAGAAATAGATGATTTCAATCTGGGAACCTCTAGTGAACATAATTGTGCAACTACACCCCATTGTTCTTTCTTTAAAAGCTTTGTCATGACGTTAGAGCTCATTATATTTCTCAGTTTCCCTACGATACCCCTTAATTCCACTTCCTTTCCTTCCCAACAAAATTTCATGAAAAGTTCTTAAAAATTAAAAGTTATCGTACCCAAATATTGTAGCCATTGGACTCGTAGTACAACATCAGCACCACCCATTGGAATAGAAAGCATAGGACTATTCAATACATATTCTCCCATGGATAGCTTGATATTATGGCACTTTCCAGAGAAATTTATGGTTCCTCCATTTGCAACCATCACTTGACACTCTAGTGTTGGATATAGGAAGCAATTCAATTCCTTGGCTATCTTACAATGAATAAAATTATGGGTACTACCCGAATCAATAAACATTATTACCTTTTTCTTCTTGATATGTCGTTCTATATTGAGAGTTTAAGGAGTAGTAATTCTTGCCAATGCATACAAGATATGGTTGGATTCATTTCTTCTTTATCTAGGGTTGGTTCCTGATGTATATCCTCTTCTTTTGACGTTTCTTGTTCCTTTTATTCCTCCTCTTCACAATCTACGTAAAATAATTTCTTCTCAACACACTTATGAAATTTAGTGTATTTTCTATCACAACTGTAACAAAGCCCCTTTGCTCTTTTTTCTTCCAATTGTGGTGGTGTCAACCTTGTAGGTTGTGGAAGGCTAGGGGCAGCAACACTTCCATATTTATAGTTGTGAGTGGTAGGCTTCCTTGTTTCCATAATTTTTCTTTCAATTTTTCTTGCCAACTTGAATGTCTTCTCTAATGAATCAGGTTCCCAAAGGCGAACCTCATGTTGGATGTTATCATTTAAAGTCCCTATGAAAACTTCAATACTATGCTCCTCTATAATATCATTTACCCTTATATTCAATTTTTGGAAGTCCTCAATGTGCTCCACCATTGAACCCTTTTGTTTGAGATTTATCAATTGGCTAAAGAAGGTGTTTCTCTTTGTATCCTCATAATGTGCTATCATTTCGTCCATAAAAATTGACCAAGTGACAATTTGTTTATGAGAGAAAAGCCATCGATACCATACAAACTGATTGGGTTCCAAATATAAAGTTGCAATGCGTACCTTTTGTGTGTTTTGCACATTATAGAGATCAAAATATTGTTCCATCTGTAGTATCCATGTTACAGGATCCTTGCCATCAAACTTCATCATATCGATCTTTCAAATGTGGTGGGTCTTTATTCCAACGTTAGAGTTTATGAAATCATGATTAACATTTCTTTTGTTCTCATCATGAGTTTCCTCTACTACCTTTTCACCATTAGGAAGCCTTTATTGTAGAAACTTTGTCAAACTTTCCTTCAAAACTTCCACGTCTTTCTTCAAATCTTCAATGTTTCCATTCTTCGAATCATGATTAACATTTCTTTTATTCTCATTATGAGTATGCTCTACTACCTTTTCGCCATTAGGAAGCTTTTCTTGTAGCAACTTTGTCAAACCTTCCTTCCAACCTTCCATGTCTTTCTTGAAACCATCCATCTTAGCTTCTATTACTTTTTGTGAGAGAGAAAATTGTTGCATTTGGTCTCATAATTTTGATATATCATGTTGCATTTATTCATCCTCTTCATGTGTCATAATATAGCTTTCGAGTTGCTTACTAGGTGTTGCCATTTTCTTTCTTCGGGGCATCAACTAATGAAAATTTTCTTCACTATTCCCTTTTAATAACTTCAAATTAATTTTTCAAACAAAAAATATGCAAATTTTAAAAAAGACTACACACGTTTTTTTATTTGTAGGAGCTTGATATTGAATCTAATGTATCTCTGAAATTTTGTATCTCCAAGGTTTGAAATTGCGAACTGTGGTAGCCCTCTGAGTCCTCTTTCCAACACCACCGGTCTGATTGAAATTGGATTCTCCAAGAAAGAGGTATGCCCAATCTCCCAAGATAACATGATTATACACTTTTTCAGTAGAGAAAAATTGTACAAAGTGCCATGTGTCATTGTTTCAACCTTCGGACCTGAAAAGGACACAAAGAAAACTACAGTTCGTCCTCTTTTTGTAACTTCTTACTAAATTTCAATCTGATACTCAGAGAGAAAGTTGTGATGATTTTCCCAAGGTCACCTGTTTGGGATGTAGTTGGGATCTTGTAAAAACCCTAACTTCCTTGGATCATATCTCTGAAAATATAGTGAGAGAAGCTTTGAAATTCAGACCCGAGGGTCATCAATATTTCAGCTCAAATGGGATTTTTTCAGCTTCTGAAACGTCATATAAAAAATTTATAGTGAAAATACCATGATGATCTGTTTGGAGTAGCGAAACCCTAGAATCCAAAGCTCTAATACCAAAATATTATGCAACCAGCTCACAAAATAGAAGAAACGATAGATCAACGACTTCAAAATGAGCCTCTTCAAGGGGGAAACCTCCTTTACATTACACAAATGAATAATTCTTGGATGATACACATGAGAAAATATCCTTTCTATATATAGGAGTCTAAGGGGCACAATATAATCAAAGCCGACATAACAATAATAATATAAGAGAACAACAATAACAATAGTGGGCTTCTATGAGACACAATAATAACAATGTGGGGACAACTGGGGCACAACAATAATAATAAGGGACTACAATGACAACAGTAATGGGGGAATCACTAGTATTATAGGGACCTAACAATGTATATATATTTTTACTTATAGATTCAACAAGTTATATGATATGCTAAAACAAAAGATAAGAATTTAATCTACTCATCAGTGGAAACCAAAATTGATCGATGAAAACACTACACAGAAAACGAAGAATTTCAATCGCACATAACACAATATTTCTCTGGGGAAAACAACTTCTCAAAACCCCGACTATCTATATTGCATTAAACAAAATATCTTAGAAGAAAATATAATGCTTGTTCAACCCGAACAATCTCTGCACAAGTACAATCTATCTCTCTGCTTCAAAAACTAGCTCAAGCCAATACTTAGCCAAATTTGTTGCCTATCAAGCCCCTACTTCCTTGCGTAATCCCTAAGGGAATTATCCCATATTTAATTGGGAAATTCCCCACTCATAACTGTGCAATTCATCCATATTCCTTCTACTGATTGCATGCACCATCTATACAACTCGGAAAATTATACAACTAATAGTACATTGTCCATGAACTCTAATCTCAACTAGGTCTTCCTTTGAACTAGCATGCATGAGTTATCTATGAGTGAATCTTTAGTTAATTAGTGGAGCAGTGAAGTTGCACTAAAGATGATCCCCACTATTAGACCTCCTACTAGTTCCTCTAATTGAACTAGTTTAACTCACTTTAACTCAGTTAGACTAAGTTAATTAGTTACAAATCAAAAGAACTCAATTTGGACCCCTAAAATTTAGGAATCACTCTACATGACTCTAGATAGACTTCCAACTCGAGTTTACTAAGCCAGATATGTAAAATTAACTTAGTTAAATATTACAAGTTGCTATGAGAATAGAATTTTGATTTAATTCCTAATTTAATTCAAGGAAAAATTAAATTAGGATTTCTTGTTGCTATTTTTAACAAAAGATAATTTAGATTTTTGGATTATTTTTCTCATACGTGTGATGCTAGGGTTTTGAAAGCTATAGGGCCAAGGATGCAGGCTTAAATTGCAAACCTGAATTAGAGAGCTGAGACTTTGAGTTGAAGCATAATTTGTGAAGTTTGACCATCTTTGACTTGGTAAAATTTGACTTGCTTGAGAGAGGATTTTGGAGGGCGGACTTGGTACTTGGAAGAGGTTTGGTCTTTAGGTCTTGGAGGTCTCACTTTGATTTGATTATATAAGAAGAGAAGTATTCTTTCTGGGTTTTCCCATTGGAGGGGTTTTTCCCTGGATTAGAGCCTTTGTGTTCTTGATGTTTGGTAATTACTTGATAAAGAAGAAATAAAAATAATAAAATGGCAACTAATATCACAAGTTTTTATCAAGTAAGGAAAACAAACTCTAATTTTCCAACAAAAGAGAAATCAAATGTTTAGATAACAAGGAAGAGGATCAATTGTAACTAGCTTATAAACCATTAAAAATGTGAGATATAAGAGTTTGGCATAAGTTATCCAAAGAGGATGTTGTACATATGTTGCAGATGTTTACATATTTCAATAGTAAATAGAACTTGAAAATACATTATTAGTTAGAAAAATATTATTTTGATCATCCTAAGAAGTCCATGGATGGGTCAACAAAAGATTCTATTGGTTAGATTAGATATTTAAATATCATACATTGAAATTTAATTAAAAGATCATCACTGACTTGGATATTTGTTGTGGTGTGCTTATTCTTAAACATTTTGAACATTTAGGTAGGAATTTTTTTGAAATGAGAAACAACTCAATCAAACAATTTCTTTGGAAAATCTAAGTGCTAAGTAATTTGTATACTTTTATTCTATCTATTATACATTTTGGAGGATTTTCCAATAAATCTTCCAGTTTAATTTGCTTAGATTGTTAGAAATTGTAGCAAGAAAGGCTTAATTTGACTTGTGCCTTAGTCAAATTTAGTAATTCAATTTTCCACATTAGCGGGATGACTTGGATGGTAGTTAACTTGTGTGACATGACTTTGTCTAACAGTTTACTTAGTAAATTCAAGTTATAAGCTAGAAGTAGAGTTGTGCATGTAATGATGGCTAAAATTTAACAATCTAGTTCAGTTATTTTGAGTTTGACTCAGTTAACTGAGCTCAAGTAACTAGTTGAGTCGGCTGAATCCCAGTTGAGTGGTAGCACTGTTGTTAATTCGATGATCTCTTAGTTAAAATAGTCAATCAGCTAAAAATAGCCAAAACACGAATGGAATTTGAATTGCCTAGTTGGAGTGGAGGAAAATGACACATTGTAATGATCAATTATATACTAGTTGAGTGTACAGGCTTGGAAGTTAAGCAGGTGAATCATTCCTTGGGAATTGTGCAAGAAAATAGGAGGAGAGTCCTATCTTTTAGGAGCTAATTTCCTCAAGAATTGTGTCAGGAAATAGGAGAAAATTGAAGCCTTGAATTGGCTAAGTGTTGGTGATCCAAGATTTTTTTCGCTTATAGATTCATCAGAATTGACATGAGTTACAGTGCTTAAAAACCATAAAAACATAAGCATGAAAAATGAAGATAAAGAGACATCATCACAAAATATCATGACACTGAGATTTGATTATGGAGTTCGTCCAATTTGGACTACATCTCTGAGCCCTGCTCAATAGTGGGGAGGCCTTCTTTTATTAGGTGGCATGAAAAGAGAGAAGTACAAGAAGATTTCTACATAACCATCCTTATACCTCCAATCTGGAAGATATCTGGAAAATTGAGAGCACAACTCTAGAAATAGACAACACCATTGATTTCGTGGCAAAAAATAATGCAAAAAACGCCTATCTGAACATTCCATTCGGATAATCGGCCTTCTGCAACCTTCTCGAAACCTTCTAATCTCTTAGATAAGGTCTCAACCACCTTCTAGGAGTAGGTGCCACTGCTCTACTCTGCAAACCTACACTGCTCTCTGCTCTCCCCCCTCGTTGTGCGGATAAACAGTTTTATATATTCGGTGGCGAAATTCCTCAATACTTGGGCAGTTCTTATCCAAAGATGAAGTTATACTGACGGTTCTTATTGGATATCTAAAATCTCGGGCTTAACTAAGACTTGTGGAAACTACCTTACAAATCTGGCAAAGTTGTGCTAACTGTGCGTTGAAATCGATGGTTGGCTGATCAGTGTACTGCAATCAGCAGATAGATCCATATCGACACTCTCGCAACAATAGACAGATCCAAATTCCACACATTCTACATTTCTGTGTGATCCACGGACCCGCCAGAATTATCAAACATAATATATAAATATCGCATCCGGAACCGTCATCGCAAATCACAATTTAGCGTATGTCAACACCTCTTACAATAGGCGCTCTATGGATCCGCTGAGAGTATTAAACATAGCCTATAAAAGATCACATCCAGGACCCCCATTGCAAATCGCAATTGGTGAATATCATGGCCCTTCGCAAAATCGCAATTGGCGGCATTCATCGGTGGACTGACACAATCCTGCGCTCTGCGATATGAAAGACCCGCCAGTGGATATAAAATATCATATATAGAATATCGGGTTTGGCTCCCCATCACAATCGCAATTCAGACCCTATTGATGTCGATTTGTAAACTGTGACCTTTACCTTTCTGCGGTATGAAATATGTGATCTAGGGAATCAAATGACAGCCTGCCACGTTTCATTTCCCTGTTCATCGAACCTTTATCACGTCATCTACTCCTGCCATTTTTCCAAGTCAAACTAAAACTTTGACTTACTCTAACTTCTTCATGTGAACTTGGATTTGAGCGTCATTCACACTGTTGGAATCAGAGCGACGAGCACTTCGATCTGATGCTAAGTTCATCCATATTTTTCCACTTTGAGTTTTGAGCCTTTTACCATGCCACTGATACTTTCTGAAGATCCACCTGGATCCTCCTGGATCAGTTGGCCAGAGCATGGCATTCAGTAGGAGAACAAGTTTATAGTGGAGGTTGTGCTTCAAATTCAAAGCAAGCCATTGTAATAGTTTCACATTCTCATTTGATTAATGAAAATCAGCTGAGGCGTTTTTCCCAGTTGGATTTCCTTATAAATAATTTTTTTATTGTGGTGTTTTAATGGTTGCATGTCATTGCACGTGTTTCTAAATTGTGATTTCAATTCCACAAAATAGTAGAGGATATTTGTAATCTATTGATTTCAATTCGATTTCATTAGCAGTATAAATTTTCTATTAATTTCTACATCGTATCAAAGGAGAAATCACACTAGAAACCAATCAATAGAGCTTCTTCTTTAGATATTTCGATTTACAGATTCAATGAAGAAATTTTTCTTCCATGTGGGAAAATGTCTTTCAACGGATTGAGATTGGAATATGCCATAGAGTGAACCTCAAATTTAATAGCTTGGAAGGACAACATGGAAAAAATTCTTGATGATAATGGTGTGCTGGAGTACACCAAAACTGACATTCCAAATTCAATAGTATCAGATGCACAATAGTTAGCCCAATGTAAGAAGGATACCACAAAATCCAGGAGAATCATCTTGGAGGGTGTGAGAGACCACATAGTCTCAAATTTACATGGCAAGGAGACTATGTTTGTTGTGTGGAAGACCCTTAGTGAGATATTCAAAAATGGTTGTGATACTAGGAAATTGGCATTGAGGGACAAGCTTAGAACATCCACGTGCATAAATGAGAAACCTTTCCACATTACCTCTCCAGGTTCACTCAGTGTCGAGATGAACTTGGAGGAGTTGGATAAAATATTCTCTCTTCAGAACTAATGAGCCTGACTCTCTTAGGCCTTCCAAAATCCTGCCATAGCTACCAAGACTTTATAAATGGAAGGGAAAAATTGCCAAATTGGGAGAGAATCTCATTTGATCTGGTGCAGGAAGATATTCGACGGAACACTGGAGATGGAGTAACATCCAAATCTGATGAGGAATAAAAATTTTCCTTGGTTAGGAAAGACAAGAAAGGAAAGTGCAAGAAGACCCAATCCAAACCAGAGACCATGCAGAACAATGGCAAGAAGAAGGAGTTAAGAAAGATAAAATGTTTTCACTGGCATGAATTTGGGCAATATGCGACAAAGTGTCCGCACAAGAAGTCTAACATGAAGCCTTTAGGAGCAGCAGGAGGTGAAGCAATTGCCTCACAATTCGAGTTATACTTCACCCTAATTTAATTCATGGTGAGCAATGTAATGGGGAGTGTGTGGTATCTAGATTTAGGTGCCTTGTTCCATATGACGAGACGCAAAGAATTTTTCAATAGCCTAGAAGAGAAGGATCTCCAAATCTACACAAAACTTGGGGATGATGGGTGGTACAGTACCAAAGGAATTTTTACCATAATCTTTAAGAGGAAGTCGAGCTCCCATATTCATATGAATATGTCATGTATGTAATTGGGCTGAATAAGAACCTGATCTCTGTAGTTGTATTGGAAGATCGTGGCTATAATGTTGTTTTTAGTAAAGGGAAAGGCTTTATGATACATGTAGCTACCAGGTAGGTGAAATTCATTGGAGTTCGAGTGAAGAATCTCTACAAAATTGAGGTGGAATATTGCTTTGCATTGAGTAGAAAGGTATGAGAAGTGTAGAGTCGAGATGTTGGAGTACTCTGGCATGAGTGCATCAGACACTTACGCTATGGAGCCTTACAAATCATGTAGCATATTACCACTGGTCTCCTGAATTTCCCCTCATACCAGCATGATGTCTGCAAGGGATACACATTGGGGAAATATGCCAAATCCACCTTCCAGGGCCGAGATAATAGAGTTGGAGCAACATTCGAGCAAGGCCACTCTGATGTATGTTTACCATTTTCTATAGCCTCTACAACAAAGCATGAGTATTATGTGATTTTTGTTGATAAATTTTCTAGAAAATGTTATATCTTCTTCATGCGGAAGAAGGATAAAGTTTTCTAAAAATTTGTTGAATTCAGAGAATTGGTTGAAAATGATACATATCAGAAATTGAAAGCCTTGAGAAGTTATAATGGAGGAGGATACCTATCTAACACCTTCAAGGAGTTTTCCACGAAGAGGGTATTAGAAGAGAACTGATAGCACCCCATAACCCACAACAAAATGGGGTGGTTGAAAGGAAGAACATAAGCACAGTGGGAGAAGTAAGATCCATGTTTCATGATCAAGGGCTTCCATTACATCTATGGGAAGAAGCATGTAACACCACATTTTATTTGAAAAATATGAGCCCTCATAGAATACTTCGCATGATCACACTTGAAGAAACTTTCTTTGGGAGGAAGCCAAATGTATCTCATTTTAGAATTTTTGGAGCTACTGTGTAATTTCATGTCTCCAAGGATATTAGGAAGAAACTTGAGCCTACTTCTGGCATGGGAGTCTTTGTAGGATACACAGAGACAAAACATAATTACTAGATGTATTTTCCCTGACTCAGGGTGACAATAGTGAGGAGAGATGTCAAATTTTATGAGGAGAAGGCTATTAGATGATCTCTAGAGTGAGAGTTGAGTATCCCACATGAGGATGAGCTTCTTGTAGAGCTTTGGGATGTTTTAGAGTAGCGACATGTGGAGGAGCAGACATGAGGCCGAGTGGAGGCACCAACTCAACCAGAATCTTCTAGAGAGGGGAGGAAGAGAACCAGAGAAGCTGACATATTGATACAAGATGCATGAGAACATGTGGGAGCTCCTACATATCAACACATGAACAGGAGGTCATTAGATGGGTACACTGGAGATATGGCTCTCATAACATAACTCATTAAGTCAGAGCCTTCTTCATTTGAGGAAGCAATTTATCAACCAGTGTGGGTTGATGCCATGGTGGAGGAGTATGACTCCATCATTAAGAATAGTGTATGGGAGGTGGTGTGGAGGCCAAAGAACAAGTCAGTGGTAGGTTCTAGGTAGATATACAAAGCAAGAAATACAAGGCTAGATTTGTGGCTAAAAGCTTCTCTTAGGTAGAGGGAGTGGACTATGAGAAAATACTTTCACTAGTGGCAAGATATTCCTCAATCAAAACCATTCTAGCATTAACTATGCAAATGGAGTGGAAGATCCATTAGATGGATCTGAAGAAAACCTTTCTCAATGGTGTTGTTGAGGAATAAATTTACATAGAGAAACTAGAAGAATTTAAGACATATGACAGGGAGACACATGTGTGTAGACTCAAGAGAACCATGTATTATCTCAAGCAGGCACCCCGATCATGGTACACACAGATTGACACATATCTCAGTGGATTGGGCTTCATCAAAAGTGAAGTAGATGACAATCTCTGTCACATTGTGGTAGATGGCAAGTTTCTTATCTTCGTTTTGTATGTTGATGACTTGATACTTATAGGGGAGCAGAAATTGATCCACTCTTCCAAGGAGGACCTTGTAAGAGAATTCAAGATGAAATACATGGGCTTGATGCGTTACTTTGTTGGGATGGAAGTATGGTAGGGTGATGGTGAGCTGTTTATGAGTCAAGGGAAGTATTCCTCTGAAATGATTCATAGATTTCGCATGGAGAACTGCAAACCTATGGACACACCTCTAGATACAAACTGGAGGAAGGAGAGTGCTTCTTCAGGAGAGGCAGTAGATGCTACCATCTACAAATAGCTTATGGGATCTTTGATGTATATGGTGAACACAAGAGCTGACACATGCTATGTAGTTAATCAGTTGAGTCAAGCCATGGTGAAGCCAACCAAGATATAGTGGAAGGCAGCAAAGCATGTGTTGAGGTATCTCAAAGGCCCAACTGAGTATGGGTTATGGTACAAGAGGACAAATGGAGTGAAGCTCCAAGTCTTCACTGATGCATATTGCGTAGGAAGTCCATCAGACAAGAAAATTACTTTAGGTGCTATCTTCAATGTTGGGTCTGACACTATTTTCTGGTATAGCAGGAAACACTCAGCTCAATAGAGGTTGAATACATCGCTACAAGTCAAGCAACATGTAAGGCCATATGGATGGTGAAAATACTTGTGGGCATTTTCAATCTGGAGATGGATCTAACGATGATTAATTGTGATAATCAGAGTTGTATAAAACTCTTTGAGAATACAGTATTTCATGATAGGACCAAGCACATTGACATCACGTACCATCACTTGCGGGATTGTGTGCAGAAGAGAATCATGACACTACAATACATTCCAACTGAGGAGCAGGATGTAGATATCTTGAAAAATTCATTGTTAAGAGGCAAATTCAAATTCCATAGGTGTAGGTTAGGGGTGGTTCAAAATTCCTTTCTTACTAAGAGGGAGTGTTAGAAATTGTAGCAAGAAAGGCTAAATTCGACTTGTGCCTTAGCCAAATTTAGTAATTCAATTTTCCACATTAGCAGGATGACTTGGATGGTAGTTAACTTGGGTGATATGGCTTTGTCTAGTAGTTTACTCAGTAAATTCGAGTTATAAGCTAGAAGTAGAGTTGTGCATTAGTGATTACTAAAATTTAGCAATCTAGTTTAGTTATTTCCAGTTTGACTCAGTTAACTCAGCTCAAGTAACTAGTTGATTCAGTTGAAGGTTAGTTGAGTAGTAGAATTGTTGTTAACTTAGTCATCTTAGAGTTAAACTAGTCAATCAGCTAAAAATATCCCAGGCATGCATGGAATTCAAATTGCCTAGTTGGAGTGCAGGAAAAGAGCACATTGTAATTATCAATTGTTTACTATTTTAGTGTATAGGCTTGGTAGTTAAGAAGGTGAATCA
Organism: Pinus tabuliformis; assembly: GCA_031772625.1. Lineage (NCBI taxonomy): Eukaryota > Viridiplantae > Streptophyta > Pinopsida > Pinales > Pinaceae > Pinus > Pinus tabuliformis. The sequence goes on along the minus strand of CM062809.1, from coordinate 157,827,091 downwards.
TTCCTTGGGAGTTCCACAAGAAAATAGGAGGAAATTCTTATCTTTTAGGAGCTAAGTTCCTCAGGAATTGCGCAAGGGAATAGGAGCAAGTTGGAGCCTTGAATTGGATAAGTGTTAGCCATAGTAGGATAGTCAACAAGAGAACAAGTTTACGGTGCAGGGCATGATTAAGATTTGGAGCAAGACATTGTAATAATTTCTCATTCTCATATGATTAATGAAAAGCAGCGGAGGGGTTTTCCCCAATTGGGTTCCCCTGTAAATCATTGTGTTCTTGTGGTGTTTTAATGGTTGCATGTCATTACATGTGTTTCTAAATTGTGATTTCCATTCCATAGAATAGTAGAGGAAATTTGAAATCTCTTGATTTTAGTTCAATTTCATCAGTAGTAGAAATTTTCTAGTAATTTCTACACAAATATGGCAAGGATTTGTTAGAATCACAAGTTTGAGTTGCGAAATATCCACAATCCAAGTTCCCTAAGGGTTTTTCAAAGTGTTGAATCCATATATGTAGTCAAAAACCCATTTTAAACAACAAAGATCAAAATTTAATGAAAAAAATTCACTGGATTCTGGCAAAAAACTCCAAAATATATAATAGTTAGATAACGTCATTTGCATATATGGAAATGCAAATGTGTTTTCTTATAGTTGTTGCAAATTCCCATTGGTAAACAAATAAATTGTATCAAACAAATATAAAATATATTGTTCATAATAAATGAAGAGTATATTATTCAACACAAAAGTCCTTGTATAACTACGTAAATTAATTTTGGTATATGATCATGTAAGTTGTGAAAATTATCATAAGTAAATTTTAAAAATAATAAAGAAATAATGAAACATCCAAAAGTAATACATTGTGATATGTTAGCATGGTTCGAAAAAAGGTTTGTTGCAAATACACATGAAATTAATTGTGAGTGTATTCGCAAGTTACAAATACACATCACATTGCTTGTTGCATCAATGAGCCATTATACAACCCAGTATGAGGGCGATGTCTAATTTCGTCTGTGCTCAACGTGGAGTTGACATGTGTCCCTTTTAGAATAAAAATAAAATATCCTTTAAATTAAAAAACAATGTCAACTATATATATAAGGTTATGTTAGTTTTACTTAAAATTGTTATAAAACATGGTTCCACTTTAACTGTGTTCACTTGATTGGTTGTTGATATTACAATCCAATATGAAGGTGACATGGTAAAAGTATTTCACTCTTACACTGAGTTATAAATTAAATATATTTCCCTATCCATGTGAAATAAGATAAATTTACATCAACTTTTAAAATTCTTTTTGTTAAGAAGGTTGGATGAATCAAGATCAAATATATCAATCATTTCGAGGGCAATTCTCAATTCTTTTAATATCATTGGGAGTGGTCTTGCCTATTGGATTGGTAGAGGTGATAGGGTTAGACTTAACCTTCATCCATGGCCCGATAGTGGCATGGGTCACCTGTTTCCCCCTCCTTTAACTAATATGCTCAAAGACAAATGTTACAATAAACTTGCACACATTGTTAATCTTGACGTGGAATCTATTTGGTGGCAAGGATGACTATTAGCTGAGTAGCTTGGTTTAGAGGGGGAGTATTTGGTTTCATGGCAAGAGTGCTTACAAGATTTATCTGATGGTCACATTAGATTAACTAACAAACTTAATGAAATTACTTGGTGTATTTCCCCTTTTGGAACCTACGCTCCAAAGTTGGGATTCATTTTCCTTATGGCAGATAGAGTGGAAATGGAGAAAAAAAGGTGGTAGAAGGCAGTATGGAAAAAAAAATTCCCCCCAAAATCAAAATTATTAATGTAGTGTTTTATGATGAAGAAGGTTCCCACCTGGGACATTCTCTAGAAAAGATTCATGTGTGGGTCTGATTGGTGTTTGTTATGTCAAAACAATGGGGAAAGTGATGCTCATCTGTTTATGGCTTACCTTTTCTGTCAACAAATATGGAAGGTATGTATTACTTCTCTGAGACACTCTATTCCTTGGAAAGGGGTGGATATGGAGGCTATCTAGATAACTTGGTGTGCCAACCCCAGTTATTGTCCGTTTAATGCTATACCCATCATTGTTTGTTGAAGGGTATGGTTGGACAAGGATAGGGAAATTTTCCAAGACAAGATTTCAGTTCCTATGCATGTTATAAACAAGGTGTTGGCCATCTTATACCACTACCGTTAGGAAAAAGTTATTTCATCCCCTAAAGCAATTAGTCCTAAAAGCATTGATACTTCTAAGCCGTGGGCCTTTTTAGATGGCGCCTCTAGCAATAATGGTCAAAACAATGGAGGAAGGTTTATCTTATTCTTTTCTCTGGAGCACAGTTTCAAAGTTAAAATGGGGTTGGGACCTGGGACGAATAATGAAGGAAAACTTCTAGCTTGCAAAAATTTCCTTCTATTTTCCAAACAGAGGGGTTGCACATAGTTACACATATTCAGGGACTCAATGCTATCTATTAGTTGGCTCAATAACATTAATGTTTGCAACATCCATCTATTTCCTATTCTAGATAAGATCAAGTGTATTATTGATACCTTCATATTGTTTTCGTGTTCACATATTTACAAGGAAAGGAATCATGCAACACACAACTTATCAAAAGATGGTCTCCTTTTAGAAAACAAGCTTTGAGATATAATTGAATAGGTTAATGACTAGTCATATGAATACTTTCATCATCCTTTCAGGTATCCAATCCAGGTCTTAGATGCAAAATTATATTGTTTACACATGGATCCACCATATTAGAGAATTAATCAGGTCTAAAATGGGTCTCCTAAGGAATATTATAAAATAATAATGGAAATAATAAAATAAGATTGGATTACCTCATCATATTTTGGAGGGAAAAAAATAAAAACTACTTTTTCAACTCGTATTTTCAACTTATCTCCCCATAGTTTTACACAAATTTTGAGCGGGGCCACTTGTTGGATGCAAAATTTAATTCCTCATCCAAGGAGTACCCATGTTGCATACTTTCGATGGAACATTTGTAATGTTCCAAAATAGAAAATACAATGAATATCAACACATGCACTAGATTGCAGCCAAGAATTTTCACGCATGCAGACACAAATTTACACAAATAGAAATCGGTTAGAGATCCATATAATAGCAACCATAAAACTGAAACATTTTATTGATTATAAAGATGGAACTGAATACAAAGGAGTGAATAGATAGAACTCAGGCTTGTTACTACAAACATGGAATACCCAGGTGAGAAACTAAGTGAAATCCAACTGAAATGGCTCAAAATATCCAAATGCACTGCCCCAAAATTGTTGTTGCTGCTATTGGAGGAAAACTGTAAAATTATCCCTCAAAACTACTCAAAATTTCTGAAAAATTAGAGAGAGGCTCCTCACACCCCAACCAATAAAACTCAGAAATATTTTGAGCTAATTCCAGGTACCACAAAATTCCCAAAATAGTGTGAAAATCCCAGTTAGACCAACAATTCGCCTTGCTATAATAATGAGGATTTCAGGACCGAATATCGCCTTGAAAATTCTAAAATATTAACCATGGACTCCTCTCATAAAACCTATAAAAACCCATAAAATTTCAAGTTGAATCCACCAGTCATTGAAACCCCAAAATTAGCATGTGGCCCTTCACAGTTTTCTAGTGAGCTATAGAAATCGAAATGCTACAAGAATGAACAATTTCCGCAAAGGGAAACTCCTCCAAATCTAAACAAAAATACTTCCTCAAACTATCAGCCAAAATCAGCTCCAATACCAGGCAAAACACTACTACTCAACCCCTTGTGTAGAGAATAACCAGTAACCCACAACACAACTCCAAAAAGAGAAATTGCGGCCCACAAGTAATGTTGATCTCTTCCTTGCAAATCCTTTACAAAATCATCGACGTCAATGGGGAAAGTCACTTGCAAAATAACCAAAACTTCAACCCACAATAGTTGATTCCCCAATGAGAAACTCGAAATGCCTCTACACCTAAGGAGTGACAAATTGAGTGAATACCTGCAATATAGCTCTGTGGAAATCCTAAATTAGACTCACCAAATTACCTCACTAGGGAGACACTCGAAGTTCTCCGAAATTAAACAAAACTGGTTGACTTGGCTAAGTAGCTCAAGCAAACTCTCGAATTTTGAAATGAATTGCCAAATAAAATAATAAAAATGAGGCTCTAGCCTTCATTTTATTGTTGTTTTCCCTTCCTCATATCATGGGTCGATTTCTCTCACATTGTGCTTTGATAACATGGTTTGATTTCCATTTTGGTAACCTCCACAACTTCACTTTAATTTTTTTTTTCTCCTAAATTTGGCCTTCTTTTCACTCCAAAAATTATATTGAGCCTTCATAACCCATTTTCCTAAGTTTATTTGCAAAAATTATTAATTATTCACTAAATTTGGAAAATTGATAATTTCCCTTAACAAAATTATTAATTGGGGACATGAAAATCCTCCCCGCCAAAAAATGCTTGTCTTCAAGCAATGCCTAAACATGTGCCCTCTTTGACTATTGATCACCATTGTAACCATGAATAATATTAGGGTCCCATATGTGCCATTGAGTGATCCCCAATCTCAGCATGGTACTTGTTAGCTCTGCTACAAATTTGAACTGTTGAGGGTCAAAGACAGCTTTGCCATGTTGATTTATGCTTAAAAGGAGCTCGCAGCGGTCGTTCTCCTCCTTCTCCTTCAGTTTCCTCACATCCTCTTAACCTCTGTTGTCTCTATTTCTTCTATAAAAATCTTCATTCCTCGCTTCCCTCCATTCTCCTACAAACTTCTTCTTTCCCCGCTAGCCCTATTTTCTTGCAAAACTTCGCATGAATTCATTTTATTCCATAAGCCTACATTTCCTAAAGACTGGGATCTTAACCCACGAAACCTCGCCCATATAGCTTCCTTCTACCACATCCATTGATCACCGCGATCCAACGGTCTTCGTCCCTTTTCCTGCACGTTAAACTGCGTGCACTTTCCTTGCCATCCGATCGTCCGTCGTGCCATCGGATGGTAGTCGCAAGCCCCGATCGCATGACCTGCCCACCCGTTAATCAGCGGGGGTGGTGGTTTTCGTATGCCACGTGTCGCAATATTACGGGATCACGTTGTTGCATACGGATATCGCTGAGCCCTGGTAGGCGGTGCGGGGAAACCACCTGCCGCCTGAAACCACCTATCCCCTAGTTGTTAACCTCTGCGCAACTTCCTCTCCTGATCACTGTTGGATCTGCCACGTCCAGATCCGATGGCCCTTGTTGCTCCATCCACGTCACCTCCCGATAGCCTGCATAAAGTGATCTCCATCGTTAATCTGTGTGATCCGATGGCTGAGATTGGTTCTTCTGTTTGGTCCGCTCTCGCCATACTTCCTGTATCACTCCCGACTTCTCTCTGCTGTCGGAAAAGGACGAAGCCAACAACTACCTGTACCCTGCGGATTAAAGCTTCAACTACCTGCATTCAAGAGCATTATGGCCAAAGAAGGAAACAAGACAACCTCGAGTAGTTAACGTAGTTATTAGTTATGGAGCTTGTATCAGTCGGTACTGCATCTACTCGAGAAGGACCACAGAATACCAGGGAATGCATAAATCATCCATTAAAGCAGGCAGAGTGTAGCAGAGCCCCATATCTGAGAATTAATGCGGTTGTTAGTCCATCATGACCCCTCCTCGTATAGCATAGCAGAATTTTTTTGTAATCAACCTCTATATATATCCAAAAGATAGAAGGTTGAGGGTTGATGAATGTTATCTTGATGTAAGATTCAGCTTTTGGAGACTGTAACTACTATGGTACCTGCAGCGTCTGGTCTTCATTTTTAGCTAATGCAAGCTTCTTTTGTTGTTAATTGCTCACTTTCCACTTCTTCTTCTTTGTTCCAGGCTGTACCTATTATGCATTTATTCATGTGTTGTAGATGTTTAGCATTAGAGGGGTTGTCATCCCACCTCTGTGTTTGAATCTAGCATGTATCATTGAATTTGTATGCAGTTTTCTGTTATCTTAATGTCAGAGAGCTGTCATCCTATCTGTGTATTAGGAAACAGATTTATAGACCTTTTAACTGGTTGCAACTAGCCATCACAGGGTCCTGTGCGTCTACTGGTGTGATCAGTATTCTCCATCATCACATTTTCCTTAGAACTGTGAGTAATTGGTGGTCTAAAGCCTTGTAGTCTGGGGGTGTTCACCCATGTCTGGGGTTAAGCATAGTAGAAGTGGTTATCTAGCTTGAATATGCATCATTTTCTTTCATTCATCCACCATTTTCCAACATTTTGTTGAGTTTGTAATGTTCCCGAGCATCTCTGATATACAACCTAGGAGAGTTTCTTGGGGTGTTAACATTAATTGGCGTCGTTGCCGGGGAGAGGAGAATTGAAGCTCAGCTTCCCTGGGAGAACGAGACAGTTCCAGATTTTGATGATAGACAAGGTTTGGACACATATTTTGGTTGTAATCATCTATCTGACAACTCCATTGGAGGAATACCATCCTTTGGCGACTCCACAATGAAATTCTGGTGCAGTTGGTGAGGAATGTTCAGAGAAATCCTTTGAAACCATCAGTTGAACCAGTTCCTGATCCTGAGAAGATCGTTCAGCAAAAGAAAATATCACAGGAAGGAGCATCCTTAGAATTTTTATGTATCTCTGCTAGTGTAGAAATACCTTCAGAGATCATACAACTCCTTAGTCATTCATTTCCCTTTCGGACCTCAATTCAAAGAAGCATCCATGCTATCCATTATGTTCCTCTGTCTCTGTCATTCTTTTCATTGATTCATTCCACTCAGTCCACCAGTATCTCTTGCGTATAGCTCAGTCATGGCAGGCCAGAAAGCCCTCACAAAGATAGAAAGAATCGTTGCTGCTAGGTATGGACCCTTAGTCTTGCCTATCCCTTTGAATGCCATGCCTGCAGGAGATTATCAAGAATATATGCCTAGGTTTACTGGTGCAGAAGGAGTAACAACTAAAGAGCATTTAGAAGCCTTTTATAGCTATGTTGATAACCTAGATATCAATGAAAAGGATGTCTGCATGAGGGTTTTTGTCCAAATCCTAGATGGGGAGGCTAGAAAATGGTTCAGAGAATTACCCCCTAGGTCCATTGTAGACATTGAGGCCTTAGATGATGTGTTCCTAAAGCACTGGGGGAATAATAAAGATCTGCTCTATTATCATACTGAATTTGGGAACTTGCAGAGAGAAGATGGTGAGCTGTTGTCTGATTTCAACATCAGATTCAATCATATGTACAGCAGAATGCCAACTGAAGTGAAGTCTACCCCTACTTCTGCCATGCTTATTTATGCTAATGCCTTCGATTCTTAGTTCTGCCTGTTGTTAAGAGAAAGAAGATGCACTTCTTTGGCTGAAATGCAAAATGTAGCCTTTGAGGTAGAAGCAAACATCATAACTGCAGATAGACTTGAAGGTGATGCTGAAAGGAGAAGACAGGGAGGAGAGTCCTCATCATCCTCAGAGCCTGAGATCGATGAATTAGCTAGGATGATTGAGTTTTTGGCCTCTGAATTTTCCAAGCTAAAGGCTGAGTAGTATTATGAGGAAGCAGGAGCTCCTTGTTCCTTTACTCAGCCAAATCCATATAGAGGAGCAAATGAACATTTGCAGATTTGGCAAAGAAATAATGTTACAAATGAAGATAAAAGGGTGAAGACCCTTTGTTATAATATAGTCATGGAAGAAGAGCATCTTGATGAAGAGGAGGAGGTCCATGGTTTGGAAGGTGCTCGTTTCCTAACCAGAGCTGCCTATGAAGAAGCATTATCCAGAGGCACTGCTTGTCAGTTTGTTGTACCTGCAGAACAACAAGCTTATCAGCAGAAGCAGTTAGTAGCAGGTCCTACCATCCTCCAAGAATCTGAGTCCAAAGCTAGCTCATCTTCGTGTGGCTATGTAGATCTGCAAATTTTCTAGCCTACTTTTGTCCCCACTCCAGTAATAAAGAAGGGAAAGGAAAGCTCCCCATCATCTTATGTTTCTCTGCCTGCTCAAATAACAATCCCTCAAAGTTGCCCCTTGGAAACTGAGGCAGGAAATAGCTCTATTCTCAAGGCTGAGACTGATCACCTCAGTTCTGATTTTCTGAAACCTGCTCATATGGCCTCCACATAGAATGAAAGGGAAGCTTGTTTGATAACAGAGGAAGAGGATGCTCAATCTCGGAACTCCTACTTGGATGTGGATTGTTTCAAGAAAAATGAAGGAGCAGAAAATGTCTCTATGTCCCCTGCACAAGAATACAATGGTGCATCTTTCATACTAGTTGTGCAGACTACAAAAGATACAACCAAGTACACAGCAGCCATGATTATTCAGCAGTTGTACAGAGGCTCTTGTGAAGAACATCCAAGGAGGAGAGCACACAGAAGGGAGATGAAAGTTGATCCATATCTACCTATTAAGCTCAAATGTCCTAATCTATTTGAGGAAGATGATCAAGTAAATCCAGTTTTGCTGCTCTATGATGAACGGGCTGAGACCAGGAGAAAAAATTTTGATGGCTCATCAGTTGGCCAATTTTTGAATATTTAGGTTGTTTAAAGTCCTCTGGCCTTAATGATTGTACACAGTTTCTTTTGACTCCATGCCCAATGGATACCAGGCAATGTTCTTAAAGCTGAGTTTTGTATCAAGGCATTGGTCTGCAGGTTCTTGTAGAAATTTTGAATAATAAACACTTATTCACAGAGATTATCCTGATTATACACTATTGCGGAATACATGCACAATACATAATCTCCTCTATGTTGATCATCAATTTAGAAGCATCAAAAACAATGAAACATCAATCGCATGCACACATTAACACAGTATGTAACCCGGGGAAAGCTTACGGTTGAAAACCCCACACTATCTGTATATTAATGATTGAGAACATGTAACAATACATAGTACAATACTCCTCACAAGTATCCAGCACTATCTCCACCTGTTACACACAAAACTAGCTCAGATCCGAACAAGTCACAGGTTCAAATCTCCTCCGTTGCTTTGCCTGCCTCCACTGCACAATCCTGCAAGAGAATGAATGAGAATGGCTGATCCAAACTCCTATTTACCTTGGCTGATCCAAAATCACGTGAGCACAGGCTATAATTCCTTGGTATTGGCCCACACTGCACAGTCCTCATTGGCATAACTCAATCCATGCATGTGAAAAATATCATGCACAACTGATAGTCACAACTCACCCTTTCACTTACCTCTAACACTTGTCTCTGTTGAACTGTCCATGCACTGAGTTAACTGATGTATTCTTTAGTTGCTTTATGAGTTAATAATTAGTGAATTAATTAATATTTAATTCACACAACTCATCACTAGTGTATTCTTTAGTTAGACTAAATACAACTAGTTCAACTAAGTCAAACTGAACACAACTCCATCAACTCCACATCCAACTCCACAGAACTCATATGCATGAGTTCTAACTAAAGTCCTCCATGCAATAGCTCAACTAACACATAAGAAACCACGTGATTCCTTTTGTCAGCTACATGTGCCACATCTGTAGCTCGAACTGAAGTGCTCCAAGAGAATAAGATAATGTTTAGAGTCCAAATATTACTAAGGGCTAATAATATTTGATTGTTTCTATTTTTAGCTTGGCAGTCTAAAAATAGACTCTGGTCACTCCGCTGTGAACCAAAAATAGAAGTCCATCTATTTTTCCCAACATGACCAATCATCCATAAACAACATCCTGCAACTCATAGACCATGATCCATATGTCTAAAAATAGACTTTGCGCCAAAAATAGCCTGCGGGCCCACTTAGTGAAGGCGACTCCTTTCCACTAAGCTCCATCATCTTGTTGCATTCTCAACAAGCATTTCTTGTTGCACACTTTTCAACACTCCATCTCAACAAGAAAGGCTTCCTCTCAAACCCGATCCTGTAACTCTGGAATGTTCTGCATGCAACACATCTGCCCGGTCCACTTTGCTCCAACAACACTTGGAACAAAAACACTCCCAACTGACCACTCTGTTGGGCTAGGAACATACTCTGATGCTGAAGCTCTACCTGCTGCTGACAAGTGCTCCCTCTCTAACATATGCACTACTGCAACATCTCCATGCATCTCACACCATTGCATACTTCTCTGTGCCACCTAGCACTGTGTAAAACACTTGTGCCTCTCGCATTGTTGCAGCCTGCTAGCTATGCGTTGTCCTGGGATTCCCTGCACTGTAGCTCTCTCTGCCACTCCATCCGCATCTGTCTCTACCTAATCAGTCAGTTCCTGCTACTCCACATCAAGGCTCCCGTAGCAAGGTCTCATCCAAGAGGTTAGGTACCTCAACGATCCTGCCCCTCCTCCTTGGAACGATCACTCTATATCGCCCCACCTCCTACTTGGAGGTATGGCTGCATGTGATCCCTCAGCCCACCTGGCTCGAAGTTTCCCCCTACTCAAAGTCTCTGCATGAGTAGATGTCTCTACTCGATCTCCTCTCAACTTCCCCTATTGTGGCTGCTCCACAACCTCCTGAAGTTGCTGCACCAATCGTGGCTCCTCCACAATTGTCTGAGACTTCTTCTGGCTCTGCATGTTGAGAGGTAATATACCCTCCCTCTCAACCACCAAGTCTCCATCAATTTCCTCCCTGCTCAAGGCTTTGCATGCATCTTGAACCTCAAGAGCATACAGGTTCTTGACCCGTGAACCAATGTGCTTCACCTGTCTAGTGATGATGTGTCTAAGGAAAACCTTTCCCTCACTGAAGACTACACCATAGCCTCTGTCTTCCAGCATCGTGATCGACACCAAGTTTCTCTTCAGTCCTGGTACATACTTGACATCAGTCAAGGTAAGGTGAGCTCCATGCTCCCTCTGAAAAATAATTGTGCCTACACCTGAGACACTATAATTCTCATCATTACCCATCGCTATGAGTATCTGGAGATCATTCTCCTCCAAAGTACTGAACAAACTTTTGTCACCGGTCATGTGGAAAGAAGCTCCACTGCCAAGAAACCAACCACTTCCCACCATGGATGAAACCATGCATGTGAAGAGTATGAAATCCAACTCGAACTGTGAAGCAAGTGCCTCACCTTCAGATCCTTCCCCGGATCCCTTCTTGGATTTCTTCTTTGGGCAATTAGTAGCATAATGGCCCAACTCATGACAACGAAAGCATCTCACCTTCGACTTGTCAACCTTCTTCCCATCATTGGAAGAACTGGATTCGGAAAGAGAAACCTTCTCCTTCCCCTTCTTCACCTTACTCGCTAAGGCACAATTCTCCTCATCATGCATGCATGAAGAACTGTCTCTGGTGCTCCGTCTGATCTCCTCCTGCACAAGATCCAACCAAAGTCTCTCCCATCCTAGCAATTTCTCCCGACCATTGATAGAGTCCTGATAGGAATGCCAACTCTTCGGAAGACCAAGTAGAGCCAAGCTCACCAAGTCCTCATCATCAACAGTCACCCCCACACTTCCCAGCTCATCCCGACATTGGGTGAACTTCGTGAGATACTGGGGCATACTTTCTCCATTCTCACACTTAGATGTTTCTGAGTTTATCCTTGAGTGCCATTCCACCAGCTCAAATCTCAACCGCTTCTGATCTAAAATTTGTGAGAACAAAGTATTTCTCGTACAGAGATTGACTGTATGGGCATTCACCGAATATCTCACCTTCCAAAAGAAGGATGAATCTAGAAGCTACCTGGCTCGATTACAGACTCTGCTTGAAGAAATAAAATGTAAACACTTTCTGAATAATAGATCTGATGATCAATCCTTGCCTTGATATCCTATAGAACTTTTTCTACAAATCAACCAGCTCTGATACCATGTAGAAATTTTTAATAATAAACACTTATTCACAGAGATTGTCCTGATTATACACTATTGCGGAATACATGCACAATACATAATCTCCTCTACGTTGATCATCAATTTAGCAACATCAAAAACAATGAAACATCAATCACATGCACACATTAACATAGTATGTAACCCGGGGAAAGCTTACAGCTGAAAACCCCACACTATCTGTATATTAATGATTGAGAACATTTAACAATACATAGTACAATACTCCTCACAAGTATCCAACACTATCTCCACCTGTTACACACAAAAATAGCTCAGATCCGAACAAGTCACAGGTTCAAATCTCCTCCGTTGCTTTTCCTGCCTCCACTGCACAATCCTGCAAGAGAATGAATGAGAATGGATGATCCAAACTCCTATTTACCTTGGCTGATCCAAAATCACGTGAGCACAGGCTATAATTCCTTGGTATTGGCGCACACTGCGCAGTCCTCATTGGAATAACTCAATCCATGCATGTGCAAAATCTCATGCACAACTGATAGTCACAACTCACCCTTTCACTTACCTCTAACACTTGTCTCTGTTGAACTGTCCATGCACTGAGTTAACTGATGTATTCTTTAGTTGCTTTATGAGTTAATAATTAGTGAATTATTTAATATTTAATTCACACAACTCATCACTAGTGTATTCTTTAGTTAGACTAAATACAACTAGTTCAACTAAGTCAAACTAAACACAACTCCATCAACTCCACATCCAACTCCACAGAACTCACATGCATGAGTTCTAACTAAAGTCCTCCATGCAATAGCTCAACTAACACATAAGAAACCACGTGATTCCTTCTGTCAGCTGCATGTGCCACATCCGTAGCTCGAACTAAAGTGCTCCAAGAGACTAAGATAATGTTTAGAGTCCAAATATTACTAAGGGCTAATAATATTTGACTGTTTCTATTTTTAGCCTGGTAGTCTAAAAATAGACTTTGATCACTCCGCTGTGAACCAAAAATAGAAGTCCATCTATTTTTCCCAACATGACCAATCATCCATAAACAACATTCTGCAACTCATAGACCATGATCCATATGTCTAAAAATAGACTTTGCGCCAAAAATAGCCTACAGGCCCACTTAGTGAAGGCAACTCCTTTCCACTAAGCTCCATCATCTTGTTGCATTCTCAACAAGCATTTCTTGTTGCACACTTTTCAACAGTTCTTGAGACCTCACAGGGAGGATCTCATCCCCAGAAGGAGCCAGTGTTAGCTCTGCTACAAATTTGAATAGTTGAGGGTCAAAGACAGCTTTGCCATGTTGCATTATGCTTAAAAGGAGCTTGCAGCGGTCGTTCTCCTCCTTCTCCTTCAGTTTCCTCATGCCTTTTTAACCTCTGCTGTCTCCATTTCTTCTATAAAAATCTTCATTCCCCGCTTCCCTCCATTCTCCTACAAACTTATTCTTTCCCCGCTAGCCCTGTTTTCTTGCAAAACTCCACGTGAATTCATTTTATTCCATAAGCCTACATTTCCTAAAGACTGGGCACTTAACCCACGAAACCCCTCCCATATAGCTTCCTTCTACCACAGCCATTGATCACCGCGATCCAATGGTCTTCGTCCCTTTTCTCGTACGTTAAACTGCGTGCACTTTCCTTGCCATCCGACCGTCTGTCGCACCATCGGACGGTAGTCGCAAGCCTCGATTGCGCGACCTGCCCGACCGTTAACCCGCGGGGATGGTGGTTTTCATATGCCACGTGTCGCAACATTATCGGATCACGTTGTTGCATACGGATACCGCCGAGCCCCGGTAGGTGGTGCGGGGAAACCACCTGCTGCCCGAAACCACCTGTCCCCCGACTGTTAACCTCCGTGCGACTTCCGCTCCCGATCACTGTCGGATCTGCCGCATCCAGATCCGACAGCCCTTGTTGCTTCATCCATGTCACCTCCCGATAGCCTGCATAAAGTGATCTCCACCATTAATCTGTGCGATCTGATGGCTGAGATTGGTTCTTCTGTTCCGTCCACTCCCGCCATACTGCCTGTATCACTCCCGACTACTCTCTGCTGCCGAAAAAGGACGAAGCCAACAGCTACCCATACCCTGAGGATTAAAGCTTCAACTACCTACATTCAAGAGCATTATGGCCAAAGAAGGAAACAGGACAGCCTCAAGCAGTTAACGTAGTTATTAGTTATGGAGCTTGTATCAGTCGGTACTGCATCTGCCCGAGAAGGACCACAGAATGCCAGGGAATGTCGAAATCATCCATTAAAGCATACAGAGTGTAACAGAGCCCCATATATGAGAATTAATGCGGTTTTTGGTCCATCATGACCTCTCCTTGTATAGCATAGCAGAATGTTTTTGTAATCAACCTCTATATATATCCAGAAGACAGAAGGTTGAGGGTTGATGAATGTTATCTAGATGTAAGGTTCAACTTCTGGAGACTATAACTACTGTGATACCTGTAGCGTCTGGTCTTCATTTTCAGCTAATGCAAGATTCTTTTGTTGTTAATTGCTCACTTTCCACTTCTTCTTCTTTGTTCCAGGTTGTGCCTGTTATGCATTTATTCATGTGTTGTATATGTTTAGCATTAGAGGGGCTGTCATCCCACCTCTGTGTTTGAATCTAGCATGTATCATTGAATTTATATGCAGGTTTCTATTATTTTAATGCTAGAGAGCTGTCATCCTGTCTGTGTATTAGGAAACATATTTACATACCTTTTAACTGGTTGCAGCTGGCCATCACAGGGTCCTGTGCATCTGCTGGTGTGATCAGTATTCTCCATCATCACATTTTCCTTAGAACTGTGAGTAATTGGTGGTCTAAAGCCTTGTAGTTTGCGGGTGTTCACCCATATCTGGGGTTAAGCATAGTAGAAGTGGTTATCTGGCTTGAATATGCATCATTTTCTTCCATTCATCCACCATTTTCCAACATTTTGTTGAGTTTGTAATGTTCCCGAGCATCTCTGATATACAACCTAGGAGAGTTTCTTGGGGTGATAACAATACTAACATGAAGGAATCCCTCGATACGAGGATCACAAGCCATCCTAATCAATGTGATCACACCTAGCTCCATTCGTTGCCCAACTAGATACAGGTACCAGAAGCCCTTTGCATACTATCAATAAGTATAGCATCATGATAACATAGGGCTTTGTCCAATTCCCCATGAAATTTCCCTACTGAGTAGTCCACCTCATGAACTCCAAGAGTAAAGTCCTAAAGACTCAACATAATCCCTGTGGGGACGAAGTCTCTCCCGTGTGAACTTCACTTAGTATCCTCCTGTTGACCAGCCTACCATGCTAAGGAAGTCTCCCATGCTATCAGTGAGTTGCTAAAGCCTTAGGGAAGATCTGATTGGTCTCCCCCTACAGTAGCTAGCTCATCCCTAAAGTTCGTTGATCTGCTAAGTACTATGATGCCAAGGTTGTATGCCCAACACAGAAAGAAACTGCCTTTCTAACCTTGCAACAATCTAGTTATGAATGACTACCTACTATGCTTGTACTAGAACCTCTTCTTCTGTAACTCTTGGCCATAATAAATGTGATGATCGAGGCTAAGCTCAACCTATCAAGGTGACTCAGTAACGCTTGCACCTATCACTCCATGGCTAGATAACCACCTTCCTTTCCATATGATGAAGACCTCGATGATCCCCCAAGTATGAAGCTGATAGTGAATCAGATCACCTATTATCCTGACTATACTCACTAAGTAATGGGGTGTCCTATTAATCAATTGGATCCCTAGATCCCATAACCATACTGGAAGTCCACAACTCCCAATCCTCATTGTTTGTTGTCGTGACATATTGCTAACTGTTGGGGCCTTTCTGTGTCTCGTCCCTGACCCCTGTATGTATCCAATGGATGCACAACCAACATCAAGAATTTGTCCCACGTATGAAAAACTACTCTGCTCCTTCCAGAACACACATAAAAATCTATTATCCCAGCTCCTGATGATGTACCCAGATACTTCCTAGAGCTTAAGAATTCTCCAACTAATGAGGACTATCATCCCCTATACCTCATGCTCACATAACACCTTGAGTTTTCCTACCGAAAGTGCACCCTATAGTTCACTCACGGTCACATCCCTAAATGTGAACTCAGGGGTGGAGCACATGCTACCTCTGTAGAAAACCATGTACTCCCCAATCCTGTACTTGTCAGCTCGTGCCCTGATCAAATGTCACCTTTGAGAAGTCTTTCTATGGATACTCTATGTACCAACTAACTGTCTTGAGTGAGCCTCTCGCATCTTGCTACTTGTGATGAAGGCATTGAGGGAAAACAACCAAATCTATTATGCCTACAAACAATGTGGTAGTGAGACAGGTGCATAAAGTCCCCCTTGATATCATCCAGTGATGCTCATCAGCTTCCCCATCGATCCTGAGTGAGCTACACCCAAGGGTATGTATGTTGTCCTTATTAAGTGACCTCCCTGGAGGTAACACTCCAAAATCCCTGGGCTACCATAAGACACCATTGCATACAACCAAGTATCCCCACTCTCTTCTTCATACAAACATGCACCTTTGTGCCATTTGGCACATAACTGCACCTAGTTGCACACCTCTATGCATTGCTAGACACCACTACAAGCTGTCATATATTCCTGAATTAACTCGCATCGCTCCTGTGACGAAGTAGTTGTAATTTCATGTGAAACCTCAAGGTGGTGTGAACCACTCTTCCTACTCCACATTGCAATCCTGCACAAGATGACACTCCATACCATGTTGTGTTCCTCTGTAGAAAACTGAAATTTGTGGCATGACCATGTCCACCACCGAACACCTATGCCAACTACCCAACCACCCTACATCATTGGCCATCCCACATGCATCAATGCATCCACTACTCTACTAGTGAATCCACCATGATGTGGGCTACACCTCCTCCTCTGCCCTAGTAGACCTGGGTGACCTAGATCCTCATATGCTAATGGGAATGACATTACCGTGCCTAGGCTTAGTAGCTCATGCGTCTAATACATCAGAGGAAGGACATCATCCTATATATTTCCCTGCTTAGTGGCATCCAAATGCCATCCCATCTTAATAACTCCTGTCGGGGCATGTTGGCCACCCTACAAACCCACGCATAAACAATGTGCCGAGACATCTCCCGAAGTTTGCATACTCCATCAAACCAACATGCCATTAACATTGACCAAAACTCTAATGGAAGTGTGAAGGAACATGAGTGTTTGGTCATTGAGTTAATAACCCTATTAGCGCCATAGTAATCCTTCACACCTGGTAACTGACTGTAAACCCCACCTGGATCCCAATGCCAACCCGGGTCTCTAGTATCCACTCCACTCGTGTCAACCGAACCTGGATCCCAGATGGATGTATCTTCATCTAAAATATATTTGTATCCACATCCTGTGTGTGTATAATCAGAAACATTTGAAACATATCTCTCTACAAGTAATAGTTCATCTAGGTGCTCCTCGTGCTCCACTATAACAGGAGGATCCTTTATCAAATCATGAGTGCCCCTAACATATTCTTGTGTGATGGTTACTATAGAACAATGTACACAACTAAACTCCTTATAAAGTTGTTCGACCCACAACTCTGATTCTTGAAGGGCCATTTGAGTGGTCTTCAAGAACTCCTCGGAAATATCAAGCTCATAAGTAAGCTTGTCAACTTCCTTCTCTTCCCCTACTAGCACATCATGATATATCTCAACAAGCATGAGTAGGTGATCTTCGTCTAAAAGGAGGCATAGATAATTAGATTTCATCTCTACCAATGCCTTTTGAAGGGTCAAATAATCTGCAAGTGAAGGCTCTCCTCCTAGACTGTCATGTTCCACTGCACTTTTACAACAATAATCTTTCACCAATACCAATGTATCATCATAATTCCTTGTGGCTACCTTAATCATGTCTGCGTTCATATTCAATTGGTCTTTCAAGTTATAAGAATGAGTAGGATTTTGAGAAACATTTACCTCATCAAATAATGGGACTGGATTTGCATCGTCAACTACCTGTGTGTTATCATCTTTGCACACCTCTTGAGAATCATCATTAACTATTGTGGCCTCATGATTTTCTTTGTACTCATCATCTAACTCAACAATCTCACCAAGAAATGACAAGCATTATATAACAATTTTTGACTCTCCTTCATCCCAAACTTTTGTTCCAACCCATTGGGTTAGTCTGTGATAGCTTCATTTTCAACGAGCGTGGCTTTTTCCAATCAATCCTAGAAGGTTTGGTCCTTGGATACCTTTTCATATTTGGATTTTTTATTCATTTTTTTATTTGTTGACATTGACGACACCCATTCTTCCATATGCTCTATCATATTTCCAAAAGTTTTTCCATAATTTTCAAAATTTTGGGCAAGGAGTTCTTCTTGATTTGGAAGCATTTTCCCTTGTTATAATATGTCCTTCAAACCTAATAGATGTCAAAGAACATGCTCTGATACCACTGTAATGTTCCAAACTAGAAAATACAATGAATAATAAAACATGCACTAAATTGCAACCAAGAATTTTCACACATGCAAGAACAATTTTACACAAATAGAAATAGGTCAAAGAGTCATAGAATAAAAACCATAAAACTAAACCATTTTATTGATTTTAAAGCTGGAATTAAATAAAATGGAGTGAATAAATTGAACCTGGGCTTGCTACTGCAAGCATGCAATACTCAGGTGAGAAATTAAGTGAAATACCCAATTGAAATGACTCAATCTACGAAAACACATTGCCCCAAAATTATTATTGTTGTTGTTAGAGACAAACTGTGAAATGAACCCTCAAAACTACTCCA
This sequence comes from Pinus tabuliformis, assembly GCA_031772625.1. NCBI lineage: Eukaryota > Viridiplantae > Streptophyta > Pinopsida > Pinales > Pinaceae > Pinus > Pinus tabuliformis. Next base: position 157,808,393 of record CM062809.1, on the reverse strand, counting down.
AAATTTTTGAAAAATTAAAGAGAGGCTCCTAACACCCCAACCAATAAAACCCAGAAATATTTTGAGCTAATTCCAACTGATCCAGAATGCCCAAAATATTTTGAAAATCCCAGTTAAACCAGTAATTCACCCTGCTATAAGAATGAGGATTTTAGGCCCAAATATCGCTTGGAAAATTCTAAATTTTTAACCATGAACTCCTTTCATAAAACCCAGAAAAATATCAAGCTGAATCCACTAGTCATTGAAACCCCAAAATCAATGTGTGACCCTTCATAGTCTACTAGCGAGCTACAAAAATCGAAATACTGCAAGAATGCACAATTTCCCCAAAGGGAAACTCCTCCAAATACCAACAAAATTCCTTCCTCAAACTACTGGCCAAAATCAGCTCCAATACTTGGAAAATCGTACTGCTCAACCCCTGCACAAAAAATAACTAGTAAACCACAATGTAGCTCCAAAAAGAAATTATGACCCATAAATAATGTTGATCTCTACCCTGCAAATCCTCTACAAAATAACCGGAACTCCAACCCACAATAGTTAATTCCCCAATGAACAACTCTAACTGCCTCTGCACCCAAGGAGTGGGAAACTGAGTGAATACCTACATTAAAGCCCCATGGAAATCCTGAATTGGACTCCCCAAATTACCTCACTAGGTAGACACTCAGAGTTCTCTAAAATGAGGGTGGAATTTCTGCTTGGAAATTCCTTGCGCCAAACAACACTGGTTGACTTGGCAAAGAAGATCAAGGAAACTCTCTAGCTCTGAAATGAAATGTCAAATAGAATCATCAAAAGGAGGCTCTAACATTCCTTTCATTGTTTCTTTCCCTTCCACATATAATGGGTTGATTTCTCTCACACTATGCTTTGACACCATGGTTTGATTCTTCCCATGGTTCGATTTCCATTTTGGTGACTTCCACAACTTCACTTTAGTTCTTTTTTTTTTTCTCTTAAGTTTTCCTTTTTTTTTTTCTCTCCAAAATTTATATGGAGCCCTCATAACCCATTTTCCTAAGTTTATTTGCCAAAAATATTTATTATTCGCCAAATTTGCAAAATTGAGAATTTCCCTTAACAAAATTATTAATTGGGGACATGACACCCTGCTACACGAAAAATGAGAAATACATGAAAAAATTGATAAAGTATGAAATACATCAAAAGTATGCAACATGGGTACTCCTTGGGAGAAGAATTAAATTCTGCATCCAACGAGTTCTCACGCTCGAAACTTGAGTAAAATTGTGGGGTGATAAGTTGAAAATACGAGTTGAAAAAGTAGTTTTTTTTCGAAAAAGGTGAATCATATCCCATAGTTGACGTCATCATCTTGATCCTATTGGTTCTTCCAAAGTTGATTTTGGATGTACATTTTTGTTTTGAGGCTCATATTTTACCTCAAAATTTCTCTAATATATATTTATTTTATATCTCTTTTGGCTTTATTTACAACTCTTGTTTAGCTATAAGTTTTTTGTTGACATTCATGGACACCCCTCTCATTTTGTATGCATATGGACAAATATGTATGATATTTATTGTTATTACTGGCTCTTAATGGTGTAGCAATCCACTGGATTGGGATGGCTACGTACTTTTTTATACTCTATCAGTCCAAATCTTTTGCTCACTCATGGATAAACTGGCATTATGCCTAATTTCTGAATTTTTCCAACATTTTTTGGCGGTGTAGTATTTCTTTCTTTACAAGTTTTTATAGATGATCAAATGTACAGTGTTTTTTAATTAGTTTTATCCTCAGAAAAACTCTTAATGTAAAGCTGCTTGATTGGGGTAATGCATGAATATTCTCTTGAAGTGTGTATGAAAAATGTAAATTCATCATTTTAATATGAACCATCCTAGGTCCATTTTAACTCCGGATCTATTAAGCACTGAAAGAGATCAAATATCTTGTGGTGCAAACCTATTTTCTGAGTGCAAAACTTGAGCAAATGTTTGCACCTCAAGAGATTTTATCCCTCTGGCACTTAATAGATCTAGAGTTAATATGGATCTAGGATAATTCATATTAAAATGATGAATTTACATTTTTCATATACACTTCAAGAGTATATTCATGTATTAACCCAATCAAGCAACTTTACATTAAGAGCTCATCTGAGGATATATATGCTTGTTAGTTAAGGCAGTCTACTTGAAGCTATCTTGTTAGACCATAAAACCTAATAAGCTCCTTTGCTATATCGTAAAACCCAATAAGAATACATACTTTTGTCTTTGCATAAGTGGATGATATTAACGAAAAATTGTGGAAAGGCGGCATTGATTCTGAGCGATGGCGAAGGCGATGTGTAGGGTTTTGAACAGCGGTCTGGGTGCTGCCGCAACGAGGGCCGAGAGCGCTGCAGGGGATGGGGCTTCACGTTGGCGAACGGTTACCATTGCAGAGTGGAAAGAAGAGGAGTTTCTGCTCATGCGAAGGTATGAGGCCACAGTCTGCGGCCCTGAACAAAGAATTATGCTTAGCGTTTGGCGTTTAGAGGCTAGGATCTGTCCAACCTTTGTTTTTAGCAGTCAAGCGCCTCAACCCTGTTCAGATCTGTGCAAATATGTACCTGTGGGGGACGCAGTCATAAGGATCCAAGCGATCTTGGAGCGGGGGCGAGGAAAAGGATACCAGCGAGGCCGTGAGGCGAAGGAGGAAGGCCCTTTCTCTGCGTGGATATACGTGGAGGGATCTCTCTCGCGAAAGGAAGAGATCTTGAACTGCGCACTCGAACAAAGGAGACTTTGGGGCGTATGGCGCTTAGAGAATAGGCCCCGACAATTCAAGAACGCTCAGAGGAACGGCAGAAGGGGACTGATCGATGCAGATCCGCTCTCCCCTTTATTGCATGGATCCAGATATTGCAGTATTGGCTTAGATCTACACGATCTAGCCTATACTCGAGTCCAGTTTGACCCCAGGCCTCAGATCGAAGGAAAAAACCATAGATCGTGCAGAGTTTCTGCAGATCTGGACATGACAGGGCCAGATCGGGAGGTATGCTTGCAGCCAGAGCAGGTAAAATCTAACTGTTTTCAGATTCTGATAAAACCCCCTGAGGGGAAATCTCGTCTAGTGTGGGTTCATGCAGGAATCACCTCCATGCAGTTGAAACATCAAATTTGGGCCGAAATGGGATACCCTGTTCAGTTTCAACATCTGGTCAGTGGTAGGCGGTCTCTCCAGGATTGCAGATCGATGGGAAGCTATGAGATCGGACCAGGCTCAACCATTATCCTAAATCTCAGACTAAGAGGAGGGGCTCTGCCTCAGGGACAGACAAGCTCCTCAGGGGGAGAGAAAGGGAAAAAAGCTGCAGCCCAGCACCAACCAAAGGGATCATACAAAAACATTTTACAGGGCAACAGAAATTCAGGTTTCCCTCCAGATCAAGGTGGACACTTACCCAAGCCATACATAGTAGATCAGGCAGAGAAAACCCCAGCTTTAAATCTAGATTCTTCAGGGCTTGATGATTTCGTCAAGTCCTATGAAACGAAAGCCTTAATATGTCGTTTCAACAGCTTTTGGCCAAAACCCATGGATCTTTTCCACTGGATCTTCACCAGCTGGACCATGGAATGTGATGTTCATTTATGTTCAAAAGGGTTCTTCATAGTAAGATTTACATCCGAGGAAGTTAGAGATACAGTCATCAGTGCCGGGCCATGGTTTTGGGGAACATCGGGGTTGTTTGTGACCCCATGGTTCCCAGATTTTGACCCAAATAAAATGACTGTAACCAAAATGCCTGTCTGGGTTAGACTACACAATCTTCCTCTGCATTTTTGGGATGACCGAGTGCTGGAAGGCATTGGGAACAGCATAGGGAAATACATCAAAACAGATCTGGATAGGGTCGATGAAAGGATCTACACCTTCGCACGTATCTGCGTGGAAGTAGATTTAAGCAAAGGGCTGCCGGAAAATATAAGGTTGATCTACAAACAACAGAACTGGATGCAGGTACTGGATTATGAAAACACTGCTTTCAGATGTAGGATCTGTAGGCAGACAGGACACTTACAAAGCTCATGCCCAGAAGTCAAGAATAAAAAGAAGCAGCAAGGGAAGCAGAGGAAAGGGTGGCACTTTCCCCCTCCAGATTCAGATGACGAAGAATCAGAAGAAGCAGAGGAAGAGCCCACAGCAGAGGAAACTGAGGCAGCTCAAGAGAGGGAGAATCAGAAAGGAAGTTCATCAGACAACAAGACAGCAGGAATAAGCACGGTTCCTAGTACGGGAGGCAACAAACGGCAACACCATTCAGACACCTCAGATTCAGACAAAGAACCTGGTCCACAGAATACAGAGACACAGTTAGTCATCGCTTCGATCGAGCCCTCTCAAGGAGAGTGGCGTAAGGTCGAAAAGAAAAAGGGGAGGAAAACCTGAGGCGTGAGTCCTACTCACTGCCAGATCTCAGTTTTTTCTCCTATCTCTCCCTCTCTCTTCTCTTCTGTTTTTTCTTATTCTTTGTGCGCGTTAGTTCCCTAACGTTGCGTGGGGTGCGAAAGCACTCGGGCCCTTGGGGCAGCATACGGAATGCTTCATTGCATCTGCTAGTGTAACTTTTCATTATCTTTTTAATAAAAAGTTACCGTTTTTTCTTTGGAAAAAAAAAAGTGGATGATATTAACATATAAAATAAAAAGAATAAAATAATGTCGAAAAATCTAGTCTTTGAAGGCTATGTAACAAAGTGAGAAAGGTTGATTTCCCAAGTTTTATCATCCACAAAGCTATAAGTCTTTGTGTAGTGTGCCTTTATTGAGTGATTTCTTTTGCCAAATTGGATATGAAAATTGCTCAGGGTTATGCTATTTGTTGTGGAAAATATGATTTATTTTGATCTAGCTAAAAACTTTTATTGCAATGAATGCCTCACATTAGCAAAGACTACCTTTAATTAGTCTACATTAGAGAATAATACCATGGGCAAAACAATGGGTTGATAAAACCTAGAGCCCAAAAACCTTCATCCGTAAATTTATTATTTTATCTCAATTTTAATAAAATGATTAATTATTTATTATTTATTTGTATTCTTATTTTGTATTGTTTAAAATTTTAATTTTAAGAGGTTGCGAAAACCTAGAGCCCAATACCCCTAGTGAATTTACTATTTTATCTCAATTTTATTTTAATAATTAATTATTACTTTTTTATTTATTTAATTTTTTTAATATGTAGTTCGATGAAGTAAAAATGTTACATAATATAATATAACATAACATATATATACTTATGAGTCCGACATTTAAAAAACATTCAGATATTTGACTCCTGCACATCTCACATCTAATTCCTACACATGTAATGCCTACATATCTACCTTATTGATGGGACCAACCCTTTAACTTGCGGATTAAACTAGTTTAACCAATGATTTATTTAAGGTTTGGGTCAAACACATATACTTATCCCTAAGTAGTTGATTAACAAAGATATTTATTCGTTGGCATTGATTTTGTAGTTATTGTTGGTACGATGGCTTCTATACTCGCCTCGATTTACTCCTTCCCGCTCTTTGGTTATGCTAAACCCTCATTTCACTTCGCTTGAACATTTTTGTCTTCTCTCTGTCACGGTGAGGGTTTGTGTGCTTTCGTTGGCCTGCTTGTGACTGTGTCGAACTTGGCGGTAATGCTCTGTCTGCACCTGGCTATGGGTTCCTCTACCTAGTGGCGAGGTAACTCCGCCCACACTTGCTATTTCGTTACATGGTTGCCTGGGCACTGTGTTGGAGGCTTCGTCGACTTCGTGAGAGGGTTTACTTTGTTCCTTTGTTGGCTCTTTAACCTTCTTCATGGTTACTATTCTTTCCACTGTTCCCTTATCTTGCTCTGTTTCAGTTCTCTGGTTAAGCTTCCGGTTATTGGTTCTCTGGTTGATGTATGAATGTTTTGTTGTCCTGGCAGGTCTCAGTCACAGTGGACTTCCTCGGCTTCGCTTGGTCCTAGCAAGGTAAGCTTACTTTTCCATGCTATAGTTGGTCTTCTCTGTTTTTATTCGACACTAAGGTAGTCGCTCCTTTGTATGCAGGGTTTTCACTTGTGACTGTGACTCAGTTGGGGTTTCATTCCTCCAGCACTGTGACTCTTCAGGTAAGCTGGTTGTTCCTTCTCTGCTCATTAATTTTCACATTCAGTTTTCTTGGCATACAAATGACTGATATGGTTCCATTGGTTTTCTGTGGCAGGTTGGGGTTTGCTCCAGGCTCGGTCTCTGAAATGGTTGCAACCCAATGATTCTGATAGGGTCATTCTCTGCTGCTGTTACTTAGTTTGTAGTCTTCTTTTCTCTGTCATGACACTGGGAAAGTCCCAGTGCTCCTCCATTTATTTGTCTTTTGTTGTTGAGTGACCTTCAGCTCTGATTGTATGTAATTCCGTCTGCTTTTTGGGCTCTGGTTATATGTAATTTATTCTGCTTACACTCTTGTAATCGACTACGGTTCAACCCTAGCTTCCGGGTTTGATTTTGTCTTGCCTAACTCTATTATTATCTAGCACTTTACTTTGTTCTTTATGTATGGCAGCATTATATTTATAAGGGAGGAAGTAAAAAGAAGATTTTGTGTAAATGGGTTACCTCTATTATAATTGCGTTCTACAGTAGTTGCATTCGCGTTTTGTTGAGAACTATCTCATAGTTGTTGCTTGCTTTCGTATGTATGGGAACTTTTGTTGTTGTCGGAACTTCGTGTTAGGAATATTCTGTTATTGCTTCATTGTTCAAACTCAGGAACTATATCTCTGTTTGTTAGGAAGGATCTATAGAAACACACAGTGTTGTTTAATTGACACAGGCAGTAATTAGAGGGGAAAATAAATAAATATAGTAGAAAGATTGTTTGCAGATGGATTCAGATACTCAAGTTTTGTAAATTGTCTATTTCTGTATTATCTTGCTATGTTGGTCTTTTGAACCCCTTCAAAAATGTATTACATTGGCTTTTGTATTGTTTTCATACAGTTACCTAAACTGTTCACAATTATTCTTCAATTGCTTCTACAGTTACACGATTGATAACTATTTCGGGTTTTCTTGTGCTATAAGATATACAATATATATTTTTAAATGAAAAGACAATTGTAAGATAAATGAACAAAAAGACAAAATAGTGTGGTGGTAATGACTCTAATCTAACTGTATTGTTCCTAAATATCCCTTAACTAATAATGAAATAAAAAAAACAAGTTCCTAAACACTGTTTTGATCAACAAACATAAAGGAAACCAAATGATAATGAACCTGTCCTCCTTAGCTGAGACCAAACACCCGATCATGGTACCCTCAGCTGGATGCTCCTGCATCAGGCTCCCGGGGTAAGAAAAATTCATGACTCCGGTCCATGAGCTTCTCGACTAAATAGCCTGCCTGCTGTATTTGTCTGGCGTCAAGCCATGAACTGTCCTCAATGGGACGGTTCTTCCACTTGACCAGATACTGCAGGTATTCCTTCTACCGAGTTCGCCTAGCCACCTGAGTGTCGAGGATTCTCTCGATCTCAAGGGGCTGAGCTGAAGGCATTTGTCTCATCCAAGTCTCACTCCCTTCCTGTGTGTCCCATGTAGGCCGTGTTGTACTGTCTTCCTCATGACTGGCAGTATATGGAAACAAGTATGCCACATTGAAGATAGGCGAGATGCCTATTCCTAGTGGTAGTTGTAATTCATAAGCATTGGCTGAAAATTTTAGGATTTTTGTACTTCAGTTTGTTGTATGCACCCCTAGGAAAACGTTCCTTACGCAAATGCGCGAGGACTTCATCCCCCACATTAAACTGTACCTCTCACCGTTTCAGATATGCCCGCTGCTTATACTTTTGACTGTTGTCCTACAACTTCATCCTTACCTTCTCATGTAGGTCATTCATTGCTTTGGCGAAATCTTCCCCATCAGCACTCCGTCTTTCCTGTTGTCCTAGATCTCGTAACTCATGCACTCCGCGAGGATGCATGCCATCTAAGATATGAAAAGGATTGTGCCCCGTGCTGCGATTGGTTGAGTCGTCGTAAGCGAACTCCGCCTGGGAAAGTACACGATCCCACATCCGTGAATTTTCCTCGATCAAACTTCGTAGCAGGTTCCCAAAGCTCCTGTTTACCACCTCTATTTGCCCGTCGGTCTGCAGGTGATAAGCAGAGCTGAAACTTAATTGTGTGTCCATTTTTTCCCACAAGGTGCGCCAAAAGTGCCCTGTAAATATCACGTCCATGTCAGAAATAATGGACTTAGGCATGCCATGTAGCCTGACGATCTCTGTGAAAAATAAGTGGGCCATGTGAGTGGCATCGCTGGTTTTTTTACAAGGGATGAAATGTGACATTTTCAAGAAGTGGTCTACTACTACCTTCACAGAATCATAACCCTGTTGTGTCCTTGGTAGACCCAAGACAAAGTCAAAACTGACTAAGTCCCACGGTCTACTCAGAATGGGAAATGGTGTGTAGAGTCCCGTATTCTAACTGTGTCCTTTCGCCAACTGACACACTTTACATCTGGTCACAAATCTCTGCACATCCCTTCACATTCTTGGCCAATAATAAAAATGGTTGAACTGATCTAATGTTTTGTCTATGCCAAAATGCCTGGCTAGACCTCCACTGTGCTTCTCCCGAATGATATTCTCTCTCATCGAACAATCGGGAATGCATAATTGTCCCCCTTTAAACAATAGCTTCTCCTATAGATTATAGTCCAACCATGGACTATTGTTTCTCAACAAAGGATTCTGATAGGCTTCATAAGCCTCTCTGAAATCCATGTTGGTCTGATACAAGTCTTTCAGATGCTCAAAGCCCAGCACTTGTATCGTACTCTCCTGCAAGAGAAAAGCTCTTCTTCTCAATGCATATCCCACCTTGTTGGCCTACCCGCTAATGTGTTTCAACACAAAAGTGAAACTCTGTAAATATTCGACCCACTTAGCATGCTTGTGATTCAGCTTATGCTATTGCATCACGTATTGCAGTGCAGAGTTATCAGAAAATAAAACAAACTCACTCCCCAGAAAATAATGTCTCCAATGCTTCAATGCTTGGACGACAACATAGAATTCTTTGTCATAAGATGAATACTTCTGCCTACTCTCATTCAACTTCTCTCTGAAAAACACAATAGGTTTGTCCTCCTCGCTAAGTACAGCTCCAATTGCCGTACCGCTTGCATCACAGCGAACTTGGAAAAGCTTGTTAAAATCTGGCAATCTCAGGATTGGTCTTTATGTAATCTTCTTCTTCAGTAGCTGAAAGCTTTTCTCTGCTGCCTCAATACAACAAAAAGGTTGACTTGCATTTTTTATAGTATCCAACATAGGTGCACAGATCTCACTGAAATTCCTTATTAATTTGTGATAAAAACTTGCCAATACATGAAAACTACGTACCTCAAATAGACGTTTTGGGGATGGCCAGTTAATGATTGTTGCAATCTTCTCTGGGCCCATCTTCAACTCACCTCTGCAATCACAAAACCTATATAAACCAGTTCTCTTTGAAGAAAAGTACATTTTTTTAGATTTATCGGCAACTTATTCTATTGCAATTTCTCCATCACATTTCGAACATGTCGAAAGTGTTCCTCCTTAGTCTTGCTGAAAATTAATATATCATCAAGATACACTATCACAAACTTTCCAATGAACTATTTCAACATTTCATTCATCAGTCGCATAAAGGTACTAGGGGAATTACTTAATCCGAATGGCATTACTAGCCACTCATACAGCCCTTCATTGGTCTTGAAGGCTGTCTTCCACTCATCCCCTTCCCTGATTTGAATATGATGATAACCACTCTTCAGATAAATTTTTGAGAAGTATGTTGCCCCGCTCAGGCAGTCCATCATATCGTCCATCCATGGTAGTGGAAATCTGTACCTGATGGTAATCTTATTGATGGCCCTCGAATCCGTGCACATTCATCATTCTCCTCCTTTCTTGGGAGCGAGAACTGTAGGAACTGCACAGGGGCTAAAACTCTCCCTTATCAACCCTTTATCCAGCAATTCCTGCATCTGTTTTATGATTTCCTCGTTATCTTTGGGGCTCATCTGGTATGCTGCCTTATTCGGTAGACTTTCCTTGTTCGGTAGACTTGCCTAGCAGTATATGACATACATCCATTGGCATAATATCACAAACAACCTTGTCTTTATACCTGCCAATATGGAACACAACTTCACACTGTTCGTCAACCAATAGTTGATGGCCTTTCTGCAACCACGATACCTTGTAGGGAGTGGGGCGCTTCAGCCGCTTCAAACCCAACTTCTCTACCATCTCTATGGCAACCAGATTATCTGTGCTCCCACTGTCGATAATCAACTTGTAGCATTTTTCGTGCAACTTACAAAATTTCCGGAATAATGCCTTCCTTTGAGTTTGTTCAGCTATCTCCTTGGCTGGTTTCAACAACACTTTATTCAAAACTAAGGCTTCCCCTATTTCTGGCACATTTTCTGCTTCTTGGTGTGGTGCCTCTGCTTACTCTGGCTGTGAAACATACCCTCCTCTTTGACCAACTTGTTCTGCTTCCGGACACTCAAAAGACCTATGCCCCCACTTGTGGCACCTGTAGCACTGATAGGCAGCTCCTCTACCTCGGCCATTTCCTCTTCCTCTCTGATATGGCCTTCCTCCTCTAGTGCTATCTCCTTTTTCTGCTATCCCTGAAGCCTTGGAACTGCTGCCCTCTTCACTATTATTGGCAGTTCGTCCTCTACCATAGGATTGTCCTCTTCCTCTGCCGGTTCCCCATCCTCTCCTAGCATTTTGCTTTTTGGTGATCTTCTCCTCTGCCTTCATGGCACTCTGGTAGGCTTCCTTTATATTTTTTAGGGAAAGAATGCTTATCTCATCTAATATTTCCAATCTTAGACCATTTACATACCTTGCTATTTTTTCCGGGGTGTCCTCCGTGTAGCCAGCTCTTAAATTTACTCGGTAGAATTCTTCAGTATATTCTCTCACTGTCATCCCTTTTTGCCTCAAATTCTACACTTGCCAATGCAGTGCAGTCTGGTAATCTTTGGGCAAAAATATGCCCTTCAACTTGGCCACCATTCTTGACCATTCCTTTATTGGCAACTTGTTCATCCTTCTTCTTTCCGCTTGGACACTGTCCCACCACAAGGTTGTGTGTCCTTTCAGCTTGGTTGCAGTGAACTTAACTCTCCGATCTTCGTTGACCTCTTCACATTCGAAATATTTGTCCAATTCACTGATCCAGTCCAACATAACTTCTGTGGACAAGCTGCCATCATAATTTGGAATCTCTGGCTTAGGCTTGCTGCTAGCCAATAGGACTGACCTCAACAATCTAATTTCTGACCCTTCTTCATTCGATCCACCTATCGCAACTATAGCTTCTTCTTCGCTGTCATCTCCTACCTCCAAATCCCTTCTCCTTCCTGCTTCAACTGCCTCCAAACGGACAGTAGGGATCCTAATTTCCTCCCGCAATCCGGCCTCTGCTACTCTCTGAGCACCTCTTCCATGACCTCGTCTTCCAACTTCCATTTCTCAGGAAAACTTCAAATCCTGCTCTGATACCACAATATGATGGGACCAACCCTTTAACTTGCAGATTAAACTAGTTTAACCAATGATTAATTTAAGGTTCGGGTCAAACACATATACTTAGCCCTAAGAAATTGATTAACAAAGATATTTATTCATTGGCATTGATTGTGTAGTTATTGCTGGTACGCTAACTTCTCTACTCACCTTGATTTTCTCCTTCTCGCTCTTTGGTTATGCTAAACCCTCGTTTCACTTCGGTTGAGCATTTTTGGCTTCTCTCTATCGCGGTGAGGGTTTGTGTGCTCTCATTGGCCTGCTTGCGACTATGTCGAACTCTGCAATAATGCTCTGTCTGCACCTGGCTATGGGTTCCTCTACCTGGTGGCGAGGTAACTCCACCCACACTTGCTATTTCGTTACCTGGTTGCCTGGGCACTGTATTGGAGGCTTCGTCGACTTCATGAGAGGGTTTACTTCATTCCTTTGTTGGCTCTTTAACCTTCTTCATGGTTATTGTTCTTTCCACCGTTCCCTTATCTTGCTCTGCTTCAGTTCTCTAGTTAAGCTTTCGGTTATTGGTTCTCTGGTTGATGTATGAATGTTTTGCTGTCCTGGTAGGTCTCAGTCACAGTGGACTTCCTCGGCTTCGCTTGGTCCTGGCAAGGTAAGCTTACTTTTCCATGCTATAGTTGGTCTTCTCTGTTTTTCTTCGACACTAAGGTAATCACTCCTTTGTATGCAGGGTTTTCACTTGTGACTGTGACTCAGTTGGGGTTTCATTCTTCCAGCACTGTGACTCTTCAGGTAATCTGGTTGTTCCTTCTCTACTTGTTAATTTTCATCATTCATAAGCCCTGATGATGGATCCCAGTTTGGATTTGAAACGTTGGCATAAAAATGTTCATACTGTGGATTCTCCGGTAACTGAGTCAAAAGATACAAACCACAGATCTCTTAAATCCATACTGATATGGTTCCGCTGGTTTTCTGTGGTAGGTTGGGGTTTGCTCCAGGCTCGGTCTCCGAAACGGTTGCAACCCAATGATTCCGGTAGGGTCGTTCTCTGTTGTTGTTACTTAGTTTGTAGTCTTCTTTTCTCTGTCATGACACTGGGAAAGTCCCAGTGCTCCTCCGTTTATTTGTCTTCTGTTGTTGAGTGACCTTTGGCTCTGATTGTATGTAATTCCGTCTTCTTTTCGGGCTCTGGTTATATGTAATTTATTCTGTTTACACTCTTGTAACTGACTAGGGTTCAACCCTAGCTTCGGGGTTTGATTTTGTCTTGCCTTACTCTGTTATTATCTAGCACTTTACTCTGTTCTTTATGTATGCCAGCATTATATTTATAAGGGAGGAAGTAACAAGAAGATTTTGTGTAAATGGGTTACCTCTATTATAATTGCGTTCTACAGTAGTTGCATTTGCGTTTTGTTGAGAACTGTCTCATAGTTGTTGCTTTCTTTCGTATGTATGGAAACTTTTGTTGTTGTCGAAACTCCGTGTTAGGAATATTCTGTTATTGCTTCATTGTTCGAACTTAGGAACTATATCTCTATTTGTTAGGAAGGATCTATAGAAACACACAATGTTGTTTAATTGACACAGACAGTGATTAGAGGGGAAAAGAAATAAATATAGTAGAAAGATTGTTTGCAGATGGATTCAGATGCTCAGGTTTTGTAAATTGTCTATTTTTGTATTATCTTGTTGTGTTGGTCTTTCGAACCCCTTCAAAAATGTATTACATTGGCTTTTGTATTGTTTTCATAGAGTTGGCTGAACTGTTCACAGTTATTCTTCAGTTGCTTCTACAGTTACATGATTGATAACTATTTCGGGTTTTCTTGTGTTGTAAGATATACAATATATATTTTTAAATGAAAAGACATCTATAAGATAAATGAACAAAAAGACAAAACAGTGTGACGGTAACAACCCTAATCTAACCGTACTGTTCCTAAATATCCCTTAACTAACAATGAAAAAAAAAAAAACAAGTTCCTAAACACTGTTTTGATCAACAAACATAAAGGAAACCAAATGATAATGAACCTGTCCTCCTTAGCTGAGACCAAACACCCGGTCATGGTACCCTCAGTTGGATGCTCCTGCATCACCTATACTGGGTTGTAGAGCACCTCTCAACGCAATGAAATTGTGAGCCTTTTTCTTTGATTAAAAAAAAACATTTAAAATTGTTTTAAAGTAATTAAAAATATATATATTATTTATATTTTCATGTTTTTATTGGATATAGCAGTCTAGATCCATCTTAACTCTGGATCTACCAAATGTCAAGAGGAATAAAATCTCTTTTCATTCTAAAAGAGATTTGCATGTCAAAGGGTTTAATCCCTCTTGTTGCTTGATAGATGTGGAGTTAAGATGGATCTAGGCTCGTTTAATTATTAATTATTAACTATATTATTAATTCTGTTTTATTTTATTTTATTTTTATTTGATGTAATTTGATTGAGTCAAAATGTTTTAATTAATAGTTATAATTATTAAATTTTTTATTTTATTGTTATTTTTATGAAATTTGATGACACAAAATGTTAATGATAGGACATTACATCTCTTCCATATTGGGCTAGAGAACAACTTTTAGTGCAATAAATAAACCATTTGAATATTTATGTTAACTAATTTATTTTAATATTAACTTAAAAAACATAAACACATGTATATCTATAAAATATTTCAATGTGCAAAGGGAAGAACTAATTGAAAGTAAAAAGATTCAATTCCTTAGTAATTCATTCAATTTTAACTGTAAAAGTAACGTGTGATATTTAAAAATATTAATAGTAATTAAATATTTAATGTGGATCATAAATATAATATTTCAATACTTAAACTTAAGTAATATTGATCCATATTCAATAAAAAACTGTTGAATGATATATGGAGTTGTTAATTATGTACAAATTGAATGCCGTCGATATTTTTGAGGGCTTTAAATCTATTTATGCATTCAAAAATCTATTTCAACCAACAAAAAAATGGCAATCTCATAAAAAATTGTATGGCTAGATTTTAGTGGAAAAAAGAAAAAGATAGAATAGTTAAGCTCTTCTCTTCTTGCATCACATCATTCCATTGTAATTATATGCAACATTTATGGCTAATAAATCTTTTGAAACATTCATTTTTATTTAAAAAAACACAATCTTTCAACAACATAACCACCTTAATTCACATTTATACTTTAAAAGTAATTAATTTCTATATTCCCTTAAAGTAATTAATTTCTATATTCCCTTCGCCAACTTTACAGGTATACTAGTTTTATATATACAAAGCTTTATATAAGTTAATCATATAACTTAAAACACTTAAATCCAATTCCTCATATAAAAACAATGAACACTCTAATAACCAATCTAGATCTATCAACACACAAATCTTTGTTAAATTCTACCCTCCAAAAAAATACATATAAATAACAATCAAATTTAACCACTAACTATTGTGGAAAGGTTTTTGGCTCTGGATATGGTTCTGGCTCAGACTCTAAAGAACTGGCAGCTCCAAGTTTAGCATCCGCGAGGTTTCCCGTTTTGCTTCGACTCGTTTCAACAACGATAGAAGCTGTGTGTCTGTATCGAGTTCTGTAGTGGTTATATTTTCAGAGTATTTGTCGTTTTTGCTTTTGATTATTCCATTGTAATGTTAAGATCACATAATTATGGACATCCACTTCATTATAAATTTGAAATAATTAAAATATATTAAAAAGGATTCGTTGAACGAGATCCTCTTATAGTTACACACATGTTTTGGATGGAGCTTACTTTTATATGGAAAGTCATGAGAATTTTTTATTAAATTTTGATCGTAATAAATGGTTCACATGGAAATGAATGCCATCACGACAACTGGTGGGCTGGCTGGTTAGTTGTATCAATGAATGATGGGCTGGGCTGGGCTGGCTGGTTAGTTGTATCAATGAATGATGCCATCTTTTCTCCCACCCACTATTTTGCGGTGTTTAAGACACCATTCTTACACATATTCCACTCTGCACCTTTACGCACGCGTATAGTTTTAATAGAATTGAATGCTAATACCATTCATCCAATCCACAAAGAAGAAGTGACCCTACGTCCTCAACCTCATTAACTCACTCCTGCCGCTTGCATGTGAAGTCCCTGCAACAATCGTTTTGTTTTCATCCAAATATTTCCTCCTTAAATACCACCTATCAGTGGATTCTCTCCTTCCCATTCTCAACGATCAGCTCATCCACTGACACCTCCAGAAACTTGGTTGCATCATGCGGTCTCCTTTATGGAATGTGATTTTTGTGGCCGTAACTACATTTCTGGCTCTGAACCAGGTGCTGGCGCTGGCTGTGGATGGATATGGATATGAACCCGCTTCAACAAAAGCAGGATATGCGTATGTCGTAGGAACTGTAACATGCGACGAATGCACCCAGAAGCATATAGGAACCACTGCCGCCTTATCAGGTCAGACTGCCCATCTTTCCATAATTTGAATTTTGTATTTCAAGTCTACTGGTCAAGATGCCCATATTGTACATAATTATAATGCCAAGTTAAGATCCTTCTTTACATCTGTTTCCATGCATTCCTATCTTGCCATTTGCGCGATATATATATATATATATATATTTGAGTTCTTCAGGTCGGTTGGTCATGCGTACACCTCCCAAGTCCCACCAATTACATAGGAATGCGTGCAACATAAATATTTCATAATAAGCATGGAAATTGAAGATCGCCTTAATTTGAAATGATATGGATTGTGAAAATGAAGATGAACATCGCCTTCATTTGAAATGATATGGATCGTCAAAATGAAGATGTTTTTGTTACGTGGGAAGCAGATGTATTTTCTGTGGAAGTGAAGTGTAAAAGTGAGGAAGAAGATATTAATTTTGAATATTTATAAAGGGTTGATTTTGATGTTTTTGTTTTTGTTTGGTGTGAAGTAGATATATTGTCTGTACAAGTGAAGTGCAAAAGAAAGAAAGAAGATAGTAATTTTGAATACCAGTCAAGTGTTGGTTTTGGAAGTCTGGATGAGAAGGGAGTATTCAAAGTGGAGATTTCTCCTCATCTTCTTAATGGCAAAGGGGAATTGACACATAATTGTTATGCAAAGCTCTTGGTAAAAGATGCAGGTAGCCATCAATATCATTTATGCTCCACATCAACATCGAGCAACTTGATTTTCAAGTCGAAGGAAGGTGATAAGCACATCTTTACCACTGATGGCAATTTAAACTTGTCCTCCTCCTCATGCCCTGAAGCATTTTTGTGGCCACTCTTCCACTTCCCAAAATCCCATCCCAAGCCTAAAACTTATCCACTTCCTAAGTTCCCACTTCCAAAATTCTCACCAAAGACATTCCCTCCTCTTCCAAAATTCCCACCAAAAATATTTCCTCCTCTTCCAAAATTCCCTCCAAAGACATTACCTCCACCTCTTTTGAAGTCCCCTCCCAAGCCATCCTTCCCTCCTATACCCTTGATAAAACCAATCCCTCCCATTTTTCCAAAGTCCCCTCCCAAGCCATCCTTTCCTCTAGCACCCTTGATAAAACCAATCTCTCCCACTTTTCCAAAGTCCCCTCCCAAACCATCATTTCCTCCTTTGATAAAACCAATCCCTCCCACTTTTCCAAAGTCCCCTCCCAAACCATCATTTCCTCCTTTGATAAAACCAATCCCTCCCACTTTTCCAAAGTCCCCTCCCAAACCATCATTTCCTCCTTTGATAAAACCAATCCCTCCCACTTTTCCAAAGTTCCCTCCCAAACCATCCTTTCCTCCTGCACCCTTGATAAAACCAATCCCTCCCACTTTTCCAAAGTCCCCTCCCAAACCAACCTTTCCTCCTACACCCTTGATAAAACCAATCCCTCCCACTTTTCCAAAGTCCCCTCCCAAGCCTAAAACAAAGCCTATCCCATCCCCTTATCCAAAATTCTCTCCAAAGCCCTCATTTCCTCCTAAGCCTAAAACAAAACCAATATTGCCACCTATTCCCAAATTCCCTCCTAATCATTCATTTCCTCCTAAGCCTAAAACAAAACCATTCTCACCACCTGTTCCCAAATTCCCTCCGAAATCCTCATTCCCTCCTGAACCTAAAACAAAACCAATCCCACCACCTCTTCATAAATTCCCTCCTAAACCTTTTTTTCCTCCGCAACATAAAATAAAGCCCATCGCCCTATCTCCACCTAAATTCCCTCCCAAACCATTCTTTCCTCCAACACATAAAGAAAAACCAAATTTCCCACCTTTTCCAAAATTTCCTCCAAAACCCTTATGCCCTCCTGAACCAAAAATAAAACCAAACTTACCACCTCTTCCAAAATTCCCTCCAAAACCCTTCTTCACTCCCATACGTAAAATAAAACCAATGCCATTGACTCTTCCCAAATTTCCTCCAAAACCAAAACTTAACTTACCTCCCTTACCTCCCCATCCATTTCTCCCACGTCCAACTCAACCTTAATATTAGAGTACGGCCTTTTCCCATCATAAGAATGGCTAGAATACCCTTAATTTATGTGATTCGTGCCTTTGAATAATCAACGGAGTATTATACCTAAACCACCTCTATTTTCTGTCGACTCTATGGTACCGATTTGAATTATTGATTATATGGATATTTAACTTTGGACATTGTTCCGAGGCCATAAATAAAGTTTATGGTAGACTGTATTATTAAAATGTGATATGTTTAGATTTTTTAATATGGATATTTAAATTTGGACTTTGTTCGAAGACCATAAATAAGTTTATGGTAGTGTATTATTAAAATGTGATATGTTTAGATTTATTTATTAAAAATTGAAGTATTTCATAAATTTGTTTTGGTAATAAAATTGTGTCCTTCGTTTTTTCTTTCAATTATATATTTAATTAATAAAATTAATTATTTAATTAAAAAAGTTTTTATATAAATTGTTATGATAATGGATATAATTTCTAAAACTATTTTGGACATGAGGAAATATATCAATGTAACAATATTTATAAGCATGTAACCATTATAATAATATTTCTTATCATCATGTCATTTACAAGAAATTGAATTTCTGTGGGGAGATAATAATCATCCTACCCAACCACTCAAGATAATTCCAATTGACATATTTAACATATGAATATATTTTTAAGATATCAAATATATTCATTTTCCATTTTGTATTTCTAACAAATAAATAACTAAGGAAAAAATATATAAAAATTAAATATATAATAGATTTACCAAATAAATTTTGAGGATTTGAGTACCATTTTCAATGTTCTTAAAAAATGTTTTTTTGTTAGGCAATAAATATCGAAATAGATATTAAATAGAAAAAGAAGAGACCGTGCCTTGAGAAATAGATATAAGAATGAAAAGTAAGCCTCTTTGAGGTGACAACCTCCTTTTACAATAAAACAAATGTACAAGAATGAGATGAGATGCTCTAAAACACCGTCTCCTTGGGATACATAGGATACAAATGGTACAATTACAATTAGAAGGTCTAGCCAACGACACTAATATAACAATAGAAATATAACTCATTGTCTAAGAATTTACATGGGCTTTATGAATAACATGGGGCTATGTCTAGGGCATAACATGTCCCTCTCCTTCAAATAGTTGTTGTCCTCAACACTTGAATATTGTGGTGTTTTAATTCATCTTCTGACGTCACCTCTTCCATTGGTAGGTTCTTCCATTTGATGAGGTACTCCGTAATTGCTCAATTTTGAAGCTACTCAATCATTGTTTCAAGGATTGTTTATGGTAATATGATTTCCCCTTTTTCATTATTCTCTGGTAAAATAGTTTAAAGTGGGATTTTCTCACCAATTACATTTTTTAAGCAAGAAACATGGAAGATTAGTTGTACATGTGAAAATGTAGGCAACTCAAATTTCTAAGCCATACTTCCAATCCTTTGCAACACCTTATATGGGCTATAATACTTAGGTGTTAATTTACTGTCCTTTTGTTGCTTGAGGGATTTTTTTTTTTTTTTTTTTATGGTTTTAGCCTAAAAAATATGAAATCCCACACTTCAAATTCCCTTTCACTGCAATGCTTATATGTTTTTTGTTTCATCCTATTTTGTACCATAACCAACTATAATTTCCTTCAATAGTTTGAGAACCTCTTGTTGGTGCATTACGTGGTCCTTGTTTATAATTATTTATCCTATGACTAGGGTCAAAGTCATAATTGAATATAAACTCAAATAAAGTAAACTCAGTCTCAAAGTAGTAAGAGCATACATTCAAGTAAAATGGTTATGGAGTACATACTCATACGATCAAACTCTGAAGAAGATCCTAATTGGAAAGTCCTCATTTTGATGTCCTACTACAAAACTAACCTTGTATACCTACACATAAAGAGATAAAACTATAAGTAAAAATGAAAAAGAAGCAAATCCTAACTCCTTTAACTATGTGAGACTAGAGTGGTTGATTTCCTACCAATTCCTATTGAATGACAATAATAAATCGCATTAAATATATTGAATTGGAAGAGGGAAAGAAAAAAGTTATTTGTTGATTAAATGAAATGATCCAAATAGTGAATTTACCTTATCTTTGCTATCCACGTCACTTGGAATATCCATCTAGGTTCCTCCTCCCAAGCCACTAATGGTTTGTGTGACCTCACAATCCTGACTCAATACATGCAGGAGAAAGAGGAGTCTCTTCTTCAATCAAATTTGGATGGGAAAGGTACATTGGAAACAAGAGTTTCGAGAGAAGGAATTTCCTTAAAAACAAAAGGATGGATTACTTGCATATTCTAACAATAATTCGTTAGCATAAGGGTGTCTCCCCTTCTCCTTCACCTTAAGGTTGCATTTATTCCAAGAAATGATGGTTTACCTAGTTATCGACATGTAGTAGGAGGGGAGTGACATGGAAAACCTGTAAACCCTCCTTGAAAATGCACAATTTTACACACATTTATATTTTCTTGGTGTATTTTGGAGGTATATGCTAGTTATCAATGGGAAACTAGTGTAGTATGCATGTTGCTTGAAGGAAACCTACATATATATGCACTTTATTGGATTAAAATCAAAATATATATGCTAACCAGCGTCGATCCATCTTAACTCTGGATGTATGTATGCATGTTGCTTGAAGGAAACCTACATATATATGTACTTTGTTGTATTAAAATCAAAATATATATGCTAACTAGCTTAGATCCATCTTAACTCTCAAGGTGCAAACCTCTTTTCTCAGTGAAAAACTTGAAGAAAGGTTTTCACCTCGAGAGATTTGATCCCTCTCGGAGCTTGATAGGTTCGAGCTTAAGATGGATCTAGGTTGGTTTAATTACTAATTTTGTTTTTTAGTTTAATTTTTATTTTTATATAATTTCACTGAGTCAAAATGTTTCAATTAATAATTTTATTTTTATGTAATTTGATTGGTTCAAAATGTTTAGATAACATAATATAACTGGACATTGCAACAACTCTTCCATGTTGGGATGGAGAGTGTCTCTTGGCCCAACAATGTAATAGAATTAAATTAAAAAAAATTCATTTATAAAATATTTCGATTATCAAATGAGAATGGATTTTGGTCATGTGGTATTGATTAGCCATGGTATTGGCTCATGGTATAGTATGGTATGGTATGGTTAATAATATCCATGGTAAAGTGGGCTGAGTATCCATGGTTAAAAGTCTTGTTAATTGTAAGTATTATTTTGATTATAAAATGAGGGATGGTTTTTGGGCATGTGGTATTGATGAGCCATCATATTGGCCCATGGTATGGTATTCATGGTAAAGTGGTGGTGAATATCCATGGTTAAAACACTTGTAATATTGTAAGTATTAAGTTTTTTTGTGCTTATTAATGAAATTTAAATATTGTTACAAAATTTTTATTTTAATTTATAAGGTGAAATGGATCTTAATTTATAGCTATATCTTATACATTTTCATGTGATAGAGGTGTAGATATATCTCAAAAGTAATTATCATATTTTTATTTTAAATTTAATAAAAAAAGTTATAAAATTAAATTCAAATATAATATTTATAAAATATTTTGAGTGTGAAATGAGAGATGGTTTTTGGGCATGTTGTATTAATGGGCCATGGTATTGGCTCATGATATTATAGCAAATCCTGTTTACAAGTTAGCCCCAAGGGTTAGCTTAGTTGGGTGAGTTCTCGTTGCTAAGTACCTTTCCAGTTAGGAGGTCATGTGGTCAAATCTCTTCGATGCCCTTGGGGTTAGGCCTTACTTGTTTGTTCAGTGACCTGGATAAGTTGTTTGTTGAGCGGGTTGATTTACCTGGGTGGCTGGGTGGCTTGATCTACGTGGATTTTGGATGTAGCGGCGGCTGGGTGGTGGCTTGATCTACGTGGATTTTGGATGTAGCGGCGGCTGGGTGGCTTGATCTACGTGGATTTTGGATGTAGCGGCCACCAAGTGTTCGTGAACCACCTTTAAAAAAAACCTATTTACAAGTTAAAAATATCTATGGAAAAGTGGATGTGAATATCCATGGTACCAAGTGTCCGTGAACCACCTTTAAAAAAAACCTATTTACAAGTTAATAATATCTATGGAAAAGTGGATGTGAATATCCATGGTTAAACATATTGTTATATTGTAAGTTTATGTGCTTATTAATTAACTTTAAATATGGTTACATAATCATTATTCTATTTTATAAGGCAAAATGTATCTTAACTTATTGTTGCTACTTATATATTTTAATGTAATATGTATATTATGCTTTTTTTAATGTAAAATGTTATTCATAAATTTATTAATAAAAACAAAATTACAATGTAACAAATTTGAATTTTATTATTTTGATTGCTTTTAACTTTTTACAAACACTACAACATCTCCCTTGGGCTTTATATTAATGTTAACCGACATGTAAATTTTTACCAATTTACTTATTATAAATTGGACAGATTAATATAAATTCAAAATATTAAGCCAACATGTAAATTTTTTTACAAACTTTCTTACATTACATCTACACATTACCCCAATACTGGGCTATAGAGTGCCTCTTATCACAAAAATATGTTTTAAAAGATTTTGAAGGAGAAGTGAAGTCTGTTATTGCAAGGGTGTTTAGGGATCAAGGCCATTGAAAACATATTAATCATCAGGGTGGATGAATATACTATAATAAATCCCCCCTCATATGTCAGGTTAGAAGGGAATATGACAACTGATATGCATTATAAAATCTTGTAGGAATTTGTGAGGTGGGTCGATGTAGAGGTCGCTAAATTATACACTAGAAAGATACTTGTAAGAATGAAATAAAGCACGAGATAAATCTCTTCTCAAGTCAACAATACCCCATGCTCAGGTGTGGTAAAGTGTGGCCACTAAATTAAGTACATTGCAAATCCATGAAGTATATCTAAGCAATAATCATGGCCATGATAATGAATATATAATGGATCCGTGTATATATAGGAGCAAGGAAAATTTTCAAGGCTAATATTCACAAGTGGGACGGTTTCCATGCCTTTCAAAAACAAAACAAAAAAATACAAAAAAAAAAACAAAAACCAAAACACAAAAAAAAATTTCATTTGCATTTTTCCTATAAATGATTTTCCCAAATTTCATAGTCTAAAATTATCCCACCTTAAAAATTGCCAATATTTATAGATACTATATAAAGTCATTAGAAACTTGAATATTTTTACAAAAATATTGTCAAACATTTTATAGTTTGCATCCTAGGGACTTATAAGATTTGCCAGGCTTCTCAACAATATTAAGATAAATTTTCATCCTTAAAATTTTCCCTGCATAAGAGTAGCAAACATTACTATGAAAGAGATACATAGTATCCATGTCAAAACAGACCATAGCTAATGGGCCTCAAAATTGGCATCTATTTACATCATATTTTTCCTATTCCAAATTCCCTTTCACTTATATATGACCCCATATTAGTCCATTCTAATGCTTATATGTGGGATTTAGACAGAAAGAGTTTTCCATATCATTTACTTAGTATTTTACATTAATTTATGGTTAAGCATTAGAAATAGATCATATTTGTATTTATTGTTGATTTAATATGCAAGGATGAAGCATTAAAAAGGTCATAATGGTTGCAATGCCACCACAAGGTGTATCTTGGTCACAATTGTTGTTACTTAGTTGTTGCAACTCACTACTACAACTCTAGTGCCGCAACTCCCTACTGCAACTTTGGTGTCGCAACTCCTTACTGCAACTCTGGTGCCACAACTTTGTTAGTACAACTCTAGTGTCACAACTCTGGTACTACACTTTCGGTGTTGCAACTCTAGTGCTGCAACTTTGGTGTTGCAACTCTAGTACTACAACTCTGGTGTTGCAATTCTTGTGTCACAACTCATTGTTGCAACTCTTGTGCTGCAATCCAACAACTCTCATAACATTGAGTCAACACCATAACCATGAGCCATCAAAAACTTGAGCTTATTGAAAACTTAAGATGATGTTGTTAGACATTTCTTGTTCCACTATTTCAATTTAAATCAATATTAAACATGATTATTTGAGTTGTTAATACCTATTTTGGAACATGTATGAGCCGTTTATTGTTTGTTAATTGTAAACAAACCACTTGAGAAGCGTGTAAAGACATATTTATTATTTACTAATTGTTAGCGAACCACATGAACAAATTGTGGATTTCATTTATTGGTTGTCATTTTATTTTTAAACAAATATTATGTATAAAAAGAGTTCCTCTTTCATTCCATATGGAGGACTCTTAGAGCAATGTCTAAATCATGATGAAATAATTTAATTATTAAGATTTTATTTCAATTGTAGTTTATAATTACCATAGTTTATGATTAGATTAATAATTTAATGCATTTCTTTTTACATATTTATTTACCTCGGATATTTATGGAATA
This sequence comes from Pinus tabuliformis, assembly GCA_031772625.1. Taxonomy (NCBI): domain Eukaryota; kingdom Viridiplantae; phylum Streptophyta; class Pinopsida; order Pinales; family Pinaceae; genus Pinus; species Pinus tabuliformis. Next base: position 157,783,916 of record CM062809.1, on the reverse strand, counting down.
TTACTTTATTTAATTATCTTATGTTGTCAATGTAGCAAGTGTTGATAAATATCAGCACTCAGTTCTATGGAGGCAGGGCCTACTCCAATATACAATAGAGTGTTGTGTAATTTAGGTAGTTCTCTTATCTGGTTGTGTAATTTAACTTAGTTATTTAATAAAAAACTTTTGGTGAAAATCACATCATAAGATCCATGTTGACGTGTTTCAAACCATCCAATGTGGTTCAACGCGTCAACATAGCTCTTATGATGCGGTTTTCATCGAATTTTTTTATTTAATTTATGGATCACATAAGCCTTAATTCATATATTATATCCTTAGTTATTTATTCACGGAGAATTTAGTTCTATAATTAATATATAGTCATTTAATTTTTGGAATTAATTATTAATTCACCATTGTATTTATTTATTTACCAAATTATTTATGCAATTTATTTTTCATTTGGCATGCTTGAATTTTAGTTGGTTTACATTCATCTATGTTGTTGAATAAATGTGTTCAACGCAATGATTAATTTGTTAGTCTTAGAAAAACATAGATCATCTTGGAAATATTAGTCTTTTCATTCATTTTTTACTGTGTTTCTTATCTCCTACTTGTGTGGTTTTTTCTACCTATGTTGGGGGTTATAGTGATAAGTGTCCTAAGCCCGTTAGGTAAACGTATGTTATTTCAATTATGTAAGTGTGTGCATTTTATTTCCAACATTTGTGTTTATTTCTTTGCAAATGATGAAAGCTTCATAAGCCACCCATCTCTTATTACAAGTGTTTTTACTTTGATGCAAGTGTGTTTCTGTTATTGTAAGTGTGTTTAATTTCATTCAAGTGTATTTAGTTTCCTACAAGTTTGTTTACTTTCTCGTAGTTAGCTTTAGACACTTTACCTTCGAATTTGTAGAACATTTCTAGGCTTGTAAATTGTTTATATTCCATATGCAAAATTAATCATTGATACTGCAACCATAAAACAAACTAGTGCGAGTAGGGAGTGTACCCTGCATATACAATGCATGGTAACTCATAAATTCCATATGAGCCTCGGGTTGATAATTAAATGCATAGTCTTTTGGTTTTCTTTCTAAGCAATTATAAAGGTAATTAAAAGGCCTTTCATTTTAGTGTCATTGTCGAGGAGTTACCAAAGGCACATTTTCATTCTTGTATTGGTTTGAAATTTGTATTTTGGCAATTTATTTATTTGTTGTAGGTCATTTAGATACATTAATTGAATTGCTAAATATGTTGTGGTGCAATAAGAGCCACACATAGTACTAGTATTTATTTTGTAGGAAGGTTGGAAGAAGGAAAATAAAAGCATTTATGAATGAAGAGGATCTAAGGGGATGTCAAAGCCTTCAAGCTTAAGGTATGCGATGCATTATGGATTTCATGGATTTGGTAGGTTTGCAACTCATGGTTTTGTTTTGGAAAATTCTTCTTTCTCATTCTTCCCTCTCTGCCCTCCCTTCTTCATTTTCCATCTTCTAACTTATAGTTATTTTCTGCAAGACACCTAGTCTCTTTACTTTTGGGAAAATGTAAATTAAATCAATGAATCAATTTTTGAGGAATTAATGGTCGGAAACAACACTTGAGTATGCTCGGTAAAGTTTGATTACATGTCTCATCTCCTACATTTTCTTGGTAAAATATTGTTGTAAGATTGACATTGATACATCTTGTATCTAGACCATTATCCTATAAAATTGGTACGCACCAAGGTTGGGTACCTAAGTGTCTTAGTAAATGGGAATGAGTCCATGGGATGACCAATGGCCCAATCGTTATATCAAGGTTGACGTTTGGCCCTAGAGTACAACAGGTTCCCAATCAACCTATACCATTATACAAATGTTTGGCCCAAAGTTATGGTTGGTTCCTAGTTGGTATATTTCCCTTAACCATATCCTTGCAAGTGAATAGAGGAGTATCACAATATGATAGTTATAATCCAAACTCCCTCCATAGACTTTCATGTTTCATTTTCCCTATTTGTTTTTTGGTGAATGGCTATTACTTTATGAAGAATGTAAGATTGAAATTGACACATCCCATATCTAGACTATTCTCTTAGAGAACTAGAAAGCACTATTGTTTGGTACCTAGGTGTCTCAGTAGTTGGAATGTGTTCGTAGGATGATCAATAGTTCAATCCTAGTTGATTTGTCCCCATAGTACAACTAGTTCCTAGTTAACTTAAATTAGTGTTTGTGTATTGCCCTGCTCTAATTGATTGATCCTGATATGACATTAGCCTTGATATAGCCTTAGGGCTCATACACTATTTTTGAGGATCTCAGGTTGAGGATCCAGATATTTGACTTTTGTTATTTGTGGATGAGATAATAATTATTTTTGAGGTTGATGTTATTGTGATGTAGCTGTAATGGTCCATGTATTTATGATTATATCTAATCGTGTGATGGGTTCATTATGTCGTTTATTTATATTAGTTCTTGTTCACAATTAACAATATGTTGATGATCATGTCATGGTGATGATTTAGCATACACAAGAATATTGGTAACTATTACTGTGAACAAATGCTACGAATGGTTATTGAGTGTGGCAGAAGGCTACCCATACCCATATGCACTTACATTTGTTGAGTCTAAAATATTTGGTTTGATTTGAATTACATATTATTGTCTAAAAAAATTAAATCTCAATTTCAAATTTTTCTATGAGTACCAATAACATAGTTACCAACGAAACAAGAACTTGATTGAGTTCTTTCTTTTTTAGAGGTAGAAAAAAAATCATCCAATTTTGAATAGTATTGATTCAAATACACATTTTCTTTTGGGGCATATTTTTGATACTTTAAATTTTCTTATGTATTAAGTATGCGCATTTTTTAAAAATGTTAGTGATTTTTATGTGGATTTTGAAAAGCATCAACTTTTTTTTCGGGACATATTTTTGAAACTTTAAATTTTTATGTCCTAAGTATGCATTTTTTTAAAAATGTTTGTTATTTAATCACTTTTCAAGTTTTATTCTTCTCCTTCTTCTTTTCTTCACTTGTTTTTAAAGAGTTTTCAAGTTTGTCTTTCTTATTTTTTTTACAATATTTTTTTTAATGAAATTTTTTATTCTTTTACAAAGTTAAAAAAAAATAATAAAAATAATATTTTTAAGTTATGATTTTTTCAAAATATATTTATCTATCCTTAATTAATACTTCAATACACATAAAAGAATTGTCACTAAAAAGATAATAATTTTAAACATTTGACAAAAGAATATGCATTTTTCATATAGATATAATTAAAAAAAATATACATTTTGGGACTTTTTCATTAAAAAGACATGTAAAATAAAAGATTTTTATGGAAAAAGCTGCACCAAAAAAAGTTGGAAAAATAACAATTTTAATGATTTTTTTAGAAATTTTATGTCTAGAGATCATGACATTTGATTTTTTTCAAAAATAACAATTCACATAGAATTTTGGAGTCGTATTTAAGTGCGACTTTTTGGAGTTTTTGGCAAATTTCTAGCCAGAATCCAGTGAAAACATTTGCGGTCAAATCTTGATTTGTATTGTTTAAACAGGTTTTTTGACTACATATATGGATTCAAGACCCTCACTAACCCCTGGGGCACTTAATTTGTGAAGAGTCTGTCTGTCAAACATGTGATTTCAATGAATTCCTTCTGGATTCTAGACAAATTAGATCAAAAAATAAACAGGAAAACTTTTCAAAAATTCACAATTACAGATTGCTCATAGAATTTTAAATACAAATAAAAATAAATGCATAAAAACTTTAAAAAATAAATCTATATAGCAAATTAAAATTAAATTGTTAAAAAATGAATTTTAAATAAAAATAAAAATAAAAATAAATAAAATATTATTAAAAAAATAATAAATAAAAACTTTAAAAAATAAATCAATGTAACACATTAGAATTAAATTGTTAAAAAAATGACTCATGAAAAAAATATAAAAAATTAAAAATCAATAAATATAAATATATAAATATATATATATATATATATATATGACAAAATATATTTGAAAAAGATAACTTAAAAAGAAAATTGAAAAAAATTACATAGTATAAAAAAACTTCCAAAAATATATATTAAAAAAAACATACTCCATATATATATATATATATATATATATTTAAATATTAAAAAGTTAAAAAATAAAATAAAATAATTAAAAAAAACAAAATTCAAATAAAAAAGAAAATATTGCGCCCATGGCGCTTTGGTGGGGTGCCAGGTCAATTCTCAACTCTTGCCACTTTGAGCCGCAACTCGGAATCGACCTGCCCCCACCAAGCTACGAAGGGGTTGTGGACCAGGGCAAGAGGAGCTACACCAACTCCTCTTACCCTGGCCCGCGACCCCTTGGCAATGGGCGAGGGTGGCAGGGTGATTCTCGGATTCCTCCTACCAAGTTGTTAAGGGATCGTGGTCAGCGCAAGAGGAGATGGTGCAACTCCTGTTGCCCTAGTTCATAGCCCCTTGGCCATTGGGCAGAGGTGGCAAGTCGATTCCAAGAATCGACGTGTAGAGGGAAATATTTAAATTTTACTTTCTTTTTTTTTAATATTTTAAATTATGGTTTTAGTTGTTTGCTTAGGGTAGCTCAATTGGTAGTGGTTGTGGAAATGAAGTCTCATTGAACCGAAAGTCTTGGGTTCAAATCTTGTGCTATCCCTTGATCGGGGTGAGAAGTTGGACATGATGAAGATGTAGTAGTCCTACTAAGCTTACAAAAAAAATGTGGTTTTAGATATTTTATTTTACGTTTTTTTTAATGTGTTTTTTTATTTTTTATTTTTTTCAATGTTTTTTAATATATATACTTTTAATGTTTTGTTTTGTTTTTGTTTTTTTGTTTGTTTGTTTTTTGTTTTGTTTTTTGTTTTTTTTGTTTTTTTTGTTTATATATATATATATATATATAGGGGAGATGATCTGATGGCAAGGGTTCTTGAAATTTTCTGTTGCACTGTCGCAGCCTCTCCGCTCGGAGACCTGGGCACCTATGGCAGTCACGGAAAGGGATTTCGATCCCTCTGTGATAGACTTGGAGATGGTTACACAACCTTTGCCATTCAGCTGCAGATCCAAAACTTTCATCTACTAGAGGTCGATCGGCTCATATTTTGGCAAGGGATGATCGCTTTTGATCTGGATCAGAACTCTATCCACGGATTGAGCCACATCCTACCAGATCTTATGATAGATTTTCCCTTGCTCTGGCCAGAACTGGAAGTATCTCCTAGAACCAACAATACAAAATACCGATTAGTCAACGTAAAGATAAATTGAGACAGAGGTGATGCAGGAGCATCCGAGTGAAAAGGCGACAGTTGGGAAATGTTTTTATTTTTATTTTTATTTTGCTGGACAGAAAGAAAAACATTTTGAGTTTCTATTTTATTTTATTTTATTTAAATTAAGGCTGACTCAGCCATTGTTCTTTAAAATTAGGCAAGCAAATCAAGATAGGATTACTTAGGAGCATGTTTAAAGAAATTGTTAGACAACTGAAAGGTAACTGAGGAACAGTTCCTCAACTGTAAAGAAACTGCTAATAATGCATTGAAAAAGAAAAACCAGAGCTCATTGAGGGGCTACCATCTAGAGAGAAGAGAGAGCTCATAATTTGTAATTTACAATTGTCTTGAATCTCTATAAAAGCAAATAAATCTAGAACCTGTCATTAAGGAAGCAGGACAATTTTTTTTTCTCCTTGTGCATAAATATTTCAGGCATTGTATTGAAAGTATTGAAAGTAAGACAGTGAAATAACTCATTAAGAAGCTGAATGGCATCGACAAGAAACTTGTGACAGAAGGCCTCTCAGACTAGGAACCAGACAAAGGCAAAACCAGCATAGACAATACAATTTTTTTCCCTTCCTCAACAAAAAAACCAGGTACTTTTATATTCAGCATTTAAGCAAAACGGTGCATTCATTTCATTTCCAAATTTAACAGTTCATGGTACAAATTATACAACCTAGAAACCATGGAGGGTTCCGAAACCCATGCAAACCAAAAAAATTACAGTTCACAGGCTAAATACTAGTCAAATAGCGAGGGCATGGAAACCCCTGAAACCTTACTAATACTAGTTAAACAACGAGGACATGAAAACCTCTGAAACCAAACACATACACGGAGGAATCGAAACCCCAAGGGTTATACCCAATTATAGACAGAGCAAGCAAAAGAAACATACAGCCACGGAAATACCCTACCCAAGTTTTCCCTAAGCCCGCGAACATTCCCAAGGATGAGGCCATGCAACAGCGTTCCCTTGGAATGACCTGCACACCACCACCAAATAAGGCCGCAGTTTAGTAGGGCCACGAGACCAAAACACAATGAAAAGATAACCGAGAGAGGAGTGAAGATTTACCTAAAGGAGGTCCAATTCCGCGACAGAGGACAAGAGCCAAGACCCGCAACAGAGGGTTTCTCCCAACAAAAGTGCCATGAGAGAGTTTTGCCTGCTCACCAAGGAGCCAAAACGTTAGAGCCTTAAAAATGAAAGGAGGAATTGTAACCAGAACAAGAAAATTACCTGAGAACAAGTTCGCTAAGCCATCCTGTGCAATATCAAGGCGAGAACCTATGTTTGCAAAGCCAAATCATCACCAGACCCAACATTAAGAAAACAATCATCGCAAAACAGCGCAGAGACAAAGTATGAGTGAGTGATAGAGATAAATTGACTTGCAGGTGGGAAATCAACCTGAAACCCTCCAAGAACCAGCAAAATAAACCACCACAGGGAGCAAGCAAAGGCACGACGCCAATAGACCTCCACAAGGAACAAGCAAGGAACAACATTAAAAGACCACCATATGGGACAAGCAAGGCACAACACTTACCAACCATCACGAGAACCAGAAGAAAGCACCGAGCACCCATAGAGCCGAACTAGACCACAACAATGCAAGAATGAGTTCCAAATACCCTCGACAAGTGTGATAGACCATGTTTTCAAACCCGAGGCTAGTACGAAGGGCATGCCGAAAAACATAAAACACATTAAAACCTCACACCAAAAACCCTGCCACTGTCTTAAATTCGAAAACGATAAGAGTTAAACAGTCATAGCTACGTGTCCCTCCTCAGGATCGCCACTAATTTTTGGTATCAGAGAAGTTTCTTCCTTTCTCTTAGTAAGGATGGAGGTAGGAAGAAGGGGTCAAGGAAGAGCCATCAGAAGAGTAGCAGATGAAAGGTTACGAGAAGAAATTAGGACTTTAACTGCACGTTTGGTAGCAGTGGAAGTAGGAAGGCATAGAGATCTAGAAGGTGGGGATGACAAGTGAGGAGGAAAATATAGCCATGACGGATGGGTCAGATTACGAAGGACCAAAGATTAAACTATTGAGGTCAGTTTTGTTGGCTAGCAGCAAGCCAAGGCTAGAGCTCTCTAATTATGATGGCAGTTTGTCCACAGAGGCATTGTTAGACTAGATAAGTGAGCTAGATAAATATTTTGAATATGAAGAAATGATCGAATACAAGAGGATCAGGTTTGCTGTCACCAAGTTGAAGGGACATGCAGCACTATGGTGGGACATTGTACGGGCAGAAAGGAGGAGACTGAACAAACCATTGATTAAAAAATGGGATAGGATGATTGCTAGAATGAAGAGAAAATTTCTTCCTAAAGATTATCAAATTTCCCTTTATAGACAAGTACAGAACCTGAGGCAAAGAATGATGACCGTAAAGGAATATACTAAAGAATTTTATAAAGTAAACCTGAGAACTGGTTATGTTGAAGATACCCCTGATAAAACAACAAGGTTTTTAAATGGTCTATAGATGGAGATCCTAGATGAAATTAGTATTCTTTCCCCTAATACCATAGAGGAAGCCTATCAGAGTGCTTTGATGGCAGAGGAAAATATTACTAGGAAACAGAATGCCAAAAGAGGATGTGGTTCCGGCAGAGGTTGGGGACAGACCTTTGGCAGAGGTAGCACTGCCAACAACAATGAAGAGGGCAGTAGTTTGAAGACTTTGGGACAGATTGAAAGGGAAGGTAACACCAGAGGAGGAAGGTCATACCAATGAAGAAGAGGTAATGGCAGAGGCAAAGGAAATGCCTATCAATGTTACAAGTGTCACAAGTGGGGACAGAGGTCCTTTGAATGCCCTGAAAATGAACAAACTGGATAGAGGGGAGCATATGTTGCTCAGCCCGATGAAGCGGAGGCACCACCACAGGAGGTGGAAAATATGCCATAAACCGGGGAAGCCTTGGTCTTGAACAAGGTATTATTGAAACCCGTTAAGGAAGTAGCTGATCAGGCATAGAGGAAAGCATTGTTCCGGACTGTGTGCAAGTCGCATGGGAAATGCTGCAAATTAATCATAGACAATGGAAGTACTGATAATCTGGTAGCTACTGAGATGGTGGGGAAATTGGGTTTGAAGAAGTTGAAGCACCCAACTCCATATAGGGTGTCTTGATTGTAGAAAGGTCACCAACTGCTCGTCGATGAGCAGTGCGAAGTAGAGTTTCATATTGGCAAGTATAAGGACAAGGTGACTTGCGATATCATGCCTATGGACGTGTGCCATATTCTGTTGGGCAGACCATGGTATTATGATAGGAAGGTTGTCCATGACGGGGAAACAAATTGTTACAAGTTTGTTAAAGATGGGATAAAGCATACACTAGTGCTCATGAAGGAAGAGGATGCTGCAGAAACCAGCGGAACAAAAGCATCATTGTTAGGTGGAAAAGAGTTTTTGTGACAGATGGAGGATGATGAGGTAAAATATGCAGTTGTTCGAAGGCCAAAACCAGTATTGATCCATACTGAAGTCACTGAATTACCGAAAGAGATACAGGACATGCTGCAGGAATTTAGTGATATTGTGGTAGACGATCTACCGGACAAATTACCACCAAAGCGGAGCATTAGTCACCATATTGATTTTATTCCAAGAGCCAGTTTTCCAAACAATGCTACTTACCGGATGAGTTCGAAGGACAATGAAGAAATCAGGAATCATGTGCAGGAGTTATTGGATAAAGGAATGATTCAGGAAAGTTTAAGCCCTTGTGCAGTTCTGACTGTTTTAGCTCCCAAGAAAGGAGGTGAGTGGTGAATGTGCACTGATTCCCAGGCAATTAACAAGATCACTATCAGATATAGTTTCCTTTACCTCGAATGGATGATATGATGGATTGTTTGAGTGGAGCAGCGTACTTTTCAAAGATAGACATGAAAAGCCGCTACCACCAAATCAGGATTCGAGAAGGTGACGAGTGGAAGACAACTTTCAAGACTAATGAAGGCTTATATGAATGGCTGGTTATGCCATTTGGATTGAGAAATGCCCCCAACACGTTCATGCATTTGATGAAAGAGATGTTGAAGGAATTAATTGGTAAATTTGTGATTGTATATCTAGATGATATACTTATATTCAACAAGATGAAGGAAGAGAATTTTTGACATGTGAGGTATGTATTGGAAAAATTGTAGCAAAATAGATTACTGATAAATTTGAAGAAATGTTATTTTTTCAAGAAAGAGTTAATTTATTTGGGATTTGTGATTTCTGAGAATGAACTAAAAATGGATCCAAAAAAAGTTGCAGCCATAGTTAGCTGGTTGTCTCCCAAAAGTTTGTTTTCGATACAGAGTTTTCATGGATTGGCGAGTTTTTATCGGAAGTTTATTAAAAATTTTAGTGGGATTTGTGCACCCATGGTGGACACCATTAAGAAGGCAAATCGGCGTTTCCATTGGAAAAAGATGGTAGAGAAGAGTTTTCAACTGCTCAAAAGAAAGATTACTAAAAACCAATTTTGAGATTACTAGACTTTAGCAAACTTTTCAAGTTCGTTGTGATGCTAGTGGAACAACCATTGGTGCAGTACTCAGCCAAGAAGACAAGCCAGTAGCCTATTTCAGTGAGAGACTAAATAAAAGCAGGCAGAAGTACACGTCTTATGACAAAGAATTTTATGTAGTGGTTCAAGCGCTAAATCATTGGAGACATTCTCTACTAGCCAATGAATTTGTCTTATTTTCAGACAATTCTGCATTATAGTATATTATGCAGCAACGTAAGCTGAACCATAAACATGCGAAGTGGGTGGAGTACCTGCAGAGTTTTACATTTGTATTGAAACACATCAGTGGTCAAGTCAAAAAAGTGGCAAATGCATTAGGCAAGAGGAATTTGATCCTACAGGAAAGTATGATACAAGTATTAGGATTCGAACATCTTAAAGACTTGTATGGAACAAATTCAGTTTTTAAGGAAGCCTATGAAGCTTGCCAAAATCCATTGTTGAGAGATAACAGTTCATGGCTGGACTATAATATGCAGGAAGGGTTGCTGTTCAAAGGAGGGAAGTTGTGTATTCTGGAATGTTCTATGAGAGAGAACTTAATCCAGGAAAATCATAATGGAGGTTTAGTTGGGTAGTTTGGCATAGACAAGGCCTTAGATCAGTTGAGGCACTTTTACTATTGGCCAAAGATGCATAGAGATGTACATAGGTTTGTGACTAGATGCAAAGTGTGTCAGCTTGCAAAGGGACAAAGCCATAACACAAGGTTGTATATGCCCTTACCTATTCCGAATTGACCATGGGACTCAGTCAATTTAGACTTTGTCTTAGGTCTGCCGAAGACACAACAGGGATTCAATTCCATCATGGTGGTGGTGGATCGTTTCACCAAAATGGCACATTTCATTCTATGCAGGAAAACCAATGATGCCACACATATAGCACATTTTTTCTTCACAGAGATAGTAAGATTACATGGCTTGCCAAAGTCTATTATTTCAAACCGAGACATTAAGTTTACAGGAAATTTTTGGCAGACCTTCTGGAAAAATTAGACACCAAACTGAACTTCAGCTCAACTTATAATCCACATATCGACGGCCAAACTGAAGTGGTGAACCGAAGTCTGGGAAATCTATTAAGGAGTCTGGTTGGAGAAAATTCTCGACTGTGGGATCGTGTGCTTGCACAAGCGGAATTTGCTTATAATGATTCGCCCAATAGAAGCATGGGCAGTAGTCCTTTCCAGATCCTATACGGAATGCACCCAAATGGAGTACATGAGTTACGGGATTTGGGTCAGTTGGAGTGTAGGAGTGCTGATGGTGAAGATTTCGCAAAGGCAATCAACGATCTTCATGGAAAAGTGAAATTAAAATTACAAGACAACAGCCAAAGATACAAACAGAAAGTAGATTTGAAAAGGCGGAAGGTACAATTCAACATAGGAGACCTGGTATTAGCACACCTACGCAAGGAGAGGTTTCCTAAAGGCGAATACAACAAGTTAAAATGGAAGAAAATTGGGCCTTGCAGGATTCTTTGGAAATTTTCTGTGAACGCTTATGAATTGCAGTTACCCCCAGGTATAGGAATTTCACCCATTTTTAATGTGGCAGATCTGTACCCCTACATTGCGGAAAATGAAGAAGACAGTTTAGAAAGAAGAACACGAGACACCCAGAATGAGAATGATTCGTGGATTAAACAAATTCCCCCAGTAAATCCTTTAGAGATCGAACAGATCCTAGACACCCAGGTGGCCAGACGGACTCGAAGGAAAGAATATTTTTGGTACCTAGTCAAGTGGAAGGGTCATCTTATTGAAGATAGTTCTTAGTTCAATGCTGGCCTGATTCAAAGCGCGAGGTACTCTATTGAAGAGCTCATGGATAGGAGCCATGAGTTTAATTTACCCTGAGAGCTTGATGCAAGAGAATCCGAGTGAAAAGGCGACAGCTGGGAAATGTTTTTTTTTTGTTGGACAGAAAGAAAAAAAAATGAGTTTCTGTTTTATTTTGTTTTATTTAAATTAAGGCTGACTCAACCATTGTTCTTTAAAATTAGGCAAGCAAATCAAGATAGGATTAGTTAGGAACATGTTTAAAGAAACTGTTAGACAACTGAAAGGTAACTGAGGAACAGTTCCTCAACTGTAAAGAAATTGCTAAAAATGCATTGAAAAAGAAAAACCAGAGCTCATTGAGGGGCTGCCATCTAGAGAGAAGAGAGAGCTAAGAATTTTTAATTTACAATATTCTTGAATCTCTATAAAAGCAAATAAATCTAGAACCTGTCATTAAGGAAGCATGACAATTTTTTTTTCTCCTTGTGCATAAATATTTCAGGCATTGTATTAAAAGTATTGAAAGCAAGACAGTGAAATAACTCATTAAGAAGCTAGATGGCATCGACAAGAAACTTGTGATAGAAGGCCTCTCATACCAGGAACCAGACAAAGGCAAAACCATCATAGACAATACAATTTTTTTCCTTCCTCAACAAAAAAACCAGGTACTTTATATTCAACATTTAAGCAAAACGGTGCATTCATTTCATTTCCAAATTTAATAGTTCATGGTACAAATTATACAACCTAGAAACCGTGGAGGGTTCCAAAACCCATGCAAACCAAAAAAATTGCAGTTCATAGGCTAAATACTAGTCAAACAGCGAGGGCATAAAACCCCTGAAACCTTACTAATACTAGTTAAACAACGAGGGCATGAAAACCTCTGAAACCACACACATACACGAAGGAATCGAAACCCCAAGGGTTATACCCAATTACAGACAGAGGAAGCAACAAAGCAAGCAAAAGAAAGAGACAGCCACGGAAAGACCCTACCTAGGTTTTCCCTAAGCCTGCAAACATTCCAAGGACGAGGCCGTCGATCGACATTCCCCTGGAATGACCTGCACACCACCACCAAAAAGGGCAGTAGTTTAGTAGGGCCACGAGACCAAAACACAATGAACAGATAACCAAGAGAGGAGTGAGGATTTACCTGGAGGAGGTCTGATTCCGCGATAGAGGATGAGAGCCGAGACCCACAATAGAGGGTTTCTCCAAACAGAAATGCCATGAGAGAGTTTTGCTTGCTCACCAAGGAGCTAAAACATTAGAGCCTTAAAAACGAAAGGAGGAATTGCAACTAGAACAAGAAAATTACCTGAGAACAAGTTCGTTGAGCCGTCCTATGCAATAGCAAGGCGAGAACTTGTGTTTGTAGAGCCAAATCATCACCAAACCCAACATTAAGAAAACAATCATTGCAAAACATGGTAGAGACAAAGTATGAGCGAGTGATAGAGATAAATTGACTTGCAGGTGGGAAATTGACCTGATACCCTCCAAGAACTAGCGAAGTAAACCACCAAAGGGAGCAAGCAAAGGCACGACACCAACAAACCACCACAGGGAACAAGCAAGGCACAACATTAACAAACCACCATACGAGACAAGCAAGGCACATCGCTTACTAACCATCATGAGAACCAGGCGAAAGCACCGAGCAGCCGTAGAGCCAAACCAGACCACAACAATGCAAGAATGAATTCCAAATACCCTCGGCAAGTGTGATAGACCGTGCTTGCAAACCCGACGCCAGTACGAAGGGTAAGCCAAAAAACATAAAACACATTAAAACCTCACACCAAAATCCTTGCCACTGTCTTAAATTCAAGAATGCTAAGAGTTAAACGGTCACAGCTACGTGTCCCTCCTCGGGATCACCACCAAGAGGGACCAAAGATAAGTCAGACAATGTTTGTCTGGATCATTTTCTTGGTGATTCGAGGCACTTAACCTTCGATCAATACTCCTATTTGAGATATCGTCCCTTTTTGAGGACGAATTTGGATTTTTCCCAGGTTTTTTCGGTTCACGTGAGGATGGCCCTGTTTCTTTACTTGGTGATATGGCATCAAAACAAAAATATAATGCTCATTGTAATCATTTGGCCTCTGTTGAGGTCAAATCATACACAACCAGGTTTCTTTGTAGCAAATCGACTCCAAAAAAGGTTAGCTCTGAATCATAGTTATGAGATTCAAGTATTACCACAACTTGATGCCAATAAGGGAATAACCGAGGTCTGTGGCAAAGAAAGAACACAGGAAAAAGGTCTAGACAACACTCCTTCTATGCAAAATGACACGATACTAAGCGATGCAAGCATCTAAAGAATGATGATGGGCTCAAACTCGTAGAACACAATAGTCAAGGGGCCTTATCATATCTTTATAAAAACCCCGACAGGAAAATCCACAATACTATGGATTCAGCCCTCTGACAAGGTCATGTATATGAAGCTGAAGATTATGAATAAATTGGGATATACTTACCAGCACCAAAACCTGATCTTCGGGGGTTGATCTCTACAAGATGAACGAAGTCTATATGAATACAATATTCTCCCATCTAATTCCATCATTCTCAATTTGAGACTTAGAGGGGGAGCAACAGGATCAAGTAAATCCAAAGGAACAGGAGGTGTGACTGGTTCTAAACTTCCCAAAGGAACATAATCGAATCAAGAACATAACAAAGTTGGTCTCTCATTCAAAAACATCATCCAAGGGAAGTGAATAGCTACAACAATCTCATCTTAGATGCCCAAATCCTCCAATCCTTTTATTGTGGAGCAAGCATCATATTTCCCAGAATTGAACATAGAACTACCAAAACAAACAATCTCTGCACAACCTATGAAGCACAAGCCCTCATCTACAGATTTAACAGTTTTTGGCCAAAACCAATGGACCTGTTTCACTGGATATTCACACACTGGACAACAAATTGTGAGATTCACCTATGCTCCAAAGGTTTCTTCATTGTAAAATTTGCATCATCAGAAGAACGAGACATTATCTTATAGGAAGGCCCATGGTTCTGGGGATCGACGGGGCTCTTCACCACTCCATGGTTTCCATATTTTGACGCAAATACTATGATTGTATCAAGGATGCCGGTATGGGTAAGATTGCATAACCTTCCCCTTCATTTCTGGCATAATCAAGTGCTAGAAACTATTGGAAATATATTAGGACGATACATAAAGGCTGATGAGCAAAGGATGGAAGAAATAATATTTACATTTGCATGCATTTGTGTGGAAGTGGATCTCAGTAAAGGCCTACCAGATCACATTCAACTGATACACAACAAACAATGTTGGACTCAAATCTTGGATTTTGAGAATACAACATTCAGATGTCGAATATGTCACCAAACAGGACACTTACAAATCACATGCCCTATTGCCAAGAAAGAACAACGAAGGAAGAAGAAGACAGGGAAACAACCAAAAGGTTGGCAATTTCCCCCTAATGAATCAGATGAGGAAGAAGAAGAAGCAAAACAAGAACCCACCCTGAACCAAGAAGAACAACCCATTCCAAAAAATGAAGAGCAAGCTGGAAAGGCACACAATCCATTAGATTTACAAGGACCTACAAATCAATTTATCATGATATATGAAGCTAAGGGTAATGGAGGAATAAAACGCCAACATACTTCCGACATCTTTCAGGCAAGGAAACCACAAGAATAGAAGAAAATTAACTATCTATCGTCTCACCTTCGTCATCCCAAGGAGAGTGGCGGAAGGTTGAAAAGAAGAAATGGAGGAAAGTCTAATTTTTCTCCTCAGCTTTTAATTGATTATGTATGAACCTATGATCATCAGTCCCTCACTCGATGATGGACTATATGTATTGCAGCTACAACATGTGATTTTATTTTCATAAGGAATAAGAAGAAGAAAAACAGGAACCCACCCTGAACCAGGAAGAACAACCCATTCCAGAAAACAAAGAGCAAGCTAGAAAGGCACACGTTCCATCAAATTTACAAGGACCTACAAATCAGTTTATCACGATATATGAAGCTAAGGGCAATGGAGGAATAAAATGCCAACATACTTCCAACATCTCCGATTCAGGCAAGGAAACCACAAGAATAGAAGAAAAACAATTATATATCGTCTCACCTTCGTTATCCCAAGGAGAATGGCAGAAGGTTGAAAAGAAGAAATGGAGGAAAGTCTAATTTTTCTCCTCAGCTTTTAATTGATTATGTATGAACCTATGATCATCAGTCCCTCACTCGATGATGGACTATATGTATTGCAGCTACAACATGTGATTTTATTTTCATAAGGAATAAGAAGAAGAAAAACAGGAACCCACCCTGAACCAGGAAGAACAACCCATTCCAGAAAACGAAGAGCAAGCTAGAAAGGCACACGTTCCATCAAATTTACAAGGACCTACAAGTCAGTTTATCACGATATATGAAGCTAAGGGCAATGGAAGAATAAAATGCCAACATACTTCCAACATCTCCGATTCAGGCAAGGAAACCACAAGAATAGAAGAAAAACAATTATCTATCGTCTCACCTTCGTCATCCCAAGGAGAATGGCAGAAGGTTGAAAAGAAGAAATGGAGGAAAGTCTAATTTTTCTCCTGAGCTTTTAATTGATTATGTATGAACCTATGATCATCAGTCCCTCACTTGATGATGAACTATATGTATTGCAGCTACAACATGTGATTTTATTTTCATTAATAAAATTATGATTTTTCCTTGGATATATATATATATATATATATATATATATATATATATATATATATATATATATATAAGTTTTATATGTATAGTTTTTTTTTTTTTTTAATTTATATTTTAATACAATTTTATTTTAACTGAATTTAGGCTTCTGTGATCCATATCTTATGTGTTAAGAAATAGTTTTGAGGGACAAGATGGACAATAATATCATGACACCAGATTAAATAGAGAGATCAATGTAGAGACCCTTAATATTTTTAATGGTTATAATAAACAATTAGTTTTGAAAAAAACAAATTAGAATGTTAAAATGGACTTAAGTCAAAATTTTCGATTAAGTCAAATATTTAGATTTAGATCAAGTTAAAAAAAAATTAAAATATAAATAAATAATAAAAAAATTAAATTAATTGAAATTAAATGTAAAATAATATTTTGATATATAAAATCAAATATAGATTAAAATATAAATAAACAATAATAAAATTAAATCTATTAAATCATGGTAAATATTAAGTTAAATATTTAGGTTTTGATTGAATCAAATATTTAGATTAAAAAATAAAATAAAATTAATTGGAAATAAATGTTTTATGAAAAAATAATATTTTAATTTATAAAGTCAAATATTTAGATCAAAATACAAATAAATAAGAATAAACTCTATATCAAACTTTAAGAAAGGGTAAAGACCAAAATTAAAAAATAATAGAAATTCTTTGAATAATAAAATAAAAACAAAATGTCTAAAATAAAATATTAAAATAACTAACAATAAAACAAAACTAATTATTAAGTCCAGGTAATTAAAAAAGAAAAATGGAGAATTAAAGAAATTAAATAAAGGATATTAATGTTTTTAACAATAATGGATATAGTAGGTTTCAGAGGCTCAAAGTTGTCTTTAGGGCTAGGAAATGTCTTTCGATTAGGAAAGAACCCAAAGATCAAATTTTAGGGTTCATCTTCCTTTTATCCAAGGGATGACTGACAATATTGCAAAGATCTTGAGGAAGCTTTAGGTTCCCTCTAACTTTAGGTCCCTTAACACCATTCGAAGCTACCTTATTGATCCTAAGAACATGAAAAGTGTTTATGAAATTTCATGTTCTTGTGGGACCCCCTACATTGGTGAAACTAGTCGTTCGATAAATGAAAGGAGTACTGAGCATGCAACTAACATAAAAACATGGGAGGAACCACTTTTTAGCTTTGGCAAAGCATGTGGAAAAGACAAAGCATCACATTTACATTGAAGAGGCCCGAGTCATTGTAAGGGTTTACCATTTCTTTCATCGAAAATTTAGGGAGGCCACTCAGATAGAAAAAAAACCTAGCAATCTAAACAGGGACAATAGATGGAAAATCAGTAATCATTGAGTCCCTACCCTTACTTCTTATATATATATATATAAACCTTCCTTTAAATGTTTTTCCATGTCTAATTGGTGTGGTTTGAATCATTAAAAAGTTTTATAGAAGAAGTTTATATATATATATATATCGTTTAACAACTTTATTCAATTTCTTTATTTGTTTTTTCAATTACCTAAACTAAATAATTAGTTTAGTTTTATTTTTAGGTATTTTAATATTTTATTCTTATTTTATGGACTTTTTATTTTTATTTTATTATTAAACAATTTTTTATTATTTTTAATTTTAGTATTGGCCTCTTTTTAATGTTTCACATAGACTTGATTATTAATTTTATTCTTATTTATTTATATTTTAATCTAAATATTTGAATTTATATATTAAAATATAATTTCATGTTTATTTATATTTTAATTTAAATATTTGATTTTATATATTAAATTTTATATTCCAAAATATTTTATTTATATTTTAAGCTAAATATTTGGTCGTATATATTAAAATATTATTTTATATTTTATTCCAATTAATTTTATTTTATTCTTATTTATTTATATTTATATTTTAATTTTAATTTTTTTAACTCAATGTAAGACTAAGTATTTAACCTAATCTAAAATTTTGACTTTAGTTCATTTTAACATTCTAATTTTTTTTTTTTCAAAACTATTTGTTTATTATAACTATTAAAATTATTAAGGGTTTCTACATTGATATGTCTATTTAAATTTGTGCCATGATATCCATTTTGTCTTGAAAATGAAACATACTAGATGGTTCAAAATGCGTCGATAAATTATCTCTAATGTGATTATCTCCCAAAAGACTTCTTAACACACAATTTTATTTTATATATTATTTTTAATGTGTTATATATATATATATATGATGATGATGATGATGGTTAACGTCCGCTGAGACCAAATAATGATCTATCGGACCTAAAAAGACAAATTATTTATTTTGATTTAAGATTTTATTCCTATGCTCAAAAAGCTTGGAGAGAAGCCTCCCGAGTTCACTATAATTTTGGCATTGTAAAAGGCTAGGAAGGTCAGTATTGTAACAAAGGTTGTGAAATTGAGATCTAATGTGGTTGTATGCAGGGCACTCTAAGAGGAAGTGGTTTTCATCCTCGATGCTCCTATTCTCACAAATATGGCAGATCCTTTCTATCCATGGTGTTTTAGGAACTGCCCAGCGGCCAGTTTCACTATGGAGCTCATGAGAATTCGTTCTAATCTTTGCAATATTAATTTTCTTTTTTGAGCTAGTTAGAATAGAGAGATACTTTTGATCTTCAAGGGTGGGGTTGATGACCTTCTTATAATAACTTAATTTTCTTTTAGACGCTAAATCTTTCTCACACCACAATTTTTCTTTGAACTTAGAAGTAACAATATCTTTAATGTTATTTATGTTTTGCAAAGCATCATTTTCATTGATCTCCCAATAGTTTAACCAGGCCCTTGTGTCCTTATGCCATCCTCGGTTAAGCCTTAGGTGATTTTGGCTGGAATTTAAAGCTAGCTTAGGAAGTCTATGATTGTCTATGTTATTGAGCTTGTGCTTGTACATCAGAAACCTGAGCATAGCTAGGCTCTCAATAGAAGAAAGACCTGCTTCTATAAGGAGAATGGGATAGGGTGTATTACTTTTAATTTTCAGGTTATAAGTTATAAAATGCTTCTGGATTTGCTCAATCTTCCTCCATATATATAATTTTATTTTTTGTTTAAAAAAAAATAAATCATTTTCATCGTTTTATCTCTTATTTTTGGTTTTTTTTAATACATTTTTTTATATTTGAATTTTTTTGTCATTTTTAATTTTTAATTTATCCTCTTTTTTTTTCAATGTGTTAATTTAATTTAATTTTTTTATTTTTTATTATTTTATTTTATTTTTAGGTTATGATTTAATCTACTTTTTTAATTTTTGTTTTGTTTTTTAATGATTTATTTATCTATTTATTGTTGTAGGTTTGTGTCGATGTTCGACTAGCAACCCGACCCCAATATGTGTCAATTTGATAGTTGATTTTTCAGTTTTCGTTACAATGAATCAAGCTTGCTTCCGCTGTTTTAATTAATTTGATGGTTGATTTTTAAGTTTCAATTACAATGGGTCAAGCAAGCCCCCAATATGTGTGAATTTGATAGTTGATTTTTAAGTTTTCGCTGCAATGTGCCAAGTTGTCTTAGGTTAAGATTTTAAAAGAACTACATTTTAAGCATTTGGTTTAATGACTTTAATTTTGACATTTATTTTTAAGGTTTAATTTAGTCATGATATTTGATCTCGAAATATGCCGAAAATCTAAGGTTTGTTATAGCCATCATATTTGTTGTTTAATTCCATGGTTGAAAAATGTTGAAATTTTAAGGTATTTTGGAGTCGTGATATTCTATCTTTAACACCATGGTTGAAAATTGTTGGAATTTTTATGTTTTTTGGAGTTGTGATATTTTATCTTCAACGTATTGTTGAAAACTATTGGAATTTTAATGAGTTTTGGAGTCAAGAGATTTTATTTTTGATGGTAATGTCATTGCTAAAAAATGTTGGAATTTTAGCCCAAAAAAAATCTTGATGCCAAAATTAACAAAAAATAAATAAAATTCAAGGTGTTCTTTAATGTTTCTTGTACAAAAATTTGATTTTACTTCCATTTTTAAAAAATGTTGAAAATTTACCCAAAAAAATGTCGTTCCAACATACACATTTTTCATTTTTAGGCTCCTTTTCAGGTTTTTTGAGGTTTTTTTGCTAGAATTATTGTTTTGAGATCATAGTTCTTATTTTATTGTCAACTTTATTTAACATGATAATGTGAATGGTTATTTCTCCTTATATGTGTTTTGTTGGGTTATCGCTCTTCGATAGAAAAAATGAGACACTTTCCTTATATTTACGTCGTAAGGCGTTTCCCTCTGAAATGAACTCCCCCAAATGCTTTTCTGTCTTAATCTTAACCGTCAGATCGATTGTTAGACGATTCAAAAATAATCTACCATCAAAATTAATTAGAAAACATTAATAATTAGTTAATTAAAAAATTAATTAAACCATACCCATCTTGTCAGTCCACTGGGTCCGTCCTGCACGCAGATAGCCGCGTTTGCTGCAGAGGAGGGTGAGGGGTGTGTAGAGGAGGGCGGAGGTGAATTCCTTTGCTCCACGAGGATGAGGAGGGTCGGGTATGCGTTGGTAGTTTTGCTCTGCATCGGTTTCCTGTGTACAAAATCAAGTTGGATGGTCGAGGAAGACGAAACCACTTACCGCAAAGCTATTTGTTGAACCTGAGACTTAATTTCCCTTTGTTGCGAGGGTTTCTTGTTTCTTTTCTGTTTTTAGGGTTATTCTTTTTTGTTTGTGGTTTTCTTGTTTATGCAGGGATGCAAGCCAATGGAGCGCATAGAGGTCGCAGGATCGAGTTCCGTGTCTGCTGACCCCGGCCGCATAGCTTCAGCACAGCCTGGCAACGAAGGGCGGCAGGTTGTGGATGTCGGGGCAGAGTGGAATCTCGTCTCCTTGCAATAAATAATTGGGCAGGTGAGGAGGAGAGGTTATTACCACCATGTCAAGAAGGCATGGATGCTTCAGACGAGTTTGCTTTTGGCAGCATTGCGGTCAAGCCGTGGAGATTCTGCCGAAAGCAATAGAAGACCTGGGACTTTTCTTGGCAGGGAATTAAAAACAACAGACAATTTTGCTGGTGATACAGAAGTTGTGGATGCTAAAAGAATCACATCATGTTGTGATGGGAAAGGACATGTTACACAGGAAGGGCAGACATCACAGCTGGATGGAAGTCAGATTGAAACACATGTAAAAGAATCAGAAGACGCAGGGGGTGTATGCATGGGAGTTAAAGGCTATGCAAGAAGAAATAGGCATAAATCAATTCGTTATACTGGACACTCGTCAATAAAGGATAATGTTAAAGTTATTATTGGTGATAGATGTCCAAACTTGCCCACTGAGGTTGAGATACATGACTCAAGCAGAGCTCAGGTAGCAGTGATTTCGTTTGTATACCATTTTTTATAGTCCCAAAGCTTCTTTTTTACTGTGTTATTCTTTTCACTGGTCCACTAGAGAAATGATTACCATGAAATCATGCAGGAGTTTGTTGTTCATGAAGAATGGAGGAGGGAACTGGAATTCCTGGAGAAGGTCTCATCTCTTATTCATTTCCCTTGAATTTACAGGCCATGCTTAGTGAGGGTTATTTGCTTTGTTGTAGCTTACATTTGGTTTTATTCTTTTCAGGGAGAAAATCCCTTGGATTTCAAATTTGGAGAGACAACCTCTATTGGTTTTCTGTCTCCATCAACAATGGATCCACTAGCTGAGCAGTACATAACAAGGTTTTCTTCAGGCTTATCACCTGCTCAGTTTTGTTTTTATTGCCTCTACGAATTTGCAAAATCTCTTCTTTTGTGATGGAGCACAACCAATACTGAGTTACATACACTCTTATGGTAGCCAATAAACCATTCAATGATAATTTGTAGTGAAGCAAAAGGTAGCTTTGCTTTGAATGCCTCACCAATTGGAGATTTTGCCGAAAGGAGACTACTCTATCTCAGCATTGTTAGCTGTGCTGTGAAATATTGTTTTAATGCCAAATTTTCTTGACATGCAGGCTAGACTGAAAAAGAACACAGAATCTGCTAATTCAAAACCTTTTCTGGAGCCTCCACGAAGGAAATCTCATTGGGATTTTGTCCTTGAGGAAATGTCTTGGATGGCTATGCAGGTTCATGCAGTGGCAGTGCTTTTCTGGTTTTTGTAATAATTTTTTGACTTTGTTTATAGCCAAATGTAAATACCTTCACAGTATTGTGTAAATAACAACATTATTTATGTTTGTGATATATTACTTTATCTATCTGCCTTTGTTCTATGTAGGAAAGGCTTTGGAAGACGGTTGCAGTTGCGCAAGTAAGTTGTTGGGTAGCTCAAGAGACAGGTCATGGAGACTTTTTTTGGACAAAGGACCTGCACCAGAAGCAAAGAAAAAATGCTCATGCAATTGCAGCTGCTGTCACGAAGTTTTGGCATGAAGTGGAGACACTCTCATACAGGGGTGATATCTCCTTTGCAGTAGGGTAGTAGTCCACTGGTGTCACAAAAGGAACCAAATGGTGATAACTCTGTTATGGATTGCATTATTCACTTTACTTCTAGTGCAGGATCACATATTTGACTAAAGTTTTATCAATTATTTTATCCATCTTTTGTTCAATCTAAATGTATGAAAAGGAAATCAAGATTGCAAACTTGACTGAACTTTTATGTGATTCACAATTTTTTTTCTACTAGCTTTTCTTCAATGAAATGCATGAAAGGAAAATGAACTAGGGTAGAGAAATTAATGTTTCTTTTATTAATTAAATATGAAGGGGGCGATAGAAATCAGTTATATATTTTTTTAATTGACTGTGACACCAAAATAAATGGTCTTTACTGATCCTGGACATCTTCAATAAAACCAAGAAAGATACATGACTAAAGCAGAGCTCAGGTAGCAGTGATTTCGTTTGTATACCTTTTTTTATAGTCCCAAAGCTTGTTTTTTACGGTGTTGTTCTCTTCACTGATACACTAGAGAAATGATTACCATGAAATCAAGCAGGAGTTTTTTGTTCGTGAAGAATGGAGGAGGGAACTGGAATTCCTGGAGAAGGTCTCATCTCTTATTCATTTCCCTTGAATTTACAGTCCATGCTTAGTGAGGGTTATTTGCTTTGCTGTAGCTTACATCTTGTTTTATTCTTTTCAGGGAGGAAATCCCTTGGATTTCAAATTTGGAGAGACCAACTCTATTGGTTTTCTATCTCCATCACCAACAGATTCACTGGCTGAGCAGTACATAACAAGGTTTTCTTCAGGTTTATCACCTGCTCAGTTTTGTTTTTATTGCCTCTACGAATTTGCAAAATCTCTGTTTTTGTGATGGAGCACAACCAATACTTATTACATAGACTCTTATGGTAGCCAATAAACCATTCAATGATAATTTGCAGTGAAGCAAAAGGTAGCTTTGCTTTGAATGCCTCATCAATTGGAGATTCTACCGAAAGCAATAGAAGACATGGGACTTTTCTTGGCAGGGAATTAAACATAGCAGGCAATTTTGCTAGTGATACAGAAGTCGTGGATGCTGAAAGAATCACATCATGTTGTGATGGGAAAGGACATGTTGCACAGGAAGGGCAGACATCACAGCTGGATGGAAGTCAGATTCAAACACATGTAAAAGAATCAAAGACTCAGGGGGTGTACACATGGGAGTTAAAGGCTATATGCAAGAAGAAATAGGCATAAATCAAATCGTTATACTGGACACTCGTCAATAAAGGATAATGTTAAAGTTATTATTAGTGATAGATCTCCAAATTCGCCCACTGGTTTAAAAGGACTTGGAGACGTCAAAGATACAGAGGTTGAGATACATGCAGACAAAAATTGTAATATTTCATCAACCAGTATTTCAAAGTCCACGCCCTTCAATAAGAATGGAATTCTAGAAGCACTTATGCATGAAAACCATTTGGGAAATGATTTGGGTGGGCTACAAAGGCAGGACAGTCATAGGGATGCTACAATATATCCACAATGAAGGAAATCATATCGGCATTAAGGTTGATATAAGTTCTGACAATATCCAAAGCCATCAATGTCCTAAAGAGGTCAATGTGGCTTAGGACCTAGTTCTAAGAAATGCTGCAGCATCGATGGTGGTTAGTGAAGATACATATCAAACTTCATGCCAAGCAAATGATAAAGTGGGTACAGATAAATTTGTCCAGAATGTTGTTGTATAGGAATCGAGTCTGAATAGGAGGTATGCTAGTTGAATAATTGAAGACGAGAAGAATGTACATGTTGAACAGGAAAATAATCAACATTGTTCATCCACAACTGCAGCTGATATTGGCAAAATGAACATATCAGGAACTAATTCATCTCATACACATGAGAAACACGACTTTAATGAATGTGCTTCTGAGAAACATTCAATGTCTGAGAGGTCACCAGAAAGTACAAGTTTGGACAATATAAAGGAAACATCTTCATCAAATTATATGGATTTGCATACGAGGAGAAGAGCCAATTCTAAGTATGAAGATAAATTTTTAGGGGTCACTGATGTTAAGATAAAGACTGAAGAAGGATTACCAGCTAAAATAGTCAACATCGTTCATCCACAACTGTAGCTGATATTGGAAAAATGAACATATCAGGAACTAATTCATCTCATACACATGAGAAACACGACTTTAATGAATTTGCCTATGAGAAACATTCAATGTCTGAGAGGTCACTAGAAAGTACAAGTTTGGACAATATAAAGGAAACATCTTCATCAAATTATATGGATTTGCATACGAGGAGAAGAGCCAATTCTAAGTGTGAAGATAGATTTTTAGGGGTCACTGATGTTAAGATAAAGACTGAAGAAGGATTACCAGCTAGTACTGATGATCACAAATATTCAGGATGTAAAAGGAAAAAAAAAATCCTCTTCTGTACTGGAAAAGGAGGTTGAGAGTCAAGTGGGTGGCATATCTAGTTCCCAAAAAATGTCTATGCTTCCACAATCAAAAGTTACCAGCTTATCTGGTATTGTGAGTAGTAAATACCCAAGATTTTCTCTTCCTTTGGAAAAGGAGAAGAATTCAAACTTATCGGCAACAACAAAAAGAGCACATGAAGATATCATTTTGGAAGAGGCCAAATTGATCAAAGTATGCCAGAAGCACTTATGCATGAAAACCATTTGGGAACTAATTTGGTTGGGCTACAGAAGTAGGACACTCATAGGGATGCTACAATATATCCACAATGAAGGAAATCATATTGGCATTAAGGCTGATATAAGTTCTGACAATATCCAAAGCCATCAGCATCCTAAAGAGGTCAATGTGGCTCAGCACCTAGTTCCAAGAAATGTTGCAACATCGATGGTGGTTAGTGAAGATACATATCAAACTTCATGCCAAGCAAATGATAAAGTGGGTACAGATAAATTTGTCGAGAATGTTGTTGTATTGGAACCGAGTCTAAATAGGAGGTATGCTGGTTGAATAATTGAAGATGAGAAGAATGTACATGTTGAACAGGAAAATAGTCCCATCGTTCATCCACAACTGCAGCTGATATTGGAAAAATGAACATATCAGGAACTAATTCATCTCATACACATGAGAAACATGACTTTAATGAATGTGCCTGTGAGAAACATTCAATGTCTGAGAGGTCACCAAAAAGTACAAGTTTGGACAATATAAAGGAAACATCTTCATCAAATTATATGGATTTGCATACGAGGAGAAGAGCCAATTCTAAGTATGAAGATAAATTTTTAGGGATCACTAATGTTAAGACAAAGACTGAAGAAAGATTACCAGCTTGTACTGACGATCACAAATATTTAGGATGTAAAAGGAAAAAAAAATCCTCTTCTGTATTGGAAAATGAGGTTGAGAGTCAAGTGGGTGGCATATCTAGTTCCCAAAAAATGTCTATGCTTCCACAATCAAAAGTTACCAGCTTATCTGGTATTGTGAGTAGTAAATACCCAAGAGTTTCTCTTCCTTTGGAAAAGGAGAAGAATTCAAACTTATCGGCAACAACAAAAAAATCACATGAAGGTATCATTTTGGAAGAGGCCAAATTGATCAAAGTATGCCAGAAGCACTTATGCATGAAAACCATTTGGGAACTGATTTGGGTGGGCTACAGAGGCAGGACACTCATAGGGATGCTACAATATATCCACAATGAAGGAAATCATATTGGCATTAAGGCTGATATAAGTTCTAATAATATCCAAAGCCATCAGCATCCTAAAGAGGTCAATGTGGCTCAGGACCTAGTTCCAAGAAACACTGCAACATCGATGGTGGTTAGTGAAGATACATATCAAACTTCATGCCAAGCAAACGATAAAGTGGGTACAGATAAATTTGTCGAGAATGTTGTTGTATTGGAACCGAGTCTGAATAGGAGGTATGTTGGTTGAATAATTGAAGATGAGAAGAATGTACATGTTGAACAGGAAAATAGTCAACATCGTTCATCCACAACTACAGCTGATATTGGCAAAATGAACATATCAGGAACTAATTCATCTCATACACATGAGAAACATGACTTTAATGAATGTGCCTGTGAGAAACATTCAACGTCTGAGAGGTCACCAGAAAGTACAAGTTTGGACAATATAAAGGAAACATCTTCATCAAATTATATGGATTTGCATACGAGGAGAAGAGGCAATTCTAAGTATGAAGATAAATTTTTAGGGGTCACTGATGTTAAGATAAAGACTGAAGAAGGATTACCAGCTAGTACCGATGATCACAAATATTCAGGATGTAAAAGGAAAAAAAATCCTCTTCTGTACTGGAAAAGGAGGTTGAGAGTCAAGTGGGTGGCATATCTAGTTCCCAAAAAATGTCTATGCTTCCACAATCAAAAGTTACCAGCTTATCTGGTATTGTGAGTAGTAAATACCCAAGAGTTGCTCTTCCTTTGGAAAAGGAGAAGAATTCAAACTTATCGGTAACAGCAAAAAGAGCACATGAAGATATCATTTTGGAAGAGGCCAAATTGATCAAAGTAAGTACAGAGGTTTATCGTTAAATTCTTTCAAACTTTTTAATAGATATTTAATATATTCATTCTATAGGAGACTACTCTATCTCAACATTGTTAGCTGTGCTGTGAAATATTGTTTTAATGCCAAATTTGCTTGACATGCAGGCTAGATTGAGAAAAAACACAGAATCTGCTAATTCAAAACCTTTTATGAAGCCTCCACGAAGGAAATCTCATTGGGATTTTGTCCTTGAGGAAATGTCTTGGATGGCTAATGATTTCATGCAGGTTCATGCAGTGGCAATGCTTTTCTGCTTTCCGTATTGATTTTTTGACTTTGTTTATAGCCAAATGTAAATACCTTCACAATATTGTGTAAATAACAACATTATTTATGTTTGTGATATACTACTTCATGTCTTCCTTTGTTCTATGCAGGAAAGGCTTTGGAAGACAGCTGCAACTGCTCAAATAAGTCATTGGGTAGCTCAAGAGACAGGTCATGGAGACTTTTTTGGGACAAAGGACCTGTACCAGAAGAAAAGAAAAAATGCTCATGCAATTGCAGCTGTTGTCATGAAGTTTTGGCATGAAGTGGAGACATTCTCATGCAAGCATGATGTTGCTCCTTTGCAGTAGGGTAGTAGTCTAGTGGTGTCTCAAAAGGAACCAAATGGTGATAACATTGTTCTCGATTGCATTATTCACTGAACTTTAGTGCAGGATCACATATTTGACTAAATTTTTATCAATTATTTTATCCAGATTTTATAATTTCTTAATTAAATATGAAGGGGGCAACTTAAATCAGTTATAATTATTTTTTAATTGATGGTGACACCCAATCCAAAATCTCCCTGAGAGCTTTGCGCTACACCCAAGGTCCCAAACTATTTTTCCAATTTGTTTGTGACAAGGCCATGGTCTCTTCTTCAGCTAGTTTTATTTCTTGGAGAAATAAGACCTGTTGTTTCCTCAAATTCACTAATTATTTTATGACCTTTGGTTTGATGAGGTCTCCAAGTCCCCTAATATTCAATGATATCATTTTCATTTAGACTTTCAGAGGGCATACTTACCTCCTCCAGCCTTACATCTTGCATTTTCTTTGTTGCTTACGTTTCGAAGAAATTTTGTGATCTGAGGTTGGTTTCCAAGTTTGATAGTTTGCTTTGATTTAGCCTCTCTTGTATCTTTCTTAGATGGATGACCTTTTCAAGTTCATGACTTGTTGAGTTGTTATCCGAGTTTAGCCCCTTCTTTGAACTTATGGTCAACATTTTCACCCCTCCTCCATTAGAATCAATCAACCCAAGAGAAGCATCACCATCACGATTCTCCGACCTGGATGGAATAACTATTTTGATAAATTTTAAAGAAGTTGTAGCTAATCAATCACTTCTATGATGGGATTAATTGGAGGATTTCCTTCACGACTGATCTTTGCAACTCCTTCATCTTATGTGCCTTTAGATCTCGTTGTTTCCTCCACAACTGGGGACTCCTCTTATTCCTTTTCTTCCTTCTTTTTCTGCCTGAGAAAGAATAGCATATGGATTCTTTTTTTGGAAGCCACATTTGCATACTATTTTTGATAAATTTTGAAGAGGTTGTAGCTCATCAATGATTACTATGATGGGATTAATCGAAGGATTTTCTTCACGCCTGATCTTTGCAACTCCTTCATCCTATGTGCCTTTAGATATTGGTGTTTCCTCCACAACTGTGAACTCTTTTTCCTTTTCTCCCTGAGAAAGAATAGCATATGGATTCTTTTATGTACACAAAGAAAGCTTACTGTTTAGCCTTAATATTTTTCAACTGCATAAAAACTAAAATCCTAAGTTTCCAGATTTTGATAACAGTAATTTACATATCGATGTCAAATTGTATGTAGATTTCACACTAATGCTTAGAAGCCCTTTTGGTCGACCCCACAGACTGGGTAGTGATGGATGGGAATGAAATCTGATCCCGGTGGGAGCCTAAAAGAGCCTATGAAGAGAAAGGAAAATCACAAAACTGTGTGACTAGAATACCTTACTTGATATAGTACAGAAACAAGATTGCAGGATTTCTGCATAGTGAGAATAATCAGCATGCTACACTGTCTTTTGGTACAAATTTGGTAAAATTTCCTCAAGTGTATGTTCTTTATCTTCCATATTCCAAACAAGAACGCACTATTAGGAATCAGAAATCTGCATGAGACCATCGACTTATGCCAAAATAGCCAAAAAGGGGTTGAGGTATGAGCATTGCTTTCTTGCATGAACTTCTGAAGAAGCTCAGGAGTAGCTCCCTTAATTTTTGCAAGAAAGTTCTAGCATAATTTAATAAAAAAAATTCTATTGATGAGACAATCATAGAGAAACCAACATCAATCGAGAAGCATCATGTTCTTACCTTGTGTTTTGAAGTTGAACAGAAGGGGCAGAGGGCGTCCATTGGGCAAGCGAGCATTGGGATCTCGAAGCTCATCACCTCGCTAGGAAATTTTCTCATTCCTGGAAAAATCACTCATTTCTCTAAACAATTCACAGAGCCTACATCTGCGAGAGTCTTACAAAAACATGGTATCATGCATAGCCATTATCATCATGCTATCTAGCCAACAATATTTTCCATTCAATAAATCTTTCCTAACCATCCTAGATCAAATTTAACATTGAAGATGAGTTATTAAGGTTACATAAATACAATGAGATTTGATATGTTAGAATATATTAATATTTATTTACTGAGCGCAGGTTACAACACTACAAATCACATGGGTTTGTCTTTCCTTGGATAGAGGCAAACTGAAAATTACATGAGCTTGTACTTTACTTGGGCAGAGTTAAACTAAAAGTTTAGCAGATTCATTCTTTAAGGAATCTTAAGCAGGTTACAACACTATAAATCACATGGGCTTGTATCTTCCTTGGCCAGAGTTAAACTAAAGATTCTCTCCATTGCCATGTGTACCCTCATGCGTTCTCTGATCACTTGTTAGACGATTGAAAAACTTTGTGTTGTCGGATGATTCCCTTGGTGGTTAGGGTAACGAGGTAACCACCTACCTGTTATGGTTTCTCCGTCTCATAGCTGAGGTTACTTCGCCCCCGATCTCATAGCTAAGAAAGATTCAATATTTAGATGGCATCATCACATGGTAAGAGCAATATAGTTTTGCCCCAACCAATGTACACTTCCTTCTACAAAGTGAAATATATTGGTTTTCCACAAACATTTATTAAACAAAATTTATGAAATGCATTTGAAGACATTGAGTCACTATGGAAAGAGAATGATGGGAACCTAGTTGAGGCTATGGAAATGATTGAGTTAGATAAAATATAATGGTCCAAAGAGACAACAAATGATACCACTTTTTTATAGTTTAGACATTTTACCCTAGTGAAATAAGAATAAGCAGCAACAAGTAAGTAAATTAACAACATCATATAACAAATCATGAGGGAGATTATTAATGTCCCCCTTACTACTAAAGTCTTTCTATTAAGCTTTCCTCATAAAATTAGACCAATTTCTAATGAACAAAAACTATTATCCATTGCATTGTGAATTAAGTTGATATGAGATTACTTTTTTATGAAATGTTTGATTTAAATCATTTACTTATAAAGGTTCCAGAGTCTTAATGAAGAGAATTTTCATAAATCCTTCACTTTTCTCCCTAAAACATAACATATGATAAAAAAAATAAAAACCAATAAACAAAATTGCATAAAATTTTGACTTTTTTCTTCTATGCAATTATTTCTTATGCCATTGCCTTATGGCGTTTCCTTTGCAATGTGGTGCGAATGCTAGTTTAATTTGTTTTTAAATGCCTTTTATTTAGCGGATGCTTAGTAAACAAAGGTTTCTCGTGACATTTCAGGTAAATCTATCTATGATGTTGAAAATTATACGTGTGCATGTTGTGGAGATTACGAAAATTATAACATTTTGGTATGTTTATTTTCTATTCTGGGAATTGATAGCTATTTTTGTTTATGTTTGTTTTGTATTCCTAGAGTCTATATTTATTTTTACTTAATGTAATGATTATGTGGATTATATATGCCCAAGGTTTTGATGATGTAACACTTAGTTAATGGAAAGAGTGTGAAGGAAGCACAATTAGTTCTTTGCTAGAGTTTCCATTCTACAGAATGCAGAGGTGCGAAGGAAGCTTTCAATGTGCTTCCTCCACACTCTCACATGAATTCATCAACCTTTAAAAATCAATGTGCCTGGATCTAGTGATGGGAACACTGTGACTTATTTGTTGGGAGGAATATCGTATTTGAATTGTATAAGGAACGATTCATTTAGGCAGCAACACGCAACTGGTGCGTACTTCACGTCAGAACAACCCTACTGAAGGCGGATTGGGTTGTCAGTTCAAGCTACTCTCAAACATGCTATCATGATAAAGTTAGGCATTCCTAAAAATTTCTCATCTCTATTATATGTTTGGGCTCATAAGAAGAAGATCATATCTCGTGTCTGACTTTGAAACTATAGAGATACACAAAATTTAAACTAATTTAAATGAGCTACATTTCCCATCGCAATATGTAACAAATACAGATACTTGATAAGTGGCATAGACTATAGCTTATGAGCTTCCTTACATGTTGATCATATAGCTGCCTTGAAGTCGATGTCCTATTAGTCGGAGGAATTTTCTTGGCCAAGCTATTTGAAGAACTTGGTTGCATAAATGTTCCATGGTTAATTTCCGTTTTATACCACGATGGCATATTGTATTTGTTGTTTCACTATGTTCTACTTTGTAGTTTAACTAGTATGTAATGAGTCGAGTAAGCAACAAGAGCTTCATCAATTTTGGGTGTTCTTCTTATTTTCCTTCTCATTAATAAATTAACACTTGCTTTGAAAGATGTGAAAGGTTGGATAGGTTCCCAGTCAATCAAAAATAAATTATTAGGATGCAGGATGCATGGTCATAATGGTTACAAGCTAAGCTTGCGCACAAGTTCAACACAAATAGATGATTAGTCATACGCTACAAAACAATAGAGAAGACAAAACTGTGAATACACAAACACCAAAGAGGAAAAAATTATAAATACAGAAAATTATATGAGGGCGCAAAGGAATCTTTCATTATGTTTCTTCTCCACCTCCACACTCCCGCATCTCTGCACAATGAAAACTTCCCCCACAACTTGGAGTGAAATTGATATATTAATTTTGTGGGACTTAAATTTACGAGTATGCACTTACTTGATATATAATATTGTTTGGTGTTTTCCTCATCTCCATTTAATCCAACTTGTTAATGTGCATTTCAGATAAGACGTGGCTAATTTCTCTATATCTTCAGTAGTTCAAGGCAACTGATATAATTATTGCAAGGTATGCATATCTCAAGATTTAGATTTCATTATGTGGAGTGCAAAGGTGTGTATTGTAGAAACGATTGTGGAAATAGAGAGTTCTCAAATAACTACAAGACACATTTATATTCCATGTCGCTATTTACACATATTTGTTTTATAAATTTGGTCAGGATTCTACAAAATATATTTTATAAGCAATACAAAATGTATTTCTTTAGAGTGTGGAGATGCAGGTGAGGCGTCATCCTAATTTAACATTGCTTCCCCTATCACTCCACACAATTTTCATCTTCAAAACATTAAATTTCCTGTACATTATCCAGGGAGATCCCATATTATTCTAATTGAAGGGAAAATCCAAGGCTTGGGTAGATAAATTGCAGGGTTTGATTTTACATTCTTAGTTGATGCCATCTCTCTTGCCACATGCATACCAAATCATGGGGAGTATTGGTTCAAAGGCATGTGCCTAGACCTTGAGCAATACAAACCTTTCTTGAAATCACCTTACAAAGAGGCTCATTCACACATCATTCCGTTCAGATACTTGTTGGAAAAGTATGCACCACTGGTGAAGGTTGTGATGAATTTTTTCACTTGTGAGGGGAGGTTTTCCAGATTGTATCAATATCACATTAGACTGCTCATGCACTTCATAGTTTTGAAACTTCTTAACTTGTGTAACTACTTGTGTAGAAGTGTCATCAAAATGTCTGAAAAGGTGCAAATGAAAAACAAAGAGCATTACCCTAGCCTTTTCCACCACAATTTGATAAAGGTTGTAGTCCTCCATCAGTTGGTAGAAAAGAACATAGCATGGGATACCTTTATTGAAGCAGCCTTGCAGAGGCATGAGATTACTTCACCAAGCCAGCGCCAAGACACATCAGCATAGCCTCTAGAGGTAGGGTCATCAAACAAATTAGAGGAGGTTCCCAAGGCACCTAGACCTGAGGTGACCAAAACATACCAGAGAGGAAAAAAACTTGTGTTTACTCCTCAAGTTGAGGAAAGGGCCAAGCTTTCTACATCAGCACAACAGAGATCACATTTGCAGGATGAGGAGCTAATTGAGCATGATTTTGACCTGGTTGAATTAGATGCAACAAATGATATTTCAACCTTGCAACAAGTTATCAGAGAGAAATATTCCCAGATCATGGAACTCCATGACAATTTTGAAAGGGCCAAATTTATCATTTCTTTCCTTGATCAAGAAAATAGTCAACTCACGGTCAAATAACTAATGATGGAAAAATAGAAATTCAAGATGTTTAAATAAGAGGTCAAAGGTAAAGTAGTGCTAGAGAATGATGAGCATGATGAACAGGAAAAGAAGGTTGGAAGGAAGAGGCCTAGGACAATGGGTCTTAAAAGGCATTGCAGAAAGAAAGAGACCAAAACCTACTATTAAAGGATCTGAGCAGTGAAGACAAAATTGCTATGGAAATCAATGAAGATAGGGAATTTTGGCTACACAAGGTCAATGGAAATCTAGAGAAGCTTCTTGACAAGGCAAACAGGGATAATGAGATGTTGAGGCACATGGCCCACCACTACCAAACTAGAAACAAGATTTGCAATATCAAGGTCAAACAAATGCAAAACAAGTTGAAGGAAACCCTAAAAGGAAAAGATGAGAAAGAAAAATTGGATATTCTTGTTTAGGCATCCCTGATAGCATAGTACACCTCATTTGGCACTTCTAGACCAATTTTGAGAGTTTTTTGAGCATTTTTGGTTTTTGGTGACATTTGGTGCAAATTCAGAAAATACACTAGTTATAGAAACACTTTCTCAAAGCTCCAAATGACAAGTGGATTTCATTTCTAGAAAGATGATGGCCTCCTCTAAAAACCCATTTCCTCAGATTTTTCAGACAGGGCTCAGATTTTGAGAAAAATGAGAAAAAGGGGTCAAAAATCAACATTTCGACCCTCTTTTTGACAAGTGCTGCGCTTCTGGAGACACCTTGGGAGAATGTGTTTTTGGAGGCCTTCCCATGGGTCATTGTAAAAAATTAGAGATGTTATCGAAACTAGACATGCAAGGCTAGTTTACCATTCTTTCATATTTCAATTTGGACTTCAAGAAGGCGCCTAAAAATGACTTCACACTTGGAGTTGTGCTTCTGCAATTTTCTGAGTTTTTATTTAAAAATTTCACTGTGTAATTTCTCAGAATTTCTAGTTCGATTGGGTAAAGGTCAAATTGGTGAAGTAAATGAATGATAGAGTGAAATTAAATGTAAATATAATGTAGTAATGTATGGATAACCTTTGTTTGATGTAAATTGAGCTTCATTTATGAGGGAAGTTGTAGTCAAAGCTAATTGTAGATTCTGTTTCAACCTCCCTAGACATTAGGGTTTAGTTAGAACCACTCATGTAACCACTCCTAGAGTCATGGATTCGACCCCTGAGCCTAAGGATAATTTTTTTTTGGTCTTTACATATCATTTTACAGTCATTGGACTAGTTGGACATCTGAGGAGAGAACCATTGTAGCTTGTATTTGACATTTTTGGAAATCAAAGGACACAATTTGCAGCTATTATTTAGGAGTTCATGTGCAGTAAGTTTATGGTATTGTTTTTCCTCTTATATTACTTTATATTAATGATATTTAGCTTCCTTTTCCATTCATCATCTCTTCAATAGTTTTCCTTGCAGTTGATAAACATAATTCTTTTCACTAAGCTCTGTTTTGATGGAAGATTATTTTATGTTATTTTCACTCTTTCTTAATGAATTCATGTCTCATGCTCATTAAGACCTTCCTATTTCATTTGAACACCATACTACACCGAAAAACCTAAAATCCATCACAAAAGTGCTGCTACCTTGCTCCTTCATATCTTTTCTATTGTAATCCTTTGACCCTCTAAGCTAGCTGCTTGGTTTTTCTCCATTATCCAACATAAAAAAACCCTAAATTTTTCAAAACCTACCTGAGCCTAGATATCTAGCCTAAATTCCTTTACATCTCAGTCATTTGTTCGCTGTGATTCCATAGGGAGAGCCCTCTCTAGTTTGGTAGGGCTATCTATGAAACTAAAAGCTTGGTATGTGGTTACCTTCGTCGATTCCTCTCAACCTGGGACATTGTGGAGGATAACATTTTGGCATGGTTGTTGGGGAAATGACTGTTATATCATTCCTAGGGTTAGTTCTATTAGTAATTTCAAGACTGGTTCTATGGGTGACAGATTCCAGTATCCAAAGGAAGGTTGATTTAATTAATCACATCAAGTTCGAGGCATAAAAACTCTAACTCCTAAAAGATACACAAGGTCAAATCTTGAACCAAATCCACCTACTATTGTTGATGATCCAGAGAAGTTACTTAAGAAACTCAAAACTCCTATTCCTGAAATGGAACCTAGAAAATTGGTAAAAACTAAATCTCTACTTGATCAATTATTGAATGTTGAAGATATTTGTTTTGATATTCAATTTGAGCAATCTTTGTTTCTATCAAAATCCGAGCCTTCCCTTTCGGAAGTGGGTTTTGATCCCATTAGGTTTGATTCCTACCTCCTTTATGCTAAATCTCTCTTTTCTAAAATTGATCATGAGTTGTGGTTAAATTTTGATAAACTTCAAATCTTAATAGACCAACCTCAAATCACTACCGAGAAAGCTTACATTAAAAATCAGCTTGAAAACCTAGCTATTGCTTCATCCTCTACTTCATCTCCAAACACATCAGCTACATCATCTTCCATTGTTAGTTTACCACTATCTTCACCAGTGTCATCATCTCCATCAACACAGCCTATTGTGATACCTACATAACCCATTGTAGTACATTTACTACCTCCTCCAGTAGTCATGGCACGGTTTTCTCCTTTACTATTACCTAGTTAACTTGCTTCCCTGCCTCAGAACTATGGTCAAAGACTCCCTCTTTTTGATGGAACATTAGATATTACAGCTAAGAAACATGTTGACAAACTGATAGATTTCATTGACCTTCAAGAGGTTGATGAGGAGGATGCAAAGATGAGGATCATAGCCGAAAGTTCTTCTGGAGATGTGAAGAAATGGTTTCGCAGTTTGACAGTCAATTCCATCAATAGTTCCTAGCAGTTGATAGAGTTATTCTTAGCCTGGTGGCAAGAGAAGAAGAGTCCATTGCAGATTTTGGCTCAGTACAGTGATATGAAAAGAAACGCAAATGAAACAGTGCAGGAGTTTACAACACGATTCAATCTGGTTTATAATTCCATTTCTAATGACATCAAACCTCCCCCTGGTTTAGCCCTCCTCCATTATCCTGATGCCTTTGATTTAGATATGGCATATCATATTAGGGAGAGAGATCCCACAACTTTGGAAGAAATGTAGTGTAATGTTGTAATTGTGGAAGACAATTTTCTTATCAAAAGTCCAAAATCAAATAGGAGAAACCTGAGAATAAATTCACCATTAAGGAGGAGTCATCTTCTTCTTCTGAGGTAAATCTTGTCACTCTGCTTAAAACAATGGAAAGGATGATGGACATTATGACTATTTCTGATAGACAAGTGGAGCCTTCGATAAGGAATTTGAATTACAGGGACCAATAGCAAAAACAGTTCCAAAATAAGCAGAAAGAACAAAAAAATCAGGATCCTCAAGGATAGATCAGAACGCCATTTCAGCAAAACTACACACAAGGCCTGGAAGATGATGAAGAAGAAATTGTTGAGGCTAATCATTTCTTTGAGGAAGATGAATCACCTACCTTTTTTACTAAGGAAGATCAGTTTTCTCAGGAATCACTAAGTGATCAGCAGCTTGCCCTTTCCAATGATGATTCATGGGCAATGCAGACCAGAGAGTATCAAAGGGGATATCAAAATGCACTCAATCATTCGTAGAAACAATACAACTTAAGGAGTAGAAATGTCCCTGTCACACTACATTATAAAAATAAGAATGTTCAGAAAGATAAATGCGATAAGGAAGAAGCTCCTGCAGACCAAAACAACGAAAAATAAATTGTCATTCTGAGTCGGGATAAAAATAATGAAGCTTCTACTAGCAATGTGAGGAAGGACAAGGATGCTCAAATTGAAATTCACAAAAAGGAATCTCAAGCCAGGGGATATCCTGAAAGAGAAGACACTGCGGCAAAAGAGGTAGAAAAACAATCCAATATGTTTAGCTTAGAGAATGAAATTTCCAAATTGAAGGTTTCAATTCCTCTAACTGAACTACTTCATAATGAAAAGTACAAATTCTAGATTGCTAAGATGTTGAAAGTAGATCAAACGTTAGATACTTACAATGTTTCCGATGATAAACCTACAATTTTATTTGGTCTAGCTGTAGAGGGAAGAGGATAATGAATTTCCCCATTTCTATCTTAGTTTGAAACTCCATAAGCTTATACTCCATAATGCTATATTAGATTTTGGCACCTCACATAACCTGATGCCAAAAGCTATTATGGACAAACTAGGATTAGATATTACTCGACCTTACCATGACTTGTATTCTTTTGATTTAGGGAGAGTCAAATGCCTTGGCCTTATCAAAGATATAGTAGTGTCCCTTGACCAAATCCCAGCCAAAAATGCATTTATGGATGTAGTGGTCACTAATATACCTCCATAGTTTGGCATGTTGCTTTCACGGTCTTGGGGGCAAAAACTGAAAGGAACCTTGCAACTTGATTTTTCATATGCTACTATACCAGTATTTGGGTAGCTTAGAAAACTATACCAGGAGAAGAAGATGAAATTCATGATTAGTAGCAAAGAAAGACCAAATAATCACCCTATCCATGTTGTACATACCGATCTAGAGTCTTTCATTTTGTATAGTGATTTGAATTCAGTTGATGATGATAGTCAAATTGTTCAGAT
Organism: Pinus tabuliformis; assembly: GCA_031772625.1. Lineage (NCBI taxonomy): Eukaryota > Viridiplantae > Streptophyta > Pinopsida > Pinales > Pinaceae > Pinus > Pinus tabuliformis. The sequence goes on along the minus strand of CM062809.1, from coordinate 157,745,315 downwards.
TTCAGAAGTTTCAGATGTCATAAGTAGTGTACAAGAAGATTTGATTGCAGAAAAACAGGAAAATGATACAAAAAGTTTGCAGCCGGAAATTTCATCCAAAGAGATTGTTGAATCAGTGCCAGAAACTCAAATTGTTGAAAGAGTAAGTCATCCTCCAGAAAATCAGAAAGATCAGTCCTCTAAAATTCTATTTCCCGATGAGGAAGAAGGTCTTTGGACCATGGAGTTTGATGGTGCATTGGGGAAAGAAGGAGCTGGAATCGGCATGTGGATTCATGGCCCCTTGCATCAGTCATGCAATATTCCTCGAAATGTAAGATTAAGCTATTATAAATTGGCTTTTGATTGCTCGAATAATGAGGCAGAGTACGAAGCACTGATTGCAGCCTTAAAATTCTGAAAAAAGTGGGAGCGAAGAGAATTTCAGTTTATGGTGACTCCAAGTTAATAATTAAACAAGTAAAAGGGGAGTACCAGGACAAGCATCCAAGGACACAATCTTATAGAAATGTTTTCCTTGACATTCTTAAGACTTTTTTAGAGTATACTTTATCTTTGATCTCTAGAACTCAGAATATTATGGTTGATTCTCTTGCTACTGCAGCAAGTATGGTTAATATTCCTACCCATACAGGCAAGAAGTATTCAATTCATGTCAAACACCATCCAATTGTCCTTGACAATCTGAGATATTAGAAGTTTTTTTGGGACGACAAACAGATTAATAACTTTTTGCAGATGGAGGATGAATTTCTAAATTCCCATTTTGATGATACATGTGATGAAGATGATCAGGAAATTGAAGCAACAGAGGTTGAAGTGTGGGAGTTGAAAGACAATAACGTTCCATTAGGTCTTGTACCTTTGGAAAAATTATTTGATCGTGATGATGTTGCTAGAAAGCCCACCATGGTCTCTATAGAAAACGTTGTTGAGGATGTAAACATTACTACAACAGATAAGCCCAAGATGGTCAAATTATTAAAGTCTCTATCTCCTGAGATAAAAAGTAAGTATATTGCTTTGTTGTCCAAGTTTTCTGATGTATTTTCTTGGGAGTATTCAGATTTAAAGGAGTATGATAAAAACATCATTTAACAAATTATAGCGATCAAACCTGATTAAAAGCCATTTTGCCAGAAGCTGAGGAAGATTAATCATAAGTTGTTGCCATCTATCGAAAAAGAGGTGAATATGATTTATAAATCTGGTATTATAATTCCTAGTCGATTTTCAGAAAGGATGTCCATTCTTGTGCTAGTGAGAAAGAAGATCGGGGAGATTCGCCTTTGTATTGATTTCAAAAATTTCAACAAAGTGTCCTTAAAATACAATTATCCCCTCCAAAGATGGACCATATTCTGCAAAGGGTAGTTGGATCTTCCATAATGGAATTTCTTGATGGATACTCGGGCTACAATAAGATTTTAGTGCACAAGGATGATCAGCTGAAAATAGCCTTCACAACAACATGGGGTACATTTATGTACGCCAAAATGTCGTTTGGATTAAAAAATGTGGGGGCACATTTCAGCGCACCATGGACATTGATTTTTCCAATGAAAAGGATGCTTTTCTGGTTATTTATTTAGATGATCTCACTGTTTTGTCTAAGTATGATGAATAACACTTACATCATCTAAGAATTGTTTTTAAGAGATGCAGAAAAATTGGCATTTCACTGAATCCTAAAAAGAACCTATTTTCTATGGAGGAAGGTAAGTTGTTTGGGCATATCATTTCCAAGGATGGTATTCGCATCCATCCTGTAGCTTGATTTTCCTAGGAATAAAAAAGAGATTCAGTGATTCAATGGGAAAATTAACTTTTTAAGGAGGTTCATCCCAAACCTCGTTGAACATTTGAGAGAGATGACAGCCATGCTGAAAAGGACAGCGAGGTAAGATGGTTTGAAAATGCCAAGAAATCATTTAATGCAATCAAATTTTCCTTGTCTACTGCTCCTACTTTGATTAGTCTCAATTACACTTTAGATTTTATTATATTTTCATTCACCTTCGAGAATACTTTAGCAGTTGTCCTAATGCAAAAGATACATCAGAAAAATGAACAACCTATAGCTTTTTCAGTCGGACAATAAGGGATGCAACATGTATATATAACATCATTGAGAAGCAGGCTTTGGCTTTGGTAAAAGCGCTCAAAGACTTCTGAGTATATATTCTGCATTCTCACACTATGGCCTATGTTCCAACATAAACAATAAAGGAAACCCTTACGCAGACTGATCCAGAAGGTCAGAGAGGAAAATGGATAGCAGCGATGTTAGAATATGATCTAGAAATTAAGCCAACAAATCTCATTAAGGGATAGGGTTTGGCCAAGCTCATGGCTGAGTCGAATTTGCATGCATTAGACATTAACTTGATTGCTACTCTCTCTGATGAAGAAACAAAAGAATTGCAGGTACAGGTGTCAGACATGTTCATTTTATCTCCATGGTACTCCGAAATAGTTTATGTCTTGCAGCATCTAAATCCTCCATCTGAAATGCCCAAAGGTAAATCTAGATCCTTAAAGTTAAAAGCTTCCAAGTATTACATTCTTGATGGTGTTTTGTTTTGGAAAGTTCCGGGTGGTGTATTGTTGAACTGTCTTGTTGAAAATGAAGCTAAGGATGTGATGATTGATTTCCACAAAGGGGATTGTGTAGGCCATTTATTTTGGAAAGCAACATCTAACAAAATCTTGAGGAATGGGTTTTATTGGCCTACTCTTTTTTCTAATATGTACAAAACAGTAATGAGCTGTCATGAGTGCCATATTTTTCAAGGGAAAAGAAAACTTTTGCCATTTCCTTTGCAGCCAGTTTTGGTTTTAGCTCCATTTCAGTAGTGGGAATTTTATTTTGTGGGAGAAATACATCCTTCATAATCTGCACAACACAAGTGGATCTTGACAGCCACAGACTACTTTACTAAATGGATTGAAGCAATTCCAACCAGGAAATCTACTGATTCTTTTGTTATTCAGTTTATTGAGACTAATATCTTGTCTAGATTTGGCATCTCGCAGAAAATAATCACTGACAATGTTGCTTCTTTCAATTCCAAGAAGATGGTGGAGTTTTTTGAGAAGTACCATATTGTGTTGGGGAATTCTACCACTTATTACCCTCAAGGGAATGGGTTGGTTGAATCCTCTAATAAATATCTGATCAACATCATTAAGAAAGTTCTGGAGGTCAATAAAAAGAACTGGCACAAAAATCTCATTAATGCTTTATGGTGGGACAAATTCAATACTAAAAAATCCATAGGCATGTCCCCTTTTCAGTTCGTGTACGAGGTTGATACTGTTTTTCCTTCATTCCTTGTTGTTCTAGTCATGAAAATTCTTCAAGAAGTTGGCAACGAACCGAATGATGTGCAGTGGAGGATAAGTCAAATGATCCATTTACAACAAACTAGGGAAGAAGTATTTCAAAATACTTCCAAGCTTCAAGAAAGGATTAAAAAGATTTATGACCACAAGACCAAAGAAGACAACTTCAACATGGGTGATGTGTTTCTTTGTTGGGATGAACAGAACAAAGAAAAGGGCAAACATGGCAAGTTTGAGAATCTATGGAAGGGACCTTATAGAATCTCGGATTTCAGGGGAAATAATTCTTATGTGTTGTAAGAAATGAATCGCGAAGGTTATTCTAGAGGATAAATCAATGGTATGTTGCTTAAGCACTACTATTCTTAAAATATTTCTGCAAATTTTCATCATCATTGTATATATCAGTTTACCTTTCATGTCAGAGTGTATAGTGCCTATCATAGGAGTTTGAAGCTCGAAGAGAAGGCCCTAAAACGTCTTTGATCAGTTGCTGATTTGAAGATTCAATTTATTTTGTTTAGAATAAGCCAGTCAGTCAGTTTTTAGTTTGATTTTAGTCTTTGCAATTTGACTCCATGCCCAATGGATAAGGCCACTAGGTCTACGGTTTTCTTGACACCTCTTATGGAGCTTCCATTCCCAATGGAGCCAATGTTAATGCCAGTCTATTTTGCCTACCACCAGTGATCAAATTTTCTCTTTCAACATTCTAGGATTAAGTTTTTGTCATTTTACTAGGTCCTCCATTCAAAAACTTTGGCCACTGGTTAGTATATCTAGGGTTATTTTCACTTTCTCAAGAAATTATAATATGTCGGTCACTTTCATCATTCACTTGAGTGTATCATCATTATGAGAATATCATCATCATGTTAGTCATCACCATCATGATTTCACTCAATATAGTGTCTCCATTAGGTCATTAGGATTTCAAGGTCACCAATACTTTCATTTCATGCATAAAATCTAACACAGTATGAGTTCTGATAAGCAATTCTTTTCAATAAATTCTGATTTCAGATGTAATTTCATGTTTCTATATGTAATAAGTACTTCATAGTTTCAGTTTCAAGGTTTCAAAAAGAAGGTTCACTATTCAAAGAAGATATAAAAAGTCCAGGTTACAAATGTCCAAGGCTGCCAGGTTCAAAAGAATGAAAGTCATGTTTGAAAGAGACATGTGGGGCCCATTATCACTTAAAGGAGAATCATGCTATGTCTATAAAAACCCAAAAAGACTCATACACATTTCATTTTCATTCCTATCTCATCTTGTTATCGAGCTCATTCCTCCTTAGGTGAGAAAACACGGGTTTTTCAGCTTAATGTGGCAAAAACTTTAGCGTTGTGCATACAAACATTCTGTTGTGTTTTTGGAGGAGGCGTTGCATGTAGAAGCATTGCGCCACGCTTTGGCACTGCGCATGGGACAGAGTCTCCCAAAAATCATAAAAAATCACTCAAATCAAAACTTCAAGCCTACATTCCAGTTTCTTCATCCTCTAAGCCTCATAAAAAGTAAGTACACGCATTTTCATTCCCTCTTTTCCTTTGGAAAAACAAATAAATGATTGTGAGTTTAATCCTCTAGGGTTTTCTATGGATTTCATGTTATGACCTTGCAAATGATCATATTGGAGCTTTGAAACCCTAGAATCACTACCCCTATACCTCTATTTGCATGTAACTCATCATTCCCATTCACCAGCAAACCATTTCCCTTCATTCCACTTCACCTCCCTACATACCCTAGCCCTAATATATCAAATTGGGAAGTTTCCCTAGTTAGGACTGTGTTTAAATTTCCTAGCTCATCTCCCTCATTCATTTCCCTTCATTTGACTTCCTAGGGATTCCTAAAACTCGTGTCCACCTCCCAAAATTTTCCTACTCCCATCTCCCTTCCCTAACTCCCTCATTTCACCACTTCAAACACTTTCCATTGTTTTTCCCTTTCCTATCATCTAGGGTTTCAAAATGGAGGTATATTCTTCACCATCAGAGAAAAGAAAACATCACAAAGGGGGGAAAATTCTAAGGAATGAGCCCACAAATTGCAATGAGATCAATTCTTCTCCATTCATAAGACAATGTTTTGAAGATGTTAAATGCATAGGGTTTTGTCAAAGAGTAGGAGAGGTAGGTTTTCATGAGCAACTCACTGATTTGATTGCCACCAATTTGAAGGGAGAAAAGGCCACCATTGTAGGGTTTGATTTTACATTCTTAGTTGATGCCATCACTCTTGCCACAAGGATACCAAGTCATGGGGAGTATTGGTTCAAAGGCATGAGCCCAGACCTTGAGAAATACAAACCTTTATTGAAATCACCTTACAAAGAGGCTCATTCACACATCATTCCATTCGTATACTTGTTGGAAAAGTATTCACCACTAATGAAGGTTGTGATGAAGTTTTTCACTTGTGAGGGGAGGTTTTCCAGATGGTATCAATATCACATTAGACTACTGAACAAGCTGAAGGAAGCCCTAAAAGGAAAATATGAGAAAGAAAAATAGGAGATGCTTGCTGAGGCGTCCCTGATAGCATAGTACACCTCATTTGGCACTTCTGGACCAGTTTTGAGAGTTTTTTGAGCATTTTTGGGTTTTGGTAAAATTTGGTGCAAATTCAGAAAATACACTAATTACAGAAATGCAGTGCCTTGGCACTGCGCTTTTTTCTCAGACCTCAAAATGAAAAGTGGATTTCATTTCTAGAAATCTAAAGGCCTCCTCTCAAAACCCATTTCCTTAGATTTTTCAGGTAGGGCTCATATTTTGAGAAAAATGAGAAAAAGGGGTCAAAAATCAACATTTTGCCCCTCTTTTTGATAGGCGCCGCGCTTTTGAAGACGCCTTGTGAGAATGAGTTTTTGGAGGCCTTCCCATAAGTAATTTTCAAAAATTCAAGATGTTATGGAAACTAGACAGACAAGGCTAATTTACCGTTCTTTCATATTTTAATTTTTACTTTAGGAAGGAACCTAAAAATTGATTCAAACTTGGTTTAATTTTCTGAGTTTTTATTTAGAAATTTCACTGTGTAATTTCTCAGAATTTCTAGTTCGATTTGGGTAAAGGTCAAATTGGTTAAGTAGATGAATGATAGAGTAAAGTAAATGTAAATATGATGTAGTAATGTATGGATAGCCTTTGTTTGATGTAAATTGAGCTTCATTTATGAGGAAGTTGCAGTCAAAGCTAATTGTAGATTTTGTTTCAACCTCCCTAGACATTAGGGTTTGGTTAGAACCACTCATGTAACCACTTCTAGAGTCATGGATTCGACCCTTGAGCCTAAGGAGAATTTGTTTTTGGTATTTATGTATCATTTTCTCAGTCATTGGACTGGTTGGACATCTGAGGAGAAAACCATTGTAGCCTGTATTTGACATTTTTGGAAATCAAAGGACACTGTTTGCAGCTATTATTTAGGAATTCCTATGCAGTAAGTTTATGATGTCATTTTTCCTCTGTTATTACTTTATATGAATGATATTTAACTTCCTTTTCCATTCATCATCTCTTCAATAGTTTTCCTTGCAGTTGATAAACATAATTATTTTAACTAAGATTTGTTTTGATGGAAGAATATTTTATGTTATTTTCACTCTTTCTTAATGAATTTATGTCTCATGCTCATTAAGACTTTCCTGCTTCATCTAAACACCATACTACACCGAAAAACCTAAAATCCATTACAAAAGTGCTGCTACCTTGCTTCTTCATATCTTTTTTGTTGTAATCCTTTGACCCTTTGAGCTAGCTACCTGGGTTTTCTCCCTTATCCAGCATAAAAAAAACCCTAAATTTTCTAAAACCTACCTGAGCCTATCTATCTAGCCTAAAATCATTTACATCTCAGTCATATGTTGGTTTTGATTCCATAGAGAGAGCCCTCTCTGGTTTGGTAGGGCTAGCTACCAAAATAAAAGCTTGGTTTTTGGTTACCTACATCAATTCCTCTCAGCCTGGGACATTGTGGAAGATAAAATTTTGGCACGGTTGCCAGGGAAATGACTGTTATATCATTCCTGGGGTTATTTCTATTAGTGCTTTCAAGACAAGTTCTGCGGGTGACAAATCTTAGTATTCAAAGGAAGGTTGATTTATGTAATCACATCAAGTTTAAGGCATAAAAACTCTGGCTCCTAAAAGATACACCAGGTCAAATCCTGATTCAAATCCACCTACTATTGTTGATGATCTAGAGAAGTTACTTAAGAAACTCAAAACTCCTATTCCTGAAAGCGAACCTAGAAAATTGGTAAAAACTACATCTCTACCTGATTAATTATTGACAGTTGAAGATATTTGTTTTGATAATCAGTTTGAACAATCTTTGTTTCGATCTAAATCTGATTCTTACCTTTCGGAAGTGGTTTTTGATCCCATCAGGTTTGATTCCTACCTCCCTTCTGCTAAATCTCTCTTTTCTAAAACTGATCACGAGTTGTGGTTAAATTTTGATAAACTTCAAAGCTTAGCAGACCAACTCCAAATCACTACTGATAAATATTACATTCAATATCAGCTTGAAAACCTGGCTACTGCTTCATCCTCTACTTCATTTCCAAACACATCAGCTACATCATATACCATTTTTAGTTTACCACTATCTCGGCTAGTGTCATCATCTCCATCAACACAGCCTATTGTGATACCTACACAACCCATTGTAATACATCTACTACCTTGTTACACATCATTTTGTCACTCTCGCTGTACTCCCCATTCCTTGATCCTGGAGGACCTCTACAGTGAACCCTTCATGCTTTCCCATCATGAATAAACTCGCATAGTGTCCCTCTTCATGAGCAGAACAATTCCCCTTTGCATCATTTTCCCAAAATCTTCTGTTTTTCCTAGTTTACAAGACCGACGCTAATGACATGTGTCCTCCCGCATCGATATGTGAGGATTATAACTGTCCCTCGTGCCAACTGGAGTGACTGAGCCTTTTCCAAGTCACGTTGATCCTCTTTTGGAAAGTTTTTTAAATTTGGAGCCGAAGCTTCTAGCTCTAGAAGCTTCGTATGGAATTCTGGTAAATGGTTAGGTCGGATGGAGCCGAGGAGGTCAAATTGGGCTCCTTTCCCCTATTAGGATGGAACTACCTCAAGAGATAATACCTTCTCCCATGAGAAGAGGAACCATATCCCATCCACTCAAGCTATATAAAGCTCCACTTTTCCCAAGCACGAGCTAGTGTGTGTGTGTTAGTGCTAATTAAGTTATGTTTGGAGTAATCAGTAAGTTATCCATACTTTGTAGCTCTCTAGTTTGTGTTTAAGGGAGAATTGTGAGTTGGTTTAGTGTGGTGCCTAAAGGGACGAACAATGAGACTATCATTGTTGGGGCCATCCATGGAATGCTAGCAGAAGTGTGTGGGAACCCGAATTTGTCAGAGGAGAACAACAACATCAAGATGTTGGTTGTAATCTCTTCTTGATTTAAGAAATATGCAACTATCGATTGATTTCATACATAAGATGTCATTTCACATGTTTATGGCTTAATGTTTCTTGAATTGTTAAGTAGGTTGAATAAAATTCATACATTATCACGGTTGTTTTCTGTTTTTGTCTACTTGTTTCAGGTGTTTGTAAGAATGAAAAGAAAATAGTTGAATTAAGGAAGCAAGGTCGTCATCAAACAGATAGCGTACTAAGAGGTATGCCTTCTTAATTGGTTCTAACCTAAGGAAATCCTCCATAGAATGTCTTGTCTGTGGCTAGACCCACTCTCAGGCTAGAGGAATTGTTTGTGTCCGCACTTAGAATTTTACCTACATCAGATTGGCGACTCCACTGGGGAACCAATCCTTCTTTTTTCTTGTTTGTAATTCCATGGTTTTGTGTGAACTTTTCTAGTATCACCATTTCCCTTTACTTTTATCTTCTCTGCCTCGTTTACTGCTCTGGGTTTGAAATTTACAGTAGCAAGTCTGGCCTTAACCTTTGAATTTTTTTTTTTTTTTTTCCCTTGTATCTTCGACCAACGCACTTATTTCACTGACATTCGCGCCAAACGACGCAATATACTCAGGAATAGTTGCGCCGACCCCCTTTTGGTGCTTGTTGTCAGTTAGGCAATCACGCCGATGCCTGTAGGTGAAGATTAGGGTTTACCCCAGATCTCAACCAATGTGTCTTGCTCTCACTGACATTCGCGCTGAACGATGCGATATACTCAAGAATAGTCACGCCAACTCCCTTTTGGCGCTTGTTGTCAGTTAGGCAATCGCGCTGATGCCTATAGGTGAAGATTAGGGTTTACCCCAAATCTCGACCAATGTGTCTTGCTCTCTTGATTTCTGCCTTGTAACTTGTTTAGACTGTTTTCTTCCTGACTAGAAAGCTGCATTTTGACTTGGTTTATTTTCTTGTTGACTTGCCTTCTTTTACTTGATTTTTTTAGTTTGTGGATGGTTTGTAGCCCTAGGGAATCTAGGTTTTCATCCATTCAGTTGATTGTGAACTCATTGAGTCAAGCTATTGGTGAATTTACTCCTTGCATGTCATTTATAGTCCTCTTACTGCTTTGGTCTCCATCACACAAGTTTGAAAATTTTTGTATATAAAGGGAGACCCCACTAGGCTGCAATCCTTTATGCATAGGAAGCCTAGTTTGCTGCCTTGTAAACGTGATACACTGAACACAACATTCCGAGAGATTGTTTGTTGTACTTCTCGGTTCGCCAGGAGGTATTCTGCAGTTCACGGTTACCTGGTAATCCTTTTTACCTAGATCATCTAGAGTAGTCATTTGATATTTTTGAGTCATTAAACTTAAAATATCGTTCAAGTGTTTGTCCTTTCGAGCTCGTTTCCAATCGAAAGTGATAGAGTAATCTTTGCTTCTTTCTCGACTCTTAAAACATGAAAGAGCATCAATTTATTTATGCGTCTTTTAAAATTGTTGCCCACAATCTTATAACATTTTGTTAGTCTCTTCAAGACCAAATCGTGAGTATTCCTTAAAGTACATCTTAAACCCTTAAATTTTACTCTCTTTTCTTGATACTTGAGACAAAGGCATCGTGGCTAAACCATCTGGTTCACCTAGTTCCTCTTCCTCTCCTTCGTCTGAAAGATTGTGAGAGGAGCCATCTCCTTAATTACCACAGTCACTTGAGGACCAAAGAATTGAACTTGGAATTGTTCTGAGCATTCAGCCTTTGTCATCTCGTCCTCCACCTCCTTAAGATATTGGATCACTATCCGATATTGGCCTGGAATCCCTGGATAATCCTGTCCAGCCTCCTAAGAGTTCGCTGACTACTGAAAGTCAGCTTGGACTGGTTGTATATCCTCTGAATCCTTTGTTCGACCCTGTTGAGATATCAGTGCAAAATCTGTATAGTCCATACGACTAGCCGGGTATTCCTTTGGAATTATCCCCTAGAACATATTCTATCATTCGTTGTCGCTTGTTTCCACCCATGGAGCCCAAAGGCGACACTCCAGTCTCCTCTTCGGATCACTCGGAGGTTTCCACTCCACACAGTGGTGAAGAGGAAGAACATTGTTTCCTCCTAAAGGTTTCCCTTACATAGGAAGCATTCCTATCAGTATTTATCGGGATTTACCCGCTAATTATATGACTTTAGCACAGTTGGTCTCAGGCACACCCAGCGCCTCGTCACTTTATCATAACCATGTTTGGGTGTCTGGCGCTATGCCTACCACAGGTCCATTCATTTAGAACCTAACCTCCCAACAGACAGTGATTTCTACAATTACCTCAATCCCAGTGCAACCCACCGTTCTGAACCCTCTTGTATCATCCATCCAAGTCACCCATCTGGTTCAACCGACGGTCTCGATTCATGTTGTTGTCAATTCTTTGACCCCTCCAGTAAGTGGACAAGATGTGCCACCGCATGGGGGATAAAATATGAATGTTTCTATGGTGTCAGACACAACCAATGTGAGTAGCTCACAACCTCACATGGTTGGGACAAACTTGCCTTCTTCTGGTGCTCTTCAGAACCTTGCTGGTCCTATTAGATCAAGCAATTTCCAGTACCAACATGTCCAATATCCAATTGGTCTGTCTAGGTCAGGCAATTTCTAGTATCAGCAGCCTTATGAGACTCAGGTTCAGTACCAAACTCCTTATGTTCCATATGGTTCCCAAGGAATGGTCAATCCGCCCTACATCCTGCAGCCTAGACAGTATGTTTAGCTTGGTTCATCCTCCTTTCCTAGTGGTTATAGCTAGATACAGTTCAGAATTTTTCAAGGTCTCAATCCGGGAACAGTTCAAGTACCCTTGCAGCAGTAAGGATAGCCTCTGCAGCAACAAGGGAAACCTTTTTTGTAGCAAGGGCCATTCGTGCAACAGTAGGGGCAGATGATGCTACAACAAGGACAACTACAACAACCGCAGGGGCAACCCTCGCAACAGTTGCAGCAAACCATGTAGCCGCAAATTCAGTATGTTCAACAAACTTCCCATGCTATGTCTTCGCAAGGCCAACCTCTGCATCCGTAGGGACAGCCTTTGCAACCGCATGGTCAGCCCTTGTAGTAGTAGGGCCAACCCGGGAAACAACAACCCTCATATACATATCAAGAGGGTTAATCCTTGCAAGGTCAAGGTCAAGGTCAAGTCCTACAATAGCAAGCCCAAAATTCTAATGTCTAAGGGCAACAGGTTTAGAACCCTTTTGTCTAAGGGCAGCAAGTCCAAAATCCCTATGTCCAAGGGCAGCAAGTGCAGAATCCTTATGTCCAAGGGTAGCAGGTTCAAAACCCGTATGTCTAGGGACAACAGGTGCAATATCCATATGTCCAAGGTCAACAGGCTCAACAGCCTTTTAACCTGTATGTTGCTTATCAGCAACCTATGGTTGAAAAATTTCAAGGCTTTTAAGGTCAAAATCCTCCCTACGGGAAAGGTAACCTATAGTGGGGGAAAAATCAAATGTCGTATGGATAGAACCCTCCACTATGGGGCCAAAATCCTTACCAGCAGGGATGGGCTCCTCCGGTTGGACCCGCTTATTGACCTCCAATGCCTTTCAATACTCAATTTCTATTCTTGGCTACATGAGAGTTGCCAGATGTGTCTCGGCTTATGAATGATCCAATTCTTCATTCGCCATACTGGCCTCCAGTTCCATCCAAGATCCTAAGCAATTGTCCAAAGTTCAAAGGAAAAGCAAAAGAAGATCCCCAAGCCCATGTGATGACATATCACCTCTGGTGCTCTTCAAATTCTTACGTTGATGATTCTATTCGTCTCTGTCTTTTCCAACGAACTCTTACAGGTACTGCAGCCAAGTGGTACATCGAGCTCCCTCGAAGTACTTATCATGACTTCAACTCTTTAGACCTGGCTTTCCTCATGCATTTTCAGTTTTCGGTTCGCTAGGAAACTGGCACCTATTTTCTCACTTCGCTCAAGAAAAATACTGCGACACATCTCTGACCACATCCATGAATGGAGAAATAGGCGTCGCCTAATCAAGTTCGAGATTGTTGATCAGTTACTGACCGAATGGTTTACCAAGTCATTCGTCACTCCAATTGCTCGCAATATAGCTATGGGTGGGTGCTTTCCAGAGGAGTACGCCATTTCTCATGCCCAGTACCTGGATCTTGTTTACTCCCATTTTGGCACTTTGTATGAGTTATTACCTGATGCTTTGAGGCCATCATCTGATCCAACGACATTGAAGTCACAGGCTACACCTCCTGTCGATGGAGTAATTGGTTCAGTGTCTCAGGCCCTTGCAAAATCTTCTTCCAAACAGAAGTCGATCTCAAACACTGCTTCTAATAGTCCCTCCCAGAATTCACCTGGCCCTGATAAAACCTCAGAGGTCCATGTTGTCCAGTCTACCATAGTAGACAAATCCTCAAAAGGGAAGAAGAAAGGCAAAGGCAAGGATAAAGCCAATGCCCCAAAAAAGTGTCCTCCTAAGTTGTCTGGTGGTGATGCTTCACAACAGAAGCCTAAGTATTCATGCCTCATTTGTGAGGAGGATCACTATACTAAGGATTTTCCCCGATGATCCGAAGTTAGTCGCTTGCTCAAAGGGACCCCAGTTGTCTTGAAATAGCAGTTTCCATCTCAGCATACTCAAATAATAGACTAGCCTCAATCGTTTGCTTCCTCAGGTTCACAAGTGTTCATGATGAGTACGCCAATTAATGTGGCTACTATATCAAAAGATTATCAAACTCTTGCTCCTATAGTTGGGAAAGAGAAAGAGGACACCTCTTCTTCTTATACCCTACTGAGTTTTGGTCCTCTCCATATAGAGCGACCTAACCTTGATTCCACTATTCTCCCACCTTCTCGAGGTGTGCTAAGGAAGTCCTTGTATAACCCAAACACTCAAGCCACTCAGCATTATAATATTGTTGAGGATTTGGCTCAGGCGGAATCAGTTATGTTTGCTCTCAAGGTACTTCAAAGTTGTCCATACCAGCGAAAGTCATTACTGTCGGCTATTGGGGGTATTGATCCTACTGATTCTAATATGATATGTTTTGATCTAGAGAAGCACGTTCCATGACTACCTCATCAGATCACCTTCCTCATTCAGGTAATAATTAATGAGAAAACCATTCATAGGACTGTCATTGATGAAGGTGCCTCTACCTGCATCATTTCAGTCGCTTTTTGGAAGGCAATTAGTTCTACTACTCTGAACCAATCCCCTAACACTTTGGAAGCTTTCGACAGGCACGATTCGCAACCATTTGGTGTCTTACCCAACCTTGCCATTACTTTGGAAGGCAAGATAGTACATGTTGAGGTAGAGATTGTTGACACTAATCTCAATTAGAATATTTTACTAGGATAGAGTTGGATCCATGCCATGCATGTTGTAGCCTCCTCCTTGTTCTGTGTGATTCATTTTCCCCATCAAGGGAAGATAGTCACTATCGACCAAATGTATTTCGTTGCCTCTTCCTCCTCATATGGAAATGTTCCATATGTCAAGCACGTCGGTGCTCCTTATGAGAGTGTGGGGGCATGACTTTTTAAAGATCCTGCTTTGATGGGAATTTTTCTGCTCCCACCCCCTCATGTTGCCTCTGTCAACATGATCTCAGTTAAATATGATTCTTGGGTCATACCTTCACCGGATCTTGTTGATACCTGGGGCAAGGTTATGCCACTTAGTCCCGTCGAAATTAATTATGTGGAAATTTTTTTGGCCTCAAGTTCTGTATCCTCTAATTTTCTTGTTTTGAGGACATATCTCGATACATATTCTTAATCCCCATGGCTTGGTGCTTTAGAATCTCCTGATCCCTTAGCTGAGACTTTTCTTTCTAACAAGAGTATCATGGAAGTAATGTCTCTGGAGGAACCACCTTGGAATGATACTCATCATCGTTCCTCATTCCTGCCTAGCACGACGGTCATGTCTACTTGTCTCGAAGAGTTCTCATCCTAGTTCCCTTCCCTACCACTTCAGGTGCCAATCATGACTCATGAAGTATGGTCGGAAGGAAATTTGGGTAATCATTACATAAACGATGCCAATTGATATTTTTGTCAAGCCTGGTGTTGTTGAAAGTGTCCATATCAGGGTAACTTGTTCTCCAGATGAGATCAAGCTCTATACTCATCTGTTCCAATAATTCTGTGATGTGTTTGTGTGGTCATATGAGGAAATGCTTGGCATTGATCCTAGCATCATCGTGCATGAAATACCAAATTATCCTCACGCGAAGCCCGTTCGCCAACAGCTCCGCCCAGTGCACCTTAGGAAAGTGGCCACTATCAAGGGTGAAGTTGAAAAATTTCTCAAAGTTGGATTTATTTATTTTATCCCTCTAACAGATTAGGTGTCAAATATTGTACTGGTGGTAAAGAAACAAGGCACGATCCACATTTTCATTTATTACCGTGATCTCAATCGTTCCTATCCAAAGGATAACTATCCCACTCCCTTCATTTATCAGATCATTGATGAATGTGTTGGGAGCAAAATGTTTTCTTTTATGGACAGTTTTTCTGGTTACAACCAGATTAACATTGCGTTGGAAAATCAAGAAAAGACAACTTTTATCTATCCATGGGGTAATTTCACCTACAAAAAACTCCCTTTTGGCCTAAAAAATGTTGGGGATACATTTCAGAGGGCGATGTCCTATGAATTTCACGACATTCGAAACATTGTTCAACCTTACTTGGATCACTTCCCGCTCATTCCCATAAGCACCATGATCACCCTGATCATCTTCGACAGATTATTCTTCACTATAGGCACTACAACATTCGGTTGAATCCGTATAAATGTGTTTTCTGCGTCGAATCCGGACGACTCCTCGACTTTATTGTCTCTAAGGCAGGCATTCGCCTTCATCCACTTAAAGTCAAGGCCATTGTTAATTTACCCCTTCCATCTTCGTTGCACCAACTACAGAGCCTGTAGGGAAAAGAAAATTTACTCTGTCATTTCATACCCTATTATACTGAGCTAGCTTCAGGGTTTACCTGGTTGCTCAAGCAAGGAACTCCCTTTGTTTGGGATGAGATTGCCCAAAAGTCTTTCAATGACCTTAAGGCTATCCTCATCAATGCTCCTTTGTTGCATCCCCCGGATTATCATCGAGATTACTTTCTTTATCTCGCTGCAGCCTCTAATACCATCGCTATGGTGTTGGTACAAGACGATGACGAAGGAAATGAACATGTTATTTACTACCTTAGTCGCAATCTCCTTGACACTGAAACGCGTTATTCTCATGTTGAGAAGTTGGCTTTGGCTGTCGTATAGGTTGTTCAGCGCTTTCGGCACTACATTCTCGTACGCACTACCACTGTGATTTCTGAATGCAAACCCATGACCTACATCCTGACTCTTCAGTTGCTGGGCGACAAGTATTCTAAATGAATTTTCATCCTTCAAGAATTTGATTTGGTGTTTACTACTGCCAAATCTAAGAAATCACTGGTTTTTTCCAAGTTGATTTTCTCCCTTCCTTCTACGTCTTTCCCCACTGGTGCCGATGAGGAGCTCCAAGATGAGACTCTTTTCTCGATTAGCACCCTCGATCCATGGTATTATGATATCATCATGTATCTCCAGACTTCCACATTCCGGTATGCATTGACTAAGGATGATCACCGACGCATTCGGCATCAATCCCAACCCTACCATATTATTGGAGATACTTTATACCGTTTCGGTGTCGATTCAGTTCTTCGCCGATGTCTTACTCTCGAGGAGGCTGAGAGAGTTCTCAATGACTGTCATTCTGGGGCATGTGGTGATCATATGTCTAGATATGATACTACGCAAAAAATCATTCGCGCTGGTTATTTATGGTCATCCATCTTTAAGGATTCCATTCTTGCCGATCACAAGTGTCATGAATGCTAAATTTACTAGCGAAAGATGTGCTCCCCGCTCGCTCACCTACACCCCGTTATTACTACTGGTCCTTTTTCCAAATGGGGCATTGACTATATGAAATGTAACCCTCGTTCGGCCGAGGGGCATGGTTCTATTATCATTGTTGTGGATTATTTCACCAAATGGGCTGAAGTGATGCCTACATACTCTGCAGACAGTAAAATGATGGCTCAATTTCTATTCAGTCACGTTATTTCCTTGGCATCCCTCAAGCCATTGTCACCGACCATGGCTCCCATTTCCGAGATTTCATGATGGTTGAGCTAAATTCTACTTTGGGTTTGTGCCATGATGGCTCAACCCTATATTATCCTCAGGCCAATGGCCAAGTTGAAGTTATGAACAAGGTCTTGGTTACAATGCTTTAGCGTACTATCAGGATGCATAAGTCAAATTGGCATCTCATGCTCTTTTCAGCTCTGTGGGCTTACCAAACCTCGACCAAGGACGCAACTGGTTTCACACCATTCCAGCTAGTCTACAGTTTGGAAGCAACGTTACCGATTGAGTGCGAAATCCCTTCACTCAAGCTAGCTGTCGAACTTCTCCCCAAAACCTCACCTCAAGAAGAACGCCTCCCATATTTATAATGGCTAGATGAGACTCGTAGTCTTGCTACTTTGGTCATAGAAGCACAATAGAAGCAAGTCAAGTCCCATTTAAATCAGTCGGTCTCCCCTCGCACGTTTTCTGAAGTAGATTTGGTTTTACTATACGATCAGGCTAATGATAAGCTGGGGGTAGGCAAGTTCAAACCTATGTGGCACGGGCCCTACATTGTTAAACATGTGTTACAAAAAGGGGCCTATGAGCTAATTGATTATGAAGGCAATCCTTTAGATAAGCCCCGAAATGGGCTCTGTCTTAAAAAGTACTATGCTTAGGTTATCTTGCATGGTCACTTATGTACATTAGTGTGTTATTCATTTTTTTTGTAGTGTGGTTTGGTGTGTTGGTTTTCAAGCAGTTTTCATGCTCACTATGTTTTTACTTGCTTTGTAGATGTCTGTGACTCCTCACATTGGTTTCGCTGGTGGTGCTTGCCGTAGTACCCGGAATCTATCCTCCGCGGCATGGGCCATTTATGACCCCCATGGTGAGTTGATTGATCTTCAAGGTATTTGCTTAGGTCAAACAACCAATAACATTGCCAAGTACAACGTAGTTATCAAATTGTTGTCGAAATCCATCGCTCTTGACATTCGGGAATTGGTTGTCAATCTAGATTCAAAGCTTGTCATCCTTCAACTCAACAGGCAATATTCCATCAGAAATCCTCAGATATTGAGAATGTATCTATGTATTCGTCTACTGGAGAGAAACTTTGATTATATTACATGTCATCATATTCCTAGACATATGAATACATTGATAGATGCATTAACTAATTATGTGCTGGATAAACATTTACAAGACATGTGAAAAGAAAGAACAAATCATTTGTACCATAGTAAGCAAGAAAATACGACACATAAATAATATGTGTGTTCAAATAACATCCATGGCTCACAAGCCGCATATATTCGTGGCTTGTAGGCCTCAAAATGTGAAATGTTGGACCTACGAACTAATCAGCATGGTGATCATGGTAGCATGTAGCTGCTCGTGCCATACAAGTCAGCAATTGGCAGATTTGATCAGATACCCCTAGCGTATGCCTCTGATACTGGTGTGGGATATCTGCCACTCGAGCATACTCTGGGATCCCATGAGTCAATCCCTCGAGGTTCCTCACAATCTCCTCCTTGTTGTCACCTCCCTCCTGATAAGGAGTGACATCAAACTAATGAGTAACACACCTGGAAATTGGGGACATCCTGGCAGGACACTTCATCTGCATTGATAAAACGAAATGTTATGAACACATATATCTCAAAAACAATTAAAAATAAAAAATAAAAAATTGTTGGGTTTTTACCTTCACCGTCAAAATCCTCCCCCTCTAGGAGTGGCATATATGGATCTCCGTGGAAGTCGATACCTTTGTAAGGCCAATCCTCCACTACGATCAACTGTTGTCGTAGCCATGAGAAAAAGGTGGTCTTATAGGACATCTGTTGGCCCCCAGTGATCCTAGGCATCAATTGGCTCCACCGGACCATCCATGGGTCTCATGGCATCGACAAATCCACCTCAGCCAGCTGGTGTTGGAACAACAGAACTTGCTCCAAGAAGAAGGTCACTAGCATAGATTTGAAGTAAAATTGCTTTAGATTACCCGTCTTAGCTTTTGACAGCTTGCGTTTCATGTTGATATTCATGGCTTCCACCCAGTTGAAGATTGTCAGTGTTGTACAATCAATAACATACATGGAATTTGACTTATTGGTTTCATGCTCTTCTTGGGACCCAACCACTCTATTGATGGTCAACGGTAGCACTCTCAGCATAAGATATTGAACAGTAATAATCTCCATCTTTCTGCTTTTTGATTTGAGGGCTTTTGGGCAATGTTTGGCAAGTAGCGTGGATATACTTGCCCCGATCGGCCTCGACCCATATTGGTTGACTAGTTCCCCCCTTCAGGACAGTAATGTGATTAAATAATTGTATGAAGTTTTTAACTCCATCTCTTGGTCACTAATGATGAAAATCTCTCGATTCACGTCCCAGAGACTAATTAGATATCGTAACAACTCAGGTTGAGCCTGCATCCCTAGGGAAAGGAGGAACTTGAGGAGCCCATAGTTCCTCAAAGCGTCCAAGAAATTTGGATCATCCATTGCTTGTGTGTCAATGTTCTCATGTTCACTTTCCTTCCAATCTACCATTTTCGATGATTCTTTCTAGCAAAAACCCTTTAATCAAGTTAATAATCATCTTTGGCCACTGAAATTTGGATTGAAACGGTGAATTAAAGAGAAAACATCAATTTTTCTTTGTTCATAGCATCGACATGCCTATTTTAGAAATAGTTGCGTCGATGATGCAGTTGGTAGTTTTAGCAACCCCCGGCCGGCCTAATTCCGTGCCCAGAAATAGCATCGACCGAGGGCAAAATATTTCTGCCAAAACCTCCCTCAGAAATCCAAAAAATGGATAAAAATAGGAAAAAGAAGTATGAAAATGGAGCTTAAGGTCTTGGCTCTTACCTGCAACTGATGGCTCGGCAAATGACCTCCCGGATCTCCCGCAATATGCTCCGGAAAAATTAGGGCAAAAGTGGGTTAAAAGCTCTTCACACAAAGGTAAAATGGTAAATGGTAAAAAATAATTACTTTTCCCTCCTTTTATTCATTTTTTCATGAAATATTAGGGTTTTAAAGTATTTTTGACCTATTTTGCCTCAGGAATTGGATAATTCATTTACCTTTTTGTGTAGCAACAGGTCATGGATTTTCAATGATGGTATTGAGTCACGTTTTAGCTCTTCTCGCGACTCGTAAAACTCAAATGAAAAGATTGTTGAGTATTTTTCCCTTTTGACTCATAAAAGAGAATAAAATGGGGGGTTTGCTTTCAAGCTCTTTTCTGACCCTTTAAACACAAAAATATTGCCGAGCTCTTGTCATTTTGAACTCATTAAAGGTTGCGAAACATCATTTACCTAGTGTATGTTTACCCATTTTTCGGGTTGGGATGAACTATTTATGAAAAAGGTACTCCTTGACTGAAATGGTCAAGTGGTTCTCTTGAGTATCATTTTCTACCTTTTCGGGCTCAAGAGACACAAATGTACGAAAAGGGACCATGTGGAGTTTTTTTTCCGTGTCTTATTCAAACTCTCTAAACATGAAAAAGATAATGAGTTAAATCTTTGTCGGACTCGTTAAAATATTAAACAACATTGGATTCGTCACCATGATGAACATGAACTTCTCCTTCCTAGGGCTCATTAAAACTTACTAGGTCAGATTCATCCAAAGGATGAACTTACAATGCAAGCATATGTTATCCCCTTCAAGCTTTCGATTAAAAAATAATTGGGGTACCTGCCAGAAATGGTGGGGGAAAGTGGGCAATTTTATTAACCGCGTTGGTAGCTCCCTCTTGAACATGAAACATTATGCTTCGTGTCGGGTTGGGATATCCTCACTTCATCATTGATCTTTCTGGGTTGGGCCATTCATTTTTTCCATCCATTTGATCTTTTTCATGTCATCATGACCACCGATCCTATGGATCCAAAGGCTTCCAAACTCCGCGTTGTGTCGCTGATATGTTCAAGAGTTGTCCTCCTACAGTTTCCCTTACCTCTGATTCTCTATATCATCCAAACTCATTTGCATCCCTTTGTCTCGTTTTGATGGTGTGGGATACATCATTCCCCTCCTTCGACACGATCACTTCCTGTCGACTTCAACTCATTATCCAGGAAGTTGATCGAGGGACTTCTCTTTAGTACCTTGGAGCTTGCATGCCCTAACAGAAAGTTCTTCGCACTCGACGATAAATTCACATCATTGGCTTTCGCTTGGGTGATTTCACGGGTGTTCAACTTCAGTTCCTTCATTCACTTTCTGTGAATTGTCCTGCTAGTACCTTGAAAACCATTGTCATTATTTGTGGTTTATCTTGCACTTATTAACAATTTACATCATTAACCAGTAATCAAGCGATTTTTTAGCATGTTCGATGTCAACACATCTATTCACATGTTAGAATCTATACTTTGATCGGGTCGTGTTGGAGCGCAAGACCCTGGGCTCAGATTACAAAAGTTTAGGTTGCAAGGTGATGTGACATGGTTGTGATGATATACATGTATCTTTTAGATGGATGGCTATGACCATACCATGAGTTTTCATATGTGATCCTTCCCATTATTGGATAGCTGCGACCATACCTTGGTTTCAATATGATCCTCTTTATCGGATGGCTGCGCCCATGCCTGGATCCATTTACATGATCATTCTCTAGATGACTGTGTCCATACCACGATTCATGTATTGTTTGACAGAGTTTTCAGTAATGTATATGTATCTATACTTGCTTGCAGGTTTTTCGACGACAGACTCTGGTTCCCCGCACTGAGTTATAAATAATTTCACCCCTCACTCTAGTTCGACCTTCATGCTTTAGGGGGCATCTGTTACATATCATTTTGTCATTGTCCCTGTACTCCCCGTTCCTTGATCCTGGAGGACCTCTACAGTGAACCCTTCATGCTTTCCCATCATGAAGAAACTCCCATTATGTCCCTCTTCATGAGCAGAACAATTCCCCTTTGCATCATTTTCCCAAAATCTTCTGTTTTTCCCAGTTTACAAGACCGACACTAATGACTCATGTCCTCCCCATGCCAATGTGTGAGGATTACAACTGTCCCTCATGCCAACTAGAGCAATTGAGCCTTTTCCTAGTTGCACTGATCCTCCTTTGGAATTTTTTTAAAATTTTGAGCCGAAGCTTCCACCTCTAGAAGCTTCGTAATGGAAGTCTAGTATATGGTTAGGCCGGATGGAATCGAGGAGGTTAGATTGGGATCCTTTCCCCTATTAGGATGAAACTACCTCAATAGATAATACCTTCTCCCATGAGAAGAGGAACCATCTCCCATCCATTCAAGCTATATAAACCTCCACTTTTCCCAAGCACAAGCTAGTGTGTGTGCTAGTGCTAATTAAGTTATGTTTGGAGTAATCAACAAGTTATCCATACTTTGTAGCTCTCTAGTTTGTGTTTAAGGGATAAATTTGAGTTGGTTTGCTGTGAAGCCTAAAGGGAAGAGCCTTGAGACCATCATTGTTGGGGCCATCCATTGAAAGCTAGTAGAAGAGTGTGGGAACCTAGAATTGTCATAGGAGAACAACATCGTCAAGACATCGGTTGTAATCTCTTCTTGATTTAATAAATATGCAACTATCGATTGATTTAATACATAATATTTCATTTCACATGTTTATATCTTAATGTTTCTTGACTTATTAAGTATGTTGAATACAATTTTTATATTATCACGGTTGTTGTCTAATGTTGTCTACTTGTTTCAGGTGTTCGCAAGAAGGAACGAAAGATAACTGGAGCAAGGAAGCAAGGTCGTCATCAAATGGATAGCGTACTAAGATGTAGGCCCTCTTAATTGGTTCTAGCCTAAGGAAATCTTCCATAGAATGTCATGTCTGTGGCTAGACCTGCTCTCGGGCTAGAGGAATTGTTTGTGTCTGCACTTAGAATTTTACCTGCACCACATACCTCCTCCAGTAGTGATGGCATGGTTTGCTCCTTTACTATTACCTGGTCAACTCGCTACCCTACCTTCGAACTATGGTCAAAGACTCCCTCTTTTTGATGGAACATCATATATTACAGCTCAGCAACATGTTGACAAACTGATAGATTTTGATTGACCTTGAAGAGGTTGATGAGGAGGATGCAAAAATGAGGATCATAGCCCAAATTTTTTCCGGAGAAGTGAAGAAATGGTTTTTCAATTTGACAACCAATTCCATCAATAGTTTCCAGTGGTTGATAGAGTTATTCTTATCCTGGTGGTAGGAGAAGAAAAGTCCATTACAGATTTTGGCTTAGTACAGTGCTATGAAAAGAAACCCAAATGAAACAGTGCATGAGTTTACAACACAGTTCAATCTGGTTTATAATTCCATTCCTAATGACATCAAACCTCCCCCTAGTTTAATCCTCCTCCACTATCCAGATGCCTTCGATCCAGACATGTTATATCATCTTAGGGAGAGATAGCCTGCAACTTTGGAAGAAATGTAGCGCAATGTTGTAAGTGTGGAAGCCAATTTTCTTATCAAAAAGTCCAAAATCAAATCGGAGAAACCTAAGAAGAAAGTCACCATTAAGGAGGAGTCATCTTCTTCTTCTGAGGTAAAGCTTGACACTCTGATTAAAACAATGGAAAGGATGATGGACATAATGGCTATTGTTGATATACAGGTGGAGCCTTCAATAAGGAATTCGAATTACAGGGACTAGCAACAAACACAGTTTCGAAATAAGCACAAGGAACAAAACAATCATGATCCTCAAGGATAGATTAGAACACCATTTCAACAAAACTATACACAAGTTTCTAAAGATGATGAAGAAGAAATTGTTAAGGCTAATCTTTTCTTTGAGGAAGATGAATCACCTACCTTTTTGACTAAGGAAGATTAGTTTTCTAGGAATCACTAAGTGATCAACAACTTGTCCTTGCCAATGATGATTCATGGGCAATGCAGATCGGAGAGTATCAAAGGGGATATCAGAATGCAATCAATCATTTTCAAAAATAATACAACTTGAGAAGAAGAAATTTCCTTGTCACACTACATCATAAAAGGAAGAATGTTCAGAAAGATACACTAGATAAGGAAGCAGCTCCTGCAGATCAAAACAGGGAAAAATAAATTGTCATTCTTAGTCGGGATAAAAATAATGAAGCTTTTATTAGCAATATGAGGAAGGACAAGGAGGTTGAAAATGCAAGTCACAAAAAGGAATCTCACGCCAAAGGACAACCTGAAAGGAAAGACACTGCGGAAAAAGAGGTAGACAAAAAATCCAATCTGTTTAGCTTAGAGAATGAAATTTCCAAATTGAAGGTTTCAATTCCTCTAACTGAACTAGTTCATAATGGAAGGTACAAATTCCAAATTACTAAGATGTTAAAGTAGATCAAATGTTAGATACTATCAATGTTGCTGATGATGAACCTCCAATTTTATTTGGTCCAACTGTAGAGGGAATTCCTGAGGATAATGAAGTTCCCCCTTTCTATATTAGTTTTAAACTCCATGAGTTTATACTCCATAATGCCATGTTAGATTCTAGTGCCTCACATAACCTAATGCCAAAAGCTATTATGGACAAACTAGGATTATATATTACTCGACCTTACCATGACTTGTATTATTTTGATTTAGGGAGAGTGAAATTCCTTGGCCTTATCAAATATCTAGTAGTGTCCCTTGACCAAATCCCAACGAAAAAATGTATTGATGGATGTAGTGGTCGCTGATATACCTCCACGGTTTGGCGTGTTGCTTTCACGGTCTTAGGGGACAAAGCTGAAAGGAACCTTGCAACTTGATTTTTAATATGCTACTATACCGATATTTGGGCAGCTCAGAAAACTATACCGGGAGAAG
The DNA here is from genome assembly GCA_031772625.1 of Pinus tabuliformis. Lineage (NCBI taxonomy): Eukaryota > Viridiplantae > Streptophyta > Pinopsida > Pinales > Pinaceae > Pinus > Pinus tabuliformis. The sequence goes on along the minus strand of CM062809.1, from coordinate 157,720,532 downwards.
AATACGAAATTCATGATTAGCAGCAAAGAAAGACCAAATAATCACCCTATCCATGTTATACATACCGATCTAGAGTCATTCATTTTGTATAGTGATTTGAATTCAGTTGATGATGATAGTCAAATTGTTCAGATTTCAGAAGTTTCTGATGTCATAAGTAGTGTACAAGAAGATTTGATTGCAGAAAAATAGGAAAATGATACTAAAGGTTTGCAACCGGAAATTTCATCCGAAGAGATTGTTGAATCAATGCAAAAAACTTAGATTGTTGAAAGAGAAAGTCATCCTACAGAAAATCAGAAAGATCAGTCCTCTAAAATTATATTTCCCGATGAGGAAGAAGGTCTTTGGACCATGGAATTTGATGGTGCATTGGGGAAGGAAGGAGCTGGAATCGGCATGTGGATTCATGGCCCCTTGCACTAGTCATGCAATATTCCTCAAAATGTAAGATTAAGTTCTTATAAATTGGATTTTGGTTGCTCGAAGAATGAGGCGAAGTACGGAGCACTGATTGCGGGCCTTAAAATTATGAAAAAATTGGGAGCGAAGAGAATTTCAATTTATGGTGACTCTGAGTTAATAATTAAATAGGTAAAAGGGGAGTATTAGGCCAAGCATCCATGCATGCGATCTTATAGAAATGTTTTCCTTGACATTCTTAAGACTTTTTCAGAGTATACTTTATCTTTGATCCCTAGAACTTAGAATATGATGGTTGATTCTCTTACTACTACAGCAAGTATGGTTAAGATTCCTACCCGTACAGGTAAGAAGTATTCAATTCATGTCAAACACCACCCAGCTGTCCCTGACAATATGAGATATTGGCAGGTGTTTTGGGACGAAAAAAATATTAATAACTTTTGGCAGATGGAGGATGAATTTATGAATTCCCATTTTGATGATACATGTGATGAAGATGATCAGGGAATTGAAGAAACAGAGGTTTAAGTGTGGGAGTTGAAAGAGAATAACATTCCATGAGGTCTTGTACCTTTGGAAGAAGTATTTGATCGTGATGATGTTGCTAGAAATCCCACCATGTTCCCTACAGAAAAAGGTGTTGAGGATGTAAACATTGGTACAATCGATAAGCCCAAGCTGGTAAAATTATCAAAGTCTCTATCTCCCGAGATCAAAAGTAAGTATATTTCTTTGTTGTTAGAGTTTTTTGATGTATTTTCTTGGGACTATTCAAATTTAAAGGAGTATGATAAAAACATCATTCAACACACTATACCAGTCAAACATGATCAAAATACATTTCTCCAGAAGCTGAGGAGGATTAATCCTATGTTGTTGCCATCTATCAAAAAAGAGGTGAACAGGCTTTATAAATCTGGTATTATAGTTCCTATTCAATTTTCTGAATGGATGTCCAATCTTTTGCCGGTGAGAAAGAAGATGGGGGAGATTTGCCTTTGTATCGATTTCAGAAATTTGAACAAAGTGTCCTTAAAGGACAATTATCCTCTACCAAAGATGGACCATATCTTGTAAAGGGTAGTTGGATCTTCCTAAATGTCATTGCTTGATGGATACTCGGGCTACAATCAAATTTTAGTGCACAAGGATGATCAGCTGAAAACAACCTTCACAACACCATGGGGTAAATTTATGTATGCCAAAATTCCGTTTGGATTAAAAAATGCGGGGGCTACATTTCAGTGCGCCATGCACATTTCTTTTGCCAATGAAAATGATGTTTTTCTGGTATTTTATTTAGATTATCTCACTGTTTTCTCTCTAAGTCTAAGTATGATGAAGAACATTTACATCATCTAAGAATTATTTTTGAGAGATGCAGAAAATTTGGCATTTCACTGAATCCTTAAAAGAACCTATTTTCTATGGAGGAAGGTAATTTGTTGGGGCATATCATTTCCAAGGATGGTATTCACATCGATCCTACTAGAGTTGAAGCAATCCTGTAGCTTGATTTCACTAGGAATAAAAAAGAGATTCAGTCATTCAATGGGAAAATTAATTTTTTAAGGAGGTTCATCCCAAACCTCGTTGAACATTTGAGAGAGATGGTAGCCATGCTGAAAAAAGACAACGAAGTAAGATGGTCTGAAAATGCCAATAAATCATTTAATGCAGTCAAAGTTTCCTTGTCTATTGCTCCTACTTTGATTAGTCCCGATTACACTTCAAATTTTATTATATGTTCATTCACCTCCGAGCATACTTTAGCAACTGTCCTAATGCAAAAGAGAGATAAGAAAAATGAACAACCTATAGCAAACTGATCCACAAGGTTGGAGAGGAAAATGGATAGCAACAATGTTAGAATATGATCTAGAAATTAAGCCAACAAAGCTCATTAAGGGATAGGGTTTGGCCAAGCTCATGGCTGAATCGAATTTGCATGCATTAGACATTAACTTGATTGCTGCCCTCTCTGGTGAAGAAACAAAAGAATCAAAAGTACAGGTGCCAGACATGTTCAGTTTATCTCCATGGTACTCCGACATAGTTTATGTCTTGTAGCATCTAAATCCTCTGCCTGAAATGCCCAAAGGTAAAACTAGATCCTTAAAGTTAAAAGCTTCCAAGTATTGCTTTCTTGATGGTGTTTTGTTTTGGAAAGATCTGGGTGGTGTATTGTTGAACTGTCTTGCTGAAAAGGAAGCTAAGGATGTGATGAATGATTTCCACAAAAAGGGATTGTGGAGGCCATTTATTTTGGAAAACAACAACTAACAAAATCTTGAGGGCTGGGTTTTATTACCTACTCTTATTTTTTATGTGTACAAAACAGTAATGAGCTGTCATGAGTGCTAGATTTTTCAAGGGAAAAGAAAACTTTTTCCATTGCCTTTGTAGGCAGTTTCAGTTTCATCTCCATTTTAGTAGTGGGGTTTTGATTTTGTGGGAGAAATACATCCTTCATCATCTGCAAATCACAAGTGGATCCTAACAACCATAGACTACTTTATGAAATGGATTGAAGCAATTCCAACCAAGCAAGCTATTGATTCTGTTGTTATTCAGTTTATTAAGACTAATATCTTGTCTAGATTTCACTGCCCACAGAAAATAATCACTGAAAATTTTGTTGCTTTCAAGTCCAAGAAGATGGTGGAGTTTTATGAGAAGTACCATATTCCGTTGGGGAATTCTATCGCTTATTAGCCTCAAGGGAATGGGTTCGTTGAATGCTCTAATAAATCTCTAATCAACATCATTAAGAAAGTTCTGGAGGTCAATAAAAAGAACTGGCACCAAAATCTCATTAATGCTTTATGGGCGGATAGAGTCAATACTAAAAAATCCATAGGCATGTCTCCTTTTTAGTTGGTGTGCGAGGTTGATACTATTTTTCCTTCATCTGTTGCTATTCCAGTCATGAAAATTCTGCAGGAAATTGGAAGTGAACCGAATGATGTGCAACAAAGGATAAGTCAAATGATCCATTTACAACAAACTAGGGAAGAAGTATTTCAAAATACTTCCAAGCTTTAGGAAAGGATTAAAAGTATTTATGATGGCAAGAGAACATAAGACAACTTCAACATGGGTGATGTGGTTCTTCGTTGGGATGAACGGAACAAAGAAAAGGGAAAACATGGCAAGTTTGAGAATCTATGTAAGGGACCTTACAAAATCTCAGGTTTTAGGGGAAATAATGCTTATGTGTTGGAAGAAATGAATCGCGAAGGTTATTCTAGAGGAGAAATCAATGGTAGGTTGCTTAAGCATTACTATTCTTGAAAGATTTATGCAAATTTTCATCATCATTGTATATATCAGTTTGCGTTTCATGTTAGAGTGTACAGTGGTTATCATAGGAGTTTGAAGCCCGAAGAGAAGGCCCTAAGACTTCTTTGATCAGTTGTTGATTTGAATATTCAATTTATTTTGTTTAGAGTTAGTCAGTCAGTCAGTTTTTAGTTTGAGTTTAGTCTTTGCAATTTGACTCCATGCCCAATGGATAAGGCTACTAGGTCTATAGTGTTCTTGACACCTCTTATGGAGCTGCCATCCCCAATGGAGCCAATGTTAGTGTCAGTATTTTTTTCTGCCACTAGTGATCAAATTTTCTCTTTCAACATTTCCATTAGGGCTTAGGATAAAGTTTTTGTAATTTTACTAGGTCCTCCATTCAAAAACTTTGGTCACTGGTTAGTATGTCTAGGGTTATTTTCACTTTCTCAAGAAATTATAACATGCCGATCACTTTCATAATTCACCTGAGTGTATCATAATTATGATAATATCATGATCATGTTAGTCATCACCATCATGATTTCATTCAATCTAGTGTCTCCATTAGTTCATTAGGCTTTCAAGATTACCAACTGATCCAGGAGGATCTCGTCAAATCAGTTGCACAGGTCATCGTCAGCATTCAGTGTTTACATCAATTCAGTTTAGTTTCGACAGTTTCGACACTATTGTTTATGGATCAGGTTGTTCATGTAATGTTTATGGTTTTGAATGGAGTTCAGTTGACATGGGTTTGTGCCTAGTTATCGACTTGTGTTCATCGACAGTTTCGCCAGGATTGGTCAACAACATGTGTCTTGTCGTTTGCTTCGCAGGGTTTTGGGTCAACATGGTTTTTGTCATCTATTCACAGGTTGATCATAAACATGGGTGTGTCTCCCATTGCAGAGGTTCTATATGGTTCAGTGTCAAGTTGTCGTCGTAAGTGCCACTTGCGTCGATGACGTGCATTTGGTTTCTAATGTCGCTTTGTGACATTTGGGGACAAATGGGTTTTGTTTATCCATTTTGATGGAAAGTCCTAAAAACCCTAACCTAATACATTACATTCCAAATTCATTAAAAAAGAATCATTCCCTAATGCTAAAACCCTAAACCTATGCTATAACAAACCATCGCATTAAAACTATTACATATAAACCTAAGTTCTATGTATAAGTCCTAAACCTAAGACCAAAACCTTGGTATTAACCCTCGACATAGGAAATACATACAAAAACTGTTATGAAACCTGATCCATAATTAAAAGATATTGTACCCAAGGATTGTAGCCATTGGACTCCTAGTACAACATCAGCACCTCCCATTGGAATAGAAAGCATTGGGCTAGTCAATACATATTCTCCCATGGATAGCTTGATATTATGGCACTTTCCCGAGCAATTTATTGTTCCTCCATTTGCAACCATCACTTGACACTCTGGTGCTGGATATAAGAAGCAATTCAATTCTCTTGCTACCTTACAATGAATAAAATTGTGGGTACTTCCTGAATCAATCAACACTATTACCTTTTTCTTCTTGATTTTTCCTTCAATCTTGATGGTTTGAGGAGTGGTAATTCCCACCAATGCATTACAAGATATGGTCGGATTCATTTCTTCTTTATCTAGGCTTTGTTCCTGGAGTATATCCTCTTCTTTTGACCTTTCTTGCTCCTTTTCTTCTTCCTCTTCACAATCTATGTAGAATAATTTCTTCTCAGCACACTTATGACCTTTAGTGTATTTGCTATCACAATTGTAACAAAGCCCTTTTGCTCTTTTTTCTTCCAATTGTTGTGGTGTCAACATTATAGGTTGTGCAAGACTAGTGGCAACAACACTTCTTTCTTTATAGTTGTGAGTGGTATGCTTCCTGGTTGCCATAATTTTGCTTTCCATTTTTCTTGCTAACCTGAATGCCTTCTCTAATGAATCAGGTTCCCAAAGGCGAACATCATGTTGGATATTATCATTTAAAGACCCTATGAACATATCAATCCTATGCTCCTCTGGAATATCTTTTACCCTTATGTTCAATTTTTGGAACTCCTCAATGTGCTCCATTATTGAACCCTTTTGTTTGAGACTTATCAATTGGCTAAAAAAAGTGTTGCTTTTTGTATCCTCATAATGTGCTATCAATTCTTCCATAAAAATTTCCCAAGTGATAAATTGTTTACGAGAGCAAAGCCATTGATACCATACAAACTGATTTGGTTCCAAAATATAAAGTTGCAATATGTACCTTTTGTGTGTTTTGCACATTATTGAGATCGAAAAATTGCTCCATCTGTAATATCCATTTTGCGGGATCCTTGCCATCAAACTTCCTCATATCGATTTTTGGAATATGGTGGGTCTTTGATCCAACATTAGAGTCTATGGAATAATGATTAACATTTCTTTTGTTCTCATCATGAGTTTCCTTTACTACCCTTTCACCATTAGTGACCCTTTCTTGTAGTAACTTATTCATATTTATCTTCAATTCTTCCATGTCTGTCTTCAAATCTATCTTCAAATCATCCATCTTAGCTTCCATGTCATTCATATTAGCTTCTACACCTTTCTTTAAACAATCCATCTTAGCTTCTACGCCTTTCTTTAAACCATCCATCTTAGATTCTGTTCCTTTTTGTGCAAGGGGCAGTTGTTGCACTTGGTCTTGTAATTTTGATATATCATGTTGCATTTCTTCCTCTTCTTCATGAGTCATGCTAGAGCTTTCAGGTTCCTTACTAGGTGTTTGAATTTTCTTTCCTCGGGGAATCGTTACCGATAATAATGCTCTACTATGCCCTTTGAATTCCTTCAAAATAAATTTTCAAACCAAGCTTAAGCAAAAATTTAAGAAAATTTACACACCTTTTTTCACTTTGTAGGAGCTCGATATTGCCTCTGATGTATCTCTACACTTTCCAATAATCTAGATCTGAATTTGTGACCTGCAGTAGCCCTCTGTTTCCTCTTTCCAATGCCACAAGTCTGACCCAAATTGGATTCTCCAAGGAAGAGTTATGCCAAATCTCCCACAGTGACTTGATTATAGACTAGTTCAGTAGAGCGAAATTGTACAACGTGCCACGAGTCACTGTTTCGACCTTTGGATATGAAAAATTCATACAAGAAACTATAGTCCATCCTCTTTCTGTACCTTCTTACAAAATTTCAATCCAATCCCCAAAGATAAAGTTATGATGCTTTTCCCCAGGTCACCTGTTTGGAATGTAATTTAGGAGTCTGCAAAAAGACAAACTTCCTCAGATCATATCTCCGCAAATATAGCACGAACAACTCTGAAATTTGGACCTGAGGTTCAACGCGATTTCTTCTCAAATGTTTTTTTTTGCAACTTCTGAAACGTCACAGAAAAAAGTTATAACGAAAATGCCACGATGACCTGTTTGGAGCAGCGAAACCCTAGAATCCAAAGCTCTGATACCAAATGTTATGAAACTAGCTCAAGAAAAAGATAGAAAAGATAGATCAACGCCTTAGAATTCAGCCTCTTCGAGGGGGAAACCTCCTTTACATTACATAAATGAACAATTCTTGGATGATTCAAATGACAAAACCTCCTTTCTATATATAGGAGTCTAAGGAGTCACAATATAACCCAGCCGACCTAACAATAATAATATAAAGCCACAAAAATAACAATAGAGGGATTCTATGGGGCACAGTAATAACAATATGGGGATAATAGGGGCACAACAATATTAATAAGGGGTACAACTACAATAGTAATGGGGTAATCACTAGTATTATAGGGACCCAACAAAATCATTGTAAAAAACCATTACACAGGTCATAAAATGTCACCTAACCGTGCGAGCAGTCTGAACGCATCGAAGGTCATGTGACCAGGAGTGTAATAAACCATCAAGGTTAGCATAAGCCGTCACCTTTAAACTGCAGCGAAAACTAGTGGCATGTGACAGGGCAAGTGTTAATTACAGTTGGGGAAGCCGCTACCTTGACCACAGTGGGAACAACCAGCACTAACCGTGGTCATGTGAATGGACAGAGTGTTAGCTGTCGGTAGAATTCAGACTAATTGCTAACGAAACTGCGTCAGAGGTGAAAACATGGCAACTGTTGAAGTAACAGTAGTCATAACCGTCGGGATAGGCCGTGGAGGTGGAATCTAGTGGTTAGGCCGCCAACAGTCACATGTGATGGTTCCACATCTACACCTGGTTAGCTTGACTGCCTGCAGTTGTGGAGTATTATAATGTTTATTTTGGGTTTTTAAATGGTTTGTTTGTTGGAACCATAAGGGCTTCACTCAATTAACCTCTGACATATCACGTGAATTTGTGGCATATTAAATAATACCCTTAATTTGACTACATATTGGAAAATGCCTCTAAAAACCACATTATTTAATTCCCTACCAATAATAACCCAATACACCTTCCCAATTTAAAAACCCCTACTTTCACTAGATATTGTAGGTATCCATTTTTTCACTAACATTTTTTATAACCCTTTATATTTTTTCATTAACTTTGAGGTCCATTTTTTGTACTTACCAATATAGAAACCCTTTACCCCCATATATCCCCCGATATAATATGTCATTTTTTCCTCAATATATATCCCCCAATATGAACCCACGTGGTATGGTATTGCTCTGCTAGTGAAGTCCCTGTGGTTGGAACTAATTGGAGGACCTTGAAACCATCATCTTAGGTGTCCTCTTGCAACCAGAACGATTTTTGAAACACATCCTGAAGCAACCAATTCATCCTGAAATTAGCCCAAGGTGTTTTCAATGTATCTGTAGGCCTATAAGAGGTGAATTTTCTTCACTGAACAGAGGAGAGTGGTTTTGACTTTTGTTTGGAGATTCTGGAGGTCATAGGCAGTTTTGTTTTTAGTGTAACAAGAGCATCCGAACTCGGAATCAGGAACTGTGATAGGCAGCGGAAAGCTGGTTCAGAGGGCTATCTGATGAAAATGATCATAAGTGCCTGTGTGCACATTTAGACTGATCAAATCTTTGTGTAATCGACCTCATCTGTTTCAATCCTAATAAAGCGGTCGCCCATCTTGAAAGCGGACCCAGAGACGTAGTCCATCATGGACGAACTCCGTAATCAATTTTGTTGTCTAGTATCATTGTGTTTTTACTGTTTTCACTTCTGTTATGCATCTATCTTGTGTTTAATCAACTGTCGTAAAGTCCTCTTCTCAAGCAGTTTTCCTCGATTTCCGTGCTTTGAGCTCACATTAATTCGACATCAATTTAAGTCTATGATCATTTTCAAATCATGTAATTTGGTATCAAAGCAGGTTGCATTTGCAGAATTTGCCATTGAATGTTAACCATGTCAAAGTCGCAACGAGGAGAAGGAATCCTTGAGTAGATCAATCCAGAGATTGGAAAGCGGCGAGTTGTTCATAAGTCGACCATGTCAGGATCTGATGCAGGTGAAAACACTGAAACTAAGATGAGTGATGAACAGTTTCAACAAGCATTCTTGACTATGCAGCAGATGTTGGGAGAACTGTACGAAGACAAGAAGGCGAGAGATGAAACTTCTTCTTCAAAGACATCGAAGAATGACAAAGGTAAAGGCAAGGCTGATAAACCTCCTTCACCTCCATCATCTCCATTGTCATCCAAAGAGTTGGAAATCAAATATTCTAGTGACAGTAAGGGGAAGAACATTTCGAAGGGAATGAAATCAATGATTGTTCAGAAGGAAAGAACTACTTGTTCTCATTGCCAGAGAATTAGTCATGATGAATCTAAGTGTTGGAAACTTCGTCCAAAACTTAAGCCCAAAAATTTCCTTAAGAATAAGGATGAAAAGAAGGCCATTGCAGCAGTCCAACAAGATCTAGGTTCAGATTCAAGTGATGAAAGGAGGATAACCGTCATGGTTACGACAGGTAAAACTTATGACACTGGTTAAAGTTCGAAAACTATTGCATATTCATCAAACATAAATCCTTCAAATGAGGATAAAAGAGTTGAATTGTTTAACATAACGATAACTTCTAAGCATACAAAGATAGATACAATGTTTGACAGTGGATCACAGGCGAATTTAATCTCTGAATATTTAGTTAAAAGTTTGGTTTTGGAAACATGGAATCATCCAAGACCTTACCCATTAGGATGGTTAAATAAATCAACTCAGATAAAAGTCACCAAACAGTGTCGATTAAGATTTTCCATTACAACTAATTACATTGATGAAGTGAAATTAGATGTGGTTCCAGTAGATATATGTGGAGTTGTCTTAGGAAGTCCTTATATTTATGATCATGATGCAATGTTTTATAGGAGAGAAAATAAATATCACATTAAGAAAGATGGGGTTGAATTTATTTTTAGGGCACATCAAAACAAAAATCACTTGAATTCAGTTAATGTTAATCAGATGAAGCGATTAATAAGTTCAAATAAAATATTTGTAATCATGTGTGTGAAAGGACAACTTAACACTCGACATGATGCTTGTTTAAGTTATGAGACTCAGTTTAAAGATACTTTGATTAAAGAGATAGAAACTATTCCAGTTCTATGTAAAACCAAACATCTTACTCATAAGCAGGGAATACAACATGAATTATAGTTTGTGCCTAAAATTCCTCTTCCTAATGTTAGAATGAATCAAATCAGTTCAAGTTTGGAAATTAACAGATACAGGGATACATGTCAATATTGGGGAAAGTCAGTGTTCAATTTCTCTTATATTGTGTCGTCATTTCATGTTTAAAACAGTTTGGAAATCTCTTTTCAAGTGGAGAGAAAACCTATTTGTTTTCATATCATAGCCTTTTCTAAAGCAATGTCAAAGTACCTAAGGGAAACTTATGCATCAGGGGAAAGTGCTAATCAATGGAAACATCGTTTAATAAATGAAGAAAAATTGATTCAAAGAAATCAATAGCTAATTCAATACTTTCAAGGACAAACTAAGTTGCAGCAATTTTCATCTTATAGTTTGATGGGTTCATTGCAGCAAGTTCACTTAGTAATCAGGAAGTAGGAAAGTATGTTAAAACAAGTAGTTGGTTTGATGTCAAGAATATCTTTAATTGTCTCTTATTCCTCAAAATAGATTGTTAATACATGTTGATGGTATTGAACAATATCCAGTATAGATTGTTATCAAATATGATTATGAATCACTAACTCATGGTTCTTCGTGGAAAGAAATCAATTGCCATGTTCATAACATGTTGTTTTCCCATTGTCGCACATTGTTCATACTACAGATGGATGGAATAGGTCACCGAATCAAAAAGTGCCATGGTCAGCATCATCAGGGTCATCACTTGTAGGTGATTGATCAAATGTATTAGTACATCATCAGGTCAAGGTGGAAAGAGAGGGAGTTCTACCCTAATCAACTATTTGTTTAGTCAAACTTTTGTGGTCCAAAAGCTTTCAAGTGGAGAGGATTGATCCAGGAGGATCTCGTCAGATCAGTTGTACAGGTCATCGTCAATGTTCAGTGTTGTTGTCAATTCAATTCAGTTTCTATAGTTTCGACAGTGTCAGTTATGGATCAGGTTGTTCAAGTAATGTTTATGGTTTTTCATGGTGTTCAACTGACATGGGTTTATGCTTGGCTATTGAATTGTGTTCATCGACAATTCTGCCAGGATTGGTCGACGACATGTGTCTTGTCATTCACCTCATAGGATTTGGTGTCGACATGGTTTTTTTCGTCCATTCGTAGGTTGATCATCGACATGGATGTGTCGCCTATTGCAAAGGTTCGATATGGTTTGGCATCAGGTTGTCATCGCAAATTCCACTTGTGTTGACGACGTGCATTTGGTTTCTAATGTCGCTTTGTGACATTTGGGGACAAATGGGTTTTGTTTATCTATTTTGATGAAAAGTCCTAAAAACCCTAACCTAATACATTACATTCCAAATGCATTAAAAAATAACCATTCCCTAATGCTAAAACCCTAAACCTATGCTATAACAAGCCATCGCATTAAAACTATTACATATAAACCTAAGTTATATGTATAAGTCCTAAACCTAAGACCAAAACCTTGGTATTAACCCTCGGCATATGAAATATATACAAAAACATTGTAAAAATCCATTACACAGGTCATAAATCGTCACCTAACCGCACGGGCAGTCTAACCGCATCAAAGGTCTTGTGACTAGGTGTGTAATAAACCATTAGGGTTAACATAAGCCATCACCTTTAAACCGCAGTGGAAACCGGTGGCATGTAATATTGAAAGTGTTAACTGCGGTTGGGGAAGATGCTTCCTTGACCGTAGTGGGAACAGCTAGCACTAATCATGGTCATGTGAACGGGCAGAGTGTTAGCTGTCGGCATAATTCAGACTAACTGCTAACGAAAACCACGTCGAAGGTGGACACATGGCGAACGTCAGAGTAACGGTAGCCGTAACTGTTGAGATAGACTGCAGAGGTGGCATCTGGTGGTTAGGCCACCAAAAGTCACATGTGACAGTTTCGCATCCCTGCTCGGTTAGCCTGATCACCTGCGGTTGTGGAGTTATTATAATTCTTATTTTGGGTTTTTAAATGGTTTGTTTGTTGGAACTAATTTGAGGACCTTGAAACCATCAACCTAGGTGTCCTCTTGCAACCAGACCAATTTCCAAAACACATCCTGAGGTAACCAATTCATCTTGAAATTAGCCCAAGGTGGTTTCAATGTATCTGCGGGCCTATAAGAGGCAATTTTTCTTCATTGAACAAAGGAGAGTGATTTTGACTTTCGTTTGCAGATTCTGGAGGTCATAAGTAGTTTTGTTTTTAGTGTAATAGGAGCATCTGGAGTCGGAATTAGGAACCGTGATAGGCGTTGGAAAGCTAGTTCAGAGGGCTATCTAATGACAGTGATCAAAAGTTCCTGCATGCACATTCAGACTAATCAAATCTCTGTGTGATTGACCTTATCTGTTTCAATCCTAATAAAGTGGTTGCCAAATCTTGAAAGTGGACCCACAGACATAGTCCATCAAGGACGAACTCCATAATCAATTTTGTTGTCTGGTATCCCTATATTTTTACTATTTTCCCTTATGTTATGCATCTATCTTGTGTTTAATCAACTGTCGTAAAGTCTTCCTCTCAAGCAGTTTTCCTCGATTTTCGTGCTTTGAGCTAACATTCAAATCATTAATGGTTAATCAATTCTACATCAGTTTAAGTCTATGATCATTTTCAGATCACCAACACTTTCCTTTCATGCATAAAATTTGACATAGTATGAGTTCTGGTAAGCAAGTCTTTTCAATAAATTCTAATTTCAAATGTAATTTCATGTTTCTATATGTAATAAGTACTTCATAGCTTCAATTTCAAGGTTTCAAAAATAAGGTTCACTGTTCAAAGAAGATACAAAAAGTCCATGTTACAAATGTCCAAAGCTGCTAGGTTCAAAAGAATTAAATTCATGTTTGAAAGAGACATGTGGGGCCCATTATCACTTAAAGGAGAATCATGCTATGTCTATAAAAACCCAAAAAGACTCATACACATTTCATTTGCATTCCTATCTCTCCTTGGTATCGAGCTTATTCCTCCTTAGGTGAGAAAACACGGGTTTTCCAGCTTAATGTGGCAAAATTTTTGGCACTGCACATACAAACACTACGCTTCGTTTCTAGACGAGGCATTGCACGTAGAAGGACTGCACTGTGCACCGATGAACTGCACCGCACACGGGACAAAGTCTCCCAAAAATCATAAAAAATCACTCAAATCAAAACTTCAAGCCTGCATTCTAGTTTCTTCATCCTCTAATCCTCATAAAAAGTAAGTACACTCTTTTTCATTCCCTCTCTTCCTTTGGCAAAACAAATAAATGATTGTGAAAGTAATCCTCTAGGGTTTTCTACAAATTTCATGTTATGACATTGAAAATGATCAGATTGGAGCTTTGAAACCCTAAAATCACTACCCCTATACCTTTATTTGCATGCAACTCATCATTCCCATTCACCAGCAAACCATTTCCCTTCATTCCACTTCACCTCCCTACAAACCCTAGCCCTAATTTATCAAATTGGGAAATTTCCCTAGCTAGGAGTATGTTTAGATTTCCTAGCTCATCTCCCTCATTCATTTCCCTTCATTTGACTTCGTAAGGATTCCTAAAATCCTTGTCCACCTCCCAAAATTTTATACTCCCATCTCCCTTCCCTAACTCCCTCATTTCACCACTTCAAACACTTTCCATTGTTTTTCCCTTTCCTATCATCTAGGGTTTCAAAAATGGACGGAGATTCTTCACCATCAGAGAAAAGAAAACATCACAAAGGAGGGCAAATTATGAATTATGAGCCCACAAATTGCAATGAGATCAATTCTTCTCCATTCATAAGACAATGTTTTGAAGATGTTAATTGCCTAGAGTTTTGTCAAAGAGTGGGAGAGGTAGGTTTTCATGAGCAGCTCACTGATTTGATTGCCACCAATCTGAAGGGAGAAAAGGCCACCATTGCATAGTTTGATTTTACATTCTCAATTGATGCCATATCTCTTGCCATAGGGATACCAAATCATGGGGAGTATTGGTTCAAAGGCATGAGCCTAGACCTTGAGAAATACAAACCTTTCTTGAAATCACCTTACAAAGAGGCTCATTCACACATCATTCCATTCAGATACTTGTTGGGAAAGTATTCACCACTGATGAAGGTTGTGATGAAGTTTTTCACTTGTGAGGGGAGGTTTTCCAGATTGTATCAATATCACATTAGACTGCCCAAGCACTTCACAGTTGTGAAACCTCTTAACTTGTGTAGAAGTGTCATCAAAATGTCTGAAAAGGTGCAAATGAAAAAAAAGCACATTACCCTGGCCTTTTCCACCACAAGTTGATAAAGGTTGTAGCCCTCCATCAGTTGGCAGAAAATAACATAGCATGGGATACCTTTACTGAAGTAGCCTTGCAAAGACATGAGACTACTTCACAAGCCAGCACCAAGACACATCAGCACAACCTATGGAGGTAGGGTCATAAAATAAATTAGAGGAGGTTCCCAAGGCACCTAGACTTGAGGTGAAAAAAACATACCAGAGAGGAAAAAGACTTGTCTTTTCTCCTCAAGTTGAGAAAAGGGCCAAGATTTCTACCTGAGCACAACAGGGATCACATTTGCAGGATGAGGAGCTAATTTAGCATGATTTTGACCAGGTTGAATTGGATGCATCAGACGATATTTCAACCTTGCAACAAGTTATCAAAGAGAAATATTCCCAGATCATGGAACTCCAAGACAATTTGGAAAGGGCCAAATTGATCATTTCTTTCCTTGAGTAAGAAAACAGTCAACTCGCAGTCAAACAGTTAATGATGGAAAAAGGGAAATTCAAGATGTTGAGACAAGAGGTGAAATGTAAAGCAGTGCTAGAGCATGATGAGCATGATGAACATGAAAATCAAGTTGGAAGGAAGAGGCCTAGGATAATGGGTCTCAAAAAGGCATTGCAGAAAGAAAGAGACTGAAACCTACTAGTAAAGGATTTGAGCAGTGAAGACAAAATTGATATGGAAATCAATGAAGACAGGGAATTTTGGCTAGACAAGGTCAATGGTCATTTAGAGAAGCTTCTTGACAAGGCCAATAGGGATAACTAGATGTTGATGCACATGGCCCGCCACTACCAAACCAAAAACAAGATTTGTAATATCAAGGTCAAACAAATGCAAAACAAGCTAAAGGAAACCCTGAAAGGAAAATATGAGAAAGAAAATTTGGAGATGCTTACTGAGGCATCCTTGATAGCATAGTACACCTCATTTGGCACTTTTGGGCCCATTTTGAGATTTTTTTCAGCATTTTTGGTTTTTGGTGAAATTTGGTGCAAATTCAAAAAATACACTAGTTATCGAAACACAGCGCCTTAGCTCTGCGCTTTTTCCTCAGATCTCCAAATGAAAAGTGGCTTGCACTTTTAAAAATATGACGGCCTCCTCTCAAAACCCATTTCCTCGGATTTTTTAGAGAGGGCTCAGATTTTGAGAAAAATGAGAAAAGGGGTCAAAAATCAACATTCTGCCCCTCTTTTTGATAGGTGCTGCACCTCTGGAGACAGCTTGGGAGAATGAGTGTTTGGAGGCCTTACCATGGGTCATTTTCAAAAATTCAAGATGTTATGGAAACTATACAGATAATTCTAGTTTAGTGTTCTTTCATATTTCAATTTGGACTTCTAGAAGATACCTAAAAATGGCTTCAAACATGGAGCTATGCTTCTACGATTTTCTGAGTTTTTATTTAAAATTTTCACTATGTAATTTCTCAAAATTTCTAGTTCGATTTGGGTAACGGTCAAGTTGGTGAACTAAATGAATGATAGAGTGAAATTAAATTTAAATATGATGTATTAATGTATGGATAGCCTTTGTTTGATGTAAATTGAGCTTCATTTATGAGGGAAGTTGCAATCAAAGCTAATTGTAGATTTTGTTTCAACCTCCCTAGACATTAGGGTTTGGTTACAACCACTCATGTAACCACTCCTAGAGTCATGGATTCGACCCATGAGCCTATGGAGAAGTTTTTTTTGGTATTTATGTATCATTTCTTAGTCATTGGAATAGTTGGAAATCTGAGGAGAGAACCATTGTAGCCTGTATTTGACATTTTTGGAAATCAAAGGACACGGTTTGCAGCTATTATTTAGGAATTCTTGTGAAGTAAGTTTATGATGTTGTTTTTCCTTTGATATTAATTTATATGAATGATATTTAACTTCCTTTTCTATTCTTCATCTCTTCAATAGTTTTCCTTGCAGCTGATAAACATAATTCTTTTCACTAAGCTCTGTTTTGATGGAAGATTATTTTATGTTATTTTCATTCTTCCTTAATGAATTCATGTCTCATGCTCATTAAGACCTTCTTGCTTCATCTAAACACCATACTACACTGGAAAACGTAAAATCCATCACAAAAGTGCTTCTACCTTTCTCCTTCATATCTTTGTTATTGTAATCCTTTGACCCTCTGACCTAGCTACCTAGTTTTTCTCCCTTATGCAACATAAAAAAAAAAAAAAAAAGACCTAAATTTTCCAAAACCTACATGAGCCCAGCTATTCAGCCTAAAATCCTTTACATCTCAGTCATATGTAGGCTTTGATTCCATAGAGAGATCCCTCTCTAGTTTGGTAGGGCTAGCTACCAAACTAAAATCTTGGTCTGTGGTTACCTTTTTCGATTCCTCTCATCCTAGGACATTATGGAGGATAACAAGATTAAAGACTTAAAATTAAAAACTAAATAACAATCTAGCCCTACGTAGTATGTTTAATCTATTAGACATCAAACCCATTAAGGAGGAAATGGAAAACCTAATTGAGTTGGATCATAAGTGCAATAAAATAGCTTTGAATCATATAATTGCTGATATAAAATAGCAAAAATATGAGGACATGCTAGAAATAGTAAAAGAAGAACTAGAAAAATAAGTCACAAATTGAAACATCTTATCTCATAGAAGAAATAAAGTTGGAAAATATATTTGAGCATAAAGATAGATTGATCTATGTTAGGGTAAGCTATAGTGACTGTAAATTTTGCATAGTCAATAAATTTCCAAGCCTAAGATGGACAAGAACCGTTATAAATGAGGGTCTCATCTCAAAAAGACAAGCTAAATTAAGGAAGGAGAATCATAAGGTAGAGGAAGCCAGAAAGAAAGGAAAACCAACAATCGTTAATAATAGGAAATTTATTATTATATATTAATAACAAAACGATAATGATAAATAGGAAATTTGTACATTATGGATCCTGTTTTGGAATTGTCATGGATTTCCATAACATAAAGGTGTTATGTTAAGTTGAATCCCAAGTGAAATTGATATTATTTTTTTAGTTAAAACTTGGGAGTTTGATGAGCCTAAGGTCCCTCACATATATGGATTCGTTTTTTGGTTAACTTCGAACAAGAAATCCTCTCACAAAGAAATTGGAGGAATAGTTTGTTATATAAAAAGAGTGTCTCTCGGCCACACTCAACTTCATAAGAAAAACCACCTTAATTGGTATATTTGGATTGAAATCTATGACATATAAGAGGCTGTATATTTCAATTTGTTATTTTGTACTTATCAACTCTACGTATTAAAAGAAAAAAAAAAAACTAGAAAAGAATTTCCCTTATAATACCTTAGATTAGAATATGCATAGCTTAAGGAATGAAGGTAATATCCTCTTTTCAAGGATCTTTAATGTTATAATCACATCTAACCAAGCTATTGTTCTAAGTAATCATTCAAACTCTAAACCTATTTAGCTAAAAGAGGACATTGTTTTGGTATATTCAAAAGAAACTATGAAGACCTAACCAAGAATTTATTTAATATCAAATTAGTCAAACTCTGTGGTTCTCAAGGCCTTATAATTTGCAATTTCATAATAAAGTGGTTAAAATCCAACCAAATTACTTGTATTCGTGGGCTTGGAAATAGTGTTATGGATTATGTGATATTTGATATCCATGTTTCAGACCAACTAAATTGTAAACTTTGACCTCTTAAATGACTATGATAGTAACTCTAATCATAGACCTTTAACCTTAACTCTAAAATTCTCCATGAAAAACAAGTACATGAATGAGAGTTGTGAGAATCAAAGCCACCTACTTTTTGACAAGAGTAAAACGCATGTCTCCTTAAAGGATTTAAATAGAGATTTACACCTCTTAAACTATATGGATAACATTGAAAATCTCTATTATAATTTTACTACAACCCTCTCTGCTACCGTTAGCAAGTTCTCTACTAAGGTGTCATATAAAAAGAATAATAGAACTACCAACCCTTGGAATGATAATGTTTTTAAAATTGCTAGAACAGTGATTATGGATGCTCCTAATGAAACCTTAAAACTTGATAATGTTAAAATAAAGAAAAAAAAATGTATAAGTAGAAAGAAAGAGTAGTCACCACACCTCTCTAATTCTAACCTTAGAGATTTTTTAGGAAGATTTTGATTTGTAAGAATAAATAAAATCATTTGATTCCCTTGAAGAACTAGAACATTCACCTTAAAAACCTCTATGAATCCATTAACATCATGTACACCATTTTGAATACCCCTATAGAGCTTATGATATGTTTTCGTTGGAATACATTGAGTTTAGGGTTAAGCAATTTGCTAAAGTGAAAGATAAGAACTTTGAAGAATACCTAATCTAAATTTAGACAAGAATGCAACAAATTATAGATATAACCATAAATACAAAGATGCAGAAGAAATAACACTTCATTTCATTAATATCAAATACTGAAATATGCTTACAAAGATAATGGAAATATTACTAGATCGGGCGATGGTAGCTTATCTTTGAGAAGAGATGTGGTGGCTACGTGCCTCTGAACTGTATTACAATGAGGATCCAAGGCCGATTTATTATTGAGAAAAAATGGAAAACCCTAAATATAAAGAAACCTAACCCTGGGAGATGAAGCGCTAAAACTGTGGGCCTTGTTTGGGTAAATTGGTACATCAATTTCTTGGGGTTGAAACTTTCTCATACGATCTCTGTTTGGTTATCATAATACCTCGTTCCAAAGATATCAAAGAGTAGGTCACAAACAAGTCAACTACCAAATTAGGACATTTTTAGTCTCTTCGTTTTCCCTAAAATCGTCGCTGAGGGCCTCAAAATGGCTTCGAAAGTTCGGGACCCGAAAAATTGCCAAAATTAGTAAATTGTGCTACAATTAAGGAAACTAAAAAACTGAAAGAGACAGTGTTGGGGGTCCAAGTGGAATAGGAGGGTGCCCACTAATATCCACCTAGATCAGTCCTCCGTGTTTAGGAAGAAATGGTCCCCATTGCATTGATTGCCTCCATGAGATGGTGAAACTTATGTTGAACTTGGTCCCTGGTGAGCCACTTCCCTTGGTGCAGGAGTTGGCCAACTTTGACAACCCGATATAGTTGGATATTTTGCTGACTAGAGTTCTTGACCTATGTGTTCATAATTCAATCCATTGTGGCCTATTCCATGCACGTTGGTTATAACTCTATTGGTGTGAGTTGTTTTGCAATGTCCGATGTGTCTAACAATGGTGGGAAGTATGGTCGAAGGCAGTCCACATTGAACATTGGGTGCAGGCCAAGGAATGGGGGAATGCTAAGCTCAAAAGAATTGTCTTCCACAGCCTTGGTAATGGTGTAAGGACCATATTGGAGTGGTCTAAGCATCCAATGGGCTCCAGTAAGGATTTCTTTCTGCAAGTGAAACTAGCCTTTATCACCGACTTGAAACTTGTGTGGCACCCGATTTTGATCATCTCGCTGCTTGTACTTGGCATTTGACTTCTCCAGGATATCGTGAACCTACTGGTGGATGTGTTGGATGCGTTTAATAAATCTGGTCGCTTTATCAGCCTCAGACAATACATGTGTGGATTTTGTCTGCATAGTTGTATGATGCATGGCAACATCAATCAGACATAATG
Source organism: Pinus tabuliformis (assembly GCA_031772625.1). Taxonomy (NCBI): domain Eukaryota; kingdom Viridiplantae; phylum Streptophyta; class Pinopsida; order Pinales; family Pinaceae; genus Pinus; species Pinus tabuliformis. Next base: position 157,700,364 of record CM062809.1, on the reverse strand, counting down.
GTTGAAATCCTAGACCCACTTGAAAGGGACTACGGTCAATCGAGCTATGGAGAGCTCTTTTATAACTGTGTTGCACATATAGAAGACTCTCATACCAAGTTCGATGATGCTTGGAGTTGTACATGCAGAGTATGTGGACTATCATCCTATTGACAACCTCTGTCCGGACATCAGTCTATGGATGGAAGGCAGTCGATTTGTTGAGCTTGTTGTCCAATAGTGTCCAAAATGTGCTCAAGAACCTGTTATCTCGATCTGATATAATGGTCTATGGGATCCCAAAATGCACCCATACTCGTCCAAAGAAGAGTTTGGTAGTGTCCTATGCTATGATACTCTTCTTATAGGCCACCAATATAGCCATCTTAGAAAATATGTCCACGACCAAAAATACACAGTGATTGCCATGCTTGGTAGAAGGGAGGCCAGACATATAGTTCATGGATATGGATTCCCACGGCTGGCTAGGAGTAGGTGGAGGAGTGCACAGGCACTGCTTCTTGATGGTCGGTAGGCAATGCAGGATCTGATATATTTCCCAACATCTAGTCGGATTTTGGGCCAATAAAAGTACTTTTGTATTACAGCCATAGTTTTCTCCACACCAAAGTGTCCTACAACCTGACTATAGTGCACCTCCTAAATCAGCTTAGCATGCTCGCTTGAAGGAACACAAAGGTGGCCCAGGTAGCATAATAATGCGTCCTGGAGGTGGAAATCAGGAATTTGTTTGCCAGCTACTAGAATTTGGAATGTTGAGGTGAACTCTGGATCATTTTTATATAGTTGCAGCCATCCAGAGGTCTCTGACCACAAGAGTTGAGAACAGTAGTCAGTGCTGAAACCAGGGGTCGACTGAGGCAGTCTGCAACATGATTGGGGCTACCCTTTTTGTATTTAATGTTCAAGAGGAATTTTTGCAGATATGTATACCACTTCTGATGGCGATTATTCTGCAATTTTCCTTATTTTTTTATAAACTGAAGAGGTCGGTGATTGGTGTGGATGACCGTCTCCTTTCCCAGAATGTAGTGTTTCCATTTTCAGCAAGCCTACATGATGGAATACATCTCTTTATCATAGGTGGGGTACTTCCAAATTGTACCGGAAAGTGTCTCACTGTGATAGGCCACTTGATGCCCATGCCGGGTGAGGAATGCACCGATAGCATAGTCTAAGGCGTTTGTCTTGATTTCAAATGGATGCTCTAGTTCTGGCAATGTGAGAACTGGTGCAGAGTAGATGTTCTACTTCAAATCAACAAACACCTTCTGTTGGGACTCAAACTAGGAAAACTTTTCTTTCACCCCACCTTTAGTAATTTGACTCAAAGGGCAAGTGATATGGGAGAATCCCAACATGAACCTTCGATAGAAATTTGCAAGGCCCAAAAAGATGCAAATCTCTGTTAGAGTGGTCAGGGTTAACCAATCTTGAAATACTTGGATCTTCGTCTGGTCCACATGAATGCCTCGCTCATCTATGATGTATCCAAAGTATTGGACTTGGTTCATGCCAAAGGCACATTTCTCCATGTTGGCACATAGTTTGTGCTATCGAAGGGTTTGAAGGACCTACTGAATGTGTTGCAAGTGTTCTTCCCAACTCTTACTGAATATGAGGATGTCGTCCAGATAAACCATCACAAATGATTTGGTAAAGGGTTGCAAGATGTCATCCATTAGCCTCATAAAAGTTGCGGGGGAATTTGTCAACCCGAAGGGCATAACCAACCATTCAAAAAGGCCTTCCTTAGATTTAAAGGTGGTCTTCCTTACATCTGTGGGCTCTATTGGAACCTGGTGATAACCAGACCTCAGATCGATCTCGCTGAAATACTTGTCCCCCTGGAGTTGGTCCAGCAGGTCATCAATCTATGGGATTGGATACCTGTTCCTAACAGTGATTTTGTTTAGTGCCTGGTAATCATTGCAGAGCCTCCAGGTCCCATCCTTCTTCTGTACAAGTACAATCAGGCTCCCACAAGGCAAGGAAATTGGTCTGGTGTGCCCTTTATGCAACAACTCCTGGATTTTTTGCTCGATCTCTTCGTTTTTCATAATGGAGCAGTGATATATCGGCCCATTGGGTAGAGGTGCTCCGCGAGTCAAATCGTTTGAATACTTGACTTGACAATGTAAGGTTACCCCTGTGGGTGAGGAGAAGATGTCCCTGTATTCTTCCATGACTATATCCACCTGCTTTTTCTACTTGGAGGAACCCTTCTTGGGGGCCATGGATGTGTCTACGCCCTTCCCCTTACTTTGAGAGAGAATATGAAAGAAAACAAATTTCCCAGTGTAGGAGATGACCTTACTACATTGCTTAACAGAGATCAAATAGATGGTGAAAGGTGGGTATACCTCTGGTATCCTGTATAACTTAGTACCCAAAGAAATAATAGCAGAGTGATTTCTAGACTCATATACAACATGCTACTTCCAAAAGTATGGTTGTACGAATAATACATCACAAACTTCAAGCGGAGCAACATCTCATAGTACCTCATCCGTGAAGGGCTTGATGTTGTAGGGAAGGCGACATTGTTGGCTGATGCATAGATCTCGTCCTTGGTGCAGCCACCTGATGGTATATTGTTGCGGATGTGTTCTAGTCAGTAGGTCTAGATGCTTCATGGCATCTGCTGAAATGAGGTTCTTTTGACTCCCGTTGTCAATAATGAATTGCAGTGGATAACCCTTGACCCACATCTATGAGTGGAATAGGTGCTCCCCCTATTTTGGATCTTCAAGCTCAATCTTCTAGTCTTGGTGGTGGCCACAGTGGCACTGGGCTCCACATTAATGATATGCTTCCCTTTGTCATTCCCGTTGTCATGTTCTTACTCAGAGTCAGAACATGCGTCAGACTTAGAAGCCTTCAGCTTGGCCACTAGTGACTGCCTGGCCCGACACTCACTTGTGTTGTGAGTGGAGCTCTTATGGAACTCACACCACTTTTTCGTGTCATTCTTTGTCTTCATGGTGTTTTTATTCGCTTGCATCTTCGGTGGGTTCTCCTAGGTCACCCCGCCTTGGCCTTTCCCTCTGCTCTATGGTTTTGGGGCCCCTTTCCCTGGCTTCGGATTCATAGATCCAAAGTATCTCTTTTTCTATTTAAGCTTCTACTCAATCTTGACAATGTATCGATACGTCGTGCCGAGCAAGGAGATGTCTAGGAAATCCATCTCATACTAGATGTACCTGTGTAGGTAGTCGTGGTACTTGAGTACCAAATGTTTTTTAGAATCCTTGAAACCCAACTTCATGCGAAGGGTATGAAAAACATTGGTAAACTCCTACACGTCTTGGTCCCTTCCATGTTGTAGTGTGGTCCACTTTATTTATTTATCGTCATATATCCTGACAAGGTAATACTGCTCCTTGATGGTGTCTCGGAACAAATCCCTAGTGGGTGCAACTGAAAATAGTGACTGTGTACTTTCATTCGTCTGCTAACAATTGGTTTCCCACTAGTCCTTGATGTGGGGTGAAACTTTGAGAAGAGAAAAAGTAATATTTTCCTAGCTGGAAAAATCATGAACAAAAAAATATCCTTCTAACATATATAACCATTTATCGAAGACGTTTACATATATTTGACCCTCAAATATGGGATTGTCAAAGTTAACTTGTACCTTAAAGGATGTGGCATTTGTTAGTGTCAGTATATGCATACTTCCATCAGGGATAAAATCTGCTCTTTGCATTTTCATTTTAGGTGTCTCATACTGAATTTTTGATCATTCCACTAGGTCATGCCAAAATGGTTCAATGATGGTTATCTTCTTCTCAGAAAATCAGATTTTCCCTCATGAGGTACATTTGCTGACCCATCTCCATGTTGCATTTAGTTATGATTTCAGTTATGTTATTTTTAGAGTCAAGGCAGTTATGTTTCCATTAGGTCTTAGGGTTCATTTCCAAGGTCTTTCCAATAGGTCTTAGGGTCCATTTCCAAGGTCAAAGCATAGTTTCAAGTGTAAATAAAGGGCAACAAAGGTATGAGGAAGACCAATAAACAAAGAGTGAAGTCATGGTTATTGTACAAAGATCTTATTTCACTGATGTAATTTTCATCTCAAAAACATGTTTTTGAGATGAAAATTACATCAGTGAAATAAGATCTGTGTACAATGACTATGACTTCACTAACAGAGTATTTTAGTTGATTCATATTTTTTGATATAATTCAAACCATTTCATGTAATAAGTGTTCCCATAAGCTGCCCAAGCATTTCTCCTTGCTGCAAGAAAATGAAGCCATTGAAGAAATCAGTTCAATCAAAGCATCATCCACTTGAAAAGAGATAAAGAAATAAAAGCATTAAACACAGATTTGAAGGCAAAGTAAAAGTTCCAAAAAACATTATAAAGTGGGTTTTTTCTAAAGAAAAATCAAAATCACCCTCTATATAAGATTTCAAAATCCTTTTTCAAATTCATCATATTTATTTGACAAAGAGAAAGAAGAGAGTTGAAGGAGAGAAGGGAGTTGAAGCCAATTGGTGGCTGAGCAAGGAGGAGGCATTGTATAGAGCAGGAGGCGTTGCGCATAGAGCAAGGAGCGTTGTGCACAGGGCAGATTGTGGAGGCACTGCGCATAGAGGAGGGAGCGTTGCACATACAGATACAACACTTCGCATAGAGCCTGTTTTCCAGTGCATTTTTGTACGATGTTGCGCATACAACCGGAGCGTTGTGCACCTGTACAAGGCGTTGCACATAGGGACGGCAAACACCAAGACCACCCTATCAACCATCTAAATCACTCTTTTGCTATCTAGAGCCTCTAAACAAGTAAGTACACTCCTTGAACTATCCTCCCAACACTCATTTCACGATTTTGAAGTTTATTTGCTATTTAAATTTTCAAACCTTAGGTTGCCTAAAAAACCCTCCCTACTTACCATATCCCTTATTCCCACATTTTGTTATCAAATCCCTCCATCTATCCCCTATACCCTAATCCCCCAAAAAAAAAATCCTTAAACCCCTATTTACTAAAGAGTCCCTACCAAAAAATACCCTCCTTCTCATTCTCACATCATACATATCTCATCCTACATCGCACAAAATCCTCTCCCCTTCCCCTATCCCTATTCACCATAGCTCACTTCTTGATTACCTTCTCTAGGGTTTCAAAATTTCAAATTTAAAAAACATGGATAAAGAGGATAGAGACTATGAGGAGGAGGAAAATATTGGCAGTGAAAGCATGGGAGATGAACCTTAGCATCAGAGAAAACTACAAAAAGGAGGCAGAATTATCAAAGAGGAACCATCAAACATCAGAGAGTTACATGCTTCTCATATACCTGTCTCTTATTTTAGGCATCTAGGGTGTTATGATTTTTGTGAGCAGGTACAAAGAGTTCAACATCATCCTGAGCTGACCAGGATTTTGGTAGCCAATCTCCGTGATAACAAGGTAACTCTTTCCGGGGTGACATTTACAGTTTCATCCTCCATTATTGCTGATGTTACAAGGATTCCGAATGTGGGGGAAAATGGTATAAAGCACAATATTTGGATGAGCCATACGTTAACGTTAAACCTAGGTACATGAATGAAAAGAAGAGGACCTTTCCTTTCAAGTTCCTTGACGACAAGTATGCCCCTATGATGAGGATCATTATGAAGTATTCTACATGTGAGGGTAGATTTTCCAAATTGTACACCTATCATATTAGGCTGCTTATGCACTTCACAAGAGTGAAAATGATGAAAATCCCATATTTCTTATTCAGGAACATTGAGAAGATGGCCTACATTATACAAAAAAATCCATACCCCTAGAAAATGAATAGTATTTATCACTATTCCTTGATTAAGATAATTGTGCTACATCATCTCAACCTCCTCAACATCTCTTGGGATACATTTATTGCCAATGACATATTCAATGGTCCTCAGATTCCTCCATCGGTGCCCCAAGAAGCAGAAACGCCTTCCAGCAGTGCCAAAGTAAAGAAAAGTGAGAAGGATAAAGAGACTAAAGGTGCTGAGAAGCCAGAAACCTACAAAAAAATATCAAAGGGGGGCTAGAAAGTTGTTTGCATCGGATAGGAAAGTGTTTACTCTACTTGATGTGGAAGGGGCCTTTCCTTCTTCATCAGCTCATAGGCAAATGCTTGCTCCACAAACTGTGGAAGGGGATTTGCCTTCTTCATCAACACAACAGGTGCAGCAGGTGCGTAAAGGGAAAGAAAAGATGTTGGAGGAAAGCCTCAATGATGAACAGGAAAGGGAATTTGATTTGATGGAACATGATGGATCAGAACAACCACATATTCAACATGGCATTGAGATAGTCGACTTGGAGGCTCAAGATGAGGCAACAAATGAAAATATAACCATAAGGGAAAAATATGCACAAATCCAAGCACTGATGGACAACTTGACGAGAGCTAAGTATGTCATTTCATATCTTGATCAAGAGAACAAGCAACTAAGTGACAAAAGATTCCTCATGGAGATGGAACTTCTCAAAGCAAATAGGCAAGGTGACAAAGGCAAGTCAGTAATGCAAGAGGAAGAAACCCTAGCCACCTTGACTACAAAACAAAGGCTTGAAAAGGAGATTGAGGAGGATAGAGAAACATGGCTTGACAGGGTCAATTTGCATTTGGAGAAGCTACTACAAAGGGCCAACAGGGACAATCAAATCATTAGGCACATGGCTCGCCATTACAGGATCCAGAACAAGATTTGCAACATAAGAGTCAAGCAAATGAACACAAGGCTAAAACAAGCACTCAAAGGAAAAAAGGAGGGTGATAGGCTTAGGTTTCTTTCTAAAGCTTCCTTAGCTAACCCAGACACTTGATGGTGGTGTTCTCTACAAATTTTGACTAGGTTTTGATAAGTTTTTCCTTTTTGAAGAATTTTGCAATTTTTTACTCAGAAAAATTGGCTCAGTGGCATTGCACTTTTCCTAGGGGCATCCAAACAGGAAATGGTAAGCATTTTTCGATTCACAATGATGACTACATGTACCCTGTGCATTTTCTATGCTTTTGGAGCAAAACTGGTCAACCAAAGGTCAACAAACACCCAAAATGACCTTTCTGCCCTCTTTTTGAGCCACAAAAGTAGTGTTGGGAGAATCAGTGTTTGAGGGGTCAAATCAACTCCAAATCGGAAACTAAATACATATTTCGAAAGTAGATAGGACAGGCTTTCTAGTGTCCTATCATGAGCTCAATTTGGACACAAGAAAGGCCTCCAAAATGGCCCTGCAAAAAGTGTTGCGCATAGGGAAATTTTCCACCCAATTTGCACTTTACTGTGCCATGACTGTAATGTTCGGGTTTTCTCTCATGGATGATGTTTTCACTTATGTAAATGGTGACTAGGCATGTAAATAGGATGGATATTAGTTACTGGAGGGTAGATTTGTTAGATCGAAAGTTATCTTGAGGATAAATGAATTAGTTTCCTCCCTTTTAGAGGCAAGTTGTTAAGTTGCCTAGATTCCAATTTCTTGTTCAGTTTTTGATGGATTAGTTCCTCATCTCAGGGATTCGACCCTTGAGGATGGGAGGAGGTTGAATCAATATCTATATCTTCCTTTTCTTTCTCATTGTAAAGGGTTGGACTCAGTGGGATGCTTAGGCTTTGATATACATCATTTTGTACCAGTTATAGAAGGAGCATAATGAAAAATTGCAGCTATTTCTTTAGGATCCATGTGGTATGATGCTTAGTTCAGTTTTTCTAATGTTTTCATCTGTTAAAATGTATTGTTGACTCCAATTCATCATTTCATACCCTTTATCTGAATGTATACAACTCTGAAAGGAAAAATCCATAACTTTTATGCTATGTTTTGTGTAGACATTTCATAGTCTATGTTTTCTTCAGTTTAGGAAGAATCCATGAGGTTTACATGCTCTTCCTAGCTCCTCACCTGTCTTTTCACCTCACCCATCAAACCCTAAGGTTTTTATCGTTGTGCATACCTTTCCCCATCGAACACCCTATAGTTTTGACCTAATTTCCTTGCCCTAATTGTTTGCCTCCTCTTGATCCAGCAAAACCCTTCAAAATCAAATCAAACCTTGTGCTACTATACCTAGCCTAATATCAGTTTTTAGATCCAGTCAATTTGGCTGAGATCCTTATGGAGAGAGCTCTCTCCTAGCCTAGTAGGGCTAGCTACTTGGCTAAGCGTGGTTTGTGGTTACCCTGGCATTGCCTTCCTTTAGCCCGAGGTTCAATCCAGGTGATAATAGCATTTCCAGCGTAGCTTCTAGAAGCATATGCATCGCCCTTGGGTAGCCACTAAAGAATCTGGGCAAAGTTGCCCATCATCACGTTCCTCTGTCGCTCAAGGGCTTCTTCGAGCAAGATTTTGAAAGGATCTCCTACCCCCTCATTTTTCTTTTCTTCCCCCATGGGATGTCGTTGGGTATTGCAAGGTTGGTCTTGCAAAGGTTCAACCAGTTCAAGCCCTAATTCCTTATATCCTGACCTCATTGGGGACATGCAAAGAAAAACAGATAAAGAGAAAACCACTATGATGCCACTGATCTAAATTTAAACAAGAGCAAAACAAATTACAGATATAACCATAAATACAAAGATGCAACAGAAATAACACTTCATTTCATTAATATCAAATACTGAAATATGCTTACAAACATAATGGAAATAAGACTAGCTCAAGCGATGGTAGCTTATCTTTGAGAAGACATGTAGCAGCTACTTGCCTCTGAACTATGTTACAATGAGGCTCCAAGGCCTATTTATTATTGAGAAACAATGGGAAACAATAAACATGCAGAAACATAACCCTAGGAGATGAAGCTCCAAAACTGTGGGCCCTGTTTGGGTAAATTGGTACATCAATTTCCTAGGGTCGTAACTTTGGCATACAATCTCCATTTGGCTATCATAATACCTCGTTTCGTAGATCTCGAAGAGTAGGAAAAAAAATCAATTATTTGTTAGGGACTTTTCCTGTCTCCCCATTTTCCATAAAAATGTCGTTTATGACCTCAAAACGACTGCAAAAGTTCAGAACCCGAAAATTTGCCAAAAATAGTAAAATGTGCTACAATTAAGGAAACTGAAAAACTAAAAGAGACAATGTTGGGGTTCCAAGTGGAATAGGAGGGTGGCCACCAATATCCACCTAGATCACTACCAAGCTGAAATTTATAAAATGGGAGAACCTATACTCATCCTACACATACACGAGCTCCTTAATTTGGAAATGAAGCAAGGCTTCACTTATCCTTGGATGCATAGAGTTATTGTGCATATATTTAAGAGTGGGGATAAAAACATTCCCTCTAATTATAAGACCATTATAATTAGACACATTTTAGCCAAGATGTACAAGCTTATTTTGGAAAAGAAGATTAGCCTTTGGCTTTAAAACCACGGTAAAAGAGATAAATGCTAATATGGACTTAGGAGATATTATTTAATCAAGGACCATCTTGTTACTCATTGGCTAATTGCAAAGAAATACCATAATAATGAAATGGATCTCTTTTGTTGTTTTATTGACTTTAGAAAATATTTTGACACCATTCCTTGAACAAAACTATTGAATAAGCTAAAAGAGATCAAGGTTCCTTTTGAGTTGAGGGTTGTTGTGACAAGGTTGTATGAGAATATTATTGCCAAGCTTAGGACCATTGAGGATTTTTCTAAAGAAATTAAATGCAATATTGGAGTTTAACATGAGTGTCCCTTATCTCCCGCCCTTTTTTGCATATACATTGGGAAGCTAAAGAGTGTTTAGATGATGCAGTTTGTGTTGGCCCCATGATCACTGTTATGGTCATAAATCTTTTCGTTTATGTTGATGGTATTATTTTTTTGGAAAGGATTCATTACGATCTTGGAAAGAAACTCAGAATCCTCCAAGATTTTTTCTCCAAGATGGATATGACTGTTAATACTAACAAAACTAAATTCATGATAATTAAATCCCAAAATATCACCTATGTTACTTTCATTTATGAAAATAACTCTTTACATAAGCACTTTCATACAAATATCTAGGAATTGACTTTCATTGTAACCTCAATTGAAATTATTTAAAAAAGGATAATTGGAGGTTAGTAAGATTACTGTGGGCTTGAAATCAATTGAAAATCATAAAATCTTTGGATTTCAGATAAAAAAGGCACTTCCTTGATACTCACGTCACTCCTGTTATTTTGTATGGATGTGAAGTTTGGTGTTGTAGTATATCCAGAGAGACATGGAGGAAGATTGAACAAATCCAAAAGAAGTTTATAACCTACAACCATAAGATTAAATTAAATACTCCCTACCCTATTATCCTAATTGAAGCAAGGGTTTCCTACATTGAAAGTATGGATATGACTAGGTATGTTATGTATAAGAAGAATTTATACAACATGGAGACCAAGAGGTTTCCTAAAATGTCTTCTAACTTTAGCAAAAACCCCCACCTTTGGCTCAAATGAGGGTGGCATAAGGATTCCCAGTCTTGGTTGGACCATTGTGGAATAAAGGAGGAGATAATCTTGTAGAATATGGATAGTGTTAAAAATATGATTACTTCCAAAATTTTATGGAGAATTTGTCAGGAAATAAAAAACTAGAGGGAAAAAGGAAAATATGATATTATAAGGAGGCGATCAACCCCAATATGAAAAAACAAAACTATCTCTCTTTCTTGATTAGTTTTAAGAATAAAATGAACATTTCCAAGATAAGAATTGATTCTCATTAGCTTCATAGTGAAATTGGACGTTAGTTGAATCCCAAAACACCATGGGAAGAAAGAGTTTGTGACATGTGAAATCCTAAGAGGGTTGAATATGAAAACCACTTTCTCTCATATTGTCCATCTTATACTCACAGCAATCTAATTTTCAAATATTTATCACACTACCAACCTTATTGACCATTTAAATCAACAAAAATATGGTGATTTGGGAACACTTATCTCACTTGGGAAAACCAATGTAGTAGATGAGAGTTTTATTATTATGCAGTAGTGAAATTTTGAGTACAATCTATGGATGCCCAACTGGAAATCCAAACAACAAGAAAATCTGGCCAAAATTATTTAAGGGAATTTCCCTTCTTCCACAAGCAACCCCGGCACAACTTCCCTTAAGAAAATTCGCCCTCCTGGACCCTCTATGTCAGCTTCTGCGCAGTGCTTGCGCAGATCCTTGGACGTCGCATATAAATAAATTGATTAAGAATTCTAATTAATCTCTTACCTTATTGAGGTCTATTAAACCATAGTGGACTGTTGATATTTGTAGCTTGGGAGGTATTCCAAACCCTAGGGTAGTGGGTTTTGGAGGTTATTGGCACATAAGAGGGACTTGTGGGCTAAGAACTCAAGCATGTGGGATTTGCACCCAAGCATCTGGGTGTGAAACCATGATGAGAATTTGACATATGATTGATGGAGATGATAGAGGACTTCGAGAGCAACCAAAAGGCAACGGGAATCATCGAAATACGATTTGTAGAAATGAAGATATTAATTTTTGAAGTTATTATGTGGGGTTGCAAAAGAAGAGATCGTGTAGGCCTAGTGTTAAGAGGCTTAATGGTAGCTAGAAAATCCCCATTGTGTAATTCAATGGAGCCCTTGGAAGAGATATAAATAGGAGTTTGTTGTGAGGTCAAGTATCACATCCAAAGAGTAATCAAATCACATGTAATACTTATGTCTGGGCTGAAAATCTAAGGAGGAGACTATAGCGAAGATTGGAGGAACCTTTTTGGTGATTTCCCAACAATGTTTGAAGGCTGAGTTAGATCATATTGTAGGCCGAATTTTTTGGGATGTTCTGGGCTGTTTTGGGTGTATAAGGAGTGGTCTTTCTATAGCCGCAAACCTTGTTTTGATTGCAAACCTAGGTTGAGACTTGTAGCATCTTGTGGAGAGGGTCAAAAGCCCTAAAGACAAGGAACAATCATTTTCTTTGGGAGCTGCAATCCTTTCTCAAGCTGGACGAATGAGTTGTGAGGGTTGGAAGGCATAATTGTGGGTTAATGTTAGCCCTAACAACCATGGAAGGAAGGAGGAGGCCACAACTATTGGGAGGCCTGTGAGGCAGTTTAAAAGGGATTACATGGACCATTGTTGTGCCCTAACTATATCACATTGCAATAGTAGTAAGATCAATACCTGAGGTATGTTAATGGAGTGTTTAAGGTTGATTGGTTTCTAGGTGGATGAGGGTCCAGGTTGGACAAGTTGTGAAAGTCTGTTAGCATCCAAGAGGAAGGGTAGTCAAAAGTATTGGATGCCCTAATCAATGTGCATATGCTACAACAATTGGTTGAGCCTAGATTTGTGCAATAGCTCCTATATTGCAACATAAAGGGAAACATTCTCAAAGCTCTAGATCAAGTCTAGTTTGGATGATGTGTGAGCAGATTTGAAGGACAATGTATTGGACACTCGTGCTTTGTTGGAGTGCAGCATGAGAGTAGACCAAGTGTGGGCCTAAATGAGGTAGGGTTGGAGGTGGAGGCTTGCTTCAAGCCTGAAGAAAAAAATCTCTTGAAGGACTAAGGGCTTGTTAGATGTGGCAGAAGAAGAGCTCATAGGTCTGATAAGCCAGGATCATTTTGAGTAGCCCTAGACTTTCCATGTGGAGAAGGAAATCTACAAAAGAAGTTGGGAAGTCCTCCTAGCATGCGTTCACTGTAAGAGAAGGAATTCTAGCAGTGATAGGTGGAAACCCTTTGTGCCCTACATTATTCTTCATTGAAGAAACACAGGAAGACTATAGTGGGTTAAAGTCCCCATGTAGTTGAGGAACAACAATGGGTAGACAAGAATTGTTGAAAAACGAAGTGTTGAACAACTCGACAAGAGTTTCGATGTGTTGATGAGTTAAAGGACAAATGGTCAACTAGAGAGTAGAATGGAGCCGAGATTCATTGGCCAAATGGACTTAGTTCATTGATAGAGGCAGATGATATAGATTGGGAGCCGAAGGATTGGGCATATGTGTACAAGGTATGACCAAGGCAACTGTGAGGAGCTCTACATCAACTAGAGGGTCAGAGTACTCTGTTTAGGGTAGATTGGTGGTCATCACGACAAACACCAAGCCCTATTTATTGTATATATTGTAACAGTGGATGTATGAGGGCCATTATCCTTGGTACAATAGCCCTAGATTGTTGTATTATTAGTTTCATTGATATAACGAAGTTGGGTTGTTTTACATAATTTATAAAATGTTGTGTATATTTTGTGAAGTAGTATATTTACTTTTGTATATTATTCCATTATGCAAAGTAGTTTGTTGTGATACTTGGACTTGGTAGTGCCAGTGATTTATGATTTTATCCTAGACTCCAATATCATTGAAAAAAAAACATGGTATCATAGCTACGTTGAAGGTCCAGTGAATCAGAGTGTGCACAATGAAGCAACTTCGAGGGACTTGCGGTTTCCTATATCATGGAGAAAAGGGTTCAGCTAAGGACATGGAGATCTGGTCTCGATAGACTACATGGTGAGTTGGGTTGGGAGTTCTAGTGGATCGGTGGTTTACCTGGTGCACTATAGTATATCATGTGGTAGTTTTCAAATCGTGGACTTCCTAATTCTTGTCATCGATCGTGGGGACAACTCGAGGATTGCTTTGGCATGGACCAAATTGGTTTGATCGGGATTTCTTCATGTGATGGACTATAGATTGGTAGGCTAAATTCTTTGTCAGATTGTGATGTTGAATATCGAAGATTGGGGGGATTTTCACAAGTTGTGTTTGATCCAGAGGATGAGTGCTTGTAGGAATAGGTTGTGGGATATTGTTTTGTATTCTACTCCAACTTAGACTAACCTTATAAGACAAACGATTAGTGGCAGGTTGATCCAGTGGAGATCATGTAGATTCAGAGTCTAGCTTCAAAGGAAGAAATCTTATGGAAGCATTGAGGTCTTCAAATTCAGATGAGATGAGGCAGAGGCACTACTGAGATTGCAGGGTTGATTCTACAAAGTATGATGTAGTGATGGATGCAAGATGGGCTAGTGTTGTTAGTGATGATGATGATGGATACTTCCTATTGTTGGAAGTACCTCCCTCACTAAGAGGGAGTGTTGATATTTATAGCTTGGGAGGTACTCGAAACCCTAGGCTAGTGGGTTTTGGAGGAATTGGCACACAAGAGTGACTTGTGGGCTAAGAACCCAAGCCTATGGGATTTTCACGCAAGATTGTGGGTGTGAAACCGTGATGAGAAGTTGACATGTCAGTGATGGAGATGATAGAGGACTTTGAGAGTAATCAGAGGCAATGAAAATCATCAAAATACGAGTTGTAGAAATGGAGATATGATATTTTGAAGTTATTGTATGGGCTTGCAGAAGAAGAGATCATGTCATCCTAATGTTTAGAGGCCTAATGACAACTAGATAAGCCCTAAAGTGTATTTCATTAGATCCCTTGGAATAAATATAAATAGGAGTGAATTGTGAGGTCATTTCTCGCATCCAAAGAGAAATCAAATCAAATGTAATACATATGTTTGGGATGCAGATATAAGGATCATACTTCATTGAATATTGGAGGAACCTTTTTGGTGATTTCCTAAGACTGCTTGAAGGTCGAGTTAGATGAAATTGTAGGCCAAATTTTTTGGGCTATGTTCTGGGTTGTTTTTGGTGTATAAGGAGTGGTATTTCTCTAGCCGCAATCCCTATTTTGATTGCAGACCTGGGCTGAGACTTGTAGCATCCCGTGGAGAGGGTTGAAAGGCCTAGAGAGAAGGAACAATAATCTGCTTTGGGAGCCACAATCCTTTCTCAAGCTGGACAAATGAGTTGTGAGGGATACAAGGCCTAGTTGCGGGTGAATACTATCCCTAACAACCATCAAAGAAAGGAGGAACAAGTAAGGAGAAGGCTGCAACTGTTGGGAGGCCTATGAGGAAGTTTAGAAGGGATGAGGTGAACCATTATTGTGGCCTAACCAGATCACAGTGCAACAAAAATAAGACACCAGACCTGAGGTATGTTAATGAAGTGTTTAAGATTGATTGATTGCTATGTTGATAAGGGTCCAGGTTTGACAAGTTGTGAAAGTCTATTAGCAGCCAAGAGGAAGGGTAGTCAAAATTCTTGGATGCCCTAACCAATGTGCATATGCTACACTAGTTGGTTGAGCCTAGACTTGTGCAATATATCCTCTATTACATCACAAAGGGCAACATTCTCAGATCTTTAGATCAAGCCTAGTTTGGATGATGTGTGAGCAGATATGAAGGACAATGTATTGGAAACTCGTGGTCTGTTGGAGGGAAGAATGAGAGTGGATCATGTGTGGGCTTAGATGAGGGATAGTTGGAGCAACCTAAAGAACAACTTGGGAGGATTGTAGAGGCTTGCTTCGAACCCGAAGAAACAAGTCTCTTGAAGGACTAAGAGATTGTTAGATGTGGCAAAAGAAGAGCTCATAGGTCTGATAAGCCAGGAACAGTTTGAGTAACCCTAAACTTTCCATATGGAGAATGACATCTACAACTAAAGGTGGGTAGTCCTATTAGCTCATGTTCATTATTAGAGAAGGTCTTCTAGCACTGATAGGTGGCATCCCTTCGTGCCCTATGTTAGTCTTCATTAGAGCATTGCAGGAAGACTCTAGTGGGATGAATTCTGTAAGTAACTAAGGAGTAACAGTGGGTAGGCAATAGTTGTTCACAAATGTTGTTGTGAACAACTCGACAAGAGTCTTGATGTGTTGATGCATTGAAAGACGAATAATGGACTAGAGAGCATATTGGAGCCAAGATTCAATGACCAGATGGACTTGGTGCATTAAAAGAGGCAGGTAATATAGATCGAGAGCTGAAGGATCGGGCATATGTGTACATGGTACGACCAAGGCAACTATGAGGAGCTCTATATCAGCTAGACGGTCAGAGTACGTTGTTCAGGGTAAATTGTTGGTCATCACGACAGACACTAAGCCCTAGTTGTTGTATATCTTGTATCATTGGATGTATGAGGGCCATTATCCCTGGTACAAGTGCCCTAAACTATTGTATTATCAGTTTGATTAATATAACAAAGGTGGGTTGCTGTACATAATTTGTAAAAATTTGTGTATATTTTTTGCACTAGTAGATTTACTATTGCATATTATTCTATTGTTCAAAGTAGTTTGTTGCAATACTTGGATTTGGTACCGTCAATGCTTTAAGATTCTATCCTAGACTCCAGCATAGTGGAAAAACAACATCGACGTCAACCATCATCAATAAAATGATTACTAATATTAATCAATATTTTAATCTATATGGTAAAAGGGATCTCAATTTATAACTACTATTTATGTTCTACATATTTCACACACACACACACACACACATTCTTAATTCTAATTATATATTGATTAATTAAATTTATTAAGTTCTTATATCTTTTGAAACGTTATAGTTATGAATATAAATTATTATTATTTAAATTTCTTTTAATACGATATGTATATTATGTTTTTTTTCCATGAAAAATTAGTTGTAGTTCTATACAAATTTACAATATAACAAACATAAAAAACTAAGTTGAATCAATTTATTATTTTTATTAATTTTTAATTTTTAATTTTTATTACTTTTTTAATTGAGTTGACATTATGTTTTATTATTATTTGATTTAACACCACTGATGAAGGTGAATGGAAATGTGGCAATGGAGGTTAGGGACGATGCATGTCGCTGCCTCGCACTACATTTAGGAGAGGGGGTTGTGTGGCCAACCCACCCCCATACACAACTTGTGAAAGTGTATTATCTATTCCCCATGATGTTAATCTTCCCACAACTCTTCTGTCTTGTGAAGGTTAATGCCACTACCTAGAATTTATGTAGTATCGAGTCTTTCTCCTCACTATTGGTGGGATTAGTCCCCCATCGATCACATGGTGTTTGGTCTGCTTCTAGTGGAAATTCCAAAGAGTTATGGCATAATTATTGGCTTTTATCAGAGAAAGGGTCACCCCGCTTATGAGGTTGTAGAGGTAGTGCTCTAGGATTTCATGCACATCTTGCTTGTTCGAGTTTTTGCTTCATAGACCAAAACTTGAAGATGGATATTCAGAGTTTTTGGGTAGCGTAATATGCTGAAATTGGATAATATTGAAGGGGGAGGTTGTCGTGCCACCACACTGCATGCAATGTATTTATCCTCGTATGCTCTGACAACCTGGGTCAACATATTCCAGGTACTAGTTGTTCTATTAACATCTGCTTTCTATCTCCTATTCTCTATGTTTGTTTGGTTCTTATTTGGTGATTTTATTCTATTTTCCTCAGGGGTCCTTTGTGTCTGGCTCCTTGTGGTATTTTGGCATGTTAGTCATTTTTCCTAGTGTGTGACTTATGGGCCCTTGTTGTTTAAGCCTCTGTTGGTGGGTTGGCACGAGTTGTCTTGACCTCCTTGCCTCTTCTGGCACTACCTTGGTCTTTGTATGTCTAGCCTTTTCTCCTATCTAAAATTGGTGAGTGTCCATAATCTTGTTTGGCTTTGTCCTTCTTGGTTTATAATGCCTAGGAAATGGATGCAAAACTACAAGGGTGGCAACAGTCGAGGTTAACAAGGCTGACCATGTGCCTAAGCCCAAGCTCAAGCGATCGCTACTATCTTCCACTCTGCAACACCTCAAGATATTCATGAAGAAATTCATCAACATGAAACTTGGACCAATAATGATCATGAGGCTTATTTCGACTCTAAGGTTTGGGAAGAGGTGTCCAATTGGGTTCCTAACCCTATCTATACTGAGGGAAGCTGAAACCAATACCTAAACTTCATCACCCTCCATTAGCATATGAAAACTCTTCTGGGGCATGTCTTATAAGAGAAGCATGAAGATCACAATGAAATCATTTCTTCCTTGAATGAGATATGAACATTCTTGTTTGGCTGGCTTGGATGTTCTCCTAACTCATCTAGAGGGCCACCTTCAATGCGATCTCAAGCCCTCTGCTCTAGTTGGTATTGGTGCTCAAGATCTTGCTCTAGTGACTTCCTTTGACTCTCGATCTCATGATATGTCTTTAGGCAATTTTTTTGTTTTGCAATGTAGCTTAGAATCCCTCAATAGTGATAGTTTTAAGAGATAGAAACTTTGTTTTGATATACTTGCTTTTGTGTTACCAGTCAACAAATCTAGTCCCACTTGTAGCAAATTAAGACTAGCAATAATTTGAACTATAATGATGAAAAAAATTTAATTTAAATTTTGAAGTATTACAAATTTAACTTAAAATTAATTATTTAATTTAAGACTTCATCTAATATTCCACAACATCATATCGCATTGTCAACACAATTAATCTATCTTCTATATATTAAAAGTTTTAAACCTCATTTATATTCATCATTAAATTTATAATTCATATATTTTATATTCATCATAAATTTATAATTCATATATTTTTCTAATGTGAATATTATACATTGGCTTCATTAATAATAACTATACCCGTATATTATTGATAAAAAATCCATAAAACATATTTCTAAACTTTTTATTTATAATTTTGTTTATTATCATTGTTATTAATTTTTCAGAAATATTTTTGAATGCCAAAAATATTTAATGTGACATTTCCTTTAGAAAGAAATAATAAAAAATTTATGAATGCCAAAAAAAATTTGATGTGAAATTTCTTTAAACTAATAATAAAATTTTGAATGCCAGAGAAATTTAATATGACATTTTTTTAAAAATAAATAATAAAAATTTAAAAGAGAATTAAAACTGGTTACTTATCCAAATGTTTTAATGTTTTGTCCGTATGTGTCAGTTTTCTAGCTACTATTAGATTTTGGACAAAGACAATTCTTAGAAGTTTATATAGTACTATTTAGTAGATTATTCCAAATCTAAATTTCTAAATTGTAACATGCCTATGCAAATTGCTACAAATTTTAACTTTACCACACAAAAAAAATAATGTTGATGTTGTGTTTCATTTTTATAATTAAAATATAAAAGAAAAAAAAAGAAAATAATATAGGTTAACTTGCAAGAGATGTATAATTATTAGATGTTTTTTCACTGGTATTTGATGGTATAAATTTTGGTAAAATAGTAAATTTATGCTCCGTTGTGATACATTCAAATTCTTTAGATTATAAAGTTGAAACTTATTATTTTAAAAAGTGAGATTAGTGGTCAAGGTTGTTTTTACATGGTGGGAAAATCTATCATAAGTAAGTTGTCAAACCAGTAGTGAGGACAAAGATTTTTGGATGTTATCCGTGAATGTGAATGCACGCTAACTCATCACCATTATTTAAGGAAAACCACACCACCTCTAATAACCTGCAGTAAGGAAGCAATTCCTGCAGATGTTTGCCTTGGGCCTTTAATGTGTTTCCTTACATCTGAGGAAGACGAGCTCTTAGCCAAACAAGTTAACATTAAGGTCAGGTTAACATGAAAAGATGTGTTGAAAAAATAAAAAAACACATAATAATTAGTCTATGCGAATTAGTATTTATAAATAGTAGTTAATTTATATTCACCGATAATAATTAATGACAATTATTTTCATTATTAATTTATAATTGAGTTATAATAAATTTTACTATTTATCAATAAATAAACAAACTTTCATATATAATTATAATTTCATTATAAAATTATTATTAATGTTTTTTTAATATAAACTAAGTGTAATGATTTACTAGGCATCAACTCATTACCATATCAAAGATTAATATATATATAAATATCAAATATATTAATGAGTTTAACACATATATACATTAAAAAGTAGTTAGATTTTTAATTGTGGATATTTATCCTCACTTTACTATAGAGATTCTTAATTTGTAAATAAGCTTTCTTACAATACCATGGCTTAATAATACCACATGCCCAAAAAACATAAAACATGTTCGTATGACCTTTTTTTTAATTAATCAATTTAACTAAAATAGTAGAAAAAACATGACTATTTTATTTTTAAACAATGATGAGTAATATATTATAATTTATGAGCCTGAAAGTCCGATAGATTTACAATGAGTTCTGAGAGCTAGTTCATTCAACGAGTTCTTAGAAGTGGTTCATTCTTATAAGAAGGTAAATTAAGATTTACAATGAGTTCTGAGAGCTGGTTCATTCAACGAGTTCTTAGAACTAGTTCATTCTTATAAGAAGGTAAATTAAGAAAACCATAGTCATCTACATACAAACTGTTTGACACATACATGTTACTAATAGACTTGCAACTATATAGCCAACAAAATTGGCCAAAAAGCAGGGCAATTCTACAAAACATTGTCATTCAATAGTAGAGAGTCTAATTACATCACCTTATATTGATTTGCACCCAAGTTTCTTCCAGAGATCTACTGACTTGCTGCCCATCAAAAGAAGGAAAGATAATTCATTTGGTTGGAGGGAGAGTAAATTTCATCATTCTTCCTATTGGTTTGCACTTGAAACCTCTGCATTTTTTCGAACATATCTATATACATTTCTGAGAGTTGGAGAATGTATGTTGAAGATAGTGGTCCACTAGGTGTGTTGACAGAGGATGAGGGAAAAGAGGGCACAAATTCGAACCTTTTGGAGTGCCCTCACCCCCTTCTTGTTGGTTGTGCCTATCCATTAGATATGGGTATCCAATGAGAAAATAATTCAGATCCCTATCCCCAATGCAACCCAACTCCCAATCTCAGGAACGACTTGTAGGAGAATAGGTGGAATTGCAACAAAAGAGAAAATGGAGGATTTGGTGAGAAAAGGTCCCAGGGCAACACTTTAGAGACTAAACATAACCGGTGACAGGAGTGTTTTCAAAGTATACCTACAGAGCGCATGAATTCCTGGGACAGATTCGACTGGAGTTTGTTGTTGAAGCTTTCGACCCAAATTGTCACTATCCTGCACGCGATTTCAAATCTTTAGGAGGTAGCTTCATTTGCAAGGTGAGGGGCTAATTACAAACCCCGAATTCAGTAAGAAAAACTGCAAACCCTCAGTTCAAGCTCGTTGGGAGTTGAAGAACAGAAAGAAAACAGTAACCAAAGTTCACCTTGTCTCGGAATAAAAGGATTTCCATAGTTGAAGTGATAGCAATCTCCATGAATGCAGATTTTATGCTTGGTACCTCCCATGAAACATACATCATTTCTTGAAAAATGAACATTAAATCGCCTAGTCCAAGATTCATGGTCTCACCTTAAATCGCCTAGTCCAAGATTCATGGTCTCGCCTTAAATCGCCTAGTCCAAGATTCATGGCATGGCTTTCCTCATAAGAGGTGAAATGAATCTAAATATGTCTGATCAAATTCACTTGAGGCATGGAATGAGAGAGCTTGTGGTTTGCAGGCTTACCACTTTCCACCTCTCTAGTGAATTCATTCACATACCTCTAGGTTGTTTTGAGAGCAATTATACGGATATGTGATACAATCAAGCCACTTGGATGAATATTTATTACATTGCTTCCCAACTAAGCCCTAAGATTGTCTCTAACTTTAGAAGATAGGGAGTATGCCATTCTCATTATTGATGTCAAGGGATAGGTCTCCATCCCATTTTCCCATTAATTTATTTTTTCCCCTTCTTCAATCTTCAAGCATGATTGGTCCACTTATATGCCTTAGAATTTTGAGCTCTTAGGATGTGGAAAAAGCTATTGTTTTGTTAGGATATTCCGACACATAGGAAATAGTTAAGTTCAACTTGGTCTAGTATAGAGTTAGGTAAAGTGTGTTTCTTTACTGTTGTACATTTTATAACTTACAATCCGACGGTCACGATATGTAGTGATCCGACGGTTCACTCTCTCCTCGGTATTACCGACACTTGATCCGTGGCTTGACACCCGATTGGTCCATGAGTTCTATTTAAAGCGCATGGAGGGTCATTGTTCGGGTAATCCGTGCATGAGAGAAGCTTATGTGAATTTTCATTCTTTGATTAATAAATTGCCTGTAGTAGCCACGTTGGCGCAGGCCGTGGACTGTTTCCCTCTTTGAGGGTTTTAACCACGTCAAAAATACTGGTGTATTGATCTGTGATTTGGTTGTGAGCGGTGTCCTTTTGGTGTTCTTTCTGAGGAACTTACCCTGTAAATTCCTACATGGTATCAGAGCTATTTGAGGGCCACGTCCGTTGGTGATCCAAATCTGAAGCCGGTAGAACTGCATCCGACTGCCGTTTCCTAGATCTGTTGTTTCTGACTGCTTTCGGGCCGAGAGGACTGCTCTGTTGTGTTCGGAGCATCTGTTCCAGTGAGGAACCCCTTTCGTTTCACGCGAAAAGGTTTCCGGTAGCCCTAGCTGCGTCATTTTTAAGATCTGGAGGTATACAGTGTTTATTTGCAGTTTACTGTTATTTTCTCTCTGCTCATTTCGGTTTCGGTTTATTTAGTTTTTTTTTAACCGGATCTATACCTTTCATTTCTGCGTATGCTCTTTGCCCTGCGACTCTGTGCGATCTGGGCAAATCAGAAACAAAAAGGAAGGATTTTTCTCATGCGTATGCTCTTTTCCCTGCACCTTAGTGTGATCTCGGAAAATCAGAAACATTGAGAAAAATATTTAGTTTTTCGGCTAAAGCTAACTTTGAGTCGCAAAGTTCATTTTTTAAAATATCTAGTTTTTCGCTAAAGCTAACTTCGAGCCATAAGGTTCATTTTCTTTGCATGTCCGTGTTGGGTTTTGTGTTTTGTGTTTTGTAGGGAAAAAGAGCTTTCTCAAGGCAAGAACGCAAACCAAGCCCCCCCCCCCCCCCCCCCCCCGCTCTCTCTCTCTCTCTCTCTCTCTCTCTCTCTCTCAAATTTTTTGTATAGATCAATTGGTTCAAAGCTATTTTAAGAGAGTAGAGGTCTTGGGTTCAAGTCTCCATTTTGTGGGGGCGGATTTTTTCATTTCCGCACATTCGCGCACTTTGCCGGCAACTTCAACACTTTTTTTCAAAAAGCCATAACTTCTTCATCCGGAAGCCTTTTTCAGAGCCTTTTTTTAAAACCGCCTAATTTTTCGAGATCTAGCCATTGGAACACTTACTTTCAGCATCTTCAGCTTCAGTTTTAAAAAAAAAAAATGGAAAGTCCATGCCAAGTCATTCTTGACAGCACTAACTACTTCCAATGGATAGCCTACATGGAAGATTTACTTAGAAGTAAAGGTCTCTACAGAATAGCCATAGGCCAAGAGAAGAAACCAAAAGATGAAGACAAGGCTGCAAAATGGGAAAATAGACAAGATCAAGCACGTGGTTTGATAGGGATGTCTATTTCTCCTGATCTTAGATTCCATATTGCAGAACTTGAAACTCCTCATGAAGCATTGGAACAAATCACTAAAGTTTTTGGGATTAAAAATGAAATTAGAGCCCATCAACTTGAAAATGAGTTGCTTACATTGGATCCTAATAATTTTTCTTGCATTGAAGATTTCTTGTCCAAATTCAAGACCCTTAGATATCTCTTGGAAGGTGTTAAGGTTAAGAAAGAAGATAGTAACCTTATTTATTCCATCCTTACTAAGTTGGGACCAGCCTACTCTGTATTTGTTTCCACCTTCCATTCTACAAGGGAAGCTTTCATTTGTCAAGGAAAAGACTACAAGGCCCCTTCCTTTGACTCTTTTTGTGATTCTTTAATAAGAGAACAAGAAAAACTCTTACACCTTGGTCTTCTTAATCTTGGAAACTCTTCCAAGAAAGCGTTAGCCGCCCAGCAACAACCAAATTCAAAGAATCCTAAGAAGTCATATCCTAAAAAGAATGGTCCTAAACCAAACAAGGGTCCTAAGCAAACTCAGTCTCAAAATGAAAGATCATTTCAGCAAAATGATAGGACCAATAAAAACAAATGGAAGAAGACTGATAGACATTGTAACTTTTGTAATCGAGATGGCCACTTAGAATCTAAATGCTTTAAGAAGATGGAAGCCTTGGAAGCCGCAATGAAGAAACATAACGTCCATGTGGAGCATTCTTCAACTTCAACTTCAACTTCATCTTCAAGAATGGCACTTTCTGCATGTCGTTGTCAATCATCTCAGTCTGGTTATGCATTAAATGTATCTTCTTCTTCTCATTCTCATGAATGGCTCATTGATTCTGGAGCCTCTTATCACATGGCCAAAAACAAAGCCATGTTTTCTTCTTTAAATTATTGTAACACCAAAAATATATATGTTGGTGATGATAGATCTCTTAATGTTGTAGGGACTGGAATTGTTCATCTAGACAATGGTCAGTTTAATGATGTATTATGTGTTCCAACCTTATCCTGCAACCTTCTATCTGTATATCAGATAACTCATTCAGGTGAAGGTAAAATTGTTGAATTTTCACCTCATGATGTTGTAATCAAGGATCTAAGAGATCCTAAATAGATTCTAGCTACTGGTATTGCTGATGATTCCACAAGGTTGTATAAGTTTCACAACTTTGGGTCATCAAATCTTCCCTCAGTATTTGTTGCTCATAATGATGAAGTGAGCAAACTTTGGCATGAGCGATTTGGTCACTTAAACTATCGCTCCCTTCAGCATCTATGTAAAGAAAATATGGTGACAGGTCTTCCTATGGTATCTTGCAGAGATGGTGTTTGTTCCGAATGTGTACTCGAAAAACATCATCGGGATAGTTTTGAAAAACGTGCCTCTTGGCACGCCTCAGCCCCTTTACAGCTTGTGCACAGTGATTTATGTGGTCCACTTCCTGTTGCTTCATTCTCTGGCTGCAAGTATTTCTTAACTTTTATTGATGATTTCTCCAGACGCACTTGGGTATACTTCTTAAAACTCAAGAGCGAAGTATTTAACACATTTTTGGCCTTCAAAGCCTTTGTTGAAAAACAATCTAGACATCAAATTCTTAAGCTAAGAACTGATAATGGTGGAGAATATGTTAAAAACACATTCATCAACTTTTGCACCGAAAATGGAATTCAAATGCAACATACTGTTCCATACACTCCACAACAAAATGGTGTAGCTGAAAGGAAAAATCGCACCTTAAAGGAAATGGCTAATTGTATGCTGCAATCTAAAGGACTCAGTCTTAGTTTTTGGGCCGAAGCAATTAATTGTGCAAATTATATAATCAATCACACTCCTACTAAGGTTCTAAAAAATATCACTCCAGAAGAAGCTTGGAGTTCCCTTAAACCAGATGTAAGTCACTTTCGTGTTTTTGGAAGTGAAGCATGGGCCCATATTCCAGATGAAAAGCATAAAGCTTTAGAACCTAAGAGTGAGAAATGTACTTTTGTTGGATATTCTGAAGATGTAAAAGGTTATAGACTTATTCCATTTAAGTCCAAAAATGTTATCATTAGAAGAGATGTAAAATTTGATGAAAATAAATCGGCCTGCGAGCCTAGTCCGGCGGATGTGCCACCTCTTCCTATCTCTTCTACTTTTGAAAACATTTCTTCTTCAGATGATGAAAGTGAGGATGACAATCCTCCCCCACCTTCTCAGGATCCTCAACTTCCAAGATGGGTCCGTGCTACTCGGGATGCAGCAGGTGATCTTGTCGGTGATCCTACAGATCAGCGACGTACACGTTCTCAGTTTGAAAGAGCCTCTTCTTTACTGGCTCAAGCTCCAGTAAATCATGATCCTGACACTTTTGCAGAAGCTTCAGGCCATCCACATTGGGAAGTAGCTATGAATGAAGAATATCATTCATTGTTGGCAAATGATACATGGGATCTTGTTCCTCTACCAAAGGGACGCAAACTTGTTGGATGTAAATGGGTTTACAGAACCAAGTATGGACCAGATGGGAAAGTTGGTAAACATAAAGCTCGTCTTGTTGCTAAGGGCTTTTCACAGGTTGAAGGCATTGACTACACTGAAACCTTCTCCCCTGTTGCCAAAATGAACTCTATCCACCTTGTTCTTTCCCTTGCTGCCTCTTTAAAATGGGAAGTCCATCATATGGATGTTAAATCTGCCTTCTTGCATGGGGACTTGCATGAAGAAATCTATATGGAACAACCCATTGGCTTCATCCAAACAGACTCTAGCCTTGTATGTCGACTTAAGAAATCTCTTTATGGTCTCAAGCAAGCTCCTCGGGCTTGGTATGCCAAAATGGATAGCTTTCTTTTAGAATCTGGCTTTTCTAGGTGTTATTCTGACAATACTGTCTACACCAAGAAAGTGGGCAACTCTCTTATCATCCTTGTTCTTTATGTTGATGATCGTATTCTTACTGGTAGTGATCCCAACCTTATAAACCATGTGAAGTCCAGCCTCAAAAAGAAATTTGAAATGACAGACTTAGGACACTTACACTATTTTCTCGGTCTTCAAGTCTTGCAATCCAAGGAGGGTATTTCCCTTTCCCAGTCCAAGTATGCTTGTGATATTCTTCGTCATTTTCACATGGAAGACTGTAAGCCAGCCCCTTCTCCCTTTCAGTCTGGAGTCAAACTTTCAGTCTCTTGTACTTCTCCTGAAGTTGATGCTACCTTATACCGTCAACTTGTAGGAAAACTCTTGTATTTAACCCATACTCGTCCTGACCTTTCATTTGCTGTTGGCCTTGTTGCTCGTTTTATGCAAAACCCCCGTGAAAGTCATTGGAAAGCAGCTAAAAGAATACTTCGTTATGTTCGAGGTACAGTACAGTTTGGGATTCATTACAGTGCCAAAGCAGCTCCTCTATTAGTTGGTTTCACTGATTCTGATTGGGCTGGTGACCCTGATGATCGGAAGTCTACTGCCGGTTATGTCTTCACTCTTGGTTCAGGACCTATTACATGGGCTTGTAAGAAACAGGCTGCCATT
Source organism: Pinus tabuliformis (assembly GCA_031772625.1). NCBI lineage: Eukaryota > Viridiplantae > Streptophyta > Pinopsida > Pinales > Pinaceae > Pinus > Pinus tabuliformis. The sequence goes on along the minus strand of CM062809.1, from coordinate 157,673,605 downwards.
TCTCTTTCGTCAACAGAAGCAGAGTATCGTGGTGCCGTGGAAGCTAGTAAGGAAGCCTTATGGCTTCGTCAGATCCTATCAGAGTTTGGCTTTGAACAGCAGCATCCAACCACACTTTGGTGTGATAATCAAAGTGCCATTCAGCTATGCAAAGATCCAGTCCAGTATCAGCGCAGCAAACACATTGAACTACACATGCACTTCATCAGAAAGCTCATTCATGACCATGTTCTTGAAGTGCAATATTGTTCAACAGATGATCAGGTTGCAGACATCTTCACAAAGGCTCTCACGGAGGCGAAGTTCACTAAACTTCGATATATGCTTGGAGTTCAGGAAGTTGTCACTAAGGGAGGATAAGCTCTAGTGCCTCCTTCCTTCTCCTATTGTGTCATATTTGTAAATCCTTCAATCCTATCCCAAGTTGTTCTTAAGGGGGGATGTTAGGATATTCCGACACATAGGAAATAGTTAAGTTCAACTTGGTCTAGTATATAGTTAGGTATAGAGTTAGGTAAAGTGTGTTTCTTTACCGTTGTACATTTTGTAACTTACAATCTGACGATCACGGTATGTAGTGATCCGACGGTTCACTCTCTCCTCGGTATTACCGACACTTGATCCGTGGCTTGACACCCGATTGGTCCATGAGTTCTATTTAAAGCGCATGGAGGGTCATTGTTCGGGTAATCCGTGCATGAGAGAAGCTTATGTAAATTTTCATTCTTTGATTAATAAATTGCCTGTAGTAGCCACGTTGGCACAGGCCGTGGACTGTTTCCCTCTTTGAGGGTTTTAACCACGTCAAAAATATTGGTGTATTGATCTGTGATCTGGTTATGAGTGGTGTCCTTTTGGTGTTCTTTCTGAGGAACTTACCCTGTAAATTCCTACATGTTTAAGAAGGTTTCATAGATACCTCTGATTCTGTGGAGAAGGAGGCTTAAATTGTTGACCTTTGTATTAGATCTATTGAGCAAAAATTGAATAGTTATGAGAGATTCCCTTATGATGGTGATCCTAGAAAGACCTTTTCCCCTGGCTAATTGAAGACCTAAGAAGACCCCATACATCTATGCCATGTTGTTTGTTTCTTTTTCAAGGCTGCAGGGAAAATTAATTTCATGTCGCTCTTCAAGATCCTGAAGGATCCCTACCCCTCCTACCACCCTTAGATCATACCTAATTTTAAGACAAATCTCAATTTTTAATTTGTGAATACTACTAAGAATATTCTAAAATATTTCATGGAGGTTAAATCTTTACTATCCACCTATTAATTATTGATGATTATGTTAAAGTTTTATAAATTCTATTCCAAAATAGACATGACATAATAAATAAAATCTATCATTCTTGTAAATAGCATATAATTCTGAAGAGTGGTAATGAAAACACTAAATTATTCCAGTAGAATGCAAAAGCTACACATATTCAAAAAATTATCTGGTCACTGGACACCCTAGAGGGAGGCAGAGATACATCTTTTGAAGAACTCACCATCTTGGGAAAGAACCATTTTAACAATTTGTACACAATTCCTCTTGGGGTAACTATAGTAGACATATTATCTTTGGCAAGGGTCTTCCCTAGATTGGTTGGGGTCGAAGAAAATGATAGTATGATCTAACCTGTCTTGGAGGAAGAGCTTCAAAAATCCCTCCATAATTTTCAAAGGGATAAAAGTCCTAGTCTTGATGGATGGTTAGTGGAATTCTTTGCAGACCTATATGACTTTCTTGAAATGATATCCTGTGAGTAGTGAAGGAATCAAGGTAATTGGGCAACATTCATGAATCTTTCAATTCCACTGATATTGAGCTCATCCCCAAATCAGATTTGCATCTCTCTTTTGATGAGACCCATCTCCTTGTGCAACAACATTTACAAAATAATTGCAAACAGACTAAAGCCTATCTTCTTAGCAAACCTCTCGAAGGAACAATTTTCTTTCTTAGAAGGCAGGGAAATTCATGAGGCATTAGAGTCACTCAAGAGGGACTTCATAGTCTCAAACTAAAAAGTAAAAAGGACAGGTGATTAAAATTGATCTATCCAAGGCATATGACATGGTCAATTGGATCTATATTACACTCTTTTTGACTCGCTTGAGATTTAAAGTTTCATTTATAAGTTGGTTATGACCTACATCACCATTGTGTCTTCCGCTTTCCTCATCAATCGGTCGACCAATTCTTTCTTTCATGCTTAGCAAGGTCTAAGACAAGGCTATTCTTTATCATGACATCTATTACTGGTAGCTGAGGGCATGAGTCATCTTATTTATGAGACAAAGAGAAGGGGATATCTTAAAGGAACTACTGTGACCAAGGATCTATTTATCACTCACCTATTATTTGTGGATGATATCTTTATATTTTGTGATGGATCACATCGGGACGTTGCTACCTTAAAAGTTTTTCTTTCTTTTCTTGAAAAAACATCTGGTATGCAGGGAAATAAGTTAAAGTCCTCTCTCTCCCTGTATCGATTATCTCAGGATGAATTCATCAATACACAAAATCTTCGTTCTTTTCATTATTATTTGTTTGATGAAGGTCCCAAATACTTGAGTTTTCACCTAGAACCCAATGACTATAGAAAGGTTGATTGGCTATGGCTCTTAGCAAAGATTGAAAAAAGACTAAAAGTATGGAGCTTTAGGTGGTTGTAGGGTATTTTTTAAGGATTCAATTATTATGCTTATTTATAGTAATATAGGCGACTACTCTGGTTTGACAAGTCATACATATAGAATTTAGGCAAATATTCAATAAAAAATATATTATGTACTATTAAAATTGGTAAGGTTTGGCAAATATTATCCATTTAATCATATATATGTAAAAAATATGTGATTTTGTAAACAAATGGGAAAACATTTTTTTAGAAAATGTCAAAAAAATAGTCAATTAGCAAAATTTTGCCCCTAAAATTTTACCTATGGTTGTCAAGAGTCGGTAGGTTGATTCTCATTAAATATGTTTTAGAGGCAAATTATACCAGTTTTCTGGATGTCTTTATCTTGGATTCCCAAGGGTATCCTAAATTATGTTCACAAAATATATTTCAGGTTCTTATGATTTGGGAAAAAAGAGGGGCGTGCATTATCGTGGGTAAAATGGGAAAAAATCACCCTTCCAAAGGAGTGGGAAGGAGGGAGGGTGCGGGGGTTGGAGGCCTAAAAATATTCACTCTTTTTACAAAAATGTTGGCGACTAACGTCGAGTCGAGATTGATATCTACAAAAAGTCTTTGGACAAAAGTTTTACACAAGAAATACATTTATCCCTCATAGATTGAAGAATGGATCCACTTTCCAAATAAGAATAGTTCAAATGTTGTTGTGATATGAAAAGATTTTATGGCCTCTTTTCATGTGATTGAGGAAGGTTTGTCTTGGAACGTGGGTAATGGTGCAAAAGTTGGGATAGGAATGGACCCTTGGGTTGGATGTGAGGCTCTCTTTCACCTACCCCATGAGTTGGACAACCATATTCACTCTATTGGAAAGTCTACATTGAATAAAATTGTGTGTAATGATCAGACTTCCATATGGCCACAATGGTGGCTTTATGCTGCTCAATTAAGTTTTCCCAATGCTTTCAGAAATTTGTGGCATTGTTACACATTTTCTCTAAATTCGGCTCATGTGTGTCTAAGATACATAGATGACTCCTTGGTTTGGGCACATGCCCCATTAGGGGAATACACTCTAAAGATGGTTTATTGTTACATAATTAAGAATCAAAAACCTGGGACCGTTACTTGGTGGTGGAAAAAGTTGTGGAAGTTAAGATGGCCAACAAATACCCGCTTATTCAAATAGTGTATTTTGGAAAACAAAGTTTCGACAAGAGAAAATTTAAAAAAGAGGGGTATAATAGGGCCTTGGTGGTGTGTTATTTAAAAAAAAAATAGAGGAAATAGTGGAACACCTCTTCATGTTCCACTCATTCACTTTAGAAGTTTGGGCATCTATCAAATATATTTTGGGCTTTCAAATCATCTAGAAAGGGGCATCATATCAAGAAGCCTAGGAGTCGTGGTGGAATAATTCAAACCCAAAGGAATTACACATTCTGCTTCCCCTAATTTGCTGGGGTATTTGGCTTTCCAGAAATGTTGAATTTTTTCAACAAAAAACTAATACTCTGCAAAGAGTAGCTGCTTAGATTATAGCTATACTTTTCCTTATTTTTTATGAAGAAACAATACACTAGCATCACATCATAACAGAGGAAGTCATTGATATATCATTTCCATGGGGATTTTTTGATGGAGCCTCCCTTGCAGGAGGGGAATCCGGCGGGAGGGGGGAGGGTCATTTTTTCAAATTATAGAGTGGGTTGAGACGTGGCACAAACATTTTTTCAGAATTGATGAACCTTAAACATATTATGTTGTTTACTACTGAGAAGGGTGTTCATAGGCTTCAAATCTTTGGTGTTTAAAAAAATTGTCATAAATTGGTTCAATGAAATATCAAGATGCCACACGCACACACACTATCCACCACTTGAAGAGGTCCTCTAGTTAAAACAACGTTTTACCACATTTATTGTAGAAACATTTATAGGGAACAAAACTCTAATGCAAATTCCTATCTCAAGAAGGAAGTAGACAAAATCTGGGCACTTGGAATTTTTTTAAAGAGATAGATGTACAGGTCTCCGAGTATTATCATCGACCATTTATAGAGGACTGGCAATTAGAGACACAACTTGATGCACATAGTTGAAATATTATGATCCCACCATTATATCTTATATGTTTTGACAGTCACAGACTTGGATGTCCATGAAACTTTATATATTGGTCCCTTTGAAAACATTTTGTTCAAAGAATATATTTATTTTAAATAGTCATTAACTAGTCAAATTTTAGAATGGGTTGAGGTGCATATATAAAATGTAATTTTCATCCTCTTTTAATGAAAACTAAGATATATATATATATATATATATATATATATATATATATATATATATATATATATATATGATTCATTAGACATAGTTTTAATTTACAAATCTGTGATAATTTGAACTTAATCTTACTCTATAATAATTGCAAAAAAGTATTTCTAAAATGTGGCATTATTATAACTAACCAACAAAGACATAACTGGAACACTCAATCATTTTTCATAAAAATACAACACTCATTACATTAGTAGTTCAAAATAAATTGATTGTTGAAGATAATGGAGAATATCTTAGAATAGGTAGAAGTGGTTCACGTAACCTCAGGATAGGAATTAGTTTCTATTTCTTAGGATGTTGTTCTAACTTCCTTAAAACCATGTTTTCTATTTAATGTGTAATGTGCATGAACAATGTAGAGCGTTCTGCAGAGCCAGACTCTCCTGGTTCAGACTCTCTTTCGTAGAGCTGACCAGTGGGTTTTATTTTAATACAAACATTGCCATTTTTATCATGGTATCAGAGCGTCAGGGCTGAGGAACCTATACGCTAGCTGGTGGGTGATCCTTTGAACCGAGATCATCATAGTTGTAAGGCGAATAATTGCAACGATTCCAAAATCGTCGTTGGTTATGAGTGTACCTCTACAAGAGGGCATTGTAGCTCCTTCGCGCATGTTTTCTAGTTTTTTCGTTGCAGTTCATCGCAGGAAAGATGCATACAGCTGCGACGACAGCGCAGAAACGACAAGAACTTCTGCGACAATCGTGTAAGCCAATAACAAGGTTGTAGCTGCGAGGGGAAGCCAAGAACAAGGTTGTCACTATCAGAGAAGCTGCGTGGAGAAGCCAATAACAAGGTTGTAGCTAACAACAGAAGGTTGTTTGGAGGCTGAGAAGGAAGCCACGATGATCTGCGCGTGTGCTGCAAGATCAAACAACATTAAAGAACAATGATCTGTCTCTATCCAGATCTGGGGTAAATTTAACATCTTTTACCTGTCGAAATTTTTTTCTTCTAAATCGCCAAGATGAATAACAATATATTTGAAAAATGCATGAACGAGCATAACAAGCTCGATGGTTCCAATTATGAAAATTGGAAGTTTAAGATGTAGACTCTGCTAGAAGCGCAGAGTGCTTGGACTATTGTGAATGGGGATGAGTGAAAGCCTGTGGCTGGATCAACATCGATCCCATATTGGGAGAAACGAGAAAGTAGAGCAAGGACAATGTTAAAGTAGAGCAAGGACAATGTTAAAGATGTCAGTGAAAGAATGCATTATACCGCGCATCAGAGAAGGTAAGTCAACTAACGAGATCTGGGGAATTCTGAAGGAATTGTATGTGATTAAAAATTCAAATTGTCTTTTGTTCCTCAAGAGTAAGATCATATCCATAAACATGGAGGAGAATGAAACAATTGCTTTATTCGTAGCAAGGATCAAGGATCTGAAAAACAAATTATCAGACATTGGTCATACAATGGACGATACAGATCTTGTCACCATTACAATGAATGGTGTCACTGATGACTATCAAATGTTCATCACTGGGATAAATGCCAGAGAAAAGATCCCGCATTTTGAAGAGCTGATAGGTATACTAATGCAGGAAGAAGAGAGGAGATCGACTTTGAAGCCCCAGAGTGTCGATCTTGCATTGATGGCGAAGAAGAACTTCTACAAAGGGAAAGGGAGTCCACAATAGAAAAACAGAGAAAGTTCACAGAAACGACCAAATCTAACCCAAGTTATGCATCCGAATAAAAAATACTTTGAAACTAAATGTTTTTATTGTAGAAAATTGGGTCATATTTCCAGGGAGTGTAGGAAAAAGAAATATCATGAAGAATAACAGAAGCCGAAAAGACATGTAGGTCATCTCACGAATGGTGATCAGGTGCAGAATTTAAGATTGTTCATGGCAGATCGTGATGAAAATGTTGATGCAGACATCTAGTATGTCGATTCGGAAGCATCAACACACATGACATGGAATAAGCATTGGCTGGAAGATTTTAAAGAAATCAATGAAGGCGCACAGATTTACCTAGGTGATGACAGAAGTCATCAAATCAAAGGATGTGGGAAAGTTTTTGTTATTGTACATGATGATAATATCAAACAAATTTATAATGTAATGTATGTGCCTGGCATAACAAAGAACTTGATTTCTGTATCTATGATTACAGATCAAGATTTGAAAGTTGAATTTTAAAATCTAACTGTTACATTAAATATATGTTAGATGGCATGAAGACAATTGCTAGAGGAATCCAAACAGGAGGTTTGTACAAGTTGGATGTGAGACCTGCACCAGTTCGAGCATTGACAACAGCGAGCCTGACTACAGAAGAGCTTTGGCATCAGAGATTCAGCCACATCAACTACAATGATTTGCTGTTACTACAGAAGAAGGAAATGGTAAGAGATCTTCCTATGCTAAAGCAAGTACATAATGATTGTAATGCATGTACTTTAGGAAAAATGCATAGAGAAGAATTCCTTGTTAGAGTAGAAAAGAAACAGAGGGATATATTGGAATTAGTGCACACAGATCTTTGTGGACCCATGTAGACAAAATCATTAGGAGGTGCATTGTATTTCCTACTGTTTATTGATGATTGTACGAAGTTTTCTTAGGTGTATTTCTTAAGTAAGAAGAGTCATACATTCGAATACTTTAAGCAGTTTCAGAATATGATTGAAAGAAAAACAGGGAAACAGATAAAAATTCTTCGTTCTGATCAAGGGGGAGAATACAGGAAGGATGAACTTATCAGATATTGTAAAGATCATGGAATTTTGCAGCAATTCACAGTACCCCATAGTCCACAGCAGAATGGAGTAACAGAAAGAAAGAACAGAACACTGATAGAATGTGGTAGAAGTATGCTGAAAGGTAAGAATCTTTCGAATGGTTTGTGGGTTGAAGTAGTGAATACTATGGTTTATTTGAAAAATAGGAGTCCTACAAAAAGTCTTGAGTCTAAAACTCCTTTTGAAGCATTATATGGATATAAGCCTGTAGTAAAACACTTAAGAATATTTGGATGTAAAGCATTTTCCCATATACCAAAGGAAGATAGAAGAAAATTAGACTCAAAAGCCATCAGATGTACGTTTATAGGGTATTGTTCATCATATAAAGCATACAGATTATTTAATCCCTCTACTCACAAGATCTTTGTTAGTAGAGATGTTAAATTCCATGAGTAGGATAATGAAGAACCTAATGAGCACTATGACGGATGGGACATTCCGTACTTTGAGGAAGAAGAAGCAGAGAACATTCAGGGTCAGCAACAAACTAAGGCAGAGGGTGAACAGTAGCAACAACAGCAACAACAATAGCAACAGCAGCAGCAGCAACAACAACAACAGCAGGAAGAAATTAATGATGATCGAATAAGGTTTGAAACCACCACCCCACCACTCAGGGGATCAGGTAGGAAAGCTCAAATGCCTGCAAGATATAGGGAAAATGCTTTTATAACTAGTATGATGAATGTGGTTGAACCGTCTAGTTATAAAGAAGAAAATGGAAGTAGTGAATGGAAAACAACCATGGAACAAGAATATGATTCAATAATTAGAAATGACACTTGGGAATTGCTTGAACTTCCTAGAGGAAAACAAACCGTAGGTTGTAAATGGTTATATAAACAAAAAATTAATGGAGATGGAACTATAGAAAAACTGAAAGCTAGGTTGGTTGCAAAGGGGTACACACAAAAAGAAGGGATAGACTATGAGGAAACCTTCGCCCCTGTAGCTAAATTGAACACTATCAGAATGTTAATCACTTTAGCTACTAAGAAACATTGGATGATGCACCAACTAGATGTAAAGTCTGCATTTTTGAATGGAGAACTAAAAGAAGAGGTTTATCTAGAGCAACCGGAAGGGTTTGTCCAGAAAGGAAAAGAACATTTAGTCTGTAGATTGAAGAAAGCACTTTATGGACTAAAACAAGCTCCCAGGTCGTGGTATGAGAAAATTGATTCATTTTTTCTACAAGCTAGCTATAATAGAAGTAAGAATGACCCTAATCTTTACACCATGAAAGATGAACAAGGGTGTGTAGTGTTTATTTCATTATATGCAGATGATTTGATAATTACAGGTGATGCTACATATCTAATTGATGAAATCAAGTAACAGATGTCACAGATGTTTGAGATGAAGCATCTTGGTGAACTCAGATACTGTTTAGGTCTCGAGATCTGGAGAGATTCAGGTCAAACATTTATGTCTCAAGCAAAGTATGTCAAAGGCCTGTTAGAAAAGTTTAGAATGGATCAGTGTAAGCCTGCACCGATACCATTGCAGCAGAACATCAAATTGTAGTGTGAGGATGGCTCAAAAGCGGCGGATGCAACACTTTACAGACAGCTGGTTGGGAGTCTAATCTACCTAACCACCACTAGACCTGATTTGGCTTATGCAGTCAGTGTGTTAAGCCAATTTATGTCTAAGCCACTCAAAAGCCATTGGAATGCAGCGAAGAATTTTTTGAGGTATCTACAAGGTACTGTAGATTATGGAATTATTTACACTGACTCTTCTGATGTTAGATTGACAGGATTTGCAGATTCAGATTGGGCAGGAAATGTAGATGATCGCAGATCTATAACAGGTTATGCATTCAGTCTTGGATCTGGGGTGATCACATGGAGCAGCAAGAAGCAGAACACAGTCTCCCTGTCCTCAGTAGAAGCAGAGTATCAAGCCATGTGTGCAAAAACGTGTGAGGTGGTTTGGTTGTGAAGACTTCTCCAGGATGTTGGGGAAGAATAGACAGTCGCAACAACAATCAGATGCGGCAATCAAAGTTCAATCAAGTTGGCAAACAATCCGGTGTTTCACAAAAACACTAAACATATTGATACCCAATTCCACTTTGTCAAGGAGAAAGTGCAATCCAAAGAAATTCATCTGAAATATTGTAATACATGTGATAATGTTGCGGACATTTTTACTAAGCCTCTTGGAAAAGTTAAGTTTCAAATGTTTAGGGAGATGTTAGGCATATATGTGAACCCATTCTCCATTAAGGGGGAGTGTTGAAGATAATGGAAAATATCTTAGAATAGGTAGAAGTGGTTCACGTAACCTCAGGACAGGAATTAGTTTTTATTTCTTAGAATGTTGTTCTAACTTCCCTAAAACCATGTTTTCTATTTAATGTGTAATGTGCATGAACAATGTAGAGCGTTCTGCAGAGCCAGACTCTCCTGGTTCAAAATCTCTTTCGTAAAACTGACCAGTGGATTTTATTTTAATACAAACATTGTCATTTTTATCATTGATTACTTAAATTATTTATGGATATATATTATCATCCCAAGAACAAAATATAAACATATAGTTTAACTTAAATTGTTTTGTATTTTTCTTTCTTTTCAAATCCAATATTATAATTTTTTGTTATTAAAATTACACTTTTAAATATAATTTTTTTATTATTAAAATTACATTTTTAAACATATGACATGAATTATACTCAAACACATAATTTTAATAAATTTATATTTCAAAATGTGTGAGCATATTTAGATATTCAGTTGGGAGTTTCACAAATAGTCCACATTGCACTACATGATTCATTGTTCTTGGGCCTGTGTTAGGTGAAATGGGGTCACGCTAAACAAAGCACATGTTTTAGGTGAAATGGGGTCACACTAAACAACGCTGAAATTTAAAATCTGAAAACATATTTGAATACCCAAATTTAAAGAGAGAATGTGATATTGAAGTATTGAAGCATATTTAAAGTATTCCCATTCCCATTTAAGAGACCCGAATGAATTATAAAAGATAATGTGATATTGAAGTATTCCCATTCCCATTTAAGAGACCCGAATTATAAAAGATAATGTGATGTTCTTACGCCTCCTTTTTCGCAGATTCTTGTCGCGTGAAATGCCCCATTTCAAATTCTCTGAGTATACTCAGATACACATTTGAAAACAACCACCTTTATTTATCTATTTACAGGGGCATTTATAAATTTCTAAGTCAAAAATTTATTTTCAGCGTTTCAAAATGTAAGGATTTCTTTTAATTTTTTTTTCTTCTTCCGAGTTTCAAGTTATAAATCTTCTTATAATTTTTCAAATTGGTAATTTTCTGGTTGGTATTTCTAAAATTTTAAATTCTTTTTTTTTTTAAACTAAGGCGAAATTCTATTACTTCAATTATTGAGAATATACAAACAGAGGCAGGGCACTACCCGCCTTTATGGGAAACCGGGTACCACCGATAGTTTTTAACAGCGATCCACAAAAAATACATATCCAGTCTATTTAACCATACAAAAATTCCAGCTATTGATTCTACAAGCAAACTGTTTCGCCTTTGAGACATTACCATTCAGGATTACAAAAATTCAAAACTGGAAATGATAAAAACCTCTTTACCGCAGTGTCCATATCCTACTTATTCAGAGTGTCTGGCTTGGGTCCGCTTTCTGGCTTGAGCTCCATTCCATTTTCTTTGAACAGCTGCAGGATTTTATCCATCTTTCTATCCTGCATAATCAGAGTCATCTGGATATTCCTTAGTTCCCTCTTAAAGGTGGGGAAACCTTGAGCTAACTCCACCATTTCAACAGCTACCTGCTAAAATTTTAAATTCTCCACTAAATGCTTTTCAAATTAAATTTTATATTTTAAGAGTCTAGTAATTGATAATTATTACTAAATTTTTAAAGATTTACGGTTTGTCCTCATCTCTATAAACCTGGTCATAACGGGAGGATTTAAACCTTAGATCTCTCAATTTTCACAAATTTCATATTACTTCAATCACCAGGTTTTTTCCAAAAATAAAAATACAAAAATAAATCAACTATAAATTTAATAAATTAAAAAAAAGGAATTAAAACATTATAAAATATTAAAATGAATACAATTAAATATTATAAAATATGAAAATGAATTTAGAGAATTTTTTAGATAAAACTATGTGGAGGATTTATAATCTTGTCCAATATTTTGGGTGGACACTCCACCTATCATCAAAGACTTGAGAATCAAATGATCACAAACAAGTGTTATGAATCCTTTAACAGAAGGAAGCTCACTGATTAACAACTAATTATTTTTATGTATTTAGCCCCCCTTTCTGATTTCTTTTCTTTTAATAGTTTATTATTATTATCATTTAAGGACTACTTTTATTATTTTAAAATTATTCTTTAACAACTAATTGTAAACTTCCTTCTATTAAAGTATTTAGAACACTAGTAACACTTGTTTGTGATTATTTAATTTTCAAGTCTCTCACAATAGGTCTAGTGTCCATCCAAAAAGTTGGATATGATTACAAATCTTCCACACAGTTTAACTAGAAATTTATCTCAATATGAATAACTTTGGAAATATACACTCCGACATACTAAAATGAAATCATATTATAAAAATATATAAAATTAATTTGGTAAAGTTATTAATGAAATGTAGAAAAAATTGATGAAATTAGCAATAACATGTGAGACTTTTTACATAATATTTTAAAGAAATTTATATTAACTATTTTTTAATTTTTATAGTAAAAATAAAATTATATATATATATATATATATATATATATATATGGGTAAGTTTTAATTTAATTGATCATTCAAAATGTGTTACTAGTTACAATTATAGATGCCTATTTTTTTCTCTCGTCTACCACTTGGGAAATAAAACCAGTGGTAAAAAAAAAGGATTTAGACCAAAAAATAACAATGTCTTTGTATTGTTCCAACCATGACATATGGCTGCTATAGATAACATAATAACCGAAGCAATATATATGTCTGTCTACAACATAAAATCAGTGTTGTTGCGTCTAGAAAATAGAGGCCAAAAACATTGAGAAATATGTCTTAGGAAGCTCAAGGTGCCACTATAGCTATAAGAAGATCATGTCCCGTGGAGACGTCAATCATAACTGTAGGAGCTATTGGAGAAGTAGGAGCCTTTCCTCTCAGAAGGATGGTTTCAATAAATGTAAATTGCAAGCCAAATCATAGTGCTCCATAGACATATTGCAATTTTCAGCTAAAATGTTATTGAGTTGTATAGATATCACTCTGCAGGCTTAATGGATTTATTCTAGCACTTGGCCCAAAAGGGATTTTATGTGCCAATGAATATCTACAACACAAAGCTATTGATTTTGTCTATCACAAGTGTGTCTCGAGCTAGGGATCCACTCAATTGCAGGCACAAGAATCTAAACATCAATACAATCATTACAATCAACTACGGTTTTTGTAGTGGCTCAATCTAAATCCATTTATATAGGGTCAAGGGTGAGAGTTGGAAATCTCCTTGATGCAGTAAAGGCTTGGTATCAAGCATGGACATTGCGAGCATCATGATTCATGGAGCCCCTATGACTCCTCATTTATTATCAAGGCATATTGAAAGAAGGGAGCAAAGCTGGAAAGCCAAAGGAGATGTGGTGCAAGGGTAGAGGTGTCAAAGGGTAATAGGAGTGCAGTGAAGTGACGTTCCAATTGACACAAAGTCAGGGAGGGAAGTTGTCAGCGAGGAGCAAGAAGGAAAGTGCTAGAGGAGAAGAATAGTGCAGGGTGAAGGTCACTAAAAAGGCTAGAACAAGGCACTAGGGAGAGGGTGGAGGCCTTTTAGTTTATCACTAGAGAAAATTCCGAAGCACCAATGAATGAAACAGGGAAACATAGACGCTCCCATAGAGAGAGTTAAGTTGAGCGAGTCCTTTGGGATTATGATGCTCACTTCTAAAATAATCACAAAAGATGTGTACTTGGTGTTGGGCTTCATATAACTAGTTGATTCTAGAGGAGCTATGGTTAATTAGAAGATTCTTTCACTGAAGAGGCTAGTAATTGGAGCATCCAATGTTGGAGGAAGCCAAGACCAGGACCAGGAGTTGAATGGTGAATCACTGCTAATATTCTTAGGTAGTGAAACTGAATTATTAAAATGTGAAGCATCAAGGACCAGGGGGGATCGAAGATATAAATATATTTAATGCCCCACTATATTTAATATATACATAGAGAAAATATATTGGAAGTGTAAAATTATTCTTTTCATGTAGGAATTCAAAACAAAATTTTCAAGGCTTGTCACCTTCTCTCACCTATGTCACTCTATAATGGATTCTACCTCTTCTAGCTCATCATTTTGCATTACAATTGATAATGTGTGTTAAGTCAGCATCCCAATTTTGATGTACTTCATCATTACACTTAGTTTTCCAGAAATATTCTATTTCTACTAAATCATCATGAACCTTTTTTCCCTACACCACCTTGTCCACCCAGCCAATTTGACCCATTGTCTTAAGAAATTTTCCATTCTTCTTAAAGTAGCTTCCCAACATAGACTTCATCTTGTCTTGGGACCTTCATCTAGGAATCAAATTCCAAATCTCAGCAATGTACATTATTCAATCTTCTAATTAAAGACGAGATACCTTAAGCTTGAAAGGAAGGGCAAAAATTAATTCTTGGCAATCTCAACACGCGTGTAATCAACAAAACACTAATTAATTCTTGGCATCCAACCCAACATCCACAAATTTGTTCTCAGTTCTTAAAAACACTTATCCTTTTTTGGGGGCTTCAAAGTTAAAACATGTTATGTCTTTCCAGTACTCTTTCTTGATGCTTCTCGTATTCGACCATGTGAACCAACCTCCAATATTATGATGTTAATGGCTTCAATTCACATTAAAAACTTGATGTGTTGGTTTTCTTTTACAACAACTCTTATTTTACCTCCTACAATTACTTGTAGATGTCTACTCTCTTTGTTGTATTCTCACTCTACCTTATTAAAATCCCCTCTCAAAATGCATTTAGCCAAAGAAATATTGTTAGTAAACCAATATTAGAAGAATAAATAAAGCATAACCCCATGTTCTAGCCTAAGATTAAGAAAGTTTCCCTCCCATTATACCATATTGAAATCTTTTCCCAACCTCACTTATCCTTAGAACATCGCAAGTAAGCCAACATTAGAAGCATAAATAGAGAAAAAGGCCATATTTTGGCCTAAGAATTAAGAAAGTTACCCACCAACACCTATTATAGAGAATACATTCATTAACATTATCTTATTGCAGAAAAATATTTGCCTTCTGTTTTTATATGACATCTTCAACAATAAACTTATTGTGAAAAGACATGTCCTTTGTATTCCAAGAAAGAAACTTACTATAGATTTATTGAATTTGTTTATCTTATTAACATTATGTAAATGCTTTAAGGCTATTGCATCATTCTTTGAAAGTCTCTTGCTCTTATATTTGTTTAGTTTATGATGCTACTTTGGAGTGTTATAATTTCCTTAAAATGAAATTATTGGTGGTGGAGTTGCCCACTTTTGTAGAGATAAGTTGGTAGATTCTCATTGCTACATTTGATTTCAGGGATTATTGCAGTACTTCAATTTGGTTGAGGGATGCTTGACAATGATAAAATTTTACCAAATCAAATACAAGGTGAAATATGATTGGATTGTGAGAACAAGAGTGGATGGTTACTAGAATGGATCACTTCTCCTCCTCAAAGTTATTTAAATGAGAGGTACATTGTGGCGCATGGCTCTCAATATGGTGGCCTTAATGACAAACTTGGAATTGGTAATATGGAAACCAGTGAAGCTGCATTATCAAGAATGATCCTTATACCACTCTTGCACAATAGTGGATATAGGAAGCATAATTCAAAGACTGCTTTCAAGCATTAGTTAGATGTGAAAGGGTAAAATATAAGTTCAAGACATTTCCCTTTTGCATAGTGAGTGAGAGAAAGTATGGATGGCTTCCCTCTAGATGGAGTGTTCCTGTGGCTTCACTTTCAACAAGAGGACACCTCAATGGAATCAAATATAGGCCATCCATTCTAGAGTCTAAAGGAAGTGAGGCCATTGATTTTATGCAATATTTGGTAAGGAGTTAGATTTGGACTTTAGTTCCCCAAGGGTTAGAGCTCTATTATTATCATGATGATTGGGAAGAAAAGTGGGAAGGCATATTTGATAAGGTAGCAGGGCCAAACCTTGCAGCCACTAGGAAGAAGATTAAAGACCAAATCTTAAATTCTCGCATCAAATATTTTAATCCAACGAAAAAAATTATTGCTTATTGGGATGCTCTTTCGTCAAAAACTATTTGCAAGAAATCTTATGGCCAATCATAGTGACTGAAAATGGGGGCTTCCATGATAGAAAGATTAAGAGTATAACCAAACTCCTTTCAGAGCTAACTAAGAGGATTTTTGTTGGGTGTAAATATTATCGGATCAACATGTTATTTCTTTGACATATATCCCACCAGTGTTTTAATATTCAATTCCCATAGAACCAAATTTACACTGGTAAATGGTATGTACTACGAATTCAGGGCCATTAGCACGATCGTGTAGTTGTCCAAATTTTTTCGACTGTCCAAATTTTCGAAAAGAACGATAGTCCTAAACAAGATCATCTAACACGTAGTCAGATGAATATAACCCATTTCACGTGGTTTTCCTTTCTGATAAATAATAATTTTCTTGACAACCGTTGTACTAAAGAACTCCCTTGCGCATGAGTATAACCCATTTCAAGTGGTTCACTTCTTGGTCATTACAATTCTATTTTATGTTGTATCTAATTCAACTTACTTGATTGTACCCTATGCAGATACAATGTCCAAAATCATAATACTCATAGCAAGAATTCCTATGCAAAAATGAATACATCGGTATCTCTTATCTCACGTGTGCTTATTAGTGGAAAGACATGCAACCAAATGTTTTATGTAGGTTTTGAGCAGCTTCAAATGCTTCTCAGCAACTAGATTTCACGATTCCCTTAGCTGAGTGGTGGAATCAAATGTATGGAGCAAGTTTAGACCAATTTCCAAGTCTTTTGAATGATTAGGTATTCAATGATTACTACTTACATGAGTGTTCTCTAGATGAACAAGCCATTGTAAATTTGGGGAAGAAGGATAATCCATATATCTTACAATTAATATTCTTTGATCCAGGTTTTATGAGTATTTTCTCGGAAGTGTATTTTGAACTCATGTCCCATTTCTTGCTTGCTATATCTGAAATTTCTATTTTTATTGGTTTTAGGGTTTGTTTCATTTTTATAGTAAAGAACACAAAGCAAGTAGAGGGATTTCATTCTCCAAACCTGGTTAGTCATATGTTTCTCATTTGTCAAATTTTTAGATTTTAATTGTTAGATACTTCTAAGTTTAATTTTTCTAATATTAGATTTGTATGTCTTTTCTTAGAGTTGAATTAATGGATTTAATTGTCCTTTATTCATTAGGAAATTCAAGGAGGTATTTTGTGTGCAATTTTATTGTCTAGGGTATGCAAGTTTATCCAACACCAATTTGCCTGAATTTTGGTTTCATGAAGACTATTGATTTCAAAGGACTTCATTTTGTTTATGGACATGAACTACAACAATGTGTATTATAATTTATGTAAAAGTAGGTGGTCTTTCCACCAAGGATATTAATCATCTTGAAATTGAGTTCTTGTTCATGTTAAACTTTCATCTCTCGTAATTATTAGTGTGTTCAAGAGCTATTGTGTATACCTATAATGTGAAGTTGCTTTGGGAGGAGGTTATCAAATTGAGAGAGCTATTCGATTCATATGTGGGTTGGATGAAGCCTCCACATAGGTTGATTTTCAAAAGAAAGACAAAAAATCTAGCAAATGGTTAGATTGCTTTATCTTTCTCCAAACTGGTTTTGACTAGCGAGTATATTGGCACTTCTAGGGTTAGTAAGGAAATTAATGAGCAAAAATTTAGTGACTTCGTTTCTTTGGAGGAGTTCATGAAAGAGCGGGAGCATGTAAAGGAGAAGATGAACAAAACACAGTATTGGGCTTGTGAGAGCATTATGGTTATGGTTATGAGTAAGCCTTTAGTTGAGCATGGTTACTATAAGAATAAAGGAGTGTGGTTAAGGTAATTGGTAAATATGTTGGGGAGATTAAGATGATTGAGAATGGCCATGCTATGAGGGTAGATTGGGAGGAGCTCAAGATTGTGATGCCACATATTGGTGGGCTTGTCAAGATTGTCAACGATGCTTATCAGGGATGCAATGATAGACTACTTGCAATTGACACAACCAAGTATTGTGCAAAGGTGCATATTGAGAAGAGTATCTATGATGGATGACTTCTGTGCGCAATTAAGTATGAACACATCTATATAATTTCCTAGTGACTTTGGATGTTGTGGAGATCATAAAGTCGGTATGTTGGAAACCTTAAGTGTAAGCCTTGTTTGGTTTAATGGAATAGTAAAATATGGATATGTTCATTGAAAGAACCACTTTTGACATAATTGTGTAATAGTTTTTTTTAACACATGTCCTATTTATTTTGAAGGATGAATCCTAGTACAAATAAAACATGGAAATACATGAGTTCCAGGGTGTATGGCTAGCCTTTTAGTTCAGTCTTACCCAACGCAATATTATGCTAAGTAACTTGATTATTGATTATGATGAGAACAATATTTTTGTTTGAGTGTCTTAAGCATTTTGGTAAATTAAAGAACTTTGGGTTAGGCCAATGGAAAATCAATAGAGTTCTTTCCTAAATGTATAATGATAGTTCTTCAGACATATGGTTGGAAACCATGAAATGCAAGAAAGTTGATGGAAAACAAAGGATAACCAATTTCCAAGGTAGAATACACCATGGGACTTGTATAAGTTCCCATATTGTATTTCTATAAGATAATTTGTGTACCGTAAAAGAAAGGAAAATGTCAATGAGTATTCAATGTTCATATATTCTATTATGTAATGATAGATTTTTCGAGCACAAAATGTCAAGAAGTTATGTTGGTCACTCAATTTGCTGCAATTGCATCTGATATTTCATTGCCTAACAGTGTAAAATTAATTCTTGAATTTACAGGGTGAAGCCGAAGAGTGATCACACAGGTACCTCCTCCTTACATAAGCAAGAGATGAAAGCATGCTTACTTTGGCTCCAATCTCAAGAGAGAATTTACAACTTTTCTAAATATGTCCATACAGATTATATCTACATAGTTGACTGGAGTGGGTTATTCATCACATATTGGATTAAATCTACACAGTTAATTGGAGTGGGTTACTTATCACATAAAATTTGCACAATACTGTATTTTTTTCTTGAGTTCAATTCGCTTGTAGATTCAGGTCATTAGGAAGTCTTGCCACAAAGGCAGGCTACTCATCACACAAAAGGTTTCTCAATTGTTTTTTTTGTTTTGTTGAGCTTAACCCAATTATAGATTTAGGCTTAACTCAATTGTATATTTCAGTCATCAAGGGGCCAGCCACAAATTCATGCCTCATGCATCTTTCTTCACAAATGCATTTCCCTTCCAAATTTTATAACATTTAATATTAACTTGTATGGTTGATTACAATATCATATCATATTAATGTTGTTATTACGCCAATATGTGTTTCTCTGTGGGTTTGGGGTTAGCAGGTATTGTTCACTCCAACCAATAGTGTAGCCTCATTTTTGTCTCCCTTCCCCGAATTAAAATCTGACACATGGAACAATTGAACTCTGTCATGTGTTTGATAAATTGCAAATCCCACACAATCTCCTCACGATCTCCCTCCAAATCTCACACACCTCGCATTGTATTTCATTGCCCATATATTTCGCTTGATTATTGCCTTCCACGTTCCCCCACTCCTCCTATCAGCGTTCCTTTGCACCTCTTGGTGCAATTTCTAGTTTACTTTTTAGATTGATGGAGATATGTAATTATTTCACTTCTTAATATGGATTTGACAAATGGCATGTAAAAATAACATTATTGACACTACATGATATTGTGTAATTCATTATATGTATCAATAACATAAACATATTTTATAGTCCCAAGGGATAGCTTAGTTGGTTGAGTTCCTATTGCTAAGTACCTTGTCTGTCAGGAGATCACGGGGTAAAATCTCCTCGACGCCCTTAGGGTTAGGCCTTATTGGTTTGGCCGGTGGGCAGATCCATTCGGGTTGATCTACCTGGATTTTCCCGTGGATGTAGCGGCCACTCAGTGTTTGTGAACCATCCTTAAAAAAAACATAAAAATATTTTACAATAGATCAAACTTTAAATAGAGATAAAGTGATTATATGATACCCCTTGTAAATTTGTATCTTGTTATGACTTTTATATTGGACATGAGGCTGAAAAGTCAAGTGGTACAAGAAATATGTTAAGACGGTGTAAATTTTTATTTTGATTAATAAAAAGAAAATTGTTTTCTGTATTCTTATTCTTGGAAATATATTAAAGGATATCATGTGAAAGTTTGGACTCCTAATTTCCAGGAAAATAGTTGGAAACAATTATGCCAAAGAAGGGGGTGTGAAGAAAAAAGGGAAAATTCTCCATTTTTCCACACAGTAGGAATTTTTGGTTGAGTAGACAACCACAAAAGAATACATGATTCGAGATAAATGTCATGGGTGGAAGTTGTTTAAAAAGGACTATGAGAGATCAAGGAAGTTAGATTAAAAGAAAGGACATGTAACCATCCTGATTAAAAATCCATGTAAAAAAATATAAGACCACGATAATGGGACACATATTCCAAGCTGAATGGTGGGTAAAACCTCCTAATGGGTGTTCATTTGGTTTATTATGGCTGAGGAAATTGGAAAAGGCATGGGCAAAGGCTCTGGAAAAGCAAAGAGACATTATTTGGCATTTTTTATGAAAATAAGAGAAAAGGAAGGTGAAATGTCATAGGTTGCATGTGAGGAGGAAAAATAAGGAAAATAATGGAAATTGAAGAAAATAGAGGCCTCATTAATAAAAAGGCTTTTTAGGATTAGTTGGTAGACTTTTTTTAGTTTAGTTTTGGAGCTCTCATTCTATTCTCTCTCTCTCATACTCTTGGATACTTAGAGTTTTCTTGGAGCACTCTTGGAGGAGTGTGGCATACTTGGGATTTGGAGCAAGAAGGCAAAGGAAAAGCAGGAAAGTGCAAGAGGACATCAGGATCAACAACTACAATGGGTTTTGCTTGCAAGTACCGAGTTTCATGTATGATTTCCTTGCTAGTTTTGGCATGCGTGGCATATGCATGTGTTTATTTGGTTATGATATGTCATTGGCATGGAGGATTGCCTGGATTGATAGTGGTTTTATGTAGCCCTGCCATTTACTAGATAGTCGTGGTGTTGTAGGGTTCTTTCCTTTTTTTTCTCATTCGTTCTCCCATTTTTATGGTTGTGGGTTGAGTTATTAGTTCATGGAGCCTTGGTTGGAAAAATTCCCTGGAAGCCTTGTAACGACTTGGGTTGGGTTACTATTCCTGGAGCCTTGGTTGGACAAATGCTCTGGAATCCATGTAACAACTTAGGTTGAGTTACTAGTCTTGGACCCTTAATTGGAAAAATGCCCTGGAGCCCTTGGTGAGTTGAGTTACTAATCCTAGAGCCTTGTTTGGACAAATGCTCTGGAGCCCAGCAGTAGTCGTGGGTTGAGTTCCTAGTCGTAGAAGTTGGGATGGAACAAACGCTCTGAAGCCTTAGACAACTTGAGTAGAGATCGATCTGGTGATGGTTAGTGATGTTTGACCGTGAGGTGAAATCAATGGTTGAGGGTTGAGTTGGTTTGGCCTATAGAAGACCTAGTTTAGTTTTTTTGGATGTGTTCCATGAGATCCCACATTCATGCTTGGAATGTGGCACGGGAGTGACTAGCTGAAAGAAAGATTAGGTCCAGCCTAGTCTACGGGCGAGTGGTTCATGGAAGTCCCATACCTGGTCGGCTTATGAAATCATCAATAAGAGCTCTCTTTCTCCTTGGTATTCTATGGGTGAATATACTTGTTTATATGTGGCTTATATCGCTATCATATCCCCGATATTTCTATTGGTTATTTGTTGGTTATGAATGAGTTTTATGACAATGGAAATGTATGGCTCTCATCATGTTTTGGTTAATCATTGAATGTACAATGAATATGTGGCTTAATAGATGGTAATGTAGTTATTGTGTTTAGGCATCAATTCTTCTTAGTGATTCTCATATAAGTATGAGACCCATATGCTCAAATTTGTTGTTTAAACCCGTAGAATGCACATTTGTGACATGTTTGATGAAATTCTTGTCATCGCTAGTAGGGGTCCAGTCAAGTCCTTATTCAAGTAATTACATTTGTATCATTATTTTGATGTTATCTTTCATTTATGGAAGTGTCATGGAGTTCTGGGTAGTGACTTAAGCCCTAGGCCTACAAAAGTGGCACAAAATTTGGAGTAACAGGCACACAATTGCTTGGGAAATTCCCCAGTCGCAAGCATACCCATGTTGTGGGAGTGACTAGAGGGACCTAGTCACACTCATGCCCATTTCATGGGAGCGAATGGGGGATTAATGTAGTAAAAAGTTAGCTTCTCTTAAGGGATAGTCACCTACAAGGTTTGGATGGCTCTTGGGGATTCTGCAGTAGGTCTCGAAGGTTTGTGTTATTGTGTTCCATCAGTTCCACTTAATTAACTAACACATAGGGAGTTGAATCATATCATAGTAACTCTTCATTACATGTTTACCCCGGTTGGCCGGTTACTTGGGTAGATGTGGGAGGAGGGTTTTATAGAGTGGTATCAGAGCATGGTTCAACACTTGGATTGGATGGGCAAAATGTGTTTGATATGCATGCATGTAGGTTGTATATGTGCTTGTTATGTATGAATGGTAGTGGTCATTGTTACAGTTGTGTTTTCATGTGGAAGTTGATGGTGTTGTTGTTTGATGTGGTTGTCATGATTGCATGTCAATTGTATATGCACTTGTTATGCATGTCAATGTCTATGCGTTGTTATGCATGCATTGTCATGGTTGTAGTTATGCATGTATAGTAGGTCAAAAATGCATTATGATAGTCACTGTATGTATTTTGTGTCATCATGATGTTGTTGGTTGTTATGATGCTAATGTGTTGGCTAAGATAGAGCAGGAGATGCAAATCATCAGAGTGAGGTTGTAGAAATGGGCTTTAGGGGTAAGAGAAAATCATCATATAGGTTTGTATATTGGACATGCAGATGCTTATGGCTATGAAATTAATGTATGAGTATATATATTTGTGATACTATGTCATGCTAATCTAGATTGATTGTGCATATGTGATTGTTATGCATGAATGGCATTTGTTTATGATCTTATGATGTGAACATGTTAGCTAGTTACCATCATGGATATCATGACCTTCTTTATGCTTGAGTGATACGTTGTGAAGGTATATTGTGCTAATCTAGATTGATTGTGCAGACAAGGTGGCCTCCCATGATATCCATTAAGGTATGAGTTTGTTGATTACGTTTATTTGATGTTTGAGTGTTTGGTGTCTATTATCATGTTTATTTGTTGTTTGAATGTCTGATTAATTGCATGATATGATTATGTGTCTATAATATTGCTTGCTGATTCGAATTGGATCCATGAAGAATAATCAAAGCACCTTGACTGTATCAAATCAGCACAAAACTTCGAACTCAAGAGCATAGAGCGATCAGGAAGACCTTTGAACAGTGGTAGTTGGAAGCCAGTGAGGAATGACGAGGACCTCGGTCAAAGCATGCTGACCGAGGCCCATGGAGATCACGTAGGAGGCGAAACTAGCACCTGGGAAGCCTGGATCAAGAAAAGGAGGCAGTTTCTAATCACGCTAAGTGCTAGGAAAAACCCCTCGAGAAGGAAGGCCTCGAAGCGCTCGGTCGCATTGAAGCCGGGAAAACCGTGGGGAAAATGCTAAAGGCTAAAGGTGGGATTCACGCTAAAAAATCGGAGGTATTTAGCGGGGGCACCCTTAAGCGGTAAGCGGAATTGGAGAAAAACGAGCGATTCCATTCAGCACCTGACGCGTGGCAAGCGGAGGAGAGAGAAAACCACCGCTCATTGCGCGCTAACGGTCGAGCAATTCAACTGCACGAAATGAGCGAATGGCATCGGATCTGGGGGCTCTAGATCTAAAGGCTGAGATCACGCCCAATGGGGAAGTCGAATTTGACAGGGGATTGAGCCGTGATGTATAAGGATTTGAGGTCCGATTTGACCACTAAGGTGGGAGACGATTCATTTCCCGACATAACCGAAGAACCAAACCGACGAGGAAAAGTTGGTGCAATTCGTAGGAGGACAAGTGGCCACTCTCTGTGAGCCGTTGAGGATGATGCAGAGACAGGGAACTCCAAGAGAGCAGCAACAGGCGATCCGATGGAGGAAGGAAGGGGAATCGAGCAGTCATGAGAGCGATTGGCTTTAAAGCCATGAACAGAAAGACAGAGAACACATGGAGAGGAAGAACCGGAGAAAGAAGAAGACGAAGACAGAGAACGAAGAGACAGTGAAGCAAAGAGCAGAAAATAGAAAGACAGATAGCCGAGCTGACCTGTAGCATAAGGCAGCATCGAGCCATCCCTAAGAGGAACTATCGGGGAACTGAGCACTACATTGGGCTCCTCCCATAAAAGACTAGAGAGGTCAAGAGCTAGTAAGGAAAAGAGTCTATGCACTCATTGCAATTCTTTTCTTTAAAGACACAATAAAAGAAGGCCACCACTGAAAGCTGGACCAGAGACGTAGCCCTGGGGGATAGGGTGAACTCCTTATTAATTTGTTGTGTTCTTGTTTTTTCTTACTGTGTTTCTCTGTTGTTTTCTATTTCCAGTGTCTGTGTATTTTGCTATCTAATCGATCCGTTGCCTAAAATAACATGGACACACACCAACACATGAGTTTGTAATACCTTCATTCATTAATTAATTAACTAAGATCACTCAAGGGTGATTTTCAGATCAAGTGGTATTAGAGCTTTAGGCTGTTAAGGTTAGACAAGCTTGTGTTGGTTTAGTTGTTGAATTCTAACTAGATCAAAGCTCAAATTAGGAGAAGGAGAGTTGGTCAAAACTAATCCTAAGATTGGGAGAGTCTATCCTTGAAAGACAATGTCAAAGGAAGGTTCTATGGAGCCAGAACCTCAATTCATAGATAGTTTCCTAGCCATAAATTCCATGGTAGAAGAAATGTATAGGGACTTTAGAAAACACAACGATGAAGATTCATTAGGCTTTAAACAGGACAAAGGAGAAGATGAGTCACATTCCCATGACCACTCAAAGGGCAAAGGGAAAGAAGAAAGCTTTCTCACACCTCCTAATAGCCATGTACATAACAAGAAAGCATCTTTGATTAAGCTAGATGTTAAGTTTGATTTGCCTATATATGATGGAGAGTTGAATGCAGAAAAGTTGGACAATTGGACTAGACAAATTGATGTTTGTTGTAGAGTGCAGAGTATTGATTCAGATAAGAGCAAGATTCAGTTGGCAAGCCTACGCCTTGGAGGCACTGCCTTGGTTTGGTGGGAAGGCAAGGCCCAAGCTGACCTGAAGAGACATGGTAAGAGAATCTCTGTCTGGAGTGAATTTGTTTCTGCAATAAAAAAGCAGTTCTATCCATTGGCCTACATGCAACAAGCCATGATGAGTTGGCAAACTCTTCGACAGTTGAAAGGGCAAAGTGTGCAAGGGTATACTCAAGAATTTAGAAAGAAAGCATTGATTCTAGGAATCTCACTAGACTCACCAAAGACTCTGTTGAAGTACATTGGTGGTCTACACATCTACATGAGGCATACCATCCTCATGTTTAGTCCCACAAGTATAGATGAGGTATCTGTACAAGCTACTCATCTAGAAGCTATAGGAAAGAATGGAAATCCAGAAGTTGGGGGACCATGCCAACTCACTGCAAGCAAGAATAAGGAGAAAAGAAAGCAGAAGTGGAAAGCAAGGAAAGCTAATACTTCACAGAAGAGCAAGGCTTCATGCACTCACTGTAAAAAGGATGGGCATGATGATGAGCTTTGTTGGATTCTGCATCCAGAGCTGAGACATAAGAAGTTCAAGGGCAAGAAGAAGAAGATTGTTGCTGCTATTCAGAAAGATTTGGGGTTAGACTCAGGTGATGAAACAACTATTGCAGCCACAGGTATAAAAGGTAAGGATTTTGAAGCATCTACTAGTAATTATGCTCAATCTATTATTTATGAAGAAAATGAGAGAAAAAGACATGAGATTTTCCATATTCGAGTTATTTCCAAACATCAAAAGATTGATACTTTGTTTGATAGTTGTGATGGAGGAAAGTGTTCCCTCTGTGGACAGAGGCAACCCCTCTAGCCCTAGTGTGGGTCTAGTCACAGCAAGGACAAAACAACAATTAATTCCCTTAAATAGTCATCGTTGGAGGCCTACCTCAAACCGGTGGTTGATGGAGTTCCATTGCGCTGCTCCAGCTTCCATTTCCTTCTCCTTAATGAGCAATCAACCTGAAACACCACAAAGAAACAGCAAAGCACGTAACTGCGAAACAACAATGATCTATTTACTCATAAAGTCAAGAATTCATGAGCTATCAAGTAAATAACACACAAGACATAGGAAATCATCATTGGTTGTATTAATAATAAATCAAGAGTAAAGCTTACAACCAAGTCTTGACGTCGCAAGCCTTCTCAGAGGGTCCAACCAGTGTGTTTCTTCAAGCATTCACTCTTAAAGATGGGTCTCCCAAATAGCAATATCTCTCTCTCTCTCATTCACAAGCTTTACACAAGGTTAAGGGCACTCCACACCTTCTTGCAAAAGACAAAGCAATCCCACACTTGTCACACTCACACCAACTATCTATCAAAACCAAAAACATCAGCAGCACTGTACAACCAAAAGAACTAGTAGATGATAGCAATGGTGATTGATTTTATAGGAGGATTCTCCTTGAAATGAGGGAGAGGGAGCTTATCCTCAAGGTAAGCAACACAAAAGACGGAACTACCATGTCAGAGGGAGGAAAGTGACCTAAACTGACCCAACAACCGGGTCCAGAGACATCCAGAAGGCCGACAGTTGGAACAAATTCGCCCAATCTGGATCGTCGCGAGTTCATAACTAAGCTTTAGCACTGAGATCGCTAGTAGGCAATGTATTCAGTCAAAATGTCACTAAAGATAGCAAATATTCTCGTGCCGAAGCATGAAATCCGACCGTCACAGGAATCAGATGTACTCCTGCGACAGAGGTGCGACTGGACTGTTTATGACCGCTGTCCGTCATGTATATTTAGTGAATGCTCGCGACGAGGCAGAAAACTTAGGAAAAGTGGGTCAATTGGTAACATAAGAGAGCATTTGTTCAGTATGAGCATTTTTTATTGGACACATGACACAACAAAAGGATTGGGGTGAAGGTAGTGACAAATTACTGTGTAACAAATGCCCCCTAAAGTATGAAGCCCGAGAGAGTGGGAGGGTTGAAATTCTTTACGAAACTGCCTGAGCTAGAACACCATCTGGAAGAACCTGCAGGCACAAGTACAACTGATATCTATGATAGTGAAATACATGTAGTCTAGGCATGGGCGCAACCATCCAAAAGACATACGAACTAGGTCTGTGGTATGGACGCAACTATCCAGCTAGCAAGACCATGATAATGATAAAGGTATGGTCGTAGCCATCCATGAAGACTCAGGTATGGTTGCAGCCATCCATCAATGACTCATGTAATCATGAACCAATCCATGCAGCTCGAACATGTGTAATCTGAGTTCAGGGTCTTGAAACCCAACTGATCATAGTACAAATTCTAGCATGCGAATAGATGTGCTGAGGTCGAGCATGATAGAAAGTCGCTTGATTACCAGTCAATGAGGAAAACTGTTAACAAGCGCGAGAGAAACCACCAATAATTCCAATGGCTATCAAGGTACCATCCAGTACAATCCACGAAGTGTGAAGAATGAGCTGAAGTCAAACACTTGTAGAATCACCCAATCGACGACCAATAATGGAAGTTGATCATCATGCGTGAAGAACTTGCCATTAAGGCATGCAAGCTCCAAGGTACTGAAGGGGATCTCTAGATCAGTCTCTTGGATAATGAGCTGATGTCGACAAGAGATGATCCGCCGCAGGAGGGCCATAATGTTCCCCCCATCAACGACACGAGATAAGGAACAAGCGGTAGATGGTGAAACAGAGTATCAGAGGAGGAGGTAAGGATGTGGATTGTAGAAAGATTGTACTCTTGAACATGTCGACGACACGACTCCGGACGGTGGCAATATTCAGGTACCAAGGGATCAGAGGCTTGATGGAGACAGCATGGATCAGATGGAATAAGACTAAATGGCAACCCAAAACCCTGGAAGGCCAAAGGACGATGTATGGATACCCCAATCCGACAAGAAGCAAAAGTGTCGATGTTCAAGAGTGACTAGCTGCCACAGGTAACCAATGACAACTTCCAAATTTCCCCCACCATTGTTGGCGAGTACCCCAATTATTTTTGAAAACAAGCTTGAAGGGGATAGCATATGCTTGTAATATAAGTTCGACCTTCGGTTGAATCCAACCTAGTAATAGTTTAATGAGCCCTAGGGAGGAGAAGCTCGAGTCCCGTCATGGTGGCGAGTCCAATATCGTTAGGGTTTAATGAGTCTGACATAGGCAAAACTCGGAGTATTTTTCATGTTTAGAGAGTTTGAAAAAGACACGGAAAAGAAAACTCCAAGGGGGGTCCTTTTTTGTAGATTTGTGTCTCTCAAGCCCGAAAAAGTATAAAACAATACTTGAGAGGACTGTTTGACCATTACGATCAAGGAGTACTTTTCATCATTAGTGACCTCGATCCAAAAGAGTAGAAAAGCGATCGAAGCCACATCGTCTCGTAACCAATTACGGACCCGAAACAACAAAAGCCTGGCAATCTTTTCGCGTTTATACGGTCGGAAAAGAGCTTAAAGCAGACCGCCTCTTATTTTGTTTTAACGAGTCAAAAGGAATAACTCAACAATCTTTTCATCTTTTAAGTCGGAAAAGAGTGTTAGAGAAGACTTTACGGATCAAGTGCATATGAGGTATGACATAACCTCACCACCTATAGTTCTGCACAAAACACGTCAAACGTAAAACCCATTCGACATAAATAGATAATATATGCGGAAATACAGTCAAAACTCAAAAACCCTAATTAGAAATGCGACATAAATGGAAAAAACCCACACCTAAAATATAATTTTTATTTTTTCCAAAAAATTACTATGAAAAGGAGTGTGGTAATTCATTTTTTACCATTTACATTGCACATTTTACCTTTGAGCATTTGGAGCACCAACCTGAGCAAATTTCTCAAGCTGATTCCCGCCTCATCTGTCCACGATTCGTCTTGGAACCTTCACCAAGTAAGTAAATTTCTCCTTGCGCTGCATTTTAGTAGTTTTTTCATGCAATTTAGTGTTAGGTAGGTGGGTTTAGGTGGATTTTCAAATCCGAGTCCGCCTCTCGGTCATCGTGGAAAAGCCGCTCGGGTCCGCGACGACCGAGCGTGGTTACACGTACCACCTCCATGATCATCGCGAGAAATAGATGTACTCTCGTGATGATCGCGGGAAAAATGAACTATTGACTCAGCGTCGTCGCCGCTGTTTTGAAAACAGCCGCGACAACGACGTGAAGTTGAATTTTTGTGTAAATTATGGATTTAAATTTATGAAAAGAGCTCTAATTCATTTTTCTTTTAATGCAGGGAAACATGGCATTTTTTTGGTAGGAACGAAGTCATGATGTCAACGATGAGGAAGCATTCAATGATGTTGGGTGTTGAAATGCTTTACGTGCTTGCGGGCTGCTTAAAGTTTTTCTCACTCCGCATCTTCGGGCTCAACCCGATTTGTTAGAGTTGCTAATTCATGCTTGGAACCCAATAGACAAAAAGTTCATTATCCGGGGTAGAGACATTGATTTCGATGCTACAGACATATATTTCCCGACCGAATTGTCCCGTTATGGCGAGAGGCCGATTCTATAGGGCCAACGAATTGGGGGTGAATCATTGGACATGCTGATAGCAAGAGTGTGCCCGGGGGCATGCAAATCAAACAGCGGGAAGGTGGCAATTCCCACGGTGGAAGACTTAGTTCTTCACGCAGTTCTATTTATGGTGACGAGGGAAACGAGCTCCCAAGCCCAACATGAGGCAATGAAGACCCAACTCCGGTTGGCTCTTGAATGCCTCAACCTGACCATGTACAACTGGGCAGAAGCAGTGATGATCAACATGAAGAGATAGTTCACCAAATGTCGTCGCAGGGAGGCGAAGGAATTTGGTTACGGGTCTATCTTGATCCCGCTCATGCTGGAGCAGATGCCGACACTTCAGTTGCAGGGTATGGACTTGGACAGGCCCAGACCGCGGGAGACCAGGATCACACGGTAGGCGCATGTTATGCCATGAGGGGGTGGCGGATGACCAATGTCATGGGGGACACTATTCCGCAAGTGGCTGGATCGCCAAACGATCTTCGTCAAGGACTGGCCATATGCTGGTATGGACTTTCGTGGAGACCCCGACATGCAGCTGCCTGCTGGCGAGCAATGGGACGATGGAGGTAAAACACCTGATCACGCCATTTTTGTATTTTGTCTTTTATGATTTTTATTTTTATTTTTTTTCCATGCATATGTCCTAATAATGTACTCTATGGTACTTGCAGACGTGGGACTAGAGAGGCCTGTGGGACTAGCTCTAGAGGCACAGAGGGATCCACAGGGCATCAGAGAGCTAGCCTTGGTTCCCCCAGCTGGCAGTTCAGTGGAGACAGTGGCCCACAATCTCGAGGGCCTGACGGAGGGGATCCCTGATTACAGGGGGATCGAGGAGGTCCCATAGAGTACCAGATACATATAGTGGGGATGATACCTATGGTGCATAGACTCTTGAGGCGAGTCGCACGAGCGGTGGTGTCTACAGGTAGCATAACCCACCGCAGTAGATGCCTAGGTTTTATTTCCTGCTGATTTTTTGAGAGACATGTGTCTCAGATATACAGAGAGCACAGACTCTATTTGGACATATACACTTATTTTGTGAGCGCCTCGGTGCGCCACACGAGATATATATATATATATATATATATACATATTCCTATGGTTCATTATTGTGCTTTGAATGCTTCTATATGTTGATTTGATTACATGTTGCGTAAATGTCTGTCTAATACATGATTTGTTAATGCATCAGTTAATGTGTTTAATCTTCTTGGAATGTGTTGATATGTAATAAAATCAAAATTTCTTTCCAACAGTTTAACACTTAAATACAACCTTAAAATCCAATGATCTCTGACGGAATAACGCCCATTAAGCTGGTGGACAACAAACTGAGAGTCCAGATTCACAACCAATGTACGAATACCGAGATTGATAGCTTCGGTCAGTAATTAAATAACAGCACTATATTCAGCGACATTGTTTGTGGTGCAACCCAGACAAACACCTTGAAGGTCTACTAACTCACCGTGAGGATCGTAGATCACCCATGCCGCAGAAGAAAGGTTCCGGGTACTGTGTCAGGCACCATCAGCGAAACCAACATAAAGTGTACTAGACATCTACACAAGAAGCAAAAAGACACAATAAGCGGAAATTACGCCTACACACCAAGCCATACATGAAAACACACACACAACACACCTGTTGACAACACACGTATGTACAAAGCAAATGCATGGGGTTCACGCATAATATTTTTTCAAATAAATCCCATTTCGAGGCTTATCTAGAGGGTTCCCTTCATAATCAATCAGCTCATAGGCCCCTTTTTGCAAAACTTGTTTTACAATATAAGGCCCATGCCACATAGGCTCGAATTTGTCTGCCCCCAGCTTATCATTTGCTTGATCATAGAGCAGGACTAAATCTCCTTCAACGAAAGAACGAGGATGGACAGTATGATCGAAGTGAGTTTTCACTCTCTTATTCTGTGCTTCAGTGGCTAGAGAGGCTAGTTGATGAGTCTCGTCTAGCTGCTCTAGGTAGAGAAGGCGTTCTTCTACGAGAGTAGTGTTGGGGAGTAATTTGACGGTTAATTTCAGAGAAGGGATCTCACACTCAATCAGAAGGGTAGCCTCCAGACCGTAAACCAATTGGAACGGGGTGAACCTGATGGAATCCTTCACTGAAGTTCAGCAAGCCCATAAGGTGGAGAACAACATCAAATGCCAGTTGGACTTGTGCATGTCGATGCTGCGTTGAAGCATTAAGACTAAAACTTTGTTGATAGCTTCCACTTGGCCATTGGCTTGAGGATAGTATGATGTTGAGCTATCATGCTGCAAGCCTAGCTGGGTCGTTAACTCAGTCATCATATGATTATGGAAATGCTTGCTGTGATCAGCAACGATAGCCTGAGGGACTCTGAATCGTGAAATAACATGATTAAATAAAATTTGCGCCGCTGTATGACTGTCTTCAGATAGTGTAGGCATCGCCTGGGCCCATTTCGTGAAATAATCAACGACAACGATGATATACCCATGCCCCCTGGTCGAGCGAGGGTTACAAGTCATATAATCAATGCCCCATTTGACAAAAGGGTCGACAGTAACAACAGGGTGCAAAGGAGTAGGAGGCGCACGTATCTTTCGTTGGTAGATTTGGCACTCATGACAAGAGCGGATAGCGAGAATGCAGTCCTTGAAGATAGAAGGCCAAAAATAACCAACACGGAGGATCTTTTGAGCAGTAGCATACCTGGACATATGACCACCACAAACGCCAGAATGGTAGTCATTTAGAACTCGTTCGGCTTCCTCTAATGTTAAGCATCGGCAGAGAATAGAGTCGGCACCGAGACGGTACAGAGTGTCCCCAATAATGCGATACGGTTGAGAATGATGGTGAATCCTTCGCCGAGCATCTTTAGACAAATCGGGACGAAACAAGTACATCTGGAGATAGACAATAATATCCCCGTACCAAGGATCGAGGGTACTAATCAAGAACAAAGTTTCATCCGGAATATGGTCCTCCTCTAACCGAGAGGGCATGGTAATAGATGACAGAGAGCAAAGCAACTAAGCAAAGACGAGGGAATTCTTAGACTTGGCGGCGATGAATCCCAAGTCAAACTCTTGAAGGATGACAATCCACTTTGAGTATTTGACCCCCAGTAACTAACGTGACAAAATGTACGTCATTGGGTTGCAATCAGAAATCATCGTCGTGGTACGCAATAATATATAGTGGCGGAAACGCTGGACAGTGCAAACGGCGGCCAATGCCAACTTCTCGACATAGGCATATCAAGTTTCCGT
This sequence comes from Pinus tabuliformis, assembly GCA_031772625.1. Lineage (NCBI taxonomy): Eukaryota > Viridiplantae > Streptophyta > Pinopsida > Pinales > Pinaceae > Pinus > Pinus tabuliformis. Next base: position 157,640,493 of record CM062809.1, on the reverse strand, counting down.
ATCAAGTAAATTGTGGCTGAGATAGTAAACGACATGCTCAGTACCATCATCGTCATCTTGAACTAGAACCATGCCAATAGTGGTATCGACAGTGGCTAAATAAAGAGTGTAGTCACGGTGATAGTCAGGGGGACGCAACAACGGAGCAGAAACAAGGAGGGCCTTGAGGTGCTCGAATGACTCTTGTGCAGTGGTATCCCAAAGAAAAGGGGTGTCCTGCTTTAATAACCGCATATAGCCTTTGGCCACTTCAACATAATTCAGAATAAATCATCATAAAAAATTTGCTTTACCCTGCAAACTCTGTAATTGCTGCAAAGAAGCAGGGGGAGGGAGATTCAGGATGGCTTCGACTTTAAGGGGATTGAGATGGATACCCTCCCGGGAGATGATGAACCCAAGAAGTCTGCCTGACTCAACGCAGAAGACACACTTATGCGGATTAAGCCGGATATGATAGTGTCGACAGTGGAGAAAAATTTCACAAAGGTGGGTTGGATGGTCCTGGTGCTTGGCTGAATGAGCCAAAAGGTCATCCAGGTAAGGCTGCACAATGTGTCAAATATCATGAAACGCATAAGACATTGTGCGTTGGAAGGTGGCACCGGCATTTTTTAAACCGAAGGGGAGCTTTTTATAAGCGAAAGTGCCCCACGGACAGATAAAGGCGGTTTTGTGTTGATCCGCAAGTGAGATATTAATTTGGTTATAACCATAAAAGCCGTCCATAAATGAATATATCTCACTCCCGGCACACTCATCAATGAGCTGGTCAATGAAGGGTGTAGGGAAATTATCTTTGGGACAAGCACGATTAATGTCACGATAATCAACACATACCCTAATAGGGCCTTGTTTTTTGTCACAAGGACAATTTTAGAAACCCAATCTATGAGTGGGATAGGGTAAATGAAGCCAACCTTAAGAAGCTTTTCAACTTCCGCTTCAATAGTTGCCTCCTTTCGGGGGTGCACGGGGCATAGATGTTGTCGAATAGGTTTGGCACCTACATATGTAGGTAATTCATGCACCACGATGCTAGGATTGATGCCAGGAATCTCTTCATAAGACCAAGCGAAAACATCACGAAATTCGCAAGAAAGATCAGTATAAAGTTGAATCTCCTTCGGAGTACAAGTTACTCCAACATGGATGTGCTCGACAATCCCCAGTTTGACAAAGATGTCGATTGGTTGAGTTTGCGTAATGTTCCCCATATTCCCTTCAGAAGACACTTGATGAATTTGGATGGGTATCTGAAGGGGTTGGGAGGGGAGACAAGGAGAAAACTGCTCAAGACAAGTAAACATTTCCCGATGGGCAGGGAGAAACGAGGAACGATGGTGATGATCAGACCAAGGAGGTTCCTCGAAAGACATGGTCTCAATAATCACTTCATCAATAGGAAAAATTTCCTTCAAAGGGTCTGAAGAAGCGGCATCTCCAAGCCAAGGGGATTGAGTGCACGAGTCGAGAACTCTGCTAGATGGAGCAGGTTCAGGGGATGGAGCCAATACAGAAACGATTTCAATGTAGTTGATCTCGGTAGGACTCAACGGCATCTCATCGCCTCAAGATTCTATCTGATCAGGCAGGAGGAAGAACCCAAGGGTCAGAGCGAACAGAAATCATATTAATGGGAGTGATGTTGGGAGGTGGGAGTGAAAAAACACCCATAAGGGCATGATCTTTAAAGAGTCCATCACCCACACTCTCACACGGAACGGAGGTATGCTCCGCGAAAGGCACGTTGCCATCGGAAGAGGAGGAGGCAAAGAAGGACAATTGGTCTACTGTGACAATCTTCCCCTGATGAGGAAAACGAATAACACGAAATAGAGATGAAGCCACGGCTCACATGGCGTATGTCCAACTTCGTCCTAAAAGGAGGTTGTAAGTTAAATTGGCATCAACAACTTCAACCTCCACTTCGACTGTCTTCCCCTCCAAAGTAATAGGCAAATGTTGGAGAATACCATAAGGATGAGACTCTCTCCCATCAAAGGCTTCCAAGGTTGTAGGAGGCTGGCTCAGGGTCGAAGAACCGATAGCCTTCCAACAAGCAACATACATTATGCAAGTTGAAGTGCCTTCATCAATGATGGTGCGATGAATAGTTTTAGAATTGATGATGACCTGAATAAGGAAGGAAATTTGGTGAGTTATTCTTGGTATATGATTGTCTAGGTCAAAAGTGATTAGGTCTGAGTCGGATGGGTCAATGCCACTGATAGCCGATAGCAAGGACTTCCTCTGAGAGGGGTAGCTCTAGAGGAATTCTAATGCAGACATAGCTGACAGAGCTTGCGCTAAGTCCTCAATGATGCTATAGTGCTGGGCAGCACGAGCATTAGGGTTGTAAGAAGACTTCCGGAGCACGCCTCTAGGAGGAGGTCATATGACCACTTCAGCGTTGGGTCACTTGATATGGAGGGGACCCGAACTAGACGGAGGAGCACCAGAGGGGACCTCAGTTTCCTTTCCGACGGGTGACAGATACTCTTTTTCCCGAGTACTAATGTGGACGGGAATCATCCCAACCATAAATACTTGAGAACCAAAGGGAGAAGAGGAGTGAGATGGATTAGCCACCATTTACTTTTGTTGTGAGGGAAAAGGTTCTTTTAGCACAATAGGAGTCCCAGGGGCACCTTTTAACAAACGACTAACCTCAGACTGCCTGGGGCAGTCTGTAGTATTGTGATCCTCGTAACAGATAAGGCAAGGATACTTAGGCTTGCGTTTGGCACCCTCCTCAAGTGGAGGTTTAGGGGAATCCTACTTCGGGTTGATCAACCTTATTCTTTCCTTTTCCCTTCTTTTTCCCTTTCGAGGCTTTGTCCGTCGTGGTGGACTGAACGGCGTTAACCTCGGAAGTGTTACCATAATTGGATACAGCCTGAGAAGTGTTTTCATTCGACTTTTGCTTCCTAGGGTTCGCGTAAGATTTCTTAGAGGACGTATTGACAGAACCAATGACACCGTCAACAGATGGTGTTAGCGAGGCTTTGGAATTTCCGGGCCTCGGAGCATCAGGAAAATAATCATATAATGTACCGAACTAGGAGTAAACTAAGTCAAGGTACTGAGCACACACAATAGCTTGCTCTTTAGTTACACATGCCTCCATAGCAATGTACCGGGCTATCAGACCGACAAATGAGGTTGTGAACCAGTTAGTCAAAAGCTGATCAGAAATCCAAAACTTAATCAAACGGTGACATCTTCTCCATTCATGGATATGATCGGAGATATGCGTGGCCGTGGTCTGTTTTAAGGATGTCAGGAGATGTGTGCCCGTTTCATATCGAATCGACAACTAAAAAAGAGTTAGAAATGCCATAGGCAACGAGTTAAAGTCCTGAAAAGATCCACGATCTAGCTCAATATACCATTTAGCAGCAGATCCAGTGAGGGTCCGTTGAAAAAGGCGGAGCCGTATTGAATCATAAAGCCATTAGTTTGACAAGCACCATAGATGATAAGTCATGACATGGGCTTGGAGATATTCTCCAACTTTACTGTCAAACTTGGGACAATCATCGGGAATTTTAGTTGGAACCGATGGCCAATACGGATTATGAAGAATGGGATCATTTGTCAGTTTAGACACATCCGATAACTCCAACATTGCTAAAAATGGTAATTGAGGGTTAAATGATATCTGAGGCCGCAGGTAGGAGGTAGCACCAGAGTTCCACCCAGCTGCTTGTTTCCCCCATTGATTTTGTCCGGACGGATTTGGCCCATAAGGGTTTTTCCCGTAGGGATTTTGTCCATAGGGGTTATAGCTGTAACTAGATGGTTGACCCTAGATTTTCCCCCCAAAATTCCATTGATTAGAAACTTGGCCTCCAAGAGCAACATATGGTTGCTGGAAATTATGGTAAGGATTCACCTGCAGTTGTTGATAATTTTGGTATGGGGAAAATTGGGTTTGCCCTTGGGATTACTGAAAACCATAAGGCGACTTGGCTCCAAACTAAGCCTGGGAGTGAGGCTGCATTTGATAAGCAGGTTGGGATTGGGATCCAACCTGAATTTGAAGACTAGATTGGATCTGGAGCCCAGACTAGGGCTAAAAACTGGGTGGAGCTTGAGAAGCAACAATCATTTGAGTGCCCGGTTGAGCAGGCCCAGACGGATGTCCTTGAGAAGACAGAGGTTGAGCCATCTGGATAGAAGGTTGGCATAGTTGAGGTTGAGGTTGACCCATTTTCCCAGAAGTTTGAACTTACTGGGAATTGGGTTGAACTTGCGGAACCGAAGGCTGTCCAAACTGACCAGATGGTTGAGTAGACTGGACAATTGGCTGGCCTTGTTGAATTTGAGACTCACCAACTTGCCCAGAAGGGAGGCCTTGTTGGTACCAGGTTGGCCTTGTTGAATGTAAGGTTGTCCTGGGTTACTAGAAGGTTGCCTGAAGTATGTGAAAGAAGACCCATTAAAGGTCAAAGGTTGTCCCAGAATGGGTTGTCCTTGTGGGCCAACAATTTTCCCTGAATAAGGTTGTTCATAGTATGGTTGTCCGTAAGATGGTTGACCTTGATAGGGTGGTCCTTGAATATTTGAAGGTTGTGCTTGGCCACCATGGTAAGCTATGGTATCCCAAGCAACAGACAATGGAACTGAGACCTCAACAAAAGGTTGAGATGTTATGGGTCCAGGGTGATAAATATGGGATCCTCGAGAATCATAATAATGAAACGGATTTTGAGGATCCCAATTTTGAGGAATTTGAGGATATTGATCATATGCCCCCCTTGCCAGAATGGAACCAGAAGAAGGTGGGGCACTTAGGCTAGGGTCAACAACCCCGGATACGGATGCTGCAGGGCCACTGTGTGAAGGACCTGCTGAAGGCCCGGCAATAGTGGTCACCACTGAAGATGCAGTGATGGCACTAACAGCGGGGGCTGTGGAAGCCACATAAACGGTTGGAATAGTCAGGATAGATGTCACATTGTGAATCTGGGGTGTTGTGGAGGTAAATCCTCTCTGCGGACAAAGACGATCCCTACTAGCCCAGACCGGGTCTAGCAACAATCACACAATGCTATCACGCAAGTTCCTAATTGCAAATAATAAGTAGATGGTGAGAACCTACTTGTATTCCAACGCTAGTGTTCGTTGAAGAGATATCGCCCTCGTTCCTTTGCCTTGGCCGGTCACGATCCCCACGATCTCCGTGATTGGACACCTGCACATGCAAAGAACAACACGAAAACAAGCATAAAATCTAGTAGATGCAATTATATATCAGTCAGAAAAGATATAACTCAACATCAAACATAAGATAATGAGAGCGGAACCATAATGATAGTCATCTATTATTAATAAATAACAAAGAAGAATACAACCATTGTTCTGACGTCAAATCCTCCTTTGGCTGGGTAGTCAGCTACACAAGTCTTGCAAAGCTTGTTGGGATGAGGAACAAGCCTCTCTCTCTTTGGGTGACAAGAATCTCCTTACTTAGATTTGGCCTTATGGGTGCAAATAAGGCTCTTGCAGCTTCAAACTCTTTATCACTATGCTGGAACTAGAACTACTGTAACTAGCTTGCTCAAGGTATAGAGGCAAGCTTTTATAGATAGAGAAGAAAGAGATAGGATCAACCACATTATTCATGGGATTGGCTTTATCACTTGGAAACTTCCATGAAAGGTGGCAAACCACTTTCCCTTCCATGGAGATTCGAAGCCAAACCATCCTAGCTCAACATAGATTCGGTTGGTGAATGGGTTGAAGAGAACCTTCGGGAGCTTGTTGGTTAAAAACTTTACTCAATTCGGTTGGTGCGAGTGCGACTCTGAGACAGAGCGCCAATGGCACGCTCTGTTTAGAGGATTTCCCTCATTGACGCGGGCAGTGAACTGTGAACTCGCACTAATGCGAAAAGAGCTGTTTTCATGGGTATTTTGCAGGAGATGTCTTCAGGGCATATGAATCTCATACTTAGAGGAATATGATGCAAGTGGTTTCAGGTCATGTCACTTCTCACAGGTCCCGGAATGAGTCCTCCAGTGTGTGGGTGAGGGGTAACAGGGACAGTGAAAAACGGTGACAAATTGCTGTGTAATAGATGCCCCCTAAAGCATGAGGCCCGAGAGAGAGAGGGGTGAAATGCTTTACAAGAACATGCGTGACTAAAAACACGGCCGCCGGAGAACCTGCGTAAAGAAGTACAACTGATATCTCAAGTACATGATGTATGTGGTATGGGCACAGCCATCCATAATAGAGTATATAATAATCTAGATCCAAGGCATGGACGCAGCCATCCAAAGAGGATCGAAAAGTAGACTCAGGCATGGTCGCAGCCATCCAGTGAATGAGTCATGTAATAAACATAATAAGCCACAAATCGCAGCCTGGGTTCCAATAGAAAAAATCCAGGGTCTTGCACTCCATCTCGACCCGAACAGAGTACAAGTTCAAGCATGTGAATACATGAGTTGAAGTCGAACATGCATGAACATCGTCTGATTACCAGTCAATGATGAAAACTATTAACAGACGCGAGAGGTACCACCAATAATGACAATGGTCCTCAAGGTACTATAGGTACAATCTACGGCGTGTGAATCAATGAGCTGGCGTCGAACACCCGCAGAATCATTCGATCGGAGGCCAATGATGAAAACCTCGCGTCGAACACGAAGAACCTGCCATTAAGGCATGCAGGCTCCAAGGCACCGAAGGGAGTCTCTAGATCAGCTTCCTGGATAATGAGCTGAAGTCGACAGGAAGTGACCTTGATCAAAGGTGGGACATAGTGTTTCCCACATCATTGACACGAGACAGAGGAAAGATGTTGTGGTGAATAAGAATTATGTGAGGTATCAGAGGAGGTTGTAATTCTGCAGAGGTCAACTTCTCTTGAACATATCGGCGGCACGATAGTGGACTTGGCAGTATTTGATATCAAATGAGCAGAGGTCATGGTGACAAGGCAATGAGCAGATGAAAGGTCAAATAGGATCACCCAAACCCATGGAGACTAATGTAAAACAAGATGAGATGTTCCCACCCAGACACGAATGCAGACTAGTGCCATGTTCAAGAGCGACATACTGCCAACACGACAATAATTATGGGTCCATTTTCCCCACCATTTCTAGTGAGTACCCCAGTTATTTTTAGCAAGCTTGACGGGGATAGCATATGCTTGTGGGCGTCATTACGACGGAATCCGATGTCATTAAGTTTTAACGAGTCTGACAAAGGAAGAACTCGACGTCTTTTCCTGTTTAGAGAGTCTGAAAAGACAGCAGAAAAGTAACTCCAGGGGGGTCCTTTTTCGTACAGTTGTGTCTCCCGAGCCCGAAAAAGTATAAAACAATGCTCGAAAGAACTGCCCGACCATTACGATCGAGGAGTACTTTTCATGGGTAGTGATATCGATCTGAAAAAGTAAAAAAAAAGATCAACATCACGTCGTTTCATAACCATTAACGAACCTGAAACGACAAGGGTCCGACGATCTTTTCGTTTTTACACGGTTGGAAAAGGGTTTAAAGACGACCGCCTCTTATTTATGTTTAAAGAGTCAAGAGGGGAAACCCGACAATCTTTTCATTTTTAGCGAGTCAAAAAGAGCTGAAATATGACTGCATAGTGACTTTTTCGTGTATTTACCAAGTCCGAAAAAGTATAAAATACAACTCGTTTCACCATCGAAGTTGCAAAAAGGACCTGTCATAGCACCAAAAGCAAGCGTAAAATCCATTTTCGACCAAAAATATATTAAAATATTAAAAAAAGAACTCTTTAACCCTAATTACAAGTCAAAAAGTCTATAAATATGGTGAAAATGTAAAAAATAGAATTACTTTTACTTTTTACCTCTTGCATAGTAGCAGTGGTCCATTTGGGGAGCAAACTTCGAGCAGTGATTACCGCCAATCCGTGCGACCTTTTGAGATTCCGCCAGTTCCAGGTGAGAGGCGCTTCCCTTAGCTCCATTTTCATACTGTTTTTATGCATTTTGTTCCTTGATTGAGCCTCTGCAAGGGGGATTTTAAAATTTAGGGTTGCGCCCCATTGGCGCGGGTATCCGGCACGGGTCCGCGCCAATGGGGTGATTTGCCCAAAGGTGTCGCGCTATTGGCGCGACTGTTTTAGAAACAGTCGCGCCAACCGCGCGACCTAACTTTTTGCTTGAATTTGCCCATAATTTTTGAAATTTGTCCTGTTTGTAAGCCTACCAGGGTTTCATTAATGATTTATTCATCCTTGTGGGTGCAGGAAACAAGCAAAAATGGTGGTGGAATGGAAAGAACGGGAGCATGATGTCGTAGATGCCTTGGCCATAGTGGATGAGGGATGTATGAATGCTTTGAGAGACTGTGGTCTCAAAAAGTTCTTCCTCACCTCTTATCTACGAGCTCAACCGGAGCTATTACAGTTCATAGTGGATGCTTGGGATGTCGATGACCAAGTATTTCTCTTACGGGATCAGACCTTAGAGCTGGGTGTATCTGATGTGTACTTCATTACTGGGCTGTCACGGAGAGGGGCGAGCCCCATTTTGACCAGAAGCAGGCCTTTCGGGGAGAAGATAGGTGAAGTGAAGGCTCGTGTGTGCCCAGAGGCACAATTTGGGAAAAAAAGTTCTAAGGTGGATATCGCCACCATCCATGACTTGGCTCTTAGGGTGATACTGTTCACTATCACGCGTGCAGCTGGGGTATAGGCGCCCCATGAGGCAAGCAAGAATCATCTGTTACTAGCGACAAAATGCCTTAGCCCCACCATTTTTGACTGGGCTACAATGGTGACTACAAATATCAAAAGGCAGCTTACAAAGTGTAAGCGTGGGGGAGTGAAACAGTTCGGGTATGGCTCGATTGTGGTGTCGTTCTTCTTGGAACGATTACCCCTCTTCTAGTACCAGGGAGCTGTAGTGGCGGACCCATTTCCGCGAGAGCCTAGGATAGCTCGCTGAGCAGCATTGATGCCCAGAGGAGGAGGGGGCTAGCAGATGTCTTGGCGGCCCGAGTTCTTCATATGGCTTCGCCGTCAGCTGATCGTGGTAGAGGATTGGCCATACGCAGGAACCAACTTCATGGGGGACCCAGACCTCCCATTGCCAGAGGGAGAAGAGTGGGAAGAGGAGTTAGGTATGATCTTCTCTTTTTGGTGTTTTATGTATTTTCATTTTTTTGTCAATACATGCATGTTCTGATGACAGTTGTATGTATATGCAGATGTGGGCCCAGAGCGACCAGCCGGCTTGTCTCCTATAGCGCGGAGGGACCAACCTGCAGCTGATCCTCGGGCAAGGGGTGCCGTGGGGGAAGAGCTGGTGCAGAATCTCGAGGGACTTACCCAAGGGATTCCAGGCTACGCTAGATTGGCGGACGTACCCTTTGCATACCAGAGGCACACAGTGGGGGTGCCAACCCGCATCCATCATCTGTTGAGACGCTTGGTGCGCGCGGTGGCGTGCTACCATGAGCACCACCACGAATAGACTCCTAGGCTTCTTTCATGCATATTTTTGTAGGGACATGTTGTCCGAGGATGTATCAGGATGAACATGTATTATTTTTTGGGTTTTGTAACGCACGCGGTGCAAACATTATGACACACATATATATACATATGCCTATGGTTTATTATTGTGCTTTCATGTGCTTTCTTGTATGATGTTTTGATTATAAATTATGCAAATGTCTATCTAATACATGATTGGCCAACGCATCAGATAATGTGTTTAATCGTCGTGGAATATGTTGATATGTGATAAAGTCAAAATTCCTTTCTAACAATTTAACACGTAAGTACAACCTTAAAATGTGACGGTCTCTGACGGAATATCGCCCATTGAGCTGATGGACGACAAGCTGAGAGTCAAGGTTAACAAGCAATGTACGAATACCGAGATTAATTGCCTCGGCTAATAATTCAATAACAGCGCTATATTCAGCAACATTGTTTGTAGTACAGCCTAAACAGACACCTTGAAGATCTATCAACTCACCGTGAGGATCGTAGATCACCCACGCCGCAGAGGACAAATTACGAGTGCTGCGGCAGGCACCATCAACGAAACCAATGTAAGGTGCACCCGACATCTGCACAAGAAGCAAAAAGACATAATAAGGGGGAATCATGCTTTCACGCCAAACTGAAAACATGAAAACTCACACACACGCATGTACAAATTGAAACACATGAATCATGCATAGTACTTTTTCAAGTACAGCCCATTGCGGGGCTTATCAAGAGGATTGCCTTCGTAGTCAATTAGCTCGTACGCCCCTTTTTGCAATACTCTCTTTATAATGTAAGGGCCTAAGCACATGGGCTCGAGTTTGCCTGCCCCCAGCTTGTCATTGGCTTGGTCGTATAGCAGGACAAGGTCTCCCTCAACAAAGGAACGAGGATGAATGGTATGGTCAAAATGAGTTTTGACTCTCTTCTTTTGAGCTTCGATGGCTAGAGAGGCTAAGCGACGGGTCTCGTCTAACCGTTCTAGATAAAGAAGTCGTTCTTCTACCGGAGTAGTGTTGGGAAGCAACTCGACGGCTATTTTCAACGAAGGAATTTCACATTCTATAGGAAGGGTAGCCTCCAATCCATAAACTAGTTGAAAGGGAGTGAAACCGATGGCGTCCTTCACAGAGGTTCGATAGGTCCACAAGGCGGGAAACAACATCAGATGCCAATTAGACTTATGCATGTCGACAGTACGTTGAAGCATCGTAACCAAAATCTTGTTAACGGCTTCAACCTGACCGTTAGCCTGAGGATAGTACGGGGTTGAACTATCGTGTCGTAAGCCTAGTTGGGTTGTCAGCTCGGTCATCATGTGATTATGGAAATGCTTTCCATGATCTGTGACGATGGCCTGTGGAACTCCGAACTGCGTAATAACATGATTGAACAAAAATTGTGCCGTTGTATGACTGTCTTCGGTTAATGTGGGCATCGCCTCGGCCCATTTTGTAAAGTAATCGACGACAACGATAATAAACCCATGCCCCCCGGCTGAGCGAGGCTTACAGGTTGTATAATCAATGCCCCATTTTGCAAAAGGGCCTACGGTCACTACAGGGTGCAGCGGGGCCGGTGGTGCACGCATCTTCCGCTGGTATATCTGGCATGCATGACATGAGCGGACAGCAAGAATGAAATCCTTAAAAATGGAGGGCCAGAAATAACCAGCGCGAAGGATTTTTTGAGCTGTGGCATATCCGGACATGTGGCCACCACAGGTGCCAGAGTGGCGGTCATTCAGGACTCTCTCAGATTCCTCGAGTGTAAGACATCGACGGAGAATGGAGTCAATGCCGAGGCGGTACAGGGTGTCCCCTATGATACGATAGGGTTGAGATTGATGGCGGATCCGCCGCTGAGCATCTTTGGATACAGCGGGGCGGAAAGAGGACGTTTGTAAATAAACAATAATATCCCCGTACTAGGGATCGAGGGTGCTGATCAGAAAAAGAGTTTCGTCTGGGATATGATCCTCTGAAAGAGAGGGTGTAGAAGGAGATGGCAAAGAACAGAGCAATTCAGCAAAGACCAGAGACTTCTTAGACTTGGCAGCAGTAAATTCCAAGAACTCTTGGAGGATTACGATCCATTTTGAGTATTTTCCCCCCAGCAACTGACGCGACAAAATGTACGTCATCGGGTGGCAGTCAGAAATCACGGTCGTGGTGCGCAACAGGATATAATGCCGGAAACGTTGGACGGTGCACACAGTGGCCAATGCCAACTTCGCAACGTAAGCGTACCGGGTTTTTGTATCCAGGAGGTTGCGGCTGAGGTAATAGATAACGTGTTCATTGTCGTCATCATCATCCTGCACTAGAACCATGCTGATAGTGGTATCGGCGGCGGCCAGATAGAGAGTATAATCACGATGGTAGTTCGGAGGTCTCAATAATGGAGCGGAAACAAGGAGACCCTTGAGACGCTCGAAAGACTCCTGAGCGGTAGCATCCCAATGAAAGGGTGTGTCTCGCTTCAGTAATCGTGTAAAACCCTTAGCCACCTCGGCATAATTCGGAATGAATCGTCTGAGGAAATTTTCTTTGCCCTGCAAGCTCTGCAACTGCTGCAAAGAAGCAGGGGGAGGAAGATTCAGAATGGCCTCGACTTTAAGGGGATCGAGACGGATGCCTTCTCGGGAGACGATAAACCTGAGTAGTCGACCTGATTCAATGCAGAAGACACATTTATGAGGATTGAGCCTAATATGGTAGTGTCGACAGCGGAGAAAAATTTCGCGAAGATGGGAAGGATGGTCCTGACGCTTGAATGAATGAGCTGGAAGATCATCCAGGTACGGCTGTACAATGTGACGAATGTCATGAAAGGCATAGGACATTTCACATTGGAAGGTAGCGCCAACATTCTTTAAACCGAAAGGGAGCTTCTTATAGGCAAAAGTGCCCCAAGGACAGATAAAAGCCGTCTTATGCTGATCAACGGGCACGATATTGATCTGGTTATATCCAAAAAAACCATCCATAAACGAGTAAATTTCGCTCCATGCACACTCATCAATAAGCTGATCAATGAAGGGTGTAGGGAAGTTATCCTTAGGACAGGCGCGATTGATATCACGGTAATCAACACAGACTCGAATAGTGCCCTGCTTTTTGTTCACAGGGACTATATTAGAAACCCAATCCGTCAGTGGAATGGGGTAAATGAAACCAGCCTTGAGAAGCTTTTCGACTTCTGCTTTGATGGTTGCGGCCTTTCGGGGGTGCACAGGGCGTAGGCGCTGACGAATAGACTTAGCACCTAGATACGTAGGTAACTCGTGCACCACTATACTAGGGTCGATGCCGGGCATCTCTTCGTAGGACCAACCAAAGACATCACGAAATTCGCGAAATAGGTCAGTGTAGAGTTGAAATTTCTCTGGAGTGAAAGTGACTCCAATGTAAATGTGCTCGATAATCCCAGATTTCACAGAGATGTCAATGGGTTGGGTTTGCGTAATGTTTCCCATATTGCCCTCAGAAGATACTTGGTAGATTTGAATAGGTTTTTGAAGGGGCGAGGATGGGATACACGAAGCAAACCATTTGAGACATGCGATCATTTCCTGATGGGCAGGGAGAAACGAGGAACAGTGGTGATGATCTGACCAAGGGGGCTCCTCAAGAGACATGGTCTCCATGACGGCTTCATCGGAAGGAAATATTTCCGTTAATGGATCCGAAGTAGCATCATCTTCAAGCCAAGGGAAATGAACATACGAATTGGGAACACCGCTCGAAAGAGCAGGTTTGGGAGGGGGAGCCGATACAGCAACGATTTCGACGTAGTTGAGCTCGGTAGGACTCAACGACATCATATCGCCCCAGGATTCTACCTGATTAGCGGGAGGAAGGACCCACGGATCAGAACGCACGGAAATCATGTTAATAGGGGCGAGATTTGGAGGTGGAAGGGGAAAGACATCAATTAGAGCAAGATCCTTAAAGAGTCCGGCTCCCACACTCTCGAATGATTTGGAGGTATGCTCCACGAATGGCACATTACCTTCAAAAGAAGAGGCGAAGAAGGAGAGCTGGTCCACCGTGACAATCTTCCCGTGATGAGGGAAACGAAGACACGGAAAAGGGAGGAAGCCACGGCTTGCATGGCGTATGTCCAGCTACGTCCGAGGAGGAGGTTGTAGGTAAGATTAGCGTCGACAACTTTGACCTCTACTTTTACCGTCTTCCCTTCCAAGGAGATGGGCAAGCATTGGAGGATACCGTAAGGACGAGACTCTCTTCCATCAAAGGCTTCTAACGCCGTAGGAGACTGGCTCAATGTTGGAGAACCAATAGCTTTCCAACAAGCAACAGACATGATGCAAGTGGAGGCACCTTCATCAATGACTGTACGATGAATTGTTTTACCATTGATGATGACCTGTATAAGGAAAGCGAGTTGGTGAGGCAGTCTCGGCGTATAGCCCTCGAGATCAAAAGAAATCAGATCCGAGTCAGCCGCATCTATGCCACCGATGGCCGATAGCAAGAAATTCCTCTGGGAGGGGTAGCTCTGGAGGACTTCTAGAGTGGACATAGCATACGGAGCCTGGGCTAAGTCCTCAACAATGCTGTAGTGCTGAGCAGCATGAGCATTCGAGTTGTAAGAAGACCTTCGGAGTACACCTTTTGGAGGGGGTTGGATCGTCGTCTCAGTGCTAGGTCTTTCGATGTGGAGAGGACCAGAACTGGACAGAGGAGCATTGGAGGGGACCTCCGGCTCTTTCCCGGCGTGAGATGGATATTCTTTCGCTCGAGTAGTGACATGGATGGGAATCGTCCCAGCCATGAAGACTTGAGAGCCGAATGAAGAAGAGGGTTGCGATGGATCTGCCACCATTTGAGTTTGCTGTGAAGGGAAAGGTTCTTTAAGCACAGCAGGAGTCCCAGGAGCACCTTTCAACAATCGACTAACTTCGGACCGCCTGGGGCAGTCTTTAGTGTAGTGATCCTCATCACAGATAAGATAAGGATACTTAGGTTTACATTTGGCTCCTTCCTCGGGTGGAGGTTTAGGGGAGTCCTGTTTGGGCTGTTCAGATTTATTCTTGGCTTTCCCTTTCTTTTTCCCTTTCGAGGATTTATCCGCCGTGGTGGACTGAACGGCGTTTACCTCGAAGGTACTTCTAGAATTAGATTGACCCTGAGAAGTGTTTCCATTAGAAGCATTCTGTTTTTTCTTCCCAGGGTTCGCGGATGATTTCTTTGAAGACGCGTTTACAGAGCCAATAACACCGTCAACAGATGGTTTTGGCGGAGCTTTGGATGTTCCGGGTCTCGGGGCGTCTGGCAAATAATCATATAAAGTACCTGACTGAGAATATACCAAGTCAAGGTACTGAGCATGCGCGATAGCTTGCTCTTCAGTTACACAAGCTCCCATGGCGATGTCTCGTGCAATTGCAGGGACAAAGGAAGTCGTGAACCAATCGGTCAGGAGCTGATCAGGAATCCAAAATTTGATCAAGCGACGACGCCGTCTCCATTCATGTATATGATCGGATATATGCGTGGCCGTGTCCTGTTTGAGAGACGTAAGGAGATGTGTCCCTGTCTCATACCGAATGGGTAACTGAAAATGAGTTAGGAATGCCATAGCCAGCGAGTTGAAATCTTGAAATGTTCCGCGATTCAACTCAATATACCACTTAGTGGCCGAGCCGGTGAGAGTCCTTTGGAAGAGGCGGAGCTGGATGGAGTCATCAAGCCATGAGTTGGATGAGCACCAAAGGTGATAGGTCATGACATGGGCTTGAGGGTCCACACCAGCTTTGCCATCGAATTTCGGGAAATCACCGGGTATCTTAGTTGGAACTGGTGGCCAATATGGATTATGAAGAATGGGATCATTCGTCAACTTGGACACATCTGGAAGTTCCAACGTCGCTAAGAAAGGAAACTGAGGATTAAAGGACATTTGTGGCTGTGGAAGGGAGGTAGTACCAGGGTTCCAACCAGGTGGTGGTTGCCCCCATGGACTTTGTCCGGATGGGCTTGGCCCATAAGGGTTCTGCCCATAGGGGTCCTGTCCATAAGGATTCTGTCCATAAGCAAACAGTTGACCTTGGGTCTGCCCCCCAGCACCCCATGGATTAGAAACTTGACCTGCAGGTTTCAATGTACTGTTGCTGATAATTCTGGTAAGGAGTGACCTGCATTTGTTGATAATTTTGGTAAGGCGTGAATTGAGTTTGCCCCTGGGGTTGCTGGTAGCCATACGTTTGTTGAGCTCCATACTGAGCCTGATAAGAAGGCTGCGCTTGGTAAGAAGGTTGGGGTCATGGCCCACCTTGTATTTGATAACCAATTTGAGTTTGGGGCCCAGAAGGATGTCCTTGAATAGGTTGAGCTTGGACCATCTAGCCGGAAGGTTAGCCTGGTTGGGTTTGGGACGGACCTGTTTGCCCAGAAGGATGTGCTTGCTGGGTAGCAGGTTGTCCTTGTGCAACCAAGGGTTGTCCTTGCGGAACAGATGGTTGAGCGGGTTGAACGGCCGGTTGACCTTGAGGTTGGCCAGCCTGTCCAGAAGGATTACTAGGCTGGGTAGTGGGTTGGCCTTGTTGTGCAGGAAGCTGACCCACTTGCCCAGAAGGATGACTAGTCTGAGCAGTGGGTTGGCCCTGTTGTATATAAGGCTGCCCCCCTTGCCCAGAAGGATACCCCTGTTGGACTGCCGGTTGACCTTGTGGAATATAAGTTTGTCCAGTTTGTCCAGAGGGATAACCCTGCTAGATACCAGGTTGGCCTTGTTGGATGTAAGGTTGTCCTCGTTGTCCAGATGGGTAACCTTGCTGGGTACCAGGTTTCCCCTGGTAACCAGAAGGTTGAGTCAGATAAGTAAAAGATGGACCACCAGCGGCCGAAGGTTGTCCCTGATAGGGTTGTCCTTGTGGGCCCCCAGGTTGTCCTGGGTAAGACTGGCCATAATATTTCTGCCCTTGGGGGGTTTGCACATAAGATGGATGGCCTTGGTTAGGCGGTCCTTGAAGTTGTGCAGGCATTGCTTGGCCCCCATGAAAAGTGGTGGCGTTCCAAGCAACGGATAATGGTACCGAAACCTCAACAATAGGTTGAGTAGGCAAGGGTTGAGAAAGCTGAAGGTATTGACTAGTAGAATCGTAATAAAAGAATGGACCTTGCGCATTCGGATCCTGAACAGCTTGTCCATAGGCATCATATGGCCCCCCTCCTGGGATGGGACCAGAAGAGGGTGGAGCACTTTGTGCAGGGTGAACAACTTTGGGTGAGTGTGTCAGCTGGCCACTACTCACTTGACTGTGAGGGGGACCAGCACCAGTATTCAGAGCTGAAGATGTTGTAACGGCACTAACAACCGGAGTTGAATGTGCTACACAAACAGTTGGATTTGTCGGAACTGAAGTGACAGGTGTAGTGTGGACATGTGAAACAAAAGATCCCGTGGTGGGAGTGATATGGGGGTCCCACATAGTCGAAGCAGGGATCCTGGCACTTACCCTATCCCTCAACCACTAGTAGCGTGGGGGGAGTGGAGAAGTAGCTGGGATGGGAGTGTTGATATTCGACAAAATAGGTGTCTCACTTACTCTAGGAGATGTCTCATCCATGTGAGAGGTAGACATTGGAGATGAAACACCAGGTGGGGTAAAAGGAATATCGTCCTCTTCAGGCTCCCAGATGGGGTTCCAATGAATTTCGTAACCTTCGTCGTTCGGAGCGCGAGAGTTGATTGGTTGGATACTCGAGATAACAGGAAGAGTATCACTTACAACCGGTACCTCAAGAGCAACGGAAGACGGAGACCCTTGATCACTTGGAACGGGAGTCGACGGTTCAGCTAGGATGACAAACTTCAAACAAAACCTAAGGGAATCTAACGATAAAGGACCCTACTCAAACTAACGCACACAAGATCTAACCAGGTAATGTTAATCGCGGCCAAATAAATTTTTAAGACGCAAGGACACAACTTGACCTTTTCATGTTTTAAGAGTCGAGAAAAGGACAAAAAGGTGACTCTAGTCGCCTTCGAATGTTTTGTGAGCCCGAAGTGACAAACTGCTCAAGTGAACCTTTTCTTTTAAGGAGTCCAAAAAGGATCAAAAGTGACTACTCTGGAGAGACTAGGCAAAGTGTTTACCAAACAAATCCGTAAAACTGCATATACACCTTGGCAGTCATATGAAAACCAAGGACTTCCCGTACGGCAGTCAATCTTCCTGAATGCTGTGTTCGATGTGTTACGGCTTGTAAGGCGGTAGACACGGCTTCCTGTGGATAAAGGATGATAACCTAGTGGGGTCTCCCCTATATACGCAACGGTACGTGGGAGCTCAAATCCGTGCTAGACCACTATCGAGTCACAAAAGGAGGAATCACCCAACTGTAGTGTGAAACACCAGTAACTAGGTTTAACGACGCCGGAGCACGTCTCTAGCCTAGACCTCTAATTAGTGAGCGTTATGTTCCAATGCATTTTTAAGTTCATTCAATTCATTTTATGGTTGATCTTTAGTTAAATTTCAATTTCCAGGTCCTACCTTATGTAATCTCTCACAATTCCCTAAATGCAAACTATATGCCAAAGAATATCATTTCGTTCGATGAATACTAACTACGAGAGAGTTGAGAATTTTTCAAACAAAATGACCACAAACAATCAAGAAGCACACTAATGCAGCTAATGACAAATAAACGAAACTTTTCTTTGTTTTAAATCACTTAATCAGTGAAAAGCTTCTAATTTCAATTAACTAATGCAACATAAAAGAGATTATTCGTTTTTCTTTTCAATGGCAAAGTGCACTAAACAAATTTTGAGAGATAGTAACACCGAGCAAAAGATCAATTTCACTCAATGAGAACACAATCGAATCCTCAAAACACCAAAACAGTCCTTCAAACCAAGAAGAAAGCACAAAGACCTCTATGAGCTATGTGATCCAAGCCCAAACGAAGTCAAACGAAACCCAAGCGAAAAAGAAGCAAATCACTTGAATAACAAGAAAAAGCTTTGACAACTACTGAGCAAATGCAAAAAGTAATCACAAAGTCGACTGGACGATCAAAGAACCCAAGACTCCTACGGAAGGCTCGACGCACAAAGCCACTAGATGCCCTAGGGCTAAAAAGTGAAATCGATAGAAAGAGGCAAACACCCGAAGGATGAAGGTCTGAAACCAGTCAAACAAGGATCAAACGCACTCCAGTAATTGAAAAAGACGTGGAAAAATACAAATCCAAGCTCAGAGGGCTTGAAGACAAGCGAACTGGAAAAGTTGACAGGCCTGGCGCGACTGTCAGGTTGCAACTCGCGCTTTTATGGAATTGGCGCGGGTTGTTTTTGAGCAACTTGCGCCAATTGGCGCGACTGTAAGGCTAAAAAGCGCGCTTATCAAGTTTGCTAAGTCAAAAACAAAAGCAAGCAACTCAGGGCTTGAAGAAAGTATCTAGGCAAACCAGGAAGTAAGAAACAGCAAGAAATCCAACCCAGAAAGCTATCTAAGCAACCAAACGAGAAACCAAAGAGACAAGACTCCCCAGTGGAGTCGCCAAATTGTTGTGGAGGTAAATCCTCTCTGTGGACAGAGACGATCCCTACTAGCCTAGATTGAGTCTAGCAACAATCACACAATGCTATCACGCAAGTTCCTAATTGCAAATAAGAAGTAGATGGTGAGAAACTACTTGGATTCCAACGCTAGTGTTCGTAGAAGAGATATTGCCCTCGTTCCTTTGCCTTGGCCGGTCACGATCCCCACTATCTCCGTGATTGGACACCTGCACATGCAAAGAACAACACGAAAACAAGCATAAAATCTAGTAGATGCAATTATATATCAATCAGAAAAGATATAACTCAACATCAAACATAAGACAATGAGAGCGGAACCATAATGATAGTCATCTATTATTAATAAATGACAAAGAAGAATACAACCATTGTTCTGACGTCAAATCCTCCTTTGGCTGGGTAGTCAGCTACACAAGTCTTGCAAAGCTTGTTGGGATGAGGAACAAGCCTCTCTCTCTTTGGGTGACAAGAATCTCCTTACTTATATTTGGCCTTATGGGTGCAAAGAAGGCTCTTGCAACTTCAAACTCTCTATCACTATGCTGTAACTAGAACTACTATAACTAGCTTGCTCAAGGTATAGAGGCAAGCTTTTATAGATAGAGAAGAAAGAGATAGGATCAACCACATTATTCATGGGATTGGCTTTATCACTTGGAAACTTCCATGAAAGGTGGCAAACCACTTTCCCTTCTATGGAGATTCGAAGCCAAACCATCCTAGCTCAACATAGATTCAGTTGGTGAATGGGTTGAAGAGAACTTTCGGGAGATTGTTGGTTAAAAACTTTACTCAATTCGGTTGGCGCGAGTGCAACTCTGAGACAGAGCGCCAATGGCGCGCCCTGTTTAGAGGATTTCCCTCATTGGCGCGGGCAGTGAACTGTGAACCCGCGCTAATGCGAAAAGAGCTGTTTTCATGGGTATTTTGCAGGAGATGTCTTCAGGGCATATGAAGCTCATACTTAGAGGAATATGATGCAAGTGGTTTCAGGTCATGTCACTTCTCACAGGTCCCGGAATGAGTCCTCCAGTGTGCGGTTGGGGGGTAACAGGGACGGTGACAAACGGTGACAAATTGCTGTGTAACATGGGGAGTAAAATATCCCGAAGTCAGAGTGACAGAACGAGACCACATGGAACTTGTAAGGGGAGACCTAGAACCCATGATATTAGTTAGAGTATTTTAACGTAAAGGCAGTGTGATACCAAGGGAGGTGACATGGAAGGGTGAAGTTTCTGTTGGTATAGGAATTTAACCACTTGTCATCAAGGACTCTTCACTCGTGACGGAGTTCGTCTCATCCATGTCAGAAGAAGACATTGGGACCGAAACACCAGGAGGAGTAAGGGGAAAATCTTCTTCGGAAGGCTCCCAAATGGGGTTCCAACGAATATCATAAGATTCATCTTCCAGAGCTCGAGAGTTAAGCGGTTGAATACTCGGAATAACAGGAAGAGTATCACTAGCAATCGGTACCTCAGGAGCGACAGAAGATGGGTATCCTTGGTCACTTAGAATGGGAGATGGGATCGGTGATTCGGCCAGGATGATTTAACACAAAATCCCTAGGGATAACTAATCGATTAAGGAGAAATAACCCTATGCAAACTAAAACGCAACAAGATCTAACAGGGTAAGTGTGAACATGGCCGAATAAATTTTAAGACACAGGAACGGAACTTGACCTTTTCATCTTTAAAGAGTTGAGAAAAGGATGAAAAGATGACTCTAGTCACCTTCAAATATTTAATGAGCCTGAAGTGACAAGTGCTCAGATGGACCTTTTCTTTTAAGGAGTCCGAAAATGAAAGTGACTGCTCTAGAGAAACTAAGAAAAAGGTTTACCAAACATCCTGTAAAACTACATATACACCTTGGCGATCATATGAAAACCAAGGACTTTCCGTATGGCAGTCAATCTTCTCGAATGCTGTGTTCGGTGCGTTACAGTTTGCAAGGAGGCAGACACAGCTTCCTAGGTATATAGGATGATAACCTAGTTGGGTCTCCCAACATATACTCGACGGTACTAGGATCACAATCCGTACTAGACCGCTATTGAGTCACAGAAGGAGGAATCACCCAACCTTGAGTGAAAACAATAGTGACTAGGTTTAAAGACGTCGGAGCACGTCTCTAGCCTAGACCTCTAAATAGTGTTTGTTATGTTCCAATGCGTTGTTAAGTTCATTTAGTTCATTTTAGAGTTGATCTTGAATTATGTTTCAGTTTTTAGGCCTTACCGTATGTATACAACAAAACCTAGGATGCAACTAGAATGAGTGAAATATCCTTTTACTTCAATGAACACCTACTTACAGGAGGGTAGAGAGATCATTCCCAAACCAAGAAAACCAAGATAAGCCAAGAGACACAATGCAAAAACACATCAACCCTACAGTGCACGAATACCACTGATGATGGATTTTATCATTTTCTTTCCAATATGCAAACTTGAAATGCAAATTCACTTTCACTTTCGTATACTAAATGAATGCAGTCTTTTGATTTTGATTGTTTTAAATTTAAAAGAAACAAACAAGCAACCGTGAAAATAAAACTAGTCGATCCAAACAATTGTGATCTATGCTTGGTAATGAAGAAATTGAATCAACATAAAAAATTGGTCCAATAATCGACACTAAAAATTAACCAGCAAGAAAACAAGCAATGGAGAAGGCTCAAACAAACCAACAAGAAATTTGCAAATGAACCTTGGGAAAACCAGCAACCAAGCCAATTAATTCAGAGCTTGGAAGGATGAATTAGGTCACACAGGAAAAAATGCAAGATTCATTCAATAAAGCCAAAGAAAGAGTGCCTTAACCATAAATAGTCAAAAACAAGCTACTAAGCAAGAGAAAGAAAGCAAGGGATCAACAGGACTGGTAAATTTAGGAGGTAGAATTGAAAAAACAATTCTACCAGAATCATCGCGGTACTACGCAAGCAACTAGGGACGATCAACCACTAGCTGTAGCAATAGAGTGACATCGTCGCGAGATTACACGTCTCTTCCACGACGAGGCGATTTCAGGAGTCGTCGTGACTGTACGATGGGATTCAACAATGCATAGGACTTTACAAAAGAGTAAAGACGACGTCAGCATGATTGTTAAACTATTTTCCACGACGATCTTAAAAACAATGACAAACGAACAATAAACTCCCAAACAAAAACTCTTCAATCCTTCAATCAATAGAGGGATTTCCTAGATCAACCCAGATAACCCAAAAGAATGATAGTTTATCCCCAAAATTCAAAAGACACCAAATCAAAACCAAAACAAGAGCAAACAAGAGAAGTAACATACAAAGGACTCTCCCCAGCGGAGTTGCCAACTTGTGATGCAGGAAAGTATTCCCTCTGCGGACAGAGGCAACCCCACTAGCCCTAGAGTGGGTCTAGTCACAACAAGGACAAAACAACAATTAATTACCTTAAATAGTCATCGTTGGAGGCCTACCTCAAACCGGTGGTTGATGGAGTTCCATTGCGTTGCTCCAGCTTCTGTTTCCTTCTCCTTAATGAGCAATCAACTTGAAACACCACAAAGAAACAAGAGAGCACGTAACTGCGAAACAACAATGATCTATTTACTCATGAAGTCAAGAAGTCATGAGATATCAAGTAATTAACACACAAGACATAAGAAATCATCATTGATTGTATTAATAATAAATCAAGAGTAAAGCTTACAACCAAGTCTTGACGTTGCAAGCCTTCTCAGAGGGTCCAACCAGTGTGTTTCTTCAATCATTCACTCTCAAAGATGGGTCTCCCAAATAACAATATATATCTCTCTCTCATTCACAAGCTTTACACAAGGTTAAGGGCACTCCACACCTTCTTGCAAACTACAAAGAAATCCCACACTTGTCACACTCACACCAACTATCTATCAAAACCAAAAACAACAGCAGCACTATACAGCCAAAAGAACTAGCAGATGATAGCAACGGTGAGTGATTTTATAGGAGAAGGAGTCTCCTTGAAGTGAGGGAGAGGGAGCTTATCCTCAAGGCAAGCAGCACAAAAGATGGAACTACCATGCCAGAGGGAGGAGGGCGACCCAATCTGACCCAACAACCAGGTCCAGAGACATCCAGAAGGCCGACTATTGGAAAAAATTCGCCCAATCTGGATCGTTGCGAGTTCATAACTAAGCTTTAGCACTGACATTACTAGTAGGAAACATATTCAGTCAAACTGTCACTAAAGATAGCAAATAGCCTCGCGTTGGAGCATGAAATCTGACCGTCGCGGGAATCAGATGTACTCTTGCGATGTAGGTGCGACTGGATTGTTTATGACCATTGTTCGTCACGTATATTTAGTGAATGCTCGCGACGAGGCAAAAAACTTAGGAAAAGTGGGTCAATTGGTAACATAAGAGAGCATTTGTTCAGTATGAGAATGTTTTACTGGACACATGACACAGCAGAAGGACTGAGGTGAAGGCAGTGACAAATTATTGTGTAACAATAGTGGCTCACAAGTAAATTTAATTTCTTAAGCAATTGTAAAGAAGTTGGGATTAGTAACTACACCTCACAAGAAACCATACCCATTAGGATGGTTGAATGATAAAGCACAACTACAAGTGACTAAACAGTGCAAACTCAAGTTTTCTTTTGGGCCAGCATTTGTAGATGAGGTTGAGTTAGACATAATTCCTTTGGATATATGTGGAATTGTTTTAAGAAGTCCTTACTTGTATGACAGAAAAGCTATTTTCTATAGAGCTGAGAACAAGTATCTACTTGTTAAAGATGGAATCGAACACTTTGTAAGAGCTCATAAGCTCAAAAATAATTATACTCTCATAAACTCAGGGCAGACGAAACGAATGATAAATTCATGTAAACAATTCTTACTGATAGTTGTAAAGGAAAAGAAACCTGATTAAACTAATGTATTTGAGGGTTGTAATGCTAAACAACAAGCTGATTTAGAAAAGGTTGTTTCAGAGTATGATATCTTGTTTCAAGAACCTAAAGGTCTACCACCCAAAAAGGAAATAGTACATGATATTATTTTGCAGCAAGATGCTCCATTTCCTAACATTGGAATGTACAGGTTGTCTACTTTAGAGAATGTTGAAATCAAGAAGCAGGTGCAGGAGTTGCTTGAGAAAGGGTTCATCAGGCCTAGCACATCACCATGTAGGTCACCAATCATTTTGATGAGAAAGAAAGATGGCTCATGAAGAATGTGCATTGACTACCGAGCACTAAATAAGATAATAATAAAAAATCGTTATCCCCTTCCTCGCATAGATGATCTTTTGGATCAATTGAAGGAAGCTGTTTATTTTTCCAAGTTAGACTTACACAGTGGATACCATCAAGTCAAAGTTGCAGAACAAGATGCGTGGAAGACTGCTTTCAAAACAGAGCAGGGATTGTATGAGTGGTTGGTTATGCCTTTTTGCTTAACTAATGCTCCTGCTACTTTCATGAGATTAATGAATGATGTACTCAGACCTTTTCTTGATGATTTTGTTATTGTGTATTAGGATGACATTTTGATTTTTAGCAAAACATGGGAAGAACACTTAAAGCATGTTAAGCAGACATTAGATGTTTTGAAAAGAGAAAAACTTCATGTTAAACTCTCAAAATGTGAATTTGGCAAAACATCTCTGAATTATTAGGGTCATATAGTAGGGGGTGGTGAATTGAAGATAGATCCCTCTAAAGTGGCAGTCATTGTGAACTGGCCTAAATCCAAGTCTGCTACAGAAGTGAGAAGCTTCTTAGGGGTAGCACAATATTGGAGGAAGTTCATTTCTAACTTTTCCTCAATTGCAGCTCCCTTACATGCTTTGACAAGATTGAACAAGGTGTTTCAACGGGGAGGCAAACAGCAGAAAGCCTTCGACGCCTTGAAAGAAAAGATTAGTACAACACCTGTACTAGCACTGCCTGATCTTCAAAGACCATTTGAGATCCAAACGGATGCTAGTGACTATGCCATGGGAGAAGTGTTGACACAGCACGGTAAACCCATATGTTATCATTCTGAGACATTTAATCTTGCAGTAGTTAACTATCCTACATATGCCAAAGAATTGTATGCATTAGTACAAAGTGTGAAAAAGTGGAAACATTACTTAATGGGCAAAGAGACAGTAATACATACTGATCATCAACCACTTCAATATCTACACTCCCAAACTAAATTGCAGCAATCAAGACATTACAGATGGATGGGTTTTTTACAACAGTTTCATGTAGTCATGAGATATAAAAAGGGCATACATAATAAAGTTGCAGACATGTTATCTAGACCCATTATAAATGCATATACTATACTTAAGCATAATTTTGTGTTACATGAAAGCTACATTGAACAATATGCTCAAGATATAGACTTTAAATATGTATATGCAACTTTAAGTCAAGGCAGAAGAGTACAAAAATTGCACTATCATGTAAAGGACCGACTCTTATACCATTGTGGGAAGTTATGCGTTCCACAAACTGAAAGCGTAAAGATAATTAGAGAAGCACACACTTCTCTGATATCAGGTCACTTTGGGGTAAGTAAAACAATTGCACAGCTGCAAAGATTTTGTTATTGGCCAAAAATTAATGAGACGGTTTCTAGATATGTAAGAGGGTGTACTATGTGTGCTAAAAGCAAGCCCAGTGATAGAAAACTAGGCTTGTACACTCCACTACCAGTTCCTTCTCACCCTTGGGAAAGTGTTTCCATGGATTTTGTTGGAGGACTGCCTAAATCTAGGAAAGGTCATGATTATCTATATGTTGTGGATAGGTTCAGAAAAATGTGTATTTTGATACCTTGTAATAAGCAGATTATAGCTGAAGAAACTACAAAATTGTTCTTTGAACATGTATGGGTTCATTTTGGATTACCCACTTACATTGTATCTGATCAAGACACCCAATTTGTGGGGAAATTTTGGTTATTTCTGTGGGAACTGATGGACATCAAACTGAAGAAAAGCACAAATTTTCATCCACAAACTAATGGCCAGACAAAAGTAGTTAACAGGACAGTGATCCAGTTACTCAGAGGATATTGCAGTAAACATCCTAAGCTTTGGGATGAACACTTGTGTTATGTGCAACATGCTTACAACAGAGCAGAACATTCTTCTACATAGAGATCTCCTTTTGAGACCTATTTTGGTTTCACACCAAGGTCTCCTTTGGATTTTGTCTTTGGTAAAGATACCACAGTTGAGGGACACAGTGATGTGGACAGGGCAACTAGGTTCATTGAACAAATCCAGGAGATCCACCAGGTAGTACAGGAACAACTGGAAAAGAGCCAAGCCAAATACAAGGCAAGGTATGACAAGCATCGGATGGAGCATAGTTTCCATGTTGGTGACCAAGTCTCGCTGTATATCAGCAAGGACAGGATGCAAGGAGAAGGTAAGAAGCTAAAGCCTATCAGATATGGACCTTTTAGGATACTGGAGAAGATTGATGAAAATTATTTTCGCCTTGATCTACCAGCTTACATGCACATCTACTCAGTCGTAAATGCAGATTTCTTGAGATTGTTTGAGCCTTCACTAATTGAGGATCCCAAAGAGTAGACTCAATTACCTTTTATTGATGACCTGCTACCTAAATATCTTAATGAATTGCAGGAAGACACAGTTCTGGACATGAAGGTGAGGACGACGCGCAGGGGAGATGTTGAGTACCTCAGAATTGGGCTCAAAGGTTCAAAGCCAAGCAATGCAAAGTGGATTGAGATTGGACAAGTGAGACAATTGTATCCTCACTTAGTCGATGCTTGAAAACCGACTTTTGGTGGTCCAAAAGCTTTTTCAGTGGGAACGCCATGATCCGAATTGGATCCATGAAGAATAATCAAAGCACATTGACTGTATCAAATCAGGACAAAACTTCTAACTCAAGAGCAAAGAGCGATCAGGAAGACCTTTGAACAGTGGCAGTTGGCAGCCAGTGAGGAATGACGAGGACCTCGGTCAAAGCGCGCTGACCGAGGCCCATGGAGAGCGCGCAGGAGGTGAAACTAGCACCTGGGAAGCCCAGATCAGGAAAAGGAGGCAATTTCTCATGCGTAATTAGCGCTTAGTGCCAATTGCACATCGCTGGGCAAAACCCCTCGAGAAGGAAGGCCCCGAAGCACTTAGTTGCATGGAAGCCGGGAAAACCGTGGGGAAAATGCTAAAGGCTAAAGGCAAGACCCGCACTACAAAATCGACGGTATTTATCGGGGCCACCCTTAAGCAGTAAGCGAAATTGGAGAAAAAAGAGCGATTCCACTAAGTGCTTGACGCGTGGCAAGCATAGGAGAGATAAAACCACCGCTCATCGTACGCTAACGGTCGAGCAAGTCAACCGCGTGAAATGAGTGAATGGCGTCGGATCTGGGGGATCCAAATCTAACGGCTAAGATCGCACCCAATGGGGAAGCGGGATTTGATAGGGGATTGAGCCACGATGTATAAGGATTTGAGGTCTGATTTGACCGCTGAGGTGGTGGACAATTCATTTCCCGATGTAATCGAAGAACTGAACCGACGAGGAAAACTGGCGTAGTTCGTAGGAGGACAAGTGGCCACTCCCTATGAGCCATTAAGGATGATGCAGAGATAGGGAAGTCCAAGCGAGCAGCAGCAGGTGATCCGACAGAGAAAGGAAGGGGAATCGAGCAGTCATGAGAACGATTGGCTTTAAAGCCATGAATGGAAAGACGGAGAACAAACGAAGAGGAAGAACTAGAGAAAAAAGAAGATGAAGATAGAGAAGGAAGAGACGGTGAAGCAAAGAGCAGAAAACAGAAAGACAGAGAGCCGAGCTGACCTGTAGCACAAGGCAGCATCAAGCCATCCCTGAGAGGAACTGTCAGGGAACTGACCACCACATTGGGCTCCTCCCATAAAAGACTAGAGAGGTCAAGAACTGGTAAGGAAAAGAGTTTGTGCACTCTAGTGGCTTGGGGAATCCAAGAAACCACCCTGCCAAGAAATTCTATTTCAGGAGACTCAGTTTGAGCTCCTCATTGTAATTCTCTGCTTTAAAGACACAATGAAAGAAGGCCACCATTGAAAGCTGGACTGGAGACGTAGCCCTGGGGGATGGGGTGAACTCCTTATTAATTTGTTGTGTTCTTGTTTTTGCTTACTGTGTTTCTCTGCTATTTTCTATTTCCATTGTCTGTGTATTTTGCAATCTGATCAATCCGTTGCCTAAAATAACATGGACACACACCAGCACATGAGTTTGTAATACCTTCATTCATTAATTAATTAACTGAGATCGCTCAAGGGTGATTTTCGGATCACTTGCATAAATGATCTTGTTTTAAGATGGTTGTACTAATATATATGTATTGAGACCACTGATATGTACCGAGTGTAAGTAGGTGATAGTTGTAGCATTATGTATTACGAGTGATGAATGTGAGTTGATTGTTGATTATGACATGGTTGTTAGTCTTAGTAAAGGTTGATTTCAAATTCATATAAATGTTGTATTGATATTTGGAACATGTGGTTGACAGTGTGAGCAGTTGCAGGACAACATACTTGGTATTAATGGGACAAGGCAATAGTTGATGTGTTTATAAAACTAACAGTCGGGTGACGTGACAATACATACTAAGACTTGATTGCAACAAGTTAAAAAAGGTAAAGGAAAGGAATTGGTTAAGAATTCCTTTGGCTATGTTTGGAAACCATAATTCCAAATGAATAATTGTTTTGCATACATGAAGTCTTCTTAACCCTAATCTTGTCTAAAATTATGTGGTATGTGTTATATTTATGGACATGTATTTGATAGGTATAACAGTTGGTGTCTAGTTATAGCTATATCTATCAAGGGATTTTGAGTCCCTTGAGATATGGCGTGGATGTGTTCAGTTGCAAGGAAACGTGCTTGGCACAACAACGTAAGATAACTTATATATAGTTATATTTTTTATACACTAAAAATTATGTGTTTATGGAAGTATGTTGCAGGGATTGCATGGCAAAAGAGGTTGCCATTAAATCTTGAGGAAGGCTCGGGTTGAGATTTCCCTTGGAAGCACTCGGAACAATGGGGACTAAGTCATGTTTTTGTTGCTAGTCTTGTGTTTTTGGTATTTTACGATTTATTTGCACTTGATTGTGGTTTGTTTATGTATAGTGTATGACCATACCACTTTGTTTATGGTGTCATGTTGCGATTGGTGTTTCATGGTTTTATTCTTGTTTGTTTCTTATTCTTTCCATTTATGTTTTGAGGGTCTTGGGAATCAGTTAGGAAAGAGGAAAGTTAATGGAGTGTGGGAAGAGCTGGATGAAACCAAACATGTAATGTGAGACCTGGATAAATCTCGGCACATGTGTAAGTGCACTTGAAGGTAAGAGTATGATAACCAGTTGGACTACTTGGGTCTAAGGGATAAATGGACGGTGGTAGGATAGTCATGACAAAGGTAACATCAAAGGTAAATTAAATGGAATTGAGGTGTCAGATGCCTTGGCTATGTTAGGAATTATTGTTCTCAATGTTGTGTGTGTTGTGCATGGATAAAGAGAGTTTTCTTAACCTTGACCTTATGATATCTAGTAATTGTGTTGTGATCATGATTATGTTGATGTCTCTATATGTCTACATGTATGTATGTATGTCATTGTTTGATAAGGTTTTCATATATCATGATTTATTAATGCTAATATTTATATGTATATATGTGTGTATGTATGTCGTTGTCTGACAAGATCATGATTGTTTTATGCTAATGTTTATGCATATGTATGTATGTATCTATGTCACTATCTCACAAGGTTGTCATGGATCATTCTTGTGGAGGAATGATTGATTATGCATGTGAATGGCATGAAGAGGTTCCTGGTCCTATGAGGAATCAAGTGGGAAGAGTAGCCCTGACAAATTTATGAGGACAATGTCATGTGGATATTATTTTATATTATGTGTGTATACTATGTCTATGTTTATGTTATGGATAGGTTATGTTGAGAGATACATCAACGGAATGGAAGTAGTGTGTTTTGAAACATGCTAGGATAAGAATATATGGTGAAGAGACACTAGAGACAAGGTTTCTTGGTAGAGTTATTTTGTGGTCTTTGGATGTGCATTACTACTATTGTATATATTTTGTACATGTTGCACGTGTGATGTTGTGTGCATGTGGTGTTGTGTACATGTTGTACATGTGGTGTTGTGTGTAGGTGGTGTTGTGTACATGTCGTGCATGTGGCACTATGTACATGTGATGTTGTGTACATGTCGTGTTGTGTACACATTGTACAGGTGGTGAAATGTACATGTAGCATTGTGTACACATTGTGCAGGTGGTGTTGTGCACATGTGGTGTTGTGTATACGTTGTGCATGTGGTGTTGTGTATAGGTGGTACTATGTACATGTTGTACATATGGTACTAGTGTACATGTGGTATTGTGTGCATGTGATACATGATGTGTTGCAGGAATGTGGTACTATGTATGTGCATTGTGTACGTATATGTATTTTGGTGTACATCGAGTGTAGGTGTATGTATTGTGTTGTGTCGTACACTAGGTGTAGGTGTATGCATTGTGTTGTGTGTCGGGTGTCGGTGTATTTATTGTATGGTGTTGTACATCGTGTGTGGATGTACATTGTGTGTATGTGTACATGATTGAAGAGAAGCAAAGGCATTGGGTGCTTGCCATGTGTGGCAACCAATCCGATGTGTGTACATAAATAACAAAAGTGGAAGAATGGACTGAATGAAGGATAAGTATTGGTATTTTATTTCAGTTTTAATTATGCATGTGATTTATGATTCTGGTCTATGATTATTACATGTGATTTATGATTATGGGTTATGATGGTTACATGTGATTTATGATTTTGATCTATGATGGTTTTGTTTTGAGCTACCTAGATGTGATATGTTTATATATGATGATTTAGTCGAGCTAGTTTGACTTGTTTTGACAGGAAGTAAACATGGTTGCAGGTGTACCTTATTGATGAGCTACCAATGAGGTATGATGCAAATTTATTTCAATTTATTTTAAATCTAATGGAAGTTATGTGCTTGGTACAAGAAGCATCGAAATGCCCAGCTGGGTGGTTGAAACCGACTGCAAGAATTAGCAGTGTCAAGGAAAGGAATTGGAATGGGAAGAAGTATTTTGGCAAAGCATTTCAGTAGTAGGGCCATTATGGGACACTAGTACCCAATAATGTCCATTGATTTCCATGAGCATGTTATGATCGATATGATGTTTTTGATGCAGGTATATGCCTTATTTATTTTTCCTTCTGATGTGAGGAAGCCTTTCCAAGGGATGGACTACCCGAGATGGGGGTGCCAGCGGAACTTGGAAGGTGTGTGACTACATGGAAGGGGGTGACCAAATTTCTCGACGGACTATGTAGCAAAGAAAGGAAGGTCGGGGATGGAATTTTTTTGGTCATTATCATTTCCAGATGAAATCAAATTCACATTGGGAGTGTGCCCTGGAACAATGAGCCATTAATTGTTCACTGATAGTATAAGTGGCATAGGATTGTAGCACTGTACATTGGATGTGGAATTTGACTTTGAAAGTGGATTTTGGATTTCCTGTGAAGGAGGTGAATCCCAGTACTACTTTGAGGGTGGAGGTGTGAGCCTCTGGATTCCCTTGTTACTGATGCAAGCATCATATCCTTTATTTGTCAATTTATAAAATGTGCATATGTGTATATTATTGTAAATATTGTATCGAGCTAAATTTATAAAGCTCCATAGACAATATGGTTATTTGTTGGTTGAGTAAATGTGCACGAGTATATGTGTTTGTTATTGTAAATAACGTAATGAGTTGTCATTTTAAATACAGCAAGGAGTTGTGTTATAAAGATCCATGGGAAATATGTTTTGCTTTCATCAATCTTATTAGTTGTAGGTGTCATTCAACATCGAGGACAGTGTTCCACCAAGGGGGAGGGTTCTATAATATACATGATTAAAAATCCATGTAAAAAAATATAAGACCATAGTCATGGGACATGTATTCCAAGTTGAATGGTGCGTAAACATCCTAGTGGTCGTTCATTTGGTTTATTGTGGCTAAGGAAATTGGAAAATACAATGGCAAAGGCTTTGGAAAGGCAAAGAGAAATTATTTGGCATTTATTTATGAAAATAATGGAAAATGGGAGAAAAGGAAGGTGAAAGGTCACTGGTTGCATGTGAGGATGAAAATGAAGGAAAATAATGGAAATTGAAGAAAATAGAGTCCTCATTAATAAAAATGCTTCCGAGGATCAGTTGGTAGACTTTTGCTAGTTCAGTTTTGGAGCTCTCATTCTATTCTCTCTCTGTCATACTCTTGGATACTTAGAGTTTTCTTGGAGAACTCTTGGAGGATTGTGGCGTACTTGAGATTTGGAGCAAGAAGGCAAAGGAAAAGTAAGAAAGCGTAAGAGGACATCGGGATCAACAACTACAACGAGTTTTTCTTGCAGGTACCGAGTTGCGTGTATGATTTCCTTGCTAATTTTGGCATGTATGGAATATGCATGTGGTTACTTGGTTATGATATATCATTGGCATGGAGGATTGCCTGGATTGACAATGGTTTCTATATAGCCATGGTGTTGTGGGTTTCTTTCCTTCTGTTTTTTGGTTGGTTTTCCTATTTTTATGGTTGTGGGTTGAATTATTAGTTCCTGGAGCCTTGGTTGGACAAGCGCTTTGGAACCTTTGTAATGGATTGGGTTGAGTTACTAGTCCTGGAGCCTTGATTGGATAAACGATCTGGAATCCATGTAACAAATTGAGTTGCATTACTAGTCCTAGAGCCTTGGTTGGGCAAATGCTCTAGAGCTCTTGGTGGGTTGAGTTACTAGTCCTGGAGCCTTGGTTGGACAAATCCTTTGGAGCCTAGAAGCAGCTATGGGTTGAGTTACTAGTCCTAGAGCCTTGGTTGGACAAACACTCTGGAGCCTGACATCAGTTGCAGGTTGAGTTATTAGTCTTATAAGTCAGGTTGGAACAAACTCTATGGAGTTATGGACAACTTACGTAGAGTCCGACCGTGAGGTGGAATCACTGGTCGAGGATTGAGGTGGCTTGGCCTCTGGAAGCTTTGGTTTGGTTTTGTTGGACGTGTTTCGTGATATCCCACATTCATGCTTGGAATATGGCACGGGGGTGACTAGCTGAAAGAAAGATTTGGTTCAACCTAGTCTATGTTCAGGTGGTTTGTGGAAGTCTCATACCTGGTCGGCTTATGCAATCATCAATAATATCTCTCTTTCTCCTTGGTATTTTATGGGTAAATATACTTGTTTATATGTGGCTTATATGGTTGTTATATCCCTGATATTTTTGTTGGTTATATGTTGGTTATGAAGGAGTTTTATGACAGTGGAAATGTATGGCTCTCATCGTGTTTTCGTTAATCACTGAAGGTACAATGAATATGTGGCTTAATAAATCGTAATGTAGTTATTGTGATGAGGCATCAATGCTTCTTAGTGATTCTCATATAAGTATGAGATATCTATGCTCAGATTTGTTGTTTAAACTTGTAGAATGCATATGTGTGACATTTTGACGAAATGTTTTTCATTGCTAGTAGGGGTCTAGTGAAGTCCTTATTCAACTAATTACATTTGTATCATGATTGTTATACGAGATTTACGATTGCGGAAAAAAATTTCTCCCCTAGGTCGGTGGTTAACTTAGAACAACAGAGAGACAAGGAACACAATAATTTTACTTGAAGTAAATAGATGACGGAGTGAGGCCTACCTGGAATCCTTTGCACACTTCGCTCCTTCTTTAGATTGGAAGCTCCAATTCCAACTCTGATTGCAAAAATTAGAACATGCACAATGAGATAAAACAAGACAAGAAACAACAAGATCTATGTAGTATCATCTAAGTACTTCATTCAATATATCAACATGGTATTGAAATAAGTGAAATAACCACATCACATATAGGAAAACAATGAATTCTTTGCATTTATATAAATGGAAGGAGATTATAACCATAAGTAGAAATTGATCTTGTAGAAGATATCCTCCAAGTTTTTGACTTGTCCTTTCCTTGTCACAATATGCACCTCCAATCACCCTAAATGCATGAGATGATTACCACTCGCTACAACAACATAAGCGAAAAATAACTCTCCAAAAGCCAACCCCCAACCACATAGAAGGTTGGGAATATATAAATAAGTATGGTAAATTGGGAGTTCTTATCCAATTACCAATATAGGGTAAGAGATCCACCTTTGCTGGAGGGATAGGATCAAAGGATAAGTGGTGAAAACTCCAATGTAGAGAAGGATACGATCTGAATGTTGTATCCAAGGTAACTAGTTGTAACAACTTTTGGAAATTCCTAGAAGGGGAAGCTTCCGAAATCTTGATTATTCTCCTGATTTATAGAACCAACACAGGTGCAAAGGGGAGAAACTTGCTGGTGATCAACGAAGGCCATAGTGGAGCAACCTGCTGGTGAACACACCCCAGTAGGCTTACAGGGAGCGTTGGTCCTCAAATTGGCTCAAATGAAGCAATTTAGGGCTGACACTCTGGGAAATGAAAGGTACATGCTTAGATCTTTGTGAAAGATGGTGACAAGGGGGGAATAGAATGTTGATTGATCCCATTAGGAGGCTCACTGGTCAGATGTGAAAAAATGGCCTATAACAATTATTCCGTTGTTATCTTTCATTTTTGGAAGTGTCATGGAGTTCTGGGAAGTGATCTAAGCTCTAGGCATGAAAACGTGCCACAAAATTCAGAGTCGTAGGCACATAACTACTTCGAAAAGTCCCTAGTCGTAGGCATACCCATTCCATGGGAGTGAATGGAGGGTCCTAGTCGAACTCATTTCCACTTCATGGGAGCAACTAGGGGATTAATGCAGTAAAAAATTAGTTTTTCTGAGGGGCTAGTCACTTGGAAGGTTTGGATGGCTCCTAGGGGTTCTGTAGTAGGTCTGGAAGGTCTATGTTGTTGTGTTCCATCAATTCCACTTCCTTAACTGACACACAGGGAGTTGAATCATATCATAGTAACTCTTTGTCACATGTTTACTCGGGTTGGTCGGTTACTTGGGTAGATGTGGGAGGAGGGTGTTACAGGACTAGTGGGAGAGAAATATTGGACCTAAAACCATAATTAGAAGGACGTTTCTTGGGGTTAATGATGTGAAGCTAAATAAGAAATGCGAAGTTGATTCCTTGGCAGGAAGGAGTAGATCTTGAGGAGAACTAAAAATAAATATATTTCACGGCTGGGAGGAATGTGGTAACCTTTAATATGTTATCAGGAATCTGTAGATAAAAATATAAATACCTAGAAAAATATGTGTTGAATATATAACTACTATAGTTCAGAGCTATGAATGAAATAAGTAGGATTTCATTATAATTATTTGTATTTCTTAGGTGCATTGAAGAAAATTGAATGGATAGACCCTACTCACATTTTTGTGAATAAAATCTATATGTGTATGTGTATTTGGGTTTGTTCTATTGCATGAAAGTTGTGGGTTAAAAAAACGAGGATTTAAATTAAGGGTTTCTAACAGGTAAAACTAAGTATTCTACTTCTGTGGAGAATTGGGAAAGAGACCCTATACTAGAACCAAACCCGGTATCCACTATACAAGTGGATATGAATATAAAAACTAGAAATATTTGACTAAGGTAGAAGAATTATCAAAATAGTAAGGAAAATAGAAATATGCAAACAATTTGTATTAAACAACAAACATACCACTTGTATTGAAACTAAATTCTTGTATATATATATATATATATATATATATATATATATATATATATATATATATATATATATATATATATGTATGTATAGATATAAGAGGCAGTAAATAATCTTCCTAAAAAGAAGAAGTTTGTTTTCAGGCTTGCAAGTTACAAGCCAAAGACGAGGAAGGGAGAGCCTGCCAACTGGCCATGAAATGTGCAGTGCTTGGCAAGTTACTATTAGGGCCTTAAATAAATACCTTAGATGGACTCCCACAATAGGAT
The DNA here is from genome assembly GCA_031772625.1 of Pinus tabuliformis. Classification (NCBI taxonomy): domain Eukaryota; kingdom Viridiplantae; phylum Streptophyta; class Pinopsida; order Pinales; family Pinaceae; genus Pinus; species Pinus tabuliformis. The sequence continues at coordinate 157,604,402 of CM062809.1, read as the reverse complement.
TCCAATAGGCTTATGGCCTACCTAATGTTTTTTTAAACCTACGAAAGGAAAAAAGAAATAACCATATTGTTTACATAAACTAAAGTGCATATTTTTAAACCTACAAGGAATATCCATGTATGCATTGTTGGCATTATGATACAAGTGTTGTCCTTGATGGCAACTCACATAGATGACAGTTCACAGTGCAGTAGGTTAACAACAAAGGATTACAGATCAGACTCCAGAGATTGAAGAAATAGAATGGTTTAAGAAGTATACGATGGTTCACTTTGTCCAAGTAGCATACACATGCGGGTTAATAGAACAAAAAGAGCGTATATGTATCCACACACTTTCATAGAAGGAAAATCACGTATGGGATGGAAAATCAAGGTTTTTGTTCGAGGTATTGGTCCGAGGTTTTGGTTCGAGGTATTGAGACAAGCCAAAACTATATAAGGAGGAGAAGATCAAAGGGCCAAGTGTACAAGTGTAAGGATTTCTCGGGAATAATTCTATCTGAAGTATATTTTATGTTGCAGGGGCTATGAGTATGATATGATCTGAAATATTTTGTGCACCTTGAATTCAATGTTGGATCAGGATCATGAGACCTGAAATGACTTTTCATTGAATGATCTGATATTGTTTGGGCTAGATTTGATTGCTAACGCATGTTTTATTCTGTAAATGTTATGATCTGGGTATGAATGAAGTCTGGAATAGCCGTGAAGTTTTAAGTTAGTATTTGCATATCTATATGCTAGTTCGCCTTGGTGAAGGCGCGTATACATGCTGGTTCGATACTTCGAAGAAGCGTATACATTATGCAATATGATGTTTGAAGTTGTAGTTGGTTCTGGTTGTTGATGAAGAGTTTAGGGTTCTGCTCTATGTTCTGGTGACTATGTTCTAGTGACATTGCTCTAAATGTTTAGATTGATTGATTGTGATTTGCTTCAGTGATGATGGATTTTCAATGATTGGTTGTATGGAAGTGGTGATTGATTTTGAGCTTCAATGTTGCTGATGGGTCCAGTATGAAAATTTGATGAAATGAGGCCTTCATATTGTATTGTTGTGTACCAGGAGTATCCATTTTGAAAATTTATGAAAGGTGGTCCCCAGAGGAAGAGACAAGGTCATAGCCTTCTGTAGGCTGATGCCTACGTATTGGTAAACATATCGGCCAGTACAAGAGCTAGGGGGTTGGAGCTCCCTTCCAGTAGCATCTGGAGAACGAGTGAAGGTTGGAGCCTTCTGTAGGTCGGTGCCTATGTACTAGTAAAAATATCGGCTAGTACGTGATCTAGGGGGTTGTAGCTCCCTTTCAGTAGAAGCTGGAAAAAGAGAGAAGGTTGTAACCTTCTGCAGGTGGCTGCCTGTGTACTGGTATGAGTCTGCACCATTACAAGATTGTAAACAAGTTTTTTTTATATTAAAAGAAGATAGAGATGACAACAACAGGTGGTTTTTCTCCCGCATTGGGTTTCTACCTTAAATCTTGGTGTTCATGTGTGTTGCCTATGTGTGATTGCTTATTCTATTATTACTGCACATGGTTACTATTTAAATGGTTAATTAAGTATTGATGCACTGATTAAAGATCAACATATAACTAAATCATAAGTTCACTAGATATACGTTGGTTTCCTTAAGAACAGTTGCATGCACACGAGAGTTCCATTCACTGAAGTAGTGTATATAAATTTGATTATGAAAAGAAAAAGTTAGCAAGTTGATAATATTGATTCACCAACCCCCCCCCCCCTTTCAGTATTATTTCCAACATGCATGTAATGGAACCAGAAGGAAACAAAACTAATAAGGTTGTAAAAACCATGTTTACAGTCACAGTTTCATGCAATAACACATAAGAGAATAAATATATGGCTTTTTTTCTTGAAATAAAGAAGAAAAAATTGCATTTTCGGTTATGCAATCTTTTAACACAACCGAAATCATAGAGCATGAGAATTTAAGTTATCGAAGGGGAAAACCCTTAATTTTAGAACAAATAATACAAGACTTTTTCTATGGAAACTGAGCTTCTTTCCCCAATCATTCTAATGAAACCCTTTAGACAGTTATACAACAAAAATTGTAACCCTGGCCCAATTAAGGCCCCTTTTTGTATATACCCTAGCTATAAAGAAATTTTATGTAGCCAATGGCCAAGTTGAAGCCTAAAAATGGCACCAAGAACCTATAAAGGGTAATATTAAATGAGTACATATAATGGTCATAGCAGAAATAAGATATTTTATATGTATTTAATTTTGAAAAATGCCTCAGAACATAACTCCCAGAGCAGCCAAGGAATAATCTATGAATAAAAAGAAGAAACCCTTTAGAATGGCCTCAAAATACTTAGAAATTATATATAAAAAGATTATGGAAAAAAATTATGGCAACCAATATATCACCTTAGGGGGAATAGGAAAAATCTCCACTCCATTTCCCTGTTACAATGGGAAAAAATTTTAGTACTATATATCTGTGGAAGGGAAACCCTGCTGGAAATGAACCAAGCTAGGGTTTTTAATTAGGAATAAGTTTTGAAAATTTAACTAAGAAGAAATCCCATGAAAAATGGGTAACAACACTAGAATTCTTGGAAAAGGGTATTCGTCGCGACAAAACCTCCGGAGAAAGTCGGGGATTGACCTGTAAATATACCACAAAGTGAAGAAAATTAGTAAACCCTTTCAAAGATGCACAAAGGTATATATTAAATAAGAAAGAAGAAATTAGAGTGTGCAAGCCTTGTCTCATTCAGTGTGCAACATCCGTTCTCGTTAGAATGCTAAGAAAGATAAAAATAAAACTGAATCCAATATAGTGGACATGATGAGGGAGGTGGTTAGCCAGATTAATTCCCATTGTCAATCAGATCACATCAATCACCACTGTCTAAGGTTCGATCGAATTACTTCACGCAGGTCACACCTTCCACATTTTTCCTTCACATGGGAATAACACCAATCATCCATCCACGTAAGTACAAGTTCAATGATGGCCTTAATGGTTGAGAACACTTGTTTCATATTATAAAACAAGTATATAGCCCACTAGAGGAAATCAATATCAAGGATATATTCATACGTGTATATTGCACATAGTTTGGTAGTATAGGGTTTGTCGCAGCTATTTGTATATTAAAGGTCGATATAAGGTTATAATGGTTGGGATGTGGTATAAAAGAAATAATACAAACCCTTATCCTTAAGCTAAGCTAGGGAGGAGAATTATGCTAGAACAACAATTTAGCATAGTCATATCCCTAAAATTAAAAAGGAAACATTGAGCAACAAGGGAACATATAAGGAAAGTCCTCATGTAATGTTTATGAGTGAATAAGCAAATCTCAATACCATGTCCAACCAATTTTTGGTGGCAAATCAAATTTAAAGTTGGAGACGATACAATGTTACTTGTTTCAAGAGAAATAAAAAGAATGTTAGAAATCAATGTGTGTTTTTTGTCTGCAATGTAAAATTTAAGGGTCATCTGGTTGATGTAGTAAATAATTGTATATATTCTATTAGAAAAAATATTGCCTAATTCATAGTTATTTTTTAGTAATTTTGGAGGGATATTGCATATCGTATTAGAGCAAAACAAGTTGCAACACTATGGCCTTTGAGCTAACTATGATTTTGTTTAAAAAAGTGAATGTCTATTTTTCCACAAAATAAGAAGAAGAATAAGAAAAAGGGATAAGTGATGGCAAAATCACAGGGAGACGCTAACATAGGGGCAGATGGAATCTGGGTACATCTGTGTGAATAAGAGCAAGTGTTCACAGTGGAATTAATTAATATGATGAGAAATATGAGGATAGAGTTAGTGAACCTCCATGCAAGACGAGCAATTGTTAAAAGTTAGTGTAGAACAAGGAAAACTCATTAAAAACTTAACAGACATATCCAAACCCATGACTGTGGAAACAATAAGGAAGAGGACCTCAGAAAGACATCCAAGCGGAAGAAATTTGAAGAGGTGGATGAAATCAAAGAAGCTAAATCTAAGGGGAAGGAAGAGCATAGTTCACAAAAAAATCATTTGAAGCCTAGAAAGAAGACAAAAATGGAACTACAAGGAAAGTTTAAGAAGATTAGACCCTGAAATTATGATGGTGAGTCTGAATAAGAAAAAAGCCTTGGATACTTAATATTAATTGGTACTTTCAGGTCTATGATCATTCTACTGAATTAAAAGATTTCTTGTGGTGGGAAGAAGTCAATACAATGCATAATTTATAAAATAAGAATCTTAATTAGGAGCAATTTCAAAGACTTTTTTAAGGAAAAATATTTAACTAAACATTATTTTGATGACAAGACCAAAGAATTTCAATATTTTAAGCTTGGCCAAATGTTAATGGCTGAGTTGGTGACAAAATTTACTCATATTTTGAGATATGTACCATATATACGAGAAGAGAAATTAAAAGTACAACACTTTATTAATTTCCTACCTCTTTCTTTTAAAGAACGAATTGAATACGGTAATCCCAAAATAATGGATGAGGCCTTTAGAAAAGCAAGAATCTACGATCAGTAGGCTAAGTAGAGAAATGAAAACATGAAATCATGGCCTAATAAAAAGAGGTACAAATTTTCCCAAGGTGGAAAAGGAGGAAAACCTAGACCATTTAAGCAATTTGATAAGGGCAATTAAAGTCAAAATTTCAATAAAAATATTAACCATACCCGAAGAACTCAAACACAGACTCAGATGTGATCTAAACATACATAATTAAGTTATAAAAGATTTAATGGGAAGGACAAATATCCCTTAAAAATGTGGGGTTGTGGAGAAGCCCATCTTCTGCAGAATTATCCTTACAATACAAGATACGTGCAAAATCTACAGAATATTCAAGAGGCCTCCACCATTAACAATGTGGCTAGGAATATTCCACGAATCAAGGAGCATTGGAAGAGCACTAGGAAGAGCATTAATCCACCATGGTGGTGATACAAGGTATAATTTAAAACCAACATGTTTCTGTTTTGATAGACCGTGGTGCCAATTTGAACTATATTAGGCCCCATATTGTAGAAAAATGTAAATTAAAGTACGAAAAGTAAAAAAAAATGGTTGCTCGAGTTGGATACTAGCACAAAAAGAAAAGTTACAAATTGGCTAAATACATGCCCTATTATTCTAAATAGGAACCATATTAATAATCCCAAATAATTTGAAAATAACCCCAAATATTGTGTAATTCATAGTTATTTTTTTAGTAATTTTGGAGGGATGTTACATATGTTATCAAAGCAAAACAAGTTTCAATATTGTGGCCTTTTAGTTCTTTTTTTAATAAAATGAATGCTTGTTTTTCAACAAAATAAGAAGAAGGGTAAGAAAAATGGATAAGTCATGGTAGAACCATAGGGAGACACTCACATAGGTGAAGATGGAATCTCGATACATATGCATGAATAAGCGCAAGTGCCCACAATGGAATTAATTAATATGGTGAGAAATATGAGGACAAAGTGAATTGTTGAAGAATGTAACTAGGTTTGGTCTTCATAATTATACTTGTAGTTAAAATTTAGTATATTTTTCAAAAGAAAGAAAAAAGAATATTTTTTATTATTGAATTGACTTATTAAAGCATGGGTATCATGCTTGAGTCAAATGTATAGGTCAAGCCTCCATTGTAGGCTTTAGGTTACTATCAAAGTCAATTCGTAAGACTCCTTCATCCATTCAAGTCTCCTTGTTGTTGAAAGAATCTCCATCAAGTCGGCTTCCATAAGGTGATCACATGTCAGCCTATATACACACAACTATTTGAATGCTCATATTGGCTCAATTATATTAGACAGCCACTATATATACAAGCACAGGGTCTTCGTATTAGCTTCACCTAGAGAAGTTCGGATATGGATTTCAAAGACATATGTTTCGGTGTCTTTACAATGAAAATTTCGAATATCACAGTGTGCATAGTACGGATGAATTTAGCTCAGTGATATTTCAGAAGGATAGTTTCATTGTCATTACAGAGACGAACTCACATTACAGTGACTATAGGATTCAGTGATACCACAATGACCTCAATTTGATCCTCTCACATGACCACAATGACATCATCTGAGCGATATTACAGTGACCTCATCTCAGTGCTATTATAGTGACTTCAGTGGATAAAGGAGCTCAGATTGGTTGGAGAGGTGATCTCTTAAAAGACACAAGTGTGAAGAAGACTAAATGCTAAAACTGAAGCATGACAAGGTTGACTCGATGGATGGAGGAAGTATCAATTCTAAGTTGTAAGGGTCTTGGTCATCTCATCTTGAATCTACTAAAGGAATAATTTTGACTGGATTTTCCCCTAGAGTGGGGTTTTTCCCTGGCAGTGTGCCTACATTTTGTGTTCTCTTCTATTTGTTGTTTTGGCATTAGCCTTGATGATAAGAAAAGATAATTTGAAAGAAAAAATAATAATAATGAAAAACATCACAAGATAATGTCATAATAAGAGAAATCATTTAACTGCCTCACTTTGGATTTCTCAACATGGTATTAGGAGTATGGTCATGGTCAAAGGCAGTTTGAAGACCACTTATACAATATTTGAGTTATTCTCAGAGATAGGTTGCAATGCCCTCCTCCTAGATCTACCCAAGTAACCATGCCAATCAAGGTAAGCATGAGATGAGAGGCTACTATGATCAGATTTGACCTCCTAGGTAACCTTAAGGAAGTGGAATCAGTGAAACATCACACACAGTCATCCAACATCATCAACAAAACCCTCAGAAGGCAAGTCAACCACTCAGACATCTTGTCCCTGGGTCCCATTGCTGTTTTGGGTCTCTTAGGCCATACTCGCTCTCATGCTATGGGAAAAGGAGTGACTAGCAACCCAAATTTGCTCTCATAGTTCCGCCTTCCAGTGACTGTGGACCAAAGTTGCTAGTTCTGTGCCAGCAACCCTGGGATTTAAGCCACTTTTTTAGGCCCAGAGCCCAGCCCACTGCCTAGAACGGAATGAAAGCTTAGAATCAAGTAAAGTATAGGGAAACAGTTCGGAAAACGTAAATAGTTGATCAAGACCTTAACTAGACATGTACTATCCATGACAGGCATTTCGTCAAATATATCGTCAACATGTAACCTACAGGTGTAAATAGGAGAATTAAATGTAGGGATCTCATACTTATCTGAGAATCACCATGAACCATTGTTTCCTCATGTCATTTGTTGCCTTATCATGTATTAGGTCATAGATACATTATCCATTCAAATATAAGTAAAAACATGTTGAGAGCCAAACATAGCTGCTGTCATAAAATGTGCATATAACCAACATAATAGGAATAGAAATACAATAAACATATCAACCATCAAAATTCATATATACACTAGTAAATTTACACATGAAAAGCAATGGAATGAATTTCTGATTAATCAATGCAATGAACCAACCGGTGATGGGGCTACCACATTCCACCCGGCCATAGATTGGTTAAGTCAAGTCTCTTTTCAGCCAATCACCCCCATGCCATATTCCAAGCATGAATGTGGGACTCGTAGAACACATCAAAAACACCAATCAATGTGGATGCCACTTGAGTTCTTTGTCTACACATGAAGAATTTGAGCGCCTCCTAGTCTCTTTGGCTTTATCGTGCATCCACAATCTGATCCAAGGATCACTAGGACCTACACGGAGACATACTCTCTAGGCTTTACCGTGCATTCCATATCGGAATCACTAGGCCCAACGAAGAGAAAATCCACCTCTTGGCTTTACTGTATATCCCGCCATTCACCGGCAAGGATTCCTAGGCCCACCAAGGCACACGATCTGGCTTTACCGCAACCCACAATCTGGTTCAAGGGTTACTAGGTCAGTGGATTTGTGCATCCTCAGTCCGGTTCAGGGACCACTACACCATGTGTTTGTCAACTCAAAGATCCACCCCACTCAACTTCGAATCCTATCCGGCCATCCCGCATAAACTGAATGAGAGAAACCATCTCATCAAAGCTATCAGAAAATGGCAAGGCTAGGTTGAAAATATTGTCACACCTAGAAAACCCATGCCATGGTAGAAAATAAACACATGCAATCCCATGCATATCAAATCTAGAAAGGAAAATACACGTGCAAGTTGATACCTGCAATGAAGCCTGATGTAGCTGCTTGATCCTGCCTTTCCCTGCTTGATCTTTGATTCCTCTTGCCTTCTTTGCCTTTCTTACTCCAATGCCAAAGTGCTCCAAGAAAATTCTAAGTGTCCAAGAGTATGAGGGAGAGAGAGAATAATGAAAGAGCTCCAAAGCTAAAATGACAAAAGGTTACCAACTGATCCTCAGAAGCCTTTTTATGGATGAGACCTCTATTTTCTTTATTTTCCATTATTTTCCTTCATTTTCCTCCTCACATTCAACCTGTGACCTTTCACCTCCTTTTTATCACAATTTCCATTATTTTAATAAATAATTGTGCCAAAAATGCTATTTTTCCTTTGCTATTTTCCTTAGCCATAAACAACCAAATGATCACCCCCTAAGATGTCTTTCCCAACATTAAGCTTGGAACAAGTGTCTCATTCATCCGTGGTTATTGTTTTAACTTTTATTACATGAAATTTTTCACCAGGGTTGTTACGGAACCCTCCCCTTGGTGGAAAGCATCCTTGATGTTCAATCACACATATACCTTAGCAACCTGCTGAAAGAAGACATACTACTCATGGAGCTTTATAACACAGCTTGATATTATATTTACAATGAAATATCTGCTAAATAGAAAAACACCATGTCAACATGACTACATACTGCATAATGGAGCTTTATAACACAACTCATTTCGGTATTTACAATGATCATCCTGTTGAATGCCAAATCATATAGCATCATAAAATCATGATAACATAACCACATGATGGCATAATGACATGACACCCATGCCGCATAGTGGAGCTTTATAACATAGATCGTTATGGTATTTACATTCATACACAGGTGTACATATAGTAACATCGTCAAAAATATAGATACCAAAACATATGAAAATCATATACCAAAGCATATATCAAAACATATACTAAGCACCATGTCTAAGAATATATCAAAACACCATATAGCATTTATTAAACTTTCATAAATCATATATCAAACCATCATAAGAAAATACCAAAACACCATAAGAAAATACCATACCACATGTTGACGATGATGGACCTGCCAACATGTCAAGTGATCTCCTCAGTAAGAAGTCCCAACTAGACCTCAGACCATTTGGTGTAGGGGTCCCAGCAGTGGGTCGTACAGTATCGCATTAACCGTAGTGGCAAGCATAGGCAAGTAAGATGTCCTTGTTGGTAGCAAGGGTGTGACATATGCAACAAGTCAAGGAAGGTGCATGGACGGTTCTAACACACGGAGGGTGATGTGAGTGCACCCCTTGGAAACCTGTGAAAGCACGAGGTTGAGAAGGGAACACACAAGAAAAGATGCATCACAAACTAGAAGGCAAGTAACCTATCCATCCAAAGTGATGGTTAAACCAACATCACATTTTAGTAAGATTCATACATACTTATACAGAAAAGTCCATACATGCATGCGTAAGAAAACCGATACATATATCATTAGAGTAAACAAGTTAGTTGAAATACAATAACAATAAATGCATGAAACGTGTTGGCTCTGTTATATTAAGAAGTGAAAGTTTCAATCATACAGTACAACCATGACCAACCACTAGTCCCGACAATGGAACGTTACAGTCACTGCCGCCTGCTCCTCCAAAGATATATGCTAGCTCTGCACAGTGGAGAAGCCAAGGCTTGTTACAATACTCTCCAATATTTCTCTAAGATACTTCTAGTGGAAGCTTGGCTGACCAAAAACCTATACAATGAGTTATGAGGGACTATATATAGCAAAGGGTGGGGTGACCCTTGGCATTCCCCTTTGTGACTATTCATCTACCGTCATGAGTCTTCAACTACTCTATGACTGTTACATTCAATTATCGACACTTGAACTTCCACTTGACAAGACGTTACATACAATCTGCACACGTACCCATGTGAAACAAAATAGGATTGAGCAAGCCATGCAAGACATCACTATGACTCGGACAAGAGTGGGAAGACTAGCTCTTCGACATCCTCACGATGGTCAACGGTGGCAAAATGATGCCAAGCTCGGTAGTTCACGATGGTGTCCTTGTACTCTGTTGTGACATCTTTCTTGAAATGAACTCTTGCCACCGTTGCATCCGGGTAAACTGATCTCACTCCTCTGTCCAACTCATCATATAACATGTGCATCATTTTCTAGAGTGCGGTCAGACCAACGACATACTAATGCATGGTGTCTGTATTGATCGCTAAGTCTACACTGGTGGTGCACATCAACTCGTCAAAGTATGAGTCAAGCTCCAGTCAAACTAGTGCCTTTGTCTTTGCCTCAGTGAATGTCCCAATAGATAGGACCGCATGTGCATGCACAACAACATCCATGATTCTGAATACCCATGCATGGGAAGCATGCAAACTAGTGATGAGTTGTGGGAGTTCTTCATAGTTCTAGATCTGGCTCCAGATACGTGCCTTCATCTCAATCACTCTAGGCTTCATCATCTTGGGCAAGTGTAACAGGGGTCCCTTGTATCTCATTGTCCATGTTTGGATGTAGTCAACAAAAGTATGCACGTTTGACAAGATACATGCTCTTCTAGCACATCATTGTTGCCAACCGTTGAGATGGACAACTGCCTTATGCACGGTACCAAACTTGGAATACAACGCCCGCATGACTATCTCAAGGGATTATACTTCATCTAGTATCACTTTCTTCAACTCTGCTCGGGCAGATGTTGTAACCAATTCTCCTCCTTGCTTGGCCGTTCATAACTCCTTAGCCATTCGCTCGTTCTCAACTATCAAGAAGCGAACACCTGAGCCTAGTGGCTTTGGCATATGCTTTGGTAGCATTAGCCAATGCTGTTGGATGCTTGCACATGTCAAACACGATCACTCGCTCCTCAAACTGCACAGGAGATGTGTTTTCATCTAGATTAGACACTTTAGGTGATTGCACAACTCTATGTTGCAACTCGTTGAATGATATGTTGGACATCTCTCCTTTCAGATTATCTCCAAGGATATCAGTGTCTCCTTGGTCGCTTGGGACTTGCTCTCCTTCCGGATCTGGTGAAGCTAGTGCTTCGACCTCTTCGTGGTAAGGCATGAGGTTGATGTCTTGCTCTAACTCTTGCTGCTCCATATCTGTATCCATCTGCTCAAGTACTCGTTCAATATCTTGAGTGAAGCCCTACTCCTGTGACTACTCACCCTATATGCTTTGTGTCAGTTGTTCATATGAGTCTACTACATGTACGGGTGCAGTTTCATCTATTTGTACATGTTGTGCCCCCTGATGTACCTATCCTTGCTACGCTTCCTTCTCCTGTCTGCACAACTCTTGTTCCTTTTGGAGTTGCTCCTTAAACTCATGCAAATCCTTCATTGTTTCCTCCATCCTCTATTTTTCTCTCTGCCTTTACGTGGTCCTCCTATCGCATTGTTGCCTCCTCTCCTCTATTGCCAAAGTGACTTTTTGCACAAGTGGGTCTGCTCTGAACATGGAGATTTGTTCTACCTTTGTGCTATCGACAATATTTCTATTTCATTTGTCACGTGCCAGTATGTTTACCTCTGCTACTGGTGCTACTGGGGCTCTCCTGCATGACACTTCACGCCACTTCGCTAACCATTCCACAGTGAAGTCGACCAGTTCATTGGACCTGGAGAAGTTGTGGCAATATCTCCATGGGTCTTCATCCACCCAATGACATGCCCTGTGGATCCACATAAGCTGTACTCTCGCACATTGATCCTTCACCAAACTATGCGGGTCATAAGGATTGAAGTTTTGGGTGTCGAGAGGATATTTCTTGATCTCCTCTGTTTCGGCATCTGCATGATTGATATTTCGTATCTTGTACAACCTAATCCACAATGGAAGAGTGGACCAAGGTAATTTTTTCTTTTGGTGCATCCTGGTTGATAGTCCTATCGAGATGTGGTATGACACTTCTTGCATGACGAGCTTTTCCATGGAAAACTTCAGCAAAACATGCAGAGGCTTCTCCGCGCTGTACATACATATGAAGGTGCTGGACGGTGAGGCATACCAATCCGCTATGTTGATCAATTCCTCCATTGTCGCCTTTGACATGAAAGGTGGATCCTATTCAAATATCATCTCATACATTGGGGTGACAAAATGATCTGACAGTTGTGTGATAACTCCTCTAAAGCTGCATTCAAAAAACAATTTACAATAAGTATTGACATAGGTTTCCATTGATGTCCATGCCTACTTCAAGCCTGGGAACTCCTAATGGGCACAGATTTCATCCAAGATGTAAGTGGACATATAGATTTCTACTTACTAACCTTTGGGCTGCTTCCGAGCTCCTGTTTCCTGTTCCTTCAGCCTGTGAGCCAACATGTTAGACCAATTACATGCTTTGCCTTCACTGGCCAGTTGGTCCAACGTGATCACCCAACTCTGCCGGAAGGTCTCGGTGCTCTCTTAGCCATACAAGTAATTTGCAAAGATGAACAAGTATTGATACACCTTCCACAGTATCTTAGTCTTGTAAATCTGGTTGGGTGTCATCCTAAATTTGGCTGGCTTCTTCACCTAGTTCTTCAAGACATCCCTGGAGTTGGTATTGTTGCTGGGTATGCTGAAGGGTGTCTCCGTGGTGATCGTTGGCTTCAAAAAGTGATACATCTAATGATAATCCTGTTCCCTAAAGGTATAAATCTATGTCCCGCTGACACTGCTTAATGTCATTGTCTCGGGATTAGTGTACGATACGATCCAACGTATCATGTCTGTGCATGGGAATGCGGGATACCTGCATGCAATTCGGTACAAGCCAGACTTGTGAATGTTCACATAGACTTGGAGGTCTTCGAGATCTTCCCCAAATTTGCCTGAGAATGCATCATTGACCTCTTGCCATTTTAGCTTGATGTCTTTGTCTACGATCAACTTGGTGTCTTATTAAATCGGAAAAATCGTAGACACTCACTCAACTGCTGCAACAGTTACGCTTCTATCAGTGTCCTTTGACCCTACTCTCTTGGAGGCCATTGATCCTAAACTGCTTAGAGACAAACAAACACCTGCTATATCTGGAGACATGGCAACATGCATGGCAAGAAATCTGTCAGCTAAAAACGAAGCAAACTTGAGGGATGACATGCAACATACCTGGGGAGCTGCTGGAAAGGATTGTGTAATTTTCACTGGGAGGCTGGGAGATTGACGGCCAGAATTGTGCAAAAGGTAGTACGGACTGTTAGGAGGTTGGTTTACTGTTGGAATTGTATAATGCGCAATCCAGACTAGCTCGCTGGGTGTATAGATTGCTCAATGTGAAATTTCAACTAGTGAGTGATGCAGGCCCAAGGACTGCATTGCACAATTTTATGGGCCATCAGTCACTGCATCTCAAAATTGCGCAAAGAAAGACTGGAAGGTACTGCCTAGACAGATTTGTGCATTTTCCAGGAGGAAGGTAAAGCCTTCCCTCTCAGAATTGTGCAATGATGTCTAGGTGAGGCAGGGTCTCGCCAAGGTTGCCTAGACCCACCGACAGGAAATTGAAAGAAAATGAAGATGTGAATGCATGGCGATACTGAGTGTAAGTAGGAGTGAATGATCATGCATGCAAATAGTGAATGTAAGATTCAGAAAATGGAACAACATGAATGTGTGAGAAACGAATCGTTGAATCGGTGACTATTCATGCAAACAGTGTCATGCATGCGATAGTAGTGAGATGCTAACAAAAACTGAAATGGTGCTTGTACAAGCTAACATGCATGAAAATGATAGAAAGAGTTCACAAAAATCAACTAGACAACACTCACACAAGCCAAAACACAAAAAGTGACAAAAATGTTGCAAAACAAAAGTAAAGCAAACTTACCCAGAAATAGTTGAGATGGATGTGTCAAAGACTCTTGGATGTGATGTGGGATGTCATAGCTCCAAGATCAATGTGAAGAATGAGCTCTGTAGCGTCGAATAAATAAGTTTGAGGCTCATGACGTGCATGCCACAAATCTAAGAAAAAGAGACACTTAGAGGAAAGTTTCTAAATGATCTTTGCATGTAACCTCCAGCTACTAAAAATAGCCACCTACAATTTAGGGATGCTTTTTGCATGTTTTGTTTTTCTATTTTGGGAAAAAGTAATCCATGCATGCAAGTCAAGTTTTCTCCGTCCCTGGAGGAACCGGTCAACCTGAAGGCACATGCAACAGCCTGCTTGATTGAGGGAGATTTTTGCACAGTTTCTAGGAGGAAGTTGGGCTGTTTGTCTAGAGGGATTACACGATTTATGGGAGGAGCAGCTGACTGCTTCCCAGAATTGCGCAATTTCTGGGCTAAGCAGCACTGTTGGGCCAGACTGCACAATTTTCACTGGGAAGACTATTTGACAGGATTGCACAGTTTCTGGGCCCAACAGGCTACGAGTTAGATTTGTGCAATTTATGGAGGGAAGGTTGTTCCCCTCCAGAATTGCACAATTTTCTGAGGGAGCTGCTCAGCCAGTAGCTGGACCAAGTTCGGAGTTACAACCTATGAGGGGAGTGAAACAAACAATCATGCACAGGCTGACAAACTGCTAGAAAACCAATGAAGCTCATGTACTTTATAGTGCAAGACATGTTTATGAGGATGGTTGGTAGGGAGGCTCCAAAACGAAGCTACGGTAAAATTTTAGAGGATGGTTATAGCCGCTACAACACTTGGCGACACACTGGTAGAACTCCGGCTCTATGAATGGACCTTGTTCATGAAAAGAAATTCTAACACCTCTGGAAGTATTGTTCAATTCTCTGTTCGTCTTGATTTCCACACTTACTTGATTGTAAGTTGTGTCATCCGCCATGATCTTGGTCGGTCAACACACATTCCAAGCCAAGGAAACACAATTTTTTCGATTGGGGATGAGGGGTATATGGGTGCACAAGCAGTATAGTCATTAGAGTTTAGTTTCATCTCTAGTGTTGCTTCACTGCCAGCAGAACTAGACAGTACCCCAATGGAGTCATGAAGGAACACAAGCATCGCTCTGTTTCCAGCGAGCCTGGTCAGTGCCCTAGCAGAGTTAGTTGCATCACCTCTCTGTGTAGGAAGCCTTTCTCTTCTTTTGCCTTATTCATTTTCACTTTATTTATTTATTTCACTTTTTCATTTTTCCATTTTTCGTAACTGTGCATAACAATTATTCATTTCAGAGGTGGAAGAGGGATCCCAACTTATTGAGAGAAAAGGAGGTTGTTCCTTCAGAAAAGTAGTTTATATATATCTCTGACGTGCTTGTTAAGGTTTCCCCCTTCACCTTACTCTACTTGACTAAGCTAACAAGGGTTAACCCAAAAACAACCGACTAGAGAAGGTGACACTAGTTAGTGCACAAGTGTTGTGTTTTCATGAAGGTTCACTTCAAACAATACATATTTTCCATCGATGTATCATGGATTGAAGATAATAAGTTCTTCATACAGAGACAAGATGATAGATAACCAAGTATTGATAACCGCACAAGTCCTCTTGTACTTTACCCAGCTTGTTTCAGGAGCCGCACAAGGTTTCATGCGAAACTAACCTATGAGCGCAAGCAAGAAAACAAACAAAAAAACAAAGAAAAAGCATAAGTATATGCGTAAGCAAAGAGAGTAAGAAAACAAGCGTACAAGAAAATAAACCTGCAAGGTAAGAAGAAAACATACATGCAAGCAAATAAACCAAAAGCAAACACTACTCCTACTCCTAAGCTAACGGTGCATGGGTCTACTCACGTGAAGTGATACTTCCAATGCAAACACCAGTGCATTGGTCAATCCATGTTGGTGAAGGCACGGTTCATGTACAACACAACTGTGTGAACCAACAAACAAGAAAGATATAACAATGAAGGACAGACACTCCAAGTTTAAGTGCGACCACGTAAAAGAAGTGAATGAAAGTGCATGACATACAATCCATGGACTTATCATGGTGCTGTGCGACATGACATGCAGCTGTTAAGAATACACATACTCTTGACTGTGACATATAAGCAAACGAAAGAAACAAAGACAAATTGCATAGTGCACATGTGCTTGATATGTAAGAGTCCTCCAATTCAAGAGCGATGGGATCGTGTAGTTCGAGTGGAGGAAGCATAATCTGTGTCTGAGATTGATCTTCAATGCATATAGATGAGTGATGAGGAGCCTCAGGTGATTCAATAATTTCCTAATCGGAAGTGAAACCAACCTCAAAACAGCGAGGGCCTGACATAACTATCAGCTCGGGCTGAAGTGCCTCGATAGTCCGAGGGGTTTCGACTTCGTCGATAGATAGATCATCATAAATAGGTGGCTTGGAAAAATCAACTACGATAAAATCATCATCGTGATCGAATACGAGAGTAAATAGATCACAATAGCTATGATCAGCAAAATCAATGATTTCATCAGCATCCTCATGATCTGATGAATCAAACATAAGGGTAGATGAGAAGCGAAACAATTCACCCTCTATGTTTCCGGCAAAAGAAGATGAAAAATCAAGTGGATTTTTAATGAATAATTTGTCCTCTCTGTTGTTGGACGATGGACTGACATCTGGTGTGATCTGCGAATGATCAACAATGGGTGCATCCCTAGACGGAGATACACATGCGAAATCATGGATGGTAGAATCACCAAAGATGTCAGGAAAGAACGAAGGAGGCTCGGACAGAAGGGAATCATCCTTCATCAAGGGTTGATGCTCAAGCTCCCAATCATACTCTTGATGAATGACAATGCAGGTTGGTTGTGCAACACCAACTCCATCAAAATCTTGATCCTCGTTCACAACAAGTGTAGAATCTTAATGGAAAAACACAATACAGTGTAATTCGGAGGATCAGCATAACACAAAGACGGAGGTTGAGGTAAAACAGACATGTGACAACCCATGGGCTTCACAACCAAATTTGCACAAAAATTGAGAGAAGTGATGTTGGGAGGATGTGATAGTTGAATAGATGTGTGTGCTTGTTCTCCCACATCACTCTGCAGTGGTGGAGTTGTTTGATGAGGAGACGGCGGAAAATCACTTGTGACAGCTACTATGTCCATCTATGATTGCACAACTCCATCACTGAAGTATGCTAAGTGGGGCTTGGGCTTAAAATTTCTTTTAGGATTAACAGATTTGGTAAGACAATACACAAATCTATCCATGAGATACTGGAATTTCATCTAACTTTTCGAAGCTTGAAACTGCAACACACAGAAGTGGTCCCAAAATTCCATAGGTGATTCATGTGAGGCCTTCCGTTTTTGTAATAGTTTATGGTCAAGAGTTTCTAGATCAAAATGATGGAAATTAGATTCAATGAGATCATAGAACTGGTCAAGTGAGTGTTGTTATGCTCTTAACCTGCAAAAGATACCCAAATACAGAATATGTGAAGAAAGATACCCAGAACATAGAACAGTGAGAGACAACAGCAAATATTTTATTATTCAGAAAGCAATGTTCACTGGCCTCTTCGAGGGGGAAACCTCCAATAGAGCAGACCTCGATACAAAAATAAGACATGATGCTCCTTGCAGGGAGTCTCTATCCTTTATATATGACTCATACATGCAATACCAAGGATCAATACCATGGGTTTTATTAATACCATCTATCTAATACTACGGCCCATTTGCAACTAACTATGGTCCCGTCATTAATTGCGGGTTAACCACTTACAATTATTAATATGGGCTTTATTGACTCTTGACTATGACTCGATCCCATTACATAAATAAGGGGGTTAGGGTGGGACCCTAACATGCCCTCCCCCTTAAGACTAGCCTTGTCCTCAAGGCTGAAGCTGCGGAAACTGCTGAAGAATAGTGGCTAGTTCCCAAGTTGCATCTTCCAGAGAGGTGTCTTTCCACTTGACGAGGACTTCCCTAATCATGCGGCCCCGCAAGTGCCTGTCTCGTGTGTCTAGGACCTGTTCAGGTTGGAGCCAGATTGACCCTTCTTCGTCCAATTCAGGTAGACTGGTTTGAATTCTGCAATTGTTCCCAATCACTTTCTTGAGGCATGAGACATGGAAAACTGGATGGATTTTTGCAGTAGGTGGAAAAGCCAACTTGTAAGCCACTTCTCCAATGCGCTGAAGTACTTGATATGGTCCGTAGAATTTTGGAGATAGTTTCTGACAACCCTTGTCTTTGAGTGATGTTTGCTTATATGGTTGCAGCCTAAAAAAGACTTGATCCCCCTCTTGAAATTGGCGCTCTGAGCGATGCTGGTCTACCTGTTGCTTCATGCGGTTTTGAGCTTGATGAAGATTCTCTCTAAGATGGGCGAGCATGGTTGCACGGTGTTGTAGGAGTTGATCCACTGGTTGTACTTTTGAGCACCCCTTGAGATAAGAAGTAGGGGAAGGAGGGATTTGACCATATACTGCTTCATAGGGAGTCATTTTGGTGGTGGCATGATAGTTGGTGTTATACCACCATTCAACCAGAGGTAACCACTGTACCCAAAGATGTTGCTTTTCTGAAGTGAAACACCTAAGGTAGGTTTCCAGACATTTGTTGACGGCTTCAGTTTGACCATCCGTTTGCGGGTGATAGGAAGTACTGAGTTTTAGTTGAGTGCCTTGTATCCTGAAGAGTTCCTACCAAAAATTACTAGTGAAGATCGGGTCGTGATCAGACACAATAGAAGTGGGCATGCCATGCAATTTGAAGATCTGATCCATGAAAGATTGAGCGACCAAAGTTGGTGTAAACGGGTGGGCTAGGGCACAGAAACGAGCATACTTCGAAAGTCGTTCCACAACCACCATGATGACTGACTTGTCTCCTGACTTTGGAAGACCTGTAATGAAATCCATAGAAACCTCCGTCCAAATTGATACCGGGATGGGAAACAGTTGTAATGTGCCTGGTGTGTTGACGGTCTCCCGTTTGTGGCGTTGACAAACATCGCATTCTGCTACGAAAGTAAGGATGTCCTTTTTCATTCCTGTCCAAAAAAATGATCTTCTGGTGCGAGCATACGTCTTCTGAAAGCCTGAGTGTCCTACAATGGGGGATGAGTGCAATTCTGCCAAAATGCGACTTTTGAGAGTGGATGTTGGTGATATTACGACTCTGTCCCTGTAGTGAAGAATATCATCCTGCCACGAATAGCCCTTGGTGGAATTTGGATCTACCTGCAATTGAGAAATGAGTTGGGAGAGCCCGGGATGTGAAAACCATTCCCTACGAGCCTCTTCAATCCATTCTGGAATGGGGAGGGAAATTGCTAGCAGAGTACTTTCCTCCTCAAATTGGCGAGATAAGGCATCTGCTACACTATTGTCTTTCCCTTTCTTGTAAATGATCTCATAATCATATCCCGGCATTTTGGCAAGCCATTTATTTTGTTGTGGGGAGGAAAGGCTTTGCTCCAAAAAATATTTAAGACTAGGATGATCTGTGTGGATTTGGAAATGTCGCCCCAATAAGTAAGGTCGCCAAGTCTCTACTGCATGTAAGATGGCCATCATTTCCTTCTCGTAGGTAGATTGGCCCATATTCTTCCCACTTAGTTGTTGGCTTGTGAAGGCCAAAGGTCGCCCTTCCTGCATTAAGACCGCCCCAATACCGGTACCCGAAGCATCACATTCAATGACAAAAGATTTGGTGAAGTCAGGTAGCGCTAAGACTGGAGTGGAACACATGGCATTTTTTAGAGTTGTAAATGCCTGTTGTGCTTCCTCATTCCAGAAGAATGAATTTTTCTTTAGGAGTTGAGTGAGGGGCTTCGCTATGCAACCATAGTTGCAGACAAATTTACGATAATAGCCTGTGAGACCCAAAAATCCTCTCAAGCTCTTCAAGGTCTTAGGTTGAGGCCAATCCTGCATTGCCTGGATCTTTTTGGGGTCCACATTGACACCTTCACGCCCCACAATGTGGCCCAAATACTCAACTTCTTCCATGCCAAATGAACACTTGGACATCTTGACAAATAATTTATGCTTGCGGAGCAGTTGCAAGAGTAGATCTACATGCTGAAGATGTGCGGCCCAAGTGCAACTATAGATGAGGATGTCATTGAAGAAGACAAGGACAAATTTCCTGAGATATGGTTTGAGAATGTGGTTCATAAGGCTCTGGAAAGTAGAGGGGGCATTACAAAGACCGAATGGCATGACCAGGAACTCATAATGGCCTTCATGAGTTCTGAAAGCGGTCTTTGGAATGTCGACTTCCTTCATGCGAATTTGGTGGTAGCCCGAGCGAAGATCCAGCTTAGTGAAGAATTGAGCCCCATTGAGTTCATCCAGCAAATTGTCAACCACCGGGATGGGAAATTTATCTTTGATTTTCAACTTATTGAGTGCCCTGAAATCTGGACACATCCGCCACTCCCCATTTTTCTTGAGCACCATGACCACCGGTGATGAATAAGGACTAATGTTGGGACGAATGACACCTGCTTCCAAAAGTTCCTTGATTATTTTTTCTATTTCATTCTTTTGGGTGAATGGATATCTGTATGGGCACACATTTGGGGGTTGGGCCCCTGGAACCAAGGTGATGCTATGATCATGTTCCCCTCTCGAGGGCGGAAGCTCATGAGGCTTGTCAAAGACCAGCAGATGGTTATTTAAAATCTGTTGCATCTCAGGATGAATTGGCAGAGACTTGGTTTCGACTGCCTGGATGGCATTAAATTGAGCTATAACTCCATGATGGCCCTTTTTTAGCATTTTTTCCATCCTATGCGAGCTAATGATAGAGGGAGCTCCCGCCTGGAGTCCACGGAGGGTATGTGTGTAGTTGTTCTGCTTAAAACTCATATATAACTCCTGGAAATCCATTGTGATTGGCCCAAGAGTGCGGAGCCATTCAGCGCCGAGGACAATGTCGCAACCTCCCATGTGTATGGCAAACATGTGGGTTTTCAACTGATAATCCCCCATTTGAAGTTTGACATTTTCATAGCAGCCTTCACATTTCATTGTGCCCCCATCCGCAATTTGGACTTGGAAGTTAGAAACTGCTCGTACAAAACAATGCACTTCTTCTGCGACTTTTTGATGGATGAAATTATGTGTACTTCAACTATCAATCAGGACTACTACTGGGCGATGTTTAATAAAACCTCTAATTTTGAGAGTTTGAGGTGAAGAAATCCCTACCAAAGCATGCAGCGAAATAACTGGTTCGTCAGAGACATTGTCCTTTTGGTTGTCCTCTTCTAGTGCCTCATGTTCCTCAAGTGGTGGATCTTCCTCTGTTGAGCTGTAGTTAGTGGCATCAATTTGAAAAAATTTGGGCTCCTTGCATTTATGCCCTGGGGAGTATTTTTCATCACAGTAGTAACATAATCCTTGCTTTCTTCTTTCGGCCATTTCCGCAGGTGACACCTTTTGGACCTTAAGTGTTTGAGTCGTGTTGTGAGCTTGTGGGGGGCGACCTTTAGCGGAGAAATTTGGGCGACTATACTGGGCTGCTAATGCACGTTCCACATTACGGGCTACCTTGCAAGCCTCATCCATGTGGGAGGGTGGTGCAGTAGGACTTGGGCTTTGATGGCTTCTTTAAGACCGTTGATAAAACATTCCGTGTAGAACACATCTGAGAGACCCCAAGTGCGGAAAGATAAGGCTTCAGAAGTTGTAATATATTCATCCACTGTGCCAGTCTGTCGGAGCTTAGTAAGACGACCCAAAAAAGAATATTCCTGGTCAAAGCGGTTTGTAAGAGCTTTCTTGAATTTTGTCCAAGCCAGAAAAGGTCCATTGTAACGTTGATGCCATTCCCACCATTGCCACCTTTCATTGTCCAAGTACATGCTCCCCACCATAAGCTGAGTCGCATCATCTAAGATGTTATTCAGATTGAAATATTGCTCCATTTGTGCTATCCATGCTGCCGAGTGAGAACCGTCAAATTTATGCATATCCAACTTGGGAGGTCGCTGACGGGATTGTTGGTGGGTGCGCCAGACGTGAGGAGAGTGGCTAGACTCACCCTCACTGTGTCCATTGCCATTATACACCTCCTCGTGGGCTACCTCCTTGCCCTTCGGGATTATGCTCGTGATCAGGCTATTTAGTTGGTCAAACTGAATGTGGAGGGATTGCAAGGATTCTTCAAGTTTGTCGATCCTTTCATTGGTCATAGCTTGAGCTCTAGTTTCTACCATGCACCGACCTAATGTTTTTGAAAACGAGTTTTACTCCTTCCTTATGAATACTGCAGTCGCCAAATCCTCAAAATTTCAATGCGGCCAAAAGTCCTGCGAAAATTATACCCCGGTATAGGAACCCCACACAACTACTCAGATCTGGTGCATCTAAGAGATCTAAATGGCAGATCGGATAGCTCTGGGCGGCGAAACAAACTGCTGCTGTGGAGCTGATGGATCTAATAGATCGTAATGGCTGGTCTGCTAACTCAGAACTGCGGGACTAATGTCTGTTGCTACTGCACCTCTTTGCGCGCTGATCTGGCAGATATGATGCGTGATCCCCAGATAGAAAAGGGAACTATGGTCTCGAGGAGTTTCAGGTGCTACAGATCGCAATATACATAAGGTTCTGATAGTAGTACTTGGCCCAATGTTTCAGGGCTCTAACTAAGGAGGATCAACCGTACCCTTAGCCGTACAACCCGACTACCCTATCGTACGGGTGAGTAATCTCTTCGAGTGTTGTTCTCGGTGTACTGTAGCAGCAAGACGGCCGAAGGTTTATCTATGGCGAGGTTACAGAGGAGCTAAGGGGCTTCCGATATGCCTAGAAGGTACTTGGAAGACAGTCCGTACGCGGTTCTGTCTAATGCGCTACTACACGAAGGGGTACCTGTTAGAGTCGGTCTAGTAGCCCTCCATCAGCGATCAAAGCTCTTTGCATTTGCATAAGTAGGTGTCTCATCAGTGTCATCTCATTGCATTCCATTAGGCATGCCATAACCCTGATGGAGGAGCTGGTGTCTTTATTCCCCTCTTGGCACTGCTGGATCAAGTTGTTTCAGTCAATAAACTCTTTCAAGGTTTCTTGTCTTGTCTTGAGGTCAAAAGTCCTAGGTCTAGGGTTTAGGTCCAATTCGTCTTTGAGGTCATGTCTTTAAAAGTCAATAAATGCCCAACATGCCAGAGGGATGACTATCAAAGTATTTCTTCAAAAGATTTCATCTTGTACAGCTAATTTTTACCTTGGATTTAAAAACCCTGTTTGTAAAGACAAGGTCATTTTCTCATTTTTGTAAAATGTTGTAAAAATTCAAAATTATTTGAAAGCCAACATGCAACCCTGGTCCGCTTTGCCAAGATTCCTCAGAAGCTATCCCTGCAAAAATTTTCAAGAAAAAGCATCAGTTCAACCAATTTCAGGACAAAAGGAAACCATAAAGTCAGCAGCATTTAAATTTTGAAAAAGTGTCAAGTTATAAACATTAGAAAGAGGGTTTGAGGGGAAATTAATTTAAATCAAGCCTATAAAGCCCCTCCCTCCCTCCATTTGATCATCATTTGCCTCAAAGCAATAGTGAAAAGCGATTTGGAGAGAAATTGGGCGAAATTGCAGACAGAGCCCGCGCGCGACCCGTCAAGACCTGCGCGCGACGTGTTGGGCAGGCGCGACGCGTCAAGGGGGTCATAGCAGTTGGAAAAAAGCACTGGCGCGACGTGTTGGGCGCGCGCGACCCGTCCAGACCTGCGCGCGACGTGTTGGGAATTCATCCACAAAAAATTGCCTGTAAACTGCAAAACGACCCCAAATTTCTTCAAGGTTGCAGGTAGGCCTCCAATCATCAAAATGTATTGTTTGCTAAAGCTTGAAAGAGCATGAGAATGTATTTAAAAGCCATTATTTTCAAATGAGGAGTCCATGTGTATTTTCTTAAGAATGTCAAAGTGCTAGTAAAGCTAGGGTTTGTTTTGCTGTTTTCAAGGTCATCCTTTTCACCCCCACTTTTTCCCCACATCCCTTTACCACCTCCCATATCATTTCTACCTAATCCCCCTACCAAAAATACCAAAATCCCTAAAACCCTACCCCTATTCCTAAAAATCAATAATATAACCCTAAACCCTATCTCCCATAAAACCCTTGCAAATTATAATTGTGTGATGGTGTATATGTCATGATTCCTTCCCTTAATTCCCTATTTCATATATTTTCCCTAATTTCCCTTAAAGTTCTCCCCTCCCTAACATCTCCCTTGTGTTATTTGTCCCCTTGAAACAGCATTTCAACAATTAAAACCACAGATTTTTTAGCAGAAGCAGCAGTACATTTCAGCCACTTTGCTCTTGAAACCATGTCAGAAACCGAAACCGACTATGAGCAAAGTGATGACCGTGAGTCAAAACCAGAGGTTGAGGTACAAAGGAGGCCTCACAGGGGTGGTAAGAGTGGTCACCATGTGAGAGAGGAGCCCACCTCTTTGACCTATTTGCAGGCTTGTCCACTTGCAGTCACATGTTTCCGCCACCTCTCATGTTATGAATTTTGCGAGAGGATTTCTCAAATTCAGCACCATAGGGAATTGGTCCGCTTGTTTGTTTTCCATCTGCATGATGGGCATGTAAATCTTGAAGGGGTGGATTTTATATTTTCATCTGAAATTATTGCTCAAGCAACAGGGATACCCAATGTGGGAGAAGATTGGAACAAGCGCAAACTATTGGACAGATTTCAGTATGAGCCCTACATTAAACCTGCCTACATGAGGTACATGACTGGTGTATTTCCTTTTAGATTTTTGCGGGATGAGTATGCTCCCTTGATGAGGCTCATCATGCGCTATTTCACCTGTGAGGGCAGATTTTCATGTTTGTATTCGTACCATATTCGCTTGTTGATGCATTTCACACGGGTACGGATGATGAACATACCATTTTTCATGTGCCGGAATATTGAGAAGATGGTGCCCTTGATGCAGAGAAAGAGCCCAGCACAGCAACACAGGAGCATCTATCATTATGGTTTGATCCAGCTTGTGGTCATACATCATGTTAACGCTTGAAATTTCACCTCAGGCTGAGAAAGGTAAACCTCAAGGCAACATCAAACCATTTAGCCTCGTAGCTAGCCCTACGGGGCAGGAGAAGGTTCTCTCCGGTCTATCTCGGTAAAATCTTCAATAGATGAGATGACCAATAAGGTAACACTGATATTAGGCTAGTAAACTGATCAAATGGTTTGATTTGGGGTTTTTTGGTTTTTGGTGGCAAATTGAGGAGAGGGCAATTTTGGGTGTGGGGATTGGACACAGTTTCTGCAGGGGGTTCTTTGGGGCGAGGTAGGAGACAGTATTGATGCCTTTGATTGAGGTGGATGGTCAGGAATGAAAGGTGAAGATCTAAAGAGAGCAAACAATAACTTTGAATTCTCTTTAGACAGTAGAAAACATTGAAATTAAACAAACTTAAAAGCAGAGCATGGCAGGCATGAATTCTTACTTTAACACTTCATTTGTTTAATGTGCAGAAGTAAAAGAAAGGAAATGAGTCACATAACAAGCTTACAAGTACATTGAGAAACACACCATCAACACATGAGTCCACAAGAATCCCAAAGAGGATTGCAAAACCCTGGTCTTCCTTAGCCAAAAATTGCAGAGATACAGTGAATAATACAATGATAGCTTCTCCCTCAAGAGTCCAACCTTCCAACCCCTGAAAATGACTAAGAAAATACATAATATAGGCAAGCTAACACATTTCCTTGCCTCTAGGGGTCGAGCTCACCCTTCTAGGAGTTGTTTCAACTAATTCTAAACTGAGCACTAAAATCTAGGCAGTCAAAACAACTTGCCTCTATAAGCTAGGAAACCAATTCATTCATTTAATTTTCACCTTTTTCATGAATGAATCTTCTAGAAGAGGTACATAAGAGTAAAATTGTCATAAAAGTACATTAATTACGTCAAATAGCATAATAATCCACCCAAAAAAGTCAAACAGGGTCAAACTGCGTTTTTCTGAGCTGTACACTGAAATTTGGACAAGTTTGCCTGACGGGTCGCGCGCCTCTGGGACCACATTTGGGGCACTTCCAGATGGCCAAATTGAGCAAGAGTAGGCTTGTTGGAAAGGTCTTTGAGTCTACTTTCCAACCCAACTAGAATTTCTGAATTTTGTGGTCATTTGCCCCTCCAAAATTGCAATCTCCCAAGACTGCTTTCTGCAACTCAAAAATGTGGCAGAAAGTCATTTTTTGCTTGTTTTTTGACTTTCTGGAGGCCTAAAACTTCATAAAATATCA
Organism: Pinus tabuliformis; assembly: GCA_031772625.1. NCBI lineage: Eukaryota > Viridiplantae > Streptophyta > Pinopsida > Pinales > Pinaceae > Pinus > Pinus tabuliformis. The sequence goes on along the minus strand of CM062809.1, from coordinate 157,578,094 downwards.
AGTCCATTGATGAGCATATGTAACTTCTCATGAAAAATCTATAAATGCTGAGTTTTTGCAAAATGGAGTTGCCATGATGAAGGGTCGCGCGGGGGGTGAGACCCGTTAATGGAGAAAACCTGTAAATTGCCTGAAAAATCAAAATTGACCCAAAATGTTCAAAATTTCTTGGGACTTGTGCTGTGGCTGGGCTATTTAGTGCCTTGGTCCTTCAGTGAAGCCTCGGCCAAGATATGGAGGGGATCCGGCCTCTTTCTCCTTTTTTGTGCCTTGGCCAACCGCCTTTGGAACATCTTCATCTTCGCCTTGCACACGTGCATCCGTGCCCAATAGTGATTCTTCATGTTCCGGAGCAGGCTCAACTTCTGGTGTTGACTCACGGTCATCACTTTGCTCATAGTCGGTTTCGGTTTCTGACATGGTTTCAGGGGCAAAGTGGCTGAAATGTACTGTTGCTTCTGCTTTGAAATTTGCTGATTAAAATGATGTTTCAAGGGGACAAGGAGCACGAGGGGAAATGTTAGGGAAGGGAGACTTGGAAGGGAAATTGGGAAAAATATATGAAACAGGGGTTAAAGAGAGGAATCATGACATCAACATCATCATACAATTTCATTTGCAAGGATGTTATGGAAGGTAGGGTTTAGGGTGTAATTTTTTGATTTCTTGGGAAGAGGGGTAGGGTTTAGGGCTTTTCACATATTTGGAAGGGAAGTTTAAATAAAATGATAAGGAATATGTAATAGGAGGTGGAAAATAGGAAAGAAAAGGGATACCTCAAAACAGCATAATAAACCCTAGCAATTTTGACAACTTTAATCCCAAAAGCACAATGGAGACTTTTACTTGCAAATGAAGACCTTTAAAAATACAATCATGATCTTCTTGAACTGTAGCAAGCAATAATTTTTCATGATGGAGGGCCTACCTTGCAAAATTTTGCAATTTGTGGCTCCTTGGTAAATTTGCAGGCAGTTTTATAAAGAGGGCGCTGACGGGTCGCGCGCCTCTGACGGGTCACGCCCGTTATAATTTTACACTGGCGGAGGGCGCCTGACGGGTCGCGCGCCTCTGACGGGTCGCGCGCCTGGCTCAACGGGTCGCGCTTTTGCAGGAGGCTTTTGGAGGCCTTCCTGGTGTCAGAATCAGGTGCAGGATAGCTTGTTGGAAATTTCTTTGAGTCTACTTTCCAACCCAACTAGAATTTTTCAATTTGGAGTTCATTTGCCGTGTCAAAAATCAAATCTCCCAAGACTGGTCAAAACTGCCAAATGAGGCTGCCTCAAGGAAGAGTTTTGTTGCAGTCAACTTTTGAATGCCTTCCTCAACCCCAAATTTAGCTCATGATATCTCATTGGAAATATATTTGTGTCTAGTTATCATTTTACCTATCAAGAAAATTATTTTGCCAACCAAGCTGGGAGAAAACTTGATTTTCCCAAGGTCACTTCAGAGGTGTCTTTGATTCTCCTGAGGAAACGATATTCTTGACATTTCTCTCAAACCATGACACCTGTGCAAAAAGTGAAGGAGGTTGTTCTTCTTTGGAATGTTTTGGACAAAAACCTCTCTCATTTTTCCAAAATTCATCTTTTATTTCTCTAAAACATCTTTTGAGTGAAACTTGTCCCGATGTGTGAAACAAGGAATTTTGTCGAAATGAAGCGAAATGAAGGGGATAAGAGGCTTCTAAATTCTTGGGGAAATTTTTGGAAGTAGGGAGAGATGTTAGGAAGCAGGGGAAAGTGGAATCTCAGAGATTGAGCGAAGGGAAGGGGTCCAAAAGGGCAAAACACAGGCCAAACCTAGAAAATTGCCAAGTTGTAGCTAGAAACTAGGGTTTGTGCAAAAATGAGGAATTTGGGGGATCTAAGGGATGGGAAGCATTTGATAGGGTATTTTAAGGATAGGGGAAGGTGTATGAACATCTGGATACAAGTTTTGTCGATGACTTGACCGTCCAAGAGAAATTGGCTTTCAAAACCCTAGGAGAGGGAAATGACCTTGCCAAGGCACAACTGAAGCATGAATAAGATGTAAAATGACTCATTAGACACTGACATGATAATGACAACCCTATGAATGATGATAGACTCAGCTGAATAGTGACATATATTGGCATTTGGGCAACTTTTAGAAGGAGTGAAAGCAAACCCTAGACCTAATGCCTAGTGACCAAATTTTGCTTGAAGACTCACTGAAATGACAAAATTTGACTTGGAAACTCTGAGACCACTTTGTAAGAGCATATTTGATCACTGGAGGAAGGCTGGCAAGGCTGACACTAAGACATCAGTTGGCTCAGCAAGGTATCCCATGGGAGGATTTTATCTCTCGAGATTTTTTTACAGCACCAGCATCATCACCCCCTGAGGTTGTTCATGAGGAGGGAGGGCCTTCACAGCAGCATGATATTCCTGAGACCAGACATGTCAGCTTCCCTCCATGGGTCACATATCAGAAAGGCCACAGAGCCTTATTTGCATCAGCTAGGCGAGTATTTTCTCCACACCAGGTGGAAGGGGTCTCGCCTTCTTCATCAGCACCGCGAGTGTTATCTCCACACCAGGTGGAAGGGGCCTCGCTTTCGACAGCAGCACAAGTACAGGAGAGAGGCAAGAAGCCCAATATTGATGAGGGGCCATCAGGTGATCCAGGCATAGATGTTGTTGACCTTGATATCAGTTCTCCTAGCCTAGAGCCAAAGGAGATCATCCAAAACCTAAGGGCTGAAAATGACTCGTTGCAGCAAAGATTGGAAATGGAAAATTAGACAATCACCTATTTAGAGCAGCGCAACAAGCAACTTGAAGATGAGCACACTCTTGATGAGTTGCGGAGGATCCATGAAGACCGCAACTTGGCTTGTAAGAGACCCGGTGATTTGGTACCCGTTGAGCGAGAGGCTATGCTTCTCCAGGTCAATGCTCATTTGGAGAGGTTGCTGGCCAAGGCCAAAAAAGATAAGGACCTGCTTTGGAACATGAAGAACCACTATTGGGCCCGAATGCACGTATGCAAAGCAAGAATGAAGGTGCTCCAAAGACGGTTGGCCAAAGCACTAAAACGAAGGAAAAGGCTCGATCCCCTCCACATCTTGGCTGAGGCTTCCTTGAAGGAGCATGATGCTAAATGACTTAACTCCAGCACAAATTTCAAAAAAATTTGAGCATTTTTGGGTCACTTGTGAAATTTTGGGCAAAAAACAGGTTTTCTCCACCAACACGTCGCGCGCCGCGCGCGACCCTTTCGATGGGCAACTCCATTTCGGGAAAACTTGGAATTTTTGGATTTGTCATGCAAAGATACACCTGCTCAGCAATTACCAAGAGATTTCATCAAATTTTGAGCCTCCAGAAGGTCAAAAACCAAGTAAAAAATGACTTTCTACCACCTTTTTGACACACAGGAAGCAGTCTTGGGAGATTGCAATTTTGGAGGGGCAAATGGCCACCAAATTCCGAAATTCCACTTGGGTTGGAAAGTAGACATCCAGAAATTTCCAACAAGCCCATGTTTGCCTCATTTGGACACCTGGAAGTGCCTAAAAAGCAGCTCCAAAGGCGCGCGACGTGTTGGGCAGTTTTCACAGAAATTCACCTACAGCTCAGCAAAGCGCAGTTTTGACTGGATTTGACTTTTTGGAGTAGATTTTGATCTTCCTTGTTGTAAATGATGTAATTTTATGATATTTTGACACTTATTTATCTCTTCTAGAAGATTCATTCATGAGATAGGAAAAAATTTAATGAATGAATTGGTTTCCTAGCTTATAGAGGCAAGTTGTTTTGACTGCCTAGTTTTCAGTGCTCAGTTTAGAATTGGTTGAAATAGCTCCTAGGATAGTGAGATCGACCCCTAGAGGCAAGGAAAGATGTTAGATTGCCTATATTATGTACTTTCTTGGTCATTTTCATGGTTGGACTCTTGAGGGAGAAAGCTCTATTGTATTACTCATTGTATCTCTGCAATTTTGGCAAAGGAAGAAAGACCAGGGTTTTGCAGTCCTTTTTGGGATTCCTGTGGTTACATGTATTGATGGTGTGTTTCTCTTTGTACTTGTAAGTTTGTTATGTGAATCATCTCCTTACTTTTCCTTCTGCAAATTAGGCAAATGAAGTGTTAAAGTAGAATTCATGATTGCCATGCTCTGCTTTTAAGTTTGCTTAATATTTATGTTTTCATCTGTCTAAAGAGAACTCTTGAAGGTTTCTTGCTCTCTTTAGCCCCTCACCGGTCATTCCTATCCATTCACTTAATTCAAAGGCATCAATACAGTCTCCTACATTTCCCCAAAGAACCCCTTGCAAAAACTGTGTCCAATCCCCGCACCCAAAATTGCCTTTCCCCGATTTTCCACCAAAATCCTAAAACTTCCCAATTCAAACCTTTTTATCAGTTTACTAGCCTAAAATCAGTGTTTCCTTATTGGTTATCTCGCCCGTTGAAGATCTTTACCGAGATAGACCGAAGAGAGCCCTCTCCTGCCCCGTAGGGCTAGCTACGAGGCTAAGTGGTTTGATGTTGCCTTGGAGTTTACCTTTTTCAGCCTGAGGTGAAATTTCAAGCGCTAACATATTGGCGACCATACTGGGGAAGAACAAATTGTTTGCTGACTGATGTGTTTATTTCATAAGTCTTAGACGGAGTCTGAAGATACGCCAGGTAGCCTTCGAAAACGCTCTTGCTTTGCATCAGCGCAAGTAGATAAACGCTGCTTCAGTCGACCTCCGTGAGCTAGTGAATGTAACACTTCATCTGCATTTTGCCCCAGTATATTTGCAAACTCTGAACTTTTGGATGATTAGTTAAGAGTTTTCACAGGCTGATTGGCTATTTGTTCCTTGATATCCAAACTAGCTTCAGATTCTAGTCATATATTCAAATCTCATTCATGTCCAGCTGTTTTTGAGTATCTTGAAGACATTGATTTTGACGAGAGTTTTGAGTTGTCCTTGTTCAAAACTAAATCTGAAAGTGCACTTGATTCTCTAGTTCCCAACCCTGATTTTGCAGCTGCCCTTGAAGTTGAGAGACACAATAAATTGGTTGACAATTTCATCCTAAGATCTCTTCAGTCAGATATTCATGCTACTAATCTTTCTAATTTCGTTGAAACTATATCTGTTCATATTGGATCCACTATCACGGCGCATGAGCAGTCCAATCCTCCTTTTATTTCTGTTTCTCCTATAATCACTTATCTGGAATCTACATTTGGTTCGCCCTCTACATCCCATACTACTTATCCTCCTCATACTCCTCATACTACAGCTACACTTACTCCACCTGCTACTCCTAGACCCAATCTACCTAAAACAATGGTTGCCCGATTTGCTCCTCTTGCTCTTCCCCAAAATCTGCATGATATGCCAGCCGATTATCAGAGTAAAATTCCCATGTTTGATGGCACTCCACAGAGTATTTCTGCTCAGCAACATATAGACAAAATGATGACTTTCTTTGATCTATATGAGATAGATGAAGAGGATGTAACTATGCGTTTGTTTGTACAAATGTTTGATGGCAAAGTAAGAAAGTGGTTCAGAGGTTTGACAGCCCGGAGCATTGCTACCTTAGAGGCACTTCAGAGGCAGTTTCTAGATCGATGGGAAATCAGAAAGGATCCGCTTCAGATTAATGCCGAATACAACAACCTCAAGCGTAATCATGGTGAATCCGTTCAAGACTACATAATCAGATTTAATACAGTGTACAATGCTATTCCCGATGATTTGAGACCGTCAAGAAAATCAGCACTTCTCAAATTCCCGGATGGCTTTGATCCGGAGATGGCTTATTCATTGCGAGATAGAGATCCGCCTACCTTGGAGGATATGCAGAAAATTGTTGTTAGTGTTGAAGCGAATTTGAATGATAAAAGAGCAAGGATGAAGGCGGAAAAGCGAGTCACAATCAAAGAAGAAGCTTCTACATCAGATCAACTCCTGCATAAGGTTGAAAAGATTGAAAGGGCACTTGAACATACTCATCTCGGCAAGCCGGAAACGCAGATCCGTAATCCTAATTTCCGAGGTCCACAGCAACCGCAATATAGAATCAAACAGCGTGAAACAAGAGCACAAGAGGCAGCAGTTCAGCAGCAAATTAAACCTCCTTTTCAGCAGAATTTTGTTAGCCAAGAATCTGAGGATGAAGGTGATACGGTCGAAGAGGAAAATCACTTTTTCACTCCTGATGATCTGCCTATCTATATTACAGAAGAAGAAGAATTTGTGAGAAATTCAGTCATACATCAGGATGAGCATTATATCTTATCAAATGAGGCAGTACTTGAGGAAGAATCGAAGGAATACCAAAGAGGATATCTTAATGCTTTGTCCGCTCAGCAGAGGCAATTAAGAAACCGAGCTGTTCCCATAAATCCCATTCAGAAAAGGAAAGATACTTCAGCAAAGAATGATTCAGATTCCCCACAGACAAAAGGAAAAGACATAATTGATCCTTCAGCAAGTCAATCATCATCAGCAAGCAAGTTAGATCAGCCAGCAAGTACACCGAGAGATAAAGTTGAAAAAAGAGAAGTTTCGACTAAAGAAGGTGAGAAGGTTTCAGCTTTCAGTTTGGAGAATGAAATTTCAAAGTTGAAAGAGTCTATTCCTTTGACGGAAATCATGAAGAACAGCACTTACCGAGGCCAAATCTCCAAGATGTTGAATTTTGATCCAATGCTAGACACTGTGAATGTAGAAGATGATCAGCCGGAATTGATTTTTGGGCCTGCTTTAAATGGTGAGTCTCCTGAAAGTGATGTTCCTCCATTCTATATCAGTTTACGATTGCATGAGTATGTTTTACATAATGCCATGTTTGACTCGGGAGCTTCGCATAATTTGATGCCGAAAGCAATTATGGAAAAGCTGGGACTAGACATCACAAGGAAATATCATGATTTGTATTCATTTGATTCCAGCCGGGTAAAATGTATTGGTTTGATCAAGGACTTGGTGGTGAGCCTAGATCAAATCCCAGCAAAGAATGTTTTGATGGATGTGGTGGTGGCGGATATTCCTCCGCGGTTCGGCATGTTGCTTTCGAGATCTTGGGGAGCCAAGCTCAAAGGTACACTTCAGCTTGATTTTTCTTATGCTACAATCCCGGTCTTTGGTCAGATGAGGAAGTTATATAGGGAGCAAAAGATGAAATACATGATCACTAGTAAGGAAAAGCCAGTGAATCATCCTGTAAATTATGTACATACAGATTTGGAATCGTTTGTTTTGTTTGCTGATAATTTTAATGAGATAGATAGTCAGTTGGTTCAAGCAGAAGATATACCAGACATTACAGAAAATTTTAGAGAAATTTTGAGAAAAGAAAGTGAAGAAAGGTCCGCTGTCATGAAGCCAACAGCTGAAATGAACGGGCAGCAAACAGAAAATGCAGAGACATCACAATTTCAGCATTTAGAAGATGATGAGGATGGTCTTTGGACCATGGATTTTGATGGCGCTGTGGGCAGCGATGGTGCTGGTATAGGTGTGTGGATTCGAAGTCCATTTTCTGTCCGAAACAAAGTCCCAAGAAAGGTACGAGTATGCTCTTACAAATTGGCATTTGATTGTTCAAACAATGAGGCGGAATATGAGGCTCTCATTGCTGGCCTGAAAATCCTTCGGAAATTGAAGGCAAAGAAGATAGCAGTATATGGCGACTCCGAGCTGGTTATAAAGCAAGTGAAAGGTGAGTTTCAGGCCAAGCATCCTCGTATGCGAGCATATCGAAATGCTGTCCTAGATATCTTGAAGCTATTTTTTGAACATACTTTGACATGTGTGGCCCGTATCCAAAATGGTGTTGCGGATGCATTGGCTAAGGCAGCAAGTAATCTAAAAATCCCCATGAATTCCAGCAATAAGTTTGAGATTTATGTGAAGCACCGTCCTACAGTCCCAGAAAATCAAATATGTTGGCAAGTTTTCCAAGATGATGAAGAAATCAAGGATTTTTTGCAAGTTGAAGGTGAGTTCAAAGACATTTCCATAGACACAGAACCTGAGGAAGTAAATCAAATGGATGTATTGCAGCTTAAAGACAATTTCATTACTAAAGGATTAATTCCTTTGGAAGAGCTGTTCGATCAAGATGATGTGGCTCGCAAACCAACCTTGAGGCCAACGGAAGAAGGTGTCGAAGAAGTGAATCTCGGAACAGCTGAAAATCCAAAGATGGTGAAACTATCGAAAGCATTGTCGCCAAAGGTAAAGGAAGAATATATCAGATTGTTGTCTTCGTTTTCTAATGTTTTTGCATGGGATTATTCGGATTTGAAGACTTATGACACAAGTATTATTCAGCATACCATTCCCATAAAGCCAAATCAAAAGCCTTTCCGACAAAAGTTGAGAAGAATTAATCCTAAGTTGCTGCCATTGATTGAGAAGGAAGTTAACAGGTTGTACAAATCTGGAATTATAGTGCCAATCAGATTTTCCGATTGGATTTCCAACTTGGTGCCCGTGAGAAAGAAGACCAGTGAGATCCGCTTGTGTATAGACTTTAGAAATCTGAATAAGGTGTCGCTAAAGGACAATTATCCGCTGCCCAAGATGGACCATATACTCCAGCGGGTAGTTGGGGCATCAAGGATGTCGCTACTTTATGGTTATTCAGGGTACAATCAGATTTTGGTGCATGAGGATGACCGCGACAAGACTGCATTCACTACTCCATGGGGAACATTTCATTATGCCAAGATGCCATTTGGATTGAAAAATGCAGGTGCCACCTTTCAGCGGGCGATGGACATGGACTTTGCTAATGAGAAGGATGTCTTTTTGGTCGTTTATCTTGATGATTTAACTGTGTTTTCTAAATCTGATGGAGAACATTTGTATCATTTAACAATGGTGTTTCAAAAGTGCAGAAAATATGGTATCTCATTGAATCCAAAGAAGAGTCTTTTTTCCATGAGTGAAGGCAAGTTGTTGGGCCACATCATTTCCAAAGATGGCATTCGTATAGATCCTGCACGTGTGGAAGCCATTCAGCAATTAGAGCAGCCCCGAAACAAGAAAGAGATTCAGTCCTTTAATGGCAAGTTGAATTTTCTGCGTCGCTTTATTCCGAATCTTGCCGAACACCTTAGAGAAATCACTAACATGCTTAAAAAGGACAGCCAGCTCAAATGAACCGAAGAGGCGGTAAAGTCTTTCAATTTGGTAAAGTTAATTTTATCTTCAGCCCCAACTCTAATCAGCCTGGATTATACACAAGATTTATTTTATTTTCATTTGCTTCTGAGCATACATTGGCAGCTGTGCTGATGCAAAAGAGAGATGGAGTTGAGAAGCCCATTGCTTTTTTCAGTCGTATTATAAGGGACGGAGCGCTGAAGTATAATATCATTGAAAAACAAGCATTGGCGTTGGTAAAAGCCTTGAAAGATTTCCGTGTGTACATACTGAATTCCCACATTTTGGCATATGTTCCTAACGCAGCTGTTAAAGATGTTTTGGTACAAGCGGAACTGGAAGGAAAACGGGGTAAGTGGATTGCTGCACTATCGGAGTATGATGTGGAAATCAAGCCTACCAAGCTGATCAAGGGCCAAGGTCTCGCTAAATTGATGGCTGAAACAAATCTCCATGTCCTAGACATTAATTTGATTGCTGCCTTGTCCGACGAAGATGAAGAAAATTCAGCGCTACAGGTATCTGATATCTTTATTTCCTCTCCTTGGTATGTTGATATTGTATATGTGCTTCAAAATTTGTCTTCACCTCCCGGGATGCCTCGAAACAAAGCTAGGACATTGAAGTTAAAGGCTACCAAATTTTGCATCATCAAATCTACACTATATTGGAAAGACCCCGGTGGCATATTGCTGAATTGTTTGGTCGAGGAGGAAGCTAAGAGAGCTGTAGAGGATTTTCACAAAGGTGACTGCGGGGGTCACTTGTTTTGGAAGACCACGGCAAACAAGATCTTAATGGCAGGTTTCTATTGGCCTTCGTTGTTTTCAGATGTATATAAAGCAGTCAAGAGTTGTCATGAATGTCAAATTTTTCAAGGAAAGCAGAAATTACAGCCCTTGCCTCTCAAGCCCATTGAAGTCAGCGCACCATTTCAGCAGTGGGGCTTAGATTTCATCGGCGAAATTCATCCAGCATCTTCCGGGCAGCATCGATGGATATTGACAGCCACCGATTACTTCACGAAATGGATTGAAGCCATTCCCACCCGGCAGGCCACGGACTTGGTAATTATTTCTTTCCTTGAAAATAACATATTGTCACGTTTCGGCTGTCCACATAAGTTGATTACAGATAATGCAACAGCATTTAAATCAAAGAAGATGGTTGACTTTTGCTACAAATATAACATCATCTTGGGGCATTCAACCGCTTATCATCCGCAAGGAAATGGGCTGGCTGAATCTTCGAATAAATCTTTGGTAAACATCATAAAGAAACTGCTGGAAAACAATAAGAAGAGCTGGCACAAACAGTTAGTAAATGCAGATCGTGTAAGTCAGAAAAAGTCAATTGCTATGTCACCCTTTGAACTAGTTTACGGGACAGATGCGGTGTTTCCTACTTCACTTAGTATTCTGGTAGCAAAGTTGCTTCAGGAAGTTAGTGGTGAGGAGGATCCAATGCAAAGGCGGATTAGTCAAATGATTCATTTACAGCAGACACGGGAGGAGGTTCTTCAAAATACTCTTAAGTTACAAGAGCGCATAAAGAAAATCTATGACAGAAAAGCAAAGCCGGATCACTTCCAGATAGATGATGTTGTTTTGAGGTGGGATGCCCGAAATGAAGACAAAGGGAAATATGGAAAGTTTGATAACTTATGGAAAGGTCCTTACAAAATTGCAGCATACCGTGGTCCAAATGCCTTTCTTCTTAAGGAAATGAATGGTGATGATTGTCTCAGAGGGTCGGTCAATGGCCGGCTGCTTAAAAGGTACCATGTCTGAGCATTTTCTGCTCTAGCCATTATCATTGTAATTACCATTTTACTTTATATTTCACTGCAAGTGTGCACTGATCTTTCATCTTTAGTCTGGGGCCCGCAGTGAAGGCTATAATTCTGAAGATGGTGATTAGTTGGTGTGAGTTTTTTATGTTGTTTTTATCAGTCCATTTTCTGTCCAAAAGTTGAGTTAGTTTGGGTCAAAGTTAGTCCAATTTTCAGTCAGTTGTTAAAGTCAATAAAGTTGTCCCGGTTTGGGTCACATATGTAAATAAGGACTCCATTGCCCAATGATTGAAAAGCACTGGTCTGCTCTCCTAGAGGTCTAAGGTTCTTGGCACCTCCAAGGAGCTACCATCCCCATTGGAGCCAATGTTAGAGTCGGTCTAGTAGCCCTCCATCAGCGATCAAAGCTCTTTGCATTTGCATAAGTAGGTGTCTCATCAGTGTCATATCATTGCATTCCATTAGGCATGCCATAATGCTAATGGAGGAGCTGGTGTCTTTATTCCCCTCTTGGCACTGCTGGATCAAGTTGTTTCAGTCAATAAACTCTTTCAAGGTTTCTTGTCTTGACTTGAGGTCAAAAGTCCTAGGTCTAGGGTTTAGGTCCAATTTGTCTTCGAGGTAAGGTCTTTAAAAGTCAATAAATGCCCAGCAGGCCAGAGGGATGACTATAAAAGTATTTCTTCAAAATATTTCATCTTGTACAGCTAATTTTTACCTTGGATTTAAAAACCCTGTTTTTAAAGACAAGGTCATTTTCTCATTTTGGTAAAAAGTTGTAAAAATTCAAAATTCTTCGAAATCCAGCATGCAGCCCTGGTCCGCTTTGCCAAGATTCCTCAGAAGCTATCCCTGCAAAAATTTTCAAGAAAAAACATTAGTTCAACCAATTTCAGGACAAAAGGAAACCATAAAGTCAGCAGCATTTAAATTTTGAAAAAGTGTCAAGTTATAAACATTAGAAAGAGGGTTTGAGGGGAAATTAATTTAAATCAAGCCTATAAAGCCCCTCCCTCCCTCCATTTGATCATCATTTGCCTCAAAGCAAAAGTGAAAAGCGATTTGGAAAGAAATTGGGCAAAATTGCAGGCAGAGCCCGCGCGCGACCCGTCAAGACCTGCGCGCGACGTGTTGGGCAGGCGTGACGTGTCAAGGGGGTCATAGCAGTTGGAAAAAAGCACTGGCGCGACGTGTTGGGCGCGCGCGACCCGTCCAGACCTGCACGCGACGTGTTGGGAATTCATCCACAAAAAATTGTCTGTAAACTGCAAAACGACCCCAAATTTCTTCAAGGTTGCAGGTAGGCCTCCAATCATCAAAATGTATTGTTTTCTAAAGCTTGAAAGAGCATGAGAATGTATTTAAAAGCCATTATTTTCAAATGAGGAGTCCATGTGTATTTGCTTAAGAATGTCAAAGTGCTAGTAAAGCTAGGGTTTGTTTTGCTGTTTTCAAGGTCATCCTTTTCACCCCCACTTTTTCCCCACATCCCTTTACCACCTCCCATATCATTTCTACCTAATCCCCCGACCAAAAATACCAAAAGCCCTAAAACCCTACCCCTATTCCTAAAAATCAATAATATAACCCTAAACCCTATCTCCCATAAAACCCTTGCAAATTATAATTGTGTGATGGTGTATATGTCATGATTCCTTCCCTTAATTCCCTATTTCATATATTTTCCCTAATTTCCCTTAAAATTCTCCCCTCCCTAACATCTCCCTTGTGTTATTTGTCCCCTTGAAACAGCATTTCAACAATTAAAACAACATATTTTTTAGCAGAAGCAGCAGTACATTTCAGCCACTTTGCTCTTGAAACCATGTCAGAAACCGAAACCGACTATGAGCAAAGTGATGACCGTGAATCAACACCAGAGGTTGAGGTACAAAGGAGGCCTCACAGGGGTGGTAAGAGTGGTCACCATGTGAGAGAGGAGCCCACCTCTTTGACCTATTTGCGGGCTTGTCCACTTGCAGTCACATGTTTCCGCCACATCTCATGTTATGAATTTTGCGAGAGGATTTCTCAAATTCAGCACCATAGGGAATTGGTCCGCTTGTTTGTTTTGCATCTGCATGATGGGCATGTAAATCTTGCAGGGGTGGATTTTATATTGTCATCTGAAATTATTGCTCAAGCAACAGGGATACCCAATGTGGGAGAAGAGTGGAACAAGCGCAAACTATTGGACAGATTTCAGTATGAGCCCTACATTAAACCTGCCTACATGAGGTACATGACTGGTGTATTTCCTTTCAGATTTTTGAGGGATGAGTATGCTCCCTTGATGAGGCTCATCATGCGCTCTTTCACCTGTGAGGGCAGGTTTTCATGTTTGTATTCGTACCATATTCGCTTGTTGATGCATTTCACACGGGTACGGATGATGAACATACCATTTTTCATGTGCCGGAATATTGAGAAGATGGTGCCCTTGATGCAGAGAAAGAGCCCAGCACAACAACACAGGAGCATCTATCATTATGGTTTGATCTAGCTTGTGGTCATACATCAGTTGGCTCAGCAGGGTATCCCATGGGAGGATTTTATCTCTCGAGATTTTTTTACAACACCAGCATCATCACCCCCTGAGGTTGTTCATGAGGAGGGAGGGCCTTCACAGCAGCATGATATTCCTGAGACCAGACATGTCAGCTTCCCTCCATGGGTCACATATCAAAAAGGCCACAGGGCCTTATTTGCATCAGCTAGGCGAGTATTTTCTCCACACCAGGTGGAAGGGGTCTCGCCTTCTTCATCAGCACCGCGAGTGTTATCTCCACACCAGGTGGAAGGGGCCTCGCTTCCGACAGTAGCACAGGTACAGGAGAGAGGAAAGAAGCCCAATATTGATGAGGGGCCATCAGGTGATCCGGGCATAGATGTTGTTGACCTTGATATCAGTTCTCCTAGCCTAGAGCCAAAGGAGATCATCCAGCACCTAAGGGCTGAAAATGACTCGTTGCAGCAAAGATTGGAAATGGCAAATTGGACAATCACCTACTTAGAGCAGCGCAACAAGCAACTTGAAGATGAACACACTCTTGATGAGTTGCAGAGGATCCATGAAGACCGCAACTTGGCTCGTAAGAGACCCGGTGATTTGGTACCCGTTGAGCGAGAGGCTATGCTTGTCCAGGTCAATGCTCATTTGGAGAGGTTGATGGCCAAGGCCAAAAAAGATAAGGACCTACTCCGAAACATGAAGAACCACTATTGGGCCCGAATGCACGTATGTAAAGCAAGAATGAAGGTGCTCCAAAGACGGTTGACCAAAGCACTAAAACAAAGGAAAAGAACTGATCCCCTCCACATCTTGGCTGAGGCTTCCTTGAAGGGGTATGATGCTAAATGACTTAACTCCAGAACAAATTTCAAAAAATTTTGAGCATTTTTGGGTCACTTGTGAAATTTTGGGCAAAAAACAGGTTTTCTCCACCAACACGTCGCGCGCCGCGCGCGACCCTTTCGATGGGCAACTACATTTCGGGAAAACTCAGCATTTTTGGATTTGTCATGCAAAGATACACCTTCTCAGCAATTACCAAGAGATTTCATCAAATTTTGAGCCTCCAGAAGGTCAAAAAACAAGTAAAAAATGACTTTCTGCCACCTTTTTGACACACAGGAAGGAGCCTTGGGAGATTGCAATTTTGTAGGGGCAAATGGCCACCAAATTCAGAAATTCCACTTGGGTTGGAAAGTAGACATCCAGACCGTTCCAACAAGCCCACGTTTTCCTCATTTGGACACTTGGAAGTGCCTCAAAAGCAGCTCCAAAGGCGCGCGACGCGTTCAGGATCAGGGTGCGACGTGTTGGGCAGTTTTCACAGAAATTCACCTACAGCTCAGCAAAACGCAGTTTTGATTGGATTTGACTTTTTGGAGTAGATTTTGATCTTCCTTGTTGTAAATGATGTAATTTTATGATATTTTGACACTTATTTATCTCTTCTAGAAGATTCATTCATGAGATAGGAAAAAATTTAATGAATGAATTGGTTTCCTAGCTTATAGAGGCAAGTTGTTTTGACTGCCTAGTTTTCAGTGCTCAATTTAGAATTGGTTGAAACAGCTCTTAGGATAGTGAGCTCGACCCCTAGAGGCAAGGAAAGATGTTAGATTGCCTATATTATGTACTTTCTTGGTCATTTTCATGGTTGGACTCTTGAGGGAGAAAGCTCTATTGTATTACTCATTGTATCTCTGCAATTTTGGCAAAGGAAGAAAGACTAGGGTTTTGCAGTCCTTTTTGGGATTCCTCTGGTTACATGTATTGATGGTGTGTTTCTCTTTGTACTTTTAAGTTTTTTATGTGAATCATCTCCTTACTTTTCCTTCTGCAAATTAGGCAAATGAAGTGTTAAAGTAGAATTCATGATTGCCATGCTCTGCTTTTAAGTTTGCTTAATATTTATGTTTTCATCTGTCTAAAGAGAACTCTTGAAGGTTTCTTGCTCTCTTTAGCCCCTCACCGGTCATTCCTATCCATTCACTTAATTCAAAGGCATGAATACAATCTCCTACCTTGCCCCAAAGAACCCCCTGCAAAAATTGTGTCCAATCACCGCACCCAAAATTGCCTTTCCCCGATTTTCCACCAAAATCCTAAAACTTCCCAATTCAAACCTTTTTATCAGTTTACTAGCCTAAAATCAGTGTTTTCTTATTGGTTATCTCACCCGTTGAAGATCTTTACCGAGATAGACCGGAGAGAGCCCTCTCCTGCCCCGTAGGGCTAGCTACGAGGCTAAGTGGTTTGATGTTGCCTTGGAGTTTACCTTTTTCAGCCTGAGGTGAAATTTCAAGCGCTAACAGTGCCCACAGGGTTTACAAGGGAGTCCAACAAGCGTGACCACCTCTTGTATTTCCTGTGTGCATGCCTCCCCAAATCTGCAGGTTTATGCGCTCAACGACAGATCCCGTGGTTTAAAGACGCCGGAACACGTCTCTAGCCAAAAAATAAAAATTGCTACGAAATGGAGATCCCACCGGCCCTGGAAAGTGCTCTGATACCACTTGTTATGCTCTTAACCTGCAAAAGATACCCAAATACAGAATATGTGAAGAAAGATACCCAGAACATAGAACAGTGAGAGACAACAGCAAATATTTTATTATTCAGAAAACAATGTTCACTGGCCTCTTCGAGGGGGAAACCTCCAATAGAGCAGAGCTCGATACAAAAATAAGACATGATGCTCCTCGCAGGGAGTCTCTATCCTTTATATATGACTCATACATGCAATACCAAGGATCAATACCATGGGTTTTATTAATATCATCTATCTAATACTACGACCCATTTGCAACTAACTGTGGTCCCGTCATTAATTGCGGGTTAACCACTTACAATTATTAATATGGGCTTTATTGACTCTTGACAATGACTCGATCCCATTACATAAATAAGGGGGTTAGGGTGGGACCCTAACAAGTGCACACTGCTAGGAGGCAAGCTACAGCACCACCATTGTGGGGATTCGTGAAGTGTGTATAAAAGCAACAAAATGACCTCTTCTGCATAGAACTCATATGCATTCTCAAGGAATACATAGAATTCTTCTAAATACACAAACCAGGGTACTTCGCCTTCACCATCATACGTGAATCCATAAAAGAGATCAATAAACTCCCTCGTGATGTTGAGAGGTTCGGCATGCAAAAGACATTGTGGAGGGATGAGTGTAATCAGATCCATAATAGATGGCAAAGGTTCAAAATAGGATGAGAGGATGCAACTTGTCATCTGGCCCTCCTTCTAGTGCCAAAAATGTTGATGGTGTTGGACCCACCAACATGCCAGGGGATATCCCCGGTAAGAAGTCCCAACTAGACCTCAAACTATTTGATGTAGGAGTCCCAGCAGTGGATCGTACGGTATTGCCTTCACCATGGTCGCACATAGAGAAATGTAAGATGTCCCTATTGGTAGCAAGGGTGTGACATATGAAGCAAGTCAAGGAAGGTGCATGAATGGTTCTAGAACACGGAGGGTGATGTGAGTGTGCCCTTGGAAACCTGTGAAAGCACGGGGTTAAGAAGGGAACACACAAGAAAAGATGCATCACAAACTGGAAAATAAGTAAGCTAGCAATCCAAAGTGATGGTTAAACCATCAACACATTTTAGTAAGATTCATACATACTTATACAAAAAATTCCATACATGCATGTGTAAGCAAACAAATACATATATCATTAGAGTAAACAAGTTAGCTGAAATAAAATAACAACATATGAATGGAACGTGCTGGCTCTATTATATTAAGAAGTGAAAGTTACAATACAGTACAACCATGACCAACCAATAGTCCCGACAATGGAACGTTATAGTCAGTGCCGCTTGCTCCTCCAAAGAGATATACTAGCTCTGAATAGTGGAGAATCCAAGGCTCGTTACAATACTCTCCAAGATTTCTCTAAGATACTCCTATCGGAAGCTTGGTTGACCAAAAGACTATACAATGAGTTATGAGGGACTATATATAGAAAAGGGTGGGGTGACCCTTGATATTCCCATTTTTTATTGTTCATATACCCTCATGACTCTTCAACTACTCTATGACTGTTACATTCAACTATCGACACTTGAACTTCTACTTGACAAGACGTTACATACAATCTACACATGTACCCATGTGAGACAAAATAGGCTTGAGAAAGCCATGCAAGACATCACTATGACTCAAAAAACTGAGGGAATACCAACTCTTTGACATCCTCATGATGGTCAATGGTGGCAAACTAATGCCAATCTTGGTAGTCCACAATGGTTTCCATGTACTCTGTGGTGACATCTTTCTAGAAACGAACTCTTGCCTCCATTGCATCTGGGTACACTGCTCTTGCTCCTCTACCCAACTCGTTTGATAGCATGTGCATCATTGTCTTGAGTGTGGTCAGACCAGTGACATATTGATGCATGGTGTCTGCACTAATCGCTAAGTCTATGTTGGTGGCTATGTGCATCAACTCGTCAAAGTACAAGTCAAGCTGCAGTCGAAATTGTGCCTTTGTCTTTGCCTCAGTGAATGTCCCAATAGATGGGATCGCATGTGCGTGCACAACAACATCCATGCTTCTGAATACCCGTGCATGGGAAGCCTGCAAACTAGTGATGAGTTGCAGGAGTTCTTCATATTTCAGGATCTGACTCCGGATACGTGCCTTCAGCTAAATCGCTCTAGGATTCATCATCTTGGGCAAGTGTAACAAGGCTCCCTTGTATCTTATTGTCTATGTTTGCATGTATTCAACAACATTATGCACATTTGACAAGATATGTGCTCTCCTAGAACATCACTACTGCTAACCGTTGAGATGGACAACTGCCTTATGCACGGTACCAAACTTGGAATACAACACCTGCATGACTGTCTCAAGGGACGATACTTCATCCAATATCGCCTTCTTCAACTCTACTCGAGCGGATGTTATAACCAGTTCTCCTCCTTGCTTGGTCATCTATAACTCCTTAGGCACTCGCTTGCTCTCAACTATCAAGAAGCAAACACTCGAGCTAGTGGCTTCGACATATGCTCTAGTAGCATCAACTAATGATGTTGGATGCTTGCACACGTCAAAAAAAATCACTTGTTCCTCAGAATGCACAGGAGATCTGTTGTCATCCGAAGTAGACACTCTGTGTAATTTCACAACTCCATGTTGCAACGCGTCGAATGATATGTTGTGCATCTCTCCTTCCAAATTGTCTCGAAGGATCTTAGTGTCTCCTTGGTCACTTGAGACTTGTTCTACTTCCAAATCCGGTGAAGCTAGTGGGTCGACCTCTTGGTGGTAAGGCATGAGGTCGATGTCTTGCTCTAACTCTTGCTACTCCATATCCGTATCCATCTGCTCAAGTATTCATTCAATCTCTTGAGCGAATTCCTTCTCCTACGACTGCTCACCCTGTCTGCTTTGTGTCATCTCTTCGGATGAGCCTGCTACCTGTACGAGCACAGTTTCATCTATTTGTACATGTTGCGTCCCCTGTTTTACCTTTCCTTGTTGCGCTTCCTTCTCATATTTGTGTAGCTCCTGCTCCTTCTGGAGTTGCTCCTTCAACTCATGCAACTCCTTCACTATTTCCTCCATCCTCTGTTTTTCTCTCTGCCTTTGCGCGGTCCTCCTGTCACGTTGTTACCTCTTTGCCTCTATTGCGAAAGCAGATTTCGGCACAAGTGGGTCTACTCTAAACTTGCAGCTTTGTTCTGCCTCTACGCTATTGACAATATTTCTATTGACTTTGTCGCACATCGATATGTTTACCTCTGTTGTTGTTGCCGCTGGTGCTCTCCTGCATGCTGCTTCACTAACCATTCCATAGTGATGCTAACCGGTTCATTCGGCTTGGAGAATATGTGACAATATCTCCATGGGTCTTCCTCTACCCAAAAACATGCCCCGTGGATCCATAGAAACTGTACTCTCGTGCAGCGATCCTTCACCAAAATATGCGGGTCATACAGATTGAAGCTTCGGGTGTCAAAGAATATTTCTTGATCTCCTCTATTTCAAAATCCACATGCTTGCGGTTCTGTATCTCATACAACCTGATTTGCAATGGAAGAGTGGGCCAAGGTGCCTTCTTCTTCCGGTGTAGCCTAGCTAACAGTCCTGCAGAGATGTGGTATGGAACTTCTTGCATGATGAGCTTGTCCATAGCAAACTTCGGCAAAACATGCAAAGGCTTCTCTGCATTGTACATACGTATGAAGGTGTCGAATGGTGAGGCATACCAATCCGATATGTCGATTAGTGCCTCCATTGTTTCCTTCGACATGCAACGTGGATCCTACTCAAATATATTCTTGTACACTGGGGTGAAAAAATGATCTGACAACTGTGTGATAACTCGTCTGAATCTACACTGGGAAAATAGTTTACAATAAGTATTGATAGAGGTTTCCACTAATTTCCATTCCCACTTCAAGCCCAGGAACTCCTGACAGGAACAACTTGCATCCAAGATGTAAGTAGACATTTAGATTTCTGCTTGCTCACCTTTGGGCGGCTACCGAGATCCCGTTACATATTCCTTCAGCCTGTGAACCAACTTGTCGGACGAGTTGCATGTTTTTCCTTCACTTGCCAGTTGGTCCAACGTGATCACCCAACTCTGCGGGAAGGTCTCGGTGCTCTCTTGGCCATACAAGCGACATGAAAATATGACCAATATTGATACGCCTTTTGCAGTATCTTCGTCTAGTAAATCTGGTTAGGTGTCATCCTGAATTTGTCTGGCTCCTTCACCTAGTTCTTCAAGACATCCCTGGAGTTGGCATTGCTGCTGGGTATGCTGAAGGGTGTCTCCATGGTGATCACTGGCTTCGACAAGTGATACATATACTAATAATCCTGTGCCTTAAATGTAGAAATGTCTGTCCCACTGACCCTGCTCAATGTCATCATCTTAAGATCAATGTGCGAGACGATCCAATATATCATGTCTGTGCATGGAAATGCAGGATACTGCATGCAATCCGGTACAAGTCGGACTTGTGAATGTTCACATAGACTTGGAGGTCTTCGATATATTCCCCAAATGTGCTTGAGAATGATCATTGACCTCTTCCCATTTTAGCTTGATGTATTTGTTTACAATCAGCTTGGTGTCTTCGTAAATCGCAAACTCGTAGAAACTTTCTCAAATGTTGCTCCAGTTGCGCTTTTGTCAGTGTCCTTTGACCCTACTCTCTTGGAGGCCATTGATCCTGAATTGCTGAGAGACGGACGAACACCTGCTATATCTGGAGACATGGCGACATGCATGGCAAGAAATCTGTCAGCTAAAAACAAAGAAAACTTGAGGGATGACATGCAACATACCTGGGGAGCTGCTGGAAAGGATTGCGCAATTTTCACTAGGAGGTCGGGAGACTGACTACCAGAACTACGCAAAAGGATGTCCGGACTATCAGGAGGTTGGTTGACTACTGGAATTATGCAATGTGCAATCCAGACTGGCCTGCTGGGTGTTGAGATTGCGCAATGTTGACAATTGATATAGGCCCAGGGATTGCATTGCGCAATTTTCTGGGCCAGCAATCACTACCTCTCAAAATTGTGCAAAGCAAGACTGGAGGGAACTAACTAGCCATATTTGCACATTTTCTGGGAGGAAGGTAGAGCCTTTCCTCTCAGAATTTCGCAATGTTGTCCGAGTGAGGCAGAGTCCAAGCCAAGGTTGCCCAGACCCGCTGATGGGCAACTGAAATCAAATGAAGATGTGAATTCATGGCAATACTGAGTGTAAGTAGGAGTGAATGATCATGCATGCAAACAGTGAATGCAAGATTCAGAAATTGGAACAACATGCATGTGTGAGAAACAAGTCGACGAATCAGCGATCATTTGTGTAAAACAATGTCGTGCATGCGACAACAGTGAGATGATAACAAAAACTGAAATGGTGCTTGTAAAAGCTAACATGCATGAAAAAAAACAATCATTCATAGAAATCAAGTAGACAACATTCACACAAGCCAAAACACAAAAAGTGACAGAAATGTTGCAAAAGACAAGTAAAGCAAAGTTACTCGGAAATAGCTATGTTGGATGTGTCGAAAAGTCCTAGATGTGTTGTGGGATGTCAGAGCTCCAAGATCGATGTGAAGAATGAGCTCTGAAGCATCGAATAAATAAGTTTGAGTCTCATGACACGCATGCAACAAATCTAGGAAAAAGCGACAATTGGAGGAAAGTTTCTAAAACTATCCTTTCATGTAACTTCCAACTGCTAAAAATAGATCCCTAAAATCTAGGGATGCTTTTTTCATGTTGATTTTTGCTATTTCGGGAAAAAGAAGCCCATGCATGTAAGTTAAGTTTTCTCGTTCCTAAGATGAACCGGTCAACCTGAAGGCACATGCAACAACCTGCTTGACTGAGGGAGATTTTTGCATAGATTCTGGGAGGAAGATGGGCTGGCTGTCCAGAGGGATTGCGCAATTTCTGGGAGGAGAAACTGACTGCTGCCCAAAATTGCGCAATTTATAGGCTGAGCAGCACTACTGGGCTAGATTACACAGTTTTCATTGGGAAGACCGTTATACAGGATTGCGCAGTTTCTAGGCCCAGCAGGCTACCAGTCAGATTTGTGCAATTTTTGGAGGGAAGGTTGGTTCCCCTCTAGAATTGCACAATTTTCTGAGGGAGCTGCTTAGCTAGCATTTGGACCAAGTCCGGAGTGACAACCTATGAGGGAAGTGAAACAAACAATCATGCACGGGCTTGGAAGCTACTAGAAAACCAATAAAGCTCATGTACTTCACAGTGAAAGACATGCTACTGAGGATATTCGGTAGGGAGGCTCAAAAACGAAGCTAACGAAAAATTTTGGAGGGTGGTTATAGCTGCTACAACACCACCATAAGTAAATACCAAACTGCCATAAGAAAATACCAAACCACCATGTCAAGTTGCTTTTCCTCAACCAGAAAACATGGAAGGATACATGGCCCACATCTGATCCGCCATCTCCCATGTAGCTTCATCGGAACCAAAGTGGTTCCATTGCACTTTAACTTGCTCGATTGCTCAGTTCTGGAGCATGAGAACCTTTTTATACAATATATAATGAGGCTCCGACTGGAATTCTCCATCTAGTTTCAACTACAATTCAGACCAGTTAATCACATGATAAACATCCTTAACATACTTATTAAGAAAAGATACATGGAAAACATCATTGACTTTCACTGTCGGAGGCAGTGCAAGTTGATAGGCTACTGGTCCAATCCTGTCAATGATATTGAAGGATTCACAAAACTATAGTGCCAGCTTGGCACATGATCCAATCGGCAAGGAGATATTCTTTAGCTTAATATGCAAGTACACCTTTTCTCCAACCTGGAACTCCTTGAACTACTTGTTCCTGTCTGCATAGCTCTTCTACTTATTATGTGCTACCTTAAGATTCTTCTTGATCACTTGCATATCCTATTCAACGTCTTCCAACATATCTGGTCCAATCAATACCCTACTAACTGGATCACTCCAAATAACGAGATTGATACAATTCCACCCATACAATGCCTCAAAATGACTCATCCTCAGTGACTCTTGATAATTGTTGTTGTATGAAAACTCTACCAAAGGGAGATACTCTTCCCACTTTATCTGCTAATGCATCGCATACATCCTCAACATATCCTCCAATATCTTGTTGACCCTCTTTTTTTGTCCATCTGTCTGCAAATGATAGGTTGTGCTAAAGGTCAACTATGTGCCCAAACCTGCAAATAACTCCTTCCAAAACTTGGAAGTGAACTTTGCATCCTTGTCCGACACGATCTTCTTCAGAACACCATATATTCTAACCACATCTCTAATGAACACTTGTGCCACAACACTAATTGAGAACATAGACTTCATCAGAATGAAGTGTGCAACCTTTGTTAACCTATCCACAATGACCATGATGGAATCATGATGCTTCAATGTCTTCGGCAACCCTGTGATGAAGTCCATGGAAATGACCTCCCATTTCCATTCTGGAATCGCAATCGATTATAGCAATCCATGTGGATGTTTACACTCTATTGTCACTTGCTAACAATCAAAGCATATATGCAGGAACTATGCTACATCCCTCTTCAAATTCGGCCAATAGTAATATCTCTTCACCGCCGTCAGTGTCATCTAATAACCTCGGTGACATGAATATGGTTTCGCATGAAATTCTCTCAAGATCACCTTCTAAGTTCACTGTTATCTGGTACATATATCCTGTCTCGGAACCTGACCAATCTATTTTTTGTAAGGCAATAGTCTGTGCCCTGTGAACCTGCACCTATACTTGTACCTGTACTATCACATGTACCTGAACCACTACATTTACATGTACCTTCACCTATACGTGTACCTGTACTATCACCCTGCTGCAACCTGTGAACAATTTACATATACCTGACATCCTGTTGTCTTGCTTGCAAGATCCTATCCTGTAATTCCACCCTGTAGGAGCTCACAATTTCCAAGTGATGTACCTATACCCGTATGTTAAGAGCATCTACCACCCTATTTTCTTTACCTTTGATGTACCTGATCTCGAAATCAAACTCGTTGATCGTGGCCAACCATCTACCTTGCCTGGCATTCATATTCGGCTGGTCAAACAAATACCTCAACCCAATGTGATCACTCATAAGTACAAACCTCCTACCAAGAAGATAATGCCTCCACATCTTCAGTGCATGTATAATCGCTGCTAACTCAATATCATGTGTCGGGTAGTTATGCTCGCTCTTGTTTAGTTTTTGGGACTCATAATATACCACCTATTAATCCTACCTAAGGACTCCACCAAGTCCTTTATTGCAAGAATTTGTGCATACCACAACCTATTTGTCCAGATCTGCACTCTGTAGTACTGGTGCATGCATCAACAACTACTTAAGCTATTCAAAGATAGCCTCACACTCATCTTTCCATTCAAACGTCTTACCTTTCCTTTGCAATGATGTAATAGGATAAGAAATATCCGAGAAGTTCATGATGAACCTCCTATAATATCCTTCCAGACCCATGAAATATCTCACCTCATCCACATTCTTAGGATCTACCCACTCCATGATGGCCCTTATCTTCTCCAGATCTACTGCAATGCCCTCCTTGGAGACAACATGTCCCAAGTAGTGTACCTCAGTCAGAAATAAACTACACTTGCGAGCTTAGCATACAACTGCTGGTCCCTCAACAAACTCAATACTCCTACTAAGTGGTCGACGTTCTCTTCCAAATATTGACGCAACACATTATTCATCAAACACATGAATGTAGTTAGAGCATTAGTTAAAAAAATGGAACAAAAACAAACTCATAATTCCCATACCTGGTCTTGAACGCAGTCTTGTAAATGTCCTCCTCTTTGATGTATACCTGATGGTATCCGGATCTCAAGTCAATCTACAAGAACACCGTTGCTCCCTTCAGTTGATCGAACAAGTCATCAATCCTCTACAAAAGATATCTGTTATTGATAGTCACTTTGTTCAACTACCTGTAATCAATGCATAATTTGAGGGTACAATATTTCTTCCTCACAAACAAGACCGGTGCGCCCCAAGGTGATAAACTTGGCCTAATGTATCCCTTGTCCAACATTTCCTTCAACTTCAAATTTAACTCAACCAACTTAGGTGTGCTCATCCTGTAAGGTGCTTTCGATACTGGAGCTGCCCCTAGAACTAACTCAATCGAAACTTCTACCTCGCTATGAGGTGGCAACTCTGTAATTTCCTTAGGGAATACATCCTGAAATTGTTGCAACACTAGATTTCTATTCAACACATCTGCATCCTCAACCTCCTTAACCTTATCACTAGAAATGTGTATTGCAAATAGCTTGCACCCTTTTCTGTGGCTATGATTTTCTTGCATAGCTGTCACCATCCTAACTAATGTTGATTTCTTCTTACCTTGCAAGACTCTTGGTGTTAGGGTCCCACCCTAACCCCCTTATTTATGTCTTGGGATCACGTCATAGTCAAGAGTCAATAAAGCCCATATTAATATTTGTAAGTGGTTAACCCGCAATTAATTACGGGACCACAGTTAGTTGCAAATGGGCGGTAGTATTAGATAGATGGTATTAATAAAACCCACAGTATTGGCCCGTGGTATTACATGTATGAGTCATATATAAAGGATAGAGACTCCCTGCGAGGAGTATCGTGTCTTGTTTTTGTAATCGAGCTCTGCTCTATTGGAGGTTTCCCCCTCGAAGAGGCCTGTGAACATTTCTCTCTGAATAATAAAATCATTGCTATTTTGTGTTCTGGGTATCTTTTCTTCGCATATTCTATGTTCTGGGTATATTTTCTTCGCATATTCTGTGTTTGGGTATTACTTTGCAGGTTAAGAGCATAACAAGTGGTATCAGAGCACTTTCCAGGGCTCGGTGGGATCTCCAAATTTTAGCGAAATTTTTTTTTGGCTAGAGACGTGTTCCGGCGTCTTTAAACCACGGGATCTGTCGTTAAGCGCATAAACCTGCGGATTTGGGGAGGCATGCACGCAGGAAATACAAGAGGTGGTCACGTCTGTTGGACTCCCTTGTAACCCCTGTGGGTACCCCTTCGAGTAGTAGCGCATTAGACAGAACCGCGCACGGACTGTCTTCCACGTACCCTCTGGGTATATAGGAAGCCCCCTATCTCCCTTGAAACCTCGCCATAGATAAACCTTCGGCCGTCTTGTGGCTACAGTACACCGAGAACAACACTCGGAGAGACCACTCGCCCATACGATAGGGTAGTCGGGTTGTACGACTAAGGGTACGGTCGATCCTCCTTAGTTAGAGCCCTACAACATTGGGCCGAGTACTACTGTCAGACCCTTATGTATATTATGATCTGTAGCACCTGACACTCCTCAAGACCATTGTTCCCTTTCTATCGGGGGATCACACATCATCTGTTCCAGATCAGCAAGTGCCACAGCAGCAGACATCAGTCCCGCAGCTCCATCAGATCAGCAGCAGCAGTTGTTCCACCATTCAGATCTCTCAGATCCACCAGATCAGAGTAGTTGGGAAGGGTTCCTGTACCTGGATATAATTTTCGCAGGACTTTTGGCGGCATTGACATTTTGAAGATTTGGCGACTGTAGTATTGATCAGGAAGGAGTAAAACTCCGTTAGGAGTTTTCCAAAAAAAAAAAAAAAGAGTCTGAGATCTTCCGAAGCGCTTATTTGTGATCTAGCCCATCAGCATCAGGACGACGAGCTGAGCACGGTGGTACCATTCAATTTATTAGAAAAAAAAAATTGGCAGTCCGAATTTTTCATCAAGTTGGTGTATGGTAGAAACTAGAGCTCAAGCAATGGCTAATGAAAGGCTAGACAAACTTGAAACAGATATGAACGAGCTCAAAACTACGCTTAACGGACTAACTAGCCTGGTATGGCAAGCACTCGATAAGGGCAAGGAGCCAGCTCTCGAGGAACCATATAATGACCATGAACACCATGAGGGTGAGTCTAGCCACTCTCCTCACCTCTAGCACACCCATTCACCACCCAGTCAGCGACCTCCCAAGTTGGATATGTGGAAATTTGACGGTTCTCACCCGTCCGCATGGCTAGCACAAATGAACCAGTATTTCAAATTGAATCGTCTCCAAGATGATTGGGCTAAGCTTGGAGTGGGGACCATGTACTTGGACAATGAACGATGGCTATGGGCGGAATGGCATCAACGTCGCCATGGACCTTTTCTGAGTTGGGCACAATTTGCAAAAGCTCTTCAAGATCGCTTTGAACATGGAGACTCCTTTTTGGGCCGTCTCACTAAGCTCCGACAGACGGGTACAGTGGATGAATATATCACCGCTTTTGAAGCCTTAGCCTTCCGCACTCAGCATCTCTCAGATGAGTTCTACACGGAATGTTTTATCAGTGATCTTAAAGAAGCCATCAAAGCTCAAGTTCTACTCCACCACCCTCCCACATGGACGGAGGCTTGCCAGGTAGCCCGTAAGGTGGAACGTGCCATAACATCCCAATACAGCTGCCCCAATTTCCCCACTAAAGGTCGTCCCCCACAAGCTCACAACACGACTCAGACACTTAAGGTCCAAAAGGTGTCACCTCAGGAAATGGCCGAAAGAAGGAAGCAAGGACTATGTTACTACTGTGATGAAAAATATTCCCCTGGTCATAAATGCAAGGAGCCCAAGTTTTTTCAAATAGATGCCACTGACTACAGCTCCACCGAGGAAGATCCACCTCTTGAGGAATCGGAGGCGATCGAAGAAGACAACCAAAAGGAGATTGCATCTGACGAACCAGTTATTTCGCTCAATGCGTTGGCAGGAATCTCTTCCCCTCAAACTCTCAAAATCAGGGGTTTTCTTAAACATCGCCCAGTAATAGTCTTGATTGATAGTGGCAGTACCCATAATTTCATCCATCAAAAAATCACCGAAGCAGCGCATTATTTTGTACGGGCAGTTTCTAACTTCCAAGTCCAAATTGCAGATAGGGGCACAATGAAATGTGAAGGCCGCTGTGAAAATGTCAAACTTCAAATGGGGGATTATCAGTTGAAAACCCACATGTTTGCCATACACATGGGGGGATGCGACATTGTCCTAGGTGCTGAATGGCTCCGCACCCTTGGGCCAATCACAATGGATTTCCAGGAGTTATATATGAGTTTTAAGCAGAACAACTCCACACATACCCTCCGTGGCCTCCAGGCGGGAGCCCCCTCTGTCATCAGCTCACATCGGATGGAAAAATTGTTAAAAAAGGGCCATCATGGAGTGGTAGCTCAATTTAATGCCATCCAAGTAGTCGAAACCAGGTCTCTGCCAATTCATCCTGAGATGCAGCAGATTTTAAACACCCATCGGACGGTCTTTGACAAGCCTCATGAGCTTCCACCCTCGCGAGGGGAACATGATCATAGCATCACCTTGGTTCCAGGGGCCCAACCCCCAAATGTGCGGCCATACAGATATCCGTTCACTCAAAAGAATGAAATAGAAAAAATCATCAAGGAATTGTTGGAAGCAGGTGTCATTCGTCCCAGCATTAGTCCTTATTCATCCCCAGTGGTCATGGTCCTCAAGAAAGATGGGGAGTGGCGGATGTGTCCCGACTTCAGGGCCCTCAACAAGTTGACCATCAAAGATAAATTTCCCATTCCGGTGGTTGACGATTTGCTGGACGAACTCAATGGGGCTCAATTCTTCACTAAGTTGGATCTTCGCTCCGGCTACCACCAAATTCGCATGAAGGAAGTCGACATTCCCAAGACGGCTTTCAGAACTCATGAAGGCCATTATGAGTTCCTGGTCATGCCATTTGGTCTCTGTAATGCCCCTTCTACTTTTCAGAGTCTTTTGAATCACATCCTCAAACCATATCTCAGAAAATTTGTCCTTGTCTTCTTCAATGACATTCTCATCTATAGTGGCACTTGGGCAGCACATCTTCAGCATGTAGATCTACTCTTGCAACTACTTCGCAAGCACAAATTATTTGTCAAGATGTCTAAGTGTTCGTTTGGCATGGAAGAAGTTCAGTATCTGGGCCACATTGTGGGGTGTGAAGGTGTCAAGGTGGACCCCAAAAAGATCCAGGCAATGCAAGAATGGCCTCAACCTAAGACTTTGAAGAGCTTGAGAGAATTTTTGGGTCTCACAGGCTATTATCGTAAATTTATCCGCAACTATGGCCGCATAGCGAAGCCCCTCACTCAACTCCTAAAGAAAAATTCCTTCTTATGGACCGAGGAAGCACAACAGGAATTTACCGCTCTCAAAAACGCCATGTGTACCACTCCAGTCTTAGCACTACCTGACTTCACCAAATCCTTTGTCATCGAATGTGATGCTTCGGGTACAGGTATTGGGGCGGTCTTAATGCAGGAAGGGCGACCATTGGCCTTCATAAGCCAACAACTTAGTGGGAGGAATCTGGGCCAATCTACCTACGAGAAGGAAATGATGGCCATATTACATGCAGTCGAGACCTGGCGACCTTACTTATTGGGGCGACGTTTCCAAATCCGCACAGATCATCACAGTCTTAAATATTTTTTGGAGCAACGCCTATCCTCCCCACAAAAAAATAAATGGTTAGCCAAAATGCTGGGATATGATTATGAGATCATTTACAAGAAAGGGAAAGACAACAGTGTAGCAGATGCATTATTGCGCCAATTTAAGGAGGAAAGTACTCTGCTCGCAATTTCCCTTCCCATTCCAGACTGGATTGAAGAGGCTCGCAGGGAATGGTTTTCACACACAGGGCTCTCCCAACTCATTTCTCAATTGTAGGTAGATCCTAATTTCAGCAAGGGCTACTCGTGGCAGAATGATATTCTTCGCTACAAGGACAGAGTCGTAATATCGCCAACATCTACCCTCAAAAGTCGCCTTTTGGCAGAATTGCACTCATCTCCCACTGCAGGACATTCGGGCTTTCAGAATACGTATGCTCGCACCAGAAGATCATTCTTTTGGATAGGCATGAAAAAGGATGTCCTTACCTTCGTAGCCGAATGTGATGTCTGTCAACGCCACAAAGGGGAAATTGTCAACACACCAGGCACCTTACAACCATTGCCCATTCCGGCCTCAATTTGGACGGAGGTTTCTATGGATTTCATTACAGGTCTTCCAAAGTCAGGGAACAAGTCAGTCATCATGGTGGTTGTGGACCGACTGTCGAAGTATGCTCATTTCTGCGCCCTACCCCACCCGTTTACACCAACCTTGGTTGCTCAAACTTTCATGGATCAGATCTTCAAATTACATGGCATGCCCACTTCTATAGTGTCCGACCGCGACCCGATCTTCACCAGCAATTTTTGGCAGGAACTCTTCAGAATACAAGGCACTCAAATCAAACTCAGTACTTCATATCATCTGCAAACAGATGGTCAAACCGAAGCTGTCAACAAATGTCTAGAAACCTACCTTAGGTGTTTTACTTCAGAAAAGCAACACCTTTGGGCACAGTGGTTACCTCTGGCTGAATGGTGGTATAACACCAACTATCATGCCACCACCAAAATGACTCCCTATGAAGCAATTTATGGTCAACTTCCTCCTTCCCCTACTTCTTATCTCAAGGGATGCTCCAAAGTACAAGCAGTGGATCAACTTCTACAACACCACGCAACCATGCTCGCCCATCTTCGCGAGAATCTTCATCAAGCTCAGAACCGCATGAAGCAACAGGCCGACCAACATCGCTCAGAGCACCAATTTCAAGAAGGGGATCAGGTATTTTTGAGGCTGCAACCATATAGGCAAACATCACTCAAAGATAAGGGTTGTCAAAAGCTCGCTCCAAAATTCTATGGACCATACCAAGTACTTCAGCGCATTGGAAAAGTGGCTTACAAGTTGGCTTTGCCCCCTACGGCAAAAATCCATCCATTTTTCCATGTATCGTGCCTCAAGAAAGTGATTGGGAACAATTGCCGAGTTCAAACCAGTCTACCTGAATTAGACGAAGAAGGGTCAATCTGGCTTCAACCCGAACAGGTTCTAGACACACGAGACAAGCACCTGCGCGGCCGCATGATTAAGGAGGTCCTCGTCAAATGGAAAGACACCTCTCCAGAAGATGCAACTTGGGAACCAGCCTCTATTCTTCAGCAGTTTCCGCAGCTTCAGCCTTGAGGACAAGGCTAGTCTTAAGGGGGAGGGCATGTTAGGGTCCCACCCTAACCCCCTTATTTATGTCTTGGGATCACGTCATAGTCAAGAGTCAATAAAGCCCATATTAATATTTGTAAGTGGTTAACCCGCAATTAATGATGGGACCACAGTTAGTTGCAAATGGGCGGTAGTATTAGATAGATGGTATTAATAAAACCCGCGGTATTGGCCCATGGTATTGCATGTATGAGTCATATATAAAGGATAGAGACTCCCTGCGAGGAGTATCGTGTCTTGTTTTTGTAATCGAGCTCTGCTCTATTGGAGGTTGCGCCCTCGAAGAGGCCTGTGAACATTTCTCTCTGAATAATAAAATCATTTCTATTTTGTGTTCTGGGTATCTTTTCTTCGCATATTCTATGTTCTGGGTATATTTTCTTCGCATATTCTGTGTTTGGGTATTACTTTGCAGGTTAAGAGCATAACACTTGGTTCTCCATTGTCATCAACACACTCAATATCTTTGTCATAGAAGTCAACCTTGGTTCGATGTAGATACAACCAATCCATGCCTAACAAAATACTGTATGACCCTAACGGTAATACATTCAAATGTGTTGCTATAGGCATACCATTTAAATCAAATGTGCAAGATCTTACCCAATGATGAATTCATTTCTTCGTACCTATAGCCAACTTCATGAAATAAGACTCAGCATGCAATTCCTTATTCAAACCACACTTATCCACCAAATCAGGACTAACATAGTTATAATTAGATCTAGGGTCAATCAAAATCAAAATAACTTGATCACAGAGCTTACCGTCCATCTCAATGATAGATGCCTGGTGTTATGCTTGCCTGTTGTCCATTGTTGCATATATGCATGGAATACTCTGACAAACATCCCCAACAGTCTACGCCTCCTATGCATGGTATATCTTAGGCCTTCCACCCTGGTGTTCCTCGCCACATGTCCAACACTCCAACTAACTAGTGCCCTCACCTCTATGTTGTTTCTACTACTGTTGTGACCCATGTCCCTTTCTAGATGCATTAAATCTCTTTTGTGGAGCCACATTTTCTTTCCCATTTTCATGTTGAGGCATTGTCCTCTTAGGATTCCATTTACCTCTACCCTTTCCTTTTCCTGTCCATCCATGGTGAGATTCATTCTTACACTTTGATTGCTCATAGAAATGATTCAGTTTCCCAATAACTTCCTCAAGTGACTGAGGCTCATCATACTCAATTTGATCTCTAAATTCTAATGGAAAACCACTAACAAATATTTGAACTTTAGCCTTCTCATCAGTAAGATACAATACATACCTCAACAGTTCCAAAAACTTGGTCATGTCTTCTTCATCTATCATTGATCCAATCTTTAACTCATAGAATTATTTAGCCTTACTGTTATAGTACCTTTCTGACAAGTACTTCTTCCTGCAAATCCTCTTGAATTCCTGCCAACTCAAGTCATCTGTCCTGATGTATCTAACCGGCTTAAAATCTTCCCACTAGATCTCTATTTTACCTTTCAAGCTGAAGATAGCTATTATAGCCTTCATGTTATTTGTGTACTCATGCAACTTGAAGAATTTGTTCATCCCAAGTATCCAAGCCTCTACATCTTTTGGCTTCTTCACATCTCCTTCAAAAGTAGGTGGTTTTTCTTTCTTGAATTCATCTGGTAAGTATCCCCTATCATTCCTCCCATAAGTATGATAGCAACGATAATCATGATGTCTATCAGAACCAGAACTAGAATAATACATGTACTCATCGCCCCTCCTTTTCGGAGTGTCCAACAACCTTCCATCTCTCACTGTTTCAAATCTAACTGACTTGTGTCTACCAGGAGATCTACTACCATATGCTCCATTATTCCCATCCTCATGTGCATGGCTGATCCGAAGTGGCCCTTTTCGCTGCAGTTATGACAAACTCTGAAGAAGTATAACATTGACCTCTACTTGCTTCTCTTGTGCCTGAAAGATGTGATCATTATCTTCCTTACAATTCCTTATCTCTTTCTTCATGCTCCTTAATGTATCGGCAAAATCAGAAGTATGCCCCACACCATGCTGCTCATCTGATGCATAGGGAGATTCTATGTAGTCTACCACCTTGCTAGCCATTTGATCTTTCTCTTTCTGCAAAGCATAATATGTTAGATAAAACAAATCTAAATAAACCAACATACCTTAGTATAGCTCAGGGAGGACACCTTGTCTACAATATCATCAAATCATCATGATATATGTATAACATAATCATAACAATGTATAGACATTCACAAGTAATTGTATCGACACATAATCATCACTCTAGTTAGGATCCAGTCATCAATGCAAGGCCATATCAATAATTCATTCTATGACCTCATGCATGACAACAACCATTACTCCATTATACACATTGCTACATGCAATCAATAATATGCATAAGCAATGCCTAGCCAACTACAAATACACATAAACACATGTAGTCAAATATAATCGATTAGTTCTTGCAATCAACCTACAAGATTGATACATGTAATCAAATATTCAAAATGTAACCTAACATACAAGGATGTAAGTAGGCGACATAAAATCAACATGTAAGTGACAAATAACCATATACAGTTAGTCACATACTCATGTTAAATACTCTTCACGAAATCAACATCAAATTCTCCATGATAACCATACTACAACCCTAATTCAACATCAAGCAATTGTAACAAGTATATAGTGTTAGAGACACACATGCAACTGACATGCCTGCATGAATAACCCATTCAACCCATCCATTCTGATAGTTGAACCATGCTCTAATACCACTTTATAACACCCTCCTCCTAGATCTACCCAAGTAACCATGCCATCCAAGGTAAACATGAGATGAGAGGCTACTATGATCAAATTCGACCTCCTAGGTAACCTTAAGGAAGTGGAATCGACGAAACATCACACACAGTCATCCAACATCATCAAAAAAATCCTCAGAAGACAAGTCAACCACACAGACAACTTGTCCCTGGGTCCCACTGTTGTTCTGGGTCTCTTAGGCCATAGTCACTCTCATTGGCCTTCCTTCCAATGAATGTGGACTAAAGTTTCTAGCTCTATGCCAGCGACCTCAGGATTTAAGCCACTTTTTCATGCCCAAATCCCAGGCCACTTCCTAGAATGGAATGAAATCTCATAATCAAGTAAACTACAATGAAACAATGTTACAAAAGTAAATAGTTGATCAAGACCTTAACTAGACCCCTACTAGCCATGACATGCATTTCTTCAAACATATCATCAACATGTAACCTACAGGTGTAAATAGCATAATTAAGTGTAGGGATCTCATACTTATCTGAGAATCGACATGAAACATTATTTCCTCATGTCATTTGCTGCCTTTTCATGTACTGGGTCATAGATACATTATCCATTCAAATACAAGTAAAAACATGCTGAGAGCCAAACATAGTTGCTGTCATAAAGTGTGCATATAACCAGCATAATAGGAACATAAATACAATAAACATATCAGCCATCAAAATCCATATATACACTAGTAAATTTACACATGAAAATCAATGGAATGAATTTCTAATTAATCAATGCAATGAACCAACCGGTGATGGGACTACCACATTCCACCTGACCATAGATTGGTTAGGTCAAGTCTCTCTTCAGGCAATCACCCTCGTGCCATATTCCAAGAATGAATGTGGGAATCGTAGAACACATCAAAAACACCAATCAATGTGGATGCCACCAGAGTTCTCTGCCTACACGTGAGGAATTTGAGTGCCTCCTAGTCTCTCAGGCTTATCGTGCATCCACAATCTGATCTAGGGATCACTAGGCCCTACACCGAGACATACTCTCCAGGCTTTACTGTGCATTCCATCCCAGAAACACTAGGCCCAACGGAGAGAAAATCCACCTCTTGGCTTTACTGTATATCTCGCCATTCACCAGCAAGGATTCCTAGGCCCACCAAGGTACACTCCTCTGGATCTCCAAGGCTGAGGAAGAGTCCAGCTGAGGTAGCCACATACTAGTCTTTTGACTTGGTAGCTAGCCCTACCAAGCCGAAGAGGGCTCTCTCCAAAGGATCACAGCCAAGAGGGCTGGATAGATTAGGGTTTTAGGCTAGATGTAAAGTGCAAAGGGTTGTTTGATTTGATTTTGGTTGGGTAGTCAAAAGGATGAGTGAATTAGGTCATAGAATGAACTAGGTCAGAAAAAAGTGAATTTGAATTGTAGACATCTGATGGGGCAAGGTAGGAAAGGTACTTTAAACTTCGTAGTATAGTGATGAGATGGTTTAGACTAGTGAGATGTTAAAAAGAGCATGAGGGTCATGAATTATTTTTAAACTGAAGAAATGAAACAATCTATGATGATTTTCCCAAAACAGAGAATACAAAGATGAATTCTGCTTATCACACCTTAAAAATCAAACATAACTTGTCACACGGAATCAGTCAAAAGTGCGGACACAACCGACCTTCCTAGAAGTCTAAGACATTCTAATGACAAACAAAACAAACTGGAGCTATCCTTCTCTAAACATGCATTATGATATGAGAAATCAAGTGTTTCGTTCTTACCTTTGTCCAAACACTGTTGTAGAAGTCCAAGCTTTGTTGATCTGGATGAGCTCCTCCTTTTCTCCAAAACCTGCAATCACCAACAGTCAAACAATTAAATAGCACCTGATTATAACATAAAACAAAGCATATCCAACATATAGACCAAGGAGTACATGAAATAACCCATAAACAACAAGTTATTGAGAAAAATAAACCAGTTTGTATTAATAACGAAACAAAGAAACTCTTACAACCTGGCCTTGGTGTTGTGCAAGTTCCTCCCAGGGTCCATCAAGGGTTTTCCTCTACTTTGACAAAGCTCACCCACTTCCAAGTAGAATCAAGCAAAGACAATCTCTCCTCACAAGGTTCTAAATGGGAGTCCTAATTCCTGCAGCATTTACCCAAAGAAAATGTATAGCTTCAACCTCTTCTCCCTCTGGCTCAATGCCTTTATTTATAGTGCTGTAAAGAGGTTATTCAGGTCCACCATCAATGGGATAATCCCCCTCTTTGGGTGGGATAGCTCCCTTATTGATGGGATAAGTTCCTCCTTAATAGGGATACATGAACCAACTGGAGGCGCATCCATTTCATCAAACCGACCTCTAGAAAGTTCTAGAAGTAACCACAAGTAACTTTTTTAAGATGAAACTTGCGCATTTTGCCTTTTACAGAAGGACGCACCTGTCCCTTAACATACAGAGCGTCCAAGGACGCAGCCTTTGTGAACATTGTGAGCGTCCCCGCAGGTAAGGCTTGAGAGAACCTGCGTCCCCAGAGATAAACACATTTTTTACAAGACTTTCTCTCTTTTTTGAGTTTGAGATGGATAGCAGAGGCATAAGACTTGCCTAAGAGGGTAGCATGACTGTTGATTGAGCCATACTAACTGTAAATAGTCATGGTGACATTTTTTAGTGTAACAGATTGCCCCCTAAAGTGCGAAGCCTGGAATAGATTAGGGTTTTGTAATTCTAGGAAGGGTGAAGCGCTTTATCATTTCAAGGATTGTCTTGTGGATGACCTGGTTGGAACCTGCAATTTTCAACACAAAATACATGTATAAGATTATATCATCACTGAGGTAGGCATTCCCATACTCAGATTCAAAACTTTAACTAATGGACTAACTACTCTGATACAGGAATGATCTTGCAGTACATCATTTTTATAGACTTTTGTAGACACAGTATGGACGCAGCCATCTGTTTATGATTAGTCTACATAGATAATGAATACAAAACTCCTCGCAGCCTGGATGGTAGAAACTAGATCCAGGGTCTTCACTTCTACTTCCCGAATTGGTACGATTCTAGCCATGTGATTAAATGATTTGATGTCGAACATGTTAGAAACCACTTGATTACCAGTCGATGATGTAAACTGTTAACAAGCGTGAGAGAGACCACCAGTAATGTCAATGGTTCTCAAAGTACCAAGCACAACCCGTGAAATGTGAATAGATGTTTTGATGTCGAACACTTCACGGAATCCTTTGATCGAAAGTCAATGATGTAAACTGACGTCAAAGGCGAGAAACCTGCCATTGATGCATGCAGACTTCAAGGTACTGTCGATTCCGAAGTCATCTTTCTAGATAATGTGTCGATGTCGATAGAAAGCGACCCGTTGCAAGCAAGCCCGCAACACGAAATCATTGTTCAAGTTGAAGAAATGTTGCTGTAAGGACTGACTCAGGGATGGTCAAATGGATGACAAGTATTTTGCAGATGAAAGTTTTGCTTGCAGACCTCTTGAACACATAACGACACAACAGATGGCTTGGTGACGAATAACTCAAAGTTAATCCCCGGAACCCGGTTAAAGACTTTCAAAGTGGTTTGATCAACTGTGAGGTAAAAGATTTCCCAACCCAGGTGAATGAAAAGTGTCGTGTTCAAGAGTGGTAATAAAGTTTCTTTTGAGACAAAAGGTAACAAACAGGTTCATTCTTCTCTCTTTTCCCCCACCATTTCTGGCAAGTACCTCTTTATTTTTAACAAGCTTGAGGAGGATAACATATGCTTGATTATAAGCTCATCCTTCGGATGAGTCCAGCCTAGTTTTGATTCGAACCCTAGGAAGGAGTGGTTCGTTCCTGTTTGTAATGGAACAGGCCCTTTACTGTGAAATGTTTAACGAGCCCAGTATAGGAGAAACTCGGTGTTTTTCAATTTTAGAGAGTCTGAAAAACTTAAGAAGACTCCAAGTTGAACTTTTTCGTAGATTTGTGTCCCTCAAGCCCGAAAAAGTATAAAATAATACCTGGGGGAACCGCTTGATCTTGCGACCAAGGAGTACTTTCGTAATAGTGTCGTTGACCTGAAAAGTAAAAAGCGATCAAGGACACGTCGTTTTATTTCCTTATCGAGTTTGAAACGACAAAAACCCGGCAATCTTTTCCTGATTTTGCGGTCAGAAAAGAGCTAAAAGGGGACCGTCTTTTAATTCCGTTTTAACGAGCTTAAAAGAAAAACTCGGCGATCTTTTCGTGTTTTAGGAGTCTGAAAAGGGCTTAAAAGAGAACTCCAAGGTTTCACTTTTTCGTAAGTTTTAACGAGTTCGAAAAAGGGATAAAAATGTACTCATGGTTTTCACTTTTTCGTAAGTTTTAATGAGTTCGAAAAAGGGATAAAAATGTACTCATATGACCGAATTTCAATTTAATTTACGAGCAGGAAAAGACGGAAAGAACTCGGCATTTTCATTTGTTTTACGAGAATGAAAAATAGCAAAATAATCTCGGGATTTTCATGAGTTTAACGAGTCTTGAAAATAACTGAAATTGACTCGAGATAGGTTTCATTTTTACAAAAGCTTGAAACAGATAAAAACTATGCTTCAAATTAGTTTCATTTTTACACAAGCTTGAAACAGAGATAAAACTGTGCTTGATGCCCCCTAAGCATAACTGTTAGAGCGCATGCCCCCCAGCTTCATTTCATTCAACTAAGGTGTGGATGAAATGAAGGTTCAAGAACGAGATCATTTGAAAGACTTGACCTAAAACTGTAAGAAAATTATGCAAAAACTGAAATAACTAACCTAAACGTACAACCTAACATCTATGAGGTCTAGTCAAACTCTCGACTCAATTAGAGGAGGATTTGTTTCATTTTTTAACGAGCTTGACACAGGAAAAGAACTATGCTCGGATTCAGTTTCATGTTTATGCAAGCTTGAAACGAAAAACTATGCTTGTTATAAGTTCACATGCCCCCAGCATAATGATGCAAATCAAGGTACATGCCCCCCAAGCTTCATTGCATTCAATGAGGTGGATGGAATGAAGCTTTACTTTCAAGATCTTGGAAAGACTTGTAGGAGCTGTTTCATTTTTTTTTTAGTGAGGTTGACACAGGAAAAGAACTATCCTCAAAACCCTTGTTTCATTTTTTAAACAAGCTTGACACAAGATAAGGAACTATGCTCATAACTATTTCTACAATCTACCTAACAAAAAACTTTACTCTAAAAACCTTGATTCATTTTTTAACGAGCTTGACACAAGACAAGGAACTATGCTCTAAAATCCTTGATTCATTTTTTAACGAGCTTGACACAAGACAAGGAACTATGCTCATGACTACTCTCTACAATCTAACTACTTAACCTACCCTTGTTTCATTTTTTAACGAGCTTGACACAAGACAAGGAACTATGCTCTAAAATCCTTGATTCATTTTTTAACGAGCTTGACACAAGA
Source organism: Pinus tabuliformis (assembly GCA_031772625.1). NCBI lineage: Eukaryota > Viridiplantae > Streptophyta > Pinopsida > Pinales > Pinaceae > Pinus > Pinus tabuliformis. Next base: position 157,538,720 of record CM062809.1, on the reverse strand, counting down.
CAAGGAACTATGCTCATGACTACTCTCTACAATCTAACTACTTAACCTACCCTTGTTTCATTTTTTAACGAGCTTGACACAAGACAAGGAACTATGCTCAAGAAGTTCGCATGCCCCCAGGATAAAGATGCAAAATGAGGTACATGCCCCCCAGGCTTCATTGCATTCAACCGGCTGGATGAAATGAAGGTTTACTTTCAATATTTAACTTGAAAAGGGAGTTGTTTCATTTTTAAGGAGGTTGACACAAGAAAAGAACTATCCTCATACCTGATTCATTTTTTAATGAGGTTGACTCAGTAACATGAACTATCCTCAAACCTGATTCATTTTTTAACGAGGTTGAATCAGTAACAGGGACTATCCTCAAAATCCTACTTTCTACGATCTACCTACATAACCTAAAATCTACCTGATTCATTTTTTAATGAGGTTGACTCAGTAAAAGAACTATCCTCATACCAACTGATTCATTTTTTAACGAGCTTGACACAGTAAAAGGAACTTTCCTCGTACCATCCAATTTCATTTTTTAACGAGGTTGAGAGAGGAACAAACTATCCTCGTCAACTGATTCATTTTTTAACGAGGTTGACACAGTAAAAGGAACTTTCCTCACAACAACCTATTTCATTTTTTAACGAGGTTGATACAGGAAAAAACTATCCTCGTACCTCTTGTTTCATTTTTTAACGAGGTTGATACAAGAAAAACTATCCTCGCACACACTGATTCATTTTTTAACGAGGTTGACACAGTAAAAGGAACTTTCCTCGTACCTAATTCATTTTTTAACGAGGTTGACACAGTAAAAGGAACTTTCCTCGTTACAGCCTATTTCATTTTTTAACGAGGTTGATACAGGAAAAAACTATCCTCGTACCTCTTGTTTCATTTTTTAACGAGGTTGATACAAGAAAAACTATCCTCGCACACACTGATTCATTTTTTAACGAGGTTGACACAGTAAAAGGAACTTTCCTCGTACCTGATTCATTTTTTAATGAGGTTGACTCAGTAACAGGAACTTTCCTCATAACATCCAATTTCATTTTTTAACGAGGTTGAGAGAGGAACAAACTATCCTCGTGCACACTGATCATGGCTTCCAACTGGAAGAAAGACATGTCAATGGACACACCTTGACCATGGCTTCCAAGAGATCTTCATCAGAAGGAAGAACAGCTCTTTGGAAGGAACACATGTCAAGGGACTCAAAAGGGATAAGAACATCGTGTTCAAGTAATCCCATAGAGTTTTCCATGTCAATTACCGGATCTAAATCAACAGTGAGAGGCTCACTTACATTGGTAACTGAAAACATGGGATCAGTTGCCACATAATTAACCCGTGGCAGGGTAGATACCACTTTAGAATCAGGAACAGTTAGGGGTGTCATATTATTGGTAGTTGAAACAAGACTAGGGAACGAAAGCTGGTCTATAGTCACAATACTGCCATTGTGAGGGAAAGACATCACGCGAAAGAGTGTCGATACGACAGCTTTCATTGCATAAACATAGTCTCGCCCAAGGAGTAAATTCAAATCCAAGGGACCTCGAACTACCATAAGATCAATACAGACAGTTTTACCTTCCAATGTAATGGAAAACTTAGGAAGGATCCCTAAAGGTTCACTAATGGTTCTGTTAAAAGCTTTCAGATTCTGCGTAATAGGCGCAAGCTGAGGGGAACCCAAAGCTTTCCAAACGGTTGAGGATAAAATACTAACAGAAGCACCTTCATCTACCTGAGTACGATGTATGTCCCTACCACCCGCCTTGACAATGATTTGGAAAGGGATGGAGGAAGGAAGATGAGGTTCTGTCAGTCTATTCCAATCAAAGGAAAAGACCTCAGTGCTTGGAGGGGGTTCTATAGAAACAGGTGAAATGCCCCCCGGCATAGAAGAATCTGATGTAACAAGAAGAACATCAGCGGTATGAAATTTACTCTCGAAAAGGAGAGTGTGATCGACCGAATGTGAAATTGAATCGACCACTTGATCAACTAATGGATCATCAACCTGAGTGACATGAGTTTCACTCTCCAATGGGAGAGTGTGATCGACTGTACTTGAATTTAGATCAATCACTCCGTCAGTTGACGGTAGGTTGGGAGAAAGTTTACGGTAACCAGTTGGAAATTCTTGCTGTGGAACAGTAAGGTTTTCCAACAATGTTGAGGCTTCATCCATGTGAGGGAAAATGTGAGTTTGATGACTCCCTTTGCATAACTTACAAGGAAACCTAACTTTATCCTTTTTCCCAGGAACCTGACTATCACTGGTTGATGGATCAATGGAAAGTTGATGAGATTTTTCTGACCATACTTCCAAGACCTTTGGAATGCCAGGACAATTGACAAGGAAGTGGTCACCCTTACAAAGCCTGCAAGGGTATTTGGGTTTACGATGCATGTCGGAATTTTCCTCAACACAACTAACACTTACAGCCGGGGTTGGTTGGTTGACTTCTTTCTTAGCTTGCTTCTTCTTCTTCTTCTTCTTCTTCTTCCCTTTCTTCTGCTTCTTAGACTCCTGGTTACTAGCATCAAGGCTTTTACCAGGCGAAGAGGAAGAAATGGAGGAAGAAAGATTAGGCGAAGAAGGTAAAGGGTCAACAGAAGGTTGGTGATGTTGAGATGGTGAACTCTGTTGAGGTGAAGCATCCGGTTGAGATGGAACAATTGGAGTATTTTGGGCCAACGAAGTTGAAAATAACCATATCGGTAAACCTATTGTAAATCCAGGTAATGACAAAGTAGCCATATAAGGAGGACCAACATTTCCAAAGTAAGGAAAAGTACTAGGATTCTCATTAGGAGGGGTTCCTAGGTTGATAAATTCCGGAACATTTGCCATTATATTCAACTTCAGTGAATTTTATTAACAATTTTTTTTAAAACTAAAATTAACAATTCACAATGCACACCTAACAATTAAAATTCACAATTCACACCTATGGTCTCTAAAAGTAAAAACAAACAAATTAACACGCGCTATCAAATCTAGGAGTCAAACCACACACAAACAGTAAGCTCTCCGGACCGAAAACACTAGTTGGTGATGAAGCCCAACCTCGCAGAATTCAGTACAGAAATGGCGGGTGGAACAGTTACCCCGGCAACCTGCTTAATGAATAGACCGGCACAAGTTCCTCCACTTTAACCGTCTCGAAGTGAAGTGAACCCCCCGGAAAATCCAAGTGAGTATAACCGACGTCTGCTCCAGGTACAGTGGGACCTTCCCTCCACCGTCACCTTGGGTAGAACCCTAAAGATAATGGTCACTAAGGTTACCAACAGCAACAAATGCACCTGGGGGAACAGTCTACACTCTGACAGCACGCAAGGGCAGAGTATCAAGCTCAATCCCCTTGCCGGCTCCTTGACAATAATCCAAGGTTTACCGACAAGTGACCCCTGGCTCCTCGACAATGGTTAATCCGAGGTTTACCGTTTGTAATACGTGCGTGTCTGGCGTCATTCCCAACGAGGGAGGATTGATCCCCTCACTGGTTCGGACACGAGCTCGTGCTTCTCCTTTAAGAGGAGCTTTCCCAGAGTACAAGTGAAACAATTGGATTTATCCTACCACAAGATGAGCTACTTGTTTGGTTTTGCTGTCTTGGAGAGTTAATTACTCTCCTACTCCAAGACACTAGCCTGATCTATATTGGTGTTTCAGAGCCCTAGAAATGTAAAAATTACTAGATGAATTTTAATTAAGCGTTGTGTTATTAAGGCTGTTATTACTCAAATGGGTAAATGGAGATGAAACCAATGGTGTTATGACCCGACTCAACTGAATGCAATCGAATATGATAATGTAATCGTTTCAATTCGATGAATCCTAACTAAAGTAAGGAGAGAGTTTCCATTCACTTCCAACAATGCAAAAATTGATCACTAAGAGAAAATATAACAAATTCTCTAATGCACTAATTTTATCAAGAAAAACTAATGCAAATCAATTCCAAACCATTTTTTATTTTTATTTTTGTGTAAATTCAAATCCAAGAAAGCTGATCTAAATCTACGATTGATTTTTCAGAATGTAAACTATGCAATGGTAATCTATGCACAATTCACTTGAAAAGTATGCAAATGTAATCTATGCAGATTTTCCATTCATATTCCGAAAATGAGAATTCTAATTATGCAAATGTGATCTATGCAAGAGAATTCTCAAACACAAGATGATTCTAATGTAATCTAAGAACCAATCAAGTGCAAGTCGAGAAAATTGGGTGAGAGTTCCAAAGATCAAAACATAAAAATACTCAAAGGCGATTAACACTCATACACAATTTAGCCCCCCCCAGCGAATGAGGGGGAAATGTTTTTTGCAAAAACAAAAGCAAAAAGATGCAAAATTGTGAAAAGACTGAGAGAAACCTCCAAGTAATGACCAAAGGAAAATAAATCAAGAATTTCTCAAGAAAGAGACTCAAAACACCCAATTGATGAAAGCTTAGAGCAATAATACTAATGAAACAAGTTCAGGTGAAGATCCTTTGCAAGGGACTAATGAATCTGGGCGGAAAAAACTAAGAAAAAACAAAATCCAAGAGTAAAAAGTATAAAAAATGGAATTTTCTCAAATTTTGGCAGGGGACGCAGGCAACCCGTTAGCACAGGTGCGGGCCTGCTCTGTGCACACAGCAAAAGTGCGTCCAGGGACGCACTGTGCAGCACTCAGAGGGTGCGTCCTACTGAAAAACTCAAGAAAAACCAAAATAAAACTAACCCTAAGCTAACCCACCCAGAGACAAGGTCACAGAGCCAAAACCAGAAAAATAAACCAATTTTCTCAAAGCCAAGTTCACACAAAAGAAAAGACTCTTCTCATCAATGGAATCTATCCCCAGCGGAGTCGCCAATTTGTCGTGGCGGAAAAAGTCATTTGTGCGGACACAACCGACCTTCCTAGAAGTCTAAGACATTCTAATGACAAACAAAACAAACTGGAGCTATCCTTCTCTAAACATGCATTATGATATGAGAAATCAAGTGTTTCGTTCTTACCTTTGTCCAAACGTTGTTGTAGAAGTCCAAGCTTTGTTGATCTGGATGAGCTCCTCCTTTTCTCCAAAACCTGCAATCACCAACAGTCAAACAATTAAATAGCACCTGATTATAACATAAAACAAAGCATATCCAACATATAGACCAAGGAGTACATGAAATAACCCATAAACAACAAGTTATTGAGAAAAATAAACCAGTTTGTATTAATAACGAAACAAAGAAACTCTTACAACCTGGCCTTGGTGTTGTGCAAGTTCCTCCCAGGGTCCATCAAGGGTTTTCCTCTACTTTGACAAAGCTCACCCACTTCCAAGTAGAATCAAGCAAAGACAATCTCTCCTCACAAGGTTCTAAATGGGAGTCCTAATTCCTGCAGCATTTACCCAAAGAAAATGTATAGCTTCAACCTCTTATCCCTCTGGCTCAATGCCTTTATTTATAGTGCTGTAAAGAGGTTATTCAGGTCCACCATCAATGGGATAATCCCCCTCTTTGGGTGGGATAGCTCCCTTATTGATGGGATAAGTTCCTCCTTAATAGGGATACATGAACCAACTAGAGGCGCATCCATTTCATCAAACCGACCTCTAGAAAGTTCTAGAAGTAACCACAAGTAACTTTTTTAAGATGAAACTTGCGCATTTTGCCTTTTACAGAAGGACGCACCTGTCCCTTAACATACAGAGCGTCCAAGGACGCAGCCTTTGTGAACATTGTGAGCGTCCCCGCAGGTAAGGCTTGAGAGAACCTGCGTCCCCAGAGATAAACACATTTTTTACAAGACTTTCTCTCTTTTTTGAGTTTGAGATGGATAGCAGAGGCATAAGACTTGCCTAAGAGGGTAGCATGACTGTTGATTGAGACATACTAACTGTAAATAGTCATGGTGACATTTTTTAGTGTAACATAACTAGAGTGAAATGTAGAATGAAATGTAGAATGAAATGAACAAAACATTCATACATATTAAACAGAAGAAGAAACAAGATCAAATTACCATGCCACAGGAATCCCACCAAAATCGCTGCAACTTCATCCAATATATTCCATGCCAAAGTCTGAAACACTAATACATAATCCAAGAGAGTCCAACCCTTTCTTACTTCAAATGATGAAGTATTTATACAAATTCTAAACTAAAATATCTTGATAAAAATCTCAAGATCTTTTTACAAATATCCTAAACTGATTTACACAAATAGAAATGAAATGTAGGACATTAAAAACTAATGTATCTACTTGGCACTATCATTATGAATTTTTTTGACAAGGAAGAGAAATTCAAATTTGATTGCAACTCTTAGTTGATGAGGTGGCTAACTGTCTTTGAACATTTTCCTCCCAAAATCCTGCAAAATAGGGTCCAATCATCCCTTTTTATATCTCAATCCGAGATATATCTGTAAATAGTGATAGAGGTTATTGTAGATAAATATATTCTTGAGATAAACCTCTCTTAGTTTCTCAAAATTCAGCTCCATTGGTTCCCAATAGTCTCTGCAAAAAGGTGACTAAAATAGGACTTTGCACAGTCCGAAAAATAGGTTGTAAAGCTATACATCTATCTCTCATTTCACAATAGTTGTGTAAAATGTGAAGTAGGTTATTCTACTTTGGTATCTTAGGAACACAAATCTCCTCCCGTTTCTCAAGATTCATCTCTGATTGGCCACAATATGTTCTGCAAAAGTATGACTAAACATGAAAATTTGGGAAAATATGTATGCAAAGCTTCATCTGTATATACAAAACCATAATAGTTTTTAGAAAACTGAGAGAGGTTTGTTTACATGAAGATGTTGGCAGAAAAAACCTCTTTCACTTTCTGAAAATTCGTCCTCATTGGTTTGGAAACAATGTTTGAAGTCAATGTGGCGTATAGGAAAAAGCATAGTTTCAACTAATCATGAGACAGATGAATGACGTGGATGCGAGAGGTGACATGGAAGTTGGGGAATGGAGGGTAACATAACCAGGAGTGCATGGGTAAAGTTCAAGGGAGGTAGATGGAGTGTAGGTGAGTGAGATTTTTTGACTAAGGCTACCATTACTGAGTACATTTTTTAATGACGACCTAGGTGGATTGACAAAAAATTCTAAGTGAGACCCTAATATGAATATGAAAAGAATAGTTTTGATCACTGATGGTAGTATGAAAATACTGACACTAACATCGGCCTTATTGGGGATGGCAGCTCCTTGGAGGTTTCAAGAACACCGTAGACCAAGTGCCTAACCATGTGGGCCAATACGGTCAAAAACTTACAACCAAACCGAACATTGAAAACACACACATTGCAAACTATAAGCTAGATGCTGAAGGATGCTTGTCAAACAAGCTTATTGCAAACTTATCCTACACTAATCTACTACAAAATCAATGAATTAAGTGATACTAAAATTTCAAATCAACCAATCAAGCAACTGTTGTAATGATGAGCTTGTTTGACGGTGCTTGAACCAGAACATAATTGGAAATTCTACCAGCAATATATACACATAATACCTCTGGCTCTGTAAAAGGAAATATAGTTTTTCATTTAACTTAAGAAAATATTCCATATATGCTACTATAGGATCATAAAAACCAGATTCTATCTGCTACCCCAACTCATTAACATATTCTCTCGGCTGGAGATTACCACATCCCTGTTGTAGATCAAAGCATTCGTCAATCCAACCATCTAAGGGCAGCCTTACCTTTTCTTCTTTGGGAGGAGGGAGAGTTTCCAAGAACAGTTTAGGATCTTGGAAATCATATGATTCAATTTGAACATCCAATAGTTCAATTTCATTTTCTAATCTTTCAGCAAATAAACCAAGAAAACAATTTTTACCTTTAGGTGTGAGTCGGTTGGATTTCAAACAACGAAATACTGATGTTGAGAAATTCTAATCAATCTAAAATTCTGCTAACTCATTCCTTAAAGTTAGTAATATTTCACCAGATAAAGGATTTTCCACATACCCTATCATCAATGATTACCATCAATGCTATGAAATTTGGATTCTTTTGCAGTGAAGTCGCTCTGAACTTTGAATCTCAGGATCTTGATAAATGGAGTTGCTAGGTGGATGATTCAACCTTCTGTTGTCCACCATCAACAACTGGATCTAAGTCGTTGTCATTCTTTCCTGGGGAAGATAGAGCTTTCGTCCCCGACAATGAAGTCAGTATGTTATCACTCCTCCGGATCTCCAAGGCTGAGGAAGAGTCCAGCTAAGGTAACCACAAACCAGTCTTTTGACTTGGTAGCTAGCCCTACCAAGTCAGAGAGGGCTCTCTCCAAAGGATCACAGCCAAGAGGGTTGGATAGATTAGGGTTTTAAGCTATATGCAAAGTGCATAGGGTTGTTTTATTTGATTTTGGCTGGGTAGTCAAAAGGATGAGTGAATTAGGTTAGAGAATGAACTAGGTCAGGGAAAAGTGAATCTGAATTGCAGACATCTGATGGGGCAAGGTAGGAAAGGTACATTAAACTTCGTAGTATAGTGATGAGATGGTTTAGACTAGTGAGATGCTAAAAAGAGCATGATGGTCATGAATTATTTTTAAACTGAAGAAATGAAACAATATATGATGATTTTCCCAAAACAGAGCATACAAAGATGAATTCTTATTATCACACCTTGAAAATCAAACACAATTAGAGTGAAATGGATCATGAAAGGAACAAAACATTCATACATATTAAACAGAAGAAGAAACAAGATCAAATTACCATGCCACAGGAATCCCACCAAAATAGCTACAACTTCATCCAATATATTCCATGCCAAAGTCTGAAACACTAATACATAATCCAAGAGAGTCCAACCCTTTCTTACTTCAAATGATGAAGTATTTATACAAATTCTAAACTAAAATATCTTGATAAAAATCTCAATATCTTTTTACAAATATCCTAAACTGTTTTGCACAAATAGAAACGAAATGTAGGACATTAAAAACTAATGTATATACTTGACACTATCATTATGATTTTTTGTTGACGACGAAGAGAAATTTGAATTTGATTGCAATCTTAGTTGATGAGGTGGCTAACTGTCTTTGAACATTTTCCTCCCGAAATCTTGCAAAATAAAGTCCAGTCATCCCTTTTTATATCTCAATCCGAGATAGATATTTAAAATGTGAGAGAGGTTATTGTAGATATATATATTCATGAGATAAACCTCTCTCAGTTTCCAAAAATTCAGCTCCATATGTTCCCAATAGTCTCTGCAAAAAGGTGATTGAAACAGGACTTTTCACAGTCTAAAAAATAGGTTGTAAAGTTGTACATGTATCTCTCATTTCATAATAGCTGTGTAAAATTTGAAGTAGGTTATTGTAGGTTGGCATCTTAAGAACACAAATCACCTCCAGTTTTTCAAGATTCATCTTTTATTGGCCACAATATGTTCTGCAAAAGTATGACTAAACAAGAAAATTTTGGAAAATATGTCTACAAAGCTTAATCTGTATATCCTGAACCATAATAGATGTTAGTAAAATGAGAGAGGTTTTCGTACATGAGGATGTTGGCAGAAAAAACCTCTTTCAGTTTCTAAAAATTAATCCTCATTGGTTTGGAAAAAATGTTTGAAGTCAATGTGGCATATAGGGAAAAGCATAGTTTCAACTGATCATGAGACAGATGAATGACGTGGATGCGGGAGGTGACATAGAAGTTGGGGAATGTAGGGTAACATAACCAAGAGTGCATGGGAAAATGTAAAGGGAGGTAGATGGAGTGTAGGCGAGTGAGATTTTTTACTAGGGCTACCATTAGTGAGTAAATTTTTGAACGAGGACCTAGGTGGAATGACAAAAATTTCTGAGCGAGACCCTAATATGATATGAAAAGAGGATTTTTGATCACTGATGACAGTTTGAAATATTAACACTAATATACCTATCTCCACATAAATTGGGCGAGCCACAATACAATAAATATGTGACTTCTCTATACTTTGCAGAGAAAACTTCAATGGAATTAAGTGATAGAAACTCACATTCTTCACAGAAGAACAAGCTCATATTATCTATGAAATAAGTTCAGTATACTCTTGATGCAATCACAGGAAATCTTGGGTCAGTTTGGATTGAGGTGAAATCATTGTTTCGGTCTCCGTGCAATCACTGTAACACAGCCTCGGTGAAAACATAATCTCGGTGCAATCACTGTTTTGATACCACAATAGTGAGAAGATTTCGATGTGCACGGTTCGATGCCACCATAATGTGAAGGGTTTTGTGTCAACACAGTAAGAAGTTCTTAGTGCCACTGTAGAAATGAAGTGTCAGTGATATTACAATGATAAGATCAAAGTAGTGAAAAATATTTTATCTTCCACTCTTTGAAGGAATGTAACTTTGTACAACTGCCTATGGAGATATATCAAATACTAGCACAGGGAACCAGATTAAGAAAAATCAAGTAATTATTCCGTACTCAACAAGATGCACTTGCAACAAGTCTAATAAAATTATAGGTATTTAATTCACAAGGTACATACTTTTTGTGAACTTAGATTGTCCTAGTTTACAGTCAGTCTAAAGTAAAAATGTAATCCCTAAAATGATATTCAAGAACCTTAAATCCTTATCTTTATAAGTAATCTAGGATGTAGAGAAAAATATTAGTGTTAATTGGAAGGAAAGATAGATTTGATTTATATAAAGGATTCCATCCTACATTATTAGAAAATATAGATTGAGAGCTAACATCATATTCTAGGTATCACATATTTTGCCTAGAAGTATTTGTTACATGTACAAAATATCATGGCACTTCAAGGAGTCCCTACAACGTTTGTCAAGGAACAAAGGTATGCCTTAAACTAAAAAGCATTGATTTCTTTATAAAAAATGTTATTCATTTGATAATCTATTACTAACATCGTTATGTCTAGCTATATTGAATCACAATTATTCTTGTTTTGAGTGATTCATCACTTGATAAATCTACCCTCCTCATATTCTTAATTAATTTTTATAGAACACTAGACATGTTCTATGGAAAACCCTAACCTAAGGGTATGATAATGTTTATGTATGAAATCCTAAAACTACTTAGGGTTATTGAGAAATGTTATTTTAAGTTTTTGTTGATGATTTCATGTTTGGGGTTTCGGTATAATCATGAAAACCCTAAATTGTTAGGGTTGAAATGATGTTGTCTGAAATCCAGAAATTTTGAAGTTTTGATATCGTAGGTTTTGCTTTGCTATGTTGTGTAACCCTAGATCTTTAGGGTTTGGTTGGGTCTATAAGAAAAACCCTTGTTATGTATTTAGAGTCCTAGGAATGAAACCCTTGGTATGTGTCCATCTTCTTGAAACCCTAGCCTATTCCAGGTCGGTATATGTCTAACATATTAATATTTCCTAACATATGATGTGCTTATGATATGCTGATGAATTCCTAGATATATGTGTTTACCTAAGTGTTAATGGTAATGAGTCATAGGGTTTGGAAACAAGCCCTATTCAAAGTTTGATGGTCTAGGATGATTTTGTTTGGAAAATCTATGGCTTAGAAGCTAAACCCTAGAAGTAGTTAAAATTCTCTAGTATGTATAAACTCTCTGGAATTTACCTATATAGTGATTGTTGAGAATTTGTAGATGGAAATCTAGGGTTTACATCAAACCCCAGTAGATGCTAGTCATGATGTTGATTAAGATATGATTGGTTTTTATTGTTGAAGCTCATGTATGAAATCTAGGATATGTATTAAATCCTAGTGAGAAGTCTAACATATGAATTTTGAAACTTGTTAGACACATTACTTGTTTGAATTATTTCTAGGGTTTTCTATATGAAAGAACTTGTCATCTCGTTAAAATAATATTGAAACCCTAGATATAATGATTTTGATATCTTGATGAGTTGTTTATGTGATTTAACGTTTAACTAAATGTGGGCAAGAAGTCGAAATATAGTCTCTTACTGATTATGTTTGTAATGTCTAATTCTTTCACTATTATAAGTTTTTGATATGGATAACTTCATGCTTCTATAATTTTGGTTGTACTTGTTGTCTAATTTGTGCAGGTACATCATATTCAAGATGGTGAATATGATCATAAGTAAAGTTGATGTGATAAACATGATAAATGAATGACTCTGATAAGAATGATAGAAACCATCAAAGATTCTCCAATATCGTAAAGAAGAAGTAGAACTCCCTAAGTTAAGAGGGAGCTTGAATGAAAGGAATCTCCCTAGGATAAGAGGATGGTTACTTGTACAGGAATGATTAGGTCCTCTTCGATGAAGAGGGATTGACATATATGGTTCTCTAATTCATGTGTCATGAACTAGACCGCGACCAACAACCATAAGTTTTAGTGAAGGCTATGAGTGAGAGAAGGAAATTGGAAAATGTATTTTTGTAGGGCTACTGAGAAGCCGAATTGATTTATGAAATATGTTGCTACATGAGAAGTAGGAAAGGAAGTTGCATGGTTGAGAAGTATTATATCAAAGATTCATTGGGAAAGGTCTAATTCCTACTATGAAAAGTTGAGAAGAAACATCAAGTTGTCTATAAAACCACTAACGTTTATATTTGATTATGTACATGTATATTATTGATTGGGGTTGTGTTTGTACATATAACTCTCAAAATTTTGATAGCATGTTGGTTACTGATCAGTTTGATCATGAGAGATTTTTTGTCCTTGATCTGCTGGATCAAGGGGTGTTGAGGCTTTATAAGTGAAGAATTACCTGGGAGGACATCTAGTCGACACTTTGTGTCGATGTCTAATTCCGAAGTATCAAAGGTGGCGTTGTTCATTGAGCTCTGACATGCACTTGGATCCACGGGTTGGTGATTGGAAAGTAAACCTGATGGTACCTAGAGAGGCTGAAAGCTTAAGTCCATCTTATTCTCACTCAGATAGATTTCCCTGGTCAGGAATCTAGTTCATGGCATTGAGGTGCCTAAATTGATGAGAGATCAATGGATAGATTGCTCTGGTCAAAAATCCAGTCCATGTCATTGTGGTGCCTAAAATTATTCATAAATGATGTGTTTTTGATATCTTCCATGTACCTCTATGGTTATATGTAAATATGAATACCTCCCTAGTTAAGAGGGAGTGTTGAATAATGTAACTAGATTTGGTCTTCATAATTGTGCTTGAAATCAAAATGTAATATATTTGTCAAAAGAAAAGAAAAAGAAAAAATTATTATTATTGAATTCACTTATTAAAGCATGGGTTTCATGCTTGGGTAAAATGTATAGGTCAAGCTTCCATTGTAGGCTTTAGGTTATTGTCAAATTCAATTTGTCAAGACTCCTACATCCATCGAAGTCTCCTTGTTGTTGAAATAATATCCATCAATTTGGCTTCCATAAGGCAATCACATGTTGACCTATATAGACACAATTGTTCGAATACTCATGTCATCTCAATTATATTGGACAACCACTATCTATACAAGCACAGGGTCTTCACATTAACTTCACCACAAAGAAGTTTATATAGGGATTTCAGAGACATATGTTTCAGTGTCTTTACAGTGAAAAGTTTAGATATCACAGTGTGCACAATTCGGATGACTTCAGCTCGATTTTATCTAAGAAGGAGAAGTTCATTGTCATTACAAAGATGAACTGGCATTACAGTGACTACATGATTTAGTGCTATCACAATGACCTCAATTTTGTCTCTCACATGACCATAGTGACATCATCTCAGTGTTATAATAGTGACCTCAATTTGGTGCTCTCTGTCACATGGAATAAGTCGATCTTGCGGACAAGATAGACCTTCCTAGAATCTAAAGAAGACCTAATGACAAGCAAACCAATCACACACTATCTTTCTCTAAATATGCTTTTATAAACAAAGGCAAACAAGTTTTTTAGGCCTACCTTAGGTCCAATGCAATTTTGTGGAAGCCTTCGCTCCTTCGATCCAAATGAGCTCCTTTGTCGCGAATCTGCAAACACAAACAAGCAAACAAATTAAATAGCACCTAAAAAGCCAATATCATAAAACATATTTAACATGAAAGTCAAGGAATTCATGAAACAAATGACATGAGACAATTTGTTGAGAAAAATGAGTTTGATTGTATTAATTCAAATCAAGAATAACTTTACAACCTGTGCCTTGACGTTGTACAAGCTCCTCCCAGGGTCCAGCAAGAAGTCTCCTCTACTTTGACAAGTTTCACTCTCTTCCCAATGAATCCAAAAAGGTATTTGATCTCTCCTCTTAAGCTCAACTAGGAAGTCTTAATTTCACCAGCATTTACCCTGAAAAATGTTCAGCTTCTAACCTCTCCAGCAACTAGCCCAATGCCTGAATTTATAGTGCAATGGAGGGAAGTTACTAGGTCCTCCTTCAAAGGGATAAAGCCCTCCTTCAAAGGGATTAGCTCCTTCTCTTTTGGGATGCATGAACCACCTAAGAGCGGCCAATCCACGTCAAAATTCCTTCTAGAATCATCTAGAATTAACCCAATGTGAGTTTTTTAGAATAAACTTGCGCCTTTTTGACTTTCACAGGGGTCCACACCCACACCTTTAGGGATAGAGCGGGCAGGTCCGTAGTTTTTGTAAACAGAAGGTGCGGGACCGCAAGTAACAGTGAGAGAAAGTGCGGAACCAGAGTTTCATTGATTTTCAATGTCTTTCTCTCAATTTCAAAGCTTGACTTGAAGAGCTGAGGTCTGAGACTTGCTTAGGAGGACAGTACAAGTGATGATAGACCCATACTGACTGCAAATAATCATGGCGAAGATATTTTTATGTAACAGATTGCCCCCTAAAGTGCAAAGTCTGTAGTAGATGAGGATTTCATTTATCATTTAGGAAGAGTGAAGTACTTTATCATTTCAAGGATCATCTTGTGGAGAGCCTGGTTGGAACCTATAAAAACATTCAATTCAAGATATATATATGAGATCATATCATCGCTGAGGTAGGCATTCCCATACTCAGATCAAAAATGACTTAGAAAACTAACTATTGCTCTGATACAGGAATGATCTTGTAATACATCACAAGTATAGACTCATGTGGACATAGTATGGATGCAGCCATCTGTTTATGAATAGTCCATTATATAATGAATACAAAATTCCTCGCAGTCTGGATTGTGGAAACTAGATCCAGGGTCTTCATTTCTACTCCCGAAACAGTACGATCCTATCCATGTGAATGAATGTGTTAGAGTCGAACATGGTAGAAACCACTTGATTACCAATCAATGATGTAAACTGTTAACAAGTGTGAGAGAAACCACCAGTGATGTCAATGGCTCTCAAAGTACCCAGTACAATCCATGAGATGTGAATAAATGTGTTGATGTCGAACATGTTCCTTTGATCTAAGGTCAATGATGCAACCTGTCGTCAAAGGCGAGAAACCTGCCATTGAGGCATGCAGATCCCAAGGTACTGACGATTTCTAGATCATCTTTCTAGATAATGAGTTGAAGTCGATAGAAATCGATCCGTCGTAGGCAAGCCCACAACACGAAATCATAGATCAAGTTGAAGAAATTTAGTTGCAAGGACTGACTCAGGGATGGTCAAGATGG
The DNA here is from genome assembly GCA_031772625.1 of Pinus tabuliformis. Taxonomy (NCBI): domain Eukaryota; kingdom Viridiplantae; phylum Streptophyta; class Pinopsida; order Pinales; family Pinaceae; genus Pinus; species Pinus tabuliformis. The sequence goes on along the minus strand of CM062809.1, from coordinate 157,523,138 downwards.
ATGACAGATATTTTGCAGATGAATGGCTTATTGGCAGTGACCTCTTGAACACATAACGACACGACAGATGGCTTGGTGACAATTGACCCAAAGTTAATACCCAAAAACCAGCTGAAGACTTTCAATGTGGTTTGATCAACTGTTAGGCAAAGGATTTCCCAACCTAGGTGAATAAAAGTGTCGTTTTCAAGAGTGGTTACAAACTATGACAAACAAGCTCATTTTTCTCTCTTTTCCCCCACCATTTCTAGCAAGTACCTCTTTATTTTTGACAAGCTTGAGGAGGATAACATTTGCTTGATTATAAGCTCATCCTTCGGATGAGTCCAACTTAGTTTAAATTCGAACCCTAAGAAGGAGTGGTTCGTTCCTGTTTGTAATTGAACAGGTCCTTTACTGTGAAATTTTAACGAGTCCAGTATAGGAGAAACTCGGCGTTTTTCAATTTTAGAGAGTCTGAAAAAACTTAAGAAGACTCCAAGGTTGACCTTTTTCGTAAATTTATGTCTCCCAAGCCCAAAAAAGTATAAAATAATACTTGAGAGAACCGCTTGATCTTTACGACCAAGGATTAATTTTCGTAATTAGTGCCCCTGATCCGAAAAAGTAAAAAAGCGATCAACGACACGTTGTTTTATAACCAATATCGAATTTGAAACGACAAAAATCCGGCAATCTTTTCATGTTTTTACGGTCAGAAAAGAGCTGTAAGTGGACCGTATTTTAGTTCCGTTTTAACGAGTTTAAAAGAAAAACTCGGCAATCTTTTCACATTTTAGGAGTCAGAAAAGAGCTTAAAGGTGACTCTAAATGTTTTTTCGTCGAAAATGATAGATTTCACCTGAATAACCCGTTATCTTGAACAAAAACGCAAACATTACTCATACATGTTTGAAATGGATAAAAATGTTGCAAAAATACCTCTCCAAAGTGAAACTTAAACAAATTTGCAATTTATTTACTCAAAAAACTTATAAAAAGGGCTTTCGTCAATTCATTTTTACCGTTTGAGTTTTGGGTGAGAAAATAGTGCTTTTGTTCATAAAACTTCCCATGAATATTGCGGAAAATCCAACCGTCGGAATCAAACGCCGTCTTCTCCAGGTAATCGACATCGTCCCACTCTTCATTTTTAACCGTTTCATTTTTTGTTTTGGGTTTTTATTTTATTTTTTGGAGGGTATTTAGGCTTAAAACCCGTGCGCGGGGGACCGCAGGTGTACCACTGCCAGCCCGTGAACCCCGAATTTTTCTCAATGGGGAAAAAGTCAGGGGTCCGCACCTTCCATGTAGGCAAGGTGTGGACCCACGCACTGTGTCTAACCCGGAGGGTGCGGTCCCTGCCGCAATGGTTTTTAACCCAAAAATTCTCAAATTTGGCCCAAAAAATTAATTTCTAGCATTCTAATTTGTCTTTTTACTTGATGCAGAGAGTACATCATGCTAGATTGGCGTGAACGAGAGCATGAGGACGTGGATCTAGCCGCGTTGAATCACCAACCTTCAATCGATGCATTGAAGGCCTGCGGCTTGTACAAATTCTGGGCCATACCAGGCATGAGGGCCCAGGTGGATTTCTTAGAGTGGTTGGTTGACAGATGGAGCATACAGGACTAGTGCTTCTTCATTCGTGATCACCAGCTCGAAATCGAGCTGGCAGACATATATTTCTTGACTGGTTTGCCTAAGAGAGGCGAAGACTTGACTCTATTAGGGACTAGGCCAGGTGGCCAGTCTGTCGATAGCCTCCGGCTAGAGTTCTGCAACAGCCAGGCTAGAGACAAAGGGATAGACATAAAAACCATATCCCTTCTTGAACTCATGGTGATTTCATTTACCGTCACCAGACTTTGCGGGAGTGACGCATTACATATTGCCACCGGATCCCAGATGCGTATGGCAGTTGACTGCTTTTGAGGCACCATCTTCAACTGGTGCGATGCTGTGTTGGCCAATGTGAAAGGCCAACTGACCAGAGCCAAGAACGGAAAACTAAAGACCTTTGGTTATGGGGCTTTGGTTGTGAGCTTTGGTCTTGAGAGGGTTCCCATGTTGATCCCGCAGCACCTTACTATTGGAGCTGGGCTTCCTCGAGAGCCCAAACTGATGCGATGGGTCGCAGTTATGGCCCGTCATCCGGACAAGGGGACAGAGGTTGTTCGATTCAAACCTGAGTATTTCCAATGGTTGGAAAACCAGGTTTTTTCTATTCAGGACTTCCCTTACGCTAGGGTAGATTTTCGTGGTGACCCAGACATGGCTCTTCCACCAGGAGAGCAGTGGGATGACTCAGGTAAAATCATTTTCAACATTTTCCTATTTTAACTTTTTTTATTATTTTTCCATCGTCCCAAAACTGATAGTAAAAGTTTCAAATGCAGATGTGGGTCCACAGCAACCAGCCGCTCTCTGGCCTTACGAGAGGAAACAACCAGTTGCAGCCGTGCCAGCCCCACAGGACGAATCAGCAGAGGTTTTTGCCGAGTTGGAGGGCCACTATAGATGACATCCCTCGTCGACTTCAACGCTATGTGATTGGGGTCCTAGGACCTTTTAGGAGGTTACTTTGCAAGGTGGCCCGTGCAGTGGTTTCTTATCGAGATCATCACTAGTGATAGGATGATCGCCTATTGTGGGCACATATGACATTTTATTTTTTGTACTTATCATTTTTGCCGATCATAAGGTGTTTTTCAACCTATGATCGAGGACGATGTATTTTTTGACACACTCCTATATATATATATATATATATATATATATATATATATATATATATATATATATATATATATATATATATATATATATATATATATATATATATATATATATATATATATATATATATATATATATATATCACTATTACCGGCTTATCTTGTAAATCATGTTATGGAATGGTTTTAAATTTACATGTATGATTATTGCAAATATCTACTTAACATTCGAGAAGCAATTGTATCTGCTAATGTATTTAAAGATCTTGGAATATGCTGATACTCAATATAATCAAATTCACGTTCCAAGATATGCACTTTCAAAAATAATCTTAATAACACTGGATTTCTAATGGCATGCACTCTATTAAGCTGTAATGCAACGAGTTCAGAATCTAACCTCACTATCAAACTCCAAATCCCAAATGAAATAGATTCAGATAATAACTCAATCACTGCACTATACTCGGCAATGTTATTCGTTGTTTGACCGAGGCTTACCCCATGCATAGATACTAACTTGTCAGAGGGCGAATAGATAACCCAAGCTGCGGAAGAAATGTTTCGTGTATTACAACAAGCACCATCAGCGAAACCAATGTATGTTTGGAGAGGCATCGACATCTGCAATATCAAGAGTAAAACCAAGATAAGCAGGAATAATGACGAAAAAAACACTCTCTAAGCTAAGCACACTGTTTAAACTAAAACATACCAGCTAGAAAGAAAAACTATCCTAACTAAAAATCTCCATACCATTCTTTAAGCATAATACCTCTTCAGGTAAAGACCATTTCTGGGTTTACCCAAAGAGTCCCCGTCAAAGTCTACCAATTCATAGGCCCCTTTCGCTTGACGACATAGGGACCATGCCACATAGGAACGAATTTTCCAGAGCCTAATTTATCATTAGCTTGATCGTAAACTAAGACTAGATCTCCTTCCGAAAAATTTCGAGGGGTCACATTTCGATCATACTGAGCTTTCATATGTTTTGCGTGAGTCTCGATCGCCAATGCAGCATTACGTCGATTCTCATCTAATTGAGCCAAGTATAACAAACGCTTTTCCTCTTCGGAAGTGGCTGGAAGTAACTCGATGGTCATTTGCAATGACGGGATTTCGCATTCAATGGGCAGCACAGCTTCCAGACCATAAACTAGTTGGAAAGGAGTGAACCCTGTTGATGTTTTTACTGAGGTACGATACGCCCAAAGCGCTGAAAATAGCATGTTATGCCAATTCGACCGATGAATGCCAATGATTCGTTGGATCATTATGACTAAAACTTTGTTGATGGATTCAACCAGATCATTAGCTTGTGGATAATAAGGGGTTGAACTATCGTGACGCAAACCAAGCTGGCCTGTAAGTTCGGTCATCATAACATTTCGAAAATGACACCCATGATCAGTGATTATTGCTTGTGGGACACCAAACCTAGCAATTATATGATTGAACACGAAAATTGCAGCTGTCTTGCCGTCTGCCTCAAATGTAGGCATCGCCTCGGCCCACTTGGTAAAATAATCTACCGCAAGGATGATATACGCATGCCCCCCGGCCGAGTGAGGGTTACATGTAATAAAATCGATACCCCATTTGGCAAAAGTACCAACGGAAATTATAAGGTGGAGAGAAGCAGGTGGAGTGCGCATCTTTCGATCAAAAATTTGGCAGTTGTGGCATTTTCGGACCCAGTAATACAATCTTTAAACAAAGGCGGCCAGAAGTAGCCAGCGCGCAATATCTTTTGGGTTGTGGCATACCCAGACATATGACCGCCACACGCTCCAGAGTGACAGTCGTTTAGAACCCTTTCAGCTTCCTCATGAGTTAAGCAACGTCGAAAAACAGAGTCCGCCCCACGGCGATAAAGAGTATCTCCAATAATCCTGAATTGTTGGGACTGGAATCGTATTTTTCGACGTTCTGACCTTGAAATTTCTAGCCGAAAGGATTGGGTCTGGAGATAAACGATAATATCCCCATACCATGGATCTAAAGTGCTGATTAGAAACAAGGATTTGTCCGCAATGGGCTCTTCCGCCACAGTTTCCGTGTCAGCACGCGGGAAGTCACACATTAACTCCGCAAAGACTAAAGATTTCTTATACTTAGATTTTTCAAATTCTAAGTCGAACTCCTACAGGATAACAATCCATTTAGAGTACTTTCCCCCTAGCAATTGCTTGGTCAAAATGTAGATCATAGGGTTGCAATCAGAAATTACTGTAGTTTTATGTAGTAAAATGTAGTGACGAAAACGTTGGACAGCTTGAACAGCTACCAATGCCAATTTCTCCACATGTGAGTATTTTAGCTCAGTTGGATTTAAAGTTCGACTAAGGTAATATATCACATGTTCAGTTCCGAATTCATCTTCCTGAACTAAGACCATTCCAATGGTGGAATGAGAGGCGGTGAGATACAAGAAGTAATCCTGGTTGTAGTTGGGAGGATACAATAACCCCCCAGAAAATCCAAGTGAGTCTAGCCGACGTCTGCTCCAGGTACAGTGGGATCTTCCCACCACTGTCACCTTAGGAAGAATCTTAAAGAATATGGCCACTAAGGTTACCAACTGAAACAAATATACTTGGGGGAACAGTCTACGATCCGATACGCACGCAAGGGCAGAGTAGCAAGCTAAATCCCCTTGAAGGCTCCTTGACATAATCCAAGGTTTACCAACAAGTGACCCCAGGCTTCTCGACAATGGTTAATCTGAGGTTTACCGTTTTTAATACGTGAATATTTGGCGTTGTTCCCAATGAGGAAGGATTGATTCCCACACTGGTTCGGACACGATCTCGTGCTTCTCCTTTAAGAGGAGCTTTCCCAGAGCATAAATGCAACAATTGGATTTCTTCCCTACCACAAGATACAGCTACTTGTTTGTTTTTACTATCTTGGAGAGTTAATTACTCTCCTACTCCAAGACACTAGCCTAAGCTATGTTGGTGTATCAGAGCCCTAGAAATAAAAATGTTGCTAGATGAATTTTACTTTAAGCGTTATTTTTATTGGTTTTTGTTTAAGTCAAAAGGTGCATAGATGAAACTCATGGTATGAAGACTCGAATCAAAATCACTAAAAATGCACCTAAGATGATTTAAACAATATTTTCTCTTCGATGAACTTCTAGCTAGGAAAGAGTTTGAGAATGCAAAATACTTTGTAAACACAAATCTTTCTTAACACACAAATTAAGAGAAGAGCTTTTGTCCTTTCCAATGCACTCAAAACTAGACAACTAGTTATTTTCACAAAAATTTCCCTTTTCTTTTCGAAGCACTCAACCACTACAAAAAACAAACTTTTTCCAAAAGAGATTTTTTTATTTTTTTAAAATACTCAAAACTATGCAAACGACTAACTTTGAGATCTATAAACTATAAAAACCTATTTGAAGTCAAAGCCTACAAGATGTCTTTTTTAAGGATGTTTTACTTAGATAGATGTAATCTAAGGACCAATTTATGCAGAATCACAAATCAGTCAAAAACAACCAATTTTGTTTTCTTTTTAAAAATGAAAATCCAAACTTTAAACACAAGCTTTTCGAAGTTTTGTGAAGAGAAAACACAAAGCGGATTCCACAACAAGGGTAGATTTCATTAATGGTCAGACTCATAAGAAGGTTGGCAGAAACCAATGTGATCTGAGGTCCCTACAGCTTCTAAGCTCAGAGCTACTGCAAGACCAAAATGAAAAACAAACCCAACAAGCAAAACTCCTAGGAATTTCACCTAAAACCCTAACACCAATGAAATCAAACTAGGAAAGCTTCTGACAGGTTATATGCAGGTCTGGGCAGTGGATAATAACTTCTAAACAAAAACTAAGCTGACTAACAGAAGAAATCTTAGGTTTTTCAAAATTTTGACAGGGTCCGCAGGCCCACAGTTAACACAGGTGCGGTACCGCTCTGTGCTAAAAGCAAAAGTGCAGATAAGTACGCACTGTGTCAAAAGGCTAGGGTGCGGTCCTCTCCCAAAGCTATGAAAAACGAAAAATAACCCTGGATCTACAATCTCTACCCAATTTCACACACAACGAGCCAAAAACAGAAACAAAAACACAGTTTCTCAGGTCAAAGTAAAAACAAGGAAAAATTCAAGCTCCCACTATGGTTGCCATTTTGTCACACGGAATAAGTCGATCTTGTGGACAAGATAGACCTTCCTAGAATCTAAAGAAGACCTAATGACAAGCAAACCAATCACACACTATCTTTCTCTAAATATGCTTTTATAAACAAAGGAAAACAAATGTTTTAGGCCTACCTTAGGTCCAACGCAAGTTTGTGGAAGCCTTCGCTCCTTCGATCCAAATGAGCTCCTTTGTCGCGAATCTGCAAACACAAACAAGCAAACAAATTAAATAGCACCTGAAAAGCCAATATCATAAAACATATTTAACATGAAAGTCAAGGAATTCATGAAACAAATGACATGAGACAATTTGTTGAGAAAAATGAGTTTGATTGTATTAATTCAAATCAAGAAGAACTTTACAACCTGTGTCTTGATGTTGTACAAGCTCCTCCCAGGGTCCAGCAAGAAGTCTCCTCTACTTTGACAAGTTTCACTCTCTTCCCAATGAAGCCAAAAAGGTATGTGATCTCTCCTCTTAAGCTCAACTAGGAAGTCTTAATTTCACCAGCATTTACCCTAAAAAATGTTCAGCTTCTAACCTCTCCAGCAACTAGCCCAATGCCTGAATTTATAGTGCAATGGAGGGAAGTTACTAGGTCCTCCTTCAAAGGGATAAAGCCCTCCTTCAAAGGGATAGCTCCTCTCATCAAGGGATTAGCTCCTTCTCTTTTGGGATGCATGAACCACCTAAGAGCAGCCAATCCACGTCAAAATTCCTTCTAGAATCATCTAGAATTAACCCAAAGTGAGTTTTTTAGAATAAACTTGCGCCTTTTTGACTTTCACAGGGGTCCGCACCCACACCTTTAGGGACAAAGCGGGCGGGTCCGCAGTTTTTGTAAACAGAAGGTGCGGGACCGCAGGTAACAGTAAGAGAATGTGCGGAACCAGAGTTTCATTGATTTTCAATGTCTTTCTCTCAATTTCAAAGCTTGACTTGAAGAGTTGAGGTCTGAGACTTGCTTAGGAGGACAGTACAAGTGATGATAGACCCATACTGACTGCAAATAATCATGGCGACGATATTTTTGTGTAACACTCTCACATAACCACAATAACCTCATCTCTATGCTATTACAATGAATTCAGTTTGGTGCTATTACAGTGGTGCTTTCACAATATATCAATGCTATTATAATGGCGTTATCACAGTGGATGAAGGATCTCAGATTGGTTGCAGAGGTGATCTCTTCAAATACATAAGTGTGAAGAAGACCGACTACTAAAATTGAAGCATGACAAGGTTGAATTGATGGATGGAGGTAGTCTTGAGTCTAAGCTGTAATGGTCTTGGTCATCTCATCTTGAATCTACTAAAGGAAGAATTTTGACTAAGTTTTCCCTAGAGTGGGGTTTTGCCTTGGTAGTGTGCCTACATCTTGTGTTCTCTTCTATTTGTTTTTTTGGCATTAATATTGATGATAAGAAAAGATAACTCGAAAGAAAAAATAATAATAATGAAAAACATCACAAGGTAATGTCACAATAAGAGAAATCCTTTAATTGCCTTACTTTGGATTTCTCAACATGAACCTCCATCCATGACATTATTAATTGTTAAAAGTGAGTGTAGAACAAGAAAAACTCACTAAAAACTTAATAGACAAATCCAAACCCAAGACTACGGAAACAGTAAGGAAGAGGACCTCAGAGGGACATCTAAGTGGAAGACCTTTGAAGAGGTGGTTGAAATCAAAGAAGCTAAATCCAAGGGGAAGGAAGAGCATAGTTCACAAAAGTTTCATTTGAAGCCTAGAAAGAAGCCAAAAATGGAACTACAAGGAGAATCTAAGATCATACCCCCAACTTATGATGGGAAGATTGAAGAAGCAATATAAGCATGGATACTTAATATTAATTAGTACTTTCAAGTCTATTATCATTCTACTAAATGAAAATATTCCTTATGGTGGGAAGAAGTAAACACAATGCATAATTTGGAAAATAAGAATGTTAATTAGGAGGAATTTCAAAGACTTTTTAAGCAAAAATATTTAACTGAACATTATTTTGATGACAATGCCAAAGGATTTCGTTATTTAAAGCTTGGCCAAATGTCAATGGATGAGTTGGTGACAAAATTTACTCATCTTTTGAGTTATGTGCCATATATACGAGAAGAGAAAGTAAAAGTACAACACTTTACTAATTGTCTACCTCTTTCGTTTAAATAACAAATTGAATACAACCCCAAAATAATGGATAAGGTTGTTAGAAAAGCAAGAATCTACTATCATTAGGCTAAGTAGAGAAATGAAAACATGAAATCATGGCCTAATAAAAAGAAGGAAATGTTTTCCCAATGTGTAAAAGGAGGAAAACCTGGACCATTTAAGCAATTTGATAAGGGAAATCAAAGTTGAAATTTCAATAAAAATATTAACCAGACCCAAAGAACTCAAACACAGATTCAGACCGGATCGAAATAGAAAAATTGAGTAATAAAAGATTTAATGGGAAGGACAAATATCCCTTAAAATGTTGGGGTTGTGTAGACACCCATCTTCTGCATAATTTTCCCTACAATACAAGATCTGTGGATAGTCGACATAATATTCAAGAGGCTTCGATCGTTAACAATGTGGCTAGGAATATTATATGAATCAAGGAGCATTTGGATGAGCACCAGGAAGAGAATCAATCCACCATGGTGGTGATAGAAGGTATACTTTTAAACCAACCTGTTTTTGTTTTGAAAGACCCTGGTGCTAGTTTGAGTTATAGTAGGCCGCAAATTGTAGAAAAATGTAAATTAAATTATGAAAAGTACAAAAATTAATTGTTGGTCCAGTTGGTTACTAACCTAAAAAGAAAATTTACAAATTAGGTAAAGACATGCCATATTATTCTAAATCGGAACCAAACTACCATGAATTTGAACACTCTATCATTGGGGTCATATGACATTCTGGTCGCGATGGACTGGTTGGACGAGCAGAGGAAAATTGTTAATTGTCTTGATAAAACGGTTACCTGCACTCTAGACAATGGAGAAAATCATATCATAAAGGCATACTCAGGTCCATTTCTGTGTGCTAAATACCTGCTTTATAGTTAAAGATGGATGCAAGGAAAGGATGCCAGTTGTTTTCCATTTAAGTGGAATACCACTCACAAGATAAATAAGCTAAATCCTTAAATGCTTTGGAAGTTATTCGGGGCTATCCAGATGTATTTCCTGATGAGATTCCTTATTTTTCGCCTAATAGAGACATAAAGTTTTCCGTAGAATTAATACCATGAGAAAAATCGACATCAAAAGCACCTTACCTAATGAGTACCAGAATTAGTAGATTTAAAAATGTAGTTATAGGAATTACTAAATAAAGGGTACATCAAAAAATTATTTCATTGTGGGGTGCACCCATCTTATTTATCAAAAAGAAATATAGAAAATTCATGTTATGTATTCACTACTAACAACTTAATAAATTGGCAATTAAAATCAAGCATTCCCTTACTAGAATTGACGATTTATTTGACCAAATAAGGGTAGCAACAACATTTTCTAAAATAGATCTTAGATCTAGTTATCACTATCTGAGGAATAAACAAGAAGACATTCTAAAAACAACATTTTGAACCCGATACAGACAATATGATTTCACAATGCTTCTTTTCAGACTTATGAATGCACCTGCCACCTTTATATGCTTGATGAATAGTTTCTTTAGAAAATTTCTAGACAAGTTCATACTAATATTTATAGATGATGTACTGATTTATTAAAAAACACTAGAGGAGCACAAACACCATCTAGAAATAGTGTTGCAGACTTCACATGAACATCATTTGTATGCTAAGTTCAACAAATATGAACTTTATCAACATAAGATACAATATCTAGGACATGTAATATATAAAGAAGGAATAGTTTTGGATCCCAAAAAGGTAAATGTCATTCTTAACTAGCTAATTTTTAAGGATGTAACAAATTTCGGATCATTCATGGGTAGCGCATGATACTATCACAAATTCATAGAGGGATTCTCTAAATTAGCTTACCCTATAACCTCTCTGTGGAAGAAAGGGATACAATTTGAGTGGACTAAAAAATGTCAAGAGAGATTTGAGTAGTTAAAACATTTACTTACTGTTACATATATGATGAAAATAACAGACTCTGATAAGGACTTTGTAGTTTGTATTGAAGCTTGTTTGGAAGGTTTATGGGTTGTGCTTATGCAGAAATTTCATGTGGTGGATTATGAATCCCACAAACTAAAATATCATGAAATAAAATATGTAGTTTACGACCTTGAACTAGCTGAAATCATCCACACACTTAAGATGTTGGGACAAAATTTAATTGGTAAGAATTTTACCTTAATTATTGATCATGTGAGTTTAAAATATTTTTTTAGTCAACATGACATAAATGCTAGGAAAGCTAGATAAATGGCCTTCTTGAGTGAATATGACTTCGACATTAAGCATGTAAAAGGAAAATAAAACAAAGTGGTGGATGTGCTAAGTCAAAGTTTGAAACAAATTTGTGAGGTAATAGTAAGTAGTCATGAAACATATTTCATAGAACAGATTAAGAAAACAACATTAGAGGACAAATATTATAATCAAATTTGTTAAAATTTGAAAATTAAAACTAATAATGGAAAATAGATAGATGGTGCACTGAATGAAAATGGGTTGTTAACATTTAAATAGAATTTATGTTCTAGATGTGGCCAACATTAAATAGTTGATATCAGATGAACACCACAAAAATCAATATATCAACAGGTAAAAGTGGAACACCTAAGAGGATTATTGAACCCCCTACCTATACCAGAATGGAAGTGGGAGGTAATTTCATTAGATTTTATTACCTAGTCACCAAATACTAGAAAACAACATGATTATGTTATGGTTGTGGTAGACAAGTTGTATAAAGTTTCTCATTATATACTTGTCTAGTCTACTTATAGAGTTGAACAAGTGGCATAACTTTTCATGAAATAAATTTTTAGACTCCACAGAATACCAAAGACTATTATATCAGACAGGAATGAAAATTTCACTTCCAACTTTTGGAAGACATTATGTACTCGAATGGGTACGTAGTTAAATTTCAGCATTGCATACCATCCATAAGTAGATGGTCAAACTGAAAGGGTCAAATAGGTCCTTGAGGACATGCTACGCATGTACGTAATGAACCACCCCATGAAATGGGAGGACTATATGCATTTAGTTAAGTTTTACTATAACAATAGTTATTAGGCATCACTCAAGATGAGTCCTTTTGAAGTTATGTATGGAAGGAAGTATCATATAGTTAGCATGAAGATAGGCTTATGTTAGGACTAGATCTGCTACAGGAAATGGAGTAAATGGTGAAGAAGATCAAGTAGAACCTAGAACCAGCGCAAGATTAGAAAAGACGTTACACAAACTTAAGAAGGAAAAAAAGCATTCCAAGTGGGAGAACATGTATATATTAAGTACGATAAAAAAGGAGTTCCTTAAAATTGGGAAATTGTACTAAACTAGCCCCTCGGTTTTGTGATTTGTTTGAAATACTAGCCAAGGTAGGGTCAGTGGCCTATCAACTAGCACTACCATCCCACTTTAGGGTTCGTAATGTATTTCATGTATCTCTTTGAAAAAGTTTATTCATTACCTTGCTCATATTATTGATTGGAATGTTGTATAGATTAAACCGAAAAGTGAGTTCTAGGTTGAGCCTCTACAAATTTTGGACTGGAACGAAACTACAATCCAAAATTAAGTCATCACCCAAGTTAAATATTGAAAATGAGATTAACTCAGACAAATTACAAAAAACACAGATAAAAACTAGAGACACAAAATATTGGCGGAAAAAGGTTGAAGCCTCATGCTTCTATCTCATTACACATTTCATTAAAAAATTGAAATAGTGTTACAAATAAATAGATGAGAGATAGAGTTCTCAAGATAGTGCGTGCTATCTTTGACACCTTTGGTTGAGATAATTTCTCCTTTGGTTGAGATAATTTCTCACCAAACACACACCAATATAGGAGTTACCTAAACTAACTCCTATCTTAGAGGAACAACCCAAGAGTTAGGCACAAATTCCTAACTTGGAATATTTAATTAATTTATTTATTTTTGGATTTATTATTGTTTTATGAGAGAGTCTAACATTAAAGTGCAATGGAAGCACTTTGGGCATAAGGAGGCCACCTAGGAGATGGAAGATGAAATGAAAGAAGCGTTTCCTTTGGTGTTTTAAGGAAAATGGAAGTATGAAATCACTAAGAACGATGTTCCCTTTTAAGGGGAAGGGAGATGTGATATCCCTAGTAAATTTGTCTCTTTTCGTGACTTTTATATTGGACATATGGCTAAAAATTCAATTGGTACAATTAATATGTTATGATAATGTAAATATTTATTTTTATTAATAAAAAGAAAATTGTTTTGTGTATTCTTATTCTTGGAAATATATTAAAGGCTATCATATGAGAGATTAGACTCCTTACTAACAAGAAAATAGTTGGAATTAGTTATGCCCAAGTAACAAAAAAATAAAATCCTCCATTTTTCCACACAGTAGGAACCGTTGGTTGAGAAATCCATAACAAAAGAATGCATGAATGGAGATAAATGTCATGGGTGGAAGTTGTTTTAAAAAGAATTGTGGGAGATAAAGATAGTTTTATTAAAATAAAGGACCAGTGGTTGAGAAAGACTGGTCTTGAACCCAAAATTAGCAGGACAGGTTGGGGTTAAGGAGGTAAATATGAGGAAGAAATCCTAAGGTTTTTCCCTAATATAGAGTAGACATCAAGGGGAACTACTGAGAAACGTACTTCACAATTGGGAGAAACGTGTCAACCTTAATCTATTATCAGGAATATTTAGATAAGTCTATAAATATCTGGAAAATTTTGTGTTACATAAATTACCTCTGTAGTTCAAAGCTATGAATGAAATAAGTAAGATTTCATTAGGATTATTTGTGTTTCCTAGATGTATTCAAGAAAAGTGAATGGATAGACCCCACTAATGTTTCTATGAATAAAATGTATATGTGTATTTAGGTTTGTTTTGTTGCAAGAAAGTTGTGGGTTAAAGGAAAAAGGATTTAACGTAAGGGTTTCTAATAGGTAAAACTATGTATTCTTCTACTGTGGAGAATTGAGAAATTAACTCTATCAAAGAACCAAACCTAGTATCTAGTGTACAGGTGGATATGAACAGAAAACCATAAATATTCGACTAAGGTAGAAGAATTATCTAAGTAGTAAGGAAAATAGAAATATGCAAACAATTTGTTAAACAACAACTTACCACTTGTATTGAAACTAAATTGTCGGAAAACTGTAGAGAAATAATATATATATATATATATATAGATGGCAGTAAATAATCTTATTAAAAAAAGTAGAAATTTGTTGTAAAATTAGCATGTTACCAACCAAAAAACAAAAAAAAAAAAAAAAAACCCTGCCAATTGACCATGAAATGTGCCATCCTTAGCAAGTTATTAGTAGGCCCTAAGGAAAAACCTTAAATGGATTCCCACTATAAGAGTCCACTCAGCTTCTATCCTACCTAGTGTTTTTTTCAACCTAAGAAAGAAAAATGAAATAACCATATTGCTTAAATAAACTAAAGTGCATATTTTTACACCTGGAAAGAATATCTGTCTATGCATGTAATGGAATAAGAAGGAAACAAAACTAATAATAAGGCTGTAAAAACCATTTTTGCTATCACATTTGCATGCAATAGCACATAAAAGAATAAATACATATACATAGTTTGCTTTTCTTGAAAAAAAAAAAAAAAACACATTTTTGGTTATGGTCATAGTGCAAATAAGAAATTTTGTATGTAATTACTTCCCAAAAATGCAAAAGAACCGGTAGCGCAACCAAGGACTAACATGTGAATAACATGGAGGAACCCCTTACTCCAACCTCGAATTCTTTACAAGAATATTATGGAAATTGTTTTATGGTAACCAATATCTCACCTTGGGGAGAATAAGCGAAATTTCCACTCCTTTTCCCATATTATAGTGGGAAAATGCTCATAAAATGTAATGTTTATGAGTGAATAAACAATGTTCAATACCATATCCAACCAACTTTGGTGTCAAGTCAAGACAATACAACAACCAAGTTTGGTGTCAAGTCAAGACAATACAATGTTATTTGTTGTAGTAGAAATAAAAAGAATGTTGGACATCAATTTGGCATTTTGTTTTTGCAAGTTAAAATCCAAGGGTTATTTTGTTGATGTGGCAAATAATTGTATGTATTATATTAAAAAAATAGTGTAATTTATTGTAATTCACATTTATTTTTTGAGTAATTTTGGAGGGATGTTACAAATTGAAAATATATTAATAGTCAAGAGGCCCTCTACAACCCAGTATGGGGTAGATCTCACATAAAAATGTAAATATAAGTGTAAATAATTTAGTATGAGGTAGATCTCACATAAAAAAACGTAAACATGTAAATGTAAATATAAATGTAAAGTTTAACATTTAACATTTTTAATCTAATGTTGGCTCTATTTAAAATTCAATCTAATTATTAGTATGTATAAACACATTAGAAAGTTAAAATATAAAGAGGTTTACGAACCCTCAAAAAACATGTATGGTAAATAAATAAAAATACAAATAAACTAGAGGTATAGTTAAAAAGAGGTTTACTAACACTTAAAAAAGATGTATGGTAAATAAATAAAAATATAAATAAACTAGAGGTATAGTAAATAAATAAAACCTTTTTTTTTTTTTTTTACTCTAGAGGTATGGTAAATAAATAAAAATATAAATAAACTAGAGGTGTCGTAAATAAATAAAACCTCCTTTTATATTTATTCCATAAACCCCTTTATATTTACAAAAACTCAAAAAATATGTTTTATTTAGGTGAAGCCTATGGGTCAAATACCATGGGACAAATAATTACTAATACCATGGGCCAAATACCATATTTATAAAAGAGGTATGGTAAATAAATAAATATAAGAGAGGTATAAAGATGTATGATAAACGAACCTAGATCCATCTTAAGCCCCGAGAGGGATCAAATATATTTAGGTGCAAACCTCCTTTTTTGAGTGCAAAACTTGAGGATGTAAGACAATTCAACTCGAAACCAAATAAACTGTATATTAAATCATCTCAAAGAATTATGTACATGTTGTACATATAAATACATATAGGAAACAATTGAATTAGTTCCTAGGAGTTCTTGGTCTCCAATAACTACCCAAACTGACACAAGGTTAATCCGAGGATTAGCTATCTATTAGTCCCCCCCTAATCCGAAGGGATATACCAAAATCCAAGAACGAGAGCTAAAAATGTAAAAATGCATCTCAACCAAGAGCTGAATGTCTCTCAAGAAATGGTTTTAAAGGATAACTACAAACCAAGATGGGAGAACTCAACGTCTCAACCAACACCAACTCTGGAACCTTCATAGTTGTTCTCAGAGCAACAAAAAATGTGGTTTTAAGGTGACCACAAACTCTGGAACTATCACAATATTTCCTCGAACAATTCCAAACATGGTAGTGCTCAATCAACTAAATCAACTCAAATCTGACTTAGGCTCACTTGACATCTCGAACTCAAACCTGTAGCAGACCATCAATCATCCCCCCTTTGTCGGATACAAGGTGAGAACTACTCTTCATTACTGCAAGGCTGCTCATCACTCTGGAACATATTCTTCAATATGCCTTGTAAATCTCCTTAGCTGTTTTGGTCCAATCCTGAGAAGACTTCCATCCAAAATTTACCTTTTCTCTTGCAGTAGACTTCTTTTTGGAACATCTATTTGTATGATGATTTAGCTTTCCGCAATGCTCACATGGGTGAAGATCAAAACACCAATCTTTCATATGTCCAACTCTGTTATGCTATTGGCATCTATCAAAATGTTCTGGAACAACATCGTCAAGAAATACAACACTTTGGAATTGTATCGATTTAAGAAAATCTGGTATGTGAACAAGATACATCTAGAATATCCTCTTTGTAACCCAAACCAGTGTTGTCTTTATTGTGTTTAATATATTCCCATGGCCTTATGAAAGTTTTGGGAATATCAAGCTTCTCATAAGAACTTTTAGTTGCATTTCCTTTTGTAGATCTTCGTAAAGGTTGTTGAAGTGGTTGTGATGGTTGCTCATCTTGAAAAATAGGCTCAAGAACAGGCTCTTCAAGAGCATTTTCTGGTCCTGCAGAAAAATTACTCTGATTATTTTCTAAGTGATAGAGTTTAAGCTTCTGTGATCCATATCAAGTTAAGAAAGATTCTTCGGCGAAAATCACATGGAATATCATTTGTCGACGCGTTTCGAACCAACTAGTGTGGTTCATCAACTCAAACACACTATTATTTTGAACAAGAACAGGTTCAAAATTATTCTTTTGTAGTTCTTCTCACTGAAACTGGGATTCTAGTTCTAAATATTCAATTTTGCTTTTCGCATTTTGAAAATATATTTGGATGTCAAAGAGCGTGTCCTTGCTGACTTGGACACTGTTATGAACATTGGATGACATTAAATTTTGTAATAACTGCAACAAATCATTGAATTTGGCCATGTTCTTCAACAATCAACTTTGAAAAAGGGGTGTCGGCTACCACCAAAAATGCACCCAATACAAACAAATTTATGATAACTAGGTGTCGGGTTCAACCGATCATGCACCCATCTACAACATAACTTTAACTTCGAATCTTTAATTCAGACTTTGACTTTTCAACTTTAACGAATTTTATGGTAAAAAAAAAAAAAATTCTAAAATTATGTCTTCGACTTTGACTTTACAACTTTAACAAATTTTGTGATAAAAAATAAAAAAATTTCTAAAATTATCTTGTCAAAGATGTGAACCTATGACCTTAAATCCACCAAATAACTATATAAATTCCACTGAGCACAACACCGCCTCTACAACTTCAATTTTAAACCCAAATATCCGTAAGTCTCATATGGAAAACATAATACATATCGAAAACATAATGACCATGCATAACCCTTATGCTTTCCACTCTTCGAATTTTCAAAGTACCTCTAATAACCCTTATGCTTTACACTCATAGAATTTTCAGATTTATTTGAATTTTCCTAAGTTCTCGGTCAGTCAACATGTATTTGTGAGAAAGATGAAGTCATCCCTCAAATCATCCACGCCATGAAAGATTCGAAACTTAAATCTCACATTGATAATAGATTGAACAAGGCATGTGCACGCTCGTTCCAATGAATATTTTTTGTTAAGTCAGAAATTATACGTCTTATGCTCTCAAGGAAGTGCAGGCATGTGACTTTGGCATTATGGACTTCAACACACTTCCAGAAGGAACAATATATTCTCCGTCTTTATCACAGCGGCAGGTCTTTCTTTTTGAAACTAAGAACAACGGAAGATCTTTCATATGCCGCAGAAGATGTAAGAGACTCCGAAGTTTTGGACTCTCAATTCTTTGAAGTACTGCAAAATTTTCTTGACAAGTCAGTGACGTTGATCATTCACTCTTCGTTTTTGCAGTTACGATCCTTAAAACTGTTCGACAGAGCCACCGTTTATCGGTTCTTCTATGTCAGCGTTGGCCTCTTTACATAAATCTTACCGTGTCAAGAACGTAAAGCCAAAATCTCAGTTATACACTGCGCATAATCATTTTTCTTGGTCTTCCTCTGTTTGGCCACAAAACTATGTCTGGCATCTTTCTTGGTCGCATCACCTGGAACTTCCTCTGTCTAGCCACAAAACTGTGTCTGGCTCACCTGCACACGGCATGGAGTTATCGTCCAATCATATCTTTGGTAAATGATAGCTGCTCTTTCTTTTTTGTCTTCTGGTCTATGTTTTCGCTGCAAAATTCTCGCGGTCCCCTTTACATTCTGCTGCAATCTTCTATAATTCGAAAGTCGATGAAGGGAAGACCTTCACAAGTCATAACTATCTGACTCCTCACGTTTGGCAGGTTTCTCATGAGCTCTTCACTTACAAGTTAACATTTCTTCTAAATATGAGTATCTGAATGATGATCTTAGTTCGTATAGAAGTCAGGCACACCTTCCTCATCCGCAGTTAGATGCCTCCGACAAGCAGCATTCACATTTCATAACTGCAACAACTTAGATTCCTCCAACCAGCATCATTTATGAAGGCCACAAAACTAGTGGCTCTCAATTTACAGGCCGATAAACTTCCCACTCTGATACCACTATAAGACAATTCAACTGGAAACCAAATAAACTGTATATGACATCATCTTAAAGAATTATGTACATGTTGTATATATAAATACATATAGAAAACAATTGAATTAGTTCTTGTGAATTCTTGGACTCCAATAACTACCCAAACTGACCCAAGGTTAATCCCGAGGATTAGCTATCTAACAGAGGAAATGTTTGTCTAGAGATTTAATCCCTCTTGGCACTTGATAGAACCGGAATTAAGATGGATCTAGGCTGGTATATCAACAATTAAAATCATTATTTTTATTTTTATTTTTATGTTTATTTTGATTTTCCATTTTCGACTCTAAGAGAGACTTATATTTATTTCATTTTTAATATAAAATTCATAAAAAATATTTACACAATATTAATAACCAAAAAAGTTTAATGTACCTTATAAATAAAATATTTCAATATGCATGTCAAATAAAAGATTTTAATATCATATATATAAAAAAGAAAGAAGGAAATATATAGCATTTTTAAAAATATTAACTACAAAAATAATTCTATATATCATACAAAACAAGCTAAAATTTAAAATTTCTTAAAATTAAAATATTTTATTAGTATGTTGTTCAAAACTAGCATATATCATAATCAAACACCTTGAGGTGCAAACTTTTTTTTAAACTTTGCACTCAAAAGTATCCCTCTCAGCCCTCAGTAGATTCGAAATTAAAATAATATATTTTTATTAAAAATAATTATTTATTAATATTACAAATTTTATCCTTTTTATAATATTTTTACACATTGTTATTTACTTTTCAATTTTTATATTCAATTTAAAATTTAACTACTTTATGATATTCTATATCGTTCACGGACAAATCTTTTCATATTCACCTGTTTGTTTTTTTTTAAATACTATCCACTTTCTTCTTCACTTAGGTTTTTCTCTTACAAATAATCACTTTGTGTCATGATCACTTTTTTTTTAAATATGAGATATATAATGTTTTTTTTTTCTCAATCTGTCTACTCCTATTATTTATACAAAAAATTACAGCAAGGCCATGGCCTTGAAAGTCTTGCCATGAAGTTGGCATTTTACAAAAATGATCATGATCTCAGTACACAGTGGACCTCCAGCAGTATTTTGACTACACATAAGACTCGAAACAGTGTTGAACATAAACTAAGACGAAACTTGCACAGCTAGACAACGGTAGACATAAACGACACATTGACAGACAGAGACCTGAAACATGCATTAACTTCGAGATTCAAAACAGAGTCGAGCTCCTACTTCAGAAACTGCAAAGAGCGGAAACCCGGGCGGGATCAGTCATCCTCAGAGGTGTATGGCTCCTCGACGACCCTACACCCGAATTGTAGTGAGTCCTCCGAGTCAGAATGATGAACCGCCGAGCCTGTAGGTTCTCCTCGAGCTGGCGCACTTGGACCTGCAGGGACAGCCGGATTCACCAGAGAGGTACCTCCCATGACCTGGCGCTGATTGTCCGTCAGATTCGCCATCCTCTGTTCTGCAAGAGCTCCTGGATGGGCCACTCCCGAACCCCGGACATCTTCACATTTTTCAATAGTGACTGAGACTATAAAGGTGGAGTTGGCGAGAGAACACGGGATGCGGTAGCGAACAGTGGGGTGGGCAGCATGCTCACAATCAACCATCCTGACTCGCCCACGACCCCTGCCTCTGCCACTTCTGGTGACAGGGGGACTGCTCCGCCCAGGTTCCAGCGCGTCCGAGGAAGAGTAAGAAATGGGGGTGGACCGCTGAGAGGTGGCACGACCACGGGAGCCACCACGTCTGCTCCCCATCCTGGGCCGTTCGCGCGGCATGGCAATGTACAGAGAATTGTCGAGAGAGCGAATACACGGAGAGGAGTACCCTGAGTGAGGCGGAAACGGAACCCCAATTGAACCGTATGAACCTGGAACCAGAGCCCAGCGATTGTGGAACACTCTTGAGCCTAGAAAGGGAATGACGGGCCTAAGCTCGCTTGTGGAAAAGCTCAGAGAGACACACAACGCTGCAATCCATAAAGCCGCAGAGGTATGCGACGAAGCCGCGGGAACGATGAGCTTATGGAGCGCCATAGCACAGTAAACCATGAAGCGGATGGAGGGAGTAAATGCCTGCATTAATAGGCTTGTGCGAGACCAGCTCGCTCGTCCTGCGCCATAACCCGTGGCATGCTTGGGCTGACACCTGCCCATGTGATACGCCATCTTCATACCCTCTGATCTGTTAAGCACCCGCATCTGGGAGATGAGATATATAATGTTATATTCCTTTTTTTTTTGTTTCTCACATTGGATTTCAGTTGTTCAATTTTTTGAATTTTTTTTAATTATATTTTTTACTCAAATTTACTTTAAATATGATAGGGATTTATTGGACCCACAAATTTAAGTTGAGAACTCTCCACAATCCAAGTACCTTAAAGGTTTTTCAGGGTGCTCAATCCATTTATGCATTCAAAAACACATTTTAAACAACAAAAACTCATTATCTAACCATAAATTATTTTCTTTATTCCCACCAAAAACTTCAAAACATATAATAGCTCCATAATGTATTTTTGTATATTTAATTTTAAAAAATGTATATCAAAAGTAATTTTTTTTAACAGTGGGAAAACCTATTGTAACTCAGCTATCAAACCAACAGTGAGGATAACCACGTTTGGTTGCTATCTAATCAGTGGGAAAACCTATTATAACTCAGTTGTCAAACCAGCGGTGAGGACAACCACATTTGGTTACTGTCTACAAATGCAGGTTGAATCATAACCATTTGGTCGCTATCTACAAATGCAGGCTGAATCATAACCATTTTTTAAGGAAAAGCAAGCCACATGGAATGACCCACTGAATCATAACCATTTTTCAAGGAAAAACAAGCCATATGGAATGACCCGCTATGGTGATCAGTAAGGGGGTTTTCACTATGCCTCTACCTCATTTTCCAAGGAAACGAAAGCCACATGGAATGACCCGCTAAATCATAACCATTTTTCAAGGAAAAGCAAGCCACATGGAATGATCCGCTATGGTGATCTATAAGGGGGTTTTCACTCCTGCTATATGCCTCTGTCTCTTGAGTTGTTAACCTGTTTCCTTAAGTCCAAGGAGCTCTTATCCAAGCAAAAGAAGTTTTATGGCATACTCCAGGCCAAACATCAAAACTAACTATATTCATCATCTTCTTTCTTTCTTCTTTTCTTTCTTTTTTTTTTCCAAAAGAAATTCCCCAAAAGTCAAGCTCTTATCCAAGCAAAATAAGTTTTAAGACATACTCCAAGCCAAACAACAAAAGTAAATCATCTTCTTTTTTTCTTCTTTCTTTCTTTTTTTCCAAAAAAAAATTCCCTAAAATTTGTGAACATGTTTAGTCAAAATTAAAAAATTTACCCCTCTTTTTACTGGTATACCTATTGCCTGTTACTAAGGAGGCTCAAGTCAATTAAGAAAGAATTCTCTTGTACAACTAAGCCTAACAGAAACATCCACAAGCCGGACCTAATCCAAACACCCACAAGAGAGCTAGGCAAGTTACTCTAGGTTTGAACTTGGGTAGGGCCCAATATTAGAATAAAAGGTTTTTTTTGTGTAGGAAATCCCCCACTAATCTCGCGAGATGGAATAAAACATTTACCAATATTTCTTATATCCTCTCTAAATTAGTTATGGTAAAAGTTATATGCTATAGTAATTTTATTGGCTCCTAGTATATTTGCCACAATGCTACATATATCATATTTAATTTCAAAAAAGTCATAGTGATAAACACATTTTTGTAGGAGTGTAAAATTTTTGTATTGGAGGGCCATATTCATAGATCTATTGTTATAGAGGCCATATTCAGGTTTCTATTTTGGTTGCTAAAAACAATGATAGAAATTCATATGTTATTCTCTTCATGTCGTTAACAAAAATATAGGATGATAGAAATCAATTTATTTTTCTCTTTGCCAAGTTTATATATATATATATATATATATATATTGGTGAATTTAGATTGTATTTCCTCAAAATTTCTTCATATACTAACAAAAAATATCAATATTCATGTAATATCCTGTCTCAATCTATCTCTATGGAAACCAAATATGTTGACAATTGACTAGAGTTCAAAAAATTCAAAATAAAAGCAACTAATATATCTACCATATATTAAACTATAGAAAGTAAAAACCAACTACCAAGTGGAAAAGCATAACATCAAGAGTCTAATGAAGTGACTGGGGCTAGGTCTTAAGCGCTTGTTCTAGTTGGAGCAGGAGTTTTTAGTTCACACTTAAGATGGCTCTCAAGGTGTGCAAGCTGAGCATCAAAACTAGAAAGAAATGAGTGTTGATAACATTTCAACCACTTGATTTCATCCAGAGAAGAGAATATATCACTGTGGTCTTCATGTTTCTCATTCAAGACCCTTCCCAAAAGCGTTTTCATCTTCCAAGGAAGGGTGATGGAGTTTAGGTACTGTATCTATCTTCCTTTGGTGTGTCTAGGGTCAGGAACCCAATTGGCTTCCTCCACTTGGATTTCTAAATTATAATAAGCTTGTCAATCATTGGTGGTCAAAGCTTCAAGTTGAAAATTTCAAGGGGAGTGGAAGAGTGGAAGATAGTCGCAACATCTTGGGCTTGGGCTTGGTCTTGTGGCCTACCCTAAGGATGCCTACCCCCATACCCCCGATGAAACCACATTCGTTGTTGCGACATATTGCACCAAATAAGTAATAGCCAGGCCAGATTTCTTACCCATAACACTTTAAAACCTAAGGGGTTGATACTGAGAAAACCATATAAAGGAAAAAACCAGGGAGCTTCAGGTTTACAAATAAATCTGTGACAACTTCCAAAGAAAGACAAGTAAAGAAAGAGGGTAGATGAAAGACTCTTGGCAAGGTCCAATAACCACTAGGAGACACCAGTATTCAATCCACCAACTAAAAATGTAACCAAAGAATGAAATGGATAAACCAAAGGAATTGGATAAATAGATAATTACCCAATGTTGACCACCAATTGGTCTGGGTGGCTCCAGAGACACTCAGAGGTCAAATAAGACTCATAATAGCTCAAAATTCAACATGGTCAGATTGCTCTCGAATCAGGACTAGATCGAAGTGTTCTTCGCCCTGATTCCAATGATGCCTTGATTCCAATGGTGCAAATGACACTTCAATTTGAGCTTGTATGAAGAAGATAGAGTTGGTCAAATTTTTGGTCAAAGTGGGCATGTGGGCCAAGTTTAATGATCCTACAAATTGACTGAGTCCGGGGCATAAAACTTGGCTCCCAAAAGCAGACGAATTTGTCGAAAGCCTAATTAGTCTAATGACCCTTATTTTCGGCCAATTTGAAAAACCAACCATATTGTATGAAAAAAAAAAAATTAAATCTATGGGGTGGTGGGCGACTAACCTTGCCACCCTCCAACGAACATATCATAAAAAAATGTTATGTTTGGGGGGCGTCCCACCCTGTGCAGCCCCGCTGACCCTATTGCAAGGAATCTGGACCACACACCAAATATACACCATAAATACCATTGCAAACGGCGTACCATTACAACGACGAATGTCAAAAAAAATATTGCAATGGTTATAATCGCACCACCGTATTTATACACCAATTGAAACAACACGCCAAGTCAATTAGCCGTCGAGCTAGAAAAACTAAAACACGCCAATTCGAGGGACAGTGGGGTTGGAATCCCCGACCACCCACTCACCAAATTTACCTCTAAACCGTTACACCAAGTGTGCTCACGATGTTAAATATGCCGAACCATATTTACTTAAACTTGCTTCATTTGCTCAGTGGGAGAGAGTGCCAAGAGAGGCCAATGGAGTCATGACCGAAGTGGAGGCGGAGCGTGGACCAACAAATCAGCGGTGTGGAACTGCGAAGTGCAGAATCGTGACAGAGCAGAACCCTGACTACGAAGAGAGGGTGGAACCCTAAACCTGAGAATCTCTAGATGTTGAAAGATTCCTTGGGAGGTAAAATTTTACAGTGACAGAATGTTATCAAGTTTATAGTCATTTTTCTCTGAATTTTGTAGGGAGCATGATGGTGAAGTCATATTCCTCATTCAAGTAGTAAAATTTCAGGGGCCCCGCAACAAGGAACCTCTGAAGAATATTGAGGAATATTTAGATTCCCTTGGAGGCTGAATTTTTCCAGTGTCAGAATGTAAATGACTTTATACTCATTCTTCTCAAAATTTCATAAGGATCGTGATGGAAAGGTCAGATTTGTCATTATAGTAGCATATCTCCAGTCAACCAGTGGAGGGAAATTTAGGGAATCTTTGAGATTCCCAAGGGTCTAGAATTTGACGGTGTCGGAATTGGACAAGTTTATAGTCTATTTTACAGCACTCATCGTGAGGAATCCAGTGGTGTAGTCCATTTTAGCAACTGAGATTTGCATTTTTTGGACATCTTCGAAAGTGGAGGTATATGATGAAGTTATGCCATGTCTTTCTTCTTAATTTTTTTATATGATGTCTTTATTGTTCAGATCCCTGATTACCCTTATGTTAAGGGATACTTGTTTCCACATTATGTGAAATTTCATTAGTTTGTCACGTTGAAGGAAAGCCCATTTGAGTGAGATTTCATGTAGGGAGAATGTCTCATGGAGAAACACGCCACACAAGTTGAGGGCATTTGTCCTTGTAATGACAAAGAACATGCCATGTACATCATCTTTATTTGCAACATTAATGAAGCAGTCTCCCCACTCTTGACACCAGGGCGTGGAGACGTAACCCACATTGGGTGAAATCCATTATCAATGTGTTTGTGTTCTTGATTTGATGGTCATCGTTATGTTTTGTCTTCTTTACAGTATTCACATGTGGTTTTTCATGCTCTAGAAAATGCAATTATGCTAACATTGCAGAAGTAAAAGATCATGGATAATTCTGGTAGCTGAAGAGATTCAGATCAAGCTTGGTATCAGAGTGGTCTTCTCGCTGATGTGAATTGCGAGTGTGAACAATTGAATGTGAAACAATGGAGGATGATAGAGAGATGTACAAGGCCTTCCTAAGGATGTCCAAAATGGTGGACATAATGTATGAAGCTTACGAGAAGAGGAAGATGAGAAAGAAAGATCAGAGGAAGATGCTCCATCTACTCCCTCAGGTGAACATTCATCATCTTCATCGTCTTCTCATCATTAGAATGAGTAGATAAACCAGAGACTTCAAACATAGAACGTTGAATTTAGGAGGCTCCTACAAGAAGAGAAAGAGGAGAAATAGAGACTGCAACTTTAGCTACGAGTCACAAAAGAGGCCTTGGAAGAGATGAAGCACCACCAAGGCTTAAAGAAGCCATCATCACTTGTTTCAAAATTGA
Organism: Pinus tabuliformis; assembly: GCA_031772625.1. Taxonomy (NCBI): domain Eukaryota; kingdom Viridiplantae; phylum Streptophyta; class Pinopsida; order Pinales; family Pinaceae; genus Pinus; species Pinus tabuliformis. Next base: position 157,496,688 of record CM062809.1, on the reverse strand, counting down.
TAGTTGAGGTAAATAGTTGTGATCATTATTCAATTTCATTTTTGCATGATGTTATTTCTATTGGAAACATGGAGGCACCCATTACAAGAACTAGCATGAGACTCCTTACCAAGATGGGATATAAAGGAGGAGGACTTGGTGTTAATGGCCAAGGCACTACTCGACCATTGGAGGTTGTGCAAAGACCTCGATTTGTAGTTTTGGGGTACACCAAAGGAGAGAACTCAAAGGTGTCAGAAGCTTCCAAGACATTGTTGAAACTATCGAGGAAATATAATGATGGGAACAAATCACCATCATCGCATGGCAGTGCACATTTCATAGAAAGAGCTGAGGCAAGCTCTCATTGCCATAATTGCACCAGAGACAGCCAGGAAAGGTATAACAAGTCTCAGTATTCTAAAGTTCATTTCGATTACAATCATGTTGTTAAGGATGAACGTAAATCATGGCATCGGAAACCATGTACTTTTTGTGTTTTACATAACCATATGATTGTTGAGTGTTGGAAGAGAATGGCAGCACGAAATATGATGAGGCATGAAAGGCCTTCTCCACAACAGGGAAATATGTCGGTTAAGCAAGTCTAGAGGAAGAAGACTTTTTGCAGTCATTGCAATAGAGGTGGTCATCAAAGAGCCACATGTTGGAGGTTCCATCCAGAGCAATGTCTCAAGGAAAAAACGCCCGTGCATGAACCAGTTGAAAAAGTTGTTCGACAAGCAAATCCGCCACAGGGAGGTGATCCATTCACTTTGATAAGTGAGAGATGGTTTTTCTAGATGTTATAGAGTGTCATGGCCTTATTTTTGTAAATCATATGTTGCTACATAACTGTAAAAGTGATTATGTGTTTTCCATCACTTGTTGAAGCAATAATGATGTTTTGGCTTTTTATTGATAGCTAGGGTATTGGTTTCCACTTTGATGTAAACTTGCCTCAAAGTATGTGTTATAAACTCATGGCAAGTATGGGATGCTTGAGTCATTATTGGTCATGTAACTAAGCATGTAGTTTGTAAAAATTTTACCACAGGTTTGCAGAGGATGCAGGTGTTGGCTTATTTCTTATAGATCCGAAGAACAAAGGTGAATGAGAAGGAAGGCTGACCTATTAGGTAACTTGTGGTGCAGACAATGTACAAAGCAGTTGTAGATTATGTTCATGATTTTGGTGGACCAAAAGATCCTCAATGGGGAGGAATGATCCAGGTGGCTTCAGAGACACTCAGAGGTCAAAGAAGACTCAGATTTCTCTCAAACTAGGACCAGATCTAAGTGCTTGTCGCCCTGATTCCAACGATGTGAATGACACTCCAATCCGAGTTCGTATGAAGAAGATAGAGCTAGTCAAAGTGGCCATGTGGGCCAGGTTTAGTGATCCTACAAATTGACCGAGTCTGGGGCATGAAACTTGGCTCCTACAAGCGGGCGAACTTGTCGAATGCCTAATTTGTCTAATGATCCCTATTTTCAGCGAATTTGGCAAAACAAACATATTGTATGAAAAGTAAAACAAAAAAATGTATGGGGTGGAGGGCCACCAACCTCTCCACCCCCCAACAGACATATCATAACAAAATGTTATGTTTGGGGGAATCCCACCCTCGACGGTCCCTCCGACCCCGTTTCAAAGAATCTGTACCACACACCAACTATACACCATATATACCATTGCAAACGATGCACCATTACAACGATGGATGTTAAAAACAACATTGCAACGATTATAATTGTGCCACCATATTTATACACCACTTGAAACAACGTGCCAAGTCAATTAACCGCCGAGATTTAAAAATTAAAATGCACCATTTTGGTGGTTAGTAGGGTTGGAATCCCTGACCACTCAATCACCAAATTTACCTCTCAATTGTTACGTCAAGCATGCTCACCTTGTTAAATCTGCCCAACCATATTTACTCAAACTCACTTCATTTTCTTAGAGGGAGAGAGCGTTGAGAGGCCAATACAATCATGAGTGAAGCGGAGGCAGAATGTGGAGTAGCAGATGGGTAGTGTGGAACTGCAAAGTTTGGAACCATGACAGAGTGGAACCTTCACCAAGTAGAGAGGGTGGAACCTTGAACCTTAGAATATCCAGATGCTGAAAGATTCCTTGGGAGGTAAAATCTTACAGTGAAAAATTTTTATCAAGTTTATAGTCATTTTTATCGGAATTTCACAAGGAGCGCAATGGTGAAGTCAGATTTGCAATATGAGTAGCACAATTTCAGGTGTCTTGCAACAAGGAATCTTTGAAGAATCTTGAGGAATCTTTAAATTCCCTTGGAGGCTGAATTTTTCTAGTGTCAGAATGTCGCTGACTTTATACTCATTCTTGTCATAAATTCGCAAGAATCGTGATGGCGAGATTAGATTAGTCATCAGAATAGCATATTTCTAGTCAACCAGTGGAGAGAATCTTTGGGGAATCTTCAAGATTCCCAAGGGTCCAGAATTTGGCGATGTCAGAATTGGACAAGCTTATAATCGATTTTACACCACTCATCATTAGGAATTCAATGGTGTAGTCCATTTCAGTAGCCAAGCTTTACACTTTTCGGCCATCTTCGAAAGTGGAGGTATATGATGCAGTTATGCCATGTCTTTCTTCTTGACTTGCTGAGATGATGTCTTTATTGTTGAGATCCCTGATTACCCTTATGTTGAGGGATGCTTGTTGCCACATTATGTGAGATTTCATTAGTTCGTCATGCTGAAGTAAATCCCATTTGAGTGAGAGTTCTTGTAGGGATAACATCTCGTGGAGAGACAGACCACTCAGGTTGAGGGTATTTTTCCTTGTAATGACAAAGAAAATGTCATGTACATCATCATCATTTGCAACATTAATGAAGTAGCCTCCCCACTCTTGACACCAGGGCCCAGAGACGTAACCCGCACTGGGTGAACTCCGTTATCAATGTGTTTGTATTCTTGATTTGATGATCATTTTTCTGTTTCATCTTCTTTACAGTATGCACATGTGGCTTTTCATGCTCTTGAAAATGCAATTCTACTAACATTGTAGAAGTAAAAGATCTTGGATAATTTCGGTAGCTAAAGAGATCTGGATCACCAAAAGTCCTGAACATGTAAGGGCGCATGAGCTAGATGAATATTGATGCCTCCCACTCCTGCAATGTTGAGCTATAAATTTTCCATCATCATCCCAAGAGATGTGTCCCTTCCTTTCCCTAGGACTTTCCCTTTTCCATTTCTCATCAGTTAGTGCATGAGTCGAATACCTTCAATGCATGAGGTGGAGTCACCTAGAATGCAAGCGCATGTCGATTCATGTCCAAGGCAAAAAGCCAATGCTCGAATCATAGATAAAGTCAACCAAATGCACCCTAGCTCTATGAATTTTCTGCTAAATACAAGCCTCCTACTGTCAGTCGTGCAAGAAAAGTTCCCCACCCACAACGGAGTAGAAGCCCAAACATGACAGAAAATCTAGAGAGAAAGATTTGTCATTTCAGAGCGTTCGATCAAAGTGTTGTCTGGAATATGAATGAAGAGTAGTAAATGTCATTTATATGTGTGTTTCATGGGGTGGGTTGTCCATTCCACACCCCCCCCCCCCCCAAATGTGATGGGAGGCGGTGAGGTCTCTCCCCCTAGCCTTCCAACGTCCTGAATTCCAACACCCCAATCAAGGGTACATACATACATAGATCATCAAGGATCACTTATTAGGATAATGTGACAAGTAGATAAGTATCCATATTCGACTTTATTTAGCTCAAAAATAAGTTATTTGAGACTGACTAGGACATGATGAGAACCACATCAAAATTATATATACCACTCCCCACCCATAGCAACATGAGAAAAAACAACATTATAAGAAGTAAATAGGAAACTTTCTGACCAGCTCATGGGGGCATCATAATAGTCCTTTGATCATATCATCTCACATGTGCTCTACTCTATCCCACCACATGAATCAAATTCAATTTGACCAAAAATTTGACAAAATCAATGATTATTCTAAATTTTTAATCAATCTAATAAAATTTCATAACTATGACTTAATCATAATACATAAATAACTACAAATTAATCATATGATTACCCATATAGTCAACTATCACCATTTACACCATAATAAATTAAATAATAATTTTAACCATACATTCGACCCTCAACTATTTAAATCACATTAAATTAAACAATAAAATTTAAATCATATTAATAAAATTAATTATGTAAACTATAATATTAAACTATAAAATAAAATAATCCACTATATAAAATTAAAAGAGTAGTCTAACTTATAAACAAAATAATGTTTTTCACCGAGATCAGGTGATTTAATTTCCAACAAGATTGTGATTTTTTATTGTTTAAATGTAATGAATATCATCATTACATTAAAAATTAAAAAATTGTTACATTTGAACTCTATACAACACTCAACTTCAATCTACCTTAAGGTTACAATAAGAGCTCCCAACGCACATTAAAATCTACTAACATTAGACTAGGGGTTAAGCCATGCCGTGGATTATATTCTTTTTATACATATTTTTTTGACAAGGGTTCATTGTATTTGACTCGGTCCACATAACCCTTAGGAGTTAGACTGACATTATTAAAGCCGTCTTAATGTTTTAAGTACTAGCGTCCAACAATGTACCATCTACCTCGCCTACATGGGCACATATCCACTGTCCACCTGGGGTTAGATGATCCAACGACTGAGGTAAAATTACAACTGATGAGGAAACCGCCCGCTTCTAGGTCTCAAAGCTTCCTCTCATTCCTTTGTTTGATAGTAGGGTTCATTGGGTTTCCAACATGGGTAATCCGACTAGGGAGACTTCATTCGATCAACTTTTTGGCAACGGTAGTTTTCTTTCCCTTCATGTAGGATTTTACCCTTCTTTTCCCTTGGAAACTTACTTTGTTTGGATCTCACAACTCTTAATTTAATTCATTGGGGTTTTGTTTTGCAGGTCCATGTTATTTGGCAGGTTTAGTAGTGAGGTCTAATAACCTGAGCACCTTATGGTGTTTGTCAGTTATTTACACTTCATTTCTCATTAATCTTTCACCTATAGGTTTATTCATGACTGTAATGATTTTTCTTTTCCAGTGTTTGGCAACGCTAGAGCATGTTCAACTATGCCTTTTCATTCAGGTATAGTGATTAAGCTCATATATTTTCCTTCGTAGGGTTTTTTAACTTCTAAAGCCCCAATTTTCTGTCAATTTTCTAGTTGTTTGTCTCTTTTCTTCCAAGTAAGTCAGGTATTGGAGTCGTTTGGTTTTCATACAACTCCAGCCGCATGACAATACTCATTCATCAGCTATCTCTATAGGTTCTTTCCTCTTCAACTCGCTCAGTGGATTAATGGGTTTTCACAAGAATTGCTTCCTGACATGTTCAATTTTTATTTAAGCCCATGGTTGACTAGAATTACCCTAGGGTTTAGCAATTTTGCAACTTTCCAATAGTTTAGAACTAGTTGCTAGGGTTTTATCTATAACCCTAGATAATTGTATGTTTATTTTTTATACAAGGATAACCCTACAAGGGTTTGTTATAGCGACTCGTCGAGTTCATTTACTTGTTAACAAACTTTAATTTTTTTTTTATCGACCACCGACCATTTCCCTTACTGGTTAACAAAATATTGTTTGTGTAAATACACTATGGCAACCTGCCCTTTACTTGTTGTTTTTTGTTGGTTGAGAAGGTTCAACTATGGATAATTATGGCATTCTTACGGTTTCCTTTTCTTTATCAACAAAATTTGATTATGGATCAATTGTGGCATTCTACCCTTTTTCCCTTTCTTTGCTTGACTACAACATTTGTTTATGTAAAATATTAGGTCACTGTTATGCTACATTTGAGGAAAATAAGTAAATGATTAAGGGTTTATTTAATCTTTCGTAACTTTTCCTGTTACATAGTAGTTTATTTGTTGGAAGAAAATATGCTTTCGCAGCTCTAATTTGCAGTTTTCGTTTAACATCATATATATGTGTTTTCTCCTTTACTAGGTCTTAGTTCCAAATCCAAAATGTTGTTTCTCTATTACTATTTCCTCCATAATTTTCACACGTGTACAGTAAAAGAATATATCACATGGTTACAAGGAGAACAAGGCTTTTCCAATTCAACTAGTTTCCCAAAGGTGTTAACAAAGTTTAGTCATGGTTTGAAATGCCTTCGATGGCCACCGACCTCTAATATCGAGACTAACCAAGACCCTCACACGACTACCTCTCTTTTAACTATTCAAAGGTCTATTAAGTTCAGTTCGAGAAATTTCTATAAAACATACATCACAATTTTTCCCTTGTAAATATGGCTTCTTTTGTTTTAGTTCTATGATTAAGACGTAACAACATTTCTGTTCTTTTCATTGTTCACACAGTCCAAATTAGTTTGCATAATTACTTATTCCATTATTCAAACTGCATATTAAATGAGATTCTCATTTGCACCATGTTCAATTATTTTTTCCAAAAATAACTAACACATAACCAATCTTTAGCCTTTTGACATATACAAAGTCACAAGTTTCCCTAGAAACTTAAGCAAAACACATCCACACAGTAATACTTATCTAATTTTCCACCTATACTGCAAGACTCACTAGGAAGTCTCTCCACCTGACCAAGAGACTAATAATGACATCCAGCCTCCCCCCAAGATTCCTCTTGTCCAGAGAGTATAGGGTTGATCCAAACCTCGACCACCTAGTTCAGTTCAAAGCTTTAACTCACATGGTTCACTTAAGGTTTCCACTAGTTCGAAGTCCAAATCAAGAACTCCTTAATATTTGTAGTGTCCCACAACCCTGCACAATGTCCTATGCTAGGTTTTAGTTCCTTCCACTCTCTCACCTCAAGATTTTTTCCTTCTTTTCCTTCGGGAAAAATTTTCCTTCCTTGGATCCTTTCGTTTCTCTAGGAAATGAGAGAGCTTCTAATTGACATAACTGTCTGGGGAGTTTATTATTTAAATTATTCTTTTAATACAAAAATTCCTTTCTTTCATTATTTTTCTTTCATCTTAACACATCGTTTGTTATGCCTTCCTCTAGACCAAAACTCAGTTAAGTTCATAAAATAACCAGTCAAAGTGAAAAGTAAAATTAAAACTACAACAGAAATTAATAAAGGATCTACAAGGTGCCACATATTTCCCCCCTCGAGCGAAACATCGTCCTCGGTTTTCAGCTCAAATTGCTTAGCCAAATCTGGATAGGCATGTTACATGAAGTCTTTATCTTCTGAGGTGGCTTCTTCCAGGCTAAAGTGCTTCCATTGCACTTTAACCTAGGTGATAGGTTGCCTTCGTAGCATTGTTTCTCTCTACTCGAGAATGAATAAAGGTTCTACCAGGAGTTCTTCGTTCGGTTCGACCTACATCATAATCAGATCGTTTCATTGTTTTATACTAATTACTATCAATATTATATAATTCAAATCACAACTTACATGGTACCTGCATATCCTATCAATTAATCACGTCTAGAATCATAAATATATTTCTTTAATAAGGACACATGAAGCACATCATGGACCTTGATGTGAGCGAGTAGCGCTAGTCTGTATGTCACCGACCCAATTCTTTCCCAAATCTGGAAAGGACCATAGTATCAGGGCACTAATTTTGCACAACTACCCCACCACAAGGTACTTTTCCTAGGCTTCGCTCATAGATAAACATTTTCTCCTACACGAAACTCTTTGTAGGTCCTTTTCTTGTCTGCTTAAGTATTCTGCCTGTCCTGGGAAACCTTCATATTCTGACATACTTTCTTTACTGTCTGTTCCATATCAGCAAGCATTTCAGGGCCTAATATTAGCTTGTCTTCAGGATTGTTCCAATTGGTGGGCACTTTTCATTTCCTCCCATATAGCCCTTCAAAGGGGCTCATTCCCAAGGATTCATGGTAGATATTATTGTAAGAGAATTCAAGTAAGTGGAGGTACTCCTCCCACTTAGTTGTTTGTTGCATCACATACATTCTTAGCATATCCTCCAACACATAATTCACCTACTTAGTCTTCCCATCAGTCTAGGGTGATACATGGTGTTGAACTGGATTTGAGTACCTAGTCCAGTAAAAAGGGATTTCCAAAAAGTGGAGGTAAATTTCACGCCCCTGTCTGAGATCACCACTTTCATTATACCATGTATCCAAAATATCTCCCTCATAAATATGTCGACAATTTCAATTTTTTTGTACGTGGATTTAATTGGTATAAAATGGGTTGTTTTCTTAATTTATCCACCACTACCATGATGGATTCATTCAATTTTTTGGATTTGGGCAGTCCCATAATAAAATCTAGAGTAATTGTATCCCATTTCCGTTCACGAATGGATAAAGGATAGAGAAACCCATCAGGATGTTGATGTTCCACTTTAACTTGTTGGCACTCTAAACATTTAGCCAAGTACCCAGTAATGTCCTTCCTCATTCCTGGCAAAAAAAAAATCCTTTTAATTTCAGAAAACAATTTTTAATATCTAGGGAAAGCAGTATACGAGATTCTATGGAACTCATCCATCATAAACTGCTTAACATAATTCTAGTTAGGTACATATATTCTTCCCTTAAAGGTTAGTAGTTTGTCACCATTCATTTAGACCATAATCAAATTTCTTCCCCAAATTTTGTGCTTGACTAGCTTGTTGCCATAAAAAATTGTATTCAGGGTCATTACGGGAAACTTATTTGATTTCCTCAAATAATTTTAGTTCCACGCGACTATACTGAATATCATATACATAGTATAATTTTCTTCTCAACGCATCAACCACTCGATTCTCTTTCCCCTTGATATGTTTTATGTCAAAGTCAAATTCACTGAAAAGAGCAATCCATATAGCTTGGCAATTGTTTAAATGAGGTTGGTTGAAGAAACTCGTTAAACTACTGTGATCAGTCATTAACAGGAATTTCTTTCCCAGTAAATAATGTCACCATACCTTTAAAGTGTGCACCACCATAGTTAACTCCAAATCATAGGTAGAATATCGTTTCTCATGATCCTTAAATTTGTGGGATTCATATGCTATGAATCTTCCATCCTACATCAACACCCCCCCAGCACCTTCCTTACAAGCATTTGTGCACACAATAAACTCCTTTTCTGGGTCTGCTACCTTTAAAATAGGCACAGAGGTTAGTAATTTCTTTAAACGTTCAAAACTTTGTTGACATTCTGTAGTCCATTTGAAATCTTTCCCTTTCTTTTGCAAGGAGGTAATAAGATAGGAAAATTTGGAAAACCTGTCTATAAATCGGCGATAATAATCGGCTAACCCCATGAAGGACCAAATATCTGCAACATTTTTGGGGACAGGCCATTCCATGATTATTTTTATCTGCTCGGGATCCACTGCTATACCCTATGATGATATGATGTGTCCCAAATACTGAATTTGATCTTTATATAAATCACACTTACTATATTTAGCATATAGTCGGTTGTTCCATAGATTTTGCAGTACGATTCTTAAATGTTTTTCATGGTCCTCCAAATTTTTAGAGTAGATCAGAATATCGTCAAGGAAAATTGAAACAAATTTGTCTAAATAAGGATGGAATATACCATTCATCGAGCTCATAAACGTTGTGGTGGAATTGGTGAGCCCAAAGGGTAGCACCACAAATTCATAGTGACTGTAACGAGTTCAAAATGTTTTCTTACAAGTCAATCTTCGAAAACACCCTCGCCCCTTTAACTTGGTAAAACAGATCATCAATCCTTGGTAGAGGGTATTTTTTATAGTCAGCTTGTTTAGTTGTTTGTAGTCGATGCATACCCGCATGATATCATCCTTCTTCCTTACAAATAGTAAAGGTGCTTCCTAAGGTGACACACTTGGGTGAATATAACCTTTATCAAGAAGTTCTTGCAGCTGCATTTTAAGCTCTATTAATTCAGGTATACTCATACGATATAGAGCCCTTGACATAAGGGTCTCTCCAGGGATTAACTCTATGGTAAAATAAATATCTTGCTTAGGTGGCAACCCAGGTATTTCCTCTAGAAAGACATCAACAAATTCTTGAATAACTAGCATGTTTCCAAGGAGGTTGTTTTATCTTTAGAATTTGTATAACCTACCTGAACAACATATATTTGACAACCTTTCCAAATGCATTTACCTAGTTGGTTAGCAGTAATAGTTCATAATCTAATGGTTCTTTTTATTCCTTGGATCTCCTTCCTTCCTCCAATATCATCAAGCAAGCTTACATTTTTATCTTTATAATTTACTAATGGCCAATGTTTCTCTAACCAATCCATCCTAATTAACACATTGTATGATCCTAAAGGTAAGATGTTTAAGTCTGCTATAATTTGTTGTCCTGCAATATTAAGAGAGAAATTTTCCAATTTAGCAGCCACCCTTCGCTTGGCTCTGGTAGCCAATTGCACTAACCAATGGTTTTTGAATTTCATTTTTTGTAGTTTAAATAATTCTACTAACTTTGGACTGATATAATTCAGGCTTGCACTTGGTTCAATTAAAATAGAAACAAAATGTGCAGATATTTTACCTTCAATTTCTATCATTGTAGGTTTGTATTCGGCTTGGTTATTGTCTAGAGCTGCATTAATCTGTGGAATTCTCCTAGCCACTTCCCCTATCGTAGAAGCTTCTTGAATATTAGCAGATTGTTCGGTGTGGGTACGATGAGGACATTTTTTATAATAATTAGGCTCTCCACAACACCAATACTACAAAGGGGGTTTATGTTGTTGACTAGGTCCCAGTCGACTTGCCACATTTGATTGCTTGGCTTCAGTTTGTAGTCCAAACTCTGTTGACTTCTTCTGATTAATTGGACTGTAGTTTCCTATTAATACTCTTTTCATTAGTGGATTTTTCCCCTCGAAAGTTTTGAAAACTTTTTTGACCCTTTTTATTCAACCCACTTCTGCTACCTTCCCCTTCAGATATGGACCTTCCGGATAGCCTCTTCCATTGTCTTTGGGTTATCAAACTCCAGTTTCTCCTTCAGAAAAATGGGCAGACTGCTAAATGAAGCATTGAACCTTATCTCTCTCCTCCCGAATGTATGGAATGTATCTTAACAAGGATGGAAATTTGGTTACGAATTCATCCATAATCAACTTTCCTAATCTCATGTCGTGGAACTCTTTTTGTTTTTCATTGTAGAAGCATTCAGTTAAATATTTATCTTTAAAATATTACTAGAATTCACTCCATGTTACCTCTTGTTCTTCAATTTCCCAAACAATCTTGACCTCTTCCCACCACAGAGTAGCTTTACCCTGTAACTAGTAAATTTCCAACCTAGGTTTCAAATTTCATATTCATATATCTTAAAATAGTTATTCATATTGACCATCCAAGCCTCGACTGCCTCTTTAGCCTTGCCATCAAATATTGGGGGTTTTATCTTCTTCAAATCCCCTTGAAGTTCAACTTTATATTTTTTTATCCCCTCTTTTTCCCGAGAGATTGTTATATCTCTCTTCTTCATCATTGCATCCCCCTTCTGATTCCTCATTATATTCTCTGTGTCCAATTGTCTTTGTACAATTTCCATTTCCAACAATTGGGTTGGGTTCCGATTGATTTTGTATGTCTGACAAACTTTTCAAAATTCTTTCTTGTTCCAGCCTCAGTCTCTCATTGTCATCCCTCAAGTTAGTCATCTCAGCTTGCAGTTGTTGGATTGCTTCTAGTAATGCTACATTAAATTACCGAGATTCCTCTCCTAATTGCACCCACATATCCAAATTTATTTCCATTTATGGTGCATTGGATCTTGCCTAAGGTTCAGTCCCTCTCCACATCATGTTCCGTACTCTGTGCACAATAACAGTTTTCCTGACATCTTAGTTACCCATTTTGCCACAGCGTTGAAACTAGGCTCTGATACCACTTGTAACGAATATCACCATAACACAAAAAAAAAACATTTGAACTCTATATAATACCCAACTTCATTCTATCCTAACGTTACATGATTAACTTCCAACACACATTCAAAGCTACTAACATTAGACTAGGGTTTAACCCATGTTGCAGCTTATATTCATTTTATAAATATTTTTTTGACAGTGGTTCATTGTATTTGGCTAGGTCCACATAGCCCTTAGGAGTTCAACTGACATTATTAAAGTCATTTTAATGTTTTAAGTACCAGTGTCCAACCATGTACCATCTACCCTGGTTACCTGGGCACATATCCACCATCCACCTGGGGTTAGATGATCCAACGAATAAGGTAAAAGCAACAACTGATGAGGTAATCCCCCACTGCTAGGTCTTGAAGATTCTCGTCATTCCTTCGTTTGGCAGTAGGGTTCACTAGGTCTACAACATGGGTAATCTGACCAAGGAAACTTCATTCGATCAACTTTTTGGCAACGGTAGTTTTTTTTCCCTTCAAGCAGGCTTTTACCCTTCTTTTCCCTTGGAAACTTACTTCATTTGGATCTCACCGCTCTTAATTTAATTCATTGGAGTTCTATTTTTTCAGGTCCATGTTCTTTGGTAGGTTTAGTAGTGTGGTCTAATAACCCAAGTGCCTTATTTCATTGATCAGTCATTTACACTTCGTTTCTCATGAATCTTTCACCTATAGGTTTATTCATGACTGTAATGATTTTCCTTTTCCAGTGTTTTCCAGCGCTAGAGCGTTCTCAAATGTGTCTTCTCATTCAGGTAAAGGATTAAGCTCATTATCTTTTCCTTCATAAGGTTTCTTAACTTCTAAAGCCCCAGTTTTCTGAAAATTTTCTGGTTATTTGTCTCGTTTATTCCTGGTAAGTCTAGTATTGGTCTCGTTTGGTTTTCATACAACTCTGGCCACATGCAAATACTCATTCGTCATCTATCTCTTCAGGTTCTTTCTTCTTTAGCTTGCTTAGTGGATTAATGGGTTTTCTCAAGAATTTCTTCCTGTCATGTTCAATTTTTATTTGAGCCCATGGTTGACTAGAACTACCCTAGGCTTTAGCATTTTTGCAACTTTCCAGTAGTTTATAACTGGTTTCTAGGGTTTTATATATAACCATGGCTAATTTTATGTTTATTTTTTATACGAGGATAACCCTACAAGGGTTTGTTTTGGCAACCCGTCGAGTTCATTTACTTGTTAACAGATTTTTGATTTTTTTGTTTTTATTGGCCACCAACCATTTCCCTTATTGGTTAACAAAATCTTGTTTGTATAAATATACTATGACAACCTTCCCTTTACTTGCTATTTTTTTCTAGTTGACAAGGTTCGACTATGGATAATTATGGCATTTGTCGTTTTCCTTTGCTTTATCAACAAAATTCAATTATGGATCATTTTGTGGCATTCCTTCATTTTCCCCTTTCTTTGCTTGACTACAAAATTTGTTTATGTAAAATATTAGGTCAATATTTCTATCACATTTGAGGAAAAGAATTAAATAATTAAGGGTTTATTTAATTTTTCGTAACTTTTCCTGTTACATAGTAGTTTATTTATTATGGAAGAAAAGATGCCTTCGCAGCTCCAATTTGCATTTTTTGTTTAACATTGTATTTATGTGTTTTCTCATTTACTGGGTCTCAGTTCCGAATCTAAAACGTTGTTTTTTTGTTACTGTTTCCTCTAGAATTTTCACATGTGTATAATAAAAGACTATATCACCTAGTTGCAAGGAGAACTGGTTTTTTCTGGTTCAACTGGTTTGCCAAAGGTGTTAACAGAGTTTAGCCATGGTTTGGTTTGTCTTCGATGGCCTTCGGCCTCTAATATCGAGACTAACCGCAACCCTTGCACGACTACCTCTCTTTTAATTATTCAAAGGTCTATTAAGTTCAATTCCAGAATTTTCTGGAAAATATACATCACAAATTTTCCCTTGTAAATATGGATTCTTCTATTCCAATTCTATGATTAAGACATAACAACATTTCTGTTATTTTCATTGTTCACATAGTCCAAATTAGTTTACAGAATTATGTATTCTATTATTCAAATTGCATATTAAATGAGATTCTCATTCGCACCATGTTCATTTATTTTTTCCATAAATAACTAAAATAGAAAAAATCTTTAGCCTTTTGACATGTACAAAGTCACAAATTTCCCTAGAAACTTAAGAAAAACACATCCACACAGTAATACTTATCTAATTTATGCATGTACTGCAATATTAACCATGAAGTCTCTCCACCCGACCACGAGACTCAAAATGATTTCCAACCTCCCCCCAGCTTCCTCTCATCCAAACAGTATAGGGTTGATCCCAAAGTTAAGCTAGTTTTCCAAACCTCAAGACCACCTCGTCCAGTTCAGAGATTTAACTCACATGGTTCACTTAAGGGTTCCATTGGCTCAAAGTATAGCTCAAGAACTCCTTATTATTTGCAATGTCCTGCTTAACAGCACAACATCCTGTGTCAGGTTTCAGTTCCTTCCACTCTCTCTCCTTAGGCTTCTTTCTTTCTTTTCCTTCGGGAAAAATCTACCTTCCTTGGATCCTTTCCTTTCTCTAGGAAACAATAGGGCTTCTAACTGACCTAAATGTCTAGGGAGTTTATTATTTAAAGTCTTCTTTTAATACCAGTACTTCCTTTCTTTAATTGCTTTTCTTTCATCTTAAAATATCGTTTGTTATGCCTTCCTTTAGACCAAAAATCAGTTAACTTCATAAAATAACCAATCAAAGTGAAAAGTAAAATTAAAACAACAACATAAATTAATAAAGTATCTGCAAAATGATCCAGGTGGATATTGGTGGCCACCTTCCTATTCCACTTGGACCCCCAACACTATCTCTTTTAGTTTTTCGGTTTCCTTAATTGTAGCACAGTTTACTATTTTTGGTAGTTTTTCGGGTCCTGAACTTCCGGAGTCGTTTTGAGGCCCTAAACGACGTTTTTAGGGAAAACGGAGAGACCGGAAACATCCCAAATCGGCTTGCTAATTTGTTTTCAGCCTTCTCTTTGAGATCTTTGAAACGAGGAATTATGATAGCCAAACGTATCGCATGCCAAAGTTACAACCCTGGGAAGTTGATGTACCAATTTACCCAAACGAGGCCCACAGTTTTGGCGCTTCATCTCCTAGGGTTAGGTTTTTGGATTTTGGGGGTTTTCCATTGTTTCTCAATAATAAATAGGCATTTGAGCCTCATTGTAACACAGTTTGAAGACATGTAGCTGCCACATCTCTTCTCATAGATAAGCTACCATCACCCGAGCTAGTCTTATTTCCATTCAATTTGTAAGCATATTTGAGTATTTGATATTAATGAAATGAAGTCTTATTTCTACTGCATCTTTGTATTTATGGTTATATCTGTAATTTGTTGTGTTCCTGTTTAAATCCGGATCAGTGGTATCAGAGGGGTCTGCTATTTCTCTGTTTTTCTTTGCATGTCCCCAACGAGGTCGGGATATAAGGAGTTAGGGCTTGAAATGGTCAAACCTTTGCAAGACCAGCCTCACAAATCTTGACGGCATCCCATGGAGGATGAAAAGAAATACGAGGGGGCAGGACATTCTATCAAAATCTTGCTTGAAGAAGCCCTTGAGCGGCAAAGGAATGTGATGATGGACAATTTTGTCCAGATCCTTCAATGGCTACGCAAGGGCGACGCATCTACTTCCGGCAGCTACTCTAGAAGTGCCACACCCTTTAAGGTACAAGTTAACTTTTGCATTCCCATATTTGAGGGTTAGATAGATGCAAACGTTGTAGATAAATGGTTAAATCTGCTAGAAGGATATTTTTCTATTCATGATTTTTCCAGCCGGTAAAAGATCACTTTTACACTTCTCAAAGCAACCCCCCATGTAAAGGACTGGTGGGAAACCTACTGTGAGCAGAAGCATGAAAGTATGAACTCACTGTTTTCAGTCGCACCCACTTGGAACTCATTTCGGGATGCCATCAAGGAGTAGTACTACCCTATCAGGAGCTATGAGGATAAATACATAAAGTGGACAACTCTGCGACAGAGAAGAGACCAAGATGTACCGGAGTTTACCAATGTTTTTCATACCCTTCGCACGAAGTTGGGTATCAAGGATTCTGAGAACCATTTGGTTCTCAATTACTGCGACTGCCTACACAGGTACATCCAGGATGAGATGGAGTTCCTGTACATCTCCTCGCTCAGCACGACATACCTATATGCCATCAAGATCGAGCAAAAGTTTAAACAGAAGAAGCGAGACTTTGGATCTGCTAATCCGAAGCAAGGGAAAGGTACCCCCAAACCGCAAAACAAAGGACAAAGACAAGGTGAGGCGGCCTAGGACAACCCACCAAAGCCACAAGCAAATAACAGTATTGTGAAGCCGAAGAAGGACATGGGAAAGTGGCGTGAGTTCCATAAGAGCTCCACTCACAACACAAGTGAGTGTTGGGCCAAGGAGTCACTGGTGGCTGAGCTAAAGGCTTCGAAATCATATGCATGTTCTAACTTTGAGTGAAACCCGACAAGGGGAATGACAAAGGGAAGAAGATTATCGATGCAGAGCCCAATGCCACCATTGCCACCACGAAGATCCAGAAGAAGGAACCCGAAGATCCAGAGGAGGAGGAGCGCCTCTTCCACTCCCAGATGTGGGTAACGATTCCCCGCTACAGTTCATTATCGACAATGGGATCCAAAAGAACCTCATTTCGGTAGAAGATGTGAAGTGGTTGGGCTTATCGACCACAGCACATCCACAACCATACACCATCGGGTGGCTTCACCAAGGATGAGATCTTCACGTGAGCCAGCAGTGTCGCCTTCCATATAGCATTAAGCCCTTCACAGATGAGGTATTATGTGACGTTGCTCCCCTTGATGTTTGTGATGTATTATTAGGCCAACCATACTTATGGAAGCGACATTCTGTGTATGAGTCAAGGCATCATGTTGTTATTGTTACTTTGGGAAATATGTTGTACATGATACCGAAGGTAGCACCGCCTACTGTCATCTCTTTGGTTACTACAAAACAATGTAGTAAGCTCATTTCCAAAACCGGGAAATTTGTTTTCCTGATGATACTCCCTCGGGGAAAGAAGAATACAGTAGCCATGACCTCCAGATAGGGCCCCTCCGCATGAAAACAACATATGGACAAGGTCGTGGAGGAGTACAAGGACATCTTCACCTCCCTCGCAAGGGTGCCTCTGCACTGTCAGGTCAAACACTCCATCAATCTGACCCCAGGTGCGTCGCTGCCCAACGGACCAATATATCAGTACTCCATTATGGAGAATGACGAAATCAAGAGGCAGATTCAGAAGCTATTGCAAAAAGGCCACATCCAGCTGAGTTCATCGCCCTGTGGGATCCTGATCGTGTTGGTACAGAAGAAGGATGGGACTTGGAGACTTTGTATTGACTATTGGGCGTTGAACAAGATCACTGTCTGAAATAGGTACTCAATCCCATGGATTGATGACCTTTTGGACCAACTGAAGGGGGGGAATATTTTAGCAAGATAGACTTGAAGTTAGGATATCACCAGGTAACAATCGAACCCTCCGATGTGTGGAACACTACCTTCAAAGCCAAGGAGGACTTTTCGAATGGTTGGTTATGCCTTTCGAGTTGACGAATGTTCCTACAACCTTCATGAGGCTGATGGATGACATCTTGTGGTCATTCACCAACTCATTTGTAGTGGTATACTTGGATGACATCCTGATCTTCATCCAGAGTTGGGAAGAGCACCTCCACCACATCCGACAAGTTCTCCAAACACTGCGGCAATACAAGCTATGTGCCAATTTGGAGAAATGCACTTTTGGCATGACCCAGGTTCAATATCTGGGATGAATTATTGATGAACGGGGGGTGCATGTGGATCTAGCCAAGATCCAAGTCATCCGGGATTATCCAACTCCAACCACTTTGACAGAGCTCTGCATCTTTCTGGGTCTTGCCAATTTCTACCACATGTTCATGTTGGGATTCTCTCATATTACTTGGCCCTTGAGTCAAGTCACCAAGAGAGGAGCGAAAGAAAAATTCTTTTGGTCTGAATCAAAATAGAAGGCATTCACAGAGTTGAAATGTCGCCTCTGCTCTACACCACTATTCACATTACCAGACTTGCAACAACCATTTGAGATTGAGGCAAATGCCTCTGACTATGCTGTTGGGGTAGTCCTTACTCAACAGGAGCATCCAGTGGCATATCACAGTGAGACACTTTCAGACATAGTCCAGAAGTATCCCACTTATGAAAAAGAGATGTATTCCATTATGCAGGCCTCCCGACAATGGAAGCATTACATTTTGGGGAAGGAAACAGTCATACACACAGACCATCAGCCCCTGCAGTTCATACAAACGCAAGGGAAGTTACAGAATGATCGCCATCAGAAGTGATCCACATACCTGCAACAGTTCCATTTGAATATCAAGTATAAGAAGGGCAGCACCAGTAATGTTGCAAATTGCCTCAGCCGACCATAGATCATGGCATTAACCACCATGCTCAACTCTTGTGGGCACAAGACTTCTGATTGGCCACTTCTCTACAAAAGCGACCCAGAATTCGTCCACACATACCAGACACTCTTGGAGGGTCAGCAAGTTCCAGATTTTCACCTCCAGGATGCCCTATTATGCCACCTGGGACACCTTTGTGTTCCTTCAAGAGAGCGTGCCAAGATGATTTGGGAAGCACACTACAGTCGGTCCATTGGGCATTTCTGGGTTGAGAAAATGGTGGCCATACTATAGAAGTATTTCTGTTGGCCGAATCTTTGATAGGATGTCAGGAAGTACATTAGATCCTGCACTCCCTATGCCATTGCCAAATCGACCATCAAGAAGAAAGGCCTCTATACTCCGCTACCTACCCCTAGTCGACCTTGGGAATCCATCTCCATGGATTACATGTCGGGCCTTCCTTCTACTAAGCATGGAAACGACAGTGTTTTTGTAGTCATCGAGAGATTCTCGAAGATGGCCATTTTGGCAGCCTGCAAGAAGAATATCACAGCAGAAGCCACTGCTAACCTCTTCTTCAAACGAGTGTGGGTATACTTTGGGATCCCAGTCTATCATCTCAGATCGGGACAACAAGTTCCTCAATACATTTTGGTTCAGTCTCTAGTCAATGCTAGACACCAAGCTCACTAAGTCCACAACTTTCCATCCCCAAACTGATAGCCAGACAGAGGTCATCAACATGATAATCGTACACATTTTGCGCATGTACAACTCAAAACATCCATGCACATGGGATGAGAGCCTCCCCTATGTCCAACACAACTATAACTGGGCTTTCCACAGCTCGACTGGCCACAGCCTTTTTCACGTGGGCTTGGGTTTCCAACCACTATGTCCCATTGATGTGGCCATGCCATTTGTAGCTACTCATGCAGATTCAGCTCATGTCCAGTTTGAAACCGATAAGGCAAAAAACTTCATTGAGCACATCCAACATATCTACTAGCAGGTCCATGACATTCTAGAGAAATTAAATGCCAAGTACAAGCAACGACATGATCAACATCGGGTGCCACACAATTTTCAAGTGGGCGACAAAGTCTGGTTGCATTTGCAAAAGGAACGCCTTACCGGAGCCTATCGAAAACTCAGACCACTCTGATATGGTCCTTACACCATTACCAAGGTGGTGGGAGACAATGCATTTGAGCTCACCATTCCCCAATTCCTTGGCTTGCAGCGAGTTTTCAATGTGGACCGCCTTCGACCATACTTCCCACCATTGCTAGACACATGAGACATTACAAAACATCTCACACCCATAAAGTTAAATCCAGATTGCATGGAACAAGACAAAACTGATCAGATCATGGGCACGCAGATCAAGAACACACGACAACAAAGGATCCAACTATATCAAGTTGTCAAAGAAGACCAACTCCTTCACCAGGGCAAGTGGTTCACTAGGGACCAAGTTCAACAGAAGTTTCCTCATCTCATGGAGGAACTCAACGCAATGGGGACCATTGCTTCCTAAGGGGGAAGGAATGATCCAGGTGGATATTGGTGGCCACCTGCCTATTCCACTTGGACCCCCAACATTGTTTCTTTCAGTTTTTCGATTTCCTTAATTCTAGCACAGTTTATTATTTTTGGAATTTTTTCGAGTCCTGAACTTCTGGAACCGTTTTGAGGCCCTAAACGACATTTTTAGGGAAAACGGAGAGACTAGAAATGTCCCAAATCGGCTTTCTTATTTGTTTTCAGCCTTCTCTTTGAGATCTTCGAAACGAGGTATTATATAGCCAAACAGAGATCGTATACCATAGTTACAACCTCGGGAAGTTTATGTACAAATTTACCCAAACTGGGCCCACAATTTTGGCGCTTCATCTCCTAGGGTTAGGTTTTTGGATTTTTATGGTTTTCCATTGTTTCTCAATAATAAATAGGCCTTTGAGCCTCATTATAACACAGTTCGGAGGCATGTAGCCGCCACATCTCTTCTCAGAGATAAGCTACCATCGCCCAATCTAGTCTTATTTCCATTCTGTTTGTAAGCATATTTCAGTATTTGATATTAATGAAATGAAGTGTTATTTCTACTCCGCCTTTGTATTTATGGTTATATCTGTAATTTGTTGCTCTCCGGTTTAAATCCGGATCAGTGTCACATTAAAATACATTTTTGAATATGTAAATGGATTCAACGCCTTGAAAAACCCCCGAGGCACTCAAATTCTACGGATTAAAAAACTTTAGATCAAAGTTTTAAAAATCTCTACCAAATCTTGGTTAAAATTAACTAGGAAAAAGGGCATCATAAACCATAGTCAATCATTTATATTTGAATAGTCAATATTAAAAAATACTATAAACAATGAAACTTAAAAATCACAATTAATAAAAATATAAATTATAATTAATAACATAATATATATAGATAGGTATGTACCATATTTACTTAATAATAAAGCCTACATAAGCAAGGTAAAATATGTATAAACTAGGCATAATTTAACTTATAGAAGAATTTCATATCAGAATCAGGTAAAACAAATTTTGTTATTTAAAATGCAATTTTGAATGCATAAATGGATTCAATAACTTGAAAAACCCTCTAGGGCACTCAAATTTTATAGATTAAACAACTTAAATGCAAGTTTTTAAAAATCACTAATATATTTTGGTCAAAATTAATCAGAAAAAATGTTGTTAAAAAGGTGATTTCATCTATAAATTAAATTTCACCTATAAACCACATAACCAACCATATACATTAATACTTAAATAACTCAAAATTCAATAATAAAAACTATACACAACCTATATTCATAAAACCAATAACAAATTCAACAATATTAATATCAACCTAATCAATTATAAATTCTATATATATATATATATATATATATATAAACATTTTAAAATTATTAAAATCAACTCTAAAATCCACTACATGGCAATACTAGAGTGAATCAACTATATTAACCATATAATTATAATTATATATATAAACATTTTAAAATTAGTAAATCAACTTTAAAATCCACTACATGGCAATATTAGAGTGAATAAATTATATTAACCATATAACTAAATATATCAATCATAACCGGTAAATATTAATGGATACCAATTCACAATAAACATTAAAATATTTAATTATAAATTTCTTATTACTAAAATAAATAAGTATGGAGATTTATCTCATTGTGGAGATTTTTAATATGTGAATAGGTTTTGTTACAATACTATGGTTTATCAATATCATATGCTCAGAAAATCCATATGTCACTTCAAATGACACTTGTTCCTATGACATTTTTTAATTAATCAATTTAATTAAAAATACAAAAAGGGATTAACTACTTTCAAGAAAAATCTCAACCTTTGATTTGTGTATTTACTATTATCTACTTAATAATAATCTTGAGAGGGAAGCTAATGCTTGTCTTAGTGACAATCTATCTCTGGGTATTCAGTGCAATACTCTTAAATATCACCATATCTAAGAAAATAAGCCATGTGTAGTATTCTTATCTTATTGAAATTATTGAACCCTTTCATGATGGAATATTTATGATACATTATTTCCTTATTTTTGGTTATATTCAATCTATTTCATCTCCTCTTTGAGGAAGAAAACTTATTCCCAAAGTGTCCTCACATCATGCTTCAAAATTTCATATTTTAGTAGGAAAATCAAATTTTACAGAGTTCCCAAGTGAGAGATTTCTCCTATAATACCACTATGTATTCTCACCCTGACTATGGAGGTATTATATTCAATATGAAGGGGGATCCATTCCAAGGTTAGAATCATTGTGTAATAATTAGTTAATTCTCTATATAATACTAAGATAATATACCAAAGTGAGAATGGAAGTTGAATTCCCCTTTCCCTTATAATGCCATATGATCATTGTCATATCTTAAAGATAAAACATTTTCCAACAAATATGCCACTTGAGGTGTTGTCTGCAGATGTTTCCCATGGGGAGGAGTAATGAGTTTTAAAGACACCCATAAGAGATCTCAAAGATTTATTACCTTATCTAGGTCAAGCAAGAAAATTCCTCTAACCAAGGGGAAATTTTATTAGTGTTTTCAAAGCTTCTTCCCCACCATCGCTTAACAATAGGTTAACCTTCTTTACAATTGATTTTCTTCCACTTCAAGGAGATTTTCCTCATAATTCTAAGAATACATCATGAAAGTGATTGTAATCACTTAAAAAATGTTTAAGAGAGAAGATATAAGCATTCACAATAGAATTGCAAACACAACCACATGGAACCTTCACATTGGGTGCCTTTATCCTTCACAATATGACATATATTTTTAATATGAATATGTGAAACAAGTATAATGAATTGTAAAACTAACTATTAGCATACAAACTAACAAATGGAACATATAAATTCTGTAGAAAAGTCACAATCCATTCAATTATAATCATATCAATGATTCAAATATATAGTACATGGGTGCAACCACCTCTTAAGTTAGATTTTCTCTGGTATGGTCGCCTTATTAAGAGATAAAATAGAATAAGGAAAAAAGAGAAAAAACAAACTTTAAGATAAAATTAATATCCTATAGAGTGAAATACATAGGTGGTGAAGGACTTAATTCTTGTAGGGAGATATGGACTAAATTTGGATGTATAATACCAATTGCTTATGTTATATAATTGTGATGCAGGAAAGTGTTCCCTCTGCGGACAGAGGCAACCCCTCTAGCCCTAGAGTGGGTCTAGTCACAACAAGGACAAAACAAGAATTAATTCCCTTAAATAGCCATCGTTGGAGGCCTACCTCAAACCGATGGCTGATGAAGTTCCGTTGCGCTACTCCAACTTCCGTTTCCTCCTCCTTAACGAGTGATCAACCTGAAACACCACAAAGAAACAACAGAGCACGTAACCGAGAAACAACAATGATCTATTTACTGATAAAGTCAAGAAGTCATGAGCTATCAAGTAGATTACATAGAAGACATAGGAAATCACCATTGATTGTATTAATAATAAATCAAGAGCAAAGCTTACAACCAAGTCTTGACGTCGCAAGCCTTCTTAGAGGGTCCAACCAGTGTGTTTCTTCAATAATTCACTCTCAAAGATGGGTCTCCCAAATAGCAATATATATCTCTCTCTCATTCACAAGCTTTAGACAAGGTTAAGGGCACTCCACACCTTCTTGCAAACTACAAACCAATCCCACACTTGTCACACTCACACCAACTATCTATCAAACTCAAAAGCAGCAGTAGCACTATACAACCAAAGAACTAGCAGATTATAGAAATGGTGAGTGATTTTGTAAGAGAAGGAGTTTCCATGAAATGAGGTGTTAGTTCCTAGATTTACCTCAAGCTGAAAAGGTAGGATCCAGGGCCAACATCAAACCACGCTTAGCCTGGTAGCTAGCCCTACCAGGTCAGGAGAGCGCTCTCTCCGGGTCAATCTTAAAAAATTATGATCGATGAGGGCTTGAGATGACTAAAATATCTACTGATCTTAGGCTAGGTATATGTGCAAACGAGTTTGATTGAATAAAATGAAGTTTTGTTGGCTCAGATGGAAAGATAGATTTTGGGTGCGGGGATTGAGGCTCAGTCCTGCAGAGATCTCAATGGGGCAAGGTAGGAAATTGTTTTTGGCACTTAAAATTGAATGAGATGGAAGGAATAGATAGGTTAGGTGTTGAAGAGGGCAAGAGAAATCATGGATCCTCCCCAAGCAGTTGAAAACATCAAGAAACTAAAGCAAACTTCAAGTAGAGCAATGCAATTTCAATGGATTCTACTTACACTCTTGTTTGTTTAGTTCAGAAGAAACAAGATAGATAATGGCATACATGACATATAAGTAAATTCACAATTACAAATAAAATCACTGTACCAAGACAAATTGCCACATGGATCCCGAAGAGTGTTGCAAACCCTGGTCTCAATTCCTTAGCCAAAATGTTGATATGAATGTACAATGAAGTTCTTTTATTTCTCAAGAGTCCAACCCTGCTAATGATTGAAAAAAAACATAATATAGACAAACATAGCTCATCCTTACCTCTAGGGGTAGAGCTCACATGTTTAGGAGCTGATCCAACTAATTCTAAACGGAGAACTAGAAACTAGGCAACATAACAGCGTGCCTCTAAAAACAAGGGAACTGATTCATTCAGTTTCAAACAACCTTTAAACTGATGAATCTACCTCTACAAGTTAAAATCTAACATATTTACATCATGATCCATCAACATACATCAAATTACATCACAAATTTGTCATTAGGAAAGTAAAAAAGTCAAACTAGGAAAAGCTGGGCGAAAAACAGAGCAAAACTTGGTCAAAGTGGCAATTTTTCCTCTATGCGCCGCGCCTGATTCTCTATGTGTCACGCCTATTTGGACCCGCGTTTGGAGGCCTTCCTGGTGTCCAAATGAGCTCCAAGTGTGCTTTCTAGAAAGGTCTACCTGTCTACTTCCCAACCCAAGTGGAATGTTTCAATTTGGCCTCCATTTGCCCCTCCAAAAGTCAGTTCTCCCAACACTGCTTCTTGTGTGTCAAAATAGGGGCAGTGAGGTCATTTTTTGAGTGTTTTTGACCTTTTTGAGGGCTCAAAACCTGCCCAAATTTCTTGGCCATAAGTAGGAAAGCAAAATTTTTCATGTCAAATCCAAAAATGATGAGTTTTTGTGATTTGGAGGCTCCTAGCAAAAGCGAGCGCCACATGGCGCGGCGCATAGGGCAGAAAATCCTGGTTTTGTGCCAAAAAATTTCCAAAATGCAAAAATTGCTCCAAATTTTTTGAAATTTGGGCTGAGTCTTCTCTATCAAGAGCTATGTTGAGCCAAGGAAGCCTCGGCCAATATCTGAAGTCCTTCATCCTCTTTTTTCCTCCTTTATGCTCTCTTCAACTTTGCTTTCAAACTCCTGATTCTCGCTTGGCACACCAAGTTCCGTGACAAGTAATGATATGACATGTTTCTAAGCATATTATTTTCATTGATGGCCTTCTCCAGCTTCCTATCCAAGTGGATATTGACTCTTTCAAGCCATGACTCCCTATCGGCATTGATCTCTTGCTCCAATGAAGTGAACTCCACCCTCCTCCTTTGGGCAGCTTGGCAATTCTCCAGAATGTTTTGTAACTCCATAATCACCTGCTGGTCCTCAAGCTACTTATTCCTCTGCTCCAGGTACTGTATATTCCATTGAGCTCTATCCAAGTTGGTAGACAAGGCATCAATGTCTGCCTGCTACTCCTTAATGATTTCTCTAAGATTTGTGCTTTGCGAGCCCATATCGGTATCATCACCCTTAATGAGGATGAAATCAGTCTCCCACTCACCTGATGGTCCTCCATCCCATAGTGGCCTCTTACCTCGGTCCTGAACCTGTTTTTCTGATGTCAGAAGTGAGGCCCCTTCCACCCCGGGTGGAGATAACACTCGCTTGGTTGCCGCAAACAACCGTCTAGTGCCCTTCCGATAGGTGATGAACACTCGCACACTAACGGTCTGTATCTCATGGCCCTCATGCTGATAGGAAGGTCCACCTGTCTCATGCCCAGCCTCTGAAGGTCCCTGTGAAGCTCTGAAAAACTCAAGAGAGATGAAGTCATCCCAAGTGATGCCCTGTAAACCAAGTTGATGAACGACAACAATTTTGATGAGAGAAAAATGATAAATACTGTTGAACTGTTACTGAGGATTCTTGTGTTGCACAAGGGTGGTCATCTTCTCTATGTTTCAGCACATGAAGTAAGGGATGTTCATCATCCGCACCCGGGTAAAATGCATCAGCAGCCTGATATGGTAAGCATATAAGCGGGAGAACCGGCCCTCACAGCTGAAATACTTCATGATGAGTTTCATTAAAGGAGCATATTCATCTTTGAGGTACCGAAAAGGAAACACTCTCTTGAGTTGTCTCAAAAATTCGGGCTTGATGTACGGTTCATAATGCTACTGGTCAATTTTCTGCCTCTTTTTCCATGGCTCTCCAATGTTAGGTATGCCGGTTGCTAATGAAATGGATTCTGGTGTTAATGTGAAAGTGAAACCAGCTAGAGTGGCTTGATCACCAAGTAAATGCAGTACAAACAAACGAGCCAACTCATGATGAAACTGAATGCTAGAAACCTTATCACAAAATTCATAACATCACTGATGCTGGAAACAAAAGATGGCAAGAGGGCAGGCCTGTAATTCAACAAGAGTGGTTGGTTCTTCTCTGATATGTTTGCCACCTCTATGAGGCCTCCTGGGTGCATGTCCCTCTGTAGGTGAGTCACTTTGGGTCTCCTCTTCATAATCATATGAAGGATCAGATGCCATGTCTGCTGGTAGATAAACTGTCTTGGAGAAATAGGCACTAATGTGTTAAACTGTCTTGACCTGTCTTTGATGATGTGTTTGACCTCTGCCACCAAGGGAAAACAGTGAAATGAGGGACTGTGGAGGGGTAATTTAGGGAAATATGGAATTAAGGATTGTTTGGGTAGGGTTATTTAAGGGAATATGGAATTAGAATGTAGTTTGGGAGTTTTTGTATAGGACTAGGGTTTGGGAATTTACATTTGGGATTTTGGGAAAGGGAACTTGGGATAGGGGATTAGTGAATTTAGGGGGTAGGGGAACTTAGGGAATAATGAAATCAATGAAAATATGGATAAGGGGGTGATGGAGGAATTAAAGGATTGACTTGGTAGCAAAACAGTGAATCAAAAACCTAGGCAGCAAGTTTCTTTGAGGAATTTCAAATGGTAGGGTTTGATCTCTTTAAACAATCACCATTCATCAACCCTAGGGTTTGATCAAGCAAGCACCAAACTTGGATAAAAAACAATGATGGAGGCTCTACCTACTTGTAACAAGACAAATCCACGCGTTTTGGGGCGATTGGAACGAGTTTTGACAGTTTTCGGGCTCTCTGGCTCGGTGCGCCACACATCCAGCCCAATGCGTTGCGCCTGTGAAAAATAAAACGGGAGTCTGAGGCCCAGTGTGCCACGCCTAGTGAGTGCACCGCGCCTCCTGCCCAGTGCGCCATGCCAATCAACTTGGAGCAATTTTCACCCAATATCCTCACTTGCTGACCACAACCACTTTGCCTTGTTTCCTCTTGCTCTTGGAGTGCAAATGAGCTTTAAAAATTTGAAGAAATGATTTATACATGGAGCCTTTCAATTTTAATTTTTCCAAACCCACTTTCATATTGTTTTGCAAATGACTTTATTTTCAAACTCTATTTTTTGGACTTTTTCACTTCTTTTAAGTTTTGTGATGAACTAAATGACCTGAGCTTTGCTTGTTTTGCAGATGTTGGAACTACTGGGGCTAAGGAAAGAAACCAGGGTTGCAGATGGAGTGCTATGCAATGAAGAAAACAAAATTTCATGATTTTTGTACAATAAAAGCTAAATACTCTGTTTTTTCCTCAAAACAGAGTTTTGAGGAAAAACACATTTTCGAACACTTGGCGATGAAATTTATTGATGTTGAAACCTACTCATGGCATGTTGGTAATTATTGGACACTTTGAAACATTTTTGGACGAAACCCTAATGAAACCCTATACCTAATTGACAATCAAATCCAAAAGACAACCTTTTCAATCTTAAGTTAAAAAGAAGACTATATATGCTTTTTTTTTAATGAACATACATGAGCCAGCAGGTAGATAACATGAGGGAAACTGTAGGAATGCCACTATCGTCAGATGATCCATGCGCCTAATGGAATGCAAATGACTGGGCGAGACACCTAATATGAAATGCAACAAGAGGATTTGATCTCTGACAGATGGATGAAGATACCGACACTAACATTGGCTCCAATGGGGATGGTAGCTCCTTGGAGGTGCCAAGAACTACAGATCTTTGGAAAGCAGACAGTGCCTTCATCCATTGGGCAATGGAGTCAAAAACTCAAGCTGAAATGCATGACTGAAGACTAATGACTTGATGACACAAATTGACTCTCACTCAACTAAAAACTGACTCGATACTTAAACACAACCGATAAACTAGAAATGATGCTCAAAGTAGAGCTTATTCATCAAAACCTACTCTAACAGTTTCATTCATCACCTGATCAAGTGAAATGAAACAACTAATTCAACCAAGTAAGTATTTCGGCTGCTGCTTGAATTCTCCGCAAGTACTTGCTTATGAACAACGAGAGAGAACTACTGAAAGGCAACTCCCATGACAACTTAGAAACAGATCTGTTGAATGATATGGATTCTCCATCCGTCTCCAAAAACACTGCATAAGGATCTCGAAATTCATGCACACTGGGACTTAGCTCATCCAATGGATGACTTCTCTTCTCTTCATACCATGGATGCAAACTTTGATCTGAGCTTTGTGACGAAACTCCTGCTGAAAATGACAAACAAACTAGCTGTCGGATCAAGTTTGTATCAATACTTTTGTCAAGCTCACGGATAGGAGAAGGACTTTGACTACAGACATCATCCAACACATCAGCTATTGGATCATGAAAAACATGAAAAAACTGTTGCAACCCATTTTCTATTGGTTCTAATGAGATATTTTCTACAAGCTGCTCATCCTTTACTGAAGATGTGCTATGCAAATTTTCCTTCAAAAACTGAATTGATTCAAAATAGAAAGGTACAAAATCATCTTGCATAATTTGATTGTATGTGCCAGCTTCCAAGTTTTCATCTGCAACTTGACAATCAATGGAATTCGGGGGCTGCAAATCTAGATATGAGAAGTCTTGAACAAGGTTTTCTTTGTCCTCAAGATGACGCAGATCAAAACTTGTCGACAATTGATTTCTGATTGCATGAATGTTGTCTCTGATGAACTGGAACGAAGCAAAAAAAAAAGGCAAAGATCCTTCACTTACTTCAAAATTTGCTGCACTTTCCTCATCACTGTCATAGTTGATATGCATCGGCTGATCATTGTATTCGAGCTGCTGAAAATGAACTTCCTCCTCCCACAAACTAGCTGTTGATTTTTCTACAAGATTAGCTTCTGTTTGGAGAACATAATCATCATCATACTGATCAAACTGAGGCAAATCATCAGTATAAAAGACATCATCAAGCATACATGTCATATCAACAGATCTCTCTTCTCCAAGATGATCTATAAAACAATCATTATCAGATCTATGACAACTGGGATAAGAAAGAAAATGTTTTGGAGCAGCAACTTGTTCTTCTTCAATCAGCGAGCCACGGGCTTGACCATCATAATCATTCCTTGCGGTGATCTTTTGCATCATCTCTTCCACTGCACTTACCAAAATGTCGAGCTTTACCTCTAAATATGTTGATTCCTCCAGATCTGTGTTTATCATCTCTTCTTCCTTCAACTTTGCCCTTTGGATCAGCAAATTAGCCTCTACATCTACTACATTGTTTTGCATCTCTTCAAGTGTTGCAAGGTTCCTTTCTCTCAGCTGAAACTCCATATCTGGATCAAAGGCACCCGGGTAGTGTAAGAGAGCGGATCCAAGAGGAGGTCTTATATTAATTGGCATCGAAAAATAAACTTGGTTAAATCTGGAAGAAAATTGTTGTACTGTCTCCCCTAGTTGTCTTTTTAGCTAGTTATACTCTTCTATAATCAAGAAAGGCTTCTGTCTGACCCCCAACCTGTCGAGGAAAACTTTGACGAACTGCTGGAAATCTAAGATGCTCACATCAGACAAGGTTTTGAACCAACTCTTAACTTTGCCTTGCAAAGAAAGAGCAAAAAGCCTTATACTAACATATTCTTCATCAACTTCAAAAAGGTCAAGAAAGGACTCAAAACTCAATACATGTCTCTCAACAATAATGTTGTCGCGTTCACCATCAAATCTTGGTAGATATAGGTCATGATTTTTAGGGAAAGCATGGGATATAGGAGGTAAAATCATAGGCTTGTATCGATCTGGAATTTTACAAGGTGTAGGAGTAAATACAGAAGGTATAGAATCAGTCTTGGTCTCTTGGGGTTCATCAGTTTGAAGACGATCATCACAATATTCGGAAGAAAGGTCTTGATCAAGCTCAAAGGCATGCAAATCTTTGGTATTCACAATCTTCAAAGGGAAGGAATCAAATGCAGGCTAAGAATCTTTTCTCAAATACAATATACTTTGCAAAACCTTCTTGACACTCTCAGGAAAAGTGAAGAAATAATTTATGACAAAGAACAAAATTTCTTGGATGAAATTCCAACTTGAATACCTGATCTGTCCATAGTGTCCTTTCATGCTTTGCTGGTCAGGATCATCCTCCAGTGGAGTCTTTGGATCTGATCTCAAAAATGATTTGGAATCGCTAAGTGAATGATTTCATCCTTTCTAGTGTCTAATCGTTGTCCACCATCAAAAATCAGATCTGAACTTGATACATGTTACTGGGGAAATTTGCAAGTCAGATGTTCAGCTTATAAGACTAGACCGAAGATTGACTGAAGCAGCTTTTATCTACTTGCACCAATGCAAAGCAAAAGCATTTCAAAGGCTACCTGGCTAACTTCAAGCTCCGTCTGTAGTTTATAAAGCAAGAACACTAATAAACAAATAAAATTTTCTTCCCCAGTATGGTCGCCACTATGTTAGTGCCTAGATTTACCTCAGGCTAAAAAGGTAGGATCCAGGGCCAACATCGAACCATGCTCAACCTGGTAGCTAGCCCTACCAAGTTAGGAGAGGGCTCTCTCCGGGTCAATCTCAGCAAATTATGATCGATGAGGGCTTGAGATGACTGGAATATCTACTGATCTTAGGCTAGGTATATGTGCAAATGAGTTTGATTGAGTAAAATGAAGTTTTGTTGGCTCAGATGGAAAGATAGATTTTGGGTGCGGGAATTGAGGCTCAGTCCTGCAGAGTTCTCAATGGGGCAAGGTAGGAAATTGTTTTTGGCACTTAAAATTGAATGATATGGAAGGAATAGACAGGTGAGGTGTTGAAGAGGGCAAGAGAAATCATGGATCCTCCCCAAGCAGCTGAAAACATCAAGAAACTAAAGCAAACTTCAAGTAGAGCACTGCAATTTCAATGGATTCTACTTACACTCTTGTTTTTTTAGTTCGGAAGAAACAAGATAGATAATGGCATACATGACATATAAGCAAATTCAAAATTACAAAGAAAAGCATTGTACCAAGACAAATTGCCACATGGATCCCAAAGAGTGTTGCAAACCCTGGTCTCAATTCCTTAGCCAAAATGCTGATATGAATGTACAATGAAGTTCTTTTATTTCTCAAGAGTCCAACCCTGCTAATGACTAAAAAACAACATAATATAGACAAACATAGCTCATCCTTGCCTCTAGGGGGTTGATTTCACATGTTTAGGAGCTGATCCAACTGATTCTAAACTAAGAACTAGAAACTAGGCAACATAATAACATGCCTCTAGAAACAAGGGAACTGATTCATTTAGTTTCAAACAACCTTTAAACTGATGAATCTACCTCTACAAGTGAAAATCTAACATATTTACATCATGATCCATCAATATACATCAAATTACATCACAAATTTGTCATTAGGAAATTAAAAAGGTCAAACTAGGCAAAGCTGGGCGAAAAACAGAGCAAAACTTGGTTAAACTGGCAATTTTTCCTCCATGCGCCGCGCCTGATTCTCTATGCATCATGCCTGTTCGGACCCACTTTTGGAGGCCTTCCTGGTGTCCAAATGAGCTCCAAGTGTGCTTGATGGAAAGGTCTACTTGTCTACTTTCCAACCCAAGTGGAATGTTTCAATTTGGCCTCCATTTTCCCCTCCAAAAATCAGTTCTCCCAACACTGCTTCCTGTGTGTCAAAATAGGGGCAGTGACGTCATTTTTTGAGTGTTTTTGACCTTTTCTAGGGCTCAAAACCTGCCTAAATTTCTTGGCCATAGGTAGGAAAGCATAATTTTTCATGCCAAATCCAAAAATTCTGAGTTTTTGTGATTTGGAGGCTCCTTGCAAAAGCGAACACCACGTGGCGCGGCGCATAGGGCAGAAAATCCTGTTTTTGGCCAAAAAATTTCCAAAATGCAAAAATTTCTCCAAATTTTTTGAAATTTGGGCTGAGTATTCTCTATCAAGAGCTATGTTGAGCCAAGGAAGCCTCTGCCAATATCTGAAGTCCTTCATCCTCTTTTTGCCTCCTTGATGCTCTCTTCAACTTTGCTTTCAAACTCCTGATTCTCACTTGGCACACCAAGTTCCTTGACAAGTAATGATATGACAGGTTTCTAAGCATATTATTTTCATTTATGGCCTTCTCCAGCTTCCTCTCCAAGTGGATATTGACTCTTTCAAGCCATGACTCCCTATCGGCATTGATCTCTTGCTCCAATGAAGTGAACTCCACCCTCCTCCTTTGGGCAGCTTGGCGATTCTCCCGAATGTTTTGCAACTCCATAATCACCTGCTGGTCCTCAAGCTACTTATTCCTCTGTTCCAGGTATTGTATAGTCCATTGAGCTCTATCCAAGTTGGTAGACAAGGCATCAATGTCCGCCTGCTACTCCTTAATGATTTCTCTAAGATTTGTGCTTTGCGGGCCCATATCGGTATCATCACCCTCAATGAGGATGAAATCAGTCTCCCACTCACCTGATGGTCTTTCCTCCTGTAGTGGCCTTTTACCTCGGTCCTGAACCTGTTGTGCTGATGTCGGAAGCGAGGCCCCTTCCACCCCGGGTGGAGATAACACTCGCTTGGCTACCGCAAACAACTGTCTAGTGCCCTTCTTATAGGTGATGAACACCGGCACACTAGCAGTCTGTGTCTCATGGCCCTCATGCTGATAGGAAGGTCCACCTGTCTCATGCCCAGCCTCTGAAGGTCCCTGTGAAGCTCTAAAAAACTCATGAGAGATGAAATAATCCCAAGTGATGCCCTGTAAACCAAGCTGATGAACGACCACAATTTTGATGAGAGAAAAATGATAAATACTGTTGAACTGTTGCTGAGGAGTCTTGTGATGCACAAGGGTGGTCATATTCTCTATGTTTCGGCACATGAAGTAAGGGATGCTCATCATCCGTACCTGGGTAAAATGCATCAGCAGCCTGATATGGTAAGCATATAAGCAGGAGAACCAACCCTCACAGCTGAAATACTTCATGATGAGTTTCATTAAAGGAGCATATTCATCTTTGAGGTACCGAAAAGGAAACACTCTCTTGAGCTGTCTCAAAAAGTCGGGCTTGATGTACGGTTCATAATGTTGTCGGTCAATTTTTTGCCTCTTGTTCCATGGCTCTCCAATGTTAGGTATGTCGGTTGCTAATGAAATGGATTCTGGTGTTAATTTGAAAATGACACCAGCTAGAGTGGCTTGATCACCATGTAAATGCAATACAAACAAACGAGCCAACTCATGATGAAACTGAATGCTAGCAACCTTCTCACAAAATTCATAACATCACTGATGCTAGAAACAAAAGATGGCAAGAGGGCAGGCCTGTAATTCAGCAAGAGTGTTTGGTTCTTCTCTGATATGTTTGCCACCTCTATGAGGCCTCCTGGGTGTGTGTCCCTCTGTTGGTGAGTCACTTTGGGTCTCCTCTTCATAATCATATGAAGGATCAGATGCCATGTCTGCTGGTAGATGTCTTGCAGAAATAGGCACTGATGTGTTAAATTGTCTTGACCTGTCTTTGATGATGTGTTTGACCTCTGCCACCAAGGGAAAACAGTGAAATGAGGGACTATGGAGGGGTAATTTAGGGAAATAGGGAATTAAGGACTGTTGGGGTAGGGTTATTTAAGGGAACAGGAAATTAGAATGTAGTTTGGGAGTTTTTGTATAGGACTAGGGTTTGGGAATTTACATTTGGGATTTTGGGAAAGGGAACTTGGGATAGGGAATTAGTGAATTTAGGGGATATGGGAACTTAGGGAATAATGAAATCAATGAAAATATGGGTAAGGGGGTGATGGAGGAATTAAAGGATTGACTTGGTAGCAAAACAGTGAATCAAAACCCTAGGCAGCAAGTTTCTTTGAGGAATTTCAAATGGTGGGGTTTGATCTCTTTAAACAATCACCATTCATCAACCACCATGAAGCAAGCACCAAACTTGGATAAAAAACAATGATGGAGGCTCTACCTACTTGTAAGAAGACAAATCCACGCGTTTTGGGGCGATTGGAACGATTTTTGACAGTTTTCGGGCTCTCTGGCTGTGTGCGTCGTGCATCCAGCCCAATGCATCGTGCCCAGCGTATGCGCCGTGCCCGTGCAAAATAAAACGGGAGTCTGAGGCCCAGTGCGCCGCGCCTGGTGAGTGCACCACGCCTCCTACCCAGTGCGCCGCGCTAGTCAACTTCGAGCGATTTTCACCCAATATCCTCACTTTCTGACCACAACCACTTTGCCTTGTTTCCTCTTTTCTCTTGGAGTGCCAATGAGCTTTAAACATTTGAAGAAATGTTTTATACATGGAGCCTTTCAATTTTAATTTTGCCAAACCCACTTTCATAATGTTTTGCAAATGACTTTATTTTCAAACTCTGTTTTTTGGACTTTTTCACTTCTTTTAAGTTTTGTGATGAACTAAATGACCTGAGCTTTGCTTGTTTTGCAGGTGTTTGAACTACTGGGGCTAAGGAAAGAAACCAGGGTTGCAGATGGAGTGCTATGCAATGAAGAAAACAAAATTTCATGATTTTTGTACAATAAAAGCTAAATACTCTGTTTTTTCGTCAAAACAGAGTTTTGAGGAAAACACATTTTCGAACACTTGGCGATGAAATTTATTAATGTTGAAACCTCCTCATGGCCTGTTGGCAATTATTGGACACTTTGAAACGTTTTTGGACGAAACCCTAATGAAACCCTAGACCTAATTGACAATGAAATCCTAAAGACAACCTTTGCAATCTTAAGATAAAAAAAAAAAAAAAAAAAGACTATATATGCTCTTTTTTTTAATGAACAAACATGAGCCAACAGGTAGATAACATGAGGGAAATTGTAGGAATGCCACTACCATCAGATGATCCATGCGCCTAATGGAATGAAAATCACTGGGCGGTACACCTAATATGAAATGCAACAAGAGGATTTCATCTCTGATGGAGGGATGAAGATACTGACACTAACATGAGGGACAGGGAGCTTATCCTCAGGGCAAGCAGCACAAAAGACGTAACCACCATGCCAGAGGGGGAAGGGTGACCCAATCTGAGCCAAAAACCAGGTCCAGAGACATCCAGAAGGCCGACTATTAGAACTAATTCACCCAATCTAGATCGTCGCTGGTCGATAATTAAGCTTTAGCGCCGACATCGCTAGTAGGCAATGTATTCAGTCAAACCGTCTCTAAAGATAGAAAATAGCCTCGGGCCGGGGCATGAAATCTGACCGTCGCAGGAAACAGATGTACTTCTGCGACGGGGGCGCGACTGGACTGTTTATGACAGAGGTCCGTCGTGTATATTAAGTGGATTCTTGCGACGAGGTAGAAAACTTAGGAAAAATGGGTCAACTTGCAACATAAGAGAGCATTTGTTCAATATGAGCATGTTTTACTGGACACATGACACAGTAGCAGGATTGGGGTGAAGGCAGTGACAAATTACTGTGTAACATATGCCCCCTAAAGTATGAAGCTCGAGAGAGTGGGAGGGGTGAAATGCTTTACGAAACTGTTTGAATCGGAACACCACCTGGAAGAACCTGCAAGCGCAAGTACAACTGATATCTCTGATAGTAAAATACACGTAGTCAAGGCATAGTGGCAACCATCCAAAAGACATATGAACTAGGTCTGTGGTATGGACACAACCACCTAACTAGTAAGACCATGATAATGATAAAGGTATGGTCGCAGCCATCCATGAAGACTCAGGTATGGTCGCAACCATCGATCAAAGATTCATGTAATCACGAACCAATCCACGTAGCCCGAACATGTGTAATCTTAGTTCAGGGTCTTGAAACCCAACCAATCATAATACAAATTCTAGGATGCGAATCGATGTGTTGAGGTCGAGCATGATAGAAAGTCACTTGATTACCGGTCAATGATGAAAATCGTTAACAAGCACGAGAGAAACCACCAATAATGCCAATAGTTCTCAAGGTACTGTCTAGTACAATCCACAAAGTGTGAAGAATGAGCTAAAGTCGAACACTCGTGGAATCACCCAATTGACGACCAATGATGAAAGTCAATCGTCAGGCGCGAAGAACTTGCCATTGAGGCATGCAAGCTCCAAGGTACCAAAGGGGATGTCTAGATCAGTCTCCTGGATAATGATTTGACGTTGACTAGAGACGATCCATCGCGAGAGGGCCATAATGTTTCCCCCATTAACAGCATGAGATAAGTAACAAGTGGTAGATGGTGAAACAGGAGGTAAGGATGTAAACTGCAGAAGGATTATACTCTTGAACATGTCGGCGACACGACTCCGGAGGGTGGCAGCATTCAGGTACCAAGGGATCAGAGGCTTGATGGAGATAGCATGGATCAGATGGAATAAGGCTAAATGGCAACCCAAAACCCCGGAAGGCCAAAATACGATGTATGGATATCCCAACCCGACAAGAAGCAAAAGTGTCGACGTTCAAGAGTGACTAGCTGCCGCAGGTAACCAATGATAACTTCCAAATTTCCCCCATCATTGCTGGTGAGTACCCCAATTATTTTTGAAAACAAGCTTGAAGGGGATAGCATATGCTTGTAATATA
Organism: Pinus tabuliformis; assembly: GCA_031772625.1. Classification (NCBI taxonomy): domain Eukaryota; kingdom Viridiplantae; phylum Streptophyta; class Pinopsida; order Pinales; family Pinaceae; genus Pinus; species Pinus tabuliformis. Next base: position 157,459,580 of record CM062809.1, on the reverse strand, counting down.
AGTTCGACCTTTGGTCGAATCCAACCTAGTAATAATTTAATGAGCCCTAGGGAGGAGAAGCTCGAGTCTCGTCATGGTGACAATTCCAATGCCGTCAGGGTTTAACAAGTTCGACATAGGTGAAACTCAGAGTCTTTTTCATGTTTAGGGAGTTTGAAAAAGACACGGAAAAGAAAACTACAAGGGGGTCCTTTTTCGTAGATTTGTGTCCCTCGAGCCCGAAAAAGTATAAAACAATACTTGAGAGAACCGCTTGACCGTTACGATCAAGGAGTACTTTTCGTCATTAGTGACCTCGATCCAAAAGAGTAGAAAAGTGATCAAAGACACGTCGTCTCGTAACCAATAACGAACTCGAGATGACAAAAGCCCGGCAATCTTTTCGCATTTATACAGTCGAAAAAGAGCTTAAATTGGACTGCCTCTTATTTCGTTTAATGAGTCAAAAGGAATAACTCGGCAATCTTTTCGTCTTTTAAGTCGGAAAAGAGCGTTAAAGAAGACTTTACGAATCAAGTGCATATAAAGTATGACGCAACCTTGCCACCTGTAGCTCTGCACAAAACACGTCAAACGTAAGACCCATTCGACATAAATAGATAATATATGCGGAAATACAGTCAAAACCCAAAAACCCTAATTAAAAATGCAATATAAACGAAAAAACCCACACCCTAAAGTATAATTTTTTAATTTTTTCAAAAAATTACTATAAAAAGGGTGGGGTAATTCATTTGTTTTTACCATTTACATTGCACATTTTACCTTTGGGCATTTGGAGCACCAACCTAAGCGAATTTCTCAAGCTAATTCCGGCACCATCCATCCACGGTTCGTCCTGAAACCTTTGCCAAGTAAGTACATTCTTCCTTGTGCTGCATTTCAGTAGTTTTTTAATGCAATTTAGTGTTAGGTAGGTGGTTTTATGCGGATTTTCAAATCCGAGTCCGCCTTTCAGTCATCGTGGAAAAGTTGCTCGGGTTCGCGACGACCGAGCATGGTTACACGCACCACCTCCGCGATCGTCGCAAGAAACAGATGTAATCTCACGACGATCGCGAGAAAAATGAACAATTGACTATGCACTGTTGCCGATGTTTAGAAAACAGCGGTGATGGCGACATGAAGTTGAATTTTTGTATAAATTATGGATTTAAATTTATGAAAAGAGCTCAAATTCATTTTTCTTTTAATGCAGAGCAACATGGCATTTGTTTGGCAGGAACGAACTCATGATATTAACGATCAGCAAGCGTTCAATGACGTTGGGTGCCGAAATGCTTTGTGTGCATGCGGGCTACTAAAATTTTTCCTCACTCCGCATCTTCGAGCTCAACCCGATTTGTTAGAGTTGCTAATTCGTGCTTGGAACCCAACAGATGGAAATTTCATTATCCGAGGTAGAGACATTGAGTTCGATGCTACGAACATATATTTCCCGATCGGATTGTCCCATCATGGCGAGAGGCTGATTCTAGAGGGCCAATGAACCGAGGGCAAATCACTGGACATGCTGATAGCACAAGTGTGCCCGGGGGCATGTAAATCAAACATTAGCGGGAAAGTGGCAATTCCCACGGTGGAAGAGTTGGTTCTTCGCTCGGTTCTATTAATGAGGGCAGTGGGCTCCCAAGCCCAACACGAGGCAACAAAGACCCACCTCTGTTTGGCTCTTGATTGCCTCAACCTGACCATGTACAACTGGGCGGAAGCGGTGACGATCAACATGAAGAGACAGCTCACCAAATGTCGTCGCGGGGAGGCGAAACAATTTGGTTACATGTCTATCTTGATCCCACTCATGCTGGAGCAGCTGCCGGCACTTCAGTTGCAGGACATGGACTTGGACAGGCCTAGACCGTGAGAGACCCGGATCACTCGTTGGGCGCATGTTATGCCACGAGGGGGTGGTAGATGACCAGTGTCATGGGGGACACTATTCCGCAAGTGGCTAGATCGCCAAATGATCTTTGTCGAGCACTGGCCATATGCTGGTATGGATTTTCGTGGAGACCCCGACATGCAGTTGCCCGTTGGCAAGCAGTGGGATGATGGAGGTAAAACACTTGATCACACTATTTTCTGATTTTGTCTTTTATGATATTTTTTTAGATTTTTTCATGCATATGTCTTAATGATGTACTCTATGTTACTTGCAGATGTGGGACCAGAGAGGCCTGTGGGACTAGCTCCAGAGGCACGGAGGGATCCACAAGGCATCAGAGAGCTGGCCTTGGTTCCCCCAGCTGGCAATTCAGTGGAGATAGTGGCCCACAATCTTGAGGGCCTGACAGAGGGGATCCTTGATTACAGGGGGATCGAGGAGGTCCCCATAGAGTACCAGATACATACAGTAGGGGTGATACCTAAGGTGCATAGACTCTTGAGGCGAGTCGCATGAGCAGTGGTGTGCTACAGGGAGCATAACCCACCGCAGTAGACGCCTAGGTTTTATTTCCTGCTGATTTTTTGAGAGACATGTGTCTCGGATGTATGGAGAGCACAGACTCTATTTGGACATATACACTTATTTTTTGAGCACCTCGGTGTGCCACACGAGATATATATATATATATATATATATATATATATCCTATGATTCAGTATTATTTTCTGAATGCTTTTGTATGTTGTTTTGATTACATGTTGCGTAAATGTCTGTCTAATACATGATTTGTTAATGCATCAGTTAATGTGTTTAATCTTTTTGGAATGTGTTGATATGTAATAAAATCAAAATTTCTTTCCAACAATTTAACACGTAAATACAACCTCAAAATCCAATGATCTCTTACGGAATAACGCCCGTTAAGCTGGTGGACAACAAGCTGACAATCCAGATTCACAACCAATGTATGAATATCGAGGTTGATAGCCTCAATCAGTAATTCAATGACAGCACTATATTCAGCAACACTGTTTGTGGTGCAACCCAGACAAACACCTTGAAGGTCTACTAACTCAATGTGAGGATCGTAGATCACCCACACCGCAGAAGAAAGGTTCTGGGTACTGCAGCAGGCACCATCAGCGAAACCGACATAGGGTGTACCAGACATCTGCACAAGAAACAAAAAGACACAATAAGCGGCAATTATGCCTACACACCAAGCCAGACATGAAAACACACACAACACACCTGCTAAAAACACACATATGTACAAATCAAATGCATTGAGTTCATGCATAATATTTTTTCAAATAAAGCCCATTTCGGGGCTTATCTAGAGGGTTCCCTTCATAATCAATCAGCTCATAGGCCCCTTTTTGCAAAACTCGTTTCACAATATAAGGCCCATGCCACATAGGCTCGAATTTTCTTGCCCCCAGCTTATCATTTTCTTGATCATAGAGCAGGACTAAATCTCCTTCAACGAAAGAACGAGGATGGATAGTATGATCGAAGTGATTTTTCACTCTCTTCTTCTGTGCTTCAATGGCTAGAGAGGCTAGTTGACGAGTCTCGTCTAGCCGCTCTAGGTAGAGAAGACGTTCTTCTACCAGAGTAGTGTTGGGGAGTAATTCGACGGCTAATTTAAGAGAAGGGATCTCACACTCAATCGGAAGGGTAGCCTCCAGACCGTAAACCAATTGGAATGGGGTGAACCTGGTGGCATCCTTCACTGAAGTTCGGTAGGCCCATAAGGTGGAGAACAACATCAAATGCCAGTTGGACTTGTGCATGCCGATGGTGCGTTGAAGCATCGTGACTAAAACTTTGTTGACAGCTTCCACTTGGCCATTGGCCTAAGGATAGTACGGTGTCGAGCTATCATGCCGCAAGCCCAACTGGGTTGTTAACTCAATCATCATATGATTATAGAAATGTTTGCCGTGATCAGTGACGATAGCCTGAGGGACTCCAAATCGTGAAATGACATGATTGAATAAAAATTGTGCCACTGTGTGACCGTCTTCAGATAGTGTAGGCATCGCCTCGGCCCATTTCATGAAATAATCAACGGAAACAATGACATATCCATGCCCCCCGGCCGAGCGAGGGTTACAGGTCATATAATCAATGCCCCATTTGGCAAAAGGTCTGACAGTAATGACAGGGTGCAAAGGAGAAGGAGGCCCGCGCATCTTCCGTTGGTAGATTTGGCAATCATGACAAGAGCGGACGACAAGAATGAAACCCTTGATGATAGAAGGCCAAAAATAACCAGAACGAAGGATCTTCTAAGCAGTAGCATACCCGGACATATGACCACCACAGGCGCCAGAATGGCAGTGATTTAGAACTCGTTCGGCTTCCTCAAATGTTAAGCATCGGCGAAGAACAGAGTCGGCGCCGAGACGGTACAGGGTGTCCCCAATAATGCGATAAGGTTGATAATGGTGGCGAATCCGTCGCCGAGCATCCTTGGACAAATCAGGATGAAAAGAGGACGTCTGGAGATAGACAATAATATCCCCGTACCGAGGATTGAGGGTACTAATCAAGAATAGAGTTTCATCTGGAATATGGTCCTCTAACCTAGAGGGTGCGATAACAGATGGTAGGGAGCAAGGCAACTCAGCGAAGACGAGGGACTTCTTAGACTTGGCGATAGTGAAATCCAAGTCGAACTCTTGAAGGATGACGTGACAAGATGTACGTCATTGGGTTGCAATCATAAATCACCGTCGTGGTGCGCAATAATATATAGTGGCGGAAATGTTGGATGGCACAAACGGCAGCCAATGCCAACTTCTCGACATAGGCATACCGAGTTTCTGTATCAGGTAAATTGCGGCTGAGATAGTAAATGACATGCTCAGTACCATCATCATCATATTGAACTAGAACCATGCCAATGGTGGTATCGGCAGCAACTAAATAGAGAGTTTAGTCACGGTGATAATCAGGGGGACGTAACAACGGAGCAGAAACAAGGAGGGCCTTGAGGTGCTCGAATAACTCTTGTGCAGCTGTATCCCAAAGAAAAGGGATGTCTCACTTTAATAACCATGTATATCCTTTGGCCACTTTAGCATAATTTGGAATAAATCATCGTAAAAAATTTGCTTTACCCTACAAACTCTGCAATCGCTGCAAAGAAGCAGGGGAGGGAGATTCAGGATGGCTTCGACTTTAAGGGGATTGAGACAGATATCCTCCCGAGAGACGATGAACCTAAGAAGTCTGCCTGACTCGACGCAAAAGACACACTTATGCGAATTAAGCCGAATACGATAATGTCGACAGCGGAGAAAAATTTCGCGAAGTTGACTTGGATGGTCATGGCGCTTCGCTGAATGAGCCGGGAGGTCATCCAGGTAAGGCTGCACAATGTGTCAAATATCATGAAACGCATAAGACATTGCGCGTTGGAAGGTGGCACCGACATTTTTTTAACCTAAGGGGAGCTTTTTATAAGCGAAAGTTCCCCACGAATAGATAAAGGCGGTCTTGTGTTGATCCAAAGGCGAGATATTAATCTAGTTATAACCAGAAAAGTTGTCCATGAATGAATATATTTCACTCTCGGCACACTCATCAATGAGCTGGTCAATGAAGGGTGTAGGGTAGTTATCTTTGGGACAAGCACGATTAATGTCACGATAATCAACACATCCCTAATAGTGCCCTGTTTTTTAGTCACAAGGACAATATTAGAAATCCAATCTGTGAGTGGGATAGGGTAAATGAAACGAGCCTTAAGAAGCTTTTCAACTTCCGCTTTAATAGCTGCAGCCTTTCGGGGGTGCACGGGGCGTAGATGCTGTCGAACAGGTTTGGCACTTGGATACATAGGTATCTCTTTACAACAATTCTAGGATCGATGCCAGGCATCTCTTTGTAAGACCAAGTGAACACATCACGAAATTCGCGAAAAAGATCAGTATAAAGTTGAATCTCCTCTGAAGTACAAGTTACTTCGACATGGATGTGCTCGACAATCCCCAGTTTAACAGAGATGTCGATGGGTTGAGTTTGCGTAATGTTCCCCATATTCCCTTCATAAGATAATTGATGAATTTGGATGGGTATCTGAAGGGGTTGGGAGGGGAGACAAGGAGCAAACCGCCAAAGACAAGTAAGCATTTCCCGATGGGTAGGGAGAAACGAGGAACGATGGTGATGATCAGACCGAGGGGGTTCCTTGAAAGTCATTGTCTCAATAATCGCTTCATCAATAGGAAAAATTTCCTTCAAAGGGTCTGAAGAAGTGGCATCTCCAAGCCAAGGGGATTGAGTGTACGAGTCAAGAGCTCTGCTCAAAGGAGCAGGTTCAAGAGATGGAGCCGATGCGGAAACAATTTCGACGTAGTTGAGCTTGGCAGGACTCAACGACATCTCATCACCCTAGGATTCTATCTAATATACAGGAGGAAGAATCCAAGGATCAGAGCGAACATAAATCATATTAATGGGAGCGATGTTGGGAGGTGGGAGTGAAAAAACACCCATAAGGGCAGGATCTTTAAAGAGACCAGCACCCACACTCTCACATGGAACAGAGGTATGCTCCACGAAAGGCACGTTGCCACCAGTGGAGGAGGAGGTGAAGAAGGACAACTGGTCTCCTATGATGATCTTCCCCTGATGAGGAAAACGAATAACATGAAATATAGATGAAGCCACAGCTTGCATGGCATATGTCTAGCTTCGTCCTAAAAGGAGGTTGTAAGTTAAATTGGCATTGACAACTTCGACCTTCACTTCGACCATATTTCCTTCCAAGGTAATAGGCAAACGTTGGAGTATGCCATAAGGACAAGACTCTCTCCCATCAAAGGCTTCCAAGGTCGTAGGAGACTGGCTTAGAGTCAGAGAACTGATAGCCTTCCAACAAGCAACAGACATTATGCAAGTAAAAGCGCCTTCATCAATGACGGTGCAATGAATAGTTTTAGAATTGATGATGACCTGAATAAGGAAGGCAATTTGGTGAGGCCGTCTCGATATATGACTGTCTAGGTCAAAAGTGTTCAAATCCGAGTTAGCCGGGTTAATGCCACCAATAGCCGATAGCAAGGACTTCCTCTGAGAGGGGTAGCTCTGGAGAACTTCTAATGCAGACATAGCTGATGGAGCCTGGGCTAAGTCCTCAACAATGTTATAGTGCTGAGCAGCATGAGCATTAGGGTTGTAAGTAGACTTCCGGAGCACCCCTTTAGGAGGAGGTCGGATGACTGCTTCAGTGCTAGGTCGTTTGATATGGAGGGATCTAGAACTGGATGGAGGAGCACTAGAGGGGACCTCAGTCTCCTTCTCGGCAGGCAGTGGATACTCTTTTGCCCGAGTACTAATGTGGACAGGAATCGTCCCAGCCATGAATACCTGAGAACTAAAGGGAGAAGATGATTGAGATGGATCGCCCACCATTTGAGTTTGCTGCGAGGGAAAAGGCTCTTTGAGCACAGAAGGAGTCCTAGGGGTACCTTTTAACAAACAACTAACTTCAGGCCGCCTAGGGCAGTCTTTAGTATAGTGATCCTCATCACAGATAAGGAAAGGATACTTAGGCTTGCGTTTGGCACCTTCCTCGGGTGGAGGTTTAAGGGAATCCTGCTTCGGTTTATTAGCCTTATTCTTTCCTTTTTCCTTCTTTTTCCCTTTCGAAGCTTTGTCCGTCGTGGTGGACTGAACGACATTAACCTCGGAAGTGTTACCAAAATTGGATACAACCTAAGAAGTGTTTTCATTCGAAGCGTTCGACTTTTGTTTCTCGGGGTTCGCGGAAGATTTCTTAGAGGATGTATTGACAGAACCAATGACGCCGTCAACAAATGTTGTTGGTGGGGCTTTGGAAGTTTCGGGCCTCGGACCGTCAAGCAAATAATCATATAGTGTACAGGACTGGGAGTAAACCAAGTCAAGGTACTGAGCATGCGCAATAGCTTGCTCTTCAGTTACACATGCCCCCATAGCAATGTCTTGGGCTATGGGACTGACAAGTGAGGTTGTGAACCAGTCAGTCAGAAGCTGATTAGGAATCCAAAACTTAATCAAACGGCGACGTCTTCTCCATTCATGGATATGATCAGAGATATGCCTGGTCGTGGTCTGTTTCAAGGATGTCATGAGATGTGTGCCTGTTTCATATCGAATCGAAAACTTAAAATGAGTTAAAAATTCCATAGCCAACGAGTTAAAGTCCTGAAAAGATCCGCGAGCTAGCTCAATATACCATTTAGCAGCAGAGCCAGTGAGAGTCCGTTGAAAAAGGCGGAGCCGGATTGAATCATTAAGCCATGAGTTTGACGAACACCATAGATGATAAGTCATGACATGGGCTTGGGGATCTTCTCTAGCTTTACCGTCAAACTTGGCACAATCACTGGAAATTTTAGTTGGAACCGATGGCCAATACAGATTATGAAGAATGAGATCATTTGTCAGTTTGGACACATCCGATAATTCCAACGTTGCTAGAAAGGGTAATTGAGGGTTAAAGGACATCTAAGGCCGCGGGTAGGAAGTAGCACTAGAGTTCCACCCAGTTGCTTGTTGCCCCCATTGATTTTTTCTGGACGGATTTGGCCCATAAGGGTTTTGTCCGTAGGGATTTTGTCCATAGGGGTTATAGCTGTAACTGGACGCTTGACCCTAGATCTGACCCCTAGTGTTAGGACCTACGGTTCCGCCCGAGGTGCGACCACGTTCGGCGAACGAGTGGTTGGAGTAATGCAATGAATGAGCTCAGACTTGATGTGCGCATGGAGACAAGTAAAAATACGCACGAATGGAGGAGAGCGAAGTGTTTTTATATGCGTGGGAGCATGGAGCCACGGAGCTGACCCATACTTGGAGCAAGGCCGACACGAGTTTTAGAGGCATTTGCGATGAGTAGGGGTGTGTCATGGCATGGAAGACGAGTCGGCCGGGTAGACTAACTCGCCTTGCCACCCGTATAAGCAAATGAAGCATGGAGCTCATTCGATCATCACATCTTCAACCTTCAACAAAGGAAGAAGGCGCAGTTCAAAGGATACGAGGTGCAGGTTGAGTGTAGCTGGATGCGCCCAAGTCTTGGGTGAGGTTATGCAGGTTGAACGCACGGGTGAATCGGGTGAACGAAGGCGTTGGGTGAGGAGTGCTTGCCGGTCAAAGAGAAGGCGTGCACGGGTAAGGCGTGCACGGGTAAGGCGTGGGCGCCCGGTTGTGCAAGGCATGCATGGGTGAAGGCGAGGGCGCCCGGTTGTGCGAAGGCGCATGGGTGAAGGCGTGAACGCCCAGTTGTGTGGTTGTGCAGTTGGGTGGTTGTGCACGGGTTCTTGGGCAGCTCAGGTGAGCGGTCGCCCGTCGTGCAGAGGCAAACGCGGAAGTTGTGTACGGTGGAAACGGTGAAGTGTTGAGATTGTGAACGGAGGTGTGACTAGTGCGGAGGTGCCCATGTGTGGCGACTTGGTTACGACGAGGTGCGCCCAAGTTGGGCAAACAACACGATCGTCCAACAAGGTGAACGAAGGGTTGGTGAGTCGTGCAGCGACCGTGCCAAGGTGCCGATGAGCTGGGAAACCGAGTTTACTGAAGTTGAAAATTGGCTAAGTGTAAATTTGGGGTTTCTCAAGATTTAACTTGTAAAGCTTTGTAACATTGAAGATTGTATAATATATTGATTCAGGCAGACTCATATTGCAGGGAGTTGCCCCTCCCTTTATACTGTTGTGAATTTCTCTTGTATAATGTTGTTTATGTGAATGTTATGGACTTTCACTTGTATAAAGGAAACATAATAATACTTGGTAACGAAAATAAAAATAAGTATGGAATGTTAGGCGAGTCTACAATCGTAAGTATTGGTGAAAAGAAAACGATTGGTAGTGCCGCACCTCGCTATAAGCGGTTGAAAGACTACCGCAGGTGTAGGGGCATGACAGGTGGTATCAGAGTTGATTCAGGTGAAGTGCAGATGAAGGAAGTTGATTCTACAAAGATCGAAGACTTGGAGGGGAGTCTAAGTTTTGCAGGTAACAGGTGGAATCAAGAGTTGGTTCAGTCTTGCAGGAAGAACCTGGTGAATGGTGAAGATTCAAGAAGGATTTCTATCTTGCAAGAAATGGGTTTTGCAACCTTTAAGGAATTTGAAGGGAGTCTACTTGAAGAATCAAGGGAGGTTGAACAAAGGTTTGTAGAATGGGGCAAAGGCTTGTTCAAAGCAAAGGATGCTCTTCGTGGTCAAGGAAGGGATTTCTAATGGGAATAAGGACGAAGCCTATCGACTTGCAAAGGAAGTGGACTTGTTTGATGCAGAACTCAAGGAATTGAAGATAAGGCAGGACTTGATTCGAGAGAAGTGGAAATGGCTAACTCTTGAGAAGAAGCATTCCATAGCTTTGACTCATAAGGAGAAAGCTACAAAATGCGATAATAAGGAAGAGGAAGCTGTGATAGTTGAAGATGTTGTAGATGTGACAATGATGGAGGATGAACTTGAGATCGATCAAGTTAGACCAAGATCGTGCAGTTTGCAGACATGGTTGAATGAGGATACTCATATGGAGGAGCCTCATGATGATGATGTAAGTACTATTGATACTTGTGTTTCACTTGAGCATTTGGTAGATGGACTGTATGCAGGGAAGGGAAAAATTAGTTTGCCTATGCTAGGGAGGATCTTACCATGGATGTCTATGATGAGACCTTATATGGAGAAGCAAGGATTGTTGACTGTTGCAGGACTTTTTGGGGTTGTTTGGGACCTTATGGTAGAAGGTGCAAAGGCCCGTGACAAGGGAGGAACATGATGATCATTGTGGAGGATTGGGTCATGCTTTAGCCACATGGAGAATTGGCTAAGTTCCCGGCATGACTCATGGACAGATTGAAGGGCACACAGTTGGGTATGATGATGCTTGGGTGGACTTCTCATGGTCGAGACCAAGAGCAAGTCTTGGTGGAACCTTTAGTGGGGGAGCTATGATGGAAGGGACTCGTGATGATGATGATATGGTTGGGTGACCGAGTTCACTAGACCGAAGATTGCAGACTTGGATGAGGATGACCGATTGTTGTGATGAGTCTACTTGGTTGGACTACATGGGAAACTTAGTCATGGACATTAGGTTGGAGACATGGAGCATGGAAGTCTTATGCAGGGACATGATGCAAGAGCACTTGAAGAGGTTTCACTTATGGGCATCCAATGAGGAGTGCCAAGGCAGGGATGTTGTGTAGGTGGATTGCTGTTGTGACATGGAGATGTTTTACTTATGAGCCGATGGAGAGGTTGTGCACTTATGTACAACAAGGCCATGGACTTGGATGGAGTTGTGAGCAGACTATGGAGCATTCCTACTACATGAAGAGTTGAGGCATCTTGCAGAGACCTTTGGGCCGAGACTTGCATGCTTGCTGAGATGTTGGTTGGAGATGACTCATGGAGCTCATGATGACATGAGGTTGTGACTTTTGGGGACTTCATATATGGTGGACTTAGAGGATCTGATGCATTGAGGAGCTGAGGTCAGAGACTTTGATGCAGAATGGGATGCATACTTTCAAGTACATGTATGGGAATGGCTTGAAAGAGTGACTTGATGTGGAGGATCGATACGAGACACTTTGGAGTGATGGAGTTACGACGATGATGATGCCTTGGTGGCAACACTTGGGCATGGGTTGAGCCGAGACTTAACCACTTTTGACACATGGGAGCTGATTGATCTATGATCATGGGCAACACATGGATAGATGAGATAGGTGTATACTTGTTTCTATGGCAGACTTGAGGGATGGCACATTGTAGATATGATGGAGGTTGCTTCATGGACCTGGATGTGGCACATCAAGAGTTGGAGTTTGATGAGATGATCTCTTCACTTTGAGGAGATGGATGTTTTGCAGATGGATGATGATGTCAAGACAGATGTGGCTGATTCATGCAGCACGTTAGTACTAGACATCATGGACAGCATGTTGCAGATGATATGAGGACTACTTCATGGACCTGAGCATGGCTTACACTTGTATGGAGATGGATCCTTGATCGAGTTGAGGATGTGACAGGATGTTCTGAGAAACAACTGATGGTGGCATGAGGATGTGCATTCTCATGGTTTGAGCGTGACAATTGGACTGATCACCTGACTAGTTCAAACATGAGCGAGCTCAATGTGCAGAGATGTGTTAGCATTGTGTTAGAGTATCATGGCAGCAGCTCACACGAGGACGACACATGATGAGGTCAACACGATATGTTGCAGGAAGCATGTAGCTTGAGATGGAGGGGCCAGCCTTCCATGATGAGGAGCAGCATGTGGAGATTGCGATGAGATGGTTGATGATCATGGATTGAGATGACTTTCCGATATATGACATATCGATGGGGTGTATACCTTGGTATGGTGATCTTGGTGACAGATGGTTGTCGACATGAGACATGATGGAGATGGTAGTTCTACATATGTTGCATGGATGATTGCAGTATGTGGAGGAGTTGACATCATGGGTGAGACAGTTGTTGATGATCTTGGTGGATGGCTACCAGGATGGTATGTTGTCGAGGATGACAACGACTTCAGGTAGAGGAGGATGTTAGGACCTACAGTTCCACCCGAGGTGCGACTGCGTTCAACAGTGAACGAGTGGTTGGAGTAATGCGATGAATGAGCTCAAACTTGATGTGCGTGTGGAGACAAGTAAAAATACGCATGAATGGAGGAGAGCGAAGTGTTTTTATATGCTGGGAGCATGGAGGATTGCCCACGAAGCCGACCCATACCTGGAGCAAGGCCGACATGAGTTTTAGAGGCATTTGCGATGAGTAGGGGTGTGTCATGACGTGGAGGATGAGTCGGCCGGGTAGACTAACTCGCCATGCCACCCGTATAAGTAAATGAAGCATGGAGCTCATTCGATCATCACATCTTCGACCTTCAACAAAGGAATAAGGCACAGTTTAAAGGATACGAGGTGCAGGTTCAGTGTAGCCAGATGCGCCCAAGTCTTGGGTGAGGTTACACAGGTTGAACACATGGGTGAATCGGGTGAACGAAGGCGTTGGGCGAGGAGCGCCCGCCGGTTGAAGAGAAGGTGTGCACAGGTAAGGCCTGGGCGCCCGGTCGTGTAAGGCGTGCACGGGTGAAGGCGAGGGCGCCCGGTTGTGTGAAGGTGCACGGGTGAAGGCGTGAATGGCCGATTGTATGGTTGTGCGGTTGTGCGGTTAGGTGGTTGTGCACGGATTCTTGGGCAACTCGGGTGAGCGGCCGCCCGTCGTGCAGAGGCAAACACGGAAGTTGTGTACGATGGAAACGGTGAAGTGTTGAGATTGTGAATGAAGGTGTGACTCATGCAGAGGAGCCCATCTGTGGCGATTTGGTTACGACAAGGCGTGCCCAAGTTGGGCAAACAACACGATCGTGCGACAAGGTGAACGAAGGGTTGGTGAGTCATGCGGAGGTGCCGACGAGCTAGGCAACCGAGTTTGCCGAAGTTGAAAATTGGCTAAGTGTAAATTTGGGGTTTCCCAATATTTAACTTGTAAAGCTTTGTAACATTGAAGATTGTATAATATATTGATTCGGGCAGACTCATATTGCAAGGAGTTGCCCCTCCCTTTATACTGTTGTGCATTTCTCTTGTATAATGTTGTTTATGTGAATGTTATGGGCTTTCACTTGTATAAAGGAAACATAATAATACTTGGTAACAAAAATAAAACTAAGTATGGAATGTTAGGTGTAGTCTACAATTGTAAGTATTGGTGAAAAGAAAACGATTGGTAGTGCCGCACCTCGTTATAAGTGGTTGAAAGACTACCGCAGGTGTAGGGGCATGACACCCAACATTCCACTGATTACCAACTTGGCCTGCAAGAGCAACATATGGTTGCTGGAAATTCTAGTAGGATTCACCTGCAATTGTTGATAATTTTGGTATGGGGCAAATTGGGTTTGCCATTGGGATTGTTGAAAACCATAAGATGGCTGGGCTCCAAACTGGGCCTGGGGGCTAGACTGCGTTTGATAAGTAGGTTGGGATTGGGATCCAACTTGAATTTGAAGACCGGATTGGGTCTGGAGCCTAGACTGGGGCTAAAAACCAGGTGGAGCTTGAGAAGCAACAGTCATTTGAGTGCTCAGTTGAGCAGGCCCAAACGGATGTCCTTGAGAAGACAGAGGTTGAGCCATCTGGCTAGAAGGTTGGCCGGGTTGAGGTTGAGGTTGGCCCATTTGCCCAGAAGTTTGGACTTGCTAGGAATTAGGTCGACCTTGCGGAACCGAAGGTTATCCAGACTGACCAGATGGTTGAGTAGGCTAGATAATTGGCTGGCCTTATTGAATTTGAGGCTGACTAACTTGTCGAGAAGGGTGGCCTTGCTGGGTACCAGGTTGGCCTTGTTGAATGTAAGGTTGTCTTGGGTTACTAGAAGGTTGCCTGAAGTATGTGAAAGAAGACCCACCAAAGGCCGAAGGTTGTCCCGGAATGGGTTGTCCTTGTGGGCCGACAGTTTGCCATGAATAAGGTTGCCCATAGTACGGCTATCCCTAAGACTGTTTTCCGTAAGATGGTTGACCTTGATAGGATGGTCCTTGAATATTTGAAGACTGTGCTTGGCCACCATGGTAAGCTATGGTACCCCAAGCAACAGACAACAGAACCGAGACCTCAACAAAAGTTTGAGATGTTATGGGTCCAGGGTGATAAATATGGGCTCCTCAAGAATCATAATAATTAAACGAATTTTGAGGATCCAGATTCTGAGGAATTTGAGGATATTGATTATATGCCCCGCTTGCTGGAATGGAACCAGAAGAAGGTGGAGCACTAAGGCTAGGGTCAACAACCCCGGATATGGGTGCCGAAGGGCCACTGTGTGAAGGATCTGTTGAAGGCCTGGCAACAGTGGTCACAACTGAAGATGCAGTGACGACACTAACAACGGGGCTGAGGAAGCCACACAAACAGTTGGAATATTTGGGATAGACGTCACATTGTGAATCTGGGGAGTGAAAGATCCCGAAGTCGGAGTGACAGTACGAGACCACATGGAACTTGTAAGGGGAGACCTAGAACCTATGATATTAGCTAGAGAATTATAACGTAAAGGCAACGTGATACCAAGGGAGGTGACATGGAAGGGTGAAGTTTACGTCGGTACAGGAATTTCACCACTTGCCATGAAGGACTCTTCACTCGAGACGGGGTTCATCTCATCCATGTCAGAAGAAGACATTGGGACCAAAACACCACGAGGAGTAAGGGGAAAATCTTCTTCGGAAGGCTCCCAAATGGGGTTCCAACGAATATCGTAAGACTCGTCTTCCGAAGCGCGAGATTTAAGCGGTTGGATACTCGGAATAACAGGAAGAGTATCACTAGCAACCAGTACCTCAGAAGCGACAGAAGATGGGGATCCTTGGTCGCTTGGAACGGGAGACAGGATTGGTGATTCTGCCAGGATGATTTAACTCAAAAGCCCTAGGAATAACTAATCGAGTAAGGAGAAATAACCTTACGCAAACTAAAACGCAACAAGATCTAACAAGGTAAGTGTGAACGTGGCTGAATGGCTGAATAAATTTTAAGACACAGGAACAGAACTTGACCTTTTCATCTTTAAAGAGTCGAGAAAAGGACGAAAAGATGACTCTAGTCACCTTCGAATATTTAATGAGCCTGAAGTGACAAGTGCTCAGATGGAGCTTTTCTTTTAAGGAGTCTGAAAAGGAATGAAAGTGATTGCTATGGAGAAACTAGGCTCAAGGTTTACCAAACATCCCATAAAACTGCATATACACCTTGGCGATCATATGAAAACCAAGGACTTTCCGTACGAAAGTCAATCTTCTCGAATGTTGTGTTCGATGCGTTACGGTTTGCAAGGCGGCAGACACGGATTCCTATGGATATAGGATGATAACCTAGTGGGGTCTCCCAACATATACTTGAAGATACTGGGAGCAAAATTCCATACTAGACCGCTATTGAGTCATAGAAGGAGGAATCACCCAACCTTGAGTGAAAACAATAGTGACTAGGTTTAACGACGCCGGAGCACATCTCTAGCCTAGACCTCTAAATAGTGTGCGTTATGTTCCAATGCATTGTTAAGTTCATTCAGTTCATTTTAGAGTTGATCTTGAATTATGTTTCAGTTTTAAGGCCTTACCGTATGTATACAACAAAAACCCTGGGATGCAGCTAGAATGAGTGAAACATCCTTTTACTTCAATGAACACCTACCTACAGGAGGGTAGAGAGATCATTCTAAAACCAAGAAAACCAAGGTAAGCCAAGAGACACAATGCAAAAACACATCAACCCTACAATGCACGAATACTACTGATGATGGATTGTATCATTTTCTTTCCAATATACAAACTTGAAATGCAAATACACTTTCACTTTCGTATACTAAATGAATACAGTCTTTTGATTTTGATTGTTTTAAATTTAAAAAAGAAACAAACAAGCAAGCGTGAAAAAACCGGTCAATCCAAACAATTGTGATCTATGTTCGGTAGTGAAAAGAAATCGAATCAATACCAAAGATTGGTTCAATAATCATCACTAAAAATCAACCAGAAACAAGCAATGGAGAAGGCTCAAACAAACCAACAAGAAAGTTGCAAATGAACCTTGGGCAAACTAGCAACCAAGCCAATTAATTCAAGAACTTGAAAGAACAAACTAGGTCACACAGCCAAAAATGCAAGATTCATTCAATAAAGCCAAAGAAAGAGTGCCTTAACCATAAACAGTAAAAAACAAGCTACTGAGCAAGAGAAAGAAAGCAAGGGATCAACAGGACTGGTGAATTCAGGAGGTAGAATTGAAAAAACAATTCTACAGGAATCGTCGCGGGCATTACACAAGCAACTAGGGACGATCAGCCACTAGCTGTAGCAACAGAGCGATGTCGTCGCGAGAGTACACATCTCTTCCACGACGGGCCGATTTAGTTGTCGTGACTGTACAATGGGATTCAGTGACGCATAGGACTTTGCAAAAGAGTCAAGGCGACGTCGGTGCGACTGTTAAACTATTTTCAGTGACGATCTTAAAAACAATGACAAATGAACAAGAAACTCCCAAACAAAAACCAGTCAATCCTTCAGACAATAGAGGGATTTCCCATATCAACCCAGGTAACCTAAAAGACTGATAGTTTATCCCCAAAATTCAAGAGACACCAAATCAAAACCAAAACAAGAGCAAACAAAAGAAGAAACCTACAAAGGACTCCCCAGCGGAGTCGCCAACTTGTGATGCAAGAAAGTGTTCCCTCTGCGGACAGAGGCAACCCCTCTAGCCCTAGAGTGGGTCTAGTCACATCAAGGACAAAACAACAATTAATTCCCTTAAATAGCCATCGTTGGAGGCCTACCTCAAACCGGTGGCTGATGAAGTTCCATTGTGCTACTCCAGCTTCCGTTTCCTCCTCCTTAATGAGCAATCAACCTAAAACACCACAAAGAAACAATAGAGCACGTAAGCGAGAAACAACAATGATCTATTTACTCATAAAGTCAAGAAGTCATGAGCTATCAAGTAAATTACATACAAGACATAGGAAATCATCATTGATTGTATTAATAATAAATCAAGAACAAAGCTTACAACCAAGTCTTGACGTCGCAAGCCTTCTCAGAGGGTCCAACCAATGTGTTTCTTCAAGCATTCACCCTCAAAGATGGGTCTCCAAAATAGCAATATATATATCTCTCTCTCTCATTCACAAGCTTTACACAAGGTTAAGGGCACTCCACACCTTCTTGCAAATTACAAAGCAATCCCACACTTATCACACTCACACCAACTATCTATCAAACTCAAAATCAGCAGCAGCACTGTACAACCAAAAGAACTAGCAAATGATAGCAATGGTGATTGATTTTATAGGAGAAGGAGTCTCCATGAAATGAGGGAGAGGGAGCTTATCCTCAGGGCAAGCAGCACAAAAGATGGAACCACCATACCAGAGGGGAAAGGGCGACCCAATTTGACCCAACAACGAGGTCCAGAGACATCCAGAAGGTCGAATGTTGGAACGAATTTGCACAATCTGGATCATCGTAGGTCGAAAACTAAGCTTTAGCGCCGACATCGCTAGTAGGCAATGTATTTAGTCAAACCGTCGCTGAAGATAGCAAATAGCCTCGCGCCGGGGCATGAAATTCGACCGTCGCGAGAAACAGATGTACTCCTGCAACAGAGGCGCGACTTCACTGTTTATAATAGAGGTCCTTCGTGTATATTAAGTGGATTCTCGTGACGAGGCAGAAAACTTGAGAAAAGTGGGTCAATTTGCAACATAAGAGAGCATTTGTTCAATATAAGCATGTTTTACTGGACACATGACACAGTAGAAGGACTGGGGTGAACGCAGTGACAAATCACTGTGTAACAATAATTAATCTCTCAAAAAATATTAATTATAAATTTTTGTGCTTTATATTATGAATTTGCATCAAACATGTAACAATCTTATTAATTGATTCTTTACATTTTTAAGTTGTGAATATCAATAATCCAATTACATATACTTATAAATTCCAATCTAATTTAGATTGTGTGTAATTAATAGTATATATTATGTAATTGTTTTTCAAAATTTTGAATATTTTGAATTTATTTTGTAATTGTTTTTTCTCCTTTGTCAACAACTTTAACTTTATTAATTTTTGCAATACAACATATTTAAGAGTTTACATAAATGAATTGATTTTTTTGTAATATGTATATTTATTTATAATAGTAAAATTTTAAATATATTAAAATATATTTAATTTAATTATGAATATTTAAATATTTTAAAAATATAATAAACAAATAAATATAAATGAATATAATTATCTAAATAAATAAATCTCAATAGCACAATTTTTTGAGAAACGATTTTGTTAATATCACAAAATTACAAACTCGAAAGCATATCTAACTTAAAAATATATATATTATAAATCAATAAAAATAAAAATAAATCAAATATAAATTAATATTATTCATAAATGTATAACTAATTACTAATGGTCTTCATTTACAACATGCTTAAAACTAAAACAATCAATCCAAAAAAAACACTCTTTAACTTTTTCATATAAGCCATTACAATTTCACACTTAAATTTAATCACGAACAATATATACATTCTGAATTGTTTAGATTAAATCTTTAAATCAAAAACAAACCAACGAAAAAAACCACTGCACTCATCGTTTTCTTTTTTTGGTTTAGATTAAATCTTTAAATCAAAAACAAACCAACGAAAAAAAACCACTGCACTCATCGTTTGCTTTTTTTTTTTTTTTTCTTTTTCCCTTTTGAATCAATACACAATTTCATTTGTAAAACGCAAATCTCATCAAATATATATATATATATATATATTCTAAATAGTTAATATTAAATGTTTACCAGAAATAAAACGAGTTCTTTACCAACGACAATTACTTTTATTTTTCTTAATAGCGCTCAACATTGCATTCTTGGTCAAAATTCAAAGAAAGCCGCTCTGGCCATTTGCACAAATGATATTCAATTCTACCTAAATTATTTTGTAAAATCTGATTCGAGCTTAATACGTAGCTCAAGGGTTTGAATTTGATAATAAAATGCAATAAAATTTTTTATTCAATTATTTAAATTAAATATTAATAAATTAATAATATGTAAGATTTAAAAATAATATTATAAATTAATGAAATAATTAATATCAAATTTTAGAAAAAAAATATTAATAATATTCAAATATATTAAAAAATTTTAAAATTAAAAAAAAATATATATATATATATATAAATAAAGTTAAATCGAATTTTAATTAAATTATCAATAAAATTTAACTTCTTATTATCATTAATAAACAAAATACATAATAAAATATGAATACTAATTTCAATTAATTTATTAGACATTTTATCAATATAAAATTAATTTTAAAACAATGTTTTAAACATAATTATATAATTATATTCTGTAAGAGAAAAGCGAAAACAAATAACTATATTTATATTATATACTTATATATAAAAATAATAAATATTTTATTATGAATAAGAAAATATAAAATTTATTTATTACATTTCTTTTTCTCTATGTAAAATTTGAATGTCTTCTTATAAAAAACCTCCTTAATATATATATATATATATATATATATATTTTTAATTTTGTTTCCATGGTATGAACTATAACCTACATTGCCTTTTGTAGACGTACACTCATTGTTTTGATTACTAGTTATTTATGTTTCTGATCTGGAAATTTCAATGGCTATATTTTTAAACGCAATGCTTTTTCAGTTAAAGAAATTGATTTTTTATTTCTATTTTTTTTTGTTCATTCAAACCAAAATTTCCCTTTTCCCTTCCTTGTAAATCACCCCGCGTCTGCTGGTTTTGCTCTATGTCTGAAATAGAAATATGGAAAATTGTACATTATCCTCCCTCAACAGTATTTCATTGATAAGCCCTTCCTATCTATCTATTAGCTAACAGTGCACATTTGAATAGTAAATTCAAACAATTGCAGGAAATATGATTGCTGCTGAAAAATAAATTGAAATTGGAATTGAGAAACTGTGTGAAATTTAAAATGGATCTTGTTTTTTAAACAAATAATGCTCCCTGGTTGAAGCATAATTATTCATCCAAATGCTTGGTAAAAATAAAGGACCGAAAACTACTCTCATTTCTTATCAAATATGACTGTAATTCGTGTTTCTCAAAAAACAAAATAAAAATGTGGAGAGTGGGCAAGATCACTGCATTTATTGGGTGGGGTAAGCGATCCCGCAGTTCCCGTCAGGCCTTTGGCATTCATGCATCAGAGTCAGAGTCTGAGTCTGAGTCCGAGTCCGAGTCCGAGTCCGAGTCCGAGTCTGAGGTGGTGAATTCCATATGCCCCAATAGCATCGTAACTTTTCCTCTTTTTTATACACACTCACACTCACACTTATTAATAATCCTTCACACTCCGTTTCCCAGCCTCTAGAAATCCGTGGCCCAACAACCCAACAAGGACGAGGAGCTTCGAACCTGCTCCTTCCCACCGCCCATCAAATGTATAATAATGCACAGAAGAAGTGTTCTTACACAACTCAGAATACTTGTGAGAGCAACTGAGAAAAAGAATGGTATGGTGGGGTGTGGGCGGAAGGAGAGAATGAGAATCTGGCAAGAAAGAAAGATCGATCGATGAGATGAGATGGGATTGGATTAGATTGATAGAAGGAGGGATTTGAAATTGGGATTGGATTAGATTGATAGAAGGAGGGATTTGAAATTGTCAATTTTCTGCTATTTATTTGAGGCTCATTCATATATTTCTTTTTCTTTTTTCTATTAACTATTTCTCCTCTTCCTTTCTCTAACAACCCTTTTCTTTTTTCTTTTTTTCAGAGGAAAAAAACCAATATAGATTTATATTAAGAAAATATAAAAGGTCTTCAGTACATAAGACAAATGAATGAGCTATAAGATAAAGCCCCCCACTATTTGCAGAATAACAATAGTCAGATAGTCCAAATCAACCAGTGATTGTACCAAGAAAAACATAACACAGATGAATGAGCTATATGATAAAGCCCCCCACTATTTGCAGAATAACAATAGACAGATAGTCCAAATCAACCAGTGACTAAACCAGGAAAAACCCATAAAACACATCTATATAGCCCGCTTGTCCAAGATTGCCACATATTACAAAACTGGAAGAAACAGCCCACATAATGTAGAAGGATCCGGCAGCTTCTCCTTTTAACGGAGATCCAAAAAGACTAAATCCATCGATGCCAAAAAAAAGCAGCTGCACAGTCATGTATCATGAACATTTGGCGAGAGGACATTTTGGTGAGAAGATTCATGGAAAGCCACGATCTTTTGAAGAATAGCTTGTAGGGGTTCCCTTGAACCTTGGAAGATATGTGCATTTCGCCAGATCCACATGAACCAACAGGATATAATAAACAGCTACCTCCAGGATGAGGATTGCCTACTCCACCATATAAAAGCATCCTAAGAAAAAATCATGTAAGGAAAACCAAACGTTAAGTTAGCAATCAACTGCATAACAAAAATTAATCATTATAATAATCCAATGGATAGTATTAGCTTAATCCTCTAACACAATGAATCAATGGCTCACCACCAGACAGTGGCATGGGAGGGGTCTTCTTCTCACAAGGAATGCCGTACTGCAAAATTATATAATAATATTCATGCAATTTATGATTTTACTATATTGTTAATCAAGTATATAGTCAATCATATTTACTATGAATAAAAAGTTAATTCTATATATATCATAATTAATGGGATAAATTATATTCATTATTTAAATTTTATAGAATTAATTATATAATTATTTTTATCTTTATATATGTAGATCTATTTTAAGTTTGGATCTATCAAGCACCTAGAGTGATTAAATTTCTTGAGTTACATTATTTCTTTTATAGTGTAAAACTTGAGAAAAGGTTTTCACCTCTAGAGCCTTGATCTCTCTTAATGTTGGATAGATTCAAGTTTAAGATATATATATACACACACACACACTATAAAAAGATTTCCATATCTCCTTTGTTTTGAGCAACATACCAATAAAATGTTTTTGCCATAAGATTTTTATTTTTTTATTTTTAATTGTTTTATATAATATATACATAGTTGACATTGAAATAATTTAAATAGAGTATATCTTTGATGGGGGGTGCAATATGGACAATAATGAAGTTAGAGGGGGGGCATTAACCCTCCCCACATGTAATTCATATGAAGTACAAGACAACAATTGGAGAGCACACCAAGCAGAGGAAGGATCCAATAGGAGATGATGATATATCGAGACGGAGAGTAGTAAAGGAGTCTCTCATATGAATTTATGTTAATAAGGGAATTGGGTAGTGGGTGCACTATCGAGAGCATGTTGAGCAGGGTGAATGATGGAAGAATTTGAACTTTAGCCTCAACATTGCAACCCAAGAAGTTTTGGGTTGGAGGGATGAAGCGAATGGAGAATTGAGTGAAAGTTACACCATCTGGGACCTAGGCCCGGTGGAGATGTGGAAATCTAGAAGCTGGTGGTCGATGCAAAGGCACCTTTGGGTGGATGTTCCAGGTCATGGCACAAAGGTGAGGCTTCCGTCTTTAATTATGGTAACCGTATTACCCTCTCAACTATTTTTAGTTATTTCATTCCATAATTTGGTTGTAGGAAAGGCTCCCCAAGTTTGGAGGGTGCTTGAGGAGAAATATAGCGTTGTTGAAGGCCAATATTGGTGGCAAGGGTACCCTACTTATCTAAGGACATGCTCACTATCCATTGGTTAAGCAAGGGTCCACGAGGATTCTAATTCCAACTCCAGTGAACTGTTCAAAAAAATCCCAAAGAGGGCAACGAAATTACCACTTGTGTATGCTCTTGGTGGGCAACAAAGATGCTCTTCATGCACCAATCCTTGAAACTCCTGAACCTTACAGGGAGGAGGGCAGAATCTAAGTGGCCTTCTCTGAGCAAAGTTGTTATTGGGTGGCTGATGGGGAAGATGATGCTGGGTGGTGTGGACGAAGGAGAATTCACTTGGTTAGGTGAACAGAGGAAAAGGAGGGTCAGGAAGGGTCTCGAAGCCTCCATTTCGGACATTGGTTGGGGAGTTTTGAAGGGGTCATCTATTATTCTTTGGAATATTTGATCTTTGGTGCAGTTATGAGTGACTTTGGGGGGCAGGGGCGGGGGGTGTTGAAGGATACACCAAAAAGAAATTTGCGGCAATGTACAGGTTGGTCAAGAGTATTCATTTCCATGCATCATCATAGGGGTCACCCGAGGAGGGGAGTGGGACCTTGAGGCCAAGGGGTGGGGCAAGGAGAACTGATTGACCTAGGTGAGGCAGTGGAGTAGCATTATGGTCCATCCCTTGGTAGAGTGGAATTTTCTCCATGCTCTTTGGAAGCCCAAATTCATCAAGTGAAAATATGGTGGAGTTATTAGCTAGAGAGTGCCACAACGACAGGAATGTGATTATTTCTTTCATGAACGATCTCAAGCATAACTAGTGGCAAATGTAGAACTAGATGGATTCCCTTAGATATGGATAGAAGTGACTCCAAGATCAGTTAGATCACATAGAAGGAAGAGTAGAAAACATAGAGGCCCATGTGCATGAAGCTTTCCACAAGCAACATGAAAATGGTCCATGTAATAGTCCTGATCAAAATTCCATGTAAAAGTTAATAAAGGCAAAAATAAGACCAAGGTCATGGGACACATTTTCCAAGTTGAATGGTGGGAAAAGCATCCTAATGGATGTTTATTTTGGTTATTATGGCTAAAACAAATTGGCAAAGGCAAAAACAAAGGCTTTGGAAAGACAAAATGACATTAATTGGAATTTTATTTATGAAAATAATGGAAATTAGGAGAAAAGGAAAGTGAAATGTCACAGGTTGCATGTAAGGAGCAAAATCAAGGAAAATAATGGATATTGAAGAAAATAGAGGCCTCATCAATAAAAGGGCTTATGAGCATCAATTGGTAGACCTTTTTTGTCAAGTTTTGGTGGAGCTCTCTTCTACTCTCTCTCTCACTCTTGGACACTTATAGTTTTATTGGAGCACTTTGGCATTGGATCAAGAAAGGAAAAGAGGGAAAGAGGAAGGAAGGAGAAACCAAGGAAGAGTAGGATCAAGTAGCTACAACATGATTCTTTGCAATTATTGATTTGCATGTGTGATTTCCTTGCTAGATTTGGTGTGCATGTTATTGCATGTGGTTCTATGTTGTCATGGCATGAGTTTTTCCAGATGTGACAGTATTTTTAGCCTAGCCTTGCAATTCCCAAATAGCCATGGTGTGATGGGGTTCTTATGTTTTGGTTCAGCTGGATTATCGGATGGATTCAAAGAGTGAGGTGGATCTCTGAATAAAAGAAAACATGGCCTAATAACCCTTGAACTAGACTGTGGGTTGTGGAAAAGATGGATTTTGTGTTGCCTCAGTGGGCCTAGGAATCCTCGACCTATGAATGGGAGGATATATGGTAAAGCCTAGAGGTGGGTGCCCTCCATTAGACCTAGTAATCATGGGATGGGATATACGATAAATCATGGAGAGTGGAGTCTCGGTTAGGACCTAGTGATTTGGTGTGGATTGTGGTAAACCCAAAGATTAGTGTCTCGGTTATGGCCTAGTGATCTAGTGTGGATTGCGGTAAAGCCTAGAGACTAGGAGACAGGAAATTTTCTCACATTTTAAGTGGAGAAACATGATGGCATCCATGCTTGTTTTGGCCTAGTGATCTAGTGGAGATCAAGATAAAGCATGTTATTACATGTTTATTGTTTTCTCCTAGTGATCTGATGTGGATTGCGGTAAAGCCTGGTTTATATTGATGACGGTGAGGTGATTTAGCCTCAAGATGCCCTAGTTGGTTCTTTTGGTTTGAGTCTCACATTCATGCTTGGAATATGGCATGGGGGTGATTGGAAGAAGAGATATTTGGCTTAGCCAATCTATGGTCGGGTGGAATGTGCTAGTCCCATACTGAGTTGGCTTTTTCATTCATTAATAAGAGGTTCTTTCCTTGGTATCTTATGTGTAAATGTATTGGTTTATACATGGATTCTATGGTTGATATATCCTTGATATTTACGTTGTTATTATGCTGGTTATAAGCATGTATTACGACTGTGATGATGTATGGCTCTCCTCATGTTTTGATTTACAAATGAATAAACAATGTATCTATGGATTAATAGATGATATTGAAGCTAATGATATAAGGGAATAATGCTTCTTAGCGATTATCAGATAAGCATGAGACCCCTATGCTCGGATATGTTGTTTAAACCTGTAGATTACATATTTTTGACATGTTTGACGAAATTTCTTTCATGGCTAGTAAGGGTCCAGTCAAGTCCTTGTTCACGTAATTGCATTTGTATCATTATTTTGTTGTTATATTTCAGTTCTAAAAGTGTCTCATGGAGTTCTAGGCACTGACCTGGGCTCTAGGCCTGAAAAAGTGGCACAAATCCTAGAGTCGCAGTCATAAGACTGAGGATAAAATTCCCCAGATGCACCCATGCCTTGCTATGGGAGCAATTGGAGCCTCCCATACACACCCTTGTCCATATCAAGGGAGCGTCTAGGGATTTAATGGTCTAAAAACATAGTGGGACCCAGGCACTGGTCATGGAGATGACTAGGAAGGCTTTTGGGAGTCTTCTAGCAGGTATAGAAGGTTTATGTTGTGTGTTTTTGTCGATTTCGCTTCCTTAAGGTCACCTAGGAGGTTGAATCCCATTATAGTGGCCTCTCATCGCATATTTACCCAGTTGGTTGGTTACTTGGGTAGATGTGCGAGCGATGAGGGTGTTACAGTCCAATGGACCAAGCTTCAATAGGCAATGTCAGATGATCATGGTAGTGGGTTCTAAATAGAAACTAGGTCTTTTTTGGGCCACTTGGGCAATCAGGAGGGAGAATAGGAGCTTTTTTCTTTTTTGGTTGCATGTATTTTATCTCTATCACCTAGCTAACAAGTCTGGTAGGAATGAGGCCGGTGGTAAATTTTTTAAAAACCTCCAACGATGTAACTTTGTTTAGAATTAATAGACATTTTCCATTTACTTAAAAAAAAAAAAAAGAGTATCTCTCATGAGGAATACACACTCTCGTATTCACACACACACATTGAATTTTTGTTTGTTATTAATATTATTGTAAAATACTAGGCGTAAACTTCATATTAACCATTGAGCAAATTACACATCTCCCTCATACCATGAAGTAAAACCACTTATCAATAGAATAATAAATCTCTCTCTCTCAGTTTTTTTAATCAAATTTATATATAGTGGGCACTGGAATATTTTATTTATAATCAACATGTATGAAGTTGATACCAAAATATTAGTTTTTTTTTTTATCGTTAAAAATATGCTATTCTATTATATACAAAACAGGAGAACAATTACAGTCGTTGAGTCATACTGTCCAAGGCCAAAGATGGCACTGTGGACTGAAATTTAACAGCTAAAACAGCCCACGCAAGGGCACCACAACTGAAGCAGACCACCCACGCAGGGGTTTCAAACCAAGGAGGAGTTTTCTGAACCAGACTTGTCATCCCGCGCAGGGGATCAAAAAAGTACAGGGAAATCTTCATCAAGAACCCGCGCAGGGGCTTCAAAAACCATTTAAAAAAACTACTTTCGACCCAAACATAAACAGCATAAACAGACATAAGGCTTAAGCAGACATAACATAACTTGGGAGAACATGAACAGCGATTCTGAGCAAGAGGATGGCTAATCTTCAGGTTCCTCCTCGACAATTGGATACCATCCATACTCATCAGGGAGAGGATCCTGACCTTTCTTAGCTTCCACTGGAGAAGGCATTGCCTGAGACAAAGGTGGATTGGCCGCCTGTTCTGGAGCAGCCTCTGGCGGTTCTTCAGCATCCCACGAGCTTCCCGCCTAGTGCTTCTTCGTGCTGGGTTGATTCTCGCTCTCGTCCTTCGGTTCCTCAAGGAAGAGGACCGAGACATGGGCATTGATGCGAGAATTCTCTTGAGAACTACTGAAAGAGAAGACAGCCGTGCCAAACGCTAATAGAGGGGCCGAGTCCAAATCTGGGCCTCTCGCGTCCAAGAACTGGCTGGCTTGAATTGGGTGTGCTTCTGCAACTTTGTGGCAGAGGCATCTACAACATCTAGATTGGGCTGAAGCCTCGGAGGGGCGTGACGACCCGCCTCGGCTAGTGCCACGCCTACTGAGGAGACGCTGCCGCGGCGGAACCATTTTCCCACTGAAACCCGGATAGAAGAACAGACGCGCAAAGGAGGAATTGAAGCGATTACCTTTCGCGTTTTCCGCTTGGAGGCCACAATTAGAATACAGAGGAAAGGCGTGAGCAGCAGCTCCGCAGACCATAAACACAACAGGGGCGCTCTTCCTGGACCATGAGCCAAGCTCCAAGTGCTGCGCGCGAAACAACATAGAGCAATCCATCCCCGCATTGAATTTAATCTCTTCATCCATTCCTTGGAATCTGCAGGCCATAACTGCGTTCTGAAACCACTCTTGAGCTCCGGACTGTGCATTGAAATGCCGTCCCATTCCCCACACTTAAACCCAGCGACGGCGGGATGCATTGAAGGCTTGTTCAGGCCTGAGGCCACACATGGCCTCCATGTGTCTCCCGTCCTTCGTCCCTAATGTCACCCGCATCCGGGGACCAAAATATTAGTTAATAGAGATGTTCGAATATTTTATTTTTTATTCGAAATATACATTGAAATAGGGAAGAGTTCCATAACTAGTAACTCATATTGCAAAAGTAAAAATATAAGATTTTTTTTTTATTCAATTTAGTTATCTCTCTATATATAGATTTGATACAAAATTATGTTAATATGAAAAAAAAAAAAAATGTTTATTTATGGTTGATATTGATTTTTTTTTAATATTGATTTTTTAAATACTACATGTCAATTTCACATCTTCTTTCTAGTGAGTTGTACTAACAATATTATTTTTAGATGCCATGTGTAATCTCCCCATGTTGAGTGGTAAAAGAATTATACATTTCTCTCATACTAAAAGTAAAAAATACTTACTAACAAAACTAGAAAATTGTTACTATTAATTACTTTATCTATCTATATATAAAGTCAATGTAGTTATGTTATTTACTGTGGACGTTGAGGTGTTTTGTTTATGGCCAATATTGAATTTTTTTGTTATTAATATTTATATTTAATATTGAATTTTTTTAATTAATATTTTTAAATTGTTTATTGTAGTTATTATCTTATTTCATTTAATATAGCATTTTAGAACAACATCCCTCCCATAGCGAGCCCAAAGCACCATCTCCATCTCTAAACACAACAATTATATTTATTAAGAAAAGTCTTTTGGTAGAAATTAGATAAGAGAATTTTTTGTCCAAAAATTTCTCTTATGTAATTTCTACAGTAAGTCTTTTTTTAATTTATTATGGATCATAAAACCCTGAATTAAGAAATTATATTTATTATTAAAATTAATTACATTAATTATATAAATAGCTAAATTAATTATTTCTATATCAATTATATAAATATTATTAAAGTTAATTATATTAATTATTAGTTAACTATATTAAATATATCCAAATCAACCATATAATTAAATATCAGTTAACTATATATTACCATCAATTGTGTATGCAACCACAAACTATATTATGAAACATGAATACATAAATATAAAGTCAAACAAAGAATGTATAAATTTTAAAGCTAAACGTATTTATATTATAGTTAATCGAATAAAACATTTTAAGTATAGTGAACTCTCTCTCTCTCTCTCTCTCTCTCTCTCTCTCTATATATATATATATATATATATATATATATATATATTTCTTTTTCTTTTCTTTTTTGAAATATTTTGTATTATTTGAAAACATGAAGTACATATTAAATCATGGAGTTTTGGGATTGTCTATCACTCAGAAAACCAAACCAAACCAAACCCAGAATCTCAACCTTTTTAAAAGAGCAAAGGACATATTTCTACTTATTGATATAAAAATAAAAACTAAAAATGGGGCCGCATAGACTAATTACAAACTAAGAGATACAGATGGTTGGTTACTTAGGTAGATGTGGGATGAGGATGTTACAGAGTGGTATCAAAGCGAGTTGCACTCTCTTTGGGTCATATATGATACCACAGAGTGGTATCAGAATGAGGTTCTGCTCTCTTTGGGTCATATTTGATACCGCAGAGTGGTATCAAAGCGGGTTTTGTTCTCTTTGGGTGGTGTCTGGTTTCCATTTTTTTTGGTAATATCTGATACCACAGAGTGGTATCAGAGCATGGTTCACCCCTTAGACTGGATGGGCATAATGTGTTTGTCATGCATGCATGTAGGTTGTATATGTGCTTGTTATGTATGTATGGTAGTGGTCATTGTTACAGTTGTGTTTCCATGTAGGAGTTGATGATGTTGTTGTTGGGATGTGTTTTTTGTAAATGCATGTCGATTGTATATGCTTTTGTTATGCATGTTAGTGTTTATATGTTGTTATGCATACATGTCATGGTTATAGTTATGCATGTATGGTAGGTCATACATGCATTGTGAGGTCATTGTATTCAATTAGGTCATCATAATGTTACTGGTATGTTATTATGCTAATGAGTTGGTTGAGATAAAGCAGGGGATGCAGACCATCAGAGTGAAGTTGCAACACTAGACTTTGGGGTAAGAGAAGATCGTCATACAGGTATTGTATTCTTGGCATGCAAGCATGTAGGTTAAGGATTGTTATATGCATTATGGTTATGTGTATTTCTTTCATTCTATTGATGTTATGGTTACATACATGATAGATGCTAGTTTATTAGTGTCGTAACTTATGGTTGTATGCATTGTTATTGTTTTTTTATGTAGATAACTTGTTGATTATGTTATATGTTGTTGATGAGTATGTTATAGGTTAACTTCTTGTTGTTTTATGATAGCTTGATGATTAGGTTATATGTTGTTGAGGAGCATGATATATAGCTTGTTGTTGTTATATGCTAGTAATGTGATGATGAGGGTTATTACATTAAGATCTTGATGTTATATGTATCATACTAATTTGGATTGGTCTATGCAAATGGTCAGGGTTATGACATTCAGGTATGAGTCAACTTATTTGTGACATTGTGTTGTACTAATCTAGACTGTTCTTACATATGTGATTGTTATGCATGAACGACAAATTCTTATGAGCTTATGATGTGAACATCTTAGTTATTTACTATTATGGATGCCATGATCGTATTTGTGTTTGAGTTGATGTGTTGTGAAGTTATATCATGCTAACTAGATTCATTGTGTAGACAAGATAGTCTCCCCTGAGATACGTTAAGGTATGAGCTTTCTTATGTTGTCGACTTTGTGTTTGAATGGTTGATTATGTCGTCTATTTGGTGTTTGAGTATTGGTGTCTATTATGTCATCTATTTGTTGTTGAATGTTTGATTAATCACATGATATGAGTATGTGTCTATAAGATTGCATCAAGAAATGATATTGTTTTCAGATGGTTTTACTCACATATATGTGTTGAGATAGCTGACATGTACTTTAGTGTAGTAGGTGACAATTGTAGCATTATATCTAATGACTATGAGTTGACTATGGATTATGACACAATTTTTAGTCTTGGTAAAGGTTGATTTCAAATTGATATATATGATTATCTTGATATTTGGAACATGTGGTTGACATGTGTGAGCAGTTGCAGGATAACATGCTTGGCATTAGTATGACAAGGTATGGTAAATAGTACGTTGTTATGTTTACTTATGCATTGACAATTATGTGTTTATGGAAATATGATGCAGGTTATTGCATGGCAAAAGAGATTGCCATGAAATCTTAAAGAAGGCTAGGGTTGAGCTTTCACTCGGAGGCACTGGGAACCATAGGGATGGATTCACGGTGTTTGTTGCTAGTTTTGTGCTTTTTGTATTTGTGATTTGGTTGCATCTTTGTTATGTTTGGTGCAAGGCCTTGCCACTTTGTTTGTGGTGTCGTATTGTTATTGATTTTCATGGTTTTCTTCTTGTTCATTTCTTGTCTTTCCTTTTATGTTTTGGGTCTTGGGAATTGGTTTGGGAAAGAGTAAAGTTAATGGAGTTCAGAGAGAGTTGTATGGTACCCAACATGTGATGTAAGGCCTAGATGAAGCTCAGTGCATGTATAAGGGCAGCTAAAGGCAAGCGTCTAACAGCTAGTTGGATTGGTTGGGTCCATTGAGGTAACTGGACAATGATTGGACAATCATGAGAAAGGTAACATAAAGGATAAAGTAAATGGATTTGAGGTTTCAATTGCCTTAGCTATGTTGGGAATTGTTGTTCTCAATATTTTGCATGTTGTGCATGTCGTGCATGAATAAAGGAAGTTCTCTTAACCTTGGCTTTATTATATCTAGCAATTATGTTGTGATCATGATTGCTTTATGCTAATGTTTATATGAATATATGTATGTATGTACGTTGTTATCTATCATGGTCATCAGGGGTCATGATTATTTTATGTTGATGTTTATATATATATATATATATATATATATATATGTATGTCGTTGTCTGACAGAGTCACCAGGGATCGTTCTTGTGGAGGAATGATTGTTTATGCAAGTGAATGGCATGAAAAGGTTCATGTTTTATGAGGAATCAAGGGGGAAGAGTAGTCATGAAAAATATATACGGTCAGTACCATGTGAATATGAACTGATATTGTATGCTTGTATTATTCCTATGTTTATGTTATGACAGGTAACGTTGAAGGATACACCAACAAAATGAAAACAATGTGCTTTGTGGCATGCTAGGATAAGCATGGATGGCAAAGAGACACTGGAAACAAGGTTTCTTGGTAGAGGTAGAATGGTTTTGGATGTGCAATGCTATTATTATGTATATGTTGTATATTCGGTGATTGTACCTATGGTCATGTGTAATGTTGTATATGTAGTATTGTGTACATATGATGTTGTATTCTTGTTGTATATATGGTGTTTTGTGTATATTACATATGCAGTGTTGGGTATGGATGGTGCTATGTGCATGTTGGATATGCGGTGTTGTGTACATATCGTATTGTGCGCATGTTGGATATTTGGTGTTGTGTGCATATGATGTTGTGCGCATGCTGGATATGTGATGTTGTGTACATATGA
Source organism: Pinus tabuliformis (assembly GCA_031772625.1). NCBI lineage: Eukaryota > Viridiplantae > Streptophyta > Pinopsida > Pinales > Pinaceae > Pinus > Pinus tabuliformis. The sequence goes on along the minus strand of CM062809.1, from coordinate 157,426,965 downwards.
TGCTATGTACATGTTGTATATGCAGTGATATGTACATATGGTGTTCTATGCATGTTGTACATATGGTGTTGTGTGCATGAATGTACATGTGGTGTTGTGTGCATGTGATGTTGTGTGCACATGGTGTACATGTGGTGTTGTGTACAAGCGCTGATGTGTGCATGTCATGCATGTGGCGTCATGTACATGTGGTGTCGTGTACATGCCATGCATGTGGTGTTGTGTACATGTGGTATTATGTACACATTGTACAGGTGGTGCGATGTACATATGGCACAGTGTACATGTTTTGCATGTGGTGTTGTGTACATGTGATGTTTTGCACGTGTTGTGCATGTGGTGTTGTGTACAAGTGGTACTATGTACATGTTTTACATATGGTACTGGTGTACATGGTATTGTGCGCATGCCATACATGTTGTGTTCAGGCATGCAGTACTATGTTGCATTGTGTAGTCGTGGTATTGTTACATGTGTATTCGTTGTGTTGTACTCTGTGTACATATATGTATTTTGTTGTACATCGGGTGTAGGTGTATGTATTGTGTGGTGGTGTACACCAGATGTAGGCATATATATTGTGTTGTGTTGTACACTAGGTGTAGTTGTATGTGTCGAATGTCAGTTGTAGTTGTGTGACATGGTGTGGTATGTCGTGTGTGGTCGTATGTGTGTGATGCACACTATGTGTATGTGCACATGGTTGAGGAGAAGGCATTGGGTGTTTTTCGAGTGTGGTAACCAATCTGGAGTGCATACGGAATAAGGATATAGGTAGAAGAAAAGGATCGATGAAAGATAAGTATTAGTATTTTATTTCAGCTTTATTATGCATGTGATTTATGATTCTGGTTTATGATGGTTATATATGATCTATGATGATGGTTGTGTTTTGAGCTAACCGGATGTGATATGATTACACATGATGATTTGATCGAACAACTAGTTTGAATTATTGTGACAAGAAGTAAACAGGATTGCAACTATACCTTATTGGCGAGCTACTAATGAGGTATGCTTTGAAGTTATTTCAAATTATTTTGAATCTAATCGAAATTTTTTGCTTGTTACAGGAAAGCATGAAATGCCCGGTTGGATGGTTGAAATTGACGACAAGCATTAACAAAAAGAACAAAAGGAATTGGAACGGGTAGCAGTATGTTGGTAAATCACTTCAAGAGCAGGGCCATCATGGGACACTAGTACCCAATAGTGTCCATTGATTTCCATGAGCATGCTATGACAGGTATGAGGGTTTAAGGTAGGGATATGCCTTGGTTTCTGGACCTTCCGATGCGAGGAAGCCTTGCTAAGGGATGGATCACCCGGGATAGGAGATGTCGGGGAACTTGGAAGGTGAGTGAGTGCATGGAAGGTGGGTGACCAGATTTCCTGAGGGTCTGTGTAGTAGAGAAGGGAAGGTCGGGGATATATTTATTTTGGTCATTATCATTTCTAGATGCAATCAAATGCACATTGGGAGTGTGCCCTGGAACAATGAGTCGGTAACTCCTCACTGAGAGGACAAGTGGCACATGATTATAGTGCTGGACATTGGATGCAGATTTGACCTTGCAGTGGATTCTGGACTTCCTAGGAAGGAGGTGAATCCTGGTATTACTTTGAGGGTGGACGTGTGAGCCTCTGGATTCCATTGTGGCGGATGCAGACATCGTATCCTTTTATTTGCTAGTTGAGAAAATGTGCATATGTGTATAGAATTGTAAATATTGTATCGAGCTAGATTTATAAATCTCCATAGACAGTATGGTTATTTGCTCGGTGAAGAAAATGTGTATGTGTATATATGTGGTTATTATTGTAAATATCGTAATGAGTTGTGTTATCAAGCTCAAGTAAACAATATGTTTGTCATGTTTTAACAAATGATCATTGTAAATACTTCAACGAGCTATGTTATAAAGCTCCATGGGAAGTATGTTTTGTTTTCAATGGTCTTGCTGGTTATAGGTGTCATTGAATGTCGAGGATGGTGTTCCCCCAAGGGGGAGGGTTTTGTAACAACCCTGGTCAATATTCCATGTAAAAGTTAATAAAGGTAAAAATAAGGCCCAAGGTCATGGGACATGTATTCCAAGATAAATGTGGGGCAAAACATCTTAGTGGATTTTCATTTCAGGTATTATGGCTAAAGGAAATTGGCAAAGGCTTTGGAAAGGTAAAATGGCATTAATTGGTATTTTATTTATGAAAGTAATTGAAATTAGGAGAAAAGGAAGGTGAAAGGTCACAAGTTTCATGTGAGGAGGAAAATGAAGGAAAATAATGGAAATTGAAGAAAATAGAGGCCTCATTAATAAAAATGTTTTTTGAGGATTAGTTGGCATGCCTTTTTTGACAGGTTTTGGTAGAGCTCTCTTCTATTATGTCTCTCTCTCTCACTCTTGGACACTTAGAGTTTTCTTGGAGCACTTTGGCATTGGATCAAGAAAGGAAAAGAGGGAAAGAGGAAGGAAGGAGTAAGGAAGGAAGAGCAGGATCAAGCAACTACAACATGATTCTTTGCAGGTATCGATTTGCATGTGTGATTTCCTTGTTAGATTTGGCATTTATGGTATTGCATGTGGTTCTTTTTTTTTCATGGCATGGGTTTTTCCAGATGTGACATTGTTTTCAATGTAGCCTTGCCATTTCTGGATATTCTCGGTGTGATGAGGTTCTCATGTTTTGGTAGAGTTGGATTGTCAGATGGATTTGAAGCTGAGTGAGGTAGATCTATGAATAAAATAACACATGGCCTTGTAACCCTTGAACCGAACTGTGGTTGCGGTAAAACCATATTTTGTGTTGCCTTGGTGGGCCTAGGAATCCTTGACCTGTAAATAGTGGGATATACAGTAAATCCTAGAGCTGGGTGCTCTCCATTAGGCATAGTAATCTCAGGATGGGATAGTGGAGTCTCAGTTAGGGCCTAGTGGTCTGGTGTGGATTGTGATAAAGCCCAGAGACCGGTATCTCGATTATGGCCTAGTGATCCAATGTGGATTGTGGTAAAGCCTAGAGACTAGGAGACAAGAAAATTACTCATGGTGTAGGTGGAGAAATCTGGTGGCATGCATGCTTGCTTTGGCCTAGTGATCTGGTCAAGATCATGGTAAATCATGTTATTACATGTTTATTGTTTTTCCCTAGTGATCCGGTGTGGATTGCAGTAAAGCCTGGTTTCTATTAATGAGGGTGAGGTGGTTTAGGCTCAATATTCCATGGTTGGTTTTTGGTTTGAGTCCCACATTCATCCTTGGAATATAGCACAGGGGTGATTGGTTGAAGAGAGATTTCGCTCAACCAATGTATGGTCAGGTGGAATGTGGTAGTCCAATACTGGGTTGGATTTTACATTATTAATAAGAGGTTCTTTCCTTGGTATCTTATGTGTAAATGTACTAGTTTATATGTTGATTATATGGCTAATGTGGCCTTGATATTTTTGTTGTTATTATGCTAGTTATAATCATGTATTATGACAATGATGATGTATGGCTCTGCCCATGTTTTTATTTGTAAATGAATGAAAAATGTATATATGACCTAATAGATGATAATGCAGCTAATGATATAAGGGAAAAATGCTTCTTTGTGATTCTTAGATAAGTATGGGACCCTATGCTCAAATATGTTGTTTAAACCCATAGATTACATATTTGTGACATGTTTGACGAAATCCCCGTCGTGGCTAGTAGGGGTCCATTCAAGTCCTTGTTTAATTAATTGCATTTGTATCATTATTTTGTTGTTATATTTCAGTTCTGAAAGTGTCATGGAGTTCTAGGCAGTGATCTGGGCTCTGGGCCTAAAAAAGTGGCACAAATTCTGGAGTCGCGGGCATAAGACCGAGGAGAAAAGTCCCTAGACGCAATGTGGGAGCGACTAGAGCCCCCTAGATGCACCCTTGTCCATATCAAGTGAGTGTCTAGGGTTTTAATGGTCTGAAAACTCAATGGGACCCAAGGACTGGTCATGGGGATGATTGGGAAGGCTTCTAGGAGCCTTCTAGCAAGTATAAAAGGTTTGTATTGTTGGTTTTCGTCGATTCCACTTCCTGAATGTCACCTAGGATTTTGAATCTCGTTTTAGTGGCCTCTCGTCGCATATTTACCCTAGTTGACATTACTTGGGTAGATGTGGGATGATGGTGTTACATTCCAACGGACCAAGCTCTAGGAGGAAATTCCATATTATCATGGTAGTGGGTTCTCAATAGACATTGGGTCTTTTGTGGGCCACTTGCGCAATGAGGAGGAAGAATAAGAAATTTTTTCTTTTTTGGTTGCATGTATTTTATCTCTATCACATGGCTAACAAGTCTAGTAGGACTGAGGCCAATGGTAAATTTTTGAAAAACCTCCAATGATGTAACTTTGTTTAGAAATAATAGACATTTTTTATTTACTAAAAAAAAGTTAAATAGAGTATCTCTCATATTATGAATTAAAAAGCATGTGCGTATGGAAGAGGAATACTCTCTCTCCTTGTGTTTACACACACACATTGGATTTTCGTTTTGTTATTAATATTATTGTAAAATACTACGCTTAAACTTCATATTAACCATTGAGGGAATTACACATCTCCCTCCTACCATGAATTAGAAACCACTTATCAATAGAATAATAAATCTCTCTCTCTCCCCTCTACATATGTATGTATGAAGTTGATATCAAAATACTAGTTAATAGAGATGTTCCAAATTTTTATTTGAAGTATAAACTGAAATAGGGAAGAGGTACATAGCTGATATTGTAAAAGTAAAAATATAAGAATTTTTTTTTTATATTCAATTTCGTTATCTTTCTATAATAAATTTGATATAAAATTATGTTAATATGAAATACAAAAATGTTTGTTTATGGTTGATATTGATTTATTTTTTTGTTATTAATATTCATTTTTTAAATACGACATGTCAATTTCACATCTTCTTTCTAGTGAGTTGTACTATCAATATTATTTTTAGATGCCATGTGTAATCTCCCTCATACTAAAAAGTAAAAAATGCTTACGAACAAAACTAAAAAATTGTTACTATTAATTACTTTATCTATCTATATATAAAGTCAATATAATTATGTTATTTACAGTGAACATTGAGGTGTTTTGTTTATGGCCAATATTTGAATTTTTTGTTATTAATATTTATATTTAATATTAAAATATTTTTTAATTTTTTAGTGTAGTATTTTTTTATTTCATTTAATACAACATTCTAGAACAACATCTCTCCCATACCTAAATGTAAAGCACCACATCTAGACACAACAATTATATTTATTATTTAAATTTTATTAAAATTAATTACAATAATTATTTATATATATATATATATATATATATATATATATATATATATATATATATATATAGATATATTACTTATTTATATAGTTGTTGTCTATAATGCGACTTTTTGGAAGCTTTTCCGGTGGGTTTTTCCGGTCAAAATCTGGCAGCAATTTATTGGAATCGCAAGTTTGATAGCTAGTTTCTGCACAATCGAAGCGTCCCAGGGGTTTTTTAGGGTGCTAAATCCAAATATGCAGTTAAAAAACCATTTTAAATAATACAAATCAAGATTTAACCTCAATTTTTTCCGTCGGATTCCATCACTGGGATCTCCAAAAAGTCGCATTATAGACAACTCCATTTATATATCAATTATATAAATATTATTAAAATTAATTATACTAATTATTTATTAAATATATCCAAAGCAACCATATAAATAAATATAAAGTCAAACAAAGAATGTATAAAATTTAAAGCTAAACATATTTATATTATAGTTAATCAAATAAAACATTATAAGTATAGTGAACCATATATATATATATATATATATTGAAATATTTTGTATTACCTGAAAACATGAAGTACATATTAAATCATGGAGTTTCAAGCTTCTCTATTACTTGTAAAACCAAACCAAACTCAGAATCTCAACCTTTTGAAAAGAGAAAATGTCATACACCTTAGCAATTAATTATTACCATATACAAAATAAAATTTGAAAAAGGTAAATTAGTAAAACCTTATATATCTAACACCTAACTTTACCACACCTTAGCATTGGTGGGTCCAGGCTTCTGGAGAGTTCCTGGTGCATTACAGCTGGGGCTCACCTCCTTGGGAAGAGCTCTTCATTGATGGCTCTCCATCACTCAACTTCATCGAACTGTAGATTGTGGATCCCTTCCATCTTGGGTACCTTCACCACTACTGAATTCAGCATTTCCATCTCTGTCCACGAGGTCCCTCAGCTGTAAAGTGTCGCACAGGTATGGAGGTTAGGTTCTTTGTCAATCTTGATGACTCTAGGGTTTCATTAGTTATGTTGCGCTTGATTTACACTACCGCTCTGCCACAGGTATTACCAGAGCCTTTGTTGCATTCAAGGGTCAAGCGAGGCTGACCCAAATTCACAGATCCACTACAGGTATGTTCCTCCCGGCGCCACTGTTTTCATTTTGAAGTTATAATCATGGTGATTTCCCAACAAAATTTCTTGGTCTTTTCTACTTTCAGGAACTAGCGGGGTTTTTAACACTCCTTCGTTATGGAATGGTTGATTGGAGTCGAGGTTCCCTTCTCAGGTCACAAGACTATGCCTAGCCTCAATTCTCACCGGATACCGGGTAAAGTAGATAGCCTTAACTTAACAAGGACTTGGAGTTCCCTTTGAGTTTTGCCGTTAGGGTTGCTGGATGATAGCCCAATGTTTGTATCAGTGTAGTAATGATGAACTAGCTCATTTCTTGCACTTCAACTAAGATATTAATTTGTATGATTTGTTAAGTTGTGAAATCTCTCTCGCTGTTTGGGGAGGGTAACTCTATTAAGATTACCCAGTCTTTCGAATATAACGACTTTCGAGGGTTTAGACTGCCTATTGGGTGGAACCTCTATTTATGCATTGAATTCCTATGGTTAGAGTATTATGTGTACTCCCAGTTATCTATATATATATCATATTTCTTCTTCTTGTAATTGCTAGAATATAGTTGCGGTGGCTTTATTTATTTTTGATAGGTAAGCACCCACAGGGGATTTGAACCAGTGACCTATCGCAAGGAGTGCCTTAACAGTGCACCCATTCACCGTCAATCAGTAGTATTGTGGAATTTAATGGTTCTTCTCCTGTCTATTATTGTTTTTAATGTAACCCCAATTCACTATTTATGATGACTATCCTTCTGACAGTGTTTCGCTCTTTCGGCTAGTTGATGTAATTTACTCTCTGACTTGTCTCTTCTATTCTATTATTTATGGTAGTATCTTGGTTTATTTAGTCAATACTATTCGAGATTAGTTCCAGTCTTCTCTGTCTTTGAAAGGCAAGCAAGTCTAATTTACTCTTTAGAAATTTTCTAAATAAGTTTTCTACTAGTCTATCTTCTGGATGTATTGAGTTTTGTTTTTCCCATGTATATTGTACATACCAGGTGCTAAATTATCTTCTCTTGAGAATGTTATAATTCAACAGGATTATATTTCTCTATTTGTATTCTACGACAATAAATACACAGTGTTTGAATTCAATTTATTTCTCCTTTCTAGAGTTTTTGCTAAATCTAATTTTTAACCTTAGGGTTTTAAATAAATTATTAACCCTAATTACCTTTGTATGGACATTTCTAATAATTGGAACCGAAATTTCTTAGGCATAGTAGATACTTATCTCGTGCTTTCTGCAAGTTGAATGTCGTCTTTGCCTAGTTGAGACTTAATTTTCGTCCTTCAGTCCAGACCCTGAACACAGTTTATCAATGCCTCCCAACCATGAGATCAGCATTTATCAAGTTGAATCTCCCCCCGTGCTATTTCTCACATGCAGAAACCCATAGCTAATAGCCATCATGCTCTGTGGCTATTTGGACCTAATGAGACTTAACCCAGTAGCCTGAACAAATCATTTGACCTTTCAGCATGGATCTGTGTTCTTCATTCTTTTCCTTTCTTGACCTCAGGTAAACATTACCCTCTCGGTCCTTTTCCTTGAGACTAAATCTCTAAGGAGTACTTAGGGTAGGTAACCACCTGCCCTAACTACCTGACATGAGAGGAATGCATAATTGACATTACTCTAAGAAATTCACTTCTTGTGTAATTTGATCACAATTTTTAAACATAAATAACTATATATAAAGAATTATTGTCTTTGCACTTCCTATTTAACTAACAATATCAAGTTTGTTGGCTGTTGTAATTAAATATTTATAATTACCGGGGACATCACAACAAAGGACATATTTCTACTTGTTGATATAAAAAATAAAAACTAAAAATGGGGCCACATAGACCAATTACAAACTAAGATATACAAACAAAGAGCATGAAGGAATAAGATAGAAATAGATTGGTCAAGGAGATTGTCTTACTTAGCTATGGTCCAACATTCTTTCTTGAGGGAAGATTCTTTAAAAGATTGCCATAAGGAGTAGATCTGTGAAGCTAAGCATCCTTGATTGGCTAACTTATGTGAAATTTTATTTCCATATCCTCTAATATGAGTAGGGATGATCATTGGAATGAAAGGAATGAGTGATGTTACTCATATTAGTAGGATTTCAAGTCTCAAACTGAGAGATAATTTGCTAATATGGGTGCCATGTAGGACCTTATGGATCATGTTTATAATGAGCTGAGAATGCCCCTCTACCATAATTTTAAAGTAGCCTTGAGTCCGAGAAATCAATAGTCCCTCTTCCAAGGATTTTAATTCAACTACGATGTTATTGGTATATCCCATAAAGCTTGAATAAATGTATAGAGGGAATCCAAAATGATCCCTGAAGACACCTACATAACCCATCTCACCTGGGTTACCTTTCGAAACATCGTCAAAATTGAGCTTTAGAAAAATAGGGGGAGGAGGGCTCCATGAAGAGGGAATAGGCATTGAAGGACGAAAAGAGGGGACAATCATGGCTTCTAGAGTAAAGAACTAATTATTAAGTAGCATGGCTCCTCACATGAGGCATGTAGGTCTTAATCTGACTAGGACTCTATGGCAATTGATTCCTTCACATTATTTTGAATTTTGATCCATAGAGAGTCATGAGGGAGGAAGTGATTCTAGAATATGCAATGATTCCTCTCTTTCTAAATATCCCAGACAAGTAGGCCTGGAAGGGGAGTCCAAATGTGGTTCAATACAGGATTATTAAAAGCTTGAGCCTTCCAATTGTTAATGGTGTGAGGGATACTAGATAGATCATGGTTTCATATCTTCATAATAGCTTCTAGACCACTCCATAAATGATTGGAAGATGTGCTCCACATTTTCAGCTTCCTAAAGGCACAAAAAATAATGGGAGGGTCCCACATGATTTGGTTTCTAAATGTCATCCCAAGTTAAGGTTTTCCCTTAAACTAGGAGGCATAGGAAGATGTAAAATTTCATCCATAGATTTCTCTTGTAGATGTAACTCCAGATGGAATATTTTGGAATTCCTTGAAACCCACTTCTAGGATATAAGCATGGAAAATAAATTGCTTGGTCCGTAACCAGGGAAAATTTTAAGAACTACCCTAAATTTATATGTATAATAAATGGGCGAATCCCCATGATACATAGGAAAAAATGGGAGGCGATTTTATCAATAATATAATATGTATATATAATTTTTTTGGCGAATCTCTCACCAGATTATATTATCTATGGGCAGCCAAGTCCCATAGATTTAGGAGGCCAGCTAGGGCCTCGTGGTGTATAAATGTTAAGGCCTCAGCCTTCGTGAGGGACTTTTGGAAACTCTTGCATATTTTGCACTACAATGCTGCTAGCTCCATTTTGTTCTCTTGTAGCCATTGTTGGCATAACTCTTGACTTATGATTATTTTTTGATAATGAGAAGCAGTCAGATTTGATATCAGCTCTGAGTTTTCTATAGGAGCCATAACTCTCGGGGTTGGGCCCAACCTGAGAGCCTAGGGCCTCCTTCTTTGTATTGTTATCTTTTCTTTATGCATTGTGATTTTCCTTTTATGCATTTGAAACGTGGTTCTGTTGAGAAAGATTTAGTTGTGTTGGTTAAATAGGTCACTGTTGAGGAATAGAATTGATTCAGATGTGTAGAATAAATTGGTAGGATAATAATCAATAAAGCTCCAGAAAAGGGGTTGTCTACACTCTCAGTTTCACCTCTCCCTTATTGGATCAGGGGCTGGAATTGCAGAAACAGTGCTGCCCAACAAAAACACTAGTTTGCTTGACCATGCAATCTTTGGTGTAATGTCTTCATTTGTAGAAGTTAGTCATGAGTTCAGACCTTTTGAGATGTTTCTTTTCTTAAGTGTTGTACATGGTTCTCTGTATAAATAAAGCTGTTGTTCATTTGTTTCGTTGACAGTTAGGATAGATTAGCTAAGATTTTTATTGTGTGCAGGACTTGGTTGATTCGGTTAAGTGTACACCGTGCAGGGCATCTCCGTCACTCTCTCATCCACCTAAGCCTTGTCCAGGCTAGCTGCTCCATATCCTAGTTAGGTTCCTCGTCTCACAACTGTTCTTCTACCCACGTAACCCTACCTTCTTGCTCTTCCATTGTCTTAGCCTTCTTTAAGTCAAGTCAGCTTTCCACACCCTCTCATCACTTCATCCATCAGTCCCTGGGTCATTTCAAACCCCTACCCTACCTCCCTATCCATTCATGCATCTTCTCTCACTCACCCATCCTCCAAAATCCAATTTTAGAACATCCTGTAGAAATTTCTGAACATCCTGTAGAAATCCCTGAAACATCCTGTAGAACCCCTGCAGACTTCCTGTAGAAGCTCACAAATGAGGTTGCTGGATAACCAAACTTTGTGAAACTCTTCGGAAGGGTATTAGGGACTCCTTAGACCCTCTCTGAACCTTCCCAACCTTTTCCAAGCATTTCTCTTCCTTGATCCACCCCTGCACAAGTAAAAAGCCAGTTAAAACACATGCATGATAATTCTGATAACTTATTTGAAAATACAAAAAGATGTTTCCTTCAGATAGAGGTAGCCTAGACATGTGCATTTTACCTTCATGGAAGTAATGGCATCTCTCTTAATAGTTTGCATTCTCTCCTCTGCATCAGTAGGACTAGCTGGTAGAATTAGGGTTTGTTAGGGTTTATGTTACTTTTTGGCTTTCAGTTTCTTTCTGCAAGTAGATCAGCTTCCTTTGAGTTAGCTTCCATCCATCAGTTAAAAAGCTTCTTCTAAGAGCTCATAGAAGTTGGCTTAAGCCCCTAGTGGACTTGTGCCAGCTGACCAAGTGACAGCTGCGGCAAGAGCTAGTACTTGTGCATACAGCACCGTCGCTTCCAAGTTTGTTACGAACTACCAGGTTGATAAAAGTAAAGAAGGGAGTCCCAGGAGTTACAACATTATTGCTGCAATACTGGAGCCCACCAACATCATAGATGAGTGTGGCGTGCATGTGGACCCGATCAAGATCCAAGTCATTCAGGATTGGCCAGCCCCGACCACTCTGATGGAGCTTCGCAACTTTTTGGGCCTTGCAAATTTTTATCGGAGGTTCGTGTTGGGATTCTCCCATATCAGTTAGCCTTTGAGTCAGATTACTAAGGGTGGGGCGAAAGAAAAGTTTTCCTAGTATGAGTCCCAACAGAAGGCATTCGTTGAGTTAAAAGGCGTTGGCTTGTTGGGGCTTGACCCAGGTTCGGAGTTAATTAGCCTTTAATGATGTCGTACTGCCGCTGGAGCTCACGCGCCTCTGTCACGAAGCACTGGATGTTAGGGTCCTCCTGCAGGTCGTTGAGGACCTCGAATGTCTCCTCCAACATTCTGGTGCAGTCCCTTACTGCGCTGTTGATCTGTTCCATCCCCGATGTAATAGCATTGGTGCGTTGTTCTCTAACTTCTAGAGGGGACCATCTGGCAGGCTTCGTCTAGTACTTGTACCATCTACCTGTTCTGTGACACAACCTCGTCACGTTGCAAGCTCAACTGCTCCATGTTGATCTTCTACTCGCTCAGCGCTTGCAACGCACAGCTCTCCCTAGCCCGTAGTTCTGCAGTAATCCCATCCTGCAAACCAAAAAGTGTCTCCCACAAGAGCGCAGCCATGTTGATCCCTCCATATCCCTTTGAGTGTACTAATCGTAGGCCTGTCGACCTCATTTGTTGTAACTAGTGCCCCTTTTAGCAACACTATTGTGTTGGTTGTCCGAGATCATAGCATTTGCTTGGCTACAACTATCCCTACTACGAGGCTGGTCGAAAGAGTACCAACCTAAGGAGTGCGCACCTGCAACTCTTGAATTTGCTATCGGAGGGCCCCCAACACAATCTGATTCTCCTCCGCGAAGTTCTGGAGGGCCTCGGTGGTAATGTCGCGCACCATCTCGCCTATGTCGTGCAAATCACCCTCAATAAGGGTGATTGGATCGATCGAAAACTTGGATTCTCTCACCTTTTTGCGCGGCCCCGCCCGCTTGCTCGGGCGATGGCGCTTCAATAGTGTTGACGTTGTTTGTGGGTCTGCACCGCCCTCCACTCCCTCTATTTCCATTTCTTTCTCCTTCCCATGCGAAGACGACTTCTGGCCTTCGTGCCCCTTCTCGGCTGCCTCCTGTGTTGCTGTTGCTACGGGATTTTTTTGTTCGGCTACTATCTACACAGTGTCCCGCGCCTCCTACACTTTTGTTGCCACTGCTTCTTTCCTTCTCTTTTCTGTCAACTATGCCATGCGTAGTTTGGCCTCCTCTTTCTTCTTCTGCACAACAAACTTCTCCACTACTACGATGTCTGGGGGGCACCATTCGGCGGCCATGTTTCTAGTACATTGAAAATTACATCATCTGTGGCTATGAAGGGTAGCTTGCTCAATTTCTTGACCAGGTCCTTGCGCGCTCTAATATATATGTTGTGGAAGTCCGCTTTAAATTTTGCAAAATTTTGCAGGCTATTGTAGATAGTGGGTGATAACCGCGGTTTGTAGCTAATCCCCATTCTGATGTTCATCTCCATGAACACCTAGAATATCTTGTTGTCGTGGATCCGGTTCGCGTCTTTCATGGCCCATAGCGAAGCGTACTTCGCGGCCTCCAGCAGATCCCTATCAATTGTGGGGAACTGGCTATCCTCCGGTAATTCCCCTGCCACCAGCACTATGGACAGTAGAAGCCATGCATAGTGGAACGTTTTTCCTTGTTCCTGGGCCTCGCAACAATTTTCCAGGAACTCTTTGCATAAGAACTCAGACCAGTTAAACTGGACCCCCTCCGCGCACTACTCAGCAAGTGTAACCACCGACGCGGGCACCTCGTCCGCGCAGCACTTCCGCATGAGCTTGCCTGCCAGTATCTAGGTCGCAACTTTAACTACTTTGTTATTGATGTTGGATATGGCATAGCCCCTTTTCTTCTTCTCTAGCTTGTATTTCTTCTTCATGGCCTCTGCGATGGCCAAATCACTGCTCTTCCCCTCCGAGATGTCTACGGGGTCCTCTCCTTTGCATGGAAGCCGAGTAATGCGATGGATTAAGTGGTCTGTGATGGGGATGGGATCCTCTAGCCACAAACACCCACCATGCACCAGGCAAAGTAGCTACCTGATGATGAATATCGTTACTGGGGCGTGGTGGAAATGCGGCACCCAGAGCAGGTTTAATAACCCTGCCTTTTCCACTCCGCATAACCACTTTTGTAGCTCCAATTCTATAACCCCAGCCACGGTGTTTTTCTTGGGCTTCATGAGTTGCGCAGTCTCTAGATGAGGGAATTTCTCGTGGTCAGCGAGATCCCAATCTTCGAATTTCAAGTTTGGCACCCGTCCCAGGTGCATGCCCTCAAAGATGATGTCGTCCGGGAGGAGCGGAGTCTAGAGAGAGCTCTTGCTCTCGTCGAAGTCCTTGGGTACTTTTTCCTTCCCCTTCCGCCGGGGGGGTATACGCAGGCAGCTTTTTTTGAGGGTGTGTCGGCTCAGTTTCTTCCTCCATGCCCTCGTCCTCGTCTTCTTCAATTATGAGTTCCTCCAGGTCTTCCTCCTCCTCGTTGGTTTCCAAGTTAACCGCTTTCCCTTTCTCCTCCATCATTAATCTAGTGCGCAGCAAGTTTCGCGGGGACAACGCATTGGAATCATCAGTTGTTTGTCTTTCTTTGGCCTTGGTGTGCGTGGTGATTTAGGGATTTTCTTCACAATCTCGGCGCCTTTAGGGGCATATTCCATAGTCAGGGCCTGCGCGGCCTCTTTGGCGGTCATCTCTGCAATTTCCCTAACTTCCTCAAATGCTGCCATCTTGCTCATCCAGAAATCTCTCAATTGCTTAATCAGGGGCTCAATCAACGCTCGACACAGGGCAAACAGATCTCGGCTCAGAATACCCAGGTCATACAATAGTTCAATTTGCAAATGACCAAGTGTTGTTTGTTGGGCAGACCTTTGTAATTTATAGTGCCTTTTGAATTTGAATCAACCTTTCCCCCCAATCCGGTTCATTAATGCTCCCTTGGTGAAATATTTTCCCAAATCTTTCCCATAAAGCGCATCTTAAATGGTTGTCGCCCGCTCTATTTGGTCTCAAGTTGAGCATCACATCGTAAATAGTGACTCCAATGGTCACTTTCCAGCTAACTTGCACTACAACGCAGCCCCCCTTGCACGGTCACAGACCTTGTGACACTTTGCTCCTACACCCAGCTCCCAGGCAAAGTAGTTTATAGTCCCGCGCCTCCTTTCAACTCCCTGGAGCACTAAGCCTGTACTTCCCACGGCTAGTCAGGTGGTTGCGCCATATGTATAGGGTTTCGATCGGTAATTCATCACTTTTCCTGGAAAACATCCACCTTTTATTGTTACTAGCTGCATCACACACTTTATCATCTGCAGCACGTTACCATGGTTGATCCATGTAGTAATATGCGGTCCAAGCATCAAGTTGATCAGCTCTCGGCGATAGTCCCCAAATTTGTCAATGTAATCGTGCGCACCCTGTTTTATCACCCTGATTTTATTATCAAGAAAATCTTTCTTTATTTCGTCCTCACGCTTCTTGACTTTCACTTCCAGTAGAGCGCTTTTCTCCCTTAATCTCACCCTTTCTTTCATAAGTTCTTGGAGCCTAAGATCACCCTGTCGGATTTCTTCCTCAAGTCCCAAGCGTTCTGCTTCGTTTAGTTGCATGATCCCTTCTCCTAAGGCTCTGCGAGCCGTCATATCTATCAAATGCTGCTATACGTAAACTAGGAATTTTATACTCTATGGGGATTACAGCGTTCACTCCATACTCCAACCTCGGAGGTGTCTGCGCTGTCAGTTTCTTGAACGTGGTCCTATATGCCCACAGAACCGCTGGTACGTGTAGGTCCTAACCAGTCTATTGTGCATTGTGTACGTGGTTCAGCGCTTCACATACTTTGTTAAAGGCTTCTGCGTGGGTAACTTTCTTCCCACTCGTTCTTTCCATACTTCGTTGTTCCAACCGAAGGGGTCGTTCGCGCAATTGCCTTGCCCGCACATGCTTACTAACTGTGTCTCCCAACATGAAGTCTGTATATGTCTGTATCCATCTGGGTAGGTGCATGCACGGATCGTTTCGTCCAACAATATTGTCTGTTAATCGCATTTAAGGCTTCCCAGACCGCATGTGCATCATTATCATGCATTCGCGCCATTCCTCAAAGCTTCCTTATTGCATACCCCACCACCTCGCGGGGCATAGCGCGCAGTACCCATTTCAAAGCTTCGAAACGTTGTTGTTCTGACACCTCTATTTAAAATCTGTTCAGGAAGTCATCTACCTCGCTTAACCCATCATATGTAGGCAGATCCCTTACCTCCATTGATACGCAGCGCAGCGATCTCGTCATCATGTTACAGTTTAGCGTGGTTACCTCGTGTAGTCGGTTCTGCCATCACTCTATCTCCTCGTCAAAATCCAATGTACAGGAGCTTTCATGCTCCCATGAGATTCGTCCATCCGTGGTTGGATTTACTAGTCTTGCTCTCGCGCGGTTATCTTGTAGATGTAGTCCAAGTTGTCGTTGCTATTGTAGTCGTGCACTGGCTCCATGTAGCACGACCCTTATACAGGGTCCAAAGGTACAACTACGTGCAGAGACTTTTTCTCAAAAATCATCTTGTGCTTCTTCAAATTTATCACCCCATTCATGTCAGTGGCCCAATCAATTCCTAATAGTGCGGGGTAGGGATTGTTGTCATCAACAATCTCTATCACTTCAAAATCTATTAGTACACTCACTCCTTCAATATCCATTGTGATCCCTTGCAATCTTCCCATAGGTAGGACCTTTTGTTGGTTTCCCATTCGCAGTTGGATAGGAGACCATTGCAGCGCAGGCTTCCTCGTGTGTTCCCATGTCTGCTTCGGCAAAACGTTCGCATCCGATCCTAGGTCTAGAATAACTTGGTCCATCTCGTATTCAACAATCTGTGCGGTCAATCTCATTTCTCTTCCTGTCCTCATCACATGCTTTCCAACCTTCCTGACTCTACGCAGTTCTCCTGGCGCGGTCCCAGCATATCTATTTATGAGTTCCTGTAGTCCCTTTACAGCCTTTCTGTCGCATAACAACTTCATGCATGTTTCTAGGAACGTTGTGAGCATCGAGGGGTCCATTTCTGACTCTGGTCTGCCTTTGCTTCCTGAAGTGGAGGCACTAGCGAAGCTCTTCCTAGCTTCCATGAAGGTTTCCTTAGCGCGCTCCAAATCGAACTTTGGTTCTTTCATCGGAGCCTTGCGAACCCAAGTACTATCTTCAGGCTACTTGCCTTTATCATCCCCTGTTGCAATTCCACTTCGGAGCACAATGTTCACATTAGGGTCTTCCTCGCGCGGCTCAGACCTCATCATTTGCATGTTCTGAGTCATGGGAGGTTGGAGCTCTCCTTTGTCGCGCAACCTTGCTATCAGTGTGGGACAATCCTCCGTCTCATGATCAAACAATGTACAATACAAGCATGACGAATGCGTCGAATTCATACAATCACAGGCATAATGTCCTGGCCCTCTGCAATTGTAACATATCAGTTGTCTATGACCTCTTCCAGGCCCTCCTCCACCTCGGCCTCGTCTGCACCCCTGAAATCTGGTTCGCGCCATTCCTGCGTTCTGGTCAAGGGGTCGCGTTTTGACCTGAACCCTGTAGGTGGGAGTCCTATCCATCATCAGTTCATAACTTCTACAGGTGCGCTCATCATGTCCCACTGACCTACAGAAATTACAGAACAACTGTTGTGAATTCTACGTGTACTTCTGCAATAAATGGCAGTTGTCTGTAGCATGCTTTCCTCCTATTTGACAAATTGCGCACCATAATGCAGGCGCCGCACTAGGTCCTGCTTGTGCCTTTGGTCTCAACGACATTGGTCCTCCTCCCGCGAGGTAATTCGTGAACACTGGGCAGTGGTCCTTGTCATAACCCTGACCCTTAAATTTAACACACCATACCTCGTCACGCACCTCTGGGCGAGCTGTCCTGTCTTGTTTCAGACACTGCATCTCAAGGCACAAGTTTTTCAGCTGTGCATGGATCTGCTACACTCTTAGGTTAGGATCCTGTATCGGGGTCTCATGCAGTCTCATCGTGATCTCCAAGGCCTTGGCCTGAGTGGTTAGCCTTTGTTGTGACAGTGCGTTCCTTAGATGCGGTGTTAGCGATGCTACAAACCATTCGCGGTGTTGTCCATTTGTCAAAGTCATGTCAACTTCGCGAATTGTGCACTTCAGTCTCTGATCCAACTCCCAAGGGGTCTTGCCTAGTAGCATCGTGATCTCCTTGAATCCATTGATTGACTATGCCTCTAACTTCGGCTTGCTAAATTCTTTGTTTAACGCAGTTTGGATATCCGCAATCCCCGCATTCAGATTGTCATTGGAATGCTTAATGTACCAGGTCAGCGTGCGATCCTGCAGAGTGCTAACCAACATTGATTTCTTTATAATGTCATCTGTAACTCCCTGCACTTCCCATACAGCTTTTATCACGAACCAAAACTGGTCCGGATCTTCATTCCCTACTCCCTTTAACACTGACAACTTTATCGCACTTGCCATATTGACTCGCGGTGGTGGCGGAGGTGGTGTGGGTGAAGATGGGTGTGAAGAAGGTGAAACTGGAAATGGTGTGGGTGGGGGTGGTATGCGTGGAATCCTCTGTCTTATCAAATTGATCACACTTCTTGGTGAGACCCTTGCGATCTCTTCCTCGTCCCCTAGTGGAGGTGAAATCAAGGGGCTAATTTCTAGTTCTGCACTACCTTCGTTTCTGTAAGTTCTCCCACTTCGCGTAGCCCCAAACATCAATTTATTTGCATAACACACTTTTCACACAATAGCATTTTAATCTAAGTGTTTAAAGAGTTAACGTACTTACCTCGCAGTCCTTTGAGGAAGTGTTGCTCTACCTCATTGTAGCTAACTGAAGTATCTACCATGAATTCAGTAATGAATCCTCCTATAATTCGATCGAGCCAATGATCAACAATGCGCACGATCTTATCCTTCGATGCTTCCAATCTGTGCACCAATTCTGGAGTCCACACAGTAGGTTTGTCGAGCTTGCACCTTCCTTGGTTATCTACCAGCTTTGCGATCTACTCGTATAGCTCAGTAGGGAAAGATGCGAAGAAAATTTTGTGGATCTCTGTGTACAGGTAGCAGTCTAACCACTCTTCTTTTGATAGTCACGGATTCCTGTTCTCCTGCGCCGCGAACTCATGAATCTTTCTATCCAACCAATCTTCAATTCTTTTCTTAGTTGGATTCCAATGATACAACATCAGACATCTCTATGCAAATCCTGGTCCCGACAACGAAACCATTTGTTGGCTTGTTGGGGTCTGACCCAGGTTCGAAGTTAATTAGCCAAAAACATCCCTGTACTACTAGCCCTTTGAGCAACTGTCCGCGGAGCGCGGACTGAGGTCTCACCCAAAGTAGTATGGGGGGTGTTGGAACCAGGTTTTCGCACCCTCGAGATGTCTAAGGGTTTGGTTTGGTCCAACTGTGTGTCCCTTCATGCAGGTTACTTTGCGCAATTTCCTGGCCTTCGTGCCCTGATATATTCGCCTTCACGCAACCCTAACTCGAGGTTGAGGGACTTTCGCGCTGCTAGAGCAACCATCTACACTATTCCCCTAAGTCACACCCGCGATATTACTTATCTTCTTATAACAGTTAGTTATCTTCGCATAAACGGATGCCTTATATTTACTTATTCAGCACATTCATATGAGTTCGCGCAGTAAATAAACAATAAACTTGCAACTCATACCCAATACTACATAAGACAGGGAAAGATACACAGACAAATAGTAAAACTTTTCTTTATTAATGCTTTCAATGGTTACAGACTCGACCTGACCTGCGCACTTAGCTGCAGGGGTCTGGGTACTCAGCTGCGGACTACTGTGCCTCTACGCACTTAGCTACAGAGCCTTCTCCTACTCTATGACCGAAAGACACGGCTTACACTTCGACTCGTAGCTTCATTGATTCCGTAGACTCATCTTTCTTCATTGTTTTTAATATCTCCTACACTTAGAGCCTCGCTCTATTTACGCGGACCATGGGTAGATCTTTCAAACCAACATTACATTACAAAAACAAGGGCGGACAACCATGTGACTCTATTATGACTTGGCGCTCCACCCCCATAAATCGCGGGGTATTTAGAATGGACTTAGTCAAAACTTGGGCTTTAAGCCCCAAAACATGCCTTGGGGGGATTCCACGCCCAACAAAAGGCCTCCTCTGCTCTGCACTAGTACTCACATTTCCAGACTTGCATCAACCATTTGAAATAGAGACAGGCGCCTCAGACTATGCTATTGGTGCAGTTTTCAAACAACACAGGCATCCAGTGGCCTATCATATTGAGACACTTTCTAATACAATACAGAAGTACCCCACCTATGATAAAGAAATGTATTCCATCGTGCAGGCCGACAGTGGAAGCACTACAATCTAGGGAAGGAGGTGGTCATCCACACCGATCACCGACCTCTTAAGTTTATACAAACACAGGGGAAGTTGCAGAGCGATCGTCATCATAAGTGGTTTACATATCTGCAACAATTCCACTTGAACATTAAATGCAAGAAGGGCAGAACCAATCATGTGGTAGACTACCTCAGCCGGTCCCCAATTGCAGCACTGACTATTTTTCTCAACTCTTGTGGTCACGAGACCTTTGGATGGCCGCAACTATACAAAAATGATCTAGAGTTTGACTCCACATACCAGATTCTAGTAGATGTGAAAAAAGTTCTTGATTTCTGCGTCTAGGACACATTATTATGCTACTTGGGCCACATTTGTGTTCCTTCAAGAGAGCGTGCCAAATTGATTTGGGAGGCGCACTGCAGTCGGATCGCAAGACACTTTGGGGTGGAGAAATCTGTGGTTGTACTACAAAAGTACTTCTGTTGGCCCAAACTCCGACTGGATGTTGGGAAATATATCAGATCTTGCATTGCCTATGCCATCGCCAAGCCATCCATCAAGAAGCAAGGCCTGTACACTCCTCTTCCTACTCCCAGCCAGCCGTGGGAATCCATCTCCATGGACTATATGTCTGGCCTCCCTTCTATCAAATATGGTTATATTGACAGCCTACGAGAAGAGTATCACAGCCAAGGACACTGCCAAACTCTTCTTTGAACGAGTATGGATACATTTTTGGATCCCACAGACCATTATATCATATCAGGATAGCAGGTTCCTGAGTAGATTTTGGTCAATCCTTTGGACACTATTGGACACCAAGCTCACCAAGTCGACTGCCTTCCATCCCCAAACTGGTGACCGGTGTTGAAAAGTGTGCAACAAGAAATGCTTGTTGAGAATACAACAAGATGATGGAGCTTAGTGAAAAGAGTCGCCTTCACTAAGTGGGCCCGCAGGCTATTTTTGGCGCAAGTCTATTTTTAGACTATGTCTATTTTTAGACATATGGATCATGTCTATGTTTATGGATGATTGATCAAGTTGGGAAAAATGGATGGACTTCTATTTTTGATGAAAGTGTGAGTGATCACATTGTGAGTGATCAAAGTCTATTTTTAGACTGGCTGTCAAAAATAGAAAAGTCAAATATTATTATCTCACAATAATATTTGGACTATAAACTTGATCTTATTCTCTTGGAGCACTTCAGTTTGAGCTACAGAGGTGGCACATGCAGCTGTCAGAAGGAAATACGCTTTTCTTATGAGTCAGTTGAGTTGTTGCAGGCATGACTTCAGTTAAAACTCAAGTGAGTTGAGTTTAGTGGACTGGAGTGCATGTTCAGTTCAACAGGGACAGGTGGTAGAGAATCAGATTGCTATCAGTTGTGACTATAGTTGTGCATCAGATCTTGCACAATCAAGGGATTGAGTATGCCAATGAGTTTGCTCACGTATTTGGCCCACATTTTAGCCTTTTCTCACGTCCACAAAGAGTGAGTGACTATTTTGCAGGTGAAAATCGAGTTTGGTGAGCCATTCTCATCAGTTCTTGAGCAGGTATTGAGCAGTGGAGGCAGGCAAGCAGTGGAAGAGATTTGGAGATCAAATCTGAGCTGTATTGTGTGTAATAGGTGGAGATACTTGTGAGAAGTATTATGCTTTGTATTGTTACATGATTCAATCAATATAATATACAGATAGTGTGGGGTTTTTAGCGAGATGCTTTCCCCGGGATACATACTGTGTTAGTGAGTTTGATTGATGCTTCTATGTGCGCCTGTGAATGTTTCTGCTTCTGTAAATTGATGATCAACGTAGAGGAGATTATGTATTATACATGTTCCGCTTATAATTGTATGATTAGGATAATCTCTGTGAATATGTGTTAAATTATTCAAAATTTCTACATGGTATCAGAGCAGCTTGATTTGTAGAAGAGATTTTTACAGGATATCAAGCGAGGATTGATCATCAGATCTACTATTCAGGAAGTGTTTACATTCTATTTCTCTAGGCAGAGCCTGTAATTGGGCCAGGTAGCCTCTGGATTCATCCTTCCTTTGGAAGGTGAAATATCCGGTGAAAGCCCATACAGTCAATCTCTGTACGAGAAATACTTTGTTCTCACGAATTCTAGATCGGAAGCGGTTGAGTTTTGTGCTGGTGGAATTCGTTTATTCCAAAGCAAGAGATAAACTCAGAAACATTCAGTGTGAGAATGGAGACAGTATGCCCAGGTATCTCAAGAAGTTCATCCAATGCCGGGATGAGCTAGGAAGTGTGGGGGTGACTGTCGGATGATGATGGTGAGTCTAGGACTCCTTGACCTTCCTAAGAGTTGGCATAGCTACCAGGACTCGGTGAATGGAAGGGAGAAACTGCCAAATTGGGAACGACCATGGTCGGATTTGATGCAGGAGGAGATTAGACGGAGCACCAGAGACAGTTCTTCATCCATGCAGGATGAGGAGAACTGTGCCTTAGCGAGTAAGGCGAAGAAGGGGAAGGAGAAGGTTTCTCTTTTCGAATCTTGTTCTTCCAATGATGGGAAGAAGGTTGACAAGGCGAAGGTGAGATGCTTTCGTTGTCATGAGTTGGGTCATTATGCTACTAATTGCCCAAAGAAGAAGTCCAAGAAGGGATCCGGGGAAGGATCTGAAGGTGAGGCAGCCTCACTTGCTTCACAGTTTGAGTTGGACTTCACACTCTTCGCATGCATGGTTTCATCCATGATGGGAAGTGGTTGGTTTCTTGACAGTGGAGCTTCTTTCCACATGACCGGTGACAAAAGTTTGTTCAGTACTTTGGAGGAGAAAGATCTCCAGATACTCATAGGGATGGGTAATGATGAGAAGTATAGTGTCTCAGGTGTAGGCACGGTTATTTTTTAGAGGGAGCATGGAGCTCGCCTTACCTTGACCGATGTCAAGTATGTACCAGGACTGAAGAGAAACTTGGTGTCAATCACGATGCTGGAAGACAGAGGCTATGATGTAGTCTTTAGTAAGGGAAAGGTTTTCCTTAGACACATCATCACCAGACAAGTGAAGAAGATTGGTTCACGGGTCAAGAACCTGTATGCTCTTGAGGTTCAAGATGCATGCAAAGCCTTGAGAAGCAAGGCAACTGATGGAGACTTGGTGGTTGAGAGGGAGCGTATATTACCTCTCAACATGCAGAGCCAGAAGAAGTCTCAGACGATTGTGGAGGAGCCACGATTGGTGCAGCAGCTTCAGGAGGTTGTGGAGGAGCCACAACAGGGGAAGCTGAAAGGAGATCGAGTAGAGACATCTACTCATCCAGAGACCTCCAGTAGGGGGAAACTTCAAGCCAGGTGGGCTGAGGGATCGCATGCAGCCATACCTCCAGGTAGGAGGTGGGGTGATGTGGATTGATTGTCCCAAGGAGGAGGGGCAGGATCCTTGAGGTACCCAACCTCTTGGATGAGACCTTGCTACGGTAGCCCCGATGTGTAGTAGCAGGAACTGACTGATTGGGTAGAGACAGATGCGGATGGAGCGGCAGAGAGAGCGACAGTGCAGGGAATCCCAGGACAGCGCATAGCTAGTAGGCTGTAGCAATGAGAGAGGCACAAGTGTTTTGCACAGTGCTAGGTGGCACAGAGAGGTGTGCAATGGTGCGAGATGCATGGAGATTTTGCAGTAGCAAAGATGTCAGAGAGGGAGCACTTGTCAGCAGCAGGTAGAGCTTCAACATCAGAGGATGTTTCTATCCCAACAGGGAGGTCAGTTGGGAGGTGCAGTGCGGATGCAATGCTGGGAGATAGAACCAGCAGCAGCACGGATGCAGTCAGAGATCAAAGTGACAGAGGCTAGAGTAGTCAGATACTGAAGAGCACAGATATGCAGAGTTTCAGTCGACAGAGGCAATAACAGTCAGAGACTTTGATGACAGAGCAAGTGGACCAGCCATATGTGTTGCATGGAGAACATTCCAGAGTTACAGGATCGGGTTTGAGAGGAAGCCTTTCTTGTTGAGAGGGAGTGTTGAAAAGTGTGCAACAAGAAATGCTTGTTGAGAATACAACAAGATGATGGAGCTTAGTGAAAAGAGTCGCCTTCACTAAGTGGGCCCGCAGGCTATTTTTGGCGCAAGTCTATTTTTAGACTATGTCTATTTTTAAACATATGGATCATGTCTATGTTTATGGATGATTGATCAAGTTGGGAAAAATAGATGGACTTCTATTTTTTATGAAAGTGTGAGTGATCACAGTGTGAGTGATCAAAGTCTATTTTTAGACTGGCTGTCAAAAATAGAAAAGTCAAATATTATTATCTCACAATAATATTTGGACTATAAACTTGATCTTATTCTCTTGGAGCACTTCAGTTTGAGCTACAAAGGTGGCACATGCAGCTGTCAGAAGGAAATACGCTTTTCTTATGAGTCAGTTGAGTTGTTGCAGGCATGACTTCAGTTAGAACTCAAGTGAGTTGAGTTTAGTGGACTGGAGTGCATGTTCAGTTCAACAGGGACAGGTGGTAGAGAATCATATTGCTATCAGTTGTGACTATAGTTGTGCATCAGATCTTACACAATCAAGGGATTGAGTATGCCAATGAGTTTGCTCACGTATTTGGCCCACATTTTAGCCTTTTCTCACGTCCACAAAGAGTGAGTGACTATTTTGCAGGTGAAAAACGAGTTTGGGAAGCTATTCTCATCAGTTCTTGAGCAGGTATTGAGCAGTGGAGGCAGGCAAGCAGTCGAAGAGATTTGGAGATCAGATCTGAGCTGTATTGTGTGTAACAGAGGTGGAGATACTTGTGAGAAGTATTATGCTGTGTAATGTTACATGATTCAATCAATATAATATACAGATAGTTGGGGTTTTTAGCGAGATGCTTTCCCCGGGATACATACTGTGTTAATGAGTTTGATTGATGCTTCTATGTGTGCCTGTGAATGTTTCTGCTTCTGTAAATTGATGATCAACATAGAGGAGATTATGTATTATACATGTTCCGCTTATAATTGTATGATCAGGATAATCTCTGTGAATATGTGTTAAATTATTCAAAATTTCTACAACCGGACGGAGGTCGTTAACAGGATGACAGTGCACATACTTTGCATGTACAACTCCAAGCATCCTCTAACCTAAGATGAGAATCTTCCATATGTGCAACATAGTTATAATAGAGCTCTCCATAGATCAATTGGTCGCAGTCCCGTTCAAGTAGGTCTAGGATTTCAACTGTTGTGTTCGATTGATGTTGCCATGCCTAAGGAAACTACACAGACAAAATCCACACATGTATCATCCAAGGCGAATAAAGAAACTATATTTATTGACTGCATTCAACACATCCTCTAGCAGGTTCACGATATCCTGGAGAAGTCAAATGCCAAGTACAAGCAGCGACATGATCAACATCGAGTGCCACACAAGTTTCATGTGGCTGACAAAGTTTGGTTGCATTTGCAGAAAGAACACCTTACCGAAGCCCATCGGAAGCTCAGACCACTCCGATATGGTCCTTACACCATTACCAAGGTTGTGAGAGACAATTCTTTTGAGCTCAGCATTCCCCCATTCCTTGGCTTGCACCTAGTGTTCAACGCGGACTTCCTTCAACCATACCTCCCACCATTACTGGACACATCAGACATTGCAGAACAACTCACGCCAACAGAGATAAATCCAAACTGCATGGAGCATGCCACAATTGATCGACTTATGGACACACATGTCAAGAACACTTGCAAGAAGAAGATCCAACTATATCGGGTTGTCAAAGTTGGCTAACTCCTGCACCAAGGCAAGTGGCTCACTGGCGACCAGGTTCAACAGAAATTTCTTCACCTCATGGAGGCTTTGCACGTAATGGGGACCATTGCTTCCTAAGAGGGGAGGAATGATTCAGGTGGATATTGGTGGCCACCCACCTATCCCACCTAGACCTCCAGCCAATTTCATTTGTTACCTTGTTTATTTCAGCATTTTCTATTTTTAGCAGTTTTTCAGGTCCTGAACTTCTGGAGCAATTTTGACCCACTAAACGACGTTTTTATGAGGTTCACAGCAGGACCATTGTCATAGGTAAGGGCCTGCAACAAAACCTATAGTACTCAAAGAGACCTTTCCAACAAGGTATCGTACGTGCCAAACAGAGATAATATGACCAAGTTATGACCCCAGGAAGTTGGCTGCCCAACTAACCCCAACAAGGCCCACAAACTCTTAGCATTACATCTCATGGGGTTAGGGTTTTGGTTATTTAGGGTTTTCTCATGTTTTCCAATAATAAATAGGTTGTGGAGCCTCATTGTAACACAGTTTAGAGCCATGTACCTGCCACATCTCTTCTCAGAGATAAGCTACCATTGCCCAAGCTAGTCTTATTTCCATTATGTTTGTAAGCATATTTCGTTATTTGATATTAATGAAATGAAGTGTTATTTCTGATACATCTTTTTGTTTATGGTTATATCTGTAATTTTTTGCGTTCTTGTTTAAATTCGGATCAGTGGCAATAATTGGAAATGGATGAAAGAATGATATGAAAAGAGGACTCACGATTAGGTGAACTTTGTACTCGGAGGGAGAAGACAAAATCAACCTGAATTGAAGTATGTTTTGATCTATGATGAAGATAAATTAGTCGTTACTTCCAAGATGAATTTGGTTAGGTGTCTTGAAGAATGATGTTGATCCAAATCCGCTGAATTGATTTTTCGTCTATGTATTGACAGTATGTTTATGACAAGGGCTGAGGTCCTCATCGTCCAGTGTAAGAGGGATTTGATTGAAGAATTGTAAGATTGAAAGTGTGGCACGAGCCTAACAAAATCCTTGTTGAGGTTATAGCATGATGGAATATGAGTCCATAGACACTTACTTGATGAAAATTTTGAAGAAGCTACGAGACTCTGTTGTTGACATGATTACTTCTCTAATTCGCTCGTTGAACCACTTAGTGCATGGAATTTCTGACTCTATTTGGTCTATATGTATTAAAAAATTAAAGAGCACTTATAGGTGTTGTGCTGGTCTAAATGACATGGATGTTCCTATTGCATTTAACTCAATTAAAGATGAAAATGTAGCTGATTTGTGAAGCAGGTTGGATTTGGAAGTTTTTTATTGATCCATTTGATATTCTATGGTTGTTGATGTTTGCTTATGTGATAAGCCACTTATTGTCTGTTGGATTCAACCAAAATGTTTTCTTCTGTGAGAATCCACTTACTTTTTGTTGGATTCAACCATGATGTTTGCTTCTATGAGAAGCCACTTATTGTCTGTTAGATTCAACCATGATGTTTACTTATGTGAGAAGCCACTTATTGTCTGTTGGATTCAACCATGATGTTTCCTTCTATGAGAAGCCACTTATTGTTTGTTAGATTTGACCATGGTTGTTGATGTTTGCTTATGTAAGAAGCGTTGGCTGAGGCTAAATGAATAGTTGGATGTTGTTGCTTGTTGGAACGTTTGATAAAGTACTGAAATCCACCATGGTTATTTTTTTTATTGTTGAGATGGCTACTGATGTTTATGTGAGAAGACTAGAATGGTTGAGAATCCCTTTGGAGAGGGAACATTGATGGATAGTATCATGAATCTTCCTTAGACGGTGTGTTGGGAGACATATGGATTGGTCGGGAAGATTAACACTCCCTTAGGCTATGGACCGAGAGAATAGTGAGTCTGGTCAGGGAGCTTGGTTTTGAGGCACTGAGTTTGTGATGTTTCCCTTAGGCTGTGTGCTGGGATACCTATTGATTATTTGGGGAGATTGATCTTGAGTTCCCTTCCTTAGGTTGTGGGTTAGGAGATCTATGGTTTGGTCGATAAGGATAAGTTCTCTCCCTTAGGTCGTGAACTGAGAGACTGTATAGTCAGGGATTGAGATAGGGATTCTTCTCTTAGACTGCGAACTAGGAGACCTTGTTTGTGGTTAGGGAGATGTACCTAGTGTATATGACTGAGATAGGGATTCCTCCCTTAAGCTATGGGCCAAGAGATCTTGTTTATGTCAGGGAGATGTACCCTATTGATATGATTGGTTTGGCCTCAATTGATCCCACACGTTAGTGGGGCACTAACCTGCATGCCATGGGGTTATGGATATTGGGATGTGTTGCATGCTATGTATCTTTCCTTATGATGTGATTGGTTATCTGTTCCTTAGGTTGTGGGTTGGGAAGATTGATAGAGAGAGAGAGATACTTGTACTTATGATCTCTCCCTTAGGCTGTGGGCTAGGAGACCTATGGATTGGTCGAGGGGATTGATCTTGAACTAGATACCTCCCTGACTAAGAGGGGGTGTTGGAAATATAGTAGTCGTGGTTGGTATTTTCATGGAAGAAATAGATAAATTTAAATTTAAATTTTCCTCCTAAATAATTCATGTTGTCCTCCTCCTTCTTTAAGTTGGTTGGGCCCTTAAGAGGCACCCATTTGACCCCCCTTGAAAGACTATACAAAGGAAGGAAAAGGGGTTCCAAATATGAAGGAGAAAAAGGCAGGTTTGACACTTGATTTCTGGTTTGGTTATTCTCTTGATGTTGTTGCTTTTGATGTAATTAATGGACATTAAATTCTCTCTCTAACATAAAGAAAGATTTATGGGTTTTCCCCTTGTGGATTTTCCCCTAGCCTTAGGCCTAAATCTCTATGTCCTTTGTCTCATTGTTTCATGGTTACTTTACAACTCTTTCATGGTTTAATAGTTGATATTTTCTATGTATAATTGCCTTATGATTTTAAAAGAATGTTATATGAAATTAATGCTAATTTCTCATTAGAAGTAGTTATCATGCAGAAGAAAAAATATTTTTAGTTGTGCCCTAAAAAAAATCAACAAATAGGAGATGGGATAATTAAGAAAGAACACTCAAAACCCATGTTTGTTATTCAAGAAAGCAAGATTTATAGTTGAAAGAACTTACTGTTAAGTATCATAAGCAAATCGATTTTTTGGAGTCATAGCTAGAAGAGTTGAAGGCAAAATAGGGTAGTTCACAATTCCTTAAAGTTGAAGCTAGAACAATCAATTATAAATTATTTGATCTGTAGGAGATGTTTTATTAAAACTAAAGGAGATAAAGCAACAATGTGTTAAGTTGCTCAAATTTCTAGTGAAATTCAATCTCAACTAAAATACTAGAAATAAGCTCAAGCTTATTTTAACAAAATTAAGATTTGGGAAGTCAAGGATAATATTTTACCTTAAAACATTCCAAAGATATCATATGAGGATCAATTTAATTTCCAATTATCCTTATACACATGGTTTGGCAACCATGGCTATTCTTAAGAGATAAGTAAAGAAACAAATAATAATTGTACAAAATTGTAAGATTGAGCTTAGATATCATTGAAGAATATGACATACCCAGTATCAATTTCTTGAAATAAACAATATTATTGTCAACTTATCATGGTGATGCAAAGAAGCAAAGAGATGCTAGATTGGAGAAGATTACTTAGTTTGAGACATGAGAAAATTACTTGGTTCAAGAGCTTATCTCTAAACCTAAGGAATGCTTAAAATCAATTACTTTTTTCATGTAAGAGTGAAAAGAGAACATGTAAAAATTGCATCTAAACTCTACAAAAGTGAGAACAATATTGAAATTCCAAGACCCCATCTTATTTCTTAGCTATTAAACAACTTCTCAAAATATGGAAATTCCAATACCATATCTCATTTCTCAACTATAAAACAACTTATTTTTATGGTGATCATACTTGAAGGAATACATCAACAACGAATCCATCACAAGCAAGGAAGATTCTTATTCCTAATTAGCATGGAAGAGTCATCTTGTTATTTTGAATGTTAGTTGAAGAAAGGTAGGAAACAAATTTTATTTTCCATTGTAATTATTGAAGGCTTCTTATTTCCACTTAAGGTGGGTGAGGATCTGTTAGTTTTTTTCTTTTTTTTTAATTGTAGATAGATTCTCAAGGGAATTAGTTTTTTTTTTTTAATTGTAGATAGATTCTCAAGGGAATAGCTCGGGGTATACTTCATCTAAATGTTTATCAACAACTGTAGTGTGTTAGAGAGTTTGTTAGGTTGCATTGACTTTTAATAAATTAAAAAAAAAAAAATAGATTCTTGCCTGTGGCTCATTGCCCACCAATTTCCTAGGGATTTGATATTATTCCAATTCTAATAAGTTCATATTCTAATTAGATGGGGAAATTAATATATAAGCAAATTTTAATTAGTAAAATGGTCCATTTTACAATAAGATGTGTAATTCATTTTTTTTCTCAAGTTAAATTAGATTCGTGGACCAATTTCATAGGGATTTGAGATTATTCTAATTCTAATAAGTTCATATTCTAATTAGACGGCGAAATTAATATATAAGCAAAAAATTATTTAGCACAATGATCCATTTTACAGTAAGATATGTAATTCCTTTTTTTCTCAAATTAAAGTTGACCCATAACCTTTTTATACATAGTTAATTGTAAATGTGTGCATTGGTTGTAATAGTTAAATTATATATATATATTACTATTAATTTGAATATAATTTTAGAAAAATAAGATATTTTTCTATGAATGTAGACTTATGTAATTCTTTTTTTTTCAAATTAAAGTTGACCCATAACTTTTTTATACATAGTTAATTGTAAATGTGTACATTGGTTGTAATAGTTAAATTATTTATATATATATATATATATATATATAATTACTATTAATTTGAATATAATTTTAGAAAAATAAGATATTTTTCTATGAATATAGATTTATGTAGATGACTAGTTATATGAAAACATTTCTGTGAATTATATGGGTTCTCATTTATTCAGTTTTACGTAAAATTCCTTTCCATAATTTGATCAAATTCATCATTTGTCCCTGAGTTAGAAATGTGAATGCATGTTTGATATCTAAATAATTTTTTATTGGTCAACATTTTGTTCCTGGCCATTTTTATATCTCAGGTTCCTCCTCGATGCGCAATGTCCGAACGGGTTTAGACTCTCGGCTCCAGGATTGCAATGGCTCTGCAATTTATTGTATGCTCCATGCTTTTTTTCTGTCTTTATCATCTCGTTGTAACGTCATATGGATTTCCTTTTGGTCTTATTCGGCCCCTATGCCTCTTCATGGCCTGTACATTTCCTCTGGAATGTTATTGGACGGACATCACCTGCTATTGAGGCTCATATTAGCATACGCCTGCTATATTGGCTCATATGTACATCCTTATATTTTCTCAATATAAATATGCTGATTTTCACTCTGAAAAAAAAAAAAATATATATATATATATATATATATATGTTGAGAGGATATTGAGTTACCATTTTTTTTTTCCAAAAACTTAATAATTAATTTTTTCCTCTTAACGGATAAACTAGTCTTAGGCTCTTTGTCGAGAAAATAAATAGTATAGATTATATATGTGGTTAATTGTAAAATATTTTAAGTAATAAATTGAAATATAATTTCTTCTATTTGGAAAATTTGTGTTCATTTGTATTTCTAGTAACTAATTAAGCCTACATATTGATTAGAACTTATCATAGACTTACCATCAGATAATTCTCCCGTGATTCATGAAAAGATTTTCTCAACCATCAAAAAGTTACTAATTAAATATTCATGCCTTCATACAATTTATAGCACAAATTGTAATTCCAAATTAAATAAAACCAATATTAACCCAGAACAAATACAAAATATTGAATATATAGCACCTTAGATAGACAATAAGCCTAGAAATTCTCATCGGCATGCAACACTTGAAGTATTTATTATTTTATTTAAGTAAACATTACTATGTTCAAATTTGGCAGGAAGGATTTGTTAATCTAAGCGATAGAAAAATGAAGTGTTTGGAATAGTTGTAGCTAATAAAAGTGTGAAAGCAATTGGAAATGACGCAGCTATTTGCATATTTAAATTAATTAAAAAACAAACAAAAATAAATAAATATTATATATATATATATATATATATATATATATATAACTTAAATTATAAGTGAAATTTTAATTTTTCAAATAATATAAAATTATATTTAAATTAGAAATTAAAAAAAGATAATTATATATGAATAGTTAAATTAATAATTAATAATTTTTTAAATTTATTTTAATGTTTAAGAAATTTCGTTTAAAAAGATTATGAAAATTTTCATGTAAATAGACATATTTACTTAATTTCAAAAGTATTTTTGCTAAGAGGTTTTTTTTTACCTTAGTATAGTAGAGATATTGTAATATGATGTTTGATATTTTGACTAAGTCAAATTACATATTAAAAAATTTAAATTAAATTAAATTAAAATATTAAAATAATGTAATATAAATATTTTAGCTTGGTCAAAATAAATAAATAAAAATAATTTTATAAAAAAAAGGCCCATGGTATCGAGTTGTTGTATTGAGAACTCATGGTATTGACCCATGGTATTCATGTGGAATATAGCCTATTTAAAGGCATAAATTGAACCAACATAAATCCATCTTAATTTTGGATTTACCAAGAGTCGAGAAGGATCCATCTTAACTTTAGATCTATCAAAGGCTAAAAAAGGTCAAATCTCTTGATATGCAAATCTCTTTTAAAGTGAAGAGGCTTGATCCTTTTGAACACTTGATAGATCCAAAATTAAGATAAATCTAAATTAATTTTAAATTATTTCAAACCTTTTTTAAATTTCAACCATATAAATATAAAATCTAAAACTATTCACATTCTAATTCGGAAGGAACTATTCACATTCTAATTCGGAAGGATGTATGGGATACTCAAAAGCTTAAAGTAAATTGTGATAGTTTGAAGTGAAATGTTATTAGTACATACATTAATGTTATTAAAAATCGTATTTAAATGGTTATTAATATATATGTATTTTTAATTTATATTTAAAATAATTAGAATTATATATTATTAATTGGAGTTATTTCAAGATGAGCATTGTTGTATTGGTTTGGTGGGTTGTGAACTCTTCCATGAATATAGTTGTTGGCTTCATACCAACTCTAGAGTTGAGAGGGAAGATAATTTCTTTCTTTTGAATATATATATATATGAATTAAAAATTAAATTTAAATTATGGTTTAGCTTAATTGACAAGCCCTCTGAAAATTAAGTATTATGCATTAACATATTCAATACTCAAATTCCCTCGCTTAACCCTATCTAATAAAAAAGGTATAAGTGTCATGTGAGTATGAAACATGCCTAATTACCCATTCTTATAGTCATTTATGTATACAAATTTTCATGTCATATTTTAATCGAGATTAAATTTCTAAGTTATAAATATTTTTTAAATATAAGAATTAATTGAAAAACACTAGTAATTTAAGAGATAAAAAAAATATGTTGATTGCAATATATAATTTCATATGTTTATTATACATTTGACGCTTAATGTATAATTTCATGTGTTTATTATACATTTGACTCTTAATATATGTTCATTCTATTTTTTTATATATATTTATTTCCTTTATGCATTTTATCCTCTCTCTTTTTTCTCTTTTTTTTTTACTACATCCACAGAAAATCTGGGCAGATCAACCAGGAAGGGAAGAATTAATTGAAAAACACTAGTAATTGAAGAGTTAAAAAAATATATGCGGATTGCAATATATATTTTCATCTGTTTATTATACATTTGACTCTTATGTATAATTTCATGTATTTATTATACATTTGACTCTTAATGTATAATTTCATGTGTTTATTATACATTTGACTCTTATGTTCATTCTATTTTTTTTATACATATTTATTTCCTTTATGCATTTTATCCTCTCTCTTTTTTTTACTACATCCATGGAAAAACATTTGACTCTTAATGTATCCTCTCTCTTTTTTTCTCTTTTTTTTACTACATCCACGGAAAAACATTTGACTCTTAATGTATAATTTCATGTGTTTATTATATATTTGACTCTTATGTTCATTCTATTTTTTTATATATATTTATATCGTTTATGCATTTTATCCTCTCTTTTTTTTACTACATCCACGGAAAATCTTTGATCTGTTTATTATACATTTGACTCTTAATGTATAATTTCATGTGTTTATTATACATTTGACTCTTAATGTATAATTTCATGTGTTTATTATACATTTGACTCTTATGTTCATTCTATTTTTTTTTATATATTTATTTCCTTTATGCATTTTATCCTCTCTCTTTTTTTTACTACATCCACGGAAAAACATTTGACTCTTAATGTATCCTCTCTCTTTTTTTCTCTTTTTTTTACTACATCCACGGAAAAACATTTGACTCTTAATGTACATTTGACTCTTAATGTATCCTCTCTCTTTTTTTCTCTTTTTTTTACTACATCCACGGAAAAACATTTGACTCTTAATGTATAATTTCATGTGTTTATTATACATTTGACTCTTATGTTCATTCTATTTTTTTATATATATTTATATCGTTTATGCATTTTATCCTCTCTCTTTTTTTACTACATGGCAGGTCAACCTTCCTCTCTTTCTTTTACTATATTATACATTTGTTCATTCAGGGAATCAAAGGGAAGGGAATGCCTAACCCCAAGGGTGTCGAAGAGAATTGACCCTATGACCTCCCAATTGGCGAGGTACTTAACAATAGGGATTCAACCAATTGAGCTAACCCTTGTGGCTTCATTTTATCCCTATTTGTAAGACATTCATTTTATTATTTTACATTTTTAACATCGTGTTTTTAGTATTTATATTTGCATCTTAATGGTTTGATATAAATATGTAATATAATTTATTCTCACTTTTAACATTTTAATATTAATAGCTTCATCACATAATTGTTTAATTGTTTAAATTAATATAATTTGTTTGTTTTAAAAAATATTTATCATTAACTCATATATTTCGAGGGTTGTGGAGGTGTCTTGAAGGTCAAGAAGTATTCTTAAAGTGTTGGATGCCACATTCTTAACTTTGGTCTCAAAAAAGGATAATGTGACATATCTTAGTGAGTATTGCATTGTGGAACGTAACATATAAAGGTATAACTAATATTATAGTCAATTGGCTCAAGTCATTCCTTCCCCAACTTATTTCTCTTGAACATACAAGATTTGTAGAAAGATGACAAATTCTTGATGGAATTATGGTGGCCCATGAAGCTATCCATTCATTGAAAATCACTAAGAAACCAAGTATGATGCTTAAGCTAGATTTGTCTAAAGCATATTATAAACTGAATTGGGAATTTTTATGTAACATATTAAGGGTTTTTGGATTCGCAAGTGACTGGATCATATGGCTAATTAATCTGGTTTCCTTAACTAACTTTTTTATTTTGGTCAATGGTTCACCATTGACACCCTTTCAGTTCTCCCAGTGGATTCGACGAGGACCCCCTCTCCATTCTTCTTTATTTTGGTAGTGGAAGGTGTCGCCTCTTTAAGCTAGCAATTACTATGGAGAAGACATGCCCTTAACCCATTAGCAATTTGTCGACGACATGATGGATTTAGGTACACCACAAATGTAAGAAGTGTGGGATTTCAATAAGATCTTGAAGTTGTTCTCAGCGGTCTTAGGTATGGAAATTAATCGAACTAAATCCTAGGTTATTTTTAACACTCCTATGAATGTACAGAGGCAGGTAGCAAGCATTTTGGAGATCCAGATCACCCTTCAATCAAAATATATAGGTGCCCCTTTCGTGGAAAACTCTCTTTGCTAGAGTGTTTTGGAGGAATTGCTGACAAAATTTCAAAAGAAATTATCAAGTTGGACTTTTAGATCATTAAATATGGCAGGTCGATTAGTCCTCCATAAAGTAGTATTATAACCCCTACCTATGTATCTTTGTTCTGTAATGATGGCCCCTGTGGCCATTCTTTAGAAACTGCGGAGAATTCAACGATCCTTCATGTGGAAAGGAAAATTTTTAGAGAGGAAATGGCCTCTAGTAGTCTGGGATAAGATGTGCTGCTAAAATCAAAAGCAGACTTGGTCTGCAAGATCCCTCTATAATGGCCACAGTGTTGGGTGCCAATCTTTGGTGGCAATGGCTTCAAGGCGGAATGGATCTTTGGAAAAATATATGGGCACACAAATATGTCCCTACAATCCCTCCTCAATAATTAATATGTTTGACATTATTTTCCCTTGGATCATTGATTTGGATTCTAGGAAAGAAAGGCATGGGATTGATTCAC
This sequence comes from Pinus tabuliformis, assembly GCA_031772625.1. Lineage (NCBI taxonomy): Eukaryota > Viridiplantae > Streptophyta > Pinopsida > Pinales > Pinaceae > Pinus > Pinus tabuliformis. The sequence goes on along the minus strand of CM062809.1, from coordinate 157,390,885 downwards.
CAACACTATTTTTGGCAGTAAATAATGGTGGCATGACATTGTTTTGGGGTGACTCTTAGAAACAATTCCCTAAGATAGGCAATCAGGTGGAGCTTGAACAACTTAGATTACAAATGTATGCTTAGGGCGGAGTAAAAATTGATGATTATTAAAGATAGGAGACATAGGACCAAAAATGGCGCAAATGAATTTCCCCATAAAACTAACACACCAAAACCGAATGGAAAAATTTGGTGAATTTTTTGGAATGACCCATAACACCACCAAATTCCTATCTCACATCAAGTTGACAAACTCAAATGGGGTTATGGGTCTAAGGGTACCTTCTCAGTTAGGGAAGCATATCATCTAGAAGAAGGACATCATGATCAACTTGTTGAGGAGGTTTGGATAAAAAATTGGAAACAACGTTTATGGCCCAAAATCTCAATATCTGTGTGGTTGTTATTACGGAATAAACCTCCCACATGTCATAATATTTAGAAGAGGAATCTCCAAGGAGCCTCCTATTTCCCTCTTTGTAAACTTAATGTTAAAACCCTGAAGCATTTGTTCAACTTATGCATGTTTTCTAGGAATCTATTGAATAAGTTGTAGGACCACCTCTCCAAATCATACTGGATTTCAGACAATCCTTAGAACACCATAAGAAGATGGAGAGTGCAAGCATTTGATAATCCAATCCTTAATTGAATTTGGAATATTTCCCCTAGTTATGTCCTTTGGGGTATTTGGAAGGAAAGAAACAGGAAGATCTTTAAAGGATGTGCAACACCAATGGAGGCCACATGGAACTCCTTTGTTAAAAATGTTAAGTAAATGATTCTTGCCTTAACCTAGACTACCCAAGATTGGTAAGATTTAGAAGCCAAGTCCAGGATTACGCAGTAATGGTTTTCGTCCCTCCTTGAGGATCCTTCTCATGTTGATCCCCCTCCTCTCATTGCCTCCAATCCATCCAGTTGGAGCCCTCCCCCGCCCCCTTTTGTGAACTTTAATTTTGATGGTGCTGCAAAGGGAAATCCAAGCCTTACAGGCTATGGAGGTGTAATAAAAAATCACTTAAGGAGGTCCATGTTCATTTATTCGAGGGAAATTGACATCAATATAATAATGTTGCATAGTTATCAAGCCTAAGAATGGGGTTGGAATATGCTCAAAATCAAGGCTATCAGAACATCTTTGTAGAGTGGGACTCTCAACTCATCATCAATATGGTCTGTAGATTACAACCAGGGTCCCATATCCATAAGGTATCTAAAATTTGGATATTGGAATCATTGTTAGAACATGTAATGTTTCTCATCCAATACTTCATCTCTTATTCTACTCCATGTAAGGCATAAAAGTAAGAGAGTAACAAATTTGTTAGCAAATTATGGTTGCCTAAAGACATCTAGGGCATTTAATGTCGGTTTGGTATTGTTTATAGGCCTCTCCTGTTAAAATATTCTACTGGAAAATGGTTCAAGAAGATTGCCCAACCCTAGATGGGTGAGTAATGTGGAGAAGGGGGGGCGGATTTCCACTGCCCCACCTGAAAAATAGGCAAAGGGACCTGGCAACAGGCCCTTGGCAGGTGTAACCCATTCGATGATTGTTGTTACATTTTGTTGAGGGTGCTGGACCCTCCAACATGTCAAGGGATCTCCCCAATAAGAAGTCACAACTAGACCTCAAACCTTTTGGAGTAGGATTCCCAGTAGTGGGTAGTACAGTATCACCTTGACTACAGTTGCGCGTGGAGGTAAGTAAGATGTCCTTGTTGTAAACAAGGGTGTGACCTTGCAGCAAGTCAAGGAAGGTGCATGAAAGGCTCTAACACACGGAAGGTGGGAAGAGTGCACCCCTTAGAAGCTTGTGATAGAACGCAACTTGAAAGGGAACACACGAGCTGAAAGACATCATGAGATGGAAATAAGGATAGCCGACGATCCAAAGTGATGGATTATACCAACAACACACTTCCATACGATTCATACAAACACATACGGAATAGTCCATACATACATGAGTAAATTACATCTACATACATCATTAGAGTAACTAGGATAATCGAACTACAATAACAACATGTGCATGAAATGTGTTGGGTCTATTATATTAAAAGAGTGAAAGATCCAATCATACATACAACCATGACAACCACTAGCCCCGATAGCGAAACATTACAATCACTGCCGCCTACTCCTCCAAAGAGATGTATTAGCTCTGCACTGTGGAGAATCCAAGGCTCGTTACAATACACTCCAAGCTTTGTCTAAGTTATACCTATTGGAAGCTTGGCTCCCAAAATCCTGTACGATGAGTTATGAGGTTCTATAAATAGAAAAGGGTGGGGTGACCCTTGACATTCCCCTTTGTGACTCTTCAACTACCCTCATGACTCTTTAACTTACACATGATTGTTACATTCTACTATTGACACTTGGTATTTCACTTTTACAACATGTTTACAATACAATTTGCACATGTACCCATGTAAGACAAAATGGGATTGAGTAAGCCATACAATACATCACTATGACTCAGACAAATGTGGGAAGATTAACTCTTCAACATCCTCTCGATGATCGACGGTGGCGAATTGATGCTAAGCTTGGTAGTATGTTATGGCGTCTGCGTACTCTGTGGTGACATCCTTCTGAAAGTGAACCCTTGCCTCCGTTGCATCCAGGTACACTGATTTGGTACCTCTGTCCAACTTGTTAGATAACATGCGCATCATGGTCTTGAGTGCAGCCATACCAACGACATACTAATGCATAGTGTCTGCACTCATCTACAGGTATGCACTGGTGGCTATGCGCATTAACTGATCAAAGTACATGTCCAGCTCCAATCAAACTTGGTTCTTTGATTTCACCTCAGTGAGTTTGCCAATGGATGGGATCGCATGCGTGTGCACAATGACATTTGTGCTCTTGAACACTTGTGCATGTGAAGCCTATAAGTTGGTGATGAGTTATGGGAGTTCCTCATAGTTCTGAATCTGACTCTGGATGCGTGCCTTAAACTCCACTGCCTTTGGCTTCAACACCTTTTGCAAGTGTAATGGGGCTCCCTTGTACCTAATTGTTCATATCTACATGTGATCGACAGTAGTGTATATGTCTGACAAGATGTTTGCTCTCCTAGCACAACGCTGCTGCCAACCGTTAAGATGGACAACTCACTTATGCACGGTGATGAACCTGAAGTACAACTTCTGTATGAATGTCTCGAGAGATGATACTTCATCTAGTATTGGTTTCCTCAACTCCTCTCTGGAGGATGGTGTAGCTTGCTCTTCTCCCTTCTTGGTTTCTTGTAGCTCCTTAGCCATGCGCTTGTTCTCAACTATCAAGAATCTAACACTTGAGCTAGTGGCATATACCCTTGTAGCATTGGCCAATCCAACTAGATGTCTGCGCACATTGGACATGATCACTTGCTCTTCAAACTGCGTACGAGATACATTAACATCCGGAGTGGGCACTCTGCGTGACTGCACAACTCTGTGTTGTGACTTGTCGAAGGATATGTTGTGAACATTCGCTTTCGGACTGTCCTCAAGGATTTCAGTGTCTCCTTGATCTCTTGGGACTTTCTTTACTTCCGAATCTAGTGAAGTCGGTGGGGTGACCTCTTGGTTCTTAGGCATGAGGTCAATGTCCTGATCTGACTCAAGCTGAACCACATATGTGTCCATCTATTCCAACATCTGTTCAATCTCCTGAGCAAAGTCTTGCTCCTGCAACTGCTCACCCTGTTTGCTATCTGCTAGTTTTTTGGATGAATCAATGACCTATATCGATGCAGTTTTATCAATGTGTGCATGCTACACCTCTCGTTGTTCCTATTCCTGTTTCCCTTCCTTCTCTCTTCTGCGCAACTCTTGTTCTTCCCTTAGTTGTTGCTTCAATTCTTGCAACTCCTTTTTTGCCTCCTCTAGCTTCTGCTTCTCCCTTTGCCTTTGCGCAATACATCTATCGCGCTATCACCTATTTTCCTTAATCTCCAAAACTTCTCTTAATACAAGTGGATATGCTTTGAACTTGTAGCTTTGCTCCACTTTTGCGTTGTCGGCAAGCTTCCTCTTATCTTTGTCAAGTGCAGGTCTGCTGCCCTCTGCTAGAGCTGATGTTGCTACTCCCTGGGATGTTGCTTCCTTCTGCACGGCTAACCATTCTACAACCATTTCAACAAGTTCATTTAGCCTTGAGAAGTTATAGAATTATCTCCATGGGTCTTCCTCAAGCCAATGACAGGCCCCGTGGATCCAAGGATGATACACTCTCATATAGTGGTCTTCTACTAAGCAATGCGGGTCATATGGATTGAAATTTTTGGCGCCAAAGATGAATCTCTTGAATTCTTCCGTCTAGGCCTCAGCATGCTTGAGATTCTGGATCTCATACAACTCGATCCGCAAAGAAAGAGTGGGCCAAGATGCCTTCTTCTTCATGTGTAGTCTTGCTGACAACCCTGTTGAGATATGATATGCAACCTCTTGCATGACCAACTTATCCATGACAAACTTCGGTAAAACATGCGGAGCCTTCCCCGCGTTGTACATATGGATGAAGGTATTAAGGAGTGAGGCATACCAATTTGCTATGTTAACCAATGCCTCCATCGCTTCCTGTGACATGCAAGGTGGATCCTGCTCAAAGATCATCATGTACACCAAGGTGACGAAGTGTCCGATAGTTGTATTATAACTCCACGAAAGATGCAATCAGAGAACAACTTGCAATAGGTGTGCACAAAGGTTTTTGAAGGTGTCCATGCCCAACCCAAGCCAAGGAACTACTGACTAGCACATATTGCATCAAGTATGTAAGCGAACATGAAAATATTTGCTTGGTGACCCTTGGGTGGATGTTGGGATTCTATTACTTGTCCCTTCAGCTGGAGATCCAACATCTCAGACCAATTGAAAGGTCTTCCTTCGTTCACCAACTAATCCAACACAATCACCCAACTCTACGGGAAGGTTTGTGTGCTCTCTTGGCCGTATAAGCAACATTTGAAGATGACTAAGAGTTTATAAGCCTTCCGCAGTATCTTTGTCTTGTATACTTAGTTGGGTGTCGTTGTGAACTTAGGTGGCTCTTCCAACCAATTCTTCAAAATGTCTCTTGAGTTTGCACTGTTGTTGGGCCTGGTGAACGGTGCATCCATTGTGACCACCAGCTGTGGCAAGTGATACATCACCTGAAAGTCCTTTGCCCTAAAGGAAACAAGTTTTGTTCTACTTACACTACTCAATACCATTATCTCTAGATCAGTATATGAAACAATCCATGGATCATGTCCACGCATGGAAGCGAGGGATGCCTGCATGCAACCCGCTACAAGCCAAACTTGTGTATGTTGACATAGACTCTATGGTCCTCCCGATTCTCCTCAAAGGTGCCTGAAAAGATGTCATTGATGTCCTGCCATTTCATCCTGATATTCTTGTCTATGAACAACTTAGTGTCTTCGTTGATGGGCAAGCTCACTAACATTTACTCGACTACATCTCTAGTTGTGCTCTCAATGGTGTCCTTTTGACCCTACTCTCTTGGAAGCCATTATCGTTGAAATGTGGCAACAAGAATATTCCAATTTTAATTTGTCCTTGAATTAAAATTCGAATTTAGTCTCACCAACTGCTTGAAAAATAATTAATTAATTCATCTTGAGTTAATTAGTTGGAGAAATTCAAGTTAGAAGTCTTTTTGAAGTCATGCAGCAGTTATCCCTTAGATTAAGGATATTATCCCTTAAATAAGGAGATAAGATTGAGTTATATTTGAGTTGTAATTAATTAGCTTAGTTTACTGAGTTAAGTCTAGTTAAATTAGTTCCAAACTGTTTGAGAAACTAATTGTGAGTTCAGTCAGTTAGTGCATGCATGCATCCAACTAGTGTACTCCGGATAACTGAAGATTCTCTCATCAGTAACTCATGCATGTCTATTCTAAGAAAGACCCAGTTGAGATTAAATACAAGGACAATGTACTATCAGTTGCATGTGTTTTCCTATAAACAAAACTCATGCATGCAAAAGGAATTCATTCCTTGAGTATTGCACAGTTTTACAGGGTGTGAGATTAGTGTGAGTGATCAGTGTTACACTTGGTAACAGTAGGATCACCCAGGAGAAACAGTGCAAGGAAATAGGAGATCAGGAGGGCAGAGGAGAAGGCCTTTGTGTAATTCTGAGATATTTCCAACTTGTAATGATAATACAGATAGTGGGGTTTTTAGCTGAGGCTTTCCCCTGAGTATTCTTCTGTGTTTCATGTGCATTGATTCTTCTTCTGGTTATATGTGTTCTGCTTGATCTTGCTCAAATATTTTAAGCTTCTGTTAATTGATTGTAGAAGTAGATTAAAGTATTTTTCTTTAGTTATATTGCATTATCAAATTAATCTACAGTCAGAATTTCTACAATTATTCCTGTACTGGTGAGAGACTATTGAACACCTGTGATACCTGAAGATAGAGCAACACTCATGGCAAGAAAAATGTTAGTTGAAAACCAAAAGCAACTTGAGGACTAACATGCAACACACCTGGGTGACTGACTAGAATATTTACGCAATTTTCACCGAGAGGCTGGGAGACTAACTGCCAAAACTATGAAGAACATAGTCTGACTGTTAATGGGTTGAATGACTACTGAAACTGTGCAGATCACAGTGCAACTTGGCTTGCTGAGGTTTGAAACTGCACAATGCGCAGTTTTAGTGAGCATGACTACAACTCGGGAAAAATATATTGTGCAATTCTTGGGCCAATTGAGGCACTACTTCTCAGAATTGCATAGAGCAGGCCTAGGAGGCCAATGTGAGGCAAGCTTCGCATAATTTTTGGGAGAAAGGCAATGTCTTCCATCCAGAAATGTGTAGTGCAAGCTGGGCAAGGCAGGGTCCGGGTCAAGGCAGCTCAGCCTTGCCAACAGGAGACTGAAAACAGTAAGGACTGAATGCATGTGTGAAGCTGGGTGTAGACATGAGTGAATGAACATGCATGCAATTATTGAGTGCAGGATTCAGTAAAACAAGAAAACCACTAAGTGTGTGAAGCGAGTTGCCGCAAAGACGACCGTGAGTGCATAAACAATGTCATCCATGTGTTACTTAAGGAGATGCAATAGAAAACTTGAAACAATGCTTCTACAAGCTAACATGCATGAAAACGACAGCAAGCGTTCAACAAAACCAAGCAAATGACACTCACACAAACCGAAACACAAAAAGCGACAAAATAGTAGCAAAAGACATGAAAAGCAGACTTACCCCAAAAAAGCTGAGCTGAGTGTGCTGAAGGTTCCTCGATGTGATGGGGAACGCCAGAGCTCCAAGATAGAAGTGAATAATGAGCTCTAAAGTGTCGAATAAATAGTTTTGACAAGATCGAGGCTTATGACGCGCGTGCCACAATTCTAGGAAAAAGTGACACTTGGCAGGAGGCTTCTAAAGCGGTTTTTGCATGTAACCTCTAGCTGCGAAAAATAGAACCCTAAAATCTAGGGATTCTTTTTGCTTTTTTCTTTTTCGGGAAAAAGTTTCCCATGCATGCAAAGCAAGATTGCTCAGTCCTGGAGGGGACTGGTCAACTTGGGAGCACATGCAACATACTGCAAGCCTTGGAGTGACTTCTGTGCAGTTTCTGGGCTGAGTGGATCAAGCTGCCCCTCAAGCTCTATGCAATTTCTAGACTGAAGCCAAGGATGTCAGCCAGATATGTGCAATTTCTGAGAGCAAGCCCAGTGATGGGTTGCTCTGCGCAATTTTCAGGGGGAAGGCAGCTTGCTTGTTTTGCGCATTTTTGGAGAGCAGCAGGTTGCCTTGATGATCTACGCAATTTTGGAGAGAAAGGTTGGTTTCCCTTCAGTTCTGTGCAATTCTGCAAGTGAGCACAAGAGCTAGTTAAAAACCAAGTCTTGGGATGTCAACTTGTGGGTGAATGGAAAATAGGTTAGTGAACACAAGCTCCTAAGCCAAAGAAACTCAAGTAAAGCATATAAACCTGGGCAGTTCAAGACATGCTGCTAAGGATGGTTGGTAGGGAGGCTCCAAAGCAAAGCTAAGGCAAAATTTTGGGGGATGGTTGTAGCTGCTACAACACATTCCTCACAAGAGATCTCATGAGAGGACATCGGGGTAAGGGAAGGGACGAATCTACACACGTGATGGTAAGGGTGGCCATAATGAATTGCAAGGATAGGTTAATAAATTTGCGGAGCCTACCAATCTAGAACATGGGGGAGGTAGTCAGGTTTACAGTTCGAGACTTTCAGACGATAGCCCGAAATGATATTATAAGTGACGGGAGGGGAAGTAAACAAGACATGAGTTGCAGAGGGCTGAGTCATTATAAAATGTGGGTTGATAAGCCATGGGAGAGTTATTTGTGTTACTAGAAGTGGGTTGTAACTGTGTTGCGTCTCAATACTAGATGGTGGGTTAATGGCAGAATCCACCATTTCTCATGCTTGAAGTGTCGACTCTAAAGCTTTCATTCAGAGAATCTAGAATTCATATTGCTTTTTGCGGCTCATATCAAGAAACAAGGACGTTAATTTCCTACTCTCCATTTAGGTAATAGTTGTCCCTCTACTTGGTGTCAATTCTATGTTTCTGTTTTTTGGTTGTTCTATTTAACAATAATTCTGGGCACTTCACTCCCAATTCCCTGGACTGTACTAGTATTTGCACTTTTGAAATTTCATGTATTTTCCCTACTGATATGGATGTGGAGAGGTTGGGGATCCTGAGGGGACCCATGTATCAGGTTAGTTTGAAGAGAGGTGTCTAGTGTGGGAAGGATTTCTACCATCTCTGTTATGGATCTCCTTGGGGTTCTTTTGGTATCAGGTGTTGGTTTTTCCCTGCTAGAAGTTTCAAAGTTCCTGGGATTAATAGCATCTAACTTTGGTCTGCGAGTCTTCTAGTTTGTTGGTGGTATAAGAGATGATGGGATTTCCGTGGTTTGGGTTGGCTCCCCGACTTTCATCTAACAGTGCAGTGTTGAGGGTGGGTTTATTTTATGTTTCAAAACTTTGGGTTGGTGCTCCTTCAACTATTATGGAAGTGGTGTGAGGTGGTTGTGGACTGGGGTTGAGGTATTAATGGAAGGTAGATTCTTGGAGTAGTGTGGTTGGACATTTGTTGATTTTGCCAGGTGACTTGGTTGACAAACTCTTCGGTAAATTTTCTAATGGCTTTTGACATGAACAAAGTGGGGAGGCTCTGGGTGGGTGAAATTCTAAGTATTTAGTGCAAATTATTTTACACAACCGAATTTCCAAGGTTTATCTATGCCATGCCTAGACAGAGAGGCCATGTGAGGAGAGGGGTAGCATACTATGAGTAGTGGGCCCGTAGAGGGAATACTCACTTAGATCATCAAATCGAAGGTTTTGCATCTAGATATATGCGAAGCATATCCTGGTTCATGTATGGGAGGAGTTGGCCTAAATTGAAGGGGAAGCCTCTTCCCACAAAACCCCCCCTATCAGATTCTGAACTGTTGGGAAAATGACCAGGTTGAATCCCTAACATGGGGCACACATGAGGAAGAGATAATTAGTATATGCAGATTGTAGACATATACTGGAAAATGAAGTTCATGCTGGGACGTATTCTATTGGAGCGCCAGGAGCCTAGGATGGACTTGCATCATTCCTTGGATCACAGCATGGGCACATGAAATATTGGGATAACCGATTGGACAAGGTCAACCATAGACTAGCGAGAATTAAACACCATCTTGGAATCCCCCTAGTGGTAGTATACCCCCAACTGATCCAACGAATAGTATTCCAGTGGTTGGCTCTGATTTTGATCCCCTCACTTAATTTTTTATGACTATGATTTTTGGTTCAACTTTTTGACATTAGTTTGTGCAAGGCCATATGGACCATCATTCGGATATAGACCTGATAAGTGTTGGTTTTGGTTATATTAAATTATATCTATCAGCCCTACAAAGGGTTCATTTTTTGTTGTGGTCCGGTCTCCCATGTGAGAGATCAATATGACTTATGGTAATCCTTGATGTGATCTCTTGTTTCTGAAGCTAATAGAAACCACTTATCACAAAAAAATGTATTGAAACATTTTGCAATATATCATCAAAAATATATGAATCAAATTATTTTCAAATTTATAAGTCAAATAAATACACCAAATTAGATTAATTCATGGAGTAACGTGTTAGAGCCTAGATTTGTCTCAGGCTGAAAGACAAGGTTCTAGGTCCACATCAAACCATGCTCAGCCTCGTAGCTAGCCCTATGAGGATAGGGGAGGGCTCTCTCTGGGTTGATCTCGGAAAAAGACAAACAATGGGGCTCGAGATGACTAAAATAAAAGCTAATTTTAGGCTAGGTATAAAGTACAAGGGTTTGTTGTGAGTTTTTGGGGGTTTTGTGTTGGAAACTGGGAAAGGCAAATTGGGCTCGGGGATGAGGCACAGTTTCTGCAGAGTTCTGATTAGGGCAAGGAAGGCAATCGTTTTGATGCTTTAAATTGAGTGAATGAATAGATCGGACTGGTGAGGAGCTAAGGAGAGCAAGAGAGTCTCAAGAATTCTCCTTAAACGGATGAAAACATGGAAATTTAAACAAATTCAAAGGCAGAGCATAACAGTTAATGGATTCCACCTTAATCACTCATTTGTTCAAATTCAGAAGAAAAGACAGAAAAATGATACACATAACACTAATGAAACTTACAATTACTTAGAGAAGCACACCATCAAAACATAAAGCGACATGGATCCCAAACAATGTTGCAAAACCCTGGTCTTTCCTTAGCCAAAAATGCAGAGATAGAATGTACAATGATATGCCAAAGCAATCCCAAGTGTCCAACCCTAAAAATGACTTAGGAATTACATGATATAGACTAGCCCAACCCATTCCCTTGCCTCTAGGGGTCGAGCTCATCATTCTAGGAGCTGTTTCAACCAATTCTAAACAAAGCACTAAAATCTAGGCAATCAAAACAACTTGCCTCTATAAGGTAGGAAACTGATTCATTCATTAAATTTTCACTTTTTGGTGAATGAATCCTCTAGAACAAGTAAATAAGTGCCAAAATTACATCATGTTTGTCCAATTTTTTTTCTCTATAAAGACTAATTCTATTAAAAGAAAGAATGATACAATAAGAAGTTACAGTCAAGAGAGGCAAGAACACAGGCTGCCGAAAAGGATAGGATATCCACCTCGGCCCCTAGAAAGAAAAGAGAAGGAAGCTGCGCAGAGCAAGAAGAGACAAGAAGAACAGAGGAGAAAGAGAAGAACAGAGGATTCTACCCAACATGTGTAGAATCAACTATTCGACACTTTTTTCCTTTCTTTTTACCAACTTTGACCCAGTCAAGAGGACTTTGCTGAGCCGGCATGATTTGCAGATTGGGCTGTGCTGACGGGGAGGACTCCTTGTCTGAATCCGAGGGGGAGGATTCATGATTCCTTTTCTGTGAGATTGGTGGGACAGACAAATCCTCAGGATCGGCCAAGGGAGGGTCCTATGCCATCTTTGCTTCCATTCCTTCCTCAACCTGTTCCTCTTCATCTGAGCTGAAATCAAAGTCGTCCATGGGGGGAGGATCATGAGGCTTCCAGCTCTTGGATTTCTGCTTAGGATTGACTTTCTTCTTTTGGGCAGGTGTCGAGGGACAAGAGCCCTTAAGGTGCCCTGTGTGATGGCAGTTATGGCAACGAAAGGCTGTGTTCTCATAGTCCAGGATCTGAGTCCAATGGAAGTCTCCAATTTTGAGATTGATCTGGTCAGGGAGACCTTTGCTCATGTCTATTTCTGCACAGATTTTGGCAAAGGTGTAAATTCCTTTTTCCCCTCTAGAGACGTCTGTGTCTAGAAAGCGGCCTAGAGAATTTTCGATCCCTTGGAATACTGCAAAATTCCATAGATGCGCTGGGAGATTTGGAAGCCTGACCCATATGGGGAGCTTGGTGATGACTGCTGTAGAGGGATCGAAATCTGGGAACCAGGGGGTGAGGAATAAACTTGCTGATCCCCAGAACCATGGGCCTGCAGTTAAAGCTTTCTGGTAGTCCTCATCTAGAACGAAGACTACTATGAAGAAGCCCTTTGAGCATAACAGTACCTTGCAATTGTTGGTCCAGTTGGAGTGAATCCATTGGTAAAGGTCAGCAGTGCTCGGCCATAGCCCATTGAACCTGAAAATAATGGCTTGTTCTGCAAACGTTTGGGTTTGTTCATCCAATGATGGGTGCATGATTTCAATAGAGGGGGTTTCCTCAAGTTTGTCCACCAGAAAAGGCTTGGGTGCCTGAACCAGTGGAGCTGTCTTCTTAGGTATCTGAGCATGGGAAACGTCTTTATATGAAAATGCCTTAGCAGAGGAGGACTGTCCAACAGCTCCCCCTCTCAAGCGAAGAGTAAGAGTAATGGATGCATTTCTCTTAATGCTATAAAAAGACATGGGAATAGGATCCTCAAGTTGTTTACCTTCATAGATAAGACGTTGTGCTGCAGAGGGTATCCCTGACTTGAGATCCAGAGCATTCTTGAGGTCCTGCACTAGATTCGACGAGTTCACCCAATGTAGCTGAGTTTTGCCGGAGATAAGCTTGATCTGGATCTGGAACGTTGCAGAAGGATCAGGGATCTGCTTTCCTTTGCAGATCCAAGTCGAGAGGGGGCTGGAGCATTGAAGGGCCTTCTTCCCCTGTACTTGCCGTAGAGGTATGTGAGGAGAAGAGGAAAGGGTCCTGAGACCATTGAATCTGTCAATGCAATCTACCTAGAAGAGCTTCCAGATGATCTGTCTAGGTAGATCCATGACATGTAAAATAATCTGAAGATCTAGAACAGAGAAATCACTGTTTTGGGGGGACAGAGAGGGCAACGGAAGGAATGAGCAGCCTTCCAGAGTAAAGACTTTCTTCCCAGGAGCCTCCGCCTGAGGAGAGATGAAAGAATAATCTGCGCGCTCGTCCTTGTCCTCTGCGTATGTATTCTGATGGAGGCGGCTGGAATGAGATGCGGCAGTCGAGATCTAAGATCTGGGAGACGCAGTGCCGGGAGCAGAGCAAAAGAGGGAAACCTGCAAACCAGAAAAGAAAAGAGAAAGGAAGCGATCCCGTAATCCTGGATTGAAGCGCGCAACACCTACCTCGACAGGGCATACCAGAGGCCCGACGGCGGCCGAGGGCGAGACAACGGCGGCTGAGAGGATAGGGTTAGGGTTCATCTTCGGCACAGTCGTCTGATCTTCTAAATTTCTTAACCATCATGTTTGTCCAATTACATCAAGATAGATAAAAAATTACATCACAAAACAAAACTAGTCAAACTGGCCGAATTTCTGAGCTGGAAGGTGAAAAATTAAGCAAAAATCCTCTGTGCGCCGCGCCAAAATCTGTATGAGTCACGCCACTTTGAGGCTGAGTTTGAGGCACTTTCTGAAGTCCAAATTGAGCCCAAGTGTTCTTGTTGGAAAGCCCTACTTGTCTACTTTCCAACCCAAGTGGAATTTTTGAATTTGGATGTCATTTGCCCCTCCAAAACTTCAATCCCCCAAGACTTCTTTATGTGTGTCAAAATAGGGGTAAAGAGGTCATTTTTTGAGTGTTGTTGACCTCCTGGGGACTCAAAACTTGCTCAAAGTTCTTGGCCATGCACCAGCAATCATGATTTTTCATGCCAAATCCAAAAATATAAAATTTTTGCAGTTTGGAGCTCCCTAGAAAAAGCGCGTGCCAGGTGGCGCGGCGCACAGGGAGAAAAATCCTGTTTTTTGTACCAGAATTTGCCAAAATGCCAAAAATGCCCCAAATTTCTTGAAATTTGGGCTGGAGCTTCTTCATTAAGTGTTATGCTAGGCTAAGGAGGTTTTGGCTAATATCTGAAGACGATCAAGCTCCCTTTGCCTCTTTTGCTTCCTTATTGCCTTTCTCAATTTTGCTTTTAAATTCCTGATTCGTGGCTTGCAGACCTTGTTTCGTGCCATGTAGTGGAAAGCCATGTGTCTCAGCAATGCATGATCCTTATCAGCCTTGTCCAACAGCCTCTATAAGTGCATATTAACTATCTCGAGCTTGGCCTCCCGATCCTCATTAATCTCTTGCTCCAATGACGTGAGGTCAATTCTTCTCCTTTGTGCAGCCTAGCGATTCTCGCAGATGTTCTGTAGCTCCATGATTGCTTGTTGATCTTCAAGCTGTTTGTTCCTCTGCTCCAAATATTTCATGGTCCACTTAGCTCTCTCCAAGTCAAGGGATAAGGCTTGGATCTCTGTTTGCTGCTCCTGGATGATCTCCCTAAGCTTGGCACTTTGTGGACCCGAATCTGTATCATCATCATGAATGAGAATGAAGTCGGTCTCTCTTTCACCTGAAGGCCCCTCATCCTGCATTGGCCTCTTACCTTTTTCCTGTACCTGTGATGCTGATGGAGGAAGCGAGGCCCCTTCCACCTCGGGTGGAGATAACACACGCTTTGCCGTTGCAAACAAATGTATGGTACCTCTCTGATATGTGATGAATATCGGCACACTAGCGGTCTCATGGCACTCATACTGATGAGAAGGTCCACCTTCATGCTTAACCTCTGATAATCCCTGTGAAGCTCTGAAGAAGTTACGGGAGATGAAATCATCCCAAGTGATGCCTTGTAATTCAAGATGATGAACCACCAAAATCTTAATAAGAGCAAAATGATAGACACTATTAAGTTGTTGCGGAGGGGTTTTATGCTGCACAAGGGTGGCCATCCTCTCTATGTTTCGGCAAATGAAATACAAAATGTTCATCATCCGTACCGTGGTGAAATGCATGAGCAACCTGATGTGATAAGCATAGAGACGAGAGAACTGTCCCTCACAGCTGAAATATCTCATGATCAATTTCATTAGTGGAGCATATTCATCTTTCAGATATCGGAATGGGAACACTCTCTTGAGTTGCCTCAAGAAACCGGTTTTAATGTATGGCTCATAATGCTGCCAGTGAATCTTCTGCTTCTTGTTCCATGGTTCACCAATGTTCGGTATGCCGGTTGCTAATGAGACAGATTCTGGTGTAAGTGTGAAGGTGACACCAACTAAGATAGCTTGATCTCCATGTAAATGCAGCACAAAAAGACGAGCGAGCTCATGATGAAATTGAACACTAGCCACCTTTTGACAAAACTCATAGCATGACTGATGCTGAAAACAAAACTTGGCAAGAGGGTAGGCCTGCAATTCTGTAAGGGTGCTCGGTTCTTCTCTAACATACCTGCCACCTTTATGAGGCCTCCGGGGTGCCTGTTCTTCCAAGGGTGAGTCACTTTGGGTTTCCACTTCATAGTCGGATGAATGCTCAGATGTCATGACTGCTATTTTTCAAACTGCCTTGAAGATGAAGATGCTGGTGTATGAAAACTGTTTAGACTGCTCTTTTAGTAATGTGTGCCAACTCTGCCACCAAAGGGGAAAACCAATGAAACAGGGACTGTTAGGAAAGGGAGATAATATCAAGGGATTAGGAATTATTGGGAGAGATTTATTTGGGAAATATGGGAGGGGGTTTAGGATTTAGATGTGGGAATAGGGTTTTAGGGTTTTTCACATTTGACAGTTTTGGGAAAGGGAATTTTAGGATAGGGGTTTAGTAACTTTTGGGGATAGGGAAGAATGAAATCTAGGAGAAATGGAATAAGGGAGAAGGGAATGATGGAGAAATGACTTTGGTAGCAAAATAGTGAATTGTGGAAACCACAACAATTTCCTTTGAGGCACGTTTGAAGTAGGGTTTGGTTTTTTATTTCAAACATTAACATCCATAAACCACCATCCCTTATCACAAAAATGGATGAAGCATATCCACGCAAATGAATGGCAATTTGGAGAAATTTGAAACGTTTTCGGACTTTCAGGCGTATGCGCCGCGCCACCTGCTCTGTGCGCCGCGCCTGCCAAATTTCCTCCAACTTCACCCAAAACACACACTAACTCTACAAATTTGCTTTGAATGGCTTCTCTTTGGTCTTGGCATAAAAATGACCTTGATCTTCATGAAAAAATCTTTATAAAGACATGGGTTTGCTTTTTGACTCTCCAAGACCCATCTTTGTAATGTTTTGGCATTGGCACTTTTTCTATTTTAATACAACTCTGTTTTTTGAATTTCCTTTTGATTTTTCTGACTGAAACAATGAAATTCTTGGAAAATTCTTACAGGGATAGCTGACATGGAATTTGGCAAAGGAGACCAGGGCTGCGCCTGAAGATTTCAAAAACTGAAAACTTTTGAAAATTATTACAAAGGACAAAATGTTGACTTTTCTTCAAAACAGAGTTTTGAAGAATAGTTGTAATCCATCGATATAATGATGAAATTCGCGAAATAGAAAACATGTGTAGAACCTCCCTCTGGCCTGCTGGCATTTGAACACTTTAACGACTCAATTTTCGAAACCCTAGACCTATGATTGACATGACTCGTTGCATCCAGAGATCAAACATTGACTGTCATGGACTTTAATAGACATCGATGAAAAAACCTAAGCCAGCAGGTATAAGACATGAGGGGAATGAATGACAAAGCCCTTCCGTCAGATTTATGGCATGCTCCTAGTGGAATGCAAGTGAGCGAGCAGGATGGGACACCTAAAAATGAAATGCAAAAAGAGTTTTGATCTCTGACGGAGGACTGACAAGACAAACTCTAACATAACGTTATTAAAATATATTCTTTAAATATTATTTGTCACTCTATATATAATGATTGTGCACTTTTTTTTAAGATCGAGATATTTATATTACTTTCAAAAGCATAATCATACATGTATATTGGTTACTATTGGTCTTCTTCTTGGGAAAACAAAATAGTAACATAAACACAACATTTTATGATTGGTCATGTTATTCTCTACTTGAGAGTCCGATAACTAAAAATTTGAACAAAATATTTATTTAAAACTAGAGATAGACTAAATAACATGAAAAAACAACTTGAAATTGAAATGTTGTTGCATAGAAGTGCCTTGTTGATCTTCATTATGTAGGGGTATCCTCTAGGCCTGATGGTTGTGGCTCTCTGTTGAAATCAGATGAAGAAACATCCACGTTTTTTAGGTTCTTGGCAAGCAGTGTGACCTTTCTATTAAGTTTTACCAACTTCTTAGGTAGCTTCGGCACGCATATGATAAACTCTTGATGTGTATTTTCCTTGTAAGTGAGAACTCTTTGCATTAAAGTTTTTATATGCTAGTATAAGTTGAAATTCTACATGTAGGATGTTGTTATAGCCTTCGTAGAATTCCTAATGTCTACTATCTAGTCTCTTGTTTCCTGCTCCACTTGCCTATCAAGAATGAACCATCGATATTGCCTAACTTGCTCCGTCATGTCAGAGATGGATCTTTGAATAGTTGCAGGGATTATATCCATGTAGCATTTCATTGTTGCTATGACAATTTCTTGAGTTCGAGTGCCATGAGTGGATGGAGGACAAAGATCACAAGTGGGGAAGAAACCGAGCCCTACCCACCTACGATTGCAGTGCAAACTAGATGGTCTATGTCTAACAATACGAAGGAGAGAAAAATTGTGGGGCAGGGCTAGTGAGGAGAACCTTTTGGTTGGCCAAAGAGGAAAGGGAGAATGATTTTAGGAAGAGTTGGCAGAGAACAATGAAAAATAGGTAAGGGATGGAGAGAAAGTCGAGACAACAAGAGCGCAGAGGGAGACTACGGGAGGGAAGATACAAAGATATAAGAGGGTAGGAGGGGTCAAAAGGAGAGAGCCTGGGGAGGAGGGAAGAACCCTGGGGGAGCGTCAAGGGAGACACATAGAAAGACCAAAGAAGGAAGGAGAAAGGAGAATAGAGAGATGGGCTATGAATTAGCCCAAAGGAAAAATTAAACCCCCTAGAATAATTAAACCTGGTGAGGGAAAGAGAAACCACAAACCTACAAAACATGAGATTGAACTCGGCCATTGATAAGAAACCCCAAAACATAAACAAAATTCCCAAAATGTATAGCCAAGAATCCAAACTTGTAAATGATGGAGGCTCTATAAAATGGCTTCGAAGCTAGAGATGTTGCTTGAAGTAGCTTCCTCCAAGGATAAAAACTAGACCCCCAGCCTCAATTGTTCCATGAATTAATTATTCCAATCGAAGAATTCCATTTTTTTTCCACTCTCCATGTTTGGCTGGTTAAATGCATGCAGAGGCATTCGTTCTTTACCATCCAATCTCCATCTCGCCACCTCTCAACATAATTTTCACGACTCTAAGCATAACCTCCCATAATGAGTGGCAACCTTCCTTTGCAATGCAAAAACTAGGTCGAATGTACCTTCCACAAGCCTTGCATGAATCAATTCTTTTGCACTACAAAATCTTATGAATTGCCTCGCTCCCCTCTATTCATGTGGTGTACGGATGTACATACAAACTGCTTGGAGGGAGGCAACTTCCCTTACCTTTCACTTGGATCTCATCTTGAGCCTGCTAGGTGGGAGGCAATTTGCCTTCCTTTTCATTTGGCTCTCATCTTGAGCGAGAGTGAGACGCCTTATCTTTGCGCCCTTCACTGAGAGAATTATACATCTCTTTTATATTAAATAACATATCACAAAAATATTTTAACCATAATTTTTTTCCAATTACTTTATATGAAAATATAAAATTATCATTGAAATATCTCACTTAAAATAATAAACAATGTTTTTTTTTTAATATATAAATATAATAATCACCTAATAAATTGTTATTTAGCTTAATAATTAATTGTATGCTCCTATCTCCCAAAGGACAAATAAACAAAATTGCAATGGATGACTTGGAAGGTGGATGCAAGGTGGATGTTTAGCTAGGTTTTTCCAACCTAGTAGGGTAGAGATGTTACAAGGTCCTTTAAACATTTTGACTTGGTTGAATTACATAAAAAAATAAATAAAAAAATAAAAAAATAAATAAATAAATTAATTAATTATAAGAATTATCAATAAAACATTTTGACTTGATAAAATTACATAAAAATAAAATAAAATAAATAACATCAAATTAAATATTAATTGGAATTGAGACTTCTGTGATCCATAATAGTTATAAGAAGAGCTTCGGTGTAAATCATATATGGAAAGACCTTTGTCGACGCGTTTCTAGCCAGCAAGTGTGGCTCATCGTAGGACAAGTTGAAGAAAACAGATCCAGCTTTGCGTGTTAAATAGTTTGAGCAGGGCCTCCAACAGCTATCTAGATTAACGGCTAGCTTTGACTTAGGGACAGTCAAAAAAGTCAAATTGATTATTTCAAGGAAGATAGTAATGACCATACCTATATATAAAAATATAATTATATTATTTTGTATTAATCAAAACAGCAAAAATTACATCATTATTTCTTTATAAATATATTTAATTATTCTAAAATGTAGAATATATATATGATTAGAATATTTTAAAGCTACATTTAATGTAGTATATCTTTATATAATTAAAATATTTTAATGTTGTATTGTTTTGTGTAAATAAAATGTGTAATTTTTGTTTAATATGAAGTTAATATATAATATATCTAAAATGGTTATAATTTTAATTTAATTTTATGGATACAAATTTATTTTTAATTTAAAAAAATTATCATAAAAATAAAAGGAAAGCAAAGATTTATATATGATAAAGGAAAGGAAAGTAAAAAAATATATATATTTTTAATTTTTTTAACTTGTAATAAATTTATAGTCATATAATGAATAAATTTTTATGATAAATTCAAATTTGTGTAGTAAGGGACATTTTTGCCCACAAAGGGTTAGTTTTTTTGGGTAGATTTTTGTTTATTTGTTTGTTTGTTTTTTTTTAAAGTTTGGTTAGTAAGACTACATAATTTTCATGTCTAAAAATAACATCATTTTAAATAGAAAATTAAAAAGATAACTTAACATTTTAAGTGGAAATTAAAAGAGTTAAATCACATTTAAGAGTATGTTAATACTCTCAACAATTTGGATAGATTTTTGATTAAATCTTATTAGAATTAAAAAAACAATTATAAAATTGTTAAATTTGGGTCTCCCATTGAACACAAAAAACTTAAAATTTTACGATTCACAAATGGCAAAATTTCGATTAAAAAAATATATTCTAAACAAAATTATGTTTATCTCCTCGGTAAACAACGCCATTCAAATTTGATTGAAATCAGCATAAATCCTATCCTAGAGTCATGTCAACCAACCACAAACTAGTTCAGAATAGAATAGCTATGATTTATGTGAAGGCCAAAACCAAACATACCCGCCACACTCCTAATTTGTGTTTACATAGTATAGTATTCAGAGTGGAAAAGCTATGATTTACGTAAAGGCCAAAACGAAACATACCCGCGACACTCCTAAATTGTGTTTATAAAGCTTCTGTAATGGTATTAAAAAGGTAACAGTTTGTTGAAACGGTAAAGGTGGCTTTCCATGTTTTGGAGAGTGGCATTAACATGGCAATTTGCAGTGTGGGAGTTATTAGAGCGTTAAATGTGGCACGCCGTTGAGGCGATGATGGCCGTAAGTATCGATATGATATTGAAGTATCCAATGCTTTCCAATTCCATCCATCCACTTACTTTCGTGTATCGATTTTCGTCCTCCAGCGTAGTAAATGCTCTTCCGCTGTTGCTGCTGGTAGCGCACCAGAAGCGATGCAAAGGAGGTGGAGGAACAACAATTTATGTGTGGCGCATTAACTCCCTCCTTGCCTTTCATTCGCTAAGGAGGCAGACAGTTTTCCAAACCCATCCCCACACATCATGCAATTGCAACGCCTTCATTAAATGCATTTCTGCCACAATTAATCCTCCTTGCCGCCTACGGCCATGGCTCATCCTCCGCCTCCCCTTACATTACACCTGTGCACCCGCTACGCTCTTACTCTGTAACTCCTCATTTCCCCTCCTTTTATCAGATGTTTCCATAATTTTCTGCACTGCAAGTCTTTTAGACTCAGACTCACGCCCGGGCTTGTAAAAATCGATTTGGTTTTGACTGCCACAAGTTCTCAGATTCGAGAGAGGGGGAGACAGAGCGAGAAGGAAGAGTTGGCAACAGTCTTTTGACTTACCTTCCTTCTCCCTCTTTCTCTCTAGACGTGAAGAAAGGCCTTGCTCGCCCTTCACGTCTTCCAAAATTTGTCTTTTACCGCATCATTTCAACGAACAGTTCGCTTGGAGACAACAGTGGAAGAGATTTTTCCAGGTGTACGACAGGCAAGAAAATATCGCGGCCTTGACTAGCGGAGGTAGTGATACATCTGTGCGGGCTTCAGAATCTAGAGTGGCAAGAAGCAGAAGCAAGAAGATATACTATGAATTAGATGAATTGAATCCTGGCATCAAGATTGTTGTGGAAGAAAATGGGAAAAGGATAGTAAGTAACTAAGAAATATTGGGGTGGGGAAGGGGCAGGGGAGATTGAAACATCGTATGTGGAGGAGGAGCTGTAGCAGCCAGCAAAGATGCTGGAAGGCTTAATGGTTCATGCAAGGCATCTGCCCTCTTTAATAGCAAAACCCTCCTTCACTTCTTCTGGTCTCTCTCTTGCGCCGGTTAGTCCCCTCTCTGCCTCCTCAAGTATTTGAGATACAAATGGTCCTTTTTCCACTTTTTTCGTTTGATACATTCGTTGTCCGTGCTACAATACAATACAAAAAAAGGAAAGGAAAAACATAACCGAGTTTGTAGGAAAGAGGTAGCCGAGATCAGAGAATAGATTGTGCATGCCAGATTTTATAAGAAGAACAATTTCACTCTCATCCATCCTATAGGTATGTCTTGTTCACAGAATGTATCTCGAGATTAAAGCTCTAAAGTCAACGCGGCCATACCCTTGTGTTGCTTTTCTTCCATCTTTTTCCTACTTTATTTTATTTAGATTTTATGCGTCCGTAGAAAAAGGAAGGCTGGTTAGGGTTTATTATATACTTTGAGAATATAATAGTCCTTTCAGTGGCTTTGGCCACCGCACGCACTTCACCTCACTTCCTCCTGTGATGCAGTTTTGTTGTTTGTGAAACAGCCGAGACGTGTTGAAGAACGTCAGAACAGCCAAACGGCGGAAACAGATCTGGAGAAAATGAGAGAAGAGGAATTTGAGAGTAAATCCGGAAGCGAAAACATCGAGGGAGCATCTGGAGAAGAGCAGGATGTGGATCCACGGTCACGCAAAAAACGATACCATCGGCATACCCAGCATCAGATTCAAGAGTTGGAGATGTGCGTGACCCTGTTATTACCCGTACATACATACATACTAACTAAACTTAAACTTTAGTGGGGAGGATGTAAATAGGGTTTGGTTTTGTTTTTGATGGATCCATGCCTTCATCACAACTAAACTAATGAAACCGATTTTCCTCTTCTTGTTTTATAGGTTCTTTCGAGAGTGTCCGCATCCTGATGATAAACAGAGGCAGGAACTCAGTCGGCGACTTAGCCTCGAGCCACGCCAAATTAAATTCTGGTTCCAGAACAAACGTACTCAAATGAAGGTCTGCGTTGAAACATAGTTTTTCAAGTTCGTCTGTCAGTGTTTGGGGGATCTGATAAGTTTATAGAATGTAACCTACTTATACCCCACATAACGTTTGTTTGGGTTGGGATTAGTGGGTAGATCATGGAACAGAAATAATATTTTGGTCCTTCTTGTGTGTATGCGTATAGGCTCACCATGAACGGCAGGATAATATTATGCTAAAATCAGAGAATGAGAAGCTTCGTCTGGATAACATGAGGTACCGAGATGCTTTGAGCAGCATAACATGTCCCAACTGTGGAGGTCCGGCCACATTGGGAGAGATTTCATTTGATGAGCAGCAGTTACGTATCGAGAACGCCAAGCTCAGAGAAGAGGTTAGTTAATTCAAACAACTCTTTTAAAGAGCCTGTATATCATTAAGGATACCCAAAAGGCGTGTATGTATTAATAAAATTGTCTGCAGGTCGAACGCATTTCGGGCATTGCTGCAAAATACGTGGGGAAGCCTCTGCCATCTCCAGTAACACGTCTTAATACACTTTCTTCATCGACATTAGATTTGGGCAGCGGAGGAGGGTCATCGTGCCTGGGAGATTTTCATGGAACAGCTGGCGGGGATATCGTTAGCAGGCACGTTGGGTTGGCAGAGTCCGAGAAGCCAATGGTGGTAGAGGTAGCTGTGGCAGCTATGGAGGAGTTAGTCCAAATGGCACAAGTGTGCAACCCTCTTTGGACTACCCGTTTTGAGGATGGATGTGAAATTCTGTGCCAGGAGGAGTACACTCGAATGTTTCCTCGTGGCAACTTAGGTTCGACTTCTAGATCGCCCTATGGAGTGAAGACACAAGAAGCGTCTCATGATACTGCCCTTGTGATCATGAGCTCAATCAATCTGGTCGAGACAATGATGGATGTGGTATGGACATTGCAACCCATATATTAATTTTTATGTTCTTGCTGCATTCAACTCAAATATGTTTGCATCCACCATGCCAACTTTCTTCTTGGAATGTTCAACTTGAGCAATCTTGATTTTCAGCTCTTCTATCAATTTAGTTGCTTTGATTTCCACTTAAAGCCTTACGGATAGATGGATTGAATATGGTTGTTGGATATATCATTTTTAGTCTGGACTTGTTTCAAGTTATATTGCGTTGTGATGCTACCCTTGAGAACTCTCGGGCAACAACAAGGGACGTGTCTTTGTGAAGCACTGCAAAAATGTAAGATAAGGCGGTTTCAAATATACAAAGGTTGATGGAAGTGTTAGGGCAGGCTGTTCAATTATGACGGAGGGTTAGATGTGTTAGGGCAGGCTGTTCAATTATGACGGAGGGTTAGATATGTGTCATATAGAAACCCTTGATAAGAATTATTGTGAGGCCTTGTAGTGGGATAAGGGAAGGTATTGGATGGTGGAGGATGCATGTGGATGGAACTCCATATATGTCTGACAAATTAGTGTGTATTTGTTGTTTCAAGTTGCTTGTTACTCAGTTGTTGAGAGGAATTGTTCCAATTGTAGTTTTGTCCACTTCACTGAGGAGAACAAGTTAACCTATACGAGTAGAAAAACTTAGCTTTGCATAAAGAAATTTCCGTATCAGAAGTATTTAGTATTTAGGATGTATACCCTGAGCATGATTCACCTATTTATTAAGGCAGTGCTTCAGAGCCACATGCAGATTTGGTTGATGTGTCGCTAGGTTGATGATGATTCATCTACAAGGTCATTGGTGTGTCAGCAAACTTAGCTTTGCATAAAGAAATTTCCGTATCAGAAGTATTTAGTATTTAGGATGTATACCCTGAGCATGATTCACCTATCTATTAAGGCAGTGCTTCGGAGCCACATGCAGATTTGGTTGATGTGTCGCTAGGTTGATGATGATACATCTACAAGGTCATTGGTGTGTCAGCTTTTTTGGATGATCTGAAAGCAATATCTAATTCATCAATTTATTATTTAAGCATGCATGGTTGTATTATTAAAAAGTAATATTGAAGGAAGGTTCATATATTGATTGTATTTAGCCTTTTAGGCTATTTACAATGAATAGAGGGCACATATTTTTGGAATTTTGGCATCCTGGAAATTGGGAGAGGTACCTTCTAACTTCTAGGCCTCATCGAAACTCACATCTTTATTTCCCTGTTTCCGAATCCCTGTCGCTTCGACGCTAATAATTAATAAAAATGGCCTTCTTATAGCCTAAGTATTCCATTGAAATATCCAACGAGCTGGATCCTGGTCAAAATGTGAGCAGTACATATAACTGAATCCATGTGGGTAAGTCCTCTTTTAAAAGAAATTGAGGGACATGGACTTGCACTGAATTATCTGTCGCTCGATGATTAGGATATAAATATGGATTCATATACTGATGATTATCGATTTAGAAACTTTTTTGTCTTGTGATACAAGGCAAGAGAATGGTGGTAAAATAGCCTAAGCTAGTTGAACACATATTTTTCTTTGCCGTTATAAAGTCAACGTGATGACCATCTCGACAATATTTTTGTTTTTTTAAATAGAATGGACTGGATTTTATTAGTTGAGGACAAGCCAAACTAATTTCTCCACAAGCCCTAAAAATATGATGTCTTGAGGACGAGCTTACTGTAAATCTGACTTGTGTGTGTTTAAAAATGTTATTGCAAGCTTTTTGAGTGGGGGGGTCAAGGGGATAAATGTACGTATCAGTTCCTAGAATTTAAATATACACACTTTTAGGCTTCCCAGCGCTTATGTTCACCAAAATGCAGCATGCGTAGTTCAACCATGCGTGTATTGAAGGTTACATCTATTTTTTAAAATGCCTAAAACCTCATTACACGGGCAAGGACAGACTTTTAAATTCCAAACTTTTTCCCATATGTTTAGTCCAGCTTGTTTCTTGGGGTATATTGCCAAGTAAAGGATGTCATTACAGGAAATAATTTTCCGATGTACTAGAATTGCTTTCATGATGGTGAGTACAGCAGTCTATCCTCTTGATCTATGTATGTTTATTCCCTAACATTATTGAAATATCAACCTTTACCAACACAATCAGAACTCTTATCTTTCTCATCTGTCACAAAGCACTCGAAGCCCTTACAGCCTTACATGAAGAATTTTCCACTGAAGTCTGTGAGAAATAAACAGGGCGACAAACCCTTCTTGGGTTTTAGCGAGGCTTGTTTAATTTGTCAATTTCAAAGTTTCCAATGGAAAACCCTAGTTGTGCTTTGCCTTGCATTTGAGCCCAGAAACTATTCCTTTTGCTTTCTTTTCAATGGAAATAAAAAACTGGAAATCTAAACAAGATACATAAAACTGGGAATTTTTTTGCCTGTAAACAAGATACATTAAACTATTGCATATAACCTGTTCAAGTTTCCAAATTCTTGCAAGCTGTTGGAAATGGTTATCAAACTAGGATCTTTGCAAGCTGTTGGAAATGGTGATCAAACAATGTTTGTGCAATCCTAGTTCAGTTTTCAATACGCAGAAGACTCGGTCCATTCAATAAAAACCCTGACATACCATCATGATGATTATAATATGAAGCCTCCCTCATAATATGGAAAATCGTGGTCACTTCAAAAGTCTGGTAAAGAAGGCTTTGAACTGCTGCACAGCTAGAATATTATTGAACATTATAAATATCATATGCACTACGAGTAGCGTACGCACTACCTTGCGAGTATAACTTTGGAAGAATACGGATTCCAACTCATTTCAGTTTCGAATTAAATTGGGGTTTATGCTGAGATAGAGCTTGTTGACTTTGAAACTGTGTTTTGGCAGAACCAATGGTCAAGTATGTTTTCGTGCATCGTATCTCGTGCGTCCACACTGGAAATTTTTTCGACAGGAGTGGCAGGAAACTTCAATGGCGCCTTGCAAGTGGTAAGTAGTACTACGCTTACAGATACAACCTGTTAATGCGGAAATGTTTGTTTAATTTGCATATTCTTACGATAGTGGCGACTAATGATATTACGAAATGTGTGGGAATTGAACAGATGTATGCAGAATTCCAAGTACCGTCTCCACTAGTGCCTACTAGAGAAAATTACTTTGTGAGATATTGTAAACAACATTCAGATGGAATATGGGCCGTGGTGGACGTCTCTCTTGACACGTTGCGTGGGAACCCGCAACCCCACCCCAACTGCCCTCCTTCGACTTTAAGATGCCGAAGACGACCGTCCGGTTGCCTTATCCAGGAGATGCCCAATGGCTATTCCAAGGCATATACATATATATATTCATTCATGAACATGTTAATAATGGCCTTTCAATGTTATATATATATACAAAACATACAACGGCTCTCGTAATTTACTGTTTATACTGCTACAGGTTACGTGGGTTGAACATGTAGAAGTGGACGAGAGGGCTGTGCACCGTATTTACGATAAGTTGGTAAGCAGTGGTATGGCGTTCGGCGCGAAACGATGGCTATCAACTCTGGAAAGGCAGTGTGAACGTTTGGCCAGTATGCTAGCTTGCAATATACCTGCAAGAGACCTTGGAGGTACTTTTCATATATTGATACACATAAAATCTGGCTCAGTTTTCATGTTTGATAGTGCTTTTTTTTTAATAATATATTATGCACGTCAATTTGAAGTTATATCGAATCCGGAAGGGAGAAGAAGCATGCTCAAGTTAGCGGAGCGCATGACGAATAGTTTCTGCGCTGGTGTGAGTGCCTCTAATGCACACACTTGGACAACTCTTTCTGGTAGCGGTGCTGAAGATGTTCGTGTTATGACTCGCAAGAGTGTAGATGACCCAGGCAGGCCTCCAGGCATTGTCTTAAGTGCAGCAACCTCCTTCTGGCTTCCTGCACCTCCTATGCGAGTCTTTCAATTCCTGCGTGATGAAAACTTGAGGAACGAGGTAATAATATAATATAATTATTACTCACTTCGCCTGTCATTCAAACTAATGGTTTTCCTCTCATTAAAAAAGGAGGCTAATAGGAAATTTTGGCTTAATACTAGGATATTTTAGTGTTGTTTTGGGTTTAATTTGTGGTATACAGTGGGACATTCTATCCAATGGTGGTTTAGTCCAAGAAATGGCGCATATCGCCAACGGTCAAGATCCTGGAAATTGTGTCTCTCTTTTGCGTGTCAACGTAAGTTAATACTCCTCTCCGTGCCTCAATATATTTTGCTGGGGCAAAATCTCATGTTTAATGTCTAATTTTATTTTATATTTTTCTTTTTGTAGAACTTGAATTCGAATCAGGGTAACATGCTTATTCTCCAGGAGAGCTGCACTGATGTATGTGGCTCTTACGTTATTTACGCTCCCGTTGATATAGTGGCCATGAATGTCGTTCTCAACGGTGGTGATCCCAACTACGTGGCTCTTTTACCATCGGGTTTTGCTATTTTGCCTGATGGCACACAGTCGAGTTTGGGTAGCAATGTCATTAATGACAAAATCTCCAGTGGCTCGTTGTTGACTGTGGCTTTCCAGATTTTAGTCGACTCTGTGCCAACAGCAAAGCTATCTTTAGGGTCGGTTGCAACTGTCAACAGCCTCATATCCTGTACAGTTGACCGAATTAAGACGGCTCTGAACTGTGAAAACGCTTGATTGAACAAGGCGCCTCTGGTTTCTCGTTTCGTTTTCGTGTGTGTGAAATGTCAAAACGCTGTCTTTTGCTTGGCATTTCACCCACAAAAATAAACTGAAACTGGATTTCTTACTGTATTCATAAATGGAAAGGGAAGTCAAGAGCGCACCACAGACACCCCTTGCCTTGTGGTAAAGTAACAAGGTAGTTTCTAACTCCTACTTAACCTCAACGCAAGGATAGTGGTTCGGGTATTGACTTCCCTGCGTTAATTTTCCAATGGATAACATTAATAGACTGGTACATATGTATGCTTGACCTAACCCAACACTTTTTAATACGAGGGTACTATATATATTAGTGCAATTCATTGACTAATTGCTCGCTTCTGCTGGCTAATGAATGACTTTGTTGCTCTTGGAACAATTCCTTTCGACTTATCTTTGTGAATTTTGATGGTGATTATAATTCATTTGTCTTCTCTGATTAAAACTTTGTGAATTTCGGTGGTGATTATAATTCATTTGTCTTCTGATTAAAAATTACAAAATTTCCATATGATCTTTTGCATATTTGGAAACCAAGTTCTTCTTACTGAAAATCAATAAAATTATAGATGATATCAGTTCATGTGAAGGCAATTAGGTTTTGTCAATGCAATACCTGTCATAAGATTTTTTCCGCTTTCGTGATGTACTTGCCTGGAGAGAGTGCTTTGCATTGAGAAATAGCTCACTTAGATTTAGAAAACGAATGTTTCGAGAATGAAGCAAATTCTTTTTACTTCAAATAAATAAAAAGAAATTAGTTTGTAAAAAAAATATCATTACAATTATTTTATGTTGTGTAAAGAATCGTGATAACATCTGTGGAGGATATACACACCACCCATATACGATTATTATATGGTGTATAAAGAGTCAGTCCCCGTAAGATGCATCCATGATCTTTGAGAGGAAAATTGGAAGTAAAATGGGCTTTTCTGATACAAAAAGGTTAAATATAGAAACATATGAATAATACATCATAAGCATAAAATACGTTAGCAACAAAGTATCATGCCAAGAGATCCGAGTGTATAGTAAGAAATGCCAGCATTTATCTGTGGGGTTGTTTATTTGACAGTCCACCCTAACTGCTATCTACACCCAAACATGCCTTGCTAGGTCTGTCTTCCAAGGGGTCGATATTAAATGTACTATGCCTTGCTACGTCTTCCATTGGGTCGATATAAAATGTATTTTTTAATATGTTTTTCCTTCCCACTATTCCCAAAGCATTGAAAATGTGGTTTGTTTCACTACATCTCCATCTCCATGGTTTACATTGAATGTGAACATGCCTTTCCTTTAAGGTTAGTTTAATACATGATCGTCACTGATTCCATTCTTTTTTAGGATTCTTATCATTTTAATAAGGGTTATTAATTCATTTTACATTAAATCAACTAAATAAAATATATATATTATTATTATTTAATTAATCTTCATCTCCATGGTTTACATTAAAATATATATATTATTATTATTAAATTAATCTCCATCTCCATGGTTTACATTGAATGTGAACATGTCTTTTCTTTAAGGTTAGTTTAATACATGATCGTCATTGATTCCATTCTTTGTTAGGATTCTTATCATTTTAATAAGGGGTTACTAATTCATTTTACATTAAATCAACTAAATAAAAAATATATATTATTATTATTAAATTAATTAAATAAAATATAACATTTTGTGCATTCTTTAAATTAGCGGAATAACATATAAAACAATTAATCATTTTTATTATTATTAAATTAATTAAATAAAATATAAAATTTTGTGCATTCTTTAAATTAGTTGAATAACATGTAAACCAATTAATCATTTTGAATCTCATTTGTTGTAACACCAAATAAATCAGTAGTAACATATGAAAGAGTTTTTTTTTCTTTTTTCTTTTTTTTATTCCTTCTAAAAAATTAATTGTGAAAACCAAAATTTTAGTCAAAGCTCCAAGACATATTTTATTTCTTCAAAAAAATTAGTGGTAAAAACCAAAATTTTAATCAAAGCTCCAAGACTCTACTCGCAAAAAATAGTTGTAATTGAACAAAATTCCATTGGACTCATGAAGAGGCTGTTGTAGTAGAAAAAATCTAAATAAATGCTATTGTAATAGAAAAAAATCCAAAACATATTAATATCAACATGTATTTTTTTTAATCACCTTCACTTATAAACTTAAAAATGCTAACAACATTAATTTTACGAAATTAAACAATTGCTTTTATATTTCAATCCAAAACATATTAATATCAACATGTATTCTTTTTCATCATCTTAACTTAAACTGCTGGCAGCATTAATTTTATGAAATTAAACAACTGCATTTTATGAAATTGCTTCTTTCATATTTCATTTGTTAAGAAAACAGATATCTTGGTCAAAGCCCCAAAGCCCCTTTCCTTACTGCAATCACAAAGATAGCTAGTTTAAGAAAATTTACCTGGTCATAGTCCCTTACTCTACTGGGTTCATTAGGAGCGCTGAGGGTCATAGTCCCTTACTCTACTGGGTTCATTAGGAGCGCTGTTGGAATAGGAAAAAAATCTAAATAAAATGTTGTAATGGATAAATATTTTAAACATATGAAGTATGTATTTTTTTGATGTTGTAATAGCTAAGTATCAAATGAAAAATGAAAATGTTTTATTGAGTATTTTTTATTATATTCATATTTGACATGGTAGTTATTTTTTCATATGTTTCAAAGGGTTTTTTAGTTTTATTTTTTGCTTAATTTACTTGAAATCTGATAGCAATTTATTGGAATCATAATTTTAAGTTGTGAACTCCACCATTCAAGTGTCTCATAGATTTTTCAGAGTACTATCTAAAAATAGATCAATATTTCTTTTATTTTTGTTTTTTGCAAAATTTAAAATGTTTAAATAACAACCCACTTTTCAACCTTTGGATTGATTTTTCACTCTTTTTTCTATGTTTATTTATTATTTTTAAAAAATCAACTTTTTCTTATTTAGATCAAAATTTCCTTTATTTTTGTTTTTGCAAAACTTAAAATATTTAAATAACACCTTACTTTTCAATGTTTGGGTTGAGTTTTCACTCTTTTTTCTATGTTTTTCTATTTTAAAAAGATCAAATTTTTCATAGTCACTTTGTCACATGTTTATATGTTTGGAAGGGCCTTTTGGTTTCATTTTTCTGCTTAATTTACTTTAAAATCAGGTAGCAATTTGTTGGAATCATAACTTTGTGAACTCTCCACAATTCAAATAAGATAAATCAAAATTTCCTTTATTTTTGTTTTTGCAAAACTTAAAATGTTTAAATAACACTCTACTTTTCACGTTTGGATTGAGTTTTTACTCTCTTTCCTTTTCTATAATTGTTTTATTTTTTTTTATTGATCGGAGAATCCACAGTTTCAACATCTTTATACCAACGTTTCAAATCCCAAGTGGGATCCATCATCATTCTACAACCCTGATGATGGATCCCACTTGGGATTTGAAACGTTGGTATAAAGATGTTGAAACTGTGGATTCTCCGATCAATAAAAATGTTTTATTTTTATTTATTTATTTATTATTTTAAAAAAACCAACTTTTTCTTGTGCTAATTTTTATTTTATGTTTTTAAATTTAAAGTTCCTCTATTTTTTTGACCAGGTAATATTTATAGATATATGTTTTTTATTTCATTTTTAAGTTCCTTTTATTATATTGATTAGGTAATTTTTATGAAGTTTATATATCCAACCATTATCTGTAAAATTTCTATGCCTTTTTTTTTTATATGTACAAATGAATTGAGGAATTTGAAGACCGCTATAGCCAATTAAGTTGCTGTCCAGAACTATTTTTTTTTTCATTATTACTTAATTAATTTATTATTTTTTATTAATTAATTTTAGAAATATTTTTATTTATTAATTTATAAATTGTTAAAATTTTGAAATTATTATTTTTTCCTCCACTTATCCTTTCTAGAAATTGGTTTCTTAAAATTGCAATATTAATAAATACATTTTTTAACTAAAAATGAAAAATTAATTCAATAAGTTAAAATATTCTACTCTAATTGATTTTTTAAAATTTTATAATAAAAATATCAATTTATAAAAAGGGGGAAAATATCAATTTATTATGGGCGTTAACAACTTGTTAGTTGTATTAACAAACTAAAGAGAATTTCACTGTTATTCTATCCCATCTAAATGACTTTTAAAATTTTAATATAAAAATTTTAATTTATGTAAAAGAGAAAATGTCAATTTATTATCAGTTTTAACAATTGGTTAGTTGTATAGTTGTATTAACAAACTAAAGAGAATTTCACTGTTATTCTATCACATCTAAATGACTTTTAAAATTTTAATATAAAAATTTTAATTTATATAAAAGAGAAAATGTCAATTTATTATCAGTTTTAACAATTGGTTAGTTGTATCATTAAATTTAAGAGAATTTGAGAAATTCAAAAGATTTTTTTTTAAATTTTAAGATAAAATATCAAATTATATGAAGAAAAAATATCAATTTATTATCAATTTTAAAGATTTGTGAGTTGTATTACTAAACTTCAAAAAAATTGTCAAAACTTTTTTATAATTTTGATTGATAAGTCAATAAACATGAAAAATGACCAATTCATTCTTTCTTATTACTAACCTTTCTAAAATCAATCTTTCAAAATTTATCATTATTTTTATTTTTCTTAATATTTGTTTAACTTTCTCCATTTTATACATTTATTTTGTATTTTTTTAAACCATTATATATATATTTATATTAAAAAAATGGCAAAGGGACCCCGACCTTTATATTTGAATTTAGTTACAACAAGACTATTTTTATCAAAGTAAGCTGAGTGTTTACTATCTTGAAAGAAAGAGCACCAACTTGTACAACTGTTTTTGCGGCTATGTACTCTGCCATAAGACCTAAGCAATAGACTACACTCACAAAAAAATCATGCTAAATATATGAGGGATACCCAAGCTAGCCGCAAAAAACCAAGGAACATGAAAGACTTGAACAACATTGTTTCCACCCTCATCAGGGCCTGAGAACGCCAACTCTTTTTGCATCAGATAAAGAAGGGCCTAAAGCATGAGTTACACATGCCATTGACCGCGGGTTAAGTAACTTTGAGAGCAACCACCTTGTCCGAGAGAAAAATAATTTCCTCCTTTAAATCAGATAAAATGTGAACAAAATTGAAAAGAAGGAGATGTAGCTCACAGGTGTGGCCTGCACCTGGAGACTACACTCACAAAACAGAGAGATCACTCTCGTACACTCTATTACAATCAATGAAAAGATTACATCATTAAATACAACTCTGGAAATCAGGAAGTTCCTAAACTCTAGGAACAAATCCTAAACTAAGGAGATACGTTACAACTATGTAACCATTTCTCCATTAATACAAAATAATATTAATTATTTCAACTCCCCCCCTTAATGGAGAAAGAGTTATCCTGAACTCCTAACATCCCTCTAAACAATTCAAATTTCACTTGTGCAAGACGTTTTGTAAAAATATCAGCCACATTGTCACAAGTTTTACAATATTCAACAACAATTTCTTTTGACTGTATTTTCTCTCTAACAAAATGGAACTGAGTGTCTATATGTTTGGTGTTTTTGTGAAACACTGGATTGTATGCCAATTTAATGGTGCTCTGGTTGTCGCTTTTGATGGAAATGGGATTCTTCTGTTCTTTTCCTGCATCTTTGAGAACCCTTCTCAACCAGATCGCTTCACACATCGCTGCACACAATGCTTAATACTCAGCTTCACACAAAGACAAAGCTACAATACTCTGCTTCTTACTGCTCCATGGTATGACCCCAGATCCTATGCTGAATGCGTAACCTGTGATGGACCTTCGATCATCCAAGTTACCTGCCCAGTCTGAGTCTTAAAAACCTGCTAGAATAACATCAGATGCGTCAGTGTATAAAATACCATAATTAACAGTACCACAAAGACACCTCAACACGCTTTTTGCTGCTATCCAGTGACTTTCAAGCGGTTTCGTCATGAATTGGCTCAACACACTAACAGAGTATGCCAAGTCAGGTCTGGTTGTTGTAAGATATATCAAGCTGCCAACCAGCTATCTGTACATTGTAGCATCAACCTCTTTAGTGCCATCGTCACTGCTCAACTTCAGATTCTGCTGCAAAGGTGTCACTGCTGATCTACACTGATCCATACCAAACTTTTCCAATAGATTTATGGCATACTTCCCTTGGGTAAGAAAAGTTTGCCCAGTATCTCTGCATACTTCTAATCCCAGACAATAATGAAGGCTTCCGAGATCTTTCATCTCAGAAAATTGTGCCATAAGCCTTTTGATTCCTCTAATTAAATCATCTGCATCTCCTGTTATAATCATGTCATCTACATACAAAGAAATCAAAATAATCTGCCCCTGATTATTGTACTTGGTATACAAATTTGGGTCATTTAAACTTCTATGGAAGCCATGCTCTAAAAAGAAAGAATCAATCTTTTCGTACCAAGACGTGGGTGCTTGCTTTAAACCATATAAAGCCTTTTTAAATATGCAAACAAGATGTTCCTGCCCCTGCTTTACAAATCCTTCTGGCTGTACTAAGTAAATTTCCTCTTTTAAATCACCATTTAAAAATGCAGATTTAACATCAAGTTAGTGTAATTCCCAATCAAATTTAGTAGCTAAAGCAATAAGCATTCTGATTGTATTTAACTTTGCTACAGGTGCAAAAGTATCATAAAAATCTATACCTTCCTGCTGTGAATATCCTTTTGCAACCAGCCTAGCTTTTAATTTCTTTATGCTTCCATCTGCATTCATTTTTGGTTTAAACAACCATTTACATCCTATGGGTGTTTTATTCTTAGGCAGGTCAACTAAATCCCAAGTATCATTTCTAAGAATTAATTCCATTTCTTCATTCATTGTAGCTCTCCACTCATTAAATTGACTAGCTTCTGTGTAATTAGTGGGTTCTACAATGTTCAAAACCTTTGACATCAAAGTATAGTCTCTCAATTTTAATGGTAATTGAGTCTTCCTACCTGATCTCCTTGGTAGGAGACTTACCTCAAATTTGTTTTCTTCTGCTGCAACTAGGCTTGCATTATCACCTTCTTGCTGTTTTTCTTTTTGCTCTCCTTTCTGCTCTCTTTCATCCTCGCTGCTTTCCTCCAACAACAATGGAATGTGCCAATCATCACCAACGTCATCTTTCCCTTCCTGTACCTGTTCATGAAACACTACATCCTTGCTTGCAAATGTCTTACGAGACTCGGTATTGAATAATTTATATGCTTTAAATTCTGTGCCATAACCAACAAAGATGCATCTAACTGCTTTAGGGTCTAATTTCTTCCTATCAGCTTTGGGTATATGGGCAAATGCTTTTGACCCAAATACTCTTAGATGGTTTACTGCTGGTTTAAATCCATATAGAGCTTCAAAAGGGGTTTTGAAGCCAAGATACCTGGTAGGACCTCTGTTCTTCAAATATACAACAGTGTTAATAGCCTCTGCCCAAAAACTATTAGACAGACCCTTACCTTGTAACATGCTCCTTGTGCACTCCACCAAGGTTCTGTTTTTGCGCTCTGCAACTCCATTCTGCTGTGGTGTGTGTGGCACTGTATACTGCTGAACAATCCCGTGAGATTTGCAGAATTTCATGAATTCCCTTAGCTTGTATTCTCCCCCTTGATCAGATCAAAGAATTTTTATATTTTTACCAAACTGTTTTTCCACCAAGGTTTTAAATTCTATAAAGCACTGGAAAGTCTGACTTTTCTTGTTCAAAAAATAAACCCATGAATATCTAGTGCAGTCATCAGTAAATAACAGAAAATAATATGCTCCTCCTAGCGACCTTTTCTGCATAGGTCCGCATACATCAGTGTGCACTAGTTCTAAAATATCTGTTCCCTTCCTCCTATCATGCACATGAAACTATTCTTTATGCATTTTTCCTAAGGCACAACCATCACAATTTAACTGAATATTACGAAAGATAGGGAGCCCCTCAACCATACCTTTCTTCTGCAATAACATGAGGTCCTGCAAATTCAAGTGACCGAACCTCTGATCCCAGAGTTGTTCGGCTGTCGATCCTCCTACAACCATGGCTTGCTTTGGTGTACTTTTTGCATCCAGTCTGTATAGGCTTCCAACTCGCATGCTTGTTGCAACTATTTCATTCTTGCAATTCTTTATCACACAGTGAGTCTTTAAGAACTCGACTTGCATATCTTGATCAACCATCATGGATACAGATATCAGATTTTTCTTAATTCCAGGTACATATAAAACATTTTTAAGGTGACTAATTTTTCCATTTGGTAACTTGACTGAAATCACCCCATAACCTTTAATCTCGTATCCACTATCATTTGCTAGGTATATTTTTTATCCATTTATACTTTCTTCAAGACTATCAAAAAATTCCTTTTTACCTGTCATGTGAGAGGATGCTCCGGAATCGACATACCAAATATCGTCCTCATTAGATGCTGAAAGGGCACAGTCGACTGTGAACAGTGGAAATTCATGACTGAAGTCTTTATCTTCTTCTTCAACAAAGTATCCTCTGTGCTTTGCATTTGTCTGCTTCCTCTTTGCATCATCAGCCTGCTTCTTATAACATTCACTCTGTATATGACCCTTCTTTCCACAATAATAACATTTCTTATCAGAATTATTTGCAAGCATACCTTTATGTGAATGTGAATTCTTATGTGATGTTCCTCCTTTCTGCTTTGATTGCTGCTGTGACTTCTTTCCTTTGAATGATCGCCATTTCGCCATCAGCGCAAGATCATCACTCTGGGGGTTCAAGTTCTGCCGCCGCTCCTCCTCTTGCTGCAAGATCCCTGTCAGATCATCAAATGTGGGCACTTTCTCCCTTGCTGCCAATCCAGTGATGAACGTTTGAAATTCATCTCGCATCAGTGTGATTGCGACAAGATCAGAGTCAGACACTGTCACTCCGATGTTCCCCAATCCGTCTTTCACATCTTTGATTCGCGCAACAAATGCAGCAGCAGTCTCATTTTTGTTCATCCTCATCGAAAATAGCTTGCTTTTAAGTGCCAAGACTCGGCTTGTGTTTTGGGTCTGATACAGATTTTTGATGGTCGTCCATATCTCCGTGGACGTTTTACAGTCTCTGATGTGCGCAATAACGTTGTCCTTCACAAACATTTTCAGCAAAACTTTCGCCTTGTTCTCTCGTTTATCCCAGTCTTGCCCCTATGGCCCTGCGTTCAGCTTCTTCTCATCGCCTGTAACTATGGACCAAGCATTCGCACCCTCAAGCAAGGTCTGGATCTTAAACTTCCAATTCGTGAAGTTAGATCCATCAAGTTTACCAGACTCGTGAAGGTAAGATTCCATCGTATTACTCATTTTGATCAGATCTACAAAATGAATCTACCCAACAACAAAAAACGATACCTGTCAGATTGATCTGTCACTTCTGCCACTGATCTACAATGTCTGGCAATCCCGCTCCAATGAGCAAATTCGGTGTTTTCAATAGAGCTGAAGAATTGATCTGATCAAAATTGATCCGATCTGCCTCTCCCAGGTAGATCTGCAACTTTGCCGATCTGCACCCCTCGCAAATCACCAAACAAAGATGAGGCTTCCCGCAGATCCCCTTGAAGGTAGATTGGAGCGTCCCTGTGCGTATCGGCGCGTTCCCGAGCTAAAAGACCGCACCAAGGAAAAAACGCTTAGAGTAAAATTTGCTGGCGCGATTAACCCGTGAAATTTCGCGCCAATCGGGTGTTCTGGCGCGATTAATCCCCAAACAATCGTGCCAATTCCGCCTCCTAGCGCTACTGTCAGCGCGAAAAGCGCGCCAATTCCTTTCTACTCAGAAAAAAAATTTCTGAGTCCGAGCCAGGTGTTCTGCAGTCCACCTGCTCAATTGAGCACAGAGCTCTTGTGTACACGCGGCCACAGAGGCACTTCAAGCCACACAGACAATTCTACCACATAGACATGCTAGCTACAAAGGCACTTCAACCACAAAGGTGATAAAAGATCAGGCTCACCCAATCTGAGCTCTGATACCAAGATAAAATGTGAACAGAATTGAAAAGAAGGAGATGTAGCTCACAGGTGTGGCCTGCACCTGGAGACTACACTCACAAAACAGAGAGATCACTCTCGTACACTCTATTACAATCAATGAAAAGATTACATCATTAAATACAACTCTGGAAATCAGGAAGTTGCAACCACACTCCTAAACTCTAGGAACAAATCCTAAACTAAGGAGATATGTTACAACTATGTAACCATTTCTCCATTAATACAAAATAATATTAATTATTTTCAACTAAATCACCCAAGGAATTTGATGTTTCCATGCAGTGAGTGAGCATTTATGTCTCCATAAAAGATGAAAAGACAATATTTTTCGTTCCACTAATTTCTCAACCCTGTTGACTAAGGCGAGGCTAGCAGAGCCTAAGAGGCATCAACCAACCGCTCTATCACATCTGCAAAATCCACATTATCTTGAGGATTCACAAAGAAGAGTGCTAACAAACTGACTAGCCCAAGCTTGATATACCAGACCGTTAAGAACTTCCACTGAATTCCGATGAGAGAAACAGGAGGCTAAATGCATATTTATAATAAGATGGCCGCAGGCTTGGAATGAGCCAAGCTTCATTGATAAGAAAATTTTCATTCCAACACCACTACCTCTGAATTCCTGTGTTAATGGGACAATTTGAATCAAGTGTAATAAATATTTCTGCTGCAGGAGCGCCCTTACCTTCTTATTACACCAGATTTTTGAAATGGTCAGGACGATCCTCCATCAAGTGGGAAAGACCACATTTGTTGAGGAAATCTTTGAGGTGAGTCCACACATACCTTTCAATTAAACAATCTTTATATTTGATGTAATTTCAATGCTCATAAGGGGAAAAAAATTTCTATAAGGAAAATACTTTTTAGTAGAAATTATAACGAAGGTTTTTAGTGTTATAAAATTTATAAAAACTATCAAAAAATACTTATACAACATTTGTTTGGGGTAGCGGAGCTGATAATGGGACTTCATCACAACAAAAAAAATTGGGCGGCCAAAGGTTTTAGCGGATGTTTCTTAGTAGTGTGCTTAATGGGAAAACAACACCACTGTGCTAACACTATAAAAACACCGATGTTGTAAATTTAAATAAAAGTACCGATGGGTTGAATGCAAACAACACTGGTGCTTGAAAATTACATTGCCCGGGTGCTTATGTCTTAAACAAATGCCCGAGGGGCAAGCAAAAAAACTTACAGACTCGGTGCTTTTGTTTAAATTACTGCACTGATGCTTATGAGTTACACAACAACACCGGTGCCCTCTTAATATAAAAGAACAGTGGTTGTTAATTTGAAGAATGCATCGATTTGGAAACAATATCTTGGAGCACTAGGGCATTGATTCTATGGAAGCATCGGTGCTTTAAGAATTACAATGTACAAGGGGTTAACTGCAAATATTACCAGTGTTTGAAGAGAATAACACCCTGGTGCTCATTTTTTTTGAACGTCCGGTGTTGTGCTTTTCACATCGAGCCATGCCAAAAAGAGTCTTGCTCCATCGGTGCTTTTACGTAAAAGAGCACATCGGTGGGTATTGGTTTTACAAAGGCACTGAGATTCTGTATATGATACAATTTTTTATTATTATAAATATTCTTGATGATGCACATTAATATGGAGTTGTCTTTAGTGCCACTTTACTTTGTTTTACAAAGGCACTGAGATTTTGTATATGATCCATTTTTTATTATTATAAATATCGTTGATGATGCACATTAATATGAAGTTGTCTTTAGTATGACTTTTTGGACTTACCGGTGCGGGAATCCGATAGAAAAATTTGAGGCGAAGTCTTAATTTGTGTTATTTAAACTAAACTCACATTAATATACGATGTCGTGGTATCTATTTCTCCTTTTTAGAAACATTGACTTATAATAGTGTAATTATTGTGATTTTTTTTTAATCCGTTATTTATCGAAAAATCGACATATATCCTATAACAATATTCATATAATTTAAATTTTGATTAGTGTATTTGTATATGATGTTTGGATTAATTTGTTATATCATCAGATTTCACATCTTTTCATTATAATATTTAATAATCCATATATTTAATCGATGGTGTAACATTTCACAGTAACATTGGACAATGCAATAGAATAAATTAAAATGTATTTTATTATATTGAATAAGAGACTTTTTGATACAAAATGAGATAGTTATTGGTAACCCCTTATCTTTCAATTGGGACAGTATATCCATTACATTAAATAAAATCTCTGATTTTCACAAACAATTATTTCAAAAAACATAATAGCTTGCATTGATATCCAAATAAATCATCATTCTTCGTTGGAATTGTTATCAGTGCTTGAGCTATTTCCATGAGTTGGGTTATTTGGACGAATGTTTTGTTGATTGCATCGATTGTTTTAATCTTCTTTAGGTTTCATTTGTAAACATAAAAATAAAGTGTAATGAGTGTATTTACATTGGTGAAAATAATAAAAATTGAAATAAATAATATACATCAACATAAAGTGAATAACAAATGTACAATAGCAAGAAGTGAGTCATGAATTAAATACATGGTTTCAAAACCAAGACTTTTTGTGCCTTCTCGCAACAACTTTTGTGTTCCATACTTTGTTCCCTGCAAGTTTTATGCCTCAAAATGAATAATAGATTTAATATAAAATATTTTTTTGTTATATTAATTGCAAACTTAGAGAAGTGAAATAACATAGATACTTACAAATTCCACAATTAATTTTTGATATGCTAGCATATGCTCACAACCGATATTTAACCCAATTTTAATCAATTTTTTGGATGACTCTTCTTTATATGTCAGTTGTAAAACAACTTAAAATATACAAAATTGAAATCTTAAGTTGTTATAAAGAAATGTTTACAATTACTCACAAACTTTGATATCAACCATTTTCTTCCTTATCGTTATGTTTTATGCTCTGAATGGGTCCCATTTTGTTTTCTTTTCTGCAAGAAAATACTTGAAAAATAATAGTTAATATTAAATTATTTGTTTATATGTACTTAATAGAAAAATTCTATGATTACATACATTTGAAGCATATTGTTGTTGAAATCGCTCCCATTTTGTTTTATTTTCTGCAAGAAAATACTTGAAAAATAATAGTTAAAATTAAATTATTTGTTTTTATGTACCTAAGAAAAATTCTATGATTACGTACATTTGAAGCATGTTGTTGTTGAGATGGCTCCTCCTGTGATGCAATTATTTCCATTTATATGGCCATCTTCTTGTACACTCTTTTGGACATTCAGATATCATCTAGTTGATCCTTTGGGATTTTCATAATCTTCTTGAAAGCATAATAAACTATTTTTATATTGATATATGAAAACTAAATATAACAAAATTGATATTAATAAATGAATGCATTGTAGTAATATATATACATATAATTAGAGAAAATCCTTTTAATTAGGGATATTACTTTTTGAATGATTCTTTTTTGTTGTTGTTGTATGTTATTGCTATTACAAGCCTAACAGGTCTCATTGACCATTGCTCTAGAAACAATACTTGTAGTTTTAATTTGGAATCATTGGATTGATTTCTGTATTGTAAGTGGAAATTACGTGTTCTTTCCACTATATCCCTCATAGTTTTGTAAAAGTCCCCCCCTTCTCATTAACCTCTAGCACCACTCCTGTTACCGGGAAAAGTGTCTATTCAGAACGACCCTATCCCACTAAGGTGTGACAGTGACCTTAGAAACAAACAGAGAAAACTACTTTTGTATTCTTCTTTATGAACTATAAACAAAGAGGAATAGGATGAACCAGCCCGTGTCTTGCGCTAGTCCTTTGATCCAATCTCTCTCTTCTTCGACAGCTTCCAGCTACCTGCTTCCTTAATTGCCCAACTTCACCAAGTTCCTGCAAGATCACAGAAGAAGGAAACTATACAAAGACATGGGTTTATATTCATAAAAAGCTTAGGATCAGATTTAAGCTAAACATACAAATGTAACAAGCATCAGTGATACACAAGCATGTAGGAGAAACTCAAATATTTTTATTGATATAACAAGAAGATTCAGGAGGAGTTACAACCGATGATTCCTGATCCAGCATCAACCTCCCAGCAAAGAAGCCCCTCTTCACCTCCAACAAAGCATAAATCACCCAATACTCTGATATCTATCTCAAAACCAACATCAATTCTTTGCAATGTACAAAATTCCAGCCCCTGGATCTCTGGGATGAGGGATCCATATATAGATGTATGCAAGGAGGATGAGTCAGCTTATGATTTGACTAGTGTCTTCTCTCTGTCAGTTCTTGCTTCCACTTGGAGACTGAGAGCCTCTTACTCATCCTTGGTCGAATTCAGTGAGGCAAGTGTCATTGGGGAAGATTCTGGAAGCTTCCATTGTCTTTCCACCTCGCGGAATGGCACTGCCATTTGTCATTTCCCGCTCAATGCACCCTGATAGTGCATTTAGGTGCGTTGAAATGCACCTAGCTAGTGTATTTGGGTGCTATGCAACGCAGCGAGCCAGTGGAGCAGCTAAAATGATCCTGATTTGACTGATTCTGAGCAGTTTCTGGTGGAGAACTTCTGGGAGAAGTTGTAATTTGTTGACCTTGTTCCTTTAGGAGTTAGAACAACACTTTTAGAGACTTAGGAGCCCTTGGTTTATGGACATTTCATGCTTAGAGCTGTAAGGCACAAAAATGTCTATAACAACTCCAGATGAGCTAAGGACCAATTCATCATCATTTACATGTTGTATATTTTTTTCTTCTTAGAATAACATTCTTTTCCTTTGTTGTTGGTCATGGTAGAACATTAAACATATGTGAATTAATAGATTGAAATATGTTATCTAATATTCTTAAGTATATTATTAATAAACGTTCAAAAGAAGAAAAAATTCATATTGAATAGTATTTTTTCATTCCTTTTTTGCTAA
Organism: Pinus tabuliformis; assembly: GCA_031772625.1. Lineage (NCBI taxonomy): Eukaryota > Viridiplantae > Streptophyta > Pinopsida > Pinales > Pinaceae > Pinus > Pinus tabuliformis. The sequence continues at coordinate 157,347,748 of CM062809.1, read as the reverse complement.
AGCAAGAGTCGGTTCTTCTATTTAATTATATCATAAAAACAAATTACATAAAGTACAACATACCCAAAGGAGATGTGGGCCATAAAGTTATCGAGCCACACAAAGCCTTGGGAGTCGAGCCAAAGGCCCACAATCCGGGCTAAGGGCCCACAAAACATTACATCGTGACCTCCATAATTCAATCTTTTTCCAAGATCGTGCGATCTGCCTCCCGAGATCTTACAGTCGAGGATCTATTTCGGAAAGCTAACATGCAAACCCTTTAAGCTTTGAATCAGACCCGATAAGGATATAGAGACAACAATATAAAGATTTCGGGTCCGCCTGGGAGGATAACCCTCAAGCATGTAATCTGCCTGAAATCCACCGATCCCAACCTTGCTGAGTAACTTGCATGGTAATTAACAACACCCCTGGACCCGAAGTCTAATAAAGCCACCGCTTAAGTTAATTTTGGGTTCGTTTGGCATGGTAACCGCCTTGCTATTTTCCATGCGAAATTCCTAGGATTGCCTCTATTTTGCCTATCTGCCAGCACGTTAACTAAGCTCCCGACATAGTTAATTCAAAGGCGATCTTTAGTGAATTTCGTTTTCATAAAAATACTTGTCCTATATATTGACTCCCGCCTGAGAACTTTGGGTTTGTAGAGTTCTGGGTACATATTCCCGCCCGAAGACCAGATATCCTGTCTGCATATTTCCATGCACTGCTTCACCGTATAGACCAAAATTCCTCTATTTCCATTAGTCTACCTCCTGCTAGTTTCCCCTGCTCTGATAGAACTCCCTGTCTGCATTCGCCTGTCTGAGACACTCTTCCCTCAATCTACCTTGGGGGATCTCTATCCAGTCATATTTTTTATTGCTCTTAGCACAGAGTACACCTTCATTAGCTAATATATCCACTAATTTGTTGGCTGTTTGGCACACATGAGTAAAACTAAGGGTTCTCATGTTCTGCAGGTGGGATTGAATTCGTTGATAAACTTGCAGAAGCCGCAAATGTCTCGATACTTTATCTGGAGCTGAGCCATAGCAAATTGTCTTGGCCAAATTAATACTCAATTCAGAATCAACTTCAAATATGGTATTATGAAGATTTGAATCTCTCAAGATTTCTAAGCATTGCTCAATGGCCATGAGCTCTGCCATATTATTAGTGGCTTTCCCCAAATGACTATGAAAGATGGTTTTTATGAAACCCTTTTCATCTCTTATTATTTCTCCACACCCAGCCATACCCAAGTTTCCTTTTGAGGCCCCATCTATATTGCATTTCATAAAACCCTGAGGGGGAGGTTGCCAGAAGTCCTTATCAGTTAGTATATGACTTACATTTATGTTTTTGCCCTGTGGGACAAGTCCCTAAAAACCCAAATGCAGTAGTATCTGCACATCCGTATCTTTTGGTTGGTTCTCAGGGGGGTTTTTAATGAGGGTTCCTACCGTCCCATTGAGCTGACTTAAAATCTGAGCCATGATGCTCTGTGAAGAACCTTTCATGTTTTTTAATATTCTGTTGTTGCGTTCTTTCCAGACATCCCAAATTAGAAAGCTTGGAACTAAAGCCCAAGCTTTGTTGATTATTATTATCAAATAAATTTTTCCTCCACTTCTTCAAAGTGCTGGTAATGCTGCCCATGTCCCTGTCTCTTTGTCTGAATATTGAAGCTACCCAGTTCCACAAGGTGGATGTGAATGGGCAGAAGTTGAGTAGGTGATCCATAGTTTTTTCTTGTAATTCACATCACTGGCCTCTAGATGGACCAAATACCCCTCTTTTCCTAAGGTTTTCCCAGGTCAAATTTTTTTTATGCTGCACTAACCACGTGAACAATTTGATTTTCATACAGCTTTGTTTCTGCCATAGGTCCTTCCATACCCAATCAGGGTTTGGAAAGTCAAGCCCAAGGGCTATGCGCTTGACCTATTTGAGGTTAAAGTTGCCTTCATTGTTTTTGCCCCATCTCAGCTGGTCTGAATTTGCTGATGTCAGAATCTTTCTCTGTTCCAAGATGGTTGTTAAAGCTTCTGCCTGTGCCTTCAATAGGGAGTCATCATTGTATACCAGGTTCTTCCATATTCTCCATTTTCCTTCACTTCTTTCCTGATCCCAGAAGTCATTTACCCTGAGTAACCCTTTTTTCTCAGTATCGTTCCTGAGATTAGCGAATTCTTCTCTTAACAACTTAGGTTCCTGTTGCTAATTATCTTCCCAAAACCAAGCAAGGTTTCCATCTCTTATTTCCTAGAAACTGTGTTTCTGAACAATGGCTCTATTCTCCCAAGCTTTGTTCCAAATGTGGGAGCCTTTGATGAGCCCAGACATTCTAATGTGATCCATTTCTTGCCAATTGTTTGCATATTTCTGTTTCCAAATTTTGGCCCAAGGTGAAGTCGAATCTTTTAGCCATCTCCACCATAGTTTTGCCCCCAAAACTTTGTTAAGTATTTCAGGGTCATCAAGTCCCAAGCCTCCATGTCTCTTAGGTTTACAGATCTTTTCCTAGGCTACCAAAGCCCATTTTTTTTCTTCCCCTTTTCCCCAAAGAAAATATCTTTGGATATTTATGCATTGTTGCATAACTCCTTTAGGCTCTGGAAGGGCTGAAAACATAAAGACGGGGATAGTTTGTAGGACAGATTTTGTGAGCACTAGTCGTCCTGCTAAATTCAAAGACTTGTTTGTCCATTTCCAGATTTTGTCCTGGAGCTTATTAGTCATGGGCTCCCAAACTGCCTTGCTTAGAGGGAATAGTATTTTTTCATTCACCTGATTCATCTTTCTGCAATTTTTCCATCAGGATTTTATGCTCTTTTGCACTTAGATCAGAAATAACCTTATTAAACTTCCTCATTTTGTGGTTCTTCATGACACACACTAGCCAATACATATTAGTTAAATTTACATATAGTTTAAACATATTAATTTAAATTTGTAAAGAATCTATAAAGAACTTGTCTTTTCTAGATATGCTATCATTGTGATGATCAATATTTTTGCTATTTGACCACTTCTCAAACTTTTTGTTTTTAATTATCAATATATGACATGTACCATTCAATATAATTTATAAATAAATCACATAATTTTAACCCAAAAAAAACTTTGGAAATCGGTGTGCTTATATGAATAAATGCTAACGATAAATACACCACCATGGCAATAAGTAATGAAAACATAAAAAAAAATTAACACAAGTGGTTTGATTTAACAATGTTATTTTTCATAGAAGCACTGGTGCAATACATAATGCTAAAAACACAACCATCAAAGTAAACAACGAAAACATAAAAAATTTAACACAAGTGGTTTGACTTAATGGTGTCATTTGTCATAGGGGCAATGGTGTATTTAATTTAGTAAACACACCAGACGTTTAATTATTGACTACTAATAGCGATTTTTTTAAAAAAATTTAATTATTAGGGTGCCATACATAACGTTAAAAGCATTGCCATCCCGATCAAAAACAAAAAATTAAACACGATTTTTTTATATAACAATGCTTATATAAAACACAACGCATCGGTAAACCTAAGTTATTTTAAAAAAAAATAGACGATAGGGTTTGGGTCTCAATCAACAATTGGTTCTTATGCTTTATATATGAAACACTTTATATATAGTAATACACAAATTTACTAATTCTAAAATGTCTACAATGAAAATTTATAATTGTGAAGTGGTAAAGAGAGTTAAACCTTAAGGTGAAATTTTGTAGTCACATAAGCAAGAAAAAGCAAAAGCTTAACTTAAATATTGATTTTTTTTGTTTTTCCTTTATTTAAATTAAATCTAAATAGGAACAAAGATTGTAAAAATTAATATATATATATATATATATATATTTTTTGTGTGAGCTTAGTATACCCTTCTATTTTTATTAATATATAAGCAAGTTACAACCACATAATACTAGCTAGGTGACCTCAACTTTCCCAACAGGAAACCAAGTCCGTTAGCAACCTAACAACATGATAAGCCATCTAGTAGAAAAAAGTGATTAGTTTTTCTATCCAAGCTATATAAGTTTGTATATCATGTCTTTGCCCATACTCTATTTGACTATAAACATATATGACTTCAAATTGAAAAGTAAAAGCTATCTGCATAAGTACTAATAAAAACTAAAAACCAACTAACATTCTAATCATTTTGCTCAGCAGAGGCAGATTCAACCGAAGTAGGATCCTTGGCATTGGAGCCAGGCAACATTGTCTATGAGAAAAGACATGGGAAGTGTTTTTCGATGCGGCCGAGACGTCCATCATAGTTTTGCATTTGGAACTGCAACTTCTGAAAACCATGTTTGTAATGAGGAAAGTCTGGCATTGTTGTCACCATGCTCACTGAAGTTTTCTCCAGGGTCATTACCATGAGGCTTTTCATAATCCAATACAGATACATGGTATGGTTGAACTAGGTCACTCGCCCTCAAGTATGCCTAGGGTCCGGAACCATCGTGCACCAATCCTCCATCTCTATCTTTATAGCGCTTGCCTGGCGGTTTAGGTCGACTTCCCATTCCTCAATTAAAATTCTAATCTCTTCACTAGTCCCCTCTTGGTATACATTGGCCACTTCATTAATGACGCTAGTGACCGGTTTCCTGCCATGTCTCTTGCCCGAGGAACTAAGCTCTTCCTTTTGCTCAGTCGCTTGAGGCCTCCTACTTCGGCCCCTAGCCTTCACTACCCTTGCCATTACAACACAATTCCAGTTCTTGGAAACGAAATGGGTGTTGGCAGGGCCCTCTACAGGTGAGGGTGCGATCCTCGAATCCCTTCACGCCCAGGAGAACCTACCTCTCTCCGCACCAGATTACCCTCGCCTGGAGCTGAAGATTCCACTGTCTCTTCTGGAATCACTGCACTTCACTCTTCGTGGAGTCCCTCCTCCTGAATCGTTTCACTATAATCGTTTGGGCATGAAAACAACCTATAAACCTCTCAGAACACTTGCCATGGAACTCAAGCCTTAACATAATAACCGTGCCACCTTCCACTGCGTTGATATCCTTATGCATGCCGGGAGCCACCACATCCATCTCCTCGAGCGTGGGGGCGGTGGTGGTGTACCTCGACGTACTTGGCCTTAAGTCTGTCTTGATGAGGTCACCCTCCGGATCGCACTTCGATCGGGGATCATAATTTTAATTAAATCTAACAAAAAATGTAATTTTTTTTTTAGTAAAATCAACAATAAACTTTAAAAATTTTACCATGTAGAGTTTTCAGTGAATCGCCATACCTTTTAAATTTTGATCTTTTGAATAGTTGATTTATTGTTCCAAATGTATCTCTTGCAAATCTCTCTTTTAATTAAATATAAAATAAATTGCAAAAAAAATTATTAGTAAAATGTGCAGTAAAATTTAAAATTTTTACCATGTAGGGTTTTGACTGAATCATCATACATTTCCACTTCTGATCTTCTGAATAATTATGTTGTTCTAGAATATTCTGTTGTGCCACATTGCTCCTAGAATATCTCTCTTGCAAATATGTCCCTTGAAATTTTGAGAAAAATAATGAATAAATTAATAAATTCTCACTAATTAAAAGAATTTATGAAATTAGATTTTGAAAAATCAATTAACATTCATTTTTCAATTTGAAAAAAACAAACAGAGGTATTTTTATTTATTCATTCTTTTTTCCTTAAAATAATATATATATATATCTATATATATATATATATATATATATATATATATATATATATATATATATATATATATATATATATATATATATATATATATTCGTAGAAAAAGTCGTAATTTCTATTAGATCATAAGAAATTACATTCTGTAGATGCCTAGGCATATGCATAATGAGGCTGGTCGCCTCCCGGATAGTAGCAAAAAAATCAGTTTGACTACAACCCTGTACAGGTAAAAAAAAGAACAGTTTTTTCCTCCACGCAGGGAGTTTCAGTTCTCAGATGTATCATAAACCAAAATTTATACAAAATAAAAGTGTGTGCTCCACGCAGGGAGACATGCTAGTAATTACCAAGATAAAAACAAAAATAACATCTGAAGTTTATCAAAAAGAGAGATATGTCTGATAGATCTGTGATGAGTCTAAAATATATTCCAAGTGATAACAGCAGCTACTGTCCCATAGCTTTGTGAGATTCCAGTGGGCCAAAAAATATCAAAAAAACCGTGTAGATAGATTTGAAAAAATAAACCAGCCTCATAGCTATATCTCCCGGAGAGAGTGCAGATCGACAAAAGGCCTGTGGTAGTGTTGATGGAAGATTCCATCCACTTCTTCCTGTATCAGCCAGTCTTCTTCTTGCCTTTGCGCTGCCTGTTTTGATAGGAGGTCCGCCCTTGTGTTGCGCTCCCTGTAAATGTGTTGACAAACAAATTTTTCAAATAAAGCTATAAGCCTGTGTGTCTCATCCAGAATGTGTCTCAAAGAAAAAGCAGAGCAGTGAGATGTTCTATTGATCCAGTTGCAGACAAGTTTGGAATCCCCAAACAGTTGTAGCTTTGTGCATCGTTTTTCAAGAGCAAAATGGATGAGGTGTTTAGCTGTGGATAGTTCGGCATAATTATTTGTGCCCCTTCCCAGGTGCATCTGTATATTGAAACAATGGTCGTCCCTAAGGTAGAGGAGGGCTCCTCCGCCACAGCCATCTGCTTGGGCCGAGCCGTCGAAATAGGCCCATGGGAAAGTTTTGTCAATGAGCTCAGGGTGGATGGATCTAGGGGGGGCTGTGAGAGGTCATCAGGGAGTAGTCCAAAATCGGCAAGGATATGGGATCTGATATTAGGCCAGATGGGGTCTCTTTGGTCAAAAATAGCTCGGTTCCTTGCCGTCCAAATAGCCCAGCACATAAGTAGTGGTAAGTTCCTATCTCTTCCTTTGTGTTTCTCTAGCCAATTCAGCCAGGCCTCTGTAATGGTCTGTCCTTGCCATTGATTGAGGGATGGGGAGGATGAGGATATAAGGGACCATTGCTCAGTGACAATAGGGCAGGACATAAATAAATGCTCAGTGTCTTCCTCATTGCTCCTGCAAAGGTGACACCAGAAGGGCCCATGGAATGATCGTTTCATCAGATTTGAGCCAGTGGGGATTTTGTTGAACAGAATGGTCCACATGAGCATTCGCGTTCTGGGAGCTGCTTTGAGTTTCCATAGTGCTTTCCACCATTGCTGGACATTTTCTGGCTGAGCTTGTTGCATGAGCTTTAAATAACCTTCCTTGGGAGTATATGTTCCATTTTTAGCGTGTGCCCATACAATCTCATCTTCTTCTTCCGTTATCCTGATGTGTGCTTGAGTGAGGGCTTCTGTGAATACCTCCCAATCATGCCGCCACTGTCCCAGGATGAGGAGGTCTTGTGCTGTCTTCCAGGCCTGCTGGAAAAGAGTGGTGTTTTCTTGGTCTGCTATGTGGGCTATGTGGGAGACACCCAGCTCCTGTAGATGGGCGATTAGTAGTGCTGGAAGTCGATGGGCATTGCCACACCCGATCCAAGGATCCATTCCTATGCGTACTGCATTCCCCTGATGTATCCTCCATGTTAAACCTTCCCGGATGAGAGGGAGGGAGTTGAGAACAACTTTCCATATATTGGAGTGCCTTCCGCTCCCCCTGTGTTCCCTGCGAATCCAGTCGAAAATGTTTTCCGGGGCAATGTATTTTTCATATACCACTTTTGTCCAGAGGCTATGTGAGGTAATGAGCTGCCACCCTAACTTTGCTGCCAGTGCTTTAGCAAAAGCGTCCAATCTTTTTATACCCCATCCTCCCCATTTCTTTGGCCTCGCTATAGTATCCCATTTTACCCAGGCAAAGAGGCTTCCCTGTTTGTTCCCTTTCCATAAGAATCTGCAACATATCTTTTGTAGTCTGGCTAGGATTCCTCTTGGAATCCAGGCCAATGACATCCAGTATACAGGGGTTGCTTCCAGTACTGCTTTTATGAGGGTGAGTCTTCCAGCCCGAGTGAGGTATCTGTTGTACCATATATTTAATCTCTTTTCCACCTTTGCAATAATCCATATCCAATCAGCGATTTTATATCCCCCGTGTTTCACTCGGAAGCCTAGATATTTCAACCCTTCCTCCATCGGGTGTGATGGGAAGGGGAACTGGTGTCGAGTGTAAAAGACTTCATGTTGCGAGAAGCCTATAGCTGTGAGGGTGGATTTGTGAATATTTATGATCATGCCTGTAGCCTTCTGAAAGAGGTCGAAGACAAGCTGCAAGGACGAGGTGTCGGCCAAGCTGCCATTTAAGAAAATGAGCACATCGTCTACAAACAGTAGGTGAGTGAGAGAGCAATTTTCCGTGATTTTTATACCAGTAATCCTACCTCTCCTGTGTTTTGTCCCTATCAATCGACTTAGTCCTTCCATGATGAGCAGGAAAAGTAAAGGAGATAGGGGGCACCCCTGCCTGAGACCTCTTTCTGCAGTGAAGAAAGGAGTGGGGGATCCATTAAGGAGGATACTGTACGACACATTAGTTATGCAGCTCATTATCCTTTTGATGAACATGTAAGGGAAGCCCAGATGGGTAAGAAGCATTTGAATGTAGAGTAGGCTTGCCCTGTCGAAAGCTTTGGAGAGGTCCACCTTTAAGATCATGCCTTTCAGACTCCTGCTCTGCATCGAATGAAGGAGCTCTTGTGCAGTGCCAATAGCTTCATGGATCTGGCGGTGCTGAAGGAAAGCGAACTGTTCAGGGGATATATGTGCCGAAAGGATGGGCTTAAGCCTATTCGCAAGAATTTTGGCCATGATCTTGTATAGGCAGTTGCAGAGCGAGATGGGCCTGAAGTCATTGAAAGAGGCTGGCTTGTCGGATTTGGGGATGAGGGCTATGAAGGTGGCTTTGATGGCCGAGGGGATCTTTCCTGAGAGGCTGCAGTGATTAATAACTTTGAGGAGGTCCTGGCCCAGAAGGTCAAAAAAGGCAAGGTAGAATTCGATGGTCCATCCGTCAGGTCCCGGGATTTTGTCTTTTTGAAAGCCTCGAATAGTGGCTTCAAGCTCCCCTAATGAAACCTCCTTGATGAGTTCTTCTGCGTCCTCGTCATCCACAAACCTGGGGAAAAGCTCGGCCACTCGCATGATCTCTAACAGATTGGCTTCCCTCGGGGCCATATATATGTTCCTGAAGTGTGAGGTGGCTAATGAGGCTAGTTCTCTGGAGTTGTGAACTTGTTGTCCCCGATCATTTTGCAGCTCCTAGATAGTGTTGATCGATTTCCGACCATTTGCAAAGCGGTGGAAAAATTTTGTGTTTTCATCCCCTTCCCTAAGCCAGATTTCTCTGCTTCTTAGTCTCCAGCTTGCCTCTCTATCTCTGAGGACTTGAGTTCTCTGATTGATAAGGGTTTCATACTTAGCTTTCTATTCCGGGGAGTTGAAAGTTCCATCCGACCGAGATTCAAGGTCTGCAATTGCTTGCTCTGCTTGGGTGATTATTAAGTCATCCTGTTCCCTCTTCTTGTGAGCCCAAGCTCTGGATAACACCTTTATTTCAGTGAGGTTTTTTACAAAGCATTTAGCTGGATCCTCCTCCTCAGGGATTGGATGTGTTTTCCAGAAGTCGGATATTAGTTTGATATAGGAGGGGTCCCGGAGCCAAGTGGAGTTGAACTTGAAGGGAGCCTTGTGCTTCTGTTGCTTTTCTCCAATCTCTAGAAAAATGGGTCTATGATCCGACATACCACCACTGCCGACCCATTGCCTGGATCTTGGGTGACTGTTGTGAAAGGCCTCCTTGATAATAAAGCGATCCAGTCTCCTAGCCAAGCTTTGGTCACCAGACCGGTTGTTCCTCCAGGTATGCTGAATCTTGGCCGAGGGGATGTCGATCCAGAGGTGATCCTCAAGCAGCTGCTCGAAGAAATCAGAAAGCGGGTCAATCTGCGCCATATGTCCCCAGGATTCTGAGAAGCCCATAGAGAAATTTAGGTCTCCCCCTAGGATTACATTTCCATCTAGGAGGAGGGGGGAGCTGAGGAGCTTTCGCCAAAAGAGTTCCCTGCTGTGACATGGTCCATAGACATTTATGATTCTTAGCTCTTCCTCCAGCTCCTTGGAGTAAATGTCCGCCCCCAAGAAACCCTCACCACCCCATATGTTCTTCAGGTTAATCGAGCGGTTCTTGAACCCAATTGCAATGCCCCCAGAGCGACCCGAGACATCAATAGCGTGGAAAGACCATCCATGCATCCAAGAGCAGAGGATAGAAATGGCCGAATCCGCTTTGCATAGGGTTTCTTGTAAAAGGATAATGTCAACCATCTCAGATATAAGGAGTCGCTTCAGGGCCAACTTTTTCTCGGGGCTGGCCATCCCTCTGCAATTGAAGGACAAAATCTTCATGGAGGGGGGGGGGGAAGGGTGTCCTTTGCTCTAAGAACCCTTTCAATGGTGTGCTGTTTGCCCTGGATCACTTCGTCCCCAGCTTGTTCTTTTGCCTTATGGATGTTGGAGGGTCGGCCTCTACCCTGCTTGGGCGAGAGGATGGGAGGGGCAGCTGCCAGTCCTATGGCGTCCGGCTCTTTCTGCTTTGCAGTTGAGCGGGTGGAGTACCTCGGAGTGGAGTTTACCAAGGGGGAGGGCGATTGAAGGGAGCGGGACGGGACGAAAGGGAGGGAGCAGGAGGTAAAAAAGGCCGATGGCTGTGGGAGAGGGCAGGTCATATAGAGATGGTGTGGTTTTGTGGGGGGAAAGGGCGGGCGGGAGTCCACAACCAGGTCGAGGACCGACGGGGATGAGGGGCCGGGAATCAAGACCGGAGGGGGCAAGTGGGAGGATAGTGATAAACAAGAAGAAGTAAGATGTGATGCAGAGTCAACAGGGGGAAGAGACATACCCGATGAAAAGACGACTCCTTTTGCAGCCCTTGAGCGCGTCAGAGGAGGAGATGGAGGCCTGATCGGGTTCTTGCCCTGCTTTTTTTCAGAGGTGCGAGCGGCGCTTCCACTGTGTCTGAGGTCTTGATTTGTTCCACCGCGGCCGGAGGAGCTGGGTGTCCCGCTGTAGTGGGTTGGTCCTGCATCATGGATTCCTGCTGAGTCTTTTTGAGGAGGGGGCAATCCCTGTAGAGGTGACCCACTTGATGGCATCTCCTACATCGGTAAGGGATTCCTTCGTAGTCTAGCTTCTGCTTCCTCGAGAAAGATTTCCACTGAATAGTGATGTGTTCCTGCAAGCCTCCTCTCGTGTCTAGGTGGACTAGAACCCTGGCGTATGCCATCATCCCCGTCGAGAGATAAGATTTGTCCGATTCCATGAAGGTGTCCAGAGAGTTTCCGATTCTCCTGAATATGTCCTCGGACCAGTACTAAAGTGGCAAGCCCGGGAGTCAAACCCAAACATGCCCAACCCTGATTTGTTCAGTCTCCGGGTCGAAGAGGGGCGTCCATCTTTTGAGAAGTACTGGTGCTTTTTCGAAGTGCCAGAAAGATGACAGTACCCAGCTCGTGTGGTCAGCCCTTGCGAACCTCAACGCGAACCAGCGTCGCATGAATGTCTGGACAGAGGGGATTTCCGCCAGGTGTTGGCCCCAAATCTCCGTAGCCCAGGTCTTCAGTTTTTCCGCTGAGTAATTCCTGCCCCGGATGCGCCCCACAAGAACTCTGTCCACTAAATCCATCGCGTCTCCCCACTGGATGTCTTCTTCAAGCCTCAGAATGATGTCCTCAGGTCTGGATTTAAAGCATCGTTGTTTCTTCGACGGGCGGGAGGACATGCGGCTAGGGTTTGCAGGTGCCCTAGATCCAACCGGTGCATCAATCGGGGGGGAGGGGAGAGGGATCGAAAGGGGGGGGGGATAGCCTCCGGGAGGGGGGGGATGGCATTGTAGCTTCCAGAGGAGGCAGGGGGAGCTAAAGGGGGGAGGGGAGCTGCAGGAAGGGGGGCTTCAGGGGGTGCGTCAGATTGATGCGGAAGGGGTTGAAAACCCTGCAAATTTGAGGGGCCGGCGTCGATAGGGGAGGATTGGAAGCATTCCGCTAGAAAACCAAGGGAGGCCGGGGAGGGAACAGAGAATGGTGCCCAGGAAGAGGGTTCGACAGGCTGTAGAGAGGCGGGGAGAGCCGGATCCGTCGATTGAGTGAGGTCCTCAAAACTGGCGGACAAACTTTCACTATATAGACCTCCAGAAGCCGTAAACGTGGATCGCCAGATGGAGCCTTCTGCCAGCGGAGAGTCCGAGTAGTCCACCTCGTCAAGATCCATATCGCCAGCTGCTTAAAACAGTATGCAACCTCGGAACCAGGTAACCGTCGGGGACCGTCGCCGACAGCAAGGTAAACCGTTGGGCCGTTCAAGGGCGAGAAATGTGGAGCAGCAGAAATCCGTCCGGGTTGTGCAGGCGTGAGGAAAGCGACGGGCGGCAGCCGTTAGCTGTCTGGGCGCAGCTACAGAGACCTAGCAACGATCGGCGGAGCGAGGTAACCAGAACGGGGTGAAAAAAAGGAAGGGTAAGTAAGGAGAACCTGCGGAGGTATGGGGAGAAAAAACAAAAGACAATAGTAAAAACCCCAGGCTCGTGACCCGATGAAGGACGGTGTCGGGGTTGGCTGCAGGACCGATGCCGGCCTGCAACCCCGTTTTCTCAAACCCCGTTCAGGCCATGTTACAGGGGCATGATCGTACCAGCTCCGGAGCCTTCCGCACCATTCCTTAAAATAATATATAGCAGCAATTATAATATATAGCTATGTAATGCTATAGTTAAATATATGGTTACGTGTTATGTTATATATATACATATGTTATGTAAAATATTATAATTATATATATCTCATGACATGATATATATCAAATTTTCTTTTTAGATTTTTAATTTTTATTTTTAAAACTAGAATCATATTATATTTATTATTAAAAAATATTTAAAATATAAATTATTTAAATTTAAAATAATAAAATAAAGTAAATTCTTTTATTAAATAAAGATTCACTATGAAAAACCATATTCATCATGTCAATCTCGAGTCCTTAATTTACTTATTTATTGGTTATCGTTTCATTGTTTTTATTTGAGAGTTTTTATATTTTTGGTCACATTTACTAGAAATTTAAAATACATTTTAAATAACAAAAAATAAAATAAAAATTGAAAATTTATTTCACAAAATTCTTAAAGAAAAAATTTAAAACCTATTAGAAAAAAATTATTTAAATTACCATTCAAAATAGAAAATGTGCATTTAATACACAAAACATTGCAAGTAAGAAACAAATTTAAACCCTAAATTATAATTTTTTTTTTGTGGTTTCAAAGTGTTTTCTAGGTAGTTTCAAAGGTTTTGTTTTGTTTTGTTTTGTTCTTTTTCCTAGGTTGGTTTTGTGGTTTTTTAAGTTGTTTTAAATAGTTTTTTTTTTATGGTTTTCTTTGTTGGTTTTATCATTTTCTAAGAGTTTTCAAAGGTTTTTTGATGGTTTTTGTATGGTTCGTTGTTGTTGTTTTTTTAATTAAATTAATTATTTGTTACATTTTGGAAAAAAATTAAATAAGAAAGGAAAATGATAGAGTACCTACCTTCGTTTAAGCCTCTCCGGGCGCTGTTGGTGAGATTGACTTGAATGCTCCATTGCTCGGTCGAGCTCCAATAACCTTGGTCAAGCTGCTCCTAAACTTCTTGCCGTTTGTGCAAATGACATGCATAGAGCGCGAAAGAGGTATATATATAAAAAAAGAGGGCTTAATCAAGTGTTTAAATGGCTGGATCGAGCCATTGATTTTTCCACCCAAAAGCATCCTCTTTTACCAAAAATGTAACCAGTACTATATATATATATAAAACACAATTTCCTCTTTTTATATTTTAACTTTAAAGATTAATATTTTATTTTAAAAACTAGAATCGTACTATATTTATTATTAAAAAAATATTTAAAATGTAAATTAATCTAAATTTAAAATAATAAAATAAAATAAAATTTCTTATTTTATAAATAGAGGTTCACTATGAGTGACCATATTCATCATGTTAATTTAAAGTTGCTAATTTTCTGTTTTGGAGTTTTTTTTGAGGTATTTGTTTCGGTCAAATTTGCTAGAAAGTTAAAATGCATTTTAAATAACAAAAAAATGAAAATTTATTTCACAGAATTCCTAAAGAAAAACTTTAAAACCTAAATAAATAGAAAAAAATGTTTTTACCATAAAAAATAAGAAAATATGCATTTAATAAATAAAACATTACAAGTAAGAAACACATTTAAAACCTAAATTATAGTTTTTTGGTGGTTTCTAAGTGTTTTCTATGTTGTTTTGAATCGGTGTTTTGATGGTTTTCTAGGTTGATTTTGTGGTTTTCTAAGTTGTTTTTGAAAGTTTTTTTTTTTGGTTGGTTTTGTGAATTTCTAAGTTTTTTTGAAGGGTTATTTTTGTAGTTTTCGTGATTTTTGTATGATTTTTTAATTTTTACTTTTATTTTTTTATTGGTTTTGATGGTTTTTGTACATGGTATTTTTTTTTTAATTAATTTGTTACATTTGCAAAAGAAAAATAAGAAAGACAAAGGATATAGTACCTACCTTCCTTTATCCTCTACGATGTTTGTGAGGTGGTTAGTTAGATTGATTTGAATGCTCCATTGCTCAATCGAGCTCTAATATTCTATGTCAAGCTACTCTCAAACTCTCGGTCGAACTCCCACGATCTATGCAAATGGCATGCGCAGACCGTGGGAGCGGTATATATTACAAAAAAAGGGCTTAAGCGAGCCTTAGGGCTCGATCGAACGCTATATCTCAATCAAGGGTTAGTTTTTAACCCTCGATTGAGCTAACTTTTTAGCGCCCAAAGAGTTTGATTGAGTGCTTAAAAGAGGCTCGATCAATTTTTTCCACCCAAATGTGTCCTCTTTCGCCAAAATGTGTAACCCAACTCCATGTTTTCAACTAGAGAAACTAAATTCCACCTAAATTCTAGATCAACATAATAAGTAAGCAATTGGACCTCGTATTCACATGTCGCTAGGATGGATGGATACTAGTACTTGAACTAGATGGTACAACACTTAGTTGCTCATTTTGTATGGTTTTTTTCTGATGTTTCTAGGATGAAACATGTGAAGGAGATGCAATGTAGTATACCTATGGGGGTACCTATAGAGGTATCTAAAGAATTATGTGTGTGTGGAGACCATTTCTAGTAAATAAGGTCCATGTAATAAAGTGAACATAAATAATGTCAGAAGCCTAATTTTCTAGAATATTCCTTCTCTATAATGTATTAGGGAGACAAATAGCATTATAAATAAAAGTATAAGGAATGTAATGGTCGTGTTGAAGAATTTTATTGTAACAAGCAAATATTACTTGATGAGTGTGTTTCTTCCATAAGATATAATATATGGTAGGGCTATAATATATGGTATTGCCCTACGTCAAGGGCTTTACTTATATTGTGTTTATTCTTGTGTCTTAATTATCATGTTGATTTATTGAAGATTAATGGTTTATTTTGTATCATATTTCCAGTTCTAAGAAAGTACTTTCTCTCATTGTTCATGGAGAAACTTATGTGAAAGCATGTATATTATGCGTATAAATGAGTAGAAACTCCCAAATAAATTATCATTTGGAAGAGCATGTGGTGTGTTGTGCTCATTTCTAAGAAATGAGAGGAAACCAAATGGATTTGGAAGGAAAACCATGGTTGGAATACCTATAGCAATTCAAGGTCATTTAAAGTAGGAAACTAATAATCTTGACCTCTTTCTTCCTATTAAAAAAGAAGAAGGTCAAAGATCCTTGATGGACTATGAGGCAAGGAAAGAGAAGATGTTCCTTGTGTTGTGAAAGAGAACAAATTGCCATGTGAATTCTATTAGATTAAGTTTGACTTAGAATGAGTCAGTGAGCTTTTAAGTCTCTAGTTATGGTTTTGGCGGTTTATGGTATGTTGCCCATAGTATTGCATGTAATAAAGTCCATAAATAGGCTTGAGATCCTCCATCTTAAGGTGCTAGAAGTGAGTGGGTGTCAAAGTCACATGGCTGTTAGCTTGGTTAGATTTAGCCAAAAAGTAATCAAAGATATTTATAGTTGGTGAGATTTAGCCAAAAAGTAATCAAAGATATTTATAGTTGGTTTTTCTCACAATATTTTTTTTTAGATAAAATATTATTATTGGAATAAATGTATTTGTCTCTCTCATATTTATCTTGCTTTGTTCATACTCCTAAAAGATTGATGGTTGGATCAAACCCTAACCTAGTTTGGTAACAAACATATAGATTGTCTACATGAAATTAGTTAAGTTAATTGAATCCATCCTAATTCTAATAATTAAATGGTAAATGAATCTCAACCATTAATTTTAGAGATTTAACTTAAAAATAAATAATATTTATTTATTTATACTATATATTTAGATAATACATAAATTAAAATAGAATTTTAATAAATATACACTAAAGTTAAATTTTAATTTAATAAGATATTTATATATTATTATTAATACTAAACTTAAATTTTAAGTTAAAACATAATAAATTGATCGTTTTGATTTTAAAACGACTAATAAATTAAATAAAAAGCGTAACAAATGTAGATGATGTCTCCTATCTCCAAATTTCTGCAATTGTCACGGCCAAGGCCGTCCATTTCATGATTAGTTTCAGAATGTATGCAAACTCTCAAAATAAAAACGATTTGGTATTAAATTATGCCCATGCCCATGCCCATCTCTCCCTTAGTTAGTTAGTTAGTTAGTTAGTTGTATAATTTATGAGTAATGAACCACAAAACGTATACTAAATATTGACTTCATAAAAGCTAAACATGATCGTCAGTTACGTCCATGTATACAATATTTACACGGCCCCGCCCCGGGATAGTTAGCAGTCAGTCCGTAATTAATTATACTGTCGGGTCCAGGATGGCTAAAGGCTAGCATAGTATAGTAGATGGAGGTACAAGTTACAACAACCCTCACCAACCCCTTACCTCAAGTATTAATTATTATTAATATTATAACTTGGTTAAAACTGAAGAACAACTTAGCGCTGACATACGTACCAGTACATTGTAATAATACTAAATTGAGCTTGGTGGGGAAGAAACTTTAAATTAATTTTTTGGTTTTATTAACTACGTTTAAATTAATTTATGATTTTATTAACTCGGTTTAAATTAATTTATGCTTTTATTAACTAGGTTATGCATTTTAGTGTATAATTATATTAGCTGAGTTATAAATCTTGTTTAATGATCGATATGGTTAAGAATTTTTTGTGATAGTATATATGAGATTTATATTTAAACAATTTTATGAATTTGTATGAGCTTATTATATGCGTGATTTTTTTATGATGGTATAGTATTAGGGTCTATTTATTTCAAGTATTATTAATTTTAAGGGCACAAATTTTAAATCAACATTTTTTTGTGTGATTTTTTTATGATTGTATAGTATTAGAGTCTATTTATTTCAAGTATTTTTAATTTTAAGGGTACAAATTTTAAATCAACATTTTTTTTTGTGTGTTTTGTGATATGGTCTAATCGTTTTTTTGTGGATCTTTATCTTTACCGATGTAATCATTGACTAACCCCTGTGGGTTTTGGTTTAACGATAATTGTGATTCCCAACAAGTAGTATGAGAGTGTAGGTCACTAGTTCAATACACACCCGACTTGCGTTGGAGGGGAGATTATTGGACATTAGATAAACTAACGCTCCCCATCTATTTCACGACATGGATTAACTACATCTTGTTGATCCTTATCTCTGGCGATGCAATCGTTGACTAACACCTGTGGTTTTTGGTCTAACGACAATTGTGATTCCCAACAAATTGAGGGTTTATAAAATTTATAGTAGTCCAAATTTATTTAGGCTTGTTATTTATATAATTAATATGAGTTAAACGTCTTTAAACATACCTAGTCTCTTAGTAAAAAGCATATTGTAAGAGGGTATTGCCAACTTTATGACCACCAACGCTTGTTACAAAGACACAATTTGGGCCTAAAACCCCATGGAATAATCATAATGAAACCTATAGTATTCAATCAACATGTGCCACTTAATTGTTCTATATGACTCAAAGCCTTCATCGACCAACCTAACATACATCTTTGCCTTAACACAATATCTTGTTATTTATACCCTTCGATTCTTTTTTATAATTCCTCTTCCATCCTCCCCATATCTCTTAGAATTTTTTAGCTTTGAAACTCTATCTTGCAAGTATGCACTTGGACAAGAAACACATTTTGGTCATCTATCTCCACCACACTCTTGAGCTACTTGCCCCTATCATCTCTAACACCTCTATGGAAACCTCTTATAATTAACCTGACTCAAACCTTCAAGTTTGTTTGATTAATTCTATGGTATCTTTGTAGTTCCATTATACCTTGGACATTTCAACCCTACAACATCAAAGGAGGTTCCATCATAGCAATAAGGAAGGAAGGTATCATCCCTTTTAAAGGAACTAGGGTACCCTACTCTGTCTTATCATTGATACAAATTTAGGTTAGTACATATACTATTTTTTGTGCTTATATCTATCTACATACATACATACATACATACACAGACACACAAATATATTCAAGTCTTATTTTGTAGGAAGTTTATGCTACAAGTTTAGCATCTTTTGAGACATATATCATTATTGGAGGCCTATCACAACTATCTTATTCAACCCAAGTAGCTTCAACACCTACAACTAGGTTAGTTCCTTCAATATCTTCCTTTGTATTTCCAACATTAGGGTTTTTTTCTCATTAAATATTTTTTTGGTTAATTGGACTTAATTATATGGTTTACTTTCCTTATCTAATTTGATAGTGAGACCTAATTTGAAACATAAGTGAAATACCATAATCATATATTGTCATAGGTTAAGACATTCATGGTTTAAAACATTAGTGGCATCCCCTCTCTTTAACACTTTCTTATCTTACCTTAGGGTTTGTGATGGACATTCCACTCTGCTCACCATCTCGATTTTTCTCAAGGTACACATAGGAACTCCCCTCTCAGGTTCTAACATCCTAACTCATTAATGAAATGCTATCATTTGTGACAACAAATCCCCTTTGGCAATTTAACCATCACCAAAGATATTGTTGAAAATGACAACAAGAAATGCTAAAAATAGCAGTTTGGGTACTAGTGCTTTATTGGGCAACAGGGAATGAAAAATGGAAGTGCTAAAAATAGAATTGCTATTTTTAGCAGTTCAGTATGGATTCCTATTTTAGTCAATCCATGGACTACAAATAGGAAGTAAAATTCGAATTTGAACTTAACAGCTGTTTGAAAATAAATTAATTAATTCTCCATGAGTTAATTAGTTGTGAAAAATCAAACATGAAGTCTATGTGAGGACATGTAACAGTTTATCTATTAATTGAGGAATTTATCCATCAGTTAAAGAGATAAGGATGAGTTCTAATTTGAGTTGTAATTAGTTGGCTCAGTTAACTGAGTCAAGTCCAGTTAGATTGATTTAAATAGTTTTTTTAAATTAATGTGAGTTCAGTTAGTTAATGCATGCTTGCATATAACTGATGCACTTTAGATAACTGAATATTCTCTCATGAATAACTCATGCATGTCAGTTCAGACAGAGACCAATTGAGATCAGAGGAGGGACAATGTACTATCAGTTGGATGATTTTTTTCCTATAAAGGAAGCTCATCCATGGAGAAGGATTTATCTCCTTTAGGACTGCGTAATTGGATAAGAGGTCAGTGAGTGTGTGAAGAGCCCAATTCACACATGTGGCTACAGTCGACTCCAATCAGAATTGCGCAAAGAAATAGGAGGCTTGGAGGGCAGACCAGAGGTTAGATAGAGGCCTTTGATTGTCTATGAGCAGCAGAGGTATTGCAGAGAGAGCAGGATAGATTTTGAGCTGATTCTTTTTGTAATACTGGCTATATTTCCACTTGTATGATAATACAGAGTTGGGGTTTTAGGTTGAGGCTTTCCTTGGGTAAATTCTTCTATGTTATGTGTGATTGATTCCTTCTTATCAGTTATATGTGTTCTTATTGATGTTGCTCATGTTCGATTAAGCTTCTGCTAAATTGTTTGTAGAAGTAGATCAAGTGTTTTGCTTTAGTACATTGCATTACTAGGTGATCTATAGGTGGGAAATTTCTACATGGTATTAGAGCTAGCTGATTTGTAGAAAAATTCTATAGATATAACTTCACCATGAGGAAGGCGCTCATCTCTAACGATACATCTCATCAATTTATGAATACCCCTAGATCCCCTCATGTCTCTGGCTAATCAGGTAACTAATTTGATTGCCACAACAAATCCACAAGAAATCATGCCATCCCATACAAGTGCAAACACCCTTAAATCATATTACATCTAAACATCATCCTCATCAACACTACTCATGAAGAAAGTACCCTAAGGCACTCTCAAACTTCTAGGACCCACTACCTTGATCAACTGACAACAAGAAAATTTCCCAATGGTTCAGCTTGATGATGAAGTGGGATAGCCTCAAGGACTACCTCTTCCAGCTGCATGCTCAACTCCTCCTACTCCTGGATATGCTCCTTGCACAATTGAGTAAGCTTTGTCTAATCCTTGAAAAGGTCCTCTTGTCCCTAGGATCACTCCTCCAGATTTCTATGTAATGTATATGAACAAAGGACGGTATGATCAAGTCCTACCTTCACTTTCCTCAAGAAGATGCTCCAAATCTAGATACAGAGGCCATTCATCTAACTTTGATGCATCTTTAGATGAACACGTCTCTTTGTTGGCTCGTTTATACTAGGGCTCATCTCCCTTGTTATCATCCTAGGCTGTTGATGTACTCCTCACATCGTCACGTCATCGAGACAATAAAAATCATCCTTTGATTCATCATCATCAACATTGTGTAACGATCCTTTGTCACTACCATCCTCATTTATTACATGATATCTCGATGATAACCTTAAAATATTATTTATCAAAGTCTCCATAATCTCCGCATGTTGCAATATAATAGACTCTACATGGTCTAATCTCTAATGTACATCAATGCTTGTTTTCCTATCCTTCACACGAATATATGTCATCCTCGAATCTATATCCATATCAACTTTCACTGTGTGTGCTACCATTAGATCTTGTCCTAAGAGAATGAACAACCTCTCCATATGAGGAACTGGTACAACTCTCTCACCTATCAAGAACTCTTGTCCCAATACAACATCATAGTCATCCATTTGTATAATAGTGAATTCAAGCTTCCCCTTCCAATCTCCTATTTGAATAGGTACATCTTTGACTATTCATAGTACTCTCTCATCCTCAGAATTAACTTCTTTTAAGAACATGCGAGTTGATACAACATTCAATCCCAAGTATCTTGCCACATCTTCCCTCATAAAGCTATGAGTCACACCACTCTCTACCATAACAATCCATTAAATCCCAACAATATCAACACTCACAAAGTTTGGTTAGTTCCAACTCTGGTCATACTTTGGAATTTCCTTCTTAGTAAAAGGTTCCCACAAAACCTCCATCACTCCCATAGATGGCCTTTCTTCTTGTTCCATAGCAACTAACTTATACTTCAATGGATTATTCTTTGCCATATCATCATTCCCGTAAATTGAACATGAAAGAGGTTTCTTCTCTTTCACTTTTTTGTCCTACTTCGACCCATGTTCTTTTGAAGACTTCTCCTTTCCTTTGTCATCCTTATTCTTTCGCTCTCCATCATCATGGTCTCTTCCTTTAGTCTTATCATGACTCCATAAATCCAAAATTTTATCTGATGTGGTGATAATTGCTGCAATAGACTTCACATTTTATCTTTTGAATGTAGATTAAGCCCATGGTTGTAATCCAACCATAAAACAACCGATCCTCCCCTAGTGTATCCTTAATATCCAACATGAGCCCAATGAACTTATTGATGTAGGCCTGAATTTACCTTGTATGTTTTAGACTCATAGACCTATTGCTTACAATACATCATTGATTTCTCGGTCTAAAATCTACATACAAAGCTTGCTTCATTTCTACTCAAGTAGTCATACTGTTAGCACAATAACTGGCTACCAAGTCTTCCAGCCTAGATCTCCACTAAAGTTTTTTTTGTTCCTATCACATATGCATTGAAATGTGGCAACAAGAATATTCTAATTTAATTTTTCCTTGAATTAAAATCGAATTTAGTCTTAACAACTACTTGGAAATAATTAATTAATTCAATTTGAATTAATTAGTTGGAGAAATTCAAGTTAGAAGTCTTTCTGAAGTCATGCAATAGTTATCCCTTAAATTAAGGAGATAAGATTGAGTTATATTTGAGTTGTAATTAGTTAACTCAGTTTATTGAGTTAAGTCCAGTTAAATTAGTTCCAAACTGTTTGAGGAACTAATAGAGAGTTAACAGTCAGTTGATGCATGCATGCACTCAACTAGTGTACTCCAGTTAACTGAATATTCCCTCATCAGAAACTCATGCATGTATATTCTGAGAAATACCTAGTTGAGATTAGATTCAAGGACATTGTACTATCAGTTGCATGTGTTTTCTTATAAAGAAAACTCATGCATGTAGTCAAGGCATCATTCCTTGAGGATTGCGCAGTTCTGACAGTGTGTGAGAGAGGATCATCCACTTGGTGAGGTGAAGATCATCCACAAGGAACAACACAAGGAAATATGAGCTTGGAGGGTAGATAGGAAGGCTGGAGAGCAACCAAGATTTCCTGTGAGCATCTGTGAGGATTGTACTGAGAGCTAGCTAGCTATGAGATCTAAGGCTTTGTATAATTCCTATGTATTTCCACCTTGTATGTTAATATAGATAGTGGGGTTTTTAGCTGAGGCTTTCCCTAAAGTATTTTCATGTGTATTGTGTGATCGATTCTTCTTATTCTAGTTATATTGTTCAGCTCGATCTTTAAGATTCTGCAAATTGATAGTAGAAGTAGGTTATAGTATTCTGCTTTGATTTATATTGCATTATCGGGTTAACTTGCAGCATATTTTCTACGTGGTATCGGAGCTAGATTTGTAGAAATTTTCTACATAGTAACGAAGCTGTGAACAACATACTGAGAAGAGAATTCGAAGTTTGAAGTTCAGGGTTGCAGGTGCAAATTGAATTCATATCATACTTTAAGGTTGGCCAATGGCGTTCTATGGCTTGAGACTCGAGTATGCCTTGGAAGGTAGCTCGAATTACATAGCATGAAAAGATAGAATGAAGGCTATATTAAAAGACAATGGCTTGAAGGAATTCATTGATCAAGAAATCCCAAAGCCAACTTCAACTAATGCACAAGAGTTGGCTGAGTGGAAGAAGTGTGTGGCAAAGGCAAGACAGATCATCCTCGAGGGAGTTTGAGACCATATTATCTCGAGTCTCCATAGGAAGGATACTCCATTTTCAATGTGGAAGACATTGAAGGACCTCTACTAGAACATTAGCGACCAGAGGAAATTGGCGCTCAAGGATAAGCTTCGAAGAATCAAGATGGAGAAGGGCAATACTATTTCCACATATCTGAACAAGGTCACCACCTGCAAAGATGAGCTTGGCAGTGTGGGAATAACTACTACCGATGATGATATGGTGAGCCTCGCTCTCCTTGGCCTTCCAAAGAGTTGGAATAACTACCAGGACTCTGTGAATGGAAGGGAGAAAATGCCGGATTGGGAATGACTGTGGTGGGATTTGATGTAGGAGGAGATCAGGAGGAGAACACAAGATGGTTCTTCATCCAAGGATGATGATGAAGAAAATTTGGCCTCAGCAAGTAAGGCAAGGAAAGGGAAGGGGAAGGCTTCCCATTTCAAATCGAATTATTCTCATGGAGGGAAGAAGGGTGACATGTCTAAAGTGAGATGCTTTAATTGTCACAGGATGGGGAATCATGCGACTAATTGCTCTTCGAAGAAGTCCAAGAAGGGATCTTCGAAAGGATCGGAAGGTGAGGCATTAGCCTCTTAGTTTGAAATGGACTTTACCCTCATCGCATGCATGGTGTCGTCGATGGTGGGTTATGTCTGGTATCTTGACAGTGGAGCCTCATTCCACATGACTGATGATAAAAATTTATTCAGTGCCTTGGATGTAGATTTTAACCCCGTACAGAAATTACCTGCATACTAATTCTAAAACACAGAAAATAAACAATGTGAGAGCATAACACATAAAACACATGTACACAGAGATTTTCCCCTGGATCCCAAAACTGGGACTACTAGCTTGATTTTTCATATGTTCCTTTCAATGTTACAATACATATTTATACATGCTGAATCATCCAGTACCATGGACTGAAAACCATCGTGTCCAAAACCATGGACCGAAAATCATGCACACAACCATAGGTAGGTCTGCCCAACCTAATATAGGGTCCAAAACCAAAATTTTTCGGGGAACTACCCCGGACCCCATAGAGGGGGGTTACCTGCACCCCTCAAACCCCTTGTGACCGCTCCGCTACACAATCGGCGCAATGAAGGGGGGGACTCTGACCCCCCTCTAACCCCCCGGTTAACTACGTGGGCTAGTCGTGGAAAGAATATAACACAACCCAACATTCTCCCACTTGTTGTTTTCTTTCCACAAGGGGCCACAAGAGAGCTTAGTCATTTATCAAGCCCTGCTACGCCCATTGTTTCTCTACACCAAGAGAACTTCTTAGAGCTCACAATTTTTCTCAATGCATCTGTAGTATTCTTCAAAGTGTCTACCTTTACTAGCAACACCTTTTTGTCTTCTATCATATCCCTCACAAAGTGATACTGAACATCAATGTGCATTATCTTTGAATGATATGCATGGTTTTTTGCCAAGAAAATTGCACTTTGGCTGTCACAACCTATCCTTATAGCTCCCTGTAGTAACCCCATACTTGAACACAATCTTTGCAACCAAACTGCTTCCTTGCTTGCATGAGTGGCTGCCTTTTATTCTGCCTCTGTAGTTGATAGTGCCACTACAGATTGTTTCTTGCTCATCCAACT
Source organism: Pinus tabuliformis (assembly GCA_031772625.1). Taxonomy (NCBI): domain Eukaryota; kingdom Viridiplantae; phylum Streptophyta; class Pinopsida; order Pinales; family Pinaceae; genus Pinus; species Pinus tabuliformis. The sequence goes on along the minus strand of CM062809.1, from coordinate 157,322,770 downwards.
GACTGCACCTCCAAATAGGTTAAACACATACCCACTTGTATATCTTCTCTGATCTAGATCTCCAACCCAGTCTACATGAACAAAGCCACGAATATCTAACACTTTGTCCAATCCTGGTCTTCCTTGGTAGCTCAAACCATAATCACTAGTGCCACGCAAATACTTGAAAACTCGCTTCACTAGTGTCCAGTGCTCCTTCCATGGTTTTGACATAAACCTGCTCAATAATCCCACTACATGTGCAATGTCTGGTCTAGTACAGACCATTGCATACATCAGGCTACTGACTGCACTTGCATATGGAACATGGGACATGTCCTCTTCCTTTTCTTGTGTCTTGCGACACTGTTCAACAGATAACTTCACACCTACAGGAATAGGAACCTTCATCGATTTACTATCCTGCATATTAAACCTCTGCAGTATTGTCTCCAAATACTTCCTCTGGTTTAACCAGAGCTTCCTCTTTGCCCAATCTCTTTTTATTTCCATGCCCAAAATATAGTTTGCAACACCAAGATCTTTCATGTCGAATTTGGAGGACATTTGGGTCTTCAAATCTTGGATAATTTCTTTTTCATTTCCAACGAGCAACATATCATCCACATACAAGACCAGATAAATAACACAGTCACCAATTAATTTAAAATATACACAATGATTTGCTTTGCTTCTAGTGAAGCCAAGTTGTAGAAATTCCCACTGTAGATAAACATATTATGTAATATACTAAAGCAAAATACAAGATCTACTTCTACAACAAACTTGTGGAAGCTTAATCGAATATGAGCAAGATAAAATAGAACACATATAACTGAGAATGAGAAATCAAACACACATGAACACAGAAGAATACTTTGGGGAAAACCTCAGCTAAAAACCCCAATCTCTGTATTATCATACAAGTGGAAAATATGTTCAAATTACATAAAGAATCAACTCACAAGCTATCCTGCTCTCAGTATAATCAAACAATACAGCTCACAGGCTGAATAAACACAATATATGCCTTCCCTCAGCCCTCCAAGCCTCCTATTTCCTTGTACATTTTTCCTTGGGGTCCAATGTTGCCATCTGTGTGAATTGGCCTCATCACATACTCACCAAACCCAAAAGTAACTGCGCAATCTCCAAGGAATGAATTCCTTCTGCATGCAAGAGATATCCTCCAAGGAATATTCCTACAATTGATAGTACACTATCCCATCATCTAATCTCAACTGGGTCTCTGTCTGAACTGACATGCATGAGTTATTTATGAGAGAATATTCAGTTATCTGAAGTGCAACAGTTACATGCATGCATGCATTAACTAACTGAACTCACAATTAGTTCAATAAACTATTTGAACTAATCTAACTGGACTTAACTCAGTTAACTGAGCTTACTAATTACAACTCAAATTACAACTCATCCTTATCTCTTTAACTAAGGGATAAATTCCTCAATCTATGGAATAACTGTTGTATGTCCTCACATAGACTTCATGTTTGATTTTCTCCAACTAATTAACTCAAGATGAATTAATTAATTATTAATCAAACAACTGCTAAGAACAAATTTGATTTTTACTTCTCAATTTTAGTTCAGGGACTAACTAAAATAGGAACGTATCCCGAAATGCTATTTATAGCAGTGCTAATTTTAGCACTTCTATTTTTAGCATTTCTTGTTACTATTTTCAACACTCCCTCTCAACAAGAAAGGGATTATCGGTAACCCCAATCCTGTCTCTGTGGAACTCGAACTTGCATTTTGACAATGCCTTAGTCAAAATATCTGCATCCTATTCCTCAGTCAAAACATACAGCAACAACATAATCCTCTTGACCACACAGTCTCGAAGATGGTGATACCGGATATCAATGTGCTTGGACCTGTCATGAAAAACTGGATTCTCAGAGAGTTTGATACAACTTTTATTATCGCAGTATATCACAGTTGGATCCATCTTCTGACCAAACAATCCCACTAGAATCTTCCGCATCCAAATGGCCTCACATGCAGCCTGACTAGCAGCCATGTATTCAACCTCTGTTGATCTAAGTGCAACTGATCTCTGTTTCCTGCTGTACCAGGAAACTGCAGCTGAACCAAGGTTGAAGATTCCTCCATAAGTGCTCTTCCATTCTGATGGACTCCCTGCCCAATCCGCATTTGTGAAGCCCTGAAGCTTCACTCCCTCTGTCCGTCTGTACCACACTCCATACTGAGATTTGCCTCTGAGGTATCTCGGCAAATGCTTCGTTGCCTTCCAAAATAGCTTAGTAGGCTAAACCATAGCTTGACTCAGCTGGTTCACCACAAAGCATAAGTCTGGTCGTGTGTTCACCAGATACATAAGTGAACCCACAAGCTACCGATAAATAGTAGCAACTACTACCTCACTTGAAGTAGCATCCTCCTTCCTTCAGTTCCCAGCTAGAGGAGTCTGCATGGGCTTGTAATTCTACATGTGAAACTGCCTGAGTATCTCATTGGCATACTTGCCTTGAGACACAAAAAATTACCCATCTTTCTGCCACACCTCCATGCCTAGAAAGTAGTGCATAAGACCCATGTCTTTCATTTCGAACTCTCTTACAAGGTCCTCCTTGCAAGACTAGATCAACTGATCATCACCTGTCAAAATCAGATCATAGACATAAAGAACAATGATCAATGGCTTACCTTCTACCATGATGTGGTAAAGGTTTGCATCTACTTCACTCTTGGTGAAGCCAAACCCGTTGAAATAGCCGTCGATCCTGGTCTACCAAGCACATGGTTCTTGCTTCATCCCATACAAAGCCCTCTTGATTTGGCACACATGCGACTCACGATCGAAGGTCTCAAAACCTTTTGGCTGCTCAATGTACACCTCCTCCTCAATCTTCCCATTGAGGAATGTTGTCTTCACATCCATTTCATGGATCTTCCAACCCAACTGAGCTGATAGTTCCAACATCGGTTTGATAGATGAGTACCTTTCTACAGGAGCAAAGGTCTCATCGTAGGCGATCCCCTCGACCTGTGAGAAACCAAGGGCAACAAACCTTGCCTTATGTTTCTCAACACTGCCATCAGCTGCCTGATTTACCTTGTAAAGCCATCTGGAACTCACCACTGACTTGTCCTGAGGTCTTGGGAAAACATCCCAACCACAGTTCCGAACGATGGAGTCATACTCCTCCACCATTGCATTAACCCAGACTGGTTGTTGCACTGCCTCCTCGAATGAAGAAGGCTCGAACTCTACACACTCCCCAACCAGGGCCATGTAACCAGTGTACCGCTCAGGTGACCTCCTCTGTCTGCGCTGAGAAGATGGTTGTCCCACATTCTCCCGCGCATCCATCATCAACCTGTCAACTTCCCTTGAGCATTTTCGCCCATCTCTGGAAGACTCAGCATGAGTTTATGTCTCCACTCCCGAATCCTCTGCATGGGGCTACTCTGTATTAATCTGAGGCTCCTCCTCCTTAGGAACTGAAAGTTCCTCCTCTGCATGCAACTTGAGCTCCCTCTCAAGTGATACTCGCATGGCTTTCTTCTCTTCAAACTTCAGATCTTTGGGTATCACTATCCTCTGACTGGTAGGTAGGAACACCCGATAGTTGTGGGGTGTATCTATGTACCCCACAAGTATTCCCAACTCAGCTATTGGATCTAGATTATTCCGGGCATCTTTGGTCACATGGAAATAAACCGATGATCCAAAGATTTGGAAGTGACTCACATTTGGTCGCTTCCTAGAAAAGGCCTCCATAGGTGTCTTCATTCCCAGTATACCGTGCGGGCTTCTGTTCTGCAAGTATACTCCTGTATTGCATGCCTCAACCCACAGATGCAGTGGTAGGCTTTGGTCATGCAACATCGCTCGAGCTTCTCCCACAATTGATTTTTTCTTCCTTTTGGCCACCCCATTCTGCTGTGGGTTATGGGGTGCCGTCAACTCCCATTTAATTCCTTCTGTAGCGCAAAAGTCCTTAAACTGTTGGGAGACATAATCTCCACCATTGTCGATATGCAAGGCTTTTATTTTCTTTCCATATTATTTCTCTGCTAAGGCTTTAAACCCACAAAACCTCAAGAAGGTCTGATCCTTCTTTTGCATAAAGTAGATCCAACATCTACAAGAAAAATCATCAATAAAAATAACATAGTACCTTTGTTTAGCAGTGGAGGCTATAGAGAATGGTCCATAAACATTTGTGTGAACTCGCTCCAGGATTGCTCTAGCTCTACTATCTCGATCCAGAAAGGAAGATTTCACATACTTACCCAAGGTACAACCTTTGCATGTATTCGTCTGCTCCAGTTTTCCCTTGGGAAGTCCGGTAGAAATCTGTTGCATGACCTTCAGGGCTCCATGGTGCAAGTGGCCCAATCTTCTATGCCATAGCTCGCCAACATCTTGGCTCTGCACCATCTCAGCTTTGGAACTCAATGTAGCACATTCGTCTACTTCCAGCTTGTAGAGACTCTTTACTTGAATCCCGGTTCGCTTGGTCTGCCCAGTGCCGATATGCCTCAGAAATACCTTTGCTTTACTAAAGACTACATCATAGCCTTTATCTTCTAGCATAGTAACGGACACAAGATTCTTTTTCAGACCTGGTACATACTTTACATCAGTCAAGGTGAGAGGAGCTCCATGCTTCCTCTGAAACACAACCATACCTTCACCTAAAACACGGTACTTTCCATCATTTCCCATCTCGATCCGCATCTGGAGATCCTTCTCCTCAAAGGTACTGAAAAGATTCTTGTCAGCTGACATGTGGAATGAAGCTCCACTGTCCAGGTACCAAACACATCCCACCATGGATGAAACCATGCATGCAATAAGAGAGAAATCCAACTCAAACTGTGAGGCCAGTGCCTCACCATCAGATCCCTTCGAGGATCCCTTCTTGGATTTATTCTGTGGACAATTCGTAGCATAATGGCCCACTTCATGACAATGAAAGCATCACACTTTTGATTTGTCAAACTTATTCCCACCATCGGAAGAACTGGATTTGGAATGGGACACCTTCCCTTTCCCCTTCCTCGCCTTACTAGCTAAGGCTATATTTTCCTCATCATCTTTATTTGATGAGGATCCATCTCTGGTGCTTCTTCTTATCTCCTCTTGCATCAGATCCGACTAAAGTCGTTCCCAATCTGGAAGTTTTTCTCTTCCATTTACCGAGTCTTGGTAGCTATGCCAACTCTTAGGAAGATCAAGGAGCACAAGACTCACCATGTCATCATCGACTGTCCTGATCCCTACACTTCCAAGCTCATCCCTACAGGTGGTGTGCTTGTTCAGATATGTAGAGATCGTGTCACCCTTTTCACACTTGATTTTCCGAAGCTTGTCTTTCAGTGCCAGCTTCCTCTGATCGTTGTTGTTCTGATATAGATCTTTCAATGTTTTCCACATCAAAAATGGTGTCTCCTTCCCATGGAGACTCGAGACTATGTGGTCACGAACTCCCTCCAGAAGGATTCTCCTTGCTCTAGCCACACATTTATTCCATTTGCCAACTCTGTAGCATTAGCCGCTGCTGGCTTGGGGACTTCTTGATCAATGAAGTCTTTTAGACAGTTATCCTCTAATACTGCCTCCATGTGATCCTTCCAGGCTATATAATTCGCGCTGCCATCAAGGGCATACTCGAGTCTTAAACCGTTGAACGCCATTGGTGAAATTGAGATGTGATAAGAACTCGATTTCTATATTCAGGAACCTCAAAATTCGAACTTCTCCCTTCTTGTATATTGTTCTTCACTTTGATCACCTTTGCTCGGATACCATGTAGAAATTCCCACTATAAATCAACAGATTATGCAATATACTAAAGAAAAATACAAGATTTACTTCTACAACAAACTTGTAGAAGCTTAATCGAATATGAGCAAGATCAAATAGAACACATATAACTGAGAATGATCAATCACACATGAACACAGAAGAATACTCTCGGGAAAACCTCAGCTAAAAACCCTGATCTCTGTATTATCATACAAGTGGAAAATATGTTCATATTACATAATAATCAACTCACAAGCTATGTTGCTCTCAGTACAATTGAACAATACAACTCACATGCTGAATAGACACAAGATATGCCTTCCCTCATCCCTCCAAGCCTCCTATTTCCTTGCATAGTTTTCCTTAGGGTCCAATGCTGCCACCTGTGTGAATTGGCCTCATCACACACTCACCATACCCAAAAATAACTGCGCAATCTCCAAGGAATGAATTCCTTTTGCATGCAAGAGATATCCTCCAAGGAATATTCTTGCAACTGATAGTACATTGTCCCATCATCTGATCTCAACTGGGTCTCTGTCTGAACTGACATGCATGAGTTATTTATGAGAGAATATTCAATTATCTGAAGTGCAGCAGTTACATGCATGCATGCATGCATTAACTAACTGAACTCACAATTAGTTCAACAAACTATTTGAACTAATCTAACTGGACTTAACTCAGTTAACTGAGCTAACTAGTTGCAATAACTCAGTTAACTGAGCTAACTAATTACAACTCAAATTACAACTCATCCCTATCTCTTTAAATAAGGGATACATTCCTCAATCAATGGGATAACTGTTGCATGTCCTCACATAGACTTCATGTTTGATTATCTCCAACTAATTAACTCAAGATGAATTAATTAATTATTAATCAAACAACTGCTAAGAACAAATTCAAATTTTACTTCTCAATTTTAGTTCAGGGACTAACTAAAATAGGAAGGTATCCCAAAATTCTATTTATAACAGTGCTAATTTTAGCACTTCTATTTTTAGCATTTCTTGTTACTATATTCAACACAAGTCCCCGTATAAATGTATCAAATTTATGATACCACATCCTTGGTAACTTTTTGAACCCACACAGAGACTTCTTTAACTTGCATACAGGTTCTTTATTACCCTTCACCACAAAGCCTTCAGGTTGCTTCATGTAGATTTCCTCTTCCAGATCCTCGTGAAGAAATGCTGTCTTCACATCCATATGTTCTACCTCAAAATCAAAAGTAGCAACAACAGATAAAAGTAATATAATAGAAGTTACCTTGGCAACAAGAGAAAAAATATCACCAAAATCAATTCCTGGCACCTGGGAATAACCTTTTGCTACCAACCGAGCTTTGTATTTCTCCACCTTTCTTTCTGCATTTATCTTCTTCTTGAACACCCATTCGCTGCCAATGGGTTTCCTTCTAGCCGGCAACTCCACCAAATCCCAAGCGTCATTTTTTGTGCAAAGATGCCATTTCATCAACCATGGCTTCTTTCCAGAGTTTTCCATCCTCAGAATCTATTGCTTCCTTCACAGTCCTGGGATCATCATCAGTAACAGATAAAACAAAATTTGAATAGAAAGTAGATGGACTATACCTTTTCGACTGCCTTCTTTCTCGAACTAATCTTCTCACACCCAGAGTTTGTGGCTCTTCATCTTCTGATTCCTCCTCTGCTGTAGAGTTTGACTCTTCCTCCTTAAGCTCAAACTCTATCTTCTCAAGTTCCTTTGGTTGGACTTCATGTTACACTAAAATTTGTCACCATGACTATTTGCAGTTAGTATGGCTCCATCAACTGTCATACTATCCTCCTTGGCAAGTCTCATACCTCTGCTCTTCATGTCAAACTCCAAGAAAGAGAGAAAGTCTTTAAAAATCTATATATCTCTGGGTACGTAGTTTCTCTTAGCCTTACCTGCGTGTACGCACCTCAAGTTCACAATACCTGCATACTTGTACGCTCTGTCTGTAAAGGGGTGGGTGCGTACTCCTGTAAAGGTCAAAAGGCGCAAGTTTCACTTCAAAAAAGTTACTTGTGGTCATTTCTAGAGCATTCTAGAAGCTTGTTTGACGTGTATTGAGCGCCTCCAGATGGTTCATGTATCCTATGAAAGAGGAACTCATCCCATCAAGAGGGGAGCTATCCCATCCAAAGAGGGGCTTATCCCATTGATGGTGGACCTGATTAAATTCCTCTAGAGCACTATAAATACAGGCATTGGGCCAGAGGGAGGGGAGGTTGAAAGCTGAACATTCCTAAGGGTAGATGCTGCTGGAATTAGGACTCCCTTATAGAGCTTGAGAGGAGAGATTCCTATCCTTTCCTAGCCTTATTTGGAAGTGGGTGAGCGGATCAAAGTAAAGGAAAACTCTTGCTGGACCCTAGGAGGGACCTGCACAACACCAAGGCTCAGGTTGTAATGGTTTCTTTTGTTTCCACTTAATACAAATAAACTCATTTTTCTCAACAGGTTGTTATACATGATTTGTTTCATATACTCCTTGGTCTGTATGATGAATATGTTTTATTTTATAAGTTATTCAGGTGTTATTTAATCTTTTGGCTTGTTAGTGAATGCAGGTTTCGAAGAGAAGGAGGAGCTCATCCGGATCGGCGAGGCTGGACTACTACAAAGCGTTGGACTAAAGGTATGTTATGAACACCCAATTACTTGTATTCTAAATGCATATTTAGAGAAAGGTAGTGTTTACTTGTCTTGTTTGTCACTAGAAAGCCTTAGTTTCTAGGGAGGTCGGTTTTGTCCGCAAAATTGACTCTTTCCGCATGACAAAATGGCGACTCCGCTGGGGACTCCATTGATGTGAATGATTTTTCCTTTGTGTGAAACTTTGATCTGAGAAAAGTCGTTTGTTTTCTGGTTTTTGGATGTTTGACTGTGTATTTGGGTGGGATAGCTTAGGGTTAAATTAGATTTTAGTTTTTCTTGGTTTTGCTAACAGTACGCACCCTCTGAGTTAAGCACAGTGCGTACCTGTACGCACTGCAGCTTTGTGCACAGAGCGTACACGCACCTGTGTAAACAGGTTGCCTGCGTACCCTGTCAAAATTGAGAAAATTTCAATTTTTTCCTTTTTGCCTCTTAGATTTTGTTTTTAATTTGTTTTTTTTGCCCAGATCCACTGGTTATCTGCCATAAATCTTCACCTAAGCTTGTTTCATCAGTGTCAAGAGTTTTAGTGAAATTCATAGAGATTTTGCCCTAGGGTTTGATTTTTGCACTGGTCCTGTAGTGACTTTGGCTTTAGAAGTTGTAAAACCTTGGATCTCCCTGGTCTTTTCAGTCTTCTTAGGAGTCGGACCTTTCATAGAATCCACCCTTGTGAGAAACCTACCTTTGTGTTGTCTCTTTGCTGAATCTCGAAAAAGTTTGTTGATTAAACTTTGAATTTTATTCTTAAGAAAAAGAACAAAAGATTTTGATTTTTGTTTTTGACTGGTTTTTGATTCTGCATTAACTAGTCTTTAGTTAAATTTTGACTGAGTAAAACATCCTGGAATCATACTTGGTAGGCTTTTTGCCTCATTAGATTTACTTTTAGGTGAATTTCTCTTAGATTTGCTTTTGGGTGAAATTGAGTTGATTTGATTGCCATAGATTTTTTAACTTTGATTTCTGTTAAAGTAAGTTTTACATGCTTTGTTGATATAGGGAAAAATCCAAAAAAAAAAACTCTTTTGAAGAAAAGTTTGCTTTAGTAGCATTTGAGTCTTTGAAAAAAAAAGGAATTTTCGTGAAGTAATTAGTGGTCATGTGTTGTATGCTTTGGAAAAGATAAAGAGTTTGTTTCTTTAATTTTCATTGCCAAGAAAGTTGTCTTTATATCAATTTTGCATTCTCCAACTCTCTTAGCTAGGGAATTCATTGAAAAAGAAAATTAGTATAAATCATCCTAAGTGCATCTTTTTAGTGGATTTCAGTCGAGTCTACACACGATTAGTTTCATCTCCACTACCTTTTGTCCTAAAGAAAAGCCATAAAAAATTAACGCTTAAAGTAAAATCAACTTAGTAACTTTTATTTACTAGGGCTCTGAAACACCAATATAGATCAGGCTAGTGTCTTAGAGTAGGAGAGTAATTAACTCTCCAATATAGTAAAACCAAACAAGTAGCTCATCTTGTGGTAGGATAAATCCAACTGTTTCATTTGTATTCTGGGAAAGCTCCTCTTAAAGGAGAAGCACGAGACCGTGTCCGAACCAGTGAGGGGATCAATCCTCCTTCATTGGGAAAGACGCTAGATACGCACGTACTACAACTGGTAAACCTCGGATTATTGTCGAGGAGCCTGGGGTCACTTGTTGGTAAACCTTGGATTATTGTCAAGGAGCCGGCAAGGGGATTGAGCTTGTTACTCTGCCCTTGCGTGCTATCGGGTCGTAGACTGTTCCCCCAGGTATATTTGTTGTTGTTGGTAACCTTAGTGACCATTATCTTTAGGATTCTACCGAGGTGACGATGGAGGGAAGATCCCACTGTACCTGAAGCAGACGTCGGCTAGACTCACTTGGATTTTCCGGGGGGTTCACTTCACTCGAGACGGTTAAAGTGGAGGAACTTGTGCCGGTCTATTCAGTAAGTAGGTTGCCAGGGTAACTGTTCCACCCACCACTTCTGTACTGAATTCGGCGATGTTGGGTTTCATCTCCAACTAGTGTTTTCGGTCCGGAAGGCTACTGTTTGTGTATGGTTTGACGCCCTAGATTCTTTAGGCGTGTGATTTGAATTTGTTTGGTTCTTTAGAGACTTTAGGCGGTTTGCTTTGAGATTTTACTTTGTTTGCGTGTGCAGTAGTTAAAAGTTTTTAACTGTGGCTGAATTACCGAGACATTCCCGTAGACTTCGGGGCCAGTCTCCTGAGATTGTTACCGTGGCCGATTTGTTGAGGAAGTCCCGTAGACTTCGGGGCGAACCTCCTGAAGACGTCCCGGGTCATTACGAAGGCTTTAAAGTCCTTGTAACTCCTAGTGGCATTAAAGTAGGTTCACCTGAAGAAGGAGAGTTGTCGTTGGTAGTCCATCCAGATTACCAAGGTCTAGAAACAGGTTATAATCCCGAAGCTGTTGCAGTTTCCGAGCTTGTTGGTAGTTTTTCATCTACTAGTGATATAGGTGAAGAACCTAAAATATCTGAACCTGTTACTCAAACTTCTAGTGTTCCTGATTCACCTAGGGTAGAAAGAGTCATCACCGAAAATCTTCCTTCTGGTTTGATAGCTATTGAAGAACTTGCTCCAGAAGAAGAAATAGGCGTCTCTATCCTTGAAGATCAACCTACTATTGATCTAAGGGAGCGTGAATCCATTTTTTATAGTCCTCCTAGAAGTACTACTTGGTATCTTTTGTTAACTAATTATTTGGACAACTCAGGGTCAATTTTTTCTCCACCTCGTACTCCTTATCCACCCGGAGGTATTTATACTCTTGTAAATATGTCTGGTCAGTCGTCCGTGTTCACTCAATCTCCTGAATCTTTCTTGTACGGCGGTCCTTCTGTTCCCTCTGGGTATCAGTCACTTTTTGGTACTTTTGCGGGAGCATCTCCTCAACCCATTGAACATGTGTTATTAACTGGAAACAATGGTAATAAACCGTTGGGTGTAGGAGACATTTACATGATGTCAGGTTCAATTCCCGGTTCTCAACCTCAAGGTGGCCAGTTACTGCCTGGGGTGCAGCCTCAATTAACGCCTGGGGGGCAACCTCAAGGTACACAAATTGCGTCTGGGGGGCAACCTCAAGGACAATATGTACCCATAGTGCAATACATTCCTCAAGGTCAACCCCAGCCTCAATATGTACCCCAAGGTCAACCTCAGTATCAAGTTATCCCTCAAGGTCAACCACAGTATCAGTATTTACCTCAAGGGTATCTACCTCAAGGTCAGTACTCGAGTCAAGGTTATCAACCACCCCAAGGTCAATCTTATGTTCAAGGTACGGGAAATTTACCTTTCAATTATCAATCCTACCCTCAATCCGGTTATGGATCTCAATATTCTGAACCTGTCATGGGTCAATACCCCGGAATGAACATAGTGTGGGATCCATCGCAAGTTCAACAGGTATTGCAGCCAAGTGTACAGTTGTCATCTCAAGCTGGACAACCCTTAGTTTCTGGTTCACCCTAGCAACCAGTCCAGTCTAATGTTCAAACTTCTGTACCTTCGGTAGTTACTCAGTCGCCCATTGCACCTAGTACTCCGTCTCAAACGACTGCTGCAACTACCGCAACATCTGTTCCTTCCACCACACTTACTTCTGGAGTATCGACAGCTCCGGTTTCTACTGTCTCTGCAACTACTCCTCAGACATCTTTACCATTGTCTGGATCCACGATTCAAACTACGGTTCAGATTCCAGTAGGACAACCTGGTTTAAGTACGGTTGTCACTAGTCAACCACAATTCACTTATCAACCGTACCAGGGACAGTACCAATACGGGCCTGCTATCCAGCAGCGAGTTTACCAGTATCAACTGTATCCTGGGTACACTTATCAACAACCTCAGCAACCCCAGTACGGTCCGGTTAATCTTGGTTTTCCAGGAGGATACAATACCCCGAATGTGATTCCTATTCCAAGTTATCCTGGATATCCTCCTCCTGGGACTGGTCTTGTGACCCAGAGTTTTAGGGATCCTAATCGGCAATTACCGTTTATCGCAACTTTGGATTTACCGGACTTGTCGCGCCTAACGAACGATCCAATAAATTATCTTCCGTTTTGGCCGCCAATGCCAAATAAGTTGCCCAATGACATACCCAAGTTCGAGGGTAAGTCTGGAGAGGATCCGTCAAATCATGTGATGACTTACCACCTCTGGTGTGCTTCAAATTCCATCTCGGATGATTCAATCTGCTTACGTCTTTTCCAGTGTACGCTCATTGGTCTCGCGGCCAAGTGGTACATTGAGTTACCACGGGCCTCTTTTTATAATTTTAGTCAGTTAGCTACCTCGTTCCTAACTCATTTTCAGTTGCCGGTCAGATATGATAATGGCACGGAGTTACTAACTTCATTAAAACAATCGATGTCCACTTATATTTCCGATCATATACATGAATGGAGACATCGAAGGCGATTAGTGAAAGTTTTTATCCCGGACCAAATCTTAGATGAATGGTTTGTTAAATCATTGTTACCGAAGATTACTGAAGACGTAGCTAAGGCCGGAGTAGTTATTGAGGAGCAAGTGATTGCTCAAGCGCAGTACCTTGACTTAGTTTACACTCAGTCAGGTACGTTACACGAAAAGATCCCAGATCTTCCAAAGTCAAATCAAATCGCTGCTGCTCCTTCGGGATCTCATGCTGCTGATGGCATGATTGGTACGGTAAATACTAAAAGCAAGAAGAAGCCTTCAAAGAATTCTTCTCCTATTATAACCTTACCAGACTCCCTGACAGGAGAATCTTCTGCTGAAGTTTCCGCTGATATTCACGCTGTAGAGTCATCTACGGCTAAATCAAAAAACGTTGGGAAGAAGAAAGGCAAGAAGAAGAATAAAGCAGACAAGACTCCAAAGGAGAAAACAGAAAAGTCGGAAACCAATGACGAAAAGCGCAAACCTCAATATCCTTGTCTTATTTGTGAAGAGGATCATTTTACAAGAGATTGCCCTCATCGGGCTGAGGTTGTGAAAATCGTCAAGGGTTCCCAAACTCCTGTTGTTTTGAAAGATCCATTTCCAAAGCAGGAGAGTAAGATGATAGGTTCTTCCTCGAGTGCCGGTGAAGAACCCATATTGATGATATCTCATGTAAGGATTGTGACTCGATCGCAAGATTATGGTAGTAAAAGTCCTGTTGATGGATCGAAAGAAGCAGAATCTTCTCATTCAAATCCATCAACCTCAGCTCCCGGTTCCGATCCACTACAGATCGAGAAACCTAACCCTGACTTAGTAATCAAACCGCCCGCCAAGGGTGTACTTCGAAGGTCTGCTTTCAATCCACATGCGAGAGCAGCCCAGAATTACAACATTGTTGAGGATTTAGTTGTTTCACCCTCAGCAATGTCGGCTTTGGAAGTGCTGCAATCATGCCCAGCACAACGAAAATTACTTTTGTCGGCTATAGGAGCTGTTGATGTTCAGGACCCGAACCTAATAATCTTCGATCTAGAAAATAGTACACTGCGTTTGCCTCATCAGATGGCTTTCCAGATCCCAGTGATAGTAAAAAACATGCCTATTCATCGGACTGTAATTGATGAGGGAGCTTCCACGTGTATTATGTCGATACAGTGTTGGAGATCGCTTGGTTCTCCTTCACTAAATCAATCCCCGACAATTCTTAAGGCCTTTGATGGCCGTGGGTTCCATCCGTTTGGCATTCTACAGGATTTGCCTATAGGGGTTGAAGGAAAGACCGTTAGTCTAGATGTGGAGGTGGTTGATGCCCCTCTAGACTGCAACCTTCTCTTGGGTCGAAGTTGGTCTTATGCTATGACAGCGGTCGTTTCATCGGTCTTCAGAGTAATAAAATTTCCACATAATGGCAAGATCGTAACCATAGACCAGCTGGCTTACATTTCATCCGACCCAGCCTCTTCAGAGAGTATCCAGCATGTCGGTAAAACGACTATCCCTTACAAGGATGTTGGCGTAGGATTAGTTAAAGATGCCGGTTTACTGGGAACTTTTTCTTTTCCTCCAATCAACGCCGTGTCTTCGTTTGCATCTATTCATATGATTACTTCAGACACCATTGTTTATGACGATCCTTGGATCGTTCCTTCTGAATTTGAGATAGACTCATTTGGTGACGCAATGCCTTTGAGTCCATATGAAATTTCCTATGAAGCCGTACAGTCTTTTACCGACCCGAGTTCAACCAAAATCGACCAAATGAATGTGGTCCGTGAGGAATCTCTTTTCGCGTCAACCTCGGAGTTAATAACGTTTCCCGAAGTTGTGTCATCTGACGAACAACTTTGTGAAGTCCTGTGCGTAGACGATTTACCATGGGAAGATCTACATCATAGATCTTCGTTTTTACCTGAGGATGATCGTTTTGAAAACGATTTCTCATCAATCTTTACAGCTGAATATGTCAAAGAAGCTCAGAGTCCAATGAAACATCCTGATTCAGAGCTGAATTTGGGAAACATTTCTCGCACTATTCCCATTGACATTTCAGTCAAGCCCGAAATTGTTGAGCACATTCATATAGTTGCCTCGTGTTCAGATGACGAAATTCAAACATACAAGGCCCTATTTCAAGAATTCCGCGACGTGTTTTCCTGGTCCTATGAGGAAATGCCAGGAATTGATCCCGCGATTGTTGTCCATGAGATCAAGACTTACTGGGACGCTAAACCCATCCGACAACGTTTGCGTCAGGTTCACCCACGAAAAGCGGTTGCGATTAAAGCAGAAGTTGAGAAGCTGTTGAAAGCAGGTTTCATTTATCCGATCCCGTTAACGGATTGGGTATCGAATATTGTTCCGGTTAACAAAAAATAGGGAACAATAAGAATATATATCGACTATAGGGATATCAATCGTGCTTGTCCCAAGGACAACTATCCAACACCCTATATCGATCAAATAATTGATGATTGTGCCGACAGTGAAATATTTTCCTTTATGGACGGTTTTTCCGATTACAACCAAATCAATATTCTACCTGCCGATCAACCAAAAATGGCTTTCATTTGTCCATGGGGGACATTTGCTTAGTGCAAATTACCTTTTGGGCTTAAGAATGTCGGAGCCACTTTTCAAAGGGCGATGTCTTATGCATTTCATGACATCAAACACATTGTGCAACCGTATCTCGATGATTTGCCCGCTCACTCCTTACATCGAGCTGATCACCTTGTCCATTTACGAGCAATTTTTATGAGGTGTAGGCATTATCGTATACGGTTGAACCCACACAAATGTGTCTTCTGTATAGAAGTGGGACGATTGCTGGGATTTGTAGTTTCAAAAGCCGGCATCCGCGTCGATCCCTCGAAGGTAGAAGCTATCATCAAATTGCCTCCTCCTTCGAGTCTTCGCCAACTCCAAAGTTCGCAGGGGAAAGCAAACTTTTTACGCTGATTCATTCCTCACTACGCTGAAATTACCAAGGGTTTTACCCGGTTGTTGAAACAGAACGCTCAATTCTCTTGGGATGAGATAGCTCAGAAATATTTTGATGCGCTGAAGCACGCGTTAACCCATGCATTGTTGCTGCATCCTCCCAACTACAACCAGGATTACTTTTTGTACCTCGCTGCCGCTCATTCCACCATTGGAATGGTCTTAGTACAGGAAGACGAATTCGGAACGGAACATGTGATATATTACCTTAGTCGGACCTTAAATCCAACTGAGCTCAAGTATTCACATGTGGAGAAATTGGCATTGGCAGCTGTTCAAGCTGTCCAACGTTTTCGTCACTACATTCTACTTCGTAAAACTACAGTCATTTCGGATTGCAACCCTATGATCTACATTTTGACTAAACAATTGCTATGGGGCAGGTACTCTAAATGGATCGTTATCCTGCAGGAGTTCGACTTGGAATTTGAAAAGTCTAAGTCTAAAAAATCTTTAGTTTTTGCAGAGTTGATGTGTGATTTCCCGCGTGCTGACACGGAAACTGTGGCAGAGGAACCCATTGCGGACGAATCTTTGTTTCTCATCATCACTTTAGATCCGTGGTATGGGGATATCATCGTCTATCTCCAGACCCAATCCTTTCGGCCCGAAGTTTCAAAGTCGGAACGTCGAAAAATTCGATTCCAGTCCCAACAGTACAAAATTATTGGAGATACTCTTTATCGCCGTGGGGCGGACTTGATTTTTCGCCGTTGCTTAACTCACGAGGAAGCTGAAAGGGTTCTAAATGACTGTCACTCTGGAGCGTGTGGCGGTCATATGTCTGGGTATGCCACAGCCCAAAAGATATTGCGCGCTGGCTACTTCTGGCCGTCCTTATTTAAAGACTGTATTATTGCGGTCCGGAAATGCCACAACTGTCAAGTGTTTGATCGCAAGATGCGCGCACCACCTGCTCCTCTCCACCCTATAATTGCCGTTGGTCCTTTTGCCAAATGGGGTATCGATTTTATTACATGTAACCCTCACTCGGCCGGGGGGCATGCGTATATCATCCTTGCGATTGATTATTTTACTAAGTGGGCCGAGGCGATGCCTACATTCGAGGCAGACGGCAAGACAACTGCAATTTTCGTATTCAATCACATTATTGCTAGGTTTGGTGTCCCACAAGCGATAATCACTGACCATGGGCGCCATTTTCGAAACGTTATGATGACAGAACTTACAGGCCAGCTTGGTTTACGTCACGATAGCTCAACTCCTTATTATCCACAAGAGAATGGTCTGGTTGAGTCCATCAACAAAGTTTTAGTTATCATGATCCGACGAATCATTGGTATTCATCGGTCGAATTGGCACAACATGTTATTTTCCGCGCTTTGGGCGTATCGAACCTCAGTGAAAACATCAACAGGGTTCACTCCTTTCCAACTAGTTTATGGTTTGGAAGCTGTGCTGCCCATTGAATGCGAAATCCCGTCACTTCAAATGGCTGTCGAATTACTTCCGGCTAATTCCGAAGAGGAGAAGCATTTATTATAATTAGCTTAATTAGATGAACGTGACGCTGCATTGGCAATCGAGACTCACGCAAAAACGTATGAAAGCTCAGTATGATCGAAATGTGACCCCTCGAAATTTTTCGGAAGGAGACCTAGTGCTATTATATGATCAAGCTAACGATAAATTAGGTGCTGGAAAATTTGTTCCTATGTGGCATGGGCCCTACATTATCAAGCGAAAGCTAGCAAAAGGGGCCTATGAGCTGGTAGATTTTGACGGGGACTCTTTGGGTAAACCCAGAAATGGACTTTACCTAAAGAGGTATTATGCTTAAATGATGGGTATGGAGATGTTAATTAGGTTAGGTTTTTCTTTCTAGCTGGTGTGTTTGTTAGTATAAACAGTGTGTTTAGCTTAGAAAGTGTGTTTTTCATCGTTATTCTGGCTTATCTTGGTTTTACTCTTGATATTGCAGATGTCGACACCTCTCCAAACGTACATTGGATTCGTTGATGGTGCTTGTCGTAGTACACAGAATATCTCTTCTGCAGCTTGGGTTATCTATTTGCCCTCTGACGAGTTAGTTTCTATGCATGGGGTGAGCCTCGGTCAAACAACAATCAACATTGCAGAATACAATGCAGTGATTAAATTATTGTCTGAATCTATTTCGTTTGGGATTCAGAGTTTGATAGTGAGGTTAGATTCTGAACTCGTTGTATTACAGCTTAATAGAGTGTATGCCATTAGAAATCCAGTGTTATTAAGGTTATTTTTGAGAGTGCGTCTCTTGGAACGTGAATTTGATTACATTGAATATCGGCATATTCCAAGGTCTTTAAATACATTAGCAGATGCAGTTGCTTCTCGAATGTTAGACAGACATTTGCGATAATCATACATGTAAATTTAAAAAACATTTCATCACACATGTTTAACAAGATAAGCCGGTAATAATGATATATATAGATAGGAGTGTGTCAAAAAATACATCGTCTTCGATCATAGGTTGAAAAACACCTTATGATCGGCAAAAATGATAAGTACAAAAAACCAAAATGTCACATGTGTCTACAAAAAGCAACCATCCAATCACTGGTGATGCTCTCTATACGACACCACTGCACGAGCCACCCTACACAAGAACTTCCTAAAAGGTCCTGGGACTGCGACGACATAGCGCTGAAGCCTGATAGGAATATCATCTATAGTAGTCTCTAGTATGTCTACCGTAAGACGCTCTAGGTCTTCTTCCAACTCAGCTAAGGTCTCTGCGGCCGCGTCCTGTGGGGCCGGTGCCGGTGCAACTGGTACTCTCCTCTCGAAAGGCCGGAGATTGGCTGGACGCTGTGGACCTACATCTGCATTTTGAAAATTGTCACTGTCAGCTTTGAGACGATATAAAAACAAAAAAAATAGATAATTTAAAAACTTGTGAAAAATGAAGTACCTGTGTCATCCCACTGTTCTCCCGGTGGAAGAATCATGTCCGGATCTCCACGAAAATCAACTCCGGCATAAGGAAAATCCTGTATCGAGAAGACTTGGTTCTCTAACCAGTGAAAATACTTCGGTCTAAATCGGACAACCTCCGTGCCCTCGTCAGGATGACGGGTCATCACCGCAACCCATCGCATCAACTTAGGCTCTCGGGGAGGCCCAACCTCAACAGTGAGCTGCTGTGAGATCAGCATCGGAACCCTCTCTAGGGTAAAACTCACAACTAAAGGCCCATAACCAAAAGTCTTCAACTGTCCGTTTTTGGTCCTAGTCAGTTGGCCCTTTAAGTTGGCCAACACAGCATCACACCAGTTGAAAATGGTGCCTCGATAGAAATCAATCGCCATCCGCATTTGGGATCCAGTGGCAATGTGCAAAGCGGCAGCCCCGCAAAGTCTGGTAACTATAAAGGCAATTACCATAAGTTTAGGTCGGGATATCTTTCTGATTTCTATACCCTTATCCTGGTTTTGATTATTACACCACTCTAGTCGGAGAATAGCAATGGACTGGCCACCTGACCTAGTCCCGGACAGAATCAATTGTTCACCCCTCTTGGGCAAACCAGTAAGAAAGTAAATATCTGAGGGCTCTATCTCGAGCTGGTGCCCTACAATGTAAAAGCACTGATCCTGAACGTTCCACCTTTCAACCAGCCACTCTAGAAAGCACACCTGGGCCCTCATGCCAGGTATGGCCCAGTATTTGTAAAGACCGCATGCCTTCAAAGCATCAATGGAAGGTTGGTGATTAATCGCGGCCAAATCAACATCTTTGTGTTCTCTCTCGCGCCAATCAAGCATGGTGGGTAATCTACACACCATAAAACATCTGTTAGAGTCCATAAATTTAAAATTTTTTGGTTCATTTTGGAGAAATGGGAGTTTGAAAATCCTCTCTGCGGTGTACGCAGCCCGCCTTTAGAGACAGGGTGTATGTACGCAGGTTCTCTTAAGGCAAGCTGCGTACGCCCGACATTTTCCCAACTGAGAAAATGTCGGGGTACGCAGGTCATCCATGGGGCACCTGCGTACCCCGAAAAGCGGACCTTGAAACCCCCAAGGCCTCCAAAAAATGAAACTAAAGCTTAAAAACAAATTCTAAACGGATGGAAATGCAAGGGAGGATGTTGTAGAATACCTGATGAGACGGCGTTAGGTTTCGACGGTAAGATTCTCCGCAATGTCCATGGGAAGTTTCTTGCCAAAAGCCCTTTTTCTCTCGTCAACAGTAAAATGGTAAAAATGAAATGGTAAAAGCCCTTTTTATAGGTTTTTTGAGTAAATAAATTTCAAATTTGTTTATTTTCCACCATGAAAAGGTATTTTTCAAAGTATTTTTATCTATCTTTAAACAGGTATGAGTAATGTGGTGGTTTTTGTGCAGGTTAAAAGGATTTTCAGGGAAAATTGTCATTTTTCACAAACAAAAACATCAGAGTCATATTTTAAGCCCTTTTCTGACTCCTAAAACATGAAAAGATTGCCGAGCATTTCTTTTACACTCGTTAAAACGGAATTAAAAGACGGTCCCCTTATAGCCCTTTTCTGACCGTAAAAACAGGAAAAGATTGCCGGATTTTTGTCGTTTCAAATTCGATACTAGAAATAAAACGACGTGTCCTTGATCGCTTTTTACTTTTCAGGTCAAAGACACTAATCATGAAAGTACTCCTTGGTCGCAAGATCAAGCGGTTCTCTCAAGTATTATTTTATACTTTTTCGGGCTTGGGAGACACAAATTTACGATAAAGTTCAACCCTGGAGTCTTCTTAAGTTTTTTCAGACTCTCTAAAATTGAAAAACGTCGAGTTTCTCCTATACTGGACTCGTTAAAATTTCACAGTAAAGGACCTGTTCGATTACAAACAGGAACGGACCACTCCTTCTTAGGGTTCGAATCAAAACTAAGTTGGACTCATCCGAAGGATGACCTTATAATCAAGCATATGTTATCCTCCTCAAGCTTGTAAAAAATAAAGAGGTACTTGCCAGAAATGGTGGGGGAAAAGAGAGAAAAATGAGCCTATTTGTTATCCTTTGTCTCAGAAGAAGCCTTATCACCACTCTTGAACACGACACTTTTCATTCACCTGGGTTGGGAAATCCTTTGCCTCACAGTTGATCAAACCACATTGAAAGTCTTCAGCCGGGTATTAACTTTGGGTCAAATGTCACCAAGCCATCTGTTGTGTCGTTATGTGTTCAAGAGGTCACTGCAAATAAACCATTCATCTGCAAAATACCCGTCATCCATCTTGACCATCCCTGAGTCAGTCCTTACAGCTACATTTCTTCAACTTGATCTATGATTTCGTGTTGTGGGCTTGCCTGCAACGGGTCGCTTTCTATCGACATCAGCACATTATCTAGAGAGATGACCTAGAAATCGTCAGTACCTTGAAATCTGCATGCATCAATGGCAGGTTTCTCGCCTTTGACGACGGTTTACATCATTGACTTTAGATCGAAGGACTCCGTGAAATGTTCGACATCAACTCATTCATTCACATCTCATGGATTGTACTGGGTACTTTGAGAACTATTGACATCACTGGTGGTCTCTCTCACACTTGTTAACAGTTTACATCATCAACTGGTAATCAAGTGGTTTCTACCATGTTCGACATCAACTCATTTATTCGCATGGATAGAATCGTACCTTTTCGGGAAGTAGAAATGAATACCCTGGATCTAGTTTCCACCATCCAGGCTGCGAGGAGTTTTGTATTCATTATACAGTAGACTAATCATAAACAGATGGCTGCGTCCATACTGTGTCTACAAGAGTCTATGATTATGATGTACTGCGAAATCATTCCTGTATCAAAGCAGTAGTTAGTTTGTTAGTTAAAGTTTTCAATCTGAGTATGGGAATGCCTACCTCAGTGATGATATGATCTTATATATGTATTTTGTGTTGAATACTTGAAGGTTCCGACTGGACCCTCCACAAGATAATCCTCGAAATGATAAAGTACTTCACCCTTCCTAGATGATATGAAACCCTAATCTACTACAGGCTTCGCACTTTAGGGGGCAATCTGTTACACTAAAATTTGTCACCATGACTATTTGCAGTTAGTATGGCTCCATCAACTATCATACTATCCTCCTTGGCAAGTCTCATACCTCTGCTCTTCATGTCAAACTCCAAGAAAGAGAGAAAGTCTTTAAAAATCTATATATCTCTGGGTACGCAGTTTCTCTTAGCCTTACCTGCGTGTACGCACCTCAAGTTCACAATACCTGCGTACTTGTACGCTCTGTCTGTAAAGGGGTGGGTGCGTACTCCTGTAAAGGTCAAAAGGCGCAAGTTTCACTTCAAAAAAGTTACTTGTGGTC
This sequence comes from Pinus tabuliformis, assembly GCA_031772625.1. Taxonomy (NCBI): domain Eukaryota; kingdom Viridiplantae; phylum Streptophyta; class Pinopsida; order Pinales; family Pinaceae; genus Pinus; species Pinus tabuliformis. The sequence continues at coordinate 157,300,555 of CM062809.1, read as the reverse complement.
ATTTCTAGAGGATTCTAGAAGCTTGTTTGACATGTATTGAGCGCCTCCAGATGGTTCATGTATCCCTATGAAAGAGGAACTCATCCCATCAAGAGGGGAGCTATCCCATCCAAAGAGGGCCTTATCCCATTGATGGTGGACCTGATTAACTTCCTCTAGAGCACTATAAATACAGGCATTTTGCCAGAGGGAGGGGAGGTTGAAAGCTGAACATTCCTAAGGGTAGATGCTGCTGGAATTAGGACTCCCTTATAGAGCTTGAGAGGAGAGATTCCCATCCTTTCCTATCCTTATTTGGAAGTGGGTGAGCTGATCAAAGTAAAGGAAAACTCTTACTGGACCCTAGGAGGGACCTGCACAACACCAAGGCTCAGGTTGTAATGGTTTCTTTTGTTTCCACTTAATACAAATAAACTCATTTTTCTCAACAGGTTGTTATACATGATTTGTTTCATATACTCCTTGGTCTGTATGATGAATATGTTTTATTTTATAAGTTATTCAGGTGCTATTTAATCTTTTGGCTTGTTAGTGAATGCAGGTTTCGAAGAGAAGGAGGAGCTCATCCGGATCGACTAGGCTGGACTACTACAAAGCGTTGGACTAAAGGTATGTTATGAACACCTGATTACTTGTATTCTAAATGCATATTTAGAGAAAGGTAGTGTTTACTTGTCTTGTTTGTCACTAGAAAGCCTTAGTTTCTAGGGATGTTGGTTTTGTCCGCAAAATTGACTCTTTCCGCATGACACTTCATGTTTAATAACATCTTTCACCTCTCTGAACACCACATCTCAGCGGTACACAACCTTCCTTGTTACTGGGTTCCAAAGCTTATAACCCTTTAAACCATCCTTATACCCAATAAATATGCACTTTTCAGATTTACTATCCAACTTGGTTCTTTTCTCCTTTGGAACATGTACATATGCATCACATCCAAATACCCTCAGATGTGAAAGAGAGGGTTTCTTACCAGTCCATACCTCTTTTGGAGTCTTATCCTCCAATGTTGATGAAGGTGATCTGTTTACCAGGTAACATGCTGTCTCCATCGCCTCTGCCCAAAATTCATGTCCTAACCTAGCACCACTGAGCATGCTTCTTTCCCTTTCCATCAACGTCTTGTTCATTCTTTCTGAAACTCCATTTTGCTCAGGTGTGTATGGAGTATTATTCTACTGTGCTATACCACACTTCTTACAAAATTCTTCAAATTCCTGTTTTCAAAACTCTCTACTTTTATTTGTCCTCAACACCTTTATCCTCTTCTCTGTCTAGTTTTACACGAGAGCCCTAAATTATTTAAACCCGCCAAAGACTTCAGATTTATTCTTAAGGAAATATATCCATGTATTCCTTGAGAAGTCATCTATAAATGATACATAGTACACAGACTTACCCAGTGATGGAATCTTCTTAGGTCCAAACACATCACTGTGCACAAGTTCTAATATCTGTTTCTCCCTCTTACCACTAGAGGGGAAACTCACCCAATTCTGCTTCCCATATACACAATTTTCACAGAAATCAAAATCTAGAGAGCTATTACTCATTCCTTCTACCATACCTTTACCATGAAGTATTCGAAGGCCCTTCTCTCCAATATGTCCAAGCCTTTGATGGCAGAGCATGGTCTTCTCTCAAGAGACCACTAGATTTTCTGCTCCACATTCAGGAACCGCAGAACTGCTGCACCCATCAATAACAATGCTACCTTGCAGCTTGTATAGAGTTCCAACCTGAACTCCCCGCATCAATACCAGTGCTCCCCGAACCATTTTGCAGGTATCCTTCTCGAACACCGTTTTTACACCTGCATCATCCAACTTGCTTACAGAAATCAGATTTCTGTCCAATGTAGGAATATGCAGAACACCCAAAAGTGTTCTAACCCTTCCACCTTGCAACTTCAACTTTACTTTTCTGCGACTGACAATTCTATCCTTCCTATCATCCCCTAAGAAGACATCACCACCATCATATTTCTCATACTCATGGAACAACTCTCTATGAGGAGTGAAGTGAAAGGATGCACCTGAGTCAATCAACCATGCCTCATGATCTACATGTGTACTTGAAGAAGCCAAGTACACATCTCCACCTTCATCCGAGGTGGTTTTCGACTTGCAGAATGAGCATCATCAGATCCCTTTCCTTTCTCATGAGCTTTAGATTTACAGTCCCTTTTGTAGTGCCCTTCCTTTCCGCATTTCTAGCACACCACCTTTACAGGCTTTCTTGGATATTTATATCTCCCTCTAGATTTAGATCTCCCACTCGATGACTTATTTTTGTTTCTGTTCTGGGACCGTCCTCATATAGACAAGGCACCAACATTCTGGCTCTCCATATTTTTCTGTCTCATTTCCTCAGTCAGCAAGGATGAGACTATTTCATCAAACTGCAAGGTAGTTGAATTGCTACCTATTGCAATAACCAGACTATCCCACGAATCTGGTAGAGAAAACAACAAACTTATGCACTTATCTTCATCTGAAATTTTAATATTAACATATAATAACTGACTTACCACAGTATTAAATGCGTTCAGATGCTCTGTCACTGAGTCTCCATCTTTCATCCTCAGGTTATACAACTTTTTCTGTAGGAACAATTTATTCACCAGTGACTTAGATTGGTACAAAGTCCCTAACTTGTCCCATAAATCCTTTGTCATAGCTGCCCCTGATACATTCAACAATACTGAATCTGGGACACACAATTATATTGTGCTCATTGCCTTCCAATCCAAATTCTTCCATTCTTCATCCGACACTCCCATTGGTTTTGTACCTGGATCTACCACGATCCACTGATATTTATCCACCAATAGATCCTCCATCTTGAGTTTCCACAACTCAAAAATTTGACCATTAAATTTCTTGATCTCTATCTTTCCACTGTTCACCATATTCTTTCACCACTAGAATCAATCTCGCAGATCTCCCACTGAACAGGGTCTACCACAGGCCCGAGCGAAACTCCTCAGCAACAAAGGCATCCCCTTGAAACAAAAACAACTCTGATACCAAATGTAGGTTTTAACCCCGTACAGAAATTACCTGCATACGAATTCTAAAACACAGAAAATAAAAAATACGAGAGCATAACACGTAAAACACATATACACAAAATGTTTCCCCTGGATCCCAAAACTGGGACTGCCAGCTTGATTTTTCATTATGTTCCTTTCAATGTTACAATACATATTTTAGCATGTCGAAGCATTCAATACCACGGACCGAAAACCATTGCGTCCAAAACCATGGACGGAAAATCATGCACAAAACCATAGGTAGGTCCACCCAACCTTATATAGGGTCCAAAACCAAAATTTTCTGTGGCGTTGCTTGAGACCCCATAGAAGGGGGTTACCTGCACCCCTCAAACCCCCTGTGACCCCCCCTGCTACGCAATCAACGCAACGAAGGGGGGGGCTTCGGCCCCCCTCTAACCCCCTGGTTAAATATGTGGGCTAGTCGTGGAAAGAATATAACACAACCCAACATTAGAGGAGAAAGTCCTCAAGCTATGCATAAAGATGGGTGACGACGGAAGGTATAGTGTTTTAGGAGTGGGCGCAGTTTCTTTTTAGAGGGAGCATGGAGCTCCTATCACCTTGACGGATGTGAAGTATGTGTTTGGACTGAAGAAGAACTTGGTATCGGTCGTGATGTTGGAGGAAAAAGGTTACGATGTTGTCTTTAGTAAAGGAAAGGCGTTCCTAAGACACATAGCCACGGGTCAGACTAAGAGGATAAGGATTCAGGTGAAGAATCTATATAAACTAGACATAGATGATTGTGCAACATTGAGTACGAAAGCAGAGTTGGTGAAAAGCCAAGACATTGGCGAGTTGTGGCACAGGCGGTTGTGCCATTTGCATCATGGGGCTTTGAAGATAATGCAACAGATATCTACAGGACTTCCCAAAGGTAAACTTGAGGAAGTTGACACATGCAAAGGTTGTACCTTGGGAAAGTACAAGTATTCCTTTCATGATCGAGACAGTTGAGCAGAGGCTATCTTAAAACGAGTTGATACTGATGTGTGTGGAACATTCTTGACGACATCCACAACAAAGCAAAGGTATTATGTGATTTTCATTAATGACTATTCTCGTAAATAATGGATTTATTTCATGCAGAAGAAGGACCAAACTTTCACAAAGTTTTGTGAGTTAAAATCTTTTGTCGAGAAAGAGTCAGGGAAGAAGATCAAGGCCTTGAGAAGCGACAATGATGGAGAATATGTCTCTCAAGAGTTTAAGGACTTTTGTGCAGCGAAATGAATTAAACGAGAGTTGACGACACCTCATAACCCACAACAGAATGGGGTGGCTGAGAGGAAGAACATAAATATTATAGGGGCAGCACGGGCAATGCTGCATGACCAAGGCCTACCACTTCACTTGTGGGCTGAGGCATGCAACACATTGGTCTATTTGCAGAATATAAGCCCGCATTGCATACTTGGGATGAAGACACCAGAGGAAGCTTTCTCTGGTAAGAGACCAATGTGGGTCACTTCAGGATCTTTGTCTCATCGGTATATTGCAATTTTCCATGTGGCAAAGGATGCATGGAAGAATCTTGAGTCTACAATAGAGTTGGGGATACTTGTGGGGTACACTGATACACCTCACAACTATCGGGTATACTTTCCTACTAGTGGGAGGACAATGGTTCACAAAGATCTCAAGTTTGATGACCAGAAGGCCATGCGAGCTTCCCTTGAGAGGGAGCTCCAACTACAGGCTGTGGAGGAACTGTTGGTTCCTAAGGAGGAGGAGCCTCAGACTGATGTGGAGCATCTGCATGCGAGGTTCCAGGAGTGGAGACATCCACTCAAGCAGAGTCTTCCAGAGATGGATGAAAGCACACAAGAGAAGCTGATAGATTTTCGAAGGATGTGACAGAGAATGTGCGAGAACCATCTTCTCATCATAGACAGAGGAGGTCACTTGAGAGGTACACTGGATACATGGCCCTTGCTGGGGAATGTGTTGAGACCGAGCCATATTCCTTTGAGGAAACAATGCAGCAGCCGATTTGGGTTGATGCTATTGTGGAGGAGTATGAATCCATAGTTTGTAATAGTGTTTGGGATGTGGTTCTGAGATCGAAGAACAAGTCAGTTGTGAGTTCCCGTAGGCTTTACAAGGTAAAGCAAGCTGCTGATGATGGGAGGATCATGTTGCTGCAGTATATTTCGACAGAGGAGAAAGATGCTGACATTTTGACAAAGGCATTGTCAAAGTGTAAAATCAAGTTCCATAGAGAAAGGAGCAGGGTGGCAGATAATCCATTTCTTGTTGAGAGGGAGTGTTGACATGTGGCAATAAGAATATTCCAATTTAATTTGTCCTTGAATTAAATGTGAATTAAAATCGAATTTAGTCTTAACAACTACTTGGAAACAATTAATTAATTCGATTTGAATTAATTAGTTGGAGAAATTCAAGTTAGAAGTTTTTCTGAAGTCATGCAAGAGTTATGCCTTAATTTAAGGAGATAAGATTGGGTTATATTTGAGTTGTGATTAGTTAACTCAGTTTACTGAGTTAAGTCTAGTTAAATTAGTTCCAAATTGTTTGAGGAACTAATAGAGAGTTAACAGTCAATTGATGCATGCATGCACTCAACTAGTGTACTCCAGTTAATTGAAGATTCCCTCATCAGAAACTCATTCATGTCTATTCTGAGAAAGACCCAGTAGAGATTAAAGTCAAGGACAATGCACTATTAGTTGCATGTGTTTTCTTATAAAGAAAACTCATGCATGCAGTCAAGGCATCATTCCTTGAGGATTGTGTAGTTCTGATAGTGTGTGAGAGAGGATCATTCACTTGGTGAGGTGAAGATCATCCACAAGGTAGAATGCAATGAAATAGGAGCTTGGAGGTCATAGAGGAAGGCTAGAGAGTAGCCAAGATTTCCTGTGAGCATCTGTGAGGATTGTACTGAGAGCTGGATAGATGTGAGAGCTAAGGCTTTGTATAATTCCTATGTATTTCCACCTTGTATGATAATACAGATAGTGGGGTTTTTAGCTGAGGCTTTCCCTAAAGTATTTTCATGTGTATTGTGTGATTGATTCTTCTTCTTCTGGTTATATTGTTGAGCTCGATCTTTAAGATTCTACGAATTGAGAGTAGAAGTATGTTATAGTATTCTGCTTTGATTTATATTGCATTATCGGGTTAACATGCAGTAGATTTTATACATGGTATCAGAGCTAGATTTGTAGAAATTTTCTACATAGTAACGGAGCTGTGAACAATATACTGAGAAGAGAATTTGAAGTTTGAAGTTTGGGGTTGCAGGTGCAAATCAAATTCATATCATACTTCAAGGTTGGCCAATGGCGTTCTATGGCTTGAGACTCGAGTATTCCTTGGAAGGTAGCTCGAATTACATAGCATGGAAAGATAGAATGGAGGTTGTATTAGAAGACAATGGCTTGAAGGAATTCATTGATCAAGAAATCCCAAAGCCAACTTCAACTAATGCACAAGAGTTGCTGAGTGGAAGAAGTGTGTGGTGAAGGCAAGACAGATCATCCTTGAGGGAGTTTGAGACCATATTTTCTTGAGTCTCCATGGGAAGGATACTCCATTTTCAATGTGGAAGACATTGAAGGACCTCTACTAGAACAATAGCGACTAGAGGAAATTAGCACTCAAGGATAAGCTTCGAAGAATCAAGATGGAGTAGGGCCATACTATTTCCACATATCTAAACAAGCTCACCACCTACAGAGATGAGCTTGGAAGTGTTTGAATAACTACTACTGATGATGATATGGTGAGCCTCACTCTCCTTGGCCTTCTAAAGAGTTGGAATAGCTACCAGGACTTTGTGAATAGAAGGGAGAAACTGCTAGATTTGGAACGACTATGGTGGGATCTGATGTAGGAGGAGATCAGGAGGAGCACACGAGATGGTTCTTCATCCAAGGATGATGATGAAGAAAATATGGCCTTAGCAAGTAAGGCAAGGAAATGGAAGGGGAAGGCATCCAATTTCAAATCGAATTCTTCTCATGGAGGGAAGAAGGGTGACATGTCTAAAGTGAGATGCTTTAATTATCACAAGATGGGACATTATGCGACTAATTGCCCATCGAAGAAGTCCAAGAAGGGATCCTCAGAAGGATTGGAAGGTGAGGCATCAACCTCTCAGTTCTAAATGGACTTTACGCTCATCACATGCATGGTGTCATCGATGATCGGTTGTGTCTGGTATCTTGACAGTGGAGCCTCATTCCACATGACCGGTGATAAAAATTTATTCAGTGCCTTGGAGGAGAAAGACCTCAAGATGCACATAGAGATGGGTGACGATGGAAGGTATAATGTTTCAGGAGTGGGCACAGTTGCTTTTTAGAGGTAGCATGGAGCTCCTATCACCTTGACAGATGTGAAGTATGTGCGTGGACTGAAGAAGAACTTGGTATTGGTTGCGATGTTGGAGGACAAAGGCTACGATGTTGTCTTCAGTAAAGGGAAGGCATTCCTAAGACACATAGCCATGGGTCAGACCAAAAGATAGGGATTCGGGTGAAGAATCTCTATAAACTAGAGGTAGATGATTGTGCAGCATTGAGTACGAAAGAAGAATTGGTGCAAAGCCAAGACATTGGCGAGTTGTGGCACAGGCGGTTGGGGCATCATGGGGCTTTGAAGATAATGCAACATATATCTACAGGACTTCTCAAAGGTAAACTTGAGAAAGTTGACACATGCAAAGGTTGTACCTTGGGAAAGTACACCAAGTCTTCCTTTCATGATCGAGACAGTCGAGCAGAGGTTATCTTAGAGTGAGTTCATACTGATGTGTGTGGACCATTCTCGATGGCATCCACAATGAAGCAAAGGTATTATGTGATTTTCATTAATGACTATTCTCATAAATTCTGGATTTATTTCATGCAGAAGAAGGATCAAACTTTCACAAAGTTTTGTGAGTTCAAAGCTTTTGTCGAGAAAGAGTCAGGGAAGAAGATCAGGGCCTTGAGAAGCGACAACGACGGAGAATATGTCTCTCAAGAGTTTAAGGACTTCTGTGCAGCAGAAGGAATTAAATGAGTGTTGACGACACCTCATAACCCACAGCAGAATGGGGTGGCCAAGCGGAACAACATAACTATTGTAGGGGCAACACAGGCAATGCTGCATGACCAAGACCTACCACTTCACTTGTGGGCTGAGGCATGTAACACATCGGTCTATTTGCAGAATAGAAGCTTGCATCACATACTTGGGATGAAGACACCAGATGAAGCTTTCTCTGGTAAGAGACCAGATGTGGGCCACTTCAGGATCTTTGGCTCATTGGTATATTTCCATCAAGGAAAATTTTAAGGGTGGATAATTTTCTTGAAGTTTAAAAACATTGGCGAATCTCACTAAACCCTAATATGCAAACTATAAAATGTTTATTGATATATTTGTAAAAATATTCAAATTTATAATGATTTATATATAGTGTGTATATAATGTTGGCGATTTTTAAGGTCAAATAATTTTATATTATAAAATTTGGGCGAATCATCTTTTATAAAAATTGGAAATTGGTGAATCTTTTCTGTGGAAAAATCATGGAAAATTAGCCCACTGGGCGAACATTAGCCCCTAAAATTTTCCAGGATTTCCATGTGACAAAGGATGCATGGAAGAAGCTTGAGCCGACAACAGAGTTGGGGATACTTGTGGGGTACACTGATACACCTCACAACTATCGGGTGTACTTGCCTACCAGTTGGAGGACAGTGGTTCACAGAGATCTCAAGTTTGATGAGCAAAAAGCCATGCGAGTTTCCCTTGAGAGGGAGCTCCAAATACAGGCTGTGGAGGAATTGTTGGTTACTAAGGAGGAGGAGCCTCAGACTTATGCGGAGCAGCCGCATGCAGAGGTTCCAGGAGTGGAGACATCCACTCAAGCAGAGCCTTCCAGAGATGGAAGGAAGCACACAAGAGAAGCTGACATATTTTTGAAGGATGCGAGAGAGAATGTGGGAGCACCATCTTCTCAGCGCAGATAGAGGAGGTCACCTGAGAGTTACACTGGATACATGGCCCTTGCTGGGGAATGTGTTGAAACCAAGCCATCTTCCTTTGAGGAAGCAGTGTAGCAGCCGACTTGGGTTGATGCTATGGTGGAGTATGACTCCATAGTTTGTAACAGTGTTTGGGACGTGGTTCTGAGACCAGAGAACAAATCAGTTGTGAGTTCCCATTGGATTTACAAGGTAAAGCAAGCTGCTTATGATGGCAGGATCATGTTGCTGTAGTATATTTCAATAGAGGAGCAAGATGTTGACATTTTGACAAAGGCATTGTCAAAGTGTAAATTTGAGTTCCATAGAGATAGGATCAGGGTGGCAGATAATCCATTTCTTGTTGAGAGGGAGTGTTGAAATGTGGCAACAAGAATATTCCAATTTAATTTGTCCTTGAATTAAATTGTGAATTAAAATCTAATTTAGTCTTAACAGCTACTTGGAAATAATTAATTAATTCGATTTGAATTAATTAGTTGGAGAAATTCAAGTTAGAAGTCTTTCTGAAGTCCTGCAAGAGTTATCCCTTAATTTAAGGAGATAAGATTGAGTTATTTTTGAGTTGTAATTAGTTAACTCAGTTTACTGATTTAAGTCCAGTTAAATTAATCCAAACTGTTTGAGGAACTAATAGAGAGTTAACAGTCAGTTGATGCATGCATGCACTCAACTAGTGTACTCCAGTTAACTGAAGATTCCCTCATCAGAAACTCATGCATGTCTATTCTGAGAAAGGCCCAGTTGAGATTAAAGTCAAGGACAATGTACACCCCAGAGAATTCCCACAAGTCAAGGCATTTTGTGACCTTTGAGTGTGCAAAACTAATGTGGTTCCTCAACAATGAGACGATTGACTTGTGAGTACTACACTTGGAATACACATCTATAATTATACTTCTGTTTGTGTGATTCATTATCAATGTGTACAAAATAAACATGTAACCATTCACAGATACAATTTCACATTAACTTCTTTATTGCGCCGAGAGGCGCTCTACAAGCCAATATGTGGGTGGATCTCACGTAAAAATGTAGAAACATAAACACATAAATGTAAATGTAAACATAATGTTTAACATTTAACATTTAAAATAAATTTAATCTAATTAATCTAGTGTCGAACCTAATGAAAAATCATGTCTCTCCCTAAATATATAAATTTAACACAAAAACAAAGTGTCGAATTGTATTTGTGAGTAAGCATTTCGGCGACAGTGTGAAGTGTGAAATAAAATTTGGGAGAAATGATTTTGGGAGATGTGCGAAGTGAAAATAATATTTGTGGGAAAGGATTTCAGTGTCAGTATGAACTACGTTGATTTCGATTGCTCCTGCATTTTATGTTTTTTCTATGTTTTTGTTTCTACCTTTTGATCTACTTTGAATCCATGGATGCGATTCTGTGTAATGAATCACTCTTACCATTAGAATAAATATATATACAAACATCACAATCAGAACAAACTCCAAACATATTTATCTACTTATAACATCGCCCAACTCAATTCTAGAGCCAAAGCAAAGTTCATCAAATTGTTCTTCACCTATATAGAAAATAGAAATAAATCAAATGATTGGTTACACACAATTGACCTATCTAGGGATTGTTTTTTTTTGTAAGCTAAGGTGGAACCATTTCTATTATAACGGGTTAAAACCATTTCATACATATGGTGGCCTCAACCCGCCCCGTAGGGAAGCCGGGTATGTTGGCCATCTAAAGTTTTTAATAGCCATCCAAAAACAAAATTTAACTAGTCTGCTTGTCCATGCTATATAAACTATCCATTCAAAAAAACTACCACTGTTTACTAGCTGCATTATGAAAATTAAACAAAGGGTGGCGATCTTTTCTATTTCCTAACTAAAGAAGAGATAGACATATCTTAACAAAGTCATTCTTCCATTGCGCTCGGTTGATGTTCCTCCTCTTTAACCTCCTAAGTGAGCTTCTTGAGCCGCTGTTGTATCTCGTCGAGCTTGCCATCTTGCATCATGATGGTTATCTGCAATTTTTTTATCTCCTTCTTTAGATTAGGAATACCTTGGGCTAGTTCGACCATCTCCATGGCTACCTGCTCCATAGCCTTAGCTACCAGTCATTTCATGACCCAATATACATGTAAGGCCTGTTTATACAGAGACATGTGACCTCTGGTATTGCCAGGATCTGGTAACAGGTACTCCCAATCCTCCATCTCAGACTCGGACTGCTCCTAGGTCACTTCCTCTTCCAGTTGTTGAATTATTCTCTTGATGTCTGCGTTCTTGTCTTTGCAGTATGCCCTCTCTGCATACTGCACTTGACGGCTTATCGTTTTCCTTCCGCGTTTGGGTCCTGCTGTCCTGGTTCGTCCCTGATCCTGTCGACCTGCTTGCCACCGTCCCCTTCTCCCCCTGCAGCCCCTTCCTCGTCCTGCTCTGCCTGCATTGTATTCCCTTGCTCCGCTGCCCTGACCTACTTCTCTGGCTGGTGCTCCCATGTCGGCTTCCTCTTCTCGGTCTCTGTCTTTCCTTTTGCCTATGTCCTCCGCTGTCTGTCGTGTGTTCTCCTGAATTCTCCCTTTCCCTCTATCACTGCTCCTTACCTGTTGTTGCCTATCCCATTCCAGGTCAAGTGTTTCCTCTGTGTTTGCGTAGGTCTGTTCCTCTTCTTTCCCTTGTTCTGCCTTGGAGCCTTGTGCTCGTGCAGGTCTGCCTCCCCTGTTTCCCTGCATTGCAGTCCTCATGCTGTCCTCAATTTTCCTGTGCTGAGTTTTCCCCGGCTCCAGAGGTTGATCCTAAGTAATTTCACCTGCTCCGTCTACCACCTTTCCTTTCCTTCCTCTGTTCACCTCGAGAGCGCTCCTTGCATGCTTCCCCTTATGTCTCCACCCGTATCTATTCCGTCTTACCTGCCACCCTCCTCTGATCTGTTGTACCTCCTTTCTCTGCCGCCTGTATTCACCATAAGAGCCCACTCCTCCTCTGCCATCCCTTGTGCGTCCTGGTCCTTGTCCCATCACCGTTCCGCCGTCACCTCCACCACCTCCGTGTTTGAGTTTATTCCTCTGTCTACCATTTAGCATGATGCCCAGTCCACCTACCTTGTCATCCACCTGCCGCGAGCTCCTGCTGTAAGGTGGCTCATAATTGCCACCCCGCATCCCTATACTGCCTTCCCATCTCATCATTTTAACCACCCCGATCGGGGGTACTTCCCCCTTCTCCTTATTGCCTTGCATGTTCATTATCCTGAGTGATTATTGAGCTGAGCGTTTCCATTCCCGGTTTATTCATTACTGTTGGCCACATGTTATCCAATTTTCCTTCTTTGCATCCCCAATTTGCCAGAAAGTCTGCAGCTTTGTTCCCTTCTCTCTTTACATGGCTGATGATTCTATAATCTATTCGCTTCAGGATGATAGCCAAGTCTTGGAGTAACCCTGCCGTCCTCCAGCTCACGGTCACCTGCTCCCAGTCTTTCCCATGACCTATCTAGGAATTGTTATGAATTAAAGTAAAATGATTTGACAACAAAATACTTAGATAAGCAACAGGAATAAGTCCCGCTCAAGTAATCCTTATAATAGTGTTGTGATATGGTTAATAGCATGTGTTTCCTCCTAAGAGGTCACAAGTTCAAAACCAGAGAGGGTAGAGTATGTATGCCTTCGTACTTAGCAATCAAGTGACTGCCTGGAGGTGGGTCCCTTGTCCCACAAACAAGGGCGTCTCATACACCAATTTGGTGTCTGGCTTGGTTGTGGCCTTAAAACTGAATAATAATAATAAAAATATATAAAATTTAAAATTTAATATTAAAATCGTTAATATAGTTATATATATATATATTGTAGTGTATTATTTATTAATAATAATATATAATAATTATTATATAATTTTTATTCAAGTAAATAATAATTAAATAATTATATTCAGAATTACTTAATATAAGTAGGGATTTTAAGAAAAATACTTTAAGTTGAAATATCCAGGAGGTTGAGATTTTTTTAATTACCCTTGGGATTTTGAGATTTTAACTTTTTTCTCACATTTTTAATATATAATTAAGGAAAAAGGAAAAGTTCTTCCATACAATATGTGATTAAGGTGCATTGATGGGACATAGAAGAAAGAGGAGGAACTGTTAATTTAATCCTTAAGGATGAATCCTCTACTTATAAATTCCTTAAATTAATCCTTAATATTGAGGATAAATCCTTAATATTCAACGATAAGTAATGTTAGGGAACCACGTGATAAATAAATTTCTATTTATAATTTTATGCAAAAGTTAGTGAAACTAACTTTATTCATTCATCAAATTTATCCATTTTAACATGTTTGAAATAATTAGTTAAGATAATATTTACATTACTATAATTCAAACATTTCTAATCTTAACTTTTAGTAAATGCATTTATTTCAATGTTGATATATAAGTACACCATGTATTTATTTATGTGCGAATGTTAATTTTAATCCTATTTCATTAAATGCGTTGATGCATTTATTTTAGTGTCTATTCAAAGTAATTATTGATTATTGACAAGATGCATTGATTTATGTGTTGCAGTAATTGACATAAACATGTCATCTCATAATAACCACATGGATGATGTGTCTATTGAGAGTATAAGAAGACAAACACGTGAATGTGTTAGACAACAACAACAAGAAGAAATAGAGAATTCAAAAGAAATACATGGTGAAGAAAGAGAAGATCGAAGAAAGAAGAAAAGTAAAGAACAAAGAGAAAATTGAGAAGCATATCAAAAAGAATATCAACGAGAATATCAAAGAGCAAATCAAATGACAACAGAAGAGTCTGAAGAACAAAGGGTGAATAGAGAAAATCAAGAAGCATATCAAAGAGCATATAGACAAAGACATGCACAATAAAAATTAGAAGAAGAAAATGCACATCAAATGACAATAGAAGAGTATGAAGACTAGAGGGTGAATAGACAAAATCAAGTAGTATATCAAAGAGCGTATAAAGAAAGAAAGACACAACAAAAAAGAGAATAAGAAAATGCACATCAAATGACAACAAAAGAGTATGAAGAACAGAGGGTGAATAGAGAAAACCAAGCAGCATATCAAATAACATATAGACAAAGAAAGACACAACAAAAAGGAGAAGAAGAAAATGCACAACAAAGAGGAGATGGACAAGAAAAAGTGAAGGAAATGACATATGAAGAGCATGAAGAACAAAGGAAACAAAAATCTAAACAACAACATCAACCTATAATTCTTGATGATATGAAATATCAATAAAGAAAGGCACAAAAAATCACAAGTGAAGAGTTTTAAGAACATAGGGTGAATAGAGAAAGCATATCAAAGAGAATATCAAAGAGCATATAGACAAAGAAAGGCAAAAAAAAGAGAAGAAGAAAATGCACAACAAATAAGAGATGGACAAGAAAATGTGAAGGAAATGACATCTGAAGAGCATGAAGAAGAAAGGAAACAAAAATTTGAACAATAAGATCAACTTATAATTCTTGATGATATGCAATATCAACAAGGAAGACACAACAAATCACAACTGAAGAGTCTAAAGAATAGAGGGTGAATAGAGAAAATCAAGCAACATATCAAAGAGAATATAGACAAAGGAAAGCACAACAAAAAAGATAAGAATAAAATGCACAACAAAGAAGAGATGGACAAGAAAAGGTGAAGGAAATGACATCTAAAGAGCATGAAGAACAAAGGAAACAAAAATATGAACAAGAAGATCAACCTATAATTCTTGATGATATGCAATATCAACAAAGAAAGGCACAACAAATCACAACTGCAGAGTTTTAAGAACAAAGGGTGAATAGAGAAAAACGAGTAGCATATCAAAGAGAATATCAAAGAGCATATAGACAAATAAAGGCACAACAAAAAAGAGAAAAAAATGCACAACAAAGAAGGGATGGACAAAAAAAGGTGAAGTAAATTATATCTGAAGAGCATGAATAACAAAGGAAACAAAAATCTGAACAAGAAGATCAACCTATACTTCTTGATGATATGAAATATCAACAAATAAAGGCACAACAAATCACAACTGAAGAGTCTGAAGAACAGAGGGTGAATAGAGAAAATCAAGCAACATATCAAATAGAATATCAAAGAGCATATAGACAAAGAAAGGCACAACAAAAAAAGAAGAAAATGCACAAAAAAGAAGAGATGGATAAGATCAACCTATAATTCTTGCTGATATGCATATTTTGCATCAAAAAATTTGTGATAAGATTGATCGATTGGCTCAAAATCAAATGTTACTTGTGCGTGAAGAGTCATATCCTAGAATTCAAGTAATTAATACAAATAAAGGTCCAATGTGTATCAGATGTAAAAGAGAAGGAACTGATAATATATTTTCAACTGATAATCATATGAATCCAAGAAGATAACCTAAAGTTCTTGCATAAATAACTCAAGTTGAAGAGATGTTAATAGCACGTGCAAGTCCAATTTTGCAGGTTATGCATTCGATAGGTGGACACTATAAATATAGAGGACACACCATTAGTTTTCCATAAGAGGTTTCCAATCTTTCCATGAGATTACCTCAATATATTAAAGACTTGGATTTGATTATTGTTGTGTGCAAAAAATGTGGACAGGGATCAAATTATGATTTTATTGTCAGAAAATATATTGTATTGCGTGCATTATATTATAAGATTGAGACTGATCCATATTGCCGTGGAGTTCAAGTTGATAAAAATGCACTTTGAGAATTGCCTTAAGTTTCAACAAATGTTTCACATATGATTAATGTTGTTGCTTTGGAAAATATAGATATTGACATTGAATTTGCAATGTTGGAAGGAGTTCTAGGGATTGATGATGCATTAGATGGGTTACAAACATCTTCTTTTGCAACAAATCTTCCTAATGCATGACAAGAGATTGATGTTATTTGAGACTGGTCAAAAAACCCTAATACAAAGGAACATAACCCTAATGTAAAGGAAGTGCTTAGTTGACCTGACATTGGTTCATCTCTAATTAATGAATATAACACAATGGGATTATTCGATATGGAATTTCCAAAATTTTTCCCGAAGGGTGAAGCAGATTGGTTGCAAGCATGAAAGAAAAATGTCCATCTTCATGAGTATGCAAAACATATTCTCTGATATCATGACAACATGTTTGGAAGGCACCCACGATTTAGATATTTTTTACTCAATATCATCATGAGACATCATGCTCAAGCTTCCTATGTAATTTTTGTAAATAATAATTTGACATATCTACTAACAACAATATAGGAGTTACGAGAACATCTACAAAATCTTCCAGAATCACGACTTGGAGAAATATTAATGCGATTTGGAATTGTATTGAGAGGTACACGTGCATATTGGAATAAGTGTCGTGCTGAGCTATTTGACTTGGTTCAATAGATTGGGTGTCCCACAATATTATTTACATTAAGTGCAACATATATGCAATGGCCAAATTTACATAAATTAATGTTGGGAACATGTCCTACAGATCTAGCAGAAGCAAGAAAAAGGAGATGTCAAAATGTAATTGACAATCCTCATATTGTAGCATATTATATGCACCTAAGGTGTTAGGGTCCTATAATTTATAGGATCAATTGATGATTATCTGTGGATTTTCATGTCATCAGATGTTGTAAATAATATTTCATTCTGCAAATTGTTTTAAAAAAGAAACTATATATATATATATATATATATATATATATATATATTATAATAATAATAATAATAATATAAATATGATGAAAAACCCCTTAGAAAATTAAAAATATGTGCTGCTAGCTTAAATGTCGCATTACTTGTTAATTAATTGAGTTTAATTAGTTAATCGAATACTTTAATCGTCATTATGCTTAGTCTTAATAAATTTATTTTGATACGACACTTTTGTCATTTGTAATAAAAACGAGCTAAAATCAATGGTCATGATCTATCTCACCCAGATCAACGGTGAATGATCACTTCGGACCCCCAACCGCCCCCCCCCCCCACCCCCCCCTTTCGAAAATTAATCAAGGTGGGGGTGGGGTCCGAAAAGAGGATTATCCTAATCCCACCTTCGCAACATGTCATCCCCTCATCGACTTCAGAACCCCCTCCACCTAAAATTCTTACCACTCACCTCCCCACCCCCACCCCCCCCCACCCCGTCCCACTTTGAAATTTTCCCCTCTTCCCACCTAATAATAACCATTAACCCCACAACCTCCACTCCACCCCATTCCTGCCACATGTCACATCACCTCCAATTGGATCCCTCCAAGTGGCATGTCCCCTTCCCACTCCCCTTTCGCTCCTGTCGCATTCCTGTACTCATCATGTAATCCTTAATATATGTTTTAGCACATAATCATTTCCAGATTAATCAATTTGTTCCTTCAAACAGACAAATCTCAACGATACAATGATCTTGCCAATAAAATTACCATGAAACCCACTCAGTCAACCTTTCCTCTTCACTCCTGCAACAGTGATTGCCTGCTACTGTTACTGTAGCCTCATCAAGTCGAATACTATTCCTCTAACCGTTCCCAGGTAATTACTATTTTCCCATCTCATTTCCTTAAAAATGTCTTCTAAAGGTAAATCAAAAGCCACATGGGAAAACCCTATGCTTCCCCTGTAATTGACTTAGACCATCAACCATTAGTGGATGAACATTATAAAATCTTTGAAATTTGTTGTGAGTTTGACCTCTGCGAACTCCACAACCGGCTAAAACAAAAACTCCTTGATCTTAGTGATGAATTGAGTTTGTGGGACTCCCTCCTTCCTCAATTCGTTTTTCCCAAAACCCATCATTTTCTAGAATTTGCCTCATGGTGCCATTTCAGGTACTACCTAGTCAAAGGTAAATTGTGGCCCAGAACAATGATTTCCTTTTCATAATTACCCCTGAATCCATATTCCAAATGCTTTAGATCCAAAATTTAGCCTCTTTGAAACCCTTTTCAATAGATTCCCTCATGGAACTCTACAAAAACCTAACTTTCCCTCACAGAGCCAATTTTTTTTAGACATTTCTACCTGAGAATGTCCAATTGCTGAAGACAAACCCTCCTTATCCATCCTCCATGTTCCTTGAAATGACAAAACAAATTATCTCTATAGTTTCTTATTTACTGGGCTATCAAACCGATCAATGGGTTGATGAAGCCATCATAGGTTTTCTATCAGTGTTTTCAACAGAAGAGAAACCTTCAATCATTTTTCATTATAGTGAATTCTTAGTAGAGGTCATTCATGAACAGTTCCTTAAGTTTTCTATAGAAGGAGTCTTCAAGCATGCTTCAGTTTTATTTTACTTGTTCCTATTCCATCAAGCAGACAAATTTCAATTTCCACTACAGAAATTGGATGAGCAGGGGAATGCACAGTCTGTAATTAAGAGTGTTGGACTTGAGATGAAGATAATTCTACATCTCAATGAACAAATAAAGACAGGTGATTGGTATCTGTATCAAGATTACACTAAGATCGGGGTGTATGGATGTGAATTGCCTCCATGTAAATTGCCCAAATTTGTTCCTATTAGAGTTTTTTCATTAGATTATATTAGGAAAATGATAAATATGGCTGGTTTACACTTTGTGACAGCTAAAAGAAAATCTCAGTTCAAAATCAAGGCACAAGTTGGGCCTTTCATTTGTAATACCAAGACAACAAAAAAAGAAGCAGATCTTCTGCTCAAACAAATGAAATTTAAACTTAGTTTCACTTGGTCATATGATCCTTTAAGAATAATGTCAAAGTTGAGTGTAGAGAAGAAAACTACTACTTACGCTCATACTCCCAGACCTGAAATTGAGCAATATAAGAATTAAGATAATAGGCAGGAAACCACATTGCAGGAGGCAGAAGAACAAGTACTTTCTAATATGACATCACAAACACCAGAGCCACATGAAAAGCATGATAAAATACCAAGGGAGGATGTTTCCTCTTCAGTCACAGAAATTCAGGGGAAAGAATTCCAAATATATAAAATAGGTAGAAAACCAATCTAGTATAAGAGTTTTCATAGGAAGAAAATGTTTAGTATAAAATAGTTTTGATAGGTCCTTATACTTCTACTTTCCCTCAAGTTGAAGACATTTTCATAGGGTCACCATCATCTTCAACTTCTAAAGAACCACTAGAAACATCTCAGTCAGGGGAATCAGTCCATGATCAAACTGAACCAAGTCTATTTGCTAGGTATAAGGAAATAAAAAAGAAAAATGAACTCCTGAAAGCAACAACCTATTCTCAGTTCTTGAAACAAACAACCTCATAACAACACAGACTTCTCTCTGATTTTGACAATGAGGAAGGGAAAATGAAGATAGCTTTCCTTGAAGCTCAAGTTTCTTTACTTAAAAGTGCAGATGAATAAAAGAAGTCTATCTTTTATTTTAACTTTGATCAAATCCATCCTATTGATCAGATGGACTTTCACAAGCAAACATGTGAAATGTTGTATTCTACCATGACAAACTCAAGAATGGCAACATCGAGACTTCAGGCACCAGTCAACAATATTCAGTCTCAATTGAAATTAGAGAAATTATCTTCTTTAGCTAAAGACACTAAGATAAATTCTTTATACGATTTAGTGATTAAATTGGGATATGATGCCAGTATTGTAAAAGTTGTTGAGGGGATCATTAAAAGAAAAAAATGTTGACATTGCAGCCCTGAAGAAGCATCTCAAACATCCATCTACTGAAGATCCACAAACGAAGGAAGTTGGTCTACTAGAGAAGGATAAAGAAGATATATTTAAAATTATCATTGAACAGAATGGACAGATTAAACAAATGGAGACTGAAATATAGAAGCTACTAAAAGAGAAAGAACAGTGAACTAACTTAGCAGTCATTCCTCTCACAACAATTCCAGTTGTAGTTACATCAAAAACAGGGGCTTCTACTTCAACATCTATTACAACAGAGATACAATCTACTGATACATCATGATAATTAATCAAATATGTGGAATACTTGTCTATTAAAGGCCAAGAGATTGAAAAGCTAAAAGCTCAACTTAAAAACCTCCAAGAGCAGAAATTAAAAATTGATATTATGTATGTGTTAGATCTTCAAAAGACTCACAGCTCAACTCAGAGAATTGAACTTTTAGAAAATGAATCTGCCATGGTACAGACAATTGCATAGCTAAAGGAGAACATTTGGATAGATATTAATGAAACTATGACTGAAATTTTTCCTTCTATTGAAATTATTTTCGAGTAGGAGGAATTGGTGCAGAGATGAAAAGAAGTCATAGAAGACATCAAGGAAATTTTGGGTCAGAAACCAGGTCAAGCTACTACCTTAATAAGATTTATGAACTCAAAGACAAAAGAATAACTTGAATAGTATGAGATTACAGACAGAAATGAGACAATTTTTGAGGTAAGAAGAGTTCTTACAAAATGGAATTTAATGTTACAGTTAGAGAATAAATGTCACAACTCGGAGTCTAACATTCATAAATTCCATAAGAAATTCAACATACTACACCAAAAGGGACTTCCAGGTTTAAAGGGAATGGGAAATAAATTAGTTCAGCTAGAGGATTGTCAACAAAAGTTATATTCCATAGCAAGAGATGAATAAAAAATTTTCACCATAAAAGGAACCATTACAGGGAAAGAATTCATGGAAGGTTTGAAGTTCGACTTAATTATCAAACATGAAATAAAACATTTGTTTGTAATTAAGGCTACTTTCCAGAAATATACTAAGGTGGATGAAACCTATACAAAATTAATCAAATTCTCTACCCCAGATGAAGACAGATGGGATAAATTATGTCAAATTCTTGATTAAACGGGTATTCATATTCAAAAACAAAGTAACAGTCTTTCCAGGCCGAGTCATAAGCAGAATCCTTGAAGTCAGTGGTAGAGAGCTTCGACAGTTTTAGTTTACCTATATTCTTGTACTATTTTTGTAAAAAAAAATTATGATATTTTGTAGGAAAATATTGATATTTTAAATCCAGATATTTTGACAAATTTGTATAAATACTTCACATTTCAAAGTACAAAGGGTTGGAACTCTTATGAAGAAGACAGATACTTGATCTAAAGCTATGCATGTAATGGAGTGATAATTTTCATCAATACATAAAGTTTGTTCCAGGATTCCTATGTGAGGCAATTGGTCAAGTTTCCTCTCTTGTAAAATTGTTATTTTTCTATTTTTCCATATGTTATTTCTATCTCTATTGTTTAAACAAGATTAAGGGTTGAATTTGTTCAAATACACTATGCGCTGTCTTATAAACAATATTTATGTTTTCACTCTTATATTAAGTATAGAATTCATCCTAACATAATCTATATTTAATTGAATCTAAATCTGTTCATCCCATTCACTCCACAAATGCTCTAAAGATCCAAAACCCTACCTATCTTGCCCTGTTATATTTGTTCTGACATTCTTGCATATGATCACCCTAAGACTTATGAATCCGTTTCCCAATGGACTGTCCTTGCAGTTTCAACCAAATATTGGAAATCAAAACTCAGAACTCATAACTAACCTAATATCTTAAATCAAAAAATCTAAATCTGATAGAGAGATCCCTCTCTAAAGCTGGAAGGGCTAGATCCCAACTTCCAAAGTGGTTTTTTGGTTACCTTTGGGTTTCTCTCACACCCTTGGGAAATTACAGAGTGATAACATAAGGCATACAATGTTTTGAGATGAAATTTTTGAGCATTTTCGTCATGCTAAAAATTATTGGTCTCACTATGAGTGGAAACATCGCAGATCTCCACATGTACATGGATTTCTATGGTTAAAATATGCTCCTAACATGGACACATTGAACTGGGATGATCCTACACAGGTTAAAATTGCTAAATAATATTTGGATGGATGTGTACATGCAATGAATCCACGTGATCGACATCAAATAAATATTTAGTTTAGATTTATTGATGATGATCATCCTTGCTTAAAGGACACACAACAAATATTTAAATCTTATCCTATGCTTGAATATGAAGAACTTCTTAATTGTGTTGAGGGTCATATCACATGCAATGAAAGATCTCGCCTTCGAAAGAAAGTGGGAAGATTGGTATGTCGATATAAGGGACCGTGGGATCTATGTGAGTGTAGTGACAAACCTAGGGTGCTAGATTAGGCTAAATTTATTATCGACCAGGGTAAGTAAACTTCGAGGCATGCGTCTAAAATCTATAGACATAAAGGATTCCTAACTAAGTGTTCATTGCGGTAGGTTACAATACTTCTTTACGGAAGGTTAAGATATGTTCCCTATCACCTTGACACTCAGGTCACTCAACTCATCTAATTGTCCTAAAGACACTGTGTATTGCTAGACTGAGATTTTAATCCCACTACAAGGATGCTGCGCACAAAAGCCCTGTCTAGTTAACACTCAGCATTCATGAAAGATCAAAAGCATACTACAAATTTAAATACATGTAAACAGAGCCTATGAGGATGCTTTAAAAATATAACGATGGATCAGATCTCTTACAAGATATGGTTCAATGATCTTAATGATAAATTCTTTAAGCTATCACCATAAACATCATTCGTAAGGATTGCTAATTAAATCAACAAAATTATAAGCATAAATATAATTACTATGCATGCTATTCAATATTCAAAAGCTACTAATGAAATGAAAATGGCAGTATACCAGTCCACACAGGGCTCGTCCACGTTTCAATGGTACACTGGAATACACTCAAGCAACTAAGGTATTAACGCATGAACAATGTTGTAATAAAACCGTGACTGTAATCGAGTTCTGGTATTAAGTTCTGAAGATCATACAAAAGCTCTGTTCTCAAAACGACATACAGAGATCACCCACCATGTAACTATAGCTATATTCGTGTTTTTAAAAACAATTAATACACGGTTTTCATTTGGATTGAATGTACATTCACTATGCAGCTGTTTCCGCTTTTACTATGGAATGATTTTTGGGTCATTTCCATTCTAAACCGTTTTTCGAAAAGAAACAAAATGAAATCGGTTTGGAAAACCTATGGCTGTTGCTGCCTTTGTCACCAAAAGGCTGGGGCTTTGACCAGCGTTAACCGCATAACTAGGAGTGTTTGATTTTTTGTAGGATCGATGTTTCTCCATGCTTGTACATTCTAGTTTTCTTTCATATCCCTTGCTTTGGCTTGCCTGTCATGCCACGTGTCAGATGATGAACCATTTACAGGATGTTGTAACTTCCTGTAACCTTTTTATTAAAAATTCCTAATTTCTAACATAAAAACTCATAAATTAACTTTAATGCAAACTAACAACTATGATGCTATTAACTAATCAATTTCAAGGAATATAAGGGATCCATGGAGGAAAAAGGTAGACAAATGATGTGTTTCAAGAAGAAAAAGATGGTCATGGAATGGTACCAACATCTCCCCCAAGCTTAATGAATTAGCATGCCCTCATGCTAATCCTGATGTGCTACCTCTAAACTCTGTCCCTGCCTGCACCTCTGCTGCTTTCAACAATGCATCCATGTTCTTCTTAGCTTGGGCATCTTTCTGACTGTGGAGCTCATGCTTTAAACTCTTGTACTTCTCCTTGAGGTCTTTCTTTTGGTTATACCATTTGGTTGCCCACTTGCAAATGTCAGTTTGTTCAGCCTTGAGTTCCTTGATTTGCTCCCTCAACTTCTCATTTTTCTGTTGAGTCTCTTTACTCTGTGCTCTTAGCATTTCATTCTCTTTCTTGATGAATTTTTCCAGCATGTTAGCCTCCATCAGTTCTTCATTTAACTTTTCAATTTGCTTTTCCAGCCTCCTTTGTTTCTTAATGGCGGGTGGTGATCTTTTTCTTGCCTATTGTTGCTCTCAAACTCCATTTCAGCTTCTGGTCCAGGTTGTGAGTGAGCATTGCTCTCAATGTCCATCGGTGAAGGTGCATTCGATTTTGGTTGGTCTTCTTGTGGATGGCTCTTTTTTGCTCTCCTGGATCTTCTTGTATAGGTAGTAAAACTTTTATCTTGCTCTGCTTTCTAGGCATCCTCTTGTCTCATTTTCCTTGTCCTCACACTACTAATGGGTGGAGGTACATTTCTTGCTTTGTGCATAGGAATCTCTTCATCAATGTCATGCATAAATCCTGAGTGCTCTTGTTTTTCTTGCTCATCCTCTTCATCTTTGATTTGGTTGGCAGCCAAGAATTCCTTCCACGTTTCCCCCCTTCTTTGTAATTCATACTCAATAAGAATTTTAATTAGCCCGAAATGATATAAGCTCTTGTCCTCATTACCTTTTTGCTTTTGGATGGTTTTCGACATTTTGGTTAAGCTCTGCAAGAGGAAATATGGTAAGCTAATAGTGCACTGCCCTTTCAAATGTAACACTAGTTTGATGTGGTACAAATAAACTATGCTATAGTGGCCCTCACAAGTAACAAATTTTTGGATGATATACACCATTTCGTCCCATGGATGCATCATCCAGCCCCTAGGGACACCTTTCTTCCAGTTAACGGATGAAACCCTCGATCTGGACATGAATTCGGTCCATGATTTTTCTTTGAACTGTTTTGTCTTGAAGTATTTCTCCCCTTTTGCGCTGATCCCTAAGGACTGTGCTATGGTGTCTTCTAAGACCCTGAATGAAAAATTACCTATCAAGGATTTCTCCCCATTGAATGTAAAGGCAAATTGTTTGGTTACTTCCTCATTGCTTCCATTAAACTTCTCCAAGAAGGGTAGCCATTGTTTTTCTTTTAAAATTGCAATGCAGTCATCGTGGTACTGAGAACTGTCAAATGTGCTTGGCTCTACCCTATTAGTCATTTTGACAGAGAATTTTTTTTCTAACCCTCTTTGTTTATGCTTACGAATTTAAAAAAGGTATTTTGGTTTGTTACCTTTGTCTTTCGCTCCACATTGCTGACCTGAGGGCACCCTCTGTTATTCGAAACTAGCTCCTTCAGTGGCTTAAGCGATGGCCAGATGACCGTCTTGTAATTATGGTGGAGGTCGAAACTTGCAAACCCAAATGACTGTGTTTTCCTTGTTGCATCATGAGAACGCTGGAAGCATGTATGGAGTACTAGAGCATGATATCAGATAGTTGTTTGCATCAGTCGACTTCGTCAGGTGATCATGTTATAACTTGGCCAATTCAAACATAATGAACAAAACCGTATAACATTTGTCTTTCAAACAGTTCACCACCTGTCCCTCGTTCATTGGTGTTTGGCCGAATAGGGAGATGTTGGACCGGCAGTAGGGTTTGATTGGCCGATAAAGAGTTAATAACAAAGGTTGGTAGGGTGATATAATAAGGGATTGAGAAATTGTATGGAGAGTCTAGGAATTTTAAAAATCGTATAAATATGGGATAGGCTAGAGTGTTGGGAGATGATAGAATATGATAAGGGGCGATAGGTATGTAGGTTTTTTTGAAATTGATCATAACAGTCATAGTCATCACATTTAACATTAAAAATAATCTAAGAATTTAAATGTTAAAAATAAAGAATACATTACACTTTTATTGGTTGATCAAGCGTTGAATTGGCATGCTAGGTAGGACTAGTCTTTCTTGACTAATCTTTGCTGTTCATGACAGGTCCCTCTGAGACGAATTTGAATGCAAAAGGTCCCTCTAAGGTCTGGAAAATGTTTGTGCAACTTCTTTGAAATCTGGAAAAGAACTATATGTGTGCAGGTTCCTTGATCTTGGGTGTTTGATGAAGCCTCAGTGACAAGCAACCTTTAAATCTCTGTTGAAACTGTGTTGAAGCTTTGCTGAAGTAACTTGAGATAACAGTCTCTTAACAGGTCCCTTTTATGTATGTTGAACAGGTCCCTCTATTGTTGGTGTTGGTAACATGGTCTTTTGAACATAACAGGTCCCACCGCATAGTGCTTTTAAACAGGTCCCTCTGATTAGAACAAAGACAAAAACAACTTCTTTATTGAAATCTGGAGTGCTGAAACAAACTCTTTGGAAATTTACAGTGAGGAGATGAGATAAGAAATCTTTGAGAATTTACAATGAGGAGATGAGATAAGAAAAACAAAATGTTGATGCTTCTCCCCCACTAAATCTTTGACTTGTCCTCAAGTCATTATTCAATTGATGAATCAAACAGGAAACAACAAGAAAAGGAATTCTTACTAGCCAAAGAATTGGTTTTCAAGTAAGAATTCTGGGTTAGAGTGTGCCAGAGTCTGGTTTTCACATCTAACCCATTTTTATTTTTATTTTTATTATTATTATTTTTTTTTTAAATTTCTTTTGAATTTCTAAATTGAAATGAAATGAACTAAGGCAAAGATACTACAACTGAAGGCTACAATATCTCAACCTCTCTCTGTTGAGATACAGTTTGAAGAAAATTTTGCTTGCTGATGGGCTTATTGTAAAGTTTCAAGCGATGACCATTGACAGTAAAGGAGTGGCCTTCTCCATCAATAGTAATGAACTTGACTGACCCATTGTCATAAACTTGAATGATTTCGTATGGGCCCATCCAATGTGTGGTAAACTTGGCTTTATGATCTTTGAATTTAGAATTAAAGAGTAAAGCCCAGTATCCTTCTTTGAACTGCTTCTTCTTGATATGTGCATCATGCCACTGCTTTCTTTATTTTTGCATGAGGATTGTTGTTTCCTCTGCTTGTTGCCTCATTTCATCCAGCTGGTTCAACTGCTGAATTCTTTCTTGTTGTGCTTCATTCAGGGCAATTTCCAAATCCGCAACCATCTTAAAAGTATGTATTTGAAACTCAATAGGAAGCATTACCTCTTTGCCATACACCAACTAGTATGGTGTAAATCCTGTAGTATTATTCCACGTGATTCTATAAGCCCAGGGTGCATCTTTGAGCTTCTCTTCCCAATTCTTTCTGTTCATTGCCACAGTCTTAGTGATAATTCCTTCCAAAGTTTTATTTGTGGATTCCACCTGGCCATTGGCCTGTGGATGGTAAGGTGTACTTCTTCTGTGCTTGATTTGATATTTTTCTGTGATGACCGTAACTAACTTTGAAGTAAACTGAGTACCTTGATCAGTCACTATCTCCCTTGGTACTCCATACCTTACAAAAATCTCTTAAAAAAGGAAGTTTACCATTGTTTGTTCAGTTGCTCGAACTAGTGCTTTTGCTTCAGTCCATTTTGTTACGTAATCAGTACATACTAAGATGTACTTCTTACCATTGGAGGTTGGATTAATGGGTCCTATGAAATCTAGAGCCCATTTTTCAAATGGCTCTAGGTGCACTTGGGGCTGAAGTGGCATCTCATCTGTAGCTGTTGGCCTACCCATTCTTTGGCAGCTATCACAACTCTTCACATACTTTTTGGAATCCTTAAAAATAGATGGCAAGTAGTATCCAAGACTAAGAATCTTAAATGTTGTTCACTTAGCTGCAAAATGCCCACCACACGGTTCATCATGGCAAGATTTTAAAATATCAATTATCTCATCATTTCTTACACATTGTCTAATAATCATATCATAACCAGTGTAAAATAAATCGCCATTAATCCATGAGTATCGAGCACTTTGTTTGACTAGCCTCTTCTTTTCCTTTGGAGTAAAGTATGGAGGTGTTCTTCCTATAGACAAATAATTGGCCAAGTCAGCATACCAACAATTCACTATTGAAATTGCAAATAGATTTTCATCTGGAAAATAATCTTCAACCGGAACAACCTCACCTTGATTTTGCAGTATAGAAAGAAAATCTGCCACCTGATTCTCCTTACCTGGTCTATCTAACACTGTGATATTAAATTCCTGTAACAATAATAACCATCTGGTAACTCTCCCACTAGTTACTGGTTTATTCATTAAATGCCTAATGGTAGAATGGTCAGTATGTACAAAAACTTCATAACCAGTTATATAATGTCGGAATTTATTCACAGCATGTATGATGGCAAGCATTTATTTTTCTGTGACTATGTAGTTTAATTCTGCAGGTGTTAGATTTTTGCTAATGAAATAGATGGCGTAATGACAAGACTCCTCTTTCTGGCCTAATGAGGCACCTACTGCAGTATCAGATGCATCTATAAAGATGTGAAATGGTAGGTTCCAGTTAGGTCCTTTTAAGACTGGTGTGGTTGACAACTTCTTTTTGAGTGTTTCAAATGCTTGCTGGCAATTCTCATTCCAGTTGAAAAGTACATCTTTGGCTAGAAGCTTGAACAAAGGTGAAGCTATTTTACTAAAATGTTCAATAAACCTTCTGTAATAGCTTGCATACCCAAGGAAACTTCTTACCTCTTTTTGAGTCTTCGGAATTGGCAAATTGACAATGATCTGGATTTTCGATGGATCAACTTTAATGCCTTGAAAAGAAATATAGTGGCCTAATACTATCCTCTCATTTAACATCATAAAACACTTTTCATTGCTCAGGGACATATTAGCTTCAATACATCTCTTCAAAACTTTTTCAAGGTTCTCTAATGCATGCTCAAATGAATCGCCATACACTAAAAAATCATCCATGTAAACTTCAACACAATCATGAACTAAGTCAGCAAAAATAGCTAATACAACTCTCTGAAATGTAGTTGGAGCATTGCAAAGTCCAAATGGAAAAACATTATAAGCATAAGTGCCCCAGGGACAAGTAAAAGTGGTTTTGTCCTGGTCCTCTAAGGCTATCCTGATCTAGTTGTAGCCACTGAAACCATCAAGAAAAGAGAATGATGATTTCCCAGCTAATGTGTCTAGCACTTGGTCAATAAATGGTAGTGGGAAATAATCTTTGAGCGTTACTTTGTTCAATTGTCTGTAATCGACACAAATCCAACACTTACCATTTTTCTTGGGCACTACTACCAATGGGGATACCCACTGACTATCAGAGATAGGATAGATAAAATTAACTTTCAGCAGTTTTTGTAATTCCTCTCTAACAATATCCTAGAGCATTGGGTTCATTTGTCTCTGTGGTTGCCTCAGTGGTTTGATAGTACTATTGGTATAAATATGGTGAGTGCATGTTTCAGGGTGAATCCCGTGTATATCGGTGTAGTCCCAAGCAAATGCTTTCTGGTATTTTCTCAATAATAGAATCAATTTCTCTTGCTGAGATGAGTCTAGGTGAGTGCCAATATTCAGAGTTTTTCCTGGACTAATCTCTATGGTCTTACTTTGTGTGTTTGTGATGGATTGAATGGGAAAAATATTGTGGAATGTTGTTTGCAAAGATTGAATGGTGCATGTTTCCTGAAAATTTTGGGCTAAAAGTTCATCTGCAGCATGATATTGGTCATTTCTCAAATTTTTGGAAATATCATGTTGAGAAAGGAACAATTCTACCAAATCATCATTATTATGTTCTTGAAATCATAGATTTGGTTGATGCTAAAAACAAATTGTACTTCTTCTTTGTCATTGTATTTATCGTCAAGCCATAAATTGTGTGCTACTGCTGGTGATTGTGCTGATGGGTAAAGAGTGAGTTGTTTTCTTTCAGTTCCTCATGAAATGATCATATTACCCGATCGACATCCTATGAATGCATCAACAGTTGCTAACCATGGTCTACCAAGGATGATAGGGTGCCCTCCTAAATTGGATTGGTTGAAGAACTAAAAAGTCCACTGGATACTCCCAAGAGTCCAGCGAAACAATTATGTCCTCCAAAATCCCTTCAGGAATCACTTTAGACCTATTAGCGAGTTCTAAATCAATTGTTGTGTGCTGCAAATTTGTGAGCTAGAGTGTTTTCATGGTTTCAAGAGTCATGACATTTATTGCGGCCCCAAGATCTATTAAGGTGTTTGGAATATGTATGTTGTTAATGATTGTAGTGACTCTGGGAATACCAGGATCAACATACTTTTCCGTTGAGATGGTGTTTGTCATAAGACCAGCTAAATGTCCAATAACATGAATGGTTTGTGGATCAACCCTTTTCCTAGTGGGCTTCTTAAGGCACAGTTCTTTGATTGCTTTAGTATATATGGGAATGTCTTTTATGGCTTGTAGTAGTGGAATTTTTATATAGACATTCTTGAGCTCATCTAAAACATCAAATTGTGGTATAGACATTGGAAGTTTCGTTTGGACCAATCGGTCTGGAAAAGGTGGTGGATGCAATGGTTGCATTTGTTTATTTTTGGTGTCATCATTTTGTTTTCTTTGATTTGAAGTTTCATTTTCATTTTCTTCGTTTTCTTCGTGTTTATCAGCTGTTGGAGATTCTTTGTGAAGTACCTTACTAGACCTCAAATTTATATTTTTCAAGGGTAATGTGGGATATGAGGTTCCCTCATCTACATTGTAGGCTGGTCTCTCTGCTCTGTTATTTGGATTTGGTACAGGTTGAGCAGGGATTTGAGTAGGTCTGGGAGGTTGTGAGTTAGATGGAAGTTGTAATTGTGGTGGATTTATTGGTGGAGGAGCAGGCAATTCTTGTTGAGTGGGTTGAGGTTGATGTGGGTAAACAACTTGCTGCTGAGGATACTACTGATATGATTGAGGATATGGCGAGTATGGCTGATGATATTGTTGATATGGTTGTGAATATGGTTGGTATGATTGAGGATATGAATGATATTGTTGAGAGTATTGCTAAGATGGTCTCCATTGCTGTTTTGGGTAATTTTGGTGTTGCCATGGCATGGGTACATTCCATGAATTCTGAGCATACATCTGATCATATACAGGAAATTGAAAATTCTGGTTTGGGAACATACCTTGAGGTGCTGGTTTTGGCTGCCATGGTCTCTTTGCGCCCATGTAATACACATTTTCCATATCTGCATTAGCTGCCACATTACAATTCTGCAAAACCTTGACTTTAGAGCAATGAAATATATCATGATTTTCAGTACAAAAGGCACAAACTTGAATGTTTTCTAATGGGCAGTCTTTTAAGGCATGTCTCTTCCGGCATTTTGGGCAAAAGATAGCCATCATTTGATCTTCCTCTTCTTGTTTCTTCTTAGCTTTTAGAGTGTCAATTTGGGTTCCTAAGGTACTTTAAAGATCTGTTTTGAATTCCTCTAACAGGTTCCCTATTTCAGCCCTTGTGACACTTGCTGAAGCAGATTTTGTGGCTTTGGATGATATGGTTCTTTTTCCAATTTTGGCTTTTCTCCTTGAATACTTTTCACATAACTCAGCAATTTATTCAAAAGGTAAAGTAGAAATATCACCTTTTCCCATTAAATTAAGATCATCTAAGTATTCCTCTCGAATGCCTTTCAAGAATATTGTTCGAATCAAATCAAGTGGCATGGTTCGGTGTTTTGATTTTTGTAAATTGTAAACAAACCGTTCAAAGTATTCCTCTAAATTTTCATCCTCTTGTTGGTTCATCCTAAAGATATCATCTTTGGAATCTTTCGATCTACAATAATTGGTATTTCTTTAGGAATATTCTTCTCATGCCATCCCAATCAGTTATTGCATGTTCACCAAACCCCATGAACCATCTTAATGCTGATGCTTTTAATGTTGCTGGGAAGAGTCTAAGCCTATGGGCATCATCTGTGTAACCATATGTTCGACATACAATGTCAAACTCAAACAAGAATGAATCTGGTTCTTCTGAAGCCATGCCATAAAAGTTTGGTAGCATAGATGGAGGTATGTTTTTCATTTTTATTTCATCATCTTCTTGTGGTTCTTGAATAGGAAATTTAAAGGTTGACTCTTCCTCGTCTCTTCGTCCTTGATTTGGTACTGATCCATCTCCTTCCTCAGCCATTTTGATAGGTTCCTCTGTTTCTTGTTCAGTGTCACTTGTTTCAAAGAGAAGATTAAAGAAAGATTGTTGAGTCACTGTGCTACTTTCTCCTTTTATAGAGGATCCAGGGAAGTGTTTCTTCTGTGATTTGTGTGCTAATAGAATTTGCCTCTCGATGAGTGTGAGTCTTTGCCCTGATTTTTGTTTATCCTCTAATTCTTGTAAGGTGACTTCCTCAGCTAGTGTTGTGTGTTCAATGTTTCCTAAAGGGTCTGCTCCTGATGGTAGGTTAGTTTTTGGATGGGGGGTTTTTATGAATCTACCTTTATTATCTCTAGATCTAGGCATAAGTAAACATGACTTCTAAATCTGTGTTTTTTCTTTGTTTTTGTTTATTTAATTTAATTTAATTTTTTATTTTTTTTTATTTTTTCGAAATCCTCTAACTACGCCTCCCCGACAACGACGCCAAAATGTAGTGACAAACCTAGGGTGCTAGATTAGGCTAAATTTATTATGACCAAGGTAAGTAAACTTCGAGGCATGCGTCTAAAATCTATAGACATAAAGGATTCCTAACTAAGTGTTCATTGCGGTAGGTTAGAGTACTTCTTTACGGAAGGTTAAGATATGTTCCCTATCACCTTGACACTCAGGTCACTCAACTCATCTAACTGTCCTAATGACACTGTGTATTGCTAGACTGAGATTTTAATCCCCTTACAAGGATGCTGCGCACGAAAGCCCTGTCTAGTTAACACTCAACATTCATGAAAGATCAAAAGCATACTACAAATTTAAATACATGTAAACAGAGTCTATGAGGATGCTTTAAAAATATAACGATGGATCAGATCTCTTACAAGATATGGTTCAATGATCTTAACGATAAATTCTTTAAGCTATCACCATAAACATCATTCATAAGGATTGCTAATAAAATCAACAAAATTATAAGCATAACTCTAATTACTATGCATGCTATTCAATATTCAAAAGATGCTAATGAAATGAAAATGGCAGTATACCAGTCCACGCAGGGCCCGTCCGCGTTTCAATGGTACACTGGAATACGCTCAAGCAACTAAGGTATTAACGCATGAACAATGTTATAATAAAACCGTGACTGTAATCGAGTTCTGGTATTAAGTTCTGAAGATCATACAAAAGCTCTGTTCTCAAAACGACATACAGAGATCACCCACCATGTAACTGTAACTATATCCGTGTTTTTAAAAACAATTAATACACGGTTTTCATTTGGATTGAATGTACATTCACTATGTAGCTGTTTCCGCTTTTACTATGGAATGATTTTTGGGTCATTTCCATTCTAAACTGTTTTTCGAAAAGAAACAAAATGAAACCGGTTTGGAAAACTTATGGCTGTTGCTGCCTTTGTCACCAAAAGGCTGGGGCTTTGACCAGCGTTGACCGCATAACCAAGAGTGTTTGATTTGCTGTAGGATCGATGTTTCTCCATGCTTGTACATTCTAGTTTTCGTTCCTATCCCTTGCTTTGGCTTGCCTGTCATGCCACGTGTCAGATGATGAACCATTTACAGGATGTTGTAACTTCCTGTAACCTTTTTATTAAAAATTCCTAATTTCTAACACAAAAACTCATAAATTAACTTTAATGAAAACTAACAACTATGATGTTGTTAACTAATCAATTTCAAGGAATATAAGGGATCCATGGAGGAAAAAGGTAGACAAATGATGTGTTTCAAGAAGAAAAAGATGGTCATGGAATGGTACCAACAATGACGAGTCAAAAATCTATGTTGATGAGAATGGAGAAAATAAATATGAACCAAGATGAAATGATGATAGATTGAATACACTCAATCGTGAAACATTGATGATGCGGAGGGCTAATATAGATTGAAAAGCTATTCTTTCAAAGCACGTCGTCATTAATTACATAGCAAAATATGCAGCAAAATCTGAAAAAGGATTGGAAACATTCCATCATATGTTGATGTGTGTATCTTCTATTCAAAATCCAAATGAACCCACAACCCGTGTATACAAGAGTTTGTTGTGTGAAATTATTGTTGACAAAGATATCAGTGCACAAGAGGCATGTCATTTGCTTCTAGATCTCCATCTTTCTGAATGTAGTCGTTGATTTATGGTTATAAATGTTGGTATGAAGGTTTTTAAACAAGTACAAGTTGAGAAATATGATGTTGACAATGATAATTCCCTTATTGATGCACATACCAAGAGACCTGCTGATATTGAGCACCTCCCATTGATATATGTCATAAAATCACGGTCATATGATAAACGTCGATGTGGAAAAAAAGGTTACAACAGAAGAATGTAACTAGTGTATGTATGTTCCTTCGACTTACCTCAATTCCTAATCGAGAAGATGACAAGTTTGATGAATTTTGTTGGTTTGAGTTGTTACTATACAAGACCTTTCATGATTTTCACAAATATATAGGTCAGACAAATGATGAGATTGTGCATAATTGGGAAAAATTTTGATACCAACCATGGCATGTTGATCGCCATCCATTACCTCTAATTGATCCAGTTGAATCTAATGAAGAATACGTTCAAAATCCACTTGCTGATTTTAGAGAGAATGAGTGGGAGATTCCTTTTGGATTGTATAAAAATAAATATATAAATTTCAATGAGTTTGAGATGTTGAGACACAAATATCACGATCGTGCATATAACTAGAATACAAATTTTGTTGATGAAGTCACCTATTATCATGCTATTTATTTCATATCTGAAAATGCGAAAGTTGAATTCCCTTTGCACTAACTAACAAGGAAACTCTTACTCCTTTGAAAGTCTTGGTGCTAAGCAGAGACAAGCATTTGATATTATCCATGACCATTCTAGATCAGAGGATGGTCAATTACTCATGCTAATCCAAGGAATTGAAGGCACATGAAAATATTATTTGACTGGAGCCATTGAAAAAGCATTTGAAACCTAGTCCTTTCTTGGGAAGAGTCCATTATTTCTTTTAGTTCATATAGGGGTTTCAAATTTCAACATATCTGCAAAAACAATTCATTATGCGCTTCAAATTCCAATAAAAGACATAAAACCTCTGAAACAACAAAGTTTACTTACATTCCAAGAAGAGATGAATCATGTGAAATATATTCTGATAGATGAAATGAGTTTTATTGATCTATTAATAAACATTTATTCAAGACTTCGACAAGCTTTTCCAGAAAATGAAAAAGTTTTTTTGGTAGAAGGTCAATTATATTGGTTGGTGATTTTGGATAATTGCGACATGTTATGGATAAAACTGTATATGCATGTATTGGTCTTGCAAAATAATTATGGAACTCATTCATAATGATTGTGGCTCTTGATATTGTGTTTTGACAGGATGGACAGAGAAATCAACAAAGAAATATTTGCAATTTGTTGATGAATGTAAGGGATGCAACACCAACTATGGAAGACTAGAAACTACTCATGATTCTTACAAATACACACTTGGATACTTCCACAATAGATTAATTTGATAAGGAAATACATTTTTTTTGTGAAAAATGATGATGTACACAATCATAATAAGCTTTATTGTTTTAAGGCTTCTGTGATTTGTATTTTGTGTAGAGTTTCCTTCCGGGATTATTGCATCCATAATTATTTGTATCGACGTTTCGAGCCATCCATTGTGGTTCATCATCAGGATGGCTCGAAACATCGATACAAATAATTATGGATGCGATAATCCCGGAAGGAAACTCTACACATAATAAGTTTTGTTTAAGAAACCTAAATTATCCCATTGCAACCAACATTGCTACAAAAGGAAAAAGAAAATACATGGAAACATATGAGGCAGAAATGGAATTTGAGTTACTTATTGCAGTTGGATCTCGAGTGATGTTTACATCAAACATTTGGACTGATGCAGGACTCGTAAATGGTGCTCTTGGAATTGTAGAAAAAATTGTGTATAACCCTGGAGTTTCACCCCCAGAACCGCCCACATATGTTTTAGTAAGATTTGATAAATACATGGGAGTGCCATGGGATGAATCATCCCCTCAAACAGTTCCAATTACACCCATTGAAATAGATAATAGAAAAAAAATTTCGTTGAAACTTTCTTGGCGCTTAACAATCCATAATTCACAAGGATTAACTTTGGAGAAAACCACTATTAATATCAGGAAGAAAGAGATACAGAGTATGACGTTTACTATGATATCTTGAGTTAAATATTTGAATGGTCTATGATTTCAACCTTCCTTTTCATATGAACGATATGCAAAGATGACAAAAATAACAAGTGTGAAATTAAGAAAAGCAAAAGAAGAAATATTGAGACTTATCACATTGTAAAAATTTATAATTAAAAATCTGTATTGGATGCAAGTATTAAAAATGATTATATTAATATTATGTGTATTTAGCATCTTTAAAATGATTATATTAATATTAGATGAATTCACATACTATTGATAAAAGTAATCATATCTTCATTATATTTTCTTTGGCCGTACATGACTGAAACCGGCCTAGATCCATCTTAACTCCAGATCTATCAAGCACCGAGAGGGATGAAATATCTCAAGGTGAAAGACTTTCCTGGAGTTTTTCACCTTGGGAGATTTGATCCCTCTCGGCGCTTGATAGATATGAAGTTATGATGGATCTAGGCTGGACATATACATAACTAATTAACCATTATTCCATGAAATAACACATATACAACATGTCATGTAACAATACACAAGATACAGGGTGTAGGGACATAAAATCTAATGCTTTTATAACAACCCAAATATACAAATGATTAATGTTACAACAAGAGGGAGGAGGCTCATGTCACTCCCTTATCTGTCCTCTCCAAATCTAAGACAATAACCACTAACAAACTATAACCTCAATTCACATTTAATCACCTTGGGTCACTTCAGGTCACCTTGGGTCATTTTGAGTCACCTCGGGTTGGACCGACATTACTTATCTACCCACCAGGTTACAATCTCCACTCGTGGCCTGAAACATGAAACCTACAACTTTTTTCTTGAATGTAACCTTGACCTACACCACAAATCATTCCACTTGACTTGTTTCAATACGCGTCACAACCTTCGTCTAACCCTCCCCCCAGCAGGGTGGACTTCTCCTTGTATGACCTTAGTTAAACCTCGATTGAGTGAATCCCAAACCTTATGCTTTGGTTTTTCCTTACTCTTTGATTCAAAATTCTTCACCACTTTTCTTGGTTATGTATTATCCACCAAACTATGTCCTCCATCGAATTTGTCTTATCCCTCTCCAACTCTCGGCTACTTATACTATTCATGCATGAGGGTAGTGTTTGTCAATTTAATTGTCTTAAATTGTTACATAAATTATCTATCGGAGTTGGTAAACTTGTGAAGTGCAAGTGCACTATATGTGCTATAAGTCCTTTTTATTAAATCAGATTATTAATGTGCAAGATTGGGTATTTGAAAATCACTTATAAAGATTTTTTGCATTCCTATCTTACACTTTAAAGAAAAATGAATTTAACACATTCAAAATTTCCTAAAATTTCTACACTCCTTTCTAATGAAATAAAAAATGTTCTTCACACTTGGAAAATGAAACTAAAGCAAACTCATACTATCTCATTAAATTAAGTGAACTTAATGAATCTATTGCAACACAAATTTAATATCTAAAAGAATAATTATTCATTTAATGTTATAGAAATCCTTTGCATAAAAACCAAATTGAACTTGACTTCGAGTTAAAATGAAACTACACTTTTTCTCATTATCAATCACTCATGCTTTAAAATGAAAACTATAAAGAAATCACTCATGCTTTGAAATGAAATACTGTAAATAAATCACTCATGATCTGAAATGAAATATTGTAAAGAAATCACTCATGCTCTGAAATGAAATACTGTAAAGAAATCACTCATGCTCTGAAATGAAACTATAACTAGATCTATGAAAAGTGATTACACTACAATTAGCATCATTATAAATCAACTTGAAAATAATGATTAGTGAAATATTGCTATCACTATCTAATTGAAATCAACACTACAAAATGATTCTAAAACATGTAAGTAACTGCAACAAATGATAAACAAAAGATATGAAAATGCAAAACCTTCACCGTTTGCAGTGGCCCTCCACAAACAAGTGGTCATAGAAATTTAACCAAACAGTCAGTTATTCATCACAACTTCCTTCTTCATTAACAGGTGAAAACAAAGTTTAAAAAAATATTGTTGCATATATAAATTAACCTCTGTTCATGTTTTGCTGCACGATATTTATAAAAGTCAATGTAAAATAATTGTTCGAGGCTTTTATGCCTATAATTAGCTAACAAACTTCTAAACTTAGCTTCTAACAAATATCAAAATATCGCTTGTTCATGATTTTATATTTGGCAAAGAAAATCATCAAGCATAAGATTTTGAGTCTCTTGCTTGCTTGTTTAGTAACACATTGACTTTCACCCTTTGACCACGCAATCGAACAATACTTTGATGATCTGGTTCATATGGATAGGAGGGAATCATTGAAGGGATCAATATCCACTTGTCCATATCTTTTTCTTCTTAGTTGGCACCTCAGATCCTAGTAAACCTTGGATTTGGCTACAGAAACATAGATTAGCTACATAATTGCATGAATTCGATAGCTAATACAATCATTAATTCAATAATAAGGAACATTATTAAATATGAAAGATAAGAAAATTAAATACCCTACCATTCCAAAAACCTTGTAGTTTTATGCCTTTGGAGTTGATGATGATGGTCAAAGAGAGGAAAAATTGGTAAGGGAGAGTGTCAAAATGAAGCATTCATGAGGCTCTACATTCCCCCACACAGAGGCCATTGCATGTCCTCATGATTTTTTTTAGAATTGGACTACTGCATTTCTTCTGAGACTTGAGCTAGTACATCTAGGTTTATCTTCTTCACCCTCTTTTTAGCCATTGCCATTCTTGGCCTTTTCATCAAGATTTTATACTTCAGATTTATCACCTTTCCTATAAGAACCTTATTCTTTTTCTTTAGCTATTTTTTTTTCTTATACCATAGGACCAAATTCAAAATAATATTATCATTCTTAGTTCTTTGAATCTCATTCTGTATCTTTAAGGCCTCATGCTCCTATTGTATGTGTCTATTTTACGCTCAAAGATTTATTGCTTCAAAATATTTATTACTAGAGGTTCTTGTGGGCTACTAGATTGAGCTTCTTTTTCTTGATTTGAAAATGATGCTTTTCCTGTGGATTTCTTCTCCAGAGACTCAATGTAATCGTATATTTCTTGTTGTACTAGATCTTTTTCTAGTGTCTTTCAGCCTGGGCTATGAATACGTAAGATTATAGTAGGTGATGGAACTTTCATTTTCTCTTCTTCCTCCAAATTAACAACATCTGTAGACTGTTGAGATGGTTTTTGATTAAGCATAACACTTCTTCTTACATTTGATGGAAGAGGGTTTTTAGGTTTATCTCTTTTATTCTTTGTTTTAGCTTTATCTGTTTTCTTGGATGTGATTTCTTCTCTTTTTTTGGATTTCTTTCTTCTAATAGCTTGCCTTTTAATGCTTCCTAAAATCTCAGCAATAGGAATCTCATCTTTAGGCTGTTCTTAACCAACTAAAAATCAAAGTTGTCTTGCAGATATTTGATAAGCTCTTCCTTTTTTAATGGCTTATGATAAATTCTTAATCTATGACCATTTACAAGGAAGGTGATTATTTATTCATCAATAATTTTGATCCTAACTACACCATTATCAAAAACTATTTCAATCTCATATTGCCCAAGCCAATGAGTTTGAAATTTCCCTTGGAAATCTTTGAATTTTGAATAAATAAGTAATGCCCAATCTCATAGCTAGAACTTTCTTTCTTTGATATATTTTTCATGCCATATGGATCTCTGTTGTTGAACTAGATTGGTTCTTTGGATTGCATCTTGTCTTATCTCATCAAGTTCATTGAGCTGCTCCATTCTTTGTTTTTGTGCTTCTGAAAGATCAAGACCCAATGTAACTATTGCCTTGAAAGTTTTTACTTGAAACTCAATAGGAATAGGGACTTGCTTCCCATAAACAAGTTCATAGGGAGTATTCCCTGTAGTGTTTCTCCATGTGGTACGGTGTGCCCATAAAGCTTTTGGAAGCTTTTCTGCCTAGTCTATTCTATGGAGATGCATAATTTTGGTGATAATTGCTTCAACTACTTTATTAGTGGACTCCACTTGTCCATTTTCTTGAGGATTATATGGAGTGGACTTCTGATGTTTGATTTTGTACTCCTCCATTATCTTTTGTACCAACTTGGATGTGAATTGAGTACCTTGATTTGTTACAATTTCCCTTGGGACACCAAAACGAGTAAAAATATCCTCGAAAAGAAATGAAACTACAAAATTTTCAGTAGAAAAAGGAAGTGCTTTATCTTCTACCCATTTTGTAACATAATCAGTGCAAACAAGAATGTATCTTTTATGTCTCGATGGTGGATTGGTTGGACCAAAAAAATCCAGAGCCCATTTTTCAAAAGGCTCAATAAGTACCTGAGGTTGTAGAGGCATTTCATCATAGGGAATAGGTCTCCCCATTCTTTGACAACTATCACATCTCTTAAAATACTTCTTGGAATCCTTAAAAAGTGAAGGCCAATAGTATCCGAAGAGAAGGACTTTGTAGGAAGTTCTTTTGTCAGCGAAATTTCCTCCACATGGCTCATCATGACAAGCTTTCAATATCTTTGGTACTTCATCTTCTCTAAAACACCTTCGAATGATTAGATCTAGCCATGTTTTATACAATTCTTCATTTATCCATGAATAAGATGCACTAATTTGAATTACCTTCCTTTTTTCCCGAGGAGATAAATATGATGGTAACTTCCATGTAACCAAATAATTAGCAATATCTGAAAACCAAGGTGATTTAGTATATCCTGCAAAAAGACATTCATAAGGGAAATTTTCTTCTACAGGTACATCATTATTATCATTTTGAATCCTAGACAAAAAATCAACAATTGTATTTTGTTTCCTAGGCCGATCCAAGATAGTGATGTTAAAATATTGCAACAAAAATAACCATCTTGTAATTCTGCCATTAATGACAGGTTTATTCATTAAGTACCTAATTGCATAATGATTTGTATGTACAAAAGTTTCATAGCCAGTAATGTAATGTCTGAATTTATTGATGGCATTGACAATAGCTAAAAACTCCTTTTCTATTACAGTGTAATTTAACTCTGTATGAGTTAAATTTTACTTGTGTAATAAATGGCATAAGGAGTTAAATCCTTTTTTCCTAGTACAACTCCTAAAGTTGTGTCTGAAACATCAATTGAAATGTGAAAATGTAGTTTCCAGTTTGGTCCTCTAAGAATGAGTGCTTCAGAGATTTTCTCCTTTAATGTTTCAAAGGCCTTTTGCCAATCATAATTCCAATTGAATTCACAGTCTTTTGTGAGCAGTTTGAAAAGTGGGGATGAAAATTTTGTAAATTTTTTTATGAATCTTCTATAGTAACCAGTGAAACTAAGAAAAATTATAACATCTTGTTGATAAGTTGGAATTGATAATTTTGAAACAACTTCTACTTTAGATGTGTCCACTCTAATTCCATTTCCTGAAATATGGTGCCCTAAAACAATTCCCTCAGTAAACATCATAAAAAAATTTTCATGGCTTAATGAGAGATTTGCCTCTTTATATATAATGAGAACTTTTTCCAAAATTTTAAGAGATTCTTCAAAAGAATTTCTGTAAACTGTAAAATCGTCCATATATACTTTCACACAATCATGAATTAGAATAGAAAAAATGCCTAATACTTCTCTTTGGAATGTTGCAGGTGCATTATATAATCCAAAAGGAAGTACTAATTAAGCATAAGTTCTCCATGGGTAGGTAAAGGTAGTTTTATCTTGGTCTTCTGGGGCTACTTGGATTTGATAATACCCGCTAAAACCATCCAAGAATGAAAAATATTTCTTTCCTGCCAATGTATCTAAAACATGATCTATGAAAGGAAGTGGAAAGTGATATTTTAAATTGGCTTTATTCAATTACCTATAGTCAATACACACTCTCAATTTTCCATTCTTTTTAGGAACAATTACTAAGGGTGAAACCCACTGACTCTCTGATATTGGATAGATGAATTTTTTAGAATTCTCACGTAGATTAAACTGATTATGCAATGTACTAAAGCAAAATACTTAATCTAATTCTACAATCAAACTTGCAGAAGCTTAACCAATTTTGAGCAAGATCAAACAGAACACATATAACAGAGAAGAGGAAACAATCACACATGAAACATAGAAGAATACTCTGGGGAAAGCCTCAGCTAAAAAACCTGATCTCTGTATTGTCATACTAGTGGAAATATCTCAAGATTACACAAAGCTTTAGCTCATAAGCTATCCAGCTCTCAGTACAATCCCTCACTGTTGCTCATATACAAAGTAGACAACACATATGCCTTTCCCTCTACCTCCAAGCCTCCTATTTTCTTGTGTAGTTTTCCCTGGGTCCTCCAGCTGTAACCTGTGTGATTCTCACCTCACACATTGCTCTGACCTCTATAGAAACTGTGCAATCCTCAAGGAATTAATTCCTTCTTCTTGCAAGAGATATCCTCATGGGAATATTTCTGCAACTAATAGTACACTATCCCTTCCTTTAATCTCAACTGGGTCTTTGTTTGAACTGACATGCATGATTTATTTATGAGAGAATATTCAGTTATCTGAAGTACACTAGTTGCATGCATGCATGCATTAACTAATTGAACTCACAATCAGTTCCACAATCTGTTTGGAACTAATCTAACTGGACTTAACAGAGTTAACTGAGCTAACTAATTACAACTCAAATACAACTCATCCTTATCTCCTTAATTGAGGGATAACTTCCTCAATCAAAGGGATAACTATTGCATGTCTTCACAAAGACTTCATGTTTAATTTTCTCCAACTAATTAACTCAATATGAATTAATTAATTATTTTTCAAACAGTTGCTGAGACTAAATTTAAATTTAAATTCTCAATTTTAATTCAGGGACTAATTAAAATTTGAATATATCCTGAAATGCTATCTATAGCAATGCTATTTTTAGCATTTCTTGTTTCTATTTTCAACACTCTCTCTCAACAAGAAAGGGATTATCTGCCACCCCGATCCTGTCTCTATGGAACTCGAATTTACACTTTGACAAAGCCTTAGTAAAAATGTCTACATCTTGCTCCTTGGTTGAAACATACTGCAACAACATGATCCTCTTCACCACATAGTCTCGAGGATGATGATACGAGATTTCGATGTGCTTGGACTTGTCAAGAAATACTGGATTCTCAGAGAGTTTTATACAACTCTGATTATCACAATAGATCACAGTTGGATCCATCCTTTGATCAAACAAACCAACTAGAATTTTCTGCATCCAAATGGCCTCACCTGCTACTTGGCTTGCAACCATGTATTCAACCTCTACTGAGCTAAGTGGAACGGACCTCTGTTTCCTGCTGTACCAAGAAGCTACAGCTGAACCAAGGTTGAAAATTCCTCCTGATGTGCTCTTCCGATCTGATGGACTCCCTGCCCAATCTTCATTTTTGAAGCCCTAAAGCTTCACTCCCTCTGTCTGTTTGTACCATAATCCATACTAAGATGTGCCTCTGAGGTATCTCAACACATACTTAGCTGCCTTCCAAAAAAACTTGGTAGGCTGAACCATAGCTTGACTCAGCTGGTTCACCACAAAGCACAAATCTAGTTGTGTGTTCACTAAATACATCAATGAACCCATAAGTTGCATACACAGTAGCAGCGACTACCTCACCTGAAGTAGCATCCTCCTTCGTCTAGTTACTTGCTAGAGGACTCTGCATGGGCTTGCACTTATCCATGTGGAATCTCCTGAGTATCTCATTGGCATACTTGCCTTGAGACACAAACACTTCCCCATCCTTCTGCCACACTTCCATGCCTAGAAAGTAGTGCATGAGACCCATGCCTTTCATCTCAAATTCTCTTAAAGGCTTACCTTCTACCATGATGTGATACAGGTTCACATCCACTTCACTCTTTGTGAAGCCCAACTCAGTGAAGTAGTTGTCGATCCTAGTGTACCAAGCACAAAGTGATTGCTTTAGCCCGTAAAAAGCTCGCTTGAGTTGGCACACATGTGACTCATGATTGAAGGTCTCAAATCCTTCTGGCTACTCTATGTACACCTCTTCCTCAATCTTGCCATTGAGCAATGCAGTCTTCACATCCATCTGATGGATCTTCCAACTCATCTGTGTTGATAGTGCCAATATCGATCTGATATATGAGTACCTTGCTACATGAGAAAAGGTCTCATCATAGTCGATCCCCTCGACTTGTGAGAAACCACGGGTAACAAATCTTACCTTATGTTTCTCCACACTACCATCAACAGCTTGCTTTACCTTGTAAAGCCAACGAGAACTCACAACTGACTTATTCTCTGGTCTTGGAACCACATCCCAAACCATGTTCCAAAGT
The DNA here is from genome assembly GCA_031772625.1 of Pinus tabuliformis. Taxonomy (NCBI): domain Eukaryota; kingdom Viridiplantae; phylum Streptophyta; class Pinopsida; order Pinales; family Pinaceae; genus Pinus; species Pinus tabuliformis. The sequence continues at coordinate 157,256,260 of CM062809.1, read as the reverse complement.
ATGGAGTCATACTCCTCCACCATAGCGTGAACCCAAACCAGCTGCTGCACTACTTCCTCAAAGGAAGATGGTTTAGTCTCTACACATTCCCCAACAAGGGCCATCTAACCAGTGTACCACTCAGGGGACCTCCTTTTTCTGTGCTGAGAAGATGGCTCTCCCACATTCTCTTTCGCATCCATCAACAATCTGTCAACTTCCCTTGTGCGTTTCCGCCCATCTCTGGAACACTTTGCATGAGTGGATGTCTCCACTCCTGGAACCTCTGCATGCAGTTGCTCCACATCAGTCTGAGGCTCCTCCTCCTTAGTAACCAAAAGTTCCTCCTCTGCTTGCAACTTGAGCTCCCTCTCAAGGGAAACTCGCATGGCCTTCTGCTCATCAAACTTTAGATCTTTGTGTACCACTGTCCTTTCACTGGTAGGCAAGAACACCCGATAGTTGTGGGGTGTATCAGTGTACCCCACAAGTATCCCCAACTCAGCTGTTGGCTCAAGTTTCTTCCGGGCGTCTTTGGTCACATGGAAAAATACCGATGAGCGAAAGATCCTATAGTGACTCACATCTGGTCTCTTCCCAGAGAAATCTTCCTCTGGCGTTTTCATCCCAAGTGTGCGATGCGGGCTTCTATTCTGCAAATAGACCGCTGTATTGCATGCCTCAGCCCAAAAATGAAGTGGTAGGCCTTGGTCATGCAACATTGCCTAAGCTTCTCCCACAATCATTTTGTTCTTCCTCTCAGCCACCCCATTCTGCTGTGGGTTATGGGGTGCTGTCAACTCCCGTTTAATTCCTTCCCCTGCATAGAAGTCCTTAAACTCTTGAGAGACATACTCTCCACCGTTGTCACTTCTCAAGGCCATGATCTTCTTTCCTGATTCTTTCTCAACCAAAGATTTGAACTCAGAAAACTTTGAGAAGGTCTGATCCTTCTTTTGCATGAAATAGATACAACACTTAAGAGAAAAATCATCAATGAAAATAACAGAGTACCTTTGTTTCGTGATGGATGCTGTCGAGAATGGTCCACACACATCTGTATGAACTTGCTGCAAGATTGCCTCAGATCGACTATCTCGATCATGAAAGGAAGATTTTGCATACTTACCCAAGGTACACCCTTTGCATGTGTCTACTTTCTCAAGTTTACCTTTGGGAAGTCCGGTAGAGATCTGTTGCATGATCTTCAAGGCCCCATGATACAAGTGGCCCAACCTTCTATGCCATAACTCGCCAATATCTTGGCTTTACACCAATTCTGCTTTGGAACTCAATGCAGCACAGTCATCTTCCTCTAGCTTGTAGAGGTTCTTCACTCGAATCCCAATCCTCTTGGTCTAACCCGTGGTGATGTGTCTCAGGAATGCCTTTCCTTTACTGAATACTACATCATAGCCTTTGTATTCCAACATTGCGATGGATACCAGGTTCTTGTTCAGCCTAGGCATATACTTTACACTAGTCAGGGCGAGAGGAGCTCCATGCTCCCTTTGAAACACAATCGTGCCTTCACTTGAAACATGGTACTTTCCATCATCGCCCATCTCTATGTGCATCTGGAGGTCTTTCTCATCCAAGGTATTGAATAAAATCTTATCATCGGTCAAGTGGGATGAGGCTCCACTTTCCAGGTACCAAACAAAACACACCATCAATGAAACCATGCATGTGATGAGGGTAAAATCCAATTCGAACTGTGAGTCTAGTGCCTCACCATCTTATCCCTTCAAGGATCGCTTCTTGGATTTATTCAATGGACAATTAGTTGCATAATGGCCCACCTCATGACAATTAAAGCATCTCACTTTAGATTTGTCAATCTTCTTCCCACCATTAGAAGAACTCGGTTTGGAATGGGAAGCCTTCCCTTTCCCTTTCCTCGTCTTACTGGCTAAGGCTAGATTTTCTTCATCATCATGCTTAGATGGAGAACCATCTCTGGTGCTCCTCCTGATCTCCTCCTTCATCAGATCCCACCACAGTCATTCCCAATTCGGTAGTTTCTCTCTTCCATTCACTGAGTCCTGGTAGCTATGCCAGCTCTTAGGAAGAAAAAGGAGAGCAAGAGTCACCATGTCATCATCGACTATCATGATTCCTACACTTCCAAGATCATCTTTGCAGGTGGTGAGCTTGTTCAGATATGTAGAGATTGTGTCGCCCTTTTCACACTTGATTTTCTGAAGCTTTTCCTTCAGCACCAGCTTCCTCTAGTCACTGTTGTTTTGATATAGATCCTTCAATGTCTTCCACATTGAAAACATAGTCTCCTTCCCATGGAGACTCGAGACAATATGGTCTCAAACTCCCTCCAGAAGAATCCTCCTCGCTCTCGCCACACATTTCTTCCATTTCGCCAATTCTTGGGCATTAGCTGCTGCTGGCTTGGGGACTTCTTGATCAATGAAGTGCTTCAAACCATTGTTCTCTAATACTGCTTCCATGCTATGTAATTTGAGCTGCCATCCATGGCATACTCGAGTCTCAAGCCATCGAACGCTATTGGTGAACTTTGAGATGTGATAAGAAATTGATTTTGTACCTGCAATCAAGAACTTCAAAACTTTGAATTTCTCCCTTCATAGTATACTGTTCTATGCTTTGATCACCTTTGCGTTGATACCATGTAGAAATTCTCACTGTAGATTAAACTGATTATGCAATGTACTAAAGCAAAATACTTAATCTACTTCTACAATCAAACTTGTGGAAGCTTAATCGATTTTGAGCAAGATCAAACAGAACACATATAACAGAGAAGAGGAAACAATCACACATGAAACATAGAAGAATACTCTAGGGAAAGCCTCAGCTAAAAACCCCGATCTCTGTATTATCATACAAGTGGAAATATCTTAGGATTACACAAAGCTTTAGCTCACAAGCTATCCAGCTCTCAGTACAATCCCTCACTGCTGCTCATAGATAGAATAGACAACACATATGCCTTTCCCGCTACCCTCCAAGCCTCCTATTTTCTTGTGCATTTTTCCCTAGGTCCTCTAGCTGTAACCTGTGTGATTCTCACCTCACACATTGCTCTGACCTCTGTAGAAACTACACAATCCTCAAGGAATGAATTCCTTCTGCATGTAAGAGATATCCTCATGGGAATATTCCTGCAACTAATAGTACACTGTCCCTTCCTTTAATCTCAACTGGGTCTTTGTCTGAAATTACATGCATGAGTTATTTATGAGAGAATACTTAGTTATCTGAAGTACACTAGTTGCATGCATGCATGCATTAACTAACTGAACTCACAATCAGTTCCACAATCTGTTTGGAACTAATATACTAGACTTAACCTAGTTAAAGAGGCTAACTAATTACAACTCAAATACAACTCATCCTTATCTCCTTAATTAAGGGATAACTTCCTCAATCAAAGGGATAACTGTTGCATGTCTTCACAAAGAATTCATGTTTGATTTTCTCCAACTAATTAACTCAAGATGAATTAATTAATTATTTTTAAAACAACTACTGAGACTAAATTCAAATTTTAATTCTCAATTTTAATTCAGGGACTAATTAAAATTGGAATATATCCTAAAATGATATCTATAGCAATGTTATTTTTAGCATTTCTTGTTGCTATTTTCAACAAAATTCACATTCAATAGTTTTTGTAGTTCCTCCTTAACAATTTTCCTTAGATTTAGATTCATTCTTCTTTGAGGTTGTCGAATTGGTTTGCAATTTTCTTCAATGTAGATATGATGTATACAAGTATCAGGATCAATTCCCTTTCATGTCAGTGTATTCCCATGCACAGGCAGAGGAATGCTCTTGTAACATATTTATTAATTCTTTCTTTCGAAATTCTTCGAAATTATTATTGATATTCAAAGTTTTTCCTAGAAATATTTCAATTGTAGAATTACCAAATTTTTCCATAGAATGCAAGGATAGTTGGCAAGATGATAGATACTCAATATTACATTGTTATTGGAAACTTAGACTAGATTCAAAATATGATGAAGACTCATTGTTTTCAATAAAATTAAAAATTTGATCCTCTTCATCTATTTGTGAAGTAGCAAAGACTGGTCTTATATCAATATCATCATCTATCCATTCTTAATTTTCAAATTCTATGATTGTTTTTGCAGGTGGATACAGTGTGAATTTCTTTGTTGAGCTCCCATCCGAAATAAACATATCACTGGATCTACAGCTTATAAAAGCATCAACTATTGCTAGCCATGGTCTTCTCAGAATCAATGGATGTCCTCCTAAGTTATTCTTGGGTGTTAAAATCACAAAATCGACAGAGTATTCCCAAGAATCTAAGGATACATATATATATTCTAATACACCATCAGGTTTGATTACATATCTATCTACTAATTGTAACAATGTAGGTGTATATTGAAGATTAGAAAGTTTTAATTGATTCATAGTTTGTTTACTCATGATGTTTATAGGTGCTCCTAGATCAATCAATGTATTTGGGGTCCCTACACCATTGATATGTGTTTTCACAATGGACCTTCCTGGATCAAGATATTTTTGAATTGTTGTTTTACCCATTATGATATCTGCAATTTTTCCAACTAGTTGGATTCTTTTGACTTATTTTCTTTTCTTCCTGGTCTTTTTATGCTCAATTCCCTAGTTGTCTCCACAAAAATTGGTATTTCCTTAATGGCTTGTAGAAAATGAATTTGTATGCAAACATTCTTCAATTCATCTAACATGTCATAATCAGGGAATAAAATCTATTTTTCTACCCCTTCATCAATTTTTAATCTCTCAAGAAAAGTTGGTTTTGAAATAGATACTGCAGCTTGTTCCATAATAGGAGTTGAGTTATTTGGATGTGTTGGAGTAAATTGTTTTTGAGTTTTGTCTTTTTCATTAAGAGACTTCTCTTCTTCAAAGATATTTTCACTTTCTTGAATAACAACTGACTAGAAATTTTTCTCCAATACTCTACGAGATCTAAGTTGGACATTGTTTAGATCTAGTGGAGTTATCATGTAAGTTTGGAAATTTTTGTTGGCATTATGACATAGGTGTTGTCCTTGATGGCAACTCACTCAGATGATAGATCATAGTACAACTAGTAAATAGAAAAGAATTAATGATTTAGAGGTATACACAGGTGTGATGTGACAAAGAAGCGTATACACGTGGGTTCACCATATACCAAGTCGCGTAAACATATACATGCACGTTTATAGAAGGAAAGGCGTGTACATGTTGCGAATCTATGTTTTGGTCCATGGTATTTTGGTATTGGGTCCAAGGTATTGGTTCTACGTGGTTTTGGACCATGGTATTGAGAGAGGCCTAAACCTATATAAGGAGAAGATCATTAGGCCAAGAGGGGCAAGTGTGCAAGTGATGAATATCTAATGAAGTGTGAGATCTAGTATGTTGGTTATGGGTTTGTGATGCTTTACTTGATCTGAACCTAGGAAGCACCTATGCGGTTGATAAAGGTTGAAGGACCAGGATCATGAATACTAAAATGCATTATCATTATATGGTATGATCATGAATATATATGAATATTGACGCATGTTTTATCCTTTATATATTATGTTCTGGGTATATCTAAAGTTGAAAATTGCAGCGAAGGTATAAGTAATTATTTTTAGATTTGTACGCGGGTTCTCTCTGGTGAAAGGGTGTATACACACTGGTTCGACACAGTCAAGTAGCATATACATTATGAGATTTGATGTTTGAGGTTGCTGTTGGTTCTAGTGGTTGTTGCAAAGTTTTGGGCTCTGCTCTGTGTTCTGGTGACTGTATCTTGATGACAGGGTTTCAGTGATTCAGAGTTAATATTTGATTGCAGTGGTGATTGTTTTGTATTTATGGATCCAGTCTGAAAATTTATGAAACGTTATCCCTGGAAGAAAAGAGAAGGTTGTAGCCTTCTGTAGGTCAGCACCTACGTACTGGTACATCAACTAGTACAAGAGCTAAGGGGGTTGTATCTCCCTTCTAGGAGAAGCTGGAGAATGAGGGAAGGTTGTAGCCCTATGTAGGTAGAAGCTTGCGTACTGGTATAAGACTACACCGATACAGAAATATTGTAAAAAGAAGTTTCTTATTAAAAGAAGATAGAGACGAATTGCAACAGGTGGTTTTCACCCACATTGGGTTTCCACCTTATATCATGGTGTTCATGTGTGCTTCTTATGTGTGATGATCTGTTCTATTTTACTACACCTATTTACTGTTCATATGGTTAATAATGTTCTGATGCACTCATTGAAGATCAACTAACTGAATCATAAGTTTACTGGATATATGCTAGTTGCATTAAATACAGTTGCGTAAACACGCGGGTATCCTTAACTGAAGTAGCATATATGAATTTGATAATGGAAATGAAAAGATTATTGATTTGTTAATACTGATTCACCCCCCCCTCTCAGTATTATTTCCAACAATTTTGTCTTTCCATATTGTAAATAGGTTGTGAGTTTTTATTATTATTCGGATTTGGAATTGGTTGGGCAAGAAATCGGTTTGTTCTTTGAGGAAATGATAATGAAAGTTGTGGATTCAAATTGTGGGGTTGAGTTTGTTGAATAGGCTGAGGATAATATTGTGGAGGAAAAATAGGATATGATTGTCAAAATTGTGGATATTGAGGATGTTGAGGGTATTTTCCGTAAGGATTTTTCCATCCTTGTGATCAAGGTTGTGGTGAAGATTGCCAAAGCATTAGTGCATTCCAATTACTTTGTGATGGTTGTGCAAATGGTTGGTGGGTGTTAAAACCTTGAGTTGTATTTGGTTGTGAATTTTTCCATGGTCTTTTAGCAATAAAACAAAGAGGATCTACCTGATTTGGTACTACTTCTTCTTGATAAACAAATTTAAGACTTGGTATTGAGGGACATTCTTTCGTATCGTGATTTTCCGCACATATAACACAAGTTTCTACACTCCTTAGATCAAGAGGACATTCTCTCAAGGCATGTTTCTTTCTGCACTTAGGACAAAAAATGGATAATGCAACATTTTCAACTTTTTGCTTGTTTTGTATTTTAAGGATGTCAAGCTATTCAATAAGACTCCCTAAAATATCTATTTTAAAACTATCAAGCAAATTACCTAATTCTGCTCGACAGATCTCTTGGATTTTTCCTAGTTCTTGCTTTTCCTCTTGAAATGTGTATGCATAACTCACAAATTTTTCCAAGTGACAACTGAGAAATGACTCCCTTACCCATTAGATTGAGAAGATCAACCCACTCATCTCTAATGGATTTTAATAAGAGAGCTTTCAAAGTTTCCTCATCTAGATTATTCATTTTCCCCTTTTAACATTATAAGCAAATGTTTTAATTAAGTCTTCAAGATTTTCATCTTCTTTCTGTACCATTTTAAAGACTTCATCCTTAATATTATGGGCAATACATTAGTCCTTATATTTCTCTAAGAATGTAGTTTTCATTTGTTCTAATGTTCTTATGGAATTTATTCCTAGACCCATAAACCATTTTAATGCTGCATCTTTAAGGGTTGCAGGGATAATTTCAACTTTTTAACATCATGTAGATAATCATATGATCTACACAAGACTTCAAATTCAAAGAGAAATGTTTCAAGATCTTCACTCCTTAGTCCATGAAAGTTTGGAAGGATATAGGGTGAGATATGTTTCATTGTCATAGTTGTATCTTCATCGAGGATAGGAAATCCAAAGGTTATGGATTTATATCTTCTCCTCTCCCTCTCCCTCTTCCTCCACCTCCCCTATTTCCTCCTCTTCCTCCTCCAATCCTAGGTTGTTCACCATTCACATTATGTACCTCTCCTTCCCCTTCTCTAGCCATTGTAGATTCTTCATAACTAATATAGGGTTTTGGTTCCAAAATTGGGTTTTCAGCTTCTTTTGGTTCTTCTATCAATGGTTTGTTAAAATAGGTTTCTTCTTCCTCTTCGTTAGTAGGAACTTCCAACTCTTGAGCTAGAAGTTGTTCTCTCATTGAATATAGGAAAATTACTCATGTTGTTGGAGATATGAGATCTTCTTCTTCTATTATGGCTTCTGTTGATGAAGTTGGTGAATCTCTAGGTTGGATTTCAGATCTTAATACCTCAGATAGTTTGTGTTTTCTTTCTATGGATGGAATTCAACTTTGTGTGGATGGTGTGGCACTATGAGGTCATGGTGAGGTGAGTGATGTTGTTGGAATTAAACTCTTACCTCTACCTACAAATTTGCCTCTAGAATCTCTTTCCCTATGCATATCATGTTTTTGTTTTTAATTATGAAAAGTTAAAGAGTTCTATTTACACTTCCTCAGAAACGATGCCAAAATATTTGTCAATTTAATTGTCTTAAATTGTTACATAAATTATTGAATGGAGTTGGTAAACTTGTGAAGTGCAAGTGCACTGTATGTGCTAGAAGTCATTTTTATTAAATCATATTATTAATGTGCATGATTAGGTTATTGAAAATTACTTTTAAGGATGTTTTGCATTCCTATCTTACTCTTTAAAGAAAATGAATTTAACACATTCAAAAATTCCTAAAATTTCTTCACTCCTTTCTAATGAAATAAAAAATGCTCTTCACACTTGCAAAATGAAACTAAAGCAAACTCATACTATCTCATTAAATTAAGAGAACTTAACCAATCTATTGCAACACAAATGTAATCTCTAAAAGCCAAATTATTCATCTAATGTTCTATCAATCCTTTGCATAAAACCAAAATGAATTTGACTTTTAGTTTAAGCAAAAACTACACATTTTCTCATTATCAATCACTCATGCTTTGAAATGAAAACTGTAAAGAAATCACTCATGCTTTGAAGTGAAATACTGTAAAGAAATCACTCATGCTCTGAAATGAAATACTCTAAAATGAAACTATAATGAAATCTATGAAAAGCGATTACACTACAATTAGCACCATTATAAATCAACTTGAAAAGAATTATTAGTGAAATCTTGCTATCACTATCTAATTGAAATCAACACTGCAAGATGATTCTAAAACATGTAAGTAACTGCAACAAATGATAAAGAAATGATATGGAAATGTAGAACCTTCATTGTTTGCAGGGGCCCTCCACAAACAGGTGGTCAGATAACTTTAATCGAACAATCAACTACACATCAAAACTTCATTCTTCATTGACAGGTGAAAACAAAGTTTAAAACAATATTGTCACATATATAAATTAACCTATGTTCATTTTTTGCTGCACGATATTTATAAAATATCGTGTCAAATAACTGCTTGAGGCTTTTACAACTGCCATTACTTAACAACCTTATAAACTTAGCTTCTAACATAGATCAAAATATCGTTTTCTCACGATTTTCTATTTGGCAAAGAAAATCATGAAGAATAAGATTTTTGGACTCTCGCTCGCTTGTTCAGCAACACATTGACTTTCTCCCTTTGACCACACAATCAAAAAATCCTTTGATGATCGGGTTAGGATGGATAGGAGGGAATTGTTGAAGGGATCAATCTCCACTTTTCCATATCTATTTCTTCTTAGCTGGCACCTCGGATCCTGGTAAACATTGGAGTTGGCTACAAAAACATAGATTAGCTACAAAATTGCATGAATTTGGTAGCTAATACAAACATTAATTCAATAGTAAGGAACATTATTAAATATGAAATATAAGACAATTAAATACCTTACCATGCCAAAAACCTTGTAGTTTGATGCCTTTTGAGTTAATGATGATGGTCAAAGAGAGGAAAATTGGTAAGGGAGATTGTCAAAATGAAGCATTCATGAGGCTCTAGAGGTAGTTGAGGGGTTGCAAACCCTCAAATACTTAGGTTGATACAACTCCATATTGAATACTCCATGTGGTCCCATTGATTAAACACTCACACCATTCTACTGTCTCGGCCAACACACCTCGCCGCTCATCTTTGATTAAGTGTAAGACTATGTGATCTCATCATGCTACTTCGTGTGGTATGGGCACGCCCCAACCACATGAATAATTTAAATAAGAAAATATGCTAAAGAAAACTATTTGAAATGTTGTGGGTGCATTATACAAGCTAAACAATAGAAATTTATAAGCAAAGGATCCCACAAGGGTAAGTAAGTGTGGTTTTATCTTGATATTCCAAAGCAATTTGTATCAGTGATTGTATCCACTAAAACCATATAAGAGGAAAAATGTCTCTTCGCCTCCGAAGAAAGAAAAAATTAATAAATAAATGATACAGGAAAATTATCTTTCCTAGTAGCTTTATTCAATTTCTTATAATTCACATAGAATCCCCTACCACCCCTTTTCTTTGGAACCATGATACATGGCAAGACCCTTTCACTATAATAGATAGGGTAAATAAATTTGGTTGTCAAAAGTTTTTGTAGCTCCTCTTTCATAATGAATTTAAGGAAAAGATTAATTTGGCATTACATTTGGCATTACAGTTGTCTAATGGGAATTACTCTACCCAAAATATAAATGTGATGCGTTAAAAATGATGGATCTATCCCTACCATATCTTTGTAATCCATGCAAACCTTGAAGAATGTTCTTGCAGTTGTTGCTGTTGAAATGGCAACAATTGGTAGTTAATGTTTAATGGTTTTCCTGTAAATATTTTAACATTGTTAAGTCTCTTATTCAATATTCTTCAACAAATACTCCTCCAAATATTTATATTCAAATTTATCCTCTATAGGGTGCTGAGGAGGGTGTAAAAATGAATCATAAAAATCATATGATTTTGGGTTTGCGCTAGAATCTACTTGTTCTCCATCATCTTGATTGCATAATTTTCTAATTGTAATTGTTGAAGGATAAATATTATACATAGAATTAGAGATCATTCTATCATATATTGGTTCTTTCAATATTAAATCACAATCTATTGTGAGGATTGTTTTGGATAATTCAACATAATAATCACTCCCATCAACTAGAGGGATCCATAATGGCTCCTCAATGGCTATGATAGATTTTGTTGTAGGATATACTTTAATTTTTTTGTATTGATTCCCCTTGAGAAGCTATCATATTTATAGAGCGACATTCTAAGTAAGAATCTATAGTCACCAACTTTAGTTGACCTAGGATTAAAGGATATCCGTTGATACTAGTTTTGGTATTCAAAATGAGAAAATATGAAGGGTACTCCAAAAAATCCAATAACATCTTCTAAAGTTCCCATTGGTTTTACTGCTAATCTATTAGCCATGTGTAACATGGTTGGAGTTTGCCTCATGAAATTCTAAAGGTTCAATCTCTCTATTATTTGATCAGTCATTAGATTAATGGTTGCTCCTAAATCAACTAAGGTATTTGAGATAATTGTTTTTTGAATGCACACTTGAACAACAAGATTATTAGGATCTCCATATTTCAGATGAACATGTTGTCCAAGCATAAGATAAAACAACAATCCCATCACTTGAATATTGGAAGGATCTTATATTTTCCCTCCTATTTTATGAATGTGTAAATATAACATGATCTCATTATAAATTGGAATGTCCCTAATTGCTTGAATCAAGATAATTGTAATAAATAGATTCTTTGATTCCTCCAAAATGTCAAACTTTGGTTCCGACAGTGATTTGACCTTACTAAGTCACTGAGGAAAAGTTGGATTTTATTGTTGTATAGAATGTTGGGTTTCTTGTTGAGTTGGACATCGATGGTTCATATTCTTTCTCAAATTACTGCATCTCATTGCTCACATCTATGATCTTAGGTGGTTTTCAATCTTCTAATATGTTTCCCAAACTTAAATAGGAACTTGAAAATTAGTTATAGTAAAAATATAAGTTGAAGATTCACCTGATTTGTTAGTATGCATAGATTGACTTGGATAAACTGCTTGATTTTATTGTACTAGGTAATTAGGTTGTCCTGCACTAACATTTAGACTTGAGTTTGTTTCAACAGATAAATGGGATGCTCTTATTAGTTGATTCAAACCTTGTAGACAAGGTAGTGCCAACTATTGTTATTTCTGAATGACTAATTATGATAATTACTATTTGATTCTTGTATTGGTCACTGAGCACCTAGCAATAGGAGAGGTTGTTGGAATGGCTAAGCTAGATAAGATTATTGATTATATGGCATTTGATACTCCCAAGGAGTTTATATATATGATTTTCAAGGTTGTTTATTAGTTACAAATTGTGATTGGGGTTTTTATTTGAATAATCATCCTTTCTACTTGTTCATGATTCATTGCAAAGCATCTTGTTTCACAAATAATGAGTTTAATAAATTTTCATGTCCTCTATCAACTTTTCAATTTCATCTATTGTAACCCCAATGGAATTTTTTGATTTCGAAGGTAAAATTTCTCTTGTGAGTTTTCCTTTTCTCATATTGGTCGTGGAGTAATTTTAAATATTTTACTTATTTCATCATATGTATATTGATAAACATCTCCACCAACAATTAATGATCTGAATTTAAACAGGAACAAAACAAATTACAGACATAACCATAAACACATAGATGCAATAGAAATAACATTTCATTTCATTTATATCAAAGAACTGAAATATGCTTACATATAGAATGGAAATAAACTAGCTCGGGGGATGATAGCTTATCTTTAAGAAGAGATGTGGCGGCTACATGCCTCTGAACTATGTTATAATGAGGCTTGAAGGCCTATTTATTATTGATAAACAATGGAGAACCCCCAAAAATCCAAAAACCTAACCCTATGAGATGAAACACCAAACTATGGGCCCCGTTGGGGTAAATTGGTACATCAACTACCCGAGGTTGTAACTTTGGCATACGATCTCCAAAAATAGTAAACTATCCTACAATTAAGGAAACTATCCCCCCTGCTTAGCAAGCAATGTTCCCCATTGCGTTGAGTTCCTTCATGAGATGAGGAAACTTCTGCTGAACTTGGTCCCTGGTGAGCCACTTGCCCTGATGAAGGAGTTGGCTTGATTTGACAACTCGATATAGTTGGATCCTTTACTGTCGGGTGCTCTTGATCTGTGTGTCCATGATCAAATCAATTGTGTCTTGTTCCATGCATTTTGGATTTAACTCTGTAGGTGTGATTTGTTTTGCAATGTCTGATGTGTCCAACAATGGTGGGAAGTATGATCGAAGGTGGTCCACATTGAACACTAGGTGCAGGCCAAGGAATGGGGGAATGTTGAGCTCAAATGCATTATCTACCAAAACCTTCGTAATGGTGTAAGGATCATATTGAAGTGGTCTAAGTTTCTGATAGGATCCGGTAAGGTGTTCCTTCTGCAAATGCAACCAAACTTTGTCGCCCACCTAAAACTTGTGTGGAACCCGATGTTGATCATGTCGTTGCTTGTACTTGGCATTTGATTTCTCCATAATGTCATGGAAGTGTTGGAAGATGAGTTAGATGTTCTCAATGAAGTTGCTTGCCTTGTCGGATTCAAACTAGACATGAGCTGAATCTTCCTGAGTAGTTGCAAATGGTATGACCGCATCAATGGGACATAGTGGTTGGAATCCCAAGCCCACCTAAAAAGGGTTGTGGCCAATCGAGTTGTGGAGAGCCCAGTTATAACTGTGATGGACATAGGGGAGGCTCTCATCCCATGTACGTGGATGCTTTGAATTGTACATGCACAAAATGTGTATGATAATCTTGTTGATGAACTTTGTTTGGCCATCATTTTGGGGATGGAAAGCTGTGGATATTGTGAGCTTGGTGTCCAGCATTGACCAGAGACGGGACCAAAATGTACTGAGGAACCTATTGCCCCGATCTAAGGTGATAGACTGTGGGATCCCAAAGTTTACCCACACTCGTTCAAAGAAGAGTTTAGCAGTGGCTTTTGCTGTGATATTCTTCTTGTAGGCTACCATAATGGCGATCTTCGAAAATCTGTCGACGACCACAAAAACACAGTCATTGCCATGCTTAGTAGAAGGAAGGCCCAACATGTAATACATGGAGATGGATTCCCAAGGTCGACTAGGGGTAGGAAATGAAGTATATAGGCCTTGCTTCTTGATGATCGGTTTGGCAATGACGCAGGTAGTGCAAGATCTGATGTACTCCCTGACATCTTGTCAAAGATTCGGCCAATAGAAATACTTCTGCAGTATTGCCACTATTTTCTTGACCTTGAAATGCCCAACAACCCGACTATAGTGCGCTTCCCAAATCATCTTGGCATGCTCACTTAAAGGAATGCAAAGGTGTCCCAGGTGGCATAACAGTGCATCCTGGAGGTGAAAATCTGAAACTTGCTGACCCTCCAAGAGCGTATGGTATGTGTGGCTGAATTCAGGGTCTATTTTGTAGAGAAGTGGCCAATCAGAAGACTCGTGCCCACAAGAGATTAGCACAGTGGTTAACTCCATGATTGGTGTTCGGATGAGGCAGTTTGAAAAATTATTGGCGATTGCGATCATTCTACCACTTATGATGGCGATCATTCTACAACTTTCCTTATGTCTGTATGAACTGCAGGGGTCAGTGGTCAGTGCGGATGACCATTTCCTTCCCCAAAATGTAATGCTCCCATTAGCGACAGACCTGCACAATGGAATACATCTCTTTGTCATACGTGGGATACTTCCAGACTATGTCTGAAAGCGTCTCATCATGATATGCCACTGGATGCCCCTTTTAGAGAAAATACTGCCCCAATAACATAGTCATAGGCATCTGTCTCGATCTAAAATAGTTGTTGTAATTCTGGTAATGTGAGCATTGGTGCAGAGTAGAGGCGATGTTTCAACTCTGCGAATGCCTTCTGTTGAGAGTCAGAGAAAAATAATTTTTATTTCTCTCCTCCCTTGGTGACTTGACTCAAGGGCCAAGTGATATGAGAGAAACCCAACACGAACCTACAGTAGAAATTTGCAAGATCCAAAAAGATACGGAGCTTTGTCAGAGTGGTTGGGGCTGGCCAATCTTGAATGACTTAGATCTTGGCTTGATCCATATGAACCCCCATTCACCAATAATGTATCCCAGATACTAAACCTGGGTCATGCTAAAAGTGCATTTCTCCAAATTGGCACACAACTTGTGTTGACGCAGTGTTTAGAGAACCTGTCAGATATGGTGGAGGTGTTCTTCCCAACTATGGCTTAAGATCGAAATGTCATCCAAGTATACCACTACAATTGAGTTGGTGAATGACCACAATATGTCATCCATCAGTCTCATTAAGGTTACATGAGCATTCATCAACCCGAAAGGCATAACCAACCATTTGAAAAGGCCCTCCTTAGCTTTGAAGGAAGTCTTCCACACATCGAAGGGTTCGATTGGTACCTGCTGATATATGGACTTCAAGTCAATCTTGCTGAAATATTTTGCCCCCTTGAGTTGGTCCAAATGTTCATCAATCCATGGGATCGGGTACCTATTCTGGACAATGATCTTGTTCAGTGTCTGATAGTCAATACAAAGTCTCCAATGCCCATCCTTCTTTTGTACCAATGTGATCAAGCTCCCACAAGGCGATGAACTCTAGCGAATATGACCTTTTTGTATGAGCTCATGAATCTGCCTCTTGATTTTTGTTGTTCTCCAAAACAAAGTGCCGATAGATTGTTCCATTGGGAAACGATGCACTTAGGGTCAGATCGATGGAGTTCTTGACCTAACAGTGCAGAGGCACCCCTGCGGGGGAGGTGAAGATGTCCTCGTACTCCTCCAGGACCTTGTCCATCTGTTGTTGTCGTGTGGAGGGGCCTTGTCTGGAGCTCATGGCCATCGTCTTCTTCTTTCCTTGAGGGTGTATCATCAAGAAAACAATTTTCCCGGTTTTGGAAATGAGTTTACCGCATTGTTTTGTAATAACCAAAGAGATGGCGGTAAGCGGTGCTACCTCTGGTATCTTTTACAACTTATTTCCCAAGGTAAAAATAACAGCGTGAGGCCTTGACTCATACACAACATGTCACTTCCACAAGTATGTTGGCCTAATAATACATCACAAACATCCAGAGGAGCGAAATCACATAATACCTCATCCGTGAAGGGCTTGATGATGTATGGAAGGCAACACTACTAGTTGATGCGAAGGTCATATCCTTGGTGAAGCCACCTGATGGTATACGGCTGTGGGTGTGCTATTTCTGGTAGTACCAACCATTTCATGACCTTGAATGAAATGAGGTTCTTTTGGCTCCCTCTATCGACAATGAACTGTAGCAAGGAACCGTTTACCCACATCTGGGAGTGGAAGAGGCGCTCCTCCTCCTCTGGATCTTCGGGTTCCTCCTTCTGGATCTTCATGGTGGCAATGGTGGAATTGGTCTCTGCATCTATAATCTATTTCCATTTGTCATTCCCCTTGTTGGGTTCTGACTCAAAGTCAGAACATGTATCTGATTTAGAATCCTTCAGCTCGACCACCAGTGACTACTTGGCCCAACACTCACTTGTGTTTATGGAACTTACACCACTTTCCCCTGTCCTTGTTTGGCTTTGCAGTGTTGTTATTTGATTGCGGCTTTGGCGGGTTACCCTGGGCCACCCTGGCTTGGCATTGTCCTTTTTTATGCTATTTGGGGGCACCTTTCCCTTCTTCGGAGTCGTAGATCCAAAGTCTCGCTTCTTCTGTTTAAACTTATGCTCGATCTTGACAGCGTATTGGTATGCTGTGCTGAGCATGGAGATGTCCAAGAACTCCATATCATCCTGGATGTACCTGTGTAGGCAGCCGCGACACTCTAGTACCAAATTTTTCTCAGAATCCTTGATACCCAACTTCACGCGAAGGGTATGAGAAACATTGGTAAACTTCGACACATCTTGGTCCCTTCCCTGCCGCAGCGTGGTCCACTTTATGTATTTATCCTCATAGCCCTTGACAGGGTAGTACTACTCGTTGATGGTGTCCCGGAATGAATTCCAAGTGGGTGCAATTAAAAATAGTGAGGGCGTACTTTCATCCTTCTACTCACAGTACGTTTCCGACGAGTCCTTGACGTGGGGGGTGACTTTGAGAAGAGAAAAAGTAATCTTTTCCCGACTGGAAAAATCATGAACATAAAAATATCCTTCTAGTAGATTTAACCATTTATTTATGGCGTATGCATCTATTTGGCCCTCAAATATGGGAATGTCAAAGTTTACTTGTACCTTAAAAGGAGTGGCACCTCCAAAGTGGCTGCTGGATGTGGAAGCGCCGCTTGGTGGGCAACCGTTGAAGGATCTGGGCAAAGTTATCCATCATCGCGTTCCTTTGTTTCTTAAAGGCCTCCTTGAGCAATATTTTGATAGGATCTTTTGCTCCCTCATCCTTCTTTTCTTATCCCATGGGCGACTATCAGGGTTTGCAAGGCTGATCTTGCAAAGGTTCATCCAGATCGAGCCCTAACTCCTTATACCCCGACCTCGTTGGGGACATGCAAAGAAAGATCGAGAAGGAGCAGACCACTCTGATACCAATGATTCAAATTTAAACAAGAATGTAAAAAATTACAGATATAACCATAAACACAAAGATGCAACAGAAATAACACTTCATTTCATTAATATAAAAGAACTGAAATATGCTTACATATAGAATGGAAATAAACTAGCTCAGGCGATGGTAGCTTATCTCTGAGAAGAGATATGGTAGCTACATGCCTCTGAATTATGTTGCAACGAGGCTTGAAGGCCTATTTATTATTGAGAAACAATGGAAAACCCCCAAACATGCAAAAAACTAACCCTAGGAGATGAAACACCAAACTATGGGCCTCGTTGGTGTAAATTGGTACATCAACTACCCGGGGTCGTAACTTTGGTATACGATCTCCGTTTGACGCACATGATACCTCATTAGAAAGAGTTATCCAAGGAATACAACCACTAATAGTGAATATTGAGTTGAAATCTATTTTTCACCACCGGTGATTTTCCAAGAAAATTTCGTTTAGGGCCTCAAAACGGCTAAGGAGGTTCAGGACCCAAAAAACTGCCAAAAATAGTAAATTGTGCTACAATTAAGGAAACTGAAAAGGTGAAAGAAAAAATGGTGGGGGTCTAAGTGGAATAGGTGGGTGGACACCAATATCCACCTAGATCAGTTAAACTTAAGGCTCCCATTAAATATTCCCTTACACCCCTAAATAATATCAATTTAAAGGATTCATCATCTAATTTGCAATTTGCAGTGCATTTGTAACTGGACTAAAACTTCTCAATACATTCTTCCAAAGTTTCATCTACCCTTTGGGATCATAAAAAATATTTCATCCAGTGTTTCCCTTGCTTTACAATAACATTTATTTGTTGTTAAGAAGCATTCCTTCATTTGCTCATAAGTATTTATGTTTCCTCCTCTCAACCCCATAAAATCTTTAAGGGTCGAAGAAAATAGCCTTAACTTTTGAGAGTTTGTTTTATAATCATAGGTTCTACATAAGAATTAAAATTCAAACAAGAAATTATTAGGGTATTCTATAGGTAACCCATAAAACACAAAAAGGATTGATGGATTAACATTTTAATTCTAGCATCATCATTGGTTTCCCTGATAGGAAAAGGTGGTTTTTCTTCCTCTTCTCCTCTTTAGTTCCTTCTTTCCTCTCTACATTCATTTCTTTCATCTTCATTTCCTTTCCTATCCCCCAAGTTGTACTAAATTCCAAGTCCCCTGTCAAAAGTTGGTAATTTTCCTTAAGTAAATTGAAGTCCCTAAAAATAAAAATCAATTTCCTATTGCTTAGGTGTACTATGAAGCTTAATGTTTACATCAAATTATTCTTGCTCAAGTGCATTAGCAGACTCAGTTTTTACAAGGATTACTTTCACTGCTAAAGTTTAAGCATAATCTTATTGTTTCTCTAAGCCTTTATAGCTAGAGCTAGGATGAGACTTAGAAGGAGAGTTAGGAAGAAATATTCCTAGTTTATCTTTCTTTCTCCTCATTCACACTCATGGAATTCCCAAGGATAAAACAAAATAGGAGATTTGAGAATTGGTGTTTCCTTGGAAACAATGCCAAAAAGTGATAGGCTCTAACAATGTATAGCCAAAACCCTACTTTAAATATCAATCTAGTATCAAAAAATTTAAAAATGTTTCACACTATATATTCATTCTTGGAGTCCTAATTTACTTTCCTTTTTAATTAGAAGGGGGTTTTTATACAATATTTGTAAAAAAAATTATATAGTCTTACTAGAAACTTTAGATGGTATATTACAATTATACTTTAGATAAGTAACAAAAAATAAAAGAAATTGCAAACTACTTATAACAATAATGAATTAATCTTAATCAACTAAAGAAATTAAATTCCACAATTGAAATGAACCATCTACTGCTACATAAATTTATTACAACAATTTGAAATAACAACTTATTACTTGTAAAAATGAAGCTACAACAACTAATAACTGTTACAGAAAGTAAGCTACAACTACTATTGTAGAAATAAGACTGTAACTATTACAATAGAACTAATAGTTGTTGTAGAAATTAGGCTAAGGCTAAAACACCCAAAAGAAAACTAACTATAACAATTAAGATTGAAACTAGCTATACGAGTTTTATTCAATCATCACACAATTCATTCAACTATAATCCAATAAATTGGGTTGTGAAACTAAGATGGAATATGTTTTAAGTTATACAAATATCAAAGATTATATTTACATAGAAGAAATAAACTCACATAAATTCATTGATATGCGTTCTGTTATCACTAAAAATGCTGTTGTCAAAAATTTTGGTCTAGCTTAAAGACCGAGTGTTTTCGCAGCGCCTGAATTCTTTTAGCAGTTTCGCAGCGCCATCTATTTTAGTGATTTCGTAGCAAAAGCACTGATTTTGCACTGGCTGCGCTACGAAATTGGGGATGTGCTCGGGTTTTCAATAGAAGATTCATATACTAAATTTAGATGATGAGCAGAGTGATGCAAAGGCCCAATGGGAATGCAGTGGTAATGTATAAAGTTGGTGTATTTTACTATTTTGGTTTGAAGGTGGTTCCCTGTGACCATGCAAAAGCATTATCATGGTTTCTTAAAGCGGTTGAGAAAGACTCATTCGTAGGCTTTCATCTCTCATTATACACCGTGAACCAACATTTTGGAGAGGAGCTCTTTCGATGTTCAATGTGAAGTTTGCTAAGGTGAGTTCAACAAATGGCACTCCTGGTTCAGTGAAACATGAAAAGACTGCTAGACAAAACTCCTTTGAAGACAGCCTTGGTGATGTAAAGGATTTAAATCATTCTTTGGAGGAAGTTGCTGGAATGGTTCAGGACATTATATCTGTTTATGAAACTAAGGGAAGGACCGCACACCCTTGAGTGCAGTGCAAACATTGTTTACATCTCGAACCGAAGTGATGAAGTGAGGTAATTACAGCTGGTGCAAATGATCAAATGGTGGATTATAATTTCGACAGCATCAAAATATTAAAAGAGGATGGAGATGGTGATGACTGGGCATGCACGCAAACATTGGGAAATTCTGTCAGTGATTATACATCAACAGTGTGGGCGGTATCTTTTAAATTCTTCCAAAGATAGAATGGTTTCCTGCAGCGATGACTTAACGTTGATGGTTTGGGATACAAGCATAAACCTAGTGGAGAGAAGTGGAAACGGTGGGCCCTGGAAAAATCTTCGTACCATTTCTGGATATCATGATCGAACAATATTCTTAGTTCACTGGTCAAGGAGCGGTCTTATTGCTAGCGGAGCATCTGATGATTGTATCAGGCTTTTTAGTGAGAGCACTGATGTTTCTTAGTTGCTGCAGTGACAGTGTTTTCAAGGAGGCACTTATGATGATGGCAAATAAGGCATATTTCTCTGTTTTAAACAGTCAACTTCAAGAAGAGTTTCTGAACAGTTAAAACCTCATCTCTGAAAAGTGAAAGAGGTTTTCATTTATAAGATACTATAGTACAAAAACCTCTTTCCGTTTTTTCAAATTGATTATGAGCTGGGAGAAACGAGTGACGGAAGGTTGCGCTACGAAACTGCTGTAGATGCAGTTTTTAATTTCCTGTTTTATACATCGTCTTCAAGGATCGATTCTGGGCAGCTGGAGAAGTGTTTTAAAAAACAAAAAGAGGTTTTTGTTAAACACGGATTGGTTTACAGAAATCTCCCTTAGTTTTGCCAAATACGTTTTCTGTGAGAAGATACGAGCTCTGTCCCAAGACCCATTTTTCAGGCAGAACAACAGTTTCGTAGCTCATTAATTCAAGGAGGAAATTGCTTATCAAATTTTGTTAAATTTTGAGTGCAGTCATTTTGTAGTCTTTCCAGACCTCTAACACATATACTAAGCAGTTGAAGAAGTCATGAGACAAGTGGATGGTGTTTTAGAGTGCATTTACTTTGTTTTGAATACCTACAGCAGTTTCGTAGCGCGCTACGAAACTGCTGTAGATGACTGTGTTGTGAAAAACTATGGAATTGATGCCGAGATCAGAAAATTTTGGAAAGGAATGCTTCTGAGGCGGGCTAAAGACCATTCAAAGCTACCAAAGCATTAAAATGTGACAGCTGTAATCATGGGAAGGAAAGATGAAACATTTCGGCGTTTTCCTAAAATCTCTTTAAAGCTACTTTTTGGCCGAGATATTAGGGTTATGGAAAGATGACTATAGTTATAGTCGGACACCTGTTCAAGTTCATAAAATAGCTGGATCATGTGGCCTATAATGTTATGAGTGGACATTTAAAACATTCGATAGCTGGGAACATGTTTTATGGTAAGTGAACACCGTTGGGAGGCAGAGACCATGAAATCAGGATCAATATCTTCACCAACTAATGAATCACCAGCTGAGTTCGTATCCAAGGCGTTTTGTTCGATGAATGTTCCTCAGCCATAACCGAATTTGTGCAGCTGTCAAGGATCCAATGAAGAATAATACACACGAAGAGATAAAGTCAGAGTTGCACTATGATTAGGACTCTCTGCGTTTACTTCACAATACCTAATGTTTTTAATGAGTTTGTTTAAGAATAGGTAGGGTTAATTAAGGCTAGATAATCGAGCTCCCTTCATGCTTGTTGAGGAGTCTCTAGTAGTTATTTTTAGTTTTCCTATATATAGAGAGGACTGATATGTAAACAAGGTTGGATACTTAATAGAAAAAGTGTGTTGTTTGGGGCCACTGTAAGACCTTTTTTGACAGTAATAGTAAAACAGAGTTATTCTCTTCTCAAGATTCTCGAAGGATTGTCATGGTCAAATGAAGTGATGATGTGTTATACTTTATGTTATTTTATGGTTTTGTTGTATGCAATCACTCAGAATTCATAATTATATGCTCTGACTTCCTGTGTATACAGCAAGCTATGTGTGGTGGAATATGTTTGACTTGTAATGCTAAGAGCCTTGATTTCTATGAGATCACTGTGTTTTTCTTGTCTACTTGATATTATAGACTCCATAGCCCAATGAGATATCTTTTGGTGTGTTTCCAACCAGTTATGTTTTCATAAGTAAATAAAGAGTTAGCCATCTAGTGTGTGAAGGATTTTATCAAGAGTTTTGAGAGAGCCCTCTCTGATCAAAGAGGCTAATCTTTGGTCTAAAGATAGGTTGAAATAGTTACATGAGACCATGCTTAGTTGCAGCCCTCAGTACAGGTTTTGTGATAACACGTTCTCAAGAAAATAAATGCATAACTTAGGAATGAAAACAAAGAGAGTAAAGATCATCATAGCTATAGAGTGACCCTTGATTTATAGTTTGTTAAGTGACCACACAAATGTACACTCAGCTACACAGAAATTTAGGAACCTTTTTGCTTGTATTTCTACAGAAAGTGATATGAAACAACTAAACAATTTCAATTTCTTTCTTTTTTCATTTATACAAAATTCCTAACTATTATGTCCACGGGGTTTTGGATAGACGATGATCGGGTGTTGTGTTAAGGCACTTCTTGATGTGAAGTCACCAGTTCAATTCCCTGCCTGATTGGGGTGATATATTGGACATGATAAAGATGTGGTCCTGGCAAACTTACAAAAAACAAATCCTAACTACAATACAACTCTTAATTGAATCCTAGTTGTTCTTTCCTTGCATGGAGGAAAAGTAACAAATTTTTATTTAAAAATGGATAAATTCTTATACATAACTACCAACTACGAAAAATCTTGCTCTAACTATTGAATCATGTCTGATAATTTAGATGAGTGGTTTAAGCCGTTTATAATGACATAATTCTTGTAGGGATGATGTGGAAAAATAGTTAATACAAAAATTCAATAAAAAGTAAATAAGTACAATTTTTACATTATGATGTTATTGATGAGAAACCATACACCACTGTTTTTCTTTCTTTTAGCTTCATATTGTTGCAAAAAAGCTCAATAATGAATATCACTTTCACTTAGGGGCTTAGTGTTAATGAGAAACCATGTTGCTATGGTTTCCACTAGCTACCACTATAACAACAATAATATATCATACAACTCATAAGCCAGATATACCAATAACTTATGACTTAGTAAGAGCTAAAATGCCACATGGATGGGGGCACCTACTCTTTGAGCCTTATCATAATGAACCAAACATGTCCTTGGAATTGAAATCGAGTGGTTGGGAGAATAAACGATGCTTCCAACTAGTAAAGGACATGAAACAAAGCATCTTATTCTCTAGTCTATGTGATGTCTCTTCTCAATAAATTTTTCCAAAGGAAGAACTACCATTTTTGCAATTTTGAAGCCAACACAATTTTGGACTCCAACTTAGGAAAAGTGGGTCGAAATATTTGAGTTGGTGGAGTCTAGGGGCCACCCCCACTTGAAATACACACCCCTTGGAAGATAATTCGACTTGGCTAAGGGAAAGTCAAAATATTTTGGTGGAGGGGCCAACATGGGGAAGGAAGCAAGTATAAATAAGAGAAGGATATCAACTATTGGGACCTTTTGACAATTTATCATTTATCATTAATGCTTAAGTTGTTCAGCTAGGTCACAAGTGTTGTTAAGCACAAGAGTTTTCCAAGGGGAAGACTCACCCTTTTGTTCGATAGACCTTGATTGCTATTGTAGGGAGGTATCACTAAACTCAGTGGGAGGATTGTGGGGAGGACGTAGTGATTTTTAGCTGAATTTCCTTAGCTAATTCGTACTCCAGAGGGGACGCAGAAGCCCAATCATACCACTCAGAAGAGCTAGTTCCTAGGGGTATTTTGGCTGAAGAATTTTAGAGTAATTTCACCAAGGGATGACAAAAATTTGTGGGGAGTTTTGGAGCTGGGAGTTGTTCCTTTGTACGAGGCCAAATTTCTTCTTTCTGGGCCTACGCAGGGGGTCATTGGGCAAAATTTTATCAGATTGGGATTAACCTTCTTGTGCAGGATTTTGGGGTGGAAACTCTCTCTTTAGGGAAAATTATTTGAAGCACTTTTACATCATATTGAGGAGAGATAAGGCCACATTTAGCAGCTGGGGATTTTGGGGATGTAGTTTTCTGGTCAAGAGGGTGTAGCAAAAAATTGGGTAATTCTGGGAGCTAAGAATTAGCCCAATTACATTATGGGTTTTGTTTGGCTAGACTTCAGAAGCACACTCCTAATTTTGCAGAATTTTTGGAGGTGTTTTGAGCTCTCAAACTCCAGTTTCCTACAACAACACTGCATAAAGTTTTGGGTGTAACGTACAACCTATTGGAGCCAATTCGTGGGAATTTTTATCTATCTCCACCTAGGTATTTGATTTCTTTCATAGCAAGCCTAGGTGCAAACTTTCCACCACCTATTGTAATTAGATTTCATCTCATTATTATTAAAACGGATTAGAATTATTGTTGTTGCAATATGGGTTTTTAATTTTTGTACGCTTGTGACAATTTCCAGAATTTGTGTACTTGTTATAAGTTGTAGCTATTGAACGTCTTTGGTATTACACTTAATATTTCCATTAGGAATATTACAGTGGTATCAAATCATGTTCCTAACCAGTGCGGGGAAAAAGAGTGAGTGATCCCACCAAGGTACTGAGGAGTGGTTTTCTAGAGGGGTTTTGGAAGAGGAAGAGGTAGGGATCGAGGTAGAGAGGGAGCACCAGACCCATTTTCTAATGCAAAGGTGGAAAACATCAGGGGCCACATGGAAAACCAAGAGGACAAAGAACAAACCAAATAGGGGGGCCAAAACCAGATTTTAGAAGAGTTGTTGAGGACAAACCAACAGATGTTGAGGTTGGGGCAACTCATGATGGTTATGATGTAGCAGGTGGTGGGAGACCAGAGGGAGAGCACCAAGGCGATGGGGGTTTCTGGAACCGAGGGAAGTATCCATAATTTTCATCCCCCCTACAACCCTCTGCGTAGTCAGGTAGGTCTCCCCACCATGCCTCATTTTGTGGATGAGCCAGAGCTTGAGAGGGAGCGAGATCCAATTTTTTATTTAGTCCACTCAGTTGGCTCAGGCAATAATTAGTAGGAGGGGATAGATGCAAGGATTTGGAGGGTGATGTACTTTGGGGAGTATATACACCTCAAGGATAAGCATACCATTGGGGGATGAAACTCCCTATAAATGGGGGTAGTCTAGCCAAGAGGTACAAAAGATAGTGGGGAAGGTTACGCTCCCCAAATTTGATGGGTTAGCTAAGAGTTTAGCCAACGCATGGGTTTGGAAGTTAGAAACATACTTCAGCATGAATCCTATGCGTGAGACAAATGATATCGAGTTTGCTACTTGACACCTGGAGGGTGACACACAATAGTGGTGGTACCATGGGCTGATTAAGTTGGGGCATATCCACATCACTTCTTACACTGAGTTCACCCGAAGACTGATTGAGAGGTTCAAGAGGAAGGACCCTGAGATACATTTCATGGAGGTAGCCCACTTGAGGTAGACTGGCAGTGCGAAGGTCTATATTTCAGAGTTTTAGAGGCTGGTCATGATGGTGACAGATATCTTCGAGGCCCGGTTGATTATGTTGTTTGTGTAGGGGCTTACTGAGTCGTTACGTGGTTGGGTGAGGGC
This sequence comes from Pinus tabuliformis, assembly GCA_031772625.1. Classification (NCBI taxonomy): domain Eukaryota; kingdom Viridiplantae; phylum Streptophyta; class Pinopsida; order Pinales; family Pinaceae; genus Pinus; species Pinus tabuliformis. The sequence goes on along the minus strand of CM062809.1, from coordinate 157,230,368 downwards.
CTACAAGCCCACGTCCTTATTGGACACTATCTCTAGGACCCGGGACATGATTGACGTAATCCCTAAGAACCGGGCCTTAGTTCCCACCAGATTCATTACCCCGCAGAGGAACCGGGACACTCGGCCATGTCAGAGGGATGGAGGACGTGGCCAGTTGGAAGAGGAGACTAGGAAGGACCTTAGGAGGAGGAAGCTATGCTTCACGTGTCAGGAGCCTTGGGCACCTGGGTACAAATGCACCAAGGAAAAGTCCCATTACATTGAGGTGTATTTAGACAATGAGTCAGATGAGGAGATTGAGCTAGGCACATGTCAGGGAGATAAGGGGGCATAGTCATTAGGGGGAGCACCACCAACACCCCATGGAGAAAGACCATTTGCTCCATCTGGGGGAGTTATTGCTTCACTTCGGGGAGTTCTAAAGTACTTGACACTCAGGATCAGAGGGACTGTGTAGGGGTAGCGAGTGTCAGTTTTAGTAGATAGTGGGGCCACCCACAACTTTATTGATGCCCCAATGGTGGAGCGGAGTGACATTCACTCAGAGACATTTAAGGGATTCTTGGTGTTGGTGCTAGGAGATTGGACAATGCAGTGCATGAAGTATATTCCCATATTGAATCTGACAATAGGGAACTACTCTGTCATTGACCATTTCTTTGTGGTTGATGTTCCACACACCAATGTGGAGTTGGGTGTCCAGTGGTTTTACTCATTGGGTAGGGTCATCACTGATTGGAAAAAGCTCATGATGGAGTTTATAGGCCGAGATGGGAAGCTAGTAGTGCTGAGGGGAATGCACACTTACCCACCCCAAATAGTTTCCTCTCATCGGATAGAGGCACATTTACAACATGGGGATATAGATTGGGCAATGAAGCTTAGCATTTCGGAGACGGGGGCTTAGACACGATCTGTGCATCCAAACATATTAGCCTTTTTGGAGAGACACTAGAGGGTTTTAGGGGAGGTTCCTCTAGGATAACCACCAGACAGGGGATTTGAGCACACTATTGAGTTGGAGTAGGGGTTGCACACAGTCATTACTACTCCCTATAGGCACCCTAAAGTCTATCGGTATGAGATTGATAGGGTGCCCAGTTTGAGTCCCTTTTCTTCTTCCTTGATGTTGGGGAAGAAGAAGGATGGGAATCTCCACATGTGTATCGACTACAAGGTCCTCAATAAGAAGACACTAAAGTATAGATAACCTAGCCCACAAATTGAGGAGTTGATGGACAAGATTAGGGGAGTGAGATACTTCTCTAAGATAGATCTGCACTGGAGGTATCACCAGATTCGGGCGAGGGAAAAGGACATCCCCAAGTCTTCCTTTTTCTGCCACTATAGACACTTCGAGTTTTTGGTGACACCCTTCGAGCTAACCAACACTCTGACCACATGTAAATCCTGTATGAACCACATGTTTCGTGGGAAGTTGCAGTGTTTTGTCCTTTTTTTCTTTGACGACATTCTTATCTATATCCATACTTGGGAAGAGCAACTCTAGCGCCTAGGGGAAGTAATTCACATACTTTAGGAGTAGCATTTGTATGCGAAGATGTCCAAATGTGAGTTTGGATTGACAAAGATGTTGTACCTTGGGCATGTGATAGGAGAGGATGGAGTGAAGGTACACCAGTAGAATATTAGGGCCATTATGGATTGGCCAATGCCCAGGAATGGGACTGAGTTGAGGGGATTCCTGGACATTTTCACACACTGTAGGAGCTTCATGAGAGGATTCTCACAGCTTACGAAACCCCTCATAGACTTGATGAAGAAGGGGGCCTTTGAGTGGACACAAGTAGCATAGGAGGCATTTAAGAACCTTAGGAAGGTCATGGGAAATTCTGTTGTTTTGGCTTTACTAGGTTTCACATGTCTGTTCATGTTAGAGTGTGATGCCTCTAGTGAAGGGGTTAGAGTCGTGTTAACGCAAGGGGGAAACCCTATCACATTTGAGAGTAGGAAGCTACTGTGCCATGAGAAGTTGTACTCAATTTATGACAAAGATATTTTCACTGTGATGCATGCACTAGCCAATTTCATGCAGTATTTTGTGGGAAACTAGTTCAATGTGAAGACTGAGCACAAAAACCTTCAGTTTTTCCTAGAGTAGAAAAGATTATAGGAGAGACAATAGAAGTGGGTGACAAAAATCCAGGCCTACGACTTTGAGATTAAGTACATCAAGGGAAAGTAGAACGTAGTAGCATATGCACTTTCTCGGAGGCCTGCGACATTATCTCTAATGGAAATCACTCATGATTGGAAGGCTCAACTCTTGGTTGAGTATTTCATGGATAGGAAGGCTTGCGAGATACTGGATGGCACATATGGGGATGAAAGGTTCATATTGATGGATGATGTGATATATTATAAGGCCAAGATCTACTTGGTGCCTGGATCTCAGCTCAAGGAAAATATTATGCATGCAATTCATGACTCCCCTCCAGTAGGGCACCCTGAATTCCTCAAGACATATCATGCCATTAGGGAGCATTTTTCATGGAGTGGTATCAAGGGAGATGTATTGAGACACCCACGGGAGCGCGTAGGTTTCCAAAGGAAAAAAGGGGGAGCTATCACACTTGGAAGGGCTACTTCAGTCGCTCCCTGTCCCAGAGTAGAAATGGGAGAGTGTATCGATGGACTTCATCATGGGGTGTCTAGCTGTACAGGAACAAGATTGTATTTATGTTGTGGTGGGCAGACTAACCAATTTTTCTCACTACTTTGCCATACCTTTGAGGTCTTCTGCATCTTAGGTGGCAATTCTTCTCTTCAGAGAGGTATTCCGGCTCCATGGTCTTCCCAAGGCCATAATTAATGACTGAGATAACAAATTTATGGGGATGTTTGGTAAGAGTTGTTTAGATTGGTGGGGACAAAACTTACTCGCAACAATAGTTATCACCCTCAGACATACAGGAATACCGAGATTGTGAACAAGTGGCTGGAGGGGTACTTGTGTAACCATGCGACTGGGCAGCAAAGAGCATGGGTAAAGTGGCTCCACCTAGGAGAATTCTGCTACAACACTACCTACCATATGTTAATTTGTATGCTCCTTTCCAAGATCTTTATGGATATTATGCACTTTATTTTCTTACATGATTTTTTGAGATAGCAAGGCCCCTGGGCAAAAGGACTGGGTCCATGAGAGCCAAGTGATCCTCAGGGCTCTCAAAGACAACTTATAGGTGGCACAAAACCAACAGAAGTTCTACACTGACAAGCAAAGGGTGGAGAGACAGTTTGAGGTAGGCGCTATGGTCTACTTATGCCTCCAACCCTACTGTTAGTCATCATTGAAGCAGAAGGGGGTTGAGAAGCTCAAGCCCCACTTCTATGGGCCTTATAGGGTGGTCAGGAGAGTTGGGGAGGTAGCATACGAGATGGAGTTACCCCTAGAGAGTCAAATTCATAATGTGTTTCATGTCTCATGCCTGAAAAAGGCCTCAGGATAACAGCTTACAACAACCATTGAACTACCTCCTTTGGATGATGAGGGGCACTTGGTACTGAAACCAGAAGCCATATTGGAGACATGGGAGAAGAAGCTGAGGAGGAGGGTCATCCAGAAGTATTTGGTTGTATGGAAAGATTTGCCAGTTGAGGATGCTACATGGGAGAGTGAGAAAATATTGTGGCATCCAATAGTACAGTTGCTTGAGGACAAGCAACACTTGGGAGGGGAGGATTGTAATGTCTCTTCTTAATAAATCTTGCCAAAGGAAGAACTACCGATTTTTCAACTTTGAAGCCAAAACACAATTTTGGACACCAACTTAGGAAAATTGGGTCAAAATATTTGAGTTGGTGGAATGTGGGGGCCACCCCCACATGAAAAACATTCCCCTTGGAAGAGAAATTGACTTGGCTAAGGGAAAGTCGAAATATTTGGGTGGAGGGACCCACATGGGGAAGGAAGGAAAGAATTATAAGTAAGATAAGGCTAGTGTCTATTGGGACCTTTTGACAATCTATCATTTACCATTGTTGCTCAAGTTGTTTAGCTAGGTCACAAGTGTTGTTGAGCACAAGAGTTTTGCAAGGAGAAGACTCAAAAGGACGTAGTGCTTTTTAGCTAGATTTATTGAGCCAGTTCGTACTCCAGAGGGGACACAAAAGTCCAATTGTACCACTCAACAGAGTTAGTTCCTACGGGTATTTCGACCGGAGAAATTTTGAGTAAATTCACCATGGGAGGACCAACATTTGTGGGAATTTTTGGAGCTTGGAGTTGCTTCTTTGGAGGACTCGACCAAATCTATTATTTCTGGGCCTGCACAGGGGTCAGTTGGCAAAATTTTGTGGGGTTGTGATTAGCCTTCTTGTGCAGGATTTTGGGGTGGAAACTCTCTCATCCGGGAAAATTATTTGAAGCACTTTTATAGCAGTTTGAGGAGAGGTAAGGCCATATTCAATAGCTGGGGATTTGGGGGACGCAGTTTTTTGGCCAGGAGGGCGTAGCACAAAATTTGGTAATTCTGGGATGTCGGAATTAGCCCAATTCCTTTCTGGCTTTTGCTGGGATAGACTTTAGAAACACACTCCAAATTTTGCAAAATTTTTGGAGGTGTTTTGAGCCCTCAAACTCTAGTTTCCTACAACAACAATGCATAAATTTCTGGGTGTAGCGTACAACCTATTGGAGCCAACTTCGTGGGAATTTTTAGCTATCTCCACCTGGGTATTTGCTTGCTTTCATAGCAAGCTCAAGTGCACACTTTCCATATTTCAGCTTATTATTAATAAAACGGCTCAAAATTCTTGTTGCTGTAATATGGGTTTTTAATTTGTGCATGCTTGTGATAATTTCAAGAATTTGTGTACTTGTTATGAGCTGTAGCTAGTGCATGTCTTTAGTATTACACTTAATATTTCCATTAGGAATATTACAATCTATAGGTAAGAGTAAGATACGTTTTAGGGTTTAAGGTCATTAAACAACAATGCTTAAAGTCACTATAACAATATACTTAATATGAGCTAGTTATATCACTGGTAAAAATTTAACCTGAGTGGGGAAAATAAAAATCATTCCTCTATAACCACTCAAAATAAACCTAATTGACTAAATTCTAAAATATATGATAAATAAATTTTTTTATATTATTTATAATATTTAAATTAATTACCCTTTAAATTTTAAAATTATTTATTTATTACTATTATTATTATTATTATTTCTCTATTTTTTTAGATTTGTAAATGATATTCGATCAAAATTTGTTAGTACTAGTTATAATATTTATCTAATTTCACAAAGACATTTAATAGTAATGTATGCAATAAGGATAATTAATTTAGGAAATTAATCTCATAATATTTTATATAAAGCAACCACTCAAAACTACTCGTTAAACTTGATGTTTATAATTTCGAAATATACATAATAACCTATCTCAAAACAATTAAAAAAAATATTTATATTTATTTATTAACTATTTCTTACATGCTATTAAAATTAGGATTAAAATTACATATCAAAATTAATTATATTATACTTAGATCAACTCATAAAATCATAATGTTATTGGTGTTTAAAACCATAAATAAATACTCTTATCTTGTGTTGCTCGATATATCAATGCACACATCTTTTCAATGATTATAGAAGGAAGAAGAACATTTAAAGAAATCTATTCTTTGTCATGTCCTCAATGCAGTGTAATATAATGAAGCATTTTTTTAGTTGTGTAGATAACGCTTGAATCCAAATCTTCAAATAACTTTGCCACATGTAAGTACGATAGAGAAACAATTTTTTTAGAATTTCGAAGGAATTTGCTGGAATTACAAGTTTTAGTTGTGAACTCTCCACAATTCAAGTGTCTTAAAGGTTTTTCAATATGTTGAATTATATATGTAGTAAAAAACTCAATATAAATAACAAAAATTAAGATTTTATCGCAAAAAGCTCCTAAAAGTCATATAGTTAAACCATGCCCTTTGAACATTATTCATATTGACAAATTCCAAGTCATGTCCCCCTTTCATGATCATTGATTTTTTTATTCCAATGTGCATTTTCTCATGGCCACATGAACATGTCTTTAGGAACCAAGCCAATGACATATATGCACATATGCCCATACAAATTTGGAGGGTAAATTTAGTCTTGGTTAGTGGAATAATTTGTTCATGAGATTTCTGGTACATAGTTGTACATTAATCCCTGTTTATTGCTATGATTTTCAATTTTCTTCTTCAAAGAGTAGGGAATTTGCAAGTAAAGTGAACACAAGTGTTATGGAATGTGTGAATTCAATGAACATAGGAGTGTTTTACAAATATGGTTCATTACAAAGACATTTACACTATGAAATATGTCATTGAGAATTGTATAATAACATATGTAATAGAATGAAGCTCTACTTAGCGTGGTGGCCCTACGGCCCTTAGACCTTCTATGACTGGTTGACACAAATTGGCGGATTGCTTTCACTGTTATACATTTGTCTTCTTTGTGGGTAATTGGATCAAATAGAGTAAATAAAAGGTGCTGACCTCTTTGGCTCATCTTTTGCATATTTTTGGTCTAATTAGCTTCAGTTTTCTATGTAGCCCTAGAATATGGTTATCATTGCAATCCAGATAGCCTAGGTGGTTAGCCATGACCACTCTTACCTCCACATATCTCTTGGATTAGGAAATTGCAATGTTTAACTCATTAGTGACCAATGGAACTATTTTTCAAAATACCCTCCTCATTTTTTCAAGAAGATTGAAGAGATTCTGAGGGTAGAGGTCTCTATTCCTCATGCTAGGTCGCAAACCCTTCAACTTGTTGAAAGGGGCCTTGTGGGCCAATTTATGGGAATGTGACCCTCTCCTCGATCTATTAGTTCAATATGGATTGAAAAAAAGCTATAAACCTTTTATCAAGGGAGAGATATCCTCCTACTTTTGTGGAAAAAGGGGTTTTCACCTTCTTCTTCGAGAACAAATCAGATAATGATATGATCTTCTACAGTGGGTTATATTTTATGGGTGCCCAAGGGATCTACTTGGATCAGTGGAGCCCCAACTTGAACCCTGATTGTGATGTGCTGTCTATTGTTCTAGTCTGGGTTAAACTTTCCTTTCTCCCCTTCCACTGTTGGAATGATGCTGCCTTTAGGAGCATTGGTAATACTTTGGGAAGATATATTAACTATGTTGAGCCCCACGAAAACCTCTTCACCTATGCCTGAATATGTGTGGAGGTTGATCTAGATAAGGGCCTCTGTACAATAATCAATCTTAGTCCAGACAACTGGTCTCATATCTAGGAGGTAGAATATGACCATCTCCCCTTTAAATGCAAAGTTTTTCATGAATATGTTCACTTCGCTTGTAATTGCTCCAAAAAACAAGAAGAGCAGGAAAAATAGGGAGATCCATAAGAACAATGGAAACACGCTAAGAAGATGCTTGTATCCAATAGACAAAAACCTCCTCCTAATAAACAACAGAAGCAAGAAGCCTAGAAAGGAAAAGGCCCCAACTCTCCAATAAAAAAATCCACAAAGAGTGGGGAAGGAAGAAGAAAAACAACAAACACTTGCGAGAATATAAATAGGTAAATGCTAAAGAAGAGGAAGGGGAAATCCCCCAGCAAGGCCCCACCTACATGGATCTTCAAATAGAACAACCTTCCCACCACAAACTTGTAGTAGATCTAATCAATGAGTCTAGACCTAATGTGGAGCAAGTAAAAAATCAAGTGGACACCTATGAGGAAGAAGAGGATTTTCTCTCGCTTAGAGAGGATACAGTAGTGCCAACATTTTCAATCTCAATTGATGAGAAATATGAAGAAGAAAAAGTCAAAGAGACCGAGTGACACAAACATAGATCGAAAAGAAAATCTAATAGAGAGGTATGAATTATAAAGGCAAAGAAGGAGAAATAACTATGTCATTAAACCATCCTGAAATACCTTCAGCTAGTGGAAATGGTCAATAAGGGCAACAAAAAGGGCTCTAATATATCCCCTTCTAAAGGGGAAACTCAAACCCAAAGTAAATAATGATATTCATGTTATGCTCTTAACCTGCAAAAAGATACCCAAATACAGAATATGCGAAGAAAGATACCCAGAACATAGAATAGTGAGAGACAAAAACAAATATTTTATTATTCAGAAAGCAATGTTCACTGGCCTCTTCGAGGGGGAAACCTCCAATAGAGCAGAGCTCGATACAAAATAAAGACACGATGCTCCTCGCAGGGAGTCTCTATCCTTTATATATGACACATACATGCAATACCATGGATCAATACCATGGGTTTTATTAATACCATCTATCTAATACCATGGCCCATTTGCAACTAACTGTGGTCCCGTCATTAATTGCGGGTTAACCACTTACAATTATTAATATGGGCTTTATTGACTCTTTACTATGACTCGATCCCACTACATAAATAAGGGGGTTAGGGTGGGACCCTAACATGCCCTCCCCCTTAAGAATAACCTTGTCCTCAAGGCTGAAGCTGCAGAAACTGCTGAAGAATAGTGGCTGGTTCCCAAGTTGCATCTTCCGGAGAGGTGTCTTTCCACTTGATGAGAACGTCCCTAATCATGCGGCCAAGTAGATGCCTTTCTTGTGTGTCTAGGACATGTTCATGTTGGAGCCAGATTGACCCTTCCTCATCCAATTCAGGTAGACTGGTTTGTATTCTGCAATTGTTCCCAATCACTTTCTTGAGGCATGAGACATGGAAAACTGGATGGATTTTTGCAGTAGGCGGCAAAGCTAGCTTGTAGGCTACTTCTCCAATGCGCTGAAGTACTTGATATGGTCCGTAGAATTTTGGAGATAGTTTCTGACAACCCTTGTCTTTGAGTGATGTTTGCTTATATGGTTGCAGCCTCAAAAAGACCTGATCCCCTTCTTGAAATTGGCGCTCTGAGCGATGCTGGTCTACCTGTTGCTTCATGCGGTTTTGAGCTTGATGAAGATTCTCTCTAAGATGGGCGAGCATGGTTGCGCGGTTTTGTAGGAGTTGATCCACTGCTTGTACCTTTGAGCCCCCCTTGATATAAGAAGTAGGGGAAGGAGGGAGTTGACCATATATTGCTTCATAGGGAGTCATTTTGGTGGTGGCATGATAGTTGGTGTTATACCACCATTCAGCCAGAGGTAACCACTGTACCCAAAGATGTTGCTTTTCTAAAGTGAAACACCTAAGGTAGGTTTCCAGACATTTGTTGACGGCTTCCGTTTGACCATCCGTTTGTGGATGATAAGAAGTACTGAGTTTTAGTTGGGTGCCTTGTAGCCTGAAGAGTTCCTGCCAAAAATTACTGGTGAAGATCGGGTCGCGATCGGACACAATAGAAGTGGGCATGCCATGCAATTTGAAGATCTGATCCATCAAATATTGAGCGAACAAAGTCGGTGTAAATGGGTGGGGTAGGGCGCAGAAATGAGCATACTTCGAAAGTCTGTCCACAACCACCATGATGACTGACTTGTTTCTTGACTTTGGAAGACCTGTAATGAAATCCATAGAAACCTCCGTCCATATTGCTGCCGGGATGGGCGACGGTTGTAATGTTCCTCGTGCTTTGACAGTCTCCCCTTTGTGGCGTTGACTAACATCGCATTCTGCTACAAAAGTGAGGATGTCCTTTTTCATGCTTGTCCAAAAAATGATCTTCTGGTGCGAGCATACGTCTTCTGAAAGCCTGAATGTCCTGCAATGGGGGATGAGTGTAATTCTGCCAAAATGTGACTTTTGAGGGTGGATGTTGGTGATATTACGAGTCTGTCCCTGTAGCGAAGAATCTCATCCTACCACGAGTAGCCCTTGGTGGAATTTGGATCCGCCTGCAATTGAGAAATGAGTTGGGAGAGCCCGGGATGTGAAAACCATTCCCTGCGAGCCTCTTCAATCCATTCTGCAACGGGAAGGGAAATTGCTAGCAGGGTACTCCCCTCCTAAAATTGGCGAGATAATGCCTCTGCTACACTATTTTCTTGCCCTTTCTTGTAAATGATCTCATAATCATATCCCAACATTTTGGCGAGCCATTTATTTTGTTGTGGGGAGGATAGGCGTTGCTCCAAAAAATATTTAAGCCTGTGATGGTCTGTGCGGATTTGGAAACGTCGCCCCAATAAGTAAGGTCGCCAGGTCTCTACTGCATGTAAAATGGCCATCATTTCCTTCTCATAGGTAGATTGGCCCAGATTCTTCCCGCTTAGTTGTTGGCTTGTGAAGGTCAAGGGTCGCCATTCCTGCATTAAGACCGCCCCAATACCCGTACCCGAAGCATCACATTCAATGACAAAAGATTTGGTGAAGTCAGGTAGTGCTAAGAATGGAGTGGAACACATGGAATTTTTGAGAGCTGTAAATGCCTTTTGTGCGTCCTCATTCCAGAAGAATGAATTTTTCTTCAGGAGTTGAGTGAGGGGCTTTGCTATGCGACCATAATTGCAGACAAATTTGTGATAATAGCCTGTGAGACCCAAAAATCCTCTCAGGCTCTTCAAGGTCTTAGGTTGAGGCTAATCCTGCATTGCCTGGATCTTTTTGGGGTCCACCTTGACACCTTCACGCCCCACAATGTGGCCCAAATACTCAACTTCTTCCATGCCAAACGAACACTTGGACATCTTGACAAATAATTTATGCTTGCGGAGCAGTTGCAAGAGTAGATCTACATGCTGAAGATGTGCGGCCCAAGTGAAACTATAGATGAGGATGTCATCGAAGAAGACAAGGAAAAATTTCCTGAGATATGGTTTGAGAAGGTGGTTCATAAGGCTCTGAAAAGTAGATGGGGCATTACAAAGACCGAATGGCATGATCAGGAACTCATAATGGCCTTCATGAGTTCAGAAAGCAGTCTTTGGAATGTCGACTTCCTTCATGCGAATTTGGTGGTAGCCTAAGCGAAGATACAACTTAGTGAAGAATTGAGCCCCATTGAGTTCATCCAGCAAATCATCAACCACCGGGATGGGAAATTTATCTTTGATTGTCAACTTATTGAGGGCCCTGAAGTCTGGACACATCCGCCACTCCCCATCTTTCTTGAGCACCATGACCACCGGTGATGAATAAGGACTAATGCTGGGGCGAATGACACCTGCTTCCAAAAGTTCCTTGATTATTTTTTCTATTTCATTCTTTTGGGTGAAAGGATATCTGTATGGGCAGACATTTGGGGGTTGGGCCCCTGGAACCAAGGTGATGCTATGATCATGTTCCCCTCTTGAGGGTGGAAGCTCATGAGGCTTGTCAAAGACACCTTTTGAACCTTAAGTGTTTGAGTGGTGTTGTGAGCTTGTGGGGGGCGACCCTTAGCAGTGAAATTTGGGTGACTGTACTGGGCTGCTAACGCACGTTCCACGTTACGAGCTATCATGCAAGCCTCCGTCCATGTGGAAGGGTGGTGCAGTAAGACGTGGGCTTTTATGGCTTCTTTAAGACCGCTGATAAAACATTCCGTGTAGAACACATCTGAGAGACCCCTAGTGCGGAAGGCTAAGGCTTCAAAGGCTGTAATATATTCATCCACTGTGCCAGTCTGTCGGATCTTAGTAAGATGACCCAAAAAAGAAGATTCATGATCAAAGCGTTCTGTAAGAGCTTTTTTGAAGGTGGTCCAAGTCACAAAAGTTCCATTGCAATGTTGATGCCATTCCCACCATTGCCACCTTTCATTGTCCAAGTACATGCTCCCCACCATAAGCTGAGTCTCATTATCTAAGATGTTATTCAGATTGAAATACTGCTCCATTTGTGCTATCCATGCTGCTGGGTGAGAACCATCAAATTTATGCATATCCAACTTGGGAGGTCACGAATGAGATTATTGGTGGGGGCCCTAGAGGTGAAGAGAGTGGCTAGACTCACCCTCATTGTGTCCATTGCCAATATACTCCTCCTCATGGGCTTCCTCCTTGCCCTTCAGGATTATGCTCGGGATTATGCTAGTTAGTCAGTCAAGCTGAATTTGGAGGGATTGCAAGGATTGTTCAAGTTTGTCCATCCTCTCATTGGCCATAGCTTGAGCTCTAGTTTCTACCATGCACCGACCTGATGTTCTTGAAATTTGGGACCGCCCAAAATTTTTTTTCACTAAGAATTGAATGGTACCACCGTGCTCAGCTCGTCGTCCTGATTCTAATGGACTAGATCACCAATAAGCGCCCTGGGAGATATCATATTTTTTTTTGTTTTTTTTTCCTTAAAACTCCTAACGGAGTTTTACTCCTTCCTTAGGAATACTGCAGTAGCTGAATCCTCAAAATGTCAATGCTGCCAAAAGTCCTGCGAAAATCATGCCCCGGTATAGGAACCCCACACAACTACTCAGATCAGGTGGATTTGAGAGATCTGAATGGCGGATCGGATAGCTCTGAGCGGTGGAACAGATTGCTGCTGTGGATCTGATGGATATAATAGATCGAAATGGCTGGTCTGCTAACTCGTAACTGCGGGACTGATGTCTGTTGCTGCTGCACCCCTTTACGCAAGCGGATATGGCAGAGATGATGCGTGATCCCAAGATAGAAAAGGGAACTATGGTCTCGAGGAGTGTCAGGTGCTACAGATCGCAATATACATAAGGGTCTGATAGTAGTACTCGGCCCAATGTTTCAGGGCTCTAACTAAGGAGGATCAACCGTACCCTTAGCCGTACAACCCGACTACCCTATCATATGGGCGAGTAATCTCTCTGAGTGCTGTTCTCAGTGTACTGTAGCAGCAAGATGACCTACGATTTATCTATGGCTAGGTTGCAGAGGAGCTAAGGGGCTTCCAATATACCCAGAAGGTACTTGGAAGACAGTCCGTACGTGATTCTGTCTAATGTGCTACTACTCGAAGGGGTACCCACAGGGGTTACAAGGGATTCCAACAAGCGTGACCACCTCTTGTATATCCTGCATGCATGCCTCCCCAAATCCGCAGGTTTATGCGCTCAACGACAGATCCCGTGGTTTAAAGACGCCGGAACACGTCTCTAGCCAATTTTTTTTTTGCTAAGAAATGGAGATCCCACCGGCCATGGGAAGTGCTCTGATACCACTTGTTATGCTCTTAACCTGCAAAAAGATACCCAAATATAGAATATGTGAAGAAAGATACCCAGAACATAGAATAGTGAGAGACAACAACAAATATTTTATTATTCAGAAAGCAATGTTCATTGGCCTCTTCGAGGGGGCAACCTCCAATAGAGTAGAGCTCGATACAAAAATAAGACACGATGCTCCTCGCAGGGAGTCTCTATCCTTTATATATGAATCATACATGCAATACCATGGATCAATACCATGGGTTTTATTAATACCATATATCTAATACCATGGCCCATTTGCAACTAATTGTGGTCCCGTCATTAATTGTGGGTTAACCACTTACAATTATTAATATGGGCTTTATTGACTCTTTACTATGACTTGATCCCACTACATAAATAAGGGGGTTAGGGTGGGACCCTAACAAATCATATCCTATAATTGTAGGGGTCTTGGATTTGAAAAAAGAATGGAAGAAGTAAAATCTCTGATAAAAAAGGAAAGGCCTATAGTGGAAATTCTCTGGGAGATCAAAATGGAAGATAATGAGATTCTTTCAATACACCACAAGATATGGAATGGTAGCATAATTGCTTCGCCTAGTGCTTGAGGAACTTTAGGTGGTCTGTGTAGTCTTTTGGACCCTAGTCAACTTCAACTCCTTAGCTCGGCTAAATTGACTCACTAGTTATCCAACTCTTTTTTGAACCTTTCTTCCAATCAGTAATGTGCAATTATCAATATTTATATGCTTTTCCACTTCAGAGAAAAACTAGAATGCCTGACCTCTCTTCTTGGCCTTATAGATACTGAATTTGGCTCGTTTAACATCTTTGGAGGTGATTTTAGTACCACTTTACATAACTGGGAGAAAAAAGGGGGTTCTTCCATAGAGATCCCTTCCAAGAATAAATGGAAGACTTCATTAGCCATATCCAATTGATTGACATTAAGCCATCTAGTCTTCGATACATCTGGAAAAATAAGTGAGTTGGTCTTCACCATATTGCTGCAAGGCTAGATCATTTCCTAATATTTGACACCTTTCTCGCCCTTAATCTAAACCTTATCTCCTCCATTCTTTTGTGTACTGGATTGGATCATCGCCCTATAGTGTTGGAGATTTCCCTTCATTTAACTATGGCACCATCCCCTTTAGATTCATCCCTCTATGGATACAACACCCAAACTTTCATGATATGGTTTCTTCATCATGGAAACTCTAGGTTGAATGATTGTCGACCTAGATCTGGGAAAAAAACATTAAAATACCCAAAGTTAGCATTAAATCCTAGATTTCTAACTCACAATATGAAAGACAAGCCTCTATTCAAGCTCTAGAGCAAGAGATTACTCAAATCCATTCTTCCATGGAATTGGAACCTGTTACAAATGAAATTCTTTCCCAAGATAAATCAATCTTCACTAAATATCATTCTTTATTGAAAGAGTAAAAATAATATTTGAGACTAAAATCTAGGATCATTTGGCTTCACGATTGGGATCGAAATACCAAGTTCTTTCATGAACAAGTAAGGAACTTTGAAAGAAAAAAATATTCAAGAAATCTTGGGTCAGGGTGTTAAGGTGAAGGATTTCTGATAAATAAAGGCAGAAGTGGCAGCGTAGTTCAACAATCTCTATAGGTAAATAGAACCCTCATAAGAAGAAGTTGAGTTGTATATGCATAATCCAATACCAAATATGATATATGATGACACAAATCACCAAATTAATCTTCAGCCCTTAGAGGTGTAAGCAAGCAAGGTTATGTTTTCATTTATCCCAGAAAAACCCCATGGTCCAGATGGATTTTCAACTCATTTTTACAACATTTTTGGGATATCATCAAATGAAATCTTTGCAAAACAATATGATACTCCTTGAAATAGAAATACATTAGAAGTGACATCAATTCATCCTTTCTAGCTCTTGTTTTTAAGGAAAACCCCTCCTATTTCACCTTATTTTTCCCAATTTCTCTTTGCAATGTTTCATATAAAATCATAATGAAGCTCCTAGAAGAAAGTCTTAAGAAATTCCTCCTTAAGGTCATTTCTAAAAATCAAGGAGGATTTTTCCCTGGGAGACAGATCATGGATAACATCATCTTGGTCCAAGAGGCCATTGATTCTAATCAAACAAGAGGAGAAAAATGAATGATGATCAAACTCAATATGGTTAACACCTCTGATTAAGTGAGGCATAGCTTCCTCTATAAAGTATGGGAAAAATGGGGTTTGATTTGAAGTTCATCCAATGGACCCCCCTATGCATAGGCTCCTCGTGGATAGGCTCTCTTGTGAATGGCAGAGTGTTTAGTTTCTTCAAGGATTTTAGGGGTCTTCATCAAGGTTTTTCTCTATCCCCCTTCTTGTATATTCCTATGGCAAAATACTTGAGTCAACATTTGGAGCTTTAACATAGAATTGGTTGCCTTCCTGGACTTTGATATTTCGTGAATGAGATTAAAAGTGCTAATCACTCCCAATTCACATATTACACTATCCTTCTTGTTGGAGCTTCCTTGGTCATTGTAAGGATATTCAAGCGTGTCTTGGAAAAGTTCCTTCTAGCCTTTGGAGACACCACAAACTTGGAAAAATATCAAATTTTAACATTAAATGTATCAATTATCAAGAAAAATCAGATTTTATAGGTTTTCAGTTTCAACACTATAGAAATCTGGAAGGAGCTCATGTATCTAGGCATCCCTATTTAGCTCAAATCTAACTCCCCAAAAAATCAGATTTTATAAGTTTTCAATTTCAACACTATAGAAATCTGGAAGGAGCTCGGGTACCTAGGCATCCCTTTTTATCTCAAAACTCACTCCCCGCAGGCCTGGAAAAGTGTTCTCTCTAAAGGATAGGGAGATTCAAATCATAGGGAGCTAGATGACTTAATATGGTAGGGCATATAGTCCTAATAAATGTTTCCCTATCAACAATCCCCTTGTATCATTTTTCAACCCTTTTAGGTCCTAAATATATTCTTCAAAATTTGGGAAAATACATCAAAAAGTTCCTCCACGAGGGGGGTAAGTCTTCTACCAAGAAATTTCATCTGCTTAACTGGGCCATTGTGCACACCCATAAACTGCATTGGGTGTTGGGTATTCATGATCCCATCTTATGAATCGTGCCATTGGATCCAATTTGGAATCAGAACTCAAATCTCAACCAAATACTTGGTGGGATCAAGTTATTTAAGCTAAATTTTCCTAGTAGGATAATGAACAAGGAATTAATCCAATTCAACCATTGTGCCAAGGATCCCCTTTATGGAAACTTATCTCAGACAAAACTAATCTTATAATAAAATAAATTTGAGTTGGACACCTAAGAATGGATCTAAAATACTTTTTTGAATTGATCTTATGTTGAATCACCCACCTCTGCAAAATCTAGATGTTTTGTGCCCTCTTAAGGCTGTCCTAAGTACTCAAGGGATCATCACATTGGCTTAAATATTTTTGTGGAATGAATCAGGCTAGTGGGTGGGATGGAAATTTGATTAAATCCCCAACAATATCCTACCCTTGGTGGATATTTTGAAATAAAACCTGATGGGTTGTGCTCCTTAGAGTTAGTACATCGAATATCAATTGGGATGGAAGTCATATGTTTATTCTATAAAGGAAGGATATGTGGATCTCTTATTTTTCATGAAAGTTCCCTAAAAGTCTTCTCTCTATAAATAAACATTGGAAGGGTAATTCCATCCCCAAAGTGAACACCTGCTAGCTTCTCACCCACACAAAAAATCCCCACCTTTGATAATCTCAAAAAAAGGGACATCCAGGGCCCTTCTCATTATCCTTTATGTGAACAACATGAGTAGTTGGTTTCCCATCTTTTCATCTCATGCCCCTACACTATGAAATACTTAGGTTGTGGTCATCAACCCTCTATTCCCACATCTTAGGTGGCCTTTTGTGCTTCTTGAACTTATCTCATTCTGGAAAAAACATTACTCGGGCTCACTCTCTAGGAAACCAAATACCAAATGGCTCTTGAATTCCCTTCATAAGTACATTTGTTGGAAAATTTGGCTTTCAAGGAACAATGTCATTTTTAAAAATATCAACATCCCTCCTAAATCCTCGGCCTTGAAGGCTCTTGAATTTTGTATTGATTTTGATAGATCCAAATTCTATGTTTGTGATCCACCTCTAGATCAGTCTGAACACCAGTGGTTGGAGTACTTTTGTGATCCCTTGAGAAGTATCAACACCACAACTTTCAAATCTCGCCCTACAAATAAGGTCTAGAAACTCTGTTTATCGACTGATGAACTAAAGGATTGGAGAAAGAAGAAGAATTGTTGGATTCCTCATTTTGATGGAGCTGGCAAAATGAATCTCAGGGTGGCAGGAGGGGGGGGGGGGTTCTTTGCTGCCCTGATGGAAATATAGCCATTAAGTACTCCCGATGGCTTGGAAGAAGAACCAATAACCAAGACGAAATGTATGGCCTTTTACTTAGACTTGATTTGGCCAGAGAGATGGAAATATATAAGATCCAACACCTATACAAAGGATCTCTTCAAAAATAAAACCACCTAAATATTCTTTTTCAATGAATCATTGGTTCCTTGAAATACTTCTTACTTCAGTCATTATTCCATCTCCTCAAATCTAAAATCTGGAAGCTAATAAACAAGTTGATCTAAATTTCCTCCTAAAATTGGGCCTGACTGAAATAAATGATTCTATAGGATGGTGAAACAGTCCATGAGTCTTACCCCTCCCTCTTTGTCTTAATGTCTCTACAAAGTTCTTTTATGATTAATTTCGCACGCCCCCCACCCATGAGTCTCGATCGCAATGCTACTCAACAAGATCATGAAAGGTGGCAAATGAGGTATGATGTCATGGATTTCAGAGAGGAGGATGACCACACGTGGGAATCCTTACCAATCCCATTACATGTTGTAACCCTTGACTTCAGATGCCTAATCCAAGCTTGATCTGACTTCTAACCTCGAGCATTAATGAACATAGGGTGCATGAAATTTAAAGGTGATAATATTTGTACAATCTGTGAGATATCACTACTACATAACAAGGAAATAGCGCCAAAATTTTCACCAGAATTTAGTGTTTTTAGTTCATGAATTGGACAACTTTCCCCATGCAAAAATGGGCATGACCAGGTATGTTTCTACTAGCGCCAAATTTTCTGCCATAAATTTCTCCAGAAACAACATTGGAAATATTGCCAGAAATAGCGCCATAATAACACTCGAAATATCAATTGAAATAACGCCCCACAATTTTCCTAGATTTACACTAGAAATAATTTCATAAATAGTCCTAGGAATAATTTCGTAAATAATGCCATTTCACTGCTAGCACTTGCTCCCAATTTAGCTCCTAGTTTTGGATTCCAATTTAACATCCAATTTTGCTTCGCATTTTGCTTCCACTCTTGCTTCTAGTGTGGCTTCCAATTTTGCTTCTAGTGTGGCTTCCAATTTTTCTTCTAGCATGGCTTCAAATTTTGCTTCCAATTTTGCTTCTAGCCTGGCTTCCAATTTTGCTTCTAGTGTGCCTTCCAATTTTGCTTCTAATGTGGCTTTCAATTTTACTTCTACTGTGGCTTCCAATTTTGCTTCTAATGTGGCTTTCAATTTTACTTCTAGTGTGGCTTCTAATTTTCCTTCTAGTGTGGCTTCCACATTTTCTTCGAGTTTGGATTCTAGTGTGGCTTCCAATTTTGGGTCCAGTTTTACTTCTAGTGTGGAGTCCAATTTGGCTTCCATTATTACTTGTTTTTTCGCTTCCAAACGTAGGAAATAAAACTAGGTTTTGTGCCAAGCTTAGCGCCAGGATATGTGTCCATTTTGGTTTCTAATTTGGATACTATTTTTGCTTCTAGTGTGGCTTCTGATTTTGCTTCCATTGTTGCTTCTTTGTTTGCTTTAAAAAGATGATTATTGTTTTGCATACAGTTAAATTAATATGTATTATTTCAATTTAATTAGTTAAATATACAATGTCTCTTAAATAAGTTATATGATTATACATCATATGAATGCATTTAAAATCTTTTATAAGATAACATTTATAAAGAATTTTTAGTGAAACAAACCCCCATACAAATTAACAACATCATTATACTGATTAAATCTCCATCAAAATAGAATCTACAACATCCAGTACATATAAAATAACAAGAGAATTATTGTAACATGATCATCATCTATAATTAAAACAAGTGCATCAAATATCTATAATTTAAATGAATTTGAAAACATCCATCATGAGGAGTAAATCAAAACCACCGTACATAATAAATATGCATTCAAATCATCAACCACTTTCAACATATAAAAATTGATGAGTCAAGACTAACAATATTATCATCATATATGTCTTTGGAGAATCTTTCATTACAATTCAAAAATGTATCAAATTGAATCATTGCAAGGACCCAAATACAAGACCAACTCTACAAATAATCCAATTGATCATGGATAAATTTGAAATTTTGGAGCAGTAGAACCATTCCAACAGGAGGAAGCAAACAAGGATGATATGGAGGAACTCGTCAAGAACAATGTGCATGGATCCTGGTAGTTAATTTCACAGTAATATCTAGGTAGATTATGTTATGTAGATATGTAAGTATTAATGGGGTATTTTGGAGAAATTACAAGAAGAATGTAGTAAATATAGAAAAAATATTACTGCATACCCAAAGATACTGGTTAGAGAAATTTTGGAGGACTATGGAAATTTTGATGCCTTTGAATGTAACGACACTGGCCAGATTCTATTTTGATTAATAGAAATATACCCGTTACTTTAAAAAAAAATAACATGTGAAAATGATGCATGTTCAATAGTCCACATAAGTAAAAAATGATACATCATGTACAAATGATATAAATAAAAATGATGAATTATGTAAGACAAAATGATACAAGTCAGTATGATATGTCATGTCCAAATGATATAAGTCGAAATGATAAATGTCAAAAAGATACAAGTCAATAATATTCTCAAGAGGCCGTGAAAATGATACATATGATAATAATCATGAAAATCGACATCATAACAATATATAAAAAAATTATCCATGTTGTAGTCTACATGATCATGAATGTCACTAGGTTCTACCAACAACTGCCTCGTGATCATCATTACCATTGCAATCATCATCATCTTCTTCTGTATCAACATCGACCTTGTTGTCATCTTTATTTGTGTCATCATGAGCATCCTCTGTGATCTCAAAATCAGAGCAAACATGATCTTGATCTATGTGATGAGGATCATTCAGATCTTTTGGAAGATCATTGTTCTAAAAAAATCATTAAGAATGAAAAGTTATTAGCTATTTCATGAAATAATTAATTTATTTGTTATATATCAAATATTTGTAGGTTTTAACCCTGTACAGAAATTAGTTGCAGATGAATTCTAAAAAACAAAAAATAAACAATGACGAGAATATAAAACAAATACACAAAGATTTCCCCTGGATCCAAAAACTGGGACTACCAGATTGATTTTTCATTATGTTCCTTTCAATGTTGCAATACATATATATACATGTCGAAGCATTCATAAAACCCAATGCTTTAACCCTAGATTAGAACATAACCATAGTTCCCTTGACTGGATCCCATGGGCAGAAAACCATCATGCCCAAAACCATGTGTGAAATCCAATAAAAAACCATAGGTAGGTCCACCCACCTAATATAGGGTCCAAAATATTGTTCTCGGGGCGCTGCCCTAGACCTTGTACAGGGGGACTATCGCCCCCCTACTGCGCCTGACGCAACAAATAGGGGGGACTCTTCCCCCCCGCATGATCCCCCGCGCGTGTGACTGGTCGTGGAAACACTATAACACACACCCAACAATATTACAACATATGAGATGAAATAATAATCATATTACATCATATCAAAGTGCATATACAATAATAAAATTTCAAATAAGTTACAACAATGAATTTTGTAACAACGGATGTTGTAAAAACAAGTCATTTCATATTTCTTGTTAGAGATTGAAAGTGGGTAGCCAAAGGGGTGTTCTTCCACCAAACACTACACCGACACTTGGGGGATCAAGAAAATAAATTGGGAAGTGCAAACATAGGTAACAACGGATTGAGAAGCAAATGTTGTAACAAAAAATGTTGTAACAACAAATGTTGAAGAAATAGATGTTGTAACAACAAATGCCATAACAACATGTCAATGTTAAATCTGCTAAAAATGTTGTAACACCCATTACTATTGAAAAATGCTAAAATTTTTGTAAAATTTGATGCTATAACAACTGCTACTATTGAAACTATTGAAACAATGACCATTATAGCGGATGTTGTAACAATGGATGCTATAACAATAGATGTAACAACAAATTTTGTAACACTTGAGGGGGTAGAAATCAATTTCATCTTGATTTTCAAAGCTTGAAAGTGGATAGCCAAAGATGTGTTTTTTCCACCCAAAACTACACCGACACTTGGGGTATCAAGAAACAATTTGAGAAGCACAAACATAGGTAACAACAGATTGAGAAGCAGATGTTGTAAAGATGTTGTAACAATAGATGCCATAACATATGTTGTAACAAGAGATGTTGTAAGAACAAGCCATTCCATATTTCTTGTCAAAGATTGAAAGTGGGTAGCCAAAGAGGTGTTTCTACCACCCAACACTACACTAGAACTTTGGGATCAAGAAAACAAATTAAGAAGCATAAACATGGGTAATAGTGGATTGAGAAGCAGATGTTGTAACATCAGATGTTGTAACAATATATGTTGTAAGAACATATGTTATAATATCATGTCAATGTTAAATATGTTGCATCAGATGATGCTGTAACACCCATTACTGTTGAAATGTTGAAACTGTTGTAAAAGGTGATGCTATAACAACTGATACTATTGAAACTACTGAAACATTGAACATTACAATGGATGCTATAACAATGGATGTTGTAATAACAAATGACGTAACAATTGAGGGGGTAGAAATCCATTTCATTTTGCTTGTCAAAGCTTGAAAGTGGGTATCCAAAGAGGTGTTTATGCCACACAACACTACACTAGCACTTGGGGGATCAAGAAGAAAAAATTGAGAAGTAGAAACGTTGGTAACAAAAAATGTGTAATATCACCCAACCCCTCATGCTATTAGAGGAATGGGGTAAAACATATTTATTTATTCTTTTCCTCCAAACTCTACTTGACTTCCTAACTCGTGATAAGGGCCTCACAACTAGAGTTGTTACTATATATATATATATATATATATATATATATATATATATATATATATATATATATATATATATATATATATATATATATATATATATATATATATACATATCATACCTTGTCGAATTCAATGACCTCCACTCACCGCATCATACCATCGCCAACCTGTCAAGTGGGTCCACTTCTAACCAATTATAGAACTTTTGGGCTGGTGTGTCAACCAACTCATCCTAGTCGATCCCATAGTTGTGCCACATATGCCTCAAGGGTAATAGTATAGTTTTGTACCTTCGGGCCACGTCGTCACTTCCTCATCCAATTACGTTAAAGGAAAAATCAAGTCGTGCCAATGAAGAGTCTCCACGACTAGGGTTTGGAGCAGTCCAAGGTTTTGCCAAATTTTCGTTATAAATTTAAGGCTTTCCATCCTAAGCCACATTGATATTTCCTTCAATCTCTACCATGGATCGACTAAGGGATCTTGAACCTGTCTTAAGAAATGCATCAAGCGAGGATCTTTACGACCGTCGTAAGGGAAAGTCTCGACCTAGCCATAATTTCCCTGAGTTGGTTATTTCGACCATGGCTCTGGCACAGAGGTCCTGCAAACCTCCAAATAAACTCTAGTGCTCGACACCGACGTCAATGTCTTATTAAAGTGCCCTATGGTGCTAGCCCTCTTGAGCTTGAGCCAAGGGGAAAACCTTTGGATTCTGATTGCTTAAATGTTTTCCTTAAAATACATTTTTTGGGGATTGTGAAGTCAAATCCTCAGATATAAATCCAACGCCATCAGTATCTATTAGAAGCTCTCCATTCAGGTCATAAAACTCCCTTTTATTCTCATCCAAACGTGTTATATTCGCCACATGGATAAAATTTACACCTGAGATATCACCTCGAAAGGGAATGGATTTTGAAAGAATCAATGTAAATAAAGATATGTACTTCTTGAAACTGGAAATAGCATGTACATGCATAACTAGGCATTGTTCCTAATGGATAGATTTGTTAAAAAAATGTATTTTCTTTTTCAATCTACTTCTACAAATGATTCGGTGCAAAAAAAGTAACAGTTGACTGATGATGACATGGGATTTTCCCTTTTTTTCTTTGCCACCATCCTTGATTAAGTGTTATAGGGAGAAGGAAGGTCTAGTTCTTAATGAAGACAGTTTAGGAAAGTTGGGCAGCTAGACTTCCTGGCTCATAATGGTAACTTCTAATAAGGAAGGAAACATCTAGTCCTAGGAAACTTATATCAAGAAAGGAAATATCTAAATAACGTATTTAGCTTTTTCCTATTTGGAAACTCACAGTAAAGGAGGCAAGTTATAAATATGTATTTGTAATATCTTTAAAAAGGCTATCAAGCCTCATGATAATACAAGCGAATGTTAGATTATTTTATCTTATTTGTTTGATTGTGTTTTATTCATTAATTTTGAGCAGAGTTTGTAAGATCCAACTAAGATGTGAGGCTTATAGAGCCTCACATCTGATGAATTGTAGATCAATTGGTATCAGAACGAGTCGATCCTCGAGGCCTGATCTAATAAGGAAACATACAGTCCTAGAAAAATTATATCAAGAAAGGAAATATGTAAATAATGTATTTAGATTTTTCTTGTTTGGAAACTCACAGAAAAGGAGGAAAGTTCTAAATATGTATTTATAATATCTTTAAAAAGGGTATCAAGTCTCGTGATAATACAAGTGAATTTTTTGAGACATGTTTTCGGCGATAAGCACATCAAAATCCATTTATCGATGCGTTTTGAACAAATTTTCACCTAAATCTTGGTCCAGTCAAATGTAGATGTGGTCCAGTCAATTGTAGTTGTTTCCTTTGGTCAAAAGTATTTGTTGTTTTCTATCCATTTGAATGATCAATCTCTTTATTTAACTTGTTTCCATGATCTAATTCTTCATCTTGTCCTGACGATGAACCACACTTGCTGGTTCGAAATGCGTTGACAAATGGATTTTGATGTGATTATCACCGAAAACATGTCTCAAAAACTTGATATGGATCACATAAGCCTATAAATAAATAAATACAAGTGAATGTTAGAGTATTTTATCTTATCTTGTGTATTATGTGTGATTCATTTGTTTCCGAGTCGAGTTTTGGAAGATCCAGTTGAGCACCTATATAAGCCTCATCTTCGATCAATTTTAGATCAACAGTTGTGCAAGTAATGGCCATATGCCCACCAAGATAACTCATTGATTATTTGTTTCCCGTTTAGAGATATCTTACTTATGCTAGATAGCAAGAATTCTATCTATGTTCAGTGTAAAGTAACCTTATTTCCTATATTTCTCCAAGTGAAGGTAACTACAATTATCCAAAGGTGATATCTAGCATGGAAACATAGTGGGTCTATGTTGTGAAAAAATCTTGTCATATAAATGTAGAAAGGTGAAGGCATCAAAAGGGGTGAGGGGTATAAGAGGCTATTTATAACGCCAACTAAGGTCAGTGAAACCAAGAATGTTTTTTTTTGTAAACAATAAATCACAATAAATAAATGTAGTAGATCTCATAAATGAAACATCTTTTTACCTTAGTTATTATATATTTAGATAACTAACCCAAGCATACAATGACATAAATCTAGTATTATCTCACCTCTATTGGTGTCATTAATTCTAAATGCTTCTCCCAACTTGACTCCCTTTTATTTTTGTTAAATTAATATCTACACAAGATCATAAGATTTAAATTCACTCAAAAGTGCCATTTCAATTCAGGTATTGTAAAACCTAGAATTAATAGGTATTGGAATGTACAAATTAAATTTCTTCCTAGAGCAAGCAAGTTCACAAAGCTTCCAATGTATTAGATACAAAAGTTCTTTGTTGCGTAATATAAAATTGTAAATGATTTTAATGCTTGTAGTATTTCTATTGAAGGTATAAACTAAATAGAAATAGAGAATGTAAGCAATGGACGACAACACAAGATCACAAATACATGTATCCCTCATATTGCTACTCATGATATCAACCCCATTCCATCTTCTGACTAGATAGTGACAATTAAAAAAAATAATACACCTTTGAATTACCATTTCTCATACCTTCTTCCATCTATGATAGTATGTTCTTGCTAATATGAATAACTTTGTAAGTTGGAATTACCAGGTTGTACAACAAATCCATTTAAAATTAAATTAAATGTCAAGTCAATTCAAAGATCTACCACTCATATGACTACAAATATGGTAAGTAGTGTAGTGCATTATGTAGAAGCAAAAAGGCATCAACTTGAAAGTAACTTACCTTGAATGTTAAATGTAATGTTACCATTTTTAGCTATTTTCTTCCAATAGTTGTTCCACTTCAACATCCAAATTGATACTAGTTGTCCTACACATATTCATGAGACCAATGAGGCAAACTTATATTAAATTTGAACAAACATTAAATTTAATTTCTTGAATAAATAATAATTAAAAGGACTTGAGTTCATGAATACCTAAATGAGCTCCTCTCGGTTTCGAGAATAAATTGTTGGAGTAGTTAAATCTTGGAGGAAACATCCCTCCACTAAATGAAGTAGCAGTGAAATCAACATTGATTTTGTTGTTTCTTTGTTGGATCGAGTGTTTTTTGCTCCAAGATTATCCAAATCACAATTTATTATCTATTGAATAGGGCCAATCATGTGAAGGTGGAATTTCTCATGACCCCCCTACGCCCCCCCCCCCCCCCACACACATCACTCTCAATTCCCTATTACCCAAACTATCTACTATATAGGAAATAGTTGAAGGCAAGACATTAAGATTCATAAAAAAATAAATAGGAAACATTCATTCATTCATTCATTTGTAGATCCAAAAAATATTTCATCTCAATAAATTTTATCATAAAAAACATTTTTACATAATATGAAACAAAGTCGTGTACATAAAGAAACATATCACAATAATTCGTTAACATATAAAATTTATTCATTCACTAATCATAGAAACCAAATACCTCATCTCGATAAATTTTCATCTTTCTTTTCAAAGCTTGAAAGAGGGCAGCCATAGAGGTGTTTCTTCCACCCAACACTACACCAACACTTGGGGGATAAAGAAAAAAAATTGAGAAGCACAAACATAGGTAACAACAAATTGAGAAGTGGATATTGTAGCAACAAGCCATTTCATCTTGCTTGTCAGAGCTTTAAAATTGGCATCTAAAGAGGTGTTTCTGTCACCAAGCACTACAATGCTTATGGGATCAAGAAAATAAATTGATAAACACAAACATAGTTAATAGCGGATTGAAAAATAGATGTTGTAACAATAGATTCCATGACAAAATGTCAATGTTAAATATGTCGAAAATGTTGTAGCGGCGAATGGTGTAACACTCATTACTGTTGAAAATGTTGAAATTGCTGTAAAAGCTTATGCTATAACAACTAATACTATTGAAACTACTGAAACAATGACCATTACAACAGATCCTATAACAACAGATGTTGCAACAATGGATGTTGTAACAAAAAATGTTGTAACAACAAATGTTGTAACAACAAATGTTGTAACAATTGTGGGGGTCTTGCTTGTCAAATTTTGGAAGTGGGAAATAAAAGAGGTTTTTTTGCAACCCAATACTACACCAGCACTTGGGGTGTTGTAACATTTTTTATTACATTGAAAAATTCAAAATTTTGATTAAAATTTAAAAAAATGTTTTTATTTCACTTTGTAATAGTTTCCGCGCAAATATATAATGCAACAATATATTATTTTGTTTTATTTTAATAAATAAAATGCCAAATATCTGTAGAGAAACTATCGTGAATTTTATATTCGTGGCGATTGATGCCTTGGTGATGGATGACTCCTGTTGTATTGCTCCCCCACCCCCCACCCCTTCTGCTTGCTCAATATTTAATGAAGGGGGCGGGGAGCACAAAAAGTTACTTTTGCAACATGGAGTGCCATATGAATTGCACACCCCCCTCACTCATTACCACCTACCACCTATCCCCTCCCCCCTACGTAAAAGACCATTCCAGGTTTTCAGTAATAAATATCACTTGCCACCATTTTATTGACCATTTTTCATTTAATTATGAAGAAAACTCTGATGTTGAAGACAAAGGAAGAGTGTGAAAATATTCTAGCGAAAATCAATAAATTCTACAGAAAAAATTCTATTCTACAAAAGAGAGGTCTTCTAGCATATAAGAATTCATATGGCCAGATGGTAACATAAAAATAATATGAAATATTGTTGAAGAGAGAGGCAGGGGATAGGAAAAAGTTTTCTGGAAATAAGGGAGAGATTAGCGGTCAAAATTGTTGGGTGCAGGAATTACACTTAAGAAAACTCCTCAACACTTAATTTGTCAACCTGTGGGATACGTAAACTTAGAGATGAAGCACAGGCAATGCCATAGATGGTATGCATCTTCCTAATATAAATCCCTACTTTCTTTAAAGGAAAGATTGCATAATCAAATTAAGAAGAGAAAAAGGCAACTTGAACCATCAAAATAATCTGAGACTGGAACAAGGAAGAATGCATTTGCAAGAGGGAATTAAAGATAAAGGGCAATCACTCTAGCTAATTATTGTTTAACTACTGAGTGTGTGTTTTTATTTAGTAGATACACTTAGCAGTATCATCAGATGGGCCCTTAAAACTACTCCTTTAGAGATTTCCTTCTTGCGCTAATCTGTGTTGTACTATCGCAGTCTGCTTGCACTAGTGCAGGAACAAAGATTTATGCAAAAGGTATAAATAGTGTCTTTACTAAAGGCTTTTTTCTTCCTGCAAGGGCTTGAACTTTTCCAGGTTCAAAACAATCAGATCCCGTGGCAAGAAAATAGTTCTTGCACTGGATCAGAGCTTCTTGCACTTAGCATTTAATTCTTAAAATGAGTGCTTAATTATTGCAAGTGCTATTATACTGTTAAATGAAATTGCACACATAAAAAGTGAATGTTTCTGATCTTGATAAAGTGCAAGAATAAAGAAACAATCAATATATATTTACCCTATCATAAGCATTTAATGAAAGAAAGAAGATTGTGGGAAGTAGACTAAGAAGGCTTGCTGCATCACACCAACATGCACTGGTGCGGGTTCATTTCTCCTGCTTGGACCAAGAAGGGAAAACCAATCAAACAGAATTGCAGAAAAGGAGATATCACACCAACGTGTACTGGTGCAGGGTTATTTCTCCTGCTTGGACCAGGCGGAGGAAAACCAATCAAACAAAATTGCAAAAAGGGGATATCACACCAACATGCACTGGTGCGGGGTTATTTCTCCTGCTTGGACCAGGCAGAGGAAAACCAATCTGAAATCAAGTGAAAGAAAGGGAATTTATCTACTTCACACAACGAATCCTCTTTCACTTAGAAAGGAATGCATGTGCTTAAAATTAAATCACACTTGACAATGTAAACACAAATTACAGGAAAACGGGAAATGGGGTAAACGTACTAGGTTGGCTGGGCCCTAGCCAACCAACACATTTCCCCTTTAAATAATAACGCTGCTCAGTACCTTAATCAATTCGTCAACTCAAATACTGAAATACAATTTATGAAACATGAGGAGGAGCTCCCTTTTATTAATTCACTGAGGCAAGTACATACATTAATACAGTGTACAACAACTTGTTACCGCCTCTCTAGATGTGTCTCTATTCTCTTCTACTCTCAAAAACTTCCCTTAGTCCTATTTACATTATACATTATATAGATCTTTGGCCAAAGGCCAAAATAGGTCATTCAACTGATTACATAACCAAATGCAGAATTTAGCTTTCGGCCTTCAAAATTAGACAGTTATAAAAACTGGTATAGCCAATCTCTAGCTTTCGTCTTTCACAAATTCGATCTCGGTTGCCTTTGGGTCGATCTCGTTGTCGTGGTTGAAGCTGCTCAAAATGAGATGGTGATCAAGGAGGTTCGGATCCACTGCAAGGAATTATCGTGCTGGAAACGATGCAAGATTCGATCCTACACTAGGATCAGCGGTCACGGTAAGTACTCTAACTACCAGATAAACATTGAAGATATCGATAAGTTACAAATAGTGATTAAAAGTAAGAAAGCATGTAATAAATGATTAATTAATGCTAAGTTAAATTAAAAGTATAAAAAATAAAGTTTATACGAAATATGTCACTGTACTTGGACTGGTGCAAGATGAGGGTGTATAAAAAAGGTAAAACATCGGTAAATGGTTATGATTTAGGAAGGGGAAAATAGAAAAAAGAGAGAAAATTAGGGGGTTAGCAAAAATCTACTTCAAATGTTAGCTGATGGGCTGAGGTTGGCAGCATTTGAAGGAATAACACAATTTTCAGCTTTTGGAGATTCCTTATTACCATACAAAAATATATTAAATGGTCTCAAAACAAGGACTATGGACCAAACCTAACTATGCAAAGAATATATTTATTGTTGGAAAACATAGAATTTTATCATATTAAAAGGGAAACTAATATGTCAGCGAATGAACAAGCTAATCGGGTTGTCACCCTGGAGCAATGTGAACTTAGGGAGGATGGGAAAACATCTTCCAAATGTCACATCCAATGAACATTTATAAATGGAAAAGGATGGAAGAATATGGAGAAGAGTGAATTGTCTGATAGGATGATTAATTACCTAATTTACTCCTTGGCACATTTGTTCTGCAACAGGAGTCATGTTGATAAGATGGATCTGTCAATATCATGATCAATAATTAAGAGGAAGCAAGACAAGATTAAGGATAGTTGGGAGTTTGTAACCTGAGATTTAAGGTAGATATACAGTGAAGGAATTGTGTTCTCTAACCTCGAGGAGGATTTCTTCAAGTTGATTGCGTGGGAATTCATTTCGGAGCAAGAAGCAATGAAAATTAATTTGCTTGTAGGGAGTGCACTACCGAAGAGAATTAGAAATGAAGGGACCTCTCGTGTCATCAAGTTGGAGTTGATTTTGGATATCCGAAAATGTTATGGAGGGAATATACAATGTGGATTGTCGTACATCCTCACTGTGCCGAAGAAATGGCTTCTCTATCTAGCAATGGCATCAAAGAATATCCTGGGAATTCCCTCGGTGCGTTCAGGAATGAAGTGGAGGAAATGATTTTGTGGATTGGAGGGAAAATTATATCTAAAACCCGATCTCACTTTACCCTCATTTTGGGTCAACTAGAATGCTTGAGGAAAGAAATGAATAATGTTCAGGTGGATACGAAGGTCATCATATAGTAGATAAGGAATCTCGACTGAAAGGTGGAGAATTTAGAAGAGAAGGTGGAGATTTTGGTTAAGTCAGTTCCTAAGGAAGTGTTTTGCATCGGGGAGGAAGGTGACAAAGAACCATCACACAACGAGTAGGGAGCGCCCCCTCCAAAGTTCATAATACAATTGGAGATCCAACAAGAGGCCGAGAAACATGAAACTAAGGATGAAGGCCAGCACGGGGAAGTATAAGCCACTGATATTGAAGAAATCAGACAACATCAGTAAAAAGAAACTCATTAGTTAGCATAGAGAAATAATTTTGTTTTGTTTTGTTTTTGTTTTAGTTTTAGTTTTGTTTTTGTTTTTGTTTTTTTTGTTTTTTGTTTTGTTTTTGTTTTTGTTTTGTTTTTGTTTTTGTTTTTGTTTTTGTTTTCGTTTTTTGTTGTTTTTTGTTTTTTTTTTTTTTGTTTCTATTTTTTTGTTTCTTTTTTTGTTTTTGTTTTTGTTTTTTTTGTTTTTGTTTTTGTTTTTGTTTTTGTTTTTGTTTTTTGTTTTTGTTTTTGTTTTTTGTTTTTTTTGTTTTTGTTTTTTGTTTTTTTGTTTTTTGTTTTTTTGTTTTTTTGTTTTTTTTTGTTTTTGTTTTTTGTTTTTTGTTTTTTTGTTTTTGTTTTTGTTTTTGTTTTTGTTTTTGTTTTTGTTTTTTTTTGTCTTTTGTTTTTTGTTTTTTGTTTTTTTGTTTTTTGTTTTTTGTTTTTTGTTTTTTTTTTTAATGTTATGCAAATATATAAATATTAATGGGTTTTTTTGGCGAATGTATAAGGAAAATTATGTAGAAAACATGAGAAGAAAACTCTAAAATGTCACTGTCTCTAGTCAAAGCATTTTTGGAGGGATGTGGAACTGTTGTTACTTATGAATGTAATAGTTTTGTCCAAAATCCAAAAATTTTAATAGAAATATAATCGTTCCTTTAAAAAAAAGAGACAATAATTTGAATGTAAATGTTTTAAGAGAGGATATTTTGTAAAGCACTCTATATAGACCTTTTTTTTTAATCATAAAGGGTTGATACCTGGAGCAAGTTTTTGTAATATTGTTGTAATACTTTCAACTTGGATATAATCAAAGGCTTCTAGTTTTTTTTCGTGACGACAATTGTGTAATTCTGAATTCTCCTTTTAATTTCATAGTCTGTTTCTGCGTATATTTGAGAATAGTATAGGACATTGGGAAGGGCTAGATTGAGTATCAATCTCCTTGATATCCCTCTACAAAATTATGTTCACTACTAAGTTAGAAATTGAACAATTTGTTTAATTTATTGCCCATAAATCTTTATGTTGTTGCTTTTATGTTGTACTTTGATATATTTGTGTTGATTATAGAGGTTCATCTGTGCATCTATACTATTATTAGATGATTACATGTTTAGGGAGAATGTTTAGCTTGCTAAATTCCTCTCAATTCCTCACATTGATGATTTGGCTCAATTATTTAGCTTAGGACTATCTACAAAGACATAACATAGGGGATCGAGAAAAAAAATTGAGAAGCACAAACATATGTAACAACGGATGTTGTAACGACATATGCCATAACAACATGTCAATCTTAAATCTGCTGAAAATTTTGTAACACTCCTTACTGTTGAAAATGCTGAAAATGTTGTAAAAGTTGATGCTATAACAATTGCTACTATCGAAACTACTAAAATTGTGATCATTACAATGGATGTTGTAACAACAGATGATGTAACAATGAATGTTGTAACAAAATATGTTGTAACAATTGAGGGGGTAGAAATCCATTTCATCTTGCTTGTCAAAGCTTGAAAGTGGGTAGCTAAAGAGGTATTCTGCCGCCCAACACTACACCAACACTTGGGGGATCAAGAAAAAAAAATTGAGAATCACAAACATAGGTAAGAATGGGTTGAGAAACACATGTGGTAATAACGAATGTTGTAACAACAAATGTTGTAATAAAAAATGCCATAACGGATCTTGTAACAATGGATGTTGTAACAACGGATGTTGTAACAACAATCCATTTCATCTTGCTTGTCAAAGCTCGAAGGTGGCCAACCAAAGGGGTGTTTCTTAGTAACTTTTCATTTATGTTATTCTTCTTCTAAGACCTGTGTAATAAAGTTGTTGGTTTCTTTCATTAACAGATTTAACAATGTTGTGTTAATAGTTGAGATGCTTGTGAATTTTATCTAGGAAACCTTAATGAAGCACTTTGTGGTATCTACATCTTATTTTATTTCATTTTATGCCCTCTACTACAGATCTAATGCATATGATTTTGTTTAGCCCTACGCTTTAAACCTTAAATTTCTTTATGTTCTTCTCTCCATACTACAACATCAATTTTAAAGGATGTAATAATAGATAAGTAGGCTAGTTGAATTTATTCATTAATTTCTCCAAAACTAGTTCACATTGCATATATAGGTCTATCGTCACCTGCCCCAATTTCCTGATTGTTTTATGATTAATAAGGGTCTGATAGAGATGGAATAGTGAGAAAACTTGTGCTGTATTCTAGAATGTAGGAATAATTCTATTTTGAAAAATCACCAAGTTGTGTGCTAACCATACCCCCAATATGACTAGAAAAGGAAGTGTTCTATAGAGTTTCAGGTCCTTTCCTTCAAACCGTGCCTTCAAAGTTCAAACAGGCTCCAGCACAGGCCTACATCGTAAATGTTCCTATTCTAATATCCATGTACCTACATATTTCATTAATTCATTCAATATATATATCACTACAAAACAAATGTTTTAGACCTCAATACACCCTTCGTCCGACTATATGGAAAATAATTACTAAGACAAGTACTAAGACTCAAGATCATCCCTAGTTCTAGCATTCATCTTCATTCTTCTCTAGGGTTTACATCACAATAGGTCTTCCTCTATTGCATCACATAAGAACTAAGAACTATCCATGGAAATTATATAGATGGAATAATGAGTATAGTATAGACAAAGACATTATCTTCCCTCTATACAAAGTAGGTGAGGGAGGCAAACATTGGTAAAGTGGACTAATTACACAAGAAATTTAATTTAATGCACAAGATAAGGTCTCCAAGTGAAGTGCTCTCTCTCCAATGTATACACCTCAAGATACCAATCCTTAGGTGGTGCACTCTTTAAGCATGGGTTGCAAGTGTCAAGTGCTCTTCATCACAAGGCTTATTGATTTCCAAGACAATCATCCCATTCTTCTCAACACATGTACCTTGGGTCCATAATCAATCCCATGTAATGTGATCTTAACCCAAGAATTTATAATCAATCCCATGTAATGTGATCTTAACCCAAGCATTTATAATCAATCCCATGTGATATGTTTCGTTGTGTACGGGTTATGTATTACATGGTGTTGCATCCCTCCTTTGGCCTAGGGTTTTTGGCAAAGAACTTGATAAAGCCATGATTGGATATTGATTTCTAAGGACTTAATCATAGTGTAAGGTTGGTGATTTATAAGGGTGCTATGATTGATGGAAGCACAAAAGAACTCAGACTACACATAAATAAATAACTCAACATAAGAAATGAAAATTCATGTTATAAATTAATTAACTGAGCAATGAAACACATAAAATATTACGAAAACACAAATACAAAAACACATAAAACAAGAGAGACATAGATATACGTGGTTCACCTAATTTGGGCTACATCCACAGAGAAACAACTAATCCTTCCTTTTATATTATCCCGCAAAATGAAGAGATACAACCTACAACAGATCTACTGTAATCTCGTCTTCGATCTCACACAACATCCTCTCTCTCTCTCTCTCTCTCTCTCTCTCTCTCTCTCAGAGTAATAATACACATCTGTGGTACAATTCCCTCATATAAACTGACGGTTGTTTTCTATGAAAAAAACATAAATTAACATAACTTATACCATCAGATCATTCGGCTAATGAACGACCCAGATTGACTATGAAATTAAAATATTTTACAAGGAAATATTTCATCTATTTTTAGCTTCTGGGGCATTGTTACAGATCCATTTGGGCACATCCAATCCCAAGATCTAGATTAGTCTTTTAGGGCTCATTAAACCCTAAATTCAGTTGTTTCATGCCCTAAACAAGTCACCCCTTTCAATGCCTCCTTCCCAGACAATTTCATGACTTGAAGACATCCAGAAATAGCCTCTAGAGGAACCAACGCAGGTAAGCCCTTATGAGGGTGTGCTGCAGAGCAGTTGAGTCCACTACCAGGGTTCTCTATAGAGCACTTAGGCTTCCTTTCACCCGCGCTGGGAAAGAATGAGCGAAATTCGCATAGGGTTTGGGGAATATTTTTTTCTTTTGGAGTCATCTAGAAGGTTCCTTCACTTATCAACTCCTATGAGCTCGGAAATGGATGAGGAATGAGTTAAGGTGCATCCTATCCTCTCATCCCTTCCTCCATGGAACTAATTCTAAGTATGGAAGGCCATTCAATGCCACCATTAATGACAAAACCTCCTTCATCTTCCTATAAATTGACCACTCATATATGTGATCAGGGGATGGATTATGTTGAATTGTAAGGAGATAATGCTGCTATGAGATTTGGCTTTGAAGCAAGTATTGTAATGATACAAGTTTTTCATGCTTTTGATGTGATGTGGATGAGATCCAAGCTGGAGGAATGGCTTTGAATCAGACACCAATGGTTGTAATTCTTTCTTCTATCTAATAAAGTGTTTGAACCCTTTTCCATATGTTTGTATTGTTTCATAATGCTTATGTGTGTGAATTGTATTTGATTCCTTTCACTTATATTCAATAGATCATATGCTTTGATTGGTTTTTTGTCTTCTCTTGTGTTTACAGGGTACTTCTCAAGTGGATTAAGTACGAGAAGGAGTGATGGAATCGATACAAGGGAGACGAGAGGAAAGAGGAACTACAGGTAGGCCTTCTATCTTCTCATCTTATCTATTGCTTATAGGAAAAGTCTAAAACACTTTAAATTGTTGTTCTAGATACAGTTACTTATCTAGGGAATTAGTATTTATCTGTAGATACTAAATTCTCCAAAACAAGCATTGACCCCGAACCCATGCCGCGGGGGTGGGGAGTGACAACAATTAAACGAGTGGCATTTCTGCCCCGTTAGGGACAGGGATCCAATGTGGATGAAATCAAAAACCTCTAAACAATTAGGAATATAATCAAGCTCCACACCCAACAATTGACATATCAACATAACAATATCCAAGTAAGTTATTAAAAGTCAAATAATGATACCTTATTCTCATCTAGATAACAAAACCATATCACTTTCTTTCTTATATCATATTGAATTTCAATGTGATGGCCATATTGTTGCTCATGTCAAAGCATAGCCGATGGAAAAGTTAAATTAATTAATATCCAGTCATTTACTCTTTTTTTTACAATATATATATATATATATATATATATATATATATATATATATATATATATATATTAAATATGCTTACAAATTTACATGCTAAGGCTTCTAAATCT
The DNA here is from genome assembly GCA_031772625.1 of Pinus tabuliformis. Taxonomy (NCBI): domain Eukaryota; kingdom Viridiplantae; phylum Streptophyta; class Pinopsida; order Pinales; family Pinaceae; genus Pinus; species Pinus tabuliformis. The sequence goes on along the minus strand of CM062809.1, from coordinate 157,194,358 downwards.
CTTTGGCCACTGTGATGTGTGGCACGATATTTGGCAAGTGTGGTATTTGAGGCATTGCCCTAAAACATACACTAATTCAATTTAATTATGCACCAGTAAAATATAAAAATCATTTAATGAATTTTAAATAATCTTATGACCAAATTTAAATACTTGTATGCTCTCCTTGTCGGACTTCCTCTGTGCATCTTCTCTATCATATGCTTTCACGAGCTCTTTTAATACTTTGATGCTTACATAAATTGGACTTATTTTGGCCTTTATCTTGGAAGGAATATGTTTTTATCTTTTCATTTGGTTGCAACAAAATCTCTTGCATTTTTGAGTCATTTGTTTTTTACTTGCCTTTTGAAGGTGCATGGGTATTTTTGATAATGGAATATGTATATGATCTATGAAGCGTTGAATGGATGATTCCTTCAACCTACGATTGAACACTTTCCCAACATCTGTCATTCTGATTTCCCTAAAGACAACATCATATTCTACTGCGGTTTCGTATGTACCAATGAAAAATATATAAGTGCCTGTACTAGTGGTGGAAGAAATTTGTGTCCCAGGAGTGGGTGGGACATTGGACGTCTATGTTCATTGTTCCACATTCTTAGAGTTTATTGTGATTGATTTTTTCCTAGATCTTTTGCTCGATCCAAGAGTTGATGGGGAATCAATCTATTCCCTTTGACAACTTTGCTTTGGTTGGTCTATGTCAGTGCCTTTAGTATGTTCTTCCACGTGTTTAAAAAGCAGGGAGAAGTCCATACCTTCTAGTTTATTCATTGATTCTACCCCCAATATAGAAGCCATTGCCTCTTTCATTTTCTCACTATCATGTCCCTATATATGTATAATACATTTTTTTTTTAAATTAGAAACAAAAAAAACCCTAATTGTTTTTTTTTTTTTTTTTTTTTTAATTTTGAAACTAAACAATAAAAAATACAATTCAAACAAACAATGAAAACATGTTCAAATATATAAATTGAGTATTAAATACCTCATTCTTGCAAGAATCAGATCCATTTACTCATTTCCCTCTATGGTTGCTTGACATTTTGTGCGTCCTATGGCGATCTCTTTCCTCTACACTGTCGAAAATCCTTTCTCCCTATGTTTTTCTCCCTTCCATCTAACTATTTTAAACAACAATAGTGAAAAATAGATGGACAGGAGTTTAATTTTAATGCCTGGTAGGTGGTGAATGAGATGCACAAAATGATTTCGTGACTACTAGAGGCTGAATCACACCCATAAATCAAGTTTGTTTGATTGAAATCCACAACAAGGGAGGAGAGGTCCGTCAATATCCCTTCCCACCATCAACAAAGATCCAATTGATTAGTTATTTGCTTGCGTAGCCTCAACACATTTTTCCAACCGTGGCCTACTCCAATTCCACACAGAACTTCAAAGCTCCCTTGATTTGCAATCAGTGAGTATTAGAATGGAAATATGGTGAATGTACTACAATTTTTTTGTTGAATAGTGGGGATACACAATATGTTGATGCATTGTGCACACCAATTATAGATTGGTGGGGCTCTTTTAAATATTCAATTTGGTCTATCCATTGTCACCTTTGCACTTTGTAACGTCGATGTGGGAGGCTTCCATGTTATTTTCATTTTCTATGAGGTTTAATTGAATAACAATATTGGATGTGCAATGTGCATATGGACATGAGGTAGTTATAATAATTATATAATAATAATAATAATAATAATAATAATAATAATAATAATAATAATAATAATAATTATTATTATTATTATTATTATTATAAATATTAATAATTGTTCTTAATATACGCCTATCGATGTTTATCAACCACATTTTTTAATGTGGTTGTACTAGTTGAATACCAATATTGGATGTGCAATGTGCATAGGCACATGGGATAAGATGAAATGTTGGTTGATATAAAGCCCTATAAATGGTGTTTTCACCCTCCAATGAAGGGTGTTTTATGTCATATTTTACTAGTCCACTAATGAATTTGGTGTGATTTCAAAATTTCTAATTTTATTTTAATAGTCAATGAATCATGATGTAACAATCCACTAGTTATAGTCACATACATACATTTTCACCTTTAAAGGTTGTTTTGCTTAGTGATTATGTATACATGTGAAACAAACATTTTTTATCTCACCACTCACTCTTTACTCCTTTATAGGGTGGATGGTGGCATTGAAAATATATCTCATCCACAAGTTAAGTTATACTAATTATTACATTATATATTGAGTTCATTTAGAAGACTTAAAAATTGAAAATTGAAAATAGTATATTCTCTAACATATAGGGTCAAAGGATTTTTTTTTTAAATATACAAAAATACAGATATTTAGCAGTTTAAAATTATGGATTAAGGGTTTGAATTAAGTTAAATGAAAATATTAAAAAAATAAAAGTAGTCCATTAGTTTTCCTAATCCTCATTTAAGATTTATAATAGTTGGGTCATGTCACTATATTGGGAGTAGAAATTAACAAAAAGGGTTTATATTGAAAATAGGGGCATTTTAGTTTAAAAAATGCAGTGAAAACCATCTGAGATTAAATCAATTGTGCGTTTAGAAAAATGGATAGAGCAACAATAAACTGCATAGATGCTATGTGACTAATGTCATTGTTGTTGGATCTAGAGGAGGCCATGGGCAAAGGACGTGGGCGATGTAGACCTACTAAATCAATGAGAGGAAAGTGGGTGGCCATAGAATTAGATACAAAATGTGCAGATGCAATAAAGGTAAGAAGACAAAGAAACCTAAACCAAAGGAGGATGGTGTTTATAAATTCACAAATGCTACAACATAGACGAGATAAAGTTATATAAAATATGTTGTTTTTTTTTTTCAAATCCAAAACATGATATCAATATGTCAAATATATGAGTAAAGTAAGGATTTGCGTTGGATAACATATTGGTTGAAATTATATAAAATGTGTACTAAACATCATTGACCCTATTATGTATTATAGGGGCAAGATGAGGCCATGGAAACATATCGTGTCATATTAAATAAGGACACAACAGATGTCGTAGGACATAAGGTGATTATCAAAGTTTGACTTAACTTAGGAAGCATTTTGTGATACGTCCATCCTTTTTCACATTATTATTAGAATTTATAGTGTATTATTCAACCTTGAAATAAATCAATGCATGTTGTTGATATTTCAAATGGAGATTGGAACAAGTGCATAGCCTAAGCATTCAACTAGAAAAAGAAAAAAAAGCATATGTACATGGGAATGGACCTAAAATTGTTAAATCATGAAGAACACAATGGGTGGAAGAGGATATGACTATGGATACTTCAAACACAACAAATAATTGGACTGAGGAAGAGGTTGGTCAAGACCATAGTACATGGGATGGGATTTGTTAAGAGATATTTTATTATATTTATTTGAAATTGATATGTTTATGATTTATCCAATTCTTGCCAAACATTAAATAGTGGTTGTGTTTGTCGATAGGTAGAAGATGATGATGGTAAAATGATTGCTAATACCCAAGCTGATGCAATTGGGCTATTAATATTTGGATGGGATCATCCAAACAATCCTTTAAACCATACCAGGGCTAAAATAACATATCTAAAGAGAGCTCTATGACCTGAGAAATTTTAACATCTGATTAAATTTGCATACACTGATGATTGCAATATGATACCAGTTAGCGGCCTTAATGATCATGATGAGCATGATAGCGAAAATGCAATGCATGAATAAGGATTGATTGAGATTCTTACAGGTTTTCTTGGGGATGGAAACAATGATGACAATAATGATCCTATGGTTGAAAATAATGATGAAAACAGGGGTAATTACCACCAATGTAATGTTGTTGATAACAACCTATTGAAAGACTCCATCAGGCAAGCAGCAAAGACACCCGTGTTCAAATCAGGTGCAAGTAGAACCTCAAATTTGGCATGAAAATTAATATTATTAGAAAGAAAGTCACTATTTGGTTGGTTAGACAAAAGATTCACCACCCTATTGAAGTGAGTTGAAATCTATTTCTTTCAATGCAATGTCAATTGAGTTGAAATCTATTTCTTTCAATGGAATGTCAATTGGTCTACGTAATTCGTAAACATTCATCAACTTCATTTATATTTCTTTAAGAATATTTTAAAGCCATATATTGTATATGAGTAGTCATAATACAGATAGACATATCAAACATGTTCATCATAACTCAAACATTCAATTGATCTAATCTTTGGGAATCTTACTGGGCACTAAAAACTAAAATATTTCCGCAAGAGAATGTGTTTCCATCAACTTGCAGAGAGGCGCGTCAATTTTTGGTTGTGTTGGGGATTGAATATAATCCAATTCATTCATGTAAAAATGATTGCATTTTATACAAAGATGAATATCAAGACAAGGTATAATGCCCTGTATGCAAAGAGAGGAGATATCATATAGATGTACAAGGTCCTATAGTTCCAAAGAAGGTTTTACGTCATGTGCCAATTATACCTAGAGACATAGAGATATGTTCATGTATAAGAGACATAGAGATATTGTATTGCATTTTAATTTTTCCTAAATTTTTATACTAATTTAGTATTCTTATATTAGGTGGGTGACATCCAAGGAGATCCACGAATGTGAAGTGCCAAAATGGAAGAAGGAAAGTGCAGAAATTGTATGTGTATTTGAGAAGGAACTCCCTATAAGTTTGATGGACCTACAAGTCCGTTTACTTATACACCTAGTTGATGACATTGAATTGGAGCATGTCGTATCAATGAGGTGGATGTTTTTCTTTGAGAGGTATATGAAAACTCTAAAAAGATATGTTTGAAAAAAGGCACATCCAAAGGGTTGCATGGCTTAAGGGTGTGCATTGATTGAAGCATTTGTCTTCCTATGTGAATTCCTTGGTAAGTATTGAGAAGATAGGCCACACTTTTGGGATTAAGAATGAGCATTAGATATCATTGATGGAGAAAAACCACAATCTAATGGTGTTCAAGTAGAAATTAGTAAGTAAACTCATGATCATTGTGGTTGTTTTTATTGTGATCATTAATTTACTTTGTTATATATTTATAAAATTAACAACATGGCCTTTGGAGTTTGAAATAAGCATGTTGACATGTAATAGGTGTAGATGAAAGTGTTATACTTGACAAGTTCAATCTATACCACATGGACTTTATGAACAAATGGATTGATTTGTATGATAAAAAGAGAGAAGTGTTAGAAGTAGGGAGACAATTTAAAAGATCAAATCCAAGGAATACCCCATATTCTATTGATCTGCAAGGGGAATGGGCCAAAGATTGCACACTAGAATGAGTTACTGAACAAATTCAAAATCAAATAAAAGATGCAGATATAGATTCAAACATAACAAGAGATGAAATCAACATGTCTAGAGGATGTGAAAGAAAGGTACAGTTGGAATTTTAAAAAATGTTGTTTCCTTACAATTTTGACATTATTAACTATTTTAATTTTCATTATTATATTTTTTTTAACCAAAATAAATGGTCTTTCACAGGCAAGAAAATATCCAACAATGTGGGCACATGGTCGACATTATCGTGTAGAACGTGTAGATGTAAAGACTCAATCCTTCGATTGTGGCATCATGTTTGACTTCAAGCATCTAGTCAATCAAGCTCAAAAGATAAGAATATTATTGAAGCTAGGAATCTACAATATGTTGGGAAAATACAAGAAATTATTGAGTTGGATTACCGCTCTTTTAGATGTTATATTTTTAAGTGTAGATGGTATGAAGAATTTGAGAGGACACGAAGACATGATACCCATAGTGGATTGTTTTCTATAGGTTCCTTAAAGTTCCTACCAGAGGATAAGGAGCCTTATGTTCTACCAATTCATTATGAGAAGGTATTTCTTTAACTCAAAGGTTAGAAGCGATAGTGATCAATAATCTATTAATACATTTTTTATTGCAAAAATATACATGTGTTTATTGATCAATAAAATTGTTATAACATACGTCTCATATATGTATGTACTCATTCATGTGTAGGTATTTTTCTATGAATATATTCTGGACTTGAAATGGATTTTTCAACATTATGATCCAAGATTAAGGCATGTGTTTGATGATGCATCAGTGGATACTGAGAAAAAAAATGTTGGCAAACAAAATAAGAGACGATGATTAGAGAACATCGAAGAAATTGACATCCATGATGATGCTAAAGATGGTTATGTTTAGGCATAAGAAGACAACATTAATACAAAGTTACATGATGTTACGAAAGATAACAATATGGATGGTATAGAAAATGATGATCCAAATACATATGGTAACAATATGGATGATCTACAGTAAGATTTCGATGGTGATGAAGATGATGCACGTCAAGATGAAGATGATGATAATATTAACTACTTGAAATATCATATGGACATTGACAATGATACAATAGATGACATTGTTGCAGACAATGATGTTAATGACTAAGACTTCTAAATTTTCAGAAATATTTTTAATCCATTTTAAAAAAATGATGATTCTTATAGCATAAACTTTGAAATGCTTCAGAATTATTTGTGTCAATACAAATTACCTATTGAAATATCATTAAAGTGTTCAACATATGATATGAATTGTTTGACAGAAAAATAGGATTACTTGAATGCTTCTTCCATTCATTTTATATCAACATATGTTCGTGAAGACATAAAAGTTAATAAAATATTAATGCTCATATCTCACAATGATTTGAATAAGAAACTTTGTGAACTTCATTATTTTTATATTGTTTTCATTTTAATGTTGGTTGACCCACTCTTACATTTAATTATCGATATAGGTAGGCTTTAATTTTTACAAGTTTTTCGCGCAAATTATATGCTAAGGAAGATGATGACTAGTATAAAATAACCTCAATCCAAAGTTGTTGCGCACACACACTAAAAAATCAACAAAGTTGTTACACACTCCATATAGATTCAATGTGTAGAAATACTGCAGAATAAGCTACTTTGTCATTCAACCACTCTCACATCACTCCTGAAAACCATCACTCGTTCAGTCTACACACATAAAAGTAATTGCAATCTAAACTGTAAAAAAAGAAAATAATTCACTGCCACACTAAACTAAGGGACTTGTACAGGAATTAAGTTATCACACTATCCAAAGATTATTTCAATTAATTAAATTACATACAATTAACTATAACAGTAGCAATCCCTAAGATTCGGGTGACCTAAGGGTGATCGCCCTCGCAGACTTGACGGTTGCATGCATGTACAAGGCATCCTTCAACTCATGGAAAACATGTTGGCATAATTTTTTGTCCTTGATGACGACCTACTTGATAGAGGTGTCAACATCATGGTTATATAGATGCTACAAGTGATATGAACAAAGTAATATCAGTTTAAAGATAGGTGGATGGAAAAGATAAAGTGTGAGAAAGTATACATGGGTCCTGTGAATAAAGGTCACGTACATATGCAGGTATAATGAAGAAAAGTCATGTACATAATCCACACCATGTTAAAATGAATACAATGGGTATTTACCATGGTATTGGCCCATAATAATAGGTGCATAAACGATTATTTGATCCCATAAAAAAATACCAATGACATTACTAAGGGATTGTCCTAAGATATTGGCTAAGACAAAATCAATATAAGGAGACGAAGATCAAAGTGTTATGTGTCCAAGTTATGGGTTATTAATGTATAGTTTGATCTGAAACAGGGGTGCACCAACAAGCATGGAAGAGGCCCAGATCTAATAGATATGAAAGAGTAGTAATGAATATGCTTGCTTGATCTATTTGTGATTATATCTAACAATGATATATTTGTGATGGTAATAATGATCTGATGTGGATATGTGAAGGTGAAGTATACGTAGTATGTGTTGTGATTGCAACGAAGGTTTGACTCAGTGATTTCAAATATGTACATTGGTTTGCCTCTGAAGGGTTGCGTACATATGTGAATCATCTTCTAAGTAGTCACGTATATATTTTGCGAAACTTCAGAATTTGTACACAGGTGTTAAGAATGGTAAGTGCGTACATACATGGGTGTGCTTTGTAAAAGTCATGTATACATGCTAGGTATTTGTAGTATTGTTTTTTGATGATATTTGAGCAATTATGTTATGTATGCTGCTATCTGTAAATGATGTCTCTCTCATAATAATCTGTGTTTGACAATACTGGTTGGATCGATTTGGTTATGTAATATAATGTTGATTAGTGATGATGCTACTGTATGGTGATCTATATTTGGTTTAGTTATTTGTGATGGATTTAGTATAATATTTAGTGATTGGTTCAATACTACGATGATTCATATTCATGTATTAGTAGTTTGATATCTGTACGTAGGTCTTCATCAGGGGAAGCGTGTATGTATGCGGGTATGATTCAAAACAGAAGCATATACATTCTGAAATATGTTTGATCAAGGTTTGTAGTGACAACATTCGGTTTATGTGATGAATAATATATGGTCTGGTATATTTATGGGTGGTTGTGCATTGATATAATCTGATATGAACTGGTTTGATCTAGTTGCACTGGTTGACTAAGATTTAGCGATTGATTTGATAATTGAGTTGGTTCAATGTTTGGATGATTTGATTCATTGATTGGTTTCAAAATTGTTACTTGGTTTGAGCTTAATGATGGAAGTGGGCCCAGTCTGAAAATATGATGAAAGGTGGCCTACAGGTTTGATATTTTAGTCAAGTGGATGTTGGATGAAACATTATGAAATGTGGCCCACAAGAGGTGCTGAGGGATGGAGCCTTCAGTGAGGGAGTCAAATCTTCTTTCCAATAGTAGCTAGAGAATTTGGGCACGGGGTAGGAGCTCCCTTCCATTAGGAGCCGATAAAAGAGATTAGGGGGTTGGAGCTCCCTTACAGTGGGTGCTGGAGAATGAGAGAAGATTGTAGCCTTCTGCATGTGGGTTCCTGCACACTGGTATGAGTCTGCACCAGTACAATATTATAAGATTTTTTTTTTCTTTATAATAAAAGGAAGACAAAGGCTACGGCAATGTTGGTTTTCTCCCACATTGGGTTTCCACCTAAAATCCTAGTGTTCATGTGTGTTGATGATTAGTATTTTCTTATCACTTCTCATGATTATTGTTTAATTAATGAATAATGAAGTAATGTCACATTGGTTAGAAGATGAAAAAATGATGAAATATATGAAAAGTAGTTAACTGAGTATACACTGTTTTTATTCATCACAATCGTGTTCATACAAGGGTTACCTAAATAAAAGTGAATTATGGAAATCATAATAATAAAATAAAAGTTTAAGTGAGTTTAAAATATTGATTCACCCCCCCAAGTACTTTTCCCAACAATTGGTACAAGAGTAGGTCACTTTAGTTGAAGCTTAACTACTTGAAGTGGATCAGGAATGATGGGAAAGAATAAAAATGATAAGGAAGCTCAAAGGAAGAAGTCAAGTCAGGAGAACAATAACAACGATGCATCTAATTCTATAGCAATATCTTCATTTATGGGTCAAGAACAACCTGCAACACAAGAACAAGGCAAGTAAAAAACCATGGACAATAAAGGTATGTTTATGATAAGTGATGATAACTATTAGGAATGGAAAGAAAAGATGAAGTCTCAATTAATAAGTTTAGGATCTGATGTTTGGAATTTAGTATGTAATGGTTGCACTAACACTCCTCCATCAAGTGAAGAGTTACAAAAGAATAATGTTTCATTAAATGAAATCATTGGTAACATACCTGATTCAACATTAGGAGAAGTTATGCACTATGAAACTACAAAGGAAGTATGGGATAATTTGCAGGTCATTCATGAAGGAAAATCAAAGGAATATTGTTCATCGGGAAAACCACTAGGTAATCTAATTTCTAAAGATGTGTCAAAGGATGAGTATGATGATAAAACAACCTTTGTTATGTCATATGGAGTTACTGATTCAGAAGACGACAAGTTAGAGTAAGTTCTTAATCTTAGAAGAAAACTTGGCTTTTCTTTGAAAAGGATTATCAATCTTAAGCATAAGTTGCAGGCATATGATAATAGGGATCATGCTCCAATAGAATCTAAATATATTGTTAAGAACTTGAAGCTGATATTGTCTCTCTAAGAGAAGACCTTGAAAAGTTAAACAAGTGAAATGAAGATATTATTCAAGTGTTTGAAGAATAAGAGAATGAGCTGAAGGAAGAAATTATTAAATTAAAAGAGAAATTCGAAGAAGGAAGAAAGGTTGAAGAAGGAATGAGGAAGCAATATCAAGAAAAGGAAGAACAATACCAAATAATTGAGGTTGAGGTAAAAATTCTATGAGATAAATTAGAAGAAAAGGATAAACACCTGAGATTTCAATATAGTGCTAAGATTTTGGATAACATTCTTAGTAATGAAAGGTATCCTTCTATTAAATTTGGTCTTCGTTTTCATGAAACTGTAAAAGGAGAATCTAGTTCATGGGCTTGTACAAGGATATTGAAGGATAACAACACGAAATCTAAAATTCATGTTAAAGAGATAAGAAGTCACCCAAGGAAGATGAATTTTCAAATGAAATCATTTGCTCCCAATAATAAAAACATTAATTGATTCTCTCCTGTGATCAATAATGTTGAATTTGTTATATGTCATAATCATGGACATGTTGCAGCCAATTGCAGAAGAAGATTGTTTCGATTTCAAGCAAATAGCCACTTCACAAGAAGATCATCATCTCTGAGGTACTAACGTTTCTTTAATGGATATTATTTTCTTGCAACATATTTGGTCACAAAGCTATTGATTGCAATAAAAGGAATATGAAACATACATATAATGATTCATCAACTCCATTTTCTGGTCATATAAGATGTTATGCTTGTAACAAGTTTGGGCATGTAGCAAAAGAATGCAGGAACAAGTCAATGAACCTCCATAGACAACATGGCAAGCAATCAGATAAGAATATTGTTACCAAAATACTTGAGAAAGATGGATCCACCAACACTTCTCATAATAAGAAGAAAGAAGAAGAAAAAACAAGATGCGATCTTGGTCTTTGCTCATTTGAAGATGAAGAAGAATGGTGCATAGATAACAAATGTCCTCATCACATGAATGAAGATAAAGACAAGATTAAGTTTCTCAAGAAAAATAATATGGTAAGGTGATTCTTGGAAATAATGCTGCAACAAAAATTATGGGAAAAGGTAGAGTCAAACTTGAGAAATATGCAAAAGCGGTTGATGCATTATTAGTTCAAGGGCTAAAGTAGAATATTCTAAGTGTAGGTCAAATGAATGACAAAGGACGTATAATTGTGTTTGCATCAACTAAATGCAAAGTTATAGATGAAGAAACTGGAAAGGTTACAGAAAGAGGATACAAAAATCCAAACAAATGATATGTGCTAGCAGAATAGAATTCAGATAGAAGTAAGAGGTATAGTTCCTCTTCTTCTCTAGATTCATAATAAAAGAAGATAGTTCCCACTGCAATCTATTTTGTTTAAAGCATAATTCTAACAGTGACGACATATGTAACGTGAAGTATATGTCCACATGAAGAACAAGTGATGATTATTAGGTCCACCTAATCAATAGTATATGATCTCAAGAGGAGCTATGCATGAGTATCTTGGTGATAATTATCTAGTTTGGTTTGATATTCATTTGATGATGCTTATACTACTAACATTTCATTGATGAGATAACAATGAACAAGAACACGTATGATATGTTCAGGGGAAGCTGTTGTCATTAAAGAGTTCAACATTTTACTTTATGTACGAAGATGTTATGGAGGACAGTAGCATATATATGTGAGTATTGATCGAGACAGTCGTGTATGTTTCTCTAAGATGAAGAAACAACATGACAGACTTAGGGGGAGTTTCTTGTATGCTTCAATCAATTATTATTTTGCTTTCTGGTTCTGATATTAACTTGCTACAAACTGTTAATAATGCTTATAAATGATGGTTCATGAGTTACTGCAAAGTGTCATTGTTGTTTTGGTTCTTTGATGAATTTATTGATTGATGAAGTGGATATAATCAAATTTGACAGTGAATAGTTAGCACAGGTTCAGGGGGATCCTCTACTACTCTTCTAATAGTGCATTATTGTTTATGATTTCTTGAGCATTCCTTGTTGCATGATGATCATGAAAAATATATACCATTGGTGATGTATAGTTGTTGTGGCTGAAGACACATATGTTGTTGTCATTAGTGAGGATGAAGTCTTGGATAATGACTATATATTGCTTAAGTTTCACTTAGTGAAGTTGACCTTGTGAGATACACTTGATGAAAAGGATGTGCATTGTGATCCTTATTGACATTGGTTGTTGATGATGAGTTTATGATTCACTAACTTCTTATATGTTTCTATCATTATGTATTCATTGATGCATAGGTTGCATGTGGTGAATTTATGGATGATGCCTATATATTTCTTGAGATACATGTGAAAAGTTTCTATGATGTTCTATGTTCTCACATATGTTGTTGAAACATGAAAAGATGGGTTGTTGTGCTACAAGAGATCTATATGTCCTTAATATTCGTGGATTGTGGCTCTTCCTACAAATGGAATGATCATGATGATCTTGATGATATGATATCAAGGAGATGAGTTACTAGCAAAGCTTGACTGCAAAATCTGATGCTGCAATTAGTTGATGATTTACTCATTGTTGTTGGCATATCTCATCGATATAGATATTACTGTCACTAGGTCATGGGTTATCAATGATGGATGGGTTGCAGATAGGAATCTTATAGATGATTACTTAAGTTGAATTTTGAGTTGTTGATGGTGTGATAATTATACTTGATGGTCCTCATGAAGTATATTCTATGGTCATTACTGATGTTGAAGGTTCTCCTTGTCTTTGAAGGATGCATGAAGATAATATGATGGCATTGATATTGCTGATTATAACTCTTCCTATATGTGGAAAAGGCATGTTACATGAACTCAAGAGGATGTTTATTGATGTTGTTGCTACAACTGCTTGGTGATGCTTGGAAACATTGCACATTTGGTCACATATTGATGACTACACTGTCCTACATAATGATGACGAGGAGATCCATGTTGTTGTCTATGTTTGTGTGATCATGTGTTCATGTTGCAGGTTCCTATATGGTGTATGATGGTTATTGATGACTATCATGGTCTTGCTACCTCATGAGTGAGGTTCTTGGTTTTGGTTAAAAATGTCATATCTGTCTCTTGATGTAAAGGTCATATAAAGACCCATGTTGTAAATCATTGTAAAATTCAATCATGTATGGGCTATTGGGGTCAAGTCATGTAATCCCATTATGTTGGGACATTGAAGTAATATGTAACCCAAGTGTGATTGATGTAATCACAAGGCATTGGTGATAGGAAAGGTCATATTTGATTGAGTCATAAAGTCTTGTGTTTTTATTCTATATCTTTATAGGTTTTAGCATATGCTCAGGGGGAGCATGGTCAGTTAGTATGCAACATTTTTATTCAACAGATCAACCCTACAAGTGATCCTCTCTACAAAGGGGAAAGAAGTCTTCATTCGACATTGGTCAGCCCTTTTCCCTTGATGTCAAAGGGGGAGAGAAGCTTAGTGTTTGGAAAAGAATGCTTGGTGAAAATTATGGGGAGAGAATATTGGTGTGTTTACAAATGTGTTTGCAAGTATTTATAGGAGGTGACCAAATATCAAAGTGGTTTTCATCAAGTCCAAACGGGTAGACTGTTGGAATTATGGCTAATGTGTTGTCCTTGATGGAAACCTACTTGATAGAGATGTCAACATGACGGTTATGCAAATGCTACAGGTGATATGAACAAAGGAGTATCAACTCAGAGATAGATGGATAGAAAAAATAAAGTGTGAGAAGATATACATGGGTTATGTGAATAAAGGTTGCGTACATACACAAGTATAGTGAAGAAAATTCACGTATATAATCTGCACCATGGTAACTTGAATACTAGGGGTATCTACCATAGTATTCACCTATAGTAATGTTGATTTCTAGTAGCATTGTATGTGCTCTAAGCCTAAAAATTTGCAGGGAGTCTAAGTCCCATGTATTCCAGAATACCCAGAAATCGTTTTGGGAAATTCTATCTAGAGACAGTTTTATTAAAATAATTAATTATTTTTAATGGATGCCTAAGTCTAAACTTAAAAAATTAAAATAATTAAAGGGTATTAATCAAAGTGAGGGTGAAACTTCTAGAAGAAGACAAAGATCAGGTCCAAATGATCGAAGCCATTGATTAGAATCTAGTTTGGGTTGTTGATTACTAAACTGGAGGATTATAAGGACTTCGATGGGCATTTGGAAAACACATCGAGTAAGAGATCAAAAGATCGAATTTCTGAAGAGAGCAGTGCAGTAGTTGCCAAAGAGAGGTTCAAAGTGATTTATTGCAATGAGGGGCAGGGATAGTATCCAGAGGGAATTTTTCCTCGACCAAAGAGTACAAGGTAGAGAGGGCATAGAGACGTCTAGAGAAGCTGGCGTAGAGCCACGCAAATCTATTTTGTGGTAGCGCAGAGCTTCGGAGGGACATCAAAATTTTGCTAAGGAAATTGAGTTCCAAAGCCAGAAGCCGGGATGTGAGACTAGGAGGCCCGAGAGCTGAAGTTTCCAGCTAAGAAAGGATCAGAAGGAAGCGCAGTACAGTCCCAACTACAGTGACTACGTGGGAGTGATGCAAAACTATGTAGAGGTTGCGTAGAGGCTCATCTCCAGTGCAGATCAATGCTAATTTTTCTAGTGATAGGGTGAGATCATCTCACTATTATTTTTTCCCAGTTTCTCTCTGTATCAGATAGCCATTTGGGCATCTAACGAATTGTAATCAGATTTACTACTGCTTAATAATACAAACCCTCAACTAATACACCAGTTTTCGTACAATGGTTTTTTCTGGGGACATTTGTCAAATTTTTTTTTGTGTATATGTGTGTGATGATTATTTCTCTCCTATGTTGTATTTAATTTCCACAATTTTTATTTGTGTAGGCTACATTGTATTTAATTCAATATTTTATGTAGCACACAATAAGTAAATTGTTTAATCAAATTAACAATTAGAAGAATCAACATCAGTTACTGCAGTAGGAATCGAGTAACTAATTTTTCACAAGTCATAGGTGTATAAACAGTTATTTGATCCTGTCAAATAATACCAATGACATTACTAAGGGATTGGCCTAAGGTTTTGGCTAAGGAAAAAGATATATAAGGAGATGGAGATCAAGTGTTATGTGTGTAAGTTATGGGTTATTAATGTACAATATGATTTGAAACAGGGGTGATCCAAGGAGCATGGAAGAGGCTCAAATTTGATATATTTGAAAGAATAGTAATGAATATGCTTTCTTGATCTGGTTGTGATTATAGCTAACAATGATATATTTGTGATGATAATAATGCTATGATGTGGATATTGAAGGTGAAGTATGCGCAATATGTGTTGTGGTTGCAACAAAGGTTTGACTTAGTGATTTCAGATATGTACGATGGTTTGCCTCTGAAAGGTTGTGTAGATACGTGGATCATATTCTAAGTAGTCACTTATATATTCTATGAAAGTTTAGAATTTATACGCAGGTGTTAAGAATGGTAAGCACGTACATATGAAAATGTGCTTTGTAAAAGTCACATATACATGTTAGGGTTTTGCAGTATGGGTTGTTGATGATATTTGATTAGTTATGTTATGTTTGTTGTTGTTTGTCAATGATGTCTCTCTCATAATAATTTGTGTTTGAAAGTACTGGTTGAGTTGATTTGGTTATGGAATGGAATGTTGATTAGTGATGATGCTATTGTATGGTGATCTATATTTGGTTCAGTGATATGTGATGGATTCAGTATAAGATTCAATGGTTGATTCAATACTACAATGATTCAAATTCAAGTATCAATAATTTGATATATGTACGTAGGTCTTCTTCAAGGGGAGCACGTACATACACAGGTATGATTTAGAACAATAGCGTTAACATTTTGACATATGTTTGATCACGGTTTACAGTGGAAGCATTTGGTTTATGTAATGAACAATACATGGTCGGGTATACTTTTGAGTGATTGTGCATTGATACGATCTGATATGAATTTGGTCGATATATTTTCATTAGTTGACTAAGATTTAGTGATTGATTTGATTATTGAGTTGGTTCAATGATTGGATGATTTGATTCAATGATTGGTTTGTGAATTGTTACTTGGTTTGAGCTTAATGATGGAAGTGGGTCCATTATGAAAATATGAAAGGTGGCTTATAGGTTTGATGTTTGAGTCAGGTGGATCTAGTATGAAACATTATGAAACATGGACCACAAGAGGTGTTAAGGGTTTGAGCCTTCAATGAGGGAGTCAAAGCTTTCTTCCAGTAGTAGCTAGAAAATTTGTGCAGGGGTTAGGAGCTCCCTTTCGATAGGAATCGGTAAACAAAATTAGGGGGGTGGAGCTCCCTTCTAGCGGGTGTTGGAGAATGAGAGAAGGTTGCAGCATTTTGCAGGTGGGTGCTTGCATACTGGTATGAGTCTGCGCTAGTACAAGATTGTAAGAAGTTTTTTATTTTTAATAAAAGGAAAACAAAGACAACGACAAGTGTGGTTTTATCCCTCAATGGGTTTCCACCTAAAGTCCCGGTGTTCATGACTGTTGATATGTTTCTTGTGTGTTGATGATATATCTTCTTCTTACTGCTCATGATTATTATTTAATTAATGAATAATGAAGTAATGACAAAATGGTTAGAATATGAACAAATGATGAAATATAAGAAAGATATGTTAGATTTTAAGCTTCTGTGGTAGTTTTTGCAGTGGTATGATCCGGATTATCCACAGTTTCGGGTTCATTCTGTCGACGTTTCAAACACCAAAGGGGGTCCATCATTAGGACTAAATCAGAAAGATAATTAACTACATTTTTGCTATTCATCATAGTCATGTACATACACAGGTTACCTAAATAAAATTAGTTCATGGAAATAAGAATAAGAAAATAAAATTTGAAGTGAGTTTAAAATATTGATTCACCCCCCCTCAGTATTTTTCCCAACAAAACATGGCCTCATTACTCCACCCATTCTCACTCCTAGAAAGGCACAAACCACCCTAGAAATTGAGGCTCTTTATCCCGCAATGGCCTAAACTCCATGTTATTCTTCCTCTAGTTGCCTACACCCCTGATTTTGATAGCTCCCTCTAACCTCATCCCTGTGCCTCGCTTCCCCTGCATAACACTCATGAGTGATGACATAGTGAGAGGTCGTCACCCAAGTGAGGGCATAGGTCATGGAAAACCCCTAATCACCCTAGATGACACCTCCATAGCCACTATGTTTGACCACAACATACCTGATCACATTCGTAGAGATGTGGTGTCCATGGAAGAAGAGGAGACTCATCTTGGACGTTCATCCCTCTGGGAAAGGAATTATTGAGCTCTCCACGCTCTTCAACCATTCATCCTCCTCCATGAAACATTTGGCCAAAGGCCTTGATATCGACTATCCTCCCAACATCCCTTTCCCTGTTGTGTCCTCCACCTCCCTCTGTGCCCCTTACTCCCCCACTTATGACTAAATATCCCCCCCTTCTCCCCCTCAACCCAGCTTATATGGGTGTGTTATTGTGGAGGAGCTTCTTAAGGCTACCAGTTCGGTACAGGCTCATGGAAACTATTAGGAACATTTTAGATCTAGTTCAACATTAATTTGGCTTCACAACGACATGTGTTATCCTATGACCACTTGATCAAAACAAGGTTGGTTCTCTCTCCTTATTTTTGTTCAATGGCTTACATAACAGTCTTTTTTTGGCTCAGTGGTGATCAATGAGATAACACCCCTCATGCTCAACCCACAAGTGCCAAGTTTAAAACTAATGCACACCCATTTTTGTTGCAATTCACATTTTCTATTGCCTCGCAGGATACTATCCAGACGCCGCAAGGCTCATCCCTCCTATGTAATTTGTATGGCCACACATTTTTGAGAAACAATTTGGAAGTTGTAAGCTCTAGTTTCCCCCTTCAGGGGCAAAGAAATTTTGTTTTTTCTCTCTGGTTTCCTCGTTCTGAGGTAGAGATGAACCTCATGGCTGTAAATATTGTATATTTTGTTCAGTTAATATAATGTTCAATATATGGTATGAATTGTTGGCAGAAAAAATTAGGATTACTTGAATGCTTCTTCCATTCATTTTGTATCAACATATGTTCATGAAGACATAAAAGTTAATAAAATATTAATGCCCATATCTCATAATGATTTGAATAAGAAACTTTGTTAAATTCATTATTTTTATATTTTTTGCATTTTAATGTTGGTTGACATGCTCTTACATTTAATTATCAATCCATGTAGGCTTTAATTTTTACAAGACTGTCACACAAAGTCTATGCTAAGGCAGATGATGACTAGTATAAAATAATCTCAACCCAAAGTCATTGCACACACTCTCAGTAATCAAAAGATTCAATGGGAAGAAATACTGCAGAATAAGATATTATGTCATTCAAGCAGTCTCGCAACACTCCTGAAAACCATCACTCATTCAATCTACACACATAAAAGGAAGTGCAATCCAAACTATAACAACAAAGAAAATAATTCACTGTCACACCATCCAAAGCTTATTGCAATTAATTAAATTACACACAAAATTAACTATAATAGCAACAATAACAAAAATCAAATAAATGAGAAATATTTATGCAATCTATCATTCAACCACTCTCATAGCACTCCTAAAAACCATCACTCATTTAATCTGCACACATAAAAGAAAGTGCAATCCAAATTGTAGCAACAACGCAAATAATTCATGACCTCACTAAATTGAGGGAATGGTCCAAGACTTAAGTTGTCACACCATCCAAAGCTTATTGCAATTAATTATATCACACACAAAATTAACTATAACAACAACAATAACAACAATCACATAACTGAGAAATATTTATCCAATCTATCATTCAACCACTCTCACAACACTTTTGAAAAACCATCACTCATTCAATCTGCACACATAAAAGGAAGTGCAATCCAAATTGTAACAACAAAGCAAATAATTCACTACGATACTGAATTGAGGGACCAATCAAGGACTTAATGTGTCACACCATCCAAATCTTACTGCAGTTAATTAAATTACACACATAATTAACTGTAACAACAACAATAACAAAAATCCCATAACTGATAAATATTTATCCAATCTATCATTCAACCACTCTCACAACACTCTTGAAAACCATCAATCATTCAATGTGCACACATAAAAGGAAGTGTAATAAAAAAATGTAACAGCAAAGCAAATAATTCACTGCCACACTAAAATGAGGGATCGATCCAGGACTTAAGCTGCCATTACATCCAAATCTTACTGCAATTAATTAAATTACACACAAAATTAACTATAACAACAACAATAAAAACAATCAAAGAAATGAGAAATATATATGCAATTATGTAATCCACTCTAAATAACCAGTGATCCCTACTATGAATGAGGGTCCTTCCTCCTCAATAGGGGACGGTGTACTAAAAATCACAAAACTACTCAGAGGAAATTATTGAATCACAAAGTTGAGATTTGCATTAATAAAAGTATCAGGATTAAAGAGCTCTGGAGTTTCCCCTTTCCAATCATATTCCTAAAATCTTCATTTTAGCCCTCGCGGGAAAACAATATTTTCTTTTAGAGATATTAATTACAATGAGAAGATCATCATGAGAATATTTTAATTCTCATGTGATCTTAAAATAAAACGATATCTTAACAAATACACAACAATTTCTATGGAAGGTTAAAACTATAACAACTTCCTTTAATACCCCGGATGCGGGTGATCTGTAAGGAATTCACCACGATGGGACGGTGGAAGGCGGAGCATGGCTGGCACATGTCGAGCATGCTTGTCGGACAAAATATCAAGTGGGAGGATATTAATGTGCAGGTGATTAACATTACGGGAGTTCATCTGTTCGATCTGAGCATTAAAATGCGATCCACTTACGCATGCTCGGGAGGATTTCGGCCTGCAACGAATTTGATTGCCATAGTAATGGCGGGTGAGGATTGAGGGAATGACACCTGCATATTTAATAGCCTCACCTCCAGCAACTTGTCACCGTGTTTCATTATGTTTGGAACGATCTGGAGTTCTGAGAAAGACTGGGCTTGGGGAGGGTCAGGCGCCGGAAGCTGTCTTCGGATAATGCTTGAGGCAGAGAACAAGGTGCGTAATCTCCCCTCAGCGGTTGGTGGCATACCCTGTGGTGTTCGTGGCACTGACGGAGATTTCATTACTACTGTTCGTGCTCATTCGCCCGCAATGCCGAGACCCCGCCAGCGCATGCTTAGTCACAGAGGCTCCGGCCGAGGCAACCCTTCGCGCCCTTCTGCTGGGTCTGGCTCCATGGGGCAAGCTCCTCATCCTCTGGGAACAGAGAGCATTCTGAGCCCAAGTCAATTCCTGGACCCAAACTCTCTAGATTCTGCCAACTCGCCATCCTTTGGCTCAGCTATTTTCTCGTTCAACTGCTCTCTCACTCGCCCTCGAATTACAACTCATGTCTCTGTTCTCTTCATAGAGGAAGTCCAAGACGAGGGCGAGCCTAGTGCCACTATGCCTCACACTGAGGAAATCATAAACCCCAGCTCTCCGAAGTCTGCTACTGATATGCATCACGGGTCGCCTCAGCCAGCCAGTGCCATCAGCATTGTGCTTGTTGCCCACGCTCAGCCGGACAGGCAGGAACCGGAAGAGGGATGGTGTAGGATAGTGGAGGAGCAACCCGACAAATAATCCTATGTGTCAGCTATCCACCAGTTTTTTGGAAGCCCAGTGGAAAGGAGGAAAGGTTCTCTCTGGCTCTGTTTGTCAAATTTTCTCTATGTTCTTGTATCGGGTCTATTGTCTAGTTTCTGTTGTGGCAGGACTATTGTCTAGTGTCTGTTGTTTGTATCTCTCTATTTCCCCTGCGCGGAATATCATGTTCAATCTCTTTGTTTCTAAGTTAGTTATGCTCAAACGGCCTAACTCTCAGGCATGATGGATCTCTATGTTCAAAGGATGTAACAGTTATCTCTTTTTGTATATAATAGATTAAGCATACTTAGCAAAAAAAAATAACAACTTCCTTTAATTACAAATAGAGTTACAAAAGATCTCAATCAAATGATGTGGATGCTCCACAAATATCTCGAAGTGATGAGTTGTTTCTTTTGACTTTGATGCACTCCTAGTTCCAGTCTATTAGGAAAGGCAACATGTTCTTAAGCAACTGTCTGTCTAACAACAACAACTCTCGGGACCATAATTAATCCAAATCGGTAAAGGGACTAAAATGTAATCTTGTAACAACAAGCTTCGACAGACCATTCAAACCTGAAACAACTCATACATTAGATTTATGATAAAAAATAGCCTAAGAAAGTATTTCTAATGTCAAATTATAAGTAGAATTGGACTAAGAAACGACAAGTGAAAAATGACATACTTAGGTGAATAAGGGTTGTTACAATAATAAGATATGGTTATGTTGGTAAAAAATGGATAAGAGAAATAGGAAAATAAGTGGGAAAAAAATACAATTATGTGACCCAACATCTCCCCCCAGTTTAAGTGACGATGATTATATTGGCTTAATTTTAAAATGTAATTGTGTCAGCATGGTCTAATCATGCAGTATTATAGCAGGGTGAGGTATGTATTAATTGGACGAATAATTGGATTTCCTAGATCCATTTTGATTAGGAAAGGCAACACATGCTTAATAAATTGTCTATGTAACAACTACAACTCTTGTAACCTTAATTAATCCAAATTAGTAAAGGAACTGAAATGTAATATTGTAACAACAAGCTTCGATAGACCATCCAAACCTGAAACAATCCAGCCATTAACTGTTAAAGTACCTAACCCGTAAGCACCAAACCCTTAGCTCTTGACCATTAATCCCTTAAACCCTAACCACTAATATCTTAACCCTTAATCCCTGTACCCTAAATCCCTAAATCCCATAATCCTCAAAGCCCCTATCCACTTAACCACCAACATTTCAATTAATTAACTATTTAGTAGCATCTCACGCTAATGACAAGGCTAAAAAGGGAGCTAACAAAGTAGGTAATGTAGGTGCAAAAAAAGGAGCTAAACATAGTGCTATCACTGGTGCTATTTTTGAGGAAATTTATGGCATTATTTAGGTGTAGTTTACGACGGTACTTTTGGTGCTATTGACATGGAAATTTACAACACTCCTGAATTGGTGCCTGAATGTTTTGGCCGACGAAAGAAACACTAAAAATTGTGCCATCCCAATAAATAACGTTGTCTTTTTAAAAAAAATGGAGAAAAATACACTAAAACATTCCTTGGAAGCAAAAAATGGAGAAAAAAGGGACCTAATCACAGGGATTTGTTGTAGTGTATTTGCCCTTGGAATTAAATTTATGGCTTTATCTAGACCTCTCTGTTATTGCTCACCTGTGTTGAGGGAAGTGGGGATATTTTTATGGAAAAGGAACACAACGTCTGTGCATTTGATTTTGTTTGGAATCCCTAAAGCTATTGTTGCTTATTGGCACAACCTTGAATATAATTTTTATATATCCGACTTAATTGGAAAAAGGGTGAATTTTCACTATGAGAGAAGATGTGAACTAGGTAGCACAACCATCTCTCGAGCCCGAAATGTCTCTCTACCTATCCATGAAGTTTTGATTCCTCTATGTTATATTCAAGGAAATTTAATTGGAGACATTTCTCAGGTTTGGGAGTGCAAGTACATTCCCATCAGTTTGACTTCACACTTCATTGGCAACACATCAGAACGAAGGAGAGTTCAATCTATGTGGACCATTGTGAATAGAAAAACATTGTAATCTTGGGAGTATTTGATATTTATAAATTGGTTTATGGCAACCTAATATGAAACTTTTCTTGTGATCAAGGGTGCTCTTATATACCTATCAATCCTCCTCTACTGAGCCCTTTTGTTCTCAGGTACCTCTCTCTCTCCTTTTAGTTGTTCACGGTGATTGGTTCTTCGATGGCTTGTGTACCCCTAGCCTTGCATTCAATTATATATCCTTTGTTCCTCCCGGTTGGGAGTGGTCATGTTGCTTCACCCCCTGTGTTGTCAACTCCTAGCCTAGCTTTTTCATTCTCTCTCTTGCTTGTCCTTGGATCCACTAGTGCCCAGTTCTATTTGACTTCTGGATTCTCCCATTCTACTATTGCTCATGTCATCCTTGAGCAATAAACTCTAGTCCTCTAGGGGTACCTCTAACTATAATAGGTTCTCCCGTCAAATTGAAGGCTTACAACGGGAGTATTAAAATATAAAATGGAAGATACACCAGCATATGACCACCTCCATCTTCCTCATAGAGGAGATCCAGTCTCTCAAAGATAAAATTACCCACCAAGATGATGGAATTGATGCACTGCATAAGCATCTGCAAGACTTGAAGATGATGTTCAAGCCAAGTGAAAATCAGAACTCCTCAAGCACAACATTAATCCACCCCATTGACAAAGCATACATTGACCTCAACAGGTCGACTTCGGCTGAAGCTCTCTCTCCTTATCACTGATGATCCCTTATTGTAAATTTGTTATGTTACTTGGACAATTTTGTAATGTTTATGTATGTCAACATTTTGTTGTAGTTGGATTTCAGTTTAGTCCATTTGACACTCCTCATAGTCTCCCATGGAAGGATCCAATGCAAAAAGAACTATTGTACTAGATTGCCTATGTATTGGCTGCGTCTGAGCACAAATTTTAATGCAAATTTTACTCATTTTGGTTTTAAAAAACATATGGAATAGACACAGGGGCTTCATTGGGGGAGAAATACCATACCATGTGTGTTCATATTGGGGGATATATATTGAGGAATAAAAGACATAATGTATTGGGGGATATATAGGGGGAATAATTTTTATATTAGCAGGAATAAAAAACTGGAGCTGAAAGTTGACGGAAAAATATAAAGGGGTATACAAATTGTTAATGAAAAATGGATACCTAAAATACCTAGTTAAAGTAGGGGTTTTTTAATTGGGAAGGTGTATTGGGTTCATATTGGTAGGGGGTAAAATAATGTGATTTTAAGAGGTATTTTCCAAGATGTAGTCAAATTAGGGGTATTATTTAGTATGCCACGAACACACATGATATGGCAGGGGTTCATTGAGAGAAGCCCCTGTGGTAATGATTTGTATTGATTAAATTGTATAGAGAATTGTATTGTTACACTATTGATGGTTATGTTTGATTTTAAATTATGTGTTTATTTAATTTTGTTTGACAATGTTTATTTAATTTTGTTTAACGTAATATTATTTTTCTGAAGTTCTTTGTATTTGTTTTTTTTTTTTGAATTTATATCACTCTACGATAGGTATTGAGTTGAAATTATGAAACCAAGTAAATGTTTATGTTGATTTTTTTTAATAATTTTAAATTTTTTATTAAGTTTTGCTCTAAATTTCATACACAATTGTATAATTTAATAGTTGTATGATTATGGAAGAATTCTTAAATTGCCAATTAAATTGAGGTTGATTTCCCAAACCCTTATGCTTTAAAGATGATTTTTCATATTTTTACTTCGTAATTTTGTGGTTATGGAACAATTCTTGAATTATCAATGAAAATGAGGCCAACTTCACATTTTTTATCCCTTGAAGATTACTTTCCATGATTGTTTTTATAGATTGAAGCAAACAAACACAATTGAACACATCACAACTATCTATGCGATGCATAAATCATTCATCCAAGTGTTGAAATCACGTTGCCACATGCCAAGTAATGTGGATGTTGTTGATTGCTAGTTTGCCAATCGTTGCTCTAAATGTTCAAACTAGCCATATGTCAAGTCATGTGGATGCTCACAATTGTCGATAACCACTTGAGTTTGCATGATCATTATATTTTTTTTATGAGCCTTAATATCAAATATATGTGAGTGTGCAAATTTTACCATGGCCACACAACCATCTCGCTTGAAACCAATCTCATGAGGGTATGCCACATATGCCCACAAAGATTCAAAAGGTAAAATTAGGTTTGTATGCCACACATGCCCACATATGCAGTTACAAGTCAAACCCTTTTTATTGGTATATATTTTTAGTTTGCTTCCCTAAAGATAGGGAATTTGTAAGTCTAATAAACACATGGGTGTTTGTCCATAGACAATTACAAGCCCATTATATTGTGAAAGACATTTATACTCTCAAATACAATGCTGACCATTGTATAATACCATGTAGAATGATTTTATTGATTAAAATGTGTGGGGATTTTTATGGTTGTTTTATTTTATTGCTCGAGATACTATTAATTTGCTTTGACAAAAAAATTTGCACCTTTCTCCATAGTTTAACATTAGAAATTGAATTTTATTTTTTTCAACTTTGTTTTAATATATTTATTTAAAATTTGATTGGTTCACCCCTTATTTTGCAATGATTACATGTGTACCACAACATTTTGGTTGATTGTACCATCAAATATTTGGTAAGGAGGCCGTACTTCTTCAACACCAAATCCCTAAGGTGAAAGGTTTTCATATCATTATTTTATGGTGGTTCTGATATTAACATCACACCATTTTATTTATCAATGGAATCCAGTGATAAGAAGTCAAATTTTTCGTAAACACAAAACTTCAGACGTTATGAAACAAATATGTAGGTTTTATATAGGAGTATTCTAACGAGTCGACAAAAATCCCCTTGGGTTTTGTGTCGTCCCATCATCGGCGAGACTACTTTGGCCAATCCTTGTCAACTCTTTGTTGTCCATCCATCTCCGTCTTCGTCTCACAAATGCTCCGTTTGTCTCAACACTAGCATGATAGGATGTCTTTCTACTGCTGGTTGTGTTTTCCATATAGGTCTCCACTCCTCGACTCTGTTTCTATGTTCCATGCTTTGCCAATGTCTGACATCCATCCACCATCATCCCTGGATCTACCATGCCATGATCCATTGAATTCAATTTGAAATTTTAAAATGGCAAGATTGCAAGTTGAGTTTATTTTGAATTATTTCTGCATTTGATTGAAGAATTCTTGTGAGTGAGGAAAACTGGGAGGAAAGTGGGGATGTGAAGGAGGATTCCCCTAGATTTTTCTTCTGGGGTTAAAATTATGAATATTTGCAGTGAAAGGGGGCTGAGTTTGACTAACAACCAGAGACAATGGTTCATACTAACAACCATTTTTTAAAATGAAAATGAAAATGAAACACAATAACATTGGCAGTAGGTTGTGAATAAGGATTCTATAATAGCGTTGGCAACACAAGAGAATACCTAGCAAGAGAATGTGTCAGGTGTGGCTAATCCTTGACCAGAATCGCTATCCAATTTCAATGTTGAAGTGATCAAATATTGAATAAGAATATGATCCTTCCTATTCATTATAGATCGCCATAGAAAAGCCTGAGCAACGTGATCGAATATTCATTGGAAATTTGGGAATATAATATCTATATCTAAAACTATGTAATGTTTGGGCACTTTTTTCTTTGGAATGCAATTGGAAATGTGGATCATCATTTGAATATGTTGGAAGGCTTCTGCGTGAAGGATTTTGTAATATCCCTAGTGAAAATTCCATGTAAATAAAGTTAATAAAGGAAAAATAATAACCATGGTTATGGGAGACTTATTCCAAGCCGAATGTTCAGAAAAACATTATAGTGTGGGTGTTCACTTGGTTTATTATGGCTAAGGAAATTGGAAAAGGCTTTGAAAGGAAAAGTGGCATTAATTGATATTTTAGTTATGAAAAAAAAATAGAATAAAAGCAAGGTGAAAGGTCACAGGTTGCATGTGAGGAGGAAAATGAAGGAAATTATGGAAAATTGAAGAAAACAGAGGCCTTATTAATAAAAAGGCTTATGAGGATCAGTTGGTACCTTTTTTTCATTAAATTTTGGAGCTCTCTCTCTCTCTCTTTCTATATTATCCCTTTCTCACACTCTTGGACACTTAGATTTTTCTTTGAGCACTTTAGCATTGGATCAAGAAAAGCAAAGAAGGCAAGAGGAAGCAGAGATCAAGCAAGGAAGAGCAGGATCAAGTAGCTACAACGAGATTATTTGTAGGTATTGATTTGCATGTATGATTTCCTTGCTAGTTTTTGGAATGCATGGTTATGTATGTGTGTTCTTGGTTCTCTTATTTTCATGGGCATGGGTTTTTCTAGGTGTGATAGTGTTCTTCAACAATGCCTTTCCATTTTTGGATATCCATGGTGTGATGGGTTCTCATGTTTTTGTCTGAGTTGGATTGCCAAATGGATTCGAAGATGAGTGAGGTGGATCTTTGGAAGGAAGAACACATGGCTTAGTGATCCTTGAACCAGACTTTGGAGTGCGGTAAATCCATGGCCTAGTGACCCATGAATTAGACTGTGGGTTCTGGTAAAGATGGATTTTGTGTTGCCTTAGTGGGCCTAGGAATCCTCGACCGGTGAATGGAGGGATATACGGTAAATCCTAGAGGTGGTTTCTCTCCATTAGGCCTATGAATTCCAAGATGGGATATACGTTAAAGCCAGGAGAGTGGAGTCTCGGTTAGGGTCTACTGATCCAGTGTGGATTGCGGTAAAGCCCAGAAACTGGTGTATCGATTAGGCCTAGGAATCCTCGACTAATGAATGACAGGATATGCGGTAAAGCCTAAAGATAGGAGACAAAAAAATTCTTCACGTTGTAGTTGGAGAAATCTGGTGGCATCCATGCTTGTTTTGGCCTAGTGATCTGATGAGGATTGCGTTAAAGCTTGGTTCTATTGATGAGGGTGAGGTGGTGTAGCCTTGGGAAGCCACATTTGAGTTTTGGTTATGAGTCCCACATTCATGCTTGGAATATGGAATGGCGGTGATTAGCTGAAATAAATATTCCGTTTAGCCAATATATGGTCGTGTGGTTCTTGGAAGTCGCATACCCGATTGGATTTTGCATTCATTTATAAGGGTTCCTTTCCTTGGTATTTTATAAGCAAATGTACTAGTTCATATGTGGAATTCATGGCTGATTTATCCCTATTATTTCTATTGTTTATATGTTGGTTATGAGTATGTTTCATGACAGTATTGATGTATGGATTTCATCATGTTTTGATTTGTAAATGAATGAAAAATGAATATATGACCTAATATATGATAATGTATCTAATGTGATAATGCATCAATTCTTCTTAGCGATTCTTAGATAAGTATGAGACCCCTATGCTCATATCTGTTGTTATGACCTGTAGATTGCATATTTGTGACATGTTCGATGAAATGCTTGTCATGCCTAGTAGGGGTCCAGTAAAGTATTTTTCAACTATTTGCATTTGTATCATTGTCTCGATGTTACTTTTCATTCTTGAATGTTTCATGGAATTCTGGGCAGTGACCTGAGTCCTAGCTCTAAAAAAGGGCATAGAATCTATGGCCATAGGCTCAAAACTAGTTGAAAAAGACCTCAGTCGCTTGCACGCCCATGTTGTAATAGCGAATGGAGAGCCCCAATCACATGCATTCACATGTCACGGGAGCGGTTGAGGCTCTAGGGTAGTGAAGTGTTAAGTTGTCTCAGGGGTTGATCACCTGAAAGGGTTGGTTTGCTCTTGTAGGTTTTGTGACATGTGTAGAAGGTCATATTGGTTATGTTGTGTTGGTTCCACTTCCTTAACTGTACATGGATATTTGAATCAGATTGTAGTAGCCTCTCGTCACATGTTTACCCCAGTAGACCGGTTAACTTGGGTAAATGTGGGAGGTGTTAGTGTATAAGAGTCACCAGTGATCAAATGGTCTCTTTCATGTCATAGGTGAAGTTATAAGTTCAAATTTTTATGTCTCAATAGGGTTTCAAATAAAAATTTGGTGACTAGTTTAGCTTGGTTAGGTGTTTTCTTTCTTCCATCATGATTAGGGTTTTTAAAAGTCATTTTTGTACTGCCATCATGGATGGTCATGAGTCATGAATCGTGGATAGAATCATCATGTCAGTTCATCGCATGGTCAAAGGTCATTTCAGAGGTTTAATGGTTAAATTCATGGTTTCATGGTCTATTAGGTGTCATGATGGAGTCAAACCATCAAAAATAAAATAAAGGTCATGTCATACTTAGGTCCTCATGAATGGAAGAGAAAATTTTGTAAAAAGGTTCTAAATTATGTTTTCAATTGTTTTAGGCATCAAAAAGTAATAATGCTCAAAAAAATCTCAAAAGAACAAGGTTCAAACATGCAATGTCATTCTTGGAAAAGAACAAGTGGGTCCCATCCCCACTCAAAAGAGGTCAACTCAGCTCATAAAAGGTTAAAGTACAAACGAGAAATTCATTCACACCCATCTACCCTCCTACACTCTTCATACACCATCTCCCACACTTTCCCTCATCACATTCCTCATTTCATCACTTTTCCTCACAAACCCTAGTCCCTACTATGCATTTCTAGACTAGGATTGCATTTCCTAGTTTTGCATCTCTTCCCATCACTAAAATCCAAAAATTCCACTTCCCATCACTCCATAACATCCATCCCTATATCCACAAATTTTCCTAAGAATTTAGAGACCCCCTAACTGCTTCATCTCCCTGAATTTCAAAAACTCCCCAAATTCCTTGTTTTTCCCTACACCAAACCCTAATTTCCCCTCCCATTAAGCTAGGGTTTGCTATGTATTCTGAGACTACTGAGCATAGGAGGCATAAGGGAGGTCATATCAGTAGGTATGAGCCAACTTCAGCACATGGAATCACGTCTTCACCATTTCTCAATAAATCATTCCAAGAAACAAATCATTTGACACACATTGGGACAATCTTACTTAAAAATTAGTTTCTGAAGTAAGGAATATGAATTTGGAAAAAGTGAAAGGGGTTTTTATCAATAATGAATCAAGGAACAAAAAACTCCTTCATTTTATACATATATGTTATTAGTTTGGAGAAATTCCCACAATAATGTTTCTACAAGACAATTTCTACAATTCCAGAGTAGTCTTGGGAGAATGAGGTTTTCTCAGCCTTGGAGAGGCCATTTTTCATGCTTAAGTAATCTAATGAAAACTAGAAATACTAAGAGTTACAATTCTACCTTCAGATATGGATTTAGAGCTCAATAAGGTAGTCAAATCTCTCCTCCAAGTTGAAGATGTGCTTTTGCTGTGAGCACGTTGCGTTTTTGGAGTACCTCTGGGAGAATGAAGTTTTGGAGGGCTAAGAGCAGTCTTTTTTAGTTCTTGAGGATTCTATCATGTAGTAGACATCCAGAGATACCTCTAGAATTTTTTAGATAATGATTTAGACCTCGAGAAATCCTCCAAAAGTCACTTCTACCAATTTCACTGTGTTTTCTCCTCGCACGCTACGCTTTTGCCTGAATTCGTTGTGTTTTCACCTAAAAGCCACTTTCCTTAATTGACTTGGTCCAGGTTCGACCTCCACTAATGTAATTTGTCATGTTTTATGTTGTGATGATGTAATGAGGTGTAAATAGGTTTATTAGAGTGAATGTGAAGTAGATACATGATTGTAAATGTCTGTTATGGTCAAATGTATTAGTTTTGCTATTAAGAGGAGAATTTGTTAACCTCCCTAGTCATCAGGTTATGGTTAGAGATATTTTGTGAACTGCTCCACCACTGAAGGATTCGACCCTAAGAGAGGGGAAATTGTTATTTGGTATATATATATATATATCTATCTATCTATCTATCTATCTATCTATCTATATATATATCTATATATATATATATATATATATATATATATATATATATATATATATATATATATATATATATATATATATATATATATATATATATATATATATATATATATATATATATATCTATTTTTCAGTCAGATAACGGGTTGGACATCAATGAGTTGAACTCTTGGAGCTTGTACTTCATCACTTTTGCAAACATTCAAAGGCTAGTTGCAGCGATTATTCATGAATTCTTGAGTTGTGAGTTTGTGATAATGTTTTCTCTCTGTTATAGTCTTATATGAATGATAATTCAATTCTATTTCCATGCTTATTCTTTTCAGTGATTTTCCTAAGAGGTCTTTAACAAAATTCTTAATTTTAAGCTTTGTTTTATTAGGAACTTCATGTTTATGCCACTTGTCTTCTGATAAATGAATTCATGCTTTCCATGCTCATTTTTATCTCTACTTTTTAATCCCACACTACATCTAAAAAGCCCTATAGTACCACAAAAGAACACCTACCCTGCCCCTTTATATCTCTTGCAGTTGAAACCTTTGATCCCCTGACCTAGAGCTGAACATATCTAGCCTAACATATTTTCCCATTCCAGTCATAATGAATATGAATTCATAGAGATATCCCTCTCTGGTTTAGTAGGGCTAGTTGCTGAACCCTAAGTGGTTTGAGGTTACCTCCTTCAATCTCCCTTCTTAGCCTTGGGATATTGTGGAGGATAATAGGAAGAGGGTGTTATAGAATGGTATCAGAGCACGATTCATCCCTTGTGCTAGATGGATGGTGGGTTGGTCATGCATTCGTGTCAATTGCATATGTGTACCTTATACTTGTGGTCTATATAATTTTTGCATATGCATGGTCTTGTCCATGGTTGTGTTTGTGTTGCCATGTGAAAGTTGATGATGTTGTTGTTGGATGTGTTTATCATGAGTATAGTTCAGTTATGCACTAGTTATGTATGTCAGTGTTTGTATGTATCTTGTGTGCATACATGTTGTATGTATTTTGATTATGCATACATTGACATGGTTGTAGTTATCATGCATGAGGTCAAGATGTGTGGTTGATAGGGTCATGCATTGATGACTGGACTACGTTAGAGTGATATATATATGTAGTTATGATTATGTTTATACATGTATTGTGCTAATCTGGTTGACCTTGCAGATGAGATATCCTCCCCGAGATACACTAAGGTATGTTGATTATGTTTTGGTTTAGTTGACATGGTATGTTTGGTAGGAAAGAGATCATAGATGACTGGCAAGATGGTAGCCTACATTTCCCGAGATTCTCCCTATGGATCAAATGAGCTGTGTGGTGTTGGGCACTCTTCTAACTTAGCATACACATTGAGAAGTTTTAAGGAAGAATTAATAATTTTCAAGGAAGATAATGATAGAATCATGTAGGCACATGAGAAATAAGTAGAAGTCAATGTAGAAATCCTTCAGAGTTTTTCAAAATTGCAAATATAAGGACCAATTCGGATCAGCCTTGAACAAGAGGACAAAACTAATGATGTATATGGCAGTAGATCTCATGGTGGGCATGATCGGATAGGGATGACATGATTAGAGATGGAAAGTTCTTGGACACTCTTGATAGGGGGTGTGATGGACACATGTACTATTCTAGTTCTAGTCTCGACAAGCACTATGATCGTCATTGTTATCATCCTTATAGAAGGAGTGATAGGGGATATTTTCCAGGTGAATTTAAGAAAGATAAGCCACCTAATTTTTATGGATATTTGAAGAAGTTGGAGGATGCATAGGCTTGGTTACTTGGGATGAAGAATTTCTTTGAATTACATGAGTACACAGAGAATATGAAGGCCATAATAGCTATCTTCAGCCTCAAAGGGAAATTATAAATCTGGTAGGAAGATGTGAAGAGGGTTAGATACATCAGGACGAAGGAGTTGACTTGGCATGAATTGTAAAGATTTTTTAGGAAGAAGTAATTATTATAAAGGTACCACAATAATAAGTCCAAATAGTTTCACGAGCTAAAGATGGTATCAACGACAAATTAGGAGTATATGACTAAGTTCCTAGACCTATTGAGGTATGTACCATATCTTAAGGATGAGAAGGCTAAAGTTCAGGGATTTTTTAGTTGATTTCCATTAGCTTTTAGAGGTCGGATTGAGTATGATGAGCCTTGGTCACTTGAAGAAGTTATTGGGAAATTGAAGAATTGTTATAAGTATTTAAGTGTAAGAATGAATCTCAACAAGGATGGAAAGGAAAAGATAAAGGTAAAGGAAAATGGAAGTTGAAAAGAACAAGGCCTCAAAATGCATAAGGGAAAGAAAATGTTGCACTATACAAGAAGTTCAACGTAGCTAGATAGGGACATGGGGTACAAAAACATAATAAAGGTGATGTTACAGGACGGTTGAAGTGTTGGACATGTGGTAAGGAACATCTTAAGAGATATTGTCCACCGAATTAGGGTGGTAGGCCTCATATCTATAGTACACAAGAGGCACAGACTATTGGGGATGTTGGGCAAATCATTCCTAGTATTTATGCTATGTTGGACACAAGAAGGAAGAGCACTAGGAAATTGTTATCAAGATGGACAATAAGCTTTGTGATCAAGTTGTTTCCATTTTAATTGATCCTAGATCTAATTATAGATATGTTAGTTATGACCTGGTGGATAAGTGTGATTTGAATAAAGAATTGCATTAGAATCATTGTTAGTGTAGTTGGCTACAAGTACAAGGAAGAGAGTATATCTTTGTGTAATAGCTTGTGAAATTGAGTTGAATGGTATGCCTACATAATCAAAATTGAATGTTTTTTTCGTTGGGATCATACAATATGATTTTGGGTATGGATTGGTTGTATCTTCACATGACTAAGGTGGATTGTTATGACAAGTCTATGGAGTGTTTGGATGACAATGGAGAACAAAGAATCTTATAGGGTAAGAAAAATGCAACATCAGTTAGAATGGTTACAACTATGCAGGAAAAGTGTAGTAGTAGAAAAGGGTGTGTGTTATATGCAATGCATATTTCTAGTGACAAAGGTAAGGATGTTGAGGATGAAAAAGTATTAAGTAGGTACCCGATCTTGTAGCAATTTTAGGATTGTTTCTAGCAGATATTTCAAAGTTGTCACCTCATGGGACTTTTCTATTGAGTTGGTACCAGGAGAAACGCCAACATGAAAGGCACCATATAGGATGAGCACTCCAGATTTAGTAGAGATGAAGTTATAATTGAAGAAAATGCTTGAAAAAGGATACATTAGGCCAAGTGTGTTGCCTTGGGGTGAATCGATATTGTTTGTGAAGAAGAAAGACAATACTCTTAGGTTATGCATTGATTACAGGAAGTTGAACAAGGTGACCGTTAAGAACATGTATATGTTGCCAAGGATTGATGACTTGTTTGATCATTTGAAGGGAGCAGCAATGTTCTCAAAGATTGATTTGAGATCCATATATCATCAGGTACGTATTAAGGAAGAGGACATATATAAGGCATATTTCTAGACCAAGTATGAGCATTATGAGCTTGTTGTAGTTCCATTTGGTTTGACTAATGCTCCAACTAACTTTTTGTGGTTGATGAATAGTTTGTTGGTTCCTTATCTGGACAAGTTTGTTATTGTGTTCATTGATGACATCTTGATATATTCTAAAAATGAGGAAGAGCATGCTGAGCATTTAGCAGAAGTGTTGATATTACTAAGAGAGCATCAATTGTATGCTAAGATTAAAAAATGCATTTTATTTTAGACAGAGGTACATTAATTGGGGCATGTGGTCTCCAAGGAAGGTATAGCAGTGGATCGAGAGAAGATAAGGGATATCATGGAGTGGGTGACTCCTAGAAATGTAGAAGAGGTATGATCATTTATGGGGCTAGAAGGTTACTATAGGAGGTTCATCAGGGACTTCTATCAGATTGAATATCCTATTACGTCATTATAGAGGCAAGGTAAGAAATTTGAATGGATAGAGGAATGTTCAACAATTTTTTAGTAGTTAAAGTAGTTGTTGACAAATTCTCTAGTGTTAAAGATTGCAAATCTGGACAAATAATTTGTGGTATGCACAGATGCTTGCAAGAGAAGACTTGGTGGAGTCCTTATGTAGGAAGGACATGTGCTATTCTATGAATCATAGAAACTGAATGAGCATGAGCAAAATTATTTGACACATGATCTTGAGTTGGGAGAATTCATTCATGTGTTGAAGATGTGGAGGCACTTTCTTCTTGGCAAGAGTTTTGTATTGATGAGTGGTCATAGTGGGTTGAGATACTTGTTTGATCAATTGAATTTAAATGTTAGGCAAGCTAGATGCTTGGCTCCAATCAATGAGTTCGATTTTGATATCAGGTACATCAAGGGTAAGGAGAACAGGGTTGCATATGCTTACAAGTGAATCATATATCGGCTATGAGTTCTTATGGGACAAAGTTACAAGATCGGATATTACATGCAGGTTAGTAGGATGATAGGTACACGTAGCTTATGCACATGTTACAACAAAGTATAGGTATAGGTACAGGTGCTGGTATAAATGATCAATATGTGAGCTATTGTCTTACATAATATGGCTTGATCAGATTTAGGGATAGGATATATGTTCTAGGCAGTGGTGAGCTAAAAAAGACTATCTTCAGAGAGTTTCATGTGAAGCTGCATTCATGTCAACTAAGATATTAAAAAAAATTAACAACAATGAAGAAGTTTTATTATTAATTGAATCTGAAGAAGGACATGGCAGAGTTTTTGGCTAGATGCTTGGAATGTCAGTAGGTAAAGGCATAATGTAAGCATCCAAGTGGACTAGTACAACTGATTGTGATTCAAGAGTGGAAATGGGAGGTCATTTCCATGGATTTTATCATAGGTTTTCTGAGGACATCTAGAAAACATGATTCCATCATGGTTGTTGTGGACGGGTTGAAAAAATTAGCACACTTCGTTTTAGTAAAGTCTACTTATTCAACCAGTGATGTAGTACAGGTCTTCATCAGAGATGTGGTCAAATTGCATGGTGTTCTAAAGAAGAATGTGTCAGACAGGGATTCTAATCTCACTTCCAAGTTTTGGAAGGAGTTGTTTGAAGGTTCAGGGACAGAGTTGGCCTTCAGTACAACTTATCATCCACATACAGATGGAAAAACAAAGAGGGTGAACATGATATTGGAGGATATGTTGAGGATGTATGTGATGCATCAACAACAAAGGTGGTAAGAGTATCTTCCACTGGTTGAGTTCGCTTACAACAAAGGGTATCGGGAATATCTGAGGATGAGTCTATTTGAGGCATTGTATGGGTGAAGTTGTAATATTCCCATCAGTTGGAGTGATCTAGTTAACAGGGTGTTGATTGGACCGGACATGTTGGCAGAAATGGAATAGGAAATGCAGGTAATAAAGAAGAATATGAATACAACATGGAAAAAACTGAAAAGTTATGTAGGTCGGAACAGGTTGTTTAAGGAGTTTCATGTCGGGGAATAGGTGTACTTGCGCATCAAGTCGAAGAAGAGATCCATGCGAATTGGATCATGTGCCAAGTTGACACCTCAATTTTGTGGACCTTTCAAGATCCTTGAAAGGATTGGACCAGTAGCTTATCTAATTTCACTATCTCCAACAATGAAATTCTATGATGTTTTCCATGTGTCATTGCTTAAGAAATATGTTAAATATGTTGATCATGTGGTTGACTAGTCTATGTTACAAGTGGAGCCAGATGGAGAATTCCATCTAGAACCTCAGTGTATATTGCAGAGAAAAATGCTCATGCTCTGGAATCGAGAAATCAAGCAGGTTAAAGTGCAGTGGAAGCACCTTGGGCCCGATGAAGTTACATGGGAGATGGCGTATCATTTGCAGGCTATGTATTCTTCTCTATTTGTTGGTTGAGTGAATGCTTTTGGTATATGTTGTGGTGTGATGGTTTTGGTATATGTACATATTTATATGGATGTAAATACCACCATGAGATGTGTTATAAAGCTCCAATAAGTGGTATGGGTGTCGTGTTGTTATGTTGTCATGTTGGCTTTCTAATCAACAGGTTGATCTTTGTAAATACTACATCTAGCTAAGTTATAAAGATCCACAAGCAATATGTTTTTCTTACAACATTCTTGTTGGTTTTAGGTGTTGTTGAACACCGAGGATGGTGTTCCCCCAGCGGGGGGGGGGGTTCTGTAACAACCCTGGTGCAAATTCCATGTAAATAAAGTTAATAAAGGAAAAATAATAACCACAATTATGGGACACTTATTCGAAGCTGAATATTGGGGAAAACATCCTAGTGTGGGTCTTGATTTGGTTTATTATGGCTAAGGAAATTGGCAATGGAAATGGAAAAGTCTTTGGAAAGGAAAAGTGGCATTAATTGACATTTTGTTTATGAAAATAAAGGAAATTATGAGAAAAGGTAGGTGAAAGGTCACAGGTTGCATGTGAGGAGGAAAATGATTGAAAATTGAAGAAAATAGAGGCCTCATTAATAAATAGGCTTCTGAGGACCAGTTGGTACCTTTTAATAGTTCATTTTTGGAGCTATCTCTTTATTCTCTCTCTCACACACTCTTGGACACAGAGTTTTATTGGATCACTTTAGCATTGGATCAAGAAAAGCAAGAAGGAAAGAGGAAATAAAGATCAAACAAGGAAGAGTAGGATCAAGAAACTACAGTGGAATTATTTTTAGGTATCGATTTACATGTGTGATTTCCTTGCTAGTTTTTTGCATGCACGGTTATGCATGTGTGTTCTTGGTTCTCAAATATCATGAGCATGGGTTTCGCCAGGTGTGGAAATGTTATTCAACACTTCCTTTCCATTTTTGGATAGCCATGGTGTGACGGGTTCTCATGTTTTTGGTTGAGCTAGATTGCCAAATAGATTTGAAGCTGAGTGAGGTGGATCTATGAAAGGAAGAAAACATGGCCTAGTGATCCCTGAATCAGAAAGTGGACTGCAGTAAATCCATGACCTAGTGATCCCTCAATCATACTATTGGTTGCAGTAAAGCCAAATTTTTTGTTGCCTCAGTGGGCCTAGGAATCCTCAATTGGTGAATGACATGATATACCGTAAACCCTAGAGGTCGGTGCTCCCCATCAGGCCTAATAATCTCAGGATGGGATATATGGTAAATCCTAGAGAGTAGAGTCTTGGTTAGGGCCTAGTGATTTGATGTGGATTGCAGTAAAACCCAAAGACTGGTGTCTCGATTAGGCATAGGAATCCTCAACTTGTGAATGGAGGGATATAGAGTAAAGCCTAGAGACTAGGAGATAAAAATTCCTCATGGTGTAGGTGGAGAAATACGGTGGCATCCATGCTTATTTTAGCCTAGTAATTTGGTGAGGATTGTGGTAAAGCCTGGTTCTATTGATGAGGGTGAGGTGGTGTAACCTCAGGAATCCCCAGTTGAGTTTTGGTTATGAGTCCCACATTCATGCTTGGAATATGGGAGGGAGGTGATTGGCTGAAAGAAAGATCTGGTTCAACCAATCTATTGTCAAGTTGTTTGTGGAAGTCCCATACCCAGTTGGATTTTGCATTCATTAATAAGAGTTCCTTTCCTTGGTATTTTATGAGAAAATGTATTGGTTCATATGTGGAATTTATGGATGATGTATCCCTATTATTTATGTTGTTTATATGTTGGTTATGAGTATGTTTTATGACAATAATGATGTATGAATTTCATCACGTTTTGATTTGTAAATGAATGAAAAATGAATATATGACCTAATAGATGATAATGCAATTGATGTGACAAGTAATCAATGCTTCTTAGCGATTCTCATATAAGTATGAGACCCCTATGCTCATATATGTTGTTATGACCTGTAGATTGCATATCTGTGACATGTTCGATGAAATGCCTATCATGGCCAGTAGGGGTTTAGTCAATTATTTTCTCAAATATTTGCATTTTTATCATTATATCGATGTTACTTTTCACTCCTGAAGGTTTCATGAAGTTCTGTCTAGTGACTTGAGTCCTAAGAGGCTCAAAACTGGCTGACAAAGACCCCAGTTGCTTACATGCCCATGTTGTGATAGTGAATGGAGGGCCCCAATCACATGAATTCCCATGTCATGGGAGTGACTGAGGCTTTAGGGTAGTGAAGTGTCAACTTTTCACAGGGGTTGATCACCTAGAAGGGTTGGTTGGCTCCTGTAGGTTCTGTGACATGTGTAGAAGGTCAGATTAGTTGTGCTGGATTGGTTACACTTCCTTAGCTGTACATGGGGAGTTGAGATTGTAGTATCGTCTTGTCACATGTTTATCCCAGCAGACTGGTTAACTTGGGTAAATGTGGGAGGAGGGTGTTACAGATTTGTAAGCGTTCAACTTCTAGTTGCCCAAAAATTGCTTCAAATCGCCTCTATTTTGGAATGATATTTGTTTCCTTTTAATAAATGAAGCCATTCTCTTTTTAAAGTGGGAATTTGATTCCAAGCTTATGTGTGCATTTGATGATTGGAAAAAGGTAGAATTTGTAGCATTTTTCTTCTTATGGAGTTTATTACTAAAATATATGCTAGTGTCAATTCGTTGATGGTAAGAAGAGGTATGCAATTCATATTAAAATGATACGAGATGGAAATGTCTCTAGTGAGAATGAATAGAGAAATGTATTTTGGGAGACATATGAGAGATGATGAGTGCTTGGAGAGAGTGTGAGTGGAAAATGGCATTATTTTATTTACTGCGGATGAGAGATAGTGATTATAATTTTCATATATATATATATATATTGAGTAGATATGTTAAATGATGATTGAAATAATGTGTAAATTGAATTTAGACACAATTGTGTGTGGGATGGATTGATGATACTGGTACTAGTGTGATTTAGATCGGCATCAAAATCTCATTAGATAAAATGTTATTTTGTTGTAAAATCTTGACGGTTAAGGAAAAGTTAAATTAACAATAGTGTTAATTTAAACAATGTGTAAAATTAAGCGAAGAAATTATGCTAAAGGCACATATCAAAAGAGAATATTGTGAAATTGTCAAGCCACCCTCTTACTTATTCAAACTTGAATGCAAGGTGAAATTTATTTGAAGGTTAGTTTTAAAATAGTTTTTGAGTCCACCAATGAATGTGTCTTGGGAACTTTATGTTGCTAAGACTGATATACTAATTTTGGGATCTACTATAGTTAGAAAACAAGTTTAAAACATATTGTGGCTTTACCAATATGGGGAGTTTTGCTACTTTAAGTAGAAATAGTGAGTTTTCTAAAAGTGCAGGCATGAGACATTTTTAGGAAACCTTGGCTCCAGTGTGAATGTTGTTGTCCAGAGAGTTTGAACGGCTATGTAATGTAACAATGTTGTCGGAGGACCTATTATGTTGTTGGTTAGAGATTTGTTGCAATGAAATTGTAGTTGTTCGTTGTTTAAACTACATTGTGGCTACTCCCTATTATAGTGTTGGAAACTCTTTTGTACTTTCGAAACTTTGTTGTTTGTTGTTGAAACTACATTGTGACTACTGAGTGGTGACAACTCGTACTTTGTGACAACTCTTTTGTACTTTTCACAACTCCTCTGTAGTTTGTTTAAGCATTGTTGTTAAAACAATTTATTGTACATGAAAATTAATATTTATAAAATATCTTTATAATAGATGCATAAAAACTCTTTTTAATTCTTTTAATATAAAATATGTATAAAATATGTATGAAGGCTTTTAATATAAAATATGTATGAAGGCTTTAGAAAATGTTATTGCATTTTATAATTCAACATTTTTATGATATTTATTATTATCGTTATTTTTGTTATTGAACTAAAAATAACATGAAAGTTTCATTAAAATTTTCTTAGTCCTTTTTGAAATTTAAGCATAATAATTTTGTTTTTGTTAAAATAAATATAGAATTTAAAAAGAAAAATCATTAACAAACTATTAAAAGTGTTAAGTGGTTTCTTCATAATATTGTTATCTTTGTGTTATATTCTTTATACAATTAGTTCTATGCATAATTGGTGTGTTTTAGGTGCAATGAGGGGCCCCTAACACACACTAATTATGAATAAAATGGTACAAATATTTCACATTAAACTCTCTTGGCTCTAATGTCCATCCTTGTAGGACAATATTTCCAAATGGTTGCAAGAATCCCCATTAACCAATGACACAATTATGCATCACTTTTACAACCAATTAAGATACCTCAAAGCTTTCTTGAAATAGTGGAATTGGTGATATTTTTATTGAAGAAAGATTTCAAAACACAAATGGACATATTCAACAAAGAATAATTCCCAACAGGAAAAAGTAGTGAAAATTATTAAAGATTTTTCTCATATTAATAATAAAAAAATCGTGGATGTTTGGTTAAGTAATCTAATTCCAAAAAAATCTAGTTTGGATATATCTTTGTAGTTGATGAATTCAATCTCTTTGATAATTTTAATAGTGATCCAAGAAGAACCTCATGTCAATTTATTTGGCTCAATATGGCTTAAGTTTACATGGTGTCCAAGTGATATGTACCTCCATTTGTCTCATCTATCTTCACTAAAATTTCAATATTTCTTTTGTCTAGATGAAATGAACTACTATCCTCTTTTCTCTATAAATAAGTACATGCAATATCTAAAGAGAGCTCTACTATTAATTATTTGGTATCTTCGACAATTACATGAATGGACATATCCCTTCATAAACTTCCAAATTATAATGGATTCCCTACTTAAGGACAATTGCGCTATAATTAACTATTTACCTAAAAAAATTGTGTCAATCAAACATCCTAATAAACCCTTTTCATTAAAAATTAAACCATGCATTTCAAGTTCCAACAATCATATAACAATAACCATTCAATTTAATAAAACTTATAATTAAAGATCCCTCCTAATATTATAACCATTCAATTTAATAAAACTTATAATTAAAGATC
Organism: Pinus tabuliformis; assembly: GCA_031772625.1. NCBI lineage: Eukaryota > Viridiplantae > Streptophyta > Pinopsida > Pinales > Pinaceae > Pinus > Pinus tabuliformis. The sequence goes on along the minus strand of CM062809.1, from coordinate 157,152,631 downwards.
CCTCCTAATATTATTCCACTTTAACTTTGGAATTATAAAAAAATAGCCAAAAATACAACTCCTACCTTCATCTTATATTAGAAATTCTAGTGGATTGACATCACTATATTCAATTTTAAAATAAAAATATTGTCCCTTAAAGGGCCCATTGAACATATACCATGCAAAGATGTGGAATATTAAAGTATTCAAAATAAATAAACAAAGTTTTTTTTAAATGAGAAAAACATGTTTGTAAAATCCACACCAATACCAATTGACTTCTCATAGAGTCAAAGACTTTTGTGCTACTTAAGGTCCAAGGAAGCATTATTTATTATTTATTTATTATCTAGCTTATGTAAGGTCAAAGGGTAACACATTTAAGTGCCACATTAAGCTTATTTTACTAGTGAAATTTGTTTGATATGTGGATATATACCTTTTGATATGTGGATATATACCTTTTGACTTTGGGCTTGCTAATTTATGAGTTGATAAGATATTTCATATATATACTTTTATATTAAAAAGATAAATTATAATTTTTTTAATATGATTATGTTTGGTGGTTAATTTAAATAAATTATTGTTTTTTGGAAGGTTGATGGGGAGTTTATTATACAATTTATGGTTATTAAGTGATGATGTGAAGAATGAGGGAACAATAAGAAGAGAAATGGTAAAAGCATTACATTTTCTATTATATGTAGAATTTAAATATGTGGAGATGCAAATAAAAAAGAATTGTTCGGACATTTTCTTTCACACTCAACACTAGATGTGCCTCCCCAAAAATGTTAGAACTCGATCCTGGGAAGAAAAGCAACAAGACTCTCTACAATCCTCATTCTACATGCATAATGCATAATGAAAATTTAGATAAGGGAAAAAAACTTGAAATATCACCTAAGAACTTTGTACCAAATGCAACAATACATTCTCATGGGAGAAAGAAAAACTAGACTCTCTACATTATGCATTTTGCACATGAAATGTGGAAATATTTAAAAAAACACACACACACACACACACCTTTTATTGTCTTCCTACTTTTATATGTAGATCAAATATTAAATAGATATACTAGGGCTATGATCAAATTTATTATTGTTAGAAACCAAGGTAAACAAAATTTTCAAGTCCTTGAAATATACCTAGGGAATACTGTACTTTTAAAAGTATATTAATTAATATATGAGTAGTTAAATTAGGCAAAAAAAGGAAAGAAAAATGTAAATAAAATATTATTAAATAGTTTCTTAGAGAGATTTGTTGGGGGAGTTGGTAGGGTCTTTATGTTAATGATAGATTCAACGTCATATACTTCATGAGCAAGAGATTAAAGTGTAATTGGGGTAGTATCTAGTTTCATGTATGACATTGAGCTAGATGCTACTTGTAAGCACATGACCTTAATCATGATATTATGGGACATTGGCTTTCTTGTAAGTTTTATCTAGCATAGAATTGTCATTTGTTCCTAGAGTATGACCTTAAATTACTTTTGGTTGGCTAATAGTTTGTTTTCTTTAGACATAAGGAAACATGTTAACAACCCAAGACCTAGAGATATCTCACAAGAGTAAAACTTTACCCCCTTACAAATCACCAACCGATTATTTTAGATGGTGAGGTTCTATCTATAAATAATGATGTAGTTGCACATCAAAATCTCAAGATTGTATTAATAAAGGCTAGGCTAGTAGCCTTGACTATTGTAGCCTTCTTCCTACATTATAAGAAAAAGGGATCAATATCTCACTCAATCTAAAACTATGTAGATTCTACTCAATTTCATACATTATACTTATAGACAAATCCTACATGGAATATATGTTTGTGCTATTATCTTATAAAGTAGTTATCACATACAAGACGATGTTAAGATATCAGCATTAAATTGCTTAATCATAAGCAATGATATGTATTGTTTGAAGATATTATCTATGTTCTTAATTTTTCTTAATTCATTATGTATATAGGTGAATTTGTTAAAACAATATGTGTAATACAAAGACACAATAAAAAAGAGAATGATAAATCCAAGCTAATTTATTATCATTCATCTACACTTAATTAAAATTAAGTATCATAATATATTAATATTGTTAAAGCATAAATGCACTAATTGAATCCTAAACATTTAGAAAATATGAGAAACTAGTATATAAAATCATACCATATATTTAACGATGTATAATAGTCTCCTCAATCTCATTACTTCAACATTATAATAAATTTATAGAAATTGTTCAACATGAACAACGTTAATTCTTTAGCATGATTTTACAATGATTCAAAAAATCTACTATGCATGGCTATCTTCTTTTTTTAATTCTCTACTTTAGTTTTACGCCTAACTCATAACTACATTTTAATATAAGAAAATGTATTCTTTATAGTTAGATTTTTTTCATCTATCTTTCTAATTGTAATAATTTAAATAAGTTAATATTTAAATATTTGCAATCATATTTTTGTCTAAAATATAATTAGAAAATAAATAAATAAATAAATTTCAAAATAATTGATAAAAATAATTATTATCTTCTATACTCATACTCAATTCCCATAAAATAACACAATAAACCATATTATATTGATTTCAAATCTTCCCTTCTTTAACAGATGCACCCTTTACTTTTGTCTCCAATGGATTTCCTGCATGATATGCTCATTTGTTCTTCCCTCTTGAATTATTCTTTCTTGAATATGTTCCATTTGTGTTGTGAAATATTTCTTCAATAAAAATATCCCCAAATTCTTGCTTATTCCACTATTTCAAGAAAGATTTGAGGTATCTTAATTGGTTGTAAAATTGATGCATAATTGTGTGATTGGTTAATGGAGATTCCTGCAACCATTTGGAAATATTGTCTTGGAAGGGTGGGCGTTGGAACCAAAAGATTTCACTGTGAAATTGTTTTACCCTTCTATGCATAATTAGTATGTGTTGGGGGCTTCTCATTGCACCAAACACACATCAATTATGCATAGAACTATTTGTACAAAGAATATAACACAAAGATAACAATATTATGAAGAAACCAATTAACACTTTTGATAGTTTATTAATGAAAAATTTTAAAAATCCTAAATTTATTTTAACACAATCTTTTTTTTAATGACTATTTTTTTATTATGCTTAAATTTCATACAGACCAAGAAAATTATATTATTGAAACTTTCATGTTATTTTTTAGTTCAATAACATAAAATAAAGATAATGATAAATATCATAAAAACGTTGAATTATAAAATATAATAACATTTTATAATGTCTTCATAAAATTTTATACATATTTTATATTAAAAGAATAAAAAAGAGCTTTTATAAATCTATTATAAAGAGTTTTTAGAAATATTATTTTTCATATAAAATACATTGTTTTAACAACAACGCTAAAATAAACTACAGAGTTGTTGCAAAGTACAAGAGAGTTTCCACCACTGAGTAGTCACAACGTACAAACAACGGAGTTGTTGTAGTACAAGAGAGTAAAAGAGAGTTGTCAGCACTATAATAGGGAGTAGCCACAACATAGAGAGTACAAGAGAGTTGTCAGCAATATAATAGGGAGTAGTCTCAACATAGTTTCTACAATGACCAACTACGACTGCAGTACAACAACTCTATGAACAACAACATAGCAGATCCTCCAACAACCTTGTTACATTACATAGCCGGTAAAACTCTCTAAACAACAAAATTCACATTAGAGCTAAAGTTTCCTGAAAATGTCTGATGCCTACACTTTTAGAAAACTCACTATTTCTGCTTAAAGTAGCAAGACTCCTCATATTGGAAGAACCACAAGATGTTTTAAACTTGTCTGTTAACTATAGAAGATCCCCAAGTTAGTATATCAACCTGAACAACATAATGTTCCAAAAACGCATTTATTGGTGGACTCAATCCAAGAGCTTATTTTCATTGACTATTGCATCCTAGACCAGACTTTTTCCTTTCATCGCCTCAGCTAGATTGAACCATTCACCCTCTTATGGTAATGGTTGTAGATGAAATTTATATGTGAGTAATCTCTAGAGGTGTCTCCATTTATACACATCTCTATTAGCACAATTAAATGCCTGGTTATTTGGATAAGGATATGTGGTAGCCCCACTTTCATGTTCTCAATTGAGGATAGGTAAGGGCCATATTTTCAATTGCAGTTCAGATTCTATATTTGGTTCATAATAGTGGTATCTAAGACACTTTCTTGGCCTCATGGGAGTTATTAGAGAGATCAAAGGAGGAATACCATTTAGGATATCGTGCATGTTAGGGATATTATTCTTGTAGCATGATAGAGGATTTTCAAAGTCTGAACTTGGTGGTGAGCTTTGACTTCGAGATTGTGATCCAGAGTCTGACCTTGATGGTGAGTGAGATCATGATGCTTATGAATGTGATGTGGAGTATACAATTTACTTTTATTCGATTGGAGTAAATTGTTGCTAGTTCTGGTGCTTATGGGAATAAATAGAGGGTGTAAGTTGATAGAGTAGAGAAAGCAAAACTTCAAGTTGCAAAGTCGTCCCTTCGTACAGTTCTAGGTCCAGGTGCATGTTAGGGATATTATTCTTATACCATGATAGAGGATTTTTAGAGTCTAAACTTCGTGGTGAGCTTCAAATTTGAGATCGTGATCCAGAGTCTGGCCTTCGTGGTGAGCGAGATCCTAATGCTTATGATTGTGATGTGGAGTATACAACTGGCTATGATTCAATTGGAGTAAATTGCTGGTAGTTGTGGTGATTATGGGAATAGATAGAGGGTGTAAGTTGATCGAGCAAATAAAGCATCCCTTCAAGTTGCAAAGTCGTCCCTTCCTACGGTTCCAGGTCCAGGTTAAGAAGTTACAGTGCCAGTCCAGATGATCTAGCACTAGTAGTGACTTTTCAATTGTACTAAAATATGCAATTTATGAAATTTGCATTCTCGGTCTTTGAGTGGAAGGTTTTTATAATATTTGCCATTTGTTGTCAAATAAATTTCTAAACTCTAAGAGGGCTAATGGTGACAAACGATTTTGATCTCCTTTTTCCAATGCTAACATCTGAACAGTTTTGGTATTCTTGGAAGTTTAATTTTAACATTCATACTGATTTTGACAAAGTAAGTTATATATAGTATGGTTTTAAGAATGTAATATTTTGTAATTATTTAAAATGTTATGAGTCGTTTTCATATTTTTTCTCATATAATAGATAGTTGTTCATGAGACACTTTAGACATTTCACTTTCTCACAGTTTAATTCCAAAACAACTTATAAAAATATATTGATTTGCATTCATATCCAGGTTATCTGACCAACCATTTTCTACAAAATAAATTGTTTTGTTGTTGATATTTCTTAATTTGTTTACATTCTAGGTTTTGGTCCATTTTTTGCTCGCTAAACAATTCTCTCTCGAATTTTCACATTTTGCTTGCATTGGTGTTTTATTGTCTTAGCCATTATTTGAACTGGACCATCCCATGCAAAAGAATCTGGTTTATTTCTGGAATTGATATATGCATCAGGTTATGTTGTGGTTGTAATGCCAACTATTAAGGGACAAGTTATAGATACACTCCCTCATTTCATAGGGACTTACTGGGGTACAACAAGTATTGCATTCTTCTAGAGACACACCCTCATTTCAAAGGGACTTACTCGAGTGCAACAAATATTGCATTCTATGCTGAAATAGTTGAGTCTGCAGATGCATATTTATTTGGAGAGCCTATTTTTAATGACTATAGTTCAGTGGGACATTCATTGATTTTGAAAAAGAAGAAAACCATACTCATGTAGTCTAATAGGGTGACTCTAGAAAATGGGCTTACAAATAATTATCAGCGTATTTTTGTACCTGAAGGTGTTCCCCTAGAAAGTGAAGCATATGAGTCCTTAAGGGTCAATATTCTATTCAAACATATCCAAGCAAGGCCTCAAAGAATCTACCTATATTCTGAAGTAACAATACTCAGAAAATTTCCTTTTGGTTCGCTTTATCCTTAGAGGATACATTTTCAATAGGATTATTGTTGATATTCGCTACTCAAAATTGGTTTGTTGGATGGCATGCTATCAAATGAAACTACTGTAATTGCTAAAATTTATGACTCTTGGTTTAATTGCCAGAAAATTGTGCGTAAGTTGAACATCATTTCTCTGGAGTGGAAACACCTTTGTAATTTAGGAGTCTACTTGTTGAACATCATTTCTATGGAGTGATCATGTATACTACTTAGACTCTACACCTCAATCGCTAAGGCAATAATTTTCAGCTCGATCACTCAATGTATCTGCACCTGGCTTTGCTGCTTGTTTTCTCTCAGAATTGTGTTCATTGATGTTATATAATTAGTTTTCTACTCTCAGGACAATAGTACAAGCTTATCCCAACTCAACTCCTGAAAAGTGAATTAACTTATCCTCCCTAGTCATGATTTCCTCAATTAGTTTCAACTTTAACCGATTTTGGGTTGTACAAAGTTGAAGCAGTTTCTCCCCCAATTACAAGAGCTCCATTCAATTCCATCAAAATTAGCATGCTCAATGGAAAGTATTCCAGAATCAGCAAACAACTCTTCTAGAAATTATAAATTAATTGTCTGTTTAGAAAGCAATTAATTCCATCTGCAATAATCTTTTGCGCCTCCATCCTCATTTTCTCTTTCTTTGTTGTCTCAATCTATGCTACTTTTGCCATCGAATCTACCTGTACACGAGCTCCATAAATTTTGATCTTATCAGTATCCATGGAAGAATTTGCCACCAAAAGTATTGCATTCTCGAAGCACCTTGGCTGGCTAACACCAATTTCTTGTTCAAAATAGACCTACATCATCAAGTGTACAAGATTCTTGACAACCGAACCTTGGCTAGTCATCACCAATTTTCTTGTCGAAAATAGACCTGCATCATTATGTGCACAAGATTCTTGACAACCGACAAGATGAAATCCATCTACAGTGAGAAAACAAGCTCTAAATTTTTCCATTATCTAATCGGAATTTGTGTCTAGGAAAAATAGGTCAATAAATAAATAAAGATCCATCCTAGACCTCTTGAATTTTTACATTAGCTTAAATATATCCCATTGCACTAACATCTTAAGCCTTTGTAATGGAAAAAAATATTCAAGTATAATGGAATTTGGAATCAGTGTATTATTAGAAAACACACTACACAGGATGATAAGGTAGCTAAAATCTTCCAACCACTTAAAAGAGATTTAGGTAAAAGTTTTACAACAAAAGAAAGGTAAGGAAAGAAGAAACAAGCTTCATTGGACGCCATATCATCGACCTTCTTCCAAAAGTCCGGAAAGGAAACATAGCTACACATGCTACAGAAAAAATGTTATCCCATGCTTTAGAAGGTGACAAAATACTTTGTTGCCCTTCCCGAGTTGTATTTAGGGTCATTTCCACAAATTAGACACTCTCCCACACATTTTGGAAGCTCTTGACAGGATGCGATAAGGACTTTTGAGTGATTGCTTCTGTAAGAATTTAGAATGGCACGACACACTGCCACATCTGACAGAATTTGAAGGTAATAGTACGTTATGGCACAAACACATCGATGGTGGAGGTCTTGCAGTACTACAATGAAATCTTACCCTCAACAATTATCAAAGAATATAAGGGAGACCAAGTTCTTTCATTTAATCCTAATGCCATAAGTTTTTTTGAAATAATACTATAGGCTTCTCATCCTAACAGTTGACCATCTTAACCATCATGATGCTTATTGTGAATAAATCTTGATTATTATTATTTTATTTTTTTTCCTGTCTATTTGCGTGAATCTGCTAAATTTCATTGCACATATATAAGACTAAGTTTTAAAATTTCAAAATTACCCACACCACAGTTTATATATATATATATATATATATATATATATATATATATATATATATATATATATATATATATATATATAACACCAAGTTTTAAATTTTCAAAATTCCCCACACCACAATTTCTCTCAAGCTCACACTCTAACTAACTTTGCAATGACTCATTGAAACGATCCAGCGAAATTAATCATGCTCTGTCTCAAGGACACACATTTAAAATTACTAGCCCATGGAGATATTAAATGTACGACACTAAACAAAACTATGAAGTTTATTCCACAAAAAATGCTGGGAGAATGGTTATACAAAAGGGATCATTCATATTTGTCTCCAATGTTAAATGCAACAATATTATTATTTATCTCAATCGAACTGCATCAAGGTATCTTTTTCAATCTTATTTTTCTAATCAACATTTTGAACTTTGCTACATCATCCCACCTGTCAACTAGATATTTTAAAGCAACACATAACGACCAAATTTTTTTGGGTTTATGTTTAATAGGTGGTCTGTTGCATACTTTCCCAACTCAATGTTTCCATGTAGTTTGCAAGCACTAAACAATGACCCCATAGACCAGCACTTGGCTTTAAAGTTATATTTTCAATAAAACTCCATCCCTCATCAAGATTGGGAACAAAATCGCTATTGCAATGTATCATGTTCTTTATGACTTTGCAACATTCCTTGAGTCTCTTGCAAATAATCCATTTGATAACTTGTACATAAATTTCCAGCAATCTCATGCAAATCCCTCGAATCCATTTGATAACCTATGGAGAAATTACCAGTAATCTCATATATACAAAAAGAGAGAAGTGGATCGTTTATTTCAAGAATCGAATGAAGTTCCAAGAGCCGTGAACTTCATAATAAAGGAAGAATATGTTAAATAGGGAGCATATATCCTCACCTATACAACATTTAATGTACTATTGTGAGGTGTATATTATTTACCCCAGTTCTTGAAGAATCAATTGCAATCATTATACACAGGCAAAAGTGTTTAATGACAACCAAAAGTTGTAACTGTTGATGCAAAACCCTTTATCTATGCTATCTGCTTAATAGGCAGTGCACCCAGGTCAATAGAACAAGGGATTAATTGGGATTTTACTATGCTGAACAACTATTGAACCTCTTTCATATATTTATATGCTCTGTTGATGTGCATGAAAAACAAACTCATTTCATCTACTTTCAGGAATGTAGTAATAAGAAATGCCAAAATCTCAGGATTTTATTAAGGACAGTTTGTCAGACAAGATTTTTCTTTTCGATGATTGAATATTTATCAAGTTAGTAAGAAAATCATTGAATGGGTGAACACAGTTTGTAGGACATGTATTAAGTTCCTTTGATGATCAGGAAAATCATTTTCACTTGAATTGTTTGCATGGCTGCCCTATAGCAACAACTAAGCCATCAAAACAACTTGAATATAACATCTTGAGAGTTACAAAGTTTGAAAAAATAAGAGCATATATTAAAGACTGTGAACTAAATGAGTTGAGCAGTGACAACAATTGTGAATTCATGGTGTAAAGTTAAACAAATGCCATTTATGCTTAGATAATGAAGGACAAACATAAAAATGGTGATTCCATGGTCCAAACAAATTGGTCTTTGAAATAAATCTTATCTATTATTGGACACTAAAGAACAAGAATGCAAGCCAATCCATCCTCTGCATACATCAACTAATAAAAAGTTACAATTGTAAGAACAAAAATACAATGCAGAGGAAGAAGCAATGATGGAAAGTGTATCAGATCCATGACCATGGAGGCTTATCAATGAAAATTCCATGAAAATACAGTGACAACATTTAGGCTTGATGGAAGTCCTTATCCTATGAACTGGTTCTAAGCAAAAACAAAACCAACCTTGTGAAATCAGATCGAAAGGCCACAGAAGAGATTTCCTTACAGATTCATTGAGAAAATTACTCAGATTATGCATAAGAAACCTAGAGAAGAGAATGGGAATCCTTCATAGAGCTCATGTCTGAGAATCTTGTTACAGTTCCAAACTGGTAATACAGAAGAAATCAGCATATTCAACTTGGCATTGAAGAGAAAGCATTAGGTGCCATGGTTAATATGAACCCTGATTTATGGAATGAACTAACACTCCACCGCAGCACAGACAACACCATTCTTAACAAGAGGAAAATCAGATCCTCAAGCCCATTCATGCAACTTAGTATCATAGATCAACACCAACCCTTCTTTTAGGCCTCTAGCACACCTCCCGCTTCTCCTAAGCAAATCATCAATGCAACCTCCAACTTGCAAAATATAAACACAGGTACCCATTGTAACACGTAAGAATTTTAGCACATTGTCCATATATTGAGTTAGCACATTGTCCATATATTGTAACATAGGTACCCATTGACAAATCACCTTGCCACAAAACAGGTCCGAAGATGAACCCTAGATGCACTGCCGCCGCCTCCTCTCCTTCGGCTGCCGTCTGGCCCCTGCTCGGCCCTGCCGCTGATGGAGATGCGCGTCTTAGTCAGGAAATGCAGGTCTCTTCCATCATTTCTGTCACGCAGGTTTTCAAATATCTACCGAGAGCTCCCTTCTCTCTAATTTATCACGCTTTGGACTTTGGAGCAGCTTGTTCTCGGCCCTCTATTGTGGTATCTAGTTGCAGCTACCCCCATCAGACTGCAGAGGCATTGGCTAAGGACGCACTTGCTGAATATACTCTCATTTTTCCCCAGGCGGCGGTTTTTGGGAAGAATTTCTTGGCCCGGGAAGGCTGTTTATTTCTATTAGCACCTTCTCTGCCCCCCCAGAACTGCCAATACTCTGTATTTGACCTCCAGAAAACTTTAACCTTCCTGGATCAACCTAGATGGAGCATCTGGAAGCTCTCTTGGGCGGATCGCAATGACAAGATCAATGAACTTGGGACTCTCTCCTCTTCTCCTCACAAACCCCTGCGGCAAGTGCAGGAAAAGAGAGCCCTTCAAAGTTCCAGCCTCCTCTCGCCCCAGATCTGCAGAGGAAGGCAGAACTCTGACCTCTCTGCCTCGTTCCAGATCCTGATCAAGCTCATCTCTGGCAAAACTCTGCTTCAATGGGTGAGAGCGTCGGATCAAGTGCAAGACCTCAAGCGAACACTGGAACTCAAGTTGGGGATTCCCTCTGCAGCTCAACGACTTCTCCATGAAGGTAAACAACTCGAGAATCTTTACCCCCTGTCTTTTTACAACATTAAGAGAAATGCCTCCATTGCTCTTACCCTTCGTTTGAGAGGGGGAGCTGTTGGACAGTCATCCTCAACTGAGGCATTTTCATACAAGGACGCTGTCCATGCCCAGTTGCCTAAGAGAACAGCTCCACCAGTTCAGGCTCCCAAGCCTTTTCTGGTGGATAAACTGGAGGAAACCCCCTCCATTGAAATAAAGCATCCAACGTTGGATGAGCAAACCCAACAGTTTGCAGATCTTGGCATTATTTGTAGGTTTAATGGGCTATGGCCACGCACAGCAGACCTCTACCAATGGATTCACTCTAACTGGACCAACAATTGCAAGGTTCTGTTATGCTCAAAGGGCTTCTTCATTGTAGTGTTTGCTTTCGATGAGGACTATCAAAAAGCCTTAACTGACGGCCCATGGTTCTGGGGCGCAACTGGTTTATTCCTCACCCCTTGGTTCCCAGATTTCGATCCCTCTACAACAGTCATCACTAAACTTCCCATCTGGGTCAGACTTCCAAACCTCCCGGCGCATCTATGGCACTTTGTTGTATTCCAAGGGATTGGCAATTCTTTAGGATGCTTTTTAGACACAAACACCTCTAGAGGGGAAAAGGGCTTATACACCTTTGCCAGAATCTATGCAGAAATAGACATGAGCAAAGGTCTCCTCGACCAGATCAATCTCAAAATTGGAGACTTCCATTGGACTCAAACTCTGGATTACGAGAACACATCCTTTCGCTGCCGAACCTGCCATCATACAGGACACCTTCAGAGCACTTGTCCCACAATGCCGGTCCAAAAAAACAAAGCCAATCCCAAGCAGAAATCCAAAAGCTGGAAGCCTCATGATCCTCCCCCCATGGACGATTTTGATTTCATCTTGGATGAAGAGGAAGAGAATAAGGAAGATATGGCAGCAGAGCCGGCACAAGATCCGCCCTCGACTGGTCCAGTAGATTTGTCTGTCCCACCAGTCTCTCAGAAAAGGAATCATGAATCCTCCACCTCGGATTCAAACAAGGAGATCTCTCCGTCAGCTCCACTCAGTTTGCAAATCATGCTGTTCAGCAAAACCCTCTTGATTGGGTCAAAGTTGGTAAAAAGAAAGGGAAAAAATGCTGAATAGTTGATTCTACTCATGTTGGCTAGAATCCTCTATTCTGTTCCTGCTCCTCTGTTCCTCTTGTTTCCTCTTGTTCAACTCTGCTCTCTTCTCTTTTTTCAGCTGAGGTAGATATCCTATCCTTTCCGATTGCCTGTGTTCTTGCTTCTCATGATTGTAATCTCTCCTTGTACCATACATTCTCTTAATAGAATTAGTTTTGACTAAGAAAAACAAAATCACCTTGCCACATATTGAGTTATGTGGATGTTGATCACTACTATTGTTTGTTCTAAATTGAATAATTATTTGTTTTTGTTATTAGCCTTAATATCAAATCCTTTCCAATGTTGGTTTTTTTATTAGCATTAATATAAAATCCATTCCAATGTGCAAATTTTTTTAATAGCCAAATGAACATAGTCATCTTGCCACATGTTGAGTTATGTGGATGTTGATCACTACTCTGGTTTGTTCTAAATTGCATAATTATTGGTTTTTGTTATTAGCCTTAATATCAAATCCATTCCAATGTGCAATTTTTTTAATAGCGAAATGAACATCTCTTTGGGAACCAATTTTTTTAGCATATATGGTACACATGCTCATAGAGATTTAGAGGATAAATTTATGTTTACTTAATGGGATATTTTTTTCATAAGTTTTATCGCACATAATTATTGGTTAATCTCTTTTTATAATATTTGGAAATTTAATTCCCGCTTGTCTCAATTGTGACTCTTTATATGTAAAGGAGTATGTTCCTATTCCTTACGAGTTGTTAAGATCTAGATGTTTCATAGATTGGTGTGTGGTTGAGATATTCTCTCAACCAAGTGATTATGTTTCAAAGTTAGTTTACCTATCTTGAGACAACACTTCATGTATATATGTAATATTATTTGATCAATGAAGAGGTGTGTACTATCAAATTTTATCTTGGTATTAGAGTCGAGGGAAATATGAGAATATATTTTTACTATTTTAGTATTTTGTTTGTCCATCAAATATTTGCATGTGAGAATCAATCCCGTTGCCATAAAGGACCAACATTCAAGTGGGAAGGTTTGCTGGTGAGGTGTTGCGATTGCAATGACAATTAGAAATGTAAAGAGGCAGTGAGATGAATGTAAATTGAGTCGAGTGATTGAAGAGATGGAGCTTCTGTTCATTGGAACGGTCATCCATCGTGCAACATATAAAGTGAAGGAGCGTTGTTTGATTTGAGTCTTTCCAAATAGTGTTGAAAGAGTCAGGTCCTCTTCATTGTAGTTGTCATGTCAACCTGTGTGGGGACTAGTTGACCCATAGATCTTGGTGTGGAGAACACCCTATATGGAAGGATATGATAAGCCTTCAATCACATCTCTACTTCATCAAGCCCATCTTGTGCATCTCTAACGAAACTGACGAGATGAAAGGTTGTCTCATCACCATCAGTTGAGGCAATATGTTCCTATTTTTTTTCCTTGAAAAACTTGCAAGCATAAACAAGTATCGAGTCAAATTGGCTTGTGGCTCGGAAGGAGAATTAAATATGTGAGTCATAGTGTTATGAAACCAGCTCAAGAAAAGATAGAAAAGATAGATCAACGCCTTAGAATTTAGCCTCTTTGAAGGGGAAACCTCCTTTACATTACATAAATGAACAATTCTTGTATGATACAAATGAAAAGACCTCCTTTCTATATATAGGAGTCTAAGGGGTCATAACATAATCAGAGCTGACATAACAATAATAATATAAGGGCACAATAATAACAATAGTGGGCTTCTAGGGGGCATAATACTAACAATATGGGCATTACATGGGTACATCAATATAATAAGTGGGTTGTACTAATAACAATAAGGGGTTACACTAGTAGTATAGGGGCCTAACATGCCCCTCTCCTTCAAAAAGTGTTGTCCTCAACGCTTGAGTTGTTCTCGATGCTTCTGTATAAAATTTTTGTCCTCCCATGTGGAATCTTCAGCGGATAAGTTCTTCCACTTGATGAGATACTCTGAAATTGATCGATTTCGTAGCTGTCGGGTTCTTGTTTCTGTGACTGCTCCAGGTTCCAATATGATTTTTCCTTCCTCTTCAATTTCTGGCAGTATTGTTTGAGTTGGGATCTTTTGCAACTTTTGAATAAGTGGCCATACTTCTTCTTTCTCTGGGGTGGGGTCCTGGCGTATATCTTCCTCTTTTGATGATTCTTGATCCTTTTCATCCTCCTCTTCATATTCTATGTAAAATAATTTCTTCTCAGCACACTTATGACCTTTAGTGCATTTGCTATCACAATTGTAACAAATCCCTTTTTCTGTTTTTTCTTCCAATTGTTGTGGTGTAACCCTTGTGGGTTGTGGAAGGCTAGGAGAAACAACACTTCCATCTTTATAGTTGTGAGGGGTATGCTTCCTGGTTTCCATAATTTTACTTTCCACTATGTCACAAAGCCCTTTAACTCTTTCCAATTGTTATGGTGTTGCTCTAAAGAAGGTGTTGCTCTTTGTATCCTCATAATGTGCTATCATTTCCTCCGTGAAAATTGACCACGTAACAAGTTGTTTACGAGAACAAAGCCCTTAATACCATAAAAATTGGTCCGGTTCTAAATATGAAGATGCAATACATACCTTTTGTAGCAGTGGTACACCATGTAGATCAAAATATTGGTCCATCTGAAGTATCCAATTTACGGGATCCTTGCCATCAAACTTCCTCATCTTGCTTTTTCTTGATTTTAGGAGCTCAATCTTGAAATGACTGTAACTCTGTACTTTCAGATCTTTAAGTTCTAAAATTGAAACTTGTAGTAGCCCTCTGTGTCCTCTTTTTAATGCCACTAGTCTGATCCAAATTGGATTCTCTGAGAAAGAGTTCTGCACAATCTCCCAAGATGACTAGATTATAGACATTTCCAGAAGAGAGAACTTGTATGAAGTGCCACGTGTCACTGTTTTGACATTTTGATCTGAAAAATTCATACAAGAAACTACAGTTCGTCCTCTTTCTATACCTTCTTATGAAATTTCAATCCGATCCCTATAGAGAAAGTTATGACGATTTTTCCCAGGTCACCTATTTGGAATGTAATTCAGGAGTCTGCAAAAAGACTAACTTCCTCAGATCATATCTCTGCAAATATAGTGCGAAAAACTATGAAATTCATATCCGAGGTTCAACGTGATTTCTTCTCAAATGGGTTTTTTTTGCAACTTCTGAAACATCACAGAAAAAAAAGTTATGGCGAAAATGCCACGATGACCTGTTTGGAGCAGCAAAACCCTAGAATCCAAAGCTCTGATACCAAATGGTATGAAACCAGCTCAAGAAAAGATAGAAAAGATAGATCAATGCCTTAGAATTTAGCCTCTTCGAGGGGGAAACCTCCTTTACATTACATAAATTAACAATTCTTGGATGATACAAATGAAAAGACCTCCTTTCTATATATAGGAGTCTAAGGGGTCATAACATATCAGAGCCGACATAACAATAATAATATAAGGGCACAATACTAACAATATGGGCACTAAATGGGTACATCAATATAATAAGTGGGTTGTACTAATAACAATAAGGGGTTACACTAGTAGTATAGGGGCCTAACACATAGAACACCCAACCTTATAAGTCTTGTGCAGCTAGAGTGTGTGCCGTGTAGCCCTCACCTGTATTGTTTGTAGAACTGCATTGAAATATGAGGTGTAGTATTAAGATCTGTGTACCAGATAAAAACTAGAGTTTATGATGCATAGTAAGAGGTTAATTTGTGTCTGGAGAGGTTGATTCAGACCAATTTGTTGTTTGAAGGGGCCGATTGTGAAGGCATAGTGCTCTGCATGTTGTGAAGCACTGATTAAGGAATGGAACTCGTTGAAAATCTCTTTGTCCTTCGGTTTCCCAATCTTGTTTTCAAACCCTTTTAGTCAAGGCAATATACAACGAATTTGCAATTGATTTCCTTTGAGGATTTTGGAACTAAAGGTCAATGAGGGAACTTCAACAACTATGGGATCATAAGGGACATAAGGCAGAATCACCTGCATCAAATATTAGCTCTTTTTGCGATGTGATGGAAAGGGCCGAGAAGGAATGAGGTGGATTGTTCGAGTTGGCTTTGGAGAAAAAGGAATTGGTCTCTGGAATTGTTTTTTGGATTTGAGGATGGTGGATGCGATACCAGTACTTTGGCCAGGCAGGAATCATTCTGGTTGGAAAATGAGGTGAACCAGATTGAAGACTTTATCAGAAATCTATGGCCTGAGGGATGTGGCAACCTCAACTTTCTGAATTTACTTGGAGTTTGGTAAGATAAATACATTGAGCTTGATCAACTCAACGTAGAAATGCAATTTATTAAAATGGTTATGATTGCATGTTTAGAAACTCCAAAGAAGAACCAATAGTGGTGTTTATAAATGTTTTGGAATTAGAAGCATTGAGCCTAGCTAACTCAATGGAGTGGTTTTGTTAGAATTAGCTACTCTAACAAATCGCACAGGTGAATCCAAGACAATTAAACTAGAAAAAGAAAGAAGAGACCAAAGGCACTCGGTGGTCAAGGATGAAGTGCAACAAATATTGATTTTGTGCAATAACTACAGTGAAAATTTGGGATGATGGACAACTAGTTGAAAGTTGTGTGGGTTTGTAGAATAGACTCATGATCATGTAGTATGTGTCACATACATGTATTAGTAAGCAAGTCTATGTAATGTTTTGTAGTGGTCTTTGTAAAGTATGTACCTATTAACTCCAAGAGTTGGAGTGTGTAATGTAAGACTGATGAGGAATGTGTACCCCCATAAAGTTTGTGGTAATGTTAAAACCATTTTGTGATTGCAGGTTTTTGGTAAGGCGGAAACCACTTTGCAGTGTAGGTTTGTGGTAAGATAGAAACCACGTGTGAGAGTGAGGTGGAAAAGGATTCCTGTAGGCATGGTTTAGGTCCAACCAACAAAACCCTGGCCATGGTTTAGGATGAGCAGAGAAAACCATGGGCATGGTTGAGGGTAAGCCGATAAAACCCAGAGCATGGTTATGGGTAATCCGAGAAAACCCATGATGATGATGATGATGGAGGGGGATTTGTAGGTACAGGTACATGTATGCAGTTATAATGGTTGAAAGAGCCATGTATGCGAAGGACATCCTAGTAGACTGGTGGTTGTAGCGGTTGGCACCCATGCATTCTGGTAGATGGTTGTTCCTTTATATGGATGTTGACATATTCTTTTGTCATGTTTGACCACAACTAGACTTTGCATATTGAGATTGAGACAAGTAGTCATTAAGGGGGTGACTTGGAAATTTAATTCCTACTTGTCTCAGTTGTGACTCTTTTTATGTAAAGGAGTTTGTTCCTATTCCTTAGGAGTTGTTAAGATCTAGATGTTTCCTAGATTGGTGTGTGGTTGAGATATTCTCTCAACCAAGTGATTGTGTGTCCAAGTTAGTTTACCTATCTTGAGACAACACTTCATGTATATATGTAATGTTATTTTATCAATGAAGAGGTGTGTATTATCAAATTTAGTTTATTAGTCCCTGTTCTTTAGGCAGTAGGAACTATAGGGACTATAGTAATCTTTTTTTGATCCTATAGGGACTATAATAATTGATTTTTTGTATTAACTGTGCACAGAAACCAAAATCAATTTCGTTTCTTTAACCAAAGATTCATGGATTTAATAACTCACTTGCAAGTTTTTTGTGATTTTAACCAAGCTTTAGGTTTGAGGTCTTATTTGGCTTTTTCCCAAGGCATAGACACCTTTAAAATAAGATATAAGTTACATTGGATCAACAATTGTTTTTCACTAAACTATAACTAAGTTGACATTACTTTAACATTTATTTCCTAACGATAAATGTTTTTTTTAATTAACTTGGATATTGAACCATGGTTATTTGGGATACCTTTGAGACATCTGATCTTATATCGATAGACATCGAACCATAGTTATTTGGTGCATATTTGAGACATCTGGTCCTTTGCATGGCATGGATATAAGGACCCTAATGTGCTATCACCTTTATTTCACCATTATTTTGGCTTTCACCTTTCTTTACTATTATGAGCTCTTACCTATGTTTTTTTATGGCAACGACATCAAGGTAAGTTTTTTGGCTTTCACCTTTCTTTACTATTATCGGCTCTTACCTCTATTTTTTTAGGACTACGACATCAAGGTAATTTCATCAAGATAAGGCTACTCAATCTTCAATGGATCAGTTGTTGGTGCTCGAAGAGATGCTTCATGTTTCACTGTTGTACATGCAATTAGAGTAGTAAGTTTTTCTAGTGAAGGGTAATACTAACATGTTCGAGTAGCACTACACAATAGACATGCATGAACATATACACAAAAAGTTGATCGGATTTTGATTTTTTTGTTTTGTTTTGTGATGGCCTGATTTCATGATTTTGTGTGGCAGGCCAAAGTACTAAATCAATAGCCAACTCCACTAATGATTAGATTTTCTTTCTCTAAGCCAACCCAATTAGGGAAGAAGACAAGTCCAATTGGGAATAAGTAGTGAAAAGGAAAGGCACACTTTATAGTGACAAAATGAGGTGATCCCATAGATCTACTTTGCTTACCTAAGAATAATGTAAGTGATACCCTTCCCAAGGCGCTCTATACTCTTCGATTACTTTGTTGCCTTTCCCATTTCTTCTATCTTTGCTGCTTATTGTTGTTTCTCAGCCCTTTTCATAATGAACGAGCCCTAGCCCATAGG
The DNA here is from genome assembly GCA_031772625.1 of Pinus tabuliformis. Lineage (NCBI taxonomy): Eukaryota > Viridiplantae > Streptophyta > Pinopsida > Pinales > Pinaceae > Pinus > Pinus tabuliformis. Next base: position 157,133,721 of record CM062809.1, on the reverse strand, counting down.
TTGTTTAGGTTTATTCAAAGGTGATCGGGCTTATAATTTGTGTATTTGTTCAAATCTATCTTCTTTGAAAACCGCATAGGCGTGGCTTCTAAAACCATACTTCTGACTGATAAAACCATATCCAACACAGAAAACCCCTTCCATTAAACAAAAATGGAACAACATCTGGTTACAGTTGATCTCGAAACACCTTCTTCTATCATTAATTACATAAATTTGAATTGTCTCAGACTTCATGGCAGGCAGAATCCTGGTCACAGTAATAGTCAAAACCCCATGCAGAAATGCCCTCGACATTAGCCTCCCCTAACAATGTGAAATTATTAGCTAACTTAGGTATTCTCTTTCTTTTCATTTGCCGATACTTGCAACCATCCTCATCCTTGACTACATCATGCTTTCGCTTGTGTCCCTGGAATTTTATCACCAACGCCTTCTCCTCTTCCACATAAACTTGAAATTCAGAGTTGGTCAGGCCTGGAACATTGGCATAGAACATTTAATCCTTGGGAATTTCTTTAATTTCCACCACCGTAGGTTCTATGCCCTTGTTCTCCTCATGGCGTTGGTCATATGACTGCCCGAACGAGATTGTGATCTTCTCCATCTTCTCCAGGAAGTGCAGTAGTGGTCTCATGGCCATAACATGATTCAAGTAACTCTTCATTACTCAATTCTCAATCTGAAATACCACTGAAAATAATAAAATGGACTCGGGCTATCTATGAAATCGAGGGAGATGGAAAGCAGAAGTAGCAGAAAGCAGCGAGAATGCACGATAAACCTATCTATGAAATTAGGGCAAATGACAAGCAGAAGAAACACAAAGCAACAAGAATGCACCGTATATCAATGGAACCACTCTACTGGAGAGAGGCTAAGATTCCTTTCTAAAATGGTCCCGAAGAAATGGATTCCATGCAACGAGAGCACGTGGGTTGCATCTATGCCCATATGTCACACAAATTTTATTTTATTTTTTATTTCAATTATTTTTAGCCTAATTATAATGTTATTGCTTTATTCAAATATAAATAATACAAAGATATAGATATAAATTTATATAAATATAAAAATTAAGTAATTAAAATATATAACACGAAACAAAAACTAATCAGTTGGTATATGCATTCATCGCACATGTTCGCGCCATGAGGAAATATGAAAAAGCGTTGAAGTTTTTATTTGCATTAGAGATACCCATTTGCTGATGATTACACCGATAGGTGTTTCATTGTGAGGTGTTCTTATTACTGACACTGTAGAGATTTGGATGATGTCCTATAAAAATTTATTAACCAATCACGATATGCCAAATCATCATATGTTAATAATATTTTGTGCATGATATGAATCATTCTTGCATTTTCATTTATGTAAATCGATATCATGACATTCTGGACATATTTATTCCTTTCCCGTAGAGCAAGAATATTCTTGTGCATGATACAAATTGTTCTGGCATCTCTAAAATAAAATTTCGTGTTATTCTGGGAAAACATCCAATTTTCTTGTGGAGTAAGGACCCTTTTTTGTAAGATGCACATTTCCCTTTTACTCCCATAGCTCAAGTCCTGTGACAACAATAGAACCAATAGATATCTCCTTGACAAATTGAAAAATAGGCTAAAATTAGGAAATTATACAATATCCTATTATACTAATTTCAGGCTTCAAACCTTTTTAAGCATAAAGCAACAAAATTGAGTCTTTAGATTTTGTAGGTAGTGAGGAAGGGAACACAAAAAATTAAAGACTATAAATCTTTACAAACTTGCACATCTATGGAGGTCCCAGATTCCTCAAGATGAGCTTCGTCGTCATCAAGAAAAGCCCATACCTTCTCTTCATTGAAGAACGGATTTCATGTACTAAAAAATATGTGTTAATTGAATATCATTCAATAAGAATTGTCTTCCTTTTCATTTTTGATATACGTCATGGAAATATCTAAGTTACAACGGCACAATGACAAAAAAAAATGAATTACAAACCAAAGGAAATAAATTAAACTAGCCTAATACTTATCCTACAACAAAATATTGGTACCATCTTGGGTGATACCACTCTACCACCTTAATCATACAGACTGAAACCCATATTCTCATAAGATTCCTCCTTTTCTTCGACCTTTCCTTCCTTCTTGGCCTCTGGATCGGTTGTTGCTATGGCAGGAGCTTCGCCACCGTTGTCACTAGTAACTACTATGGCCACCCCTCCACCTGAGGGCACCAAGACAAATTTCTCCCTTCCAGATTTTATCACATCTATTATGTCTCGTCCTTCAAAGAAGAACCAATAGTGGTTTTTATAAATGTTTTGGAATTAGAAGCATTGAGCCTAGCTAACTCAATGGAGTGGTTTTGTTAGAATTGGATACTCTAACAAATTGTGCAGGTGAATCCAAGACAATTAGACCAGAAAAAGAAAGAAGAGAACAAAGGCACTCAATGGTCAAGGATGAAGTGAAAAAATTATTGATTTTGTGAAATAACTACAATGAAAATTTGGGATGATGGAAAACTAGTTGAAAGTTGTGTGGGTTTGTAGAATAGACTCATGATCATGTAGTATGTGTCACATACATGTATTAGTAAACAAGTCTATGTAATGTTTTGTAGTTCTCTTTGTAAAGTATGTACCTGGTAACTCCAAGAGTTGGAGTGTGTAATGTAAGCCTGATGAGGAATGTGTACCCCCATAAAGTTTGTGGTAATCTTAAAACCATTTTGTGATTGCAGGTTTTTAGTAAGGCGGAAACCACTTTGCAGTGCAGGTTTGTGGTAAGACAGAAACCACATGTGAGAGTAAGGTGGACAAGGATTCCTGTAGGCATGGTTTATGTTCAGCTAACAAAACCCTCAACATGGTTTAGCGTGAGCCGAGAAAACCCTGGGCATGGTTGAGGGTAAGCCGATAAAACCCAGAGCATGGTTATGGGTAATCCGAGAAAACCCATGATGATGATGATGATGGAGGGGGCTTTCTAGGTACAGGTACATGTATGCAGTTATATTGGTTGACAGAGCCATGTATGCGAAGGGCACCCTAGTAGACTGGTGGTTGCAGCGGTTGACACCCATGCATTCCGGTATATAATTGTTCCTTTATATGGATGTTGACATATTCTTTTGTCATGTTTGACCACAACTAGACTTTTTATATTAAGATTGAGACAAGTATTCATTAAGGGGGTGACTTGGAAATTTAATTCCTACATGTCTCAGTTGTGACTCTTTCTATGTAAAGGAGTATGTTCCTATTCCTTAGGAGTTGTTTAAGATCTAGATGTTTCCTAGATTGGCATGTGGTTGAGATATCCTCTCAACCAAGTGATTGTGTGTCCAAGTTAGTTTACCTATCTTGAGACAACACTTCATGTATATATGTAATATTATTTTATCAACGAAGAGGTGTGTATTATCAAATTTTTTCTATTATTCCCTGTTCTTCAGGTTGTAGGAACTATAGGGACTATAGTAATCTTTTTTTGATCCTATAGGGACTATAATAATTGATTTTTTATTTTCTATTAACTGTACACGGAAACCAAATCAGTTTTTTTTATTTAACCAAAGATTCATGGATTTAATAACTCACTAGCAAGTTTTTTGTGGTTTTAACCAAGCTTTAGGTTTGAGGCCTTATTTGGCCTTTTCCCAAGGCATAGAAACCTTTAAACTAAGATATAAGTTACACTGGATCAACAATTTTTTTCACTAAACTATAACTAAGTTGACATTACTTTAACATTTATTTCCTAACGATAAATGTTTTTTTTTAATTAATTTGGATATTGAACCATGGTTATTTGGGACATCTTTGAGACATATAGTCTTATATCGATAGACATCGAACCATAGTTATTTGGTACATATTTGAGACATTTGGTCCTTTGCCTGGCACGGATATAGGGACCCTAAAGTTCTTTCGCCTTTATTTCACCTTTATTGGGCTTTCACCTTTCTTTACTATTATCAACTCTTACCTCTGTTTTTTATGACAATGCCATCAAGGTAATTTTTTGGGCTTTCATTTCTTTACTATTATCCACTCTTACCTCTGTTTTTTTAGGACTACGACATCAAGGTAAGTTCATCAAGATAAGGCTACTCAATCTGCAATGGATGAGTTGTTGGTGCTCGAAGAGATGCTTCATTTTTCACCATTGTACATGCAATTAGAGTAGTGAGTTTTTCTAGTGAAGAGTAATACTAACATGTTCGAGTAGCACTACACAATAGACATGCATGAACATATACACAAAAAGTTGATCTGATTTTGATTTTTTTTGTTTTGTGATGGCCTGATTTCATGATTCTGTGCGGTAGGCCAAAGTACTAAATTGCTAACCAACTCCACTAATGATTAGATTTTCTTTCTCTCAGCCAACCCAATTAGGGAAGAAGAAAAGTCCAATTGGACATAAGTAGTGAAAAGGAAAGGCACACTTTATAGTGACGAAATGAGGTGATCCCATAGATCTACGTTGCTTACCCAAGAATAATGTAAGTGATATCCTTCCCAAGGCTGTTTTCTCTCCTCGATTACTTTGTTGCCTTTCCCATTGCTTCTATATTTGTTGCTTATTAATGTTTCTCAGCCCTTGTCATAATGAACGAGCCCTAACGCATAACTTGTTTAGGTTTATTCAAAGGTGTTCGGGCTTCTAATTTGTGTATTTGTTCAAATATATATTCTTTGAAAACTGCATAGGCGTGGCCTATAAAACCATACTTCCGACTGATAAAACCATATCCAACACAGAAAACCCCTTCCATTGAACAAAAATGGAACAACATCTGATTACAGTTGATCTCGAAACACCTTCTTCTATCATTAGTTACATAAATTTGAATTGTCTCAGACTTCATGGCAAGCAGAATCCTAGACACAGTAAGAGTCAAAACCCCATGCAGAAATGCCCTCGACATTGGCATCCCCTGAAAATGTGAATTTATTAGCTAACTTAGGGCTTCTCTTTCTTTTCATTCGCTGATACTTGCAACCATCCTCATCCTCGACTGAATCACACTTTCGCTTGCGTCCCTGGCATTTTATCACCAACACCTTTGTTGGAGGTACTACATACCTAGGACCTTCATTATTGGCACATGCGCACACTTAGTTAGAGCATTCACTGACATGTAAGGCTTCAACATTGGAATCTTCACTAGATTGGCACCTTTGACTGTCCATGCATGCATGGTACTACATGCAAGATCCTTTCTGCATGATTTATTCCCTGATTTTCTCCTCCTTTCACTCCGCAACTGACTAGTTCTCTTCGAAACTTGCTATAAGTGTCGAGTCCTCTCATTGATCACCAATATGGTGCATTACCTTGGGATCTTTACCTAATGATGCGTATTAGTTGAATCTCATGTAGTATATCATGAGCATTGTAACCTATTTTCTGTTAATACAATTATTTTTTGTTCTTTCGATTTATTTTTTTGTGTTTTTGCTCTGCAAAGCTGTGTGTTCAACCTTTACTAGCTAGATTCATCTGTGCAGGTTTTCTAACAAATTTACATGGTATCAGATCCCACAGGTTTCTAGATAAAAGGAACACCAGTACTTTATTTTGCAGGTATTACAGCTTGGAGATCGAAGATCGACAGAAAAATGGAGTTTCCCAAAGCATCAATCCTAACACCGTACAACTATCACGAATGGAAGGACCAAATGGCTCGATACCTTCATCAGAAAGGGTTGTACAGGATTACCATGGTTGTAGAAGTGGAACTCACTTCAGCCATAGAGAAATCCAAGTACCTCAACTGCATGGATGAGGCCCACGGATCCATATGCATGTGCATCTCCCCAGAGTTGCAGTTTCATCTATCCGTCTGCAGTACTCCCAATGAGATTTGGAAAAAGGTTAAAGAAATCTACGGGAAAAAGGATGAGATGAAAGGACATCTGATCAAAGTGGAGATTCTCTCACTAGATCCACAGAACTATGATAGAATTCAAGAATTCTTCACCAAATATAATGATCTATTGCTGCAACTCAAGCGTTGTGGAATTGGAAAATCCAAGGAGGAGAGTCGCCAAGTTCTCTCTATCATGTCAAAGCTCAGATCAGAATACTTCGTCTTTGTGTCTAAATTTCATTCAGTAAGGCTCGCAATAGGTAAATCCTACACTATGCCTTCTCTCAAAGAGTACATGGAGTCCCTCACTTTTGAGCAAGATAAACTCACTGGCATGGGGAAAATCAAACCTCAAAAAGCGCATGCACTTGCTGTACATGATTAAAGCCACAATAAAAATCATAGATTTGATTCAAATCAGAAAAATCAGCAGCAAAAATACAAGGGAAAATCGCATTCCCATCCAAAGAAGGAAGGGTACACCAAGCCCTTCAATGATTCCTCCGGCTCCAGAAATGAGAAAGGGAAGAAAGGAGACAAATGCACCTATTGTCACTGAGGATTCCATCCGGAATCCTCTTGCATGAAGAAATAAATTGACCAAATGGCATAAATCCTTCATAAGCACAACCTTGGGGACCACATCCCTCAGGGCGCCAAGAAGAAAAATTAGGATCCGCCACACGGGAAAGGTAACAATTTTCATGATTTAGTTGCAATTAACTCTTCCCCTAATACATGGATTATAGATTCTGGTGCATCACATGATATGGCTGCTACAAAGGAAGTCTATTCCTATTTGGATGCATGCAAAGGACCTCCAATCCTCATGGGATATGACTCACCTATTGAGGTCACCGGAAAAGGTAGAGTGGAACTTTTACACGGAAGCTTTGAAGATGTGCTTCATGTTACAAAACTTTTGGTAAACCTACTTTTAGTTTATCAGATCATTTATTCCGGCACTGAAAAGAGATTGGAATTCACTCCAGATGCAGTGAACATATATGACCTACATAGCAGCTCCAAAATTGCAACCGGTGAGGTAAACAATGGAGCTAGACTATATACATTTTCTGAATTTATTGAATCTGAATCCTCCTTATTGCTTACACATGCTGATGATAGTAGTATTCTTTGGCATGAGAGGCTTGGTCACTTAAATTACAAGTATATGTAGTAGCTAAGCAAGCATGAGATGGTGGAAGGCTTGCCAAATATCAGTTTCTCCAAAGGAGTTTGTGAAGGGTGTGTCCTTGGAAAACATCCCAGAGAAAAGTTTGACGCAAGACTCACAGAGCATCCTCTCCTCTAGATCTAATCCATAGTGATCTCATGGGGCCTTTTCCTCGTCCTTCCATCAACAAAGCAAGGTATTTGCTTACATTTATTGATAATTTCTCACGGTATACTTGGGTGTATCTTCTCAGGGCCAAATCTGAAGTTTTTCCACACTTTGAAGATTTCAAAGCACTAGTTGGGACACAGTCAGAGAGAAAGATCAAAGCCCTCCATACAGAAAATGGGGGGTAATATGTTAACACAACACTTCAGAAACTTTGCCTTAAGTCCGGCATACAGTTGCAGCACATAGTTCCATACAATCCACAACAGAACGAAGTTTCTGAGAGAAAGAACCGATCTCTCAAAGAGATGGATTCCTACATGCTGCATGCTAAGTCAAGGATCAAACCTCCTTTGAGGCTTGGATCGAAACTAAACCAGAGGTCACCCACTTCCATGTTTTGAGCTCCCGAGCATGGGCCACGATCCCCTCTAAAAAGAGGAAAGCTCTTGATCCACAGAGCATTGAGTGCATCTTTGTTGGATACCCTGATGGTGTGAAGGGATACCGACTCTTGATTTCCTCTACGAACAAGCTCATCATTGAGAAAAGTGTCCAATTTGAGGAAAGTCTCTCACATGCAGCTCAATTGCCACATGCAAATACATTTTATCTACCTCATGACTGAGCTGATGACTTATTACACTGAGATGCAGATACAAAGCATGCAAATGCCGAGGTAGAGTATGCATATGCAGAGACAGAGTCTTCAAATACAAATCTAGTGCATGCATATGATGATCCACATCCAAGCCCAGATCGGGCTTCCAGCAGTGAATCAACTTCCCTTGTCATAAATAAGAGAACAAGGAACTTAAGTGAGATATATGCACAAGACCACCCAGCTGCTAGAAATGGTCTTATGGGGGATAATTTTGATCCACGGAGGACTAGCTCAGATTTTATTGAGCCTCCTCTTGCCCTCACTACCACTGAACCAATGCCATCCCGACATTATCATTTGGTTCAGTCTTTTGATCCGTAGTCGTATGCTGAGGTTGTTGGGCATCCCTCTTGGGAGTCTGCCATGGAGGAGGAGTAAAACTCCCTCCTCGAGAACTAGACGTAGGACCTAGTCCCCCTTCCTTCAGGAAAGAAATTTGTCTGATGAAAATGTGTCCACACGACCAAGAGTGCTGTATATGGGCAAATCACCAGACAGAAAGCTAGGCTAGTATCCAAAGGCTTCCAGTAAGTGCATGGCATTGATTATGATGAGATCTTTTCTCTAGTAGCAAAGATGGATTCCATACACCTTGCACTTGCCATTGTAGCTGCCCAGGGGTGGGAAGTACATTAGATGGATGTGAAGAATGCCTTTCTTCACAGAGACCTATCTGAGGAGATCTACATGGAGCAGCCACATGGTTTCATTCAGGATTCATCTTTGGTCTGCAAACTGAAGAAGTCTCTCTACGGCCTTAAGCAGGCCCTAACAGCTTGGTATGTGAAGATGGATTCTTTTCTCTTATCACAAAACTTTGAAAGATGTAAGTCTGAACCGAATGTTGACATGCTCAGGACACATGAGTCTCTTCTTATCTTAGTTTTGTATGTGGATGATCTCCTGATTATAGATAGCTCAGCTTTAGCCATTGCTGCAGTCAAGAGGACCTTGCATGATAGGTTCTTGATGATGGACATGGGTCCATTACACTTCTTTCTTGGTCTTGAGATCAGCCAGGATGCCACAAGCATCAAACTCTCTCAGGCTAAGTATGCACGGGATCTCCTCGAGAGATTTCACATGACTGATTGCAAGCCAGCACTGACTCCTTTTCTATCTGGGGTCCGCCTTAAGGATGGAGGTGACACTCCATTAGCTGACAGTACTCTATACTAATGGCTAGTGGGGAGCTTACTGTACCTCACCCACTCCAGACCAGATCTCTCATATGCAATAGGGGTAGTTTCCAGATACATGCAGGAGCCGCATGAGCTACACTGGAAAGCTGCCAAGCACATCCTCCGATATGTGCAGGGCACCATCACCTTCGGGATTCACTATGCAGCAGGTACTGCATTGAATCTCCTTAGCTTCAAAGATTCTGATTGGGTGGGCAACAACATTGATTGCAAGTCCACCTCCGGATATTCACTAAGTTTAGGGTCTGGCCCTATTTGTTGGTCGAGCAAGAAGCAGGTTGAAATTGCTCTCTCTTCGGTTGAGGCCTAGTACAGAGTAGTCAACATCACCATTCAAGCTTTGCGGTTAGAACACTTCCTCACTGAGTTGGGCATCCAGTTCCACCAGCCCACTGTCATCTGGTGTGACAACCAGAGCACTCTCAAATTTTGCAGGGATCTAGTACAACGGTAGCGGACGAAGCACATAGAGATCCATATGCACTACATAAGAGACTTAGTACATGATCGGGTCATTGATTTGTAGTTCTGTCCTTCAGCAGAATAGACTGCAGACATCTTCACCAAGACATTCATTAAGCAAAAGTTTCACTCTCTGCACGATCGTCTTGGAGTGAAGGACACAGTTTCTTAGAAACTGTCTTTTCTTCCTCTTTTCTTTTGATTACATTGTATTTTGAAGGGTGGGTTCCCACGAGGTTTTCCCTCTTTCATCAATTTTAGTACAAGTTGCACTATATTTTGGGTGACCTTTGGCCTTAGTTTCCAGGGCCCATTTTCTATTTTTCCCCATAGTGGTGTTCAAGGGGGTGTTGGACGTACTACGCACCTAGGACCTTCAAAAATGGCACATGCGGACACTTAGTTAGAGCATTCATTGACATGCAAGGCTTCAACATTGGAATCTTCACCAGATTGGCACCTTTGACTATCCATGCATGCATGGGACTACATGCAAGATCCTTTCTGCATGATTTAGTCCCTGATTTGCTCCTCCTTTCACTCTGCAACTGGCTACTTCTCTCCGAAACTTGCTATAGGTGTCGAGTCCTCTCATTGATCACCACTATGGCACATTACCTTGGGATCTTCACCCAGTGATGCGTATTAGTTTACTCTCATGTAGTATATCATGAACATTATAACCTATTTTTTGTTAATATAATTCTTTTTGTTATTTTTATTTTTTTATTTTTTTTAATGTTTATTCTCTGCAAATCTATGTGTTCAACCTTTACTAGCTAGATTCATTTGTGCAGGTTTTCTAACACATTTTCAACCTTCTCCTCTTCCACATAAAATTGAAATTCAGACTTGGTCAGGCCTGGAACATCGGCGTAGAACATGTAATCCTTGGGAATTTCTTTAATTTCCACCACAGCAGGTTCCACGCCCTTGTTTTCCTCATGGCGCTGGTCATATGACTGCCTGAATGAGATTGTGATCTTCTCCATATTCTCCGAGAAGTGCAGTAGGGGTCTCATAGCCATAGAATGATTCAAATATTGGTACCATCTTGGGTGATACCACTCTACCACCTTAATCAAATAGACTGAAACCCATATTCTCATAATATTCCTCCTTTTCTTCGACCTTTCCTTCCTTCTTGGCCTCTGGATCGGTTGTTGCTACGGCAGGAGCTTCGCTGCCACTGCTACTAGCAACTGCTATGGCCACCCCTCCACCTGAGGGCACCAAAACAAATTTCTCCCTTCTAGATGTTATCACTTCTATTATGTCTTATCCTTCAAGTTGAATTAACATGAAATCCATTTTATCATCATCGACATCGGCTCCAGTTGAGCTGAGAATATATTTGATGTCGTCTGCATTGGGATTGGTGTTGTTGCACCCAGTACAGTAAACAAGTAGGCCACTATAACCTTCATCCTCGCCTTCTTTCTTCTGCTACTTTCTTCTCTCCACTTGAAAAAGTGCAAGCCCAATCAATCAAAGCCCTTACCTCCTCATAAGGTACATTTAAGACAAGGAAAAACCTAAAGTTGAAGAAATGAATAACATTTTAAGAATGGTTTAAAAGGTATTGGAAGCACCTAAATATGAAATATTCACTAAAACCAAACCAATTACCTTCCCAAATGCTTCATCACACACCACCACATCACCCTTTTTTAGAGTACCATTCTGCACAAGAAAAGTGGCTACTGGTCCTCTTGACTTGGGAGAAATCTTCAACAACAATGTCTTTTTCATTTCGATATGGATTGGCCTTCAACTCTTGCAATTGTATTGCGATAAAATTCAACCTAAATAAGCACATAAATCTAATCAAAAAAGCAAAAAGATACCTGAACAATATTTGAGTTTGCAGATCATGCAGGAATGTTCTTGAAACAACATTCCATTTATTCTCACATCTTGTATCCTTAAAGACCCCTTTACCTTTAGAGTTGTAAGCTTCGAAAATTTGCAGTTAAAACCTGCATCTCCACTTCACCATCTAAAACTAAATGTGTAAGATTGGAAGTTGAAATGACAGGTTTCAGTAAGCCAACATGGTGAGCTATAGTAAGTTTCTGAAGAGATGGGCAATGAGAAGTAAACAAGCCAAAGCGTTATATGTGAATTCGATATCTTCAAAGGAGCAGGTAATGAGATGGTTGAACCCAGGGAATTGGGTTGGAATTGTGTGAGAACATGGTTGGAGATTCCGGTAGTAGAAAGACTAGTACATGAGAAAAGGGTAGGTGGTGGTATATCCTTTAAAGGGGAAACACTTAGAATGAGGTGTTGGAAATTCCTACAGGAAACATACCACACGCATTTCCATACACTTTGATGACTAAACTGCAACTTTTTTTTGTCTTAGCCCCTTTGGAAAATGTCGTTAAACAAATGAAAAGCCTCTAGATCTAATGAATGAAAGACTAGGATATTGGAGATTATATTCTCCACCATGGTCACTGAGAGTGCATTTGGATCTGGGCATACCCAAACAGAGTTGAGAAGAAGATAAGGGGTGAGAGTGAGCTGCTGAAATTTGTTGTAGAGGAATCTCCATTTTCATAAGAGAATGAAGCATCTAATTGCTGCCCTAATTGGGATTTTGGAGTTTAGTAATGACGAGGTAAAGCAATGCATCTAGGAGCTTGGAGAATGTATCTACAACAACTAGCATGATGCTAAGAAAAGCAGAAAGAGGGAGGGCAGAATGAGAGTTCAATATAGAGAGCGAATCAAAGATGGAGGCAGAAAGAAAATGTGTCTACAAGCATTTTATTTTTCAGAAGTAGAAATGGAATACTTTGAATTCTATGTCCCATGCCATGTGATGGTGGTGGCGTCTTGGAGTCACGACACACTAATCACCTCCTTGTAATTACAATGTTTAACTTCTTATTGAACGAATAATATTACAATTAAGAGCTCATAAATAAAATGGAATACTTTGAATGTTGTGTCGCATGCCATTTGATGGTGGTGGTGACTTGGAATCACGACATGCTAATCGCCTCCTTGGTAATTACAATGTGTAACTTCTTATTAAACGAATAAAATTACAATTATAGCTCTTAAGTGACTTGACGAAGTAAATCATTATATTGTTAATTGAAAGCACATTTTTCCTTATCACAATTTTGCTCAGAGTGAAAGATCTATTTTCAAAGTTAATAATTTGATAAAATGTTGCCATTAATGTGGGAGCAGAGCATTGTTTTTCAGATTTTGGTGGAAGATTTATCTTTTAAGTGAAGAATGTGATAAGAAGTTGTCATTAATTTAAGCCAAGAATAGTTTCCCACTACCTAATTACTATTGGATTATTACTTTTCAATTTTATATTACTTAAATTATATTTTAAATATATAAATTTATTTAATTATTTCAAAAGAAATTAAAATATTTAAAAATATATTTTAATTTTAATAATTAAAATTTACAATTCTAATTATTATAATAAAATTTTGCACTAGAGTTTACATAAAATAAATGAGAAAAACATACTTTAATAAATCAATAAATAAAACAAACATTAATATTGCATTTGTGTTAAGTTTTTCTCTCATTAGATTACATTTTTCCCACCTAATTTTTAATTTTTTTCATTTGTGTTTCTCTTTCCCTCTTCATCTCCTTTTTTTAGTCTCCTCCAAAGTTGGAAAATTTATTTGATTTATCAAATTGATTTATAACATTTATAATGAAGTTCCCTCCAACTTAAAACAATAACTTTATTTTACTTACTTTGCACATGACTTGAAAAAGAGAATTATTGAATAATTATTCTTGGATACAATTTAATTGATAACATAATTTTACAATTTTCATTCAAATTATTATTTTAGGATTTACATTAGGTGCAGTTTAACTATTCGAAGTTATTGTTTTTTTGCTAGAATTTGATGATAAATTTTTTATGATATTGTGAATTTTCGTTGCTTAAAATGCACTTTCTAAAGCAAATGGATTCAAGGCCTTCAAAAACCATATGGCACTCATAGTTCATATATTACAAAATTTAAACTTACCATTCTCAAAACTTTCAATAAAATTTTGGATGAATAGACAAACTAATAAAAAAACTAAACTTTTACATCATTAATATAATGTGAAAAAATTAAATAGATATAAATAACTTTTCAAAAAAAGTGCACAAATGAACGGTTGAGTAGGGCGGGGAAGTAAACCAATGATTTAACATATAGAAGTGCCTTAACAACACACTTGATCATCGTCTATCCAAGACCCCATGGACACAAAGTGAATGCTTCTTGAATTTCTATTAATTACTAATTTTTTGAAACATTTTTTTTAAGTTTTGTAAAATTATATATTAATCTCATTTTTATGTAAGAAAAAAATATTTATTGAATATTTTAAATTTATATATTTAATTTTTGATTGGTTTAACTATTATGATGGGATTTAATTTTCACATTAACACAAATCACATATTGCAACATTTTGAATACTCTATGCAACTTTAAATGATTTGTTGCCCAAGTAGGTCGTTTGTATTTATTACTATTTAAAGTGATCACACTAAACAATGGTGTAATCCAAACTCTAACTGCACTACTACCTCACCACTTGTTCTTATATTAGATTGAATATCTTCCATATCTGATGACCACCATTTTTTTTCACCTATCCATCTTTATTTCCTTTCTTGGCATTGGAAAAAAGGACATGACGCAATGACATCCCACATAGTCAAACCCCTCGACACACTAGACCTTTGAAGAGGTACTCGACCTCTAAGCTCGTTCCACTAGTTGGCCTCTGAGCCCATTCGACCAGTCAATCTCCGACCTTCAATTATACATTAGAAACCATTTATTTCAAATGGTATTGTATATATTCGAAGAGTAAAACAAACCAAAACACTATCGGTGTACCCTTTGCACCTCTTGGTGCAAATGCTAGTTTATTCTTCTTTATCACATGGTTTCTAGTGGAATCGATGCATGGTTGGATACTCAAATATGTTAGGGTATTTTTATGAGGTTAAATGTCGATTGGGTAGCTTCAAGTGAGTTTGGTCAAAGGTAGATGAGTTTGATGTTTTGGCTTTTTTTGTGTACTAGCCATCAAGTTGCATCTTTTTTAGCGGTTGTATTCTTTGTGAGAAATATTTTGAAATTTCTAGTTGGATTCTGAGTCTGTTCAATTGGAGGGGAAGTAGACCAGTCAGGACCTGGTAGTTTTCCTCAGGAGCCCCATTCCTTAGCAACATTTTTCAGTTCCTCAACCTTGGCCCTTACAAGAGATGCTTCATACCTGCTTTTGTATATTTTGCTTGAAGCCTTCCCAATTTCTCGTTAGATTTAGAATCTCGCAAAATCAGGAACTTCAAAGACTTTCAAATGAACCAATCAGAGGTTTCATTTGTTAAAAAACATTGTGAACCTTCTAAAGGCAAATGTTTCCAGGATTTTTATGGTTTGCATCCTTTAAGGGAAATCACTGTAAAATTTAAATTTACTCCATGGCGCAAGATTAAGGCCTTTGACTTTATTCATGCAAGATTGCTTTGACCTTGAGGGATGCTTTGACATCATTCCAATAATTGTAGGAAAAAAATGCTTAGTACAATTCTTTAGTTAGTTTCTAGCACATTAGATCGTTTGGAAACTTTTTATATAGTTTTTTGAGCTAATTCTAGTGTTTATAAGACTGAACTTTATACATTCCATTTAATGTCCATAGTTGTCCCGAGAAACCCCATTCCTTAGCATCATTACAAAAACCTATAAAAAGTGTATCATGGAGTGGTAAATTATTAAAGACTAATAAAAGTATAATGCAAACCACTCCAACGATCTAGAATATGTCATGTCAATGAATCAAAAGTTGAAAACATAAACTTTCTTTTCTATCCTCCATCACAAAATTTCTTTCGAACTTGAAATAATTGTTTATTTTTCAGCCACAAACAAAGATCTTTTTTGTGTGTTGTACCCACTTGGTTAGGTGGAATTACCATTACTACAATATTTGGTTGGGTTCTATAGATCCATGGACTTATTGAATTTAGTATGGTAAAATCAATGAGATTGTTCATGACCATTTTTTACTTGCAGAAATCTCCAAGGTGGCTCCTGAGTACAAGGTGAATGCATGAGACAAAGAAGGTTCTACAAAAATTGTGAGGATGGAGGATGTGTCAAGTATGCCATGATTTCTAGAAAATTCTTTACATGTAGCATTTGTGAATTTCATAATATAATTATGTTTAGGATTTCAAATGTTCAAGATTTCAAACATTTTTCTAATAAGGCATGATTACTCCTCAAAATTCTTATTTGTGAATTGCACTCTTGAAGTCTGCTAGAGTGGAAAAGTTTATTCTAGGAATTTCTACAATATTACATTGCCATTGGGCTCATATATTTATTTATATTTTCAACTTAGGTTTTTCTACTTCATTTTGTAGGTTTTTTTACTTCATTTTGCATCCATGTAATAAAACAACATAGCTTGAAAATGTGTTGTTCATTGATCCCAAGGATTAACAGTTTCACCCTATACCATATCTTTTGTAGGGATCAATCTGTCGCTTTTGGAAATGATCATGGTTCCTTTTGAGTTCACCCACATTAAGTTAATAATAGTTTTGTTCATGTGCATAATTGTTTGAGAGAGCCTTTTTCTTACGCTGAGAGGAAATAATATTAATTTAATTTATTCACAACAACAATTCTACTTTTGAGTTAATCTGACATAATAGCCCATGTGAATGGCCCTAAATTTCTTGAAGAAAATCATTAATTTATTTGAAAAAAATATTATTCACAATTTAGGTTTAACAAAGAGCTTGACATAAATCATAACATAACCACCTCACATAGAGTAGTTAATCTAACATAGCATTCTGTTTAACAACACCTTAAACTTTTTATTTCTTGTTTTAATTTTTCTATATAAACGCATGTTAAAGGCCAAGCTTGCAAAATTACGACAATAAATGCTTGCTTCTCCTACAAAATCTTGGGGGAGAGGTGCTAGTGAAGGCTTTGATGTTAGTTAAATTGGAGATTCTTGTTTTGGACTTGTGGGGTTTCCATAATTTGGAAAGTCAACTCTTTTGAACAAGTTTATACGCACCTTCTCTGAGGTATGTTATCTGTTTTAACAACATTTGCATGTTTGTGTATTTCTTAATGATACTTGCAGTATAATGAAAACCACTCCAACAATCTATAATGTGTCATGTCAATGAATCAAAAGTTGAAAACATAACCTTTCTTTTCTATCCTCCATTACAAAATTTCTTGCAAACTTGAAAGAAATGTTTATTTTTCAACCACAAACAAAGACCTTTTTTGTGTGTTGTGCCCACTTGGTTAGGTGGGATTAACCTTACTTCAGTCTTAGCTTGGGTTCTATAGATCCTTGGACTTATTGAATTTAGTATGGTAATAGCAATGAGATTGTTCATTGATATTAAGTAGTCAAAGATAATTAAGTAGCTATGAGAGACAGACAAAAGTAACGCATATGAAATTGTCTTGTATAACATAAATATTAGTCAAATTTTAGTTTGCAAATTTTGAACCTCCTAAAGACAAATTCTTCCATCTTTGTATGGTTTGCATCCTTCTAGGGAAATCACTGTAAAATTCAAACTTACTCCATGTTGCAAGACCAAGGCCTTTGGCTTTATTCATGCAAGATTGCATTGACCTTAAGGGATGTTATAACATCATTCCAATAATAATTGTGATTGGCTCTCTTCTTTAGGATGGTGCCCATAATTAGAATGGTCATGATGGATCAACTCCATAACCCTAAATGCGATAACAAAACAATGTAGAGTGTGATGGCATAGTTGAATAACTCAACAAAATGGTGTATGGAATTTAATAGTCACTTCAGTCCTTGATGCAACCTACTTATACTATTGATAATCTAGTTTTTCATGAGCAAACCTTTTTATTTTTCCACACTAACAATTTATAATCTTGGATTGAGTTCCCATCTTAAGCTTTACTTATCATCGAAATACTTGTTCAAACCATCATTTTCTTGTGGATCCTTTTATTTTTGTTGTACATCAAACCATTCTTAGTTATGTGAGTTGTAATACACTTGAAAGTTGAATTTGTACATTATTGGTCTTCACCTACTAATTGACAGAGTGTTGATCTCTCTATATTTGTGGTGTTTTATTCACTTTTATATTACGCATGATCTTATAGTATTTAATTCTATTTTGCAATATAAATGACCATTTTCAAAATGATCACATATAAAGAATCCTTTCGATCCAAATCCTGATAAAATAATTTGAATGCATGTGTCCAATATTATCAAAAACTGCTAAATTTTTACTTTACACATTCACAATATCGAATAATGTTCACATAATTTGGTATATCCTTTTTTGGGCAACTAAATAAGTTTACTTGGCTATCATTTCCAATTTTCTTGGGTATATTTATGATTTTTACTTTACACATTAGAAATATCGAATAATGTTCACATAATTTGATATATCCCTTTTTGGGAAACTAAATAAGTTTACTTGCCTTTCATTTCCAATTTTCTTGCATATATTTATATGTTTGCTTACTTTTCCTATTAATTGGTTTACAAGCACAAGTTCTTTGCTATGATTATCTTACTTCTCCTTTGATTGGACAAATCAAGTTAAGAAGTGGAATTGAAGCATTGCAAAAAGGAGAATAAGAAAAATTGTCTCAGTTGGAGATCTCACTTTTGGGGATAATGTTAACAGGTAATCAACCCCTTCTCATATAATTGTTAATTTTCTTGGATTTCTTCATTCACAAGCATCTTGTTGTTTAGCAATTTTATTTTAAATCTTGTATGAAATTCTTCTGTTCAAATCTTGTTTGTTGACATTTTGCATTCTCCTCTTAAGTTGGCTTCATAGGGAGATTGTTGATGTTACTGAGGATCCCTAATACTCTCTACGTGTCAAAGTTGTAGAATCTCTCCCCAAGTGATCCTAGCTGCCAAATAAGCAGTTGAATAACTTGAATGTTCTATTGTATCTCAAATATATTTTAATTCTTGTTGTAAGATTATTTAATTTTACTAATTTCCAACAAATGACCACAAAATTAGGGTCAATGGGACTGTTGAGTATAAAGGTATTAATACAAAGTGGGAGTTCATAAACAACTCCTTGTTGGGTGTAGGACTTACGGTTAAGCAGACTCCTTCAACACTTAATTGTCAACTCGGGGGTTTCGTAAACTTAGAGACGAAGCACAAGAAATGCCAGAAATGATATGAATTTTTCCAAACTCTATTCATACTTCCTTAATTACAATCTTGCAAAATTAAAAAAGAAAGATCACCCAGCAATTTACACCAAAGATATTCTAGTGCTGGAATATGAAAGAAAGTACTTTTGCAAGAAAATACATGAAAGGAATTCTCAAAACCTCTTGCAAACAATCTTTGATTAATGAAAATGTAAATCTGTGTTTATCATCAGTATAATTGTGTGCCAGGTTAATAATTGGACCCTTGAAGATATCTGCTTGCTTATAGATTTTCTTCCCTGTACTAAGTTATTATTCCTGTACTTCTGCAATGTGCTTGCACTAGTACTAGAACAAAGCTTAGGTGTTGGGAGTATATTTTACGCTTGTACTGAAGATTTATGTCTTCATGCAGGAGCTCTAAGCCTCAAGGCTAGAGCACTCTATTCTTGTATCAGGAGATCGATTCCTGTACCGGGACAGAGGTTCCTACACCAAGTTTTCCAATCCTTCTTTCGAGAAAATAAATAATGTGTTAACTAGGAAAAAGAGCTTGCAAAGGTGAAAAAAAATTCAAAATAAATTCCTCAAACCAAAAGATGCTTCAACCAATCTTAATGTCTAAAACAAGAATTAATTTCCAAAGTCAAAGCACACTCTTTCTTTAATTAAGGAACTTATGCATGTAATCTAAGAGATCATTCAATTGTGACAGTAGGCTTCAATCCTATAATAGTTATCCACACGAACTTATCTATATTCATAACCTTCTGAACTTAGAAAGATTTCCTTTAAGAATCATTACACATAAATCTGATCTTTCCTAAATAGCATAAAGTGCAAGCACAGACTAGTGTGTGTTGCAATAACATTCTATTTCTTATTATCATAAGTATGTTTAATTCAAAATATCAAAAGAACTTTTGAATAAAAATCATGCTCTTTAGAATCACATTGAGACTTATCAAATAAAAATAAAAGACTATTATTGTAATGAACTAGAAGAATAGGTATGAGAGACTGTAAATGCACTAGTGCAGGAATGTGTGCTTGCATGATCCAGGAAAAAATTGAGATTAAACTTCAAATCAAGAAACCATAAAATTAAGCTTCAGTCGAGCTCGCACACCACAAATCCATCACACTATAATGAAATCAAATTCAAACTTTGCAAAAAGATAAAAGAAGCATCTATTTACTTCACACTTTGCATTAAAAATAATTAACACACCTTAATCGAAAAAGAGAAGAACACAAGGGAGAATGAGCTGGGTTGGCTGGGCCCTAGCCAACTAGCTTGTTTCCCTGTTTAGGAAACGTAAAGATTTAGCTCTTTAGTCAATGCATTAGCATAGAATTACAATGCAAGATCGAGGAATTATGGCATAGTTCCTTTCTATTAATGATCAACAAATATACATCATGAATTCAAATCCAGCCCAGAGCGAGGGCAATACAACCAAAATTACAAAAAGGGCAGAATCACAGTATCCTTGTTATAGCTATCACTCCCTACCATTTTCTATCTAAGTCCTACATTTTATACATTCATTCAGGCCTGCAGCCGTAACCAAATTACAACAAGCGTTCCAATCTGAGCCTTTCGGCTATAAAAAAACAACAATAACAGCTCGTGCTAAGCCTTTCGGCTATAAAAAAAATAATAATAACAGCTCATGCTAAGCCTTTTGGCTATAAGAAAACGCTATTCTAGGTATTCAGTCGATGACCTAATATCCACCATTTCCCTGATTTTCCTCTAAGGTCCGAGCCCAACTCAAGTTGATCGTTCTATAATACAGTGTCTGCATGGAGAGGTGAGCTGTCATGGTAGTTGAAGATTCACCAACAGTGCAGGAATCCTACCTGCACTCGATCATGCTAACAAGATGATTAATTCATTGTCTATCAAATAATTATAGGAAGAGAATTATTAGTTGCAAAGATTTAAAGGTATTAAATTTATGAAAATGATTAATTAAGCACATTCGTAACCCTTAAACATGAAACATAAAGCTAGTGCAGGAAGGGACATGATTCTTGGACTAGTGCGGGAATAGGGGGTTTGCAAG
This sequence comes from Pinus tabuliformis, assembly GCA_031772625.1. Taxonomy (NCBI): domain Eukaryota; kingdom Viridiplantae; phylum Streptophyta; class Pinopsida; order Pinales; family Pinaceae; genus Pinus; species Pinus tabuliformis. The sequence continues at coordinate 157,112,861 of CM062809.1, read as the reverse complement.
GTTAAAACAGAGGTATAAGGTTATGGTTTTGAAGGGAAAAAGGGTTAAAAAATGAATGAATTTAGCCTACCAACATCCTCCCCTCCTTAAGTTGTTGTGGGTCCTCACAAAACCTTTATGTGCTACAAAAAAACCAAAACATAAGGGTCTCCCTTTTATTCTGAACTTGTATATTGATCCCTGCTTTCATTAACTTTGCCTTCCTGCTTTGAACCATTTTAAGTTTCTTGGTCAACTTCTTAATACGTTCATAATACTTCGAAGCCCGATACTTCCATATCTTAACTTGTCATTTATTTTCCTTCACCTCCCCTACCAACTTTGTGTTTGCTCATTTATGATCTTTATGCTTCTCTTCCATGGCTCGATTTAACACCTCCAGGCCATAAACATGTTGCTTGAGTTCTTCTATCCAATTGTTCAAACAAAGGGCGGAGTCCTCCACTATCAATATTTCGGGTGCATACTTTTCAGTAGTCGATTCCAAACATGTGCCATCATCATAAGGGTCAAATTTATCCTGGCCACCTTTCAATTCCTGCATTGTAATATCATCAAGGGTTTCCACACCCAAAATTTCAATGTTTCTAAGGGACTCAGGGCCCCGCATTTTTACCTAATCAGGGGTTTCAGTACCCTGCTCCTTAGAGTTATTAAGGGATTCAATACCCTACTCATCTATCTCACCAGGAGTTTCAGTACCCTGCTCTCCAAAATCGTTGAGGGTTTCAGCACCCTGCTCATTCATGGCATCAAGGGTTCTAGTACCCTGCTCTTCAAAATTGTTGGGGGTTTTAACACCCTGTGCCTTGTCATCCATTTGACCCTCTTTTGGCTCCTTACTTGTACTCAGCATCACCTTTATTTTCTTCATTCTACCAAAGAGGACCGACAATGTTGTGTCATCTTCCTTCTCCACATAGTCACCATCAACCACTGTATGAGTCGTTGCTTCAGTAAGAACCGAAAGATTATCTTTACTTGGCAAAGCAGGTGGTGAGTCATCCAATAGTATCAGAGAGGTCGAATGAATGTGACCTACCCTTGAGGAGGTAGTTCTCTGCCTGGCCGACCTCCTCCTCTTGGTGGGATGCGGGGTCATTGTTTCTGACTTCTTGTTTTTTCCTGCACTCTTCTTCTTAGCCAACTTCAGTTTTTCTAACTCTTCTTTTGAGCCAACTTTTCTGCACTTTTCTTTTGAGTCGACTTCTCTACTCTCTGCCCCTGAAACTCCTTCAAGAATTCCTCCCAAGTCACATTTTTAGCTTCCAGTTCTTTCTTAACTAAGATTGTGATCAGCCCGTGGTGATATAATTTGTATGTGGCCTGATTGGATTTTCCTTTCTGAACCCCTTTCGCCATCTTTTCTAAACTTCTGAGAAAATAATATGGGAAATTGATGAGCTTACCAGACTCAAAGTGCAAGAGTAGGCGTATGTGGTAGAGGAAAGTTAGTGAGTAGCGACCCTCGCAAGTAAGGAACTTTTGCAACACATACAGGAGATCCTTCCACTTCCTGATCATATTGTTCCGTTGGAAGCCATTTTTCTAGTCCACCTTTTGCTTCAGGTTGACCACAAACCGACGCCACAATTTATTTTATAACTTCTCCTTCTTGAACCATTTATCCCCTACTACTGGCAACCATGTAGCCTGAGAGATTCTTCTGTTACTGTAAATTCTAATGAACCAACCTTGGCTTGGCTTGGCTCCCATCGAAGATCCGAGAAAATGTTATTGCCACATCTGAGTCAAACCCACCAAACTTCTGCAAGAACGGGAGGAACCTAGATTCCTACAACATTGCAAGACTATTCCTGTACCCAGTTGTTTGTTCCATCTCTATGGATCGTGGCTCAATCCTTACAGGTACCATTTCTATAAGAATTCACCCACTCTTCGTTTAAAAAACTATATCACAACAAAAAGAACTCAAATGGTGATCAAGCTACACATCCGTCGTCATATCAACCATTTCCCAAAAGGTCGTGCTTCATTATTAAAATTACACGGATGTGAATGTGAATTAGTGCAAGTACAGGTAGGCGATGATGATTGGGAGAGGCTGTGGTTTAGACAATAATTTCACATAACGGTCATGCAAGGTTGGACATGGGGTGAAGCTATTATTATCAGGTGATAATTTTACCAAGGGAAGGTAAGTATTGGATTTCGGGAGAATCGTACCGCTCCGCATTTACTCCATGATTTCACATAAGGCGTACTTAGTACTCATTGAAAAGATAAGATAGCCTAAAATATCCTTGTACTTAAATTATTTCTTCCCAATTTAGTAAATTATGAAACAAAGTGTTAATCGTAATACAAAATGAATATCATGATCTGCAAGTGGTACAATTATTTTTCCTGTACAAAGGTTCCTGAAACAAAAGATAAGCTTCAACACACATTTTTTTCTCCACCAGGTGTTCCTGCACTAGAACATGTGTTTTTGAACTCGGTGCACTTGGCAGTGAGGATTCATGCACTGAACGTGCCTGTACTGAATGTGTTTGCACCAACCAATGTGCCTGCACCAAGCATGCTTGCACTACCCATGCCTGCACCGAATATGCTTGCACTTGAACAATTCCTGCTGCATTTATTTATATACTTTTTTTATTTTGGATTTTCCTTAAATTTCATTTCAAGAGATAAGAAATCAGATTACAATAGGCTGGCATAGCCACCTACCAACTGAAGTTCAGACTGCTGCTACACTTGCTGCATGAAGTCTTCCTTTATGATGGGCTGAAAATATACTTTAAGCTTATGCCCATTCACAAGGAAAACTGAATCTCGCCCATCGATGGTTTTGACTTCTACAACCCCATTGTTGAAGACTTGAATTACCTCATATGGTCCCATCCAATGAGTATGGAACTTCCCTTTAAAATGTTTAAATCTAGAATGATATAGAAGTACCCAATCACCTTGTTGGAACTGCTTTTTCCTGATAAATTTGTCATGCCACTTCTTGTGTTGTTGTTGCACCAAAGTATTTTGTTGAATAACATCCCTCCAAAATTCATCCAACTCATTTAGTTTCAATAGATGTTGTTGTTGTGCCTCCAAGAGATCTAGACCCAACTAAACTGTAGTCTTGAAAGTCTTTATCTAAAACTCAATCGGCAAAAGGACTTGTTTTCCATACACCAACTCATATGGTGTATGCCCCATGATGTTCCTATAAGTGGTTCAATAAGCCCATAAGACTTCAGGAAACCGACTAGCCCAATCGTTCCTGTGCATGTTTACTATTTTGGTGAGGATGGTTTCGATCACCTTATTTGTAGATTCCACTGACCATTTTCTTGCAGGTGGTACGGTGTAGATTTCTTGTGTCGAATCTTATATTGATTCATGACTTCCTGTACCAAGTTAGAAACAAATTGTGGTCCATTGTCAGAAAACATTTCTCTAGGAACACCAAATCTAGTAAAAATTTCATTAAACAAAAAATCAACAACAACTTTTTTAGTGGCAAAAGAAACAACTTTAGCCTCTACACATTTAGTAACAAAATCAGTACAAACCAAGATATGTATTTTATTTAAAGATGTGGTATTTATGGGTCCTAAAAAATCAATAGCCCATTTTTCAAAGGGCTCAATCATGACTTGAGGACATAAAGGCATTTCATTGGCTTGAACAGGTTGACCCATTTGTTGACAACTATCACAACGCCTAACATATTATTCGACATCCTTAAACAAAGAAGGCCAAAAATAGCCAGCGCGTAAAATTTTATATGTTGTTCATTTGTCAGCAAAGTGGCCACCGTAAGGTTCATCATGGGAAAATTTTAAAATATAAAAAATTTCTTCCTCTCTTACACATCTACGAATAACAAAATCTGGTCCACTGTAAAAGAGGTCTCCCTGTATCCAAGAATATGAAGCACTTTTTGAATAATATTTCACGTTTCACGAGCGGATAAGTGAGGTGGTGTCTTTCCGGTGACTAAATAGTTGGCTATGTTAGCAAACCATGGAGATTTTGCTGACATAGAAAAAAGATGTTCATCAAGGAAATCATCATTAGTGGGAATTGCTTTGCCAGGATTATTTAATCTAGAAAGATAATCAACTACAACATTAGACTTTCCTGGCCTATCAATAATTGTAACATTGAATTCTTGTAATAAAAGTAACCACCTAGTCACTCTACCGTTAGTTAAAGGTTTATTCATTAAATATCTTATAACAGAATGATTAGTATGCACATAAACTTCATATCCTATAATGTAATGTCTAAATTTATTAATAGCAAAAATAACGACTAAAAGTTCTTTCTCAGTCACTGTATAGTTAAATTCGGCAAGTGAAAATTTTCTACTGATGTAGTAAATAGCATAGGATTGTTTATTCTCCTCTTGTCCTAAGGCTATGCCAATAGTAGTGTCTAAAGCATCGGATGAAATATGAAATGGAAGGGACCAATTTGGTCCTCTCAAAACTGGTGCCTGTACTAATTTTTCCTTCAATGTTTCAAACAACTGTTGGCAAGTCGTGGACCAAGTGAATTCACTATCCTTAGCTAGTAACCGAAAAGGGGGGTAGCAATCTTGGAAAAACTTTCAATGGATCTTCGGTAATAACCAGCATGTCCCAGGAAACCTCTCACTTCCCTTTGAGGTTTTGGTGCAGGCAAACGAATAATAACTTCAATATTAGTAGGGTCTACCTAAATACCTTTGTCAGAATTCAAATGACCAAGAACCACTCCTGCTTTGCACATTAATCTACATTTTTTATCACTCAAAGTAAGATGGGCCTCTTGGCAATGTAAAAGCACTTTTTCTAAATTTTTAAGAGCTTCATCAAATGAGTTACCAAACACAGAAAAGTCATCCATATAAATCTCAACACATTCAAGATCAACAAAAATAGCCAACACAACCCTTTGAAAGGTAGCGGGTGCATTACACAACCCAAAAGGAAGCACTCGGTAGGAAAATGTACCCCAAGGGCATGTAAAGGTGGTTTTGTATTGATCTGAGGATGTGATGTGGATTTGGTTATACCCACTGAATCCATATAAAAATGAAAAGTACTTTTTACTAGCAAGGGTATCTAGCACCTTATCAATGAAAGGAAGGGGAAAGTAATCCTTGAGAGTGGCTTTGTTTAATTCTCGATAGTCAACACAAATATACCATCTCCCATCTTTCTTAGGGACTATCACTAATGGAGAGACCCACTGGCTATCAAAAATGGGGTAGATGAAATTAGCATCTAAGAATTTTTGTAATTCTTCCTTAACAATATCTCTTAGTGCGGGATTCATTCGTCTCTGGGGTTGTCAGATAGATCAGGATCCCTCCTGGATATAGATATGATGAGTACAAGTCTAAAGAGGAATACCTTTCGTGTCTTCATAACTCCAAGTGAATTCATCCAAATGATCTCGTAGCAAGGTAACAAGCTGCTCTTGCTGAGATGAATCCAGGTCTAAACTAATGTGTAAGGATTTGCTTGGACTAATTCCAACAAGAGTGGTCTTGGGCTCAAGAGTACAGGAAGATGATGCCACAGTATGGGATAAGGAAGGTTGGGAATCAAAGTTTTATTGAAAATCCAGACTAAAAATCTGATGAAGTGTATCAAAACTAGCCAAAATGTCTAGATTGTTCAAGAAATCTCGCAATTCACCATTGTGAGCAGACTCGGTATGATGTTGAATCTAAGAAATAGGTCGAGTCTCCTCATCACTATTGTCATAATCTAGCCATAAGGTATCCTTGAGTTCCCGAATAGATCTAGCAGGTGGGTATAAGGTGACCTTTTTCCTAGAGTCTCCATGTCAAATTTACATATCACTCGAGCAACATCCAATATAAGCATTAGCCATGGCAAGCCATGGTCATCCCAGAATCAAAGGATGTTCTCCCACTGGATTCTTTGGTTGAAGCACAATGAAATCCGCAGGGTATTCCCATGAATCTATAGAGACAACCACATCGTCGAATAATCTATCGGGCTTGATTTTAGATATGTCTGCAAGTTCAAGCACGATGGGTGTATGTTTTGGGAAGTTTTAGTGTCTGCGAATAAATACTTAAACCCCTAGACTAGTAGCTAAGTCTAGAACAACAGTGCAAATCATTCTCTACTTTTTCTAAGACCAATAGATTAAATAAGAGGTAAAGAAGCCTTACTCCTTATCTCCCTTGACCAACTTTGTCACTCCTCTCCATACTTAATCCACTTGAAGAGTACCTGCACACAGACAGAAGACAAAAACCGATCAAAGCATATGTTAATGATCTATTGATTAAACATAGCATGGAATCAAGTACATGATACACATACGAAAGTGTAAAGGAATAACACAAGCATATGGAAAAAGCTTTGAACACTTTATTAGTAAAAGGAAGAGTTACAACCCAATTTGCTCAATTCAGCATCACTCCTCCAGTTCAATCTTGTCCTCTCCTCATAACAAGCAAGACATTTTAACATCATTACAATACTTGAAATCAACTCAAGTCTCATACTAACAACATCTTCCTATAATTCAATAATTTCCAGCCCCTGATCACTTAGATGAGCAATATTTTTATAGGTGAATTAAGGAAGTTATGCCATAAATGGTGATAATGAATGCCCACCCAAACTTAGGATTTAGTTCCATGGAGGAAGGGATAAAGGGATTGATGTTCCTTAACTCCCTACTTCATCCAAATATGAGCTCAAAGGAGTAGATAAACTTGGGAAACTTCTAGATGCATCAAATGGATAAGAATATTCCCAAACCCCAATGAAATTTCGCTCAAATTCACCCAGCGCAGGCCAAATAGGGCTCAAGTGTGTTGCATAGTAGCCTATCAGTGTATGGTCTGCATTGCAGCGCACCCTAATGAAGGCCTGCCTACGCTGATCTTCTTAGAGGCAGTTTCTGGATGATTTCATTCATGAAACTTCTTGGGAAGCTAGGCATTCTGATGGTTGACTTCTTTAGGGCATGTAACAATTGAATTAGGGTTTGGTGGGCCCTAATAGTACTGATCTGTAGATTGGGGTTGATGTGCCCAAATGGATCTGTAACAGTTGCCCCCTAAAGCATGAAGTCGTAGATATGTATGTCGAGTGAAATGCTTTATCATGTGGAGAGGAGGTTTCGAAGTAGAAGGTGACCTGCATCAATTACAATACATATATCATGATAATTTGATTTTTTCTCATGAACTTGTTGAGGGAAGGCATACCTATGCTTAGCTTATAAAATTTCATTACATGTACAAATATAGTCATCTTTAGATATAGACCCATGAATGGATGACCATGAATGTAAGGCCATTGTACATTTGATTTAGTACTCCTAAAAATATCGTAGCTCGGATGGATGAAACTAGATCTGGGGTCTTCAATCTCGTTCAATATTTTGCTCAAGTACAAGTCTAACCATGTGAATAGATGATCTGAATTCGAACATGGGAAGACATCATTTGATTACCAGCCAATGATGTAAGCTGTTAATAGACGTGAGAGGAATCACCGATAATGATAATGACCCTAAAGGTACTACAGTACATTTCACATGGTGTGAATAAATGATTTGATGTTGAACACCATACAAAGTCTTTCAGTCGAAGGCTAGTGATGTCAACCTATCGCGGGAAGCGAGAAACCTGCCATTATGTATGGAAGCCTCAAGGTACTAAAAGGGTGTTTCTAAGTCAAGTTCTTGGATGATGTGCTAATGTCAAAAAGAAGTGACTTGTCGCATGAGGGTCTTGATGTATCCCACATCAATGACACGAAATGAGGTAAATGATTTTGGAGATGAAAAATTGACTGAAAACAAAAGGTTCAGGAATGGTGGTCATGAAAATGAAGGTTTACAGTATTGCAAAGGATGAAGTTTGAACTGAATGAATTCTCTTAAACATGTCGACGACACTAAAATGAATTGGTAGCATTGACCCAAAACAAAGAAATGGATGGTATGATAAACCAACGGTGTGATAACCATGAATCTGAATGGCCCAGCCCACATAGTCACGGCGATGAGGTGAAAGTGTCATGTTCAAGAGAGAATTTCTGCCATAAAGTGTTTTCCCCTTTTTCCAATTTTACCCAGTCATTGCTGACCAGTACCTCTTTATTTTTTTATCAAGCTTGAGGAGGATAACATATGCTTGTTGTATAATTTCACCCTTTGGGTGAATCCATCGGTATTCGATGCTTTAACGAGTCTAGCGAAGGTGAAACTTGGTCTTGTCTAGAAGGACAAGTTTGTCGCTATTTGATGTTTTTAACGAGCTTAATGACAAAGATAACTTGGTCCTTTTCATGTTTAGGGAATTTTCAAAGGGACAAAAAGGAAACTCCACAAGTTCTTTTTCATATATTAATCTCTCAAGTTCGAAAAAGCGTAAAATAATACAAGATAGATATCATTTCCAATCCTTTGACGAGCTGGAAAACACAAGCGCTTGGCAATCTTTTCATGTTCATAGAGTCTAAAAAGAGCTTAAAGAGGACTCCAAGGGGGTTCCTTTTTTGTTTTAAACAAAGCTCGAAAAAGAGATAAAAGTTTGCTTTGTGGTCAAAGATGTTCAATTTACTTTTGAGCGTGTCAAATTCTGCATTTCAGTTGTTAAGCCTGCTCAAAACACCATCAAAATAGATTAAAAATACCTGTTTCATGGATAAAATGAATAAAAACTAATGTTTACTCGATTAATGTGCAAGAAAGAAACATAAAAACAAGTTTTACCATTCATTTTTACCATTTCACATTTACCCTTTGATTTTGGTGCTTTGGATCAGTTTTTACCTTGAAGTTCACCAGCTGATTACGGAGGATTCAGTGGACCATTCCTCTTGCCGTCTGGACCAGGTAGGAGCTATCTCTGTTATCTTTCATTCCATTCCATTCATTTTCAGTTTTAGGCAAAATTTTTAAGTTTTTGAGGCCACTAGGGTTTCAATTTTGAACTCTAGAATCAGCGCACCCTTTCAATATCGAAAGGTGCGCTGCATTGCACACACATAGAACGCTGCATGCATTGCAGCACACTATCTCTAAGGGAAGGGTGTGCTGGGCGCAAAACCCAAATTTACATAGCTAATTTCTCCCAAATTTTGCTCTGTTTTTTGCCAGAAAAGGATCCTAATTTGTCTAATGGTTGTATTGCAGACATTCATCGGATCACAATGGTGATTATATGGAGAGAACGAGAGCACGAAGAACAAGATATGATTTCCCTAAATAATCAGGGTACGGTTGAGGCCCTAAGGAATTGCAGGTTACTCAAGTATTTCTGATTATCTAGCATGTGGCAGCAGATTTAACTTTTACAGTTCCTTGTCTGCTCATGGGATCCTACTGATCAGGCCTTTCACATTAGGGACAAATTGATCCCATTTACCATCGATGATATCTACTTTCTGACGGGACTGTCAAGGCAGGGTGCCTCCATCTCACTATCTAGATTTGCCAAAGGAGGTGAATCTTTGAGAGACTACATACTACAGTTCTGCCGAGAAGGTGCACAACCTAGCAGAGATGGAAATATTAACATCAAGGATGTTAGTGATTTACCATTGAGGACGATCCTCTTTACCATTGCCAAATTGGATGGCAGCGCGACACTACACTTGGAAAATAGATCATACATGCAGTATGCTTTAGAGTGTTTAGAGACAAAAGTGTTCAATTGGTGCGAGGCAGTACTTTCATCCACGAAAGAACAACTGATCAAGGTGAAAAGCGGAAAGACAAAGAACTTTGGCTATGGGTCGATCTAGATTTCTTTCGCCTTGCAGAGAATTCCACTTATGCAGACACAACTTGTTTCACTGGGTGTATCTAGACCTAGGGATCCATGGATGCAGAGATGGGTAGATCCTATGGCTAGCATGCTGGTCAGTCATTGATCTCATTTACCCCTGCATTCTTTGAGTGGTTTGATCGACAAGATATGGGCATCGAAAAATATCCATATTCGGGAATGGATTTCCGTGGTGATCTAGACTTGATGTTACCAGTTGGAGCATAGTAGGGTGCTATTGGTAAATTGTTTGACCAAAGTGTTTTTTGATTTTAAAGTTTCTACATTTTTTTTTTGTTTTTTGATTAACTCCAAGACTAAACAAAATCATTTTTTATGCATGCAGATGTTGGACCTGTTTGACCTGTGGGGCACCAACGAGCGGCAGGTGGGTCGGCACAGAGACCTATTGAGAGAGTAGTTCTCTGAGACTTAGATTTAGCCGAGACATTGGCTGAGCTACATAACCACATAGAGCATTTGACCCTAGCCATTCCAGATGTCCGGATCGAGGAGTTGCCTATGCGACTACAGTGCCACACCATTGGTGTGCCGAGTCGTTGGATGAGACTTTCACGCATGGTAACACAAGCTGTGACCTGTTATCATGAGCACCACTAGTTTACTTAGGTGTTTTCTGCATACATTTTGAGTTTTTGGGTTAGATGACCAATTTTTGTCTTGGACACAAACTGTTTGAAATTTTTTTTAAAACAACTATCTATTTTACTTTCAGAGCTTTATTATGGTTAAGTGATGCAATCATATTCAACTAATGATGTGAATTGAAAATATTTAGTTTACATATGTCGAAAATGTCTATTTAACACATAATTCACTAGAGAATCAATGAGTTTGTTTAGATTTCTGGAAATATGTTGATATTGAATAAACTCAAAATACCTTTCCAAAATACGAACTCTAAGGAGCATGTGATGAATTGCTAGGTTTCGGACGGTATAAACGCCAGTAAATTGTAGTACAATGAGTTGCGAGTCTAGCCTAATGATGATTCAGCGTATGCCAAATGAAATTTCATCAGAGAGAATTTCAATCAATGCGTTATACTCAGCAATGTTGTTCTTCGATCGACCAATAAAAATCCCTCTAAAACTCACTAACTCGCTGCTTGGAGCGAAAATGGCCCATGTTGCTGAGGATAGATTCTGCATACTACGACTAGCCCCATTGGCATAACCAAAAAATGGTTCTGAAAAGTTCGACATCTGCAACAAATGTAAAGTGGATTACTTAACCAAATAAGAACTCTAAAAGAAACACACAAACACATGCAATCAAAGCATATATACAGTGAGTTTTACTACACTTAACTAAGCATAGTAACGTTTAAGGTACAACCCATTATGGCGTTGCGACAATGGAATCCCATCATAGTCTACTAACTCGTAGGCACCTTTTGTCAAAACACGCTTAACAATATAAGGGCCCATCCAAAGTGGTTCAAATTTTCCCGTGCCAAGTTTATCAGACTCCTGATCGTAAAGCAAGACCAGGTCACCTTTTGAGAAGACACGATGCTTGACATTTTTATCATATTGCACCTTAATATGTTTCTTGTGCACTTCGTTAGCCTTTGCAGCATCACAATGGGTTTCATCCAGATGGATTAACTCCAAGAAACGTGCTTCTTCTTCAGAAGTGTCGGGTAGTAGGTCAATCACAAGTTTGAGAGATGGGATTTCACATTGGATTGGTAAGACTTCTTCCAAACCATACACCAATTGAAAGGGTGTAAATCTAGTCGCATTTCTCACCGAGGTTCGATATGCCCACAAAGTCGAGTACAGGATTAAATTCCAATTTCTTTTATGAACTCCAATCATTCTTTTCAACATGCGCTTAAGGACTTTGTTGATAGCCTCAACTTGTCCATTATCTTGTGAGTAGTATGGAGTAGAACTATCATGTGACAATCCTAACTTAGCGGTCAACTCAACCATCATGTGATTGCGAAAATGTGATCCATGATCTGTAACTATGGCTTGTGGTACACCAAACCTGGAAACCACATGATTGAAGAAAAATAAAGCAGCCATTTCGCCACTATTGTTCAATGTTGGCATCGCCTTGGCCCATTTGCTAAAATAGTCAATGATGACTATAATATACCCATGCCCCCTAGCCGAGGTGGGGTTACATGTCATAAAGTCAATGCCCCATTTGGTGAATGGGCTGACAACAATGACTGGATGCAGTGGTGCAGGTGGTAATATAGCTTTTTGGTCAAATATCTGGCAAGCATGGCAACTTCTGACAGAAATAATGCAATCTTTGAATATGGTTGGCTAGAAGTAACCAACACGGAGAATTCTCTACGCAGTAGCATAACCAGATAAATGTCCACCACAAGCACCTAAATGAAATTCATTCAAAGCTTTTTCGGCTTCCTCATGAGTGAGGCACCTACGCAAAATCATATCGACACCGAGATGATAAAGTGTATCACCAATGATTAGATAATCTTTGGCTTGGTATCGATTACATCACTGTTCAGAGCGAGAGGTATGAGGCCAAAAAGTTGGGGTCTGGAGATAGACCAATATATATCCATACCATGGATCACTTGACGAGATAAGGAATAAATACTCATCTAAGATTGATGCTTCTGATGTTAAAACATTGGAGGATGAGGGAAGATCGCAAAGTAACTTGGCGAAGACAAGAGATTTCTTTGATTTAGATTTGTTGAATTCCAAATCAATCTCCTGCAAAATAACTATCCATTTTGAATATTTGCTCCCCAGTAATTGATGTGACAAAATGTATGTCATAGGGCTGCAATCCGATATAATGGTAGTTTTACGGAGGAGGATGTAATGATGAAATCTCTGCAAATCTTGAACGGTTGCCAAAGCTAACTTTTTGACATAGGAATACTTACTTTCTGTATCGTTGAGATTATGACTTAAGTAATAAATAGGATGTTCAATTCCACTCTCTTCTTGGACTAAAGCCATGTCAGTGGTTGTATCTGCAGCGACGAGATACAGGTAATAGTATTTTTGATAGTTTGGGGCATACACTAATGATGCTCTAATCATGGAATCTTTAATAGTATCAAAGGAAGCTTGCGCAACCTGATTCCAATGGAAGGGTACCCCTTTATTCAATAGACACGTAAAACCTTTAGCCAACTTAACATAGTTTGGAATGAACCTCCTCAGAAATTTTTCCTTCCCTTGAAGTCTCTGTAATTGTAACAAGTTTGAAGGTGGAGGCAAGTCAAGGATTGCCTGAACCTTGATTGGATCAAGTCCAATTCCATATTTTGAGACAACTTTCTTAGGATGTAAATCAATTCGAGTGTGCATTGATTATAGGGATGTAAATCAAGCATGTCCAAACGACAATTATCCTACACCCTTCATCAACCAGATTATTAACGAATGTACTGGATGTGAAACCTTTTCATTCATGGATGGATTTTCTGGCTACAATCAAATCAATATCCGTCCACAGGACCAATCTAAAACAACTTTTATTTGTCCTTGCGACACATTTGCCTATCGAAAGTTACCTTTTGGTTTGAATAATGAAGGAGCTACATTTTAGAGGGAAATGAATTATTCCTTCCATGACATCAAGCACATTGTTCAACCTTATCTTGATGATTTACCTGCTCATTCACGAAAGTGGTCTGATCACCCGCAACATTTGAGAGAAATATTTTTACGGTGCAGACACTACAAGATAAGACTCAATCCACAAAAGTGTGTGTTTTGTGTTAGCTCTAGTTGATTGCTTGGATTCGTAGTCTCAACGACTTGCTTGGATGAACATTGGCAATGAATTTCTTAGGATGAATAGGTCGAACCCGCTGTTGTACTAGTTTGACATCAGGGTACATTTTAATCTCATGTTCAACAATGCTTGAGTCAATCCCTGGAATCTCCTCGTAAGACCATGCAAAATATCTCTAAATTCACGAAACAGAGCACAATAATTATCAAGTTCCAAAGTTCAGGCCGAGTTTATTTTGAACTTGGTGTGTTTTGTATCTTTTGGTTATTTCAGTCATCTTAGATGACAGCATGGGAGAGGACGGTTTCTCTACCTCCCAGGTTCAGGCAGTTCTCCAAACTGCTGGATGTTAACTCATCGGTTTGTAGCTCTTTTATTTTTATAATAGAAAAGCTCGGTTTTTTTCCTTGGAAAAAAAAATTATCAAGTTCCAATGGAGAACAAGATTTGCCGACATGAATGTTCTCTACAATGTTAGGCTTGGTCGAAATGTTGATAGAAATTGTTTCTTCTATGTTTGACAAATTACGCTTAGAATTTACAGTACCTATCCTAATAGAATTCGACAAGAAATCAACGATTGATGGGTGTTTTAGTTCGTTTGAATAATCTTCATTGTCATCTGGAAGATGGGAACAATGATGATAATCTCCCAATGGTTCCTCTCCTATCATCATTGATTGGATGATTCCTTCATCCGTAGAATGTATACGTGAAAAAGGATCCGAAGAGGTACCATATTCTAACGATCTATCTACCCATACAAAAGTTGAGTGTGGATTTGGGTTTTCCGCACAATCCCAAAAGATTGATTGCCATGATAATTCAATGGGGCTTAAAAACAACACCTCCATATTACTATCAACTTCAATTTGGTTGGAAATCCTCTTTAAATCGGATGAGGTGGAGGAAATCATGTTGCAGGTTTCTACTCTTGCCACTTCCGCCAAATCAGATGGTGACAGGAGGGTAAAAGTGCCCATTAGGGAAGGATCTTTAAAGAGACCTACTCTAACACATTGAAGTGATAGCGGGGGTCCATGTACCAATGGAATGTTTTCCGTAGCTTGTGAACTATTGGCAAAGAAGGCTAGCTGATCAATGACTGTGATTCCACCCTTAAAAGGGAATGCAATAGTACAGAAGTACGTGGAAACCACAACAGCCATAGCATATACCCAAGGCCTTCCCAGTAAAATGTTGTAATCGAGGGGTATGTCAACTACCTCAACTTCAATAGTAATCGTTTTTCCCCCAAGTTCGATTTGCAGGTTACTCAAAATCCCACATGGAGTATATGTTCTTCCATCAAAAGCTTTCAACGTGGTTGGTGATCGTGACAACAGTGGTGAACCAAGTGTTTTTCGGTAGCTCATGGACATAATGCAGGTATATTCCCCCTCGCCAATAATAGTTCGGTGAACATTCTTATTGAGAGCTTTTACTTGGATTAGGAAAGCTAATTGCACCGGTAACTGTGGTGAATATCCCGCATGGTTAAAAACCACAAGATTTGAATCTGTAGGATCTATTCCACCTATTGCTAATAGTAAAGCCTATTTCTGGGAAGGACAGTTTTGCAACACCTCGAGTGTCAACATAGCGGAAGGTGATTGAGCAAGATGTTCTGCTATGTTATAGTTTTGAGTTGCTCAAGCCCGAGGGTTGAATGCCAATTTGTGCACAACTCCCTTTGGTGGTTTTATTGTCAATTCAGGTACAATAGGTGGAACAACTTCAGATGAAGTTGAGGTCGAAGGATTAGGTTGATCAGTGGCCTGATTATTCGACGACAACAGATTTCTGTAATCTTTGTTTCTTGTTGACACCAAAACTTTGGTTTGTGGCTTTGTGATGGATAACATGAATACTTGGGATGTGGAAGCATGGTCTGTTGCAACCAAATGTGTCATTGAGTTTGGAAATGGATCATTCAATACTTCCGATGTGTTTGAAGTCTTTAAAAGTTTAGAGACTTCATAGTGATGTGGATAATATTTTGTATAATGCTCATCATTACATATCAGACATGGATAACGAGGTTTCCTTGCCGAAGTAGAGGAATCAGATGATTTCTCTAGAGGGAAATTTTCTTGTTTCTTTTTGTTTTTCCCCTTTTTCTTTCCTGCTGGTTGCTTTGGATTTTTGCCTTTGTTAGATGACATGACATTAATCTCAGAGGCAAGAGTATTTTT
The DNA here is from genome assembly GCA_031772625.1 of Pinus tabuliformis. Classification (NCBI taxonomy): domain Eukaryota; kingdom Viridiplantae; phylum Streptophyta; class Pinopsida; order Pinales; family Pinaceae; genus Pinus; species Pinus tabuliformis. Next base: position 157,097,123 of record CM062809.1, on the reverse strand, counting down.
TGATGCATTGGTATTTTGATTGGAAACAACAAGAGTTTGACCAGATGGTATTCTTGTTGACTGTGTGCTTGAAGAACCAATCACATTGTTGTCAGCATGAGATTCCTTACTCTCTTGTTGAGGAGGTGGAACAATGAAAGCTGGTCGAGGTGCATTGGGAATTTTATCATAAAGCATGTTGGATTGTGTGTAAATAAAATCCAAGTATTAGGCAAGAGCAATGAATTACTCTTCTGTGACAACTCCACCTTTTGCCACATCCTCGGTGATTGATGGAAACAAGGATTTTATGAACCAATCAGCTAAAAGCTGATCGGGAACATATGTCTTAACCATTCGACGACGACGTCGCCACTCATGAATATGATCTGATATATGAGTAGCAGTAGTCTGTTTCAAGTTGGTTAGGAGTTCCGTTCCAGTATCGTATTTGATAGGTAATTGGAAGTGGGTCAAAAAAGTAGTGGCTAAAGTGGTGAAGTTATCGAAAGAAGTTCTTGGTAATTCAATGTACCATTTAGCAGCTGGACCAGTAAGTGTTCTTTGGAAAAGACGAAGTCTGACCGAATCGTCATTTAAGGAGTTAGATGAACACCACAAATGAAAGGTCATAACATGATTTGATGGGTCTTCTCTAGGATTTCCATTAAACTTTGGAATGTCAAATGGTAACTTATGTGGAATTATTGGCCACCAAGGTGCATATAAAATTGGATCATTAGTGAGCCGATTTAAATCTGGTAATTCTAAAATTGCTACAAATGGCAACTTTCGATTCAAGTCAGGTTGAGCATACCCAGGATATGATGGAATTTCTTGAGCAATAGGTCTTTGCATACTGACATAGGGCTTCTACATTTGGTAACCTTGGTATGGTTGTTGAACAAAACTAGTATAAGGTGGTTGTTGATAACCAGGTTGAATATGTGATTGTCCATAACCTGCAAAGCCTTGTTGACTAGGACCTTGGTAAGCTTGAGATTGACCAAACCAGGTTGAGCCTATGAAACAAGTCCAAACTGAGGTTGGAATTGCTAGAATAGGTGTTGTTGAAATTGAGGCTGCCACAGTTGTTGAATCAATTGTTGTTGTTGTTGGTACAACTGTTGTGGATTCAACGGTTGTTGTTGTCTAGAAATGAAAGGTTGGCCAGGTTGTGAATAAACTATACTAGTGTAAGCCTGGGTCAATCTATATAAGGGTAAAGTAACCTGAGGTTGTTGCTAAACTCCAGAAACAAGTGGTTGTTGTACAACAACTTAAGGAATGTGAACTTCTTGACTTGAAACTTGTGATAGCAAGGTAGAAGGATCAGTTTGAACAAGTTGAGATACAACAGTTTGAACTTATGACTGTGGTACAGTAGTAACAACAACTATAGTAGGAATAGCTAACACAGTTTGCATTGATTGTGTTGGATACACAAGCCTTGGTTGAACTGGAATTGTTGGTTGCCATTGACAAACTCTAATTCCAAGTTGACCTGAATACTGTGGGTTATTACCATATGGTAATCCCCCAGAATAAGGAGGATACTGTGAATAAGCATATTGCTCCCATATGGTGGAAATCCTGTATTTAATGGATACATAGGTCTTTGTTGACCAGATTTCCCAGCTTGATACTGATATGTAGGATCAAACTATTGAGTTCCCATTAGAGTAACCAAGTAAAATTTTGGTTGAGGACATGGGTGATGACCATGGTGTAGAAGCAACCCCTAAGTGGGTTCCAGATAGTGATTGGTAACCAACCAAGATGGATGATTCACCATACAAGTGCAACTTAGGTGTGGTAGAAAACATCAAAGAGGTTACAACAGAAGATTCTGCTGCAACTGCATCAGATGATACCGTATGAGATGTTGACGGTTGTTCAGCCATAGTTAACTGACCCAACATTTGTCCTGAAGATTCGATGGGTACTTGAAAAGAAGTAGGATCAAATGAAGCAAAGAAATCAGGAGCATTAGGGTAAAGATAAGCCCAGTTCCAAAGTGAAACGGGGTTCTAGGTGCAGAATCTTCTTCCATTTCCTCCTCTATAGAAATTAAACCTAATGGAAGAACTTCATCGTCAGGTCCGTAAAATTTTTCCGGTGTTGATGAAGTTGAAGTTTCATAGTTATTGATGTCTGAGGGGTAACCGGTTGATCGTCTTTTGGTAAAGTAACAACTTCTGAATGTTCAAATTCGAAGTCCAGATGTTAGGGTAAATGAAGAATAGTTTCAGTAAGAGGTTCCTGAACAACTTCAGGTTTAGATGTAAATTTTGTTTGAATTGGGATAGATTCTGGATTAACTTCTGGTTGAACTGATTCAAGTTCAGAAGTAATTTCTTGTTGAGCAATTTCAAGTTGAGGATCAACTTGTGGTTGAACAACTTTGGTTACCGTTTCACTAGGATCAGTGATAATGTCGTCAGATAATTGTGAAACTTCCTCTTCATGTACGGATGTACCAGAAATAGTTGGAGTAACTGGAGTCTCTGTACTTACCGAAATAGATGATTCTGGTAACTCAGATGAAGAACTAGGAGTTCTTGATGTACTAGACTCAGTTAAGCGATACCGCTTTGCCCGAATTGGTGTCGCTTTGGGAGGAAAATGCGGTTTTCTTGATTTTCTTCGCGAATGATGAGGTATGGGTTGATGTTCCTCCACAATTGTTGATTAATTTTATTATCAAAAAACAAATGAACAAAAAGGGGTATACTAGGCAAAATGTTTACCAAGAAATTGTGAACTGCAGAATAGCTCCTGGCGAACCAAGAAGTACAAGCAGGTAATCTCCCCAAATGTTGTGTTCGGTGTATCACAGTTTACAAGGTGGTCAACTCGGTTACTTAATGATGGATAGCAACCTAGAGTTTTCCTCCCATATATACCCGAAGGTACATGGAGGCCCAATCCATATAAGCGTTGTCTAATGAAAAACCACATAGTGAGAGAATTCCCATATACTTTACATACTGTAACACCACCCTATATACCCGAAGGTACGCGGATGACCTATGATATACTCATGTACGTGGAATGAGGTATCACACTCGGGATGTATTGCAGACAAGTTAGCGACAACTTCTTTGTTTTACAACATCAGGACACATCTCTAGCCTAGAACCACTAAATGTTTGTGTTAATGACAAAGCTCCATTAGGTAAATTGATGTTTATTTTAAGTTTATCTTACTTAGGAATTTTCCTTTCAAGTTCACCATGTGATGTATTCTGAAATTCCTAGGAATGAAACTATCATGATAAGCATTCTTTCCATTCAATTTAACGATCAAAATCCTAGCTACTTAGGGATAGAGCAATCAGATTTCTTTTGATCAAAGAGAAAAGAGCACAATCTAAATGCAAATTCCCTACACTATTCCTTATCAGCACACACAAACTTTTTCAATGCAACACGCATGTATTTCTTTTCAAGGAAAGGAATACTTTACGACACTTTCGTTTTCAAAGAAATGAGGAATTACGACACTTTCAACGAAAAGGCTAATCATTTGCACACATTAGTCAATTGATCTTTCATGAATGAAGATTTGATGACAATTCAATTTTCGAAGGAAAAGATGATTTAACGACACTTTCTTTCGCTAAAGATCAATCGATCAAAAACTAACTTTCGACTACAGATTGAAAATGACAAAGTAAATACATAAGAAACATTTATAAATCCTAGTCTAAGTAGGTCCAAGTAAGGAGATGAAACACTATTTTCAGAGACAAGACATCATTAACATTCAACAAATCTTTCAAACAGGATAAAATTGGCTCAAAAACTTTAGCTCTTAGATGGGAAACTGACCCTCAAGGGATTAACACAAGGAGCAGTGAGAGACAGTGCACTGAATATCACTAGATCTATGCGATAATTGCATTGCAGTGCACTGTGTCCTTCATTGGGCTGCGCTGGTGATAGTAAGAAATTTTGAAGGCAATTTGGCACAGTCTTAACTCAATTTTCAATGAAAGAATATTGAAATTCAATCAACGACCACAAGTATAGTATGTAGAAATGTCTTAAGAGGCTGATAAGCTACTAAGATGGATGATCGCTCCCCAGCAGAGTTTCCAATTTGTTTTGGGAAGTTTTAGTGTCTACGGATAAACGCTTAAACGCCTAGACTAGTAGCTAAGTCTAGAACAACAGTGCAAAGAATTCTCTACTTTTTCTATTACCAATAGATTAAATAAGAGGCAAAGAATCCTACCTGTAGCTTTTTCTTACTCCTTATCTCCCTTGACCAACTCTGTTACTCCTCTCTGTACTTAATCCACTTGAAGAGTACCTGCACACAGACAGAAGACAAAAACCGATCAAAGCATATGATAATGATCTATTGATTAAACATAGCATGGAATCAAGTACATGATACACATATGAAAGCATAAAGGAATAAAACAAGCATATGGAAAAAGCTTTGAACACTTTATTAGTAAAAGGAAGAGTTACAACCCAATTTGCTCGATTCAGCATCATTCCTCCAGTTCAATCCCATCCTCTCCTCATAACAAGCAAGACATTTTGACATCATTACAATACTTGAAATCAACTCAAGTCTCATACTAACAACATCTCCCTATAATTCAATAATTTCCAACCCCTGATCACTTAGATGAGTGGTCTTTTTATAGGTGAATGAAGGAATTTATGCCATAAATGATGATAATGAATGCCCTCCCAAACTTAGGATTTAGTTCCATGGAGGAAGGGATAAAGGGATTGATGTTCCTTAACTCCCTACTTCATCCAAATATGAGCTCAAAGGAGTAGATAAACATGGAAAACTTCTATATGCATCTAATGGATAAGAATATTCCCAAACCCCAATGCAATTTCACTCAAATTCGCCTAGCGCAAGGCAAAGAGGGCTCAATTGGGCTGCATAGCACCCTATTAGTGTATGGTCTGCATTGCAGCACACCCTAATGAAGGCCTGCCTGCGTTGATCTTCTTAGAGGCAGTTTCTGGATGATTTCAGTCATGAAACTTCTTAAGAAGCTAGGCATTCTGATGGTTGACTTCCTTAGGGCATGTAACAACTGAATTAGGGTTTTATGGGCCCTAATAGTACTGATCTGTAGGTTGGGGTTGATGTGCCCAAATGGATCTGTAATAGTGTAGGAAGAATATGGCTCAACCCAAGTTGTTCCATGGTTTTCTTGGTCATCACATTAATGGCCACCCCCGGGTCTATTAATACAATAGAGACAAGGATATCATCTATCTAGATAGAAACAACTGGTTTTCCAGGATCTGTATATTTCTCCATCGATATGCATCTTGTCATCAACTCAGCTGCTCTACCAACAAACTGAATAGTTCGAGGTTATACTCTCTTCCTCCCTTGATTTTTGATACATAATTCCTGAATGATCTTTGTACAAATGGGAATTTCTCGGATAGCCTAAAGTAAAGGAACCTTTATACAAAGATTCGTTAATTCATAAGCCAAGGTGGACTCGGGGTCGCTCTTCTCAATGACCAACTTCTTTGTATAGGGGGGATGGTTTGAAGAAGGTGGTGAATCTGAAGGTACGAGAATGGGCTGAAGGATGATATTTTTTTTTCGAATGATCAAGAGTTACCTTCTCATTTTTCTCCTCAATAATCACCGTGGACTGTTTTTGTTTTTCTGATTTAACCACCCTTCCCAATCTCAATTGAAGCTCATTTATCCCAACCGGAAAGGTTCGATAGGTAGGAAGAGGGGATAGTCCAACCAAATGAATCAGTTGTACCACCTTATTATTAGGATTCTGTTTCAGATGAGCAGGTAGTTGAGGTGGTCTCAATGGTGGTGGAAAAGGCAATGGTGGCAATGATTGACTCTGTTGAGGTAAAGAGGGAAAAGATGGTTGTGACATATGGTGTGGTGCATAGGAAGGAGGATATGATGGCATCTGAGTAGGGTAGGAATGATATGAATGGTTTGTCCCTCTCCATCCTTGTTGCCAAGGTTGAGAGGACTGTCCATGATGAAAGTGGTTCCCATGCTGCCAATGTTGAGAGTGATTATTATTATTATTATAGGAATATGGAGATGCATTATAGCCATAAAAATGTGGTTCAAGAACCATACTTGCACATACCTGTGGCCAGTTTCATTGTGCTCCCATGGCATGTAAGGACTCAGGTTCAAAATTCTCTCCTTCAAGTACATATTTTAATCCTGGTATGGAGGGGCAATCCTCGGTGGCATGGTTCTCTGCACCAATCACACATTTATTAGCAATTTTCATATCAGCAAGACATTCTCTTAAAGGATGCTTTTTTCTACACTTTGGGTAAAAAATAGACAATGACTCTTTTTCTTTTTATAATTTTTGTTGAAATTTCAAAGAGTCTATCTGTTTGCTAACAATATTCATTATTTCAATTTTCATGTTTTCCATCTTATTCTCCAAGCCAATGATCATAGTATATGTAGATCCCAGTTTGGTAGTTTTTCCTCGACCTCCTCTATGGATCTAGATTGGTTTCTGGAGAACTTCCTGCACAAGTCACAAATTTGTTCAAAAGTTTTTTGAGCAATGTCTCCTTGTCCTAACAAATTCAGATTATGTCTAGAATCCTCAATAAGTCCTCGTAGGAAAAAGGTTCGAATAGTACTTAAATCAAATCTGTGTTTGGACCTTTGGAGTATATACAAAAATCTCTCTAAGTGATCCTCCAAAGTCTCATTCATCACCTTGTACAATAGTGAAGATCTCGTCCTGTATTTCTCTAATTTTACAATATTCCTGATATTGATTCAAAAATACTCTCTTCATTTGGTCCCAAGAACTTACAATGTTTCCTCCTAGTCCCATGAACCAGCGCAAGGCTGAATCCTTGAGAGTTGCAGGAAACAACTTTAATTTCTGGGCATCAGAATAATAATCATAACTTTGACACAATATATCAAATTCAAAAAGAAATGAATTTGGGTCTTTGTGCACCTCACCATGAAAATGTGGAAGAGATGAAGGTGAAATATTCTTCATTTGTACATTCTCTTCTGAGTTCACTATTGGAAATCCAAAAGTGGACTACTCGTCATTTACCTGGTTCTCACTAGACCCCTCTGCATGGTCTTCATGATTAGCCATTGTTGTCCCTCCAATCAGGCCACTTCTAGAAGGCGAAGGTTGACTAATGTTGAACTGAACTTTCTGATCACCTTTAGCCTCCTTCTTCCCCTTTTTGGGTTGTGTCACACCTGAATCACTGTGTCCAGAATCCAATTGGATTGTTCTGATGTGATGAGTCTATTTCAGCTTCGACTTTCTACCTGCAAAAGAAGGTCCAATATGATAAGAGTTTTCAGATCTTTTAGTATTTTTTCAGCCCTTATTGGGCTTCGGACCCCTACCTTTCTTAGGCATTCATTTAAAAAAAAAAAAATCCAAAAGCAAATTTCAAATGCTTATAAAAGAAAAAGAATTTGTTAATTTCTGCAATAGAAAAGAAAATCAGCACTCGTAAAATCCTCAAGACAATAGAAGCATACTGCAAAAAAAATAATAGCAGACATACCCCTACTGCAGAAAATGGAAAGTTCTTACCAATTTTAAATTGCCTCCCCAACAATGGCGCCAAAATGTTGGGTGCAGGAATTGCGGTTAAGCAGACTCCTTCAACACTTAATTGTCAACCTGGAGGTTTCATAAACTTAGAGATGAACCACAGGAAATGCCAGAAATGATATGAACCTTTCCAAACTCTATTCCTACTTCCTTAATTTCAATCTTGTAGAATTAAAAAAGAAAAGATCACCCGAGAATTTACACCAAAGATATTCTTGTGCTGTAATATGAAAGAAAGTACTTTTGCAGGAAAATAAGTGAAAGGAATTCTCAAAACCTCTTGCAAACAATCTTTGATTAATGAAAATGTAAATCTATGTTTATCTTTAGTATAGTTGTGTGCTAGGTTAATAATTGGACCCTTGAAGATATTTGACTCCTTATATATTTTCCTCCCTGTACTAAGTTATTATTCCTGTACTTCTGCAATGTGCTTGCACTAGTACTAGAACAAAGCTTAGGTGTTGGGAATATATTTTACACTTGTACTGAATATTTATGTCTTCATGTAGGAGCTCTAAGCCTCAAGGCTAGAGCACTCTGTTCCTACATCAGGAGATCGATTCCTGTACCCGGACAGAGGTTCCTGCGCCAAGTTTTCCAATCCTTCTTTCAAGAAAATAGAGAATGTGTTAACTAGGAAAAAGAGCTTGCAAAGGTGAACAGAACTTCAAAATAAATTCCTCAAACCGAAAGATGCTTCAACCAATATTAATGTCTAAAACTGTTATATACCTAGGGGGGATAATATGGGGTACCAAGGGTGTTACCCAAGGTAATAATGTAATAATGGGATGGGCCATAGTAATAAATAAGGTGGTTAACCCATGTCATGTAAGGGACCACAAATAGTTAATAATAATGTAATGGGCCCATGGTATTAGTTGATGGTATGAGGGAACCATGGTAATGATGCATGGTATTGTATGTATGAGGCCTATATAAAGGCTAGAGACTCCACATGGAGAGATATGAAGATGAAGAGAAGTATTATTGTATGAACAGGCATATGGCTTGTGGAGTGTTCTCCTTCCTTAAGGAGTGAATGTATGGTGTTGCCCTACCATAAGGGTTTTGATCAATAAAGTATCATTTCATATTATTTCTGGGTTTATTTGCATTATCTTATACTTTCTTATCAGATCTATATTATTCTGGGTTAGATCTACAACAAGTGGAATTAGAGCTACAACAAGTGGTATCGGAGCTACAACAAGTTCACTAAAGCTCTTATGGACCGCTTTGACCGAAAAGCTAATCTTGTGGATAAGATCACATAGACAGACACACAGCCTAGCAAAGATTTTATTTTTACGGGAAAGAAGGAAACCAAGGAACCTAAAGGGTTATTTTCTGCTGGTATCTCCTTATTGCAGGTTCATGGATTGATTCAGAAGGAGAAAATCATTGTGTCTATAAATCCGAGTTGCAAGCAAAATCTCATAAATGTCAATTTGGCAAAAAAATTGCAAGTCCCAGCAAAACAAATTGCACATACACAGGATGATGATAAGGATGTTCAAATCTATAAGGAATTGAAGCTTTCTATGGATAAGTATGTGTTTCATGGTGATTTTTATGCTTCAGAGATGGATAATATCGATGTTGTTTTGGGATATCCTTGGATGGAATCTGTGGGTACTATCAATATTAATGTGCAGAAGAAATTCTTGAAGCTATGGTATAAAAAGAAGAAAATTACATTACAGGATATTTCCATCCATAAACAGGTAGAGTCCACGGAGGTTGACGCACAAGATGTTACAGGGACTGACATATCAGATGATGAGCAGTTGATGATCAACAATCAAACACAAACAGAGGCTGCAGAAGAAAAGGTTACAGGTGATGATACATTAGAGGAGGGCTCAGTGGTTGAAGTCATATTGAAAAAGAAGACACCACAACAGGCACCACAGCAGGGTGAAGTCAAGCAAAAGCCATCGTGGGCTAAAACTTCAACATATCATTACCCACATCACCCCACAAGACAACCATCATGGAAACCAAGTAGTCACATGATGGATAGAAAGGAGAGACGATCCACCCACTACACATCAACACAGAAGAGCTGCCACGGTCAACATCCATCTCATGCGAGCGAGGCACTAGCGAGATCGAGGGTTCACCTTTCTCTTGGATGGCTAGATGCACGTGCATGGTACCAGTGGACTACTCTTTTGAGTAGATCTTATTATTTGTCTTCTTCCCATGTTTCGGGGACGAAACATGCTTAGGGGGGTGGAATGTTATATACCTAGGGGGGATAATATGGGGTACCAAGGGTGTTACCCAAGGTAATAATGTAATAATGGGATGGGCCATAGCAATAAATAAGGTGGTTAACCCATGTCATGTAAGGGACCACAAATAGTTAATAATAATGTAATGGGCTCATGGTATTAGTTGATGGTATGAGGGAACCATGGTAATGATGCATGGTATTGTATGTATGAGGCCTATATAAAGGCTAGAGACTCCACATGGAGAGATATGAAGATGAAGAGAAGTATTATTGTATGAACAGGCATATGGCTTGTGGAGTGTTCTCCTTCCTTAAGGAGTGAATGTATGGTGTTGCCCTACCATAAGGGTTTTGATCAATAAAGTATCATTTCATATTATTTCTGGGTTTATTTGCATTATCTTATACTTTCTTATCAGATCTATATTATTCTGGGTTAGATCTACAACAAGTGGAATTAGAGCTACAACAAAAACAAGAATTAATTTCCAAAGTCAAAGTGCACCCTTTCTTTAATTAAGGAACTTCTGCATGTAATCTAAGAGATCATTCAATTGTGACAACATGCTTCAATCCTGTTATAGCTATCCACGTGAACTGATATGCATTCATAACCTTCTAAACTCAGAAATATTTCCTTTAAGAATTATTACACATAAATCTGATATTTCCCAAACAACATAAAGTGCAGGCACAAACCATTGTGTGTTGCAATAGCATTCTATTTCTAATTATCAAAAGTATGTTTAATTCAAAATATCAAAATAACATCAGAATAGAAATCACGCTCTTTAGAATCGCATTGAGACTTATAAAATAAAAATAAAAGACTATTACTGTAATGAACCAGAAGAATCGGTATGTGAGACTGTAAATGCACTAGCGCAGGAATGCATGCTTGCATGATCCAGGAAAAAAATGAGATTAAACTTCAAAGAAGGAAATCATAAAATTAAACTTCAATCGAGCTCGCACACCAGGGATCTATCACACTGTAATGAAATCAAATTCAAACTTTGCAGAAAGATCAAATAAGTATCTATTTACTTCACACTTTGCATTAAAAATAATTAACACACCTGAATCGAAAAAGAGAAGAACATGAGGGAGAACGAGCTGGGTTGGCTGAGCCCTAGCCAACCAGCTCATTTCTTGTTTAGGAAACATCAATATTCATCTCTTTAATCAACACATTAACACAGAATTACAATGCAAGATTTAGAAATCATGGCGTAGTTCCTTTCTATTAATGATCAAAAAATATACATCATGAATTTGAATCTAGCCTAGAACGGGGGCGATACAAACAAAATTACAAAAGGACAAAATCGTAGTATCATTGCTATAGCTATCGCTCGCTACCATTTTCTATCCGAGTCCTACATTTTATACATTCATTCAGGCCTGCGGTCGTAACCAAATTACAACAAGCGTTCCAATCTAGGCCTTTCGGCTATAACAAAATAACAATAACAGCTCGTGCTAAGACTTTCGACTATAACAAAATGTTATTCTAGGTATTCAGCTGGTGACCTAATCTCCACCATATCCCTGATTTTCCCCTACGCTCCAAGCCCAACTCAAGTTGATCATTCTAGAACACGAAGTCTTCATGGATTGGTGAGTTGTCATGGTAGTTGAAGATTCGCCAACGGTGCAGGAATCCTACCTGCACTCGATCATGCTAACAAGATGATTAATTCACTGTCTATCAAATACTTCTAGGAAGAGAATTATTAGTTGCAAAGATTTAAAGGTATAAAATCTATGAAAGTGATTAATTAAGAAAATTCGTAACCCTTAAACATGAAACATAAAGTTAGTGTAGGAAGGGACATGATTCTTGGACTAGTGCAGGAATAGGGGGGTTTGCAAGGTTAAAATAGAGGTGTAAGGTTATGGTTTTGAAGGGAAAAAGGGTTTAAAAAATGAAGCAATTTAGCCTACCAACACTCCTAAATCAAGCAAAAAGTAGGAACTAAGAGAAATAAAGTGAGGAAATGCCCTAATCTAAGATCTAAATAGAAATTTCATATCTAAAAACAAGGACTGGGGAGAGATGAACCCAAAATCTTGAATACAAGGAATGAGAATAACTCATGGTCTGCTAGCAACTTCTTTTCTACCATATCAGGGCAAATGGCGCAAACTCTGAATAGAATGTTGTCTAGAACAAGAGGAATTAGAAGATAATATGGATCATGTACTCTAGTATTGTCAAGACAATGCCTGGACAATGTTGCAGTAGGGAACACCCCCCTCAAAGAGCAAGACACTATCATGCTTCCTTTTGACCAAATTCTGCCATTTTGAGAAAATAAAAATGACAAAATAGAAAAACAAAAATAAAATGAATGTTACCCCAATGCACATGTGGATGAGAAGAGACCTGATGAAGTGTAACTCAGGTTGGTTGGTGTCATTGATAATTCTTCATAATGCTAATGATTCTTATTCAGATAGTGACATTAACATTGTTAGTCAGTTTTCCTTCATGCAGTGGTTGAATGCAAACATTAGTGGGGCATTGCCTTGATCAAATATCATTATTTGTCATTTGACATGTTCTTAGATCAGTTATCTTGTGGCATAGGTCCATATCTTCTAAATTTGTATACCATCATTATTATATTATGTTACGTCATGTATTATTTATGATTTATTGTGTTACATGTAATGATTTTTATTATTGAGTCATTATTTGGTATGAGATTTAGATGATTTATTTTTTAGTTTTCATATATTTTAATTGTATATTTTTAGTAGTTCAGGTGAGGTGAAGTCCCTATGTTGGAGAGCCCAATGTGCCCTGTGATGTTCCCTAGAATTTGGGTGGTTCTTCCAGATGTCCTCCAAATACATTTCCCTGCACCTCTATTACCATAAACGAGACGATAGCCATCGTTCCTGGAAAAAAACTAGAAGAATGGGATGGAAAATGTCAACTTGTACATCCGTCTTCATGGTCAGCGCTAAAAAAATTATCTTTCATTAACTATTTGGAAGATGGATTGGTTTTCATATCTTCAACAATGCATAAGATGTGCCCAAGGAATATTGTATAAAGATGATCTGAGAAATTACGTATGCTTGGGCTGCATATCTTCACGTTAATACAGTCTCTAAGATGAAAATGAGGATACATGTACATAGAGAAAATATATATGCATATAAATGCATTTGTGAATCTTAAATTAAATTCGAGCTAATCATAACAAAGGTTCAATGCCTTGTATATGTGTAATATAGATATAAATACATGGTCATGGTTGAATGGACACTGACTCGATTAATTTATTGGTGTATGGAAAAAGCACTGTGTTGGAAATGGCCATGTGTGTTTTGGTCGCAACTTGTGCTAAGTGGTAAGGACCATGCACAAGCATATATATATATATATATATATATATATATATATATATATATATATATAGATATATATACACACACACTTGCAACCTAATTCTCTATGGTTAAATAATAAATGTGATTATTACAATTGTAGCTATGTAAATGAATGTTTTATTTTATGTTTTCTATATTTTCCTTATTTTTTCTCTCTCCTCGTTTCTTGAATACGAAACCTCCAAACTCTGTTTCTCATCCCGTTTTCATTTCTCGTTTCGTTTCCCGTTTCTTATCTTTGGTAGCATAGCCCTACACCTATGTCCTACAAACTTGATGGAACCTTGGAATAATACAATCATTTAGTAGACTAATATGGATAGTGGTGATTTTTGGGGATCAAAGCAAAGGCTTCCTAATGTAGGTTATTGTAATTTTCTATGATTAATGGTAGATTCTTTTGAACACCAAATGACGATTAGAGATAGATTGACCATTTATTCTGCACATGGATTGTTGTATTTAAATTTTAGGTTGTGATTGATTTAGTCTGGTCTCATTAAGTTTCGAGTTTCTAACTTTTTATATGTGAGTGCTTCTAACTTAAAATATTGGTATTTTAGCTTGATGTAAAATGAAAGTACATGAAGAACATTATTAAGTTTGAGTCTACACAATGAGTATTATGTGTTCTGGGTGCATGCCTCATTAATGGCCATAATAAAGTTTAATATCTATTTGATAGGCGATTCATTCTCCTAAAATTGCATATTGATAAGCTATACAAAATACTTAGGCATTAAGATGACGCACACAAAGCATTGGAAGCATCCTTCACAAGACATCTAGCGGTCTCCCTTGTTTTCCATCCATTATGACTCAAAAGGCATAGTTAAAACCTAGTATACAGAGCAAGATTATTAAGTGAGAATTTATACAATGAGGATTATGTGTTCTTGGTGAAGGCCTCATCAATGGCTTTAATAAATTCTAATATTTTTATGATGTTTATTTGTTCTCATCAAATTACATATTGATAGGCTATGTAAAACACTTGGGCATCAAGAAGACATGCACAGAGCATTGGAGGCATCCTTCACAAGACCTCTAGGGGCTCTCCCTTGTTTTCAATCATTTTTGGCTCAAAAGGTATACTTAAAACCTGATATACAAAGCAATTTTTATTAGGCAATCAAAATGGTTGAGTGAATGCCTTCAAGATCTAGTTCACAAGCATATTGTTGGAGTGAACCCAGCCTTGATTAATTTTTCCACTACCTTAGCTCCATGAAACATAGGGCACCAGAAGCACTTCATTTATCTTCCATCCATCTCGGCTAGTCATCGAACCATCCCAGTCTACTCTAGTATAAGGAAGGTCAGTTTCACAGAAGCTAAATTCCATGAAACAAAGATGAATTTAGAAGATCGAGAAGGCCATATTCTGTATACATATTATTCAATGTTGCTTTCCTTTTAAGTTAATCTCTCATTGGTATTAGAGCCCGATTTTTCATTTTGTCTTCAGAAAATTATTTTTGGCAAAGTAACCAATTTTGAATTAATTTTGTATTACAAGCATGCTATTATGTTATAGAAAATCAATCCAATATTGATTGCCTCATCAATTCTTTGCTTCCACTATGTGAATTAATTAGTTGTTATGCTTCCACTGTGTGCACTAATTACTTGTTATATGAGCTTCCTTTTAGGCTCTTAGCCTAGTTCTTCTTTGGGATCTATATCCATATCTAGATTATACATACCAATGCTCACATCTAGATGATACATACCAATGTCTGTTGTGCGTTATTCTTTGGTTAGTGGATAAATAATTCTGTGAGTTGGTCCTTTACAAGTATTAATATAATTGTTGTTGTTGTTGTTGTTTTTTTCTTTTCTTTTTCTTTTTTATGAAATGAACCATACTTTTTTGCCACTTTGGCTCATTATTTTTGGCACATTAGCATGTCTCTTTCTACATAGCCCTACTCCTAGACTGCTATGTTTCCCCCTTTCTATGTCGACTTTGCTACATTTTTTTCCTGAAATAGTCAAAGAAATGTGAAGAAGACTTAGTTTGGAGCTCATGCTACTCATTTTGCCAATTTTTCAAGAGTTTCTGAATTAACTTCAGTGTCAAAAATTCCAATCACCAAAGCCTAGTATGTCTTCATCCTCCATTCCAGAGTCTATGTTTTCATTGTATGTCTGTGGGTCATTAGAGTTAGATCCTTAATCTATGGTTGAATTGGTACAATGTATCATGTTCCTTCTTGGTTTCTGGCTAAGATTGATGGTTAAGTTAACATTTGTCATCCTTCTTTGAATTTCATCTTATTCTTGTCCAAGCCAATGAGTTCTCTCATAGAGTAGACCCACGAATTGTCCTGAATTTTATATGGATTAGCAATTATACAAAGAAATTACTTGGAAGTTATGATTATGTAGATGAAGGACATTAAAGCCTGTGTCAATTTTCCTATAGGTACTTTACTCATTTAGTCAGCCATTTCTCACTATAAATACTAAGTAATAAAGACTACTATCTTTCTATCATGGGTATGTAATATTTCTATGTTATAATTTTGGGACAATCTCATCAAGTCAGTCCTCACTAACTCGAGGGGTAATTTTCTACTATACAGTAGAAGTAACTTCTATAATTTTTCCTTTAACTAAAACAATTTTTTAGTCATATTTATCATTCTCTATAGTGCAGAGAGTACATGATCTTTATCATAAATTTTGCAAGAAAATAAAGAATTGCATACACCGGTTTCATTTCTAATTTTGAAGAAGAAGAAGAAACAATAGTCTTTCCCTATTGTACAACAAATTAGTTCTGGAATGGACTACAAATACCATAAGAAACCCTCTCTAAAACCATTAATTTATAAAAACCCTAGAAAACCCATTCTTTATATGCCCTTGTTTCTTTCAAATCCTTTAAAATCCTTAGCTAGCCAAACTATTATTGCTACCCTTGGTCAATTTTCCTTTTTGAAGACTAACATGTTGACATTGTATTGAAACAAGTTTGACTAAATTACCAGTTGATTCATAAAATTCTCCCTTTTGAAGACTAACCTATTGAGATTGTATTAACAAGATTGACTAAATTGAGTTGAATTTCTCCCAATGGATGCCTTATTCCCCTTGTGAAAGTCAAAACTATTGAAGGAATTTTCATGACCACTACCATAATCGAAACAATCATCTTCAAAGGGTTGCTTGTACATGATTATAATTACCTTGATACCCTAACTGTGCAATCGTAGGCTTTGACAGATTCTGCACTTTTAGATCAATTCGTTGGCTTTCTTTAACTTGGACATCTTTGAAAGAAGCCATGTTTTGAGGTACCATATTTGAAACTAGAATCTTATCACATGGGAGCTCTATGAAGGAGTCTTTTCCACAATTTGTTGTTTTTGGTGAACATCCAACTTTAGACAAATTATCACAACTGTTGTTGTTAATTTCCCAGGGCTTACTAGGAGTGCTCAAGAATCTATTTTGATAGTAGCTGACCTAGGTTTTGCTCTGTATGACTTACTTCATAAGAAAGTGTGCTCACCTCCATCTCAAATTCCCTTAAATCGTTGTTTTCACATGTAGTACCCTCATTCTTCTAAACGGGGGAATCATGAGGCAATGGATATGGATGATGAGATGCAGAAGACATAAACTAGATTTTAGAATTATTTTTCAAATCACAACTATATTACTAGATTGTGTTCTCCTTTCTAGAATTTATAGTGGCATAAGAAAAATAAATTCATAGTTTGGGATTATAATCTATATAAGGAAGTGAAGAAGATATCATTTGATCTGAATTGGGGTAGATTAGTAATGTTGTGCTAATTTCCTTCATAAGAATATAAAAATGTGCTTGAGGTTTGACTCCAAATTAGCAAGAAAAAGCCTGATTTTTATGTGTTTTTACTTAAGTTAGTTTCATGAAGAAAACTTAAAACATGAAACCATCACACTGAATGGAAGCATGCATCAGACAAGAATACACCAGCCATTGATAAAAGAGTTCACTCCTCTTGGGCTACATCTTCTTGGATCGGCTCTAAAGGCATGACCCCTTCTAATTATGCTCAATATCAAGAAAAGAAGAGTACATAAGTTGTTGAAATGGAATGGATAGTTTCTCTTTCAAAGAAACAAAATTCCTACAAAAGTTCTCACTCCATACACATATTAACCTACACTTAAACATGTAAATCTTCAACAAACACACGCATCTTACACCAAGACCCCATACTCCAACTTCCAAGAATATAAACAAGTACAACAATTCACTTGAAGTACTTAAACAAGTATCTTTCTCCATACACATATAGAGAATAGAAGAAATAAAGTTTGTTGCAAAAAACATATGGAGGCTGGAAGACCCCTGCAAGGTCATCTCCATCTTGGAACTCCTCCATAAATTGAATCAACACTTTGGTTGACCACAGCACCCATAGGCATCACTTACAAAAATCCTATCTAGAAGTGCTCATTTTCTCCTGAAACTTGTTCCAATGAGTTCAGAATGCCCAAAAGTGGAAATCTAGCCTCTTTTTGGAACCCATTTGGTCAAAAATTGCCTTAGTTATGACTTTTGTCAGTCTCTCCACAATTTTCTCGTCCAAATCTAGCTTAAATTCAATATCCACAGTTAAAATCGGAAGTTCCACCGAAATCAGTTGTTTTGCCATCATTCTCGCCTATCTCATGGTTAAGGGTCAAGTGGTCACATGCGGAGTGGTGGTCTGGCCGAAAAGGCTACAGTTCTGCAGCTCTGCCGAATATCGCAATCGGCTTTGCTAGGGGTGATTCTTATACACAGGACTTAATGCATTGCGACATGCAATCTAATGATGTGGTAGACCCAATGAGTTATAAAATACAACTCTAAAACATATTTCGTCCCAGACTTATCACTTATTGCAATCGGAGGATAACCCCAAGCCCAAACAACAGGCACTCTGCGATACACGGATCTGCCAGCATTATGAAACACAACATATAACATATTGCATCTGGTAGTCCTATCACAATCGACACTTTCCCTTGATGGATATCAAAGTCCATACATTGTGACAGCAGTGGACCCACCATGGTTATAAAATAGAATCTAAAGCCACATCGCATCTGGGATATCCTATCACATTTTGCATTGAAAGAGAACAGGCGATAATGTGATGCGAGATTTTTTGTGATTGCGATATGCAATAAATCGCATTGCAACCATGCTTGAACCGAGGACCGATTCTTAACTCCTCTGATATGCAATTGTGATATCACATCGCAACCCATCTTATCAAGGGTCGATTCTTCCACACCTTCCCCTTTGCCGATTGTGATCACGATTTGCAATTTCCTTATCGCATCGCAACCCTTCCTTCTCGGGGGTCGATTTCTAATGTCAACCTCCCTTTTGCTCCAATATGTGATATTTGAGGGCCAATAGAAACCTGCCACTTGGCGCTTTCCCATTCGTTGAAGGGCTTTGCAACGTCATCCAATCTTGTCATGTAGACAAGTCAAACTTGAACTTTGACTTCCTCCAACTTTTACATACGAGCTCAGATTTGAGTGTCATTCGCATTGTTGGATTCAGAATGACAATCTCTTAAATCTGAAGCTAATATTATCAAAATTTTGACTCTTTGAATTTTTGAAAAATTTTGAGCTCCTTATCACTCTTCCCCACTACAAAACTTTTGGTCTCCAAAAGCATTAAATAATATGCAACTTCTATGTACTTTGTCTGCACCGCAAGTTTCCTATAGGTCATCCTTCCTTCTCCTTCACCTCTGTTCTTCGGAGCCATAAGCGATGAGTCGACACCTTTCCATGTCACTATGGCCATCCACAGCAACATCCTTCCCAAGAAGAATTCCGAGAATATGACCACCTTGGAATTGCTTATCTGCAAAATCCTTATCAAGGATAAGATCCTAAAATACTTTTCCATATCAACCAAAACAAGCCTCACATAGTGAATACCTATATAACTGGAGTGCTAAACACATTTGGAACATACTAAATGTGTTGCAACTACTCATACAACAATTTTAAAATCAACAACTTGAGAAAGAATTTTACAAAATGGAATAAACATGACTCCCAAATTTTCCATTCAAATTTACTATCAACAAGCCAAACTAGCATTGTAATGCTTAAAGAAAACACTATTGCATATAAGTGACTTATTTATGAACATCACTTTTACAAATTACCCAACTATGAGGATATGCAACTAGTGCAAAACAAAAATTTACAAACTTCAGTTGGACAAATAGTCCTCCAATTTCTTACCCAACCAGGTAAATGAACCCTCTATTTGAACTTTCTATTCTTCTGAAGCTACTTAAGGGATTGTCGCATCTTGAACCACGTTTTCTATTGTCGCTTCCTCTTCTGGTGCTTGCATCATTTGCTTTCTATTACCAGGATGAAGTTGTGGAAACAATTTCCAACACTTCTGGACCCAATGCCCACTGATATTGTAGTGAGTACAAAATTTCTTTTGATCTCCTCTTGGCTCACTTGCCTTTATCCTTGGATGAGATTTTTTCCTTTCTGTCTCAATTCCAGTAGACACAAACATCTTCCTGATGATTACTTTCCTTTTATCACACTTATCTACACAATGGATAGATGAAAGGCAAAAGGTGCATGGAAAAATTTTCCTCAACATGTTATTCAAATCTGCATGTTGTTTTTCATCATGAACAACATTCAAATTAACAGAACGACTATACCTATGTTTTTTGTCCTTTGTCTTAGGCTGCCTGGATGAGGAACTTGTGTCGTAAGAAGAACTCAACTTTCCTTCTTCTTCAACTTTTACATCTCTCTTTGGATATGTTCTACACTATAAGTCCTCCTTATGCTTGAGGAACCAAGCGGGAACCATTTTTGGATGCAACTCCCAACATTTTTCCTCCTCGTGTCCTCCCTTATGGAAAAAGGAACATGATATCCATGAAATTTTGCTAGAAGACCACTCTTATTTTGAAACATAGCCTAAGCCTTCGTATTTAGGCCTCTCCTTGGTTGCAATTGGATTTTTAATGCCTTGCTAGTTTATGCCAAGGACTCCTCCTTTGTAACCCATCTTGGTCAAGAGCTTGGATCCAATGCCTTTAATTATTTTTTCAAAGGCTACAAATGAATTTACGTCAATACTTTCACATAAGGAAGAAGGATGTAAATTCTTACCATTTGCTTCATCTTCCGATTAACACACGAAGATGTTTTCAATTTCCCTTTTGATTCGAGATGTGTCCTCTTGGACTCTTTGGCTCTCTTGTTTCATCTCCTTGGATTTGGGTGCTGATAGAACCTCATCTTCCACATCATGTGGACAAAAGGTACAAACTTGTCCACCTACCTTCTCTGAGGGAGTTTCTACACAAGCGTCTTGCATAATAGTTGTAGAAAAACATGAATATTGTGAGAAGATGGTGGTTTATCACCATTCTTATTACCTTCTTCTCTTGGAGAACATTCTCCTCTAGGAGGTTCACCTTGAAATTTGGTATTCCTCTCTTCATAGAGGACTTTCACCATTTCTTCCATGCCTAAGAAAGCCTTTCTAAAATCCTTCACATCCTATGACATTCTTGCAGGCTCTCCTCCTTGGGACATGCTTTTCTTGAAGCTTCTACTAGAATTTTAGGTTGAACTTGGTGGTAGAGATTGTAACAATCTTGCTCTCCTTTCCAAAACCTTCTCCTCATTGAGCTTCAAAACACATTCACTTGCAAACAACAGTCAATTCCTCCTTGCACAAAGCAAACCATAGCTTTGATACCAACTTGATTTGAATTGGGACAGATTAGTAATGTTGTGCTAATTCCCCTCATCAGAATATAAAAATGTGCTTGAGGTTTGACTCCAAAATAGCAAGTAAAAGCATGAATTTTATGTGTTTTCACTTAAGTTAGTTTCATGAAGAAAAATTAAAACATGAAACCATAACACTGAATGAAATCATGCATCAGACAGTAATACACCAGCCATTGATAAAGGAGTTCGCCCCTCCTAGGCTACATCTCCATGGATCAGCTCTAAAGGCATGACCCCTTCTCATTATGCTCAATATCAAGAAAACAAGAGTACATAAGCTGCTGAAATGGAATGGCTAGTTTCTCCTTCAAAGAAACAACTTCCTACAAAATTTGTCACTCCATACACATGTTAACCTATAGTTAAACATGTAAATATTCAGCAAACACAAGCATCTTGCACCAAAACCCCATATTCCAACTTCCAAGAACATAAACAAGTACAACAATCCACTTGAAGTACTTAAACAAGTCTCTTTCTCCATACACATATAGAGAAAAGAATAAATAAAGCTACAACACTATTCTTTGAGGACCCAGGATAAATTGTGCAAGGAAATAGGAGGCTTGGAGGACTGAAGGAAGGCACATGTGTTGTCTATTCTGTCTATGAGTAGCAAAGGGATTGTACTAAGAGCTGGATAGCTTGTGAGCTAAAGCTTTGTGTAATCCGGACATATTTCCACTTGTATGATAATACAGAGATCGGGGTTTTTAGCTGAGGCTTTCCCCAGAGTATTCTTCTATGTTTCATGTGTGATTGTTTCTTCTTCATCTGTTATATGTGTTCTATTTGATCTTGCTCATAGTCGATTAAGCTTCTGGAAGTTTGTTTGTAGACGTAGATCTTGTATTTTGCTTTAGTATATTGCATAATTTTTTGATCTACAGTGGGAATTTCTATATGGGACTTATCACTTATCGCAATCGACAGATAACCCTAAGCCCAAACAATAGGCACTCTACGATACAGATATTTGTTGGGATTATGAAACACAACATATAACATATCACATCCAGCAATCCTATGGCAATCGACACATTCGCTCAATGGATATCAAAGTCCATACACTATGATAGTAGCAGACCCACTGGGGTTATAAACTGGAATCTAAAGTCGCATCACATCCGGGATATCCTATCGCATTTCGCATCAGTGGAGAACCAACGGTAATGTGATACGGGACTTTCTGCGATTGTGATATGCGATAAATCGCATCACAACCATGCTTGAACTGGGGTTGATTCTTAACTGCTCCGATATGCGATTTCGATATTGCATCGCAACGCATCCTATCAGGGGCTGATTCTGCAACACCTTCCCCTTCACTGATTGCGATTGCAATTTGTGATTGCCTTATCGCATCACAACCCTTCCTACTTGGGGGCTGATTTCTAATGTTGAATTGTCGTTTTCTCCAATATGCAATATGTGGGGGCCAATGGAAACCTGCCACTTGGCTCTTTCCCATTCGCTGAAGGTCTTTGGAAAGTCATCCAATCCTGTGACGTAGACATGTCAAACTTGAATTTTTACTTACTCAAACTTCTACATACGAGCTCGGATTTGAGTGTCATTTGCACCGTTAGATTTAGAATGACGAGCTCTTCTATCTAAAGCTAAGCTTATCAAAATTATGAAACTTTGAACTTTTGACAAATTTTGAGCTCCTGATCATCGGTTTACCTTGAAAGACGATAAAAAATTTTATGGGTCAAAAATGCACTGACAACTGAGTCTATAACTGATCCTTTTCACTGAGAGAAATGTTGGTTTCCTGTAGAAAACTACTTGTATGTTTCACAAATATCAATAACATATTGATTTCAAGAAAGTAGATGACCATGTTCAACAACTTTGGGTGTGAACCTGGTTTTTAGTGGTTGTCTATGGATTTTTAATGCTGAAAGTTGTTGAGCTTCTATCAGATGGGAGTGATATGCTAATGACGGTCATCAACCTGGGGATAATTAGTGGCCTGGTGCTTCCCATCCTTGGTGCCTCTCCAGATGCTCTCCTTATTCTTGGTAAGAAACCATTATTTTCTCCAGGTACTTCCAATCCTCTGGAATGTTTTCCAGAAATCATATTTTAATATTATGTTCATAATGGTGTTCAGAATTTAGAGTACAACTTTGATGAATCCTAGAACAACTATATGAGGCATATATCTCACTACAAAAAAAACCAGGGTCAATGGATGATACTCGGCAAAGGCTTCCCCAACCAAGAGTGTGAGTCTCTTGTTGGTGGAAAAGAGCTCAAAATACAACAATAGAAATGAGAGAATATTGCAACAACTTTGTGGTCAGAAGCTTCTAGTGTCAATTTTTTTGGAAGAAATACAATTATTTCTACTGAGTTGGGATCTCTCTCCTTTTGCCTAAATCTAGTATTAAATTCATGCATACCAAGTCGTGAAGCACAATGACACTAATTTCTAGCACATATGGCATATTCATTAATCTATCTGTGATAATGATGCAACCCATCTCATCCCTGACAAATTTAACCACTCTTTCCAAATCAAGGATCTCTCCCGAGACGTTGGAAACATGGGTTACTGCTACAATTCTTGTCTTAGTGGATAAGAGTCGACCAAGTGAGTCCAAGCTTGAGCTGAAATCCTCATTCACCTTCCAAAACTTGATAGGGAGGTCTCTCTGTTCTACCAGTTTAACCCATGGACCAACATTTGCTTCTTGATTAGCCTCATGAACAATCACTTCATCCCCTTCCTTGAGTACATTGAGGTAACAATGGCTGAGATTTTTTAGGAGTTGTGAAGATGAATACCCAAATGCAACCTCTCCAACTTCATCACCATTCACAAATGTTTTCATGAATTTATGAGCAGAGTCCACCACCTCTTTTGCTCTCCTGGATAGATCATATCCAACCCACATTTGAACATACATAGATCTCATGTAATTAGCCACCAAATCTAACACCACATTGGGGCGTAGGCTTGTGCCAACATTCAGCATCGAATCTAACACCACATTGGGGTGCAGGCTTGTGCCAGCATTCTCCAAGTAGATTGGAAAACTTTTATTTGTAATTGTGACCTCTGTATTTGCTAGTATTTTGCAACTCATTGAGGTTATTTAAATTGTGTGAAAAGAAGGTGTAGGGATAACAAAATTGATGCCAGCAAATGGAGGAAGATGCTCTTTTTCTCTTTTCCTGAAAGCTTTGTAAGATTTTCCCGTGAAGAAAACCTTGCAAAGAGGAACTGTCATGCCAGTTCTGTATAATAATAGTTTTTCTTGGACATTGACACTCAGAATGACAATTCTATATAATAATAGTTTTTCTTGGACATTGGAAATTATACATTGTAAGGGACTTGCTGCTTTGCGACTTGATGCAGGAGCATGAGGCTTGAAGAAAAAATACTTCGAATTTTATTCCAAAAATACAAAAAAAGTTTACAAGCAAAGGAGTGGGATCCTTTAGTTGTCATTTTACAAACCTTTCTAGATAGAATTTGAGCTAGAATTCAGGGATTTGAATTATCTTATAATTAATTCAAGTATTTAGTCTTATTTGAGATTCTTGAGGAGAATATCATGTAGATTAGATATTATCTAGGATTAGGCAGATTCGATCCATTGATTTAGGATCTAATTGTTGTATGTACAGGTATTTATATAAGTTTTCAATTAGTAGAATGAGATTTCAGTTGAGGAGGATTGGAATGTAAAATTTGGAATCTCTCTATATCTCGTGAATACTATGCATGGATGGTAAAATCCAAGAGGTCTCTTAAATTTCCTTCGAAATAGTTCAGAAGTTAATTGATTTCAAAATTGAATCTATAGGGTTGAATTCACATGAACCCTGTGTTGTTATTTCTTGAATTTTCCAATTACAGTGAACTGTTAATAGCCTGGATATGTTTCAAGATAACAGAAATATAATTTAGAGATGGACTAAACTTGGCGAAAGTGCTAAGTCTAGCGGAACGAGGAAACCTAACAAATTCGCGAGAAACCCAGAAGAAGATCATAATTGTCCGATCGGACAGATCCAATAGATCTAATGGTCATTGCATGCTAACAAGTACAGACATTAATTCCAAAATTGAACACGATAATTTATAAAACTAAGTTAATAGCTCAGTTAATCATGACTATCTGCTTGAAGGGTCAGATCTGACAATGATCGCGTCGAAAGATGCACGTAATTTAATTTAAATTCCGGATGAGATAATTTATAAAACTGAGTTAATAGCTCAGTTAATCGTGACTGTCTGCTTGAAGGGGTCAAATCTAACGGTGATTGTGTAGGAAGATGCACGTGATTTAATTTAAATTTTAGACACAATAAGGTTATGAACTGGGGTTTTAATTCCTTTTGGTTTCGTGGAAAATTTAAAGGCTTGCCATATACCGGGTAAATTAAATAGTTCTGCTATTTTAGCATAGTAACTAAAATTGGAGGTTGATGACTGATACTCCAAAGGAAAACCAAGAAGAAGTTCCACACAAACTTGAAGGAATAGTTTCTAGTTTTAAACAATTATCCTTAACACCTGCAACCAAACCACCATTAGTGGTATCAGAGCAACCTATTGATACTGAGCAAGATCTCAAAGATTAGAAAATGAAATCCAACATGGCTTTTAGAGTTAGAGGAAGACGTGGTGGTGGTCAAAGAAGAGGAAGACCAATTGCAAATGCTAAAGTGTTGGAAGCTATGCAACAGATGCAAGCTAGATTAGAAGTAGTGGAAATGCGAAATCAAAGAGATGCATGTGCTAGAGATGTCAGTGAGCCTGAAGTTGAAGCTGCATAAGAAGAGGAACCTACAGAAGTTACTCCTGAAATGAGATTCTTTAAATCAGTGTTGGGATCCACATCTAAACCCAAACTGGAGGTTTTAATTTATAAAGGAGGTTTAAACCCTGAGGAGTTGATAGACTGGATTAATGACATGGATAAATTCTTTGATTATGAAGAAATGGAAGAAGGAAAGAGAGTGAAATTTGTTGTCACAAAATTGAAAGGACATGTAGCACTTTGGTGGGATGGAGTGCAGGAAGAAAGAAGGAGACTTGGTAAGCAGCCAATTAAAAATTGGAACATGATGGTGGCAAAGTTGAGAGGTAAGTTTTTACCAAGTGATTATCAACTTTTATTATTTAGATAGATGCAAAATATTAGTCAGAGGTCTTTGACAGTGAAAGAACACACTTAGGAATTTTACAAAGTGAGCATAAGAGTTGGAAAAATTCAAGATACAGATGAGAAGGTTGCAAGATATATAAATGGTCTTAGAATGGATATCCGAGATGAGATAAGTGTGTTGTTTCCTAAAACAGTAGAAGAGGCTTATCAAATGGTATTGAAGGTTGAAGAAAAACTCATGAGGAAGCAATCCGCCAGAAGTAGAGGTACTTTCCAAGGAAGAGGAAGTCAAGGTGGTAGAGGAAGATCTACAACACCTAGATATGGAGCTAGTAGCAGCTCGAATCAGCATACACCCATAGAAGGTGATGCAAGTGGCAGAAGGATTTTTTCCAGAGGAAGAGGAGGCAGAGGCAGAGGAAGAGAAATCAGATGTTACAGATGTAACAAGTTGGGACACGGAGCCTATGAGTGCCTAGAAAATGTAGGAATAAATCAGAGAAATGCAATTGTTGCTCAGATTGAAGAGGAAGCAGCAAAGATGCCAGAAGAATAAAATGTACTAGAGAAAGGGGAATATTTGGTAGTTAACAAAGTTTTGTTAAAGCCAGCAAAAGAAGTTGTTGAACCAGCACAGAGAAAGAATTTGTTTAGGATTGTGTGCAAGGTTCAAGGAAATTGTTGTCAAACGATAATTGATAGTGGCAACACCAATAACTTGGTCTCTACAAAAGTGGTGGAAAAGTTGAAATTAAAGACAAAGAAACATCCAACACCTCATAGGGTGTCATGGCTTCAAAAAGGACATTAGTTGTTAGTGAATGAACAATGTGAAGTGGAGTTGCAGTTGGGCAACTACAAAGACAAAATTATGTGTGATGTGATGCCTATGGATGTGTGTCACATATTGCTGGGAAGACCTTGACAGTATGACAGAGGAGTTATGCATGATGGGAAAAAGAACACATACAAATTTGGTAAAGTTGGTATTAATCATACATTTCTGCCTATGGAAGAAGAGGATGCATCAAGAAAATCTGATCCAAAGACCCTATTGCTGAGTGAAAAATAATACTTGCAGCAGATTGAAAAGAATGAGGTAAATTTTGCATTGATTTCAAACCCAAGGTAATAACTACTTCTACCAAAATTTCTGATTTTCCAATTGAAATTCAAGAGATGCTGGAAAATTATTGTGATATCATTGTAGATGATTTGCCTAATGAGTTACCACCCATTAGAAAAATCAGTCATCATATAGATTTGATTCCAGGGGCAAATCTGACAAATAAAGCAGCTTACAGGATGACTCCCATAGAAAATGAAGAAATCAGGAAACAGGTTCAAGAATTGTTAGATAAAGGACTGATTAGAGAGAGTTTGAATCCTTGTGCAGTGCCAACAATGTTGAGTCCAAATAAAGATGGAGGCTGGAGAATGTGCAATAATTCAAGAGCAATCAACAAAGTAACAATTAGGTACAGATTTCCTTTACCTAGAACTGAAGATTTGAGGGATTGTTTAAGTGGAGCAAGATATTTTACAAAGCTGGATTTAAAAAGTGGGTATCATCAAATAAAGATTAGAGAAGGAGATGATTGGAAAATTGCTTTTAAAACAAATGAAGCATTGTATGAATGGATGGTAATACCTTTTGGGTTATCAAATGCTCCTAGTACATTTATGAGGCTTATGAATGAAGTGCTGAAAGAATTTATTGGTAAATTTGTAATAGTATATTTGGATGATATATTAGTATACAACATATCTAAAGAGGAGCATATGAGATATCTGAATTATGTCTTACAGAAGCTGCAACAAGAAAAGTTACTGCTAAATTTAAAGAAATGTTCATTCATGAAGGCGGAGTTGGTATATTTGGGTTTTGTTGTTTCTGCTGATGGATTAAAGATGGATCTAGAGAAGGTAAAGGCAATCATAGAGTTGCCTTCATCGAAAATGTTTTTGAGGTAAGAAGTAATCATGGTCTTGCTAGTTTTTATTGAAAATTCATAAGGAATTTTAGGAAGATCAATGCTTCTATTATTGACACTATCAAGAAGGATAAATAGCCATTTAAATGGACTGTTGACGCAGAAAAGAAATTCCAGCTGTAGAAAAGAAAGATCACTGAAAACCTATTTTAATTTTGCCTGATTTTAATAAACCTTTTTGTTGAAAATAGCAACAAGAAATGATAAAAATAGAATCCAAAATATTCCAATTTTATTTTGTCCTTGAATTAAATTCGAAGTTAGTCTCACCAGTTGCTTGGAAATAATTAATTAATTTATTATGGATTAATTAGTTGGAGAAATTCAAATTAGAAGTCTTTCTGAAGTCATGCAACAGTTACCCCTTAAATTAAGGAGATTGTCCCTTAATTAAGGAGATAAGATTGAGTTATATTTGAGTTGTAATTAGTTAACTCAGTTAACTGAGTTAAGTCCAATTAAATTAGTTCCAAACTGTTTGAGGAACTAATTGTGAGTTATCATTCAATTGATGCATGCATGCACTCAACCGGTGTACTCCAAATAACTGAAGATTCCCTCATCAGAAACTCATGCATGTCTATTCAGAGAAAGACCCAGTTGAGCTAAATGTCAAGGACAGGTTATTATTAGTTGCATGTGTTTTCCTATAAAGGAAACTCATCCATGCAGTCAATGAAAGGTTCTTTGACGATTGCGCAGTTTTACAGTGTGTGAGATCAGTGTTCCACTTGGTAACAGAAGGATCACCCAGGAGAAACTGCGCAAGAAAATAGGAGGCTTGGAGGGCACAGGAGAAGGCTTGTGAGAAGCTTTGTTTTCCTGTGAGCATCTAGGAGGATTTTACTTAGAGTTGGCTAGCTGTGAGAACTAAGGTTTTGTGTAATTCTAAGATATTTCCACCTTGTATGATAATACAGATAGTGGGGCTTTTAGCTGAGGCTTTCCCCTGCATATTTTATGTGTTTCATGTGCATTGATTCTTCTTCTAAGTTATATGTGTTTCGCTTGATCTTGCTCAAATATTTTAAGCTTCCGCTAATTGATTGTAGAAGTAGATTAAAGTATTTTTCTTTAGTTATGTTGCATTATCAGGTTAATCTTCATTTAGATTTTCTACATAGATGTCAGAGGTAGTTTTGTAGAGAATTTGTAAGATATTCTACATGGTATCATAGCTGAGTTTATCGGAGCACTGAATAGTATATGGAGAAAAGAATTCGAAGTTTGAAGTTCGGGGTTGCAGATGCAAATTGAATTCATATCATACTTCAAGTTTGGCCAATGGTGTTCTATGGCTTGAGATTCAAGTATGCCTTGGAAGGCAGCTCGAATTACATAGCATGGAAAGATTGCATGGAGGTTATATTAGAAGACAATGGATTGAAGGATTTCATTGATCGAGAAATCCTAAAGCTAGGTTCAACTAATGCACAAGAGTTGGCTGAGTGGAAGAAGTGTGTGGCAAGGGCGAGACAGATCATCCTTGAGGGAGTTCGAGACCATATTGTCTCGAGTCTCCATGGGAAGGATACTCCATATTCAATGTGGAAGACATTAAAGGACCTCTACCAGAACAGTAGCGACCAGAGGAAATTGGCGCTCAAGGATAAGCTTCGAAGAATCAATATGGAGAACGGCAACACTATTTCCACATATCTGAACAAGCTCACCACCTGTAGAGATGAGCTTGGAAGTGTGGGAATAACTACTGCTGATGATGATATGGTGAACCTCGCTCTCCTTGGCCTTCCAAAGAGCTAGAATAGCTACCGGGACTATGTGAATGGAAGGGAGAAACTGTCGGATTGGAACGACTGTGGTCAAATCTCATGCAGGAGAAGATTAGGGGGAGCACACGAGATGGTTCTTCATCCAAGGATGATGATGAAGAAAATTTTTCCTTAGCAAGTAAGGCAAGGAAAGGGAAGGGGAAGGCGTCCCATTCCGAATCGAATTTTTCTCATGGAGGGAAGAAGGTTGACAAGTCTAAAGTGATATGTTTTAATTGTCACGAGATGGGTCATTATGTGACTAGTTTCCCATCGAAGAAGTCCAAGAAGGGATCCTCGGATGGATCCTAAGGTGAGGCATTAGCCTCTCAGTTCGAAATGGACTTCACCTTCATCGCATGCATGGTGTCATCGATGATGGGTTGTGGTTGGTATCTTGACAGTGGAGCCTCATTCCACATGACCGACGATAAAAGCTTATTCAGTACCTTGGAGGAGAAAGACCTCAAGATAAGCATAGAGACGGGTGACGAAGAAAGGTTTAGTGTTTCAGGAGTGGGCATGGTTTCTTTTCAAAGGGAGCATGGAGCTTCTATCACCTTGACTGATGTGAAGTATGTGCCTGGATTGAAGAAGAACTTGTTATCAATCGCAATGTTGGAGGACAAAGGCTATGATGTTGTCTTTAGTAAGGGAAATGTTTTCATTAGACACATCACCATGAGACAGGTAAAGCAGATCGGTTCATGAGTCAAGAACCTGTATGGTCTTGAGGTTCAAGATGCATGCACAACCTTGAAGAGCAAGGCAAATGTTAGAGACTTGGTGGTTGAGAGGGAGAGTAAATTACCTCTCAACATGTAGTCCCAAAAGAAGTCTTAGACAATTGTGGAGGAGCCACAATTAAAGTCAGCAGAGGGATCACATGTAGCGATACCTCTAGGTGTGAGATAGGGCGATGTGAAGTGATAGTCCTAAGAAGGCTGAAATTGAGCAGGGTCCATTGAGAGGTTTTATCTCATGGACCGTACCTTGCTACGGGAGCCCAAAGTACATAATAGCGGGAGGAATCAGTGGGATTGATGCAGTCAAAGATCAAAGTGACAAAGGCTAGAGCAATCATATACTGAAGAACACAGAGAATGATTGACAACAATGCAGAAAGGCTGAGCCAGCAGAAGCGCAGAGTATTCAGTTGACAGAGGCAATAGCAGTCAGAGACTTTGATGACAGTTGCATCATATTGATTCAGGTTGGACATTTTTTTTCTAGAGTTTTTGGAGCAACAACAATAGAGAGAAGTGTTGCATGCATAACATTCCAAAGGTTCACCATCAGGATCGAGTTGAATTCCTTTCTTGTTGAGAGGGAGTGCTAAAAATAGAAACAAGAAATAATAAAAATCGAATCGAGAATATTCCAATTTTAAATTGTCCTTGAATTAAAATTGTGTATTAAATTCGAATTTAGTCTCACCAGCTACTTGGAAATAATTAATTAATTCATTATGGATTAATTAGTTGGAGAAATTCAAGTTAGAATTCTTTCTGAAGTCATGCAACAGTTATCCCTTAAATTAAGGAGATAAGATTGAGTTATATTTGAGTTGTAATTAGTTAATTTAGTTTACTAAGTTAAGTCCAATTAAATTAGTTCCAAACTGTTTGAGGAACTAATTGTGAGTTATCAGTCAGTTGATGCATGCATGCACTCAACCAGTGTACTCCAGATAACTGAAGATTCCCTCATCAGAAACTCATGCATGTCTATTCAGAGAAAGACCCAGTTGAGCTAAATGTCAAGGATAGGTTACTATCAGTTGCATGTGTTTTCCTATAAAGGAAACTCATCCATGCAATCAAGGAAAGGTTCCTTGAGGATTGCGCAGTTTTACAGGGTGTGAGATCAGTGTGAGAGATCAATGTTCCACTTGGTAACAGGAGGATCACCCAGGAGAAACTGCGTAAGGAAATAGGAGGCTTGGAGAGCAAAGGAGAAGGCTTGTGAGAAGCTTTGTTTGCCTATGAGAATCCAGGAGGATTGTACTGAGAGCTGGATAGCTGTGAGAGCTAAAGCTTTGTGTAATTCTGAGATATTTCCACCTTGTATGATAATACAGATAGTGGGGCTTTTAGCTGAGGCTTTCCCCTGAGTATTTTCTTTGTTTCATGTGCATTGGTTCTTTTCTAAGTTATATGTGTTCCACTTGATCTTGCTCAAATATTTTAGGCTTCCACTAATTGATTGTAGAAGTAGATTAAAGTATTTTGCTTTAGTTATATTGCATTATTAGGTTAATCTACAGTCAGATTTTCTACATAGATCTCAGAGGTAGATTTGTAGAGAATTTGCAGGAAATTCTACACTTTTCAAGTGAAATGTGATGCTAGTGGAGAAGCTATTGGCGTTGTTTTAAGTCAGGAGGACAAACCTGTAGCTTATTTCAGTGAAAAAATGAATGAATCAAAGAAGAAATATTCTTCTTATGATAAGGAATTTTATGCAGTTGTGCTATCATTGAAAAAGTGGAGACATTACTTGATATCTAAGGACTTTATACTTTATTCAGACAATCATACATTTCAGTACATTATGCAACAACCAAAACTTAGTTAGAAACATGCAAAATGGGTAGAATATCTTCAAGGTTTTAATTTTGTATTAAAACATATAAATGGCCAATCAAACAAAGTAGCAGATGCCTTAAGGAGAAAAAGTATCTTAGTTCAAGAAATTCAAATTCAAGTGTTGGGTTTTGATTTTCTTAACGAATTATATGTGAAAGATTTAGATTTTAAATAAGCATTTAAAGCTTGTAAAAATATTGTTTTGTTAGACAGAAGTAAGTGGCTGGATTTTTTCTTGCAAGAAGGATTGTTGTTTAAAAGAAATCAACTATGCATACCAAATTGCTCTACGAGGGAAAATTTAATCAAGGAGAAACATAGTGATGGACTTGGAGGACATTTTGGTGCAGACAAGACTTATGAATAGTTGAATCAGTGTTATTGTTGGCTAAAGATGAGATCTGAAGTGGAAAAGTATGTAAAAAGTTGTAAAATATGTTAGTATGCAAAGGGAAGGACCCAAAACACAGGTTTGTATGTTCCATTACCTATTCCAGATAGACCTTGGGATATGGTAAGTATGGACTTTGTTTTGGGTTTACCAAAAACTCAAAGAGGAAATGATTTAATTTATGTTGTGATTCGTTGATTTTCTAAAATGACACATTTTATTCCATGTTATAAAACTAGTGACGCTACTCACGTTGCTAATCTATTTTTTAATGAGATTGTAAGGTTGCATGGGTTACCTAAGAGCATTGTTTCAGACAGAGACACCAAATTTGTTGGTCATTTCTGGAGGACCTTGTGGAAGAAACTTGGTACTAAACTGAGTTTCAGTTCAGCTTATCATCCTCAAACTGATGGATAGACTAAAGTTGTAAACAAAAGCTTTGGTAATCTTCTGAGGAGTCTTGCAAGTGAACATCCAAAATAGTGGGATCAAATTTTGGCACAGGTTGAATATGCTTATAATGATTCTCCTAATAGGAGTATAGAGAAGAGTACATTCCATATAGTTTATGGAATGCACCTAAGAGGAGTGTCTAAATTAAGAGACTTACGAAAAGCTGAAAGGAGAAGTGCTAAAGGAGAAGATTTTGCTTCAGACATTCAAGCAATACATGAACAGGTAAAACAACAGTTACAGGATAGCAACATAAAGTACAAGAGCAGAGCAGATTTGAAGAAGAGAGAAGTTAATTTTGAAGTTGGAGATTCGGTTTTGGCACATATAAGGAAGAAAAGATTTCCAAAAAGGGGTATAACAAGTTAAAATTTAAGAAAATTGGACCATGCAGAGTCTTAAGGAATTTTTTTGCAAATGCATTTGAAATTGAATTACCCTCTGACATTGGAATATTTCCAATTTCCAATGTTGCTGATTTGTATAGGTATGAAAATAGAAATGCAGGTGATATAGTAGAAGATAAAGAAAAACAAGATGTTGACTGGGTAAAACAGTTACCTATAGTGAAGGCATTGTAGCCAGAAAAGACTTTAGATAAAAGATTGTTTAAAAAGACAAGAGGACAGGAGTATTTTCAGTATTTGATCAAGTGGAAGGATCAACCAATTGATGATGCTACCTGGATGATAGATGTCATTCTACAGAAGTTGGACAGTTCTGTAGAATAGCTCATGGACAGGAGCCCATGAAGAATTTTGTCCTCAGGAGTCTGATGCAGGAGCATGAGGCTTGAAGACAAAAGACTTCGAATTTTATTCCAAAAATACAAAAAAAAAAATTACAAGCAAAGGAGTGGGATCCTTTAGCTGTCATTTTACAAAGCTTTCTAGATAGGATTTGAGCTAGAATTCACGGATTTGAATTATCTTGTAATTGATTCAAGTATTTAGGCTTAGTTGAGATTCTTGAGGAAAATATCATGCAAATTAGATATTATTTAGGATTAGGCAGATTGGATCCATTGATTTAGGATATGATTGTTGTATGTACATGTATTTTGTAAGTTATGAATTAGTAGAATGGGATTTCGGCTAAGGAGGATTGGAATGTAAAGTTTGGAATCTCTCTGTATCTCGTGAATACTGTGCATGGATGGTCAAATCCAGAAGGTCTCTTAAATTTTCTTCGAAATAGTTCTGAAGTTAATTTGATTTCAAAATTGAATCTATAGGGTTCAATTCACATGAACCTTATGTTGTTATTTCTTGAATTTTTCAATTACAGTGAACTGTTAATAGCCTGGATATGTTTCAAGATCATAGAAATATAATTTAGAGACAGACTAAACTTGGGGGAAGTGCTAAGTCTACCGGAACAAGGAAACCTGACAGATTCGTGTGAAACCGAGAAGAAGATCAAAATTGTCCGATAGGACAAATCCAACAAATCTAATAATCATTGCGTGCCAACAAGCGCAGACGTTAATTCCAAAATCAGACGCGATAATTTATAGAACTGAGTTAATAGCTCAGTTAATCGTGACCGTCTGCTTGAAGAGGTCAGATCTGAGAGTGATCGCATCGAAAGATGCACGTAATTTAATTTAAATTACAGACGCGATAATTTATAAAACTGAGTTAATAGCTCAATTAATCATGATCTTCTGCTTGAAGGAGTCAGATTTGACGGTGATTGTCGGAAGATGCACATGATTTAATTTAAATTTCGGATGCGATAAGGTTATGAACGGGGTTTTATCATTGACTTGGCATTCGTTTTTACGTTGACTAAGAATTACATTTTTATTTCCTAAATAAACATTAGATAAATTATTTAAATTATTTTTAAATATAATTTATTTTATTTATCATAGATTTGATTAGCTCTGCGCTAATTTCTCTTATTGTATAATCATAATAAATGTACCTTCATCATCAGTTGGCAGACCCGACCCTGTGCGCTGGCTGGATGAATAATGTCCACATCTCTTAGCCCTCTACTTCACAGATCCAAGCTTTGGTGCAATCAGTTGACTGATTTTACAGCAAAGTCGTAGCATGTGCGTTGGGAAGTGAACAAGCAGAGAGAGACTTGCCGACATATTTGGTGCAGGCTTCAAGAAAAGCAGTAAAAATCACTTGAGCTAGCACAATCCCATGCGCTTGAAACCTGCCCATAGCAAAAGTGCTATACCTCATTTCTCTTCCGGGGTCGGAACTACTACTTGTGCACTAAAGAGAAGTAGAGTTTTTTTTTTGTGCCAGGTCAACTTCTCTCGATATCATACATGAAATGTATCTATGTAACATAAGAAATAATTGAGTATTTTTTTTATAACAGGGGAAACGTATCGTAGTCACTCACCAGCAAAACCGAGAGAAAGGAAAACGCTGAAGGAAAATGAGAAAGAAAAATAAATTTACAACTAACTGTAGTTTTGCCTATAATTGAAACTGATTATTCCCAACAGAGGATCTTACATGAACTATTCACGTAACCTTCATTAGTTTTTTCACATTATAGCCCATGATTCAATTTCACGTGTGTATATTTTATCTCGAAGACTGTGTCCATGATAGGGGCAATGGTGTGAAAAAAAGGAGGTACAGGTGTGATATGATATTAAGGGTATCGTTTAAACTAGAAAATTGCTTTCGGTTGTCTTTATAAAATTTAAAAATAGGAGTTTTCATTTGTTAAAAATAAATAAAATTTAGGCATTCATGCATTATGGCCCATGCTTTATAATGTTCAATGGCATCCCATGTGACCATGTTTGTAACATATCATGTATTCCGATCATGATTATAGGCACCGATGTGCTCATTCACACGGCATATCCGAAAAAACTGCAAGACAGCGGAGTGCCTCCATCACGCGGCATATCCAAGCGGTTATTAACTCCCAAGCAGCGGTAACGGCAACACTCAACCATTGCAGTTGTATTACCAGGAACGCTAAAATCCCCAACCTTTGTGATGCCTAAACCTCTTGCTTCATTTGTGGGTACTGTAGGCTCTATTGATCTTGTTGGGCTGGCAGACCCTTCTTCCAGATTTTTTTTAGAACAAACAATTAATTATTGTTGAACGTTTTCGGGCTGTGGCAAGTGAATGCAAGGGCCTGTGAATGAATAGGGTGCCTTATTAGCGTAAATTGAAGGAATCGTGCTCTGGTTCTCTATCGTGTGTCAATACTATGGAATTATATATCTGTGATCATGCAGCAAGTTACCGACAGACTTTCGACGACCTCAAAACTGCAAGACTGACGACTGCCTCCATCATGTAGTTTTTTTTTACATATTTTCTATTTGTAGTGAAGGATTTTATGGGTTAAATTCATATCTTATTTTGTGGCTTGTGGGAAATGTTGTGGCATGTGTGAAAACTGGTATAAAATCTGATAATTATTCATTTGGTTTCCTGGGATGTTTTTTGAGTTTGCGAATTCGGAAGCTTTATCTGAAAATTCTTCTATGGTTTCACACTGTTCAGTGCAGATTTCATTATCTTCTTTGTGCACCCATAACCTTATGATCTTCATTTGTTCTGCATCTTTTATGAATAATTGAGAAGCAGCAGGAGGCTGAGGGATCATTAGTCTTCCACCTGCTTCAGATAGGCATTTAAGCAACGACTCTAGTGAGAGACCATAGGCCATGGTTCCCTTGACCATGTCATAAGAAGTCATACCATTTTTGTCACAAATATTAATATCTAGCCCTAGTGCAGACACCAATAGCTTCACAAGCTTTTCATCATTTCTCTTTCCTGAAATTATAGCGATATGCAGTGCAGTCCTTCCATCCCTGTTCTTGCAATTCACAATGGTTTCAAAATTTAGGGTTTCATATGAAACCAAGTTCTTAATTACTTCCATATGTTTGTTGGGACTCCTGAAACCAGACGCTTTGAATCCCCCAACTGCCAAGTGTAGGACGATGTTCCCATCACTATTGATTGTAAGAAACATAGGTGGAAAATGACGTAGAATCTCCTTTATAACACCCCAGTTCCCATTATATGCTTCTACATGTAGCGCCGCATTTCCATTGTCATCTTGAAAAGTTATAGCACTTGGAGCTGCCGATAGAACCTCCTTCAATGCCTGCACCACCAAAGAAATAATGGTTGTCATGAATTCGAACTGAGAAGCCATGATTTTTTAAAGGTTGACTACCACTTTTCTTTATGAAACAAAGTTATCGTCATTCTTAATATTTTTTTGTTTCAACATAAAACCCCTCATTTGTGTTTCGGGTTGCATTGAAACTCAACAATTCTGCGTTCTGGTGGTCTGATTTGTTCAGCAATGGCAATGCAGTGAGTTCTTTTTGTTTTCTCAGCTAAACTGATACACACATAGAAGCTAGGAAGTTCATTTAGAAAAGATGGACCGACTTTATATTCTCAACTAAGTAATAAAAATATGGGAGGAGACTAGGTTTCATAGTTAACAATTCTAATTATTACTTTGAATCTATTTATTTTTATGTAAAAGGTATAGTTGATTTAATATTTTTAATTAAGATGTTACTGAATTAATTGGTTCATATGAGATTGAATCTATTTTATATATTTATATATATATATATATATATATATAAAAGAGATAGAGTTTGAGAAAAAATATTAATCTGAATTTTAATGATGGAAGTTGCTTTTAAAAAAGTTAGATTATTGATGCAAGTCTAACCATAGGTCCTTCACTCATTAACATTAGCTCACAACACTGAAAATGACAAAATAGGTATACACATAAACTGAAAATGATCAATTAATAAAACAAAAATAAAATTACAAGAGAATTCATGGCCCAATGATTAGCCTTTCATTCCACTCACACAATACATGCCTCATAGGCTCTCCTCAATTTATAAAAATGGATTAGAACCCAAGTAGGTTCTAGATCCCTAAACTAAATCCCAAAATATCTCTCATGATCCCTAACATCTCTTATCTAATCTCTTATCCCTAGATAAGAGCTAACTAATCCATAATCCTCTCAAACTTTCCTTCTCCTATTTACAATAATCATTATTCTGTCATAAAAACCATAAGAAAATACATTAATTAATTAAATCCTATCTTTCTAAACTAACTCTTCTAATAAACAATTGACTTAGGTTAGATGCACCTGCATCAATTATCTTACTAAATAAATATTTAGATAAATTAAAGTGTTTAATAAATTTGGAGATTAAATTTATTTAAATATTATTTATATAGAATACATTATTATTATTATCCAATTTTAAGGTCATAGCCAAGTCAGACACCAAATTGGTGTATGATACCTTCTTGTTTGTGGGACAAGGGACCCACCTCCGAGTAGTGATTTGACTGTTAAATCTACATAGACATACATACTCTACTCCTCTAGGTTTGAACTTGTGACCTCTTAAGAGGAAACACATGCTCATAACGACAGCTCACATTTAATTTAAAAAGCAAAAAACAAAATAACAAAAACTCATATTTATAATTTTGATATTTTAATTTTTTTTAAGTCAAATTGTGTAAGATAGAAAAATATATAATAAAGAAGAAAAAATAAAATAATGTTTAACTACATAGAGTGTTTCAAAAAAAACATGAAAGAAGTTTAAGGTAGAATCTAATTGGTCAATTAAGAAGGGTGAGTATTTGTGAACGAAACCAATATTTACATCTTCGACTTCCACCTCCAAAAGCATCATAATGAAATGTAAATTAATTTTACCAAAAACCAACCACTACTACCACATTTTATGGAATAAATGAATTTTAATACCGAGCCAATAATTTATTCTGAACTAGACAAAGGAGTTATGAGTTATGGAAACAGATCTTCACCTCTATCCAAGCAATTGCTACAATCAACTGCATTTATGATTAAACTTTATTAATACTTATAAAAGTTATGCAAATTTATGGCACAACCCTTCCTTAATTACAATCAAATAGTTACAACACTTAATTTTGCGAATCGATTCTACTTTACACACTTTCCATGTGGCACATAGTGCATACTCTAACATAACTATGAAAGGAATAGGTTGTGTATAATTATTGTTCATTTCCTCCACTTCCAGGACTACAATTTTTTGCTCTGCACATTTGAAGCAAAATCCACAAGAGTTGGATTTTATTGAATCTCATAAATGGCTTCTTGCATTCTTAGGAGGCACTCACAACATGGCTTACATTACTTTAAGTAGCCACTTACACTCACCACATGAGTAGATGATGGGAGCTTTAAGCTTTTGGCAGAGAGAAGATGCAAAGAAAACAACATTGGACAAGCACTCTATTAGTGTTATAGGCTCATTTCACATAATTGGAGAGGCTACTTTACCACTAAGTTGCATCATTGGATTGGATAGCAATGTTAGTATTTTTCTACTCAAGGGACTCATGACCTAGATCAAAATTCATTTTGAATAAATTTCAATTAGTTGTAGTCAGTTTCTATTGGTTTGCATCCAACAGACCAAATTGAAGTATTTTAGACTCAAGGGAGTGATGACCTGGATCAAAATTTTGTACAAGATTTCATTTTGAATAAATTTCAATTAGTTGTAGTCAGTTTCTATTGGTCTACATCCAACAGACCAAATGGAAGTATTGGTCTTGATAAAATTCCCCAAGTAAAGTCTCTACAAGGCATGCATTCGATTGGACATCCTTCTTCTACAGTACACTACCCGAGGTGATTCAAGTCCTTCCTCATTTCATTCCTCTACCTTGAGAAATTCGTGGAAAGAATACAGGAGCTTCCAATAGTGGATTGCATGTTTATGAAGAACATCAGTGGATTGCATGTTTACGAAGAACATTAGAAGCAGTGGATGCTTATTATAGGCATTGGTAAACCAAAGATCTCGAGGTTGACAGGAGTCCATATGTTCTAGAGTTCACACAAATCACACATTTCCAATGACTTACTCAAACATGTACCATTCACATTAGTAATGCTTTCGTGCAATTGGATCAAAATCATGTTTAAAATCAAAGGGTTACGAATTTTATGTAGGTGACAGTACTCCCTGTCAACATAAAAGAGTTTACAAAATTGCCGGAAAAGGGAGAACTATTTGTCAGAAAGAAACAAATTTGTCGTAAAAAAATGGCAGTGTTGTCATAAATTAAAAATTAATGAAAGGTGATCATCGAATCAGATGTTATCCAACAATAAAACAAAATAAATAAAACTAACCCTATGTCAAAATAAAAATTCTAAGTTATTTTTCAATTCAAGATGTTTCTTTACAAATTTCAGAGATGATGTTCTTAAAGAAAACATTGGAGATATTGAACATCATCAACTGCATTACACTAGAGTTTCCCATCAAATTTGCATATTTTACACCAAAAGTTATGAATACGTGGGAGGTGATGCCTGAGTGATTTTCATCTAATACGTGATGATGTCTTAAATTTGTGAGGTTGTGATACAAATTTAGATTTGGAAAGATAACCATCATATTTTTCATGAATTAAGATTATTTTATTTAGCTTATTTGATGTCATCTACTACTTGTATTTTCCCAAAATCTATAAAATATTTGCTATTGGAACTTGAAAGACCATCTTTGAATATTAGGAGGCAATCTATGTTGGAAGGGTTATAGAATCTCTCAAATTGGAATAATGTAAGAGATTTCTCTTTACCTTATAACTTTGAGTGGCATTTTGTTTACTAATTTTTATCTTCAATAAATTTTTATATGTCACGATTCTTCTGAATTTATCCCTTACAACGTTTCCTTTGCAACATCTGTTGCAATTGCTAATATAATACCATGTAAAATGGTTTTTATTAATTAGAATATGAGGATTTTTATGGTTGTTGGTTAATATTCATGTTTAACTTTTAATTCAACTTGTATTATATGGTGTTTATTTGATTTTCGTAAAATATAATGTTGTTATCTCAAATGCTTAGTGTTTATATATATTTCTTGGATATGAGATATGTATGCACGTGAGAGATACATATTGAGTTGAAATTATGAAACCATGCAAGTGTTTTTTTTCAAGAATCATTTCTATAGTCTCACATTTTTATTAAGTTTAGTGCTAGAATGTTATATATATAATTATATATATTTACATGATTTAATAGTTATATGGTTATATGTGGCCATTTTTTAAAAACTAGATTAACATCCAAAAATGTTATGTTTTGAAGATGATTTTTTATAGGTTGGTTTTGCAATTTTCTAGTTATAAAACCAATTCTTAAATCATTAATGAAATTGAAGTTAATTTTATAAAAAATTTATCCCTTTAAAATTACTTTCTATACAATATTTTAAATATGAATATAATAATATTTTATTTCAATAATACATTGTACAACACCTAAAAAGTACTACACCCAAACATCTTTGTTATAATTACAATGTAACATTCACTGTTATATTTAAAAAATTATTAACCTTACCTATTATTATATATCCATCTTAAAAATTTATGTATTTAATGTTTTTTCTTTTTCATTTATGAAGACTTAAGTCTTACAACATGATTGGGACTACTACAAATTAATTACAAACATCAAAACTCTAGAAGCGTGATGCAGGAGCATCTGGTTAACAGGGTGGAGATAGAAGGAAGGTTGGCATGGTTTCTGAGAAGGACAGAGAACACAGCTCGCAGAATGGACAACATGTCTGTTTCTTTTTTTTAATTATTTTTACTATCTGTTGTTTTTGTTTTCTGTTTAAAAATGCCTAGAATACTGTAACGAGTTCTAATTAGGAATAGTAGCATTAGTTAGAATCATTAGTTGTTGGACAGTTATATACTGTTGTAAATACAAACAAAGGGAAACAAGCTAGTCATGAATAAATTTCAAATATGAAATAACTGATGTAACTAACAACAGAACAACTGACAATAGTTATCCAACTGCTTGAGAACAATGATATAAAAATGGAGGAAAACAAGCCCATATGGGTTCGGAAGTAAAAAAAAGAGAAAAAATAACAGAAAGAAATATATTCATCTTGTTTTCAGTGCACAAACAGTCCCTACGTGCGTCCTCAACATAAAAAAAAAAAAACTGTACAATTCAATGTTGTGTTTATATTCTATTTTTTATGTTGCAAAACCTATTATATATTCTTGATAAACTTCGAACCGAGCGAAAGGACAAATAACCAAACAAGAGGTGAAACCAACCGGCACCGGTCACGCAGTTACAGTGCTCCAGACAAATACATTTTCAAAGGTATGCAAACGAAACTGTAAGGCGATTCAAGATTTTCTTTCCACATAAATTCACAGAATAAATATAATTATTAACAGTCCATCTCAGCATTACAAATTATTGTTCAACGTAGCTTCAAACCCTACCCAGTTCACAAGCTTAGGGTTTGATAGGGTCATGAACAAAAGCCACAGCAAGAAACTACCCACTACAGTACCCAACAAATAAACCAACAGTCCATACAAGAATCCAATCTATTATAGCCAAAGTAAAGAACAATTCTACCCGTAAGATATTCAGAATGGCCGGAAGCCCAATGCATTCGACCCAACGAATGGCTCCACCTGCATAGGGAAGAAAAGAGGAAGGGTTAGTTACCATCCCTTGAAGAAAAGCGAGAAGCTGAGAAATTGGAAGGGAATTACTGAGAGAGTGAACGAGAAACATTACCTGAAGGTGAGCTGCAACTGCAGAGCAAACCCCTCAAATGGACGAACCCTGCTCACAGAGGAGCCGAGCTATTAGTATCTAAACAAGCAGCGGAAAAGAAGTCTGGCAGAGAACGGGAGCTTACCCATTAAATTAGCAGAGAGCGAACAGAGCAAGCCGCGCAACCCATTGAACTTGGAGGCTAACGAACCAGGACTGTAACCAAAGTTCCATTAACTTACAGTGCTCGAATAACCATGGACTCTTGAGAGAAACGAACAGACAATACCGTGACAAACATCAACGCCAGGGAAAAAACGCCAAACGACAGAGGAAACATACATATAAACAGTACAGTAGCCCGAACTTACCAAAGCGACACCAGACAGTCGAAACATACAAGCCCGGACCTGGAACAACAGAACCGCAACCAAACGCTTGCTACACAGTTGACCGAGCAGGCAGGGTTCGCATTTTGTTTTCACCGCAGACATTACAACAGTCACAAAGAAAATCGCCAGAGACTGCAGAGCTAAACAACTAGGTAACAATGACAACCCAAAGGGCGCGAACAGGGTAAAACCCAAGCCGAGTAACTTTCCAGGATCTCGAGGAGGGACAGTTGTCCGCCCGATAGACCACCACAGTACATGCCGTAACCCAAGGTGATTGTAAATCAATCCGAATTTATTACCAAATCAATTGTAATACTGTCCGGTTCATAAGAGTGTTACACGTCCGCTTTGGAGTGGCGGGACCACGTGGGCTGGCCCCATCAAGTGGTATCAGAGCAGCATTTTGAGGAAGTAGAGGAAGATGGAAGTACAAAGACGAGGACGTGGGAGAGGTGCACGCAGAGGAGCAGATGAAGGATTGAGAGAACAGCTGAGAATCCTTACAGCTCGCTTGGAAGCAGTAGAGGCGGGTAGGCGACGAGACCCGGAACTTGGGGATGACAGTGAAGATGAGGCAGCAACTGTTACAGATGGGTCAGAGGAAGAAGCCCCAGAGTTGAGGCTGTTGCGATCAGTTCTGCTAGCCAGCAGCAAGCCCAAACCGGAGATCCCTAACTATGATGGTAGTCTGTCCGCAGATGTCTTGCTGGATTGGGTGAGTGAATTAGACAAATATTTTGAAAATGAGGAGATCAGTGAGGACAAAAGAGTTAGATTTGCTGCGACTAAGCTAAAAGGACACGCTGACCTA
This sequence comes from Pinus tabuliformis, assembly GCA_031772625.1. Lineage (NCBI taxonomy): Eukaryota > Viridiplantae > Streptophyta > Pinopsida > Pinales > Pinaceae > Pinus > Pinus tabuliformis. Next base: position 157,052,930 of record CM062809.1, on the reverse strand, counting down.
TGGTGGGATAGTGTCCAAGCGGACAGAAGGCGAATGAACAAACTGCCGATAAGAAAATGGCCAAGGATGGTGGCAAAACTGAAGGGTAGATTTTTGTCTAAAGACTACCAGGTTTAACTTTATCGGCGAGTACAGAATTTAAGGCAGAAAGGTATGACTGTACAAGAGTACACAGAAGAGTTTTATCGTGTAAATTTACGTGCTGGTTATACAGAGGATACTCCCGAAAAAACAACGAGGTACGTGAATGGCTTAAGGATGGAAATATTGGACGAGATCAGCATTCTCTCTCCCCGAAGTGTTGAAGAAGCCTTTCAAAGTGCTGTAAAGGCGGAGGAAAAAATCAACAGGAAACAGAACAACAGGAGAGGGAGAGGAAATGGCAGAGGACGAGGACAGTCCTACGGCAGAGGGAGAACTGCCGCAAACAACGAAGAAGGCATCAGTTCCAGAGCTTCAGGGACAGCAGAGAAGGGAGAAAGCACCAGAGGAGGTCGGCCATACCAGCGGGGACGAGGAAATGGCCGCGGAAGAGGGACCAATGTCCAGTGCTACAGGTGCCATAAGTGGGGGCACAGATCCTTCGAATGCCCGGAAGCTGAGCATGCTGGCCAGAGGGGAACATTTGTTGCGCAGCCTGAGGAAGCTGAAGCACAACCCCGGGAGGTAGAAAACATGGAAAAAACAGGGGAAGCTTTAATTTTAAACAAAGTGCTGTTGAAACCAGCCAAGGAAGTGGCTGAATAGACCCAGCGAAAGGCGTTGTTCCGAACAGTATGCAAATCACTTGGGAAGTGTTGTAAATTAATAATAAACAGCGGAAGTAAAGACAATTTGGTTGCCACCGAAATGGTGGAAAAGCTGGGACTGAAGCGGCTTAAACACCCCACACCTTACAAGGTGTCGTGGCTACAGAAAGGCCACCAGTTATTAGTTGATGAACAGTGTGAGGTTGAATTTCGCATTGGCAAATATCACGACACGGTGGTCTGTGATATTATGCCAATGGACGTGTGCCATATACTGCTTGGAAGACCGTGGCAGTATGATCGGAAGGTGACACACGATGGGAAGACAAATTGTTATAAATTTGTGAAAGATGGGATCAAACATACGCTTGTACCCATCAAGGAAGAGGATGCAGCGGAACCAAGTGGAACAAAGGCACTGTTAATTGGAGGGAAACAGTTTGTGAAGCAGATTGAGGAAAATGAGGTCAATTATGCAATTGTGAGGAGGACAAAATCGATGTTGCTGAAAACAAAAAAATCAGAACTGCCTATAGAAATTCAGGAGCTGTTGAAAGAATTCCAAGACATTGTGGTTGATGATTTACCTGATAAATTGCCTCCCAAGAGGAGTATCAGCCATCACATTGACTTTATACCGGGAGCAAGCTTGCCAAACAAGGCAGCGTACAAGATGAGCCTGAAAGACAATGAAGAAATTCGCAAACAAGTGCAGGAGTTGCTGGATAAGGGATTGATCAGAGAAAGTTTGAGCCCTTGTGCAGTACCAACAGTACTTGCACCTAAGAAGGGTGGAGAATGGCGAATGTGTACAGATTCGCGGGCTATTAATAAAATCACGATTCGATATAGATTTCCCTTACCCAGGATGGACGACATGATGGACTGTCTTAGTGGGGCAGCTTATTTTACAAAAATAGATCTGAAGAGTGGTTATCATCAGATCAGGATTAGGGAAGGAGATGAGTGGAAGACAGCGTTTAAAACCAATGAAGGACTGTACGAATGGCTGGTCATGCCATTTGGATTAAGCAACGCTCCTAGTACCTTCATGAGATTGATGAACAAGATGTTAAAGGAATTTATTGGCAAGTTCGTGATAGTTTATCTTGATGATATCTTGATTTTCAGCAGAACGAAGGGAGAACATCTTCAGCATGTTCGAAAGGTGTTAGAGAAGTTACAACAGAACAAACTGTTGATAAACTTGAAGAAATGCACTTTCCTGCAGAAGGAGCTGGTCTATTTGGGGTTTGTGGTTGCAGAAAATGAATTGAAGATGGACCCAGAAAAGATTGCAGCAATTATAAATTGGCCATCACCAAAGAGCTTATTTGAGGTACGTAGTTTTCACGGGCTGGCAAGTTTTTATCGGAAATTTATTAGAAATTTCACTGAAATCTGCGCACCAATGTTAGAGACCATCAAAAAGGCAAGTCAACATTTTTGCTGGACCAAGGCGGCAGAAGATAGTTTTCAGCTTTTGAAGCGGAAGATCACGAAGAGGCCAATCTTGAGACTGCCCGATTTTAATAAACTTTTTCAGGTTCGATGTGACGCAAGTGGAACAGCTATTAGCGCTGTGCTCAATCAGGAAGACAGACCAGTGGCATATTTTAGTGAAAAACTAAATGAGAGTCGGCAGAAATATTCCTCATATGACAAGGAATTTTATGCAGTGGTCCAAGCTTTAAAACATTGGAGACACTACCTACTGGGCAATGAATTCGTTTTGTTTTCTGATAATTCGGCATTACAATATGTAATGCAGCAACACAAGTTAAACCATAAGCACGCCAAGTGGGTAGAATACTTGCAGAGTTTTACTTTTGTGTTAAAACACATAAGTGGGCAAGCCAACAAAGTGGCGGATGCTTTGAGCAGAAGAGCCTTGCTCTTACAGGAAAGTAGCATTCAGGTGATGGGATTCGAACATCTGAAAGATTTGTATCAGACGGACACAGATTTCAAGGAAGCTTTCGAAGCCTGCCAAAATCCCGTATTGAGGAACGCAAGCCCATGGTTAGACTATAATTTACAGGAAGGATTATTGTTCCGAGGTGGGCAGTTATGTATCCCGGACTGTTCAATGAGGGAGAATATAGTACGGGAGAAGCATAGTGGTGGATTAGCGGGACATTTTGGTATCAACAAAACTTTGGAGCAACTCGAACATTTTTATTATTGGCCTAAAATGAGCAGGGATGTACAAATATTTGTAAGCAGGTGTAAAGTCTGCCAACTGTCAAAGGGACACAGTCAGAATACTGGACTTTACACACCACTACCCGTTCCAAGCAGGCCATGGGACTCGGTCAACATTGACTTTGTTCTCGGACTGCCTAGAACACAGCGGGGGTATGATTCGGTAATGGTGGTGGTAGATAGATTTTCAAAAATGGCTCATTTTATTCCTTGCCGGAAAACTAGTGACGCCACGTACGTGGCACACCTGTTTTTCACGGAAGTTGTTAGATTACATGGCCTACCCAGAACTATCATTTCAGACAGGGACGTAAAGTTCACAGGGCACTTTTGGTGCACCCTGTGGAAAAAGTTGGGCACGCAATTGAATTTCAGCTCTGCGTATCATCCGCAGACTGATGGACAAACGGAGGTGGTGAACAAGAGATTGGGGAATTTATTACGGAGTTTGACTGGAGAAAATTCACGATTATGGGATCGAGCTCTTGCCCAGGCAGAATTCGCTTATAACGATTCACCCAATCGTAGCACCGGATTTAGCCCATTCCATATTTTGTATGGCATGCATCCTCGAGGAATACATGAACTGCGAGATTTGGGAAAGCTGGAACGGAGAAGCGCGGATGGGGAAGATTTTGCAGAAGCAATGAGCGAACTTCATGAAAAATTCAAACTAAGGTTGTAGGACAGCGTACAGAAATACAAGCAGCAAGTAGACTCAAAACGATGAGAGGTGCATTTTAATGTTGGAGACGAGGTCCTTGCGCATCTGCGCCGGGAACGGTTTCCTAAGGGCACATATAATAGGTTAAAATATAAGAAAATTGGTCCATGCAAGATCCTGCGAAACTTTTCAGCCAATGCTTACGAGATTCAGCTGCCACCAGACATAGGCATATCACCTATTTTTAACGTGGCGGATCTATTCCCATATAATGCCCAAGCAGAGGATGATAGTGTGGTATAGCCAGAACGGGACACCCAATTTGGAGGCAGTTCTTCGAAGAAACAGTTACCTTCAGCCTGGACCCATGAGATTGAAGGGATCCTCAGCACCCAGGTAGCCAAGAAGACGTGCAGGAAGGAATATCTGCGTTACCTCGTCAAGTGGAGAGACCGCCCAGTGGAGGACAGCTCATGGCTCGACGCGGCACAGATACAGAAGTCTCGTTATTCGGTGGAGGAACTCATGGAACAGAGCCATGAAATTCTTTTACCCCGGGAGCCTGATGCAGGAGCATCTGGTTAACAGGGTGGAGATAGAAGGAAGGTTGGCATGGTTTCTGAGAAGGACAGAGAACACAGCTCGCAGAACGGACAACATGTCTGTTTCTTTTTTTTAATTATTTTTACTATCTGTTTTTTTTGTTTTCTGTTTAAAAATGCCTAGAATATTGTAACGAGTTCTAATTAGGAACAGTAGCATTAGTTAGAATCATTAGTTTCTGGACAGTTATATACTGTTGTAAATAAAAACAAAGGGAAACAAGCTAGTCATGAATAAATTTCAAATATGAAATAACTGATGTAACTGACAACAGAACAACTGACAACAGTTATCCAACTGCTTGAGAACAATGATATAAAAATGGAGGAAAACAAGCCCATAGGGGTTCGGAAGTAAAAAAAAGAGAAAAAAGAACAGAAAGAAATATATTCATCTTGTTTTCAGTGCACAAACAGTCCCTACGTGCGTCCTCAAAATAAAAACTGTACAATTCAATGTTGTGTTTATATTCTATTTTTTATGTTGCAAAACCTATTATATATTCTTGACAGACTTCGAACCGAGCGAAAGGACAAATAACCAAACGAGAGGTGACACCAACCGGCACCGGTCACGCAGTTACAGTGCTCCAGACAAATACATTTTCAAAGGTATGCAAATGAAACTGTAAGGCGATTCAAGATTTTCTTTCCACATAAATTCACGGAATAAATATAATTATTAACAGTCCATCTCAGCATTACAAATTATTGTTCAACGTAGCTTCAAACCCTACCCAGTTCACAAGCTTAGGGTTTGACAGGGTCATGAACAAAAGCCGCAGCAAGAAACTACCCACTACAGTACCCAACAAACAAACCAACAGTCCATACAAGAATCCAACCTAGTACAGCCAAAGTAAAGAACAATTCTACCCGTAAGATATTCAGAATGGCCGGAAGCCCAATGCATTCGACCCAACGAATGGCTCCACCTACATAGGGAAGAAAAGAGGAAGGGTTAGTTACCATCCCTTGAAGAAAAGCGAGAAGCTGAGAAATTGAAAGGGAATTACTGAGAGAGTGAACGAGAAACATTACCTGAAGGTGAGCCGCAACTGCAGAGCAAACCCATCAAATGGACGAACCCTGCTCACAGAGGAGCCGAGCTATTAGTATATAAACAAGCAGTGGAAAAGAAGTCTGGCAGAGAATGGGAGCTTACCCATTAAATTAGTAGAGAGCGAACGGAGCAAGCCGCGCAACCCATTGAACTTGGAGGCTAACGAACCGGGACTGTAACCAAAGTTCCATTAAATTACAGTGCTCGAATAACCATGGACTCTTGAGAGAAACGAACAGAAAATACCGTGACAAACATCAACACCAGGGAAAAAATGCCAAACGACAGAGGAAACATACATATTAACAGTACAGTAGCCTGAACTTACCAAAGCGACACCAGACAGTCGAAACATACAAGCCCGGACCTGGAACAACAGAACCGCAACCAAACACTTGCTACACAGTTGACCGAGCAGGCAGGGTTTGCATTTTGTTTTCACTGCAGAAATTACAACAGTCACAAAGAAAATCGCCAGAGACTGCAGAGCTAAACAACTAGGTAACAATGACAATCCAAAGGGCGCGAACAGGGTAAAACCCAAGCCGAGTAACTTTCCAGGATCTCGAGGAGGGACAGTTGTCCGCCCGATAGACCACCACAGTACATGCCGTAACCCAAGGTGATTGTAAATCAATCCGAATTTATTACCAAATCAATTTTAATGTTGTCCGGTTCATAAGAGTGTTACATGTCCGCTTTGGAGTGGCAGGACCACGTGGGCTGGCCCCATAAAAGTGGAAGTTAAATCTACACTCATTTAAATTTCAAAATAAAATTAAATAAAAACATACCAGCAATGCATTTTGAAATCCCCACCTCACTTAATCAGGAGAATTAATTTAGCACTGCATCACAATACTTTTAAGAAGGCGTTGACCATGGTGAGCTCTCGCTCACACCAATATTCCATACTCTAAGATTCCAACCTCTCCTAGATATGGAACCCTTTTCACAACCTTAGGTTAAAGGAATCTATCTTTTTGACTTGTTATCCACTTCGTTCATTAATTCAGAACCTTCATTGAACATTTTCAAGAAGTATCTCCTTATTCAAATGAATTGTATAATCCTAGGTGCTAACTCGAGTACAAGTTCTTACCTTCACATGAGGTCACTTGCCAAGTATTTTAGTGGTGTATTATCCTAAGCACTAACAAGAGTGGTGCATTATCTTAACCGTAAAATTGCATGCCAAGTGTTCTCACATAAAGTTACATCTCAAGTATTTTTAATTTCGAATTTAACTTAATAATTATCTTTGATATTGATGATTAATGTATTTTAAGACTTATCATATTTTAAGAAAGTAAAAGATTAGTTAAGATTTTTTAATATTTTCTTTCTATAATAAAAAAGAGTGGAAAGAAGCATTGGTCACTATAATTTTGCTAACTCAACAAGTCATGAAGGTTGGTAGTGTGACAAATGTTTTGGAAATGTGAATGGATGTAAGAGTTGGGCAATCCAATATAAAGCGTTTTCCATCTTCAACCCTCTTAGTATCACAAAGGTGGTATATTCTTTCATCCCAAGGGGTTTTGGGAATAGACCAGCACTCGGTTTCACTTTGGAGCTCATGAGAATTAGTTCTTATCTTCGCAATGTTCATTTTCTTCTTATCACTGGTAAGGGTGAAAAGATAATTTTGGTTAGCAAGGGTTGTTTGATCACCTCCATATAATACATTAGCTTCCTTTTCCCCTCTAGTTCCTTATCATCCCATAACTTATCCTTAAATTCAGAAGCAATAGTATTTTTAACACTATCCTTATTCTCCAAGATAAACTCCTCCTTTATTTCCTAATAGCCGAGTCAATATTGGGCATCCCTATACAATCATAACTTAAACCAAAAGTGGAGATTCTGATTACAATTACAAGCCTTTTTTAGGAATCCTTTGACATTCATGTTGTAAAACTTCTTCTTCTTATCTATTAAATTTAGCGAATCAAAATTCTCACCCAAAATATTTAGGTGTGAACATATTATTATCCCTGCCACAAGGAAAGTAATAACATATTTGATTTGTGTTGACTTTCAATTAGTTGGACAATTGACCAAAAATTAAATTAGATTTCACTAAAATTAACATTAAAGTATTTGGTTTTATTTTTGTTTATTGACAATTTAATTTATTTATTTGCATTTCTATTGGTTAAGAATGATAGAGTCTTATTGTGTCATCATTGTACTTGGCAATATGGTTATCAGTGCATTCAATGGAGGTCAGTTCATCATACTGGTTGATTATTCACTGGCAGTAGCTTGTACATTTTGTATTGTTTAGAAACAGGGTTTTCATGAAATTGCTTGCTATATTGAATTCCTCAGTGTCGCGTATCTCTATTCCAACGTTTTAATTCCCTTCTCCTGATGTAATGATAAAACCTGCCTCTTCATTGATCAACCCTCCTAATCCTGTTAATTACAGAAAATTCACTTAGAAAGAATACTATAAGAAATTCTGGAGCTAAAATCTCGACGGTAGGTTATGCTGGATTATTTCATTATTCACAATTGCCAACAGGTGAGCCAGAGATGAAATGGCATGCCATGATTTCAATGGGTTCACATTGCAAGATGTGGTCGTATGATCTCCCTTCCTCAACCACGTACATAGGCATTAATAATTCCACTCAAGCCTGAAATGACGTTACAAAGAACATTTTTTGGATTTTTTAACGTATTTGACTGGTATTAAAAAAATTTGAAAGGTCATTTTTTACAGGAATGAGAATATTGTAATTGTCATTTTGATATTTAAAAATTAAGAGTACCCATCAATATTGTGATGTATTATAGTCCATTTTTAATTGTTATAAATTGTAAAGTTGTTTTCCTTTTTTTGTTGCTTAAATGAATCTGTAGGTGTTTGCTATACTACATACAATTTATAGAGTTAATACATTGATTTAACTTGAGGGCATGGCATTTTGTCTCCATTTTCTAGTCTTTCCATGATATTTTCAAAGTATTAAATGACATTTCATGAATATATGTAAATGTAAAATGAAGAACACTAGAAAAATATTGCCATCATAAATTCTTATGCCTCAGATCCATGCATTCAATGGTATCACACTATTCACGCACTATGAGTGCCCACATCAACCCGAACAATGTTCATGATTTCAAACTTTCACTTTTTTATTAAAATGTGTGTGGGGATATTGTGAAGAGACAATCAATGCCATTATGCTTCATCCCCTTGATATAAGTTCAATTATTTTTATGATATAGAACAATTTTTAGCATTATTAGAGGGATGTATAAAGCATGAAAATGTAGGTAAAGCCATCTATTATAATAAGCATGGTTCAAATCTCACTATTATAATAAGCAATGTTGAAATCTCAATTAGAGACATTGAGATCTACCACATGAATTCTGTAATGACATTCTTGTCACAATTCAAGTTATTTTAGATGCACATATATTAATGAATATTCAGGTACATGTAATAGCCAGATCTAAACTAGATTCAATTCTCACTATATATACCCCATCATATATGTTATTAATGACTTTGCTAAATATATAATGGTCAAAGTTCAATTAACTTCAAATCCAATTCAATTAACTTCAAATCCAAGTGTGATATTCAAGCATATTCGTTATTTATGGCTTTGCTTTGCTATTAGTGTATAAGTGAGATATATATATATATATATATATATATATATATATATATATATATATATATATATATAGATAGATAGAGAGATAGATAGATAGATTGAGTGAATGTATGGATGAGCTCTGAGCATCTTGCTATGGAATAATAAATTCCACCATTATTATATATCTATTAAATGGAGGTAGTTGGATTTAAAATGCTTTTAAATTCAATATTATCTATATATTGAATAATAAATGTCATTGCCATTGTAAGGAGGTTGTTGGACTTTAGATGTCTTTAATTCAGTAGTATCTATTCACTATGTCTTGTATTTTTTTCTTCTTCTGGCAAGGGTGTTTATCAATAAATAAACATAGCAGAATGCATAGGAATTGGAATTATTGAATCAAGAATTCATTGCACTATGAAAAATCGATCAAGTTGGATTAATCACTACACTTTTAAAAATCAACCAGGTGGATTAACTTGCCATTAAACATATGTGTAATGGTTTACTCGGCGTAAATTTATTGATTTAGATGTTTAATAAGGTCTAAGAACTTTGGTGTAATGGAAAAAGTCAACAAGATATAAAGTTCTTTAAAACTTTCACTCAATAAGAAATCCTATCAATTAATCAAGACCTTGTAAACATAAAATAATTAGCAACCATAATACTAACCACCCACACAACTTAATGTTATTGATTTGAAAATTTACTAATAACTAATTCAACAAAATACTCTTATATATATATATATATATATATATATATATATATATATATATATATATAAAAGAGTTATAATAACAAACTTATTGATTGTGAAATTAAAATATATTAATAATTCAAAATCATTTTAATTTGACATTTATTGCATTTTAGTATAATAAAATCCTCTGACTACAAATTTTATGTTAATAATAATTACATCTAAAAACAAAATCGATAAATTCATAACATATTAAAAGTCCAGTTATTAAAATATTAAATATTAAATCACATCAATAAAAAATAATTATATTCTTATCATAAAAATAAAGATCATCTCATTTCCACTTATACATAATTATGGTATTTTTAAAACAAAATAAAATTAGTACAACCACATTAAGATTATTAATGTGGTTGATATAGCCGAAGGCTTCATTTGTATCTACCATTGATAAATATATAACAAAAAAATATTGCAACAAAAATATTATTATTAACTTTTATTTTGCTTAACCCTTAAGAATCTCATGTCATCATAAAAAACATAAGCGTTGGAGAGTTTCTATCCTTTACAACCAAGATATAGGGATTTTTTTTTCTAAAATTAGGTATGCTTTCAAAATCCCTAGCGGGAGCCCACTTAGCACAAATCTATTTTTTTTAATTTATTAAAATTCAATCCAACCTAACAAAATTTGTAGCACACTACAGTCGTTGTTGATTTGATAGCATGATCTTTTGTTTTTAGATCTTAATAGTTCACAAGTTGCGTATACTACAAATGGATGGAACATGTCACCGATTCAAAATGTGCCATGATCAGCATCATCAAGGTCATCACTTTCAGGTGGTTGGTCGAACGTATTGGTACATCATCAGGACAAGGTGGAGAGTGAGGGAGCTCTACCCTCACCTGCTATCTGTCTAGTCAAACTTTTCTGGTCCAAAAGCTTTCAAGTGAAGAGGATTGATCCAAGAGGATCTCGTCAGATCAGTTACACAGGTTCAGTTTCGTCGATAGCATTCAGTGTCTGGTATCGTCAGTTTCGACAGTGATGGGTATGGTTCAGGTTGTCCGGTAATGTATATGGTTTTCATGGTGATATGGTTTGGAACCTGGTTGTTGACATGTGGTTGTCGTCAGTTCCGCCAGGATTTGGTCGTCGATATGTGGTTGTCATCCGTCTCGCAGGATATGGTTGTCGACATGGGTTGGTCATCTGCCTTGCAAAGTTTGGGTATCGACAAGGGTTTGTCGTCGTATGGGTTTGAATGTCACTTTGTGACAATTAGTTGTAAATGGGTTTTTATATGATGTAAAGACTAAAACCTAGCCCTAAAAACTATGGTGAGAAACATGTAATGAAAAAACCCTAACCTAAGACCTAAAACCATAAATCTACATCTAAAACCTCAAACCATACATTAAATACCATAAACCTAAGTTTTAAAACCATTACAATACATTAAATACCTAAAACCTAAGTTCTATAACCCTTTTTATAAACATTACAATGCATAATCCTAAGTCTAAATAACCCTCGGACCTTTTGTAAACAATAATTTAAACCTTACAAAACATATAAAAGTCCCCAAACCACGCGGGTATGGAGACCGTGGTGGAGATAGTGTCATGTGAATAAAGGTCAAACGGGCAGAAGTTACATGTTACAGTTTTGACCGTGGGATTTAGACCGCGTCGGAACAACGGTCATGTGAGCGGTCGTGGTAGACAGGGTTATGGTAACACAGGTATTCACGCTGGAACCACCGGGGGTAAGACCATCAGGTAAGCCGCAATAGTCGGAGGGTAGACGTGTTCACATACAAACCGCTGGAGCACTGCAAGCAAGAACCGCCAGGATTAACGCGGAGGTGGCAGCCTGCGATTAGACCCCGGCTGGTCACATGTAACGGCCTACCTCCTCCACCCGGTCAATAAACTGCCAATGGTTTTGAGTTAATATAAGGTCTATTTTGGGTTTTTTTAGTTACGATGGCATTAAAACTAATTTGATGAACATGCAACCTAACCCTAAGGTGGCAAATCATAACTAGACCGAGCCTTTTGTAACCAAAATTAGAAGTAGTTCATTCCTAAACTTGGCTGAGGAAGTTCGAATGCATCTAGGAGGTTATAAAGGCAGTTTTTTCATCAAGAGGACAATAGAGTGGTTTTGAGTTTTATATGCAGGTTCTCGAGGGATATAGGCCGTTTTGTTTTCAATGTAACAAGAGCATCAGGAGTCAGAATTGGGAACCGTGATAGGCATTGGAAAGCTGGTTTAGAGAGCTTTATTATGAAAGTGACCAGAAGTGCTTGCGTGCATATTCATTTTGGTCAAATTTCTGTGTAGTCAACCTCTTCAAAATCAATCCTAATAAAGCGATCACCCATCTTGAAAGCAGACTCGGAGACGTAGTCCATCAGGGATGAACTCCGTAATCAATCTTGTTGTCTGGTATCGATGTGTATTTGTTGTTTTCACTTTTGTTTTTCATCTTACTTATGTTTTATCATCTGTCGTAAATTCTTTCTTCTCAAGCAGTTCTCCAAGTTTCAACACTTTAAGTTAACATTCATTTCACTATTGACATAATCAATTCTACATTAGTTTAATATATGGTCATTTCAGATCAGTCGCCTACCAAGTTTGGAAATGGCATCACCTCTAGGTTCTTCAATGATGCCATGTTGCAAAGGAGAGGAGCAACCCATCAATTTGGACATGTTCTTGTCCTCTTAATTCATAGGTTTTCTTTTATGTTTATGATGTTTAGCTTTGGGGATGCTTTGTTAGTTTTACAAGGGATTCTCTCCCCAACTATGGGAAAAGTATATATATTTTTGTCTATATCAAACTCCTTTAGGAATGAGGCCCTACAAGCTTGCTTTTTTGTTTTCCTTAACTGTTGGTTTCCCCTTATATGGGTTAGTAGATCTAGTCAAACTTCTTCAATTTGGACATGGTTTTCCTCACTTGTTTTTTATATTATGGACACTTTGTTATTATGTCTTTGGTCTAGTTTTCCTTGTGGTAGGCTAGAGACATATATCATATATGGAAGGATGTAAATTTTGAATCATCAACGATATTTTCTAACTTACAACAAAAAAAGAGTGATTTTTGGGTAAAAAATTGTATCTTCTTCATTCAAATCCATTATTTCAGAGAGAAAAACAATATTGTTTTGCTATTCATTGGAATAAAAAAAGTACATGTCCAAATGGATAAGTTTATGTTTTCAACTCTTACAAGAGGCTACTAGAGAGGCAATGCAACTTAAAAAACTAATATTTGACCGAAGTATTTGCAGATACAATGATATCTTAAAACTGATGTAAAGTTGTTATGCGTGTACAAGACAAAAAAGATTGCATACTGGAATAAAATTGTTGTAGTGACATATTTATCATCTAGAGTTCCAAAATGAACAGAAAACTTTAGTAAAGAATGAAGGGCATAGATCACAGGTCCAACTATGCCAAATAAAGTGGATCCACCATGATCTGGTGAGTTGGAAAATGCAATGCGAAAAAGAAGTTGTCAACCAAGATGATATAAAATTTAGTGATAACTTGTTTGGTCCATTGGAATCTGATGGACACTTTGGACTATGTCACCTTCAAGTTCTTCATAGAGAAATCATCCTAGATTCAAAGTGAGAGCACTCTTTGAAAGTCGATTTGTTGTAGAATTAAACTCTCTATAAATATGGTGGAAGTTGATCTCCTGAAAGAAAGAAAGAAAGAAAGAAATATAAATTATAAATTATAAAAAATAAAAAATAAAATAAATAAGTAAAAAATAAAAATAAAACTAAATAAATAAAATTGGTCCCTTTAATTCTATGCTTCAAAGCAACAAGATTTAGCACCTCCAACCGGGCATCACCTGTCAACCATTCAATTACACATTTGGAATCACTAAGAATCTGAATGCAATTAATATTTTTTATCTTCGTTAAAGTCATAAGTGCCCAAACAACTATAAGTTTGGTATTGATATTGGATCCATATCCTAGGCCAATTATGAAATAGACAAAAATGTAGCTTGACAAAATAATATAACCCCCCCTACAGATGTTTCCTTGAGTAGCTCCATCAAATAACCCAATCGGGGGGTCGTGTGATATGCCAGGAAATTGGATCATTCTCGAATTTTTCTGGTTTGAAGAGAGAAGAATTCCCTATAGAGAAACAATGTTAGAAGATTGAAGAAGAATGAAAATACTTAAATTTTAGAAGATTACCCTATTCTTGAGCAACCAAATTCCCTAGGCATAGAACAATTTTTTTTATACTTCTCCCCCCATTGAAAAATAAGGACCTCAAAGGAGGTCTTACCCAGATTCTCCCTAATGCCCAAATCAAGTAGAATTGCATGCAAAATTTTCCAAGTAGTTGGACAAAAAATAAAAAGATGATCATCAAATCCATCAAATTGTTTGTAGAGGCAATAGTAGTTTGGTCCATAGAAGCCTCTTTTTGCAAGTTCTCCTAGGTCAGAATCTTGTTTTGAAGAACGAGATAAGAGAAACATTTTAGCTTTTTGGGAACATTCCATCTCCAAATAAATTTATTCCGCCAAATGGAATCTTGGACCACTATAGAATGGGCTATTGTGTCATAAGCAAGACTAAATTTTACCTTATCTAAGGAGGAATCCCAACTCCAAACTAGAGAGACATTGGAGTTACTTAAACAGACCCCATTGATAATTAACTCCTTAATGAAAGAGTTCCACTCTTCTACCAAATATCCAACTAATCCCAACTCAACAAAATTCAGCCAATGGCTTTTAGAAGATGGAGCATAGGCCACTCTTTTAGCATTATGGAGGGAGAAGATGTCTTTTGCATTTAGGCATTGGATAATTTCAAAAGATAATTTGAAGACATGAGCATTGTCTATAAAATGGTCCTTTCATAGGATCACGTGCTTGCCATCCCCAACTCTCTAGGAAAACCAATTAAAAAGGAAGGGGAAAGAGTCAATAAGGGCCTTCCAGACAATGGATCCCCTCTTGATAGGTTTGGTGGTTACTCCTCTAAGCCATTCCACCACCGACATTATTTTTATATACTTTTCCTTTAAAACTTATGGCTCCAAAGTCCCAAACCAAATAGGCCTCTCCACATATTTTTTAGGGGAAAAGCTTTACCAAACCAGAGCAGAGTTTTAAAACCCCACCCCCTAAGACTTTTTGGTTTGGGTAGGGAGTAACAATAGGCTAGGTGAATACCATCCAAATTTAAATTTGATTACATAATAATCTAAATTTTAAAAGTATTTTTCAATTTTTCAAGTTAGCTTTATTCTTCATTGAATATTCCACATTACCTTTGTTATTTGTTAAATCTAAAATATCTTCTTTATGCATTTCAAAATAATAACCATAAACATTAAATAATAATAATAATAATAAATAATAATAAATAATTAAATAATAATTTTTTACTTTGAATATCCTGGATGGGGTGATTAGGGAGGCAAGTGGGGGTGGATGTGGTGTAGTCATCTTTACCTCAAACCTTAGCTAAGTGATATGTCCCTACCACCCTCTGTAATGATTACAATGTGTATACAATTGGGTATACAACTAAGAAATATTATAATAAAATTTATACCATATATGCCTCCTCGGGTGTGAAATGTAATATTTGCGAGGCTATCATCTAGATAAGGAAAGCTTCCCAAAGAAATATTGCTTTATTTCATGATGGTTGTTGCACTTTATTTTGGTAATTTCTATCTGCTCATGTTCGGTCTCACGTATTCTCCACATTATCTACTATTATTTTAGGTTCAATGTGTGCTTCATCTATGGTTGGGTCTTCTAGTTGTTCCATGATTCACTTGGGGGTGTCTAGGGTGATGGACCAAGCCCACTTAGCCTATGTCCATACACCAAATATTGGTTTCAACTCAAGTTTTTTCCATTTCTCCCCCTAGTCTAGAGGTCTATTCCAAAAAATGTATTAGCCAACCGTGTCAATTATGTTGTCATGGAACAATTTTGATCATGGTTTGGTTGCTGTGTAAGGACGTATTATGGGAATTCTAGAATATTTTTAGTGCATGCAATAGATGGTAGTGTAAATTTCGGTGTCTTGGCACAATTTTAAACGATGGTTGGCTAGAGTTTGTGGAAGTATCATGGGACTTCTTAAATACTTCTATAGCATGTACTAGTCAGCATTATATGTTTTTATGCCTTGAAATAGTTCCAAAGATGATTCGTTGTAGTGTGTGGAGGTATTATGGGTCTTGTGGTTTAGGTTTGTGCTTATTTTCATAGTTTGATTTTTTGTTGGTCCTAGTCTCTAGCAATTGGTTAATTGCAATGCCTCATCAGTGAGTCAGGTCATGAAGGGATATTAGTGGGAATGGCTTTCACATGGGCTTGTGTGCAAGATCCCAAACTTAGTCCTTTTCTCGGCTCTTTTGCATGCAAATCTCTCCTAAAATTCAACAAGAATTATGTGAAGTTAAGGAAGAAATTATTATAGAGTGTGATTGTCACTCTAACTCTAAATTTATTGCAACAATGGTTCATGGGTTCCAAATATAGGAAATTCAAGGAGTCATTAGAATCAATACATGAATATGATGGATCTCTATTGGCAGCAAAAGGAACTCATGGGCATAGTTTTTCTTGATAGGAATGATTCAAAAGATGAAATACTCTTGATGATGGATGAGCTTCAATTGGAGTTTAAATTTATGGACAAATGTTTCGCTAGGATTGAAGATGTCACCATCCATGGAAAGGGATTAGCTCCTCAAAACAATCCAAACCATCCAATGCCTATTATGGTGGATGTTTCCACCTCCTCTTAATTCATGCATGATCTCTTCTTCTTTTTTGTTGCTTTAGTTTGTTTATGTATGAATTTACAAGGTATGTTCCTCAGGTAGAACACCAAAGGAAACCTCTCACAAACAGATCACAGATCAATACACTAATATTCTTGACATGGTTAAAACCCTCAAAGAGAGAAACAGTCCATGGCCTAAGCCAATGCAACCACTTCAGGCAATTTATTAATAAAAGAATGAAAATTTACATAAGCTTCTCTCATGAACGGTTACCCAACAAATGACCCTCCATGCTCTTTAAATAGAGATAATGGCCCAATCGGATGTTAAGCCATAGATCAAGTGTCGGTAATACCAAGGAGAGAATGAACCGTCAGATTGTAAGTTACAAAATTACATAGTAAAGAAACACACTTTACCTAACTCTACACTAGACCAATTTATACTTAACTATTTCCTATGTGTCGAAATATCCTAACATCCCCCCTTAAGAACAACTTGGGATAGGATTGAAGGATGTACAAATATGACACAATAGGAGAAGGAAGGAGGCATTAGAGCCTATCCCCCCTTAGTGACAACTTCCTGAACTCCAACCATAAATCGAAGTTTAGTAAACTTCGCCTCTGTGAGAGCCTTTGTAAAGATGTCTGCAACTTGATCATTTGTTGAACAATATTGCACTTCAAGAACACGGTCATGAATGAGCTTTCTAATTAAGTGCATGTGCAATTCAATGTGTTTGTTGCGCTCATGTTGGACTAGATCTTTGCATAGTTGAATGGCACTTTGATTATCACACCAAAGTGTAGTCGGATGTTGCTGCTAAAAGCCAAACTCTGACAGGATCTGACGAAGCCACATGGCTTCCTTACTATCTTCTACGGCACCACGATACTCTACTTCTGCTGAACAAAAAGAAATGGCACTTTTTTTCTTGCAAGCCCATGTAATAGTTCCTGAACCAAGAGTGAACAAATAACCTGCAGTAGACTTTCGATCATCAGGGTCACCAGCCCAATCGGAATTAGTGAAACCAACCAATAGAGGAGATGCTTCTACACTGTGATGAATCCCAAACTGAACTATATCTCGAACATAACGAAGTATTCTTTTAGCTGCTTTCTAATGAATTTCATGTGGGTTTTGTATAAACCGAGAAATAAGGCCAACAACAAAGGAAAGGTCGGGATGAGTATGGGTTATATACAAAAGTTTTCCTACAAGTTGACGGTATAAGGTAGCATCAACTTTAGGGGAAGTACAAGTGACTGAAAGTTTGGCTCCAGACTGAATGGGAGAAAGGGCTAGCTTACAGTATTCCATGTGAAAATGGTGTAGAATATCACAGGCATACTTGGACTGGGAAAGGGAAATACCTTCCTTGGATTGTAAGACTTGAAGACCAAGAAAATAATGCAAGTGTCCTAAGTTTGTCATTTCAAACTTCTTTTTAAGGCTGGACTTCGCATGGTTTATAAGGTTGGGATCACTACCAGTAAGGATAAGATCATCAACATAAAGAACAAGAATGATAAGAGACTTGCCCACTTTCTTGGTGTAGAAAGTATTGTCAGAATGACACCTAGAAAAGCTAGTTTCTAAAAGAAAGCTATCCATTTTGGCATACCAAGCCTGAGGGGCTTGCTTGAGACCATAAAGGGATTTCTTAAGCTGACATACAAGGCTGGAGTCTATTTGTATAAAGCTAGTACGTTGTTCCATATAGATTTCTTCATGCAAGTCCCCATGCAAGAAGGCAGATTTGACATCCATCTGAAAGAACAAGGTGGATAGAGTTCATTTTGGCAACAGGGGAGAAGGTTTCAAAATAGTCAATGCCTTCAACTTGTGAAAAACCCTTAGCAACAAGACAAGCTTTATGTTTATCAACTTTTCCATCTGGTCCATACTTGGTTCTGTAAACTCATTTGCATCTAACAATTTTTCGTCCCTTTGGAAGAGGAACAAGATCCCATGTATCATTTGCCAATAATGAGCGGTATTCTTCATCCATAGTTGCACCCCAATCTGGATGGACTGAAGCTTCTGCAAAGGTATCAGGATCATAATTCATTGAAGCTTGAGCCGGTAAAGAAGAGGCTCTATCGAACTAAGAACGTGTACATTGTTGATCTGTAAGATCACCGGTAAGAGCACCTGCTACATCCCAAGTAGCACAAACCCATTTTGGAAGTTGACGAGCTGAAGGAGGATCTTGAGAAGGTGGGGGAGGATTTTCATCCTCGCTGTCATCATCTTAAGAAGAAATATTTTCAAAAGTAGAAGGGATAGAGAGAGGTGGCACATCCACTGAACTAAGCTTGTAGGCCGATATATTTTTAGCAAACTTTACATCTCTTCTAATGATAACATTTTTGCACTTAAGTGGAATAAGTCTTATCCTTTTACATCTTCAGAATATTCAACAAAAATACATTTTTCACTCTTCGGTTCTAAAGCTTTATGTTTCTCATCTGGAATATGGGCCCATTGTTCACCTCCAAAAACATAAAAGTGACTTACATCTCGTTTAATTGAGCTCCATGCTTCTTCTGGAGTGATATTCTTTAAAACCTTAGTAGGAGTGCGAATTACTATGTAATTTTCATAGTTAATTGCTTCTACCCAAAAATTAAGACTAAATCCTTTAGATTGAAACATATAATTAGCCATTTCCTTTAAGGTGTGATTCTTCCTTTCAGCTACACCATTTTGTTGTGGAGTATATGGAACAGTATGTTGCATTTGAATTCCATTCTCAGTGCAAAAGTTGATGAATTTGTTGTTAACATATTCTCCGCCATTATCAGATCTTAGCTTAAGAATTTAATGTCCAAATTGTTTTTCAAAAAAAGGCCTTAAAGGCCAAGAACATGTTAAATACTTCACTCTTGAGTTTTAAGAAGTATACCCAAGTGCATCTGGAGAAATCATGAATGAAAATTAATAAATACTTGTAGCCAGAGAATGAAACAACTAGAAGTGGACCACATAAATCACTATGCACAAGCTGTAAAGGGGCTGAGGTGTGCCAAGAGGCATGTTTTTCAAAATTATCCCGATGATGTTTTCCGAGTACACGTCCAGAACAAACACCATCTCTACAAGATACCATTGGAAGACTTGTCACCATATTTTCTTTACATAGATTCTGAAGGGAGCGATAGTTTAAGTGACCAAATCGCTCATGCCAAAGTTTTCTCAATTCATCATTATAAGCAACAAATACAGAGGGAAGATTTGGTGACCCAAAGTTGTTAAACTTATACAACCTTGTAGAATCATCAGCAATGCCAGTAGCTAAAATCTGTCTAGGATCTCTTAGGTCCTTAATTACAACATTTTGAGGTGAAAATTCAATGATTCTACCTTCACCTGAATGAGTTATCTGATATACAGATAGAAGGTTGCAAGATAAGGTTGGAACACATAATACATCATTAAATTGACTATTGTCTAGATGAACATATCTAGTCCCTACAACACTAAGAGATCTATCACCACCAACATATATATTTTTGGTGTTACAATCATTTAAATAAAAAAACATGGCTTTGTTTTTGGCCATGTGATAAGAAGCTCCAGAATCAATGAGACACTCATAAGAATGAGAAGAAGAAGATACATTTAGTGCATAACCAGACCGAGATGCTTGATAACCACATGCAGAAAGTGTTATTCCTAAAGATGAAGTTGAAGTTGAAGAGTGCTCCAAATGGATGTTTTGCTTCTTCATTGTTGCTTCCAAGGCTTCCATCTTTTTAAAGCATTTGGATTCTAATTGTCCATCTCGATTACAAAAGTGGCAATGTCTATCAGTCTTCTTCCCTTTGTTTTTATTTTCCTTATCATTTTGTTGAAATGATTTTTCATTTTGAGATTGAAATTGCTTAGGACCCTTGTTTGGTTTGGGACCATTCTTTTTAGGATATTGCTTCTTAGGATTCTTTGAATTTGGTTGTTGTTAAGCGGCTAAGGCTTTCTTAGAAGATTTTCCAAGATTAAGAAGACCAAGATATAAAAGCTTTTCTTGTTCTCTTATTAAAGAATCACAAAAGGTATCAAAAGAGGGGGACTTGTAGTTTTGTCCTTGATAAATAAAGGCCTCTATAGTAGAATGGAAGGTAGAAACAAAGACAGAGTAGGTTGGTTCCAACTTAGTAAGAATGGAATAGATAAGGCTACCATATTCTTTCTTAACCTTAACACTTTCCAAGAGAAGTCTAAGGGTCTTGAACTTAGACAAAAAATATTCAATGGAAGAAAATTTATTGGGGTCCAATGTAAGCAACTCATTTTGGAGTTGATGGGATCTAATTTCATTTTTAATTCCAAAAACTTTAGTGAGTTGTTTCATTGCTTCATTAGGAGTATCAAGTTCTGCGATATGGAATCTAAGGTCTAGAAAAATAGACATCCCTATCAACCCACGTTCTTGATCTTGGCTATTTTCCCATTTGGCTGCCTTATCTTCATCTTGAGGTTTGGTTTCTTGGCCTGAGGCTATTTTGTAAAAACCTTTACTTCTAAGTAAATCCACAATGTAGGACCACCATTGGAAGTAGTTAGTGCTGTCAAGAATAACTTGGAATGGATTTTCCATTTTAACAGAAATTAAAGCTGTAGATGCTAAAACTAAGTGTTCCAATGGAAATATCTCGAAAAATTAGGCTGATTAAAAAAAACGGCTCTGAAACGACTTCCGGATGAAAATGTTATGGTTTTTTAAAGAAAAGTTGTTGAAGATGCCGATGAGGTGCGTGAATGTGCGGAAATGAATGATAATGTTATATTTATAAAAAAAAAAAAATCTCCCCCCTTTTCCAAACTTAACCTAATTAGCTCACTTTAAAAAAGATATTTTATGTGATTCACTTTTATAAATAAGTGAAAGTCACTTTTACAATGGTACTTTATGAGCTATCCACTAAATTGTAACTTAAATAAAAGATAAAGAGACTTCAGAATTATAAGTGACTCACCTTTTTATAATGGGTGAGAACACTTTTACGTAAAGTAACTTTAAAACATAAGTTACATGTGCTTTTTGAAAAAGTAACTCAACAAAAAGAAAGACTTGAACTCAAGACCTCTATTCTCATAAAGTAACTTTGGACCAAGTGAGCTAGTTTAAAATGTTAGTAATTTTTGGAAAAGAGGAAGGGTTTTTTTTTTAAGTCACTGGAGCTTTGGGGTGTGTGCTTACTTCAAAAAGCTCTTTTTTGCCTACAAAACAAAAACCACAAAACCCAACACGGACATACAAAGAAAAAACAAACCTTACATCTTGAAGTTAGCTTTAGCCAAAAACTAAATATTTTCCTCAATGTTTCTGATTTTCCGTGATCACACTAAGGTGCGACAGAAAAGAGTATACGCATGAGAAAAATCCTTCCTTTCTATTTCTGATTTGCCCAGATCGCATAGAGTCGAAGGGCAAAGATCATACGCAGAAATGAAAGGTATAGATCCGGTAATAAAAAATAGAGAGCTAAATAAACTGAAATAAACAGAGAGATGAATAGCTAGCACTACAAATAAAGACGGTATACCTTTAGATCTTTAAAATGACGTAGCTAGGGCTACCAGAAACCTTTTCGCATGAAACGAAAGGGGTTCCTCACTGGAACAGATGCTCCTAACACAATAGAGCAGTCTTCTCAGCCCAAAAGCAGTCAGAAACAATAGATCTAGGAAGCGATAGTCAGATGTAGTTGTACCAGCTTCAGATTTGGATCACCAATGGATGTGACCCTCAAATAGCTCTAATACCATGTAGGAATTTATATGGTAAGTTCCTCAGATAGAACACCAAAGGGCATTACTCACAAACAGATCACAGATCAATACACCAGTATTCTTGACGTGGTTAAAACCCTCAAAGAGGGAAATAGTCCACAGCCTGAGCCAACGCAACCACTTCAGGCAATTTATTAATAAAAGAATGAAAATTTACATAAGCTTCTCTCATGAACGGCTACCCTACAAATGACCCTCCATGCTCTTTAAATAGAGATCATGGACCAATTGGATGTTAAGCCACGAATCAAGTGTCAGTAATACCGAGGAGAGAATGAACCATTGGAACACTTCATGTCTAGAACATATCGTGACCGTCAGATTGTAAGTTACAAAAGTACATAGTAAAGAAACACACTTTACCTAACTCTACACTAGACCAAGTTATACTTAACTATTTCCTATGTGTCGGAATATCCTAACAGTTTAATTCTATTATGGCTATTTATCTTTGTCTAGTTTTCGTGGTATTTTTTGTGGCTAATAAGCCTTCGTTTTATAATATTTTGAACATATGTAATGCTTATGGCATCTATATATCTTTTGGACAAAAACTCTTATATTTTTCCAATAATGTAATTTCTCAATAACAAACCAAAACACACAACAAACAAATTAAAATGATATATATATATATATATATATATATATATATATATATATATATATATATATATATATATATTTATAATTAGAAATCATATCAATTTTACAATTTTCAATAATAAATTAAATTAAATTTTACAATTAAGATTTTAAATCAGGAAAAAAATCGCAAATTTCAAAATTCAAATTCCATATATCCCAATTCCTTTTAATACACATGTTTTATAAAATTGGGGGATTTGAAAATCACCATTTTATTTTTATTGATGGTGTTCAAATCAATATTATAGATTATATTTTAATGAATAATATTTTTTATTAATATTTTTAAATTATTTGAAATAATTATCAAAAGAAATCGATCATGATATTTTATGATTATTTTTTTTAATAAGTTTTTCTATTAATTCAAGATATTACATCGTGTTGTGACACTCAAAATTTTGTTGGCCTCACTCTTACTAGATTTATTGGCCTACAGTAGCCTGCCTAAATACATAGTGAAATTCCAAAATGAAAATTCTTTACATAAGTTTACATGAGAGAAAAATTCAAAACACCCAAAAAACAAAGAGACAACATACAAACATCATACATAATCAGATTTTTTCGGTCCTGGATGATCTAGATCCGATCCAAGGGATGGTAGAGGTCTAAAACCACAATGCATGTGCCCCTGCATGTGATCCAAGTGAGTTTCCATGGCTCTGTTCATGGAGTTGTTGCCGACACTGAATATCCTCTCACCTAACCCTTGACGAGCCTTGTCACACTAGGGAGGCATCTTCACCACACCCTCTTGAGAGTCATGAAATTGACATCGCATGCCTCTATAGCACTGAATGGGTGACCCCTTCAGCCCATGAGAGACGTCAACTAGCCCTGGCCCCTAATACAAAAGACAGGTGACAGTGAAATTCCCACTAACCACCACAAAAGTCCCTCAGACAAGCACAATGGCACCTAGAATAGTGCATGGACTTAGCACACAACCAAAAAATAGGAGGAAATGACCAGAGTTCATATAGGGTCCTTATCTTTTGAGAAAAACCCTTCGAGACAAGAAACAAGAAAAAATTGGAGGTGTAAACCCAGGAATCCCACCGACCATCCTGGTTCTGATTTCCAAAACCCAACATACCAATGTGCAAAGAGGATACTTTTCCTAGGCCACCAAGGCCCTTTGCAATTTAACATTAGGCACAACTATAAAATCCAAGTACATACCAACAAAACCAACATACATACAAGAAGACCAACTAAGGAGAATAAAGTAAACCAACCTTGATACAAGGCCTAAAACCTTTACTAGAAAATTAAAATCCATAAGGTTCTCCCGTGCTTTCATCCCTTCACTCAAGCCCTGCCTCTACCACCTTTTCAAAGCCTCAAAGTTGTAGAATGTGGATTGAGGAGAACCCCTAGAGCCTAAACCCAAAATTCAAGTACTTCAAAGCACATCAAATAAATTTGCAATGACACCAGAGACATCTTGAATCCTTTCCTTATTAGTCGCAGGTTGAAGAGTAGGGATAGACACGGACAAAGAGCCACCATGTGCATCTAAACATTTGAATTCTTCTGCCACCTTAACTCCCATAACATGACTATTCCAATGATGACCTAAAAACCCATTTCTACCACCTTTATCTTTGTCCTTTTCTAGAAGGCGCGCCTCAAGCTTGGTGTATGAAGCATGCGTGACTCGCATCCTTAACTCCTTTGACAATTGTGTTACAACCCTGGTGAAAATTCCATGTAATAAAAATAACAAAGGAAAAATAATAGTCACGGTTGATGGGACACTTAATCCAAGCTTAATTTTGGTCAAGACATCCTAGTGTGGGTGTTCATTTGGTTATTAATGGCTAAAGAAATTGGCAAAAGCAATGGCTAAGGCTTTGGAAAGGCAAATAGCATGGCTGGCAATGGAAATTGGGAGAAAAAGGAGGTCAAAGATCACAGGTTGCATGTGAGGAGGAAATTGAAGGAAATAAATAGAAAATGAAGAAAATAGAGACCTAATTGATAAAAAGGATTTTGAGGATCAATTGGTAACCTTTTGTCAGTTCAGTTTTGGAGCTCTCTCATTTCCTCTCTCCCTCTCTCATTCTTGGACACTTAGAGTTTTGTTGGAGAACCCTTGGAGGGTGTGGCATACTTGGATTTTGGAGCAAGAAGGTAAAGGAAGAGCAAGAAAGCACAAGAGGACATCAGGATCAACGACTACAATGGGTTTTTCTTATAGGTATCGAGTTGCATGTATGTTTTCCTCACTAGTTTTGGCATGAGTGGCATATGCATGTGGTTTATTAGTCCTCATCTGTCACTGGCATAGAGGATTGCCTAGATTGACAGTGGATTGCCTAGCCTTGCCATTTCCTGGATAGCCATGGTGTTGTGGATTCATTTTTCTTTGTTTTCTGGTTGGTTCTCATGTTTCCTTAACTTGGGTTGAGTTACTAGTTCTTGGAGCCTTGGTTATAAAAACACTCTAGAGCCCTGTAACATCTTGGGTTTATTTATTAGTCCTAGAGCCTTGGTTGGACAAATGCTCTGGAGCCCTTGGTGGTTTGAGTTACTAGTCCTGGAGCCTTGGTTGGACAAATGCTCTGGAGCTTGGCAGCAGTTGTGGGTTGAGTTACTAGTCCTGGATCCTTGGTTGGAAAAAATGCTCTGGAGCCCTGGAAGGCTTTGATAGAGACCAATCTGTTGATGGTTTGGTGATGTTCGACTGTGAGGTGGATTTACTATTTAATGGGTTAATATGGTTGGTCTCTCTAAGCCCATGATGGTTTTAGATTGATGTGTTTTATTAGATCCCACATTCATGCTTGGAATATGGAACGAGGGTGACTGGTTGAAGAGAGTTTTGGCTCAACCATGTCTACGATTGGGTGGTTTGTGGAAGTCCCACAATTGGTTGGCATTTGCATCAATAATATGAGGTTATTTCTCCTTGTTATTTTATGAGTATTATACTAGTTATATGTGGATCATATGGTTGTGATTTCCTTGTGACATTATGTTGGTTATGTATGTGTTTTATGATAATATCTATGCATGGATCTCATCATGTGTTTACTTGTAAATGAATGAACAATGTATCTATGACCTAATGGATGAAATGGCAGCTAATGTGTTGAGGCACCAATGCTTCTTAGTGATTCTCAGATGAGTGTGAGATCCCTATGCTTAGATCTGTCATTTACACTTGTAGATTACATATGCGTGATATGTTTGACGAAATGCTTGTCATGGCTAGTAGGGGTCTAGTAAAGGTCTTATTCAAGTAATTTCATTTGTATTTCCATTTCCTTGTTATCTTGTTGTTCTGAGAGTTTCATTCAATTCTGGCCAATGACCTGGGCTCCGAGCCTAAAAAAACGGCTCAAATCCTGAGGATGCTGGCACAACACTGTGCAATTTAGTCCCTGGACGTTGGCATGCCTTGTCATGAGAGCGTCCAAAGCCTCTTGGACGCTATCATGCCCATATCATGGGAGAATACGTGGGTCAAGTGGCCTAAAATATCAGTGGGATCCAGGGGCTGATTGGCAGAAAGGTTGGGATCATTCCTGAGGGTCCTAATGTTGATGTTGAAGGTCTTTATGGTGTGTTTCCATTAGTTCCACTTCATTAACATGACTTAGGAGGTTGAATCATATCATAGTGGCCTCTCGTCGCATGTTTACCTTGGTTGGCCAATTACTTGGGTAGATGTGGGAGGAGGGTGTTACAAAGTAGTATCAGAGCATGGTTCAACCCTCATACTAGATGGATTGGATGTGTTGGTCATGCATTATGTCAGTTGCATATGTGTTTCTTGTGTTATGAGACCATGTGCTTGTTGCATTTACATGGTGTTGATCATGGTTGTAGTGATGTTTCCATGTGGAAGTTGATGGTGTTGTTGTGGAGTGCATCGTCATGAGTGTATGACTGGTTACATGTTGTTATATGTGGCTTACATGTATCATTCATGTATGCTTGGTTACATGTTGTTACAATTATTGCTCATTTACGCTTGATTGGATGTGCTTATGCGCATGTGTTGTCCATGGTTATGCTTGCGTGTTGTTCGCATATGTGTTGGTGTATCGTCTACGTTTATGGTTGTGAATTGTCTACATACATTGATATAGTTGACTTCGTCATGCATGAGGTCATGGTATGTGTGGTTGACATGGTCATGCATTGGTGACTGGACTCTAACTAGAATGATGGTGATAAGGCTATATTCTTATGAGTTATATTTCTATATGTTTTTTTGACTATGTTATACATTATTACATTGATTTGTTGATCTTGAAAATGAGATATCCTCCCTGAACTATGATAATGTACATTGGTTTATTGTGATTTGGTTTAGCTAACATGATATACCTTACATGAAGAATCTCAAAGATGACTAGTAAGATGGTATACTACAGTTCCCGAGACTCCCCCTATGGATCAGATGAGAAATGTAGTGTTGGGCACTCTTCTAATCTAGAATACACACTGAGAATCCTAAAGGCAGAAATAAGGAGTTGTAAGGCAGACAATGACATAATCATACAGGCATGGGAGAAACATGCAGAGGTAAATGCGGTGATACTTTAGAATTTGTCATATTTGCAGTAACAAAGAACACGTTGGATCAGCCATGAGCAGGAGGAAAGAAATAATGGGGCATAGGGTAGTAGGTATCGTGGTGGTCATAGGTTAGATAGAAACGACACAGTGAGAGATGAAAGATTGTTTGACACTCTAGATAGGAGAGGTGATGGACACATGTACTATTCTAGTTCTAGTTCAGATAGGCACTATGATCATCATCATTATCATCTTTACAGGAGGAGTGATAGGGGATACTTTCCAGATGAGTTTAAGAAAGAAAATCCACCTACTTTTGATGGAGAGATGAAGAAATTGCATGATGAAGAGGCATGGTTTCTTGGTATCATGAAGTTCTTCAGGTTGCATGACTATTAAGAGAACATGAAAGCCATAGTAGCTACATTCAGTCTCAAAGGTAACGCAGAAATTTGGTGGGAAGATGTGAAGATTGTCAGATGTATTCATGAGGAGGACATGACTTGGAGTGAGTTCGAGAGGCTATTCAAGAAGAAGTATCTATCGGAGAGATACTTTGATGACATGGAAAAATAATTCTATGAGCTAAAGATGGGATCTATGACAGATGATGAGTACACTAGCAAGTTCTTCGAGCTACTGAGGTATGTGCCTTACCTCATGGAGGAGAAGGCCAAGATTTAGAGGTTCACTAGTGGATTACCGATTGCATTCAAAGACACGATTGAGTTCGATGAGCCTAATCATTAGAGGAGACCATCTGAAAGCTAAGGCATTGCTATGAGCAATCGAAGCTTAGATATGAGACTAAGCCATCTTAGAAAGGTAATGCAAAGAAAAAAGGAAAATGGGACAAGAAGCGAGCAAGACCTCAGGGTATAGGAAATAAAGTGAATGTAGGACCATCTAATAATTTCAGTGCATCTAATAGAGGACAATGACATCAATCTGAGGAGAAGAATAAGGATCCCATGTGGTTTTGGACGTGTGGAGGGGATCATTACAGGAGATATTATCCACAATACCAGGGTGGTACACCTCAGATATATAGTGCACATGAGGAAAACACTGTTGAGGATGTTTGTCAGGGGGTTCCTCGTATTTATGTAGCATTGGATATCCAACAGGAAGACCATCAGGCATCTATCATTGAGATGGACGGTAAGCTTTGTGATCAGGTTATTTCTATTTCGATTGACCATGGTTCTAATTATAGTTATGTTAGTCTGACTTGGTTAATAAGTGTCATTTGAGTAAGGAATTACATGCAGAATCTTGGTTAGTGCAGTTGGCTACAGGTACAAAGAAGTGAGTTCACCATTGGGTAAGAGATTGTGCATTTGATTTGAATGGTATGCCTACCACAACACATTTGAATGTATTACCATTGGGATCATACAATATATTGTTGGGAATGGATTGGTTGTACCTTCATAGAACCAAGGTGGATTGTTCTGAAAACACCATTGAGTGTGTGGATGACAATGGGGAACCAAGAGTCTTACAGGGAAAGAAGAAAGCCACATCAGTTAGGATGGTAATAGTTATGTAGGCCAAACATAGTTGCAAGAAAGGGTGTGTGTTAATTGCAGTACACATTGCAGTGAAAAAGGTAAGGAAGTTGAGGATGCATATGTTTTGAGTAGGTACCCAGTTCTACAACATTTCTAGGATTTATTTCTCGAGGACATTTCAAAGTTTCCACCTCACAGGGAGGTATAATTTTCTATTGAGTTGGTTTCAGGGGTAGCTCCGACATCAAAGGAACCTTACATGATGAGAACACCTGAGTTGGTAGAGTTGAAGTTGCAGTTGAAGGAAATGTTGGACAAGGGATACATTAGGCCAAGTGTATCACGTTGGGGAGCACCAATATTTTTTGTGAGGAAGAAAGATGGTACTCTCATATTATGCATTGAGTACATGCCCTTGAACAAAGTGACCATCAAGAAAAGGTATATGTTGTCGAGTATTGATAACTTGTTCGATTAGTTGAAGGGAGCAACAGTGTTCTGGAAGATTGATTTGAGAGCCATATATCACTAGGTATGCATCAAAGAGGAGGACATTTACAAGACAATATTCCGGACTAGGTATGGGCATTATGAGTTTGTTATAGTTCCATTCAGTTTGACTAATGCTCCAACTACTTTTATGTGCTTGATGAATAGTGTGTTGCGTTCGTATTTGGATAAGTTTGTTGTTGTGTTCATTGATGAAATATTGGTATATTCTAAAAATGAGGAAGAGCATCTCGGTCAGTTAGAAGCACTGTTGAGATTATTGAGAAAGAATTAGTTGTATGCTAATCTCAGAAAGTTTAGTTTCTTTCAGACTAAGGTACACTACTTGGGACATGTTGTCTCCAAGGAGGGAATTGTAGTAGATCCAGAAAAGATAAGAGCTGTCAAGGAGTGGGCAGCTCCCAAGATTATAGATGAGGTGAGGTCCTTCATGGGATTGCAAACCTATTACAGGAGGTTCATCAGGAACTTCTCATATATATCTTATCTTATCACTTCACTCTAGAGAAAAAGTAAGCAGTTTGAATGGATAGAGGAGTGTGAGGCTAGTTTTGAGCAGCTCAAGTAGTTGTTGACACATGCACTAGTGTTAAATATTGCAGATCCGGACAAGGAGTTTGTGGTATGCATAGATGATTGCAAGAAAGGACTTGGTGGAGTCCTTATGCAGGATGGACAGGTGGTATGCTATCAGTCACAAAAGTTGAATGAGCATGAGCAGAACTACCCACACATGATCTTGAGTTGGTAGCGATCATACATGCATTGAAGATGTGGAGGCACTATCTTTTGGGCAGGAGGTTTGTGTTGATGAGTGATCATAGTGGTTTGTGGTATCTATTTGACCAACTGAACATAAATGGTAGGCAGGCTCAGTGGTTAGCCACGATCAGTGAGTTCAATTTTGAGATCAAGTACATCAAAGGTGAAGAGAAGAGGGTGGCAGATGCTCTTCACAGGTGGGTACAGGTAAATCACTTAGCATTCATGAGCTCCTATGGGACAGACTTATAGGATAAGATCTTCCAAGCATGTCAGCAAGATGTCAGGTATATGGAAATTATGCATAGGTTGTAGTAGAATATTGGTACAGGTACAGGTACATGTGGTAGTATAGGTATAGATAGTATCATAGGTACAAGTGCAAGTGCACCGAATTTGGATTATTGTCTTACATCATATGGATTGGTTCGATTCAGAGACAAGATATATGTGTCAAATAGTAGTGAGCTCAAGAAGGTGATCTTAAGGGAGTTTCATGTGAAACCTTATTCAAGTCACCCAAGATATCAGAAGACATTGACTGCATTGACAAGATTTTATTATTGGTCGAACCTGAAGAGGGATGTAACGGAGTTGTGGCTAGGTGTTTCGATTTTCAACATGTGAAGGTAGAGTGTAAACATCTAGGTGGACTTGTACAACCAATTACGATTTCAGAATGGAAATGGGATGTCATTTCGATGGACTTCATCACTAGTTTGTAAGACAGTGAGGCAACATGATTCCCTCATGGTTGTTGTGGACACGTTGACAAAGGTTGTGAACTTCATTCTAGTGAAGTCTACATTATCAGCTAGCGATGCAACACAAGTATTCATCAGAGATGTGGTCATAATGCATGGTGTTCCGAAGAAGATTTTGTCAGACAAGGATGCAAATTTCACTTGAAATTTTTTGAAGGATTTGTTTGCATGTTTGGGCACACAGTTGCCCTTCAGTGCAACTTATCATTCGCAGACCAATGGATAGACAGAGAGGGTCAACAAGATATTGGAAGACACTTTGAGGATGTATGTGATACATCAGCGGCGAAAGTGGGAAGAGTATCTTCCGCTGGTAGAGTTCACTTACAATAATGGGTATCATGGATCTTTGAAGATGAGTCCATTTGAGGCATTATATGGGTAGAATTACAATACTCCTTTCATTTGGGGTGATCCAATTAACAAGGTGTTGATTGGACCAGACATGTTGGCAGACATGGAACAGGAAATGCAGGTAATCAAGAGGAATTTGAAGGTAGCACAGGATAGACAGAAGATTTATGCAAATCATAACAGGTTGTTCAAGGAGTTCCAAGTTGGGGAACATGTGTTCTTGTGCATCAAACCAAAGAAGAGATCCTTACGAATTGGATCATGTGTCAAACTAGCACCACAATTTTGTTGACCCTTCAGTATTGTTGAGAGGATTGGGCCAGTAACCTATCAACTTGCATTGCCTCCAAAAGTGAAATTCCATGATGTTTTCCATGTGTCATTGGTTAAGAAGTATGTTAAAGATGTTGATCATGTGATTGACTGGTCTGTATTACAGGTGGAACCTGATGGATAATTCTAGCCAGAGCCTCGATGTATATTGCACAAAAAAGGTGTTCATGCTCCAAAACCGATCAATCAAGCAGGTTAAGGTGCTTTTGTAACAGCTACAAGCACCCTCCAAAATTTTTCCTTAGCTTCGTTTTGGATCCTCCCTACCAACCATCCTCAGCAACATGTCTTGCATCATCAAGAACATAGGCTTCAGTTGTTTCATAGAGTATTGTCAGCGTGTGCACGCAAGTTTGTTCCACCTCCTTCACAACCTGCTTTCTAGACTTAGTGTCAGTTGTTGGATCATTAGCTCCCTATAGGAATTACGCAATTCTGGAGGGGAACCAACCTTCCCTCCAGAAATTTCACAAACCCAGTTGGGCTCCAGAATTGCACAATTCTTCCTGATAGTCTTCCTCTCAAAAATCGCGCAATTCATCCCAAGACAACTGCTCAACCCAGAAACTATGTAATTCTGGGAAGTAGTCACCTGATGCTCCCAGAAATTATGCAATCCCGTTGGGACAACCAACCCAGTAGCTAGCAGAAATTATGCAAATCAGTCAGGCAGCCTACTAGGCTCAAAAATTGCGCAATGCAGTCAGATAGGCTTCCTTGAGAAAATTGCGTAATCTGACCCATGATAGCTGCTCATCCCAGAAATTGTGCAATCATGGGAGACAGTCACCTGTTACTCCAAAAAATTGTGCAATCCCTGTGGGACAACCAGCTCTGCTCAACCCAGGAACAATGCAAATTTTCATCCCAGGCTCGCAGACCAATGCATGTGCCTTCAGGTTGACCGGTTCCCTCCGGGATCGAGCAAAACTGATTTGCATGCATGGACTGCTTTTCCCAAGGCAACATGCAAAGGCATCCCTAGATTT
The DNA here is from genome assembly GCA_031772625.1 of Pinus tabuliformis. Classification (NCBI taxonomy): domain Eukaryota; kingdom Viridiplantae; phylum Streptophyta; class Pinopsida; order Pinales; family Pinaceae; genus Pinus; species Pinus tabuliformis. The sequence continues at coordinate 157,020,275 of CM062809.1, read as the reverse complement.
AGGGATCTATTTTTAGCCGTTGTAGGTTACATGCAACGATCATTTCATAAACCTCCCGCCAAGTGTCGATTTTCCTTGATTTATGGCATGCACGTCATGACCTTGATTTTATCAAAACTTATGAACTGGACGCTGCAGAGCTCATTCCTTACATCGATCTTGTAGCTCTGACATCCCACATCACATCTAGGATTCATCGGCACATTCAACTTAGTTTTTTCTGTTGCTTTTTGTGTTTCAGATTGTGTGAATGTTATCTACTTGATTTCTGTGAACGCTTGTTGTCGTTTGCTTGCATGTTAGCTTGTACAAGCGTCGTTTCAGTTTTCGTTCGCATCTCAATGTTGTCACGTGCATGACACTATTTTTGTACTGATGATCATCATCGCGGCGACCTGCTTCACGCACATGCATGCGTCCCATTTTATGAATCCTGCACTTACCATTTGCGTGCATAATCATTCACTCTTGTTTGTACTCATCTCATCATGCATTCAGACTTCTCATGTTTTCAGTCACCCATTGGCCAGTCTAGGTTGTCTTGGCCCTGAACATGCCTTGTCCAGCTAGAAATGCACATTTTTGAAAGCGAATGCTCTGTATTCCATCCAGAAATTGCACAATTTTGGCCTAGCACTGAACTTCAAGCTTGCACTGCTTGATTCTTGGAGGCAGTGTCCTGTTGGCCCCAGAAACTGCGCAATATGTAGTTTACTGCTTGCATGTCACTGCTGACTGAAATTACGCATTGCACAGTTTCAACCCTCACCAGGCAAGGCTAGACTATCCATTGCGCAGTTCCAGTAGTTAGTAAGCCTCCCGACAGCCCAAACTGTGTCATCCATAGTCTTGGGAGTCAGTCTCCCAGCCTCTCGATGAAAATTGCGCAATCTTCACGGATAGTCACTCAGGTATGTTGCATTTCTTTCCTCCAGTTTGTTTTGGCTTTCAACTAATAGATTGATTTTCATGATTGTTGTTATGTATCCAGGTATCACAGGTGTCATCCACCTCCCAATAGCACAGGTACAATTGCTTTCACGAGAGCAGAGTCAAAGACACTGTTAAGTGCGCAACTCGGGATGCAATCGATCAAGTGTCTATGAACTTGCCTATCCATGAAGACATCAAGTTGTTCATGGACAATGATATCAAGGTTAATGACAACGAAATTCACAATGAGTAGCACCATCAGCAGTAGCAGAAGGTAGCACACCTACACGTAATGAATGCAAGAGGAAGGTTTTTGACAACACAGAGGCGGAGCAAAGATGTGAATTCAAAGCAAATCCACTCGTGACGAAAGCAGCTTTGGAGATTGAAGATATGAGGTGACAGCATGACATGAAGATCGCGCGAAGGTAGAGAGAGAATCAGAGAAGGAGTTGCATGTGCTAAAGCAACAACTCAAGGAAGAACAAGAGTTGCACAGATGAGAGAATGAGTTGTAGCAGGAACATGTATAGTAGGAGTGCAACATGCACAAATAGATGAAACTGCGCTCGTACAAGTTATAGATCCATCCCAGTAGCTGGCACGGAGTAGACAAGGTGAGTAGTGTTGTTGATCGCATGCAAGGGAATTCAAAATAATGCATGCCATTGTTTGCATGCATGTGATCCCACCCATTTGGCACACTCACCAAGACGAAGCAAGAAGCAAGTCCGACTGGAGTTGAGTGTGTATTCCAAAAATTTGATGTGCACGACCACCAACAAATGCTTGGAGATCAGCGCAGACACTATGCATTAGCATGTTGCCAGTCTGGTTGCACCCAGGATGACCATGCGCATGCTATCAGACAAGTTAGACAAAGAAGCCATATCAATGTACCTGGATGCAACGGAGACAACAATTCACTTTCAACAGGATGTCACCATTGAGCGCACGGACACCACCACAAATGACCAAGCTTGGCATCAGTTTGCCAACGTTGACCATCACAAGGATTTCGAAGAGTTGGTCGTACCACAACTGTCTGAGTGTCATTGTTTTCTTGTATGGCTTTCTCAAGCCATTTTGTCTGACATAGTTACATGTGCATTGTAATGTAACATCATGTAGAGTGAAAGTCCAAGTGTCAATAGTTGGACATAACATTCATGTAGTAGGTGAAGAGTCACAAAGGGGAATGTCAAGGTTCACCCCACCCTTTGCTATAAATAGAACCTCATAACTCATTGTAGAGGCTTTTGGTCAGCCAAGCTTCCGATAAGAGTATCTTAGAGAAATCTTGGAGAGTATTGTAATGAGCCTTGGCTTCTCCACAGTGAAGAGCTAGTATATCTCTTTGGAGGAGCAAGCGCTAGTGGTTGTAACTTTCTACTGTCGGAACTAGTGGTTGGTCATGGTTGTATTGTATGACTGGAACTTACACTTCTTAATATAACAGAGCCATCACGTTTCATGCATATGTCGTATTGTTTTCAACTATCTTGTTTACTCTAAATGATATATGTATCTATTTTCTTACACATGCATGTGTAGCTATTTTATGTATATGTATTTATGAATCTTACCGAAATGTGTTGTTGGTTTAACCATCACTTTGGATGGCTATCTCACATGCCTTCTAGTTTGTGATTCATCTTAGCTCATGTGTTCCCTTCTCAACTTCATTCTTTCACAGGTTTCCAAGGGGCGCACTCACATCACCCTCTGTGTGTTCGAACTGCTCATGCACCTTCCTTGACTTGCCACATATGTCACACCCTAGCTACCAATAGGGACATATTACTTGCCTTTGCGCGCAACCGCTGTCAAGGCGATACCGTACGACCCACTGTTGGGACTCCTACACCAAACAGTCTGAGGTCTAGTTGGGACTTCTTACTGGGGAGATCCCCTGACATGTTGGCGGGTCCGTCACCGTCAACAGGTGTAATGGAAGCCCTTTGGGCCTGATGGAGCTACATGGGAGATGGCAGATCAAATGCGGGCTATGTATCCTTCCTTGTTTGTCAGTTGGGGCAAAACAATTTTGGTATGGTGTTTTGGTATATGTCTTTCGTATATTTTTTGGTACATGTTTAGTGATGTTTGATATATGTACATAAGTATATGGATGTAAATACTGCCATGAGCTATGTTATAAAGCTCCAATAAGCAATATGGGTGTCATGTCATTATGATGTTATGTTTTTTATGATTTCATGTTGGTTTGCTTCTCAGCGGGTTGATCATTGTAAATACTGCAACGAGATAAGTTATAAAGCTCCATCGGCAATATGTTTTTCTTACATCAATCTTGTGGCTATAGGTGTTGTTGAACACTGAGGACGGTGTTCCCTGAAGGGGGAGGGTTCTATAATAGCCCTTGTGAAAATTCCATGTAATAAAAATAATAAAGGAAAAGTAATAGCCATGGTTGATGGGACACTTATTCCAAGATGAATGTTGGGCAAGACATCCTAGTGTGGGTGTTCATTTGGTTATTAATGGCTAAGGAAATTGGCAAAGGAAAAGGCTTAGGATTTGGAAAGGAAAATGGCATTTTTAGCACATTTATCTATGAAAATAATGGAAATTAGGAGAAAAGGGAGGTGAAAGGTCACAAGTTGCATGTCAGGAGGAAACTGAAGGAAAATAATGGAAAATGAATAAAATAGAGGCCTAATTGATAAAAAGGTTTATGAGGATCAGTTGGTAACCTTTTGCTAGTTCAGTTTTGGAGCTCTCTCATTTCCTCTCTCTCTCTCTCATTCTTGGACACTTAGATCTTTCTTGGAGCACTCTTGGAGGGTGTGGCATACTTGGATTTTGGACCAAGAAGGCAAAGGAGGAGCAAGAAAGCGCAAGAGGACATCGATATTAACAACTACAACGAGTTTTGCTTACAGGTACCGAGTTGCATGTATGTTTTCCTCACTAGTTTTTGCATGCATGGCATATGCATGTGGTTTATTGGTCCTCATCTTTCACTAGCATAGAGGATTTCTTGGATTGAAAATGGATTGCCTAGCCTTGCCATTTCCTAGATAGCCATGGTGTTGTGGGTTCATTTTGATTTGCTTTTTGGTTTGTTCTCATGTTTCCTTAGCTTAGGTTGAATTACTAGTTCCTAGAGCCTTGTTTGGACAAATGCTCTGGAGCCTTTTGTGGTTTGAGCTACTAGTCCTAGAGCCTTGGTTGGACAAATTCTCTAGAGTCTGACAACAACTGTGGGTTGAGTTACTAGTCCTGGAAACTTGGTTGGAACAAATGCTTTGGAGCCCTGGAAGGTTTGGATAGAAACCAATCTGGTAATGGTTTCGTGATGTCCGGCCGTGAGGTGGAATCATTGTTTGATGGGTTGAGGTGGTTGGCCTCTGGAAGCTCTGGATGGTTTTGGATTGATGCGTTTTATGAGATCCCACGTGCATGCTTGGAATATGGCACGAGGGTGACTGGCTGAAGAGAGATTTTGCTCAACCATGTCTATGGTCAGATGATTCGTGGAAGTCCCACAACTGGTTGGCCTTTGCATCAATAATATGAGGTTAATTCTCCTTGTTATTTTATGAGTATTATACTAGTTATGTGTGGATCATATTGTTGTGATTTCCTTGGTATTTTTGTTGCTATTATGTTGGTTATGTATGTGTTTTATGTAAGTAGTTATGCATGGATCTCATCATGTTTTTACTTGTAAATGAATGAACAATGTATCTATGACCTAATGGATGAAATGACAGCTAATGTGTTGAGGCATCAATTCTTCTTAGCGATTCTTAGATGAGTATGAGACCCCTATGCTTAGATCTGTCAGTTACACCTGTAGATTACATAAGCATGATATGTTTGACAAAATGCTTGTCATGGCAAGTAGGGGTCCATTCAAGGTCTTATTCAAGTATTTGCATTTGTATTGCAATTTCCTAGTTATCTTGTTGTTCTGAGAGTTTCATTCAATTATGGGTAGTGACCTGGGCTCTGGGCCTAAAAAAGTGGCTCAAATCCTAATAACGTTGGCACAACACTATGAACTTCAGTCCTTGGACACTAGCATGCCTTATCATGAGAGCGTCTAGAGCCTCCTAGACGTTGTCATGCCCATATCATGGGAGCGTCCAGGGGTCAAGTGGTCTAAAATCTCAGTGGGAGCCAAGGACTGGTTGGCAAAATGGTTGGGATGGTTCTTGACAGTCCTAATGCTGATGTTGAAGGTCTATATGGTGTGTTTGTGTCAGTTTCACTTCCTTAACGTGACTTAGGAGGTCGAAATCATATCATAGTGGCCTCTCATCGCATGTTTACCCTAGCTGGCCAATTAGTTAAGTAAATGTGGGAGGAGAGTGTTACAAATTGGTTAAGGATGGCTAAGCCCCCTCCATCCCAATAAATCCGCCATTATTCATCTCATCAGGGAATAATTATTAATTTTTAAATAATAGAAAAAATATTATAATTTAGTTGTTTTATAAATTATTATTATAAAGATTTTAAAATATAAAGCTAAAATTTAATGTTAATTTGACTAAATGTAATAATTAAATATATGGTTTTTTTTAAGAATAAAAATTCAAATCCAAAAAAATAAAATATAAAATATGCATACTTTTATAAATGTTAGTAATAAAAAAAAAAAAAAACACTTATATATCAATTTTATATAAAATAAACCTAATAAAACTTATAAATTAGATCAAAATCATTATAATAAATCTGCTTCATCAACAACAACATTGTATATAAAATATAGTTACTTTTAAATACTAGTCCTTTCTTTCAAACGACTAATCCTATTTATTGAATTATATGAATTCCATTCCACATCAATATTTGCAATTTTTTTTATTTAAATGGTAAGTCTTGAAACATGAAAAAAAGTTTGTAATAGTTAAGAGAATGTGCTTTGTGGTAAGAATTCACACTTTCAAGTTTAAAAGAGATAGAATATATAATACCTAAAACCAATTTTTTTATCTTACTAATAAAAAAACCCTCATACACCTTAACTATAAATTTAAAATAAATTATTATTATTTTATTAAAATAAAAAATTATAAATAACGAAATGTATAACAATATGGCACACACAAAAACTATGAAAAAATGAATAATCAACCCACATATTAAAACCATGCACCTTACCATCGCCAAAAATTTGAAAAACTTGTACGTTAACGATTACAAACATTTTAAGATAGACCGACCACTCTTAAAAAATAAATAAATCCTAATGATGCAATGAAGGAGATGCAAACAAAAAGTTTGAGTTATAAAGATGAAAATTTATAGATAAATGCATTTGATAAGTTCTTTTACCTATGATGCGTTTTTTTTAAATGTGGCATGGGTTGGGATAGTTAGTGTTTGTTTGTTTTGTTTTTTTTTTATTGAAAATTTTAATATGATATGTTATTGTGTGTGGAATATTTATAAATTAATTATAATTTTGAATTATGTTTAGAATTTTATTTTATTTAAATATTTAAAATGGTAATTTTAGTAATATAAGTCATTTCAAACGCTTTTTATTTACATGATTTTCACAAATAGAACATAATTTAAATATCCCATATCAAATATCACAAAATGTGTTTTTTTAAGATAAAATGTCATAAAATGTGATCAAGATGATGGTCATTATGGAAGTCACGAAAACCTAATCGTGGTTGGTGTGATCCGAAGGTATTTTAAAATGGAAAGAACACGACAAGTCGTAAGAAAGATAACCCTTAACAAGAAAAGACATGTCCTGATTCTTTAGCCTCCTAAGATCCTGTGCAACCCATAGTTGATATGCCTTTGGCTTCAATGGAGAAGATTTCTCCAACAAGTTCATCAACACTAATTGTGGCTACAACCATTAGGCAAAAATGACCTCATGAGTCTGATCATTCATATAGTGACAAGGATGTCCTGTACTTTAAGGAGATGGCACTGATGGAGCTTTTTTTGAAAGATGAGGATATGGCATGTTGCTTAGATGTAACTCGTAAATATGTGGGATGAGTAGAAGTCTGTAGGAGAAAGGAAAAGAAAGAAAAACCTTTGAACACCTCTCGTGTTTGATATCTTAGTATGTCACACTTGGTACACACTTAAAGTGGTTGTTATTTTGTTTTGCTTTCAACAAGTTATTGGTCATTTGACCAAAGACAACACTTTGCTCTCCCCCTCCCCCACAAAAAACAACTTGGATATTGAAATTTATTTAGATATTGAACGCTATTTGAACTAAAATGAATTAAATTAAATAAATATGAAAATTTTATAATTTATAATAATATCATTTAAAATTTTTATTTTAAATTTTTAATCTAAAAACTTATTATAAATTATATAATTGAATTGTAATAATCATTTCTTTAATAAAATAATCCTTTGTAATTTCAAACAAAAATTTAAGTAATCATAGTTGTAATTTTTTTTCATATTTATTTATATTATTTTATATAATATAATATATGTGATAAGTGTATGGGTGAATAGGGTTTTTTGTTTTGGTGATTTTCCACCTCTCTTCGCCACTTGGTTCTTCATAGGGTTTGTCTAAGAGGTACACAATACTTGGTTCTTCATAGAATTTGTTTAAGAGGTGGTACCAATTAGGAGTGGCATGGTAGCTTCTTAGTGTCGCGCCCCCCTCATCCTCTCTGCAGCCGTTATACTGGTCAGTCGGTGCTCTCGAGTGCGACGTTTTGCTTGTGATGTTGTCGTGGATTGTCGTCGTTCTTTCACTTGTTCTTTTTTGTGTAGTATCAAATTTGGGCTTCATGGCTTTATGGGTGGTGTCGGGATGGGTGTGCGAAGTTGAGGGGCAGACATTACCCTGTTTCATGCCTCTTCCACATTGTTGTTCTCAGTTCGTTGTGGCTTATATGTGGTTGTTAGTCACTTCGGATGATGCCATGGGTGTTGTGTTTGGGCGCATGCTCGTTTCCTTTCTCAACCCCCTGTTTTGGTCTCATTTTTTTTGGCTTGTTGGGCAACCTATGTTTAGCTTTTGAATTTTTTCTAGCCAACATTTATGCTAGGTTTTTTTGCACCCATTAGGTTTTTTTTGTTTATTTTTTTTCCCTATTGCGGGGCTTATTGTTGGGCCTACGTGCCTACATCTAGTTGTGGTCTTCGGGCTTGTTTCTCTATTGCAAGGCGGAATACTTGAATGCACTTAACGTATATGGAGTGTAAAATTTGTTCCTCCCTTGTGATGAATAAATTTACGGGTTTCTTTCCGCGAGAAAAATATATAATATAATATATTAATCGTATTTGTACATTAATTATATATATAACCATATATATATTTAAAATATTTCATATTACATTCAGATTTTTCGTTTACAAAATTCAATTTTATTTTATATAATTAATTATGTATGTATGAATTAAAATAATTATTATGAAATACATGTCTACTAGGTGTAGAATAGAACATGACAAGATGTTATGTTAAGATACTCTCTCGTGAAAAGGTTACCAGTTCAAAATTCTGTACGCAAAAATCCAGTCATGCTAAGGACTGGTGTGGCCCGGGCTGAGTGTGATACCCTTGTAATTTTGACAACTTAAATTGCCTTGAATCGCAACTACTCAAATTAAAAATTAAATGTGTTAATCATCTCAAAATTCACATAATAAATAAATTTTTTAAGAAAAACATATGATTATGCCTTTTTCATAAAGATTAAAAAAACAGGATAAATATAATGTCATATTATATGTTTTGAGAGATGTAATATTATTTAGTAAATTCAATGAGAATGGTTGCTTCTCTCTAAATTTCCTAAGAGTTATGTGTCGTCTATGTGAAGTTGTTTACAATAAACTATAACACTATTTTGTTAATAAAAAGAATCAAATATTTATAATAATATAAAATTATTCCAGGCAAAACATGGTAATCCTACATAAATGGTTGTTAAAATTCATTTGAATTCAATAATCTACACTTATGTTATTAGTCCCTATCAGAAATTATTGTAATCGAAATGGCTTATTTTCATAAACCATGTACATAAATCAATATATCTTAAAACTTATAAACCGTGTTTTGTTATATATTGCGTCTCCACCACATTTCCTCTACCAATAAAATATATCGATTTTTTCCATTGACGAATCAATGCAATTTTCTTCTTATTTGGCCTTATATCGAGGTAAGTATGAGGCAAAATTTAGGATAAGTATGGGCAATCAAGCAAATTTGAGGTTCACATGAATTAATGCTAACTACACCTGAGCATTAATTGTGAACATTTTATGTTAAGAAACGATCAACATACTATGGCTTGAGAGTTCGAAAAGTGACACTATGATTCGAGAGTTCGCAAAGTGACAGTATTTACGTTTGTAAACACGTAAACATGTCTATCATACGTCTCAACATTTTTGAATTGTTTTTTTATTTATCATGACCTGCACGGTCCCCACACTACTCACTCCACTGACTCATTTGCTAATTGTGAATGATTTTGACCCATGGTTCCAACACTGTTTTGTGTGTTCATGATAGAGATTCTGACCTTAGTTTACGAAATCTGAATCCAAAGCCATAAAGATAGACAAAGCCAAAGCATAAAGTTGAACCCATAGCCATAAAGATAGACAAAGTCAGAGCATAAAGTGAGCCATAGAAGCGCTAAGCCACTAAAATCCAACAAATCCAGTAGTTTCTTATGTTTATGAAGCAAGTGACTAAGTTGTTGATGATGTTGTATATGTAGTTGTTCACCTTGACCTAGTTGGTTCCTTTGAATAAGCCATGCCAGATCTGGTTCAATCAACGAAAGAATGCAGTAAAGATAGATGAGACAGAGACAGGTTCTTATCCACCATCCCCACCAATAGTCGATGTCATAGCTTATTTGAGTTGATGGATCAGTTTCAATAGCATACCCAGTATACCTAATGGATGAGGAAGCACCGACAAAGAGAAAGGTACACATGTGAAGGTTTGATCGAGGGACCACCAAATTTCAAAACTTGAGAAGCACAAGCAGCTACGACAGAAGCAAGGGTAAGAATATAACCCATTTAAGGTGCAGATCAAAATACATATGAAGAATAAAAAGTAGTAGTTTAAGTGTCAAAGACACTACCGAGTGCATATTTAGATTGAATAGATTTGTATGCTACCACATGAGCGATATGACTTCGTAGTAGATTAGCTCTGTCTCCAGGACTTAAATGGGAGGAGGTGATGGTTATTAAACATGAAAGGATACTGAGGGGATATTATTATAATATAAAGAACTTTCTCTGAAACAAGTGATATTGCTTGCTTGGATGTGGGGTCTTTTACTAATGCTAGGTAAATGAGTAAACTGGATCCATAACCGAAACTGCACTTCTAGGGTGCACATCTACATAACTATTAGGAACATAAGGGAAGGTTGGAACACCCACATATTCTAGAACATTAATTTTCTTAATTCAATTTGAAGGATTGTCAAATATCATGGAAATTTTCATATAATTTTTTCCTTTCCCTATGTAATTAATCTCTTAGTATAGTTTTCTTAATTCAATTTCGAGCTTTATTGCTTTTTTATTAAGTCATTCGTTGTGCCTAACTAAGTAGATGACTTAGAGGATGAATTTGTTAGACTGAAACCTGCATAATGAAATTTACAAGGGTAATATTAGCAAGGGTAATGAATCTCATTTTGTGCTCACTGCTCATGCTTCCTTAGGCATTCTTTAACTCTTCTATATTGTTTAATTGCTAACATTCAATCTTAGTAATATCAATTCCTAGTTTTTAGGTACAGGAGGCCAATGTACACAATTTTCATTTTCTTCTAAGTTGCTAATTTAAAAAGTTGTTAATCAGATAATATATCCAAATTATATATTTACTGTGTGAGGTCCAGTGGGTAGCCAAAAATCCAGCTCAACCCTATAAGAGAAACCCCATCAGACCATGGCTATCCAGAAATGGCAAGGCAAATCTGAAAACCACTGTCACACCCGGAAAAACCCATTCCAACGACAACAAGAGAACCATATACACGCATGCATGTACCATGCATACAAAAACTAGCAAGGAAATCATACATGTAACGCGATACCCGTAAGTAATCCTGTTGTAGCCGCTTGATCCCGCTCTTCCTTACTTGATCTTTTCTTCCCTTTGCTTTCTTGTCCTTCCTTTTCCTTTCTTCCCCCAATGCTAGAGTGCTCCAAGAATACTCTAAGTTTATGAGAGTATAAGAGAGTAGAGAGAATAGAGAGATAACTCCAAAATTGAACTGTCAAAAGGTTATGAATTGATCCTCAAAATCCTTTTTATTAATGAGGCTTTTATTTTCTTCAATTTCCATTATTTTTCCTTCATTTTCCTCTTCACATGCAACCTATGACCTTTCACCTTCCTTTTCTCCTAATTTCCTATATTTTCATAAATAAAATGCCAATTAATGCCTCTTTCCTTTTCAATGCCTTTGCCATTGACTTTATCAAATTCCCTTAGCCATAATAAACCAAATGAACACACACACTAGGATGTTTTTCCCAACATTCAGCTTGGAATAAGTGTCCCGTGATCTTGGTCTTATTTTGCCTTTATTAACTTTATAACATTAATTTTTAACCCAGGGCTATTACAGATGCTTACTCCAATCTTATAAATGCTTTCTTGTATTGTCTTGTAAATGCATACCATTGCATATGATTTACTTTACATTTTTTTTGTTCTACAACTCCTAAGCAGAAGTTGTGATAATGGTTTGTTTATTAGAATAGATTAATGTCAACAATTTGTATTTAACCACCTTGCATTGTCTTATATGCATTCAATTCAACTTGTAATTGAGATGCAAACGATGCGTTGAGCAACTCAAATTTCTTAGTGATACTTGCTCAAAAGGTCAAAGGTAAAATGATTGTTTCTTATACGAGTGTGAATATTGTGTGAAAGACATCCATGTCTACCATGGAGAAATCTTCTTTTTGCATGTAAAAGATCAAAACTAATCTATAGCAAATGCATTTTCTATTGCATTTGCATTAAAATTTAAAAGATAAAAGTAGAGAGAGAATCAAAACAGAAACTAATGCATTTTGTTGACAATTACCATGGATTTGATATTTACATTTAAGGAGGTCCCATTAAAGATGAGAACATAGGATATCCAAGCTTCTAAGTTGTAGTTTTTTTTAATATTAAAATTAAATACACTCATCAAATAGAGACCTTGAAACGAGATAACTATCATAAAAATAAAAATAAAATAAAACAAAAACAAAACAAAAAAAAATCATTTGAAAAGCGAGGACTGGAAATTCCAATCCTGTAGCCTATAGTAATGTATCTACTCCAAAGATTGAAAAAATACGAATGTTGTGTGCTAAGAAGATTTTAGCCTAATTGAAATTTGAAATTGACTTTTTATTTTTGAAGAATGGCATTTTACAATGTTTCACACAGATAGGCTAGATGCTAAAGCTAGGATTGTCGAGATTGCCTAGTTTTTTACTATGCGCTACCCTAGGAAGGGGCCAAGTGAGTGAAGTACAACCAATAGGTATTTCCAATCTTATTTCCAGAAAGAATGGGCCTAACAGAATAGCCCATTGGAAATAAGTTTATAATAGGACCACTAGTATTGAGACTCTACTTGTCATTATAGGTCATGTGTCATACTTCTTGTTATGAAATCCTGCAAAGGGTGTTCCTAAAACATTTGACCTTCTTTCTCTGATAGATTTGATTTTGCCGAATTCTGTCGGTCTACAAGTAAGTTTTCATGTAAAAGCCTCCTTAAATCACATATTCTTGAATTTGATATTGTAAATAATGGCACAATCTGACAATTTTTTCTTTTCTTTGTGTTGTGATTAATTTAGGGAGGTCTTAAACAAGGATATGTCGGTAGGGACTTGTTGCCATTGAAACCCTTCTTGTTTATTGTAATGTGAACTTGATTTAATATTTTTATTTAAAAGAGTTTGTTAAGATTGAGTTATTCCTTAAGGGCTCAGGGACTTTATATTTTTATGTATTAATTTCCATATATATATATATATATATATATATATATAGATATATTTATAATATGTATAGTTTCAATAATATTTTTTTTTAATTTGTAACATATTTATTTTTCGGTTTTTTTAACATTCTTTTATTTTGAGGATATATTTGACAAATTACCTTACATCTTTATATCACAATTGAGTAAAAAATCTAATCAATGACATGTATTTTGTCTTTAATTTTCCGTTGTTTTAAAAGTAACTAGCATAGCCATATAAATTATATGGTTGGTAAATGTTAGTGGCCATAAATCCATAGTAAGCATCATAATACTTATCCCCATTTTATCATGGAGATTATTAATTTGTAAATAGGCTTTGTTACAATATTGTGGGGGAGGGAGGGTGATTATTAATCTTGAGAATAATTAGGAATTCAAATTTATTTGGGGATTGGGAGAGGCGACCAACAACATCGTCGAAGCTTATGCACTCTATCAGGGAATCAAACAAGCTACGCAATTAAAAATTCATGAGATCATTATGATTGAAGACTCACTTCTCATTCTCTCCATAGTTTTAAATAAAACACTCCCTAATGATCTTAAGCTAGCCTGGATCAGCAAATCGATCCTTAATTTACTTTGTCTCATCCCCATAATTCAATGTTATCATGTTCCAAGGGTGAATAATTTGGTTGCAGATGAAATGGATAAACTTGTCTCCACTCTCCCCAAAGGAGACCTCGTTTGTTAAGACCAGACCCAAAGGTTCCCTCTCCCTTAATGATCCATATGATTTACTGTAAGTACATTTTTTATATTTTAAAGGATATCAAAGTGGAGGCCCCTGATTCGAATGGAAAATGACATCCACCTATGGTATTCATTCACCCATGGTATTCATCTACCCATGGTATTGTAAGTGGCATCCACACATGGTATTCATGCACCCATGGTATTTATCCACCCATTAAATTCACCCATGGTATTGTAAGTGGCATCCACCCATGGTATTTATTCACCCATGGTATTTTCCCAAGGTATTGTAAGTGGAATCCACCCTTGCTATTCATCCTCTCATAGTATTTATCCACTCATGGAATTTACCCATAGTATTACCCGCCCATGAAATTTACATGTGGTATTGTAATAAAAAAATCCTATAAGTAACAAGTCACATTTTGTAAAAGCACAGATTCTCCACCACAATGTAGTTTTTACAATTATTCTCTATTTTAATAAAAAGTTTCTTTATGGTTTTTTTATTGTGTGTTCTCCTCTTTTTTTCTGAATTTTTTTTTTTTTTAGATCTTAGGGACCTACCCCCAATATCTGGATCAGTGGTATCACATTCAAGTTACAACTCCATGGGAATGAGGGTTTGAAGCATATTTCAGTTTCAAAATTTTGCAGCAATCTTCAACAAACTTAATACAAGTGTTACGACCTCCACAAAACATTCTAGAAGGTTAAAAATAGTTCATTTTAAAGTATTTTTTGTTAGCTCAAATGAAATTTTTACGGAATTTGATTTCATTTCCCAGTTTGAGAGATATGAGCAATTTAAGTTACATGTATGGAATGTTGTGCAGCCGCATGTACCATGAGTTTCTGGAATCATTTTACTACTCCAAATGTCATGAAATTTCAAGTGTTTTGTATCAATGGAAATATCTTAAATGGGTCTTTGATGGAAATTTATTTCATCACATGTAGCAGAAGTTATCAACAAAATTGTAGCAAGAGGTCTACAATGTGAAATAAGTCTTTACAACATCTCATTGGATAGGAGAATATACAACACCCATGGCCACTTTTGTTACGATTTTGCAACACATTTATAATTCAGGTACATCGCTGGTTTGGCGTGGTTCTGTACCCCACCCAAAATCCATGAGTTTGTATATATGGAGCAACATCTAGAGTGGGTTCCCTTTGGAGATGTGCCCTCCCACCCTAATTTAGTAGGTACCTGGTCCACATTCATCATTTTCAGCATAACATCACCCAATTTGGGTTCTTTGGAGATGTGCCCTCTCATCCCAGGCTATGTAGGCATCTGCTACTTCATTAACAGGCAACATCAAGGTTATGGGTCAACTGCACAAAACCCTTGTCATCGAAGTCCATTTGCCAGGTCGCACATTATTAGTATCACAGTTGATCACAAGCATTACATGGTATCTCTATCCTCGGATCTTCATTTTTTATGGTTATTGGTCATCCACATACCCACACTTCATCGAAGTCTATTTTCTAAGCCTTTCATTGTTAGTATCACAGTTGGTCACAAGCATTATAGGGCATCTCTATCCTCGGATCTTCGTTCATCGTGGTTATGGGTTAACCACACAAAACCCTTCTCTTCAGTGACTCTTCATATTCAACAAAGGATTTTCAAGTGGGAACTTCACGCAATGGGGATCATTGCTTCTTAAGGAAGGAGGAATGATTCGAATGGTATCCACCCATGGTATTCATTTACCCATAGTATTTTCTCATGGAATTATAAGTGGCATTCACCCTTGGTATTCATTCTCCCATGGTTTTTATCCACTCATGGAATTTACCCATGGTATTGTAAGTGAAATCCACCCATGGTATTCATTCACCCATGGTATTTACCCACCCATATAATTTACATGTGGTATTGTAACAAAAAAAAGGTTATAAGTAACAAGCCACATTTTGTGAAAGGACAAATTGTCCACCACAAATTAACTTTTACAATTATTCTCTATTTTAATAAAAATTTTCTTTGTGATTTTTTTATTTATATAGCTTTAAAAGAAATGATACATCGCAAGAAAAATTGTCGTGCTTATATTGTTCATGTAATTCGCACCCACATAGAAGGCAAACTTGACATTGTAAGCAAGATTTGTTGCTGAAAGAATAAAACAATGATTCGTTGCAATAAAACAATCAAGGCATATTATAAAATATGAGAAAACCAAGCCAGGTGAAACCGAAAGATCATTCTCATTGCAACATCCAAAAAGCAATGAAATAGAAGGTGAAGTGTAACTTTGGATTCTAGAATCGAATTGTCCCAACAATTGAGATTTAGTTTCTCTAAAATATGATAGTTCATGTTTCAAAAATTCACATAATAAAAATGGATGTCTCGAAGCTATAACAATGTATATATGACACATTGAAAACATCTTGGAAGTGTAAACACTAACAAGGAGAGGTATTGCATTTTACTGGAAATATGGATTCATTTCCCAGGTTCATAATTGTTTGGGATTGCTATGATATCAATTACAATAGGTTGTCTAATTTAAACAAAAGACCTGGCTTTTGCAAAATTCATAGTGTGTGGAAGCCATCTCATAAAACTGAAAAAGCATTTTTTATTTGATCATTAATATTGGGTGGCCTGCCTCTATGCATGAAACTTATAGCTTGGGGATACCACAACCTACTTTCCCTCTGGGTAGTTAGTCTAAGATGCTCATGGCCTCAAGCACATTTTTTTGGTTTTTCCCTCCTTCCAAGTCTGCCTGAGAATGGGTTTAGTTCTTTTCTAGGTAGCTTTACCAACGTCCATCTCATGGAAGATAGCCTTGTTATGTGATGAACTGCCATGGGAAGTAGAATTGTAGGCTTCATGGCATCTTTGGGGAGTGGAAATACTCTTTTATTTGTAGGAAAATGAATGGTGTGTTATTTAATCTCATACAACATGGTAAAAGTTTATGTTGGTTTTCCAGCTCCCTAATTCATGTGAGCTTGTCCATGCAGATATGTTTACGAGCCCAGAAAATGGACCTTATGAGGCTTCTTGATTTATTTTAGGGCATCGGATGTACTATGAGCAAGAATCATCCTGGAGCTTCTCCTGCATGTTCAACCCTCCTGCATGTTCAACCCAATTGTGACAGCCTTAGCGTTTAGAAGGTTAACCACAATTGTTGACACAACCATAACTGTTAACCACAATTGGTGCCCAAAACCATAATTGTTAACCACAAATGTTGACACAACCTCAACTCCACCACCGGGTCAAGTTTATCTAACATTTGACTAATGTTTCATCATGTGTGCCAAAGCTTGCTTTTGAGATGTTTAAACCCTTGGAAAACAACCACAATTGCAATTATGATTGCGTTTAAAAGTTTGAATGAATTAATGCTTATGTTCTTATGATAAAATAATGCCATAATTAAGTAAATGTATTTTCTCACGGCAAAAGAATATCATGAAATTTATGTAAGGTATCTTGAGCAAGATGATTTCTTAAAGAATGCAAATCTTTGTCATGAATGAAAAAGTGAATTTAAGATACTTTTGATTAAAAATATTATTCTATCATGATAAAATCAGTTGTCAGTGAAGACATTTGTTGAGGTGATCAAAGTCAAACTGATCAGCGATAAGAAATACTTTTGCTTGGAAGTGATATTCGAAATTTACCGTTGTTGGTTTCTAAGTTATGCTATTTCAAATTTGCAGTATTTCTAAAATTATTCTTAATTGCGAAAGAAATGTTAGACCTGCAATGTATCTGAGGTATTTGAATGACTTTCTCAAACATGTAACTGTATTTCCATATCTATTGATTTGAATGCATTGCTTCCACCAACTTTATTTTCCGTAGTATGTTGATATAAAGAAAGTTTAATTGAAATTTGTTTCATGGGTGGAGTTTGTTTCCTAACAGAATGATTTTCTATACAGATTGTGAGAAGAATTAACATGGCTATTGCAACAAATGTCTCTTGCTTTGAAGGAGTGAAAATAGCACCTCTAGATCCAGTTTTTGGTGTTTTAGAATCATTTAATTCAAATAAGTGATTTGAAGCTTAATCTTGGTGTTTGGAGCTTATAGAACAGAATATCTTCAACCCTGTGTGCTCAATGTGGTGAAAAAGGTGTCATTGAATTATTTTTTCTTTTAGCTAATCTACATTGAATAGTATAAAGGTTTTGAGGTCTTTATCTTAGTTTATAGCATTTTGAGGGCTCTTTTAGATTTATATTATCAATTGGAATCCTTCTTATCGCTACTTCTATTTTACAGGCAGAGAATTTGATGTTGGAAAAGGGAGACAATGAAGAGTTATGCATGTGTTTCTAGTGAATAAATTGTTGCACCCTTTCCGTGGGAATCATTTTAAGTTTTTACATATTTGACATTATCTTGTTATGATTTGAAGGTTTCCCTACTTTTAATAAGGCTACTATGGAATTGTTTGTGGGAGCTCACAATAATGCAACCAAGAAAGGACTCTATGTTGTCTCTGAATTACTCTCTGGATTACTTCATGACAGAGTAGGGTGGGGGTGGCAGAATAGGGCGAGTTATTTTTAACTTTTAGGTTACACAATATTTTCCCTTATGTAGACTATGCTAGGAAAAGGATATTTGTATCTATGTAGATCACCTAAGAGATGGTAGTGAAGGTTGTATCATAGATCCCCTTTTTCAGACTGGCATTATAGTGCTTCTGTGATGTGTGTGTTAGGATGATGATATTTTGTGCTTGTGTATGTGGAATTAAATTTACATAATACCATGTTGACACTTATCCAGGTGGCTATTGTCCAAGGCCTTTCAGGAACTGGTTCTCTTCGCCTCGTTGCTACCTTTATTCAAAGATATTTCCCTGGAGCACAAGTCTTGATTTCTTCTCCAACTTGGGGCAATTATTAGATTTTTTATTCTGAGCTCTAAGTAATGTATTTAGAGTTGTGATACTGAACTCTAAGTTATGTATTTAGAGTTGTCATTCCCATCTTACAATTGAACATTTTTAATCATTTTGATGCAAACTAATATTTGATCTATTTGAAGCTATTTGATTCTAGTTTGATTTTGACCAAGGAATCACAAGAACATTTTCAATGATGTTGGGGTTCCATGGTCGAAATACTGATACTATGATCCTAAAATTGTAGGACTAGATTTGAAGGGATGATTGCAAACATCAAGGTAAGAAACATTTTTATTCATGGATCTTTTCACAGAGAGATGATTAGTAAATGCACTGTTAATTTTTTGTTAGTAGAGGATACTAACAGTTGCTCAACTTATTTCAGCGTACACCAAGTGGTTGTTTGGGGAAATTCGAAATTTTCAATTAAATGTATTTTAATTAATTCAAAAATTAAATTTTTGAATTAATTTCCCCAAAACTTTGATTTGACCTAACCCCAGGGATTAAAGGCTTAAAATTTATCAAAATTATTAATTTACCTTAGTCCCTGGAACTCTTAAAATTTATTTTTCAAGGATCAACGAATTTTTCCTTTGGAGAATTTAAATTCACCTAGAACCTAGAATTAATAAAATTTATGGCTTAGGATTTTAATTAATTTTTTGACAGAAAATTTAATTAATTAACCTATGAGGGGATAAATTATTTTTCCAACCCTCAAGACACTTTCCATCATGATTTTCACATTTTTTACATCTCAAGGGGGAAAACCCATTTGTAAAAGACCCTTACAGACTACCCATTTTTGCGACACAAATATAATTCAGTAGACCAAGAATTCTGTAATAAAATAACCTAACCAAATAGTTAGGATTATTCCCAAATCACTTTTACATAGACTCGATCTAGAACACTAGGACTCGCCTACGATCCTAGTGACAAAATCCATTCCGACTTTGGAGTAAGACTAAAGGAAAAATCTGTCCACCATCCGAGAATGGATTGGTGAGACAAAAAAACCTCCCAGAATGGAGATCGTCACTAGAAAAGTAGGTTTACTTAGGTCGTTACATACATGACACAGATCTGCTGAGATTATTTACATTATACACATGCAGAAAGGGTTTAAATAACATCTTGGAAGTGAAACTGATGATGATAGTTGTACGACATGAACGCATCAGTCATGCGCTATCCCTTTTGCGAAAAAATGGGGTGTACTATTATGGGTCATTGACACTTAGTGGTCAACAAGCCCCTTTTTCCTTCCTAAGTCTTTTCAAAACTCACAAGGGTCCCATGGCCTCCAAAATTGTTAGAATTGTAAAATAAATAAACCTGTAAAATTTTAATTTCGAAAGGGACATTACATGTGCATCATCTGCGCTCCCCCATTTGGCATACCTTGGAATCATAGTAGTCCACGGCACCGTATTTCGCTCGTCCATCTCACTAAAAAGTTTCCCTGCATTATCCATGTCCCCACATCCAACATAACCTGCAATCATGTTATTCCATGAAAATATATTTCCCCTTGGAATTTTCTCAAAAGCTTTGCGTGCATCTCCCACAGTTCTACACTTGGCATAGAAGTTGATGAGATGGTTTTCAATGAAGGTTGTTCCATTAATTCTTGTTTTTAGTATATGCGAATGGACCTATTAGCCTTGTGCTAAAGCTTTTACCTTGGCACATGCTTTAAAGAGAGTGCCATATGTTTTCTACTATGAAAGATGATTATACAAAATAAACTTCACGACCTATCTGAGGCATCCTTTGTGCACGATATTGATATCCTCTTTTTTTGTATTTGCATGAATAACAACGACAACATCAACAGTGGCATCAATGCTGCGAGATCTTCGAGGAAGAGCAACGTAAATAAGTTACTTCTCTAGAAAGTTGTAGGTCAATCATTTGATTTATTCATCCACTTCAACAAGATTTAGGTTACATATAAGAGCAAATGAGTGTGATCTGCCAATGCATGTGATGATGCTAACTAATCCAAGCATATAGCAGCATCATACAACATGTGGCCACAAATGCTCCCTACTGCAAAGTCAGGTCATATGCATAAGACGACAAATCGTGGAACAAAACAAAATTGGGTTTTTTCTGTTCAAATCTATGGAGGCGTCTCCGTCTAGGAGTTTATATGACAGATCTATACATGTGAACAAATCCAAAACATCTATGACATATGAACTTCAATGGTACCTTCTCTCTATGACATGTGAAGTATTTCTTCTTCTGAAGATCCAAACGTGTGATGACAATAGTCTGAACCTGTGGTAGCATTTGTAAACAATCTAAATCTTTGTGGTGACTTGATACAATCTTTGTGGGAATATTTCTTATGAGTCTTTGTGGCATAACTAATTGTGCTAAAACATGAATTACAGGGGTCATAATTAAGCCCTCACTCAAATGGTTTAGAAGGTCGAAGCTTTTTTTATTTATGTATCACCTTTACTATGTAAGTCTCTATGGCGACATATCTGAATTGCACCTCTATGAGGAATCCGATAAAGGAAAGAAGTTTCCTTCAAATGAACAATCATATCAAATGGAAAGAAGACATACCATGTGCATGAACATAATTCTGAAACATATTATTCAAAAATTCAAAAGGTCTAAGGTCCAAAACACATCTATCAGTCCATAATTTACTCCTTGGTTGAATTCTGAATTCAAAGAAATGACATTCAATCTTACTTACTGCAGCATCTCCATACTTACTATAGCATCTCCAAAAGATGAATAATACTTGTCCAAGATCTGAACTCTCCAAGGCATATCACAAGTACAAATCATATATCTGAAGTATGACAAGACAATGATCAAAGTTTGAGGTATTCAAGGACTAAATTTGTGGCATCCGAATAATACACATCAGAGGCATCTAAACCATGCAAGACAATGTGCACGAGGACCTGAGGGACGTTACTCCAAGATGTGTCATATACAAAGTATCCAGAAGCATGCTCTAGTGTGTTCGCAAAAGTCACTATCTCTCTTTGTAAAGCGATTTCCTATGACATTTATCTCTCTCTATATCAGTTTCCCATGATATACAATTCTCGGTGCTGATGCAAGTTTTAGAGATTCAAAATTTTTGTGTGATCATTTATAGATCTAAGGCCAAATCTTCATAGAACCTTATATAAATGAAGAAACTAGAAGTTCATCCAAGAAATGATGATATGTTATCCAAACAACATCGAAGTAGAAAAATGACAAGAATAAAATCAAAGTCACAGAAGTCTCCAAAGAATATATCCAAAATTTGTGGAAGGGATCCGAAATCTAATTCAGACATGGATGAATCAAGGCAAGACACTCCAAATATTTATTTGAAGAATCCCAGAGGAATCTCTATGTTTAGCACTCTAGTTTGATGATTTAAGGTTGAGATTTCTCAAGGATAAGGCATCAAGGCTCAAACCTAAGACAACAAAATCTGGAGCAATATCTTTGTGGAAGCATGATACAATACAAGGTAGGACTGTGACAAGAAATTTGAAAATATATGAAGCCCATCTTTGTGGTAAAAGTACGTGGAGAAACCACACTACCAACACTCCTTTCCTATACATAATAGAAGAATGAATGACACTATGAAGCCAACTTATCTATGAAGTTCGTCAAAGCAAGCAACTCAAAGGAATTTCCTTGGTTCGTATCCTAGACGGAGACGTTAAAGAGCTATGTCATGATATTTGAAGCTTATCCCTGTGATACTAGTACATGAAGTAGTCACAAAACAAATTCATTGAAGTCTAATATGTAGTATCTCTGTTAGAAGAAAAGGACACATATCAAAGAGAAAGATCTCTACAAAGAAGGACAGGTAATGTTAAATGTGGTATGTTAATTCTTTGCAACTAATGACCTATACTAACCTTAGTACATATAATGTCAGGTCTCCTAGGTCATGAATTAGTTTCTCTCTTGAAAGATAAAAATGTGTTCAAAAAAGGGTTTGCGTAGATTGTTGATATGTTAGCACACAAAGTATTTCATTGCATGTGAAGGCTAAGTCTTGTAATCAAGAAATGAAATGGATAAAAGGCATGTCAATCGTATCATTAGGCTTTTGCAGCTAACCCATTAGTATGCTCATAGGGTTTTTCAATTCTTGAATGACATGTCTTAACGACTTTGGAGAATCTAGGGTTTGTAAACCCTACCAAAAGTTTGAGTTAGGAACCCTAGGAATAGAAACCTTATCTAATCATTTTCGTTGTAAGAAATCTAACCCTTGATGTTAATGTGATAACAAGGCCGGTGAACAGGTCCAAGATTAAGAGGGAGCTAACCCTTGTCAAAAGATAAGTACTCTACATCTCCTTGATTACTACCAATGATATTATCTTTGTACTTTGTCCCATTTTTCTTTCATAGTCTTCTAACAAAGGTTGCAGGTCAAAAGAATATTTATTTAAGATTGACTAACAATTAGAAGAATTGAAAGAACGTGGCAAAGCATGAAGATTAAGAAGGAAGAAGAAAAGGTTGCTTAGATGTTCACCTACCTTAGTTGAAAAGAGGAAGATGTTAGATTCTAGATTAATACAATACTACTTGAAGTTTGGTAGAAAATCCAAAGAAGTTTATGATCAAAAAGAGAAGATGATAGATCCATGACAAGACCCTTTGGCAAGAAGTTGGAGAATTTTGATATCATTGTACTGGCAGCTGATTGGTTCGATCCATGAACACATTGGTTGATAGTACTAATGTTGATAAATGATTGGAAGCTAATATAATTTCTTGGAATAACGTGAACACATAATTTTGTTACAAAGGAAGAAGATGTGAATACTTGTGCAATCCGTTGTGAAGAAGTTTGGCTCCATAAGATGTTTGATGAACTACTTCATGACATGTTGAATCTACGTAAGGTTTAACAAAGAACCAGGAAAGTCAAAGCTCGTTATGATTTTTTGCATATAGGATCCAAGCAACTACAACAAGATCTCCACAGAAGAACATGTAGTCGATGCTTTGATGAGTATTTTTTAGACAAACTTAAGCTTGTGGTTGTTCCTCTTTATTTGAGAGGGAGTGAGGATTTCCTCCCTGGTTAAGAGGAAGTGATGGTGGACATTGTATTCTCCATGTGTCATGCACTATGGGCAAGGTTAATAGTCGTAAGCCTAGTAAAGGCACTAGTAGGGAGAATGGAGGATTGGATAAGCATCTAGGGACCGATACTACTTGAGAAATGATATCCAGGATAGGAGTAGTCTTGAGGACAGATACTCTTTGAGGATGGGGTATCCAAGATAAGAGTATTCCTAAGCAAGGAAAATTTTAAAAACCCCCATAAATTTATATGTATAATATAATGGGTGAATCCCCATGATACATAGGAAAAATGGAAGGCGATTTTATTAATAGTATAATATGTATATATAAAAAATTTAGCGAATCTCTCAATAGATTATATTATCTTGTAAAATCATGGAATATCACTAATACAAAATGGCGAATCACTAAGAAATGGTGATTCACTAAGAAATCCAAGGGTTGTTGTGGTCACTTGAAACCAAGAGGGTATTCAAGAAGAAACTGTAAAAGAACTTGACTACATGGTTCGTGAATCAAAAGAGCTTGACTATTTACCATCAAACACGCCACTCTAGAGACTAAATCAAATAGATATGGAACGAGCAACTACTGCCTAACAATTGTTTTCAAATGTGATAGTGCAATGATAGTTGAGATACTCTCTAAATTGATAAAGAGTGGACATTGGAGAAGCATATTTAATGGATCATTTGAGATGGTTTATTTGCATGTCTCAAAATCATAAGTAAATTAATAGAAGATTACATTAAGGCGTTGTGACTCTTTGTTTATGTTAGGATTATATTAAAAACTGATGTAATATTGCTACTAATAATGGAAGGGGAAGTCTCAATAGACAAGCCAAACATTTCATAGAACATGATATAACTCCTTCATACTTAGATTTCAAACAATGCCCTAGTATTTCTATAAAAGGGTCTAACATCGTTATTAAATATTAATCATTCTTATCTACTTTGAGTTTTTTCATATGGTTCTCAAGAAGTCTCAGTGAAAACTCTAAAATTAGATGCCTGTTGGGTGTATCTAGCTTATCATCTATAGGTCCATTGAATTTTTATATGAGTCTAATGATCTTGAAGATGTTATGCCAAGTTTAATTTAAAAAGCATTCTTCCTACCCATATTTTCTTCCTCCATACCATCCTCAATCAATTCATAAAAAATAAAAAATAAAAAAAATTGACTAACTTAATGATGCATTAGTCTGAAGATTGGTTGCTAAATAGCGTAGCATGGACTCAATCTTAATTTTTTATTTTGGTGCAAGTGTTATATGAATATTCAATCTAAAAGGTACCAACAATGTACTAGCATGCATAGAGAAAGTAATACTTCGAGCAATTAATTGCAAACTTTCAAAAGATTTGGTACTCCTTGTCTCCATTTTGAAGGCAATTTTTTCAACTTCCTTTTCTTCAGAAACTTCTCCCATGCTATCATTTTCTGCAACTTCTAGAAGTTGTTGCACACAATAATCAATATCTCCAATGTTTTGGGAATTACCTGCCTTCCTTGTGATTATGGGATTATATCCAAATTGCTTGAGCCTTTAGAATATGATTTTAGGAAAGGATGTTCTAGGATGATCCCTGCACGTAATTCCACAATGTTGGAAAATAGATGAAGGCAACATTTTAAATTCATTTTCCATTACATGACATTTGTTTGTGATATTATATTCTTCTTTCTTGTATTTGTTCTTATATTCTTATCATCAAATAAATGCCAAACCATAAAGAGAAAGACACCAGAAATAAGCTCCAAGCCAAGGCAAAACCCCTCCAAGAGGAGAATCCAAAAGAACTTTTTCTTCTTATAGAAACAACTTCAAAGGAGACTTCCATGACCAAGAACGAAACCCTTAGCTTCCTCCAAGGCACAAAACAAACAACCAAATAATCCAAGAGATCTCCAAAGGCAACATCATAGGAATTCACCACAAAAAGGTTCTCTTAGTCATCTCAGACCTGAGGTAACCCTAGGTCCTTCATATGATAGAATATCTCCTTCATAGGTCTTGAATACCCTTCTTTTACACCTTCACTCCTCTCCCAAACCACAAACTAAGAGCTAAGATATGTGCATTGACTTGTCTACCCGAATGGAGAGTGAAGTCATCCTTTTATAGCCTTTTGTGTGGCTCCTGAAGCCTACATAAGGCCGACTTTACAAGCTGGCTAACTTGATTCCTTTTGGAGTACTAGACTTTTCTAAAATACAAAATAATGTTTCTTTCTTTGATACATGTGCCCATAAGGGTCTTTTACAATGTAAAGGTGACCTTTGGCTCATGAAAAACCCTAAAATCATACAACAGATGTTTCGACCTATTGACTATTGACCCAAGCATGAAACCCATGTTTTATAAATAATTTAATTTTATATTTTTCTTTCTTCTTTTGATTAATACATAGATATTACATCATTACATGAGTCGAATAACAATTATGAAGCCCGAAACTAGTTACGGTCTCCAAAAGGAATGAAACATCATGCATATGTATTATATATGTTTGCCTTGTAATGCAGAATTATAATTGATAAATAAACAATATCATAAATTATGAGTCGTGGCCTTCTTGATTACTATAGTAAATTCAAAAGTTATGTTGAATTTAGACTGATTTAGTGAATGAACGAATTACACAAGCATTTACTCCAAATAGCACATGGTGGATTTCTTGAAGCAGTAGAGTAAATATTTACGAAGGTTCTCTTTGCTTAGGGCCTGTTGATAATGCACAGGAAACCCATATGACTGCAGGATACTAGACTTTTGAGAGTTGAACTCGTCCCATGGTGGATTTCTTGAAGCAGCAGAGTAAATATTTACGAAGGTTCTCTTTGCTTAGGTCCTGTTGATAATGCACAGGAAACCCATATGATTGCAGGACACTAGACTTTTGAGAGTTGAACTCAGTCTCATCATACAGAATATCTCAGTTGTTTCTTAAAAAATATGCTTCAGTTGACTAAATGAACTTCACTGCCAGAAGATAAATGGGAAACCACTCCATAGGTGCCACCACCGAAGAGATGAATTAAGCCCACAGCCTATTTGTATCGTGGTTTAAGGGCGTGACAAAAGAATTAAAGTTGCATGTAAAAAATAAAAAAATAACATAATCTCATCACTGTAACCTAAATTCCAAATTCAAATTAGCATCTCAAATCTAGTCGTCATTCTCAAGAGTCAATATGTGTGGTCCTACATGTGTAGCTAGGTGAAATTTCCTCATGCTAAGCCTGCAAGGGTTGGAGAAAACCAGATCTTTTAAAAAAGTCAAGAATCAGCCTGGGCATGCATATAATATGAACTTCAATTTATTTTATCCTCTAAATAGTATGGTGCCCATAATACAAGGTGCATTCTGCAAATTTCAACGCGGTAGATTAAAAATTTTTATTCCTCATCTAAGCAAGGAAAACTGAGACATTGAAGGAATTATTACCAGGATAATCAATAAAAAAACAATTAAAACTCAGATACTTAAAGATGACCTGCCATTCCTGGAGAATGACATCATTTTTCAATCATGATCATTGAAAGAAAAGGATGAACCAATTTATAGAGATTGTAAAGGTCGACCTTTCCAATGATTTCAAAATGTACAGACTTCCATCAGAAGTATTATGGACAGTATTTAAGAAACTAAATGAAAACTCTCAAAATCAAACAGAGAATCACTAGTTTAGGCAGTCAAACAAGAAAAGTCACACAACTTAAAAACCCTTCAATTTGATTGTTCTATCCCCATAGGCTAGTGTTTTATATTGCATATTAACAACCTACGGGTGTGGGCATGCAACATGAGTCTCAACCTCTAAGATTTAGGTTTTGGTGTTTATGCTTTAGGATTAATTTGCACAATGCAAAATTACATAATGTGAGTGTAAATAGAGAAGACATTTTTCTAGAAAATCCAAAGACTCGCTGTGGGTGAGACTATGGTTATCTTGTAGTCTCGACATGATGGGGAATTCTATGCTTATCTAGGAGTGTCATCTTGATGTATTAATATTGTGAATACCTCATAATGTGATGCTTAGAAACATTGGACATTAAATTGACAGTTAACAATTAAATAAAGAAAATATCAGTCAAATTTAAACCCAGAATCATCACTACTTGCTTAATCTTAAAAACATTGGACAAAACAAACTTCATAAGAGAGACACAGTTTCTCTTTCTTGGAGACATGCTTTTTTTATCTATTTAAGAAGGCTACATTTGAGGCATCCTCTTGTACCAGAATCAAACAGATGTTGCACCCAGACTTTCCTTTCCTTTGATATTACAGCCCTTCACCATCAACTTAGTGTACTGAATGATAGATCAAATGAATTCCTTTTGAAAGGCATTTTTCTTACTTCAAAAGCACTGGTGTGTAATAAAAATCTAGATCAGCCCACTGGGCTACAATAGAAATAAGCCCATGAGTTCCATAACAGAAAATTTATTTTAAAGGGAATAAAAAGGGTAAACCTTTTTTGTTGTAAATGCAAGAACATAACCAGAAGAGCCCTACTTACCCAAGGCAATGTTGTATAACCAAAGTTGCTCCTTCGCTTGGATGTCTAGGAGGGTTTAACATGAAAATACAACTGTAATAGTAGAAGGAAAAATAACTATGCAAATAATTGATGTTGGGTTTGTACAGACTTATTTACGGGAAATGTAGCTATTGGACTTCTTTTCATTCCAGTGGGAAGTGATAATGGTATGTGCAGTGCAAATTAGTCAACTCAAAACAATACAATTGACACAATTTACATTGGAGCTATAAGGGGTGATTGTAATGATCTTAAACAGGAATGTAAATGATATACAAAACATGCAAACAATCCAGCAATTAGAAAAACTAAATATACATTAAGCACCCAACTAAACACTGGAAATAGGGAACTGTTGAGCCATTTTATTACTTCTTCAGGAGCAAATACAATAGTAAAATAAAATGGTGCACCTGGGCTTGTCTCAATGGACAAGCATGACAAAACCCAGGTGAGAAAGTGCTGAACTGAAGGTTGCTACAACTGCTGCACTAAACTAAGTTGTGTTACCCTAGAAAACTGCTCTATCTGCTAACTTTGAAGGGTTGGAATCACTAATTCCTGTGCTCAGAAAATTATGAGATTTCAGCTCCTTGCTCATTGGCCTAAACCTAGAAAAATCCACAAAGGAATTGGCCAAATGTTGACCTCGGAATTTTGGCCCAAATTTCCCTTAGCTCCTCTAGTTGTTGGCTAAGTTGGGACCCCTGTTTGACCCCTCAGATATGCCCAGAAAATTATATAAAATTAGGAGTGTGATCCTTGCCCAAAACCCAGAAAAACCCAGAAAGGGTTTCCCTTGGTTCCAACCTTCAAAAATTGACCCTTCACAGCTTGGCCCTCCTCCAATTTCGAATTTTGTTGCTATGACTGATCTTGCCAATCTCTGCTCTCCAAACTCCAGAAAAGATCCTCAAATGGCCCTCCAAGTGATCTCCTACTTCTCCCGGCCAACTCCAACTCTACAGTTCCTTCCTCCAACTCCCACGTGAGCTTAGTGATGGCTTTCTGCGCAGAAATAGGTAACTGTAAATTAGACTGCTGGGATGTTGGCTCTGTTGGCTCCAAACTTGCAAGAAAGGCTAGCCCTTTTCTACTCTCCCAATCCTCTAACTCTCCTGGCAAATGCTTGATCAACGATAGCTCCAAACTCCCTCTGCGTATTCTCCAGCTAGCCAAAAATACGCACTCCCTGTTGTGGTTGAATGGTAGTGTTGTAACACACTCCCGAAACTCCTGAAGTACTTATGGAACTGCCTCTCTAGGGTGGACACGGATGGTCCCCCAAAGTAGAGGTTGAATCTCCCGCTTGAGAGATTCGTGGTTAAACACTCGGTTGACTCAGCTAAACGGCAGAGCTAACAACCAAGTAATTTTGATTGCAAGGTGTAAGAATGAATCCAAAATGAGAGTTGCTCCCTCATAACTCCTTGGACCTCCCTAGCCTCATGTGGGCCCCTCCATCCACATATTCGACTTTCCCTCCAAGTTATTCGAATGGGCCAATTCGAACACCCATGTGGATGCCCCCCACATTCCACTAGCAACCAAATAAAGTCGAATTGCCTCCTAAGTCCCTATGTCGAAAATGATGGGTTCTCTTCCTTTGCCAAAATTGTGCAAAATTGTGTAGCAGCACCCTGTTACAAATGTGTTTGAGAAGGGACATGATAGTCCTCCCCTCCCAATGTTGCTTTCCCTCAAGCAACCTCAAAGCTGGGTGCTCCAAAATGTGCTCACCCTCCCAGGTGGCACCCTCATCCGACAAGCTCCTCCAATGCACCAAAAAAAAGTCGCTTGTCCTCAAGCAATACCTGAGCAAGCAACCTCTCTAATTGTTGCTCCCCACTTTCACTGAAAAATGCGCAAGGGTCCCAGATGTGCCACTATATTATGCCTGACCTTTGCACTGTCCTGATATGGAATAATCCTTCAATACCAAGATCCCAAGCAATCATGTCCAACATGAAGCTCCCCTCGCTCCACTCACTATCCTACCCGGTGAAAGTACCAAAAGTCCCCTGCTCCATCAGTGACTCGATAAAGCCCAATGGAAGATTTGTATGATCTCCCCCTGCAGTAATCGGCGCATCCCTAAAGGTTATTGAGTTGTGAAGAGATGTGATGCCCCAGTTCCCTGCTAGTCCTAGAGTGGTGCCACCATGTTGACGTTGCACTACTCTGACTATGTCATACTCCCATCGTGTGTAATCAGTATCCTCCTCTCCTGAAACTCGATGGTGGAATACTAAAAGAGGCGAGACACATCACGCCTGGGCATCTCCATGGAACCCAGGCCAACACATCCAAATCTAACTCTGAACCTGTGTAGCAACAGAGAGTGTCTGCCTCCCCATATGATGAAACCCTCTGTGAACCCCCATGTGTCATCCCAAGAGCGAACTATATCACTCTCTACCACAACTCTACTCATCACGAGTGATCTGTCGATCAATTGAATCCCTGCATCCCATAACTAGACCTGCTGTGGCATAGCCCTGTCAACTGATGGAATCCCTTTGGCCCTCGTCTCTAGTTCCTGCATGTCATCACTATATAGGCTCCATATATCATGGGCTAATTTGATGCATGCTACTTTGCCATGTGCCTCCCACTATGTAGTATCGATGATCGTTGGAAGCCACGTGTTCCAAAGAGCTACCCCCTGAATGAAACCAAAATATGGGTATCCGATACTCATAATCAACTCAGAGTATGTGGATCCCTCCTGTCCCTGCCAACCATCTCCCCTAGGTCTGCCATCCGCCCTCTTGATAATGTGCCAATATAAGGTCTGGAGCCCGGACACATACTAGGAAACAACCTTATTCATAACTGCTATCCTCTGCTCATGCTCAGTCCTAACATGCCCTGAGAAAAGAGTGACACAAGTCTCCCTCGGGACTAGATCCCTAGACGTAGAATCGATGATGAACAATATGTCACCCCTGTAGATGATCACCTCATCCCCAACCTGTGGATGTCAACTAACGCACCAACCCAATGCCACCACTGAAAAGTCTCCCCCCATAATGCGTTGTGTCACCCAAATACCACGATTGAGCTCCTCGTCCCCCGCTGCTCATGCCCAGAGTGCAGAAAGTCGACAGCAAAATCAACTGCACCCATGAGGGATGTAGAAGAGGGTCAGGTGTGTGAGTCCCCACGGATACCATCAAGTATCGCTCGTCTGTATCCCCATCGATCCTGGGTGAACTACGCCCAAAGGTATGCTCGGCATTTATGTCCAAGTGTCTCCCTGGAGGCAACACTCCAAGACCTCGTTGTGCAGCACTATACACCCCTACATACCATCGATCATCCCAGTACTCTAGGACATGCCACTATACATCGTGGCCTAACCCTGTACACCATTGGATACCCTCAGCTATGGCTATGCCATCCTGTACTGGCATCGGTCCCGCATGTGTCACTGTACCTATCACTCCCCACATGTACTCAATGTGATGTGAGGCACTCCCACTCCACAATGCAGTCCAACATACTATGATACACCACCCTGCATCTCCATGCTCCTTTGCAATCCCCTGCTCCTCGCTCCATAGCCCCGCACACCACTGGATGTTATGGCCTAACGTCGGGTCTGTATGCATCAGACTACATCCCTCTACATAACATTGGATGCTATGACATAACTTTGTGTAGTCCTGTGTACCACTGCCCACTGTCATATCACCTTGTAACATACAGTATCCTGCATGGGCCAAAATATCCACCTCTCTGCTAGTACGCCTTCCATGATGTGGGCTACATCTCCCCATCTGCCCTGAAAGACTTGAGCGGTCTGACTCCTCACATGCCAATGGGAATGACACTATTGTGCCTATTCTCAGTAGCTCCAGCGTCCAATATACCAATGAGAGAGCACCGTCTCCATGTAATGCCTTGTCCGATAGTCTGTTGATGCCACCTCCTCCTACCAACTCCTTCCAGAGTAGGCTAATCACCTTATGACTCCATGCACAATCAATATGCCAAGACAACTCATGAAATTGGTCTGTTCCCTTGTCAAACCATCTTGTCACTAGTGTTTTCCTGGGCTTTGATGGAGATCTGAAAATGTGTGTGCGCCCAAATGTTGGATCCATCATGTAGCTACTATTGTCACCTAACGACTCTATGATGTGATGAGAAATCCCACCTGGATCCCGACAACAGTCTGGCCCTCGAGTCCCTATGGTTGTCCATGGCCTCTGCTGAAATGTGGCCATGGATGTATCCAACCACCTAGCCTACTCCATCGACTACCAACTCAGTACCTCTCGCCCCCCAATCCCAAAGGAGGGATCGAATGTACAATCCCCTATGGAAGAAACAAGCCCTCCAAGATGATGCAATGTCATACTCAACTCATGTCGCTCAGTTCTGCTAACCTGACCATCCCCTAGGGTATGTCTAGACAATGATGTCTCCCTCAATCCAATGCATAAGGGTGAGCTAATAACATTGTAGATCTCGTCAATGCGCCTCTAAAATGAACTGTGTTGAAATCCCAATGTTCGGTCTCTATGCTGCCCCTCATCAATGGCTAACCCAAAGTATGGTTGCACATCCTCCTCCAAGATGGACTCAACATGAGCCTCCAACTGCTCCTCCATAGACAATCCAACACACAAGACATGCTCTCCAATCAGCTACAAGCGACTGTCATCTGGTAACCCTCGCATAGATCTAGATGCCTTTATACCTATCGAATCCTCATCAATGGTGGAGATGTCTCCTAACACCGCATCAACCTGTGGTGCACTATTATCACCTGAGTACTCAGTCACAACCCTGGATACCTCATCAATGGATACCTCAACAAAGGATGGAACCTCCTCAATGGTCGACTCCTCCACGTCTCTTGGAACCTCATCAATGGAAGGCCCTGTGGGTGTGTGCTCTACTCTCTCCCCCAAGGTATCAACCAAAGCTATCAAAGGAATCTCCAACAAGGGTGACTCCTGCATCACACTGGACACATTGACATGCTACTCATGCTCTAGGGTGCCCAAAAAAACCTCCTCCTTCGGCTCCTGATCTAAAGCCAGGTCTCCACCAGCAAAAGCGCCCCCTAGTCTCACCCTTTAACTGTCCCTGTCCTATCTGCTCCTTTTGAAAAGATCCGATGCCCTGATTCTGTCGACTTTCCCCACACAATGTAGATGGTTGCACCCCCACAGTCTGCACACATTAATATCTCTACTGTAAGGATGAGAATGGATTTGGTCCGACACCTTCCTCAACTTAGCTAACCTCTCATCATTCCAAAGGATTCCACCCCATTATAGTTCGTTGTATGATGTGGGAGTGGCTCACGTATGGTTCATTAAGGAAAGGATCTGGTACTACTTATGTATGAACAAGTAAGTAAGTCAGTTTGCCTCATGCTCTGTGTCTCGGACGACCTACCGGTCATTTCTGTACTATTCCTAATGTGGTGGCCATATTCATTTATAGAAGAACAATCCTGCGACTAGACTTTCCTCTTTCTTTACTTGGAGGCGAACTATAAGAATTCGACAACCCAGAGCTGAGATTACTAGCATTCTTACTTTTCTATGCGTCATTCCTGCATACTAAATCTTATTTGAGCAATAAGATGTCTATGGTTTAACCCGTCACTGTGCATATTGTTAGTGTCAGTCAGTTCAACCTGTCACTAGTGATCAAATATGCTCTTACAAGGTGTTGTTAGGGTGTCAAGTCAAATTTTTGTCATTTCAGTGAGTCTTCAAATAAAAAATTGGTCACCGGTTGTTATGTCTAGGTCACTGCTGCTCCCTTCACTTACTCATGGTTCTCATCAATCATCATGGTCATTGTCTTCTTCGAGGCATCATATCTTCATTTAAGTGTCTTAGGTCATGAAATGGTCAAATTATTCATTTTAGGTCATGGTCTAGGGTTTCACTCCATGTGTCATCATGATACCATAGGTCAAAACAAAAATATGTCCACATGTAATTCAGTGGGTAAAAGGAGTTAGCAGCTTAGGGAAAGAAAAGTAAAGGTAAAGGTAATGTTTTATTTCAAATAAGACAATGCTGCAGTACACTACCTTGTCTCATCATTTCTCATAGGGCCATTTTTGCTTCAAAATTTGTTTCTGACCCAATGGAGAAGAAGTTTACAAACGTGAAAGAGGTTTTTGTCAATGATAGGCCAAGAAACAAAAACCTCCTTTAGTTTATGCACAAGTATTATGATTTCAGAGAAATGCCCAAACTACACTTGCAACGGGAGAGTTGTTACACTTCTGGACAGTTTGACTTCAAGACAGATTTTCAGGTATTTGGAGCAGGTTTTGGCAGTACTTAAGGACTCTATTGTGTAGTAGACATCCTAAGCTTTCCAATGGTACCTTTATATAGTGATTTGGATTAGTGGAAGGCATCCAAAAGTGCTCTGCAAGTTGGCGTTACGCTTTTGTCAGAGACACCCTGGGTTTTTGGAGCGACCTTGGGAAAATCAATTTTTCTCCTTGCTAGAGTGTCCAAATTACATTCTTGATGAGTCCATCTTGTAGCAGACTTCAATATATTTCCAACGAGCTATCAATTTTGCAATTTGGAGCAGTTTAAGGCCTCTAAAAGCTGGTTGGAAGATGGCATTGCGCTTCTGTGAACTGTGTTGCGCTTCTGTGAACTGCGCTACGCTTCTGCCAACGGCGCTGTGCTTGGGGCAGAGTAGCCCAAAACTTGTCAAAACTCACCCAAACTTCAAATTTAAGCTTGCATTCATATTCCTTACTCTTATAAGTTGATCAACAAGTAAGTACCATCATCTTACTCACTCTTTTCCTTTGGCAAAGAAAGTGCAAATGGTGAGTTGTGTTCATCTAGGGTTTTTGTGAAAATTTATGCTTCAAAGCTAGTGCAGATGACGGGTTTTGTTAGTTATGACATTGAAAACTTTAAAATTTGTAATCTCATACCTCTTTATATATATATAAATCACCCTATCATTCACTAATCAACTCATTTACCTTCATTTTACCTCACCTTTACACAAACCCTAGCTCATACCTATCATTTTGGACAATTTCCTAGCAGGACTGTTTTTAAATTTTCCTACTCATCTCTCTCTCTAATTTCACTCCATTCAAACTTCCTAAGTTTTCTACCACCCCTATCCAGCCCCAAAAATTCCCCTATCATCATCTCCCTTCCCTAACTCCCTCATTTCATCATTTCCTTCCTTGAACAAGAAAATAGTCAGCTTAAGGCTAAACAGCTCATCATGGAAAAAGAGCAATCCAAGGTGTTGTAGCAAGAAGGCAAAGGCAAACCAGTGTTGGAGCCTAGTGAACATGAGGAACCTGAAAAACAAGTTAGGAAAAAGAGGCCAAGGACCAAGGGACTCAAAAAGGCATTGAAGGAGGAGAAAGGACATAATCTGCTAGATGAAGACCTAAACATGGAGGATAGAATTTCCTTGGAGATCAATGAGGATAGAAAGCATTGGCTAAGTGAGGTCAATGACCACTTAGAACAACTTCTTGACAAAGCCAAAAGGGATAATCAGCTATTAAGGCACAAGGCACATACAAGAAACATGATTTGCCACATCAAGCTCAAGCAGTTGAAAGACAAGCTAAAGGAAACCCTAATGGAAAAAAAATGAGAGAGATACCCTAGAGATGCTTTCTGAAGCATCCATGAGGGCATGACATACCTCATTTTTCACTTCATGACCAATTTTGAAGGTTTTCTGAGCATTTTTGGTTTTTTGAGAATTTTGATACCAAATTCAGAAATTGGGCTAGTGACAGAAGCGCTGAGCCTTGGTGCTGCGCTTTTTCCTCAGGGCTCAAAATGACAAGTGGCTTATATCTTTGGAAATATTATGACCTCCTCTCAAAACCCATTTCATCATATTTTTCTTACAAGGCTCAGATTTTGAGAAAAAGGAGAAAAAAGGGGTCAAAATTCATCATTCTGTCACTCTTTTTGACAGGCCCTGTGCTACTAGAGACACCTTGGGAGAATGAGTTTTTGAAGGCCTTCCCATGGGTCATTTTCAAAAATTCAAGGTGTTTTGGAAACCATACAGGCACGGTTAGTTGATCATTCTCTCATATCTCAATTTGGACTTCAGGAAGGCACCTTAAAGTGGACTCAAAATTGGCGCTGCGCTTCTGCGAATTTCTAAGTTTTTATTTTAAATTTCACTGTGTAATGTCCTAGTTTTTCAGTTTGAATTGGTCAAAGTCAAAACTCATGATGTAATTGCAGTAGTTTGAGGTTAGATGATGTAATCATGAATAAATATACATGATAGGTTGTTTTTATGGTTAATTAGGCCTCATAAAGGAATCAAAATTCAAAACAAAGTCTAAGAGAAGAGTTTGTATTTGACCTTCTCACTCTCCCCTGTTGGTTGAGAGAATCTTGGAAACAGTTCCACCACCTAGGAATTCGACTCCTAAAAGTGGAGAAGCTATTTGATTGAGTCTATATGTATCATTTTTCATTCAGAGAGAATGGTTGGACTTTTGTGGAGAGGCTTAGTACCTTATGTTCTCTTACAACTAATACAGGAGCAGTTGCAACTATGTTTCATGAATTCTTGCTCAATGAGTCTATGGTGTTGTTTTCTTTTCCTATCAGTTTCTAATGGATAAATCATTTCTCTTTACATGCTTTATATTCTTCCTATGAATTTCCTTGCAGTTATATAGACAAAAATCTTAAATTTAAGCTTTGTTTATGTGGAAATCATGCTTGTGTTTCTTTTCTTCCAAGACTAATGAATTCATGCTTTTACATGCTCATTATGTTATTTTAAACTCTCAGAACTATACTACATTGGCAACACTTTAACTTCACCATAGCACACTGATATCTAGCTCCTTTTTATACTTGTCACTACATATTTGAAGCCTTGACCTAATTACCTGCTCTAATCCCTAGTCCAACAAACCAAAAACACTAAATTCACAAATACTCAAACAAAACTTGTATATCTAACCTAAAACCTATTTCTTTTCATTTATTCATTGACAAATACTTAGAGAGATCCATCTTTGGTTCAGTAGGGCTATCTACTGCACTGAAAGTGGTTCGAGGTTACCTCTTTCTATCTCCTCCTGAGCCTGGGACATTGTAGAGGATAACATTTTTGGCGTCGTTTCTAGGGAACAAAACGAGTGATATATATTCCTTGGGAAAGAACGACAAGGATCAAATCTGATTGTTGATGGTGAAAAGTGATTAGACACAAGAAAGGTTGTGCATCTTTCACCTGGCGACTCCAGTGTCGAAGAATCCAAAGGTTCATAATTTTCATGGTGACTCCACTGTTCAAAAACCGATAGTTTGAAGAACTTCTTGGTAACTTAAATATTTTCAAAATGAGTTCAACTGCTCGAAGGTATGCTCCTATGAATCGAGATCATATTCCTGGTTTTCTGAACCGTATCCCTTGTATATATTGGAAAACAGAGCTGCCAAAGTTTAAAATTCAGGATGGAGAAGATGCTAGTTTGCATTTGGTCAAATTTCATTTTCATATTCACAGATTAAAGGCTAAGTTTCCTAAAGGTTGTTTGATGAAGATTTTCATGGATACCTTGGAGGAAATGGCGAGGAAATGGTGTAAGAGTCTACCATCTGCTAGTTTATATTATCTAAAGGATTTTCATTCACTTTTCTTTCAACATTATCAAAGCTGCAATTTTTCCTTATCAATGATGGATAGATGTTGTGAGATTTATGAAAAATTCATTAAATTTCTTGAAAATTCATATGGGGATGAAGAATGTATGGAAGAAGATATATTAGAAGCCCTTAATGATTTTTCCTCCCAACAAGACTTAGCAGTTTCCTCCTTGGATGAAATACACTAGGATCAAAATAGAGAAAGACCTATTCCTGATGTTGAAAACTAAAATCACCAAGCCAATGCTGATTTCTATAAAACTCAGTGTTCTCCTCTATATGAAGATGAAATAGATCAACGCATGAAAAACCATGTTACAACCCAAGTTAAGGCAGGTTTGTAGTGCTCACTCAGTCAAGAACATGTAAGAGAAATTTCTTCCATTATTGAAAATGAAAATCTGGGTTTAAATGATGACAATCATGAGATTGGTGAAACTATACAGGAATTTGTTGTGAGTAATCCAATTTGTGATGTAGATTTCCTGCAAGGAGATTAGCTAACAGGGACTGTTTTTTTTCATGAAGAGGATAGGGCTGACATGTTTAATAATCTTGAAGAATGTGTTCTATTCAAGGATGATTTAGACTATGAATTGGAAGAGTATGAGTAGGAGATAGATATTATGCCAGAGATAGAATCAGAGTTTCTCATGCTTTAAGAATTTAGAGCCAACACTTAGGTAGTAGAAAGTCATACTTCCCTATGTCTTCCTATGGATCAAAAACCAAGTATTCTTTCAGATCAAAATGAAAGGAGTACTTGTATTTTTGTTGGATTGCAAGACAAGGTAACATTTCAGATTTTTAGGGATCCTTACACTGATTTGTTGCAGCCATATGGGAAGATGAATTTTCTTGTATTTATGGATCATGAGCAAATATTCAATGGACACTTGGAGTGGCCTGGATTTTGTTTTTTCTACTTGCTCAAGGAAAATATGAGCAAAATTAAAATAAGTAGCCATTTTTTGGATTGGTTACACTGGAGGGATCATTACACATGATTGTATTTATATCTTTAGCAGGTGGGTGGTTATCATCAGGATTTGAAGCCCAAGCTGCAAGCCTTAAGATCCCAATGGTCTGCTGCCATAAGTAAGTTCAGTCAGTATTTTTTTTATATATAGTCAAGTCAGTCAGTTAGTTAGTTAGTTTTCTATTTGAGTTTAGTCTTTGCATTTTGACTCCATACCCAATGAACAATGCTACTAGGTCTACGGTGTTCTTGACACCTCTGTTGGAAATAATACTGAGAGGGGGGGTGAATCAGTATTATCAAGTCAAATATTCCTTTTTCAAAATCAAATGATATACGCTACTTTAGTTAATTAAACCCGCATATATATGCAACTATGCAAAAGGAAACCCGCGTATACAATGAAAACTTTTAATTTACTTTATCTTTCTGATGTTGATTGTTAATCTGTGTTTGAGAATCAAATAACCAGAAACCAGAAACAATAAAGCAGAGCAGAAAGACAATCGCACACAAGAACGCAAGATATAAGGTGGAAACCCAATGTGGGTGAAAACCACCTGCTGCAATTTGTCTCTATCTTCTCTTTAATTAGAAACTTCTTTTTACAATTGTACTAGTGCAGTCCTTTACCAATACGCAGGCTGCAACCTGCAGAGAGCTACAACCCTCTCTCGTTTTCCAGCTTCTCCTAGAAGGGAGCTACAACCCCCTTAGCTCTTGCACTAGCCAAGATACTAGTACATAGGTGCTGGCCGACAGAAGGCTACAACTTTCTCTTTCTTTCAGGGACCACATTTCATAAATTTTCAGACTGGATCCATGAACATCAATCAATCATCAAGATTTCTGCTTCAACCAATCTCCTTTCCACTAAACAAAATTGATTCACAATAAACACTTCTCTGACAACTGTACCCAGAACACAGCAACAGTAACCACACACCAAATCTGAACCCAGAACACTGCAGTAATAAACAGAAGCAGCTAGATCACAACTCAAAAGATATACGCTGCTTTAATAACCTGAAACCTGCGTACATACGCTTCTGTTGTTGGAACAACCTGCGTATACGCTCCTTCACTTCACTGAACCAGCGTGTATACGCGCCTTCGCTTCACTGAACCTGCGTACAGATCTATAAAGGATAATTCGCTCTTTCATATATTCAAACACTAATTAACCCAGATTATCAGACTTATAGATCAAGCAAGCGCCACATATAGCAAATCAAAATCATACAAAGATACTATCATTTAAGCTTAAAGTTTATGACCCATCAATAGAACTTATCCTTCTCTTTGCGCTAAGGTTCCTCCTTCATCTAGATCCAGATCTGCACCATAACCCAAATACCAGTATTCCAGATCTAGCACTTTATCATATATTCAATAATAATTCAGATGATCTTTTGCCACATGATTTCCTTCCTCTTTTATAGGTTTAGTCCTTCCACAATACCACGGTCCAAAACCATAATAAACCAATACCATGGATCCAATACTTGGGATCAACACTTCTGACAAGGTACCATGGTCCAAAACCATAGGTTCAACTACCAAGGACTAACTACCAGGGACCAAAAGTAAGTTCTCCAACATATACGCGCTTTTCCTTGCATGAAAGTGCGCGTATACGCATACGCTCCTTTGAAACGTCTAACCCGCGTGTATATGCATCTTTGTCTAGATGAACGTGCGTAAATGTCTTTTCCTTCATTATGAAAGCCTGAACTGAGATCTGTTACCAAAGAGAGTTTCCATCAAGGACAACACCTGTGCCATAGATCCAAACTTGTGCCATAATGCCAACAATCTCCCCCTTTGGACTTGATGGCAACCCAAATCCTCAAAGTCATTCTCCCCCTTTGTCATCAAGGACAAAGGGTTGTGCTCCCCCTGAGTACATGCTGAAATTTCTGCCCTGTTGTGCTGACCATGCTCCCCTTGACCGTAGGCAAGATCTGCAAAAGATGTTCTTCAAGAAGAACCATGACTTATACATCATAAAAAGCCTTCCTATCACCAAAATACTCAATACATACATCCATCACCCAACCAAGTGGGGATCATCCACCCAACCAAGTGGGGATACATCAGAAATTTACATATGACAACCAAGTTCATTACATGTTCATCCCAGGCATAGTGGGGAAACCAAAATAGGCCGTTACATGACCTGGACACCATAAAAGAGATACCACAATAGAGATACATGACATAGAGACGAAATATATCTAGAACAAGACTTATGAAAGTCACCAATAACTGATAGCAGCAGCATCTGTCCATCACCATTCAGATCAGCAACCAAGATTTCCTTCTGTTCTCCCTCTGCCTCTGTTCCACTTGAAACCAAACAACAGCTGTGAACTAGAACCAAAATCTTCTAAGATAATGCCAACAATGCATTATTAGAAGATTATTTGCTCCCCCTGAACCTGTGCCAGATGGTCTCTGTCAGACCCATATCAAAATATCTTCAACCAGAGCCTGTCCCTACTGATATCCATCAAACCTCCATATACACGACTGTCTCTGCACAAACCAGCGTATGTACGCGGATCCTCCTCAGGCAACTCGCGTACACCCATTTTTCTCTGAAACAAACAAGTTTTAATAGCAAGATGATGCATCAACTACTCCCAGTTTCTGTCTGAGGTATTCAAATGTCTCCCTGGGCAGTGGTTTGGTGAGAATATCAGCAACTTGTTCCTTAGAAGGAACATACTCCAATTTCACCTTTTGTTCCAACACTTGTTCTCGGAGAAAGTGATACTTGATCGGTATGTGCTTGGTCTTTGAATGCATGACTGGGTTCTTTGAAATGCTGATTGCACTTGTATTATCACATAAGATGGAGATAGGCGGTGTACAAGTGATTTGAAAGTCCTGCAAGGTTTGCATCATCCAAATAAGTTGAGTGCAACAAGATGCAGCAACCACATATTCCGCTTCAGCTGTAGATAAAGCAATCGAACTATGTTTCTTGCTGAACCAAGATACTAATCTGGAACCCATAAAGAATGCACCACCACTTGTGCTCTTCCTGTCATCCACGATTCCAGCCCAATCTGCATCTGTATAAGCATGAAGAGTGAGATCTGTATCTCTAAGATACCATAAGCCATAGTTTTGAGTTCCTTGAAGATACTTGAAAATTCTCTTCACTGCCTGAAGATGAGTTTCCTTTGGATTTGCCTGAAATCTTCCAACTATTCCCACTGCATGCATGATGTCTAGTCGGGTACCTGTCAAATAAAGTAGACTTCCAATCATAGATCTATAGGTTGGTTGATGTACTGCTGTTGATTCATCATTTGCACTGAGACTGCATCCTGTAACCATAGGGGTACATACTGGTTTCGAATCTTCCATGCCATACTTCTTCAGAATTTGCTTGAGGTACTTGGTTTGAGACAAGAAGATACCACCTTCATTTTGTTGGATTTGCAATCCAAGAAAGTATGTCAGTTCTCCAAGCAAAGACATTTCGAATTCTTTCTGCATCACCAAGGCAAAGCTTTGACTCATAGCTTCTTCATTGCTGCCAAAGATAATATCATCTACATACACAACAAGTATTAGCAATTTGTCATTTTCAATTTTTATATAGAGATTGTTATCTATTGATCCTTTTGAAAAACCTTGTTGATGAAGATATTTGTCGAAACGGTAGTACCAAGCTCTTGGAGCCTGTTTAAGACCATAGAGAGCATTTTTTAGTCTGCATACAAGATTTGGATCATTCCCAAGAATGAAACCATCTGGTTGCTCAATGTACACTTCTTCTTCTGAGTCTCGATTCAGAAAGGCTGATTTCACGTCCATTTGAAATACTTTGAACTTCTGAAAGCTTGAGAGAGCAAGGAACATTCAGATGGCCTCAAGTCTAGCAACGGGAGAAAAAGTTTCTTCAAAGTCTATTCCTTCTTATTGAGCATACCCTTTACACACAAGTCTGGCCTCGTTTCTGATTACTTCTCCATTTTCATTCAACTTATTTTTAAAGATCCATTTTGTCCCTATGACATTCTTATCTTTTGGTCTAGGAACCAACTCCCAAGTGTTGTTCTTTTCGATCTGCGCAAGTTCTTCATCCATTGCCTTGACCCAGCATTCATCTTTGCATGCCTCTTTTACATTTTGTGGCTCAGTGGAGGAGAGCAAAGCCAAATAGCTTGAGGCTTCTGCAATTGTTCTTCTTGTTTGTATACCTGCCTCTTTCTGCCCCAAAATTTGAGATTCTGGATGATTCTTCTGAACATACCTGGATGGAGTCTTCTCTTCTATCCTTATCTGTTCCTCTGGTGCCTCTTGAGGTTCTTCTTCATCATCAGTCTGATTTGGAGAGTAGTCTTCATCCTCTTCGATATTTTCATAATTTACTTGCCTAGGAATGTATCCTTTTTCATCAACCACTACATCAATGTTGTCAACAATTCTTCCAAGTCTTTTATTGTAACACTTATATGCTTTGTTGTGGGGAGAATAACCAAGGAGAATGCCTTCATCTGCTCTAGGTTCAAGTTTTCCAAGTTGTTCATCATTATTCT
The DNA here is from genome assembly GCA_031772625.1 of Pinus tabuliformis. Classification (NCBI taxonomy): domain Eukaryota; kingdom Viridiplantae; phylum Streptophyta; class Pinopsida; order Pinales; family Pinaceae; genus Pinus; species Pinus tabuliformis. The sequence goes on along the minus strand of CM062809.1, from coordinate 156,976,847 downwards.
TAATATAGCATTTTCTTCCAAAAATTTTGAAATGCTTTACCGAAGGAGTCTCACCATATCAGAGCTCATGAGGAGTTTGAGTGTTGTTCACTCCGACATTTGTTTTGTTGAGAATAACAACCGCAGCAAATGCAGCTTCACCCGAGAAGGTTGCGGGAGTTCCAGACTCATCAAGCATAACACGAGCCATTTGTTGGACTGTTATGTTCATCCTTTCCACCACTCCATTTTGCTGAGGAGTCCTAGCTGTAGAGAATTCCCTTCTTATTCCATGTTCTTCACAGAAATCGAAAAATTCATTTGAGGTAAAATCCCCACCTCTGTCGGACCTGAGGCACTTAATTTTGTGATCTGATTCGTTTTCAGCCAAGGCTTTGAAGGATTTGAATTTTTCGAATGCTTCGTCTTTGTGTTTCATAAGTCCTAACCAAACCATCCTGGAGAAGTCGTCAATGAATAATATAAAGTATTCTTCTCCTCGAGGTGACCTTGTCCTAAATGGACCACATACATTTGTATGGACTAGCTCAAGAGGCCTACTAGCTGATCCTTCCTTCTCAAGGAAGTTAGTTCTGGTTTGCTTACCAAACTGACATGATTTTCATAGTGTGTTGTCTGGAATTTTGATATCTGGAAGACCACGAACTACCTGGTATTTGCATGCTTTCCTTATTTGTGAAAAGCTTAGATGCCCCAACCTTCGGTGCCATAACTAGTGCTCATCATCTTTGCTCAAATAACATTGTTGTTGTCCTTCTTCAAATATGTATAGATTATTTTGAGTTCTTCTACCTTTGATCACTGTTTTTCCTGTATCAAGATCACGAACACTACATCCATTTGATATCAAATATTACCTCAGTTCCTTGATCGCGTATCTGACTGACACTCACTAGATTATGCTTCAAGCCATCAACATACAAAACATTTCCAGCTTTGACCTTTTCTTTCAACTGAGCAGTGCCTCTTCCTTTTATGACTGCAGGGGTATCATTTCCAAAAGAAACTTTCTTTCCCTTTTCTAAAACACTATATGATTCAATTTTTTCTTTATCACATGTCATATGCTTCGAACATCCACTGTCGATGTACGATAGATTTTCCTGTCCTTCTGCATAAAAAGCTATCCCACATCTTTCTGGTTGCGGTTCCTTCATTCTCCATGTTCTGGCACTTGAGGTTTGTTCCTTCTGAGTTGTCTTCCAAAACCTTCTCCTGCATTCAGAATCTTCATGACCGAAGTTATTACAAATAGAACATTCAATTTCATTTTCAAGGGCGGAAAAGTTGTTATAGGTCCTTTTTGTGATTCCAGTCATACTTCTTTGTTTTTGAGCTTCTCTAGTCATGATTGTCTTATAGGCAACACATTGAGCTGCTTTGTGACAAAAGTTATGGCAAGGGAAACATTGGCCATTGAAGAAACTTCTGCGATTATCAAATCTACCAGCCAATTGATTGTAGTTTCGATTGTCATCCATTCTTAAAGCAAATTGAGAAGTTTTTACTTGTGGCTGGTTGTAGCTTTTTTTCACCCTTAAGATGCATTGCCCCTGATTTACCTGGTGGTCTTTGTTTATTCTTGATGTAATTCGTCCCTGTTTTACCTGGTGATCTCCATTGGGCTTTTTCTCATTCCTCCTTGCTGCATCAAGATAACTCTTTGAGGTGGATGCTTGAGATGCTTCTCCATTATACCCCAGACCTGTCTTGATTAGTGGAGAACGTTGTACATTGATAATCTCATCCAGAGTTTCAGATCCTTTAACGAATTTAAGATTAAGAGCCTTTGTTTTCTCAATTTCACATTCTAACTTCTCAAGAAATTTTTCTTTTTCATCAAGTTGGAATTGCAGAGTATCAATGATCATATTCTTTTCTTCTAAACATGTTTTGAGTCTAGAAATCTCTTCATAAAAACCATCTACATCTATAGCATCCATGTAATCATCATCTTCAAAAGCCATTAAAAGTTTATAATCATTACCTCGTTCATCTTCGTCACTATTTGATAGGCCATCACTGTCTTCATGAGTGTAGTAACTTTTCTTAGTTGCATTCTGTTTCTTGTTCCATCTAACAGGTTCCTTCCCTTTGTCAACCTTATCCTTATGAGGACATTTGGCAGCATAGTGACCGACTCTTCCACAAGCAAAGCATTTGAAAGGTAACTTACCTCGGAATCTTCCGCCCCCCGTTGAAGGTTTTTGACAAAATTTGATTCTTCTTCCTCTTCTGATGCATGTCCTAACTCATAGTAGTCTCCTTTGCCTGAAGCCTTGAAAGCTTCTTCTCTCCTGTCTAATGGTCCTCCTTTCCTCATTTCATAAGCAGTTAGAATCCCGTGTAGCTGTGACATGGTAAGGTTTCAAAGATTCTCCTTTTCTTCTATTGCAGAAACTTTAGATTCAAACCTAGGGGACAAAGATCTTAGAACTTTTTCAACCACAATAGCCTCTTTTATTTCTTCACCCAAGTTTTTCATACAATTAACAATCTCATCTACACGAAGGATATAGTTAGCCACACTTTCATCATTGTGCATTCTGAGATTTTCATACTGAAACCTGAGGGTTTGAAGTTTTGCTTGTTTTACCTGTTCATCTCCTTCATAGCTCAGAACAACCTTGTCCCATATCTCTTTGCGGATTTAAACTGCATTACCTTGACAAATTCTGATTGAGATAGGCATCCTAATAGAGTATTGACCGCCTTTGCATTTGTTTCATATTTCTTCTTCTCAGCCGGATCTGTAGGAGTTGTTGATGGAAAAGTATACCCTGTATCTATGATATCCCAGACTTCTGTACCAAGAGATTGAAGATAGGCAATAAATCTTACCTTCCGATATACGAAGTTTGTCCCATCAAAAATCGGTGGCCTGATTGATGCTTCCCTCTCGTAGTTGCTCATGATGAAAGATCTTCCTTCAAGTGATCAAGCTTCTTCTGAAGAACCTGCTCTGATATCAATTGTTGGAAATAATACTGAGGGGGGGTGAATCAGTGTTATCAAGTCAAATATTCCTTTTTCAAAATCAAATGATATACGCTACTTCAGTTAATTAAACCCGCGTATATACGCAACTATGTAGAAGGAAACCCGCGTATACAATGCAAACTTTTAATTTACTTTATCTTTCTGATGTTGATTGTTAATCTGTGTTTGAGAATCAAATAACCAGTAACCAGAAACAGTAAAGCAGAGCAGGAAGACAATCGCACACAAGAACACAAGATATAAATTGGAAACCCAATGTGGGTGAAAACCACCTGCTACAACTCGTCTCTATCTTCTCTTTAATTAGAAACTTCTTTTTACAATTGTACTGGTGCAGTCCTTTACCAGTATGCAGGCTGCAACCTGCAGAGAGCTACAACCCTCTCTCGTTTTCCAGCTTTTCCTGGAAGGGAGCTACAACCCCCTTAGCTCTTGCACTAGCCAAGATACTAGTATGTAGGTGCTGGCCTACAGAAGGCTACAACCTTCTCTTTCTTTCAGGGACCATGTTTCATAAATTTTCAGACTGGATCCATGAACATCAATCAATCATCAAGATTTCTGCTTCAACCAATCTCCTTTCCACTAAACAAAACTGATTCACAATAAACACTTCTCTGATAGCTGTACCCAGAACATAGCAACAGTAACCACACACCAAATCTGAACCCAGAACATTGCAGTAATAAACAGAAGCAGCTAGATCACAACTCAAAAGATATACGCTGCTTTAATAACCTGAAACCTGCGTACATACGCTTCTGTTGTTCGAACAACCCGCGTATACGCTCCTTCGCTTCACTGAACCAGCGTGTATATGCGCCTTCGCTTCACTGAACTTGCGTACAGATCTATAAAGGATAATTTTCTCTTTCAGATATTCATACACGAATTAACCCAGATTATCAGAGTTATAGATCAAGCAAGCGCCACATATAGCAGATCAAAATTATACAAAGATACTATCATTCAAGCTTAAAGTTTATGAACCATCAAGAGAACTTATCCTTCTCTTTGCGCTAATGTTCCTCCTTCATTCAGATCCAGATCTGCACCATAACCCAAATACCAGTATTCCAGATCTAGCACTACCACGGTCCAAAACCATAATAAACCAATACCACGGACCCAATACTTGGGATCAACACTTCTGACGAGGTACCATGGTCCAAAACCATAGGTTCAAATACCAAGGACTAACTACCACGGACCAAAAGTAAGTTCTCCAACATATACACACTTTTCCTTGCATGAAAGTGCGCGTATACGCATACGCTCCTTTGAAACGTCTAACCCGCATGTATACGCGTCTTCATTTAGATGAACCTGCGTATATGTCTTTTCCTACATTCTGAAAGCCTGAACTGAGATCTGTTACCAAAGAGAGTTGCCATCAAGGACAACACCTGTGCCATAGCTCCAAACCTGTGCCATAATGCCAACAACCTCCAAGGACCTACCATCCCCAGCTAGAGCCAATGTTAGTGTCAGTCAATTCCGCCTGTCACTAGTGATCAAATATGCTCTTACAAGGTGTTGTTAGGGTGTCAAGTCATTTTTTTGTCATTTTAGTGAGTCTTCAAATAAAAATTTGGTCACCGGTTGTTGTGTCTAGGTCACTGTTGCTCCCTTCACTTACTCATGGTCCTCATCACTCATCATGGTCATTGTCTTCTTTGAGGTATCATATCTTCATTTAAGTGTCTTGGGTCATGAAATGGTCAAATTCTTCATTTTAGGTCATGGTTTAGGGTTTCACTCCATGTGTCATCATGATCTCATAGGTCAAAACAAAAACATGTCCATCATGTAATTCAATGGGTAAAAGGAGTTAGCAGCTTAGGGAAAGAAAAATAAAGGTAAAGGTAATGTTTTATTTCAAATAAGACAATGTTGCAGTACACTACCTCATCTCATCATTTATCATAGGGCCATTTTTCTTCAAAATTTGTTTCTGACCAAATGGAGATGAAGTTTACAAAAGTGAAAGAGGTTTTTGTAAATGATAGGCCAAGGAAAAAAAACCTCCTTCACTTTATGCACAGTTATTATTATTTGAGAGAAATTACCAAACTACACTTGCAATGGGAGAGTTGTTACACTTCTAGACAGTTTGACTTCAAGACAAATTTGCAAATATTTGGAGAAGGTGTTGGCAGTGCTTAAGAACTCTATTGTGTATCAGACATCCTAAGCTTTCCAATCGTATCGTATAGTGATTTGGATTAGTGAAAGGCATCCAAAAGTGCTTTTCAAGTTGGCCCTGCACTTTTGTTAGAGACACCGTGGGTTTTGGAGTGACCTTGGGAAAATCAATTTTCCTCCTTAATGGAGTGTCCAAATTACATTCTTGATGAGTCCATCTTGTAACAGACTTCAATATATTTCAATGCGCTATCAAGTTCAAAATTTGGAGCAGTTTACGACCTCTAAAAGCTGGTTGGAATATGGCATTATGCTTCTGTGAACTGCATTGCGCTTCTGCCAATTGCGTTGCTCTTGGGACAGAGTAGCCCAAAACTTGCCAAAACTCACTCAAACTTCAAATTTAAGCTTGCATTCCTATTCCTTACTCTTCTAAGTTTATCAACAAGTAAGTACCATCATCTTACTCACTCTTTTCCTTTGGCAAAGGAAGTACAAATGGTGAGTTGTGTTCATCTAGGGTTTATGTGAAAATTCATGCTTCAAAGCTAGTGCAAATGATTGGTTTTGTTAGTTATGACATTGAAAACTTTAAAATTTGTCATATCATACCTCTATATATATATAAATCACCCTATCATTCACTAATCAACTCATTTACCTTCAGTTTACATCACCTTTACAGAAACCCTGGCTCATACCTATCATTTTGGACAATTTCCTAGCAGGACTATTTTTAAATTTTCCTACTCATCTCTCTCTCACATTTCACTCCATTCAAACTTCCTAAGTTTACTACCACCCCTATCCATCTCCCAAAATTCTCCTATCATCATCTCCCTTCCCTAACTCCCTCATTTCATCATTTCCTTCCTTGAGCAAAAAAATAGTCAACTTAAGGCTAAACAACTCATCATGGACAAAGAGAAATCCAAGATGTTACAGCAAGAAGGAAAAGGGAAAGCAGTGTTGGAGCCTAGTCAACATGAGGAACCTGAAAAACAAGTTATGAAAAATAGGTCAAGGACCAAGGGACTCAAAAAGGCATTGAAGGAGGAGAAAGGACATAATCTGCTAGATAAAAAGCTAGACATGGAGGATAGAATTGCCTTGGAGATCAATGAGGATAGAAAGTATTGGCTAAGTAAGGTCAATGACCACTTAGAACAGCTTCTTGACAAAGCCAACATGGATAATCAGTTATTGAGGCACATGGCATATCATTATCAGACCAGAAACATGATTTGCAACATCAAGCTCAATCAGTTGAAAGACAAGCTAAAGGAAACCCTAAAGGACAAAAATGAGAGAGACAACTTGGAGATTCTTGTTGAAGCATCCATGAGGGCATGACATATCTCATTTTGCACTTCATGACCAATTTTGAAGGTTTTCTGAGAATTTTTGGTTTTTTGAGAATTGTGGTGCCAAACTCAGAAATTGGGCTAGTGACAGAAGCGCAACGCCTTGGCGTTGCGCTTTTTCCTCAAGTCTCCAAATGACAAGTGGCTTATATTTTTGGAAATCTTATGACCTCCTCTCAAAACCCATTTCATCAGATTTCTCATACAGAGCTCATATTTTGAGAAAAAGAAGAAAAGGGGGTCAAAAATCATCATTATGCCACTCTTTTTGACAGGCACTGCGCTTCTAGGGACACCATGGGAGAATGTGTTTTTGAAGGCCTTCCCATGGGTCATTTTCAAAAATTCAAGGTGTTTTGGAAATTAGACAGGTAATTTTAGTTGACCGTTCTCTCAGATCTCAATTTGGACTTCAAGAAGGCACTTTAAAGTGGGCTCAAATTTGGCACTGTGCTTATGTGAATTTCTGAGTTTTTATTTTAAATTTCACTATGTAATTTCCTAGTTTTTTAGTTTGACTTGGTCAAATTCAAGACTCATGATATAATTGCAATAGTCGATGTTATATGATGTAATCATGAATAAATAGACATGATAGGTTTTTTTATGGTTAATTAGGCCTCATAAAGGAAGCAAATTTCAAAACAAAGTCTAAGAGAAGAGTTTGTATTTGACCTTCTCACTCTCACCTGTTGGTTGAGAGAATCTTGGAAATAGTTCCACCACCTAGGAATTCCACTCTTGAAGGTGGGGAATCTATTTGATTGAGTCTATATGCATCATTTCTCATTCAGAGAGAAGGGTTGGACTTTTGTGGAGAGGCTTGGTACCTTATGTTCTCTTACAACTAATATAGGAGCAATTGCAGCTATATTTCAGGAATTCTTGTCTAGTGAGTCTATGGTGTTTTTTCTTTTCCTATCAGTTTCTAACGGATAAATCATCTATCTTTACATGCTTTATCTTCTTTTTATGAATTTCCTTGCAGTTATATAGACAAAAATCTTAAATTTAAGCTCTGTTTATGTGGAAATCAAGCTTGTGTTTCTTTTCTTCCAAGAATAATGAATTCATGTTTTTACATGCTCATTATGTTCTTTTAAACTCTCAGACCTATACTACATTGACAACACTTTAAGTTCACCATAGCACACTGATATCTAGCTCCTTTTATACTTGTCACTACATATTTGAATCCTTGACCTAATTACCTGCTCTAATCCCTAGTCCAGCAAACCAAAAACCCTAAATTCACAAATACTCAAACAAGACTTGTATATCTAGCTTAAAACCTATTTCTTTTCAGTTATTCATTAAAAAACCCTTAGAGGGATTCCTCTTTGGTTCAGTAGGGCTAGCTACTGAACTGAAAGTGGTTCGAGGTTACCTCTTTCGGTGTCCTACTCAAGCTGGGACATTGTTGAGGATAACACATACATGCTCAAATCTTCCATGATCTAGATGGCTACCCTACAGCTAGCCATGATCATGGCTCTGATACCACTATAGTGATCCTAAATAGGAATGTAAGTGATATACAAAGCATGCAAACAATCCAACAATTAGAAAAATGAAATATGCATTAAGCAGACAAGGAAACACTTGAATAAATAATTGCTGAGCCATTTTATTGCTTCTTCAAGAGCAAATACAATAGTAAAATAGAATGGTGTACCTGGGCTTGTCTCAATGGACAAGCATGACAAAACCCAGGTGAGAAAGTGTTGAACTAAAGGCTACTACAACTGTTGCACAAAACTGAACTGTGCTGCCCTAGAAAACTACTCTGTCTGCTGACTTTGAAGGGTTGGAATCACTGTTTCCTCTGCTCACAAAATTGTGAGATTTCAGCTCCTTGATCCTTGGCCTAAACTCAAAAAAACCCATGAAGGAATTGGTCAAATGTTGACCTCAGAATTTTGGCCCAAATTCCCCTTAGCTCCTCTAGTTGCTGGCTAAGTTGGGACCCCTGTTTAACCCCTTATATATACCTAGAAAATTCTATAAAATTTGGAGTGTGATCCTTGCCCAATACCTAAAAAATCCCACAAAGGGTTTCCCTTGGTTCCAACCTTCAAAAATTGACCCTTCACAGCTTGGCCCTCCATTTCGAATTTTGTTCTTGTGATTGATCTTCTCTATCTTTTCTTTCCCAACTCCAGCAATCCTCTTCAAATGGCCCTCCAAGTGATCTCCTACTTCTCCTGGCCAGCTCCAGCTCTACAATTCCTTTCTACAACTCCCACGTGAGCCTAGTGATGGCTCTCTACGCAGGCTCAGGTAACTGTAAATCGAACTGTTGGGATGTTGACTCTACTGGCTCCAAACTTGCAAGAAAGGTTGGCCCTTTGCTGCTCTCCCAATCCTCTAACTCTCGGCAAATGCTTGATCACTGATAGCTCCAAACTCCCTCTGCGTATTCTCTAGCTAGCTAGAAATATGCACTCCCTGTTGTGGCTGAATGGTAGTGCTCTAACACACTCCAAAAACTCTTGAAATACTTGTGAAACTGCCCCTCTAGGGCGGGCATGGATGGTCCCCCAAAGTAGAGGTTGAATCTCCCCCTTGAGAGATTCGTGGCTAAACAGTCCGTTGACTCAGCTAAACAACAAAGCGAACAGTCAAGTAATTTTGATTGCAAGGTGTAAGAAAGAATCCAAAATGAGATTTTCTCCCTCCTTATAACTCCTTGGGCCTCCCTAGCCTCATGTGGGCCCCTCCATCCACCTATTTGACTTTGCCTCCAATTTATTCGAATGGGCCAATTCGAACTCCCATGTGGGTGCCCCCCACATTCCACTAGCAACCAAATAAATTCGAATCTCCTCCTAAGTCCCTAAGTCAAAAATGATGGGTTCTCTTCCTTAGCCAAAATCGTGCAAAATTGCGTAGCAGCACCCTGTTACAAATGTGTTTGAGAAGGGACATGACAATGACATTACAATTACTACAGGTTACATTAGGGACTTTATTGTGTGCAGATGAGACTATAGATACCAATTAATCTACTGTAGACTCAAGTTTATATGGTGATTGAGTCTGATTGATCTAGGTGGATATTGGTGGCCACCTGTCAAGTCCACCTAGACCCCCACCATTGTTTCTCTCAGCATTTTCAGTTCCTTAATTGTAGCACAACTTACTATTTTTAGCAGTTTTTCGGGTCCTGAACTTTCGGAGCCGTTTTGAGGCCCTAAACGACGTTTTTTGGGAAATCTTGGGGCAATATAGGTCCATGTGCTAGTGCTCGGGTAGATATTTCTAACAAGCTATTGTACGCGTCAAACGGAGATCGTATGCCAAAGTTACGACCCCAGGAAGTTGATGTACCAATTTACCCAAACGGGGCCCACAATTTGGCGTTTCATCTTCTAGGGTTAGGTTTTGGAATGTTAAGGGTTTTCCATTGTTTCTCAACAATAAATAGGCCTTCAAGCCTCATTGTAACACAGTTCAGAGGCATGTGGCCGCCACATCTCTTCTCAGAGATAAGCTACCATCGCCCTAGCTGGTTTATTTCCATTACTGTTTGTAAGCATATTTCAGTATTTTACATTAATGAAATGAAGTATTATTTCCACTGCATATCTGTGTTTATGGTTATCTCTGTAATTTGCTGCGTTCCTATTTAAGTCCGGATCACTGATTAGTCTAGCTAATCAAATATATAAAATCTGATTACCAAACATAATTTGAAAACCTAATTATTGATAACAAGCACTGAATTCACTTAATCCGACAAGAGTGGTACCTTCCCTCAGGAGTCATCTGAATCCTTATACCTGGTATGGAAACTACTTACTTGCCATGACTTAATGACACTTACATGGAATATTCCATATCCTCCTCACCTAAATAGAAACCCAACCTCCCTATAATTACAAGTAGGTTTAAAGGACAATATACAACTGACAATGGAACCATATAATCTAAGTCTCAAGGAAGTATTTGTACTTACAGGATATCAACAGATATGGAAATTGCAACAATCACTTATCACCTAAACAAATCAGTCGAATTTGTCCTTCTCTACACGTAAGGTTCGTAAGCTATGATCCAATCACTTATTATTTAAAGAATAATAATGCACTTATAAGGCTAGGTTCTATGATAAAATCATTCTCATTTGAAAATTGAATCTACTACACACCCCATGTGCTCGCCGGTGGTGCCCAAATTCAATTCCAACTTAAAAATTACAATTCCTTGCACAATGCATTTTAGAACATACTCATACAAGAAGCACATGAAAGCTACCAAAAAAGAAAGCAAAAAGCATATATCATATTGTTCAGAGAGGATATTTGAGTAAATCTACATGAAGAAGAACCTGCAATTGATTACTAAATCCTTCCACCTTAACCTTCTCAGACACTTTCCTAGTCAACTAGTTGCCTCTTTAGGTTCTTCAATATCGTAGTTTTCAGGGCCTTGATCAGCTATTGCTTTAGGTCTAGACCTGGATGGGCTCCTTGTTTTTTTCTGAATGACAAGTAGCCTTAGCACAAAAAGAGAAATTCCCTTGTACAATACACCAATTTCACAAACAACTATATAACATAGTAGAAATAGAAAAAAACAAACCAGAAACCAATGGTCAAATTGATACATATAGTGAGAAATAGATGAAATATGTGAAAACGAACATGGTTATGTGCAAGTTTTACTTGGGGAAGGGTAGTCATAATAAAAATGGAATGCTTGAGTGTTTTGATCAACAAGGATGGAAATTCGACCAAAAAATGTCACAAAACCATGCATCTGTACTTTCAAAATATTTAATACAAGTTAGAAAGGTCAAAATGCATGAAATTGTCATGTTCATCCCATGTCAAAACCTTCATACTATTCAAGGAAGATTTGCATCCTTCTCAAGTTCAAGTTAAAGAGAATGTGTTATACGATCCAATGACATGCATTTTGTCACTATGTACATTGCCATAATCATCACAATAATGAGGCATTAAATAAGTACATTTAAGTGTGCATTCTTTTAAAGACAAGAGACCATTATTAGCATTTAATAGATTAATCATATAAACCATGTGCGTAGCTGGGTCTAGCTGTAGGTACAGAAAACGATGAAGATATTTTAATCTATGGGTGTTAAGAAATGGCACCTTTCCTTTCTAAAGGAGAAGTTCATCATGATTCAGGAACATCAAGATCATATGGGTATAACAAGTACAGGTATGTTTGCAGAGGTACAAAATACCGATGCAACTATGCTCTGGAGAAAGATTCAATTTTTTACGCATGCATCTATGTCCAACAATGAAATGTTCCAAACAAGTCACTGTTTTACTTCTTTAGTTCCATCCAACTCCAAAAGAGAAGGGAAATCTAACCCTTGGAGAATTTAAAATAATTCATGATCAACATGGCTTTAGCACAACATGTTATGACAATAAGGAGCTACTGCGGCCCTCCACTAGAAAAATGAAACCTCCCAACAACCCCCATTCATGGTCCAAAATGTAAGGTAATGCCAAACTCTATGTGTGCACACATGTATCGGGAACATGCACAAAGACAAAAAAAGAAAAGAAAAAGATATTCGACTTAGTGCATCCACTCAGTGGATTTTTACATTCATTTCAAGATCAACAATAATTAGTACTATCTTATGTTGAAACACAAGAAAAAGAAGACATAAGAAAATAAAGCAAGAATATAGTCACCACACGAAGCATAGACTGCCAAAAGTTTGGGGGTGAAATAGGTCACCAAATGGGTCATTTGGATTACCATTTCCATTGTCATAAGGACCTCCAGGTCCCGTTCCATATCCACCCATCGGTCCCCCCATCCCATTATTATACATTCAACCAAACATATTTGATCCACCATATCCTCCTCTATACATATTATTTCCATAAAGACCAATACCATATGATCCTGACATCACCCCATATCCTCCTCCCATTCCCCTATATAAATTGTTGGATCCATAAAGGCCAAAACCATATCCTGAATTGTAATTTATCATAGAACCATATAGCTTGAATTATATAATTTTTCATGGAACCATAGCCTAAATTTATCAAAGAAAAGGTTGTTAGGTGCAAAACTTCTTAATAACACAATTACAATTTAACAAGCAAGATGTAACAATACTACAAGATTGTACTGATCATGAATAATAATCTTAATTATTGAGTCTTAAATAATCAAGATAAAACTCAAAAGAATCTGGGCCGCATTAATTAAAAGGATATACTACAACACATTTACCTCCATAGTTACTTCTGTAGCTACCCTGCTCTCACGGTATTAGTGGCATAGGTCTACCAATAGTGATTTTGTTAGCAAGTGGTACATTTCGTTCAGTATCAGATCTCTCTCTTGTTTTTGCTACTCCAAATGACTCCACCACAGTACTTGTGGATCCAGTTGAAGGAGTCCTGAATGGAAAAGGCCCGGATGAACTTCCAACACATTTCCAAGGCTTAGGTGGAGGAACACTACATATTTATTTTATAAACCCAAAAGAAAAGATAAGTGAGGGCCAACTTCCACAAATATATAACTCACAATAATAATCCTAAACTTCACATTGATTTAGATGACCTTTTGTTGGGTCTTGAAAATGTCATTCATTTCCATTACACTTTCACTATTATGTCCATTATATCACCTCTATTTCACTACTATGTCACTACATTCATCCCACTTTCATTATCATTGGGCCACATTTATGTTTTTCCAAACTTTATTAATTCTTAGCATTTTAAAGTGAATTTGTGGTTAAAAATTAGAAAATAATCTGCATATGCTTATACCTAACAAGTGGGTTGAGATTGTTGACATGTGTAGGTCAAAAGGAAGCTTCTAGAAGACGTTTATGTGGCACCCTAAGGCCAAATTCGAATTTGAGTGGAGAGAATCATGGGATCATGAGGATATGTGTCACATATCCTAATTGTATTGAAACTTTAAAAAGACGTGTCTTATCAGTTCCTATTTTGATTAGGACTCTAGAGATAGAGGGAGAGATTCATGGACTCTCATTAATGAGACGGCTTCTCATCTTTTTGTATAAATAGGAGATCTCTCTCCTTCATTTGTTAGTTTAGCTTTTTAGTTTTTAAGCTTGTAGCTTTTTGGTAGCTCTTTAGCTTGGGGTTTGTAGGTCTTCCTTGATGGATTTGAAAAGCTTTGCATGCTTCGTCGCATCATTTCCCTGCTCAGAAGTTAGGGGTTCTTAGCACGCTTGCCACCCGTGCTGTTAGAATTTCGGATAAGGAGAGCCTGGAGAAGGAGAAGGCTCACCTCCTAGAAGTCTTTGAGAAGAATGGTTACAATAGGCACCTCGGTCAAAAAGCCTTCCTCAGGGCCAAGAAGGAGCCTTCTATCCGTAAGGTTCCTAATGATCGTATCATGGGTGTGAACATCCCTTACATCCAAGGAACCACGGACAGGATTGCGAGGATTCTAAAGAAGTATGGTGTTACCACAACTTTTAGACCTCTCAAGACTATCCGTGGCTCCCTCAGGTCTGTAAAAGACCCGATTGACCCTAAGGACATGAAGGGGGTCTATGTCATTCCCTGTTCCTGTGGGACCCCTTATATTGGTGAGACTGGTCGCTCTATCAATCAGCGGATTAGCGAGCATTCGGCTGACTTAAGACATGGTAGGACCAAGTCCTCTGCCCTGGCTGAGCATGCAGGGAAAACTATGCATCATGTATGTATAGAGGAGGCTCAAGTCATTGCCAAAGTTGCGCATTTTCACCATCGCAAATTTAGAGAGGCCCTGGAGATCGAGAAAAGGCCGAACAATCTTAATAGGGATGATGGCTGGAAGATTAGTAGTTGTTGGGTCCCAGCCTTATCTTCCTAGCCTTTTTTCTTTGTCTTAGGGTTTCTGTCTCCCCCTTCCTTCAATTTTTCTTTTGGCTAATTTGTCCATTATTATGGAGCGTTCTAGTCTTTAATTAGTTAGAAATTAGTTTCGGGTGAATTAATGTATTATCCTTAACCCGTTTTCATTGATTTGATTTCTTCCTTACTTTCATTATTTATACATTTTTTATTATTTCTAGTATAGCCTTAGAATTGTGTCTTCCCTTTAACTATTGTCTAAAAAAACCCCTTTTTAGACCTTATAAAGAATAATATATTTCCTAATGACATAAATAAATATTGGACCATCAATATCGGACTTTACCTATTATATCTTAATTCTAAGAATAATAATGTTTTGTTTGAAATTATAAATTATTAAGTAGATATAGATTTGTTATAAACATATATTATTTTACATAACTTATTAATTTAATGAACCTTTATATTTAATAAGGAATAGGATATATTTTAAAGAACTAAATAGTGAGGGATCTAGCTTACCAATGGACCATTGAATGATTATTACACAAGTTCCTAGTGTAACTAAATTATAAAATAATAGTGATTTATTATCATTCCTTGTATCTAAATAGTATTGGAATAATATCGAATAGAGATTATTTATTATTTATTATGAGATATAACGTACATTATAATTAAAATAATAATATATTAATAACATAATGAACTTTAATATTTTTTGAAATAATTGAATACTGATTAGATAATGTTTATTAATAGATATTTGACCATTAGGTTTAAAGGATAAAATTAGCTATACTATTAGTAAAAAATCTTGGGCTTTATCAACCCTATAGGTAATAATATATTTACCTAAGGGCTTATTTACCTTTAATTTTCCTATTAAAAAAAAAAAAGTATTGAAACATTATTTTAAATTATGATGTACCAACAATATTAGTTAGGCTAGTGGACTTTACCTAATATATCTTAATTCTAGGAATAATGATGTTTGAAATTATAAATTATTAAGATTTTTTAATAAACATATATTATTTTTATTTTAATGAACCTTTATATTTAATAAGAAATATTTTAAAAAAATTAAATTATAAAATAATAATGATTTATTAATTTAAATAATATTAAATATAGATTATTTATTATATGTTATGAGATATAATGACCATTATAATTTAAATAATAATATTTGGATTCCCTTAGGATTTGAGATATTAATATATCTAATTAAGCTATTTATAAAAAAAAAAAAAAAAAAAAAATATTAATTATCGAATTTTGTGGTTGACCAGGATCATTGGGTCAAAATTTAGCCGTTAGCATTATAGTTGTTGGAGTCTCTGCACACTCTATTTAATCAAGCATAATCCAGATTGGTGCTTCAACTTGTCCTGACGATGAACCACACTGGTTGGTTCGAAACGCGTCGACAAAAGATTGGTTATGTGATTTTGCCGAAGATATCTAAACAATGTTATGGATCACAGAAGTCTAAATTCGTTAATAGCTTTGGAGAGCTTTGTTGTACTTTGCAATTTTGAAGAATTTGAATAAAGCTTTGATGTTCTCAACATGAAATGAGATGTGAAGTAGATGTCATGGAGCACATTAGAATGTAAGGTAGAATAGATTTTGTTTTGTATTTTTGCTTTGATTTCATTCAAGTATGTCATTTGATTGCTTTTAAGTTTGATAGGTTAGAGTTTCCATTCATGCAATTTTAATTCATGCAAGTGTCTTCAACCGGTTGATTGTAGATTAGGTTTCTTTACATGTTTCTTGTATTTGTTTATTAGATTAGTCTCTCATGCTATATGATGATATTTTCAGAGCCTTTAGCTTAACACCATTTTAGAAGTTAATTGGCGAAATATCGTGATTATAGGTGAGATGATTGGCTTTGCTTTTCATTAGTGTGCAATTAGATAGTTTAGATGTCATTTCTTTCATGTTATACGATGATATTTCCAGAGCCTTTAGCTTAACACCGTTTTAGAAATTTATTGACGAAATATTGTGATTATAGGTGAGATGATTGGCTTTGCTTTTCATTAGTGTGCAATTAGATAGTTTAGATGTCATTTCTTTCATGCTATATGATGATATTTCCGGAGCCTTTAGCTTAACACCGTTTTAGAAGTTAATTGGCGAAATATTGTGATTATAGGTGAGATAATTGGCTTTGTTTTTCATTTTATTGCTTTCAAGTTTGATAGTTTAGATTTTCCATTCATGCAATTTTAATTCATGCAAGTGTGTTCAACCGGTTGATTGTAGATTTATCTAACTGTGTAATTTATGCTTGACAAAATATTCCAAGAAAGTAGTCTTCCTATTTTCCAATTAGTGAATTGGAGCATAGAGAACACAGTAGATTAGTTTTTCTTTACATGTTCTTGCTTTTTTCTTAGTAGGATACTCATTACATAAGTTCATGTCTCATTGAGTCTTTTTAGTTCCTTAAGAATGAAATTGGCGATATGTGAAGTTATGAAAGGGATTTGATTTTCTTTTCTTTCTTTCTTTTCTTAGATATTTTGCCAGCTTAGATTAATCTAACTGATCAAAGTTTTGATTTGTTTCATTTTCTCTTTTATTTAGAAACTAGATTCTAACATAAGAAACAAAACCCCCAAAAACAACATAAACTATAAACTATAAAATAAGAAAATAAGAAAAAAGATTAACTAAGCACATATGGTGCACCACACTTCATCAGTTTATGATACCCGGATTGATAATTTATGTAGAAAAATTTAGAACACTAAATTGACTAGACATTTTGGCGCCATTGTCGAGGAAGTGTAATTAAGAGACCTTATTTCTTACATCTAAAAAAATTATTAATAACTCCTTGAGTATGCTCTCCTCCTGCACTTTGTGTGATCTGGAGGATCAGAAAAAGAATTGTTATGTTAAAAAAAAAGAGAGAGAGAAAAAGGGGGCAAAACAAACTTCATCATTTCATTTGATTCAAAAAAAAAAATCCAACTGCTTTGATAGGTTCAGCTGTCCAAGATTGACTGGTTATGGTTTATCATAACCCTCAAAACGCGGTGTCCTGTTTTAATAAGATTTTGCAAATTAGCTACGGAATGTAACCTGATTCCGCAGCCAACTATGAATTCCGCAGCTAATTCCAAGGTCTAGCAGGTTACAAGCATCCATTGAAGAAACCAACCACATGGGCATCTCCGACTTGTCCCGACATGGATCCTATCCTAGTCACCCAACCCAGATTGATAAAAAAATCAGCTTAAGGCCTCAGTCAAAGTCTTGTTTTTAGCATATTTTCCTTGAAGTCTTTGCTGTCTGAAATTGAAAATCATTAGTGATTTTTATAAAATTTCACAATTTCATAGAGAAAAAAAAAAAGGAGACAACCAATGGCTATATCCAATCTTAGTTTCCACTGTGGCCTCAATAGAAAATCTGCATTCTTGTTTGAAGCTTTAGCTTTGAAACAAACATGTAAGAATATTTAAAAAAAAAATCAAATAAATCAAATTGCATGGACTGTTGTGTTAAAATAAAAACTTTGCATTTTTGGAATCTGGTTGGACTTCTGCTGATCTGGTTTTCAAATAAAGGGTATGAAGGATTAGCTGGATATCTTATAGAAAAGGCATTGAAAACCCATTGTATTGAAATATCAATAGAACTACCAATTCATTTGCAATAATATCAAGGTATCCAACTCTAAAGTTGAAGGTCACAGACATGCGCCACATAGAGCACACGGGAATTATTGAAGTTTCTCAAATTCTACGATGATAGATATTTCAGAGGTTCACATGCAACAATTCCTTCCTATCTTGCAATCTGAGAAATGGTGGAGTGATCTATCAATTGGCAAGTCTGAGAGAACAAAAGATTTTTTTTGTTTTTAATTTCTGTTCTCGAGACTTCGGATCTTCACAAGGCGATAAAGAAAATTATGTTTTCTTCGATCCAATATGTTATCTAACAGAGTGGAGGTTCATTACAATGGAGTTATACAAAGAATAGGGAGCAAAATACTTGTTCATAACAAATGAAACAACGCCAATGTCCTTGAAAATTCTAGCACTATTTATCTGTTATTCCCTGTGTTCAAATTGCAAATTAAATCAGAAAGCTGAATGCAGAATAGTAAAAATGTTAATCCAGGAAAAACGCAGAACACTGAAAAACGTCAAACTTCAACTGCACGATCCGGACAAACAGAGACAGTTTTGGGAAAATAAAAGATGGGTTTTTTCAGCAATGGGGTCAATTAGATAACCCAGAAATCGTTTTAAGGAATTTGAAGTGGTTTGAGAGATTTTCGCTGTTCTTTGAAGCCCATCTTTGCAGGCCACGAGAGGAAAAATGGAATTTGAACTAATTAATTGGCAGTTTGATTTAATTCGACTGCTTGGGGAGGGGAATTCTAATCTGGAATCAACAATATGCTGACAATAAATCATGATTACATGCCTCTTGCTTTTAATAACTCATCTCACACCTATTTAGAGATGTAAGTTGATTGAATACGACTTTGTTTAAATGATTGACCCTATTACGTGAATCAGTTCGATACGGCTCTTCGCAGCCAACTGATAGACATGGCATAGAGCCTCTTGGCATTCGATGCAGAGGCCATTTGAAAACTCACTAATATTTTGTATCATGTATATTTCCCGTGAGTTAAACCCAAAACAACCTCTAATTAAATTGGTCGCCTGGAACTGCTAGAGAGGAAGAAGTATCAAAGTGGAATGAATCCAATGAAAGTAGTTGTGTTGTTTTTTTTTAGAATCATCGCCTTGATATTCCTGGGAGTTGTCTTAAACATGAGCTATGGCTCACTATATGCATGCCTTAACCAAAAACAGCTAAACTCTATCAAAGGAAATGTAAAAGACCATGGCTATCCCATTCAGCAACTAAGAAAATTTTTGAGAAATGGTTTCTTGAGAATTGTCAATTCCAAAACAAGTTCGAGTGTTGCAGTAGTTGGTCTGCAGAATAATCCTCTGTACGCCTCAAACGGAGATCGTATGCCAAAGTTACGACCCCGGGAAGTTGATGTACTAATTTACCCAAACGGGGCCCACAGTTTGGCGTTTCATCTTCTAGGGTTAGGTTTTGGAATGTTAAGGGTTTTCCAATGTTTCTCAACAATAAATAGACCTTCAAGCCTCATTGTAACACAGTTCATAGGCATGTGGCCACCACATCTCTTCTCAGAGATAAGCTACCATCGCCCTAGCTAGTTTATTTCCATTATTGTTTATAAGCATATTTCAGTATTTTACATTGATGAAATGAAGTATTATTTCTGCTGCATATCTGTGTTTATGGTTATCTCTATAATTTGTTGGGTTCCTATTTAAGTCTGGATCACTGATTAGTCCAGCTAATCAAATATATGAAATCTGATTACCAGACATAATTTGAAAACCTAATTATTGATAACAAGCACTGAATTCACTTAAGCTGACAATAGTGGTACCTTCCCTCAAGATTCATCTGAATCCTTATACCTGGTATGGAAACTACTTACTTGCCATGACTTAATGAAACTTACATGGAATATTCCATATCCTCCTCACCTAAATAGAAACCCAACCTCCCTATAATTCCAAGTAGGTTTAAAGGACAATATACAACTGACAATGGAACCATATAATCTAAGTCTCAAGGAAGTATTTGTACTTACAGGATATCAACAGAGATGGAAATTGCAACAATCACTTATCACCTAAACAAATCAGTCGAATTTGTCCTTCTCTACACGTAAGGTTCATAAGCTATGATCCAATCACTTATTATTTAAAGAATAATAATGCACTTATAAGGCTAGGTTCTATGATTAAAAACTTCTCATTTGAAAATTGAATCTACTACACACCCCATGTGCTCACCGGTAGTGCCCAAATTCAATTCCGACTTAAAAATTACAATTCCTTGCACAAAGCATTTTAGAACATACTCATACAAGAAGCACATGAAAGCTACCAAAAAAGAAAGAAAAAATCATATATCATATTGTTCAGAGAAGATATTTGAGTAAATCTACATGAAGAAGAACCTGCAATTGATTACTAAATCCTTCCACCTTAACCTTCTCAGACATTTTCCTAGCCAACTAGTTGCCTCTTTAGGTTCTTCAATATCGTAGTTTTCAGGGCCTTGATCAACTATTGCTTTAGGTCCAGACCTGGATGGGCTCCTTGGTTTTGTCTGAATGACAAGTAGCCTCAACACAAAAAGAGAAAGTCCCCTGTACAATACACCAATTTCGTCAAACAACTATATAACACAGTAGAAATAGAAAAAAACAAACCAGAAACCAATGGTCAAATTGATACATATAGTGAGAAATAGATGAAATATGTGAAAACGAACATGGTTATGTGCAAGTTTTAACTAGGGAAGGGTAGTCATAATAAAAATGGAATGCTTGAGTGTTTTGATCAACAAGGATGGAAATTCGACCAAAAAATGTCACAAAACCATGCATCTGTACTTTCAAAATATTTAATACAAGTTAGAAAGGTCAAAATGCATGAAATTGTCATGTTCATCCCATGTCAAAACCTTCATACTATTCAAGGAAGATTTGCATCCTTCTCAAGTTCAAGTTAAAGAGAATGTGTTATACAATCCAGTGACATGCATTTTGTCACTATGTACATTGCCATAATAATCACAATAATGAGGCATTAACTAAGTACGACATTGTTTTAAAGACAAGAGACCATAATTAGCATTTAATAGATTAATCATATAAACCATGTGCATAGTTGGGTCTAGCTGTAGGGATAGAAAACGATGAAGATATTTTAAGCTATGGGTGTTAAGAAATGGCACCTTTCCTTTCTAAAGGAGAAGTTCATCATGATTTAGGTACATCAAGATCATATGGGTATAACAAGTACAGGTATGGTTGCAGACGTACAAAATACAGATGCAACTATGCTCTGGAGAAATATTCAAAATTTTACACATCCATCTATGTCCAACAATGAAATGTTCCAAACAAGTCACTATTTTACTTCTTTAGTTCCATCCAACTCCAAAAGAGAAGGGAAATCTAACCCTTGGAGAATTTAAAATAATTCATGATCAACATGGCTTT
Organism: Pinus tabuliformis; assembly: GCA_031772625.1. Lineage (NCBI taxonomy): Eukaryota > Viridiplantae > Streptophyta > Pinopsida > Pinales > Pinaceae > Pinus > Pinus tabuliformis. The sequence goes on along the minus strand of CM062809.1, from coordinate 156,955,401 downwards.
AGCACAACATGTTGACAATAAGGAGCTACTGTGGCCCTCCACTAGAAAAATGAAACCTCCCAACAACCCCCATTCATGGTCCAAAATGTAAGGTAATGCCAAACTCTATGTGTGCACACATGTATCAGGAACATGCACAAAGACAAGAAAATAAAAGAAAAAGATATTCGACTCAGTGGATTTTTTCATTCATTTCAAGATCAACAATAATTTGTACTATCTTATGTTGAAACACAAGAAAAAGAAGACATAAGAAAATAAAGCAAGAATATAGTCACCACATGAAGCATAGACTGCCAAAAGTTTGGGGGTGAAATAGGTCACCAAATGGATCATTTGGATTACCATTTCCGTTGTCATAAGGACCTCCAGGTCCCGTTCCATATCCACCCATCGGTCCCCCCATCCCATTATTATACATTCCACCAAACATATTTGATCCACCATATCCTCCTTTGTACATATTATTTCCATAAAGTCCAATACCATATGATCCTAACATCACCCCATATCCTCCTCCCATTCCCCTATATAAATTGTTGGATCCATAAAGGCCAAAACCATATCCTGAATTGTAATTTATCATAGAACCATATAGCTTGAATTATATAGTTTGTCATAGAACAATAGCCTAAATTTATCAAAGAAAAGGATGTCAGGTGCAAAAATTCTTAATAACACAATTACAATTTAACAAGCAAGATGTAACAATACTACGAGCTTGTACTAATCATGAATAATAATCTTAATGATTGAGTCTTAAATAATCAACATAAAACTCAAAAGAATCTGGGCCACATTAATTAAAAGGATATACTACAACACATTTACCTCCATAGTTACTTCTGTAGCTACCCTGCTCTCACGGTATTAGTGGCATAGGTCTACCAATAGTGCTTTTGTTAGCAAGTGGTACATTTTGTTCAGTATCAGATATCTCTCTTGTTTTTGCTACTCCAAATGACTCCACCACAGTGCTTGTGGATCCAGTTGAAGGAGTCCTGAATGGAAAAGGCCCGAATGAACTTCCAACACATTTCCAGGGCTTAGGTGGAGGAACACTACATATTTATTTTATAAACCCAAAAGAAAAGATAAGTGAGGGCCAACATCCACAAATAAATAACTCACAATAATAATACTAAACTTCACATTGATTTAGATGCCCTTTTGTTGGGTCTTGAAAATGTCATTAATTTCCATTACACTTTCACTATTATGTCCATTATATCACCTCCATTTCACTACTATGTCACTACATTCATCCCACTTTCATTATCATTGGGCCACATTTATGTTTTTCCAAACTTTATTAATTCTTAGCATTTTTAAGTGAATTTGTGGTTAAAAATTGGAAAATAATTTGCATATGCTTATACCTAACAAGTGGGTTGAGATTGTTGACATGTGTAGGTCAAAAGAAGACTTCTAAAAGACCTTTATGTGGCACCATAAGGCCAAATTCGAATTTTAGTGGAGAGAATCATGGGATTATGAGGATATGTGTCACATCTCCTAATTGTATTGACACTGTAAGAAGACATGTGTCTTATCAGTTCCTATTTTGATTAGGACTCTAGAGATAGAGGGAAAGATTCATGGACTCTCATTAATAAGATGGCTTCTCATCTTTTTGTGTAAATAGGAGATATCTCTCCTTCATTTGTTAGCTTAGCTTTTTAGTTTTTAAGCTTGTAGCTTTTTGGTAGCTCTTTAGCTTGGAGTTTGTAGTTCTTCCTTGATGGCTTTGGAAAGCTTTGGAGAGCTTTGTTGTACTTTGTAATTTTGAAGAATTTGAATAAAGCTTTGATGTTCTCAACATGAAATGAGATGTGAAGTAGATGTCATGGAGCACATTACAATGTAACATAGAGTAGATTTTGTTTTGTAGTTTTGCTTTGATTTCGTTCAAGTATGTCATTTGATTGCTTTCAAGTTTGATAGATTAGAGTTTCCATTCATGCAATTTTAATTCATGCAAGTGTGTTCAACCGGTTGATTGTAAATTAGGTTTCTTTACATGTTTCTTGTATTTGTTTATTAGATTAGTCTCTCATGCTATATGATGATATTTTCGGAACCTTTAGCTTAACACCGTTTTAGAAGTTAATTGACGAAATATCGTGATTATAGGTGAGATGATTGGCTTTTCTTTTCATTAGTGTGCAATTAGATAGTTTAGATAACATTTCTTTCATGTTATATGATGATATTTCTAGAGCCTTTAGCTTAACACCGTTTTAGAAATTAATTGGCGAAATATTGTGATTATATGTGAGATGATTGGCTTTGCTTTTCATTAGTATGCAATTAGATAGTTTAGATGTCATTTCTTTCATGCTATATGATGATATTTCCGGAGCCTTTAGCTTAACACAGTTTTAGAATTTAATTGGCGAAATATTGTGATTATAGGTGAGATAATTAGCTTTGCTTTTCATTTTATTGCTTTCAAGTTTTATAGTTTAGATTTTCCATTCATGCAATTTTAATTCATGCAAGTGTGTTCAACCGGTTGATTGTAGATTTATCTAACTGTGTAATTTATGCTTGACAAAATATTAAAAGAAAGTAGCCTTCCTATTTTCCAATTGGTGAATTGGAGCATAGAGAACACATTAGATTAGTTTTTTCTTTACATGTTCTTGCTTTTCGCTTAGTAGGATACTCATTACATAAGTTCATGTCTCATTGAGTCTTTTTAGTTCCTTAAGAATGAAATTAGCAATATGTGAAGTTATGAATGGGGTTTGTTTGTTTTTCTTTCTTTCTTTTCTTAGATATTTTGCCAGCTTAGATTAATCTAACTGATCAAAGTTTTGATTTGTTTCATTTTCTCTTTTCTTTAGAAACTAAATTCTAACATAAGAAACAAAACCCCCAAAAACAACATAAACTGTAAAATAAGAAAATAAGAAAAAAGGTTAACTAAGCACATATGGTGCACCACACTTCATCAGTTTATGATACCCGGATTGATAATTTATGTAAAACAATTTAGAACACTAAATTGACTAGACATTTTGGCGCCATTGTCGAGGAAGTGTAATTAAGAGACCTTATTTCTTACATCTAAAAAAGTTATTAATAATTTCTTGAGTATGCTCTCCTCCTGCACTTTGTGTGATCTGGAGGATCAGAAAAAGAATTGTTATGTTAAAAAAAAAAGAGAGAGAAAAATGGAACAAAATAAACTTCATCATTTCATTTGATTCAAAAAAAATAAAATCCAACCGCTTTGATAGGTTCAGCTGTCCATGATTGAGGGTTATGGTTTATAGTACCCCTCAAAACACTGTCCTGTTTTAATAATATTTTGCAAATTAGCTACGGAATGCAGCCTGATTCCGCAGCTAACTGTAAATTCCACAGCTAATTCCAAGGTCTAGCAGGTTACAGGCATCTAATGAAGAAACCGACCACATGGGCATCTCCGGAATTGTCCCGACATGGATCCTATCCTAGTCACCCAGCCCAGATTGATAAAAAAATCAGCTTAAGACCTCAGTCAAAGCCCTGTTTTTAGCATATTTACCTTAAGCCTTTGTTGTCTGAAAATGAAAATCATTAGTCATTTTTATAAAATTTCACAATTTCAGAGAGAAAAAAAGGAGACAACCAATGGCTATATCCAATCTTAGTTTCCACTGTGGCCTCAAAAGAAAATCTGCATTCCTGTTTGAAGCTTTGGCCTTGAAACAAACCTGTAAGAATATTTTAAAAAAATCAAATAAATCAAATTGCATGGACTGTTGCGTTAAAATAAAAACTCTGCGTTTTTGGAATCTGGTTGGACTTCTGCTGATCTGGTTTTCAAAGAAAGGTTATGAAGGATTAGCTAGATATCTTGTAGAAAAGGCATTGACAACCCATTGTGTTGAAATATCAATAGAACTACCAATTCATTTACAATAATATCAAGGGATCCAACTCTAAAGTTGAAGGTCGTAGACATGCGCCACATAGAGCACACGTGAGTTATTGAAGTTTCTCGAATTCTACGATGATAGATATTTCAGAGGTTCACATGCAACAATTCCTTCCTATCTTGCAATCTGAGAAATGGTGGAGTGATCTATCAATTGGCAAGTCTGAGAGAACAAAAGATTTTTTTTGTTCTTAATTTTTGTTCTCGAGACTTCGGATCTTCACAAGACGATAAAGAAACTTTTGTTTTCTTCAATCCAATATGTTAGTTAACAAAGCGGAGGTTCATTACAACGGAGTTATACAAAGAGTAGGGAGAAAAATACTTGTTCATAACAAATGAAACAATACCAATGTCCTTGAAAATTCTAGCACTGTTTATCTGCTATTCCCTGTGTTCAAATTGAAAATTAAATCAGAAAGCTGAATGCAGCAAAATGCAGAATAGTAAAAATGTTAATCCAGGAAAAACGCAGAACACTGAAAAATGTCAAACTTCAATTGCACGGTCCGGACAAACAGAGACAAATTTGGGACAAATAAAACATGGGTTTTTTCAGAAATGGGGTCAATTAGATAACCCAGAAATGGTTTTAAGGAATTTGAAGCGGTTTGAGAGATTTTCGTAGTTCTTTGAAGCCCATCTTTGCAAGCCACGAGAGGAAAAAACGGAATTTGAACTAATTAACTGGTAGTTTGATTTAATTCGATTGCTTGGGGAGGGGAATTCTGATTTGGAATAAAAAATATGCCGACAATAAATCATGATTACACACCTATTTTTTTAATAACTCATCTCGCACCTGTTTAGAGACGTAAGTTGATTTAATACGACTTTGTTTAAATGATTGACCCTATTACGTGAACCGGTTCGATACGGCTCTTCGCAGCCAACTGATAGACATGGCATGGAGCTTCTTGGCATTCGATGCAGAGGCCATTCGAAAACTCACTCATATTTTTTATCATGTATATTTCCCGTGAGTTAAACCCAAAACTGCCTCTAATTAAATTGGTTGCGTGGAACTGCTAGAGAGGAAGAAGAAGTATCAGAGTGGAATGAATCCCATGCAAGTACTTGTGTTCTTTTTTTTTAGAATCATCGCCTTGATATTCCTGGGAGTTGTCTTAAACATGAGCTATGGCTCAGTATATGCATTCCTGAATCAAAAACAGCGAAACTCTATCAAAGGAAATGTAAAAGACCATGGCTATCCCATTCAGCAACTAAGAAAATTTTTGAGACATGGTTTCTTGAGAAGTGTCAATTCCAAAACAAGTTCGAGTGTTGCAGTAGTTGGTCTGCAGAATAATCATCTGTACGCGTCAAACGAAGATCGTATGCCAAAGTTACGACCCCGGGAAGTTGATGTACCAATTTACCCAAATGGGGCCCACAGTTTGGTGTTTCATCTTCTAGGGTTAGGTTTTGGAATGTTAAGGGTTTTCCATTGTTTCTCAACAATAAATAGGCCTTCAAGCCTCATTGTAACACAGTTCAGAGGCATGTGGCCACCACATCTCTTCTCAGAGATAAGCTACCATCGCCCTAGCTGGCTTATTTCCATTGTTGTTTGTAAGCATATTTCGGTATTTTACATTAATGAAATGAAGTATTATTTCTGCTGCATATCTATTTTTATGGTTATCTCTATAATTTTTTGCATTCCTATTTAAGTCCGGATCCCTTATTAGTCCAGCTAATCAAATATATGAAATCTGATTACCAGACATAATTTGAAAACCTAATTATTGATAACAAGCACTAAATTCACTTAAGCCAACAACAGTGGTACCTTCCCTCAGGAGTCATCTGAATCCTTATTCCTGGTATGGAAACTACTTACTTGCCATGACTTAACGACACTTACATGGAATATTCCATATGCTCCTCACCTAAATAGAAATCCAGCCTCCCTATAATTCCAAGTAGGTTTAAAGGACAATATACAACTGACAATGGAACCATATAATCTAAGTCTCAAGGAAGTATTTGTACTTACAGGATATCAACAGAGATTGAAATTGCAACAATCACTTATCACCTAAACAAATCAGTCGAATTTGTCCTTCTCTACACGTAAGGTTCATAAGCTATGATCCAATCACTTATTATTTAAAGAATAATAATGCACTTATAAGGCTAGGTTCCATGATAAAAAACTTCTCATTTGAAAATTGAATCTACTACACATCCCATGTGCTCACCGGTGGTGCCCAAATTCAATTCCGACTTAAAAATTACAATTCCTTGCGCAATGCATTTTAGAACATACTCATACAAGAAGCACATGAAAACTACCAAAAAAGAAAGAAAAAAGCATATATCATATTGTTCAGAGAGGATATTTGAGTAAATCTACATGGAGAAGAACCTGCAATTGATTACTAAATCCTTCAACCTTAACCTTCTCAGACATTTTCCTAGCCAAGTAGCTGCCTCTTTAGGTTCTACAATATCGTAGTTTTCAGGGCCTTGATCAGCTATTGCTTTAGGTCCAGACCTGGATGGGCTCCTTGGTTTTGTCTGAATGACAAGTAGCCTCAGCACAAAAAGAGAAAGTCCCCTATACAATACACCAATTTCGTCAAACAACTATATAACACAGTAGAAATAGAAAAAACAAACGAGAAACCAATGGTCAAATTGATACATATAGTGAGAAATAGATGAAATATGTGAAAACGAACATGGTTATGTGCAAGGTTTACCTGGGGAAGGGTAGTCATAATAAAAATGGAATGCTTGAGTGTTTTGATCAACAAGGATGGAAATTCAACCAAAAAATGTCACAAAACCATGCATCTGTACTTTCAAAATATTTAATACAAGTTAGAAAGGTCAAAATGCATGAAATTGTCATGTTCATCCCATGTCAAAACCTTCATACTATTCAAGGAAGATTTGCATCCTTCTCAAGTTCAAGTTAAAGAGAATGTGTTATACGATCCAGTGACATGCATTTTGTCACTATGTACATTGCCATAATAATCACAATAATGAGGCATTAACTAAGTACATTTAAGTGTGCATTCTTTTAAAGACAAGAGACCATAATTAGCATTTAATAGATTAATCATATAAACCATGTGCGTAGCTGGGTCTAGCTGTAGGGATAGAAAACGATGAAGATATTTTAATCTATGGGTGTTAAGAAATGGCACCTTTCCTTTCTAAAGGAGAATTTCATCATGATTCAGGTACATCAAGATCATATGGGTATAACAATTATAGGTATGGTTGTAGAGGTACAAAATAACGATGAAACTATGCTCTGGAGAAATATTCAAATTTTTACGCATCCATCTATGTCCAACAATGAAATGTTCCAAACAAGTCACTATTTTACTTCTTTAGTTCCATCCAACTCCAAAAGAGAAGGGAAATCTAACCCTTCGAGCATTTTTGGTTTTTTGAGAATTTTGGTGCCAAATTCAGAAATTGGGCTAGTGACAGAAGTGCAACGCCTTGGCGCTGCGCTTTTTCCTCAGGTCTCCAAATGACAAGTGGCTTATATTTTTGGAAATCTTATGACCTCCTCTCAAAACTGATTTCATCAGATTTCTCATACATAGCTCATATTTTGAGAAAAAGGAGAAAAGGGGGTCAAAAATCATCATTCTGCCACTCTTTTTGACAGGCACTGCACTTGTAGGGACACCATGGGAGAATCTGTTTTTGACGGCCTTCCCATTGGTCATTTTAAAAAATTCAAGGTGTTCTGGAGATTAGACAGGTAATTTTAGTTGACCGTTCTCTCAGATCTCAATTTGGACTTCAAGAAGGCACTTTAAAGTGGGCTCATATTTGGCACTATGCTTTTGCAAATTTCTGAGTTTTTATTTTAAATTTCAATATGTAATTTCCTAGTTTTTTAGTTTGACTTGGTCAAATTTAAGACTCATGATATAATTGCAGTAGTTCGATGTTATATGATGCAATCATGAATAAATAGACATGATAGGTTTTTTTTATGGTTAATTAGGCCTCATAAAGGAAGCAAATTTCAAAACAAAGTCTAAGAGAAGAGTTTGTATTTGACCTTCTCACTCTCACCTGTTTGTTGAGAGAATCTTGGAAATAGTTCCACCACCTAGGAATTCCACTCTTGAAGGTGGGGAATCTATTTGATTGAGTCTATATGTATCATTTCTCATTCAGAGAGAAGGGTTGGACTTTTGTGGAGAGGCTTGGTACCTTATGTTCTCTTACAGCTAATACAAGAGCAATTGCAGCTATATTTCAGGAATTATTTTCTAGTGAGCCTATGGTGTTTTTTCTTTTCCTATCAATTTATAATGGATAAATCATCTATATTTACATGCTTTATCTTCTTTCTATGAATTTCCTTGCAGTTATATAGACAAAAATCTTAAATTTAAGCTCTGTTTATGTGGAAATCATGCTTGTGTTTCTTTTCTTCCAAGAATAATGAATTCATGTTTTTACATGCTCATTATGTTCTTTTAAACTCTCAGACCTATACTACATTGACAACACTTTAAGTTCACCATAGCACACTGATATCTAGCTCCTTTTTATACTTGTCACTGCATACTTGAAGCCTTGACCTAATTACCTGCTCTAATCCCTAGTCCAGCAAACCAAAAACCCTAAATTCACAAATACTCAAACAAGACTTGTATATCTAGCTTAAAACCTATTTCTTTTCAGTTATTCATTGAAAAACCCTTAGAGAGATCCCTCTTTGGTTTAGTAGCGCTAGCTACTGAACTGAAAGTGGTTCGAGGTTACTTCTTTCGATGTCCTCCTCAACCTGGGACATTGTAGAGGATAACACATACATGCTCAAATCTTCCATGATCTAGATGGCTACCCCACAGCTAGCCAAGATCATGGCTCTGATACCACTATAGTGATCCTAAACAGGAATGTAAGTGATATTCAAAGCATGCAAACAATCCAGCAATCAGAAAAATGAAATATACATTAAGCACACAAGGAAACACTGGAAATAAAGAATTGCTGAGCCATTTTATTGCTTCTTCAAGAGCAAATACAATAGTAAAATAGAATGGTGTACCTGGGCTTGTCTCAATGGACAAGCATGACAAAACCCAGGTGAGAAAGTGTTGAACTAAAGGCTACTACAACTGTTGCACCAAACTGAACTGCGCTGCCCCAGAAAACTACTATGTCTGCTGACTTTGAAGGGTTGGAATCACTGTTTCCTGTGCTCGGAAAATTGTGGGATTTCAGCTCCTTGCTCCTTGGCCTAAACTCAGAAAAACCCATGAAGGAATTGGCCAAATGTTGACCTCGGAATTTTGGCCCAAATTCCCCTTAGCTCCTCTAGTTGCTAGCTAAGTTGGGACCCCTATTTAACCCCTTATATATACCTAGAAAATTCTATAAAATTTGGAGTGTGATCCTTGCCCAATACCCAAAAAATCCCAGAAATGGTTTCCCTTGGTTCCAACCTTCAAAAATTGACCCTTCACAGCTTGGCCCTCCAATTTCGAATTTTGTTCTTGTGACTGATCTTCTCTATCTTTTCTTTCCCAACTCTAGCAATCCTCTTCAAATGGCACTCCAAGTGATCTCCTACTTCTCCTGGCCAGCTCCATCTCTACAATTCCTTTCTCCAACTCCCATGTGAGCCTAGTGAAGGCTCTCTACGCAGGCTCAGGTAACTGTAAATCAGACTGTTGGGATGTTGACTCTACTGGCTCCAAACTTGCAAGAAAGGTTGGCCCTTTGCTGCTCTCCCAATCCTCTAACTCTCAACAAATGTTTGATCACTGATAGCTCCAAACTCCCTCTGCGTATTCTCTAGCTAGCTAGAAATATGCACTCCCTGTTGTGGCTGAATGGTAGTGCTCTAACACACTCCCAAAACTCTTGAAATACTTGTGAAACTGCCCCTCTAGGGCGGGCATGGATGGTCCCCCAAAGTAGAGGTTGAATCTCCCCCTTGAGAGATTTGTGGCTAAACATTCAGTTGACTCAGCTAAACAGCAAAGCGAACAGTTAAGTAATTTTGATTGCAAGGTGTAAGAATGAATCCAAAATGAGAGTTGCTCCCTCCTTATAACTCCTTGGGCCTCCGTAGCCTCATGTGGGCCCCTCCATCCACCTATTTGAATTTCCCTCCAATTTATTCGAATGGGCAAATTCGAACTCCCATGTGGGTGCCCCCTACATTCCACTAGCAACGAAATAAAGTCGAATTTCCTCCTAAGTCCCTAAGTAAAAAATGATGGGTTCTCTTCCTTAGCCAAAATCGTGCAAAATTGTGTAGCAAGACCCTGTTACAAATGTGTTTGAGAAGGGACATGACAATGACATTACAATTACTACAAGTTACATTGGGGACTTTATTGTGTGCAGATGAGACTATAGATACCAATTAATCTACTGTAGACTCAAGTTTATATGGTGATTGAGTCTGATTGATCCAGGTGGATATTGGTGGCCACCTGCCAAGTCCACCTGGACCCCCACCATTGTTTCTCTCAGCATTTTCAGTTCTTTAATTGTAGCACAACTTACTATTTTTTGCAGTTTTTCGGGTCTTGAACTTTCGGAGCCGTTGTGAGGCTCTAAACGACGTTTTTTGGGAAATTTGGGGGGAACATGGGTCAATGGACCGATGTTGCCCTTCCAAAGTGATAGTGATCGGATAGATCTTTCTAACGAGCTATTGTGCGTGTCAAACAGATATCGTATGCCAAAGTTACGACCCCGGGTAGTTGAGGTACCAATTTACCCAAACGGGGCCCACAGTTTGGCGTTTCATCTTCTAGGGTTAGGTTTTGGAATGTTAAGGGTTTTCATTGTTTCTAAACAATAAATAGGCCTTCAAGCCTCATTGTAACACAGTTCAGAGGCATGTAGCCACCACATCTCTTCTCAGAGATAAGCTACCATCACCCTAGCTGGTTTATTTCCATTACTGTTTGTAAGCATATTTCAATATTTTACATTAATGAAATGAAGTATTATTTCCACTGCATATCTATGTTTATGGTTATCTCTGTAATTTTTTGCGTTCCTATTTAAGTCCGGATTAGTGGTATTAGAGCGATCGGCTTTTTCTTTGTTTTTGTTTGCATGTCCCCAATGAGGTCGAGATATAAGGAGTTAGGGCTTGAACTGATCGAACCTTTGCGAGACCAGCCTCACAAATCCCGATGGCCTCCCATGGCGGATGAGAAGAAAGACGAGGGGGTAGGAGATCCTATCAAAATCTTGCTCAAAGAAGCCCTCGAGCGACAATGGAACGCGATGATGGACAATTTTGCCGAGATCCTTCAGTGGCTACCCAGAAGTGACGCATCGGCTTCCAACAACTACTCTGGAAACGCCACGCCCTTTAAGGTACAAGTTAATTTTGAAATCCCCATATTCAAGGGTTAGATAGACGCAAAGGCCGTAGATAAATGGTTAAATCTGCTAGAGGGTTATTTTTCTGTTCATGAATTTTCGAGTCGGAAAAAGATTGTTTTTGCTCTTCTCAAAGCAGCTCCCCACGTCAAGGACTGGTGGGAAACCTACAACAAGCAGAAGGATGAAAATATCGGCTCACTATTTTCAACCGCACCCACCTGGAATTCATTCCGGGATGCCATCAACGAGCAATACTACCTTGTCGGAAGCTATGAGGATGAATACATAAAGTGGACCACGTTGCGACAGGGAAGGGACCAAGACGTGCCGGAGTTCACCAATCTTTTCCATACCCGTCGCACAAAGTTGGGTATCAAGGATACGAAGAAGCATTTGATACTCAAATATCGTGGCTGCCTGCACAAGTACATCCAGGAAGAAATAGAATTCCTGAACATCTCCTCGCTCGGCACAACATACCGATATGCCGTCAAGGTCGAGTAGAAGTTTAAACAAAAGAAGCGAGACTTTGGATCTGTGAATCTGAAGCAAGGGAAAGGTGCCCCTAAACCACAGAACAAAGGACAAAGCCAAGGCAGGGTAGCCCAAGACAACCCGCCAAAGCTGCAAGCAAAGAACAGCGTTGCGAAGCCGAAAAAGGACACGGGAAAATGGTGTGAATTCCATAAGAGCTCCACTCACAACACAAGTGAGTGTCGGGCCAAGCAGTCACTGGTGGCTGAGCTAAAGGTTTCAGAATCAGATGCATGTTCTGACTCTGAGTCAAAACCTGACAAGAGGAATGAAAAAGGGAAGCAGATCATTGATGCAGATCCCAACGCCACTGTTGCTACCACCAAGATCCAGAAAAATGAACCCGAAGATCCAAAGGAGGAGGAGCGTCTCTTCCACTCCCAGATGTGGGTAAAGGCTCCCCGCTACAGTTCATTGTCGATAGTGGGAGCCAAAAGAACCTCATTTCAACAGAGGTCGTGAAGCAGTTGGGCCTACCAACCACAGCACATCCACAATCGTACACCATCGGGTGGCTTCACCAAGGACGGGATCTTCGCGTGAGCCAGCAGTGTCGCCTTCCATACAACATCAAGCCCTTCACAAATGAGGTATTATGTGACATTGCTCCCCTTGAAGTTTGTGATGTATTATTAGGACAACTATACTTGTGGAAGCGACATGCTGTGTATGAATCAAGGCCCCGTGATGTTATTATTACATTGGGAAATAAGTTGTACAGGATACCAGAGGTAGCACCACCTACCGCCATCTCTTTGATTACTGCAAAACAATGCAGTAAGCTCATTTCCAAAACCAAGAAATTTGTTTTTCTGATGATACGCCCTCAAGGAAAGAAGAAGATGGTGGCAACGACCTCCAGACAAGGCCCCTCTGCACGACAACTACAGATGGACATGGTCGTGGAGGAGTATGAGGACATCTTCACCTCCCTCGCAGGGGTTCCTCTGCAATGTCAGGTCAAGCACTCCATCGATCTGACCCCAGGTGCGCCACTACCCAATGGACCAATTTATCGGCGCTCCGTTATGGAGAACGATGAAATCAAGAGGCAAATTCAGGAGCTGCTGCAAAAAGGTCATATCCATCCGAGTTCATCACCTTGTGGGAGCCCGATTGTGTTGGTACAGAAGAAGGATGGGACTTGGAGACTCTGTATTGACTATCGGGCGCTGAACAAGATCACTGTCCGTAATAGGTACCTGATCCCACGGATTGATTGACCTCCTGGACCAACTAAAGGGGGCAAAATATTTCAGCAAGATTAATCTGAAGTCAGGATATCACCAGGTACCAATTGAACCCTCTGATGTGTGGAAGACTGCTTTCAAAGCCAAGGAGGGCCTTTTCGAATGGTTGGTTATGCCTTTCAGATTGACAAATGCTCTTGCAACCTTCATGAGGCTAATGGATGACATCTTGCGGCCATTCACCAACTCATTTGTAGTGGTATAATTGGATGATATTCTGATCTTCAGCCAGAGTTGGGAAGAGCACCTCCACCACATCTGACAGGTTCTCCAAACACTGCGGCAACCCAAGCTATGTGCCAATTTGGAGAAATGCACTTTTGGCATGACCCAGGTTCAGTATCTGGGATACATTATTGATGAACAGGGGATGCATGTGGAACCAGCCAAGATCCAAGTCATTCGGGATTGGCCATCTCCAACCACTCTGACAAAACTCCGCAACTTTCTAGGTCTTGCCAACTTTTACCACAGGTTCGTGTTGGGGTTTTCTCATATCACTTGGCCCTTGAGTCAAGTCACCAAGGGAGGAGCGAAAGCAAAATTATTTTGGTCTGAATATCGAAAGAAGGCATTCATAGAGTTGAAAGATCACCTCTGCATGACACCCTTGCTCGCGTTACCAGATTTACAACAACCATTTGAGGTCGAGACAGATGCCTCTGACTATGCTATTGGGGCAGTCCTTACTCAACACAGGCATCCAGTGGCATATCACAGTGAAACACTTTCAGACACAGTCCGGAAGTATCCCACTTATGATAAAGAGATGTATTCCATTGTGCAGGCCTGCCGACAGTGGAAGCATTACATTTTAGGGAAGGAAATGATCATCCACACAGACCACCGACCCCTGCAGTTCATACAGACCCATGGGAAATTGCAGAATGATCACCATCAGAAGTGGTCTACATACTTGCAACAATTCCATTTGAATATCAAGTATAAGAAGGGCAGCACCAATAATGTTGCAGATTGCCTCAGTCGACCACCGATCATGGCGTTAACCACTGTGCTCAACTCTTGTGGGCATGAGACTTCTGATTAGCCACTTCTCTACAAAAGCGACTTAGAATTCGGCCACACATACCAGACACTCTTGGAGGGTCGGCATGTTCCAGATTTTCACCTCCAGGATGCTTTGTTATGCCACCTGGGTCACCTTTGTGTTCCTTTAAGCGAGCGTTCCAAGATGATTTGGGAAGCACACTACAGTCGATCTGCTGGGTATTTTGGGGTCGAGAAAATGGTGGCAGTACTGCAAAAGTATTTCTATTGGCCGAATATTCGACAGGATGTCGCGAAGTACATTAGATCATGTACTGCTTGTGCCAATTCCAAACCAACCATCAAGAAGCAAGGCCTCTATACCCCGTTGTCTACCCCTAGTCGACCTTGGAAATCCATCTCCATGGATTACATGTCAGGCCTTCCTTCCACTAAGCATGGAAATTACTGTGTTTTTGTGGTCGTCGACAAGTTCTCGAAGATGGCCATTATGGCGGCCTGCAAGAAGAATATCAAAGCAGAAGCCACTGCTAAACTCTTCTTTGAACGAGTGTGGGTGCACTTTGGGATCCCACAGTCTATCATTTCAGATCGGGACAGTCGATTCCTCAGTACATTTTGGTCCAGTCTCTGGTCAATGCTGGACACAAAACTGACTAAGTCCACAGCCTTCCATCCTCAAACTAATGGCCAAACAGAGGTTGTCAATAGGATGATTGTACACATTCTACCCATGTACAACTCAAAGCATCCATGCACATGGGACGAGAGCTTCCCCTATGTCCAGCACAGCTACAACCGAGCTCTTCACAGCTCGACTCGCCACAGCCCTTTTCAGGTGGTCTTTGGATTCCAGCGACTATGCCCCATTGATGTGGCCATGCCACTTGTAGCTACTCACACAAATTCGGCTCATGTCCAGTCTGAAACAGAAAAGGCAACCAGCTTCATTGAGCACATCCAACATATTCGCCAGTAGGTCCATGACATTCTGGAGAAATCAAATGCCAAGTACAAGCAACGACATGATCAACATCGGGTGCCACACACGTTTCAGGTGGGCGACAAAGTCTGGTTGCATTTGCAAAAGGAACGCCTTTCTGGAGCCTATCGGAAACTGAGACCACTCCGATATGGTCCTTACACCATTACTAAGGCTGTGGGGGACAATGCATTTAATCTCAGCATTCCCCCATTCCTTGGCCTGCACCTAGTGTTCAATGTGGACCGCCTTCGGCCATACTTTCCACCATTGTTACACACATCCACCATTGCAGAACAGCTCACACCCACAGGATTGAATCTAGATTGCATGGAACAAGCTGCAACTGATCGAATCATGGACACACAGATCAAGAACACTCGCCAACAGAATATCCAACTATATCGAGTTGTTAAAGCAGGCCAACTCCTTCACCAGGGAAAGTGGCTCACCAGGGACCAAGTTCAGCATAAGTTTCCTCATCTCATGGAGGAACTCAACGCAATGGGGACCATTGCTTCCTAAGGGGGGAGGAATGATCCAGGTGGATATTGGTGGCCACCTGCCAAGTCCACCTAGACCCCCACCATTGTTTCTCTCAGCATTTTCAGTTCCTTAATTGTAGCACAACTTATTTTTAGTAGTTTTTTGGGTCCTGAACTTCCGGAGCCGTTTTGAGGCCCTAAACGACGTTTCTTGGGAAATTTGGGGGAAACATGGGTTCGTGCTCTTGCCAAAGTGATAGTGCTCGGATAGATATTTCTAACGAGCTATTGTACGCATCAAAAGGAGATCGTATGCCAAAGATACGACCCCGGGAAGTTGATGTACCAATTTACCCAAACGGGGCCCACAATTTGGCATTTCATCTTCTAGGGTTAGGTTTTGGAATGTTAAGGGTTTTCCATTGTTTCTCAACAAGAAATAGGCCTTCAAGCCTCATTGTAACACAATTCAGAGGCATGTGGCCACCACATCTCTTCTCAAAGATAAGCTACCATCGCCCTAGCTGGTTTATTTCCATCACTGTTTGTAAGCATATTTTAGTATTTTACATTAATGAAATGAAGTATTATTTCCACTGCATATCTGTGTTTATGGTTATCTCTGTAATTTGTTGCATTCCTATTTAAGTTCGGATCACTGATTAGTCTAGCTAATCAAATATATGAAATCTGATTACCAGACATAATTTGAAAACCTAATTATTGATAACAAGCACTGAATTCACTTAAGTCGACAACAGTGGTACCTTCCCTCAGGAGTCATCTGAATCCTTATACCTGGTATGGAAACTACTTACTTTCCATGACTTAACGAAACTTACATGGAATATTCCATATCCTCCTCACCTAAATAGAAACCCAGCCTCCCTATAATTCCAAGTAGGTTTAAAGGACAATATACAACTGACAATGGAACCATATAATCTAAGTCTCAAGGAAGTATTTGTACTTACAGAATATCAACAGAGATGGAAATTGCAACAATCACTTATCACCTAAACAAATCAGTCGAATTTGTCCTTCTCTACACGTAAGGTTCATAAGCTATGATCCAATCACTTATTATCTAAAGAATAATAATGCACTTATAAGGCTAGGTTCCATGCTAAAAAACTTCTCATTTGAAAATTGAATCTATTACACACACCATGTGCTCATCGGTGGTGCCCAAATTCAATTCCGACTTAAAAATTACAATTCCTTGCACAATGCATTTTAGAACATACTCATACAAGAAGCACATGAAAGCTACCAAAAAAGAAAGAAAAAAGCATATATCATATTGTTCAGAGAGGATATTTGAGTAAATCTACATGAAGAAGAACCCGCAATTGATTACTAAATCCTTCCACCTTAACCTTCTCAAACATTTTCCTAGCCAACTAGCTGCCTCTTTAGGTTCTTCAATATTGAAGTTTTTAGGGCCTTGATCAGCTATTTCTTTAGGTCCAGACCTGGATGGGCTCCATCTGAATGACAAGTAGCCTCAGCACAAAAGGAGAAAGTCCCCTGTACAATACACCAATTTCATCAAACAACTATATAACACAGTAGAAATAGAAAAAAACAAACCAGAAACCAATGGTCAAATTGATACATATAGTGAGAAATAGATGAAATATGTGAAAACGAACATGGTTATGTGCAAGTTTTACTTGGGGAAGCGTAGTCATAATAAAAATGGAATGCTTGAGTGTTTTGATCAACAAGGATGGAAATTAGACCAAAAAATGTCACAAAACCATGCATCTGTACTTTCAAAATATTTAATACAAGTTAGAAAGGTCAAATGCATGAAATTGTCATGTTCATCCCATGTCAAAACCTTCATACTATTCAAGGAAGATTTTCATCCTTCTCAAGTTCAAGTTAAAGAGAATGTGTTATACGATCCAGTGACATGCATTTTGTCACTATGTACATTGCCATAATAATCACAATAATGAGGCATTAACTAAGTACATTTAAGTGTGCATTATTTTAAAGACAAGAGACCATAATTAGCATTTAATAGATTAATCATATAAACCATGTGCGTAGCTGGTTCTAGCTGTAGGGATAGAAAACGATGAAGATATTTTAAGCTATGGGTGTTAAGAAATGGCACCTTTCTTTTCTAAAGGAGAAGTTCATCATGATTCAGGTACATCAAGATCATGTGGGTATAACAAGTACAGGTATGGTTGCAGAGGTACAAAATATCGATGCAACTATGCTCTGGAGAAATATTCAAATTTTTACGCATGCATCTATGTCCAACAATGAAATGTTCCAAACAAGTCACTGTTTTACTTCTTTAGTTCCATCCAACTCCAAAAGACAAGGGAAATCTAACCCTTGGAGAATTTAAAATAATTCATGATCAACATGGCTTTAGCACAACATGTTATGACAATAAGGAGCTATTGCGGCCCTCCACTAGAAAAATGAAACCTCCCAACAACCACCATTCATGGTCCAAAATGTAAGGTAATGCTAAATTCTATGTGTGCACACATGTATCAGGAACAGGCACAAAGACAAAAAAGAAAAAGAAAAAAAAGAAAGATATTTGACTCGGTGCATCCACTCAGTGGATTTTTTTCATTCATTTCAAGATCAACAATAATTTGTACTATCTTATGTTGAAACACAAGAAAAAGAAGACATAAGAAAATAAAGCAAGAATATAGTCACCACACGAAGCATAGACTGCCAAAAGTTTGGGGGTTAAATAGGTCACCAAATGGATCATTTGGATTACCATTTCCGTTGTCATAAGGACCTCCAGGTCCCGTTCCATATCCACCCATCGGTCCCCCCATCCTATTATTATACATTCCACCAAACATATTTGATCCACCATATCCTCCTCTATACATTTTGTTTCCATAAAGACCAATACCATATGATCCTGACATCACCCCATATCCTCCTCCCATTCCCTTATATAAATTGTTGGATCCATAAAGGCCAAAACCATATCTTGAATTGTAATTTATCATAGAACCATATAGCTTGAATTATATAGTTTGTCATAGAACCATAGCCTGAATTTATCAAAGAAAAAGGTTGTCAGGTGCAAAAATTCTTAATAACACAATTACAATTTTAAAAGCAAGATGTAACAATACTACGAGCTTGTACTGATCATGAATAATAATTTTAATGATTGAGTCGTAAATAATCAAGATAAAACTCAAAAGAATCTGGGCTACATTAATTAAAAGGATATACTACAACACATTTACCTCCATAGTTACTTATGTAGCTACCCTGCTCTCACAGTATTAGTGGCATAGGTCTACCAATAGTGCTTTTGTTAGCAAGTGGTACATTTCGTTTAGTATCATATCTCTCTCTTGTTTTTGCTACTCCAAACGACTCCAACACAGTACTTGTGGATCCAGTTGAAGGAGTCCTGAATGGAAAATGCCCGAATGAACTTCCAACACATTTCCAAGGCTTAGGTGGAGGAACACTACATATTTATTTTATAAACCCAAAAGAAAAGATAAGTGAGGGCCAACATCCACAAATAAATAACTCACAATAATAATCCTAAACTTCACATTGATTTAGATGACCTTTTTTTGGGTCTTGAAAATGTCATTTATTTCCATTACACTTTCACTATTATGTCCATTATATCACCTCCATTTCATTACTATGTCACTACATTCATCCCACTTTCATTATCATTGGGCCACATTTATGTTTTTCCAAACTTTATTAATTCTTAGCATTTTTAAGTGAATTTGTGGTTAAAAATTAGAAAATAAAATACATATTCTTATACCTAACAAGTGGGTTGATATTGTTGACATGTGTAGGTCAAAAGGAGGCTTTTAGAAGACCTTTATGTGGCACTCTAAGGCCAAATTCGAATTTGAGTGGAGAGAATCATGGGATCATGAGGATATGTGTAACATCTCCTAATTGCATTTAAACTGTAAGAAGACATGTGTCTTATCAGTTCCTATTTTGATTAGGACTCTAGATATAAACGGAGAGATTCATTGACTCTCATTAATGGAATGACTTCTCATTTGTTTGTATAAATAGGAGATCTCTCTCCTTCATTTTTTAGCTTAGCTTTTTAGTTTTTAAGCTTGTAGCTTTTTGGTAGCTCTTTAGCTTGGAGTTTGTAGTTCTTCCTTGATGGCTTTGGAAAGCTTTGGAGAGCTTTGTTGTACTTTGTAATTTTGAAGAATTTGAATAAAGCTTCGATGTTCTCAACATGAAAGGAGATGTGAAGTAGATGTCATGGAGCACATTAGAATGTAAGGTAGAGTAGATTTTGTTTTGTAGTTTTTCTTTGATTTCATTCAAATATGTCATTTGATTGTTTTCAAGTTTGATAGATTAGAGTTTCCATTCATGCAATTTTAATTCATGCAAGTGTGTTCAACCGGTTGATTGTAGATTAGGTTTCTTTAAATGTTTCTTGTATTTGTTTATTAGATTAGTCTCTCATGCTATATGATGATATTTTCGGAGCCTTTAGCTTAACACCGTTTTAGAAGTTAATTGGCGAAATATCGTGATTATAGGTGAGATGATTGGCTTTGCTTTTCATTATTGTGCAATTAGATAGTTTAGATGTCATTTATTTCATGTTATATGATGATATTTCGAGAGCCTTTAGCTTAACACCGTTTTAGAAATTAATTGGCGAAATATTGTGATTATAGGTGAGATGATTGGCTTTGCTTTTCATCAGTGTGCAATTAGATAGTTTAGATGTCATTTCTTTCATGCTATATGATGATATTTCCGGAGTCTTTAGCTTAACACCGTTTTAGAAGTTAATTGGCGAAATATTGTGATTATAGATGAGATAATTAGCTTCGTTTTTCATTTTATTGCTTTCAAGTTTTATAGTTTAGATTTTCCATTCATGCAAGTGTGTTCAACTCGTTGATTGTAGATTTATCTAACTGTGTAATGTATGCTTGACAAAATATTCCAAGAAAGTAGTCTTCCTATTTTCCAATTGGTGAATTGGAGCATAGAGAACACAGTAGATTAGTTTTTTCTTTACATGTTCTTGCTTTTTTCTTAGTAAGATACTCATTACATAAGTTCATGTCTAATTGAGTCTTTTTTGTTCCTTAAGAGTGAAATTGGCGATATGTGAAGTTATGAATGGGATTTAATTTGTTTTTCTTTCTTTCTTTTCTTAGATATTTTTCCATCTTATATTAATCTAACTGATCAAAGTTTTGATTTGTTTCATTTTCTCTTTTCTTTAGAAACTAGATTCTAACATAAGAAAAAAAACCCCCAAAAACAACATAAATATAAAATAACAAAATAAAAATAAAAAAGGTTAACTAAGCACATATGGTGCACCACACTTTATCAATTTATGATACCCAGATTGATAATTTATGTAGAACAATTTAGAACACTAAATTGACTAGACATTTTGGCGCTGTTGTCGAGGAAGTGTAATTAAGAGACCTTATTTCTTACATCTAAAAAAATTATTAATAATTCCTTGAGTATGCTCTCCTCCTGCACTTTGTGTGATCTGGAGGATCAGAAAAAGAATTGTTACGTTAAAAAAAAAAGAGAGAGAGAGAGAAAGGGGACAAAATAAACTTCATCATTTCATTTGATTCAAAAAAAAAAATCCAACTGCTTTGATAGGTTCAATTGTCCAAGTTTGACTGGTTATGCTTTATAGTAACCCTCAAAACATTGTGTCATGTTTTAATAAGATTTTGCAAATTAGCTGCGGAATGCAACTTGATTCCACAGCTAACTGTGAATTCCGCAGCTAATTCCAAGGTCTAGCAGGTTACAGACATCCAATGAAAAAACTGACCACATGGGCATCTCCGGAATTTTCCCGACATGTATCCTATCCTAGTCACCCAACCCAAATTGATAAAAAAATCAGCTTAAGACCTTAGTCAAAGTCTTGTTTTTAGCATATTTACCTTGAACTCTTTGCTATCTGAAATTGAAAATCATTAGTCATTTTTATAAAATTTCACAATTTCAGAGAGAAAAAAAAAAAAAAAGACAACCAATGGCTATATCCAATCTTAGTTTCCACTGTGGCCTCAATAGAAAATCTGCATTCTTGTTTGAAGCTTTAGCTTTGAAACAAACATGTAAGAATATTTAAAAAAAAAATCAAATAAATCAAATTGCATGGACTGTTGTGTTAAAATAAAAACTTTGCATTTTTGGAATCTGGTTGGACTTCTGCTGATCTGGTTTTCAAATAAAGGGTATGAAGGATTAACTGGATATCTTATAGAAAAGGCATTGAAAACCCATTGTGTTGAAATATCAATAGAACTACCAATTCATTTGCAATAATATCAAGGTATCCAACTCTAAAGTTGAAGGTCAAAGACATGCGCCACATAGAGCACACGTGAATTATTGAAGTTTCTCGAATTCTACGATTATAGATATTTCAGAGGTTCACATGTAACAATTCCTTCCTATCTTGCAATCTGAGAAATGGTGGAATGATCTATCAGTTGGCAAGTTTGAGAGAACAAAAGATTTTTTTTGTTCTTAATTTCTGTTCTCGAGACTTCGGATCTTCACAAGATGATAAATAAACTTCTGTTTTCTTCAATCCAATATGTTATTTAACAGAGCAGAGGTTCATTACAACGGAGTTATAGAAAGAGTAGGGAGCAAAATACTTGTTCATAACAAATGAAACAATGCCAATGTCCTTGAAAATTCTAGCACTGTTTATCTGCTATTCCTTGTGTTCAAATTGCAAATTAAATCAGAAATCTCAATGCAGCAAAATGCAGAATATTAAAAATGTTAATCTAGGAAAAACGCAGAACACTTAGAAACGTCAAACTTCAACTGCATGATCCGGACAAACCGAGACAAATTTGGGAAAAATAAAACATGGGTTTTTTTAGAAATGGGGTCAATTAAATAACTCAGAAATAGTTTTAAGGAATTTGAAGCGGTTTGAGATATTTTCGCAGTTCTTTGAAGCCCATCTTTGCAGGCCACGAGAGGAAAAAACGGAATTTGAACTAATTAACTGGTAGTTTGATTTAATTCGACTGCTTGGGGAGGCAAATTCTGATTTAGAATCAACAATATGCTGACAATAAATCATGATTACATGCCTCTTGTTTTTAATAACTCATCTCACACCTGTTTAGAGACGTAAGTTGATTGAATACGACTTTGTTTAAATGATTGACCCTATTACGTGAACCGGTTCGATACGGCTCTTCGCAACCAACTGATAGACATGGCATGGAGCTTCTTGGCATTCGATGTAGAGGCCATTCGAAAACTTACTCATATTTTGTATCATGTATATTTCCCGTGAGTTAAACCCAAAACTGCCTCTAATTAAATTGGTCGCCTGGAACTGCTAGAGAGGAAGAAGAAGTATCAAAGTGGAATGAATCCCATGCAAGTAGTTGTGTTGTTTTTTTTAGAATCATCGCCTTGATATTCCTGGGAGTTGTCTTAAACATGAGCTATGGTTCAGTATATGCATGCTTGAACCAAAAACATCTAAACTCTGTCAAAGGAGATGTAAAAGACCATGGCTATCCCATTCAGCAACTAAGAATTTTTTTGAGAAATGGTTTCTTGAGAATTGTCAATTCCAAAACAAGTTTGAGTGTTGCAGTAGGTGGTTTCTAGAATAATCCTTTGTACATACAAAAAAAAAAAATTCAAAATTGATGGTTGGTTGTCTTTTAGCCGCAGAATACAACTGTGTTTCGCAGCTAACTGGAAATTCCGAGGTCATTTTCATACTTTTGTAGGTTACAGGTGTCAAGAGATGAAAAAAGCCACATGGGTAGCCGGGAAAATGCCAGTACATGGATGGTGTCCTATCCATTTGATCCAGGTTGAAGAAAAACACCCCAGTCAAAGGGAAGTCAAGGTGTGTGTTATCAATAAGTCGTCACACTAAGTCGCCGCATGTCAAGAAAAAAAACAATTTTGAATCAATGAAATGAATAAGTTATTTACTCACTTTTCTGAATGTATTGATTAATTTTGGACTAATGATGAAAAATAAATGGCTAACTTTTTATTCAAGATTTTTAACTACAGATATTATGCACATTCAATAGCTAAAGTCATTCCGCAGTTGAAGCCATTCCACAGCTGAAAAATCTCATTGTTCAGATCAGCCTAACTTCCTCATACGAAATCAGATTTTGATGATTCAAGTGTCATTCGAAAGATCTCAACAAGATCTACACAATGAGAAATCCATCATTAGAATTCGAAATGGTAAATAATGAAATAAAGTGCTGAAAAGAAGCAACATTCAATTTGACGCACTAATTCCAACGCATGTATAAATTCTTTTGATTCTTCCTTTGAGAATTTGTTTCATTAATACAAATTCTTAGTTTTGTGTGTAAATATCATAACTAGAGAGATTGATCACCTCTTTCCTTTGATAATATTACATTCCATTGCAGAAGAAGTATTAGTTTTTTTGCAGGTTCCAGGTGAAATGACAAATGACTACAAGAGAATAGTGTCTCTCTAAGAGACCAATTTATTTCATAAGAGGATGATTAGCAACAAAGAAGAAATATGTTGATGCAAAATCAGATCCAAACACTTGAAAAACTTTCAGATACTATTGTCTCCATCACATCCATACCTCATAATAAACCATTCACCTCATTTCACTTCATATTTTCCATTTATATTCACATACACTTTCCATCTCTTTTTGTCCATTCATAACCCACAAATAAAAGCAAGAGGCTCATTCACATGCTTATTGCTCGTTGTCATTTCTGCTCTCCATTTCCATCTTCCATTTTCATCTTTCCTTTCTTGTCATTTTCATTTCACAAATAAGCCCTGCTTCAATGCAAATTATTGAGTGTATAGTCCTTTGAGTTTAAGTTCCTTGTCAAGACACCTTGAGGCTTGCATGCTTTAATGGCAAGTTCTCATGCTAATAAATAATGGGAATACATTAATGTCCCTTGTTTATCAGATCTTCTAGGTGACTCGACATCGGCAAAACTATTCATACCTCGCAAGATGTGTTTGGGCATCTTGACTCTCATTGTCATCAGTGGTGAGAGTTCTCGTGTTGACTAGTGGCATCCATTAATGGCCACTAAGTCAACAATTTCTTGTTGTGTTCGACATCAGAACATTTTTTCACATAGTAGGAATTGTGCCAATGAGTTTTGAAGACATGAAGACTATTATTTTCAACATTTTGGAGCAGATTCAGCAAGTTTTAATAGAAGTAATAAGAAGTCATTTTAACGCTTTATCCATGACTCTTCTTGTTCAACCACTTGAAGAAAGATATGATCATAATTTTACAGCCACCACACATACAACTCATCTATTCCAAAGGGTAAGTTAAGGTACGTCATTTTCTAACTTTTGACCATAGAATTCCATAAAAAGCTAGAATGATAATTGTTGGAAAAACATTTCTCTTCCTCATTTCATAAAATTGTGAATACCATCAGTTGGGGGGGGGGAATACATTCATATTCATATCTTGCCATGTCCATATCATATTCAAGAGCCCACATACTTCCAAAATATATTAACTATTACATTGTTATTATGAGCATACAATGGCTTTTCAAACAGTTTTTATAGGATAAATTGGATACAAACACAATTATGATTGTCACACAAGAACCAATCATCATGAAATCCAATAAAGATATACTTGGCAACAATAATCAAAATATCATTATGCAAAGTTCAAAGATCAAAATAGAATGCAACAACAAAATATGGTTGTTACACAAGAACCAACCATGCTGCAATTCAAGAAAAACACTTTGCAAAAATATGAAGTTATCAAAAGATATCATGCAAAGTTAAGCCAAGGCTCAAGGGTCAAAAGAATTAATGTAATATATATTGCATGAGGACATGCAATAGCTTCAATTGGGGGGTATGTTGGGCCTTGAAAATGTCATTCATTTCCATTACACTTTCACTATTATGTCCATTATATCACCTCCATTTCACTACTATGTCACTACATTCATCCCACTTTCATTATCATTGGGCAACATTTATATTTTTCCAAACTTTATTAATTCTTAGCCTTTTAAAGTGAATTTGTGGTTAAAAATTAGAAAATAATGTGCATATGCTTATACCTAACAAGTGGGTTGAGATTGTTGACATGTGTAGGTCAAAATGAGACTTCTAGAAGACTTTTATGTGGCACCCTAAGGCCAAATTCGAATTTGAGTGGAGAGAATCATGGGATCACGAGGATATGTGTCACATATTCTAATTGTATTGAAACTCTAAGAAGACATGTGTCTTATCAGTTCCTATTTTGATTAGGACTCTAGAGGTAGAGGGAAAGATTCATGGACTCTCATTAATGAGATGGATTCTCATCTTTTTGTATAAATAGAAAATCTCTCTCCATTTGTTAGCTTAGCTTTTTAGTTCTTAAACTTGTAGCTTTTTGGTAGCTCTTTAGCTTGGAGTTTGTAGTTTTTCCTTGATGGCTTTGGAAAGCTCTGGAGAGCTTTGTTGTACTTTGTAATTTTGAAGAATTTGAATAAAGCTTTGATGTTCTCAAAATGGAAGGAGATGTGAAGTAGATGTCATGGAGCACATTAGAATGTAAGGTAGAGTAGATTTTGTTTTGTAGTTTTGCTTTGATTTCATTCAAGCATGTCATTTGATTGTTTTCAAGTTTGATAGATTAGAGTTTCCATTCATGCAAGTGTGTTCAACTAGTTGATTATAAATTAGGTTTCTTTACATGTTTCTTGTTTTTGCTTATTAAATTAGTCTCTCATGCTATATGATGATATTTCCGAAGCCTTTAGCTTAACACCATTTTAGAAGTTAATTGGCGGAATATTGTGATTATAAGTGAGATGATTGAATTTGTTTTTCATTAATGTGCAATTAGATAGTTTAGATGTCATTTCTTTCATGCTATATGATGATATTTCTAGAGCCTTTAGCCTAACACCATTTTAGAAGTTAATTTGCGAAATATTGTGATTATAGGTGAGATGATTGGCTTTGCTTTTCATTAGTGTGTAATTACATAGTTTAGATGTCATTTCTTTCATGTTATATGATGATATTTCCAGAGCCTTTAGCTTAACACCGTTTTAGAAGTTAATTGGCGAAATATTGTGATTATAGGTGAGATAATTGGCTTTGCTTTTCATTTTATTGCTTTCAAGTTTGATAGTTTAGATTTTCCATTCATGCAATTTTAATTCATGCAAGTGTGTTCATAATGTACCTGAAATTCTGAGCTCAATCTGCAAGCAAAAGATCTCAGCAAACATATATATCAATCTGCTTCAAACTTAAAAGGCCGATCTACCAACATAGAAACTCTGTTTCTTTTTAAACATAAATCGGACTCTTCCTTGTTTCATTACCAGCGCAGCACATCACATTCCTCTGGCCCACGCATAATAGATCACAACCACTAGTTTTAAACAAAAGAAAAAAAAACACTTCTGCCCATTAACTATTGAAAAACGCAGGTCCTTGTTTTACATGACTGTCTGAAATAATAAAAAAAAACAACTAAAACCCGCTGGTTGAACACAGCTTCAGGCATATACAGACTTTGGGAAAAAAAACGCTGATTGAACACCATAAATCAATTCAATGATCTTTTTTCTGGATATTCGATCTTGAAATGATCCAACGCACTCTTATCGATCTGCAGTGTCCGGTTCATAAAAACTTTGAAGAACTCTTCATACTTATGTCCTCTGTACAGAACCGTATGCTGATCATCAATCAGGGACGCTGCTGGAGCAATGAAGGAATCCTTGGAAGGGGAATAGAATGCAGGAATTGATATACGCGCAGTGGAAGAATTGGTTACTGCTCGATGCAAAACACTCCTGAATCTCCCATTGCTCACAACCGCTGAGCTAATTCCCCACTGTAATGGTTATTAGTGATTGGATATTGCGCATTTTGAAAGAGCGTCCACGCATTCCCCTTTGACCGCAATTTCTTCCAATGAATACGCCCCTCCGCCATATCTCAGTTGGATGTTTAATACAGGTTCGATGATTGACCGAGAATCTAGTCCAACAGCTGTATTTGCCACAATCGGCGGTTAGCACAGGTATATAACACATATGTTTATAACAATTTACCAGATTTCAGGGGCTCTGAATCAAGATTGCCCATGAGGAATCGGCGTTGATACGCTCCAAGAGATCTTCAATTTACAATGAATTGCCACCAGAATCACCCCTTAATTAGCTTCTGTTATACCACTAATTACTCTAACAGATAGATAAGGTGATCCTCCATAAATTTATTCCAACATAACTATTTTAATGCGCCTAACAAATCAAATACTAAATGGAGAGATGTCACTCATTACAATAACAAACTAATTATGAAATCGACTCACATAGTAATACTAAAATTAACAGCAAATGAAATCCAATTTGTCAAGCCACAACATGTGGGCAATTTCCCACATTGCTGGCCCGTCCCGATGCTCCTGCATCAGACTCCCGGAGAAGAAAATATTGGTTCTTTAAAATTTCAAGATTGATGCCATATTTCTGCAATTCAGTTGCTGTCAACCAACTAAAATCTTCCACTGGCTGCTCCTTCCACTTGACAAGATACTGAAAATATGTCTGCCCTCGAGTTTTCTTGGATATCCTCTTATCTAAAATAGCTTCAACTTCTTTCTTGAATGTTTTTGGTACCTGTTCTTTCCAATCCACAGTTTGAACTTCATCACCTGTAGCTTCAGTCTGCAATTATGTTTCTGCCTCTCTGAATGGATACAAGTCTGCAATATTAAAAATGGGAGATATTCCGATCCCTTCCGGCAACTCGATCTCATATGCATTGGCTGAAAATTTCCTTTTGATTTTACATGGCCCTATCTTCTTCAGTTTCAGCTTATTGTAAGTTTTTGTAGGAAATCTCTCTTTTCTCAAATATGCCATGACCAAATCTCCTACCTGAAACTCTTTTTCTCTCCTTCTCAAATCTGCACTCTGCTTGTATCTCTTGCTGCTTTCCTGTAGTTTACCTTTAACCTCTTCCTGTAGCTTCTGCATTTGTTCAGCAAAATCTTCGGCACTTGCACTTCTAGCTTCCTGTTTCCCCAAGTCTCTTAGCTCATATACTCCTCTCGGATGCATTCCAAAGACAATCTAAAATGGACTCATTCCAGTGCTTCGGTTTGGTGTGTCATTGTAAGCAAATTCAGCTTGAGCTAATTCCAAATCCCACTGTTTGGGATTCTGATGTATGAGACTTCTTAGTATATTTCCCAAGCTTCTGTTCACAACTTCAGTTTGTCCATCCGTCTGAGGATGGTAGGCTGAACTAAAACTGAGTTTAGTTCCCAGCTTCTTCCAAAGTGTCCTCCAGAAATGTCCTACAAATTTAGTGTCTCGATCTGATACAATACTTACAGGCAACCCATGCAATCTTACAATCTCTTAAAAGAACAAATTTGCTATGTGTGTGGCATCATTAGTCTTCTTACAAGCAATAAAATGAGCCATTTTAGAAAATCTGTCTACAACAACATAAATAGAATCGTTTCCTCTCTGAGTTTTTGGTAAACCCAAAACAAATTCCATACTCACTGCATCCCATGGTCGATCTGGTATGGGCAATGGCTGATATAGTCCGGTATTTTGACTCCTTCCTTTGGCATATTGGCATACCCTGCATTTCTCAACAAACTTTTTAACATCAGTTTGCATTTTAGGCCAATAATAAAAAGCATTCACCTGAGCAAACGTTTTGTCTTGTCCAAAATGACCAGACAATCCTCCACTGTGCTTCTCTTTAATGATGTTCTCTCTCATGGAACATTTAGGAATGCATAATTTGTTGCTTTTAAATAACAGGCCTCCTTGAACAAGGTAATCCATCCATTGACTTCTGTTATTGCTCACCGGATTCTGCACTGTTGTGTAGACATCTTTAAAATCCTCATCATCCTTGTACATTCCTATCATTTCATCAAAACCTACAACACCCACTTTAAATTCTTGCAACAGAAAACTTACTCTGCTCAATGCATCCGCCACTTTGTTAGACTTACCACTTTTATGCTTTATTACAAAAGTGAAACTTTGCAGAAATTCCACCCACTTGGCGTGCTTCTGATTTAGTTTTGGCTGATTATTAATAAACTGCAAAGCATGGTTGTCTGAATATAAGATAAACTCCTTTGGTAGCAAGTAATGCCTCCACTTTTTCAATGCCTGCACAATAGCGTAAAATTATTTATCATAAGAAGAATATTTTTTCTTTGCATCATTTAACTTCTCGCTGAAATATGCTATCGGCCTTTGCTCTTGGCTTAGCACCGCACCAACTTGACTTATACCTTAACACTCTTTTCAGGAAGAACTCTCATCCTCATCACTATTTATTATTTCTCCGCTGCTCTTTTGTCATCATCATTCTCATATCCTGAAGTTGGATCCCATTTGGGATTTGAAACATTGGTACAAAAATGATAAAACTGTGGATTCTCCGGTCAATGATTCAAAAGACTCAAGCCACAGATCTCTGAAATCCATGACTTTCTCGAAATTTGGTAAGGCTAGAATAGGCTTTTTTGTTATCTTTCTTTTCAACAAATTAAAATTTCTATCAGCTGCTTCTGTCCATCGAAATGGCTGATTGACCTCCTTGATTGTCTCAAGGATTGGTGCAAAAACTTGACTAAATCCCTTTATAAATTTTCGGTAAAAACTAGCAAGTCCATGGAAAATTCTTACCTCAAAGACACTCCTGGGAGTAGGCCAGTTTTTGATTGCTTGTACCTTTTCCGGATCCATTTTCAAACCATCTCTGGAAATCACAAATCCCAAATATACCAGCTCCTCTTTCATGAAACTACATTTCTTCAGATTGATTAGTAGTTTCTCTTTCTGCAGAGTTTTCAAAACTAACTTCAAGTGTTCCAAATGCTCCTCTTTACTTTTGCTAAAAACTAGGATATCATCAAGGTAAACAACAACAAATTTACCTGTATATTCTTTCAGAACCTCATTCATTAGTCTCATGAATGTGCTGGGCGCATTAGTGAGCCCAAAAGGCATCACTAACCACTCATACAATCCACAGTTGGTTTTGAAGCGGTTTTCCACTCATCGCCTTCCCGGATTCTGATATGATGATACCCGCTTTTCATATCTATCTTAGTGAAGTACCTGGATCCACTTAAACAATCCATTAAATCATCCATCCTGGGCAAAGGAAATCTATACCTGACTGTTATCTTGTTGATAGCTCTGGAATCGGTGCACATGCGCCATTCTCCTCCCTTTTTCGGACTAAGCACCGTTGGCACAGCACACGGACTCAGAATTTCTCGAATCAGCCCCTTGTCCATTAGCTCTTGAACCTGTCTTGCAACTTTTGCATTTTCCTGAGGAGTTAATCTATATGCAGCTTTGTTAGGTAGACTTGCTCCTGGTATTAAGTCGATATGGTGAATTATACTTCTAATCGGTGGTAATTCATTTGGCAATTCATCCACAATGATATCCATGTAACTATCTAACACAGATTGAATTTCTTCAGGCAAATCATGTAAATTTGTGGAGGTTAAAATTACCTTTGGCCTTCCCACGATAGCGAAATGCATCTTTGCGCTTTTATCCACCTCTTGTAGAAATTCTTTGCCACTGATCAGCATAATATTATTTTCTGGTAGCTCTTTATCAGCATCGTTCTTCACTGGCAGCAACGTATGCTTAACTCCATCCTTTTCTATGGTGTAGGTATTTCTTCTTCCATCATGAATCACCTTTCGGTCAAATTGCCATGGTATCCCCAATAACAAGTGACATACGTCCATGGGCATTATGTCACATAAAATCGCATCTCTGTATGTGCCAATCTGCATTTCCACATTACATTGTTCTGTCACGGTGACTTGATGACCCTTCTGAAGCCAAGATACTTTATAAGGTGCAGGATGCGCTTTCTTTGGTAACCCAAGCTTTTCCACCATCTCTGTAGACACAAGATTGCCAGTACTCCCGCTATCAATTATAACCTTACAACACTTACCCTTTGATTTGCATGTAGTTCTGAACAAGTTCTTCCTTTGCACAGGTTCTCCAATCTCTTTTTCTGATCTCAGCAAAGCTCTTTTGAGCAGCAATGATTCACCTTCCTCTGGTGGTTCTTCCTTCTCTACAAGTCGAGGTTGTTCCGGCTCTACCTTAGCCACATTTGCACCCCTCTGGCTTGCTGATCTGTTATGAGGACAGTCCCGCGACATATGTCCCCATTCTCCACAGGTATAACACCTAACATCTCTTCCTCGCCCTCTTCCTCTGGGCGTGAATCTCCCTCTACTAGAATCACCCATCTGTGGTGATCTGCTGCTGGAACTTCCTGCTTCAAACTGATGCTGTGTTCCTCTGGATCTGGCTGATCCTCTACCCCTTGCTGAGCTCTTTCCTCTGTTTCTCTGGTTTTGTTTGCGCAACAGTTTTTCCTCTGCCTTCAAGACTGCTTGATAGGCATCCTCAACAGTTTTCAAACTTAACAGGCTAATCTCATCTTGGATCTCATACCTTAGTCCATTAATATACCTGGCTACTTTCTCCAAATCATCTTCTACATGCCCTGTTCTGATATTTAACCTGTAAAATTCTTCAGTATATTCTTTAACAGACATTCCTTTCTGCTTCAGATTTTGCATCTGCTTAAAAAGATTCAAATGATAGTCTTTAGGCAAAAACTTAGCTTTCAGTTTGCTTACCATTTTATCCCACTGCTTGATCTTATATTTCCCCTTTCGCGTTCTTGATGTCTGTAACTCGTCCCACCAGATGGCTGCATGGCCCTTTAGTCTAGTGACTGCAAACTTCACCCTCTTATTCTCCTCAACCTCTTCATAGTCGAAATACTGATCTATGGATCTGATCCAATCCATGAGCTCCTCGGCATTTAAACTCCCTTCATACATAGGAATTTCTATCTTGGGTTTGCTTCCAACTTTTGCCAGCATCTTGAGGACTTTGGCAGTTTCATTTTCTTCTCCTGCTTCCGCTTCTTCCTCAGATTCTTCTGAAGAACTTTCAGCTCCCTCATCAGGCGCTCTTCTCTGGGCTGTTTCCATTGTCTCCATTCGTTCACGCAGTCTTCGCACTTCTTCTATCAGGACTGCATTTGGTTCTGGTCTTCCTCGACCAATTCCTCTCCTTGGCGGCATCTTTGCTGCAACACCTGTAGCTCTGATACCAAAAATAATGTACCTGAAATTCTGAGCTCAATCTGCAAGCAACAGATCTCAGCAAACATACATATCAATCTGCTTCAAACTTAAAAGGCCAATCTACCAACATAGAAACTTTGTTTCCTTTTAAACATAAATCAGACTCTTCCTTGTTTCATTACCAGTGCAGCACATCACATTCCTCTGGCCCACGCATAATAGATCACAACCACTGGTTTTAAACAAAAGAAAAAAAACACTTCTGCCCATTAACTATTTAAAAACGCAGGTCCTTGTTTTACATGACTGTCTGAAATAATAAAAAAAAACAACTAAAACCCGCTGATTGAACACAGCTTCAGGCATATACAGACTTTGGGAAAAAAAACGCTGATTGAACACCATAAATAAATTCAATGATTTTTTTTCTGGATATTCGATCTTGAAATGATCCAACGCACTCTTATCGATCTGCAGTGTCCGGTTCATAAAAAATTTGAAGAACTCTTCATACTTATGTCCTCTGTACAGAACCGTATGCTGATCATCCATCAGGGACGCTGCTGGAGCAATGAAGGAATCCTTGGAAGGGGAACAAAATGCAGGAATTGATATACGCGCAGTGGAAGAATTGGTTACTGCTCGATGCAAAACACTTCTGAATCTCTCATTGCTCACAACCGCTGAGCTAATTCCCCACTGTAATGGTTATTAGTGATTGGATATTGCGCGTTTTGAAAGAGCGTCCACGCATTCCCCTTTGACCGCAATTTCTTCCAATGAATACGCCCCTCCGCCATATCTCAGTTGGATGTTTAATACAGGTTCGATGATTGACCGAGAATCTGGTCCAACACAGCTGTATTTGCCACAATCGGCGGTTAGCACAGGTATATAACACAACAATTTACCAGATTTCAGGCCCATGAGGAATCGGCGTTGATACGCTCCAAGAGATCTTCAGTTTACAATTAATTGCCACCAGAATCGCCCCTTAATTAGCTTCTGTTATACCACTAATTACTCTAACAGATAGATAAGGTGATCCTCCATAAATTTATTCCAACAGAACTATTTTAATGCGCCTAACAAATCAAATACTAAATGGAGAGATGTCACTCATTACAATAACAAACTAATTATGAAATCAACTCTCATAGTAATACTAAAATTAACAGCAAATGAAATCCAATTTGTCAAGCCACAACATGTGGGCAATTTCCCACATTGCTGGCCCATCCCGATGCTCCTGCATTAGTTCAACCGATTGATTGTAGATTTATCTAACTGTGTAATTTATGCTTGAAAAAATATTCCAAGAAAGTAGTCTTCCTATTTTCCAATTGGTGAATTAAAGCATAGAGAACACAGTAGATTAGTTTTTTCTTTACATGTTCTTGCTTTTTTCTTAGTAGGATACTCATTGCATAAGTTCATGTCTCATTGAGTCTTTTTAGTTCCTAAAGAACAAAATTGGCGATATGTGCAATTATGAATGGGATTTGATTTGTTTTTCTTTCTTTCTTTTCTTAGATATTTCGCTGGCTTAGATTAATCTAACTGATCAATGTTTTGATTTGTTTCATTTTCTCTTTTCTTTAGAAACTAGATTCTAACATAAGAAACAAAACCCCCAAAAACAACATAAACTATAAAACAACGAAGTAAGAAAAAAGGTTAACTAAGCACATATGGTGCACCACACTTCATCAGCTTACGATACCTGGATTGATAGTTTATGTAGAGAAATTTAGGACACTAAATTGACTAGACACCTTTGAAGATTTTATATTCAAGATAAAATATTAAAATATTGTTCTTGATAAGTGCCTTAGTGGAAGAAGCTGCACTGATTCGGTATGCCAATATCTCATTTATAGGAAATTACTTTGAGCTGGGAAACTAAGATTGGCCTGTATGTCTTCCCCAATATTGTTGGCACAAGTTCTAGCATGCCATGGACAGTATATCACATAGATTAAGACCTAAACAGAAAGAATCCTAGTAACCAACAAGTGGGTGTTTGGTGGGCAGAATCTGCAATAGTAAGTGGGTGTTTGTTGGGTAGAATTTGCAATAGAGATAAAGATATTCGCAGTCCATGTCCCTCAATATGGATGCAAACAAACTTCCAAACCAAGAATGTGAATGCACATAATAATGTAATGCTATAGAAAATAACTCTGCATATTGTACTTTCCCAACCAGTCACAATAAATACTTATTAGTACTTATATTATTGTGATTGATTTTAAACCATTCTAATATACTTAATATCAATTTGTCTAGTTTTGTTGAGGAACCATTAGCCTATAGGCAGGTTATTAAATAATTATCTTTCATACTTTCATCATAGAATTCAAATTCTTCACTTCTAGGGAAAACCAAGAAAAATCCCTCAAGACCCTATTCATTAAAATAGATTTTATAAAAGCCTAAAACAAAGTGGAATAGACATTAATCTTCACCATGCTTAGAGCACTTGGATTTGGCCTGTATTATGTTAAAGTGGTAGAAACTTTATTTGCACATGTCGTAACTTGTCCTTCTATCAATCATACCAAGTCTAATAAGATAGGGCTCTTCTAGTTAATCAAGTAAGGTTTCCCACTCACCCTAACCCTCTATGTAATGTCTACTGAATCCATTGGCTATATTCTTCATAGTAGAATAACACATCACCTCATAAAAGGTTTCTTCTCTTTGTTGTATATGGCAATAAATGAATGAATAGTCACTTCACAAATAAAATTTAATAAACATCATTGAAGAGAATCAAAATTTAGACAACACCATGGATTGCTTGCAAATCTTATGTGAGGCTTCTAGGTGGAAGTTATAAATGGAAAAATCCAATGCTATCGACATAGTCAAAAGGATGCCCATAATTGATTGGTTAGGATCTGGCCAAGTGTTAAATTCCTTTGTATTCCCTTTTCTTTTGAACCCTTTCCAGATGAACTATAAGAAGAAATATCGATAAATGGATCTAGAAGCCTCTATTCCTCATAGGAAAATTCAAATTTGTATCCAAAAGTCGGTTTCTACCCACATTTATTATTCATCACATTAAGTCCCTTCTCCCCAAACTTATGCCAAGCTAGAAAATATTTTCAAAAATTTCTCTGCACTAACTCTAGTGGAGACGAGGGTTTTCATATAGTTGGCTACAACCACTATTACGCCCCTAAGGATAAAGGAGGATTGGGTGCTCTAGCCACCCAAATGAAAGCCTAGGCTTTTTATTCCAAATGGACCATTGGAGTAGTGGAAGGGAAGGAGGCATGGAAGAGACTACTTGGGAATCAATCACCTCAGGGGCTTTACTCTGCTGCAAAATATGGAGTAATATAAAGTTATAAACATTCACAAGCTATTGACCACCCCAACATCCAGCCAACTAATGAGACCTTTGTAGCCAAAAGAACTCGGAAAGCTTGGGAGGTCAAATTGGTGTGGAAAAGTGGAAAAGTGACTTCCTTGAAGCCAAGATTTATTTCAAGGATCATTGTATAATGTTTCCAAGTAGTTCTTCAACAAGGAAGTCTACTTGCGAACATATTTTGGTTCTCAACCAATAGACTACACAGGGTCTTGGTGACTTCTATGACAAAAAATTTAGAGATTGGAAGGATTGGCAAACCTTATAGCAAAATTCAAGCTTAGTCTTACAAATAGAATTATGCTAGAAAAAGTTCAGAGCTCAATATTAAAACACCTTTTTCTTAAGCTTGGCCTTCTACAATCACTAACTTGGTGGAAAGATTGGAGATGGAACCAAAGAAAACGTTTTCTGAACAACAATTGAGTTGATGGTTACAAATGGGTATAGAATTGACCTAAGCAAAAGGGAAGCATATAGAGAATCAAAAATAAGGAGAAGATTTCTTTAATATTTGAAATCAATCTAAAACCAGCACTTACAACCCAAAAATCCTTACTTCAATGGGTATTAAATCCATCTAAAATTTTTAGTTACAACCCCAAAATCCCTACTTCGATTGGTCTTTAACACATGATGACTTAGTCATAGGGAAATTCTTGAACACCTAGTAATTCTAAATCTTGAAATTAAACTATGTGGCAATAATAAAACCTTGAAGCACTTGTTCTAGTTTTGAAAATATTCTTATTTTAAGCTTTATCCCTCCTTGCTCTCATCTAATATTCCTTGGAAGATTTCCCTATTGGGATATTCTCCCCCCTGGACCATAGATTTTCACACAACACAGTACTAGATTAGAATTGGTATCTTATATCATGTATGGAACACAAGAAAAATATGTGTATCAAGTTTCAACTAGTTCTTAGCATGGTGCCAATGTACTTTGCAAGAGGGGTCTCTCATTTGTGTACATTTGAATCTGCATATCCAAGTGCAAATGTGGAGAGGGAGATGGAAATAATCCACCCACATGAGCTATTGGGCTACTAGACAGTGCATAATGAATAAAGTACCACCTCAAAGGATATTATCATGCCCACTCCACACACTCTCAACCTTCAAGCAACGACGTCAACATAAAGCAAGTTGAGTTGCAAGACAATGTCAAGAGAAGCAAAGGCATTGACCCCCAACAAGAGCCCCAAAGTGGTCTGTCACTTTGACAAATTTCTGACTATTCCTCTAGCCATCATGATTAACCCACACATGACAATGATGGATAGTTGATCCTAAGCCCACAACTGAAGAAAGATATGTGTATCAACTATTTCTTAACATGGTGCCAATGTACTTTACAAGGGGGGTCTCTCATTTTTGTACATTTGAATCTGCATATCCAAGTGCAAATGTGGAGGGGGACATGGAAATAATCCACCCACATGAGCTAATGGGCTACTAGACAATGCATAATGAATAAGGTGCCACCTCAAGGATACGATTTTGCCCACTCTACACACTCGCAACCTTCAAGAAACGACATCAACATAAAGTAAGTCAAGTTGCAAGAGAATTTCAAGGGAAGCAAACGCATTGACCCCCAACAAGAGCCCCAAAGTGGTTTGTCACTTTGAGAAATTTCTTACTATTCCCCTAGCCATCATGATTAACGCACACATGAAAATGATGGATAGCTGATCCTAAGCCCACAACTGAAGAAAGATATGTGTATCAACTAGTTCTTAGTGTGGTGCCAATGTACTTTGCAAGAGGGGTCTCTCATTTGTGTACATTTGAATCTGCATATCCAAGTGCAAATGTGGAGGGGGAGATGGAAATAATCCACCTACATGAGCTAATGGGCTACTAGACAATGCATAATGAATAAAGTGCCACCTCAAGGATATTATCTTTCCCACTCTACACACTCTCAACCTTCAAGCAACGACATCAACATAAAGTAAGTCGAGTTGCAAGAGAATGTCAAGAGAAGCAAAGGCATTGACCCCCAACAAGAGCCCCAAAGTGGTCTCTCACTTTGAAAAATTCTATACTATTCCTCTGGCCATCATGATGAACCCACACATGACAATGATGGATAGTTGATCCTAAGCCCACAACTGAAGGTTTGGGGCCTCCTTCCAAGGATGAAGACTCTCCTCCTTGAATGGGTTTAATTCTTGCAACATCATGGTCTATCCACTAACTCTTGCCTGATGACCTGGTTGTTTATATGTTTGTTGCTTTATGATTTGGGCTTTATGGAACTTTAGTTTTGGAGACCTTGCATGGCATGTTTTAACTATATAGGCCTTTTTCCTTACAGTGGTTGCTTTTGGTGGTTGCCTCACCACCCTTTTTTTTTGTAAAATAGATGTCAATGGAAATCTGAAGCATTTTATCCAAATGCATAATGCTAAAATATAAAGGCCATTATATCATCAACTCAAGTAATTGCTCCAACTTCATGGGACCCTGGGTAAAAAGCAATGAAAACCCATCTGAATATCCTAATAAAAGACCTTGGCATGAATACCTACATGTATCTCTCCCTTTTGATTCACATGTACAATAGATGGTGTTGTCCTGGCCCCTTCTGAGTTCTCAATTACTTTTGGGTTCTACATATATTCAAAAAATAGTCTAATGAGAAGATGCGTGAAAACCAAAATACTAATTATTTTGTCAGCTCAACCTAGAGAAAACAATAAGGACTTTAGCATTCAAGCATAAACAACTAACCTTCCCTTCCATGATTGCCACACATGAGTTGGGAGTACCCAAATCAATACCAATCACATCATTCCCAACAGGCCTTGAGTTGTAAGCCCTAACAACCATTAGTGAAAATTCTAAAAAGAAAAATGAAATTTTCAATGTAGTAAGGCCATCTACTTCTTAATTGTTGGAAATTAATCAAGCAATGCAATCCTACCACAAAGGAAGGTCATTGTATAAACCTAAAAGTTCTTGTTGTATTTGGTCATCTCTGTATGAGAGGTGACCCACGACTTGACACGTATGTGCTCTAGAAGCCCTACAAAAGCATTGCATCACATTCTGAATGACAATCCAAAATAATCACATTAAGGAAAAGTAGAGGCAGTAAACCCACCTAACCCCAAAGCAACTTTGTCAATGTATTTTAGAATGTCAAAATGTTAGCAAAAAATAAAAACCTTAATAAGTATACACAACTCTACATCGAACATAGAGAATCCATGGAAATATCTATCATATATATATCATCCTATGCTAAAAATCTCCATTACACACACTCAAGAACCACTTTCATCCAATGTTGAATCCTCTCAGTAATTGAAGTGACTCCCAAAATAAATCCAAATCACTACCCTGTTGATTGCAAAACCAAATTAACTGAGAAACTACATGTGGATAATTGTTTACTACACACTTGTACAATGATCTGCTTCCAACTTATGCAGGTATATCAACAAAAGAGGCAGAAAAACTCCATTTCAGTTGGTGACCATTAGAGCTTCAATGTGTACAAGATTTGGAGAAAAGCATACCTAATAAGGTTCCTATCTAGTTACAGCAATTGGGCTCTGCAAAATATGCTTCCCGTCTGTCCAGGAAAGGAATCCAAAGGGTGTGTCTGTGTTACCAGGGAAAAGGTTCATATGCTTTGTGGTTACAGTGACAGTGTAGCTTAGTCTCTAGTTTGCCTCAGTAAATACCAGTGTTCTTGGCTTGACAATCATAGTCACGACTCACACCTCCGCTTGGAGGAATGACCCTGACTCTGTAGATGGACCGAGGAGGACATACATTAATGACAGTTCTAAAGAATATAGTTGAGTGCTTCTTGGGTTGACTGAGATGAAAAACTGCAGAGAACGAAGGATAGTTGAGATTACCAGGACTTATTCTTCGTGTTGGGCATTGGGTAGGCTTTTGGGTGATAACCTAAATGGATTTTGTGGTATAATTAAGGTTGCACATATAAAATTAAAAAGACAAAATGGATGAAAAATGATACCATGAAAAATAAAACAAAGTGGAAAGACTAAACGGATGAATAATGGTACCATGAGAAAACAAAACAAATAAAGAATCACTATTGCAATAGTTACTAATATGACATCCTGGGAAACCTTGCCTTGTCTTTTAGTACATATAACTTTAGCTTTACACACATCAGCCTACATGAAAACCTCAACTTTCTTGATATGTCAACATTTCATTAAAATCCGTCTCTGGTTAGATGAATTCAGTATAAGAAGACATATTAAAAGATTGGGAGCAAAAACATCATCTACAGGGATTCTGAATTGATTAAGATATCATGATATCATCCCTGGATTTTGCATAAAATGGCGGAGAAACAAATTTTATGTATCAATACTTCACAGGTAAATATATTTTACAGATATAACTATATGAGGTAAGGCATTATCAGTTACTCCCATATTTTAGTGCAAGGTCAAATCGTGCTCAAGGATGTTGTGCCTCATGTCCCGAGGCGTTAGGTTTATCATTATGGTCTGAAAATTTTCTCTTTCCTTGTCTCCAATAAGAAAAGGGCATGGATCAAGCCAACCCCGAAGTACCTGATGCAATGTTGACCTTGGCTTCAAGTAGCTCTAGCTGACGCTCCAATGTACTCAGTTTGTAATTAAGTGCTGCTAACTTGCTTTTAGTTGAGGCCTCTGAATAAAGTATAAATATCAAATAGCCTTATGTCATAAAATTACACTACAAACAAAAGATAAACTACTGTATGTCTAACAATTCCAAATGAGTTTTTTATTCTCATAACTCGGTGCTGGAAAAATGAAGGAGAACCTATTTATATGAAACCCTTGTTATGGAAAAACAAAGGAGAGACTATTTATATGAAACCCTTACAATTAGTAGTGTTGCGTATTGTTCCACCATGCTTTCCCTAAGGAATTTATTGCAGAGAATCTTATCGGTGATTGCATTGTGTGGCCATTTCCATTGTTATTCTCTTATGAATCCAGTGCCCACTGATTCACAAGTTACATGGTCTAGATCAACAATTGGTGACTTCTAGGATCCTCCAGATGTGAAAAAGGTTGTTACCATCGCCTTAAATTATGTGACATTGAACAAAATTTTGATTGCCGCCATGTGTTTTCTGTTGTTTAAGCTTTCCTATAATGAAAATTCCACGAGAACTGGGATATTCATAAAATTATTTTTTGAAAGATCAAAGTTCCTAGTTTTCGTGGGTATGTTTTTCTTTATGATATGAATTCTTTAGCTTTGTTGAAAATCAAGTTCTTGCCAATGTTGTAGTGATCACTAACCTAGACATAATTACTCAACATTCCAGGATAAGGCAGGGGTGTTAAAATTGGCAACTAGAGCCAAACTCCATTAGGGTCATCTTATTTATGGTTGATGATATTTTTCTTGGATCCCTCTCATCGAGAGGTTTAAGATTGATCTAAAGATCATCCGATTCCGATAAGTATTTATGGAGTTATGAATTTATTTGTGTTGTAAGACAATTCGTCAAGGTTGGCCAGCAACCAAATAAACCCCACATGTGCTCAACGTTTTAGTATAAAAGGAGATGACTTGAGAGTCATTTCACACACACACTTCTATCTTGATTTCTCTCCACTTGTCATGGGTTTTAGTGGAAGAGAAATCTAGGAGTGGAAGCCTTAGACGTTGGAGGAAAGAAGACTAAGGGAGCTTCCCTAGAGGAGATGCCCTAGCCCTAGACGATGTCATAGAAAAAGTCAAAAACGTTGTCAAGGAATCATGCCCTAGCCATAGTCTTGGAGGAATCTTATCACAACAAAGAGAGGCCCTAAACGCAGTCTAAGCACAACCCTAAACGCTGTCAAAAGGCATCCCTAAACGCAGTCTAAGAGAGGCCCTAAACAACATCAAAAGGCAGCCCTAGACGTAGTCTAAGAGAGGCCCTAAATGTTGTCAAGAGGTAGCCCTAGATGCAGTATAAGAGCAGCCCTAAACGTTGTCTAAAAAGAATCCCTAAATGTTGTCTAAAGGGTAGCCCTAAACGATGTCTAAAGGCAGCCCTAACACTAACCTACGGTGCCCTAGATGCAAGGCTTATATGGCTGAAAAGGTGGGCTATAGGTGACCCTCAAAACAGAGATAGCATGAGAGTTTGAGGACTCAAACATGCCCAGGACAACAATTATAATAAATGGGACAGCTGGGCTACATGGTGCTTCTAAGACACATGGAATAGCAGCAGTTATGGCAAGGCTAAGGGGACAACAACAAGGTATAGCATGACTGTTAGGGATAGCAGCTACACCTATATATCTAGGCAACAGTGGCAAGGGACAACTGTATAGTAAATGGGACAGAAAAGGAATGCTATGGCAAGCATGGTGTTACAAGCACATGTGATATGTTGTGTGTCAACATGGTTCAGCATACCACTTGGGACAACTGTTTGTCAACATGGTTCAGGATACCACTTGGGACCGTTGTGTGGCAACATGATCAGCTTCAGAACAATGATGGGACAGCAGCATGTTGGGATAGAACAATGATGGGACAGCAGCATGTTGGGACAGAACTATGTTGGGACAGCAGCATGTTGGGACAGAACTATGATGGGATAGCAATGACATTGATGGGAACATGTTGGGATAGAATTATGATGGGACAACAATGACATTGTGCAGCAGTGGCACAATGGGATAGCAGCAACAAGAAGGTGCAACAAGTACATGGTGCAACTAGGTGCAGCAATAGTACTTAGGGAAACAATGATGCTTAGTGCAGCAAGTACATGGTACAATCATGATTGGTGAAGCATGAGGAGATGAAACATCGTGATGATGGGTGCAGCATGGTGCAGCACAGTAAGGTGCAACATGATGATGAGATGCAGCACAATGATAGGTGAAGGAATCACCTTGGAGAATCAATTGAAGCAACATGTATTCAACTGATCTCATGTAATCATCTTCTTAGCAATGATCTATGCTCTTATCTAGATAAGTCAAAGTGTTGACTTCTATTGTAAATGTACTATCTCTCTCTCTCTCTCTCTCTTTGTTGAACTATTGAAGAACATATAAGAAGAATTGATCAAGGGTTTCCCCACATTGGGGTTTTTCCCTGGCTAGTGCCACATCTTGTGTTCTCTTGTCTTGGCTTGTCATCTATGATTTATGTTTATGTTCTATATGCGGTTTAATTTAATGCTAATGTGATTGCCAATCTATAAAAGATATTGAGCTAACTATGAAAATTGAAATAAATTACTCTAAGCATAGAACATACCTAAACTTAACATGGTATCAAAGCTGAGGTGAAGACAAAGCCCAAGCAAGAGTGAAAGAGCAATCAACGAAGACAGTTGGGAAAGGACAAAAGGATCAATGGATTCCTCATCCCTCTTCAAATTCACCAAGGGTGCAGTCGAAGCAGAGAATATTATCCAAGTGGCACAGCGGAAGCTTCTGATTGACTACCTTAAGATCACTTCGATGGGAAGTCCGGATCTAAGGGTGGAAGGAAAGGCAGATGCCTTGTTTGTAATAAGATTCGGCCATTATGCAAAGGAGTGTCTGAATGATGGGGACACATCACTTGATGATGATAACAATCATTCCAGGGACATCTTCAATGATCAGAGGAATGACAGGTAATGCAGGTCATCAAGGAAATGACCAACTCTTCAAGAAAGCAAGGAACCCCAGGTATGAAGAATCAAATGTTGTTTCTAATAAGATAAAGAAGCATTATCTCGTATTGGCCCTCTCCTTCAGATTTTGTGGGAATCTGGCTTATTGATTATAGTGCTTCAAGGCACTTCATCGGATAGAAGGGTGATCTCTCGAATTTGGTAAGAGATGGAAACAATCGTGGGATTATAATTGGAGCTAATGCCACCAATCCCGAAAAGGGTGTAGGAAATGTTACCCCTCAATTGAATGAGGGTAACTCGATTCATTTACATAATCTCTTTTATGTACCTGATCACAAGAAGAACCTGGTGTCCATTTCGGCAATGGAAGTCAAAGGTTTCAGGGTGGCATTCATTGATGGAAAGGTACGTGTTTAAAAATAGAATTTTCAAAGATGATTTTACTCATGGGTTTAGGGTTGGAAATTTGTATCAAATTGCAGGATGGTCCATTGGGGACCATGTCAGTTGACACATCTCATCTATATCATTGGAGGTCTATGTTATGGGGCCTTACCCAATGTAAGTCAGATGGTGACAAGGATGCCTGAATTCAAAAAGAACATGAAGGTACATGTCTGAGATGTACCAAAGGAAAATCTTACAAGGGGACCATTCCCGTCATGTAGCAGGTCCATAGGTTTGGAACAACCCGAGGGGTTTGAGATTCATGATCGGGAATATCATGTGTGCAAGTGGAAGAAATCCCTCTATGGCTTGAAGCAAAACACCCCGGGCTTAGTATGAGAGGATTGATAATTGTCTGATGAAGATGAGATTCACTAGGAGTGAAGCCGATCCAAACCATTGCTCAAAGGTTGTGGATGATAGACCTCTCATACCAGCACCTTCTGA
Organism: Pinus tabuliformis; assembly: GCA_031772625.1. NCBI lineage: Eukaryota > Viridiplantae > Streptophyta > Pinopsida > Pinales > Pinaceae > Pinus > Pinus tabuliformis. The sequence goes on along the minus strand of CM062809.1, from coordinate 156,910,752 downwards.
GGACGACCAATTTCTGACAAGTGCAGACCCTCTCATTTGCAGAAGTAAGAGGGATTTGGATTCTGGATGTAGAACGGTAAACTGCAAGCCCGTGACTTCCTCGAGGATCTTAACTTTCAGAAGTTATATGTTAGTGATGCCGGACCAGATTTAGGAAATGCCTCGAGTTTCATAAACTCATTCGCATTGATGTTCTTGGTTAACTTATGTCCGGACATATGTTTTGTAGTTAGCATGATGAGCTCATATATGGTTGACCTTCACTGGATTGGTGCCAAGAATCTTCTGAGATATCTTCGGGGCGCAATCTCTCATGAATTGAGATACACTGCCAGAAATGTGAAGCTACATTATTATTCTAATGTTGACTAGGCAGGCAGTGTGGAGGATCGCAAGAGAAATTCTGAGTGTTGGTTCTCTTTGGATTCTACTTCGATATCATGGATGAGCAGGAAGTATAAGTTGATTGCTATAAGCACTGCCGAGACCGAATACATAGCTACTAGTATGATCTCATATGAAGCTGCCTAGTTGTGGAAGCTCTTCAGTGAGTTGTTTGTACACATGATGGATACCACTGTGATCTTCTGTGTCAACCAGGGGGGGATTCGATTGTTGAGGAATCTCGTATTTTATGATTGATCTGGCAGATAGACATCATATACTACCTTATCAAGGATATGGTATGTCGATGAGTGAGGAGGCTCCATCGCATTGAGACAGATGTACAGGTTGCAAACATTCTGTCAAAGCCCCGGGGAAAGGTCAAATTTGTGACTTTCCTGAATGACTTGGAGTCCTTGAGAGACCCTCTTATGAGGGTCTTGCATGTTGCATGCATTGAGCTCTAGGAGTTCCTAGGGGCTCGGGGTACTTACTGGAGCAACATGCAACCATAGGGCAACTCACCGTCCCCTAATGGTGCGCTGTGTAGAGGGTGAATGGCTCAAACTTCCCCTGTGATACCCTGAGGTGACTTAGGGACGGGATTAATGGTTCTCCTGTCGAGGAATCCTACCCATGCAGTCTGGGACTCATGGGAAGTACCTCTCATGTGGTCAATGGGCATGGAAATGGGGTTAGGGACAATAGTAGTACTATCGATGGATGCATCGTTGTATCTACCATACTCCCTATGCTAGGATGACCTCCATTGATCTGGGATCAGTATGAGTGCTTTGAGACACTCTCTTGTGATATTGATCTGGGATCAATAAAACTAACTTCGGGTTAGTAGATAATGGTATGAGACATTCTTGATCAATTCTTTTTCTTCATGGTTTAGCAATGTTATTTCGAAATCAAGCCCTGGAAGGCTGCAGACCAGGAAGACTTCAAGTAACTGTTTCAAACCAATCTTTTAGCGAAGGCTTAGCCTCCTTAGCCTGAGAGGGCTCTCACAAAGGATTGAAGTTTTTCAATTATGATTAAGATGGCTAATTATTTGTGAAACAAATAGGAATGAAGGTGATGGAATCAAAATTAACAAGCATCCTTTGGTTTTATGGAGTCATATGTCCTTTAGCATTAACAGTAGAATTGGCTTTGCAATAAAAGCAAGGCATTCAAATTTCAATATAGTTATAGTACACTAAACACAAAGAGGACAGTTTACAAGTATGTGAAGGAAATTAGAACACTGCAAGTGAGTTCTAAGTAATAAAATACTCATAAGACTGTAGGCAACATGAAAAGACAACAACAGGAACACATACATTGAAATCTCTATGATTCTTGAGCAGTAGAAGCCAATACTGTATTACCAAAGAAACAGAGTTTTTACATAAGCTTAATAACAGAGCTTTTTACATAAACTTCCAACCCCTATTACATTTCCCTTTCTCCTATATATAGACCTGATTGAGATTCCTCCTTAAACATTAGGGGAACTCAAAATCTACTTCTAATGACACTTGTTTAACTTTTAACTGCCTATTTAATGTAACAAACTTCAACTAGACTTTTTAGAGATCTAAATCAAGTAGGATTCTAACTCCATATTATGCTAATAATAGCCTTAATTAGAATCATTCTCGTTCTTTTACATATGTTCCCCTTTTAGTTTGGCTGTGATGGATGTTCAAGGCTCCATGTTGGTCTTCAATGTCACATCTTTTTCATTGCCCTGAAACATAGGAAACTACCCTTGTTTATCGGTCTTTGGTTTGCCTCAAAATGTTTGAATCCAAAGAAGCATGCCCTTTATCTTTGATTATCCAAAATAGAACAAATTGCCACGTCCTTGATGTGTTGTCCACCCTTTTCATGTGTGAAGGCAAAAGTTCTTTCAAGTTGTTTTGATATATCTTGAACTGTGGTAAATGTGTTCACTTTATGACAAAAAATTTAAAATTGGATTCGAATATATATTTTCTCCACCTGTCTTGACCTGGTTGAATGTTGATAGTTTCAGATGATGCCTTGTATGCCTTGTAGATATTCCCTTTTCAAAATTCCCGCTTATATTTCAAAACCGGTTGACTGAGATTAGATTGTGTAGCTTCAGCAGTTTCGTAGCGCGCTACGAAACTGCTGAGCTTTAGTCATCACCTTCAACAATTTCGTAGTGTGCTACGAAACTGCTGTGTTGTTTCAAAAATCACAGTTTCAACCCAAAATTTTGCCATTTTGAGCCTTTTACTATTTAAGCATTCTTTCAACAGCTCCAAGACCTTTCAAAACTGAATGGGAATGTTTGATTCTTCAATAAAGATTATACCAAGAAAAACCATCAAAAATTTGAAACATAACCTTACTTAAAGTGAGATTTCTTTATGGAGATTCTTTTCACTAGCTCAACTGTATCTTTAAGTCTTCAATTTGTTTCTTCATTACTTTGATCCCAGACTTGAGGTTTGTATTGACTTTTCTGATAAATTGAGCTTCCTTTATTGCAGGAGTAGTCTAGCTACGGAATTGAACACTAAAATCAACCACTTCAGGAATTTGAAATGTTTGGTCCTCCCACCGAGCTTGCATTTGGTTAAAAGAAGCTTCCTTAAGTGCAAATTTTCTGGCAGCCTTTTTCAGTCTAGCAATTTCGAAGTTGGCCAATCCCAATCTCTTTTTCAAGTCTTCCACATTACCTTCTTCTTGAGTGGCAACGGTTTTGCCTTTATCCTTTCTTTTATGAGGTCGTGTCACCTCTCCTGTTTCATCTGCTTTTGGCGGCACCTCCTGTACTTGTTTGAACTTCCTCGTTATGGGTCTCCTAGGCTTAAAAACAAATTGATCAACTTGATCATCAAACTTGAGTTTCTTTGAGGCTTTGAGCCTCTTAGCCTTCTCTTTTCCTGACTGTATCAAATCAACTTGAACTAGTGGGGACTCTTCAATGTCAATTGCTTGCAATAAATCATTTAAGTCTCCCTTTGAAACAGGGCTTTCTTCAATACTCACTGACTTACCTTTTTCTTTAGCCACCTGGCTCCTAGTCCTTCTTCTTTGAATTCCTTCACATGTGCTTGATCCATGTGCAGTTTATTTGACCTGAGTTTTCTCTTTATTGGATTGCTGGGGTGTATCCTGAATAGTCAGTGGCCTGGTAGATTCTCTTACTTGTTTCCTTGCCTTTAACTTTGAAAACCTCTTGGCTCTTGTTTCTGCTTGAGGATCGGTTGTTGTTGAAAGATCTTTTGCAGCTTGAGGGTTGAGACCGATCTTTCTCTTGAAACCAGACATGAATATGAATGTGTCCCAGTCTCAGCCTACCCTCTGGAGTTCATGCAGAACAATCAACTTAACCAAGCCATGGTGGAACAATGAAGTCTCACAAGCTTCTTTTCTTAGTTGCACCTTGTCACACATTTTACTTAAGCTGCGGAATAAGCAAAAAGGTAGATCAATAGATGTTTTCCCTATGAAATGAAACATAAGTTTAGAATGGTATGAATACACTTTGTTATATCTCCCTTCACAGGTCAGGTACTTCTGTATACAGGTAAGCAAATGGGCATATGATTCTTTGATATAACTTCTAGGAACAAACTTGCTCAAATCTGAGTTAATGAACTCCTGCTTTAGAAATTATTTGCATGGGTTCATGTCAAATTTGAAATTCTTGAACCAATTTTCTTGCCCTCTTGGAATCTCTGTAACTGTGGATATCATGTCCGGTGAGACCTGCAATTCCAGCGTACCAACCTTTGAGTTTAGTCCTATGAAATTCAGGGCAAATTCCTTAGTAACTTGTGCATGGCCTCCCTGGAGCTTCTTGCAAAAATTCCAACATCCAGCTTGTTTGAATGCATGCTCGACTTCTTTTTTCTTCAAGGTTATGTCTAAACCTTCAGGCTCATTTCTTAAACATTTCCATGACCTGTGATATTTCCTATCTACCGATCCCTCCATGAAGATTCAGTGTAATGGAGGTTGGAAATGCTAGCGCTGCTCAAACTCCAATCTTTGCCTTGCTTGAATGGTTGCCTCGCTCGATAACAATATTTTCAAATTGAAATCTTGCGGACTTTTTTCTCATGCAAGGCATACAATCATCATTAAGACTGTGCATACCTGGCCTTTCTTGGAACTTGTATTCCGTGTGTACCAACGTACCTAGTGGTTGTAATAATGGAGATAAGCGGTTGGACATGATATGTGGAGTGCATAAACTGACAATGAATGACGCAGCCATAGATTAACTTGACAGATTTGACAGTTGGGAAAGATTCGCTGCGGAATGCACGAATCTCCAATTTCGCAGCGCGGTCAGTGTAAATTTTGAATTATGCGCTGCGAAATCACCTAAAGGACTTTTGCGCTGCGAAACTGCTAAAAAGGATTAATGCGCTGCGAAATCACTTCAGAATGGTTACATGCGCTACGAAATCACCTAAAAGGCTTTGTGGTACATAGTAATTTTTAAACCAAACTGACACATGGCTATGAGACCGGTGATGAATGAGAATGACCAGTGATGAAGGAGAATGCATACTTGACTCAAGACCCCCTAAGACTTAGACTCTAAGGAAAAACAAAAAACAAACTTAGACTAGCACCGACCTTTGTCATCAAGATAGTATGAGAAATTTTGGCATTAGAATTATTAAGTGATAATAGTGGCTCCACTTGGGATAGTGTGCTCCTGTAGTACACTGAGAACTCGCAGGTCCAGTGCTTTTTCCATTTTATGAAAAACATAGATTTGATTTATGAGCATTTATTTCTAGCTTCTTGGGCCTTCACCTCGGGCTTGAGCTTTCTGTTTAGCTTGTCATTATTTGCAACAAAATAAAAACTGATAAAACGGGTATATACATGTTGTGAGAAACTCGCATAATTTTGATCAATAATAATGATTTAGGAACCTGCCATTGACAGGTCCTCCAGCATATGGTTTTCCATCAATCTCTTGCAGAATGTAAGTATTATTTCCATGAAAAGCAGAAATTTGATATGGCCCTTTCCACAAATTTTCAAATTTACCATGCTTACCTTTTTGTTCAATTCTAGCTTCCCATTTCAACACTCTATCATGGATCTGAAAGGTAACTTCTTTGATCTTTTTATCAAATGTTCTCTTGATTCTGTTCTGACTTTGTTGATGACTGTCAAACACCTCATTTCTTTTCTCCTGCAAGGCTATCAGCTGATTGATTCTTCTTTGTACAACATTTGGTTCCTCCTCTAATCCTTGAATTAGCTTCATCACAGGCACTCCAAGGGATGTTGGAAATATGGCTTCAGCACCGTATACTAACTCATATGGCGATGTTCCAATGGATCTCTTTGTACAAATCCGGTCAGCCCACAAAGCATACTTTAATTTCAAATGCCAAGCTTTCTTATTTTCTTGCAGCAGCTTCTTGATGATTCTTACAAGGCTCTTGTTTGATGATTCAGCAAGGCCATTTCCTTGTGGATAATAAGCAGTGGAATGCCCAAGATAAATTTGATACTGATGGCAAAAATTAATCATCTTCTTGGACTTAAAAGCTTGAGCATTGTCAGTTATAATCTTCATTGGACAACCAAATCTTGATAATATATTATTTTCTAAGAAAGAAATAATCATTGAATCATTTGCTTGCCTTGTTGAGACCGCTTCTATCCATTTGGTAAAGTAATCAATGGCTGTGAGAATCCAACGATGCTGACCTGTTGAAGGAGGATGGATTTCCCCTATGAAATCTAATCCCCATTGCTGGAAGGGCGCTTCAACATATATAGGAACCAAAGGCAGTGGCACAAGCTTCCTCTTTCCTTCAAACACTTGACATTCATGACATGTAGTGATCTTTTTATAGATATCTCTGAACATAGTTGGCCAAAAATAGCCAGCCCTAGCTTTCCAATAGTGATGTCCTCCACAATCTCCCTTATGGAATTCATCAATTACTTTATCAGCTTCTTCTTCAATGAGGCAATTTAACAATATCCCTCCTGCATCTTTCCAAAACAAATTTTGGTCATACACAAAATATCTTAGAGATTTCAGCTTGACAAACTGGGCTTTGGATTTTGAAAGATTAGCAGGGGCTTTATTATGCTACAAAAAAAATGCTACATCCTTGTACTATTCTGACAACAAGAATATTTCATTTATTTGGACCAATTCCTCTTCATTTTCAGAAATTTATGAGATCTCTGTACTCAAGTTAATATCAAGACAGTCCAAATTTGATTGTGTCAGGAGCTTGGCTAAGCCTTGACCCTTTACCAATTTTGTGGGTTTAATCTCAATGTCATACTCTAACAGTTTTGCTATCCACTTGCCCCTTTTTCCATCTGGATCAGCCTGTGTTAGAATATCCTTTATAACAGCACTTGGAACGTAGGCAACAATGTGAGAATGCAAAGCATAAATTCTGAAATCCTTTATTGCTTTCACCAAAGCATAGGCTTGCTTCTCTAGGATGTTATATTTCAGTTCAGCATTTGCTAATGTCTTGCTAAAGAAAAAAATAGGTTGTTCAGTACCTTGACTTCCCTTCTGCAACAGAACTCCAGCAATTGTGTCCTCAGAAGCAAATGTAAAAATAAGGAATTCCTTGGTAAAATCTGGGCTGATAAGTACTGGTGCTTGTGTGAGTGCCTTCTTGATCTCCTCAAATGATTTCTTTGCTTCAGTTGTCCACTTGAAGTCCACTCCCTTTTTTAACATCTTTGTTATACTCTTGACAACTTCAGCAAAGTTAGGAATGAATCTTCTAACAAAGTTAACTTTTCCAAGGAATGATTGAATTTCTTTCCTACTTCTTGGCAAATCTAGCTTTTGAATTGCACTAACTTTATTAGGATCAATCTTAATCCCTTCTTCAGAAATAATATGACCAAGAAGTTTGCCAAAGGTTAAAGCAAAAATACTTTTGGTTGGATTAAGAGAAATACCAAACCTTCTACACTTCAGCAGAACTCTTTCAAGGTGCTTCAAATGATCTTCTTCTCTCTTTGAAAAAACTGTGATGTCATCAAGATAAACCACCACTGATTTGTCATTTTCTTCAGCAAAAGCAAAATCCATTGCTCTCTGGAAGGTGGCTCCTACATTCATGAGACCAAAAGGCATCTTGGCGTACATGAATGTTCCCCATGGCGTTGTGAAGGCTGCTTTCTTTTGATCATCTGGATGAACAAGAATGTTGGGTCCCTATAATACTAGTGATTACCCCATTACTATTGTAGTTATACCCCTTATTTATATTGTTGTGCCCCTATTACCCCCATATTATTATTTCTGTGCCCCATAGAATCCCTCTATTGTTATTTTTTTGGCTTTATATTATTATTGTTAGGTCGGCTGGATTATATTGTGACTCCTTAGACTCCTATATATAGAAAGGAGGTTTTGTCATTTGTATCATCCAAGAATTGTTCATTTATGTAATGTAAAGGAGGTTGCCCCCTCGAAGAGGCTGAATTTTAAGGCGTTGATCTATCTTTTCTATCTTTTCTTGAGCTGGTTTCATAACATTTGGTATCAGAGCTTTGGATTCTAGGGTTTCACTGCTCCAAACAGGTCATCGTGTTATTTTCGCTATAACTTTTTTTCTGTGACGTTTCAGAATTCGAAAAAAAAACCCATTTGAGAAGAATTGACGTTGAACCTTGGGTCCCAATTTCAGAGCTTTTAGAGCGATATTTTCGGAGATATGATCTGAGGAAGTTGGTCTTTTTGCAGACTCCTGAATTACATTCAAAACAGGTGACCTGGGAAAAATCGTCATAACTTTCTCTCTGAGGATCGGATTTAAATTTCGTAAAAAGGTGCAGAAAGAGAATGAACTGTAGTTTTTTGTGGGTGTTTTTTAGAGCCAAAGGTCGAAACAGTGACTCGCGGCACGTCGTACAAGTTAGCTCTACTGAACTAGTCTATAATCAAGTCACTGTGGGAGATTTCGCATAACTCTTCCTTGGAGAATCCAATTTTGGTCAGACTTGTGCCATTGGAAAGAGGAAACAGCAGGGAAAATTTTAAGAACCCCCCCTAAATTTATAAATATAATAAATGGGCGAATCTCCATGGTATATAGGAAAAATGGAAGGTGATTTTATCAATAATATAATATGTATATATAATTTTTTGGCGAATCTCTCACCATGCATGGCGAATATTTTACTTAATTATAAAATCTTGTAAGATCTTGGCGAGTCTTTCACTAAATAATAAAACTTTGTAAAGTCCTAGTGAATCTTAGCATAGGCTACATGTTGGTTTAATTCCCCCATTTAAATAGGCTACATTCCAGGTGAATACCATGGGTCAATACCATGTGCCATTTTGGTGAATACCATGGGTCAATTCCCCCATTTAAATAGGCTACATTCCAGGTGAATACCATGGGTCAATACCATGTGCCATTTTGGTGAATACCATGGGTCAATACCATGTGCCATTTTTATTTTTATTAATTCTAATATTAGGGTTAATAATTGTTTTTTGCATGGTATTAATAACAATCTAGTCCATGGTATTTGTCCCATAGTATTTTTGCCATAGGTTTCACCTAAATATAACCCATTTTTTGAGTGTTCGTAAATATAAGGTGACTTATGGATTAATATAAAAAAATGTTTTATTTGTTTACCATACCTTTCGTTTATTTATATTTTTATTAATTTACCATACCTCTTTTACAAATATGGTATTTGGCCCATAGGATTCACTTAAATAAAACCTCTTTCTTGAGCCTTCATAAATAGAACGAGGGTTATGGACTAAATATAAAAAGAGGTTTTATTTATTTACGATACGTCTAGTTTATTTATATTTTTATTTATTTACCATGTCTTTTAATTAAGTATAAAAAGACGTTTTATTTATTTACCATACTTCCACTCTACTTATATTTTTATTTGTTTACACCCTTACATGTATATAAGGTGACTTATGGAGTAAATATAAAAAATGTTATATTTATTTACCATACCTCTCATTTATTTATATTTTTATTAATTTACCATACCTCTTTTATAAATATGGTATTTGGCCCATAGGATTCACTTAAATAAAACTTATTATTGAAAATGGGCGAATGGATTCACTTAAATAAAAACTATTCTTGAAAATGGGCGAACGGGAGGTTGTAAGTCCTAATTTCAAGGGCTAAATTTACCTTTTTTACCCTCTCCCTTAAAATAAGGTGGGCTATTTGAGGTGATTTTTAAAAATGTACTATGATACAAAATATTCGCCCACTAAAAATTTAAAACCCCTTAATTTCGCCAAAGGGCGAACATTCGCCCCTAAAATTATCCTTGGGAAACAGAGAGCTACTACAGGTCACAAGTTTAGAACTAGATGACTGGAAAGTACAGAGATACATCAGAGGCAATATCGAGCTCCTACAAAGTGAAAAAAGGTGTGTAGATTTTTTTTTTTTAATTTTTGCTTAAGTTTGGTTTGAAAATTTATTTTGAAGGAATTCAAAGGGCATAGTAGAGCATTATTATCGGTAACTGATGCCCTGAGGAAAGAAAATGCAAACACCTAGTAAGGAACCTGAAAGCTCTAGTATGACTCATGAAGAAGAGGAAGAAATGCTACATGATATATCAAAATTACAAGAACAAGTGCAACAAATGTCACGCTCACAAAAGTTAACAGATGCTAAGATAAATAGCGTGGAAGCTAAGATGAATGGCATGGAAGCTAAGATGGACAATCTGAAGATAGATTTGAACACAAATTTGAAGACATGCATGGCAGATTTGAAGACAGATTTGACTAATTTTCTACAAGAAATACTTACTAATGGTGAAAAGGTAGTAAAGGAAACTCATGATGAGAACAAAAGAAATGTTAACCATGATTCCATAGACGCTAATGTTGGATCGAAGAATCACCACATTCCAAAAATCGATATGAGGAAGTTTGATGGCAAGGATCCCGCCACATGGATATTACAGATGGAGCAATTCTTCGATCTCAATAATGTGCAAAACACACAAAAGGTACGTATGGAAAGTTTATATTTGGAACCAAATCAGTTTGTATGGTATAAATGGCTTTGTTCTCGTAAACAATTTATCACTTGGGCAATTTTTACGGAAGAATTGATAGCACATTATGAGGATACAAAAAGCAACACTTTTTTTAGCCAATTGGTAAGTCTCAAACAAAAGGGTTCAATAATGGAGCACATTGAGGAGTTCCAAAAATTGAACATAAGGGTAAAAGATATTCCAGAGGAGCATAGGATTGATGTGTTCATAGGGTCTTTAAAGGATAATATCCAACATGATGTGTGCCTTTGGGAACCTGATTCATTAGAAAAGGCATTCAGGTTAGCAAGAAAAATGGAAAGCAAAATTATGGCAACTAGGAAGCATACCATTCATAACTATAAAGACGGAAGTGTTGTTGCCCATAGTCTTCCACAACCTACAAGGTTGACACCACAACAATTGGAAGAAAAAAGAGCAAAAGGGCTTTGTTACAATTTTGATAGCAAATACACAAAAGGTCATAAGTGTGCTGAGAAGAAATTATTCTACATAGATTGTGAAGAGGAAGAAGAAAAGGAGCAAGAAAGGTCAAAAGAAGAGAATATATTCCAGGAACAAAGCCTAGATGAAGAACAAATAAATCCGACCATATCTTGTAATGCATTGGCGGGAATTACCACTCCTCAAACCATCAAGGTAGAAGGACAAATCAAGAAGAAAAAGGTAATAGTGTTGATTGATTCAGGAAGCACCCACAATTTTATCATTGTAGGGTAGCAAAAGAATTGAATTGCTTCCTATATCCAGCACCAGAGTGTCAAGTGATGATTGCAAATGGAGGAACAATAAATTGTTCTGGAAAGTGCCATAATATCAAGCTATCCATGGGAGAATATGTATTGACTAGCCCAATGCTTTCCATTCCAATGGGAGGTGCTGATGTTGTACTGGGAGTCCAATGGCTACAATCCTTGGGTACAATAGCTTTTAATTTTCAAGAACTTTTCATGAAATTTTCTGTGGAAGGGAAGGAAGTTGAATTAAGGGGTATTGCAGGGAAACCAGGAAAGATAATCAGCTCTAATGGCATGACAAAGCTTCTAAAAAAGGAGCAAAGAGGTGTAATTGCACAATTATGTTCGCTAGATGTTTCCACATTGGAATCATCTATTTCTCCAGATCTCCAAAAGGTCCTGGACAATCATTCCAAGGTATTTGAGACTCCCAAAGGTCTCCCACCTATGCGTGATCATGATCATGCTATTCATCTGATTCCAGGAAGTGTTCCTCCAAACATCAGGCCGTATAGATATCCATATGTCCAAAAAAATGAAATTGAACGTATGGTTGCAGAAATGCTAGAGGCTGGTATAATTCAACCGAGTCAAAGTTCTTTCTCAGCTCCAGTAGTATTGGTGCACAAGAAGGATGGATCATGGCGCATGTGTCCAGATTATAGGGAGCTCAACAAGCTCATTATTAAAGATAAGTTTCCCATTCCTGTCATTGATGAATTACTGGATGAATTGCATGGATCAATTTACTTCACCAAGCTGGATCTTCGTTCGGGATATCATCAAATCAGAATGAAGATTGAAGACATTCCGAAAACGGCATTTAGAACTCATGAGGGTCATTATGAATTTTTGGTCATGCCTTTTGGCCTTACCAATGCACCTTCAACATTTCAAGGTTTGATGAATTCAATTTTCAAACCATTCCTTAGAAAATTTGTGTTGGTATTTTTTGATGATATACTAATCTACAGCAAGTCTTGGAAGGATCATGTTGAACATGTTGACAAGGTGCTACAACTATTGGAGGAGAAACAATTATATGCAAAAAGATCCAAATGTTTCTTTGGAGTCCAGGAGGTGGAATATTTGGGTCATATTGTATCTCATGAAGGAGTTAAGGTAGACCCTAGCAAAATTAAATCCATTAAGGAATGGAAAATCCCCACATCCATAAAGCATCTGCGAGGATTTCTTGGGTTGACAGGGTATTATCGCAAGTTCGTTAAGAATTATGGGAGAATAGCAGCACCTCTAACAACATTATTGAAGAAAGATTCATTTTCATGGACTCCGGAAGCAACAAATGCCTTTAAATATCTTAAAGAGGCAATGTGCCAAGCACCGGTCTTAGCTACACCGGACTTCACAAAAACCTTTATTGTGGAATGTGATGCTTCAGGAAATGGAATTGGTGCTGTTCTAATGCAAGATGAAAGACCCATTGCTTTTGAAAGTCGTCCAATCAAGGGAAAGTTTTTAAGCAAAGCTATTTATGAGAAGGAAATGTTGGCAATACTCCATGCACTTAAGAAATGGCGACCCTACCTAATGGGAAGACACTTCAAGGTAAAAACGGATCATGATAGCCTTAAATACTTTTTAGAACAAAGATTATCCTCTGAAGAGCAACAAAAGTGGGTCACAAAGATGTTGGGTTATGACTTTGAAATCATCTACAAAAAAGGGAAGCAAAATGTGGTGGAAGATGCACTCTCAAGAAAGGATGAGGATATGGAAGCATTGTTGTGTGCCATTTCTATTATCCAACCAGATTGGATAAACGAAGCAAAGGAGGAATGGAAGAATGACGAAGAAGTGTGGGCACTTATTCGAAAGCTACAACAAGATTCCAGTACTTCTGATACATTTAGCTGGCAAAATGATTCGTTATGGTACAAAGATTGCTTATACCTCTGTAAGAATTCCCAGCTAAAACAAAAGATTCTTATGGAATTGCACACTTCTCCCTTAGGAGGGCACTCAGGATTTTTAAAAACTTACCACAGGGTTAAGAAGGAATTTTTTTGGGATGGCCTTAAATCAGATATTCAAAAGTTTGTGGCGGAATGTTTGGTTTGCCAACAAAATAAAGTTGAAACAATTAAGACACCGGGTCTATTACAACCTTTATCCATTCCAAGCCAACGTTGGGAGGAGGTTTCAATGGATTTTATCATAGGTTTACCCAAGTCTGAGGGAAAGAGTGTCATCATGGTGGTAGTTGACAGACTTACCAAGTATGCACACTTTTGTGCATTATCACATCCATTTAAAGCCAGTATAGTTTCTACTGCATTTATGGAAACAGTTCAAAAGCTACATGGAAACCCAAAGATTATTGTAAGTGACAGAGATCCCATTTTCACTGGAAATTTTTGGACAGAATTATTTTCTTGTCTGGGTACTCAGTTAGCTCATAGCTCATCTTATCATCCTCAATCTGATGGGCAAACTGAGATAGTAAACAAATTTTTGGAAGGATATCTTCGTTGCTTTGTATATGATAAACAGACACAATGGGTCAAATGGTTGCCTCTGGCTGAATGGTGGTATAACACTTCCTTCCATACAGCAACAAAAATGACCCCATTTATGGCACTTTATGGGTACCAACCACCATCAATCACATCATATTTAAGAGAAAATTCTAAGGTTCAAGCAGTGGAACATCACATCGAACATCAACAACAAGTCCTCCAACTCTTAAAGGATAACCTCGTGTTGGCACAAAATAGAATGAAACAACAGGCAGATCAACATCGCAAATAAAGAAGTTTTGATGTAGGTGATTGGGTATTCCTACGGCTACAACCATATAAGAAAATGTCCCTAAAGCAAGCTAAGAAGGATAATAAATTATCACCAAAGTATTATGGTCCGTACAAGGTGTTGGAAAAGATTGGTACTATGGCATACAAATTGGAGCTTCCTGCAGCTTCTCGATTGCACCCAGTTTTCCATGTTTCATGTTTAAAGAAGGTTATAGGTGACAAGCTCCCAGTTCAAACAATATTGCTAGAACTTGACGAGGAAGGAAAAATTATATTGGAACCGGAAGCAGTCATAGAAACAAGAACTCGACAGCTACGAAATCGATCAATTTCAGAGTATCTTATCAAGTGGAAGAACTTATCCGCTGAAGATTCCACATGGGAGGATGAGAATTTTATGCAGAAGTATCAAGAACTACTCAAGCGTTGAGGACAACACTTTTTTGAAGGAGAGGGGCATGTTGGATCCCTATAATACTAGTGATTACCCCATTACTATTGTAGTTATACCCCTTATTTATATTGTTGTGCCCCTATTACCCCCATATTATTATTTATGTGCCCCATAGAATCCCTCTATTGTTATTTTTGTGGTTTTATATTATTATTGTTAGGTCGGCTGGATTATATTGTGACTCCTTAGACTCTTATATATAGAAAGGAGGTTTTGTCATTTGTATCATCCAAGAATTGTTCATTTATGTAATGTAAAGGAGGTTGCCCTCTCGAAGAGGCTGAATTCTAAGGCGTTGATCTATCTTTCCTATCTTTTATTGAGCTGGTTTCATAACAAAGAATCTGATTGTACCCTGAGAAACCATCAAGCATAGACATCCTTTGTGAACCAACAATGTTTTGCAGAATCAAATCCATCTTGGGAAGAGGATAATTATCTTTCAATGAAGCTTTATTCAGATTTCTGAAGTCTATACAAATCCTGATCTCTCCATTCTTTTTCCTAACTGGGACCAAATTAGCAAGCCAATTTGAGAATCTGATTGGAACAATAATCTTAGCATCAAAGAGTTTTTTCACTTCCTTTTCAATCAATGGCATAAGAAGAGGATTAATTCTTCTTAACTTCTGCTTAAAAGGCTTTTCATTCTCCTTAATAGGAATGGTATGTTGTATAATTGAGGAATCATATTGTTTCAAGTCAGCATAGCTCCATGCAAAGACATCAATGAACCTTTTCATCATCTCAACATATTTAGTCTTCATATCAGCTGAAAGAAATTTTGAAATTTTGACCATCTTAGGCACCAGTGAATCTCCTAAATTGCAACTTTCCACTTCTTCTTCATCATCTTGTAATTTTGGTGCTTTGAATACATCGTTTTGATCAAACAATTTCTCAAGGGGAATGAGACCTTTTGGAATCAAGTTGTTTTTTAATTATAAGACTTCAGGCTTTTCCTTTAATTCCACAAACATATTTTGCTGATCCATTTGAGTGCTCTGAAATTCTTCCTTTAACTCAATGAAATTCCTCACTTGCTGATCATCCTCAAAGACCTACCAATTAATGATGTTATCTGGTATAACTAGTCTGTGACGGACTTCCACCTCATATTTTTCATAAGAGTGTGTAGGAATAATAAAAATGCTGGCTGAAACAGCAAGAGAGTCTGCAATAGAGTTTTGGTCTCTAGTTTTGATACTGAAAGTATGAGCCTGAAACTTTTCCAACATATCCAACACTAAGTTTCTATATGCCCTCATCCTTACATCCTTGGTTTGGTAAGCACCTTCCACTTGTTTTATTACCAATTCAGAATCTCCACAAACAACGATATTTCTAGCTTTCAATTTTAACAAAGCTTCTAATCCCAAAATCAGAGATTCATACTCGGCCATATTGTTAGTGCAATCAAAATTCAACTTTTAGGAGAGAAACTTACTTTCTTTATCAGGACTTGTGATCCAAATTCCAGCTCCTGCCCCCTCTCTTCCTGCTGATCCATCAAAATATAATGACCACCAACCTGCTGTCTCATTTTCATCTTTTTGTTGATCTCCTTGGCACTGGTTTTCTGAAAACTTATCCTCTGATTCCTCTTCAGCTAACTCATTGAAAAGGATGGCTGATCCGAGACCAGTGTCACATGAATAAATGGGAAAGTTTTGAGGTTTATCCTTGCTGCTTACCATATAATCCATTCTGGTCTCCCGATATAATCTTCTTTGCTCACCAAAAATAGGGATAGTAGCATAGGTAAGGTTCATCTGCATTGTGCCCTTGATTTTTTTTGCCCACGATCTTGAAAGAAGCATCCTAAACTTGGGTGGAATGTCAACCACAACAATGTCCATGACAATTGTTTTTGTTGGAATTTGTGTAAGACCCAAAACAACATCTTTAATCAAACCAACACATTGAACTCTTTTTGCATCAAAGGAAAATAAATCCTTATATGGTCTAGTTACCTCTAATCCCAGTCTTTCCATGATCACCTTGGGCATAAGATTATGAGATGCCCCTGAATCTAACACAGCATTATTTAAAGTCATGTCGTGAATACTAATGCTTATGTAGAAAGGAGGGAACTCTTCATTTTGTTCATCTTCAAGTCTTGTACCCAAGCAAATAATAGGATTATCTTTGTGTACATTTAGGATATCAGCTACTCCTGGTTATGAATTGAGCATTTCAACAATCTTATTTCTGTATTTGTCTACCTTGAGGATTTCACTAAAGGGGACTGATATCTTGATTTTTGCAATCTCATTCTCAAGGTTAAAAACAGAAACAGTCTTTTCAATTTCTTTAGTAGGTGATGGAGCTTGAATATCCTTTTTTCCAGGTGGAGAATCATTCTTACCTTCAGCAACCTTTGAGCTGTCCTTCTTATCTTCAACTGCCTTTGAAGCATCCTTCTTGGGCTGTGCTTTGCTTGCTGTAATAGGCACGTTTCTATTCCTGAGATTGTATTGCTTTTGCATCTCAAAAATAGCATGCTGATAGCCCTTTAAATAGTCTGAAGGCTCTTCTCCAGGTTTGGTCATACTGGACTCATCATGTTCTTCCTTAGTCAAGAAAATCCCTGATACTTCTTCATCAAGACAATGGATGGACTCCTCAGGAATTTCAGGTTCATCTTCTTCATCCACCAAATTTTGTTGGAAAGGAGGTCTTACTGGAGGATCTGGCTGTTGATTTCTATTCTCTCTTGGCCTTTGCTGATTTTGAGGTCTTCTGAACTGAGGATTCCTAAATTGAGGTTCCTACTATGCTGGGGGAGCAGAGGTATTCCCAAGAGCCAACCGATCCATCAGTTTTTCCATGGTCTTCATCATCGTTTCAAACTTATCTTCTGGAGCTGATGTAGAAGGTTTCTCTTCTTATTTTAGTTTGGCTTTTTCCATCTTCGATTTCTTAGCAGCAATCATGTTTACTTCCACTTTAATTGCATCATTTTGCATATCAGCAAGAGTAGCAGAATCCCTTTCTCTGAGTAACAAGGAGAAATCAGAATCAAATGCTTCAGCATATCTCAATTGTGCCAAGGCCCCAGGAGGTTTCAAATGAGCTGGGATGGAATTGTATATTTTATTAAACCTCTTGGAGAAGTTTTGGACAGTTTCATCAGGAGCTCTTCTAAGATTGTTGTATTTAGTAAGAGCTTGGACAGGGTTAGTTCTATTTCCCCATTTCCTTAGGAAACTATCTTCAAACTCTGCGCAACTATGAATGCTTCCAGTGCTAAGAGCTTTAAACCATTTTCTAACCTCTCCAATGAAAGTTTGAGCAAACAATCTTAGCTTTACATCCTCATCATCAACTTCCTCTCTGTCAGCAAAATCATTGAATCTGTCTACATGTTCTTCTGCTGTAATGTCTTCATCTCCACCCCTTGTTGGAATTCTAGCAGCATATTTGCTGGGAAGGTCATGTAAAACAATAGGGAGGGCTAGTGGAGCATACCTAGCAGGTACGGCCATAACGAATGGAGGAGCAGTGATGGCAGGTATTGTATGAACAGTGGAACCAGAACTGATATGAGGTGGGTTTCCTAGTGTCTGAGAACCACTAGGACTAGTAGAGGCAGAGGATAAAGTACTGATACGAAAAGGACTATTTGGACTTTGCAAACCACTAACAAAGGTACTCCAATTTGGAAGGGGTAGACCAGTTTTAGATTTGAGTAACACTTCAAAAGGATCACGCTCTTTTAGTTTATTTAAATCTTCCTCTTCTAACAATAATTCTGAAGTAACAACCTCCCAAAATTCCTCCTTATCTTTTTGTGACACTAAGGATGAAGTATCAATACCTCTTTTTTGTAAATCTAAAATAATTCCAATAATTTCTTCTTCATTCTCAGACCTCAACAACACCTCATGAATTTTATCATCAACAATTTTATCCTCAGGACTCCTTGAAAATTCAGAGAGCAAAGATTTTGAAAAAGATGGAGTACTTGGTGTTTCAGTAAATCTTTGTTTGCTCCTTGAAATGGTGTTTGGATTGTCCACAGGAGTAGGTGGATCTGGGTCAGGATTGCTCCGTGTATATCTCCCTCTCGAAGCCACCTTTTAAACTTTGAAATTGTATGGAGTCACCAAGGTAGAATGCAGCCTCGAAAAGTCTTATGAGCTCCTGCTACATTCAGAAGTTCAGTCTCTTGCTTTCGGGAATGAATAATCTTCAGATTCCTGGTAGACGCACCAAAATGTTATCTCAAAATCAAGCCCTAAAAGGCTGCAGACCAGGAAGACTTCAAGTAACTGTTTCAAACCAATCTTTTAGCTAAGTCTTAGCCTCCTTAGCCTGCGAGGGCTCTCACAAAGGATTGAAGGTTTTCAATTATGATTAAGATGGCTAACTCTTTGTGAAACAAATAGGAATGAAGGTGGTGGAATCAAAATTAACAAGCATCCATTGGGCTTATGGAGTCATATGTCCTTTAGCATTAACAGTAGAATTGGCTTTGCAATAAAATCAAGGCATTCAAATTTCAATATAGTTATAGTACACTAAACACAAAGAGGACAGTTTACAAGTATGTGAAGGAAATTAGAACACTGCAAGTGATTTCTAAGTAATCAAATACTCATAAGGTTGTAGGCAACATGAAAAGACAACAACAGGAACACATACATTGAAATCTCTATGATTCTTGAGCAGCAGAAGCCAGTACTGTATTACCAGAGAAATAGAGTTTTTACATAAGCTTAATAACAGAGCTTTTTACATAAACTTCCAACCCCTATTACATTTCCTATAGACCTGACTGAGATTCCTCCTTAAACATTAGGGGAACTTGAAATCTACTTCTAATGACACCTGTTTAACTTTTAACTGCCTATTTAATGTAACAAACTTCAACTAGACTTTTTAGATATCTAAATCAAGTAGGATTCCAACTCCATGTTTTGCTAATAATAGCCTTGATTAGAATCATTCTCGTTCTTTGACATCTGTTCCCCTTTTAGTTTGGTTGTGATGGATGTTCAAGGCTCCATGTTGGTCTTCAACGTCACATCTTTTTCATTGCCCTGAAACATAGGAAACTACCCATGTTTATCGGTCTTGGTTTGCCTCAAAATGTTCGAATCCAAAGAAGCATGCCCTTTATCTTTGATTATCCAAAATAGAACAGATTGCCACGTCCTTGATGTGTTGTCCACCCTTTTCATGTGTGAAGGCAAAATTTCTTCCAAGCTGTTTTGATATATCTTGAACTGTGGTAAATGTGTTCACTTTATGACAAAAAATTTCAAATTGGATTCGAATATATATTTTCTCCACCTGTCTTGACCTGGTTGAATGTTGATAGCTTCAGATGATGCCTTGTATGCCTTGTAGATATTCCCTTTTCAAAATTCCCGCTTATATTTCAAAACCGGTTGACTGAGATTAGATTGTGTAGCTTCAGCAGTTTCGTAGCGCGCTACGAAACTGCTGAGCTTTAGTCATCACCTTCAGCAGTTTCGTAGTGCGCTATGAAATTGCTGTGTTGTTTCAAAAATCACAGTTTCAACCCAAAATTTTGCCATTTTGAGCCTTTTACTATTTAAGCATTCTTTCAACAGCTCCAAGACCTTTCAAAACTGAATGGGAATGTTTGATTCTTCAATAAAGATTATACCAAGCAAAACCATCAAAACTTTGAAACATAACCTTACTTGAAGTGAGATTTCTTTATGGAGATTCTTTTCGCTGGCTCAACTGTATCTTTAAGTCTTCAATTTGTTTCTTCATTACTTTGATCCCAGACCTGAGGTTTGTATTGACTTTTCTGATAAATTGAGCTTCCTTTATTGCAGGAGTAGTCCAGCTACGGAATTGAACACTAAAATCAACCACTTCAGGAATTTGAAATGTTTGGTCCTCCCACCGAGCTTGCATTTGGTTAAAATAAGCTTCCTTAAGTGCAAATTTTCTGGCAGCCTTTTTCAGTCTAGCAATTTCGAAGTTGGCCAATCCCAATCTCTTTTTCAAGTCTTCCACATTACCTTCTTCTTGAGTGGCAACTGTTTTGCCTTTATCCTTTCTTTCATGAGGTCGTGTCACCTCTCTTGTTTCATCTGCTCTTGGCGGCACCTCCTGTACTTGTTTGAACTTCCTCGTTATGGGTCTCCTGGGCTTAAAAACAAATTGATCAACTTGATCATCAAACTTGAGTTTCTTTGAGGCTTTGACCCTCTTAGCCTTCTCTTTTCCTGACTGTATCAAATCAACTTGAACTAGTGGGGACTCTTCAATGTCAATTGCTTGCAATAAATCATTTAAGTCTCCCTTTGAAATAGGGCTTTCTTCAATACTCACTGACTTACCTTTTTCTTTAGCCACCTGGCTCCTAGTCCTTCTTCTTTGAATTCCTTCACCTGTGCTTGATTCATGTGCAGTTTCTTTGACCTGAGTTTTCTCTTTAATGGACTGCTGGGGTGTATCCTGAATAGTCAGTGGCCTGGTAGATTCTCTTACTTGTTTCCTTGCCTTTAACTTTGAAAACCTCTTGGCTCTTGTTTCTGCTTGAGGACCGGTTGTTGTTGAAAGATCTTTTGCAGCTTGAGGGCTGAGACCGGTCTTGCTCTTGAAACCAGACATGAATATGAATGTGTCCCAGTCTCTGCCTACCCTCTGGAGTTCATGCAGAACAATCAACTTAACCAAGCCATGGTGGAACAATGAAGTCTCACAGGCTTCTTTTCTTAGTTGCACCTTGTCACACATTTTACTTAAGCTGCGGAATAAGTAAAAAGGTAGATCAATAGATGTTTTCCCTGTGAAATGCAATAGAAGTTTAAAATGGTATGAATACACTTTGTTATATCTCCCTTCACAGGTCAGGTACTTATGTATACAGGTAAGCAAATGGGCATATTATTCTTTGACATAACTTCTAGGAACAGACTTGCTCAAATCTGAGTTAATGAATTCCTGCTTTAGAAATTCTTTGCATGGGTTCATGTCAAATTTGAAATTCTTGAACCAATTTTCTTGCCCTCTTGGAATCTCTGTAATTGTGGATATCATGTCTGGTGAGACCTGCAATTCCAGCATACCAACCTTTGAGTTTAGTCCTGTGAAATTCAGGGCAAATTCCTTAGTAACTTGTGCATGGCCTCCCTGGAGCTTCTTGCAAAAATTCCAACATCCAGCTTGTTTAAATGCATGCTCGACTTCTCTGTTCTTCAAGGTTATGTCTAAACCTTCAGGCTCGTTTCTTAAACATTTGCCTGACCTGTGATCTTTCCTTTCTGCCGATCCCTCCATGAAGATTCAGTGTAATGGAGGTTGGAAATGCTAGTGCTGCTCAAACTCCAATCTCTGCCTTGCTTGAATGGCTGCCTCGCTTGATAGCTGCCTCGCTTGGTTACTGCCTCGCTTGATAACAATATTTTCAAATTGAAATCTTGCAGACTTGTTTCTCATGCAAGGCATACAATCATCATTAAGACTGTGCATACCTGGCCTTTCTTGGAACTTGTATTCCGTGTGTACCAACGTACCTAGTGGTTGTAATAATGGAGATAAGCGGTTGGACATGATATGTGGAGTGCATAAACTGACAATGAATGACACAGCCATAGATTAACTTGACAGATTTGACAGTTGGGAAAGATTCGCTGCGGAATGCACGAATCTCCGATTTCGCAGCGCGGTCAGTGTAAATTTTGAATTATGCGCTGTGAAATCACCTAAAACGTATCGCGCTGCGAAATCACCTAAAGGACTTTTGCGCTGCGAAACTGCTAAAAAGGATTAATGCGCTGCGAAATCACTTAAGAATGGTTACATGCGCTACGAAATCACCTAAAAGGCTTTGTGGTACATAGTAATTTTTAAATCAAACTGACACATGGCTATGAGACCAGTGATGAATGAGAATGACCAGTGATGAAGGAGAATGCATACTTGACTCAAGACCCCC
Source organism: Pinus tabuliformis (assembly GCA_031772625.1). NCBI lineage: Eukaryota > Viridiplantae > Streptophyta > Pinopsida > Pinales > Pinaceae > Pinus > Pinus tabuliformis. Next base: position 156,888,417 of record CM062809.1, on the reverse strand, counting down.
TAAGACTTAAACTGTAAGGAAAAACAAAAAACAAACTTAGACTAGCACCGACCTTTGTCATCAAGCTAGTATGAGAAATTTTGGCATTAGAATTCTTAAGTGATAACAAGCAGAACAGAGTAGTGCAGGGCACTGATGGAAGAGATAGTACAATCAAACAGATGGATCAGCGGATGGAGTTCTCCCTAGTTGAGAGGGAGTGTTAAAATTGGCAACTAGGGCCAGACTCCATGTGGGTCATCTTATTTATGGCTGCTGATATTTTTCTTAGATCCCTTTCATCGAGAGGTGTAGGATTGATCCAAAAATCATCCAATTCCGATAAGTATTCATGGAGTTATGAATTTATTTGTGTTATAAGACAATTCATCAAGGTCGGCTAGCAACCAAATAAACCCCACATGTGCTCAACGTTTTAGTATAAAAGGAGATGACTTGAGAGTCATTTCACACACACACTTCTATCTTGATTTCTCCCCACTTGTCTTGGGTTTTAGTGGAAGAGAAATCTAGGAGTGGAAGCCCTAGACATTGGAGGAAAGAAGACTAAGGGAGTTGCCCTAGAGGAGATGCCCTAGCCCTAGACGCTGTCATAGAAGAAGTCAATAATGATGTCAAGGAAGCGTGCCCTAGCCGTAGTCTTGGAGGAAGCTTATCATAGCAAAGAGAGGCCCTAAATGCAGTCTAAGAGCATCCCTAAACGTTGTCAAAAGGCAACCCTAGATGCAGTCTAAGAGAGGCCCTAAAGGTTGTCAAAAGGAAACCCTAGACGCAGTCTAAGAGAGGCCCTAAACATTGTCAAGAAGCAGCCCTAGACGCAGTATAAGAGAAGCCCTAAACGTTGTCTAAAGAGCAGTCCTAAACGTTGTCTAAAGGGCAACCCTAAACTGTCTAAAAGGCAGCCCTAACACTAACCTACGGTGCCCTAGATGTAGGCCTTATACGGATGAAAAGGTGGGTTGTATGTGACCCTCAAAACAGGGACAGCATGAGAGTTTGAGGACTCAAACATGCCCAGGACAACAATGATAATAAATGGGACAACTGGGCTACATGGTGCTGCTAAGACACATGGGACAGTAGCAGGTATGGCAAGGCTAAGGGGACAACAACAAGGTATAGCATGATTGTTAGGGACAACAACTACACCTATATATCTAGGCAGCAGTGGCAAGGGACAGTTGTATAGTAAATGGGACAACAAAGGAATGCTAAGGCAAGCATGGCAAGCATGGTGCTGCAAGCACATGAGACATGTTGTGTGTCAACATGGTTCAACATACCACTTAGGATAGTTGTGTGTCAACACGGTTCAGCATACCAATTGGGACAGTTGTGTGCCAACATGATTAGCTTCTGAACAATGATGGGACAACAGCATGTTGGGACAGAACTATGTTGGGACAACAGCATGTTGGGACGGAACTATGATGGGACAACAATGACATTGTGTAGTACTGGCACAATGGGATAGCAAAAACAGCAAGGTGCAGCGAGGTACAGCAATAGTACTTGGGATAGCAATGATGCTTGGTGCAATAAGTAGATGGTACAGTCATGATTGTTGAGGCATGAGGAGATGCAACATTGTGACGATGGGTGCAACATGGTGCAACACAGTAAGGTGCAGCATGATGACGAAATGCAGCACAATGATAGGTGAAGGAGTCACCTTGGAGAATCAATTGAAGCAACATGTCTTCAACTGATCTCATGTATCATCTTCTTAGAGATGATCTATGCTCTTATCTAGATAAGTCAAAGTGTTGACTTCTGTTGTAAATGTACTATCTCTCTTGAAGAACATATAAGAAGAATTGATTAAGGGTTTCCCCACATTGGGGTTTTTCCCTGGCTAGCGCCACATCTTGTGTCCTCTTGTCTTGGCTTGACTTTTGCGATTTATGTTTATGTTCTATCTGCAGTTTACTTTAACGCTAATGTGATTGCTAATCTGGAAAAGATATTGAGCTAACTGTGAAAATTGAAATAAATTGCTCTAAGCATAGAACATACCTAAACTTAATAAGGGGATATATCAACACATTATGTGTTTGTATGTGAAATGCTTTAGTGAATCTAGATGATGATTTGAGTGAATTGAATAAAAACACTAATACAAACCCATCTAAACCATCGTGTGATATACATATCGAGGTTTCGCACTTTCTAGCTACATAATGCACATCTGAGTTCACAAAATGAGCAATATATCATATATTGAAATTCAGGAGATCTGTAATCAAGAACTCCACAGCCTTGAGGTGCATAAAAGGGAGGTCTAGATGGGTATGTGTTAGTTCTTGAAACTAAGAGCTGGAAGACCATATTGGAGATCATCATAGAAAGTTGTCATATATAAACTAAGACAAAGATGGGACTGTTTAAAAGTATTCCCTTTCATTGGAAAATATAGGTTTTTGTATTTAGAGTACACAGGATTTCTATAGATCCATTGCATAATTGTCTTCATAGATAAAAGTTATTAGTACATTTAATACTAAACATATGAAACCCAAATCCATTCTAAGCCAAATGCAGAACAAAAAAAATCCCCAAATTTTCAGAGCTAAAAAAGTGAGATAATAATAGAAACCCATATGAAACCTAGATCCATTCTAAGCCAGATGCAGAATAAAAAAAATCCCCAAATTTTCAGAGCCAAAAAAGTGAGATAACAATAAAAAGCCACATACCAAACTGTAGCAGAAATTTGAAAAGACGACAAACATTGAGAGCCAAGGAAGAGGAGAACTCTTGGTTATCCCAATCTGGTTGTACTGTTATGCCCACATTCACTGCATTGGTAATGCCACCAGTTTCTTCCATTCACTACGTTGGTAATGCCCCTAGTTTTTGCCATTCTGCTGCTTTTCTTAACACTGATGGTAGAGATAGCCCCTCACCAGTGTTGTCGCTAAAAATCGGGGGCGATTGAGAGCAATCCCACCTGAAAACATATTTTTAAGGTGAACCGAGAGCTTGAAATGAAATTTGGTAATGCTCCTAGTATTGAGCTTGTAAACTATACGTCATTAGAAGAAAATAACAGGGCCCGTAATCAAGGTCCTTCCTACCTATTGTTCCTGGCTAAGCAACTTCTTGCACAACCAAAAGTGAACCGCTCTATTCTCTTCTCTCTCATGAACTTCACACTAACTTGTTGTCTTGTTTTTCCGATGCCTGGCTTTGCTTGTAGTGTCTCTCTCTGTGTCTCTGTTGTTGTCACTTATGGGTTGAAGTATGTTGTCCTATTCATACCTGGGAAAAGGGTTTCTATATCCTATTCAATGACAAGCGATATTTTGTTGTTTTTCTTAAACATCGATGGTAGAGATAGCCCCTCACTAGTGTCGTCGCTAGAAATCAAAGGCAATTGGGAGAAATCCCACCTGCAAACATATTTTCAAGTCGAATCGAGAGCTTGAAAGGTAGTTGCTGGAAATTGGGGGCAATTGGGAGCAATCCCACCTGAAAACCTGGTGAATCGGGTGGTTGAAATGAAATTTGGGGAGGTGAAATCTACTTTTATCTCTCTTATTTTCATAATATTGGTGGCTAAAATATTGTATTTATTTATTTTTGAAATAATTTTTGGGCGAACTATAGAAAAGGGGTCTAATATTAAAAAAACAAAAAAACAAAAAAAATCGCCCCTCCAAAATATAGAACTCATTAAATTTCGCCCATGGGCTAAGATGTGCCCCTAAAATTTTCTATGGTCCTAAGGACCAATACTCTTTGAGGAGAGGGTATCCAAGATAAGAACAAACACGTGAGGGCATCCCTGGTGAACATCCAAATAGGGTATGTCCCTGGAGAGAGGCAGTGGTGATGTCCAAATTTATGCCTCCCAACATTGAGCTCTGATCTAGTGGAGAGATAGAGCTTGTCAGGAAAGGCCTTGCTATGTTTGACAATGTTGGTTATGATAATGATGATGCTTATCAACCTGAACTCTTCCTATGAGAATATTTTAGTTTGAGAGTATCCTGGTATCCTATTGTGCCATTATGAATATCTCCCTAGTTAAGAGGGAGTGTTGGAAATGTAATTAGGTTCGATCTTCATAATTATCATTGTACTTGTATCAATATGTATTTCATGTAAAATCAAACGGAAGAAAAAGAAATGTATTGTTATTATTATTATTATTAATCAAAGGATGTTCTTCATGCGTATAGGGTTTATTGAATCAAAATGAAAATTTATTGAGTCAAAGAAATGTAATTGAGTCTTAAGTTCCATTTATACTTTTGTAAAGAAAAAGAAAAAGATTTTTTATTGAGTCAAAATCCACCAAAACTATCAAGTCGGCCCTCCTTGGGAACAAGTCGACTTGGGCTCCAAGAGCCACCTATTTGATCTCTTGGACAAATATATATAGAAGGTAATTCGAACTATTTGTGGCATCCATCAAGCACATGAATGAAGGAATTTTTTGAACCAACAAAAGGAGAAAATGAGTTGAATTTCACAAGAAGAATCTAGCACGTGTGCAAGAAGAATTTTGTGACTATTGCAGGCCCGAAGTTTCAGGGAATGGAACAGTTTGACCAGATTGGTTGCAGTTTAACCAAGGTTGACTTTGAATGTAGAAGTGACTTGGAAGAGGGTTGGACTTGGAGTTTTGGTGGCAATTTTGAGTCTTGGTCTTGGGTATTGGATATCTCACTTTGATCTGATTCTATAAGAAGAGGATTTTCTTGGGTTCTCCCACTTGTGGGGTTTTTCCCTGGCTTGGAGCCTAATATCTTGTGTTCTTTATCTCTTGTGATCTTCATGGTTTGTACATTTTGGTAATTGTTTGATGAAGAAGAATATAAATTTAATAAAAAGCCAACATTCACAAGTAATTATCAAGTTAAAGAGAAATCAACCCTAATCTACAAGCTTCTTAGTTTCTCAACACAAGGAAGTAGGAGCTAGGTCGAGAGGATAGCAAGTAGTTTCAAGCTTAGTCCAAGTAGTGAGAACAAGTGTGTTCTCGAGTGAAACAATATTGCCTTGTAAGAAATTCATATGCTCAATCTCTTTCAAAAAAATTCTGCAAAGAGAAGAGGGTTTTCCCAGTTGGGTTTCCCAAGAAAATTATTGTGTGATTGTGTTTTTATCTATGTGTCTATTCTGTTGCTTATAAGTTGTTAAGAAATTATGTATCTTGGTGAAAAGTAAACTGGTTCAGTTTTCAGAGAATCATATAAGTAGTTGCAGAATTTCATAGAAAATTTCATGTTGAATTTCCTTGAAATTCGGCAACTGCTATGATGAACAATCTGGAACTAATTATTTTCACCAAGACATAAAATTTCTCAACACTAAAAAGCAGCAGAATTAAACACAGAGATAAAGAAACAATCACACAGATTCAACACAATAATTTTTCTAGGGAACCTAACTGGGAAAACCTTCTCCTTGCTGTAGATTTTATTGAGATAATTTTGAGCAATCACATTTCTTTTACAAGGCAGTATTGTTTCACTAGAGAACAAACTTGTTCTCACGACTACCAACTTAGCATGAAATTCCCTGCAAACACACCTAATCCAGTTCCTCCTTGCTTACGCAGTCTCTACCCTATTTCCTAGCGCAGAATAGACCCCTATACTTTAGTAATTTACTCCTAGATCCTAGAGCAAACCTGCAAGGAATTCTCTCTCTCAAAATTGCGTACAGGCTCCTTCTTGATACGCTCTCCTAGCAAGAAGCTCTGCTCACACGATCTCATGTAAACAATAATGATACAACCTGTCCCTACGTCCTCCTTTTAAGCAAATCGATCACGCTAATTCTGGCAAGTGCAAATTTATAACAAGTGAAGTTTGACTTGTTAACTGAGTTAACTGCTCGTGTAACACATCCTTGCTTCAATCGAAACTGAAGCTCTCCAACAGGATCCAACTCGTCCTGTTCTAAATTAGAACTCGCACTTGGAGAACCACAAAACTGAGCCTCCAATTTCTGCGCATGAGTTAACTGCTCCATGAACGCGTCCTTGAACTCATGCATGCTAAAGAAGGACTGATCGAAGTCTTTCTTGACTAAGGCACAAGTCAAGAAGAACTTCTTCGCTACTACTTTCAATAAAGAGTAGAGTATAACCAAAACCAGAGTATCTATTTCACCGTGAGTGCCAGACAATTTTTGGTATCTAGAATGAATATGCTTGGTACCTAGCATGAATATACCCCTTTATGTCTTTTCAGATGAACACAGACTTCCCAGGCTACCAGAGTTGAACCTTTACCACTGCCTTTCACAATCCAGAAGAAAGATCTCAACCACATACTTAGCTGCAGATATTTTACTGCTTGAATAGAACTAGAGTTCTAACAAAGCCATCTAAACAGGTTCTAGTTGTGAAAGCATACAAAGCTCTTTTACCGAAATCAGATATTGAGACCAGAATTACAGCTTTTGAGAGAAAAGATGGCCAACCAAATTATGAGAAAATTTCTCAATGGGACTAGGAGGCCAAAACTGTTGACAGTCAGACAAATTAAAGTTCTTCTCGTGGCAGCCATTTCACCAAAGGCTCCTCTCAAGATTAGGGATAGCTAAACACACTAGACTGATGGAATCTGTCAGTTTTCTGCAACTTTAGAAACAATTTGTCACGGTTTTAGAGACTGCAAACATAACAAAGTTTAAAGAAGCTGTAAAACAACGAAGAACCATCAATATGTGTAAATTGCCTTTTGAAGAGATCATACTGGTGATAGAAACAGGCTCTCATCCTGTCTACGCACTCAAAACCTCTATGTGTAGTAGACATCCAATACAAACTTTTAGTAACCCACCATTGTCCATCAACTAATGCTTTGAAGGCTGGCTGTAACTAACCTCAACACAGAAAAATTAATAAAATTTGAGATAAATACAATTCTATCAGTAACAATCCTCTGCACACACTTGAATTTAACAACCTCTGAGTGAACAGACCTGTGCCATTCTAGATTCCGAACTAATCCAATAAACACCGATATAATTTCAGGATGTTGCAATCTGAAAACTAAATCATTGGTGTTGTGCAGATCCTTAAGGTTAGAGGAAGCCAGGTGAAACTATAATATTTAAGTTGCCGTGTTGGAGAATAGAAAACCATGGGACTTGAATCACCCATTCAAATTTGCAATGTCTAAGTATTGAAAAGGACTGTTACTGGAGTTTTCAAGAACAGATTTCAGAGATTGAACCCCAATAGAAAAGGCAGAACCACAAAGCATTTCTCAATCCGTGTGCAGTACATCAAGCTCCTGACGCCTGCATAAGGATGCAAGCCAAAGGTAGCAAATCCTCACCAATAATCACCACAAGAACACAATCCATCCTTGAAGTGATGGAAGCGGTTTGCATCCCTAACAATAATTTTTCGCCCCACAATCTTGCAAATGAATTTGGTGGCAATGTGGCAGTCACTGCACATTCGAAGGTTCTTCATGATACGGATAAGTGTCCCTGAAGGGGTGCTGATCAGTCCAAAAGCAATAGCCAACTTCTCACTGTGATGGCAAAGAATTTGTTCCTTATCCTCCACTGACACATCATGCAGCACGAGTTTTGTGTCAGGAAAATACCCTTTCTCCTTCATATGCTTGTCCAGTCCCTCCAATGTTGCATATATCTCTGCAGTTTGCAGGTGGGATTTGTCTTTTACCATAAATGTATGTACTCTATTTTTTATCTCAATCCAACTGTATGCTACTTTTTTCTTGAGGCCAGTGTCCTCCATTGTTTTTCTAACCATTGCTACATCATCCCACATACCAGCAGAAGCATAAATGTTTGAAAGTAGAATATAAGTTGCATCATTCTGTGGTTCAAACTGTATCAGGTATTCTGCCGCCCGTTTTCCTAGAGCTATATTGCCATGCATACTGCAGGCACCTAGTAATGCACCCCACACTTTAGCATCAGGTTCAAATGGCATGCAGTTCATGAAATCCTCAGCCTTATTGAATCGTCCTGCTCGTCCAAGAAGGTCAATCATGCAAGCGTAATGATCCATCGTTGGTGTGATGCCATGATCTTGACTCATTGCATCAAAATAGAGGAAGCCTTCATCCACTAAGCCTGCATGGCTACATGCTGAGAGAACACCAATGAAGGTGATGTGATCAGGATTCATGCCTGCCTCTAGCATTTGTTCTAACAACTGCAGAACTTCTTTGCCACACCCATGCTGGGCATATCCTATAATCATTGCATTGAATGTGATTGCATTTCTGTCAGCCATTTTATTGAATATTTGGTAGGCGTTATCTATAGTACCACATTTGGAATACATTGTAACAAGGGCATTGTTTACAGACATATGTGACTCAAATCCATTTTTGATAATGTGGGAATGGATATGCTTGCCATAACCCAGAGCAGCTAGATTAGCACATGCACTCAGAACACTTGAGTATGTGTAACTGTCCTGTTTCATTCCTCCTTGTTGCATTTGGGAAAAGAGTCTAAGACCCTCTTCAGCAAATCCATATTGAATATATCCTGATATCATTGTATTCCAAGGGACCACATTCTTCTCTGGAATTTTATCAAAAAGTTGGCGTGCAAATTCCATTCTCCCGCATCTTGTGTATCCTGCAATTAACGCTGTCCATATATATACATCTTGTGTAGACAATTTATCAAACACCTTATGCGCATGATCCATACCCCTGCATTTAGCATACATGTCAACAAGGGCACTCCCCACAAAAACATCTGACTCTAATCCACTTTTTATTATGCCAGTGTGGACTTGTTTACCCTCTTCCAGAGCTTCTATGCTGGCACACGCACTAAGAATACTTCCGAACGTGAACTGGTCCGACTTCATGCCTGCTCGCTGCATTTCACAATAAATTTCAAATGCCCGCTTCCACTGCCTTTGCTGTGCATATGCCGAGATCATTGCAGTCCATGAAATGAAATTCCTTACAGGCATTCTGTCAAACAGCTGGCGTGCATCCTCTGCACTTCCCCATTTGGCATATCCTGAAATCATAGTAGTCCATGACACCGTATTTCGCTCGGCCATCTCACTAAAAAGCTGCCCTGCATTGTCCATGTCCCCGCAACCAACATAACCTGCAATCATGTTATTCCATGAAAATATATTTCTCATGGGCATTTTGTCAAAAGCTTTGCGTGCATCTCCCACAGTTCTACACTTGGCATAGAAGTTGACGAGATGGTTTTCAATGAAGGTTGTTCCATTAATTCCTGTTTTAAGTATATGCGAATGGACCTGTTTGCCTTGTGCTAAAGCTTTTGCCTTGGCACATGCTTGTAAGAGAGTGCCATAAGCTGCCGAATTTGAAAGATGATTATACAAAATAATGTCCACGGCCTCTCTGAGGCGTCCTTCTTTGCACAGGGTAATGATATCTTCTTTCCCTGTATTTGTATGAATAACAACAGCAGCATCAGCAATGCTACGAGATCTTAAAGGAAGAGGAACGTAAATAACTGCTCTAGAAACCTGCAGGTCAATCATTCGATTTATTCATCCACTCCAACAGGATTCAGGTTACATATAAGAGCGAACGAGCGTGCTCTGCCATGTGATGATGCTACCTAATCCAAGCATATAGCAGCATCATATAAAGCTGTGGCGACAAATGCTCCCTACCGCAAAGTCCAAGTCAGGTCATATGCGTAAGACAGCAAACCGTGGAACAAAATTGGTTTCTTTAGTGTCCGGAAACAAAACAAAAATTGAACCGAGAAGAGATCAGAACAATATATTCACAGCCAGCTTGTCATTCAGGATGTGCGAGGAAGGATAGGGTTGAAAATGTACATATGGTGTATTTGTTTCAAATTAAAATCACTAAAAAATTCAGTTAACAGTAACACTAAAATATTAAAATAAAAGATGGGTTAATAACGCTTAATGAATCCATTCCTTAGGCTGAATAGGTGGTCTGTTTATTTTAGAAATAGAGTTTTGGTGGGTATCTCTTTATGTATTGAAAATAATATCACTCAGATTAATTCTCTATCGTGTGATAAAAAGTCCCCACGTGTAAACATGTCGCTGGCTAGAAATAAAATTGCAAAGTTTGCAATAGGTTAACAATTTTGGTAAATACTCGGAATTTTTCTTAGCTCTCTACAAACTATCCATCAAAATCCCCCGTTACAGTTTATGTGAATACAATGTTCACTAATCATTTGTTCGAAGTGAATAGGGTTTATTATGTTTCTTCCCATTACCTTTTTTTGGGCTCTTCCCATTACTTTTTTTGTTTTGCCTTTCTTTGTTTGTGGTTTAGATAGGTTGTCTTGGAGTGGTCCATCTTGGCTCTATTATTTGTTTTGTCATTTTGAGCTACCTCTGTCCTGCTTCTGCTATGAGGAATTCACAAATCCAAACTCTTACTTCTTCTATCTAAATTTCTACTCGATTTTGACAGCGTATCAATACAATACACCTAGTGAAGAGATCTTTAGAAACTCCATTGTTGTCTAGATGTATCTATGCAGACCGTCGCAGTACTTGACCACCAGATGTCACTCGAAGTCTTTGATACATACCTTAGTGCACAAGGTGTGGAAGATATTTGTGAACTTTGGAACTGTTTGGTCCCTCTTCTACCAAAATGTGGTCCATCTCATGTATTGGCCTTCATAGCTTCAAACAGGGTAATATTGTTCCTTCATAGCATCCTTGAAAGAGCCATAAGTGGGTGTGATTGCAAACATTGTGGATTCCTATGTGGCCCTTTGCTCACGATAAGCCTCCCACCAATCCTTAACATGGGGGATGACTTTAAGGTGTGGAAATGTAATACTTTCTCTATCAAAAAAATTGTGGACCAAAAAATACCATTTTAGTAGATTTAACCATTTTCTTATAGCAACTACATTTATTTGACCTTCCAATATAGGAATATCAAAACTAACTTATACCTTGAAGGGCACGGTGCCTCCAAAGTTCCCGTTTAATGAAAATGTGTCAGTGTTTGTCATCTGTCAAATGATCTAGGCAAAATTATCCATCATCTCACCCCTTTGTTGCATGAGGACTTTCTCAAGCAATAGCTTAATAGAATCTCTTTTTCCCTTGTCTTTCTTTTCTTCTGCCATGGTAGGCTATTGAGGTCGTCGAGGATGACCTTGTAAAGGCTTAAGTAGTTGGACATGATTGAGGAATGAGACAAAATATTGATAATAATAAAAAATGTCACAAGTGAATAGAAATGATGTAAAGTCATATGGAAAGAGTTTAATTATTTTTAAATGGAAAAAATATCATCAACTACATGACGAGAAAAACTTTCATGTTTTTCTAATAATGAAGACCTATAATTATATTATTTACAATGTCTTTTCACTTAGAGTCATGCACTTTTGTCATATGTCCAATATCATGAGCTACAAAAACCAAAAATGAATAACATAAATCATTGTGGTTAAAACTAAGGAATAATTATATATGATAAAATCTAATTATACAATTAATTTTTTTTTCTTCCACGTTTAAAATATCATGGGTGAATACTATGGTTTACCAAAACCATACGTTTAAAAACCATCAATAATGAAAAGCCATTATTTATTGTGATGATTGGATAGAAAAAATAAATAACTACCAATTGCCACTCGGATAAATCATATTTTACTCCACTCGGATCGGATCAATCATATTTTAGACATATTCACATTCTAGACATGTTCTAATAAACATGCATGCTTCAATAGGGGAAGGGAAATTGGTTTACCTAGATAGACGCGCCCACAACTTGTCTCCTTCAATGATAAACATGATTAGCTAAGTTTCTATTTTATTTTTGATAGAATGTTAATTATGTTACGTCTACAACAACCCGTCTCCTTAATTATAAAAATAATTAGCTAAGTTTTTATTTTATTTTTTGATATGATATTAACTATGTTATTTTTTATATGATATTAATTATGTTATGTCTAGGTTTAGGCATTTTGAAATCCACGATTTTTAATGGGGAAGTAATGGCCTTGCCCATGTAACCTACTCTTGGAGGATTATATACGTGGAAACAAGTACTCAGCCAAGAAAGTAAGACAAATCAATAAAATACATAAGCCAGAAAGCAGCCTGCATTACATGAGTGTAACGTCAAACTTGAAATCTATGACCATTTATACCGTAGAGTGAGAGAGAGTATATTCCTTATCGTCGGAGCCTCAAAGACTTTGATTCAGTGAATCCCAATTGCTACGACAAACCCTGCCATGCGAAGTTCTAAACATTACTATGTATATTTTTTGGTTTGATGAGGAGTTATGATTATTAGTTAATTTTTAGTAGAGTTATGGGATTGGAAAATAGTTAAAGTATTTTTTGGACGCTTAGTTTGCCCAGTGATGCTATATGAGTGTGAATTGTGGGCTAACAGCACCTTTGTTTCAAAATGGAAACAAAATGAGAAAATCTAAAAGCACTTGATCATGAGCAAGTTCAAAATAAAGAGTTCAATACCTTATGAGATAATGTTGAGTGAAACAGGGGCAACTCCCATTGAAGCAATTGTTATGGTGCGACTCATAAGATATCTTAAAAGAATTGAGCAAATGAGAGTAGTTAGATGGCCTAATGTTATTTTCAATGAAGGCATGAGTGAAAGAAAGAAAACATGGATGAAACAAAACTACACAGGGATGTAAAAATCGAATATCTACCTTAATACCTATCCTACAAATAGCAAGGAGCTAAGGGATTTTGTTATGGAGAAGTTTCGTAAAAGGGTATGGGGAAAAGAGTTAGGTAGAAAGAAGAAGTACTACATTGAGGAATTCAACCCTATGTGTGATCTGCAACAAAAAGAGTTCATTGGAGCTAGCATTTCATGGAGGGCAAAGGTTCTTATTGCTCAATTAAGGACTAACTTACATCAATTTCAGTGTGAAAGAAGACAGTGGAAAATGCCTAAAGAAGCTTGGGAAGAACAGGTGTGTACATTTTGCACGCCTGGGGCTGTGGAATCGGAAAAACATTTCATTTTGGAATGTGATGCATTCAAAGACATCAGAGAAAGTTATGAGAACATGTTAACATCAATTTCTTGGCATTGTCTTTTTAGCGAGGTGATTGTTGGAAGGTTGGGCCAGCTCATCATCAATTTGAATCGAAAAAATATAAATTGCAAAAAGAAAAAAACAAGAAACTAATAGTCTCATAGACTATTTATAATTTCGTGGACATTAAAATATCATTTCATTTCATATAGAAAAATATTTAATACCTATGAAAAAATATGAGAAATTTTCCAATTCCTTATTAACCTTTTAATAAATTTATAACCTATTATTATTTGTACTGGCGAAAATAGGCAATATATTAATTGGTCACCAGTTAAAGCTTTTTGGTTTTTTATTGATTTGTTTAGTCCATAAATTTTATGGAATGATTTTGGATTTATTTTTTTCGACATGGAAAATATAAAGTTTTTTTGAATTTTTGAACTTTATTAATGTAATTTCATGTTTATATAGCTATCATGATAAAACATAATCATCTTCGATGTTGAGTATCTTTAGTTATAATTTTCATAATTCAAAACATACTAATACACTTTGCATTTGTTATTCTCAAACACATATATTAGCACTAAATGCTTGGTCATGTCAAAATAATTTTCAAAATTTTTCAAGTTTGGGTTATTTAACATTTTGAGAACCAAACACTTTGTAATTGTTTTTTTTATTTTTATATTTTTTTATTGATTTCTCTAAGTTTTTGGAGACAATAGAATTGGTGCATTTTCACTCTCAATTCCCAAGAATATATATGTTTTTTGGGTGGCAGGAGGGATAGGGGCTCTTTATAACCTTGAAGGAAAAATTGAAATAAGGTACTCATTGGGATTAGGGCAAATGACTAATAATCAAGCTCATATGCATAGAATTCTGCGAGGTTTTCTTTTGGACAAATCTTAATCCAGATTTATAAAGGAACAAAATGAAATACATATATAAATAGAAACACAGAGATACAACGAAAACAAAATTTCAATTCTTTTTTTTTCCCATGGAAAAATTCGTAATTTCATTAAAAGAAAGAAATTACATTTTGTAGATGCATATGCATATTCCGATATTTCTATCGATAGAAACAGATCCAAAAAAACATCATAGTCTACTACCTCTGCCATAGTGAGGTAGTAGTCCAAACAGAGTCTGAGATGAGTCCAAAAATGATACAACAGTACGACAATCTAATATTATCTTAATCCACGCAGGGAGATAATACCAAATATATGTTCTGTGCCAATCAAAAAGTCTGCATAATAGATCATAAACAGCAATATAAATATGTACAATATCAGAAAATAGTGTCCCATGATTAAACCAAAATGTCCATAAAAGGTCTGTGATAGTACTGGTAGCGTTCTCCATCGATCTGTTCACTGATCAGCCAGATGCCCTGCTCCCGGATCGCGCCTTCTTTGGAAAGACGGTCAGCCTCTGTGTTCCGCTCCCTGTAGATATGATTACATGAAAAAAAATCAAAATTGGAGATCAATCTTAATTCTTCATCAAGTATGTGTCTTAATGAAAAATATCAGCAATAAGAACGCTTATTCAACCAATCGCAGATAATCATAGAGTCACCAAACAGTTGTAGTGCATGACAGTTCTTCTCCAAGGCAAATCGGATGATATAATAAGTTGCTGAAAGTTCTGCAAAGTTATTTGTTCCCCTTCTCAACCCCATAGAAAGACTGAAAGAGTGCCTCCCAGATATGTGCAAAGTAGCTCCCCCCCCACGACCATCATCATGGGCTGCCCCGTCAAAATATGCCCAGGGTCGATTAGGATCAATCTGTTCTTGAGAAATGATCCGGGCTCTAGCAAGGGGAGGGTCATCAGGGATAAGGTCATAATCCACTTTGATCATGGCAGCAATGGTAGTCCACCTAGGAGGGGAATCTTGAAATATTAAATGATTGCGTGTAATCCAGATAGCCCAACAAAACAACAATGGGAGGTTCCTCAATTTGTGGGGAGTGGCCGTGGAAAACCAGTTGTTCCAGGCGTCGATCAGTGTGCCCGGTTGCCAATTACAGTTTGAGGGTACAACAACAGTCACCAGATCCCATAGATGGCAGATGACATGGCAGTTCAAGAATATGTGGGAAGCAGATTCACCATCCATGTGGCAGAAATGACACCAGTGAGGGCCATAGCAGGATCTCTTCATTAAGTTATCCCCCATGGGAATTTTATTCCTCAAGATGCACCATAATAATAATCTGGATCTTGGTGGTGCCTTGAGCTTCCAGAGGTGTTTCCACCACTGGTGTAGTATGAGAGGCTTTCTCGATTCCGCCAGTACAATGTAGCCCTCCTTAGGTGTATATCTCCCAGATTTCACCAGTGCCCAGATAATCTCGTCATCACCATCTGTTAATCGGATATGAGCCTCTAGGAGTGCTTGTACATAGTCCCTCCAATTCTGTTGCCAAGGAAGAGGTATGTTGAGATGAAGATCTGATTTCCATGCCTGTTGAAGAAATGTGGAGTTGTGTTCATCAGCAATGTGTGCAAGGTGTGTAACTTGTTGCTCCCTTAGGTGCGTTAAGAGATCCGGAGGTAATCTGTGCATATTTCCACATCCAACCCACGGGTCTATCCCAATTCGTACCCTGTTCCCCAAATGGATTCTCCAAGTGATGCCAGAGCGGATGGGATCCAATGCTTTCAGGATAGCCTTCCAAATTATCGAAATGCTGGTATAGTGTCTAACCGGTCTTCTGATCCATTCCAGTACCTGTGTAGGGGCGATATATTTTGAGTAGGCCACCCTTGTCCACAAACTGTCAGAAGACACTAGTTGCCAGCCCAGTTTTGCTGCCAGGGCTGAGGAAAAATCATCAAGATTTTTGAGTCCCCAGCCACCCCATTTTTTGGGGAGTGTGAGGGCATCCCACTTAGCCCAAGCATATATTCTTCCCGTTTGTTTACCTCTCCATAAAAATCTGCTGCAGATATTTTGAATCCTTGTCAAAATGCCTCGAGGAATCCAGGGTGGAGCCATCCAATACACCGGGGTCACTTCCGGTACACTCTTGATGAGTGTCAATCAGCCTGCATGGGATAAGAATCTTAAATACCATATGCTGAGCCTTTTTTCCATCTTAGTAATGAGCCAAGTCCAATCTACAATCTTGTATCCTATTGGCTTTAACTTGTATCCCAAATATTTCAGCCCCTCCTCCAAAGCAATCATTGTGAAGTTAAATTTGTGGAGAGAAAAATGTATTTCATGTTGTGAGTAGGCTGCGATCGTCAAAGTAGATTTTCCATCATTAATGATCATTCCTGTGGCCTTCTGAAATAAAAAAAAAAAATCTCTGATCGAAGTCAAGTCCCCCACGCTTCCATTGAGAAATACCAGCACGTCATCCACGAGCAGGAGGTGTGTAAGCGTGCAATCATCTGTAATATTAATACCAATTAGTCTGCCTCTTCTATGAACTTTCGTAATTATCCTCCCAAATCCTTCCATTATTAGGAGGAAAAGCAGAGGTGAGAGAGGACACCCCTGATGTAACCCTTGAGTTGAGGTGAAGAATGGGGATGCACTCCCATTGATTAAAACATTGAAAGGTATGTTAGTGATGCATCCCATAATCCATTTAATGAATATAAAAGGAAAACCAAGGTGGGTAAGAAGCATTCTCAGGTATAACCAATTCACCCTGTCAAAAGATTTGGATAAATCCACTTTCATAATCATACCTTTGCCTCTTTTGCTGTGGAGGGAGTGTAATACTTCCTGTGCTGTCCCAATCACCTCATGGATTTGCCTATCCTTCAGGAATGCAAATTGTTCCGGCAAGATGTGCTTCGATAAGATTGGCTTCAATCTGTTTGCAATGATTTTGGCAATTATCTTGTACAAACAGTTACACAGCGAAATGGGGCGGAATTCTTCAAAAGTGGATAGATTGTCAACCTTCGGGATCAGGGCTATGAATGTGGAAGTAATGGCCGCTTCCAAGTGACCCGATACCCTAGACTCCTCCACCATGCTAAGGAGATCTGGTCCAATCACCTCAAAAATGCCAAATAAAATTCGATGGCCCATCCATCAGGTCTAGGGCTTTTGTCCTTGCTAAACCATTTTAATGTGGCCTCCAACTCCTCCATATTAACTTCCTGTACCAAATCCTCCTCATCCTCTTGCTCCACATATCTAGGGAATAGCTGAGCAACCCTGATAATTTCTGTTAAATTAGCCTCCCTAGGGTCACTATAGGCATTTTTGAAGTGTGAGTTCTCAAGTGTGGTGAGCTGAGGGAAAGTGTTAGCTGTCCTTCCCTGATCATCCTGCATTTGCCAAATGGTGTTAATAGCTTTTCGCCCATTTGCAAATTTTTGATAAAATTTTGTATTTGCATCCCCCTCCTGTATCCAGATGGCCCTGCTCCTCAATCTCCATTTTTCTTCCCTATCTTTGAGAATCTTACCACAGGCTGTGTAGAGGGATGTAATGTTATTCTTATGTTCCTTTGATATGTATAGACCTTCCATCTCATTTTCAAAAACCTTCAGTTCATTCTCAATCTGTCTCAGCACTTGATCATCCTATAATCTTTTTTGGTGGGCCCAGATTTTGGACATCTTTTTTAGCTCTGCTAGATTATGAATAAACCCAGCAGTAACTGTACCTCTAACCCCAGGTGGGTTTGTTTTCTAGAAATCAGTGACCATGCTGATATATGATGCCTCCTTGAGCCAGGTAGAACTGAATTTGAAGGGACCCTTCGGCATGTCCCTACCCCCTTCCATTTCCATATAAATAGGCAAGTGGTCTGAGAGCCCACCTGTTCCAACCCATTGCCTTATATTGAGTCCCAAATCCATAATCTATTCCTTCACAAGAAATCTGTCCAGTCTCCTTGCAAGTCCATTATCTCCAACCCTATTGTTCCTCCAAGTGGCCTATAATTTTGCAGCTGGGATGTCTATCAGATGGTGTTGTTCCAATATGGATGAGAAGTAGTCTGAGAGTGCATCCCTTTGTGCACGATGACCCCAAGATTCAGCATGACCTATGGAGAAATTTAGGTCCCCTCCAACTATCAAGTTCTCAACTGAAAAAAGTTCCAATCCAAGTAGGTGATCCCAGAAAACAGGTCGATTCAGGAAAGGCCCATAAATATTGATAACTCTGAAGGGGATCCCCAACTTAGCAGAGTGAACATCTGCCCCAATGAAACCATATCCTCCCCAACCATTGATTTCCTTTATAGTACGAGTATTTAATCCCAATGCAAGTCCTCTAGAACGGCCGTGGGCATCTAATCCCGAAAATATCCAGCCCGGCAGAGTCTGTTCAAGGGTACGAGCTATTTCACCAGCAGGACCTAAGGTCTCCTGGAGGAAAATGATATCCAAAGAGTCGGCAAAGAGTAACCGACGGAGTGCTAGTTTTTTCTCGTGTCTAGCAAGCCCTCTGTAATTATAGGATAGAATCTTCATGGAGGGGGTTTAGATGGGGTTGTTCTTGCTCTAAGAACCCCAGTGATAGTAGATTGCTTGTGCTTGTGCGTTTTTGAATCAGAAGGACGACCTCGAGAGGCCTTAGAAGTGGGGGGGGATGGAGTATATCCAGTCCAACCTGGTCCAGTTCCGAATTCTTCAATCGAGATCAAGTATTGTATCTAGGGACTATGACTGCTGTCAAGGAGGCCGAGGGCTGCGGAGGAGGGGTGCAGAAGGGTGAGGGGGGTGTGGGGGGGAAGGAAGTGAGGGGGGGGGGGTTAATGGCACATGTACTCGGAGCAGGGGTCTCGATAGGGAAATCAATACCCGGACCCAATAACTGTTCAGATATTGAATTTTGAATATCAGAAAAGTATTGTGAGGTGGGTAAGTGAAAGGAGTTCATACCCGATGTATTGGAGTCACCCGAGGCTGCCGCAGCAGTGCCAGGAACTAGAGGAGGGGGACGATGAGGCGGCCGACCATGCTTCCTCGGAGTGTTCTGTGCAGGTTCCGTTGACCACAATCCAGTGCCCAAAAATGTAAAATTTCAATTCATTAATAACAAAGTATTGAAAATTGTTTACATGCAAAATGGAAGTAAAGTAGCTCAAGCAATGGTAGCTTATCTCTGAGAAGAGATGTGGCAACTACATGTCTTCTAAAATGTGTTACAATGAGGTTGAAGGCCTATTTATTATTGAGAAACAATGGAAAACCATAAACATCCAAAAACCTAACCCTAGGAGATGAAGCGTCAAAAGTTTGTGGGCCTCGCTCGGGTAAATTGGTACATCAACTACTAGGGGTTGTAACTTTCGCATATGATACCTCATTAGAAATATCTATTCGAGGACTACAATTTTTAACTACAAAACCCTACCATAACTTACAAATGTCTATTTTCCCAAAAAAAAAAAAAAAAAAAAAAAAACTTTTTTAGGGCCTCAAAACTGTTCTAGAAGTTTATGACCCGAAAAACTACAAAAAATAGTAAATTGTGCTACAATTAATGAAACTGAAAGAAACAATGGTGTGAGTCCAAGTGGAAAAGGTTGGTGACCACCAATATCCACCTAGACCAATCCTCCCCCTTTAGGTATCAATGGTCCCCATTGCGTTGAGTGCCTCTATGAGATGGGGAAACTTTGGTTGAACTTGGTCCCTAGTGAGCCACTTGCCTTGGTGTAGTAGTTGGCAAGATTTGGTAACCTGATATAGTTGGATGTTCTATTGGCAAGTGTTATTTATTTTGTGTGTCCATGATTTGATCTGTTGTGGCTTGTTCCATGCAGTCTAGGTTTAGCTATGTTGATGTGAGTTGTTTTGCAATGTATGATGTGTTCAGTAATGGTGGAAAGTATGGCTGAAGGCAACCCACATTGAACATTGGGTGCATGCCAAGGAATGGGGGAATGTTGAGCTCAAAAGAATTATCTCCCACATCCTTGGTGATGGTGTAAGGCCCATATCAGAGTGACCTGAGCTTTCAATAGGTTCTGGTAAGGCGTTCTTTCTATAAATGCCACCAAACTTTGTCGCCCACCTAAAACTTGTGTGGCACTTGATGTTGATCATGTTGTTGTTTGCACTTAGAATTGGACTTCTCCAAGATGTCATGAACCTGTTGGCGGATGTGTTGGATGCGTTCAATAAACCACCTAGTTGCTTTATTAGCCTTAGACTTTACATGTGTGAATTTTGTCTGTGTACTCACATGAGGCATGACAACATCAATTACAGAAAAATTGTTGAAATCTCAAATCCACTTGAAAGGGACTACAACCCGTCAAGCTATAGAGAGCTCTTTCATAGTTGTGTTGCACATAAGGAAGGCTCTCATCCCAGGTTTGTGGATGCTTAGAGTTGTACATGCAAAGTATGCACACTATCATCCTATTGATGATCTTCATCTGGCCATTAGTTTGGGGATGGAATGCAGCCGACTTGGTGAGCTAGGTTTCCAATAGTGTCCAGAGGCTCGACTAGAATGTGCTTAGGAACTTGCTATCTCAATCTGATATAATAGTTTGCGGGATCCCAAAATGTACCTACACTCGTTCAAGGAATATTTTGGTAGTGTCCTCTGTTGTGATACCCTTCTTGCAGGCTCCTCATATAGTCATCTTATAAAATGTAGGTTTTAACCCTATACAAAAATTACCTACAAACGAATTCTTAAAATAGAAAAATATACAATGGCAAGAACATAAAAGAAATATACATGGAGATTTTCCCCTGGATCCCAAAACTGGGGCCACCAGATTGATTTTTCATTATATTCCTTTCAATGTTACAATACATATATATACATGTTGAAGCATTCATAAACCCCAATCCACTAACCCTGTATTAGAACATAACCACAGTTCCCTTGACCGGATCTACAAAATACCATGGATAGAAAACCATCATGCCCAAAACCATGTGCAAACCCCATGCACAAAACCATGGGTAGGTACGCCCACCATCCTTGGGTCCACGTGATGCTAGTGGTGGAAAGAACATAACACATACCCAATATTCTCCCACTTGTTGTTTTCTTTCCAGACAAGGGGTCACAGGAGAGCTTATTCATTGGTCCAAGCTTGCAATGTCCATTGTTTCTCTACACCAAGAAAATTTCTCAGTGCTCACAGACTCTATCAATGTATCTACAAAATTCTTCATAGTGTCCAACTTTACCAGCAACACCTTTTTCTCTTCAAACATATCCCTCACAAAGTGATACTGAACATCGGTGTGCTTTGTCTTTGAATGATAAGCAGGGTTCTTTGCTAAGAAAAGTGCACTTTTGTTGTCACATTTTATCCTTATAGCTCGTTATACCAACCCCATACTTGAACACAATCTCTACAACTAAACTGCTTCATTGCTTGCATGAGTGGTTGCCATGTATTCATCCTATGTACTTGAAAATGCCACTACAGAATGTCACTTTCTCATCCAACTAACTACTCCTCCAAATAGGTTAAACACATACCCACTTGTAGATATGCAATCTATATCTCCATCCCAATCTACAACAACAAAGCCACAGATGTCCAAAAATATTTCCAATCTTGGTATTCCTTGGTAGCACAAACCATAATCACTAGTGGCACACAAATACCTGAAAACCCGCTTCACTGTTTTCCAATGCTCCTACCTTAGTTTTGACATAAACCTACTCAATACTCCCACTACATGTGCAATGTTCAGTCTAGTACATACCATTGCATACATCAGGCTACCAATTGCACTCGCATATGGAAAACAGGACATGTCCTCTTCCTCTTCTTGTGCCTTGGGACACTGTTCAGTAGATAACTTTACACCTATAGGAATAGGAACCGTCATTGGTTTACTATCATGTATATTAAACCTCTGCAATATTGTCTCAACATACTTCCTCTAGTTTAACTAGAGCTTCCTCTTTCCCCAATCTTGTTTAATTTCCATGCCCAAAATATAGTTTTTAGCACCACGATTCTTCATGTCGAATTTGGAGGACAATTGGGTCTTTAAATCCTGGATAATTTCTTTGTCATTTCCAATCAACAATATATCATCCATATATAAGACCAAACAAATAGCATGGTCACCAATTAATTTAAAATACACATAGGTATCTGCTTTGCTCCTTGTGAAGCCAAGTCCCCATATATATGTATCAAATTTATGATACACAAAGTTATCCACTTTGCTCCTGGTGAAGCCAAGTCCCCATATATATGTATCAAATTTATGATACCACATCCTTTTTTATTTTTTTAACCTGTACAAATAATTTTTTAACCTACATATCAATTATTTCTTACCCTTCACTGCAAAGCCTTCAAGTTGATTCATGTAGATCTCTTCTTCCATATCCCTGTGAAGAAATGTTGTCTTCACATCTATTTGTTCTACCTCAAAATAAAAAACAACAACTATAGATAAAACCAATCTAATAGAAGCTTTAGCTAACTTGGGAATGAGAGAATAAATATCACCAAAATCAATTCCCGACACCTGGGAATAACCTTTTTCTACCAACTAATCTTTGTATTTCTCTACTTTCCTTCTATGTTCATCTTCTTCTTAAACACCCATTTGTGGCTAATGGGTTTCCTTCCAGCAAGTAACTCCACTAGCCTCATTTTTTTCCAAAGATGCCATTTCATCAACCATGGCCTCTTTCCAGAGTTTTTCATCCTCTAAATCCACTACCTCCCAAATAGTTTTGGGATCATCAACAATAATAGATAAAGCAAAATTTGAAAAAAAATAAGATGGGCTATGCCTCTCTGGTTGCTTTATCTCTTTAATTTATCTTCTCAAAACTAGAGTCTATGGCTCTTCCTCTTCGGATTCTTGTTCTATTGTAGAGTTTGATTCTTCCTCCTCCATTTCAAACTCTATATTTTCATATTCCTTTGGTAGGAGTTCATGTTTAATAACATCATTTACCTCTCTAAACACCACATCTTGATTATACACAACCTTCCTTATTTCTGGTCTCCAAAGCTTATAACCTTTTAAGCCATCCTTATACCCAATAAATATGCACCTTTCAAATTTATTATCCAACTTGGTCCTTTTTTCCTTTAGAACATGTACATATGCATCGCAGCCAAAAACCCTGAGATGTAAAAGAGAGGGTTTCTTACTAGTTCATACCTCATGTGGAGTCTTATCGTCCAACGTTGATGAAGGTGATCTATTAAACAGATAACATGCAGTGTCCACTGCATCTGCCTAGAATTCGTGTCCTAACCCGACGCCACTGAGAATGCTTCTTGCCTTTTCCATCAACGGATTCTTCATTCTTTCTGGAACTCCATTTTGCTAAGGTGTGTATAGAGTAGTCCTTTGTTGTGTTATACCACACTTCTTATAGAAATCTTCAAATTCCTTCTTGGAGAACTCTCCACCATTATTTGTCCTCAATATCTTGATCTTCTTCTCTGTTTGATTTTCCACCAGAGCCTTAAATTCTTTAAACTTGTCAAAGACTTATGATTTCTTCCTAAGGAAATATATCCCGTATTCCTCGAGAAGTCATCTATAAATGAGACATAGTACAAAAAATTACCCAGTGATGGAACTGACATAGGTCCAAACACATCACACTGCATAATCTCTAATTACCCTTTCATCATGTTAGCACTTGAGGGGAAACTCACCAATTCTACTTCCCTTATATACAATGTTCATATAAAATGAAATTCAAAGAGAAATTAGACATATCTTCAATCATGCCATTACCATGTTGTATTCGAAGGCCATTCTCTCCAATATGTCCAAGCCTTTGATGCCATACCATGGTATTTTCTCCGAAGACCACAAGATTTTCTACTCCACTTTCAGGAACCATAGAACCGTTGCACCCATCAATAACAGTGCTACCTAGAAGCTTGTACGGAGTTCCAATCTAAACTCCCTGCATCAATACTAGTGCTCCTTGAACCATCTTGCAGGTATCTTTCTTAAACATTATTTTTACACCTACATCATCCATATTGCTCACATAAATCAAACTTTTGGCCAATGCATGTTAAAATTGGAAACTAGGGCAAAATTCCACCTTGGGACAACTCATTTTATGGAGATGATGATTTCATTAAATTCATATTTTCGAGAGGACCAAAATTGATATAAATATCATCCAATTTGGACAAAAAAAAGTGTGTTTTTGAATGTACGCCCACACGTGCAAATTGTTCAGGTCAACCACATCATCATTTAGGCTCATGAATCCCAATTGGATGTGACTCTTCACCCTCAACGACTTGTATAGATACAAGTGTCCTCTCACCTCATTTGGCATCATCATCACACATATTTATTCTCTCTCCTTCTCTCATTGGTTCGTACAACTATTTGGGTAGATCTTCTCTCTCTTACACATGTCGAAGAAGGACGAATTTTCTGGGAAAATTGTAGGGCTGAATTTCAGAATTATTGTAGGAGTTTGACTAGCGTTGACTGAGCACTTTGACTGCGATTTTTGTGGGAAAATTTCATTTTTTTTGTAGGTCATACAGTTTGGCACAGGAACTAAGATTTTTTTGGCACTTTCACTATAGGGCTGACTTGATGCAGGAGCACCTAGGCCTAGCCAACAATGTGATGGTGTGGTCACGTGTTGTGGCTAATGAAAGTTTGGAGGAAGATTTGGTTATTTAATTTTATTAATTGCAAAGTATGTAAGTAGTTAATTATAGCCTAATTTTGAGCAGAATTGGGAATAATTGGCAAGTGATCCTGCCTGGGTGGAGATTAAGCCAAGAAGTTAGAATGATTAGTTAAGGTAGGATTCGATTTCTTAAAATATAGTGAATTCCTTCATTTGTGGAAGGAAACTGTTAGATAGAACATATATGTAATTTCCTTTCTTTTCTGGAAGGGGGATTCGAGACAGAGGGACAAAGAGAGAGACAACTCAAGGGAATTGTAAGCCTACAGGTATCGTAGGAGGAAAAGGCCACTAATTAGAAGTATCAGGCCAGAGAGGAATGCTTTCAGAGAGAAGAGAGTGAGCAAAGAGCGAGAGAAAGGAATGAATGTAATTTAGGTCATCAAGGGCCGACAACCAAATTCTGTTTTATTTTGAGATTCTCTTAATAATGGAAACGATGGTGTGCAGGTAGAGGAACTATGTATTATGCCTTTTCAAGTTATTTGTGTGTAGATGTGTGAATCATTTAAAGGCATGTTGATCGACCATCGATCACTATAAGGATCGATGGTGATCCATTGTTTGATGGAATGATTGTTATATATATATATATATATATGTCATGTTTGAACCAGAGTATGGCGGAAACCGTGTTTTAACACAGAATCCATTAAAAACAAGTGAAATCAAGTTAAGGAGGAGACAGACAGAGAGTGCACAGGATCTGTTGGATCTTATAAATCAACGGTCCGGATTTTATCACATAGATTAGAACTATAGATATCGCATCGGCGAAGTTCATGCACAAGGGGCAGACCTTAGGCCTTTGACAATCGTGATCTGCGATAGCTGATATATCGCATCGGTGGAAGTGTGATATCAGATTCAGGCCTTAAACCATTACGATTTCCGATAGCGATGGATCTGAGCGATCGACGATCCGAGTAATCGGCATTTCAGAGATCGGAGCAACGGAAAGGGATGAAGCCAAGAGACAGACCCGACGATAATTGTAAATGCGGGTTTAATGAATTTGAAGTCCGGCCTTAAGGCTTTAGGTCGGGTTTCCCTTTGTATTCCCGTGTACTTATATATTTCTGATGTCATGTGTCTGCGATCATTGCGATAGAAATATCACGATAGACCAAGGGCAAAGGGGTGATGAGCGGACCTGAGAGATATATGAAGTCATATTTATAATTTTTGAGATCCGGATAAAGTGTTTCGGCGAGGTTTTTCCTTTGTTTCTATGTATTGCGATATAATGTTATGGTCTTGGGTTTTTAAAGGAAAATCACAAAATAACTCTTTCGATAGTCTTGTGGGTTCTGATAAGCATATGTGGTTCCAGCTTAAAGCAAAACCATATGAAAATGCTTCCAATATTACGGAATTGTGGGTATAGCCCAAGACAATAAAAGTTCTATGAGGGATAAGAGTCTCGATAAGGGATTTTAGGGTGTGGCAGCCATATGGTTGCATCATTTTTGGTATCAGAGCAGGAAAAGGGAAGGAAATTTCCTACGAGAAGGATATCTTGCTTATGAAGATTTATGATACAAAAGGTATGAAAGTTGTAGCAGTTGAATGAATGAAAATGTTGGGCACAAGACTACAATAGTAAGATTGTAGAAGAACTTTTGGAAGTTCTTAGAAATTTTAGTAGAACCTCATTCCAGCTGAGGCTTGGAATAGATAGGGACAGAGGAGTCGTTAAGAGAAGTGAGTGGAGCAACCAGAGAGAGAGCAATATTTCTCAGTGCAAGTTTTAAGGAAAGAGGACTTGGAGACCAGGCAGAGGAGAATCTTGGTGAGAAGATCAACTTAGAAGGAAGTTTATTGGTTGCAGGTGTAGGAGCTCACACAGAAGAGAAGATGGCTATGGAAAGTCATATGGAAGGTTCAGAAGAAGGCTACAAGATGAATGAGGAGGGTGCTCAAACAATCCATAGGAAACAGATGAGTCAAGCAGAGATTGACAGGGAAATAGTTGAGATAAGAGAAGAACTCAATGTGTTAGTAATACTACTAGAGGAGGACCAAAGACAAGATTGGGTCTTGAAAAAGAAGCCAGTGAAGTGGCTTAAGTTGCAGAGAAGGCTACAACAAGAACAAGTAAAGTGGTTAATAGAAAACCTTAGAGAAGGAGAGGCAGAAATGGAAGTTTTCTTCTGTAGACTAGAACAGGGTGAAATGTTGGGTGAAGAGGATAATGGGAGACTCCAAGGATAATTTTAGGGGCGAATGTTCGCCCTTTGGCAAAATTAAGGGGTTTTAAATTTTTAGTGGGCGAATATTTTGTATCATAGTACATTTTTACAAATCACCTCAAATAGCCCACCTTATTTTAAGGGAGAGGGTAAAAAAGGTAAATTTAGCCCTTGAAATTAGGACTTACAACCTTCCATTCGCCCATTTTCAAGAATAGGTTTTATTTAAGTGAATCCATTCGCCCATTTTCAAGAATAGGTTTTATTTAAGTGAATCTTATGGGCCAAATACCATATTTATAAAAGAGGTATGGTAATTAATAAAAATATAAATAAATGAGAGGTATGGTAAATAAATAAAACATTTTTTATATTTACTCCATAAGTCACCTTATATACATGTAAGGGTGTAAACAAATAAAAATATAAGTAAAGTGGAGGTATGGTAAATAAATAAAACGTCTTTTTATACTTTACTCAAAAGGTATGGTAAATAAATAAAAATATAAATAAACTAGACGTATCGTAAATAAATAAAACCTCTTTTTATATTTAGTCCATAACCCTCGTTCTATTTATGAAGGCTCAAGAAAGAGGTTTTATTTAAGTGAATCCTATGGGCCAAATACCATATTTGTAAAAGAGGTATGGTAAATTAATAAAACTATAAATAAACAAGAGGTATGGTAAACAAATAAAACATTTTTTTGTATTTACTCCATAAGTCACCTTATATTTAAGAACACTCAAAAAATCGGTTATATTTAGGTGAAACCTATGGCCAAAATACTATGGGACAAATACCATGGACTAGATCGTTATTAATACCATGCAAAAAACCATTATTAACCCTAATATTAGAATTAATAAAAATAAAAATGGCACATGGTATTGACCCATGGTATTCACCAAAATGGCACATGGTATTGACCCATGGTATTCACCTGGAATGTAGCCTATTTAAATGGGGGAATTAAACCAGCATGTAGCCTATGCTAAGATTCACTAGGACTTTACAAAGTTTTATTATTTAGTGAAAGAATCGCCAAGATCTTACAAGATTTTATAATTGAGTAAAATATTCGCTAGGCCTGGTGAGAGATTCGCCAAAAAATTATATATACATATTATATTATTGATAAAATCGCCTTCCATTTTTCCTATATACCATGGAGATTCGCCCATTTATTATATTTATAAATTTAGGGGGGGTTCTTAAAATTTTCCCTGATGGGAGATCAACTGAAGATCTCATGGACTATTGGCATAATTTAGAACAATTTGAAGATATGTTGACAAGGGAAGCAGATGAGGCGATGAAGCCTTGTGATTTTAATTCTCATAGTTTGTGTATGTTTGCAGGATATGCAAAGGATGATGGACAGTCTAGTAAAACTGTCACAAATAGGAATGAAGCTCTTGAGGTGAAGTATGATGGAGGATGCCTTTTAGAGGAAGAAGGTGTTGATTTATTGCAGGTGAAAGAGTTCATAGATGAAATTCTGTTTGGTCTAAGACAGTCAGATGAAGTTGATATGGACTAGAAGTCTAATGAAAATACCATAGTGGTATTCCAAGAAGGTAAGCAAATGAATTTGTCTAATGGAATTGATCAAAGAACTTTTCAATATGATAGTGCAGAAAATAGGATAACTCAGGGGGATTTCTAGGAAAAGAATGAAGCTAAGAATGGAAGTTCTGATGAACTGTTGGAGAGATTTCATATGGAAATAGAATTCTTGGAAAGATTGGTCAAGGAACCTGAAGGAGAAATGAAGCTTTCATAACCTAATAAAGAAAAGGATATGGTTACTATGCATGATAAGGATGAAATGTCTTTAAAATTTATAGAGTTAAGTAAATGTTCAGACTCTTCAGTTAATGATGTAACTGTAGGTATGGGAGACAACATTAATAAATATGATGATGAAATTAGAGAAATTGAGCAGAGGTTATTTGAAGGTGAGATGAAAGATCAGGAACAACAAGGAAGTTATGTCCTTAGAGACATGAAGGAGACATAAGTATTAATTCAGCGGGATAAAGATGGAAGGAACCAGCAATTTAAAAGAGATGATCAACAACATGAGAATGAATTTGGGGAAGGCATTAGATTTTAGAAGTATAGCAACTGGCAGTAGAATGAAGAACAAGAGATTAGTCTGGAAATACAAAGAAAGACAAATGAAAACCGAAGATACAAATGGAGAACGAAGAAAAGAGTCAAGTGGAAGCTATTGCAACAGAGGTGGAATGGCAAGCTGATAAACGAGTTCAGGGAACTTGAACAAATTCATATTGATTTGTTAGAGAAGGAGAGACTCAAAGAAATGGAGTCATAACAAGAAGGATCTGCTGAAATCCAGAAGATCTATGATGGAAGATTGGTGCTTGAAGCATCAAAAGAAGATGAAAGGTATAGTATTTTGAAAACTAAAAGTTGTTATGTGTTTGCAGTTTATGTAAACTTGAGGGGAAACAAGCAGTTATTGGAAACTGTCATATTAACAGGTGAAGAGATGACTACCCACGGCCATATGAAGAATAAAGAGACAAGTTATAGTCAAGGGAAGGAAGATGTCCAGTTAGATGACATCCAAGGGATAAATCAAAAGGAGGATGGCAAGGGAATTATTGAGATCAAAGGAATGTTTGGAAAGGAAGAGATCCATTCATATGAATATGGAACAAAGAGTTTTCTCAGGCAAACTGATGAAGCTAATTCAAACCAAATGGAGAATCTTATGAATACCTTGGTGTCTCATAGTTTTGAAACTAATATTTTGTGTGTAAATGCAGGATACACTAAAGTAAGGCAACTGTTTAGTGTTGTCTTAAGTGAAGGGAAAAGAAAAGATGTGATTTTTCAGAAGTTAGAAGAAGGAAATTCACATAAACTTGTGATGCAGAGGAAAGAGCAGTTGTTAAATATCGCTGTAGTGAATTATGTAGATATTGGACAACTATTGAGGACTGAAGCTAGAGGAGAACAACTACTGGAGGTTGATATAGAGGACTCTGTAGATATTAAACAATTATTGAAGATTATTGACCTTGAAGAAATCCAGAGTAAAGAAGGACTATATGGAAAAGAAGTTGTCAGAAATGTTGGCATAATGAGGAAACAGGGTAAAGCATTTGTGTTTAATGAATTGATTGATTCTGGTGAATATTTGTATGCAGGAACAAGGCAATGTGAAGTCAATTTGAAACAAGGAATTGATTCTGAAGATGGGATCGAAGTAAGGAAGGATGAGATCAAAATGTCTCAGAAAGATGGAATGATGTTGAATTTACAGTATGGAATTGTTGAACTGGAGATGAGTTCAAGGGATGATAGTAACAAGAATACTATTGTACCACAAAAAGTTATTGATGAAGAAGAGGCTGAAGATGACATTTCAAAATTAGACAAATATGATGCCATGATCCTTAAGGGTGCAGGAATTAAGCTACTAGAAGAAGAGGTATTCCAAGTACCTAAGTAAGCAGGAAGAATTCTTAGTTTTTAGGAAATTTGTGGAATTGCAGGTATACTGAGAATTGAAGTAAGAAGTGGTGAAGCCATGAATGAGAAACCAGAAGAAGGAACTGGAATTATTGCAGGGGATCAATGGAGAAGGTATTTGTACATTTCAGAAATATATATATATATATATATATATATATATATATATATATATATATATATGGAACAATATTGGGACAGGGATTATGATGTTCTTATGCAAGAACACATTCAGTTGCAAAAGAATAGTATTCATCATCTAAGAAGTGAAGTGGACAAAGAAATTGATGAGTTATGGGAACTCATACAACAACATTCCAATAAACTAAATAGAGGACAAAAGAAGGAAGGAAGATTGGCTAGAAAGAATGGAACATGTGAAGGTGATGGTAAATTACAAATTAAAGTGTGGAAGCCTGACATAAATTGTGATGATGAGAAAACATCAGTAAGATACATGAAAAATACAACAACAGACAGTGAGAGCATAGCTAGTGGGGCACTACAGCATAAAGTATGGAGACCTGGAGAACAAAAAACAACAACATCAACCAAGGATAGACTATTAAACAAAGTATGGGATTCAGGAGGACACAGATTAGAAGCACATGATCAGGGGATCACGATTATTTTTAACCTTGGGAGTCTGATGCAGGAGCATCTAGGCCTACACAGCAATGTGATGGTGTGGTCACATGTTGTGGCTAATGAAAGTTCGGAGGAAGAATTGGTTATTCAATTTTATTAATTGCAAAGTATGTTACAGCCTAATTCTAAACAGAATTTGGAATAATTGGCAAGTGATCCTCCTTGCGTGGATATTAAATCAAGCAGTTAGAATGATTAGTTAAGGTAGGATTTGATTTCTCAAAATATAGTGAATTCCTTCATTTGTGGAAGGAAACTGTTAGATATAACATATATGTAATTTCATTTCTTTTCTGGAAGGGGGATCCGAGACAGAGGGACAAAGAGAGAGAGAACTCGAGGGAATTGTAAGCCTATAGGTATCGTAGGAGGAAAAGGCCACTAATTAGAAGTATCAGGCCAGAGAGGAATGTTTTTGGAGAGAAGAGAGTGAGAAAAGAGCGAGAGAAAGGAATGAATGTAATTCAGGCCATCAAGGGCCGAGAACCGAATTTCGTTTTATTTTGAGATTCTCTTAATAATGTAAACGATGGTGTGCAGGCAGAGGAACTATGTATTATGCCTTTTCAAGTTATTTTTGTGTAGATGCGTGAATCATTTAAAGGCATGTTGATCGACCATCGATCACTATAAGGATCGATGGTGATCCATTGTTTGATGGAATTATCATTATATATATATATATAGATATATATATATATATATATATATATATATATATATATATATATATATATATATATATATATATATATATATATATATATATATATATATATATATATATATATATATATATATATATATATATATATATAGATGTCATGTTTGAACCAGAGTATGGTGGAAACCGTGTTTTAACACAGAATCCATTAGAAACAAGCGAAATCAAGTTAAGGAGGAGACATACGGAGAGCGCACAAGATCCATTGGATCTTATAGATCAACGGTCTAGATTCTATCACATAGTGCAGAACTATAGATATTGCATCGACGAAGTTCATGCACAAGGGGCGGACCTTAGTCATTTGAAAATCACGATTTGCGATCGCCGATATATCGCATCGGTGGAAGTGTGATATCGGATTCAGGCCTTAAACCATTGCGATTTCCGATAGCGATGGATTTGAGCGATCGACGATCCGAGTAATCGGCATTTCGGAGTTCGGAGCAGCGGAAAGGAATGAAGCCAAGAGACGGACCCGACGATTGTAAATGTGGGTTTAATGAATTTGAAGTCCGTCCTTAAGGCTTCAGGTTGGGTTTCCCTTTGTATTCTCATGTACTTATATATTTCTGATGTTATGTGTCTGCGATCATTGCGATAGCGATATCGCGATAGACCAGGGGCGAAGGGGTGATGAGCGAACCCCAGAGATATATGAAGTCATATTTATAATTTTTGAGATCTGGATAAAGCGTTCCGTCGGGGTTTTTCTTTGTTTCTGTGTATTGCGATATAATGTTATGGTCCCGGGTTTTTAAAGGAAAAGCACAAAATAACTCTTTCGATAGTCTTGTGGGTTCCGATAAGCATATGTGGTTCCAGCTTAAAGCAAAAGCATATGAAAACGCTTCTGATAGTATGGAATTGTGGGTATAGCCCAAGGCAATAAATTTTTTATGAGGGATAAGAGTCCCGATAAGGGATTTTAGGGTGTGGCAGCCATATGGTTGCATCATGACTGTAGGGTTAACCGCAGAATTGACCAAATTTTATTGTAGTTTTCAGGATTCTCTTAGGATGACTTTGACCACCTTATGAGACCGAGTTTGATTAGTTATGACCAAGCTCCAAAGAGGAATATTTATAGTTGTGTTGACCATCTTTGACTTTCTAGTTAGGGATAAATTTGACTGCAGATTTGACAGGGTTGTTTTGACTTGGATTTGGCAAGTCAACTTTGACCTTTTGTAATTTCTCTCTATACTAAAAATTTTAATATAATAATAAGAATAATTGATCAAAGGGTTTTCCCCACATTGGATTCTTTCCCTGGCATCCGCCAAATCTGGTGTCCTCTTGTCTTGGCTTGTCTTCTGCATTTTATTTTATGTTTTATCTATAGTTACTGTCAATGTGATTTATAGTTAATGTGATTGCTATTGGAAAACTAAATTGAAATTGTCAATGGGTTGCTAAAGGAACACTGAAGTAATTGTGCTAAGCATAGAACATATCATTGTTAGCTAAAATTAACATGGTATCAGAGCTCAAGTGAAGACAAAGCCCAAGCAAGAGAGAGAAAATCAATCACTAAGGGAGAGTTGTTAGACAAGACTATTGGACTAGCTTCAATGGCTACTACATCTTACTTCAAGTCAAGGATAAGCTCAAGGATAAATCTGACTATCATGCATGGAAGATGACTTTGGATTTAACTTTGGAAGAGCATGATGCCATGGAATATGTGTAGGGAAGAGTGGTGGAGCCTGATTCAAATGCACCTACTGATGCAAATATGAAGTACAAGAAAGGTGAGGTCAAAACTAAAAGAATTATCATAGACTCCATTCAAAGCATTTGGTTGCCTATATTTATGATTTGGGAACATCTAAGGAGATGTATGTTACGCTGATTGGGATGTTCAAATTAGACAATGCAAATCAAATCCTATTTCTCAATAACAAGTTGAAGGACATCAAGATGGATAAAGGGGACTCTATCCAATCCTACTTCATGACGATCACACAAATCAAGAATGACCTTCTATCTATTGGAGAAGTTACTGCTGATAGGGAGCTCACTCTCATTGCACTTGGAGGTATTTCAAGAGCATGGTATATGTTTAACACAACCATTCTCAACAATGATAGGATTCCTAGTTTCAATGAATTATTGGCTAGATGCACTCAAGAAGAGTCGAGGATGATGGAGAGAGACAAACCTTCAAATGGAAATGAACTTACTGCTTTCTCTACTCATGCTAAGAGGTAGAATAATGTTGGTCCAAGGAGACAGGTTCAAGGGTTCAAGTAGGGATTCAAAGAACAAAGAGAAGGAAGGTGCTACAATTGTAACAAGTTAGACCACTATGCTAGAGAGTTTCCTCACAAGAATAATTATCCAAGGGATGATGACAACAACCAAAACAATTTCAAAGGCAATGGAAATCAAAGGAACAACATGTCCAACAATAAAGTAAAGAGGAATGCTCCAGCTACTCAATATGGAAATGGTCAACCTCCCAAAAGGAGGAGAAATTCCAAGTATGAGGAAAGTAATGTTGTAGAAAAACAAAAGGAACTTTATCTTATTTCCGCTCTATCTACTGCCTCTCCTCTGAATACTTTGGATCGTTGGTTGATTGATAGTGGAGCCTCAAGGCACTTCACTAGGTACAAGGAGGCCCTCTCAAATTTGGTTGAAAAGAAGACTAATTTGGAGATCATACTTGGAGACAATTTCACCTACCACGTCAAGGGATAGGTATTGTCACTCTTCACTTAAATCAAGGTCAAACCATTCATATACAAGAATTATTTTATGTACCTAATTTGAAGAAGAACCTGGTGTCTATTTCTATGATGGAAGATAAAGGCTTCAAGATAGCATTCATTGATGGAAAGGTACACATTTGGCAAAGAAACCCTAAAGATGCATTTACACTTAGATTTAGGGTCAAAGGTCTCTATCAAGTTGGAGGAAGTCCTTTGGGATCCTTGACCTG
Source organism: Pinus tabuliformis (assembly GCA_031772625.1). Taxonomy (NCBI): domain Eukaryota; kingdom Viridiplantae; phylum Streptophyta; class Pinopsida; order Pinales; family Pinaceae; genus Pinus; species Pinus tabuliformis. The sequence continues at coordinate 156,853,770 of CM062809.1, read as the reverse complement.
TGATACTTATCTTCAATCTGAATTATGGCACAAGAGATTTACTCACCTTCATTACAAAGCCTTACCTGGGGTAAGGAAGAAGGTCATAGGTATGCCCAAGTTCAACATGAATCATGAAGGAGTTTGTTAGGGTTGTGCAGTTGGGAAACTTACAAGGGGACCATTCCATTCAAGTGAAACCAAAACTATTGATATTCTTTAATTGGTCCATTATGTATAAATTCCCACTATAGATCCCCTGATAATGCAATATAATAAAGCAAAATACAAGATCTACTTCTACAACAAACTTGCAGAAGCTTAATAGAATATGATCAAGATCAAATAGAACACATATAACTGAGAATGAGAATTCAATCACACATGAACACAGAAGAAAAACCCGGGGAAAGCCTCAACCTAAAACCCCAATCTCTGTATTATCATACAAGTGGAAATATGTTCAGTATTACAAAAAGAATCAGCTCATAAGCTATCCTGCTCTCTCTGCAATCAAACAATATTGCTCATAGAAAGTTAAAGGCTTCTCACAAACCTTCTCCTCTGCCCTCCAAGCCTCCTATTTCCTTGCTCAGTTTTTCTTGGGGTCCAATGCTTCCACTTGTGTGAATTCCCACCTCACACTGCTCACTTGGCTCAGAAATAACTACACAAACCTAAAGGAGATAATTCCTTCTGCATGTATGAGTTCCCTATATAGGAAAAATCCTCCAACTGATAGTACATTTTCCCTTCCTCTGGTATCAACTGGATCTCTGACTAAACTGACATGCATGAGTTATTTATGAGAGAATATTAAGTTATCTGAAGTGCAACAGTTACATGCATGCATGCATTAACTAACTGAACTCACAATTAGTTCAACAAACTATTTGAACTAATCTAACTTGGCTTAACTCAGTTAACTGAGCTAACTAATTACAAATCAAATTACAACTCATCCTTATCTCTTTAACTAAGGGATAAATTCCTCAATTAATGGGATAACTGTTGCATGTCCTCACATAGACTTCATGTTTGATTTTCTACAACTAATTAACTCAAGATGAATTAATTAATTATTTTACAAACCGCTGCTAAGATCAAATTTAAATTTTACTTTTCTATTTTAGTTCAGGGACTAACTAAAATAGGAAGGTATCTCGAAATGCTATTTATAGCAATGTTATTTTTAGCCTTTCTATTTTATCATTCCTTGTTGCTATATCCAACACTGGTTCTTGAAATTCTATTTATAGCAATGTTATTTTTAGCATTTCTTGTTGCCATTTTCAACACTCCCTCTCAACAAGAAAGGAATTCAACTTGAACCCGATCCTGAACCTTTGGAATGTTCTGCATGCAACACTTCTCCCAAGTGTTGTTGCTCCAGCAACTCTAGAAACAAAAAAATCTCCCAACTGACCTCTCTATTGGGCTAGAAACATCCTCTGATGTTGAAGCTTCCTCTACTACTGAAAAGTGCTCCCTCTTTGACCTTTGAGCTGCTGCAACACTCCATGCATCTTGCACCATTGCAAACCTCTCTGTGTCATCCTGCACTAGTGCAACACTCATGTGCCTCTCGCATTGTTGCAGCCTACTAGCTCTGCACTGTCTTGGGATTCCTGCACTGTAGCTCTCTCTACTACTTCATCCGCATCTGCCTCTACCCACTCAGCCAGTCTTGCTACTTCTCGTCGTGGCTCCCATAGCAAGGTCTAATCAAAGAGGCTGGGTACCTCAAGGATCCTACCCATTTCAGCCTTCTTGGGACTGTCACTCCACATCGCCCCACCTCCGACCTGGAGGTATGGATGCATGTGATCCCTCTGCCCACTTGGCTCGAAATTTCCCCCTACTGGAGGTCTTTGCATGAGTGGATGCCTCCACTCAATCTCCTCTCGACTTCTCTAGTTGTGGCTACTCTATAGCCTCCTAAAGTTACTTCACCAATTGTGGCCCCTCCACAATTGTCTGAGACTTCATCTGGCGCTGCATGTTGAGAGGTAATGTACTCTCCCTCTCAACCACCAAGTCTCCATTAGTTTCCTTGCTCCTCAAGGCTTTGCATGCATCTTGAGCCTCACGAGCATACAGGTTCTTGACTCGTGAACCGGTTTGCTTCACCTATCTAGTGGTGACGTGTCGAAGGAAAACCTTTCCCTTACTGAAGACTACATCATAGCCTTTGTCTTCCAACATTGTGATCGACACCAAATTTTTCCTCAATCCTGGTACATACTTGACATCGGTCAAGGTAATGCAAGCTCCATGCTCCCTCTGAAAAACAACCGTGCCTACACCTGAGACACTATACTTTTCATCATTACCCATCGCTATGAGCATCTAGACACATTTCTCCTCCAAGGTACTGACCAAACTCTTGTCGCCTGTCATGTGGAAAGAAGCTCCACTATTAAGAAACCAACCACATCCCACCATGGATGAAACCACGCATGTGATGAGTGTGAAATCCAACTCGAACTGTGAGGCCAATGCCTCACCTTCTGATCCTTCCAAGGATCCCTTCTTGGATTTCTTTAGTGGACAATTCATAGCAAAATGGCCCACCTCATGACAATGAAAGCATCACACTTTTGATTTGTCAAACTTCTTCCCACCATGGAAAGAACTGGATTTGGGATGAGGAACCTTCTCCTTCCCTTTCTTTGCCTTACTCGCTAAGGCACAATTTTCTTCATCCTCCTTGGATGAAGAACCATCTCTGGTGCTTCTTCTTATCTCCTCCTACATCAGATCTGACCAAAGTCGTTCCCAATATGGCAGTTTCTCTCTTCCGTTTACCGAGACTTGGTAGCTATGCCAGCTCTTAGGAAGAATGAGGAGCGCAATACTCACCATGTCATCGTCGGCTATCGTGATCCCTACACTTCCAAGCTCATCCCTCTAAGTGGTGAGCTTGTTCAGATATGTAGAGATCATGTTGCCCTTTTCACACTTTATTTTCCGAAGCTTGTCTTTCAGCGCCAGCTTCCTTTGATTGTTGTTGTTCTAATATAGATCTTTCAATGTTTTCCACATTGAAAATGGTGTCTCCTTCCCATGGAGGCTCGAGACAATGTGGTCTCGAACTCCCTCCAGGAGGATTCTCCTCGCTCTAGCGACACATTTCTTCCATTCCACAAATTTTGTAGCATTAGTCGGCTTGGGGACTTCTTGATCAATGAAGTCCTTTAGACCATTATCCTCTAATACTTCTTCCATGTGATCCTTCCAGGCTATATAATTCGAGCTTCCATCAAGGGCATACTCGAGTCTTAAACCGTTGAACGCCATTGGTGAAATTGAGATGTGATAAGAACTCGATTTCTATATTCAGGAACCTCAAACTTTGAACTTCAAACTTCTTGTATACTGTTCTTCGCTTTGATCACCTTCCCTCTGATACCATGTAGAAATTTCACTGTAGATCACCTAATAATGCAATATACTAAAGCAAAATACAAGATCTACTTCTACAACAAACTTGCGGAAGCTTAATCGAATATGAGCAAGATCAAATAGAACACATATAACTGAGAATGAGAATTCAATCACACATGAACACAGAAGAATAACCCGGGGAAAGCCTCAGCCTAAAATCCCAATCTCTGTATTATCATATAAGTGGAAATATGTTCAGTATTACAAAAAGAATCAGCTCATAAGCTATCTTGCTCTCTCTGCAATCAAACAATACTACTCATAGACAATCAAAGGCTTCTCACAAACCTTCTCCTTTGACCTCCAAGCTTCCTATTTCCTTGCACAGTTTATCCTGGGGTCCAATGCTTCCACTTGTGTGAATTTCCACCTCACACTGCTCACTTGGCTTAGAAATAACTGCACAACCTGAAGGAGATAATTCCTTCTGCATGGATGAGTTTCCTATATAGGAAAAATCCTCCAACTAATAGCACACTATCCCTTCCTCTGATCTCAATTGGGTCTCTAACTAAACTGACATGCATGAGTTATTTATCAGAGAATATTCAGTTATCTGAAGTGCAGCAGTTACATGCATGCATGCATTAACTAATTGAACTCACAATTAGTTCAACAAACTATTTTAACTAATCTAACTGGACTTAACTCAGTTAACTGAACTAACTAATTACAACTCATCCTTATCTCTATAACTAAGGGATAAATTTCTCAATTAATGGGATAACTATTGCATGTCCTCACAGAGACTTCATGTTTGATTTTCTACAACTAATTAACTCAAGATGAATTAATTAATTATTTTACAAATAGCTGCTAAGATCAAATTCGAATTTTACTTCTCTATTTTAGTTCAGGGACTAACTAAAATAGGAAGGTATCCTGAAATGCTATTTATAGAAATTCTATTTTTAGCATTTCTATTTTATCATTCCTTGTTTCTATATCCAACACTGGTATCTGAAATGTTATTTATAGCAATGCTATTTTTAGCATTTATTGTTGCCATTTTCAACACATTTTGACCTATCTGTAATATTTCTCGTAACATAATTAGGAGGATACTTATACTATGCAATTTTTTTGGATGACTTCTCTCGCAAGAAATGGATTTATTTCTTGAATAAGAAGGATGAAGTGTTCAAATGGTTCCGTTCTTTCAAAGCCTTGGTGGAAAATAAAAAATGGGAGAAGATCGAAATATTGAGGACTAACAATGGAACCAAATATGAATCAAATGAATTAAATGAATTTTTCATAGAGGCTAACATCAAGAGGGAGGCAACCGGTCCATACACTCCTGAGAAAAATGGAGTTGCTGAAAGAAATAATTGAACAATCATGGAAGCTACCCATGCCATGCTCCATGATCAAGGTCTACCGAAGTTCTTATGGGGAGAAGCTGCCAACACTACCGTGTATGTTGAAAATAGGAGCCCACATCAGGAACTGGATTTCAAGGCACCCAAAGAAGTTTTCACTGGTAAGAAACTTGATGTTTCTCATTTTATAATATTTGGTTGTCATGTGTATTTTCATGTGCCTAAAAGAGAAAAAAAACAAATTAGAAGCATTTGGGAACACAGGTATATTTGTGGGCTACAATGAAAATTCAAAGGCATATAGAATCTATGTGCCTGGACAAAGAGACATGGAAGTTATTCAAGATGTCACCTTCGATGAAGAAACTACCCTTGGGAAAGCCAAAGATCTCCCCATTCCAAGGAAGGATAATGATGATGTTGTAGAAAAGCAGGATGAACCTATGACAGATGAGACTATGCTCAATGTTGAAGGCCTGATGGATCCCATTGATCCACCTCCTGGTGATCTATCTACCTCAAGAAAAATATCTTTGTGGCTCAAAGATACTCTCTAAGATGTCGAAATACATATTGCTCCAAGAGGGACATTTCATGAAAGTAAGAAGTCGAATAGGTATCAAGGGTACTTAGTCACTATGAGTACTATTGTTTAATATGAGATATGTACATTCGAAGACGCCGTAAAAATCCAAGTTTTGAAGGATGTGATAATGAGGAATACGAATCTATCATGAAAAATGATGTTTGGGATGTGGTTCCTAGACCATAGGACAAGTCCATAGTCACCTCAAAATGGTTATACAAAATTAAACATGGAACTGATGGGAGTGTTGAAAAATATAAGGTCAGGTTCATTACTCGAGGCTTCTCTGAAAAGGAAGGAGTGGACTATGATGAGATATTTGCACGATTTCCTGATATAAGCCACTATCCGATCGATTATTGCTTTCCCTGCCTCTCAAGGATGGAGCCTACATCAAATGTACGTTAAGACTGCTTTCTTGCATGACTCACTTAAGGCGAAAGTCTACTTGGAACAATCTCAGGGGTTTTAAGTACAATATCGAAGGACACACGTATGCAGGTTGAAGAAATCCCTTTATGGGTTGAATCAAGCCCTGATGGCTTAGTATGAGAGGATTGATAGCTAGCTTATGAGTTGGGATTTACAAGGAGTGATGTTGATCCTAACCTATACTTCAAGGTTGAAAGGAGATGCCTCTCATTTTGGTCCTTTATGTAGATGATCTATTTCTAACATGTGAAGACCCTTTCATTTATCAATGAAAGAGGGAGTCGACTTATGAATTCGAAATGAAGGACCTAGGTCTGATGCATTACTTCTTAGGCCTGAAGGTCTAGAAAAATCCATGTGGGGTTTTCCTTTCGCAAGGAAAATACATTGTGAAGGTGCTCGAGAGATGTGGGAAGGTGGATTGCAAGTCTGTGTCTACTCTGATGGAACTCAACTTCAAGAAGCTATGTGGAAGTGTTGTTGGGCCTGAAATAGAAAACCCTTTTGAGTGTCAACAACTTGTGGAGGCCTTGATGTTCTTATTAAAATATCGTCCAGACATATGCTTCGTTGTAAATACGTTGAGTCAATTTATGATCGAGCCTTATGACATACATTGGATTGCTGCTAAGAATCTCTTGAGATATCTCTGTGGCACAATCAACTATGGATGAAGATACATTATCGGGAATTTGAGGCTACATGGATATATTGATGTTGATTGGGCCGACAATGTGGTGGATCATAAAATCACGTTTGGATGTTGCTTCTCATTAGGATCTGTGTCAATTTCTTGGATGAGCAGGAAGCAAAAATTTGTTGCTATAAGCACTGCCAAGGCCGAATACATTGTTGCTATTATGGCTTGTTGTGAAGTTGTTTTGTTGAGGAATCTCTTTAGTGAGCTATTTGAGCATATGTTGGATACCATCGTGATCTACTGCGACAACCAAAGTGGGATTCACCTTTTAGATAATCTCGAGTTCCATGACCACTCCAAGCACATTGATATTAGGTACCACTTTATTCGAGATATGGTATATTAGGGAGAAATAAGGCTCCAACACATCAGCACTGATGAGAAGTTCATAGACATCCTCACGAATCCCTTAAGGAAGATCAAATTCTTAGCCTTCGGAGAGAGACTTGGAGTCATGGAGAGGCCCTCCCATGAGGGTCCTGCTTGAGTTTGACATTGAGCTCTGGGAGCTCATGGGGGCTTGGGCTACTTCTTGGAGCTATGAGCGACCATAGGGTGAGTGGTTCACCTTCCCCTATTGGTGTGTTGTGTACATGGTGAGTGGTTCACCTTCCCCTACGATTGATGACACATGTGTGTAGGGTGAGTGGTTCACCTGCACTTGTGATTGACATGTTGGGTGTGGAGCCTGATTATCTTCTTTATTCAAAGGTATCACTGCATTGGACCCTTGTTCGTAATGTCGTGGCAATGCCACCCGTAATATTTGCACTGCAAGGGGGGTCCAAGGCGGGGGGACATGTAAGGGGGTGTGTCCCAAGACTTGGGAATAAATGGCTTATATGTCTAAAGTTCCATATGCATCAACAGTTGGAAGCTTAATGTATGCAATGGTCTACACAAGGCCTGATATTGCACATGAAGTGGGAGTTGTAAGCGGGTACATGAACAATCCAGGAAAAGAACTTTGGATGGAAGTGAAGTGGATTCTTAGGTATTTGAGAGGTACCACAAATCAAGCATTATGCTTTGCTGGTTCAAGCATTGCTTTACAGGGATATGTTGATGTAGATATGGCGGGTGATAGAGATAACAAGAGGAGCACCACAAGGTATGTGTTTATTGTAGGTGGAACATATGTCAATTGGGTTTCAGAACTGCAAAGTTTTTTTTCACTCACAACAACGGAAGCAGAGTATGTTGCTACTAGAGAGGCTAGTAAAGAAGTGATTTGGTTACAAAGGTTTCTGGTTGAATTGGGTAAGAAGCATGAGTTGGGCAGGTTATACAGTGACAGCCAGAGTGCCATACATATTGCAAAGAACTCTGCGTTTCATTCCAAGACTAAACATCTACAACTCAAGTACCATTTCATACGACCAGTGTTGGAAGATGGACAGTTGAAGTTGGAAAAGATACACACTAGACAGAATCATGTAGATATGTTAACAAAAGTTGTAACTAGGGAGAAACTGAGATTCTGCTCAGTTTCAATTGGTATTCAAGTATGATGAAGAAGATGAGAAGCAATCAGGTCCAAAGTGGAGTCATTGTCCAGGAAATGAAATAGCGGTGGAGTTGCTAAAATTAGCCTCCAAGTGGGAGATTGTTGGGTGTGGAGCCTAATTATCTTCTTTATTCAGAGGTATCACCACATTGAACCCTAGTTCATAATGTGGTGGCAACACTGCCTATAATATTTTCACTGCAAGGGGTGTCTAGGGGGTGGCGGTTGTGATCTTTGGGGGCCCCCCACCCTTGGCGGGGGATCGGGGACAGCGCCCCTGAAGCTAAAAATAGATGTAAAATTGCCTTGTAAAATGTTGTAACTTCGTAGTCAATCTGGGACATTCATTCGGTGGAAATATGACAGTAGAAGTTATGTTTAATTTAGGTTTTTTCACCCTAGAATGAAACCCCTCGCTATATATGATGGAATTGTATTGCGTCTATGTAGATCAGTTTTCTGAGCGAGAAAGAGAGAGGAGATTGAGCGAGAGAGAAGAGGGAATTACAACGCATCTGTTGTAGGTTGTATCTCTTCAGTTTGCTGGATAATTTAAAAGGAAGGATTGGCTGTTTCTCCGTGTACATAGCCTAAATTGGGTGAACCACGTATATCTGTGTCTCTCTTGTTTTATACATTTTTTGTGTTTATATTTTTGCAATATTTTATGTCTTCCATTGCTCTATAATATATAATTTTCTAACATGACATATGCATAGGATGAGTGGTTCGCCTTGTCCTGTGGAATATGAGAATGATGAGTGTTTCACCTTCTCTTGTTGATGCCCCAACATACATCCTACATGTTATCACAATTTTAGTTCTTAATTTTTAAAAGAGCTGACAGTTTCAGTGTCCACGTTGATTTGTAAATAAAACAGTGTTAAAGCACTAACAACGGGAGTGTCAGTTCCAATTTGTAATAAATATGAGAATGTCGATAATGGGGTTATCAACGTTTATTAGTCGTAGAAAAATGATTAATAGGAATACGCTGAAACGAGAGTGTCAGTGTTATCAAGTATTGACTGATAGCGGGAATATCAATGCCAAAAATAAAATAAAATAAAATTTTTGAAATGCCCTGACACATTCCATGTCAGCAACAAAATAATTATTATTAAATTAAAAAAAAAAGGAAAATGTGTTGACAATGGGAGTAGCAGCACATTTATGTAAAAATGGCCAGAGAAAACTCAGTTTTTCTTGTACAACATAGTAATTTAGGGAATGCTTTCCAGTCAAATGAGAACGAATTTTTGAAAACCGAAAGAGGTTTTTGTCTGCAACATAACCATTTAGAAAAACCTCTCTCAGTTTTCTAACATCTATCATTTTTTTTTTGAAGGGATCATTGGACTCTATTTTTCAGGATTTCGTGAGGGAAAAGCTCATGGACATTCGTTGACTTGGATGCCACCTTACCAAATTTGACATGCTGATCCTTATCTCCAGCCATGACTCCAACAACAAAATGATATTTAGATTCAGATAGGATTGGAAAGTTTTATATGCATGTATTTAAGATGTACGTTGTGATTATTTAGACTTTGTAATTAAAGCTTTGCTAGAAACTGGTTTTTAGTTAGTTTGTATTTTCTATAAAGACAGGGACTGTGTAATGAAGAAGTATTGGGAATACTTTGAAAGATCAAAACTAGTGTATATTATTTTGATATTAATAGAACTTTCCGAAATCAGTATTACAACATTTCAGAGATTCATGTGTTGAAGGTTTCTAGTTATTTCCTTATGGTGTTTTCCCTATTTCTTAGTCAAAGCTTGAATCCATTGATCTTCAGTAATTTGAATAAAGGTTATGAAATAGAATTCTTTGTAAATGATATGTTTCAGGTTATTCATATTTCCTATATGTTTTTCAACTTAAATGTCATTTGCATAATTCACATGTTTGCTTTGTTTTTTGATGTTTACATCTATTGTCCCCTACCATCTCTCATTAATGATTTATCTAAGAAACCTACAACTATATTGCCTCTGTTATATTGATTTGTATGTCATGTAGCTAGTGTCTTTGTATTAGAGACTCCAAGCCCAATGGTAGTATTTTTCACACATCCCAACCAAACTTCAATTTTTGATAAATCTGGCCACATAACTCAATTGCAAAACCTACAGTGACCTAGAGTAGTTGAGTTTTAGGGAGAGATCCCTCTCCATGTTGAAGGGCCATCTTTCAACCTCAAAGAGGTTAGAGGTTACCTTAGAGGTTTTCCTAAAGCCAAGTTTCCTTTAAGAGATAACACTACACATGTAGTCCAGGAGTCATGGAAAGTACCTCTCATCCAACCAATGAGTTGGGAAAAGTGGATAGGGACCATAGCACTACCGATAGATGCATTATGTATTATCGTAATCCCTATGTCTAGGATGCATGGTGTTTAACAACTTGATTTGGGATCAATTCTGATTGAGGTTCTACCTCTTGACTGACTTTTGTGTAACACCCTCCTCCCACATTTACCCAAGTTAACTGGTCCGTTGGGGTAAACATGTGACGAGATGATACTATGATCTGATTTAACTCCCCATATATAGTTAAGGAAGTAGAACCAAAAAAACACAACCAATCTGACCTTCTGCACATGCTATAGAACCTTCAGGAGACAACCAACCCTTCCAGGTGACCAACCCCTAACGTAACTTGATATTTTACTGACCTATAGCCTTATTCACTCCCATGACATAGGCATTCATGTGACTGGAACCCTCCATTCGCTCCCACAGCAAGAGAATGCCAACAACTAGGGATTTTTTCAGCTAGTTCTGAGCCTGTGACCCTGGATTTTGTGCCACTTTTTCAGGGCCAGAACTTAGGCCACTACTGAGAACTTATTGAAACTTCAGAAATGAAAAGTAACATTGAAAAAATGATACTAATGCAAATACTTGAAAAAAGACTTGACTTGACCCCTTCTAGCCATGATAGGCATTTCGTCAAACATATCACAAATATGCATTATACACGTTTTAGAAACAAATATGAGCATAGGGGTCTCATACTTATCTGAGAATCGCTAAGAAGCATTGATGCCTTATCATGTTAGTTGCATTATCAGCTAGTAGGCCCTATATTCATTGTTCATTCATTTACAAATCAAAACATGATGTGAGCCATACATCATCATTGTCATAAAACATACTCATAACTAGCATATAAACAATAGAAATAACAAGGATACAATGACCATAAATGCCACATATGAAACAATACATTTACAGATGAAATACCAAAGAGAAAGAGATCTTATTAATGAATGCAAAATCCAACCAGGTATGGGACTTCCACGAACCACTTGACCATAGATTGGTCGAACCAAATCTTTCTTTCAGCCAATCACCCCCATGCCATACTCCAAGCATGAATGTGTGACTCATAACCATAAGCAACCAGGGCTTCCCGAGGCTAATCTACATCACCCTCATCAATAGAACCATGCTTTACCACAATCTCCACCAGACCACTAGGCCCTAAACAAGCATGGATGCCACAGGATTTCTCCACCTAAACTGTGAGGAATTTCCTGTCTCCTAGTATTTAGGCTTTACTGCAATCCCCACTAGATCACTAGGCCCTAATCAAGACTCCACCCTCCAGGATTTATCGTATATCTCATCATTCATCAACAGAGGATTCCTAGGCTTAATTGAGGGCACCCACCTCTAGGCTTTGCCATATATCTCACCATTCACTGGTAGAGGATTCCTAGGCCCACCAAGGTAACACAAAATCTGGCTTCACCGCAACCCACAATCTGGTTTAGGGGTTACTAGGCCAAGGATTTACCAAAATCCACAGTCTAATTCAGGGATCACTTGGCCAGGTGTTCTTTATTTCAAAGACCACCTCACTTAGTTTCGAATCCATTTAGCAATCTAGCTCAACCAAAAACATGAGAACCCCATCACACCGTGGCTATCCGAAAATGGCAAGATAAGGTTGAAGAATAATGTCACATCTAGAAAAACCCATGCCAATGACATAAAGAGAACCAAGAACACACATGAATAACCATGCATGCCAAAAATAGCAATTAAATCACACGTGCACATCGATACTTGAAAATAATCTTGTTGTAGTTGCTTGATCCTGCTCTTCCTTGCTTGATATTTGCTTCCTCTTACCTTGTTTTCTTTTGTTGATCCAATGTTGAAGTTCTCCAAGAAAAATATAAGAGTCCAAGAGTGTGAGAAAGAGAATAGAGAGAGACAAAGAGCTCTAAAACTAAACTGGAAAAAAGTACATACCTTTCACCTTCTGTTTCTCTTAATTTCCATTATTTTCATAAATAAAGTTCCAATTAATGCCTCATGTCTTTCTTGTTAGTGCCAAGATTTACCTCAGGCTGAAAAGGTATGATTCAGGGCCAACATCAAACCATGCTCAGCCTGGTAGCTAGCCCTACCAGGTCAGGAGAGGGCTCTTTTCGGGTCAATCTCAACAAATAATGATCGATGAGGGCTTGCGATGACTGATAGAAATACTGATCTTAGGATAGGTATAAGTGCAAGAGAGTTTGATTTAATAAAATGATGTTTTGTTGGCTCAGATGGAAAGATAGATTTTGGGTTCGGGGATTGAGGCTCAGTCCTGCAGAGATCTCAATGGGGCAAGGTAGGCATTTGTTTTTGGCACTTAAAATTGAATGAGATGGATGGAATAGATAGGTGAGGTGTTGAAGAGGGCAAGAGCAATCATGGATCCTCCCCAAATAGCTGAAAACATCAAGAAACTAAAGCAAACTTCAAGTAGAGCACTGCAATTTCAATGGATTCTACTTACATTCTTGTTTGTTTAGTTCAGAAGAAACAAGATAGAGAATGGCATACATGAAATATAAGCAAATTCACAATTACAAATAAAAGCATTGTACCAAGACAAATTTCCACATGAATCCCAAAGAGTGCTGCAAATCCTGGTCTCAATTCCTTAGCCAAAATGCTGATATGAATGTACAATGAAGCTCTTTTATTTCTAAAAAGTCAAACCTTCTGCCAAAATCCAACCCCTACACTATGAAATTCATAAAATATATACATTTTCTCATCCTTGTACTAAGGGATTGAGCTCAACCATTTTCTTCAAAAAATAATCAGTTACATTAAACTTGGGCCGAATTTCTGAAAATAGGTGTTGAAGATGAACTCGTATCTCCTAAACCATAGCAGTTGTTACAAAACTGAAAGATAATTTTGTAGATAAGGTTATTTTGGAGAAAAAATCTCTCAAATTTGGGAAATTCGTTTCCAGTAGCTCGCAATCTATTCCACAAAATCATCTCTAAAATAGAAAATCATTAAAAATTTAAATCTGTGAAAATGCGCTATAAAGATCTAGTCACATATCCCAATCCATGACACCTATGAATAAACTAAAAGAATTTTTTGTTATATGGCTCATTCTTAACAGAAACCTCCTTTTGTTTTTCAAAATTACTTTCCATCTGTTGTAAAATGGCCCGGCACTAAAATGACTAAGACAGTAAAAAATATGAAAAATTTGCTTTGTTTTAATGTAGGCTCCAAATATCACCGTATATCTCCCACATAGTAGCACCTGTGCATAAACGGAAAGAGGTTTTTGTTATTTAGTATGTGATGAACAAAAACCTCTTTCACTTTTGAAAAATGCCTTACCATTATTTCAAAAACTGATTTTGTACTAAACTTGTCATTGTGTGCAGCAACTGACCTCAAACCATGCATAACCAAGAATCACTCATTCATTTCTTCTAATCCAGGAACCGGTTACGGGAGTGTGATATACCATTCGAATTTTTTTTTCCGAGCTTCTTCTGATGGACACACTTGTGACATGTTTTGTGCTGAACATCATGTGCAAAACATTTAAACAAAACCAGACATAGTAAGAGCTCATGTTGATCCCTGGTGACAGGCTACGAAGACTGGAACTAACATCGGCTCCAATGGGGATGGTAGCTCCTTGGAGGTGCCAAGAACTACAGATCTTTGGAAAGAAGACAATGCCTCCTCCATTGGGCATGGATGGTCAAACAACTACAAACCCAAAACAACTCATACCAATCCAAAAACATATACATATTGCAACATGTACATAAACAAATACCGCAAACTGAAATGTTGCCTCGGGCAGCTTATTTATGTACAAATCTAACCCACTTTGCTGCAAAATTGATAGATCAAGTAATAATTTAATGCCATATCAACCAATCAAGTAACTGTGACACAGATGCTGCTTGAAAGTGCTTCAACCATGACACAAATGTAAAGGATGATAGCCATACATGGACATAATGAGTCTGGTTGTGTAAAAGACAATTTGATCTATCATTTAAACTGAAAAAAATTTCCATGTACGTTGAAATAGGATCGAAAAAACTAGACTTTGTTTGCTGCCCCAACTCCTCAATGCATGCTTCCAACTGCAAACTATCAATGCAAATATCCACGGGCAACCTTACCTTTTGTTCCTTCTGCTGAAAAAGGTCCCCAAAGAATGGGACTTGACAATCCAAATCCCGGGACTGTATTTGGGTCTCCAATTCAGTTATATCTCCTTCAATTTTGATGGCAAACTCTTGTAAAAAATTGAGCTTAACTTCATGGCTGCATCGACAAGATTTCAGATAAGAAGAAAGAGATGAAGCAAAGTTTTCATCTGCCTCATCATCCGTGCACATATCTTCCCATTCTCTAAAACCTTGAATAGAGGGCACCTCTATTTTGAATTCTTCCTCTTTCTCCATCCATGTTTCAAGAAAGAGATACCAAAAATCTGCAAAGGACTTAATAGATCTGATAAGAAAACCTTCAATCCATTTTTTACATTTGCCTTGAAACAAATCAAAGAACAATCTGATGAAGACATCTTCCTTTTTAACTCTAAGAATGTCCACAAATGTTTTAAAATTTTCTATATGTTCTAGAGTCAAAGTCAGATCTTCCCCATTGAATTTAGGGCCATTACTCAAAATGTATGAATCCTTTGGTAATTGATTAGGGAAACCAAGAAGATTAGAAAAATCGATACATGAATACCTTGAATAAATAGAAGCAACATCTAAGTCCCTCATTTAGCTAGTGGAGCCACCATCAATACTTTGAAACTCGGGACTTCGAACAGTGGGGTCACCAGGTAGATGATTTCAGCCTTCATATGTGTCTGATTTCTATCCAACATCAACAATCAGATCTGAACATGATACATGTTATTGGGGCAATTTGCAAGTCAAATGTTCCGTTTATAAGACTAGACCGAAGATTAACTGAAGCAACTTTTATCTACTTTCGCTAATGCAAAGCAAAAGCGTTTCGAAGGCTACCTGGCTAACTTCAGGCTCCATCTATAGTCTAAAACAAAGAACACTAACAAACAAATAAACTTTCTTCCCCAGTATGGTCGCCACTATATTAGTGCCTAGATTTACCTCAGGCTGAAAAGGTAGGATCCAGGGCCAACATCAAACCACGCTCAGCCTGGTAGCTAGCCCTACTAGGTCAGGAGAGGGCTCTCTCCGGGTCAATATCAGCAAATAATGATCGATGAGGGCTTGAGATGACTGATAGAAATACTGATCTTAGGCTAGGTATAAGTGCAAGAGAGTTTGATTTAATAAAATGATGTTTTGTTGGCTCAGATGGAAAGATGGATTTTGGGTGCGAGGATTGAGGCTCAGTCCTACAGAGATCTCAATGGGGCAAGGCACGAAATTGTTTTTGGCACTTAAAATTGAATGAGATGGATGAAATAGATAGTTGAGGTGTTGAAGAAGGAAAGAGCAATCATGGATCCTCCCCAAACAGCTGAAAACATCAAGAAACTAATGAAAACTTCAAGTAGAGCATTGCAATTTCAATGGATTCTACTTACACTCTTGTTTGTTTAGTTTAGAAGAAAAAAGATAGAGAATGGCATACATGACATACAAGAAAATTCACAATTACAATGAAAAGCATTGTACCAAGACAAATTGCCACATGAATCCCAAAGAGTGCTGCAAATCCCGATCTCAATTCCTTAGCCAAAATGCTGATATGAATGTACAATGAAGCTCTTTTATTTCTCAAAATTCCAACCTTCTGCCAAAATCCAACCCCTACACTATGAAATTCATAAAATATATACATTTTCTCATCCTTGTACTAAGGGATTGAGCTCAACCATTTTCTTCAAAACAGAATTAGTTGCATTAAACTTGGGTCAAATTTCTGAAAATAGGTGTTGAAGATGAACTCGTGTCTCCTAAACCATAGTAGCTGTTACAAAACTGAAAGAGTTTTTTGTAGATAAGGTTATTTTGGAGAAAAAACTCTCTCAAATTTTGGAAATTCGTTTCCAGTAGCTCGCAATCTGTTCCACAAAATCATCTCTAAAACATAAAATCATTAAAAATTTAAATATGTGAAAATGAGCTGTAAAGATCTAGTCACATATCCCAATCCATGACACCTGTGAATAAAATAAAATAATTTTTTGTTATATGGCTCGTTATTAACAAAAACCTCCTTTGGTTTTGCAAAATTACTTTCCATATGTTGTAAAATGGCCCCGCACTAAAATGACTAAAATAGTAAAAAATATGAAAAATTTGCTTTGTTTTAATGTAGTCTCCAAATATCACCGTATATCTCCCACACAGTAGCACCTATGCATAAAATGAAGGAGGTTTTTTTTATTTAGTATGTGATGAACAAAAACCTCTTTCACTTTTGAAAAATTCCTTACCATTATTTCAGAAACTGATTTTGTACTAAACTTGTCATTGTGTGCAGCAACTGACCTCAAAACATGCATAACCAAGAATCACTCATTCATTTCTTCTAATCCAGGAACCGGTTATGGGAGTGTGATATACCATTGGAAATATTTTTCCGAGCTTCTTCTGATGGACACACTTGTGACATGTTTTGTGTTGAACATCATGTGAAAAACATCTAACAAAACCAGACATAGTAAGAGCTCATGTTGATCCCTGGTGACAGGCTACAAAGACTGGAACTAACATTTCTAAAGCCTTTTCCATTGAATTTTCCAATTTCCTTTAGTCGTAATAAACCAAATGAACGCCAACACTAGGATGTTTTTCCCAACATTCATCTTGGAATAAGTGTCCCATATATATGGTGATTATTTTTCCTTATTAACTCTTATTACATGGAATTTTTACCAGGGCTATTACAGAACCCTCCCCCTTGGGGGAAAACCATCCTCGATGTTCAATGACACCTACAATCAACAAAATTGTTGTAATAAAAACATACTTCCCATGGAGATCTATAACTTAGCTCGATGAAATATTTATAATGATCAACCTGCTGAGAAACAACCAACATGACAACATAACAACATAACAACATGAAAATCATAATGACATGACACCCATGCCACTTATTGGAGCTTTATAACACAGCTCATGGTAGTATTTACATCCATATACATATGTACATATACCAAAAACATCACACCAAAACATATACCAAAAACATTCGCTCAACCAACGAATAGAGAAGGATACATAACCCACGTTTGATCCATCATCTCCCATGTAGCTTTATCAGGCCCAATGTGCTTCCACTACAATTTAACCTGCGCAATTGCTTGGTTCAAAAGCATGAACATCTTTCTTTGCAATATACACTGAGGTTTCAGCTGGAATTCTCCATTTGGCTCCACCTGCAATACATACCAATCAATCACATTATCAACATATTTAACATACTTCTTAAGCAATGACACATGGAAAACATCATGGACATTCATTGTTGGAGGAAATGAAAGTCGAGAGGCTACTGGTCCAATCCTCTCAAGAATCTTGAAAGGTCCACAAAACCAAGGTCGTAGCTTGGCACACGATCCAATCCGCAAGGAGATTTTCTTGGGTTTAATGCACAAATACACGTGTTCCCCAACTAGAAAATCCTTAAAGAACTTGTTTCAATATGCATAAATTTTCTCTTTGCCCTGTGTTGCCTTTATATTCTTCTTGATTACCTGCATTTCTTGTTCCATATCTTCCAACATATCTGGTCCAATCAACAACATGTTAACTAGATCATTCCAGAATATGGGAGTATTATTGTTACATAATATTTTGCCATGTCTCCTGTTCACTTCTCGTGCCATATCCTGAAGTGCCAAAACATTGATTACTGTGCAGAATATCCATCATGATATACAGACCAAACCCTCCCTGAAGAATCAAAGGAAAGCTTCCCTAAAATCATTCTGGAGAAATTTTTCTGAAAACCTAATTTTTTCCACCATCAAGTTTTTCTCCATTGCCCACTCGTGCTGATGGAAAGTTGCTACGTTAGACACTTATGCTGCCAGTGCAGGCTTTCATAGGAAAAATTGTGCTGAACTCCTTTTGGCGAGCTTTCCCAAACTGGAGGAGAAGCTTTGCTCACTAGAACCTTCGGGAACAACGAGCTGGATATTGGTTGTTGTTGATATGGTCGAGCTCTCCCATTTGGGTCGTTTGGGCCTCTTGATCTTATCATCATGTGATTTCCCCTTGATATGTGGACCTTCCTCCCTCTTTTGTGGATCCCTAACGCCCTCTCCCTTCCTATAAATTCACCCCCTTCCATTCCCAAATGGTTGGTCATTGATTGTTGCATCCCTATGCTAAGATTATACTTACATGCTTCCCATTCTAGCTTGGAGAAGGAGTGCTTGAAGAGTCTTTGCTTTGACTTGGACATCCACCCAAAGGAAGGCCTCAACATCAAGGCATAAGTTGTATGCTTCACTTTTCAGTTTCTTAATATATACATATGTTGTTCACTTTCCATAATTGTGTAAATGTTTATGTGATTAGCTTAATTTTCCTTGATCTGTTAAGTCGTTAATGATTGATACATGTTATATATGTTATCGTGTCTTGTTTAGTACTTTGATCTTCCTTGCAAGTTTCTAGACATGAATAATGACTTAGGAGCGAGGCATGGAGTGAAAGATTCAAAGCCATCTATGAAGAATGAACGATTAGCATCAGAACGAGGTAGGTTCCTCTTTCTTATTGCATTTGTTAAGCATAATCTAGGAAAGTGAGTATTAGATTCTTTGGTTTGTTGCTAGACCCACTCATTGGGCTAGAGGGATCGCCTCTTTCCACAGAGGGTATTTTCCTTCACAACAATTACAACTTTGCCCATGAAATGCCTCAAGTAGACTCATCCTTAAAGATTCTTGATACCCATTGTTGTAAGTGAACTCAACCAGTGGAAGATACTCTTCCCACTTCTACTTATGATGCATCACATACATCCTCAACATGTCCTCCAATATCCTGTTGACCCTCTCTATATCTCCATCTATCTACACATTATAAGTTGTGTTGAAGGCAAACTCTATCCCAAAACCTGCAAGCAAGTCCTTCCAAAACTTGGAAGTGAACTTAGCATCCTTATCAGACACAATATTCTTTGAAACAACATGCAGTCTGACCACATTTCTAATGAATACTTATGCTACATCACTAGTTGAATAAGTATATTTCACTGGAATGAAGTGTGTTACCTTTTTCAACTTGTCTACCACAACCATGATGGAATCATGTTGCTTATGTGTCCTTGGAAAACTTGTGATAAAATCCATGGAAATGACCTCTCACTTCCACTCTGGACTTAGAATCAGTTGCAGTAGTCCACCGGGATGCTTACAATCTTCCTTCACCTGCTGAAAGTCCAAGCATATAGCCACAAACTTTTCCACGTCCTTCTTCAAATTCGACCAATAATAAAAATTGTTCATTGTTGTCAATGTCTTTTGTATCCTGGGTGACATGAATACAATTTTTCATGAAACTCTCTCAATATAGTATTTTCAAGCTCACTTTTGTCTGGCACATATATGTTGTCCCTAAATATGATCAAGCCATCTGTTGTAAGATGATAGTCCTCATCCTGACCGCCTATACCCTATTGTAACCTATACATAAGCTCCATGTACCTATCATCCTTCTAACCTGCCTGTAAGACCTGATCCTGTAAATATGTCCCATAAGAACTCATAGATGTTATATGATTCACCTGTATCCATCTTATAAGATCATCTATAACCCTATTCTATTTACCCTTGATGTCCCTAATCTCAAAGTCGAACTCATTGATCGTGGCCAACCATCTAGCTTGCTTGGAATTCAAGTTTAGTTGATCAAACAAGTATCTCAACCCATTGTTATCACTCATCAATACAAACCTCCTGCCAAGAAGATAGTGCCTCCACATATTCAACGCATAAATGATCACTGCCAACTTAAGATCATGTATCAAATAATTATGCTCTTTCTCATTCAGTTTCTATGACTCATAACATACTACCTATCCTTCCTATATAAGGAATCCACCAAGTCATCTCTTGCAAGCATTTGTGCATACCACAAATTCTTTGTCTGAATCTGCAATCTTTAACATTGGAGAATTTTTCAACAAGCGACTTCAATTGCTCAAAACTAGCTGCACGTTCCTCTATCCATTCAAATTTCTTACCTTGCCTCTGTAATGACGTAATAGGATATGGAATGTGAGAGAAGTTCTTGATGAACCTCCTATAGTAACCTGTTAACCCCATGAATGATCTTACCTCATCCACATTTATAGGAGCTGCCCATTCCATGATAACTCTTATCTTCTCTGGATGCATTGTTATGCCTTCCTTGGAAACAACATGTCCTAAGTAATTTATCTCTATTTGAAATACATTGCATTTTCTAAGCTTGGCATACAATTGATGCTCTCTCAGCAATCTCAACATTGTTGCTAAGTGCTCAACACATTCTTCCTCATTTTTAGAATATATCAAGATGTCATCAATGAATACAATAAAAAACTTGTCAAGATAAGGATGCAATACACTATTCATCAAGCACATAGATGTAGCTAGAGCATTAGTCAAACCAAATGGAACTACAACAAACTCATAATTCTCATACTTGGTCTAGAAAGCAGTCTCTTATATGTCCTCGTCCTTGATGCATACTTGATGATACCTTGATCTCAAATTAATCTTCGAGAACACTACTGCTCCTTCAAACTGATCAAACAAGTCATCAATCCTCGGCAACGAATACCTATTCTTGATGGTTACCTTGTTCAATTGTTTGTAATCAATGCATATCCTGAGAGTACCATCCTTCTTCTTCACAAATAATACTGGTGCACCCCACGGTGATACACTTGGCCTAATGTATCCCTTGTCAAGCATTTCCTTTAATTACAACTTCAACTCTACTAACTCTAGTGTACTCATCCTGTATGGTGCCTTCAATGTTGGTGCTTCCCTTGGTACCAAACTAATAGAAAAGTCCACTTCTCTGTGAGGCAGAAACTCTGAAATATTTGCTAGAAACACATCTTGAAACTGTTGCAAGATCGAGTACCTGCTCAATACCTTTGTATCCTCAACATCCTTACCTTTATCACTATAAATATGCACTACAAATAACACACACCCTTTTCTGCAACTATGCTTTGCCTGCATAGTTGTCACCATTCTAATTGATGTTGCTTTCTTCTTACCCTGCAAGATTCTTTGTTCTCCATTTTCATCCAAGCACTTAATGGCCTTACCATAAAAATCCACTTTGGTCCTATGAAGATACAACCAGTCCATACCCAAAATCATACTATATGATCCCAATGACAATACATGTGCTAAGGTAGGCATACCATTTAACTCGAATGCACAAGATCGTACTCAGTGATACACTCTCTTCTTTGTACCTGTAGCCAACTGAACTAATCAGGATTCTGCATGCACTTCTTTATTCAAACCACACATATCCATCAGGTAAGAGCTAACATAATTATAATTAGAGCCATGGTCAATCAAAATGAAAACAACTTGATCACAAAGCTTACCATCCATCTCGATAACAATTGCCTGGTGCTCTGCCTACTTGTTATCCAGTGCTACATAAATCCATGGAATGCTCTCCCCAACATCCCCAACTATTTGTGCCTCCTGTGCACTGTAAATCTGAGGCCTACCACCGTGATTTTGTAGAAAAACCCTCTTAAGATGTTCCTTACCACATTTCTAACACTCCAATTGTCCTATACCCTCACCTATATTCTGTTGTTGTGACCCATGTCCCTGTCTAGCTATGTTGAACTTCTTGTATGGTGAAACATTTTCTTTCTCTTTTTCATTATGAGGCCTATTTCTTTTCAATTTCCATTTACCTTTGGATTTATCTTTCCCTTTCCATCCTTGCTAAGATTCATTCTTATGCTTTGACTGCTCGTAACAGTGTTTCAATTTCCCAATAAATTCCTTAAGTGATTGAGGCTCATCATACTGTTGTGGGGAAAAATGCCTATGCAGGACAATCCTATCCACCTAAGGTGTGACAGTGCCTTAGCAACAAACAGATACAGCTATTCTGGTTTCTTCCTTTATGAAATGTGAAAGAGGGGAGATCGATAGACTTACCGTTGTCTTTCGTTTGTCCCTCGATCTAGATCCTCTTCTCTCTGGGTGTTCACAGCTACTTGCCTCCTCGCTTGCTCAAGAGAACAACTACTTGATTCCCACGAGATCACAAGAGAACAGCTACCTGTGACAAGAGAACAGCTACTTGCGACAAGAGAAGAACACAACACAAAGGCAGATATTCATATTCACAAATGATTCAGGATTAGAATTAAATCAAATACACTAATGCAATCATACAAATACACCAGTATATAGGAGAAAACCAAGATAGCTTTATTGATTGATAACAAGGTTCAGGAAGAGATACAACCCAGAGGGCTCCAATCCAGCATCTCCTTCCCAGCAGAATGGAATTCCTTCTTCAGCTCCCTTCAAAGCATTAAGCACCCAATGTTTCCAGTCTCAAACCAACAACAATTCTTTGCAATAACAAAATTCCAGCCTCCAGATCTCATGGAGGAGAGATCTATATATAGTTATTTTGGAGAGAGGATGAGTCAGCTTGAGATTTGACTAGTGTCCTCTCCCTCTCTCAGTTCTTGAGTCCACTTGGAGGTTCTTGCTTCCACTTGGAGATTTGGAACCTCTTACTCATCACCAGTCGAATTCCCTGAGGCAAGTGTCATTTTGGAAGCTTCCTGAGCATTGACACATTGAGGAATGAGCCTACCACTTGTCCAAACTCGCTCAACGCAGGTAGCTAGTGTTGGAGTTGACATTCAACGCAGGTAGCCAGTGTAGCAGTTGACATTCAGCGCAGATGCTCAGTGGAGCAGTGGACATGATCCTGAATTGACTTGTTTTTGAGTGGTTTTAGGTGGAGAATTTCTGTGAATTGCTGTGGTTAGTTAGCCTCGTTCCTCTAGGGGTAGGAACAACATGTTTGGGGACTTTGGATCCCTTAGATTATGGACATTTCATGCTCAATGCTGTAAGGCACAAAAATGTCTATAACAGTTGCCCCCTAAAGTATGAGGTCATTTATCGGGTGAAATGCTTTATCCAGGAGGGTCCGAAGTTCATCCATTTGTTGGGAGGAGACTTTTAATAAGATACAATACAATACAAAATGGTTCATACTGCTTTCATGATCTAGCTGAGGCGGGCATTCCCATGCTCAGCTTTATAAATTCATTTTTGTACATAGAACAGACGATCGTCTGATGGTAGACTGATAATTTTGGCGAAATTATCATCCTTTGAGTAGGATGATCATCTGCTACAATGATGTACATGTCAAATGTCTTTATCTTTCCTGGATATATATCGCAGCCCGGATGGATGAAACTAGATCCGGGGTCTTCAAACTCGTTCGATCTTCACTGTAAGTACAAGTCGATCCATGTGAGAATTGCGCTCAAGTCGAACATGGAAAGACATTGCTTGATTACCGGTTAATGATGTAAACCGTTAACAAGCGCGAGAGGAATCACCGATAATGATAATGACCCTCAAGGTACTGCAGTACAATTCGCGTGGTGTGAATAAAGGACTTGGTGTCGAACACCACGCAAAATCTTCTGGTCGAAGGTCATTGATGTATACCTGTTGCCGGAAGTGAGAAACTTGCCATTGAGGCATGCAAGCTTCAAAGTACTGAAGGGGTTGTTCCTAGATCAACTTCTTGGATAATGAGCTGATGTCGACAAGAAGCGATCCGTCAAAGGAGGGCCTTGATGAATCCCACATCAGTGACACGGAACAGAGCTAATGATTTTAATGGAGGTGAAAACAATCTGTGACATATGATTCAGGGTGGCGGTCATGAATGGATGAAGGATAATGTATGGCAGTGGATGGGACCCGGTTGACTCTTTCTGAACGACTTCTCTTGAACATGTGGCGACACTGATGCGATGGATCGGTAGCATTCCCCCAAATATGGATGGTATGGCGAGACCATGGTGATGTGACTGGTGAATGAGACAACCCAACCCGATTGTGGTACGGAGGAAAAGTGTCATGTTCAAGAGCGACCTGCTACCATCAAAGTTTTCTTGATTTTCTCCCAATTTTTCCCCAGTCATTGCTGACCAGTACCTCTTTATTTTTGTCAAGCTTGAGGAGGATAACATATGCTTGTTCTATAACCTGCCCTTCGGGCAAGCCCATCGCTATGTTTTAACGAGTTTAGCGATAGTGAAACTCGTTCTCGTCTAAAGACAAGTTTGTCGCTATTTAGTGGTTTAACGAGTCTAACGACAAGGATAACTCGGTCCTTTTCATTTTTAGAGAGTCTGAAAAGGTACGTAAAGTTAACTCCAAAAGTCCTTTTTCGTCATCTAATCCCTTAAGTCTGAAAAAGTATAAAACAATACAGAAGGGATGAGTTTTCGATAGTTTTAACGAGCCAAACAAAACAAGCGCTCGATCTTTTTGTGCAATAATCCCTCAGGTCCAAAAAGATTAAAATCTAGAGGAGGAATAGCTCTTCCGGTCGCTTTAACGAGCTGGAAGGCCAAAACTCGGCAATCTTTTGATATTTTACGAGTCAGTTGAAAAGAGCTTAAAGAAGACTCGTCTTTTGAGGAACAAGTGATGAACAGGGTTAGCAGCTGATTCCAGGTACAGGTTGGAATTTTCCAATCACGCCAGTGTCACAAGGATGGCTAGGTGAAATCACTCTTCGCAGCTGTTCCTAAAAATGGGTAAACAATCATATGGAGGTAAACGATCGGCCAAATGAAAAGTGGAGGTGACGGTGCAAACACGACCAAGGCTTTTATGGCTGATAAGGTTACGTACACAATGGTTATTTTACCGGTAATGGGTTCATTTTTTAAAGAGCTTGAATGCGCCAAAACACTGCTCAAGCTTATGTTTATTTTTTAACGAGCATGAATTCTACGTTAAAATTGCTTGGATCTTGCGTTTATTTTTTAACGAGCATGAACTTTATGCTAAAACTGCTCGTTTATATAGTCAAATTTTGATTTTTTACCAAAACTAGCTTTTCTCTTCTCAAGGATAGTACTGCATTCTCAATTGCTGCATCAAACTTAGTTAGAAATGAATAACATTTGCTTGAAAATGAGATTAAAACCCTAATATTTCGCTTTGAACTACGTAAAAAGCAATTAAAAAGTGTTTTTTACCTCTCATTTTACCATTTCATTTGAACTTTGTTTGTTGGAGCTTTGGAGGTGCCTCTTTCCCCTTGATTTTCACCAGCTGATTTCGGGAGATTCTGCGGACGATTCTCGGCGCCGTCTGGACCAGGTAGGAGCTAAACCCTAGCTCTTTCTTTTCATGGTTTCATTTTTCCATTCTGTGCCTGTTTCCTTGTCTTTCTGAGCACCTGGGGTTTTGCCAGGGCACCCTGTCATCAACGCAGGTGGTCCACTCGAAACCTGCGTTGAATGTCAAGCTGCCTTGAGGCAGCTTGACCTTCAACGCAGGTGGAACACTGTCTACCTGCGTTGGGACTAGAAAACTGATTTTGTGGCACAGTTTTTGATGAAATTTCGCCATTTTCTCATCAAATCCAGGATCTTACTCATTCTCTTGTTTGTTTTGCAGGGACCTTTGAGCAAAATGTCACTTACATGGCGAGAACGAGAACATGAAGAAGAATATATGATTGCCCTCCATGATCCTGTCACGGTGAATGCCCTGCGGAATTGTGGCCTGCTGAAATTTTTCCGTATCTCTAGCATGAGAGCACAGATCTCTTTACTGCGGTATATGCTTGATGCTTGGGATCCCATCAACCAAGTATTCCAGGTTAGGCGAAAATATATCCCTTTGACCATAGTGGACATTTACTTCTTGACTGGGTTGTCAAGGCGGGGTGCCCCCATTTCTTTGTCTGGTTCGGCCCGAGGGAATGACTCCGTGAGAGATTATGTCCGTCAGTATTGCAGGGAGGGGTCCCAGCCGAGCAGAGACGGCAAGGTTGTTATCCGTGAGATTACTGACAGGTCTCTCAGGTCCATTCTGTATACTATTGGTAGGATGGCCGGTAGCGCATCTCTACATGTTGCCAACAGATCTTATGTGCAGCACGCCTTGGAGTGTCTCCAACCGAAAGTATTCAACTGGTGTGATGCAGTACTTGTTCAGATGAAAAGTCAATTGACCAAGGTAAAGGACGGGAAACTGAAGAAATTTGGATTTGGTTCTGTTTTGACTGCCTTTGCCTTGGAGAAAATACCACTGATGCAGCCTCAGTATATTGCACTCGGTCTGCCTTCTCCTACCGAGCCACGCATGCAGAGATGGGTTGACCACATGTCTAGGCATGCTGTTCAATCTCAGATTACTTTCACTGATACCTTCTTTAGGTGTTTCGAGTGCCAGGAGATGGTCTATTCCGAGTACCCATATGTCGGCATGGATTTCCGAGGTGATCCGGATTTGGTGTTACCGGGTGGCGAACAGTGGGGCGCTATTGGTAAAATCTCTGACCATATCACTGTTTACTGCTTTTATTCATAATGTTGTTGTGCTTTACTCTATCAAGACTTTTAATCAAACTCTTCTGTGCATGCAGATGTTGGTCTTGTTTGTCCAGCAGCTCGCCCGAGAGCGCCAGTTGCTGCCCCAGCAGGGGAGACTGCTGGGAGAGTTATTCTCCGTGACCTTGACGTAGCCGAGACCCTTACAGCTGTGCAGGAGCAGGTTGAGAGCCTTACTCTCGGCATTCCGGATGTACGGATTGATGAGTTACCTTTACAGTTGCAGCGACATACTACTGGTGTGCCTAGACGATGGACTCGTCTCTTGCGCATGATTGCACAGGCCGTGACATTCTATCATGAGCATCACTAGGCTAGGGCGCCCCCTAGCACTTTTGAGTTTTTGGGTCATGCGACCAATTTTTGTCTTGGTTACAGAACATTATGTATGAACGATAAACAGCTTATATATATTTTGATTTTCGAGTTTTATTCTGGTTGAGTTATATGATCCATATGTTCAATCATTGATGATGTGTTTCTTTTTATAAATGTCGCAAATGTCTATCTAACACATAGTTTGATAATGAGTCGGTTAATGTGTTTAAGTTTCTGGAAATATGTTGGTATTGAATTGAATCAAATTGTCTTTCCAAAATCTTAACCCTTAGGAACATGCGATAAATAGCTGGATTGCGAACGGAATATATACCATTGAGTTGTAATATTACGAGCTGTGAGTCTAGCCTGACGATTAGTCGGCGTATACCACGGGTGATGGCATCAGAGAGTAGTTCTATCAACACGATATACTCAGCGATGTTATTCGTTGATTGCCCAATACACACACCTCTGAAACTTACTAACTCGCCGCTTGGATCAAAAATGGCCCAGGCTGCGGAGGACAGATTCCGCGAACTACGACTTGCTCCGTCGGCATATCCAACACATGTCTCCAGAAGGTTTGACATCTGCAATAAATGTGAAAAGGTGGATTACTCGACCAAAACAAACACTTTAGCGAAAACAAAATACAACAAAAACATACAGGTTACTATTTAGGCATAGTAACGCTTGAGGTACAACCCGTTGCGGGGTTGCGCCAACGGAATTCCGTCATAATCCATTAAATCGTAGGCTCCTTTTGCTAACACTCATTTAACAATATAGGGGCCCATCCATAAGGAATTAAATTTACCTACTCCCAATTTATCGGATTCTTGGTCGTAAAGCAAGACCAAGTCACCTTCTGAGAAGACACGGGGTTTGACATTTTTGTCGAACTGCGCCTTGACTCGTTTCTTATGGGCTTCGTTAGCCAGAGCGGCGTCACGACGGGTTTCATCCAATTGGATTAATTCCAAGAAACGTGCCTCTTCTTCTGAAGTTCCGTGGAGGAGATCAATTGCGAGTTTAAGAGACGAAATTTCACACTGGACTGGTAAGACTGCCTCCAGGCCATACACCAGTTGAAAAGGTGTGAACCCAGTCGCATTCTTTACCGATGTTCGGTAAGCCCACAAGGCTGAGTACATGATTAGGTGCCACCTTCTTTTATGAACCCTGATCATCCTTTGCAACATACGCTTCAGGACTTTGTTGATTGCTTCAACCTGTCCGTTGGCTTGCGGATAATACGGGGTAGAGCTGTCGTGAGATAGCCCTAGTTTGGCAGCTAATTCAACCATCATGTGATTG
Source organism: Pinus tabuliformis (assembly GCA_031772625.1). NCBI lineage: Eukaryota > Viridiplantae > Streptophyta > Pinopsida > Pinales > Pinaceae > Pinus > Pinus tabuliformis. The sequence goes on along the minus strand of CM062809.1, from coordinate 156,825,259 downwards.
CGAAAATGTGATCCATGATCTGTCACTATAGCCTGTGGTACGCCGAACCTGGTGACTACATGATTGAAAAAGAAAAGGGCAGCTGTTTCACCAGTGTTATCCAATGTAGGCATCGCCTCGGCCCATTTGGTAAAATAGTCAACGGCGACTATAATATACCCATGCCCCCCGGTCGAGGTGGGGTTACATTGCATGAAATCGATGCCCCATTTGGCGAAAGGCCCAACAGCAACTATTGGCTGTAAAGGTGCGGGCGGTCTTCTGGTTTTGCTATCAAAAATTTGACAAGCATGGCAACTTCTAACTGCGATTATGCAATCTTTGAACATGGTTGGCCAGAAGTATCCTGCTCGTAAGATTTTTTGTACTGTTGCATATCCAGACTGATGCCCCCCACACGCGTCTGAATGACACTCATTCAGGGCTTTTTCGGCCTCCTCATGGGTAAGGCACCTCCTCAGGACTGTATCGATACCACGACGGTAAAGCGTATCACCGACGATCATGTAGTCTTTAGCTTGGTATCGTATACGTTTCTGTTCAGAGTGAGAGGTGTTAGGCCTGAACTTTTGGGTTTGGAGATAAATTATGATATCTCCATACCACTCATTGCTTGTAGATATCAGAAACAAATTCTCGTCCACGATCGATTCTTCGGAGGTTTCATCGTTGGACGACGATGGGAGATCGCACAATAATTCTGCGGAAACTAGGGCTTTCTTTGATTTGGATTTTAAAAATTCCAGATCAAACTCTTGGAGGATCGCTATCCATTTTGAATATTTGCCCCCCAGCAACTGTCACGACAGTATATAAGTCATGGGGTTGCAATCTGACAAAATGGTAGTTTTCCGAAAGAGGACATAATGTCGAAACCTTTGAATCGCTTGAACAGCTGCAAGCGTTAGTTTTTCAACATAAGAATATTTACTTTCTGTATCATTTAAGTTTTTACTTAAATAATATATAGGATGTTCAATTCCATCAACTTCTTGAACTAAAACCATCGCAATGGTCGTATCCGCTGCAGCCAGATATAGGTTAAAATCTCTTTGATAGTCTGGGGCATACATTAATGATGCTTTTACTAGAGAATCTTTCAGAGCATCAAAGGAAGCTTGCGCCACCTGATCCCAAACAAAAGGTACATCCTTTTTCAAAAGACGAGTATAACCTTTAGCAAGTTCTGCGTAATTTGGAATGAACCTCCTCAGAAAGTTTGCTTTCCCTTGGAGTTTCTGAATCTGAATCAAATTTGAAGGTGGAGGCAAATTAATGATTGCCTGAACCTTGCAAGGATCGAGACGAATCCCATCCTTAGAGACTACAAAGCCAAGTAAACGACCAGAACCGACGCAAAACACACATTTGTGCGGATTGAGTCTTATCTTGTAGTGTCGGCAACGGAGAAATATCGCCCTTAAATGCTGCGGATGATCGGTCCGCTTTCGCGAATGAGCCGGAAGGTCGTCGAGATATGGTTGAACGATGTTCTCGATGTCATGGAAGGCATAATTTGTTGCCCTCTGAAACGTCGCCCCTGCGTTCTTTAAACCAAAGGGTAATTTTCGATAAGCGAATGTGCCCCATGGACAAATAAATGCAGTCTTTGACTGGTCCTGTGGGCGGATATTTATTTGATTATACCCGGAAAATCCATCCATAAATGAAAATATTTCACATCCGGCGCATTCATCAATTATCTGGTCGATGAAGGGTGTAGGGTAGTTGTCCTTTGGACAAGCTTGATTTACATCCCTATAGTCGACACACACTCTAATTGTCCCTTGTTTCTTCATAACAGGGACAATATTCGATACCCAATCGGTTAGAGGAACCGGGTAGATGAAACCAGCATGGAGAAGCTTTTCAACTTCTGCCTTAATGGCAGCGGCTTTCTTGGGGTGCACCTGCCGAAGTCGTTGTCTTACTGGTTTGACATCAGGATACATTTTAATTTCATGTTCAACGATACTCGAGTCAATGCCTGGCATTTCATCATATGACCAAGCAAAGACATCTCTGAACTCGCGAAAAAGAGCGTTATATATTTCCAGCTCTGAAGGAGAACAACCTTTTCCGACATAAATATTCTCTACAACATTTGTTTTATTCGAGATATTTATGGCTATAGTTTCTTCAATATTGGATAAGTTTCGCTCGGAATCCACCGTATTTACAGTATTTGATAGGAATTCAAAAACTGAAGGGTGATAAAGGTCATGTTGAGTATCTTCTTCATTTTCTGGAAGAAGGGAACGATGGTGGTGATCATTCCATGGTGTCCCCTCAATCAACATTGATTGTAGAATTCCTTCGTCAGTCCCAAGCACTTTCGACCAAGGATCTAACGGGGTACCATATTCCCTAGACCTATCTACCCAAACGCTTGACGAGCGTTGACTTGGGTTCGCCTCCCATGCCTGAAACATTGATTGCTACAATATTTCTATAGGGCTTGGGGGCAAAACCATTGCATGATCCATGTCGATATCTTCTTTTGCGACCTTCGTGGAAGATATCATGTTGCAGGTTGCTACTAACGCTATGCTTCCTATATAGATGGGAGGTGGAAGCGCGAAAGTTCCCATCAATGTGGGGTCTTTCAGTAGGCCTACTCCGATATCTTGAAGTGAATGGTCGCTTCCATGGATCATGGGAATGCTTCCTGTAACTTGTGAACCATTAGGGAGGAAGTTTTGTTGGTCGACGATCGTAATCCCTCCTTCAAATGGGAATGCGATCTTCCTAAAATAAGTCGACACAACAGCTGCCATGGCATAGATCCATGGTCTTCCCAGTAGGATGTTGTAGTCAAGATTCCCATCGATGACTTCAACATCTATTTCTACTATTTTTCCTCCCAATTCAACCTTCAAGTTATTAAGTATACCGTACGGGGTATAAGTCCTTTCGTCGAAAGCTTTTAATGTCGTCGAAGATCGCGACAAGGTTGGAGATCCTAAAGTTTTCCAGCAACTCATCGACATAATACATGTGGATGCCCCCTCATCAATAATTGTTCTGTGAAAAGTTTTGTTGAGGGCTTTCACTTGAATAAGGAAAGCTACTTGAGCTGGTAACTGAGGATCGTATCCTTTGTGGTCAAAGGATACAAGATTGGAATCCTTAGGATCAACCCCACCAATAGCCGATAACAAAGCCTGCCTTTGGGATGGGATTTTTTGTAGTACCTCAAGAGTCGACATAGCGGATGGCGATTGGGCCAAATCTTCCACTATGTTATAATGCTGCGCTACTCTGGCGTGAGGATTAAATGTCGACTTGTGTACTACTCCCTTTGGCAGTTTTATTGTTAATTCAGGAATGATGGGCAGTACAACTTCGGTCGAAGTTGTTGTCGAACTACTTGGTTGATCTTTACCTTTGTCGTTCGACAGCTGCGGATTCCCGTAATCTTTGTTCCTTGTCGAAATCAAAGCATCATTCTGCTGTTTTGAAACCGACAACATGAGCACTTGCGACGGGGAAGCATTTCCACTATCAACCAGATTTTGACCTGGGTTTGGGAACGGATCAGTTAACACAGCTGAGGTTTGCGAACTTTTGAAGAACCTTCTAAGCTCAGCTTTGTATGGACAATCGACTGTCCAATGATCCTCGTCACATATCATGCATGGACTTTTTGGTTTCCCTTTCCTAGGAGGGTTTGAAGAAGTTTTTCCAGGAGATGACTCACCCTGTTTCTTCTTCTTCCCTTTGTTTTGCTTCTTCTTGCTTCCTGGCTGATTGGTTTCTTTGCCTTTATCTGCTGATACGGCATTTACTTCCGAAGCAAGAATTTCTTGATTTGCATTTTGATCCGAAGTCTTACGGGCTTTCTTAGATGAAGCCTTTGTCGACTTTGCGTTTGTTGTGCCAATCACACCGTCGCCGGCATGAGAGTCACTATTTGATTTAGGAGGAGGAGGAATTGAAAATTCCGGTCTAGGGGCGTCAGGTATTTTGTCGTATAGCGTGCCAGACTGAGTATATACTAAGTCTAAATACTGTGCACGAGCAATAACTTTCTCCTCTGTTACGACTCCTCCTTTTGCCACATCTACCGTTATGGCGGGAAGTAACGACTTTATAAACCATTCAGCTAATAACTGATCGGGAACGTAAGTCTTCACCATCTTGCGACGACGACGCCACTCATGTATATGATCGGATATATGTGTGGCTGTCATCTGCTTGAAGTTGGTCAAGATTTCTGTTCCAGTTTCATACCTTATTGGTAATTGAAAATGGGTTAAGAAAGTCGTGGCTAGGGAACTGAAATTGTCGAAAGAGGCTCTAGGTAATTCAATATACCATTTAGCCGCTGGACCTGTCAATGTCCTCTGAAAAAGGCGAAGCCTTATCGAATCATCGTTCAGGGTGTTCGACGAACACCACAGATGAAAAGCAATCACATGATTCGATGGATCTTCGCCTGGATTTCCATTGAATTTAGGAATGTCCGATGGAAGCTTGTGAGGAATCGCTGGCCACCAAGGGGCGTAAGCAATTGGATCGTTCGTTAATCGGTGTAAATCCAGTAATTCTAAAGTTGCCACGAATGGTAACTGTTGATTCAGGTTAGGTGAGGCGTACCCAGGATACGATGGAATCGCCTGAGCGGTAGGCCTTTGCATACCAGCATAATGTAATTGATGTTGGTATGACTGATACGGTTGGTGGACTTGACCACTGTAAAGCGGTTGGTTTTGACCGTTTTGAATATACGGTTGTCCACTGTTCGCAAAGATCTGCTGCTCAGAACCTTGGTACACTTGCTGGAATTGTGGTTGTTGGTATTGCACCAGCCACGGTTGTGAAGCCATGTTCTGCTGCGCTATACTAACCGTAGGACCAAGATGTGGGGTAATTGTACCCGTTTGGACCTGTGTCGCCCCACCAGTTGGCGATTGTGGTTGTGTCACAGGGTCAAGGGGCTGTTGCATTACAACCTGAGAAATCGGAGGTTGACATACAACAGGCATCGTTTGAACTTGTGACACTGTTACAATAGCTGGCGTTGTAGGGATGTTCGACACAGGTACACATTGTTGCATAGAATACACAACTCCTGGCTGTTGGGTCAGCATAGGTACCCAACCACTTGTCGTAACTCCAGTATAACCTGAATACTGTTGAGAACTGCCGTATGGATATCCTCCCGGAGGGGGTAATGAAAGGGCATACTGCCCCCCATACGGTAGTAATCCGGAACTCAAGGGGATTGTTTGCCCTTGGGGACTGGATGGCCCAAATTGACCTCCATAGGGATCAGTCTGTCTAGTTTCAACATAAGGGTTACCGGGTATTATCCCGGAGGAACAAACTGGAACAGACCACACTATCGAAATAGTCCCTGGGTGGACTCCTTCTAGCGGTTGCGAGCTAGTTGGGACAGATGGTACACCGGAAAACATCGTCGGAGTGACAGTAGGGAGTTCTGCTGTCGCTGTGTCATTTGACACAGTCCTAGATGTCGACAGTTGCTCAGACATTTTGAGTCTATCCAATAAATTGCCTAACGATTCTACAGGAACTTCCACTGGTGATGGACTAACTTCTGATGTAGAAGGAAAAAGAGTGACCCCTACTCCAAAATGGGTTGGAGTACTTGCTTGCGGATCCTCTACAATTTCCTCTATCGCAATCAAACCAGGTGGAAGAGGAAGACCGTCAGGTCCGTAAAATATTTCTGGTGCCGAAGAAGGGGTTGTTTCGACAGCGACAGTTGTTTGAGGAACAAGACTCTTTGGACTGGTTACAGATGGAACTGGTTCAGTAACACGAGTATTTGCCCCCAGACTAGGATCAGTATTACTGTCCCTCTGTGGCTGTTGAACTTCTTCTATAGAGGCAGGGTTTCTAGAAATGTTTGGAGTAACCGGAATCTCAGATGTTGTCGGAACACTTGTTCTAACTTTGATAGGAGATTTCGAACCGGTTAAACGAGTTCGCTTTGTCCGTACTGTTTTCGATTCCGGAGACAAAGACGGTTGACTCGCAAGCCTCCGCGAACGACGGGGTTTCAATTGACTTTCTTCCACGATTGCGGATTACTCGATCAACTAAAATACAAAAAGGGGAAAGTGTGTTTCCGAATTGAATGAATTTTATTAGACGCTTTAGACACAACTTGCTTTTTCACTTTTAAAGAGTCAAGAAAAAGCTAAAGATGACTCTAGTCTCCTTCGATGTTTTAACGAGCCCGAAGTGACAAATGCTCGGATGGACTTTTTCTGTTATAGAGTCTGAAAAAGGCCAAAAGAAACTGCTCTGGAGATCTAGGCAGAGGGTGTGCCAAACTTTTTGCAAAACCGCAGAATACTTTTTAAGGTACGGGCGGTCGATCTTCGTGAATGCTGTGTTCACTGCATTTCGATCAGTAGGGCGGCCGACACAGCTTCTTAAGGATAAAGGATATATGCCTATAGGGGTCTCCCAATATATACCCGACGGTACGTGGGAGCACAATCGGTACTAGTGCTATCGTCCCTCAGGAGGAATCACCCACCTTCCACGAGATCGACAGTCACTAGGCTTAACGACGCCGGAACACGTATCTAGCCTAGACCTCTATGTTGTGCGTTATGTTGCAAAGCGTTGTTAGGTTCATTCAGTTTATTTGAAGTTGATATTTTTAGAAGTTTGTCTTTCAGGATCACCACGAGATGTATGGTACAATTCCTAAATGCAGTCTAAGATGATAAGCAAGCTTTATTATCTTTTCAACTTTGAAAATCCTAGCTACTAAGGGAAAAGAAAGACACTATCTTTTGTCAAAGAGCAATCAGCACACTCTAATGCACTCTTCCCTAAATCAATCATGCAAACTTATCAAAATGCAAATGCACAATGCAGGTGTTTGTTTTCTGCTTTCTTAGTATTAATGCCTACAAAGAAAGCTTTTTGTACAACTTTGAATTCGCTTTTAAATGACAGATAAAAACAAGTTTACTTTTTCGAAAACAACAAGGGTAGAAGAGATTACAATCACTCTGCGACTTTCGAAATGAATACTTGTTTCAACACTTAAAAGAGACAAACTCAAACCAATAAGAAAAAGCAAATGATAATCAACTGTAAACAGCCAATGAACTCTCTCCTAAGATCACAGTCAATCAGATCTGAATCAAGGGCTACAGGATGATTATTTCGCTCATGCAAAGGAAAACTGTAAATGACGTAAAAAAACATAAAAACACTCACAGTCTTTTTGTACAAAAGGAGGCGGAATCTAAGCAAAGAAAAGGAGTTATCAGACTGGTACCTATGCTGGTTAAAGGCTGCAAAAAACAGAGATCAAAATAGGGCAACATCCAGCAGAGAACCCCAGCTGCACAAGGCTAAATTGGTTCAGCGCAAGTCCAACACTGTGGGTTTGACATTCAGCGCAGGTAGCCTTCACAGGACCTGTGTTGAAATGCAAACTGCCTTCACAGTGTCTGCACTGAAGGAGAAACTCTCGTTTCCCCTGGGTTCTGGGTCATAAAATGCTCAAAAATCAACTGTTTCAGGCCAAATCAGAAACACAAGCAAGGTATAATCAGAGGGATGCTTTGAGAGGGTACTAAAGACTATCACAAAGGATCATCAAGTCATTTGTGAGTCCATTGTTCAGATCATAGACAAAATCCAGTGAAGGATCAAGGCAGCAACAATCTACTTTGCAGAAGCAGTTCGATTGTTGCTGTTGAGTCTATGAAGCAAACAATGATGTAAACACAAATAAAATGACTAAAGCAATCTCCCCAGTGGAGTCGCCAATTTGTTGTGGGGAAAAATGCCTATGCAGGACGATCCTATCCACCTAAGGTGTGACAGTGCCTTAGCAACAAACATATACAGCTATTCTGGTTTCTTCCTTTATGAAATGTGAAAGAGGGGAGATCGATAGACTTACCGTTGTCTTCCGTTTGTCCCTCGATCTAGATCCTCTTCTCTTTGGGTGTTCACAGCTACTTGCCTCCTCGCTTGCTCAAGAGAACAGCTACTTGATTCCCACAAGATCACAAGAGAACAGCTACCTGTGACAAGAGAACAACTACTTGCGACAAGAGAAGAACACAACACAAAGGCAGATATTCATATTCACAAATGATTCAGGATTAGAAGTAAATCAAATACACTAATGCAATCATACAAATACACCAGTATATAGGAGAAAACCAAGATAGCTTTATTGATTGATAACAAGGTTCAGGAAGAGATACAACCCAGAGGGCTCCAATCCAGCATCTCCTTCCCAGCAGAATGGAATTCCTTCTTCAGCTCCCTTCAAAGCATTAAGCAACCAATGTTTCCAGTCTCAAACCAATAGCAATTCTTTGCAATAACAAAATTCTAGCCTCCAGATCTCATGGAGGAGAGATCTATATATAGTTATTTTGGAGAGAGGATGAGTCAACTTGAGATCTGACTAGTGTCCTCTCCCTCTCTCAGTTCTTGAGTCCACTTGGAGGTTCTTGCTTCCACTTGGAGATTTGGAACCTCTTACTCATCACCAGTCGAATTCCCTGAGGCAAGTGTCATTTTGGAAGCTTCCTGAGCATTGACACATTGAGGAATGAGCCTGCCACTTGTCCAAACTCGCTCAACGCAGGTAGCTAGTGTTGGAGTTGACATTCAACGCAGGTAGCCAGTGTAGCAGTTGACATTCAGCGCAGATGCTCAGTGGAGCAGTTGACATGATCCTGAATTGACTTGTTTTTGAGTGGTTTTAGGTGGAGAATTTCTGTGAATTGTTGTGGTTAGTTAGCCTCGTTCCTCTAGGGGTAGGAACAACATGTTTAGGGACTTTGGATCCCTTAGATTATGGAAATTTCATGCTCAATGCTGTAAGGCACAAAAATGTCTATAACACATACTCAATCTAATTTGTAAATGTTAATGGAAAACCACTGACAAATATCTAAACTTTAGCTTTCTCAACTTTAAGATATGGTACATACCTCAATAACTCCAAGAACTTGGTCATATACTCCTCATCTATCATTGATCCCATATTTAACTCATAAAATTCCTCAGCCTTACTTTCGTAGTACCTTTCTAATAAGTATTTCTTCCTGAAGAGTCAATCTTGAATTCATGTCAACTCAAGTCTTTGTCCTGATGTCTTTGACCCATTTTACATCTGCCCATCAGATGTCTTCTTTCCCTTTGAGGATGAAGATAGATATTATGGCCTTCATATTATCTGTGTACTCATGCAGTTTAAAGAATTTCTTCATCCAAAGTAACCAAGCCTATGCATCCTTCGACTTCTTCAAATATCCATCAATGGTAGGTGGCTTAGCTTTCTTGAACTCATCCAACAAATATCCATTGTCACTCCTCCTGTAAGGATGATAACGATGATGATTATAGCGCATGTCAGAACCAGAACTAGAATAGTACATGGCTCTATTACCTCTCCTACCTGGAGTGTCCAAGAACCTGCCATCTTTGATTGTATCATCCCTATTTGATCCATGCCCGCCATGAGATCTACTACCATATGCCCCATTAGTCCTATCCTCCTTTCAATGGTTGATCCAAAGTGGTCCATGTCTCTGTAATTATGATAAACTCTGAATGATTACTGCATTGACTTCTGATTGTTTTTCCCGTGCCTGCATGATTTTTTCATTATCTGCTTTTCAACTCCTTATTTCTTCCTTCAAGATTCTCAATGTGTCTGCTAAGTTAGAAGAGTTCCCAACACCACGCTACTCATCTGATCCATAAGGAGAGTCTCATGAACTATAGTCTACCATATTTCTAGTCATCTTTGATCTCTTTCCTGCAAGCATACCATGTCAGCTAAACCAAAATATAAACATAATCAACATACCTCAATATAGTTCGGTGATGATATATCATCTGCAAGATCAACCATATTAGCGCAATATATGTATAAACATAATCATAACATCATATAGATATCATCCTAACCATAGTCCAATCATCAATACATGACCATATCAACCACACATCATGACCTCATGCATGACAACTACAACCATATCAATGTATGCATAACAATATATAAGCACTGACATGCATAACCAGTGCATAACTGACATATACTCATGAAAACCACATCTAACAACACACCATCAACTTTCACATGGCGACACCATTGCAACCATGAAGAACACCATCATACACAACAAGTTCATAGACCACCAACGTGAAGAACACATATTCAACCCATATTTATGCATGACCAACACACCTCCCATCCAGTCCAAGGGGTGAACCATGCTCTGATACCACCCTGTAACACCATCCTCCCACATTTACCCAAGTTCACCGATCCGTAGGGGTAAACATGTGACGAGAGGATACTATGGTTTGATTCAACTCCCCATGTACAGTTAAGGAAGTGGAACTGACAAAACAAAACCAATTTGATATTTTACAGATGTTACAGAACCTTCAAGAGCCAACCAACCCTTCCAGGTGACCAACCCCTGAGGTAAATTAACATTTTACTAACCTAGAGGCTTAGTCGCTTCCATGACATGGGTATGCATGTGATTGGGACCCTCCAGTCAATCCCACAACAAGGGCATGCCAGCGACTGGGGACTTTTTCATCTAGTTCTGAGCCTACAACCCTAGATTCAGTGCTACTTTTTTCAGAGCCAAAACTCAGGCCACTGCCCAGAACTTTTTGAAACTTCTAGAAATAAAAAGTAACATCGAAAAAATGATACTAATGCAAATACTTGAACGAAAAATTGAATGAACCCCTTCTAACTATGATAGACATTTCATGAAACATATCACAAATATGCATTTTTCAGGTTACAACAATAAATCTGAGCATAGGGCTCTCATACTTATCTAAGAATCGCTAAGAAGCATTGATTCCTTATCACATTAGTTGCATTATCATCTATTAGGTCATATATTCATTGTTCATTCATTTACAAATCAAAACATGATGTGAGCCATACATCATCACTGTCATAAAACATCCTCATAACCAACATATAAACAACAAAAATAACAAGGATACAACAACCATAAATGCCACATATGAACCAATACATTTACACATGAAATACCAAAGAGAAAGGTCTCTTATTAATGAATTCCAAAGCCAAATAGGTATGGGACTTCCACTAACCAACTGCCCATAGATTGACTCAACCAAATATTTCTTTCAACCAATCACCCCATGCCATATTCCAAGCATGAATGTGGGACTCATAACCAAAATCAACCAAGGCTTCCTGAGGCTAAACCACCTCACCCTCATTAATAGAACCAAGCTTTACCAAAATCCCCACCAAATCACTAGGCCCCAAACAAGCATGGATGCCACCGAATTTATCCACCCATAGCATCAAGAATTTTCCTGCCTCCTAGTCTTTAGGCTTTACCGCAATCCCCACCGAATCACTAGGCCCTAATCGAGACTCCACCCTACAGGCTTTACCGTATATCCTGCCATTCACTAACCAAGGATTCCTAGGCCTAATTGAGGGAACCCCCCTGTAAGCTTTACCGTATATCCTTCCATTCGCCATTTTATGATTCCTAGGCCCACTAAGGGAACACAAAATCTGTCTTTACCACAACCCACAGCCTGTTTCAGGGGTTACTAGACCAAGGCTTTACTGCAATTCACATACTGATTCAGGAATCACTAGGCCATGTGTTCTTTCTTTCAGAGACCACCTCACTCAGTTTCAAATCCATCTGGCAATCCTACTCAACCAAAAACATGAGAACCCCATCACACCATGGCTATCTGAAAATGACAATGAAAGGATGAAGAACATTGTCACACCTTGCAAAACCCATGCCAATTACATAAAGAGAACCAAGAACACACATGCATAACCATGCACGCAAAAACTAGCAAGGAAATCACACATGCAAATCGATACCTGCAAAGAATCTCGTTGTACTTGCTTGACCCTACTCTTCCTTGCTTTATCTTTGCTTCCTTTTGCCTTCTTTGCTTTTCTTGATCTAATGCTGAACTTCTCCAAGAAAACTCTAAGTGTCCAAGAGTGTGAGAGATAGAGAATAGAGAGAGAGAGAGAACTCCAAAATTGAACTGACAAAATGGTACCAACTAATCCTTAGAAGCTTTTTTATTAATGAGGTCTTTATTTTCTTCAATTTTCCATTATTTTCCTTCATTTTCCTCCTCACATGTAACCTATGACCTTTCACCTTCCTTTTCTCTTATTTTCCATTATTTTCATAAATAAAATATCATTTAATGCCTCATGAATTTCCAAAGCCTTTTCCATTTCCTTTTCCTTTAGCCATAATAAACCAAATGAACACCCATACTAAGATGTTTTTCCCAACATTCAGCTTGGAATAAGTGTCCCATAACTGTGGTTATTTTTTTGCCTTTATTAACTTTTATTACATGGAATTTTCACCAAGGTTGTTTCATTTTGTCAGTGGAGAGTGGTAAGGTCTTATGACTCACTCTTGATCAATTCTTTTTCATTATTCATATCAGTGTTTAGCAAAGAACATATGAGATAAGATTCAAAGATGGTACATGATGACAGGGTGGCATGATGATCTATGATGATGGATGGATTGACAAGTGGAATTCTCCCTAGTTGAGAGGGAGTGTTAAAATTGGAAACTAGGGCTAAATTCCACCTTGGGACAACTCATTTGATGCAGATGATGATTTCATTAAATTCATCTTTTTGAGAGAACCAAAATTGATATAAATATCGCCAATTTGGACAACCAGAAGTGTGTTTTTGAATTTATTCCCAAACGTGCAAAATGTTTAGGTCAACCACATCATCATGTAGGCTCATGAAGCCCAATGGATGTGACTCTTCACCCTCAATGACTTGTATAAGTACAAGTGCCCTCTCACCTACTTTGGCATCATCATCACACACATTTCTTCTCTCTCCTTCTCTCATTGGTTTGTACAACTATTGAGCAGATCTTCTCTCTCTCACACATGTGGCAGAAGGACGATTTTTCTGGGGAAATTACAGGGTCAAAATTTAGGACTGTTGTAGGAGTTTGACCAACGTTGACCAAGAACTTTGACTCATCCTTTGACTGCACTTTTGTGGGAAAATTTCATTTTTTTGCAGGTTGTATAGTTTGGCACATGAACCGCTAATTTATGAGCACTTTTACCACAGGGCTAACTGCAAAGTTGACCAAGTTTGACTGGAGTTTTCAGGACTATTTTGGGCTGACTTTGACCACCTTATTAGGCCGAGTTTGATTAGGTAGGACCAAGCTCCAAAGAGGAAGATTTGTTGTTACATTGACCATCTTTGACTTTTTGGTTAGGGTTGAATTTGGCTGCAGATTTGACAAGGTTTTTTTGACTTGGATTTGGAAAGTCAACTTTGACCTTTTGTATTATCTCTCTTTGCTAAACATTTTGATATTATAATAATAAGAATTGATCAAAGGGTTTTCCCAACATTAGGGTTTTTCCCTGGCATCCACCAAATCTGATGTCCTCTTGTCTTGGCTTGTCTTCCACATTTTATTTTATGTTCTATCTACGATTACTGTAAGCATCCAGGTGGACTGCTACAGCCGATTGCGATTCCAAAATGGAATTGGAGGCCATTTCCATGGATTTTATTACAGGGTTGCCGAGGACAGTGAGACAACATGATTCCATCATGGTAGTGGTGGAAAGGTTGACAAAGGTAGCGCACTTCATTCTAGTGAAGTTTACATTCTTAGCTATCGATGCAACACATGTATTCATTAGAGATGTGGTCAGATTGCATGGATTTCTGAGGAAGATTGTTTCAAACAGGGATGCGAAGTTCACTTCCAAGTTTTGGAAGGAGTTATTTGTAGGTTTGGGGACATAGTTGGCCTTCACTACAACTTATCATCTAGAAACTGATGGGCAGAGAAAGAGTGTCAACATGATATTGGAGGACATGTTGAGGATGTATGTGATGCATCAATAGCAAAAGTGGGAAGAGTACCTCCCACTAGTAGAGTTTGCTTATAACAATGGGTACCAGGAGTCACTGAGGATGAGTCTGTTTGAGGCATTGTATGGGTGGAGTTGTAATATTCCCATTAGTTGGAATGATCCAATTAACAGGGTGTTGATTGGACCAAACATGTTGGTAGACATGGAGCAGGAAATGTAGTTAATCAAGAAGAATGTGAAAGCAACACAGGATAGGCAGAAGATCCATGCAGATCGAAATAGCTCGTTCAAGGAGTTCTAGGTTGGGGAACATATATATTTGTGCATCAAACCAAAGAAGAGCTCATTGCATATTGGATCATGTGCCAAGATGGCACCATAATTTTGTTGACCCTTCAGTATTATTAAGAGGATTGAGCCAGTGGCCTATCAACTTGCACTGTCTTCGACAATGAAATTCCATGATGTTTTCCATGTGTCGTTGCTTAAAAAGTAGGTTAAAGATGTTGATCATGTGATTGACTAGTTTGTATTGCACGTGGAAATAGAAGAAGAATTCTAGCCGGAACTGCAATGCATTTTGCAAAGAAATATGCTCATGCTCCAAAACTAAGCAATCGAGCAGGTTAAGGTGAAATGGAAGCACTTTGGGCCCGATGAAGCTACATGGGAGATGTAAGATCAGATGCAGGCTATATATCCTTCCTTGTTTGTTGATGAGGCAAAGCAATGTTCGTATGATGTTTTGTTATATGCCTTGGTATCTGTTTTTGGTACATGTTTTGGTGATGTTTGGTATATGTACATATGTATATGGATGTAAATACTTCCATGAGCTATGTTATAAAGCTCCACTAAGCGGTATGGGTGTCATGTCATTATGATGTTATATTTTTTATGTTGTCATGTTAGTTTGCTTCTCAGTAGGGTGATCATTGTAAATACTGCATCGAGCTAAGTTATAAATTTCCATGGACAATATGTTTTTCTTACAACAATCTTGTGGTTATAGGTGTTGTTCAACACCGAGGATGGTGTTCCCCCAAGAGGGAGGGTTCTATAACAGGCCTAGTGAAAATTCCATGTAATAAATGTCAATAAAGGAAAAATAATAACCACAGTTGATGGAACACTTATTCCAAGCTGAATGTTGGGAAAGACATCCTAGTGTGGGTGTTCATTCAGTTTAGTATGGCTAAGGAAATTATCAAAGGAAATGGCTAAGGCTTTGGAAAGGCAAAGTGTCATTTTGGCACATTTATTTATGAAAATAATGGAAATTGGAAGAAAAGGGAGGTGAAAGGTCACAGGTTTCATGTGAGGAGGAAAATGAAGAAAATAGAGGACCCATTAATAAAAAGGTTTCTGAGGATCAGTTCACAGACTTTTGTAAGTTCATTTTTTGGAGCTCCCTCTCTCATTCTTGTACACTTAGATTTCTTGGATCACTCTTGGAGAGTGTGGAATACTTAGATTTTTGGAGAAAGAAGGCAAAGGAAGAGAAGAAAAGTGCAAGAGAACACCAGGATCAGTAGCTACATCTGATTTCGCTTGCAGGTACCGAGTTGCATGTATGTTTTCCTCACTAGTTTTGGCATGCATGCAGATTATTGGTCATGATCTTTCACTGGCATGGAGGATTTCTTGGATTGATAGTGGATTTGCCTAGCCTTTCAATTTCCTGGATAGCCATGGTGTTGTGGACTTATTTCTTTGTTTTTCTGGTTGGTTCTCATGTTTCCTTTAGCTGGGGTTGAGTTACTAGTTCTTGGAAGCCCTATAACAACTTGGGTGTCCTAGAAGCCTTGGTTGAAAAAATTCTCTTGAAGCCCTTGGTGTGTTGAGTTACTAGTCCCGGAAGCCCTGGTTGGACAAACACTCTCGAAGCCCGATGACACTTGTGAGTTGAGTTACTAGTCCTGGAAGCCTTGGTTGGAACAAACGCTTTGGAGCCCCAGAAGGCTTGGGTAGGGACCAATCTGATGATGGTTTTGTGATGTTCGACCGCGAGGTGGAATCATTGTTTGATGGGTTGAGGTGGATGGCCTCTGGAATCCCTAGATGGTTTTGGATTGATGTGTTTTTTGAGATCCCACATTCATGCTTGGAATATGGCACAAGGGTGAATGGCTGAAGAGAGATTTGGCTGAGCCATTCTACGGTCGGGTGGAACATGGTAGTCCCATCCCAGGTTTGGATTTTTCATCATTAATATGAGGTTATTTCTCCTTGTATTTCTATGAGTATCATATTGCTTTATATGTGGATCATATGGTTGTGATTTCTTTAGTATTTATTTTTCTATTATGTTGGTTATGTATATGTTTTATGCCAGTAGCTATGTATGGCTCTCATCATGTTTTTACTTGTAAATGGATGGACAATGTATCTATGACCTAATGGATGAAAATGCAGCTAATGTGTTGAGGTATCAATGCTTCTCAGCGATTCTCAGCTGATTATGAGACCCCTGTGCTTAGATATGTTATTTACACCTGTAGTTTACATATTTGTGATATGTTTGACAAAATTCCTATCATGGCTAGTAGGGGTCCAGTCAAGGAATTGTTCAAGTAATTGCACTTGTGTCATCATTTCTCGATTATCTTTTTGTTCTTAAGGTTTCATTCAATTCTAGGTAGTGACCTAGGCTCTGGGCCTAAAAAAGTGGCTCAAATCCCACGGATGCTGGCATAACACTAAGAAAAATAGTCCCTAGACACTAGAATGCCTTTTCATGAGAGCGTCCAGAACCTCCTAGATACTATTAGGCCCATATCATGGGAGCGTCGGGGGTCAAGTGGTCTAAAACCTTAATGGGACCCATGCGCTGGTTACTAGAAAGGTTGGGATGGTTCTTAGGAGTCCCATTACTAATGTTGAAGGTTTGTATGGTGTGTTTGCGTCAGTTCCACTTCCTTAACGTGGCATAGGAGGTTGAATCATACCATAGTAACTTCTCATCACATGTTTACCCCAGTTTTCCAGTTACTTGGGTAGATGTGGGAGGAGGGTGTTACAATCCCAATGTCCTCTTGCGATTTCCTACTCTTCCTTTGCCTTCTCGCTCAAAAAATAAAAGTATGCCACACTCTCCAAGAGTGCTCCAAGAAAACTCTAAGTGTCCAAGAGTATGAGAGAGAGAGAATAGAGAGAGCGCTCCAAAAATGAACTAATAAAAGTCTAAATTGACCAAATCCTACCCACTGATCCTTAGAAGCCTTTTTATCAATGAGGCCTATATTTTATTCATTTTCCATTATTTTCCTTCAAGTTCCTCCTAACATGCAACCTGTGACCTTTCAGCTTCCTTTTCTCCTAATTTCATTTATTCTCATAATTGAATGCCAAGAAATGCCTCTTTGCCTTTCCAAAGCCTTTTCCATTGCCTTTTCCAATTTCCTTAGCCATAATAAACTGAAGTGACACCCCACTAGGATGTTTTTCCCACCACTCAAATTGGAATATGTTTCCCATGACCGTGGTCTTATATATTTTTACATGGATTTTTACCCAGGGTTGTTACAAGTACCCCGACAAAGCTGCTTGTAACACCTCTCTATAGAGGAAGCCTGTCTCAATCCTTTACCCTTTTTTCAGTTTATTTTCTTTTTCTTTCAAACTGCACCATTTATTAGGAATTTATTTCTCCAGGGTGGATGAGGGATCTTGAATTATTTTACGGGAAAGTGAAGTTGTTTCTTTTTTGACAAAAATTAAAAAAAAAATGATTTAGGTTTTCCCTCATTCCATGCTTCTACATCTCATATTCGACTAACAAGTGGGCAATGAAAACCAACCACTGAAATATTCAAGACCTTTTTGGACATAGGGTTCAGGTTGTAGATATAGGTCACATATTAGGTCCCTATAATACTAGTATATTCCCCTTATTGTTATTGTTATTGTAGCCCCCTATTGTTATTGTCGTTCCCATGTATCCCCCATGTTGTTATTATTGTGCCCCATAGAAGCCCACTATTGTTATTGTTGTGCCCTTACAATATTATTGATATGTAGGCTCTAATTATATTATGACCCCTTAGACCCCTATATATACGAAGGAGGTCTTATCATTTGTATCATCCAAGAATTGTTCATTTATTTAATTTAAAGGAGGGTTCCCCCTTAAAGAGGATGATTTCTAAGTCATTGATATATATTTTCTTCTATTTTGTGAGATGGTTGCATAACATTTGGTATCAAAGATTTGGATTCTAGGGTTTCACTTCTTCAAATGGGTCATCTTGGAATTTTCACTATAACTTTTTCTCTACAAGGCTTCAGAAGCTGAAATTGCACCGAGGTAGAGCCAAAATATTGGTGAACTTCGTGTACAAATTTAAGATCTTGGTTCACTAGATTTTCAGATATATGATCTGCGAAAGTTATGGGTTTTCGCCTCCATAATTTAATCTCAAACAGGTGACCTATGGAAAATCATCATAACATTCTATCCGAGCATCAGATTTGAATTTTGTAAGACGTGACTGAAATCACATGGACTATATATTTTCATGTAACATTTTTAGAGCTGAAGGTCAAAACAATGACACATGGAACTCCGTACAAGTTGGCTCTACTAAACCAGTTGATAATCAAATCATCGTGGGAGATTGGGAATAACTCTTTTTTGAAGAACCCAATATTGGTCTGACTTGTGGGGTTAGCAATAAGACTCAAAGGGATACCAAAGAACATAATTTTAGACCTTGTAAATGCGAAATTACAGAGATACAATAGTTTCAATATCCAGCTCCTAAAAAGAAAGAAAAATGTGTGTACTTTTCTAATTTTGCATAACTTTTGTTTGAAACAATAGTTTGAAGCGATTCAAAGGACATATTGAAGCACAAATATCAGTATTTAGTTTTAAAATGCCTCCCAAACAAAGAATTATACACTCATTAATCCCTCATAAATCTCTACTATGATGCATGAAGAGGAAGAATTGCAACATGATATATCAAAGTTATGGGACAAAGTGCAACAAATTTCGCTCTCACAAAGAAAAACCAAAGATGACATGGATGGCTTAAAAGGGGACATGGATGGATTAAAAGGGAAAATGGATGGCTTAAAAGTGGACATGGATGTGATGAATGTCCAGTTCGAAGGGTTGACAAAGTTGTTGCAAGAAATGATTCCTGGTGGTGACAAGGTAATCCATAAAAATCATAATGAGGACAAAATGAATATTAAATATGATTTTAGAGACTACAATGTGGGGTTTAAGAACCACCACATTCCAAATATAGATATGATGAAGTTTGATGAAAAGAATCTGGTAACGCGGATACTATAGATGGAGCAATATTTTGATCTACAGGATGTGTAACCCTCACAAAAGGTATGTATTACATCTTTATATTTAGAACCCAATAAGTTTGTATCATATAGATGGATTATTTTTGTAAACCACTTGTCACCTGGTTAATTTTTATGGAGGAAATGATAGCACATTATGAATATACAAAGAGAAACACCTTCATTAGTTATTTGATAAATCTCAAACAAAAGGGTTCAATGGCGAAACACATTGAAGACTTCCAAAAATTGAATATTAGGATGATCGATATTCCAAAGCAGCACAATATTGATGTTTTCTTAGGGACTTTAAAAGATAAAATCCAACATGAGGTTCGCCTTTGGGAATCTGATCCATTGGAGAAGGCATTTAGGGTGGCAAGAAAAGTTGAAAGAAAAATTATGGCAACAAGGAAGTCTACCACTCACAACTGTAAAGATGGAAGTGTTGTAGCTCCTAGTCTTCCACAACCTACAAGGTTGATACCACAACAATTGGAGGAAAAAAGAGAAAAAGGGTTTTGTTATAGTTGCGATAGAAAATACATTAAAGGTCATAAATGTGTTGAGAAGAAATTATTCTACATAGATTGTGATGAGGAGGAAGAAAAGGAACAAGAAACATCAAAAGAGGAGGATATACACTAGGAACCAACCCCATATAAATAAGAAATGAATCTGATTGTATCTTGTAATGCATTGGCAGGAATTACCACTCCTCAAACTCTCAAGATAGAAGGATATATCAAGAAGAAAAAGGTAATAGTTCTGATTGATTTGGGTAGTACCCATAATTTTATTCATTGTAAGATAACCAAGGAATTGAATTGCTTCCTATATCCAGCACCAGAGTGTCAAGAAAAGGTTGTAAATGGAGGAACTATAAATTTCTCTAGAAAGTGCCATAATATCAAGCTAACCATGGGGGTATATGTATTAAATAGTCCAATACTTTCCATTCCAATGGGTGGTGTTGATATTGTACTAAGAGTCCAATGGATACAATATTTGGGAACTGCAGATTTTAATTTTCAAGAACGTTTCTTGAAATTTCTTTAGGAAGGAAAGGTATTTGAATTAAGGGATATTGTAAAAAAACCAAGAAATATAATTAGCTATAATGGCATGAAAAATCTTGTGAAGAAATAGAAATGGGGCGTCATTGCACAATTATGCTCACTAGAGGTTCAAACATTGAAATCATCTATTTCTCTTGATCTCCAAAATGTCTTGGACAATCATTCCAAGGTATTTGAGACTCCCAAAGGCCTCCCACCTATTTGTGATCATGATCATGGGTAATTTCTGTATGGGCTTAAAACCTACATTTGGTATCAGAGCTATTTTGGCTTCAAGGGGACACCTATGTTGCTGAGGGGTTTTGCTCGGGCCTGTGGTAGACCCCGTTCAGTGGGAGATCTGCGAGACCGATTTTGGTGGTGAAAGAAGATGGAAAGTAGTGGAAAGATAGAGATCGAGAAATTTAATGGTCAGAGTTTTGAGTTGTGGAAACTCAAGATGGAGGATCTGTTGGTGGATAAGGATCAGTGGATCGTAGTAGATCTGGGTACTAAACCAATGGGAGTGTCTGATGAAGAATGGAAGAAGTTGGATCAGAAGGCAAATAGCACAATATGATTGTGTGTCTCAAATTCAGTATTGTTGAATGTATCAGGGGAAGCTACGGTGAAGGCTTTGTGGGACAAGTTAGGGACTTTGTACCAATCTAAGTCTCTGGTGAATAAACTGTTCCTGCGGAAAAGGATGTATAACCTAAGGATGAAAGATGGAGACTCGGTGACGGAGCATCTGAATTCATTTAATAATGTGGTAAGTTAGTTAGCATCTGTTGATATTAAAATTTCAAATGAAGATAAGTGCATCAGTTTGTTGTGTTCTCTACCAGATTTGTGGGATTGTCTGGTTATTGCAATAGGTAGCAATGCCACTGCCTTGCAGTTTGATGAAATAGTCTCATCCTTGCTAACAGAGGAGATGAGACGAAAAAATATGGAGAGCCAGAATGGTGATGCCTTGTCTATATGAGGAAGTTCCCAGAACATAAACAAAAATAAGTCATCAAGTGGGAGATCTAAATCTAGAGGGAGATCTAAATCTCCAGGAAAACCTGTAAAGGTGGTGTGCTGGAAATGTGGAAAGGAAGGGCACTTCAAAAGGGACTGTAAATCAAAAGCTCCTGATAAAGGAAAGGGATCTGATGATGCTCCTTCTGCAGAGGTGAAAACCACCTCAAATGAAGGTGGGGATGTGTACTTGGCTTCTTCAAGTACACATGTAGATCATGAGGCATGGTTGATTGACTCAGGTGCATCCTTTCACTTCATTCCCCATAGAGAGTGGTTCTGAGAGTATGAGAAATACGATGGTGGTTATGTCTTCTTAGGGATGATAGGAAGGCTAGAATCATTGGTCGCGGAAAAGTAAAGTTGAAGTTGCAAGGTGGAAGGGTTAGAACACTTCCGAGTGTTCTGCATATTCCTACATTGGCCAGAAATCTGATTTCTGTAAGTAAGCTGGATGATGAAGGTGTAAAAATAGTGTTCAAGAAGGATACCTGCAAAATGGTTCGGGGAGCACTAGTATTGATGCAGGGAGTTCAGATTGGAACTTTGTACAAGCTGCAAGGTAGCACTATTGTTGATGGGTGCAACAGTTCTGTGGTTCCTGAAAGTGGAGATGAAAATCTAGTGGTCTCTGGAGAGAAGACCATGTTGTGGCATCAAAGGCTTGGACATATTGGAGAGAAGGGCCTTCGAATACTTCATGGTAAAGGTATGGTAGAAGGTATGAGTAATAGCTATCTGGATTTTGATTTCTGTGAAAATTGTGTATACGGGAAGCAGAATCGTGTGAGTTTCCCCTCTAGTGGTAAGAGGGCCAAATAGATATTAGAACTTGTGCACAGTGATGTGTTTGGACCTGTGAAGGTTCCATCACTGGGTAAGTCTGTGTACTATGGATCATTTATAGACGACTTCTCAAAGAATACATGGATATATTTCCTTAAGAAGAAATCTGAAGTCTTTGACAGGTTTAAAGAATTTAAGGCTTTGGTGGAAAACCAGACATAGAAGAAGATAAAGGTGCTGAGGACAGATAATGGTGGAGAGTTTTGTAGCAAGGAATTTGAAGAATTCTATAAGAAGTGTGGTATAGCACGACAACAGACTACTAATTATACACCTCAGCAAAATGGAGTTGTAGAAAGAATGAATAAGACGTTGATGGAAAGGGTAAGAAGCATGCTTAGTGATGTCGGGTTAGGACAGGAATTCTAGGTAGAGGTGGTGGATACTGCATGTTACCTGGTCAACAAGTCATCTTCATCAGCGTTGGAGGATAAGACTCCACAAGAGGTATGGAATGGTAAGAAACCCTCTCTTTCACATCTGAGGGTATTTGGATGTGATGCATATGTACATGTTCCAAAGGAGAAATGAACCAAGTTGGATAGTAAATCTGAAAAGTACAACTTTATTGGGTATAAGGATGGTTTAAAGCGTTATAAGCTTTGGAACCCAGTAACAAGGAAGGTTGTTTACAACTGAGATGTGGAGTTCAAAGAGGTGAAAGATGTTATTAAACATGAAGTCCAACTAAAGGAACCTAAGAAGATAGAGTTTGAGCTAAAGGAGGAAGAATCAGACTCTACAGCAGAGGAGGAATCAGAAGATGAAGAGCCACAAACTCTGGGTGTGAGAAGATCAGTTCAAGAAAGAAGGCAGTTAGAAAGGTATAGTCCATTTTCTTTCTGTTCAAATTTTGCTTTATATATTACTGATGATGATCCCAGAACTGTGAAGGAAGTAGTAGATTCAGAGGATGGAAAACTCTGGAAAGAGGCCATGGTTGATGAAATGGAATCTTTGCACAAAAATGAGGCTTGGGATCTAGTGGAGTTGCCGGCTAGAAGGAAACCCATTGGAAGCAAATGGGTGTTCAAGAAGAAGACAAATGCAAAAGGAAAGGTTTAGAAATACAAAGCTCGGTTGGTAGCAAAAGGTCATTCCCAGGTGTCGGGAATTGATTTTGGTGATATTTTTTCTTCTGTTGCCAAGGTAACTTCTATTAGATTACTTTTATATGTTGTTGTTGCTTTTGATTTTGAGGTAGAACAGATGAAAGTGAAGACAACATTTCTTCATGGGGATCTAAAAGAGGAAATATACATGAAGCAACCTAAAGGCTTTGCGGTGAAGGGTAAGAAAGAACTGGTATGCAAGTTAAAGAAGTCTTTGTATGGGTTAAAACAGTGACCTTGAAGGATGTCGTATCAGAAATTTGATACATTTATACGGGGACTTGCCTTCAGTAGAAGTAAAGCAGATCACTGTGTGTATTTTGAATTAATTGGTGACCTTGTTATTTATCTGGTCTTGTATGTGGATGATATGTTGCTGGTTGGAAATGACAAAGAAATTATCCAGGATTTGAAGACCCAATTGTCCTCCAAATTCGACATGAAAGATCTTGGTGTTGCAAACTATATTTTGGGCATGGAAATTAAAAGAGATCGGGCAAAGAGGAAGCTCTGGTTAAACCAGAGGAAGTATGTAGAGACAATACTGCAGAGGTTTAATATGCAGGATAGTAAATCGGTGAAGGTTCCTATTCCTGTAGGTGTAAAGTTATCAGTTGAACAGTGTCCCAAGACACAAGAAGAGGAAGAGGATATGTCCCGTGTTCCATATGCAAGTGCAATCGGTAGTGTGATGTATGCAATGGTCTGTACTAGACTAGACATTGCACATGTAGTGGGAGTATTGATTAGGTTTATGTCAAAACCAGGGAAGGAGCATTGGATAGCAGTGAAGTGGGTTTTTAGGTATTTGAGTGGCACTAGCGATTATGGTTTGTGCTACCAAGGAAGACCAGGATTGGACAAATTTTTGGATATTCGTGGCTTTGTTGATGCAGATTGGGCTGGAGATTTGGATCAGAGAAGATCTACAAGTGGGTATGTGTTTAACCTATTTGGAGGTGCAGTCAGTTGGATGAATAAGAAACAATCTATAGTGGCACTATCAACTACAGAGGTAGAATACATGGCAGCCACTCATCAAGCAAGGAAGTAGTTTGGTTGCAGAGATTGTGTTCAAGTATGGGGTTAGTACAGGGAGCTATAAGGATAAACTGTGACAGCCAAAGTGCAATTTTCTTGGCAAAGAACCCTGCTTATCATTCAAAGACAAAGCTCATTAATGTTCAATATCACTTTGTGAGGGATGTGATAGAAGACAAAAAGGTCTTGCTGGTAAAGGTGGACACTTTGAAGAATACTGCAGATGCATTGACAAAATCTGTGAGCTCTGAGAAGTTCTCCTGGTGTAGAGAAACAATGGACGTTTCAGGGTTGGAAAAATGACTAAACTCTCCTGTGGCCCCATGTGGAAAGAAAAAAAGTGGGAGAATGTTGGGTTGTGTTATATTCTTTCCATGACTAACCTACATAGTGAACCGAGGGGTTAGAGGGGGGGCGGAGCCCACCCTTTGTTGCGCCGATTGTGTAGCAGGGGGGTCATAGGGGGGTAGTAGCTCCCCTTGTCCAGGGGGTTTGAGGGGGGTGGGTAGCCACCCTTTACAGGGTCCAGGGCAGCACCTCAGAATTTTTTTTTTGGACCCTATATTAGGTTGGGCGAACCTACCTATGGTTTTCAGTCCATGGTTTTGGACGCGATGGTTTTCGGTCCATGGTATTGGATGCTTCGGCATGTATAAATATTTATTGTAACATTGAAAGGAAAATAATAAAAAATCAAGCTAGTAGTCCCGTTTTTGGGATCCAGGGGGAAATCTTTGTGTATGTGTGTTTTATGTGTTATGCTCTCACATTGTTTATTTTCTGTGTTTTAGAATTCGTATGCAGGTAATTTCTGTACGGGGTTAGGTTTGAGGGGGGCAGGTAGCCCCCCATATAGAAATTACCTGCATACAAATTCTAAAACACATAAAATAAATAATGCCAGAGCATAACACATAAAACACATATATACAGAGATTTCCCTTGGATCCCAAAACTGGGACTACCAGCTTGATTTTTTATTATTTTCCTTTCAATGCTACAATACATATTTATACATGTTGAAGCATACAATACCATGGACCGAAAACTATAGGTAGGTTCGCCCAACCTAATATAGGGTCCAAAAAAAAAATTTCCCGGGGTGTTGCCCCGGACCCCGTAGAGGGGGGCTACCTGCACCCCTCAAACCCCCTAGACAAGGGGGGCTACCGCCCCCCCTCCCCCCATTGCGCAATTGACGCAACGAGGGGGGGGGGGGGGGGCTTCGCCCCCCCTCTAACCCCCCGGTTCACTACATAGGTTAGTCGTGGAAAGAATATAACACAACCCAACATGCTATTAATTTGATTCCAGGAAATATTCCTCCAAAAATCAGACCTTACATATATACATATGCCCAAAAGAGTGAAATTGAACGTATGGTTGCATACATGCTAGAGGCTGGTATAATTCAACCTAGTCAAAGTTATTTCTCTACTCCAGTAGTATTGGTGCACAAGAAAGATGGATCATGGCGTATGTGTCCAGATTATAGGGAGCTCAACAAGCTCACTATTAAAGATAAATTTCCCATTCATGTCATTGCTAAATTGTTGGATGAATTACATGGAGCAATTTACTTTACCAAGCTGGATCTTCATTCAGGATACCATCAAATTAGAATGAAGACTAAATACATTCTAAAAACAACATTCAGAACTCATGAGGGTCATTATGAATTTTTAGTCATGTCTTTTGGCCTTACTAATGCACCTTCCACATTTCAAGGTTTAATAAATTCCATTTTCAAGCCCGCCCTTAGAAAATTTGTGTTAGCATTTTTTGATGATATACTAATATATAGCAAGTCTTGGAAGGATCATGTTCAACATGTTGACGAGATGCTCAAACTATTGGAGGATAAATTTTTTATGAAAAAACCTCCAAATGTTTCTTTGGAGTACAAGAGGTAGAATATTTCGGTCATATTGCATCTCATGAGGGTGTTAAGGCAGACCCTAACAAAATTAAAGCCATTATTGAACGGAAAATTCCCACAACCATAAAGCATATTCGAGGATTTCTCGAGTTGACAGTGTATTATCGCAAATTTGCTAATAATTATGGGAGAATAGAAGCACCTCTAACAACATTACTGAAGAAAGATGCATTTTCTTGGACTCCAGAAGCAACTAAGGCCTTTAAACATCTTAAAGAGACAATGTGCCAAACATCGCTCTTAGTTATGCCAGACTTCACAAAAACATTTATTGTGGAATGTGATGCCTCATGAAATAGAATTGGTGTTGTTTTAATGCAAGAAGGAAGACCCATTTCTTTTGAAAATTGTCTAATCAAAGGAAAGTATTTACACAAGCCTATCTATGAGAAGGAAATGTTGGAAATACTACATGCACTAAAGCAATGGAGACCTTACCTAATGGGAAGACACTTCAAGGTAAAAACATATCATGATGGTATTAAATACTTTTTGGAACAAATATTATTTTCAGAAGAGTAGCAAAAATGGGTCACAAAGATGTTGGGTTATGACTTTGAAATCATCTAAAAAAAGGGAAGAAAAATGTTTTTGCAGGTGCACTCTCAAGAAATGATGAGGAAGTGGAAGCATTTCTTTGTGCTATTTCTATTATCCAACCTAATTGGATAACTAGAGCAAGGGATGGATGGAAGAATGACGAAGAGGTGTGGACACTCATTCAAAAGTTGCAGCAAGATCCTAATACATTTGATACATTTAGCTGGAAAAATGTTTCATTATGGTACAAAGATCGCTTATATCTTTGTAATAATTCTGAGCTCAAGAAAAATATCCTTTTGGAATTTCATAGATCCCCCTAAGGAGGGCACTCAGGATTTGTAAAAACTTACCACAGGGTCAAGAAGGATTTGTTTTGGGATGGCCTTAAATTTGATATTCAGAATTTTGTGGCGAAATGTTTGGTTTGCTAGCAAAATAAAGTTGAGAAAATTAAGACCCCCGGTATATTACAACCTTTAACCACTCCAAGTCAACATTGGGAGGAGATATCAACGGATTTTATCACAAGTTTATCCAAGTTTGAAGGAAAGAGCGTCGTCATGGTGGTAGTTGATAGACTTACCAAGCATGCACACTTTTGTGCATTATCTCATCCTTTTAAATCTAGTACAATGGCTACTGCATTTATGGAAACAATTCAAAAGCTACATGGAAACCCAAAGATTATTGTAAGTGACAAAGATCCCATTTTGACTGGAAATTTTTTGACGAAATCATTTTCTTGTCTTGGTAGTCAATCAACTCATATCTCATCTTATCATCCTCAATTTGATGGGCAAACTAAGATAGTGAACAACTGGTTGGAAGGATATCTTCATTGCTTTGTATCTGATTAACAAACATAATGGGTCAAGTGGTTACCTCTAGCTGAATGGTGGTATAACACTTCCTTCCATACTGCAGCAAAAATGACCCCATTTATGGTACTTTATGGATATCATCCACCATACATCACATCATATTTAAGAGAAAATTCTAAGGTTCAAGTCACGGAAGATCACATCGATCATGTAACAACCCTGGTGAAAATTCCATGTAATAAAAGTAAATAAAGGCAAAATAATAACCATAGATGATGGGACACTTATTCTAAGCTAAATGTTGGAAAAAATCGTAGTGATGAGGATCACTTGTGATTTTTTATGGCTAAGGAAATTGGAAAAGGCAATGTCTAAGGCTTTGGAAGGGAAAAATGCCATTTTTGGCACAATTATTTATGAAAATAATGGATATTAGGAGAAAAAGGAGGTGAAAGGTCGCAGGTTGCATGTGATGAGGAAAATGAAGGAAAATAATGGAAAATGAAGAAAATAGAAACCTCATTCATAAAAAGGCTTTAGAGTACCAGTTGGTAACCTTTTGTTAGTTCAGTTTTGGAGCTCTCTCATTATTCTCTCCCTCTCTCTCATACTCTTGGAGACTTAGAGTTTTCTTGGAGCACTCTTGGTGGGTGTGGCATACTTGGATTTTTGGAGCAAGAAGGCAAAGGAAGAGTAGGAAAGTGCAAGAGGGCATCAGGATCAGCAACTACATCAAATATGCTCGCAGGTAACGAGTTGCATGTATGTTTCCTTCACTAGTTTTGGCATGCATGGAATATGCATGTGGATTTTTGGTTGTGATTTATCATTGGCATGGAGGATGGATGGGATTGACAGTGGATTTCCTAGCCTTGTCATTTCCTTGATATCCATGGTGATTGTGGGTTTATTTCATTGTCTTGTTTTGGTTGGTTCTCATGTTTCCTTAGCTTGGGTTGAGTTATTAGTCATGGAAGCCCTGGTTGGAAAAATGCTCTAGAAACCCTGTAACAACATGGGTTGAGTTACTAGTCCAGAAGCCTTGGTTGGAAAAATGCTCTGGAAGCCCTTGGTGGGTTGAGTTACTAGTCGTGGAAGCCCTGGTTGGACAAACACTCTAGAATCCCTGAATAAGTTGTGGGTTGAGTTACTAGTCTTGGAAGCCTTGGTTGGACAAACACTCTGGAAGCCTTGGATGAAGACCAATCTGATGATGGTTTTGTGATGTCTAACCGCGAGGTGGAATCATTTGATGGGTTGAGGTGGATGGCCTCCAGAAGCCTTGGATGAGTTTTGACTGATGTGTTCTATGAGATCCCACATTCATGCTTGGAATATGGTACGGAGGTGAATGGATGAAGAGAGATTTGGCTCAACCATTCTACAGTTCGGTGGAACGTGGAAGTCCCATCTCGGGTTTGGAATTTTGCATCATTAATGAAAGGTTATTTCTCCTTGTATTTCTATGAGCATTTTGATGGATTATATATGGTCTATATGGCTGTATTTTCATGAGCATTTCTGCTGCTATTATGCTGGTTATGTATGTGTTTTATGATAGTAGCCATG
Source organism: Pinus tabuliformis (assembly GCA_031772625.1). Classification (NCBI taxonomy): domain Eukaryota; kingdom Viridiplantae; phylum Streptophyta; class Pinopsida; order Pinales; family Pinaceae; genus Pinus; species Pinus tabuliformis. Next base: position 156,796,098 of record CM062809.1, on the reverse strand, counting down.
TGTGGCTCTCATCATGTTTTTACTTGTAATTGAATGATCAACGTATCTATGACCTAATGGATGGAATGGCAGTTGATGTGATGAGGCATCAATGGTTCTTAGTGATTCTCAGCTAATTATGAGACCCTTAGGCTCAAAACTGTTAATTACACCTGTAGATTACACATTTGCAATATGTTTGATGAAATGCCTGTCATGGTTAGTAGGGGTCAAGTTAAGGTCTTAAACAAGTATTTTCTTCAGTATTGTCATTTCCATGTTATTTTATTGATTTGAAGAGATGGTTTAATTATGGGCAGTGACCTGGGCTCTAGGCCTGAAAAAGTGGCTCAAATCCCAAAGTCATTGGCATAGCATTGACAATTTTGGTCTCTTGTCATTGGCAGGCAAGCCTGTGAGAGTGACTTTGGGTTTTTGGTCGCCCTCATGCTTATAGCATGGGAGAAACTGAGGCTTAAGTTGTCAAAATATCAGTGGGACCCCAAGGCGAGTTGTCTAAAGTATTGGATTGGTTCCTAAGGGTCGTATAACTGATGATTAATGTATGTATGACGTGTTTGTGTCGGTTCCACTTCCTTAAAGTGACTTAGGAGGTCGAATCATATCATAGTGGCCTCTCGTTGAATGTTTACCCTGGTTAGCTGGTTGCTTGGGTAGATGTGGGAGGAGGGTGTTACAGAGCATAAACAACAAGTTCTACAACTCTTAAAAGATAACTTCATTTTGGCACATAATCGAATGAAATAATAGGTAGATCAACATCACAGTGAAAGAATTTTTGATGTAGGAGATTGGGTATTTTTACGACTGCAACCATATAAATAAATGTCCCTCAAGCAAGCTAAGAAGGATAATAAATTATCACCAAAGTACTATGGTCCTTACAAGGTGTTGCAAAAGATTGTAGATATAGGTCACATGAACTAATTAGGGTTCCCCACGAGTGTTTTCTCGTATTTTCCTCATTAATAGGCCATACTCATAGGAAAATATATTTTGGACATAGTTTTGATAATCATTTCTATGATAGACTTCCTCTTGGAGTAGCCACCAAAACCAATTGCAACCATAGGTTTAGGGTTTCAACATTAGGGCAAGGAGACCAAATAAGTTCTTCTAGGATTTTAGGATGTGCAAAGGAGCAAGGAAATCTCATTAAGGCATGCAAGGTTTATGGGGAGAAAGGCTTGTGAAGGGTCATGTAGATCCATGCAGTATAGATAGAAAATACAATGCTAGGTCAACAACCAATGTATGATATGCAAGGAAATGAATGCATGATATAATGAAGTAGACCAAACTACATGTAATATAGGGAAAACAAGGCAATGCAATTTGATGTACATGCAAGGAAATCAACTAACTACAACTAAAAGGATGATGTAATGCTTATCTGCGATAAAGAAAACATAGCATAATATTATCTAAACTCTAAAACCTTAAAAGGAAAATCCTAATAAGCAAACCCTAGTTAGAAAAATCTGACAAGTAAACCCTAATTAAAAAACCCTAAAAAGAATAAAACTAAAACCCTAATTAGCAGACTAAGAAGCAAAACGTAAAGCCCTAACTAATCTAAACCTAAAACCCTAATTTAACGAGAGAGGAGATAAGGTCATGTTAAACTGAACTTCCAATGCAACCATCATAGTTCTTCCCAACCTGAAAAAAATATATTTCAACAATTAGAACCAGTGTATTGTATCGTGCAAAAACAATGCCTACATGTGAAAATGCACAAGAGTAAGAAGGTCGCACCTACTAACAGGAAATCATGCCAGAAAATATTGTTCCAACCAGGGCCTAATTCTATCCTCATACACAAAATGATAAGCTTGAAAACCCTAATCATTTCTCCACGACATGAATTCATTTGTTCTTAACCCTAAATTTAGCACAAGTGAGATAAGAGGCGATTTTTTTGCAAAGGAATTTGCTAGATAAGAATCTTCAATCCAATCAGCAATCTAATCATGAAATTCAAAATGACCGACCTGTAGAACTTGAAAAACTCTAAAAAATCAGCATTCATCCGAAATCCTAATTTTTGAAACCCTAATTTGAGCTTGTCCATGGATCTTGTTAAGGACGTGAGGAACTGACATAACCATCAATAATATCCAAAGTGCCTCACCATCTTGACAAAATTCTGCATCCTCAAAGGTAGATCATCGAATATTGATGGTTTTGTAAGATCCATGAATACACTTTGTCATTATTAGCCGTAACAACAAAATCAACATTGAATACTTTGTTGGTTGGATCAGATGTTCAAATATTGAGAGATTAGTAGTTCAAAAGATTAGATTCTTCTAATTTCCAAGGTGAAGATGAATCAACTAGAGTATTCTTAAGCAAGAGATGAGTTAGGTGATTTGTTCCCCCGCATACAATGGAATGTAAGACAACATCAAATTGTACTTGATCACAATCTGCACCAGCTAGGGGAGAGTCAAAAATGTTTAAAATAATGGCTGGTGTACTCTCTTCACCAAACAAATCAGAGCACAAGGAGTGGTGCATATAAAAATCATTCAAAAATGAGCCTTCACCGAGTGAGATGGTGTTGCAAGGAAACCTTAATCTGACTTAATTTAGGAATCTTGTCAGGATCGTGAGAACCTAACACAACCATTAGCGGAAGTTGAAGTGCCTAAACTTCTTGATAAGTCCCTAGACTTTCAGAAGATTAATCATCAATTTTTGGTGGCTAAGTGAGATCAACAAGTGAATATAAACAACTATCATTGGTAGTATCAGTGAAGACATTATTGATTGGGTGATAGTTATCAAAGCCACTAATTTGATCAGATTGGGCATCTGACACATGAGACTCTTGAAGGATTAAGAATGATGATTAATCAACCACTGGGCTTCCGTGAGATTTTTGATATGCAGAATATGCTTCATCACCTATTAAATCTTGAAGATAAAAAAGGTCATGGACAAAGAATTTTGTATCTTCATCTTTCGACTATGAGACAACATCATCTTGTACCTGTTTGAAATTAGAACTAGCAGGATAAATATTTAAAGAGTATGGAGAAATTTTTGGTGTAGCAGACTCATGAAATAAATCAAGGTACGAAAGATGAAACAACTCACGTGATGAGACATCAATTCCATCCAAATTTGATTCAAGATTGGAATCCTACACACAAGTGTCGACTTGAAGAAGTAATGAATCAATATGCATGTTATGCTTTGTGTAGATGATGAGACATATTGTATTATTTGACATAGGACCTAAGCCATTGATAATAGGTGAATGAGGGAGCATATCATGAAGAGATTCAAGAACAAATTCAGGATGATGCTTAATAAGCTCAAGTTGAATCTTGTTAACATGGAGAAGTGTTCTATCATCTTGATTCCTAGGAAATCTAATTTCACCAGGTTGTAATAGGGCTTTGGAAGCAAGAAAAAATGGTCCCTTACCCCGTAAACACTCTTCATCACCTGGATTATTAATGACAAAAATTTCATTAGGAATTGAAACCGAAGGAGGATGAGGAATTTCACAGGCAGTGATTTCCTACTTAGAGGCTTGAGACCTTTTCCGACTCACAGAAATGGGTAAGACCACATCAGGGATAAGATTTGGCTTATTTGTAACTTGTAGATTATCATGATGAATATCAGAATCAAGATTCGTTTCATATTGAAACTGTTGCAAAGAAAGAAAAACCAATCACCAATATTTCTCACTCAAATGCATCCAATCCACATCTCTTTCAGGAAATTCATAACAAAGATGGAAAAACCTATCAGCGAAATCCTTTAATGATTCTTTGGGTTTCATTCTAAGTTGATTTATCCTTTAAAAAAAATCTTGATAATCGTACCTCTCAAAAGCTTGACGGAGTTCCTTGATGAGTTGCCTGGATGAATGGATAGAAGCGATTGGTTATGTGTGGCACCATTGCTTGACACAAACTTCAAGTGTGAGGGTGAACAGTTTGAAAATAACATCTTTACCATATATTCCATTAGAATGACAAGAATGGATAACTTGACACATGTGTCCAAATACAGTTGTTCGACCCTTGCCATCAAACTCAAATTGTGACAAGTGATTAACAGTTTCTGTGGGCACAAAAAGATCAAGACTTTTAGAAAAACAACTCAAAATAAATATTTGGGACACATCCATTTAAAGATATGAAACTAAAATAAATGCTCCAAGGGCTTAGCTTGTTATCTGGCCCTCCTTCTAGCGCCAGAAATATGTTAATGTGATAGAATGTACCACCAACAGCTAGGGGGTCTCCCCGGTGTCAATTCCCAATTAGAACTCACACTATTTGGGATAGGAGCCCCATCCGGTATGTAGGTCTGGTTTCCATCATGTTGGTTTCACTCTTGGCTGTCAGATGAGGAGATGTTAGAGTGAGGATAAGAATAAAATTCCTAGACAATGGGAACAAGGTCAACCCAAGATTGAAAAACTACAGAATGATATACATGTAAGTAACAACAACAACAACAAGATGAAGCATGCCATGAGAAGGATCAGTGAGCTAAAACCATCTTGGACATACATGAATAGGAACATGGCAGAGGTTAATTACATATCAGTTCACAATAGGTTATTGACATGCCGTGGAATAAGTAAGCATAGATTCAAAGCGAACATGAAAGCTATAAGCTAATAATGAGTTCATTAACATATGCCCACATGAAAGCACACATACAAACATGAAGGAAATACAAGAAAGTCAGTACAAACATCATAAAGATGCACAGGGACGGACCCATATTAAAAGAAAATAACTTCTTATTAATGCTGCTACAAATACAAGTACAATTCCTACGAATCATCAAGCCCAACAATGGAATATGGGCTGCTCATACCATCATCCAAAGAAAAACCCTAGCCTCAACAAAACTCACCTACAAGTTTCCAAAAGCTGAATGCCCCTAGCTCTTCAAGCACAGATCAACTATTTATTGCTAGTCCTAGCTCAAGTGCTAAAATTCCCCCCCACGAAAAATGAGTCATGAGGGTATATTTATAGAGGTGAGGACAAACCTTTCATCTATCCCCATGAATCTTAAACTTCCTCACTGCTTTCTCATGTCTAATGACTATTATAGACTCAATTGTGATCTATATAGTTGTTAACATTATGATGAGAAACATTTACATATTGATAGAAGAGAAGCTACGTGGAGAATGAAAAAGGCCATTTGAAACCCTATAATATTTGTTTCCCATATGTTGCAATGATATAGAGACTTGCACGGGTTTATGAACAAGGTGGTGATGTTCATTTGTTGTGTAATATGTTGACACCATGCTTTAGGCATCTACATCGAGCCCATTCGTCTGTTCATTGAAACCCTAGTTGCGGGGCTTTCAACTTGGTCTCATATTCCATCCTTGTTCCCCCCTTTCACCTGCAAGCAAATCATAATGGTTACAATGTAAATTTTGAATTTAAAGAACATAACTAGAGACGTGCTAGATTCATGAAAAGAAAACATCAAATATGGACCCCTGTATAGTCCTTTTCAATGCTACAGTATTGTCAATGTATGTGGTATGTCTAGGGTCTTTATGAGTTTCAAAATGTTCACATCAGACCCTAAAAGAACTACTAACATTCTTCCTTCTTCAAATTTTCATAGTGGCCCCAAGGTAGTTGTAGGATTATCATTCTTTGTTCTTGGTCATGCCTTTAAATGCCTTTTTCCCTTTTCCATCAAATGTGCCCTTTGAGTGGGGATATAAGACTTTTGACCTTCAAGAACAAGATATAAGGAGTGCACCTTGCTACTGGTAATACTGGAAGTATAATCATTTCAGGCATAGGTAGGTCCATAGGTGTTGTTATTTTTATCATCAACAAGTAGTTTCCCAACTTTGATACTTTTCATAACTGCATTTGGTGATATAAAATGATTATGCCTTTACTAAACTCACATAGCTATTATGCCTCCTTTTGCGACCAAATATTCCATTCTTTTTTGTCACAACATATCAAGTTGACTTCTCTAATTAGCAATTTTTTTTTAGAAAGCGACACCTTCCCTTCAATTTCAACATATATGTTCATTCACTTTAGGTCTCTTCATTATTATGTTAAACAACAAAAGAGTTATTTGTTTCCATAAGAGACTTGAGCATGTGCTCAACATAATACATTAGGAGGCTTTAAACTAGAGTTCCAACTATGAATTCTAACATTCAAGAGTTAAACATGAATCCTAACGAATTACTTTCAAGGGCTATCAATTGCCATTGCGTTAGACTTAAAATTGTACAATTCACATTTCCAGATGACAATGACCTTTGTGATTCAAGCTAGGTTTTGGCATAATTCTCATTTTCAAATTTAGCATTAGTTTCATTTTTCGGGGGCAGTGACATTCTTTGATAGTATTACATGAAGACGAAATTAGTATTACATGATATTGATTGGAAGCCTTATAGCCATTTTGTGTTAAAAAAATTTCATGACTATCAGAAAAGTTTACTTTCATGTTGTTATTTGAGCACACGTTATTTATATACTTGGCCAAGTTAATGCATTAGAAAATGAAATGTTTTTGCGAATAAAATGACATATTTTCTCCTCATCATCGGTCACATTTTAACCTAGATAGGTTGCATTTGAAAATGTGACTTAAGACAAGACCTATGTGATTTACACCGAAGCTCTTCTTATAACAAGTCGTAATAGTTAAGAGCTTGTGTTTCCTCCTAAGAGGTCACATGGTAAAAAACCATAGGGGAATAGAGTATGTATGTTCATAGAATTAATAGTCAAATTATTGTGCGGAGGTGGGTCCCTTGTCTCACAAACAAGGGGATCCCATACACCAATTTAGTGTATGGCATGACCCTGACCTTAAGAGACCCCATACACCAATTTAGTGTCTAGCATGACTCTGACCTTAAGAATAGATAATAATAATTCCAAAGAGTTCACATGTTCAGAATTCATAATACATCGAGTTTCATTTCGTATAGTGATTTGTGACCAAGTCACAATTTGGGCCAATGGTGCAGGTCAATATCTTATATTGCAATGCCACTGATGCCCGTCGTTGCAATTTGGGATCCATTTGGATGGGAAAATATGACAAGGTTGCAATTCTCATCAATAGAGCACGTAGCTAGTTTGAACTAAAGGCAAGTCGCATCTGGAATTTGCGCAATGCGTCTGTCACATGCGCTCAACTCATTAGGGGTCACAAATCACAATTACAAAATGCAAACGCAGTGGGAAGCCATTGTGCATTGAGAATGCAATTGGTGATTTGCTGAAAATAGTGACTTTGATGACCTTGTATTATGATGACTTTGCTCATCGCGACCTTAAATATCCTCTGGATGATGACGTTGTGTGGGTCGCACTTTTTGGCTACATTGTTGCAGCTCAAAATTGCCCCCTGTAGTGTTAGTTCTTAGAGGAAGGAGGTCACAAATCGGTTTTATTAGTGCTTAGAGGAAGGAGGTCACAAATCAGTTTTCTAGTGGCTAGTGGTGGTGTTACCACTACAAATAGAAATTGCTATATGTGACTGGGTCGGAAAACAATCTTGAAAAAACCCTGGACCGGCTTATCTATTATGCAAAGAGCTGGGAGATCCCATATGGATGCTTGAGATGATTAATTCCTCCAAAGTATCATTTCTGCCTTCTCCATACCTTCATACAATATGTCAGTTTCCCCAATTGCAGGTGCCTCATGTGGAGCTACATCTCCAATTACCTTCCCACCAGAAAACCTGGACATAATGGAAAAAGGTTCTAACACGTGACGAATGTGCAAGGTGGCCATTAATTAACTACTTATTTCTGCCACCAAACAACAATGTGTCAAGTGACGATTATCTCGCTGCAGTCATTGTAGCAGATGGGGCTACGACTTCAATTGGAGTTATCAAAGACAATGGAGGTGGTGGCCTTGGTAACGCCAGCCTGGCCCTACTTGTACAGTTTGATTCCCTCACTTGCTGCAGAGTGGTGATTCCCAGCATGAAGTATATGGAGTCCAACATGTTCGATTTCCCGGAGTCGTTTAGTCCCGTTCTGGAATTTAAAAACGGATCGAAATTTGGCACCAATGTTCCTGTAATGAAATCTCCTTGACATACATGGCTATAAAGAAATGCAAGAGCAATCTCCTTGACTTACATGGATGTAAAGAAATGTGACATACATGGCTGTAAAGAAATGCAAGCGCAACCTCCTTGACATACATGGCTGTAAAGAAATGCAAGCGCAACAACCCTATGGCAAATCGAAACACTGATTTGTAGCATTACTACTTTTGTAACATTGGTGCATCACCTTTAGGATTGTATTTTCCATAAAATGATACCATGCTTTGGAGGAATATTGCATGCCACCTTCACACATGCCTCCGTGGTTGATCGCATGGTATGTATGGGATTCAAGGGCTCCTATCACGCCCCTACACCTGTGGTAGTCTTTCAACCGCTTATAGCGAGGTGCGGCACCACCGAACACTTTCTTTTCACCAATACTTATGTTCGTGGACTACGCCTAATTCACTTTCTCCTACTTAATTTGTGTTTCGCAACCAAGTATTATTATGTGTTTAGCCTTTATACCAATGAACACCCATACACATTCATTATAATCAACATTAACCAAGAGAAATGCACAACAGTATAAAGGGAGGGGCAACTCCCTGCAATATGAGTCTGCCCGAATCAATATATTATACAATATTCATTTTTACAATGTACAGACTAAGTCCTTGGGAAACCCCAAATTTACACTTATCCAAATTTTCACAACTTCGGCAAACACGGTTGCCCAGCTCGTCGGCACCTCCGCACGATCACTGCACGACTCTCCAACCCGTCGTTCACCTCGTCGCACGTCTTTGCTGGTTTGCTCTTCATTTGGTCGCAAACGCCCAAACCGTGTATACCTGCCCACACGCAGTCCCGCTTGCCAATTCTCGACAACCGCCCAAATCGTGTGAACAACACGTATTACCGCCTGCCCAACTCTACGACCTTCGGTTCCAACCTTCGTCTCACCTTCGTGCACACTTGCACGGTGGGCGGGCGCTCACCCGAGTCGCCAAGACACCCACGCCAAGTCGTCACACAAAACGGGTGCCACACGTTCACCGTGCATGCCTCACCCAATCACCGGGCGCACCTTCGCCCAACACCAAGTGCAATGTTCTTCCACCGTGCGATCAGCCCAAGAATGGGCGCATAAGAACTGCGCCTTCTCCTCTTGTCTTTGCGCACTTAGAACTGCGCACTCTTCACTTGTGCGATGATGAGAAGTGATCTGCGATGATGATGATAAACGCTCCAACGCCATCACAATATATACCAATCGTTGGGGCTAAGTCTGGCACCCAGCCGACTTGCCCAACTCCTTTGCACACCCCTTACTATATCGCAAAATGCCCAACCATATGTCGGCTTTGCTTCCCTTCGTAAGTCGGCCTTCAAACGTATCGTTTGCTGCTCCCATGCGTATATATGCCAAGCCTCTTTTATATCGTCGCATAAGTATTGTCACACGACCAAGAGACATCGCATAACCCATCGCATAAGTGTCGCACAACCGCAGCTTCGCATGCCCAAGCGCGCGCTCACCCATGGTCGCACTTGCCCAAACACATCGCACATCGGGTGGAGACCTCAGGACGTTACATCTTTGGCACCAATGTTCCTGTAATGAAATCTCCTTGACATACATGGCTGTAAAGAAATGCAAGCGCAATCTCCTTGACTTACATGGCTGTAAAGAAATGTGACATACATGGCTATAAATAAATGCAAGCGCAACCTCCTTGACATACATGGCTGTAAAGAAATGCAAGCGCAACAACCCTATGGCAAATCGAAACACTGATTTGTAGCATTACTACTTTTGTAACATTGGTGCATCACATTTAGGATTGTATTTTCCATAAAATGATACCATGCTTTGGAGGAATGTTTCATGCCACCTTCACACATGCCTCCGTGGTTGATCGCATGGTATGTATGGGATTCAAGGGCTCCCATCGCATTGGAAGCACATTAATAATCCCTTTGTGACTCTATGTGTTTGATCGTTCACCCTTGGTCTATGTATGGGATTCCAAGGCTCCCATCGCATTGGAAACACATTAATAACCCTAACCCCTTTGTGGCTCTATGTGTTTCATCATTCACCCTTGGTCTTTGTATCTTTATGAGGGGCCATCATGCCTTTTGTGAAATGTCACAAAACACTCATTATAACCAATCCACCTATAATAATTACACGTGGTCAATCATGGGACCACCTAGCAACGTGACCACATCATATTATAGTCTTTTATACACAATCAAGATTCTTTCCAAAGATACATTGAATGTAAGAAGCGCTTATGTGCTTACCCCCTAGCTACGCAATCACATCATAATATTTTCTTTTATACGCAATCAACATTCTTTCCAAAGGAATGTAAGAAGCTTATGTGCTTTAAAATAATAAACTTTGTGGCTTACTATCCATAGGGACGTATGCAAGTATATGTTTCAATGGATAATTTTAATGTGTTATCTTGCTTAGCACCACTAGAAGGGTATAATCTGTATTTCATCATCAATTTTGTATTCATCATTAATTCTTTTGCAATGTGAAATCTAAAAGACAAAATAAGATATTGTGAGTTGCATTACTTTTCAATAAGTTTAGGGTTGAAATCGGTTCAAAATTGGAATGTATAAGTTGATTCGATGGGATTGATGTAGAGTTTAATTCCCAATATGAAAATGCAACCTATATGACTTTGACATGTGATGAAATGTTCCTAAAATCTAAAATGTTAAAGAGGCAAATTCTGAAGATGAGAATGAAGTCAAGATAGCTTAGGCTCCTCTCCTAGCCATGATAGTCTATGGTTTAAATAATGGATGAGCTAGGCGGTAGTGGCCTAAACCCTAATACATTTGAATGGGCGAGGATTGAGGTGAATTGTGACTATTGACACAAACCTCTGCATGTCATTTGAAATGAGTATCCATAGAAATATGACACTTGAAAAAATATCATGATGACGAAAACTTGACAACCCTTATGCATATGATAGGATGAGAATCATAAAGGAGGAAAGTGAGCATGAACAACATGCATAATGAAAATATGGGTGTTAGTAGGGTTTGATAGCACTGGTCATAAAAGTTTGATTCATTTGAAACATAAGTATAATTCTTAGGACCTTGGACAAGCTTAGGGGGGACCCAAAAATTAAGTAATAGGCGTATTTTTGGTGTTGTTGTTGCGACTACAAGACATACGTGAAATCTGACAAATGAAAATCCTCCCCTAGCTCTCGGCCCAAATGTAACAATTGTCATCATCTCCAAGATTCTCTGTATTTGGACTTAATGGAAACAAATATGAAGCTCTAAGACATATGGAAAACCATCTCCTGGCTCTTGGATGAAATTTAGGAATTAAAGTGTAAACTAACACGCTAAGTGGACATGTTAGATGCTCTTTGACAACACATGGAAGACCTAAAACCTTAGTGCACAACCAAAGGTTTCTAAATATTTGAACCTAATGTTAATAGTAACTTGGAAGGAAGCCTCTTTCCATAACTTAATCAAACTCCTAATGAGGAATCTCCTCCAAAAGTTTAATGGTTTCAAAATATAATTTTTTCTTTTGTTAGACTCCTTCTACAAGTTGTATGCTTGTTGGCACACAATTACTTTAATCTTCTTTAGTAGCCTTTTTTTTTCAATCTATACTCCCCTCCCTAGATGACAAGTCTCTTGAAGCACAAATGTAATGCACTTCCTAGGTATTTGTCACAACCATGCATTGATTTTATATAAAATTACTCATTTTTGTGGAAAAAAACTTAATAGATATGTTTTTAACCGTTTCAAATTGTTGTAATTAAAGTAGACATAATCCATATTAGTATTTATAGCTTATTATTAATACCTCGTAGCTATGTTATCTTGTTTGCAATGACCTTAATAGTGATATTATCCAAATTAAAGATGGTGGCACCATATTTCTTCCTTCAATAATTGAGTTATCCTCCTTCATTGTTCAATAACTAAGATATCTACCTTTAAGAATGTCCTTGTTGTTCCTCAATTTTTGAGTTATCCTCCTTAAGGAACCCTGGTAGTGTTCCCTCAAAGAAGGAAGATATGCATCATACATAATGCAATATGCTATAATGCATATGAATCTATGTTGCAAACAATGCACATACAAAATATCCTCTCTAATTTAACCCTTACCTCTTTCTTTGGCAGCATTTACATTTGTATATTTTTTTACATTAGTACCTTCTTCATTTGTTGCATGAGAAGAATGATTATTCAACACAATATCAATATATATTGAAGAAGCTACAACAAACTTAAAGCTGCCAACAATAACATTAAGATGCTACTAGAATGTGTACTAGACTTGCTTTCTCTTTTCTCTTACCCCAATATTTGATAGTACAATTCCATGAGCAAGCAATCAAATTTAACCTCACAACCATGCCCACTTATCTATGATCTATAATGGGAGGGAGCATTCCCACCCACTTAACTAAAAATCCTCAATCTCATGGTGCAAAATGATTGTCAGGTGTTTTATTGCCTACAATAGCGCCTATGGTGGACTATTTTACCGTGGTTTTATCCTTAGCAATAAACAATGAAGGGGGCCTGACATTGGCACTTTTTACTTAAATTTAAACCACCACTTCAGTTGAATAACCTTTTTGTAGCACTTAAAAAATATTTTTAAATCTAGGAAGGAGGATAATACCATTGACATGATCACAAAAATTAGAAGGTAAGGCTCTCAAATCTTATTTTTCTTTCTTTCAATGATATCATGAATGAAATAATGACCACTTCACACTATTTGTTGTTTGATTTTTTTTCCTGAATATAATCATTTTCAAGAGGTCTTATGGCATCAAACCAAGCAATCCCCTCAACATCGAAACATTATAGCATTGTATCATGGGGCCTTCACTCATTAAGCCTATGACATAGCAATTGCATTCATGGGATAATAAAGAATACCCCTAGTTTTACTAAATATTAATAAATGCCTCCCAAATTCCTTTCTTTGAGTCCCCTCCCAATATATATTTCCAATAAAAAGACTCCATATTTTTACTAGATATCCTTAATTTACTAGATACCCTTTTTCATAACCCCTAATAGCTATAAGCCCCCTTGTATCCTTAATTTTCCCTCAACAGCTATAATATATTTGCTTAAATTTTCATAATTTTAAAACCCCTTTTATAAATGAGTGTGAATTGGTTAACAAGGTGAGGCCCCTATTAGTTGTATATAAAGAAAAAATCAATCCAACAAATGATAAAGTAGTAAATAAATTATATATATATAGAACCAAAGAAAGAAACACTACTAAAACTCTTTTCTATCTAAACTTATTCATTGCCTTATTCCATTCCAAACCCTGTAAAGTGAATGTCCACTCTGTAACACCCTCCTCCCACATCTACCCAAGTAACTATCCAACCGGGGTAAACATGCGACGAGAGGCTACTATGATGGGATTCGACCTCCTATGTGACCTTAAGGAAGTGGAACAACGAAATCATAATACACAGACATCCAACAATGGCCTTAGGACCCACAAGAACCAAACAAGCACTTTAGACAGCTTTCTCCTGGAACATACTGAAGTTTTGACCAACTTAGGCCAAAGTAACGCTCCCTAGACACAACCCAAGAGAGTTATAATGCTCTCTAGGCCTTAGTCAAATGCGTTAGTCTCTAAGCTAATGCTCTGTTTGGCCAACATTCCAAGATTTGAGCCACCTTTTCAGGCCCAAAGCTTAGAACACTACCCAAAATGGGATGATAACTTAAAACCAGTAAAAGTACAGGGAAACAATGACACCAAAGAAATAAATTGAACAAGACCATATCCAGACCCCTACTAGCCATGACAGGCATTTCATAAAACATGTCACCAACATGTAATCTACAGGTGTAAACAATAGAGTTAAGTGTAGGGATCCCATACCTATCTAAGAATCGTCATGAACCATTGTTTCATCATGTCATTCACCACCTTATCATTTACTAGTACATAGATACATTATCCATTCATAAACAAGTAAAAACATGTTGAGAGCCATACATAGCTGCTGCCACAACACATACATATAACCAACATAACAGGAACAAAAATATCATGAGCATATCAACCATCAAAATCCATATATACATAAGTACATTTACACATGAAAATCAAGGGAATGAATTTCACATTAATTAATGTGACGAACCAACTGAAGATGGGATGACCACAATACACCTAACCATATATTGGTTGATCCAAGTCTCTCTTCAACCAATCACCCCCGTTCCATATTCCAAGCATGAATGTGGGACTCATAGATTAACCCATCAGAAAAACACAAATCAACATGGATGCCACCAGAGTTCTCCGCCTACACCGTGAGGAATTTGAGTGCCTCCTAGTCTCTCAGGCTTTACCATGCATCCACAGTCCAATCTAGGGATAACTAGGCCCTACACAGAGACATACTCTCAAGTATTTACTGTTCATTCCATCCTGGAACCACTAGGCCCAACGGAGAGAAAATCCGCCTCTTGGCTTTACTGTATATCCTGCCATTCACTAGAAAGGATTCCTACGCCCACCGAGGCACACAATCTGGCTTTACAACAACCCATAGTTCGGTTTAGTTGTTACTAGGCCAGTGGCTTTGTGATCCTCAGTCTAGCTCAGGGACCACTCAGGCCATGTGTTTGTCAATTCAGAGATCCACCCCACTCAGCTTCGAATCCAATCTGGCCATCCCACATAAACCGAATGAGAGAACCCATGATCTGGATTTAAATAGGAATGCAACAAATTACAGAGATAACCATACACACAAATATGCAGTGGAAATAATACTTCATTTCATTAATGGAAAATACTGAAATATGCTTACAACCAGAAATGGAAATAAACCAGCTAGGGTGATGGTAGCTTATCTCTAAGAAGAGATGTGGTGGCTACATGCCTCTGAACTGTGTTACAATGAGGCTCGAAGGCCTATTTATTGTTGAGAAACAATGGAAAACCCTTAACATTCCAAAACCTAACCCTAGGAGATGAAACGCCAAACTGTGGGCCCCGTTTGGGTAAATTGGTACATCAACTTCCCGGGGTCGTAACTTTGGCATACGATCTCCGTTTGACGCGTACAATAGCTCGTTAGAAAGATCTATCTGAGCACTACCACTTTGGGAAGGGCAACATCGGTCCATGGACCCATGTTGCCCCCAAATTTCCCAAAAAACGTCGTTTAGGGCCTCAAAACGGCTTCAGATGTTCAGGACCCGAAAAACTGCTAAAAATAGTAAGTTGTGCTACAATTAAGGAAACTGAAAATGCTGAGAGAAACAATGGTGGGGGTCCAGGTGGACTTGGCAGGTGGCCACCAATATCCACCTAGATCATTCTTCCCCCCTTAGGAAGCAATGGTCCCCATTGCGTTGAGTTCCTCCATGAGATGAGGAAACTTTTGCTGAACTTGTTCCCTGGTGAGCCACTTGCCCCGCTGAAGGAGTTGGCCTGCTTTGACAACTCGATACAGTTTGATATTCTGTTGGCGAGTGTTCTTGATCTGTGTGTCCATGATCCGATCAGTTCCAGCTTGTTCCATGCAATCTGGATTTAATTCTGTGGGTTTGAGCTGTTCTGCAATGTCGGATGTGTCTAGCAATGGTGGAAAGTATGGCCGAAGGCGGTCCACATTGAACACTGGGTGCAGGCCAAGGAATGGGGGAATTCTAAGCTCAAATTCATTGTCTCCCATAGCCTTAGTAATGGTGTAAGGACCATATCGGAGTGGTCTCAATTTCCGATAGGCTCCAGTAAGGCGTTCCTTTTGCAAATGCAACCAGACTTTGTTGCCCACCTGAAACTTGTGTGGCACCCGATGTTGATCATGTCGCTGCTTGTACTTGGCATTTGATTTCTCAAGAATGTCATGGACCTACTGGTGAATATGTTGGATGCGCTCAATGAAGCTGGTGGCCTTATCTGTTTCGGACTGGACATGAGCTGAATTTATGTCAGTAGCTGCAAGTGGCATGGCCACATCAATGGGGCATAGTGGCTGGAATCCCAAACCCACCTGAAAAGGGCTATGGCCAGTGGAGCTGTGAAGAGCTCGGTTGTAGCTGTGCTGAACATAGGGGAGGCTCTCGTCCCATGTGCGTGGATGCTTTGAGTTATACATGCGCAGAATGTGCACTCATCCTATTGACAACCTCTGTCTAGCCATCAGTTTGAGGATGGAAGGCTGTGGACTTCGTGAGTTTGGTGTCCAGCATTGACCAGAGACTGGACCAAAATGTGCTGAGAAACCGACTGTCCCGATCTGAGATGATAGACTGTGGGATCCCAAAGTGCACCCACACTCATTCAAAGAAGAGTTTAGCAGTGGCTTCTGCTGTGATGTTCTTCTTGCAGGCCACCATAATGGCCATCTTCGAGAACTTGTCGACAACCACAAAAACACAGTCATTTCCATGCTTAGTGGAAGGAAGGCCTGACATGTAATCCATGGAGATGGATTCCCAAGGTCGACTAGGGGTAGGCAACGGGGTATAGAGGCCGTGCTTTTTAATGGTCGGTTTGGCAATGGCACAGGCAGTACATGATCTGATGTACTTCCCAACATCCTGTCGAAGATTCGGCCAATAGAAATAATTTTGCAGTACTGCCACTGTTTTCTCGACCCCAAAATGCCCAGCAGCCCGACTGTAGTGTGCTTCCCAAATCATCTTGGCATGCTCGCTTGAAGGAACACAAAGGTGACCTAGGTGGCATAACAGGGCATCCTGGAGGTGAAAATCGGGAACATGCCGACCCTCCAAGAGTGTCTGGTATGTGTGGCCAAATTCTGGGTCGCTTTTGTAGAGAAGTGGCCAATCAGAAGTCTCGTGCCCACAAGAGTTGAGCACGGTGGTTAACGCCATGATCGGTGGTCGACTGAGGCAATCTGCAACATTATTGGTGCTGCCCTTCTTATACTTGATATTCAAGTGGAACTGTTGCAGGTATGTAGACCACTTCTGATGGCGATCATTCTGCAATTTCCCTTGGGTCTGTATGAACTGCAGGGGTCGGTGGTCTGTGTGGATGACCGTTTCCTTCCCCAAAATGTAATGCTTCCATTGTCGGTAGGCCTGTACAATGGAATACATCTCTTTATCATAAGTGGGGTACTTTCGGACTGTGTCTGAAAGTGTTTCACTGTGATATGCCACTAGATGTCCATGTTGAGTAAGGACTGCCCCAATAGCATAGTCAGAGGCATCTGTCTCGACCTCAAATGGTTGTTGTAAATCTGGTAACGCGAGCACTGGTGCCGTGCAGAGGCAATCCTTCAACTCCATGAATGCCTTCTATTGAGATTCAGACCAAAAGAATTTTGCTTTCGCCCCTCCCTTGGTGACTTGACTCAAGGGCCAAGTAATATGAGAAAACCCCAACACGAACCTGCGGTAGAAGTTGGCAAGACCTAGAAAGCTGTGGAGCTCTGTTAGAGTGGTTGGAGATGGCCAATCCCGAATGACTTGGATCTTGGCTAGATTGACATGCACCCCCTGTTCATCAATGATGTATCCCAGATACTGAACCTGGGTCATGCCAAAAGTGCATTTCTCCAAATTGGCACATAGCTTGTGTTGCCACAGTGTTTGGAGAACCTGTCGGATGTGGTGGAGGTGTTCTTCCCAACTCTGGCTGAAGATCAGAATGTCATCCAAGTATACTACTACAAAGGAGTTGGTGAATGGCCGCAAGATGTCATCCATTAGCCTCATGAAGGTTGCATGAGCATTCGTCAATCCGAAAGGCATAACCAACCATTTGAAAAGGCCCTCCTTAGATTTGAAGGCAGTCTTCCACACATCAGAGGGTTCGATTGGTACCTGGTGATATCCTGACTTCAGATTGATCTTGCTGAAATATTTCGCCCCCTTTAGTTGGTCCAGGAGGTCATCAATCCGCGGGATCGGGTACCTATTACGGACAGTGATCTTGTTCAGTGCCCGATAGCCAATACAGAGTCTCCACATCCCATCCTTCTTCTGTACCAACACGATCGGGCTCCCACAAGGCGATGAACTCGGACGGATGTGACCTTTCTGTAGGAGCTCCTGAATCTGCCTCTTGATTTCATTGCTCTCTAGAATGGAGTGCCGATAAATTGGTCCATTGGGTAGCGGCGCACCTGGGGTCAGATCGATGGAGTGCTTGACTTGACAGTGCAGAGGAACCCCTGCAGGGAGGTGAAGATGTCCTCGTACTCCACCACAACCTTGTCCATTTGTAGTTGTCGTGCAGAGGGACCCCGTCTGGAGGCCGTGGCCACCGTCTTCTTCTTTCCTTGAGGGCGTATCATCAGGAAAACAAATTTCCTGGTTTTGGAAATTATCTTACTGCATTGTTTTGCAGTAATCAAAGAGATGGTGGTAGGTGGTGCTACCTCTGGTATCTTGTACAACTTATTTCCCAATGTAATAATAACAGCACGGGGCCTTGATTCATACACAGCATGTCGCTTCCACAAGTATGGTTGTCCTAATAATACATCACAAAATTCAAGGGGAGCAATGTCACACAATACCTCATCCGTGAAGGGCCTGATGTTGTATGGAAGGCGACACTGCTGGCTCACGCGAAGATCTCGTCCTTGGTGAAGCCACCCAATGGTGTATGGTTGTGGATGTGCTGTGGTCGGTAAGCCCAACCGCTTCTACCGAAATGAGGTTCTTTTGACTCCCGCTATCAACAATGAACTGTATCGAGGAGCCCTTTACCCACATCTTGGAGTGGAAGAGACGCTCCTCCTCCTCTGGATCTTCGGGTTCATTTTTCTGGATCATGGCGATAGCAACAGTGGCGTTGGGATCCGCATCAATGATCTGCTTCCCTTTTTCATTCCCCTTATCGGGTTCTGACTCGGAGTCGGAACATGCATCTGATTCTGAAACCTTTAGCTCAGCCACCAGTGACTGCTTGGCCCAACACTCACTTGTGTTGTGAGTGGAGCTCTTATGGAACTCACACCATTTTCTAGTGTCCTTTTTTGGCTTCGCGGCGCTGTTCTTTGCTTGCAGCTTCGGCGGGTTGTCTTGGGCTGTCCCGCCTTGGCTTTGTCCTTTGTTCTGTGGTTTAGGGGCACCTTTCCCCTGCTTTGGATTTGCAGATCCAAAGTCTCGCTCCTTTTGTTTAAACTTATGCTCGACCTTGACGGCATATCGGTATGCTGCGCCAAGCGAGGAGATGTTCAGGAATTGTATTTCTTCCTGGATGTACTTGTG
Source organism: Pinus tabuliformis (assembly GCA_031772625.1). Lineage (NCBI taxonomy): Eukaryota > Viridiplantae > Streptophyta > Pinopsida > Pinales > Pinaceae > Pinus > Pinus tabuliformis. The sequence continues at coordinate 156,776,763 of CM062809.1, read as the reverse complement.
CAGGCAGCCACGGTATTTGAGTATCAAATGTTGCTCTGAATCCTTAATACCCAACTTTGTGCGAAGGGTATGGAAAAGATTGGTGAACTTCGGCACGTCTTGGTCCCTTCCCTGCCGCAGCGTGGTGCACTTTATGTATTCATCCTCATAGCTTCTGACAGGGTAGTACTGCTCCTTGATGGCATCCCGGAATGAATTCTAGGTGGGTGCGGCTTAAAATAGTGAGCCAGTACTTTCATCCTTATGCTCGCAGTAGGTTTCCCACCAGTCCTTGATGTGGGGGGCTGCTTTGAGAAGAGCGAAAACAATCTTTTCCCGACTCGAAAATTCATGAACAGAAAAATAACCCTCTAGCAGATTTAACCATTTATCTACGGCATCTGCGTCTATCTGACCCTCGAATATGGGGATTTCAAAATTAACTTGTACCTTAAAGGGCGTGGCGTTTCCAGAGTAGCTGCTGGAAGCCGATGCGTCGCTTCTGGGTAGCCGCTGAAGGATCTAGGCAAAGCTGTCCATCATCGCGTTCCGTTGTCGCTCGAGGGCTTCTTTGAGCAAGATTTTGATGGGATCTCCTGCCCCCTCATCTTTCTTCTCATCCGCCATGGGAGGCCATCGGGATTTGCGAGGCTGGTCTTGCAAAGGTTCAACCAGTTCAAGCCCTAACTCCTTATATCCCGACCTTGTTGGGGACATGCAAAGAAAAACAGAGAAAAAGCAGACCGCTCTGATACCACTGATCCGGATTTAAACAGGAACACAACAAATTACAGAGATAACCATACACACAAAGATGCAGCGGAAATAATACTTCATTTCATTAATGGAAAATACTGAAATATGCTTACAACCAGAAATGGAAATAAACCAACTAGGGCGATGGTAGCTTATCTCTAAGAAGAGATGTGGTGGCTACATGCCTCTGAACTGTGTTACAATGAGGCTCGAAGGCCTATTTATTGTTGAGAAACAATGGAAAACCCTTAACATTCCAAAACCTAACCCTAGGAGATGAAATGCCAAACTGTGGGCCCCGTTTGGGTAAATTGGTACATCAACTTCCCGGGGTCGTAACTTTGGCATACGATCTCCGTTTGACGCGTACAATAGCTCGTTAGAAAGATCTATCCGAGAACTACCACTTTGGGAAGGGCAACATCTATCCATGGACCCATGTTGCCCCCAGATTTCCCAAGAAACGTCGTTTAGGGCCTCAAAACGGCTTCAGAAGTTCAGGACCCGAAAAACTGCTAAAAATAGTAAGTTGTGCTACAATTAAGGAAACTGAAAATGCTGAGAGAAACAATGGTGGGGGTCCAGGTGGACTTGGCAGGTGGCCACCAATATCCACCTAGATCAACCCATCTCATCAAAGATATCATGAAATGGCAAGGCTAGGCTGAAAATAATGTCACACCTGGAAAAACCCATGCCATGGTAGAAAATGAACACTTGCAATCCCATGCATGAAAAATCTAGCAAGGAAAATACACATGCAAGTCGATACCTGCAATGAATTTTGTTGTAGCAGCTTGATCATGCCTTTCCCTGCTTGATCTTTGCCTCCCATTGCCTTCTTTTCATTTCTTTTTCTAATGCCCAAGTGCTCCAAGAAGGCTCTAAGTGTCCAAGAGTATGAGAGAGAGAGAGAGTAATGAGAAAGCTCCAACATTGAATTGTCAAAAGGTTACCAACTGATCCTCATAAGCCTTTTTATGAATGAGGCCTCTATTTTATTCATTTTCCATTATTTTCCTTCTTTTTCCTTTTCACATGTAACTTGTGACCTTTCACCTCTTTTTTCTCCTAATTTCCATTATTTTCATAAATAATTGTGCCAAAATTGCCATTTTTCCTTTCCAAAGCCTTAGCCATTGCCTTTGCCAATTTACTTAGCCATAAACAACCAAATGAACACCCCATAGAATGTCTTTCCCAACATTCAGCTTGGAATAAGTGTCTCATCAACTGTGGTTATTGTTTTTTACTTTTATTACATGGAATTTTCAGCAGGGTTGTTGCAAAACCCTCCCCCTTGGGGGACACCGTCCTCGGTGTTAAATCACACATATACCTCAACAACCTGTTGAAATAAGACATACATATACTAATCATGAAGCCTTATAACATAACTCGATGCAGTATTTACAATGAAAAATCTGCTCAAAACAAAACATCATGACCACATAACAACATACCGCGTAGTGGAGCCTTATAACATAGCTCATGACGATATTTACATCCATACACATAACAATCACCAAAAATATATACCAAAAACATATACCAAAACATATATTAAGACATATACTAAACACCATATCTAAGCATATATTAAAATGTTATATACCATATATCAAACCATCATAAAGCATATATCAACCACCATAAAGCATATACCAAATCACCACAAAGAAAATACCAAACCACCATAAAACATATACCGAAACACCATAAAGCATATACCACACCACTGTATCAAAGTTGCTTTGCCTCAACTGGAAAACAAGGAAGGATACATAGTCCAAATCTTATCCGCCATCTCTCATGTAGCTTAAGCGGGCCCAAAGTGCTTCCATTACTTTAACTTGCTCAGTTTCGAAGCATGAGCACCTTTTTCTACAATATACACTAAGGCTCCAACTGGAATTCTCCATCTGGTTCCACCTGCAATATAGACCAGTCAATCACATGATCGACATCCTTAACATACTTCTTGAGCAAAGATACATGGAAAACATCGTGGACCTTCATTATCGAAGGCAATGTGAATTGATAGGGTACTGACCCAATCCTCTTAATGATATTGAAGGGTCCATAAAATCGTGGTGCCATCTTGGCACATGATCCAGTCCGCAAGGAGCTATTCTTTGGTTTGATGTGCAAGTACACCTATTCCCCAACTTGGAACTCCCTGAAAAATTTGTTCCTATCTACATAACTCTTCTACCTATCCTGTGTTGCCTTCAGATTCTTCTTGATCACCTGCATTTCCTATTCCATGTTTGCCAAATATCTAGTCCAATCAATACCCTGCTAAATGCATCACTCCAACTGATGGGAGTGTTTTAACTCTGCCCATACAACGCCTCAAAAGGAATCATCCTCAATGACTCACGATAACCATTTTTGTATGCGAAATCTACCAAAGGGAGACACTCTTCCCACTTCTATTGTTGATGCATCACATACATTCTCAACATATCCTCCAATATCTGGTTGACCCTCTCTATCTTTCCATCTGTTTACGGATGATAAATTGTGCTGAAGGCCAAATCTGTTCCCAAACCTGCAAATAAATTCTTCCAAAACTTGGAAGTGAACTTCGCATCCCTGTATAACACAATATTCTTCATAACACCGTACAGTCTAACCACATCTCTGATACTTGTGCCACTTCGCTAGCTGAGTACGTAGACTTCAGTGGAATGAAGTGTGCAACCTTTGCTAACTAGTCCACAATTACCATGATGGAATCATGCTGCTTCATTGTCCTCGACAACTCTGTGATGAAATCCATGGAAATGACCTCCCATTTCCACTCTGGAATCGCGATTGGCTGTAGCATTCCACTTGGATTTTTACATTTTTCTTTCCCTTGCCGACAACCAAAACACCTCGCCACAAACTTTGCTACATCCCTCTTCAAATTTGGCCAATAGTAATATCTCTTAACTACTGTTAGGGTCTTCTGATAACCTGGGTGAGTTGAAAATGGTTTCACATGAAACTCCCTTAAGATCACCTTCTTGAGCTCACTGCTATCAGGTACATAAATCCTGTCTCAGAACTTGACCAATCCATCCACTTTAAGACAATAATCCATACCTTGTGCACCTGTACTTGTACCTATTCATGTACTTGTACTTCCACCTGTCCGTGTACCACTACATGTACTTGTACCTGTAGTATCACCTATACCTACACCAACACCCTGCTACAACCCATGCACAATATCCATATACTTGACATCCTGCTGACCTGCTTGCAAGATCCTATCCTGTAAGTCCGTCTCGAGCTCATATTTCTCAAGTGATGTAACTGTAATCGTCTACTGACAACATCTGCCACCCTATTCTCTTTACCATTGATGTACCTGATCTTGAAATCAAACTCACTGATTGTGGCCAACCATCTAGCTCGTCTGACGTTCAGATTCCACTAGTCAAACAAATACCTCAACCCAATGTGATCACTTATAGGTACAAACCTCATGCCAAGAAGATAGTGTCTCCATATCTTCAATGCATGTATGATCGCTTCTAACTCAAGATCATGTGCTGGGTAGTTCTGCTCGTGCTCATTCAGTTTCTGGCACTCATAACATACCACCTGTCTATCCTACATAAGGACTGCACCAAGCCCTCTCTTGCAATCATTTGCGCATACCAAAAACTCTTTGTCTAAATCTGCAATTTGTATCACTGGTGCATGTGTCAACAACTGCTTAAGCTACTCAAAGTTAGCCTCACACTCCTTTGTAGATTTGAAATTCTTACATTTCCTTTGCAATGATGTAATAGGATAAGTAATCGATGAGAAGTTCCAGATGAACCTCCTGTAATAGCCTTCCAGACCCATGAAAGGTCTTACCTCATCTACACTCTTAGGAGCTACCCATTCCATAATGGCAGTTATCTTCTCTAAATCTACTGCAATTCCCTCCTTGCAGACAACATGTCCCAAGTAGTGTACCTTAGTCTAAAAGAAACTACACTTTCTGAGCTTAGCATACAACTGATGCTCCCTCAACAAACTCAATACTGATGCTAAATTCTCGACATGCTCTTCCTCGTTTTTATAATATACCAGTATATCATCAATGAACACAATAACAAAATTATCCAAATATAGACACAACACACTGTTCATCAAACACGTGAATGTAGCTGGAGCATTAGTTAAGCCAAATGGAACAACAACAAACTCATAATGCCCATACCTGGTCCTAACCGCAGTCTTGTAAATGTCCTCCTCTTTGATGCGTACTTGATGGTATCCCGATCTCAAGTCGATCTTGGAGAACATTGCTTCTCCCTTCATTTGATCGAACAAGTCATCAATCCTTGGCAGAGGGTATATGTTCTTGATAGTCACTTTGTTCAACTACCTGTAGTCAGTACATAGTTTGAGAGTACCAAATTTCTTCTTCACGAAAAATATAGATGCACCCCAAGGTGATACACTTGGCCTAATGTATCCCTTGTCCAACATTTTCTTCAACTACAACTTTAACTCCACCAAATCAGGCATGCTCATCCTATAAGGTGATTTTGATGCTGGAGCTGCCCCTGGCACTAACTCAATAGAAAAGTCTACCTCCTTGTGAGGTGGAAATTCTATAATGTCCTCAGGGAATACATCTTGAAAATGTTGTAAAATTGGGTACCTATTCAACACATTTTCATCCTCAGCCTCCTTACCCTTATCACTAAGAAATGTGTACTACAAATAGCTTGCACCCTTTTCTGTGGCTACGCCTTGTTTGAATAGCTGTCACCATCCTGTCTGACATGGCCTTCTTCTTACCCTGTAAGACTCTTGGTTCTCCATTGTCATCAACACACTGAATAGATTTGTCATAGTAGTATACCTTGGTTCTATGAAGATACAACCAATCCATTCCCAACAACATATTATATGATCCCAATGGTAATACATTCAAATGTTGTAGTATGCATACCATTCAAATCAAATGTGGAAGCTCTTACCTAATGATGAACTCGCTTCTTTATACCTATAGCCAATTGCACTAACCAAGGCTCTGCATGCAATTCCTTACTCAAACCACACTTATCCACTAAGTCAAGACTAACATAGGTATAATTAGATCCATGGTCAATCAAAATATAAATAACTTGATCACAAATCTTATTGTCCATCCCAATGATAGATGCTTGGTGTTTTGCCTGCTTGTTGTCCACTACTGCATAGATAGGTGGAATACTTTGACAAACATCCCCAACAGTATGTGCCTCCTATGCATTGTATATCTTAGGCCTACCACCATGATGTTGTGGCAATCTCTCTTAAGGTGATCCTCACCTCATGCCCAACACTCCAAATGACCAGTGCCCTCACCTCTATGTTGTTGCTGCTGCTATGGCCCATGTCCCTATCGACTTGTATTAAATCTCTTTTGTGTTGCCACATTTTCTTTCTCATATGCATGCTGAGGCCTTGTCTCTTAGGCTATCATTTACCACTACCTTTGTCCTTTCCTTTCCATCCATGTTGGGATTCATTATTATGCTTTGATTGTTCATAGAAATGATTCAATTTCCCAATGACTTCCTCAAGTGGCCGAGGCTCATCATACTCAATTTGATCTCTAAATGATAATGGAAAACCACTGAAAAATCTATGAACTTTAGCCTTCTCATTAGTAAGATACGGTACATACCTCAATACATATAGAAGCTTGGTCATGTACTCTTCATCTGTCATTGATCCCATCTTTAGCTCATAGAATTATTTTTCCCTACTGTCATAGTACCTCTCTGACAAGCACTTCTTCCTAAAAAGCCTCTTGAACTCCCATGAGCTCAAGTCATCTGTCCCGATGTCTCTAACCCACTTAATGTATTCCCACCAGATGTCTGCTTTACCTTTTAAACTGAAGATAGCTATTCTAGCCTTCATGTTATATGTGTACTCATGCAACTCGAATAATTTGTTCATCCCAATTATCCAAGCCTCTACATATTTCGGATTCTTCACATCTCTATCAAAAGTAGGTGGCTTCACTTTATTGAATTCATCCAAAAAGTATCCCCAATCATTCCTCCTGTAAGGATGATAACAATGACAATCATGATGTCTATTAGAACCAGAACTAGAATAGTACCTGTGATCATCACCCCTCCTATCTGGAGTGTCCAAAAAACTACCATCTCTCATTGTATTAGATCTATCTGACCTGCGTCTACCAGGATATCTACTACCATATGCCCCATTAGTTCCATCCTCCTATCCATGGCTGATCTGAAGCGACCCTTGTCACTCCAATTCTGACAAACTCTGAAGAAGTATAACATTAACCTCTGCCTATTTCTCTTGTGCATGTATGATCTAGTCATTATCTTCCTTAAAACTCCTTATCTCTTCCTTCAATATCCTCAATGTAACTACAAAATCGAAAGGATTCCCAACACCATAACAATATTCAGATTCATAGGGAGAGTCTTTATAGTCAACCATATTTCTAGCCATTTGATATTTCTTCCTGCAATGCATAATATGTCAGATAAACCAAATCACAATAAACTGATGTACCTTATTATAGCTCAGAGAGGATACCTATTGTCTAGGAAAATCCTCTTTGCAGACAGAGACGATCCCTCTATCCCAATGAGTGGGACTAGCAACCTACGTGACAATCTACAAGACACTTTCGTAAATTACAATCGAAATAAGAGAAGAGGTAGATGGCCTACCTCATTCTGATGTTATAATTTCCTCCTTTGTTGAAGACCTCGAATCAGTTGCGCCTTGGGCTCATTCCTACTACTCACAGCGTTTGAATGAATGCACAAAAGATCAAAGAAAAAACAAAGCATACGAATACAAATAGCATAATCGAAAGTAATCCACTTAATAAATCAAGGAGCATTAAGAATGATGCATGAACAAACACATTTATGGAAAGTGAATCAAAAATTGCATATATTAATAGAATAAAGGAGAAGCATACAACCAAGCCTTGATGTCAATAAGCTCTCCTTGAGTGAATTTTGAAGTCCAAGCTCAAGTTCTCCAAGCAATCCTTCTCCAAGCCAAATGAGTAGCATGTGGGCACTATCTCAGCATAAGGGTGCAAATAGCCAAAGACCAACCATTCGAGAATGGGAAAAAATGAATATATAGGGAGGGAAATGGAGTTAGGATCTCTCCAAAGATAGGAGAAGGCCCTCATCTCAAGGAGGTAGCTCATAGGGATAATACCAAAGGTCCAAGTTGAGATAACTCGACCTCATCCATGCATAACAGCCTCCAACTCATCGTTCTGGAAGCCTCTAGATCACGAAGCTCCTTGTCCTCCCTAGAGAAAAGGGGTGCTAAAACCCTAATTTTAGCATCATCGCGACCGTGACAGTAGAAAACTGTGCTAATCGCTAGTTTCATTATACTAGCCTCATGATGCCAGTGCACTTTTGGCTTGGATACCCTCGATGATCCCTAGAAGGTTTCTAGAATGATGAGCTGGAGGTTGTTTGACATGGATGAGATTGAGTTCTCTCAACTTGGCCCTTTGGTCTTATACCTATGAGTTACCTCATTGAGATGAGGGCCTTCTCCTATCTTTGGAGATATCCTAACTCCCTCTCCCTACCTATATATTAATCTTTTGCCATTCCCAAATTGTTGGTCTTTGGCTATTTGCTCCTTGATCTGTTAAGTGGATCCATCTAGCCCAATGAGTGGGGCTAGCAACCTACATGACAATCTACAAGACACTTTCCTAAATTACAATCAAAATGAGAGAAGAGGAATATGGCCTACCTCATTCTGATGCTATAATGTCCTCCTTTGTTGAAGACCTTGAATCAATTGCACCTTGGGCTCAGTCGTACTGCTCACAGCATTTGAATGCCTGCACAAGAGATCAAAGACATAACAAAGCATAAAAATACAAATAACATAATCGAAAGTAATCTAATTTACAGATAAAGGAGCATTAAGATAAATGATGCATTAACACACACATTTATGGAAAGTGAACCAATAGTTTTATATATTAATAGAATAAAGGAGGAAGCATACAACCAAGCCTTGATGTCAATAAACTCTCCTTGAGTGAATGTCCAAGTCCAAGCTCAAGCTCTCCAAGCACTCCTTCTCCAAGCCAAATGAGTAGCTTGTAGGTACTATCTCAGCATAAGGGTAAAAATATCCAAAGACCAACCATTTGGGAATGGGAAAAGATGAATATATAGGCAGGGAAATGGAGTTAGGATCTATCCAAAGATAGGACAAGGCCCTCACTCAAGGAGGTAGATCATGCCAAAGGGCCAAGTTCAGAGAACTCAACCTCATCCACATTGAACAACCTTCATCTCGTCGTTCTAGAAGCCTCTAGATCATGAAGCTTCTTGAACTCTTTGGGAAAAATGGCCTTTTAGGGATCATCGTGGGTATCCAAGTGAAAAACGGGCTTTTAGTACGAGGCTAGTGAAGTGCAACTAGTGACTAGCACGGGTTGCCAATGTTGGGGGAGCGATGATCCTCAAATTAAGGTTGTAAAGCTCTTTTCTTCAGGGGAAGCTCAAGGCATTTTTCATCTGTGTTTTAGGGAGGATTTGAGCCACATATCAGGATGAGTACACTGCATGATTGCTAGGTTTTGGGCACTTCGAGGCATGTCACAAGGAAGTGCGGGAGGTGTGGAAAAATATTTTGTAACAGATGCCCCCTAAAGCATGAAGGTAGAACAAGGAGTGATGGATGAGATGCTTTACGAGCTTTTACAAGGATGAGAACAAACATTGTTAGGAGACCTGCAAATCAAGGATGCATATACATATACATATCTGATATCAAAACATGAATCTACAGTATGGATGTAACCATCCGGATAGTAATGAGTATGAAAAAGATCTATGGCATGGGTGCAACCATCTGAATGAGAAGGATCATCTGTAAATCTAAGATCCAAGGTATGGACGCAACCACATGATATAGAAAAATCATCATAAATGTAAAGTCCCATGGTATGGTCACAACCATCTGCATAGAAGAAACATGTGTACAATCATGAACAATACATAACTCCACGCAGCTTGAGTCATATTAGATAAAACTTAGGGTCTTGTGCTCCATCCCAACCCAATTGTACAAATTCTAACATGTGAATGAATGTGTCGAAGTTGAACATGCTAGAAAACCACCTAATTACTGGCCAATGATGTGGGATGTTAACAGGCACGAGAGAGACCACCAGTAATGACAATGGTTCTTAAGGTACGATAGTACAATGCAGGAATGTGAAAATTAAGTTGAAGTTGAACACTCGTGGAATCATCCGATCGAAGGCCAATGATGAAAACATGTCGTCAGATGCGAAGAACTTTCCATTAAGGCATGCAAGCTCTAAGGTACTGAAAGGGAGTCTCTAAGTTATCTTCCTAGATAATGAGCTGAAGTCAACAAGAAGTGACTCGTTGAAGGAGGGCCATAATGATTCCCCCATTATCGACACGAAACAAGGAATGAAGTGGAATGAATGAATATGATCCAAGACTGTAGTAAAGGGTCAGACAATGTATAGGTAATGAACTACATATAGGACTTCTCTTGAACATCGACGACATGACTCCAGAGTGTGGCAGCATTTGGCTCAACATAAGACCAAAGGTCATGATGACGAAATGGAATTGGAAGATGTGAGGAAAAATGGATCACCAAACCTGGAAGGACAAGTGACTGTGAGGATATCCCAAACCTGAAATGAGAAACAAATGAGTGTCATGTTCAAGAGCGACATGCTGCCTATACAAGAAATGTTTCACTTTCATTTCCCCCCACTATTTCTAGCGAGTACCCCAATTATTTTTAATCACAAGCTTGAATGGGATAGCATATGCTTGTCATATAAGTTCATTCTTTGAATGAATCCATCCTAGTAAGTTTTACAAGTCCTAGGAAGGAGAAATTCGATCTCGTCATGGCGACAAGTCTTTCGTTGTTTAATCTTTAATAAGTCCGACGGAAGGATAACTTGATATATTTTTCATATTTAGAGAGTTTGAAAAATATACGAAAAACAAAACTCCATCATGTCCCTTTTTAGTAATTTGTCTCTTGAAATCGAAAAGGTAGAAAACAATATTCGAGAGAACCTCTTGACCATTTCTACCAAGGTGTACATTTTTTGTAAGTAGTCAATCCCAGCCCAAAATATGGGTAAACTTATACTGAGACGATGTCAATTGATTTAATTTAACGAGTTTGAAAAGACAAGTACCCGATAATATTTTCATATTCTGAGAGTTAGGAAAGAGCTTAAAGATGACTCTACCTAGAAGAATGAGTGGTATAAAAGGATAGAAATTAGTTTCGGTGATGAATGAACTACTCAAAATATTTAAAGTTCAAGAGGCTAGCTAATAAGACCATTCATCGCAGATGTTCCCCAGGCAAGGGTAAAACAACCAAATGAAAGTGTATGATTAGCCAAAGAGATGGCGGCGATGGAATGAAAAAACCAAGGCTCATCTAGCAAAAATCGGCTGATAAAAACATAAAGAATGAGAGGTAAAGTGGGAATGGTTTCATTTTTACACAAGCTTGAAACATGATAAACTATGCTTGAATATGGTTTCATGTTGCACAAGCTTGAAAAATGAGAAAAACTATGCTTGGATTTGGTTTCATTTTTACACAAGCTTGAAACAAAGATAAACTATGCTTGAGATAAGTTTGCATGCCCCCAACATAATGACTCAATTCGAGCTACATGCCCCCCAAGCTTCATTTCATTCACCTAAGTAGACTACTAGTTACTAACAGGTGGATGGAATGAAGGTGTACTTACGAGATCAAGTGAAAGACTCGATTGGGATTTTATGAGATCTAATCAAAGAATTGAATTGGAAGGGGATTTGTTTCATTTTTTTAATGAGCTTGACACAAGAAAAGAACCATGCTCAGGACACCTTGTTTCATTTTTTAACGAGCTTGACACAAGTAACATAACTCTTCTCATGGAGACCTATTTCTTTTTTTAACGAGGTTGGCATAGTAAAAGAACTATCCTCATGGCCCTTGCTTCATTTTTTAACGAGCTTGACACAAGACAAGGAACTCTACTCTAAGGCCCTTGATCAAACACCAAAAGAGCCCATGGCTTCCAAGATGTTCTCATCAGATGGGAGAACAACACTCTAGAAGGGATACATGTCCAGGGATCCAAATGAAAAATCGGGCTCTAATGCCCCCAGTACATGGTGTACTACATCCCCCACTAGATCATCAGTAGATGTGGGCATGGAACATGTGGCCACGTAATTAACCTGTGGCGGGGGTGATACCACTTGCACATAAGAAACATTTAGGGATGGTGGTTGATGGGGGGTGATTCATGACCAATGAATTTAAGTTGATCAATTATCACAATGTTTCCTTCATGTAGGAAACACATCACTCGAAAGAGGGAGGAAACAAGAGCTCCCATGACGTAAACATAGTCACGGTCAAGGAGTATATTAAAATCTAAAGGGCCTTGGAAAACCATCGCATCTATATAGACAATCTTCCCTCCCAGAGTAATAGGTAACTTAGGAAGGATCCCTAATAGTTGACTGGTTCCTCTGTTAAAGGCTAACAGATTCTGGGTGATGGGGACAAGCTACGAAGAACCGAAAGCTTGCCAAGCTGTTGAAGACAACATGCTAACACATGCGCCCTTGTCTATGACTATGCTAGGTACAACCATATGGTAAGCCTGTACTATAATCTGTAAAGGCACATAAGACAAAAGACGATATCCTTCCATTAGACTCCAATCAAAATAAGTGACCAAACTACTCAGAGGGAGTGTCGTAGGAAGATGAGAGCTACCCTCTTTCTCTATGGGAATAGGAGAACTGCTCTCATTCACCTCAAGAACGAGAGGATTTCCATATAGTTCATTCGAAACTAAAGAAACCAGAAGAACCTGAGCAGTATGAGGCTCACTCTCTACCGGAAAGGTATGATTAACTGAAGGCGCAACCAAGTCTACCATTTTCTTGACCAATTGTTGGTCGAGGACAAACTCACGAGACTCACTTTTAGAGAGAGTGGGGTTGACCAAAGATGGCTTTCGATCAATCACTTGATCAACTAACGAAGGATCAAGGAAGAGATTCTGAAAACCAACTGGAAGATGAGGTTGGGAAGCAGTAAGGTTTTCTAATTCTTTGGAAGCTTCATCCATAAGAGGAAAAAGGTGAATGGGATGATTACCTTCACACAACTTACAGGGAAATTTTACTTTTCCCTTTTTCCCATAGGCTTTTCTGTCACTAGTTGAAGTTTTATCACCAGCATGATCGCTAGAGGCTAATGACAAAGGTTGATGTGAATCTATGGACCACACTTCTAGGATCTTGGGAATACTAGGAATATTCCGAAGAAGGTGGCCAATGTTACATAACATGCAAGGGAATTTTACTTTCTAGGGCTAGTTGGAAGATTTTTCTTCATTAGTTGCATCGGTGAAAATAGTTGTTTGGTTTCCCCCTTGATTATTTTGCTTCTTCTACTTAGCTTCCTGGTTACTAAAATCCAGACTTTCACCAGGAAAAAAGGAAGAACAGGGTGAAGAAATAGGCGAAGAAGGCAAGGGGTCAACTTTAGGATCAACATGAGGTTGATGTTGTTCGGGGGGGGGAGAACTCGGTTGAAAAGTAGTTTGGACACTTGGAATCAACAAGGTTGAAAATAACCAAACTGGCAGACCAATGGTCAATCCAGGAAGGGCTAACATTTCCATATAAGGAGCACCAATATTTCCAAAAGAAGGGAAAGAACTAGGATTCTCGTCAGAGGGGTTTCCTTGACTGGTAAACTCAGGAAATGTTTCCATCAATATCAGCCTAAGATCTACTAAGGAGTATTTCCATAAGAAGAATGTTGTTCCAAGGTCAATTAATTGATTTTAGAACTTTAACAAAAATAAATCAAAAAGGGGGAATCTAGGCAAAAGGGTTTACCAAGTATCTGTGAACTATTATATATGCCTTAGCCAAAACCAAAGACTTAACGTACAGTGGCCAATCTCCCCGAATGCTGTGTTCTTTGTATCACGTTTACAAGGCGGTTGACTCGGTTACATGTGGCTAAAGAATAGCAACGTAATGGGGTCTCCCAATATATACTCGACGGTACAGGGATCAAAATTTTGTGTTAGAATTGTCTAATGCATAACAATTCAGTGAGAGTGTTCCCATATACTTTCCATACTGAAGTGCCTCTGATATACCCAAAAGTACTAGAGAACCTTTGATATACTTCCCTACTGGAACGAGATTTCACCCCCGTGATACAATGCAGGCAGTTAATGACAATTGCTATGTTTAAAGATGTCGGAACACATCTCTAGCCTAGACCTATAGATATTTGCTTTAATTTCCAAATGATTCTTAGGTTAATTGAGGTAAATTTTAAGTTTATCTTTAGTTAAGTTTCGGTTTTAAGGCTTAAAACGATGTCACCTGAACACCTAAGATGCAGTTATATGAGAAAAAGAAAACTTTTCGTTTCAATGAAAGATAGACTAATTAAGGGAAGAAATTTCAATCAATAATGCATCAAGCAAAATTTCTTTCACTAATTGTCACTTTCATCTTCCGAACACAATGAAAAAAGTAAAAATGATTTCCACTTTTCACTATCCTAAATGCAACTTTTTCGAAACCAAAATGATTTTACTTTACAAAGATGCACTTATATGAATTATGCTTTTCTTTTCGTTTTGAATGATTTGATGCACCTAATACAATTTTTAGCTTTCAATCACCGAATAATGTGATATATTTTCAATGATGAATCTCAAAAAATAACTTTTCAATGCAACTAATCTAATGCATTTTCACAAAAAGTAAATTTTGAAAAACAAGCTAAAACAAATGCACAATGATTTCCACAGAAAACAACACTCAATCAGCGAAACCAACATCTCAATTACACCAACAAACATCAATCAATGAACAATTGACCAGAAACTCTAGAACTCAGTCATATTTCACTTCGAAGCCAATGAGACAAATTTTGAAAATTAATCAAGAAAATCAATCAAATAACTAACAAATCCAAGCATAAATGATGGGAAAATACCTCAGGGGCCAAGACACATTAGATTCTAAGGAAAAAAAACCCTAAAAATTCACACATTCAAGGATCAACGCGACTTTATATACCCAAACCCATGATGATTGGGTTATCAGTGCTACTTTTCATAGCAAAACCCCCGTTGGTCGAGGTCATCAACACTACTTTATATAGCAAAAGTAGTGATGATTTTCAGCGTGAAAAAAGAGTGAAGAAAATTGTTTTTAGTGCGACTGTGAAGGTAAAAACAAGCGCTGCCAATGTAACTTTCACTGATAAAACTCGCACTGAGTGAGGAATATGGGAAAAACAAAAAATATTCCAAGAAACAATCGAGACTTAGCAATCTAATGCAGTAACCAATGATGGTATAAAACTATATTGATGCACACAAGCTGAGAAAGCGACAGTTGGTCAAACTAATTAGAGGATCAGATTGAAGAAATGGATGGAAAGGTTATAGCTTCCACAGCAGAGTCGCCATTTTTTTGTCTAGGAAAATCCTCTCTGTGGACAGAGATGATCCCTCTAGCCCAATGAGTGGGACTAGGAACCTAGGTGACAATCTACAAAACACTTTCCTAAATTACAATCGAAATGAGAGAAGAGGAAGATCGCCTACCTCGTTCTGATGCTATAACGTCCTCCTTTGTTGAAGACTTCGAATCAGTTGCGCCTTAGGCTCATTCCTACTACTCACAGCGTTTGAATGCATGCACAAGAGATCAAAGAAGAAACAAAGCATACAAATACAAATAGCATAATCGAAAGTAATCCACTTAACAAATCAAGGAGCATTAACATAAATGATGTATTAACACACAAATTTATGGAAAGTGTACTAATAGTTGTATATATTAATAGAATAAAGGAGGAAACATACAACCAAGCCTTGATGTCAATAAGCTCTCCTTGAGTGAATTTCCAAGTCCAAGCTCAAGCTCTCCAAGCACTCCTTCTCCAAGCCAAATGAGTAGCATGTAGGCACTATCTCAGCATAAGGGTGCAAATAGCCAAAGACCAACCATTTGGGAATGGGAAAAGATGAATATATAGGCAGGGAAAGGGAGTTAGGATCTCTCCAAAGATAGGAGAAGGCCCTCATCTCAAGGAGGTAGCTCATAGGGATAAGACCAAAGGTCCAAGTTGAGAGAACTCGACCTCATCCACACCAAACAACCTCTAGCTCGTCGTTCTGGAAGCCTCTAGATCATGAAGCTTCTTGTCCTCTTTGGGAAAAATGGCATTTTAGTGATTATCATGGGTATCAAAGCCAAAAGCACACTGGCAGCGTGAGGCTAGTGAAGTGCAGCTAGCAACCATCACGGGTTGCCAATGTCAGGGGAGCGATGTCCCTCAAATTAGTGTTTTAGAGCTCTTTTCTTTAAGGGAAGCTCAAGGAATTTTTCATCAGTGTTTTAGGGAGGATCTGAGCCACATATCATGATGACTACACTGCATGATTGCCAAGTTTTGGGCACTTCGGGGTATGTCATAGGGAAGTGCGGGAGGTGTGACAAAATACTGTGTAACAATACCTGGTCTGTAATATCACCAAATCAGCGTGATACATGTATAACATAATCATAAAAGCATATTGACATACATAATAAATGTATCAACACATAAGCATCACTCTATTTAGCGTCCAATCATCAATGCAAGGCCATATCAACAATGCATGCTATGACCTCGTGCATGAAAACAACCATTACTACATTGTACATGTTGGTTTGTGTTATATTCTTTCCATGTAGTTAACAGGGGGTTTGAAGGGCACCCGTAACCCCACTTTATGGGGTCCGGGGCATCGCCGCCGAAAATTTTGGTTTTGGACCCTATGTTAGGTTGGGCAGACCCACCTATGGTTTTGTGCATGATTTTCACACATTTTTTTTGGACGTGATGGTTTTTCAGTCCATGGTATTGGACGCGATGGTTTTTTGGTCAATGGTATTGGACGCAATGGTTTTCAGTCCATGGTATTGGATGCTTTGGCATGTATAAATATGTATTGTAACATTGAAAGGAACATAATGAAAAATCAAGCTGGTAGTCCCGGTTTTGGGATCCAGTGGGAAAATCTCTGTGTAGATACGTTTTATGTGTTATGCTCTCGCATTGTTTATTTTTCTATGTTTTAGAATTCATATGTAGGTAATTTCTGTACGAGGTTAAAACCTACAGTACACATTGTTGCTGCAACCAAAAATATGCACAAGCAATGCCAAAACAACTACACATACGCATAAGTGCATGTAGTCAAGCATAAGCAGTCAAATATTGTAATCAACCTACAAAATTGATACACGTAATCAAATATTAAAGAATGCAACCTAGAATAAAAAGGGTGTAAGTAGGCAACATAAAATCAACATATAATCCATATACAGTCAGTCACATGCTTATGACAAATGCATTCCACAAAATCAATATCAAATTCTCCATGATAACCATACTACAACCATAGTCAAACATCAAGAAAATGCAACAAGCACATGGTATGCAAGTGTAAGAGACACACATGCAACTGACATGCATGCATGATCAACACACCGCCCATCCAGTCCTAGAGTTGAAACATGCTATGATACCACTCTGTAAATCCCTCCTCCCACACCTACCAAAGTAACTATCCAACTGTGGTAAACACATGACGAGAGGCTACTATGATGGGATTCGACCTCCTATGTGACGTTAAGGAAATGGAATCAACAAATTAATAACACACAGACATCCAACACCAGCCTCAAGACCCAGATGAACCAAACAAGCACTTTAGACAACTTGCCCTGGGTTCTACTAAATGTTTTACCAGCTTAGGCCAGAGTAACACTCCCTAGACACAACCCAGGAGAGTTATAATTCTCTCCAGCCTTCAGCCAAAAGCATTATTCTCTAACCTAATGCTTTGTTTGGCCAAAATTCTGAGATTTGAGCCAAATTTTTAGGCCCAGAGCTTAGAACACTGCCCATAATGGAATGATAACATAAAACCGGTAAAAGTACAGGTAAAAAATGATGCCTAAACAATAAACTGAACAAGACCATATCCAGACCCCTACTAGCCATTACAAGAATTTCGTAAAACATGTCACCAACATGTAAACTATAGGTGTAAACAACATAGTTAAGTGTAGGGATCCCATACTTATCTGAGAATTTCCATGAACCATCATTTCCTCATGTCATTCACTGCCTTATCATTTATTGGGACATAGATACATTATCCATTCATAAACAAGTAAAAACATGCTGAGAGCCATACATAGTGACTGCCACAACATGTACATATAACCAACATAATGGGAACATAAATAGCATAAACATATCAGCCATCAAAATCCATAAATACATCGGTACATTTACACATGAAAATCAAGGGAATGAATTTCTCATTAATGAATGCGATGAACCAACCAGAGATGGGACTACCACGTTCCACCTGACCAAAAATTGGCTGAGCCAAGTCTCTCTTCATCCAATCACCCCCCTTCCATATTCCAAGCATGAATGTGGGACTCATAGAACACATCAGAAAAACACCAATCAACATGGATGCCATAGGAGTTCTCTGCCTACACTGTGTGGAATTTGAGTGCCTCCTAGTCTCTCAGGCTTTACCGTGAATCCATAATCCGATCTAGGGATCTCTAGGCCCTATGGAGAGAAAATCCACCTCTTGGATTTACTGTATATCCCGCCATTCACTATCAAGGATTCCTAGGCCCAACGAGGCCCAAAATATGGATTTACTGCAACCCACAGTTGAGTTCATGGGTTACTGAGCCAGTGGCTTCATGATCCTCAGTTCGGCATAGGGACCACTCAGACCATGTGTTTTTCAATTCGGAGACCCAGCTCACTGAGCTTCGAATCTAATCCAACCATCCCACATAAACCGAATGAGAGAACCCATCTCATCAAAGATATCAGGAAATGGCAAGGCTAGGCTGAAAATACTGTCACACCTAGCAAAACCCATGTCATGGTAGAAAAGAAACATTTTCAATCCCATGCATGCCAAATATAGCAAGGAAAATACACATGCAAGTCGATACTTGCAATGAGGCCTATTGTAGCTACTTCTCCCGCCTTTCCCTGCTTGATCTTTTCCTCCTCTTGCTCCAATGCTCGAGTGCTCCAAGAAGACTCTAAGTGTCCAAGAGTATGAGAGACAGACAGAGAGAGAGAAAGAAAGAGAGAGAGAGAGAGAGAGAGAGAGAGAGAGAGAGAGAGAGAGTAATGAGAGAGCTCAAACACTAAACTAAAAAAAGGTTACCAACTAATCCTCATAAGCCTTTTTACAAATGAGGCCTCTATTTTCTTCATTTTCCATTATTTTCCTTCTTTTTCCTCTTCACATGAAACATGTGACTTTCACCTCCTTTTTTTTGCTAATTTCAATTATTTTCGTAAATAATTGTGCTAAATTTTCCATTTTTCATTTCCAAAGCCTTAGCCATGGCTTTTGCCATAAACAACCAAATGAACACCCCCTAGAATATTTTTCCCAACATTCAACTTGGAATAAGTGCGCAATCGACCGTGGTTATTGTTTTTAACTTTTATTACATGGAATTTTCATGAGGGTTGTTACAACTAAACACTTCTATACATGCAAATATGCAATAGAAACATTAAAATAATCTCAATAATAAAAAACATAACCACTAAAATGTTAAGAAAGCTAGCAAAATATCGTGAAGAGATGGAAGACATCATCACACATCCAACATGTTTTAAATTGTTGAATTTGGTTTTTGATCATATAACATAGAATTGAAACCACCTAAAATGCATTGCATTATGAAATGCTAGATAGATGAGTTTACGTGGCATGGATTTTACATAAAAATTGGTACACAATTTTCACCATCTTACACATAATTTGATGAATAAGCACTAGCGTACCATGTGAAAAAATGATGATTCTAGGGAATGATGGTTATTATACTTGCCTATTGCTGATTTGGGGAAGCATTGGATGTTTTCTAGCCATGAAAACTGGTGGAGAGGCTAAAGAACACGAGATCTCCAAAACCCAGAAATGGTTTGAACAGATTGTACCCGGTTTGGGAGATATTAAAATAATTAATATTTTTAATGGAGTTCATAAGTCTAAACTTAGGAAAAATAAAATATTAATGGGTATTAATATAAAACTGGGTTAGAATGGTCCAAAAGTCATGGATCAATCAAAACCTAAACTTAGCCATTTATTAGATATTTAATCTTGGTCATTGATGGACCAACGAGAAAAGTATAAGAGGAGGCTTGAGGATTAGATGGAGGGGACACTAGAGTGATCAATCATTTTATTCTCTAGAGCGGGGTTTGCTAAGAGAGACAGAATCAGTGATCAGTAGTGAGGGGTAGTGAATACACAATAGAGAGGCAGAGTTGGTACCAGAGAGACAATGCAAAGCCAGGAGAGGTTGACGCAAAGTCAACTAGGTGCCATGGAGAGGCGGCTAGGAGTTGCACAGAGCCAGAAGAGGCCAGCGTGTGTGACGTAGAGGGTCTAAGGGCTGACACATAAGCTCCAGAAGCTGATGCAGAGGCTAGAAGAGCTGACGCAGGGCCAAGAGGCAGCACTGGGAGGATTTCGTGGGACAGACTGGGAGCTAGTGAGCGAGGTAGGGTGACGCAGAGTAGTGGAAGCTGCAATTTTTGCTATGGGATTGTTCATCCTGTGTTTAATTAGCCGAAATATATATCTCTGAGGAGAGGTACTACTGCCAATGGCATTCTCTATTGGGTGAGCCATTTATGGCACCCTAGTTGTATTCTGAAAATTGCATAATAATAAAACCATCTGAATAGCTGCACCGGTTTGCCCACATTGGGTTTTTCTGGGGACATTGGTCAAAAAATAATGGTGTCACTTGTGTGCTTATTTTCTTTCAGTTGATGATATGTAGATGTTGATACTGTACTTGTGTTTATTTTCAGTATTTACATGGTAAATAACTTGTTAAGTAATTAAACAAGCAAGAAGAAATAAACTAGATAGTACAAGAAGAATTTCTAATGGGTTAAACTTAGAGATTCCAACATGGTATCAGAGCGTGGTTGCATATCACAGGATAACTGAAGGCATCAGTCGAGCAGAGAATTTGCAGTAGAATTAACTATCTCGAGTGACAGAGCTGATCATTGCAGAAGGCGACAAAGGAAGGAGTGATGTAGAGGGACTGTGTCATCATTCTAGGCTAGAGAGAGGCAGTGCAGGGGCTAAGGGAGGCAAAATCAGGCTCACGCAGAGCCACGCAAAGGTAGGAGGGCTGACGCAGTTGGTTTGGGGAGATGATTTGCCGATGTCGGGATTACATAGAGCCAAGTGGCTCAATCCTTCAGTTGCTGTGGCATAGGAGGCTGTGGGTAATTTGCGGAGTGAAGCTGGTGGGGTACTGTGGTCAGAATAGTACCTAACATGACAAGACCAAGGAGGAGGGAGTTGTTTCCGAGGTAGATTTCTAGCCAAGGAATCTGGATCAGTGGTGCAGTTGCACAGACGATCAGAGTGGGGCAACTCGACGTTGGCAGAGGGATTTCCAGAAGGGAAATTGAGACTCATAGGGAGTCGAACAGAGGACTTCTGGGAGGGAAGTAGAGAGACTCAGAGGAGCCGAAAGAAGAGAAGCGAGATGGCTGTGAATGGGCTGAGAGATCAGGAAAGGTTGGACAAAGTGTCCAACTTTGTGGTCTGGAAGGCTAGGATCTTGTCCATTCTAGACAGATATTGCATCAAGGACTTTGCCTTGAAAACAATAGCAATCCCAGTTGACCCAAATGAAAATGAGAAGTACGAGGAGGCAATGGCCAGGGCGAAGTGCATCATCCTTGATGGGGTCAAGGATCATGTGTTGCTACATATTGCCGAAAAGGATACGACAAAAGAGATGTGGGAGGCCCTAAAGAAATTGTACCAACATACTTACATGCAGAGGAAGATGTTACTTGAAAATCAGCAGCGATCATACTAGATGTAGAAGGGAGAGTAGATAGATGTCTTCCTCGGTCGATTAAAGGAGATCCGTGACCAACTAACTTCCATAGGGGCCATGCCAGATGAGGAATTGATGGTGAGGACCGCATTGAACATAGTTTTTTAGGATTGGGAAGCCTTTTTCCAGAGCATACTGGGTAGGTCAAAGCTTCCAGATTGGGAAGAACTGTGGGTGGCTCTTCATCAAGAAGAGATCAGATGGTTGACCAAGGTGGGGAGTAGCGGTAAAGGGATCAGGATCAAGAAGGAGGAAGAAGAGGATGCAGCTCTAGCATCTACGGGAAAGCAGGAGAAGAGGAAGAAGAAGGACCTCTCCAAGGTCAATTGCTTCCATTGTGGGGAAATGGGTCATTTTACGAACCAGTGTCTGAGGAAGAAGAGCAAGGGAGAGGCTTTTGAGTCTAAGGCAGTGCCAGTGAGGGCGGAGAAAGAAGTCGAGGAGGTTGACGATTATGCCATAAGTGCTGATGTGCGACTTGAGAAGAAGTGGGGAGACATCGAGTTGTATTCAGGAGGACTACAGGCGATGAGGGGCAAGATCCTTAAGGTACCTAACCTCTTGGATTATACCTTGCTATGGGAGCCCTGAAGTGAGAAGTAGCAGGACTGGCGGATGTCGGTAGAGATGGATGCGGATGAAGCGACAGAGAGTGCTACAGTGCAAGAGTCACAGGGCAACGTGAGAGGCACGGGAGTGTTGCACCAGTGTAGGATGGAACAAAGAGGTGTGCAATAGTGCAAGATGCAAGGAGTTGTTGTAGCAGTTCATAAGTCAGTAGAGGGAGCACCTTGTTAGCGACATAGAGAGCTTCAGCATCGATAATTTTTCTAGCCTGACAGAGATGTCAGATGTTGGGACTCCAGAATTGGTGCACAGACTGGAAGCATCAGAAGATAAGATCGCACGCGTTGTCGATCATTTGCTCGATCGTATCATAGGAGGATTCATCACCGAATTCATGGTAGATACTTCATTAAGTTGTAGCGAGGCAGAATGACGTTTCCTCAAGGGGCCGTGAGGTAAGTACGTTAAATCTTTGAACACTTGGATTAAAATTCTACTGTGTGAAAAACGAGTTATGTGAATAAATTGATGTTTGGGGCTATGCGGAATGGGAAAATCTACAGAAATGAAGGTAGCACTAGCCCCTTGATTTCACCTCCACGAGGGGGTGAAGAAGAGCTCATGAAGGTTTCACCAAGAAGTGCGATTAATCTAATAAGGCAGAGAATTCCATGCATACCACCCCTGCCCACAACACCACCAGTTTCACTGTCTTCACCCCCGACTTCACCCATACCACCTCCACCACCACCACGAAGCGGTATGGCCAGCACGATAAAGCTACCCGTGTTCAAAGGAGTAGGGAATGAATATCCATACCAGTTTTGGTTCGTGATAAAATCTGTATGGGAAGCACAAGGTGTCACGGATGACAATATAAAGAAGGCAACGTTGGTTAGCACTCTACAGGATCGCGTGTTGACCTAGTACATTAAGCATTCCAATGACAATCTGAATGCGGGGATAGCGGATATCCAAGCTACGCTAAACAAAGAATTTAGCAGGCCAAAATCGGAGGCACAGTCAATCATTGGATTCAAGGAAATCACAATGCTACCAGGCGAAACCCCATGGGAGTTGGATCAAAGACTGAAGTGCACAATTCACAAAGTGAACATGACACTAACGGATGGGCAACACCGCGAATGGTTTGTAGCATCGTTAACACCGCATCTATGGAATGCACTGTCGCAAAAAAGGCTAACCACTCAGGCTGAGGCTTTGGAGGTCGCAATGAGATTGCACGAGACTCTGATACAAGATCTTAACCTGGGAGTTTAGCAGATTCACGTGCAATTGAAAAACTTGTCCTTGGAGATGCAGAGTTTGAAACAAGACAAGACAACCCACCCAGATATGTGCGATCAGGTATGGTGCGTAAAATGCAAGGGCCAGGGGCATGACAAATACCACTGCCCAGTTTTCGCGAATTACCTTGATATGCAAGGGCTAGGGGCATGACAAAGACCACTGCCCAGTTTTCGCGAATTACATCTATCAGGTATGGTGCGTAGATAGATGTATTCCTCGGTCGATTAAAGGAGATCCGTGACCAACTAACTTCCATAGGGGCCATGCCAGATGACGAATTGATGGTGAGGACTACACTGAACATAGTTTTTGAGGATTGGGAAGTCTTTTTCCAGAGCATACTAGGCAGGTCGAAGCTTCCCGATTGGGAAGAACTGTAGGCGGCTCTTCATCAAGAAGAGATCAGATGGTTGACTAAGGTGGGGAGTAGCGGTAAAGGGATCAGGATCAAGAAGGAGGAAGAAGAGGATGCAGCTCTAGCATCTACGGGAAAGCAGGAGAAGAGGAAGAAGAAGGACCTCTCCAAGGTCATGCTTCCATTGTGGGGAAATGGGTCATTTTACGAACCAGTGTCTGAGGAAGAAGAGCAAGGGAGAGGCTTTTGAGTCTAAGGCAGTGACAGTGAGGGCGGAGAAAGAAGTCGAGGAGGTTGACGATTATGCCATGAGTGCTAATGTGCCACTTGAGAAGAAGTGGGGAGACATCGAGTTGTATTCAGGAGGACTACAGGCGATGAGGGGCAAGATCCTTAAGGTACCTAACCTCTTGGATTATACCTTGCTATGGGAGCCCCAAAGTGAGAAGTAGCAGGACTGGCAGATGTCGGTATAGATGGATGCGGATGAAGCGACAGAGAGTGCTACAGTGCAAGAGTCACAGGGCAACGCGAGGCTAGCAGGCTACAACAACACGAGAGGCACGGGAGTGTTGCACCAGTGCAGGATGGAACAAAGAGGTGTGCAATAGTGTAAGATGCAAGGAGTTGTTGTAGCAGTTCATAAGTCAGTAGAGGGAGCACCTTGTTAGCGACATAGAGAGCTTCAACATCGAGAATTTTTCTAGCCTGACAGGGATTTCAGATGTTGGGACTCCATAATTGGTGCACAGACTGGAAGCATCGGAAGATAAGATCACACGTGTTGTCAATCATTTGCTCGATCGTATCATAGGAGGATTCATCACCGAATTCATGGTAGATACTTCATTAAGTTGTAGCGAGGCAGAATGACGTTTCCTCATGGGGCCGCGGGGTAAGTACGTTAAATCTTTGAACACTTGGATTAAAATGCTACTATGTGAAAAATGGGTTATGTGAATAAATTGATGTTTGGGGCTATGAGGAATGGGAAAATCTACAGAAATGAAGGTAGTACTAGCCCCTTGATTTCACCTCCGTGAGGGGGTGAAGAAGAGCTCATGAAGGTTTCACCAAGAAGTGCTATTAATCTAATAAGGCAGAGAATTCCGTGCATACCACCCCTACCCACACCACTACCAGTTTCACTATCTTCACCCCCGACTTCACCCATACCACCTCCGCCACCACCATGAAGCGGTATGGCCAGCACGATAAAGCTACCAGTGTTCAAAGGAGTAGGGAATGAAGATCCAGACCAGTTTTGGTTCGTGATAAAATCTGTATGGGAAGCACAGGGTGTCACGGACGACAATATAAAGAAGGAAACATTGGTTAGCACTCTGCAGGATCGCGCGCTGACCTAGTACATTAAGCATTCCAATGACAATCTGAATGCGGGGATAGCGGATATCCAAGCTACGTTAAACAAAGAATTTAGCATGCCAAAATCAGAGGCACAGTCAATCATTGGATTCAAGGAAATCACCAGGCAAAACCCCGTGGGAGTTGGATCAAATACTGAAGTGCACAATTTAAAAAGTGAACATGATACTAACGGATGGGCAACACCGCGAATGGTTTATAGCATCATTAACGCCGCATTTATGGAACGCATTGTCGCAACAAAGGCTAACCACTTAGGCTGAGGCTTTGGAGGTCGTGATGAGATTGCACGAGACTCTGATACAAGATCCTAACCTGGGAGTTTAGCAGATTCACGTGCAGCTGAAATCCTTGTCCTTGGAGATGCAGTGTTTGAAACAAGACAAGACAACCCACCCAGAGATGCGCGATCAGGTATGGTGCATAAAATGCAAGGGCCAGGGGCAGGACAAAGACCACTGCCCAGTTTTCGCGAATTACCTTGCGGGAGGAGGGCTAATGCCACTAAGACTGGAGGCACAAGCAGGACCAAGCGCGGTTCCTGCATTTTGGTGCGCGATTTGTCAGATAGGAGGAAAGTATGATATAGATAACTGCCATCTATTACAAAAGTATATGCAGAGTTTCGAGCAGTTGTTCTATAATTTCTGCAGATCAGTAGGACATGATGAGCGCACCTGTAGAAGTTATGAACTGTTGATGGATCAAAATCCTACATACAGAGTTCAGGCCGAAACACGGGCCCTTGATCAAAACACAGGAATGATGCACACTAGATTTCAGGGGTGCGGATGAGGACGAGGTGGAGGGGGACCAGGAAGAGGCCGTGGATAGCTGATATGTTACAATTGTGGAGGGCCAGGGCACTATTCCTGTGATTGTATGAATCCAACGCGACCATCATGCTTGTATTGTACGTTGTTTGATCATGAGACAGAGGACTGTCCAACACTGATATCGAGGTTGCACGATAAAGGAGCACTCCAAACTCCCCCGACTCAGAACCTGCAAATGATGAGGTTTGAGTCACACGAGGAAGACCCTAATGTAAGTATCGTGCTCCAGAGTGGTATTACGACAGGGGATGACAAAGGCAAGTAGCCTGAAGAAAGTACCTGGGTTTGCAAGGCTCCAACGAAGGAACCAGAATTTGATTTGGAGCGCGCTAAGGAGACCTTCATGGAAGCTAAGAGGAGCTTTGTTGATGCCTCCACTTCAGGAAGTAAAGATAGACTGAAGCAGGAGATGGACCCATCGATGCTCACTAGATTCTTGGAGACATGCATGAAGCTGTTGCGTGACAGCAAGGATGTAAAGGGGCTACAAGAACTAATAACTAGATGCACTGGGACCATGCGAGGAGAATCGCGTGTAGTCCGGAAGCTCGGGAAGCACATGACGTGAATAGGAAGGGAGATGAGATTGACCGTGCAGATCAGGGAATATGAGATGGACCTAGGATCGGACGCAAACGTCCTACCAAAGCAAACATGGGAGCCCATGGGCAGGCCTGCGCTGCAATGGTATCCTATCCAAATGTGAATGGCGAACTAGCAAAAGATCCTACCTATGGGGAGATTGCAGGGAATCACAGTAGACATCGAAGGAGCAAGCATGCTAGAAGATTTCGAAGTGATAGAGATTGTTGATGACAAAAATCCCTACCTTGCACTATTGGGAATAGATTGGGCCACTAACATGAATGGAGTAATAAATCTAAAGAAGCGGAAGATGATCTTTGAGAAAAAGTCACTATGCGTAGTGGTACCTTTAGACCTTGCAGAAGGATTGCGCTACACAGAGCCAGTGCGCGACTACGACAATGATGACGATCTGGACTGCATCTACAAGATAACAACATGAGAGCAAGATTGGGTAAATCGAACCGCGGATGGTTGAATCTCTTGGGAGCGCGAAATCTCCTGCACATCAGATTCTGACGAGGAGATAGAACGATGGTAGAACTGGTTACACGAGGTAACCACGCTCAACTGTAACATGATGACAATGTCGTTGCACCGCATAACAATAGAGGTAAGAGATGTGCCTACATATGATGGGTTAAGCGAGGTGGATGACTTCCTGAACAAATTTGAAAGAGAAGTACCAGAATAGCAGCGTTTCGACGCTCTGAAATGGGTACTGCGCGCTACGCTCGCAAGATGGTGGGGTACGCACCAAAGAAGTTTTGAGGACTGGCGCGAATGCAGAAGGATAATGCTCATGTAGTTTGGGAAGCCTCGGATTCAATTGAAATACAAGTATGATAGACGAACCGGCCCGTACACCCACCTATCCAGGTGGATACAAGCATATGGTGCGAAACCTACACGAATGCACACAGTCCTCGTGGTAGGAGACATGATTGGTAAGCGTGAATGACCCCTTTGGTTGGGACCACGAAGTATGGAAATACCAAGTGCGCAAAAGAATATCCATGCAGAAGCTTTTAACAAAGTACGTGAAGCACTGGACAAGGTCCACAATGTGAAGTGGACTGACTGGGACCTGTGCGTAACAACGGTTCTCTAGGCTTATAAGACCTCGTGCAACACCCTGACCGCGCAGGCACCTCCAAGGCTGGAGTATGAAGCAACCACAGTAAGCCCTATAGTACTTGGAGAACTTAGACCGTGCATGATAGCACCGATAGATACGACAGTTCGCAGAACCTTGGAAGCATAAATCCAATAGGGAAATCTTAGACTCCAAGAACTTGAAGAAGAAAGGGTACGATTAAGGAAGAAAAGTGCTCTGGTGGATGCGGAAGTCAAGAAGCTGGAGGACGAGATAAAGGAAGATTTTCTTGGCAAAAAGATTAGGGTGAAAAGGTAAGATGCATACGATCGCGATGACAGTGTTAAGGCCTATCACCGCGAATTGATCAGTCTGATGCCTTGGCTTGGACCACACATTGCTAAGCGTATTGACCAGGGTATCGCGTTGCAGATGGTAAAGTGCGCGATGTTGATCATAACAATAAAAGGTGGGTATTCTACAGGAAACATTATGGATGAGAGGATGAAACTTTTCATGGGTGGTGCGACCACCTGACTAGCCAAAGGAAGAATAGTCTTAGCGCTCCAGGTAGTTGAATGGGAGCATGAGACTATAAACTATTCTGCCCGGGAGCTGTGCGATGTTGAAGCTACGCGCAGAAGCAAAGAGTCACAAGGTCCGTGACCGCGCACGGGGGGTTGCGCTGATGCGCGGGTTGGCCAAAAAGTGACCGTTGAAGTCACTATTCATGATGGGATGCTCAACTTGAGACCAAATGGAGAGGGTGACAGGAATTTAAGACGTGATTTATGGAAAATATTTGGGAAAATCTACCGCCAAGGGAGCGTTAATGAACCCGATTTGGGGGGAGCGTCCAAATTCAAATTCAAAAAGTGCTATAAATTACAAAGGGCTTCTTAGCAAACAACACTTGGTCATTTGCGAATTGAGCTATTGAGCAGAGCCCTAATTGTTGTGTGTCGAGCGTTGATTGAACCCCTAAGTTCGCGAGTGCTAGATTTCTGGACATATACGATGGCAACAGCTAAGGAAGTTATGGAGATAACATAAATGACTTCCGGCCCTGACTGTGGGGGATGCTCCGGAAGGTGTCGGGATTGTGGCAGAAATCCTGAAATCACTATGTACGCCAAGACCCAAGAAGGACAGACAAGCGATGGTTCCCATACGTGTGTCTCCACGGAACCCGCTGCGCACCAAGTTGTCAATGGAGGAGAAGGGGAAACTGTCACCATAGAGACCAATGAAGAAGAAAAAAATCTGGAGGATCTTATCATCGCAGAGGATGACGATGAAGGCATGGAGGAGAACACTCAGCCTGTGCACCCCCCGAAAAAGTTTCCCACCTATGTACCCCTGCAAAAAGGGAAGGTTAAAGTGCCCTAGGACCTTGACGAGACCAATAGCTTGCTCCAGACCCCGCTCCTCCCAGACAACATTATTTTTTAGGGCACGCACCTGGGATGGGTGCCAAGCGTAAAATTCGAAGATTGGGACCTCACTCACCACGAGAAGTTCCCTCACCTCGAGACCAAGCACCTCATGAAGCCCAAGTAGAACACTGCGGTGGTGGTTACAAAACTAGAGTCACAAAAGTGGTTGTGAGGAGTGGAAAAGGCTGGGCTACTGAACCTGCTCTGGGTTCCGCATTTCCACCGCGCCCTAATAACCATTTTCGTCATCAAGCAGCTGCTCTCGCTGGTGCATGATGGGTGTTTGTGGCTGGAGGAGCCCATCCCCATCACGACAGACTTGATTCACTGCATCTTCCCACTTCCATGCAAAGGAGAGGACCCCGCGGACATCTCGGAAGGGAAAAGAAGTGACTTGGCCATCGCGGAGGGCATGAAGAAAAAGTACAAGATGACAAAGAAAAAAAAGGGGCTACAACATATCCAACATCAGTGAAAAAGCAATGAAAGCGGCAACCCAAATACTGGCTAGTAAGGTTATGCGCAAGTGCGACGCAGATGAGGTACCCATGCCGGTGGTCACACTGGGTGAGCAGTGCGCGGAGGGGGTCCAATTTAACTGGTCAGAGTTCCTCTGCAAGGAGTTTTTAGAGAATTGCCGCGAAGCTCAGGAACAGGAAAAAACGTTCCACTATGCATGGCTTCTACTGTCCATAGTGCTTGCGGAAGGGGAATTACCGAAGGATAGTCAATTCCCCATAATTGACAAGGACCTGCCAGAGGCCACAAAGTATGCTTCGCTCTAGGCTGCAAAGGATGCCAAGAGGATCCATGACAATAAAATATTTTGGGTGTTCATGGAGATGAACCTTAGAATGGGGATCAACTGTAAGCCGCGGTTGTCACCCATTGTCTACAATAGCCTGCAAAGCTTTTGGAATTCAAATCAGACATCCATAACATTTACATTAGAGCGCGCAAGGACCCGACCAAACAATGGATAAAGCTACCCTTTGTAGCCACGAACGATGTCATCTTTAACGTACTGGAGGCATGGCCACTGGAGTGGCGCGCCCCAGACATCACAAATATAGAGAAGTCGGCGGCACAAAGGAATAAAGATGAGACTAAGCTGTGCATCACACAGCTGGAAGAAAAGTGAAGGAAGGAAGTAGCGACAATAAAAGTGCGGGCGACGCGGAATGCTGCACAGAAAAAAACTGAGCAGGAAAAGGCTGCAGTAGCAGTGACAACAATGTAGGAGGTAGCCGCGAAGGCGCGTGAGGGCCAACCGTCACCTTCGCATGGGAAGGAAGAAGAGGAAGAAGAGGAAGGCGCGGACCCACGAACCACGTCAACACAGTTAAAGCGCCAACACCCAGCCGAGTGGACAGGGTTGCGTAAGAAGGTCAAGGAATCGAAGTTGTTGATTGACCCAATCACCCTAACCAAGGGTGATCTGCATGACATCGACGAAACAATCCACGATGTCACCTACGAGGCCCTCCAGAATTTCATGCAAGAGAACCAGATTGTGTTGGGGCCCTCAGAGCATAGTTGTAGGAGTTACAGGTGCGCCCTCCTCAGGCTGGTACCCTTTCAACTAGCCTTGCAGTCGGGTCAATGGCAGCAGAAAAAATGTTGCGCGCGCGGATGACGAATACCATAGTGCTAACAGAAGGGGCACTAGTGACAACAAATGAGGCCGATAGGCCTACAGTTAGCACACTGAAAGTTCTCGGTATCAATATAGTTGCACTCCTGCGAGAGAAATTATATGTTTTGTAGGATGGGATAAATGCAGAGCTATGAGCTAGGGAGAGTTGTGCACTGCAACTCCTCAGTGAGCTGAAAATCAATATGGAACAACTGAGCTTGCATCGAGACGAATTGGTGTTGCAGAATCAATATCTGGTACAGGTAATAGATGACACTTTCCAAAGCATCCTAGAGCTGGCCATACCAACATACATACCAGTAGAGGCACATATCCATATGTTAGTAGCAGGGGTATGAGAGGTAAGGGAGGAAATGAAAAAGGTTCAGCTGGAGCTGAACCTTCAGATCGCCGAGTTGCGGTTATAGGCGCATCCATCCACCGCTCAGGAAGTCAGAGAACATCGCGCTAGTGCTATCAATGCAGGACTGGACGAAATTGGCAATGCAGTGTGAGACTGCACCAGCATGTTGGAAGAATCATTTGAGGTCCTCACAAATCTGCAGGAGGACCCCAACATCCAATGCTTAGAAACAGAGACACGAGAACTCCAACAATAGTATGACAGTTTCAAAGGAACTGCACAAACGGTGGCCCTCACTCAGAGGCTCACACGGATGCAACATGCTAAAGCGCTGAAAGAGTAGGTGGATGTGGCACGGCACAAGGAAGCAGTCCTGAAGGCACGCGTTCAGCCTTGGATCTACGAGGCCTTCACCATCACAGTAGAAATTGAAGGCAAGCTTGCACAAATGTAGGGGATGCACACATTAATGCAAAGAAGCACTTCCGACACAGAGGTCTCGGAACAATGTATGCAGCAGATCCAACAAGTCGCAACCCAGTGCACTGCTGACCTTGCTGAAGTTTGAGAACAGTTGGAGGGACTCCGCGCAAAGATCTCTGCGCCAACCGAGTGACTCGAGGGCAAGTCACGATGTTTGTGTTGGGGGCCTGTTGGGAATGGAATCCCCCGAAGGCATGTTTTGGGCTTAAAGCCCATGTTTTGACCGAATCTTGTTGTAAAAGCTCCGCGAATTGTGGTCGCAAGGCACGAAAGTATAATAGAGTCACAGGGTTGTCCACCCTAGTTTTTGTAATGTAATTTCGGTTGGATAGACCTACACATGGTTCGCGAACCATGGGATTGTATAAATAGAGAGAAGCTGTAAGTGTAGAAGATAACTAGAGGAATAGAATAGAAGCATGAGAAGTCTAAGTGATTGAGTCAAAGGGTAAAGTGTGTCTGTGGGGCGTAGAGTAGGAGAAGGCTCTGCAGCTAAGTGCGTAGAGGTCTAGTAGTCCGCAGCTAAGTGTGCATACCCCTGCAGCTGAGTGCGCAGGGAAGGTCGGGTCTGTAATCGTTGGAAAATCAATAAAGAGAAGTTTTGCTATAATTCTGTGTATCTTTTCTTGATATAATGCGTGATTGGATATAATTTGCAAGTATACTGTTTATTTACTACGCAAACTTGTATGAATGCTTTTTGTTGCTAATTATAATTTAAGACATTCAAGTAGGCAAAGGTGCTTAATTAATACTGGAAGATAAATAAGATCTTAGGTAATAGCGTAGAATGCGGCACAGTCCCTGGTTAGGGCTGCGCGATGGCAGGGTACCAGGCCGCAAGGAACGAAAGGTGTGTGAAGAAACCTACACGTAGAAATAAACAAAGGACTAGTCGAACCTCTCAGACATCTCAAGGGTGCGGAAAACTGATTCCAGCACCCTCCCATACTACTTTGGGTGAGACCTCAATCTGTGCTCTGCACACTGTTGCCGAAAGGGCCAGTAGTACATGGATTTGTTTGGCTAATTAACTCCAAACCTAGGTCAGGCCCCAACAAGCCAATAGAGTTCACCCCTCCTGGGTTACATCTGCTTGGTCCAGCTTCCAATGGCTTGGGCCTCTCTGTTATGCCCAAATGTGTAAAAATATGTGTTTACAATGCTCAAATGCTTTTGAAACCTGCTCGAAAGATTCCAGAATGTCCAAACATGGATACCTAGCCTCTTTCTGCACCCCATTTGGTCAAAAACTGGAGAGGTTATGACATCTCCTAGTTTTCCCACTATTCGCTCTACATTTTGCCCAAAATTTGGCACTGAACCCCCATTTTCCATTAACGGGCCACCAAATCCTCCGAAATCTGGGCAGATTTTTCAGACAGTTAATTTGGTTGCCGAGGCCAAAAAGCCAATAGAATGGTCATATGGGGGCCATGCGCCCAACGGCTAGAACCCGACACTCGCCCCTTCCCTCTAATGGTCACATAAAGCTAGAGGTCAAGTTTAAAGTGTTCACATGGTGGGCGGTTACCCCGGCGGTCACGCGGTGGCAGTCCTCCCTTGATGGTTATGGTAAATGATGGTGGTCATGCAAAGGTGTTCACATGGGTGGTTAAGTCTGCCCAACCCCCAACCGTTGCAGCATTAAATTTTAAATAGTGGGCGCAAACATAAAGGTTAATTTGTATCCCCGTGGTGCATTGGAAATGGATTTTGTTGTGTATTGGGAGGTCACGGGTTCAACCCCTGCTGCCTTCGCCCGATCTATGCAACATTTTGGTGGCCTCGTGGGCTGCCACATGGTGGCCTCCAGCTGGGCCCTGTGTCAGCCCACGGT
Source organism: Pinus tabuliformis (assembly GCA_031772625.1). NCBI lineage: Eukaryota > Viridiplantae > Streptophyta > Pinopsida > Pinales > Pinaceae > Pinus > Pinus tabuliformis. Next base: position 156,743,047 of record CM062809.1, on the reverse strand, counting down.
TGGCCATCTTTCCAACTAATGAAAATCCATTAAATGGACCTATACGATCATGAAACTTGTCATGATATGATTCGACGAGAATGCTTTGACCAAGTCAACGTCCATCTCCTCTACCCAGTCAACACCACATCAACAATATGGACTGTTGACTGGGCTATCCTTTTTTTAATTTAAAATTCACATGTTTGACAAAGTGAACATAACTCGTTTATGGAGTCATACGGAGTCCATTTCCCATGAAATGATTTGCACTGGATTTAGGATGATGAGCACTACGCGTTCGTCCAAGTTCCACACTAATCCGACAAATTTGAAATTTGAGCTATTTTTTTATCACCTTTCCTCCATATTGGAAGCCTTTTGGACCCCAAAAGACCACTTTCAGTTGTCCAGTAGGTGAGGGTACAATTCCCTCACCTTTCCAATCTCTATCCATTTTTCCTTTGAAGGATTTGTTCCTTTGAGCCCCACTTGAAGATAGTAGACACTTCCTCTTTTCGATGTCCTTGTTCTTATGTTAAGTATAATGTCTTGTTGAAGCTCATCAAGGAATTCTGGAGAAAAGTCTTCAATAGATGGAATTTGAACATTCTCTCCTTGATCTTCAATCAAAGGAGGCTCATACAACCTTAAGTTATCAACATTAACAATAACATAAATTTGGATATATGAAGGAAAACCCAACTTGAAGGCATTTTCCAAAATTCTGAATGGACCATATCTAATTGGTTTTAGCTTTTTACGTTCTCCTTTGAGCCTCTCTTTTCTAATGTGAATCCAAACTTCATCACCAACTTGGAACTTGTGATCTACATGATGCTTTTCGTGCCTTGCTTTGTACTTGCCTTGGCTCTTTTCAAGGTGCTCTTGAACTCTTTGGTGTACCAATTGGATTTTTTCAATGATCCTTCTTGCTAAGTCTATGTCACTATGACCATAAATAGCAACATCTTTGCCAAAAATGAATCCAAAGGAGATTTAGCTAAGTATCCCGAACATGCCTCGAATGACAATGTTTGAGTTGAAGAGTGCTTGTTTCGGTTGTAAGCATGTTGAATATAGTGAAAATGTTCATCCCACAACTTAGGATGCTTGCTACAATACCCACGAAGAAGATGTATCACTATTTTGTTAACCACCTCTATTTGACCATCTTTTTGTGGATGAAATGTTGTACTCTTTTTTAGTTTGGTGTCCATGGATCCCCACAATATTGACAAAAAATTCCCAACAAAGCAATAGTCTTGATCACTAACAATGGATGTGGGAAATCCAAAATGCACCCATACATTTTGAAAGAATAAATGAGCATTGTATTCAGTTGTAACTTACCTTTTACATGGCATCAAAATACGCATTTTTTTTGAACCTATCCACAACTACATACAATAATCATGACCTCTTTTTGACAATGGAAGATCTCCTATAAAATCTATAGAAACAATCTCCCATGGTCGTGAAGGAACCGAAGGTGGTGTGTACAATCCTAACTTCCTATTGTTAGGCTTATTGACTACACATAATGAACATCCTTTAATAAAATGTGACACACTTTTCAAGCACACAAGGCCAATACCTCTGTAGATGTGCCATCGTCTTACTTACAATGAAATGGCCAGTGATAAGAGAAGTATGTGCCTCTCTTATGACGTTGAATCTTTCTCCCTGTGGAATATAGAATTTTCCAAGATGGTACAACAAGTTATCATGCAAATGATAATCCAATTCCTCTACTTGATTACCTTGACTCAAACTTGCATAAACATCTTGAAAATCATTGTCTAATGCATATTGATCAATATAACTTTCATGCAAAACAAAATTATGCTTGAGCAAATTAGCTACATTAACAATAGGCCTAGAAATAATATCAGTAACTTTATTGTATATACCTTTCTTATACCTAATTACCAAGTGGAATTGTTGAAGAAAACCCATCCATCGGAAGTGCCTTGATTGTTGCAACTTTGATTCAGATTGTAGGTATTGCAATGGTTGTTGATCAATGTGAATGATTGTTTCCTTACCCATCAAGTAGTGTTTCCACTTTTTCACACTTTTCACCAATGCATACAATTCCTTGTCATCTGTAGGATAGTTAATCACTACACCATTAAAATTCTCTGAATGAAAACAGATAGGCTTACCATGTTGCATGAGGACTGCACCCATGTCATAGTCACTAGAGTCATTCTGAATCTCAAATGAATGTCTCAAGTCTGGAAGTGAAATTACTGGAGCTGAAATGATCTTTTCCTTCAATGCATCAAAGGCCTTTTGTTGTTTGCCTCCCAACTAAAAAGCCTTTTTCACACTTGTCAATGCATGCAAAGGAGTTGCAATAGAAGAAGAGTTAGCAATGAATTTCCTCCAATATTGGGTTGCTCCCAAAAAAATTCTTACCTCAGTAACTGTCTTGGGCCTTGGTCAATTCAAAATGACATCAACCTTGGAGGGATCTATTTTCAACTCACCTCCTCCAACAATATGACCCAAGTAAACTAAAGAAGTTTTCCAAACTCACACTTTGACATCTTAAGAAACAACCATTCTTTCTTCAAGACGTCGAGTACTTTTCTCACATGCATGACACGTTCATCACGAGATTTACTGAAAATTAAGACGTCATCTAAGTAGACTATAACAAACTCATCAAGAAATTTCCTCGACACATCAATCATCACACACATGAATGTATCAAGATCATTACATAAACCAAAAGCCATAACTAGCCATTCAAACAAACCTTGTTTTGTTTTGAATGTTGTCTTCCAAATGTATCCTTCAACTATTCTAATTTGATGGTGTCCACTCCTTAAGTCCAAATTAGTAAAATACTTTGCATCTTTCAATTTATCAAGTAAATAATCTATTCTAGGCAGTGGGTAATGGTTATTTACCATAATTTTGTTAAATGCACAAAAGTCCACACACATGCACCATGTTCCATCCTTCTTTGCCACCAAGACAATAGGTGAACCACATGGCGAGGAAGATGGCATGGTGATCCCTTTATCCAACAAATCTTGAATTTGATTTTTAATTTCTGCACTTTCCATCACTGACATCTTGTACATGCCAATGTTAGGAAGAGGACAATCTTGCTGCAACTATATCTCATGTTGGATTCCTCTCTTGGGAGGTAATCCTTTTGGTTCCTGAAACATCTCATCATATTGGTTAACTACATCAACCAATTCATATTTCAATTTTGAATCACAACCTTTAAAATCTTCATTATCAACATCATTCTTGGGTTTGATCATTAGAAGCACAAAATTCTTGCTTGAATTCACTAGTCTTTTCATCTGCCCCGCATTAACAAGTGAAAGATTTAGTTTCTTGCTATGAGCTCTCACAATATATTCTACTCCATCTTTGAACAAATGGTATTTGTTTTCATGTCTATGGAAGATAATTTTTCTGTCATAGAGGCCGGGTTGCCCAAAACTATGCCACATATGTCTAATGACACAACATCAAGCTCCGCTTCATCTATGAAATTTGTAGTAATGACAAATTTCAGTTTACACTTTCTAATAACCTGCAATTGTGCATTGTCACACACCCATCCAAGTGGATATGGTTTATGTTGTGGAATGGTTTCCAAGTTTAAAATTTTGACAATGTTTTTAGAGATAAGATTGGCTAGAGAGCCACTGTCGAAAAGTGTATCAATTTTTCTATGTTTTGAGATCACTCTTATGTGAAAAAATTTTATCCTCTTCTTTTCATTTGGAGTTTCATTGTGTGAATTTGAAGTACTAGTGATAGCAATGGATTCTTTTCCTTTTATACCCATGTCTGTAATTTTAGTTTCATCACCCAAATCAGATCCCAAATCCTGTTGAGTGGTTGCAGTTGTCTTTTGTTTTCCCTTGTTGTTGATTTTTTTTGGTTTCGTTTTGGGATGAAGCTTCCAACAATGATCTTCATTGTGAACCTCTTTGGAACAATGTTTGCATGTTAATTTCTCTCCTTCCTTCTTGATAGATGCATTTTTCTTTCCCTTCCCTTTGAAACCCTTTTCTTTCCCTTTACTCTTAAATGGATTTTTACTACCTTTTTTTGGAGTGTTTTTCCCTCTTACCTCAAGATGAGTGGCTTGCACACACACATCATCTAGATTATTGGGATTAAACATTAAGATAATATGCCTAAGGTAAATGTGTAAACCCCATATGTACTTCAGCGACGTGTCTTGTGATTGCAAATCTACACCTAACATTAGAGACCTTTTATTTTTTTGAATTCTTGGGTGTAATCTTGCACATTTTGACCTTTAAGTTGTCTAAAGTTCTACCAATTCATTATGGTTTTCTGTATATAAGATAGATGATAGAATTATCTTTTAATTGTAGCAATGAAATCAGACCAAGAAATTGAGATCTTACCGTGTTTTTCATCTCCTCTTGTGTCATTTATTCCCACCATACTAGTGTTGCACCCTCTATTCTCAAGGAAGCTAACTGAATCTTTATGTCATCCTATTGAAGGTGTTAAATTCTGCAATAGACCTCCGACTGACGAATCCAATTATCAAGATTCTCTGAATTCACTTCACCATTATACATGGGCAGCTCAAATTTAACATCAAGTTTTAGTAAGGGTGATTTACTAGTTCCTTTTGAGGTATGTTGATAAGTATGAGTAAGGGTTGTGTTAGTGGAAGACGGTGAAGATGCTTGTGAAGAAGAATATGAAGAAGATGGTGGAGAGGTGAAGGTTTACCTCCTTTTCCATTGTCTCCATTTCCATTACCTCCTCCTGAAGAACCTTTTCCTTTGGGAGGTTTGGAGCTTTTACCCTGCAACCTGGTATTCCTCTCTTCATAGAGGACCTTCACCATCTCTGTCATATCAAAGAAAGCCTTCCTGAAGACCTTCTCATCTTCTGTCATGTTTGTAGGTTCTCCTTCATGAGACATGCTCATTGGAGTCTCAACTGCAACTTGAGGATGAACTAGTGTTGGAGATTGTGGAAACCTTTCCCTCCTTCCCCTTGACCTAACTTCAGGGCTTCCAACCAGCTTCCCTTCTCATATTTTGAGTTTAACCTTGTAAGCATGACATAAACTTGCAAACAGTTAAATCCTTCTTGCACAAAGCAACCTAGTGCTCTGATACCAAAATGATCTGATTAAGAATATTAGTTTGATGTGATATGATCCTCCTTAGATTAAAAATAAAATGTTATTCATGTGATTAAGGATTCATGAGTTCTGCAAGTGAAAAATGAGTTTTTTTTTTTTTTTTTTTTTTTTTTTTTTAAGTTTTAATTTATTTTATTTTTATTTTATATATATATAATGTTAATTTTATGAGGAATTTTAACATAAACAAGAAACTGAACAACAACATATAAATGTACAAAAGATCACCAAAAACACATCACAACAGGAACATGATGAAGGAGTTCACCTCTCCTAGGCTACATCTCCTTGGTCCAACTTCCAATGGCTAGGGCATCTCTATTATACTCAAATGTGTAAAAAGATGTGCTGACAATGCTCAAATTCTTTTGAAACCTACTCCAATGAGTCCATAATGTCTAAAAATGGCTACCTAGCCTCTTTCTTCACCCCATTTGGTCGAAAACTAGAGAATTTATGACCTCTCCTAGTTTTCCCACTATTCGCTATACATTTTGAACAAAATTCGGCACCGAACCCCCATTTTTGCCCCATTTTGCGCTAACGGGCCACCATATCCTCCAAAATATTGGCGGATTTGTCGGATAATTAATTTGGTCGCTGAGGCCTAAAAACCAAGAGAATGGTCATATGGGGGCCATGCACCCAGGGGCTAGCCCCCAGCGCTGGCCCCTTCCCTCTGACGATTGCATAAAGCTGGCGGTCAAGTTTAAAGTGTTCACATGGTAGGCAATTACCCCAACGGTCAGGCGGTCGTAGTCCTCCCTTGACAGTTACGGTAAATGTTGGCAGTCACGCGGTGACATTCACATGGGTAGACAACCCCCAACCTTTGCGGCATTAAAGTTTAAATAGTGGGTAAAAACATAAAGGTTAAGTCGTACCCCCGTGGTGCCTTGGTAATGGCTTTCATTGTGTGTCGGGAGGTCATGGTTTGACCCCCATTGCCTCCTCCCAGTCTATGCAACATTTTGGTGGCCTCTCGGGCTACCATGTGATGGCCTTCGGATGGGCCACATGTCAGCCTGTGGTTAGCCATCCAACCAATGTAAATCCACCAAATGGACCTATATGATGATGACACTTGTCACTATATGATTCGTTGAGAATTCTTTTACCAAGTCAACATCCACCTCCTCTTCCCATTCAGTGCCATGTCAACAGTATGGATTGCTGACTGGGATTTCCTTTTTATTTAAACTTCCCCTATTTGACAAAGTGAACGAAACTCGTTTCTAGAGTCATACGAAGTTCGTTTTGCGCGAAACGAGTTGCGTCGGATTTAAGATGATGATAACTACGTGGTCATCCAGGTTCCACACAAATCTAGCAACTTTGAAATTTGAGCTATTTTTTGAGCACTTGATCAAGTGTATTGCAATTACTTTGTCAAACTATTGTTTAAATTTAGTAATATATATATATATATATATATATATATATATATATGGGGCTCACAAACCCTAGAGATCGGTGACCACTATGTCCACGAAATATTTGTACCAGGTAGATCCACCTAAAGGGATCACTTTCTGTCAACTCAATCACAAAGCCTAACCTTAAGAGTGTCAAGAGAATTTAACTCGTGACCTCTTAATATCAAAGATACTTTAACCACGGGGATTCAACCAATTAAGTAAACCCTTAGAACTAAAATAAATGAATATTAAATTGAATATTTAAAAATTAAAAAACTAATTTATAAAACTTTAAAATCTAAAATCCTATTTTTTAATTGGTCAATGTACTAGATATGACTATTTTTACCTACTTTAAATATATTGATTAGAAATAAAATTATTTAAAAATATTAAAAAAATCTGCAACCACCTCATGTCCCCACAATTGATTACCTAATTAATTAACATTGACATGTGATGACTTTTCACCATGCAAAATATTCTTGATTTCATTATCACCATATTTTTTTATTAGATGCATGGGATTTATTTGGATTGTAGCTCTCCGACACAAATGATCGTGAGTGTCAAGTGGGGTTGAGAATATCTTGAAATATACACGCTCATGAAACTTGTTAGGTAAATGTTAAAAAAGATTAAGTGGATGTTACCTATGTTCATGCATCTCCATACCATAATCTGCGCTTTCGCGGGAGGGAAATTGGGTCATTCTGCTCACGCACAATTTTCATAAATTTTATTGGTAAAAATATGGTTAAATTTATACACATATTTGTTAAAATATTATTGTTGGATTGAGACATACTTTCCAATTTAGTATAGGAAAGATGTTGTAATGTTTAACTTATTGACTCATTCAAAATAAAACAAAATTAAATTAAAAATTTAAATTTAAATTTAAAAAAATAAAATAAAATAAAATAAAAACATTAAATTTTCTATTTCTTGGTATTCATATATAATGTGGTTTATTTAAAGGTTAATAATTAAATTAGTCTAGATCCATTTTAACTTGCCACTACCAAACATTAAGAGGGATCAAATCTCTTTTCACTCTAAAAGAGGTTTGCACTTCAAGAGAGATTTGATCCCTCTCAGTGCTTCGTAGATCCAGAGTTAAAAGAGATCTAGACTAATCAACAGAAAAATCGCAGAACACATAAATTATACTTTATCAATATAAAATATTAACTAAATCTCTTTTAAAGTGGAAATTTTCTTAAATTAAATAATATTTTGATTTTTTTTTAAACCATAGAAATTTTAATAATTAAATATCAAAATAAAATTCTACATTAAAGAATTTCCGTATATTATTAAAATTATTTGATGATTTTTAACACCTACTTTTATCAAATGATTAAATAAATATAATCTCACACATATATACATATATGGAGACCAATCTATCCTATTTTGTAGAGAGAAACATTGAAATGAAATACACGTGATGTTACATTGCGTTGTTGAATTTGCCAACAAATTAGACAAGTTGTTATAATTATACAGAAATTTAATTATGAGATGCTTTAGAAGTCTTTTCAATAATTTTGATGTAATCCTTGATTAGAAATAAACACTCTATGTAGAATTGCAAGGATAAAATCGTATGAAGTCCATTCAGGATTGCTGCTTGTTACGTTAATGTTTTGAAAAGAAGATATCCATCATCCATACCAATCAATATTAATGGGCAATTTATATGTCATTAAGTAAGTAATTTTTATGAGCAAAATATGTGTTGGAATTTTTATAAATGCGAGTAGTAATTTTAGTGAGAGATTTGAATGCTAACCTACATTATTTGCAAGTAAACAAGTTTATAGAGAATAGAGTTGTCATGTAGATAGAAGAATTGGATATACATGAATTAATACAAGGGGGTGGTTCACAATTTTAGTAGATACTATAGACATTTATGTGGCAAGGAAATTTTCATTATTTTTATGTAATTGTTGTGAATTTTTTATTGGTAATGGTAACTTTAGGTTTAGTGGGATGAATGGATACACAATACACAATAGAACAATTTACTTAATGGGGAGTTTTGAGAGAGTGGTTAAAGATGAAATGGAAAATGTAAAAGAGGGTAATCGAAAATTTTATACGAAAACTAAATTGTCAAAACATAGATGTATATTCCTATTGCATAAAAATAAAGATAAAGAATGTTACTAGCGGTGTTAATTCCACCCACCTCGGTTTGATCTTAGCTAATTGATTCAATATGGCTTGCAAAAAATTATATTAGGCTATGGGTTGTAGAGGAAACAATGTAGTATGATCCCTAGTAATCTAGATGATTGTATGCTCTAGTTAATGATTACCTCATTACCTAAAATAAGAGATAGAGAGATCAAGAATGTGTGACATCGCCTATCTATATCAAATAAATAAGTAGGATTTTAACGAAACTTTCCTTAAGTGCAAGAGGAATGATTTCAAGATTGGAAGGAAAAACTAGTTAGAGAACCTTGTAATGGATGATATGATGAGAAATGCAAATCAATTTTGAAAACATCATCTATAAAAAATCTAGAAACATATTTCACAAGTGGCTCAATCAAGTGAGATATGCAAGCATAGAGCTAATTGATGCCCTCACAAGTCATATTTAACAATTCTTGAAACAACTTTTACAAGTGGCTCAATAACATAAGATAAACAAACATAGATCCAACTTAACTTCAGATCTACTAATAGTCACCCATAAATTCAAATTGATGGTTGAGGAAGGATGGGAGCTTGAAACCCTAACCATGGCAACGGGTGAGTTGTTCACTGTTGCAAGTGGTTAACTTTCTAGATGTGGGTGTTTTCTTTTGTAAAATGGTTGTATACATCACTTAATTCAAGGGTTTTATTTTTTACTAGTCAGTTGATCCAATTGGATATAGGTGGCCACCCACCTATCCCACCTAGACATCTAGTTAGTTTCATTTGTTTCCTTGTTTATATCAGCATTTACTATTTTTAGCAGTTTTTTGGGTCCTGAACTTCCAGAGCAGTTTTGACCCCCTAAACGACATTTTTTGAGGTCTGTTACAGGCTTGTAGCCGAAGGTAGGGACCTGCGACAAATTACTTGGAGACCTTTCCAACAAGGTATCATACATGCCAAATATAGATAATAAGATCAAGTTATGACCTCGAGAATTTGACTGCCCAACTAACCCCAATGGGGCCCACAAAGTCTTGGCGTTACTTCTCTTGAGGTTAGGATTTTGGTTATTTAGGGTTTTCTCATGTTTTTCAATAATAAATAGGCCCTTGAGCCTCATTGTAACACAATTCAGAGGCATGTAGCTACCACATCTCTTCTCAGAGATAAGCTACCATCGCCCAATCTGGTCTTATTTCCATTCTATTTGTAAGCATATTTCAGTATTTTATATTAATGAAATGAAGTGTTATTTCTGTTGCATCTTTGTATTTATGGTTATATCTATAATTTGTTGCGTTCCTATTTAAATTCAGATCAGTGGTATCAAAACGGTCTACTGTTTCTCTTTTTTTATTTGCATGTCCCCAATGAGGTCGGGATATAAGGAGTTAGGGCTTGAACTGGTTGAACCTTTGCAAGACTAGCCTCACAAATCCAGACAACCTACCATGGCGAAAGAAAACAAAGACGAGGGGGCAAGAGATCCATTCAAAATCTTGCAAGAAGAAGTCCTTGAGGGACAGAGGAACGCGATGATGGACAACTTTGCCTAGATCCTTTAGCAACTACCCAAGGGCGACACATATACTTCCAACAGCTACTCTGGAAGTGCCACACCCTTTAAGGTACAAGTTAACTTTGACATTCCCATATTTGAGAGTCAAATAGATGCGGAGGCCACAGATAAATGGTTAAATCTGCTAGAAGGATATTTTTATGTTCATGATTTTTCCAGTCGGGAAAAGATTACTTTTGCTCTTCTCAAAGCTGACCCCCATGTCAAGGACTAGTGGGAAACCTACTGTGAGAAGAAGGATGAAAGTACACCCTCACTATTTTCGGCTGCACCCACTTGGGATTCGTTCCAAGATGCCATCAAGGAGCAGTACTACCTTGTTTGGAGCTATGAGGATAAATACATAAAGTGGACCACACTATGACAGGGAAGGGACCAAGACATGTCAGGGTTTACCAATGTACCGATACGCTGTCAAGATTGAGCAGAAGCTTAAAGAGAAAAAGTGAGACTTTGGATCTGCGAATTCAAAGCAAGGTAAAGCCGCCTCCAAACTGCAGAGAAAATGGCAAAGCCGAGGCCGGGAAACCTACGATAACTTGTCGAAGCTGAAAGAAAAAAACAACAACACGAAGACAAAGAAGGACATGGGAAAGTAGTGTGAGTTCCATAAGCGCTCCACTCACAACACAAGTGTGTGTCGGGCCAAGCAGTCACTCGTGGCCAAGCTGAAGGCTTTTGAGTCCGACACATGTTTTGACTCTAATTCAGAACCCATAAAGGGGAATAACAAATGGAATAAGATCATTGATGTGGATCCTAGTGCCACTATGGCCACCACCAAGATCCAGAAGATCGAGCATGAAGATCCAAAAGAGGGGGAACGCATATTCCACTCACAGATGTGGGTGAAGGGTTATCTGCTACAATTCATTTTTGACAGCGGGAGACAAAAGAACCTCATTTCTGTAGAGGTCGTGAAGTGGCTAAGCCTACCGACTACAACACATTCGTATCCATACACCATTGGGTCGCTTCACTAAGGATGAGATATTCACGTCAGCCATCAGTGTTGCCTTCCCTACAACATCAAGACCTTCATAGATGAGGGACTGTGTGATGTTTCTCCTCATGAAGTTTGTGATATGTTATTAGGACAACCATACTTATGGAGGCGGCATGATATATATGAGTCTAGACCTCACTCTGTTATTATTTCTTTGTGTACTAAGTTATACAGGATATCAAAGGTAGCCCCACCTACCGCCATATCTTTGATCTCTGCTAAGCAATGCAGTAATGTCATATCTAAGACTAGGAAACTTGTTTTCTTTCTGGTTCACTCTCAAAGTAAGGGGAGGGTAGTAGCCACATCTATGGCCCTTAGGAAGGGTTCCTCCAAGCAGCAAAATTAGGTGGGTGGATACGGTTGTGGAAGTATACAGGGACATCTTCTCCTCACCCATAGGGGTACCTTTGCATTGTCAGGTCAAACATTCAATCGATTTGACTCCCGGAGCACATCTACCCAACAAGTCGATATATCATCGCTCCATTCTAGAAAATGAAGAGATCACACATCAAATCTAGGAGTTTCTGTAAAAAGGCACACCCGACCAAGTTCCTCGCCTTGTGGGAGCCCGATTGTACTTGTACAGAAGAAGGGTGGGACTTGGAAACTCTACATTAATTATTGGGAACTACAAAAAATCACTGTCAGGAACAGGTATCCAATCCCACGGATTGATGACCTGCTGGAGCAACTCAAGGGGGATAAGTATTTCATCAAGATCAATCTAAAGTCTGGCTATCACCAGGTTCCAATAGAGCCCAAAGATGTATGGAAGACTGCCTCTAAATCCAAGGAAGGGATTTTTGAATGGTTGGTTATTCCCTTTGGGTTGACAAATGTCCTTGCTACTTTTATGAGGCTAATGGATGATACCTTGTGACCCTTAACCAACTCGTTTGTGGTGGTTTATTTGGACAACATCCTCATCTTCAACAAGAGTTGGAAAGAACACTTGCAACACATTCGACAAGTCCTTCAAACACTTCGGCAACACAAATTGTGTACCAACTTGGAGAAATGCACCTTTGGCATGAGACAAGTCCAATACTTGGGTTACATAATAGATGAGCATGGCATGCATGTGGACTCGAGCAATAACCAAGTCATTCAAGATTGGCCAACCTCGACTAATCTAACGGAGCTTCGAAACTTTTTGGGCCTTGCAAATTTTTATCAGAGGTTCATGTTGGGATTCTCCCATATCACTTGGCCTTTGAGTCAGATTACCAAGGGTGAGGTGAAAGAAAAATTTTCCTGGTTCGAGTCCCAACAAAAGACGTTGGTTGAATTGAAGCATCGCCTCTACTCTGCACCGGTACTCACACTGCTAAACCTGCAACAACCTTTTTAAATCAAGACAAACACCTCAGACTATGCTATTGGTGGAGTCCTCACCCAACACAAGCATCCACTGGCATATCATAGTGATACACTTTGCGATACAATTCGAAAGGACCCCACCTATGATAAAGATATGTATTCCATTATGTAAGCCTTCCAACAATGGAAGCACTATATTCTGGGGAAGGAGATGGTCATCCACATTGATCACTGACCTCTTTAGTTTATACAAACATGGGGAAAGTTGCAAAATGATCGCCATCATAAGTGGTCTACATATCTGCAACAATTCCACTTGAGCATTAAATATAAAAAGGGCATCACCAATCATGTTGCAGACTACCTCAACCAACCCCTAGTTGTAGCATTGACTACTATTCTCAACTCTTGTGGTCACAAGACCTCTGGATGACTACAACTATACAAAAATGATCGAGAGTTTGCCTCGACATACCAAATGCTAGTAGTTGGAAAGAAAGTTCTTGATTTCCACCTCCAGGACGCATTATTATGCTACCTAGACCACCTTTGTGTTACTTCAAGTGAGTGTGCCAAGCTAATTTCAGAGACACACTACAGTTAGGTAGCAAGGCACTTTGGAGTGGAGAAAAATGTGGTTGTACTACAAAAGTACTTTTATTGGTCTAAAATCCGACTGGATGTTGGGAAATATATTAGATCCTCCACTGCCTGCACCATCGCCAAGCCAAACATCAAGAAGCAAGGCCTGTACACTCCTCTTCCTACTCCCAACCAGCAATTGGAATCCATCTCCATGGACTATATGTTTGGCCTCCCTTCTACCAAGCATGGTAGTGACTGTGTATTTGTGGTCATGGATAGATTTTCTAAGATGGCCATATTGGCGGCCTGCAAGAAGAGTATCACAACAGAGGACACTGCCAAACTATTCTTTGAACGAGTATGGGTACATTTTGGTATCTCGCAAACCATTATACCAAATCAGGATAACAGGTTCCTGAGCACATTCTGGTCAAGCCTCTGGACACTATTGGACACCAAGCTTATGAAATCGAGTTCCTTCCATCCCAGACTGATGGCCAGATGAAGATCGTTAATCAGATGATAGTGCACATAATTCACATGTACAAATCCAAGAATCCTTGAACCTGGGGTGAGAGTCTTCCATATATGAAACACAGTTCTCATAGAGCTCTTCGTAGCTCGACTAGTCGCAGTCCCTTTCAAGTGGGTCTAGGATTTCAACCATTGTGTCCGATTGATGTTGCCACGCCTCATGCGACTACACAGACAGATTCCACACATGTATTGTATGAGGTTGATAAAGCGACAAAATTTATTGAACACATCTGTGAGCAGGTTCACGACATTCTGGAGAAGTCAAATTCCAAGTACAAGCAACGACATGATTAACACGGCTGCCACATAAGTTTCAGGTTGGTGACAAAGCCTGGTTGCATTTGCAGAAAGAACGCCTTATTGGAGTCCATCAGAAGCTTAGACTAATCCGATATGGTTCTTACACCATTACCAAGGCTATGGGAGACAATTATTTTGAGCTCAACATTCCCCCATTCCTTGGCCTGCACCCATTGTTCAATGTGAACCGCCTTCGACCATACTTCCCACCATTGCTGGACACATTAGACATTGTAGAATAGCTCACACCAACAAAGTTAAATTTAAACTGCATGTAACATGCCACAACTAATCAAATTATGGATACACAAGTCAAGAAAACTTTCCAGCAAAAGATCTAACTATATCGAGTTGTCAAAGCTGGCCAACTCCTACACCAAGGCAAGTGGCTCACCAGGGACTAGGTTCAACAAAAATTTCCGCACCTTATGGAGGCTCTGCATGCAATTGGGACCATTACTTCCTAAGGGGGGAGGAATAATCCAGGTGGATATTGGTGGCCACCCACCTATCCCACCTAGATCTCTAATCAGTTTCATTTGTTTCCTTGTTTATTTCAGCATTTACTATTTTTAGCAGTTTTTCGGGTCCTGAACTTCCAAAGTAGTTTTGACCCCCTAAACAACATTTTTTTGAGGTCCGTTGCAGGCCCGTAGCCAAAAGTAGGGGCTTGCAGGAAATCTTGTAGTACTCAGAGAGACCTTTCCATCAAGATATTATACACACCAAACAGAGTTAATATAACCAAGTTATGACCCCGGGAAGTTGGTTGCCCAACTAACCCCAATGGGGCCCACAAACTCTTGGCATTACATCTCTTGGGGTTAGGGTTTTCTCATGTTTTTCAATAATAAATAGGCCCTTGAGCCTCATTGTAACGTAGTTTAGAGGCATGTAGCTGCCACATCTCTTCTCAGAGGCAAGCTACCATCGCCCGAGCTAGTCTTATTCCCATTATGTTTGTAAGCATATTTTAGTATTTGATATTAATGAAATGAAGTGTTATTTATGATGTGTCTCTATATTTATGGTTATATCGGTAATTTGTTGGTTAAATTCAGATCATTGGTTGTCTTCTTGCGGTCATCCACTTTGTCAGGTATCTCGGGTAGCTGGAGGTTGGGGCTTATCTTTCCCTTGGATCCAATAGGTCACTTGTACGATCTTATGTTGTATTTGAACCCTTGTGCATGGAGTGGGAGGACTTAGTGGACTATGAACTTGAGGACTCTCCATGTGACCACATATTCATTGCACTTATGGGGGAAATAGAAAACTCTTCTCACTTAGTGTGTATTCACTTGATTCCTACAAATGGCCTCATATTCTCTTATCCGATGATGGGGGAGCCTCGGGATAATGAGGTAATTTTAGGGGAGGAAACTGCTCCCATTTCTAGGCCTAATATTTGTAATGGGGGCACTCGCTAAATTTCTGAGGGTTGGATTTTGGGGTCTTTAGGTTGGTATGGGGTCCAAGTCCCTATAGGCCTATCTCTCTTTCAAAATTCCTTCTTAGTAATCCAGTTCCAGTCAACCCCAGTCAGCCATAGGATTTGGAATTGCTGAAAGGTTTTGGTATATCCAAGGGTTTTTCCCTAGTGGGTGACTTTCCATCTTCTGTTATGTTCCTTGATTTCAATACTTTCCAATTTGTAAATCCTCATGGTTTCAGTTACAAAAATCTGGATGGATCTCATGGTCAAGCCCCTTCAGTAAGGTCGATGTCCTCCCAGGCTTTTCAGGTGAAGTCTCACATGAGGGAATGTTTCAAAAAAAAAATCAAATAATTTGAAGGTCAGTTCCTTTAAGAAGCCTCATTGTATTCGTAAGTCTTGTCAACCAAAATTGTCTATGTTCTTTGGTGGAGATGTAAAGATGGAAAGGGTGTCTACTCTAGTAGAAAAATATTTGGAAGGTCAGGTTCAGGGTCGATGTTTCTCTATTCAAACCCTTAAACAGTGGGTTGAAAATTTCATTTCTATGCATGTTCAAGTTTATCTAGGGGTTGACCTATCAGCCAAAGGATGGATTCATTTAAAGTTTGCAGTAGACGAGGATGAAAAATTAATTGAACAATAGGTTTGGCACATTGAATCCTCTCCTGTTTTGTTCAAATTTTGGACGCTCGTGTTGGATGCTTGTCGGGAGCGATTAGATATGATCCCTTTGTGGGTTCATCTTCCTGGTTTACTCAACATTCTGGGTGGATGAGATATTCCAAGATATTGAGAATTCAATTTGCACCTACCTCACTCATGAATCTTTGTACATTGCCATGGGACAAATGTCTATGGCCATAATTTTGATTAAGTTGGACCTCAAGAATGGTCTCCATACTGTAATTGACCTTGGAGGGGAGGAGGGCTTCATTCAGGACCTTGACTATGAAGGATTCCTTTTTAAGTGTCATCGTTGTCATCAATATGGGAATCTCCTCAAGCATTGTTCTATGGTTCCTTCTACGATTGATGAAGAGGATGAATTTTTCTAAGAAGACTTAATTCCATATAATTAGATGTCATCATCATGTGGGGAGATAGGTGGTCTTCAAAGAAGGCTTGAAGTGTTGGTTTCAACTGCAACAATGACCACATTGGTCCCCATGATGGTAGATTGTGGTCCTTAGGATCCCTTGGCGCACTCTTTTCCAGGTACTCTCCCCCTTTACTCCTTTATTAATTCACAATTTTATGTTCATCATTAAGGGATTTTTGAGGTTTAAAATGGGCCTCCTAAGGAAATTATAAAATAATAGTGGAAATAATAAAATAAGATTAGATTACATCATCAAATTTTAGAGGGAAAAAAGGAAAAGCTATTTTTTCAACTCCTATTTTCAACTTATCTCCCTATGAGTTTAATAAAATTTTGAGTGGAATCACTTGTTGGACGCATAATTTGGTTCCTCATCCAAGGAATACCCATGTTGTATACTTTTGATGGACCCTTCTACACGAAAAAAGAGAAATACATGAAAAACATGATTGCAATCACGTTTTTCATGTATTTCTTATTTTTTGTGTAGTAGGGTCCATCGAAAGTTGTAGGTTTTAACCTTGTAAAAAAATTACCTGCATACGAATTCTAAAATACATAAAATAAACAATGCGAGAACATAACACATAAAACACATACACACAGAGATTTTCCCTTGGATCCAAAAATCGGGACTACCAGCTTGATTTTTTTCATTATGTTCCTTTCAATGTTATAATACATATTTATACATGCCGAAGCATCCAATACCATGGACCGAAAAACCATCATGACCAAAAAACATGTGCAAAAATCATGCACAAAACCATAGGTGGGTCCGCCCAACCTAACATAGGGTCCAAAACCAAAATTTTCAAGGGCGCTGCCCCAGACCCCATAAAGTGAGGTTACGGGTACGCCTCAAACCCCCTATGACCCCCCCCGCTACACAATCGGCACAACGAAGGGGGGCTCCACCCCCCCTCTAACCCCTCGGTTAACTACGTGGGCTAATCGTGGAAAGAATATAACACAAACCAACATTCTCCCACTTGTTGTTTTCTTTCCACAGGGGGCCACAAGAGAGCTTACTCATTTTTCCAGCCCTGCAATGCCCATTGTTTCTCTACACCAAGAGAACTTCTCAGAGCTCACAGATTTTGTCAATGCATTTGCAGTATTCTTCAAAGTGTCCACCTTTACCAGCAACACCTTTTTGTCTTCTATCATATCCCTCACAAAGTGATATAGAACATCAATGTGCTTTGTCTTTGAATGATATGCGGGGTTCTTTGCCAAGAAAATTGCACTTTGGCTGTCACAGTCTATCATTATAGCTCCTTGTACTAACCCCATACTTGAACACAATCTTTGCAACCAAAATACTTGCTTGCTTGCATGAGTGACTGCCATGTATTCTATGTTGTGTGTGGAGCATGATTGTTCAGAGGTCTTTGTTTCAGCCAGATGTATACCGCAGGAATTTTGTACACCCCTCCACGCGGGGGGGTGCGTGGGGGACTTGTCCCCCCCGCAGGGGTCCGGGGGGGCCGATCCCCCCCGGCTGGGGGTTCCGGGGGCCAGCGGTCCCCCGGCGAGGGCTTGGGGGTAGCGCCCCCGAAGCTAAAAACAAATGTAAAATTGCATTGTAAAAGTATAGTAATTTCTAGTCAATCTGGGCCGTTCATTAGGCAGATGATCTGACGGTAGAACTTATGTTTAGTTTAGGGTTTTTTTCCCTAGAAGGCAACCCCTCTCTTTGTATGAGGGCATTGTATTGGAGGCTAAGATATAGATGTGTATTCTATGAGCGAGAAATAGAGAGGTGAGACTGTGAGAGAAGACAGAGGATATTACAGCGGATTTGCTGTAGGTTGTGTCTCTTCATTTTGCTGGATAATAGAAAGGAAGGACTGGCTGTTCGGGGTGGACGTAGCCCAAACTGGGTGAACCACGTATATCTGTGTCTCTCTTGTTTTGTGCATTTTCTGTGTTTATATTTCTGCAATATTTTATGTGTTCCATTGCTCCATAATATATAATTTTCTAACATTCTGCTCTGTAGTTGATAGTGCCACTACAAATTGTTTCTTACTTATCCAACTGACTGCACCTCCAAATAGGTTAACCACATACCCACTTGTAGATATTCTCTGATCTAGATCTCCAGCCCAGTTTGCATCAACAAAGCCATGAATATCCAACATTTTTTCCAATCCTGATCTTCCTTGGTAGCATAAACCATAATCACTAGTGCCACACAAATACCTGAAAACCTGCTTCACTGTTGTCCAGTGCTCCTTCCCTAGTTTGACATAAACCTGCTCAATACTCCCACTGCATGTGCAATGACTGGTCTAGTATAGACCATTACATACATCAGGCCACCGACTACACTTACATATGGAACACGGGACATGTCCTCTTCCTCTTCTTCTGTCTTGGGACACTGTTCAACATATAACCTCACACCTACAAGAATAAGAACCTTCATCGGTTTACTATCTTGCATATTAAACTCTGCAATATTGTCTTGACATACTTCCTCTAGTTTAAACAAAGCTTCCTCTTTGCCCGATCTATTTTAATTTCCATGCCCAAAATATAGTTTGCAACGCCAAGATCTTTGATGTAGAGTGGAGGACAATTGGGTCTTCAAATCTTGGATAATTTCTTTGTCATTTCCAACTAGCAACATGTCATCCACATATAAGACAAGATAAATAACACAGTCACCAATTAATTTAAAATACACACGGTAATCTGCTTTGCTTTTGGTGAAGCCAAGTCCCCGTATAAATGTATCAAATTTATGATACCACATCCTTGGTGACTGTTTTAACCCATACAGAGACTTCTTTAACTTGCATAGTAGTTCTTTCTTACCCTTCACCGCAAAGCCTTTAGGTTGCTTCATGTATATTTCCTCTTCGAGATCCCCGTGAAGAAATGTTGTCTTCACACCCATTTGTTCTACCTCAAAATCAAAAGCAGCAACAATAGATAAAAGTAATCTAATAGAAGTTACCTTGGCAACAAGAGAAAAAATATCACCAAAATCAATTCCCGACACCTGGGAATAACCTTTTGCTACCAACCAAGCTTTGTATTTCTCCACCTTTCCTTCTACATTTTTCTTCTTCTTGAACACCCATTTGCTGCCAATGGGTTTCCTTCTAGATGGCAACTCCACCAGATCCCAAGCCTCATTTTTGTGCAAAGATGCCATTTCATCAACCGCCTCTTTCCAGAGTTTTCCATCCTCTGAATCTACTGCCTCCTTCACAGTTCTGGGATCATCATCAATAACAGAAAAATAAAAATTTGAACAAAAAGCAGATGGACTATACCTTTCTGGCTACCTTCTTTCTCGAACTGATCTTCTCACAGCCGGAGTTTGTGGCTCTTCATCTTCTGATTCCTCCTCTGATGTAGAGTCTGATTCTTCCTCCTTTAGCTCAAACTCTATCTTCTCAGGTTCCTTTGGTTGGACTTCATGTTTAATAACATCTTTTACCTCTCTAAACACCACATCTCGGTTGTACACAACCTTCCATGTGACTGGGTTCCAAAGCTTATAACCCTTTAAACTATCCTTATACCTAATAAAGATGCAGTTTTCAGATTTACTATCTAACTTGGTTCGTTTCTCCTTTGGAACATGTACATATGCATCACATCCAAATACCCTCAGATTTGAAAGAGAGGTTTCTTACCAGTCCATACCTCTTGTGGAGTCTTATCCTCCAGCACTGATGAAGGTGGGCTATTAACCAGGTAACATGCAGTATCCACTACCTCTGCCCAGAATTCCTTTCCTAACCCGGCACCATTGAGCATGCTTCTTGCCCTTTCCGTCAACATCTTATTCATTCTTTCTCCAACTCCATTTTGCTGAGGTGTATATGGAGTAGTTTTTTGTCATGCTATACCACACTTCTTACAGAATTCTTCAAATTCCTGGTTGCAAAACTCTCCACCATTATCTGTCCTCAGCACCTTTATCTTCTTCTCTGTCTGATTTTCCACGAGAGCCTTAAATTCTTTAAACCTGTCAAAGGCTTCAGATTTCTTCTTAAGGAAACATATCCATGTATTCCTTGAGAAGTCATCTATAAATGATACATAGTACACAGACTTTCTCAGTGATGGAACCTTCACAGGTCCAAACACATCACTATGCACAAGTTCTAATATCTGTTTCGCCCTCTTACTACTAGAGGGGAAACTCACCCGATTCTACTTCCCATATACACAATTTTCGTAGAAATCAAAATCCAGAGAGATATTACTCATACCTTCTACCATACCTTTACCATGAAGTATTCGAAGGCCCTTCTCTCCAATATGTCCAAGCCTTTGATGCCACAACATGGTCTTCTCTCTAGAGACCACTAGATTTTTTGCTCCACTTTCAAGAACCACAGAACTGTTGCACCCATCAATAACAGTGATACCTTGTAGCTTGTACAGAGTTCGAATTTGAACTCCCTGCATCAATACCAGTGCTCCCCGAACCATTTTGCAGGTATCATTCTTGAACAATGTTTTTACACCTGCATCATCCATCTTGCTTACAGAAATTAGATTTCTGGCCAATGTAGGAATATGAAGAACACCCAGAAGTTTTCTAACCCTTCCACCTTGCAACTTCAACTTTAGTTTTCCATGACCAATGATTCTAGCCTTCCTATCATCCCCTAAGAATACATCATCACCATCGTATTTCTCATACTCGCAGAACCACTCTCTATGGGGAGTGAAGAGAAAGGATGCACTTGAGTCAATCAACCATGCCTCATGATCTTCATGTGTACTTGAAGAAGCCAAGTACACATCTACACCTTCATCTGAGGTGGTTTTCGCCTCTGCAGAAAGAGCATCATCAAATCCCTTTCCTTTATCAGGAGCTTTAGATTTACAGTCCCTTTTGTAGTGCCCTTCCTTTCCCCATTTCCAACACACCACCTTTACAGGTTTTCCTAGAGATTTAGATCTCCCTCTAGATTTGGATCTCCCACTCAGTGACTTATTTTTGTTTCTGTTTTGGGACCATCCTCGTACAGACAAGGCATCACCATTCTGGCTCTTCATATTTTTCTGTCTCATCTCCTCCGTCAGAAAGGATGAGAGTATTTCATCAAACTGTAAGGCAGTTGCATTGCTACCTATTGCAATAACCAGACTATCCCATGAATCTGGTAGAGAACACAACAAACTGATGCACTTATCTTCATATGAAATTTTGATATCAACAGATGCTAATTGACTTACCACAATATTAAATGTGTTCAGTTGCTCTGTCACCAAGTCTCCATCTTTCATCCTCAGGTTATACAACTTTTTCTGCAGGAACAATTTATTCACCAGAGACTTAGATTGGTACAAAGTCCCTAACTTGTCCCACAAAGCCTTCATCGTAGCTTCCCCTGATACATTCAACAATACTGAATCTGAGACACACAATCATATTGTGCTCTTTGCCTTCTGATCCAACTTCTTCCATTCTTCATCGGACACTCCCATGGGTTTAGTACCCGTTCTACCGTGATCCATTGATCTTTATCCACCAATAGATCCTCCATCTTGAGTTTCCACAATTCAAAACTCTGACCATTAAATTTCTTTATCTCTATCTTTCCACTGCTCGCCATCTTCTTTCACCACCAGAATCGATCTCGCAGATCTCCCACTGAACAGGGTCAACCACAGGCCCGAGTGAAACCCCTCAACAACAAAGGCATCCCCTTGAAGCCAAAACTGCTCCAATACCAAATGTAGGTTTTAACCCTGTACAAAAATTACCTGCATAGGAATTTTAAAATACATAAAATAAACAATGCGAGAGAATAACACATAAAACACATACACACAAAGATTTTCCCCTAGATCCCAAAACCGGGACTACCAGCTTGATTTTTTTCATTATGCTCCTTTCAATGTTATAATACATATTTATACATGCTGAAGCATCCAATACCATGGACCGAAAACCATCGCATCCAATACCATGGACCGAAAAACCATCGCGTTCAAAAAACATGTGCAAAAATCATGCACAAAATGATAGGTGGGTTTTCCCAACCTAACATAGGGTCTAAAACCAAAATTTTCCGGGGCGCTACCCCGAACTCCATAAAGTGGGATTATGAGTACGCCTCAAACCCCCTGTGACCCCCCCGCTACACAATTGGTGCAATGAAGGGGGGCCTCGCCCCCCCTCTAACCCTCCAGTTAACTACGTGGGATAGTCGTGGAAAGAATATAACACAACCCAACAAAAGTATGCAACATGGTTACTCTTTGGATGAGAATTAAATTTTGCATCCAACGAATACTCTTTCTTAAAATTTGAGTAAAAACTTAGGGAGATAATTTGAAAATAAGAGTTGAAAAAGTACTTTTATTATTTTATTATTTTTTAACTTTTTTACCTTTTTACTCCAAAAATGGTGAATCATCCCCCATGGTTGACATCATCATCTTGAATCCTATTGGTTCCTATAAAGTTTATTTTGGTTGTACATTTTTCTTAGGAGGCCCATTTTAGACCTCAAAATTCCCCTAATGATGGATCTTCCTTCTTCTGTTTCTCCTAGAACACTAATTTATTTTCCTATCTCTGATCCTCCCTCAAAGTCATTAAGCTCTCCTTGACTCCCTCCTCATATTCAATGTAATATTTCCCATGCTCTTTGTGATTTCTCCTCCCTGGTCTTATCCCTTTCCAATTCTTGTTCTTGTCCCTTGGGAGGAGGCATGTGCTCCTTCAAATTTTGGCCCCACTCTAATGGTCCCTTGCTAATCCCTTCTAAAATGAGATTAGGTCAAATCCATATTTCCTATTAATATTCCAAGGGGAGGGGGAGAAAATCCAATTTGACAAAAGCTAAGGAGCGTACCAGATTTGATCTGGCCATTGACAGACAATATTATATTCAAGGGGCCCTTAGAGTGGTTGTTGCCCCTATGGGTGGGAGTGCTTAGCTAATTTTTTTATGTTTTAACTCTCTGGGTATCTCAGGTCTCCTTAAATGACTTTCCTTCAAAATACTTACTGATTATGACTCCCTTGAGATTATTTTTCCCCAAGAAACATTGGGAGATAATGTTTCAATAACTCGTTGTATGGAAGGGCTTATGGGTGGCTAGATATTTCTGAGCATAGATGCTTCTGGGGGGGCGGGGGTGGTGGGGGGGGGGGGCTTTCAATAGGTTGGAACAGATAGTGTATAAATATTTTAAATTCTTGTAGTATTTCATATGGTATATGTATTAAAATTTTATGTAAAGAATTGGGAAGGTCACTCACTCTCTTCAATGCTTATGGACCTACAAAAAATTGAATTTTTTTTTGGGAGACATTTTTCAATAAATCCTTTTTAAATTTTCCTTCTGTAATAATTGTAGGCGATTTAAATTTCTCCCTGGGATATTCTGAATCATGGGGTGAAATGGCTATTAATGATCCTTTTTCAAATTAAGTTTCCAGTCAAATTTCTAGTCAACCTCTTCTTTATGTGGATCTGGTGAAGCTTCACCCCACTTGGAGAAAAAAGAGATATGGCCCTCATAGGGTGGCTAAGAGACTGACAGTTTTTTGTATTTGAAGATTTTGTGGATCAATTTGTATTCATTAAACAATTGGTTGGTGTGGGTGGTGCTTCAAAACATTCTCCAATCTTCCTCTAATTAAAAGGATCCACTCACAAGCTTGCTTATCCTTTCAAAATGAATTCTAATTGGCTCAAGGAATGAGCATTTGGGGAGTTGGTTAAAGAGAATTGGTTGTCCTTTATTCCCCATGTAGGTGAATCAACAAACAAATATTTTGTAAATAATCTGAAGCATGTAAAAGAAAATCCAAAGAGTGGGTTACGAATAAGAAATAGGTAGAAACCTTGGAGCTTAGGGATATTGAAAATCAAAATAAATGTAAAGATACTCAGGGTGACGAAGAATATGGATCTATGGATTGTACAAACTCTCTTTCTCATTTGGAAAAGAGGAAGAAAAATATTTTAGAAGATCGTGAGGTAGAATGGAGGCTGATAAAGCCATTTCACTTGAATGTGGAGATGATAACATTTTTTTATTTTTTATTTTTTATTTTTTAGTTTCTTCTATTTTATTTTATTTTATTTTTATTTTTATTTTTATTTTTGTTTTTATTTTTTATTTTTACTTTAATTTTTATTTATTTTTTTATTTATTTTATTTTTTTTTTATTTTAAATTTTAATTTTAAATTTTTATTATTATTATTGTTATTATTATTATTTTTTTAGGTGTATGCTAGAGGTTAAAAAATGGGAAATACAATATAGAATCTAAATTATCAGGTTGGTAGGGTGGCTTCCTTGTTCTCATCTTTGGAAGATATAAGGAATGTCGTTTTGAAAATATCTTTAAAGCCTGGGAAGAAGTCTCCATTGTTGAAGTTATTTGTACTTCCTTACCTTTCCCAAGTTTATCAATGAGGAGGGAAATAGTGAGCTCATGGAAAATGTTTCTGAAGATGAATTAAATAAATGCTTGCATAACTTCCAAAAGGACAGGAGCCCTAGGACAAACAAATGGGGAGTGGAATTTTTTCTGGGCCTTTTTGATATTATAGGGATTGATCTTTTAGTAGTGATGGAAGAATCTAGGCAGGAGTGTCATATGCTTCCTGCCTTTAGCTCCACCTTTATAGCCCTAATTCCAAATGTCAACTCTCCCTCCTCTTTTGAAGACTATTGACCTATTTCTCTATGCAATGCTATATATAAGATCAAAGCCAAGGTGATTTCCTTGAGGCTCAAGTCGATCCTCTCCAAATCAATTTCCAAGGAACATTTTATCTTTCTCCATGGCAAACAAATCCACGAAGCGATAGGGGTGGCTCAAGAGGGTTTGCACAACTTAAAAACAATGAAACTAAAAGGTGTTGTGATCAAAATTGACTTATCAAAATCCTATGATCGCGTCATTTGGATTTATCTCAGGATCCTTCTCACTCATGTTGGGTTTAGTTTGGATTTCATTTTTTGGGTTATTGTATTCAATCTATTACTTTTGTTTCATTGATCAATGGTGTTGCTTCTCCTTTCTTCCATACTCAATGTGTTCATCGTTAGGGATGCCCGCTCTCACCCTTTTTATTTTTGTTGGCGGCGGAGGACCTCAGTTGGCTATCGGAGGAGGGTAAATAAAGGGGAGATTTTCATGGATGTTTGGTGACTAGAACTTTGGAAATTTCTCACCTTTTATTTGTTGATGATATTATAACATTTTGCAATCGTAGCCTCAAAGACTGGGATCTGTTGAAGGGTATCCTCACTTTATTTGGGAAAGAAAGAGGTATCTTAATCAATTTTTATAAATAATCTCTTCTTGTCTCCAACTTTGAAGCTATTGAGCTCCAAAAAATTTCTATCTCCTTCCTATGGACACCAAAATGATAGATTATGATCTTAAATATTTGGGTTTTCATTTGAAACCAAATTCTTATTGAAAGGCAAACTAGCAATGGATGATTTCTAAAGTCAAGAAGCATATTAAAAGTTGGAGTCATAGATGACTCTCAAGGGCAGGGTGCTTGGTATTAATGAAATCAATTCTTGAAGCTATTCCTTTGTATTGGTCATCATTAGGCTAGATCCTCAAGTGTGTTATGGATCGAATCAGGCATATATGCTTCAAATTTTCGTGGATTGGTTCAAAGAGGAGACAATCCTCCCTTGGGTTTGTTGGGAGAAGACCGTGAGGCCAAAGTCTTTGCTTTCGGGATTTTAGAACATATTTATGTTTTCACATGCACTACCCGCAAAATGTTATTAGCATCTATTATCTTCAAAGAGTTTGTGGACTTCAGTTTTCATTGATAAATATATTTCACCCCTTTCTATGGAAGACTAGGGTTGTAGATCTGATATGCCTCAATGGATTTTTCGATTGTCTAGAGGGCTACTTTAAATACATTTGAAATCATTTGTAGAGGCTTTGTATGGATAGTTGGCTTGGGTGTACGTGTTTTTATTGGTCAGGACCCATGGCTCGATAATGGTCATAGTCATCTACTTCCTCCTCCTTTAATTGATTTTCTCATAAACATAGGAATCTCCCTACTGATTCATATTGCTAATCTGGCTTCTACCTCCATTTGGAGGTAGGTATGGAAATCTATTTTTGATCTAAACATCCCCGGGGTCTTTTAGGATTCATGGAACAATTATATAAGGGTGTTGCATTCTAGTTAGGTTTGTCTATGTGACAAGGGAGTTGGCATATATTGTTTCCCTGATTGGTTTGTACTCTCCTAAGAAAAGCTATATCTCTATAAATGTTAACTATTTTCTTGATGATCCTAAATAGTGGTGGAATATTGTTTGGAAATCTTGTTGTCTGCCAAAAGAAAAAATCCTCATGTGGTGCATCATCAAAAACAAGGTCCCTACATGGGATGTACTTTGAAAGTGATTTTCTAATGGTCTTGGTTAGTGTTCCCTTTGTCAGGTTTGTTACATAGTAAATTGTCACTGCCTTCACCCTAGTCCTTCTACTGTGTCATGTGTCTAGTAAAACATGCTCATATTGAACAAATGCTCTCTTATGTTTCCAATTGACCCACTTTTCCTATGTTTTCTGCCTCGTCGCGAGAATACACTTAATATATCCGATGAGCCTCTGTCATAAACAATCCAGTTGCGCCCCTCTCGCAGGAGTACATCTGTTTCCCGCAACGGTCAGATTTTATACCCTGGCGCGAGGCTATTTGCTATCTTTAGCAACGTTTGACTGAATACATTTCTTCCTAGCGATGTCGGTGCTAAAGCTCAGTTATCGACCAACGATGATCCAGATTGAGCGAATTCGTTCCAATAGTCGGCCTTCTAGATGTCTTTGGACCTGGTTGTTGGGTCAAATTGGGTTGCCCTTCCCCCACTTGCATGGTAGTTCCGTATTTTGTGTTGCTTGCCTTGAGGATAAGCTCCCTCTCCCTCATTTCATGGAGACTCCTTCTCCTATAAAATCACTCACCATTTCTATCATTTGCTAGTTCTTTTGGTTGTACAGTGCTGCTGCTGCTTTTGGGTTTGATAAATAGTTGGTGTGAGTGTGACAAGTGTGGGATTGCTTTATAGTTTGCAAGAAGGTGTGGAGTGCCCTTAACCTTGTGTAAAGCTTGTGAATGAGAGAGAGAGAGAGGTATATTGCTATTTGGGAGAGCCATCTTTTAGAGTGAATGCTTGAAAAAACACACTGGTTGGACCCTCTGAGAAGGCTTGCAACGTCAAGACTTGGTTGTAATCTTTGCTCTTGATTTATTATTAATACAATTAATGATGATTTCCTATGTCTTGTATGTAATTTACTTGATAGCTCATGACTTCTTGACTTTATGAGTAAATAGATCATTGTTGTTTCTCGGTTACATGCTCAATTGTTTCTTTGTGGTGTTTCAGGTCGATCGCTTGTTAAGGAGAAGGAAACGGAAGCTGGAGCATCGCAATGGAACTTCGTCGACCACCGGTTTGAGGTAGGCCTCCAACGAATACTATTTAAGGGAATTAGTTGTTGTTTTTTCCTTGCTGTGACTACACCCACTCTAGGGCTAGAGGGGTTGCCTCTGTTCGCAGAAGGAACACTTTCCTGCATCACAAGTTGGCGACTCCACTGGGGAATCCTTTGTATGTTTCTTCTATTGTTTGCTCTTGTTTTGATTTTGATTTAGTGTCTCTTGAATTTTGGGGATAAACTATCAGTATCTTGGGTCACCTGGATCGATCTGGGAAATCCCTCTATTGTCTGTAGGATTAATTAGTTTTTGTTTGTGAGTTTCGTGTTCATTTGTCATTGTTTTTAAGATCGTCGCTGAAAATAGTTTAACAGTCGCGTCGACGTCGTTTTGTCTCTTTTGCAAAGTCCTGTGTGTCGCTGAATCCTGTCGTACAGTCGTGACGACTCCTGAAATCATCCCGTCGCGGAAGAGACGTGTACTCTCGCGATGACGTCACTTTGTTGCTACAGCTAGTGGCTGATCGTCCCTAGTTGCTTTTGTAATGCCCGTGACGATTCTTTTAGAATTGTTTTTTTCAATTCTACCTCCTGAATCCACTAGTCCTGTTGATCCCTTGCTTTCTTTCTCTTGCTCAGCAGCTTGTTTTTTATTGCTTATGGTTAAGGTAGTCTTTCTTTGGCTTTGTTGAATGAATCTTGCATTTTTGGCTATGTGACCTAGTTTGTTCTTTCAAGTTCTTGAATTAATTAGCATGGTTGCTGGTTTGCCCAAGGTTCATTTGCAACTTTCTTGTCGATTTGTTTGAGCCTTCTCCATTGCTTGTTTCTGGTTGATTTTTAGTGATGATTATTGAACCAATTTTTGGTATTGATTCGATTTCTTTTCACTACCAAACATAGATCACAATTTTTTGGATCGACCGGTTTTTTCACACTTGCTTGTTTGTTTCTTTTAAATTTAAAACAATCAAAATCAAAAGACTGCATTCATTTAGTATACGAAAGTGAAAGTGTATTTGCATTTCAAGTTTGAATATTGGAAAGCAAATGATAAAATCTATCATCAGTAGTATTCATGGACTGTAGGGTTGATGTGTTTTTGGATTGTGTTTCTTGGCTTACCTTGGTTTTCTTGGTTTGGGAATGATCTCTCTACCCTCTTATAGGTAGGTGTTCATTGAAGTAAAAGATTGTTCACTCATTCTAGCTGCATCCTAGGTTTTTGTTGTATACATACGGTAAGGCCTGAAAACTGAAACATAATTCAAGATCAATTCTAAAATGAACTGAATGAACTTAACAATGCATTGGAACATAACGCACACTATTTAGAGGTCTAGGCTAGAGACGTGCTGCGGTGTCGTTAAACCTAGTCACTATTGTTTTCACTCAAGTTTGGGTGATTCCTCCTTCTGTGACTCAATAGTGGTCTAGTACGGAATTGTGCTCCTAGTACCGTCGAGTATATGTTGGGATACCCCACTAGGTTATCATCCTATATCCCTAGGAAGCCATGTCTGTCACCTTGCAAACCGTAACACACCAAACACAACATTCAGGATGATTGACTGTCGTACGGAAATTCCTTGGTTTTCATATGATCGCCAAGGTATATATGTAGTTTTACGGGATGTTTGGTAAACCTTTTGCCTAGTTTCTCCAGAGCAGTCACTTTCATTCCTTTTCAGACTCCTTAAAAGAAAAGGTCCATCTGAGCACTCGTCCTTTTAGGCTCATTAAATATTTGAAGGCGACTAGAGTCATCTTTTCGTCCTTTTCTCGACTCTTTAAAGATGAAAAGGTCAAGTTTTGTTCCTGTGTCTTAAAATTTATTCGGCCATGTTCACACTTACCCTATTAGATCTTGTTTCATTTTAGTTTGCATAGGGTTATTTCTCCTTACTCGATTAGTTATTCCTAGGGCTTTTGAGTTAAATCATCCTGGCGGAATCACCGATCCTGTCTCCCATTCCAAGCAACCAAGGATCCCATCTTCTGTCGCTCCTGAGGTACCGGTTGCTAGTGATACTCTTCCTGTTATTCTGAGTATCCAACCGCTTAACTCTCGCGCTCCAGAAGACGATTATTGAACCAATCTTTGGTATTGATTCGATTTCTTTTCACTACCAAACATAGATCACAATTTTTTGGATCGACCGGTTTTTTCACACTTGCTTGTTTGTTTCTTTTAAATTTAAACAATCAAAATCAAAAGACTGCATTCATTTAGTATACGAAAGTGAAAGTGTATTTGCATTGCAAGTTTGCATATTGGAAAGCAAATGATAAAATCTATCATCAGTAGTATTCATGCACTGTAGGGTTGATGTGTTTTTGGATTGTGTTTCTTGGCTTATCTTGGTTTTCTTGGTTTGGGAATGATCTCTCTACCCTCTTATAGGTAGGTGTTCATTGAAGTAAAATATTTTTCACTCATTCTAGCTGCATCCTAGGTTTTTGTTGTATACATATGGGAAGGCCTGAAAACTGAAACATAATTCAAGATCAATTCTAAAATCAACTGAATGGACTTAACAATGCATTGCAACATAACACACACTATTTAGAGGTCTAGGCTAGAGACGTGCTGCGGTGTCGTTAAACCTAGTCACTATTGTTTTCACTCAAGGTTGGGTGATTCCTCCTTCTGTGACTCAATAGTGGTCTAATATGGAATTGTGCTCCTAGTATCATCGAGTATATGTTTGGATACCCCACTAGGTTATCATCCTATATCCCTAGGAAGCCATGTCTACCTCCTTGTAAACCGTAACACACCAAACACAACATTCAGGATGATTGATTGCCATATGGAAAGTCCTTGGTTTTCGTATGATCGCCAAGGTGTATATGTAGTTTTACGGGATGTTTGGTAAACATTTTGCATAGTTTCTCCAGAGCAGTCACTTTCATTCCTTTTCAGACTCCTTAAAAGAAAAGGTCCATCTAAGCACTCGTCCTTTTAGGCTCATGAAATATTTGAAGGCGACTAGAGTCATCTTTTCGTCCTTTTCTCGACTCTTTAAAGATGAAAATGTCAAGTTTTGTTCCTATGTCGTAAAATTTATTCGGCCATGTTCACACTTACCCTGTTAGATCTTGTTTCATTTTAGTTTGCATAGGGTTATTTCTCCTTACTTGATTAGTTATCCCTAGGGCTTTTGAGTTAAATCATCCTGGCAGAATCACCGATCCCGTCTCCCGTTCCAAGCGACCAAGGATCCCCATCTTCTGTCGCTCCTGAGGTACCGGTTGCTAGTGATACTCTTCCTGTTATTCCGAGTATCCAACCGCTTAACTCTCACGCTCCAGAAGACGAGTCTTACGATATTCGTTGGAACCCCATTTGGGAGCCTTCCGAAGAAGATTTTCCCCTTACTCCTCCTGGTGTTTCGGTCCCAATGTCTTCTTCTGACATGGATGAGACGAACCCCATCACGAGTGAAGAGTCCTTTATGACAAGTGGTAAAATTCCTATACTGACAGAAACTTCACCCTTTCATGTCACCTCCCTTGGTATCACGCTGCCTTTACGCTATAATGCTTTGGTTGATATCATAGGTTCTAGGTCTCCCCTTACAAGTTCCATGTGGTCTCGTACTGTCACTCCGACTTCGGGATTCTTCACTCCCCAGATTCACAATGTGACATCTATCTCGACTATTCCAACTGTTTGTGTGGCTTCCTCAGCCCCGTCGTTAGTGTCGTCACTGCATCTTCAGTTGTGACCACTATTTCCGGGATTTTAGCAGGTCCTTCACATAGTGGCCCTTCGACATCCATAACCAGGGTTGTTGATCCTAGCCTTAGCGCCCCACCCTCTTCTGGTTCCATTCCAGTAGGGGGGCATATGATCAAAATCTTCAAATTCCTTAGAACCTGGATCCTCAAAATCCGTTTAATTATTATGATTCTCGAGGAGCCCATATTTACCACCCTGGACCCATAGCATCTCAACCTTTCGTTGAGGTCTCGGTTTCGTTGTCTGTTGCTTGGGGCACCACAAATTACCATGGTGGCCAAGCACAGTCCTCAAATTTTCAAGGACCACCCTATCAAGGTCAACCATCTTACGGACAACAGTCTGGACAACCGCACTATGGGCAACCTTATTCAGGGAAAACTGCCAGCCCACAACGACAACCCATTTAGGGACAACCTTCGGCCTTCGGTGGGTCTTATTTCACATATTTCGGGCAACCTTCTGGTAACCCAGGACAACCTACATTCAACAAGGCCAATCTAGTACCCAGCAAGGCCACCCTTCTAGATAAGTTGGTCAGCCTCAAATTCAACAAGGCTAGCCAATTGTTAAGCCTACTCAACCATCTGGTCAAACTGGACAGCCTTTGGTTCCGCAAGGTCAACCTAATTCCTAACAAGTCCAAACTTCTGGGAAAATGGGCCAACCTCAACCTCAACCGGGCCAACCTTCTAGCCAGATGGCTCAACTTCAATCTTCTTAAGGAAATCCGTCTGGGCCTGCTCAACCGGGCACTCAAATGATCGTTGCTTCTCAAGCTCCACCTGGTTTTCAGCCCCCGTCTAGGTTCCAGACCCAATCCAGTCTTCAAATTCAGGTTGGATCCCAATCCAAACCTACTTATCAAACGCAATTTGGCCCCCAGGCTTAGTTTGGAGCCCAACTGCCTTATGGTTTTCAACAATCCCAAGGGAAAACCCAATTTTCCCCATACCAAAATTATCAACAGCCGCAAGTTAATCCTTATCAGAATTTCCAACAACCATATGTTGCTCTCGCAAGCCAAGTTGGTAATCAGTGGAATGCTCGGGGTCAAATCCAGGGTCAACCATCCAGTCACAACTATAACCCCTATGGACAAAATCCCTACGGACAGAACCCTTATGGGCCGAATCTGTCCGGACAAAATCAATGGGGGCAACAAGCAACTAGGTGGAACTCTGGTGCTACTTCCTACCCATGGCCTCAGATGTCCTTTAACCCTAAATTACCCTTTTTAGCAACATTGGAATTACCGGATGTGTCCAAACTGACAAATGATCCCATTCTTCATAACCCGTATTGGCCACCGGTTCCAACTAAAATTCCCGGTGATTGTCCCAAGTTTGATGGTAAAGCTGGAGAAAATCCCCAAGCCCACGTCATGACTTATCATCTGTGGTGTTCATCAAACTCATGGCTTGATGATTCAATCCGGCTCCGCCTTTTTCAATGGAATCTCACTGGCTCTGCTGCTAAATGGTATATTGAGCTAGCTCGCCGATCTTTTCAAGACTTTAACTCGTTGGCTATGGCATTTTTAACTCATTTTCAGTTGTTGATTCAATATGAAAGGGGCACACATCTCTTGACATCCTTAAAATAGACCACGGCCATGCATATCTCCAATCATATCCATGAATGGAAACGACGTCGCCGTTTGATTAAGTTATGGATTCCTAATCAGCGTCTGACTGACTAGTTCACAACCTCATTTGTCAGTCCGATAGCCCGGGACATTGCTATGGGGGCATGTGTAACTGAAGAGAAAGCTATTGCATGTGCTCAGTACCTTGACTTGGTTTACTCCCAGTCCAGTACACTATATGATTATTTGCCTGATGCTCTGAGGCATAGAACTTCCAAAGCCCCGTCAACACCATCTGTTGACGGCATCATCGATTCTGTCAATACGTCCTCTAAGAAATCTTCCGCGAACCCTGGGAAGCAAAATTCGAACGCTTCGAATGAAAACACTTCTCAGGCTGTATCCAATTATGGTAACACTTCCGAGGTTAACGCCGTTCAGTCCACCACAGCGAAAAAAGCTTCGAAAGGGAAAAAGAAGGGAAAAGGAAAGAATAAGGCTGAGCAACCCAAGCAGGATTCCCCTAAACCTCCACCTGAGGAAGGTGCCAAACAGAAGCCTAAGTATCCTTGCCTTATCTGTGATGAGGATCACTATATTAAATATTTCCCCAGGCGGTCTGAAGTTAGTCGTTTGTTAAAAAGTGCCCCTGGGACTCCTATTGTGCTCAAAGAGCCTTTTCCCTCACAACAAACTCAAATGGTGGTTGATCCATCTCAATCCTCTTCTCCCTTTGTTTCTTAGGTATTTATGACTGGGACGATTCCCGTCCACATTAGTACTCGGGAAAAAGAGTATCCGTCACCTGCTGAGAAGGAAACTGAGGTCCCCTTTAGTGCTCCTCTATCCAAATCTAGTTCCCTCCATATCGAGCGACCTAGTACTGAAGCGGTCATTCGACCTCCTCCTAAAGGGTTGCTCTGGAAGTCTTCTTACAACCCTAATGCTCGTGCTGCTCAACACTATAGCATCGTTGAGGACTTAGCCCAAGCTCTGTCAGCTATGTCCGCATTAGAAGTCCTCCAGAGCTACCGCTCTCAAAGGAATTCCTTGCTATCGGCCATCGGTGGCATTGACCCAACTGACTCGGATTTGATCACTTTTGACCTAGGCAGTCATATACCGAGACTGCTTCACCAAATTGCCTTCCTTATTCAGGCCATCATCAATTCTAAAACTATTCATCGCACCATCATTGATGAAGGCACTTCTACTTGCATAATATCTGTTGCTTGTTGGAATGCTATCGGTTCTCTGACTCTGAGCCAGTCCCCTACGACCTTGGAAGCCTTTGATGGGAGAGAGTCTCATCCTTATGGTATCCTCTAGTGCTTGCCTATTACTCTGGAGGGGAAGACGGTCGAAGTGGAGGTCGAAGTTTTCAATGCCAATTTAACTTACAACCTCCTTTTAGGACGGAGTTGGACATATGCCATGCGAGCCCTGGCTTCATCTCTATTTCGTGTTATTCGTTTTCCTCATCAGGGGAAGATCGTCACGGTAGACCAGTTGTCCTTCTTCGCCTCTTCCTCCTCTGATGGCAATGTGCCTTTCGTGGAGCATACCTCCATTCCATGTGAGAGTGTGGGTGATGGACTCTTTAAAGATCTAGCCCTTATGGGTGTTTTTTCACTCCCACCTCCCAACATCGCTCCCATTAATATGATTTTTGTTCGCTCTGATCCGAATTCTTCCTCCCGTTGATCAGATAGAATCCTGGGGCGATGAGATGTCGTTGAGTCCTGCTGAGCTCAACTATGTCGAAATTGTTTCCATATCGGCTCCATCCCCTGAACCTACTCCTTCGAGTAGAGCTCTCGACTCGTATGCTCAATCCCCTTGGATTGGAGGTGCCGCTTCTTCAGACCCTTTGAAGGAAAATTTTCCTATGATGAAGCGATTATTGAGAACATGTCTTTCGAGGAACCCCCTTGGTCTGATCATCACCATCGTTCCTCGTTTCTCCCTACCCATAAGGAAATGCTTACCTGTCTCGAGCAGTTTGCTCCTTGTCTCCCCTCCCAACCCCTTCAGACACCCATCCAAATTCATCAAGTGTCTTTTAAAGGGAATATGGGGAACATTACACAAACTCAACCAATCGACATCTTTGTTAAACCAGGGATTGTCGAGCACATCCATGTTGGAGTAACTTGTACTTCGGAGGAGATTCAGCGTTACACTGATCTTTTTCGCGAATTTCGTGATGTGTTCGCTTGGTCTTACGAAGAGTTGCCTAGCATCGATCCTAGCATCATGGTGTATGAGATACCTACATATCGCGTGCCAAACCTCTCTGATAGCATCTACGCCCCGTGCACCCCCGAAAGTCTACAGCTATTAAAGCAGAAGTTGAAAAGCTTATTAAGTCTAGCTTCATTTACCCTATCCCACTCACAGATTGGGTTTCTAATATTGTCCCCGTGACTAAAAAAAAGGGCAGTATTAGGGTATGTGTTGATTATCATGACATTAATCGTGCCTGTCCCAAAGACAACTACCCCACACCCTTCATTGACCAGCTCATTGATGAGTGTGCCGGGAGTGAGATATATTCATTCATGGACAACTTTTCTGGCTATAACCAGATTAATATCTCACCTGCGGATCAACACAAGACCGCCTTTATCTATTTGTGGGGCACTTTCGCTTATAAAAATCTCCCCTTTGGTTTAAAAAATTCCGGTGCCACCTTCTAATGCGCAATGTCTTATAGTTTCATGATATTCGACACATTGTGCAACCTTACTTGGATGACCTTCTAAATCATTCAACAAAGCACCAAGACCATCCAACCCACCTTCGCGAAATTTTTCTTCACTATCGACACCATTGTATCCGGCTTAATCCACATAAGTGTGTCTTCTGTGTGGAATCAGGCAGACTTCTCGGGTTTATCGTCTCACAAGAGGGTATCCATCTGGATCCCCTTAAAGTTGAAGCCATCCTGAATCTCCCCCCCCTGCTTTTTTACAACGATTGCAGAGTTTGCAGGGTAAAGAAAAATTTTTATGACGATTTATTCCAAATTATACTGAAGTGGCCAAAGGTTATATGCGGTTATTAAAGTGGGACACCCCTTTTCTTTGGGATACCGCTGCACAAGAGTCATTCGAGCACCTCAAGGCCCTCCTTGTTTCTGCTCTGTTGTTATGTCCCCCTGATTATCACCGTGACTACACTCTTTATTTAGTCGCTGCCGATACCACCATTGGCATGGTTCTAGTTCAAGATGATGATGATGGTACTGAGCATGTCGTTTACTATCTTAGCCGCAATTTACTTGATACGGAAACTCGATATGCCTATGTCGAGAAGTTGGCATTGGCCGCCGTTTGCGCCGTCCAACGTTTCCACCACTATATATTATTGCACACCATGACAGTGATTTCTGATTGCAACCCAATGACGTACATCTTGTCATGTCAGTTACTAGGGGGCAAATACTCAAAGTGGATTGTCATCCTTCAAGAGTTCGACTTGGAGTTCACTACCGCCAAGTCTAAGAAGTCCCTCGTCTTCACTGAGTTGCTTTGCTCCCTACCATTTGTTACAGTGCCCTCTCGGTTAGAGGACCATATTCTGGATGAATCTATGTTCTTGATTAGTACCCTCGATCCTTGGTATGGGGATATTATTGTCTATCTTCAGATGTCCTCTTTTCGTCCCGATTTGTCCAAGGATGCTCGGCGACGAATTCGCCATCATTCTCAACCTTATCGCATTATTGGGGACACCCTGTACCATCTTGGCACTGACTCTGTTCTCCTCTGATGTTTAACGTTTGAGAAAGCTGAACGAGTTCTAAATGACTGCCATTCCGGCACCTGTGGTGGTCATATGTCCGGGTATGCTACTGCTCAGAAGATCCTCCGTGTTGGTTATTTTTGGCCTTCTCTTTTTAAGGATTGCATTCTTGTTGTCCGCGCTTGTCATGAGTGCTAAATCTACCAATGGAAGATGCACGTGCCTCCTGCTCCTTTGCACACTGTCATTACCGTCGACCATTTTTCCAAATGGGGCATTGATTATATGACCTGTAACCCTCGCTTGGCCAGGGGGCATGGGTATATCATCGTTGCTGTTGATTATTTCACGAAATGGGTCGAGACAATGCCTACACTATCCAAGGACAGTCACACAACGACACAATTTTTATTCAATCATGTCATTTCACGATTCGGAGTCCCTCAGGCTATCGTCACTGATCACGGCAAACATTTCCATAATCATATGGTGACTTAGTTAACAACCCAGTTGGGCTTGCGGCACGATAGATCAACACCATACTATCCTCAGGCCAATGGCCAAGTGGAAGTTGTCAACAAAGTTTTAGTCACGATGCTTCAACGCACCATCGACATGCACAAGTCCAACTGGAATTTGATGTTGTTCTCTGCCTTATGGGCCTACCGAACTTCAGTGAAGGATGCCACCGGGTTCACCCCGTTCCAATTGGTTTACGGTCTAGAGGCTACCCTTTCGATTGAGTGTGAGATCCCTTATCTTAAATTAGCCATCGAATTACTCCCCAAAACTACTCCGGTAGAAGAACGTCTTCTCTACCTAAAGTGGTTAGACGAGACTCATCGACTAGCCTCTCTAGCCATTGAAGCACAAAAGAAGAGAGTGACAACTCACTTCGATCATACTATCCATCCACGTTCTTTCATTGAAGGAGATTTAGTCCTGCTCTATGATCAAGCAAATGATAAGCTGGGGGCAGGCAAGTTCGAGCCTATGTGGCATGGGCCTTACATTGTGAAACGAGTTTTGCAAAAAGGGTCCTATGAGCTGATTGATTATGAAGGGAACCCTCTAGATAAACCCCGAAATGGGCTTTATCTGAAAAAATATTATGCATGAATCTCATGCATTTGATTTGTACATACGTGTGTTTTTAGCAGGTGTGTTGTGTGTGCATTTTCATGTCTGGCTTGGTGTGTAGGCATAATTGCCACTTATTGTGTCTTTTTTCTTCTTGTGCAGATGTCTGGTACACCTTACGTTGATTTCACTGATGGTGCCTACCACAGTACCTAGAACCTTTCTTCTACGGTGTGGGTGATCTACGATCCTCACGGTGAGTTAGTAGACCTTCAAGGTGTTTGTCTGGGTTGGGCCATAAACAATGTCGCTAAATATAGTGTTTTCACTGAATTACTAACTGAGGCCATAAACCTTGATATTCGTACATTGGCTGTGAATCTGGATTCTCAGCTTGTTGTCCACCAGCTTAACGGGCGTTATTCCGTTAGAGATCATTGGATTTTAAGGTTGTATTTACGTGTTAAATTGTTGGAAAGAAATTTTGATTTTATTACATATCAACACATTCCAAGAAGATTAAACACATTAACTGATGCATTAGCAAATCATGTATTAGACAAACATTTACGCAACATGTAATCAAAACAGTATATAGAAGCATTCAAAACCCAATAATGAGCCATAGGAATATGTATATATATATCTCGTGTGGTGCACCGAGGTGCTCAAAAAATAAGTGTATATGTCCAAATAGAATCTGTGCTCTCCATACATCCGAGACACATGTATCTAAAAAAAATCAGCAGAAAATAAAACATAGGCGTCTACTGCAGTGGGTTATGCTCCCTGTAGCACATCACTGCTCGTGCGACTCACCTCAAGAGTCTATGCACCCTAGGTATCACCCCTACTGTATGTATCTGGTACTCTATGGGGACCTCCTTGATCCCTCTGTAATCAGGGATCCCCTTTGTCAAGCCCTCAAGATTGTGGGCCACTGTCTCTACTGAACTGCCAGCTGGGGGAACCAAGGCCAGCTCTCTGATGCCTTGTGGATCCCTCCGTGCCTCTGAAGCTAGTCCCACAGGCCTCTCTGGTCCCACATTTGCAAGTAACATAGAGTACATCATTAAGACATATGCATGAAAAAAATTTAAAAAAATATCATAAAAGACAAAATAACAAAAATAGTATGATCAGGTGTTTTACCTCCATTGTCCCACTGCTCGCTAGCAAGCAGCTGCATGCCGGGGTCTCCACGAAAATCCATACTAGCATATGGCTGGCCAGTCCTCGACGAAGATCGTCTGGCAATCCAGCCACTCTCGGAATAGTGTCCCCCATGACATTGGTCGTCTGCCACCCCGTCGTGGCATGACATGCACCCAGCGTGTGATCCGGGTCTCCCGTGATCTAAGCTTGTCTAAGTCCATGTCCTACAACTGAAGTGCTGGCACCCGTTCCAGCATGAGTGGGATCAAGATAGATCATAACCAAATTGCTTCGCCACCCCGCGACGACATTTGGTGAGCTGTCTCTTCATGTTGATGGTTAACTCTTCCGCCCAGTTGTACATGGTCGGGTTGAGGCATTCAAGAGCCAACCAGAGGTAGGTCTTTGTTGCCTCGTGTTGGGCTTGGGAGCCCACTACCCTCGTCACCACAAATAGAACCAAGCGAAGAACCAAGTCTTCCGTGGGAATTGCCACTTTCCCGCTAGTGTTTGATTTGCATGCCCCTAGGCACACTCGTGCTATCAGCATGTCTAGTGGTTCACCCCCGGTTTGTTGGCTCTCTAGAATCAACCTCTCACCACGACGGGACAATCCGGTCGGGAAATATATATCCATATCATCGAACTCAATGTCTCTACCCTGGATAATGAACTTTCCGTCTGTTGGGTTCCAAGCACTAATTAGCAACTCTAACAAATCGGGTTGAGACCGAAGATGCAGAGTGAGAAAAAATTTTAGTAGCCAGCAAGCACATAAAGCAATTTGGCACCCAGCGTCATTGAACACTTACTCATCGTTGATATCGTGAATTCGTTCCTGCCTAACAAATGACATGTTGCCCTGCATTAAAAGGAAAATGAGTTAGAACTCTTTTCATAAATTTAAATCCATAATTTATGTAAAAATTCAATTTCACATCGTTGTCGCAACTGTTTTCCAAACAGCGGTGATGGCACAGAGTCAATAGTTCATTTTTCCTACGATTGTCGCAAGAGTACATCTGTTTCTCGCGACGATCACGGAGGTCGTGCGTGTAACCATGCTTGGTTGTTGCGAACCCGAGCGGCTTTTCCGCGATGACTAAGAGGTGGAATCAGATTTGAAAATCTGCCTAAACCCGCCTACCTATCACTAAATTGGATAAAAAACATACTGAAATGCAACGCAAGGAAGAATGTACTTACTTGGCGAAGGTTTCAGGACGAACCGTGGACGGATGGTGCTGGAATTAGCTTGAGAAGTCCGCTCAGGTTGGTGCTCCAAATGCCCAAAGGTAAAAATGTGCAATGTAAATGGTAAAAAATGAATTACCACACCCCTTTTTATAGTAATTTTTTGAAAAAATTAAAAAATTGTAATTTAGGGTGTGGGTTTTCTCATTTATATTGCACTGTTAATTAGGGTTTTTTGGTTTTTGACCATATTTTCGCATATATAATCTATTTGTATCGAATGGGTCTTATGTTTGACGTGTTTTGTGCAGAACTACAGGTGACGAGGTTACACTTTGTATACACTTGGTCTGTATTTTCCATAAAGTCTTCTTTAACGCTCTTTTCTGACTTAAAAGACGAAAAGATTGCCGAGTTATTCCTTTTGACTCGTTAAACGAAATAAGAGGTGGTCCGCTTTAAGCTCTTTTCCAACCATATAAACATGAAAAGATTGCTAGGCTTTGGTTGTTTCGGGTTCGTTATTGGTTACAAAACGACGTGTCTTCGATCGCTTTTCTACTCTTTCGGATCGAGGTCACTAATGACGAAAAGTACTCCTTGATCGTAACGGTCAAGCGGTTCTCTCAAGTATTGTTTTATACTTTTTCAGTCTCGAGAGACACAAATCTACGAAAAAGGACCCCCATGGAGTTTTATTTTTTGTGTTTTTTCAAACTCTTTAAACATGAAAAAGACTTCGAGTTTTACCTATGTCGGATTCGTTAAACCCTGACGACATTGGACTCGTCACCATGACGAGACTCAAGCTTCTCCTCCCTAGGGCTCGTTAAACTATTACTAAGTTGGATTCGACCGAAGGTTGAGCTTATATTACAAGCATATGCTATCCCCTTCAAGCTTGTTTTCAAAAATAATTGGGGTACTCGCCAGCAATGGTGGGGGAAAATTTGGAAGTTGTCATTGGTTACAGTTAGTCACTCTTGAACATCGACACTTTTGCTTCTTGTCGAGTTGGGATATCGATACATCATCATTTGGCCTTCTAGGGTTTTTGGGTTGCCATTTCACCTTATTCCATCTGATCCATGCTATCTCCATCAAGCCTTTGATCTCTTGGTACCTGAATGCTGCCGCCTTGCAGAGTCGTGTCGCCAACATGTTCAAGAGTATAATCCTTCTGTAGTTCACATCCTTACCTCCTCCTCTGATACTCTATTTCACCATATACCACTTGTTCCTTATCTCGTGTTGTTGATGGGGGAAAAATTATGGCCCTCCTGCGACGGATCGTCTCTTGTCGACGTCAGCTCATTATCCAGGAGACTGATCTAGAGATCCCCTTTTGTACCTTGGAGCTTGCATGCCTCAATAGCAAGTTCTTCGCACCTGACGATTGAATTTCATCATTTGTCATCGATTGGGTGATTCCACGGGTGTTTGACTTCAGCGCATTCTTCACACTTCGTGGATTATATTAGACAATACCTTAAGAACCATTGACATGATTGGTGGTTTATCTCACGCTTGTTAAAGGTTGTCATCATTGACCGATACTCAAGCGACTTTCTATCATGCTTGACTTCAGCACATTTATTCGCATGCTAGAATTTGTACTATGATCGGTTGGGTTTCAAGACCCCGAACTAAGATTACACATGTTTGGGCTGCGTGGATTGGTTCGTGATTACATGACTCATTGATGGATCGTTGCGACCATACTTGAGTCTTCATGGATGGCTACGACCATACCTTTATCATTATCATGGTCTTACTAGCTGGGTGGTTGCGTCCATACCACAGACCTAGTTGGTACGTTTTTTGGATGGCTGCATCCATACCTTGACTACATGTATTTCACTATCAGAGATATAAGTTGTACTTGCGCCTGCAGGTTCTTCCAGGTGGTGTTCCAGTTCAGACAGTTTCATAAAGCATTTCACCCCTCCCACTCTCTCGGGCTCCA
The DNA here is from genome assembly GCA_031772625.1 of Pinus tabuliformis. NCBI lineage: Eukaryota > Viridiplantae > Streptophyta > Pinopsida > Pinales > Pinaceae > Pinus > Pinus tabuliformis. Next base: position 156,700,531 of record CM062809.1, on the reverse strand, counting down.
TACTTTAGGGGGCATATTTTACACAGTAAATTGTCATTGCCTTCACCCCAGTCCTTCTACTGTGTCATGTGTCTAGTAAAACATGCTCATATTGAACAAATGCTCTCTTATGTTTCCAATTGACCCACTTTTCCTAAGTTTTCTGCTTTGTCGCGAGAATACACTTAATATATGCGACGAACCTTTGTCATAAACAGTCCAGTCACGCCCCCGTCATAGGAGTGCATCTGTTTCCCGCTACGGTCAGATTTTATAACCCTGGTGCGAGGCTATTTGCTATCTTTAGTGATGGTTTGACTGAATACATTGCTTCCTAACGATGTTGGCGCTAAAGCTCAGTTATCGACTAATGAAAATCCAGATTGAGCGAATTCGTTCCAACAGTCAGCCTTCTGGATGTCTCTGGACCTGGTTGTTGGGTCAAATTGGGTCGCCCTTCCCCCTCTGGCATGGTAGTTCTGTCTTTTGTGCTGCTTGCCTTGAGGATAAGCTCCCTCTCCCTCATTTCATGGAGACTCCTTCTCCTATAAAATCACTCACCATTGCTATCATTTGCTAGTTCTTTTGGTTGTATAGTGTTGCTGCTGCTTTTGGGTTTGATAGATAGTTGGTGTGAGTGTGACAAGTGTGGGATGCTTTATAGTTTGTAAGAAGGTGTGGAGTGCCCTTAACCTTGTGTAAAGCTTGTGAATGAGAGAGAGAGGTATATTGCTATTTGGGAGACCCATCTTTGAGAATGAATGCTTGAAAAAACACACTGGTTGGAGCCTCTGAGAAGGCTTGCGACGTCAAGAATTGGTTGTAAGCTTTGCTCTTGATTTATTATTAATACAATAAATGATGATTTCCTATGTCTTTTATGTAATTTACTTGATAGCTCATGACTTCTTGACTTTATGAGTAAATAGATCATTGTTGTTTCTCGGTTACGTGCTTGGTTGTTTCTTTGTGGTGTTTCAGGTCGATCGCTTGTTAAGGGGAAGGAAATAGAAGCTGGAGCAGCGCAATGAAACTTCATCGACCACCGGTTTGAGGTAGGCCTCCAACGACGACTATTTAAGGGAATTAATTGTTGTTTTGTCCTTACTGTGACTAGACCCACTCTAGGGCTAGAGGGGTTGCCTCTGTCCGTAGAGGGAACACTTTCCTGCATCACAAGGTTGAAGATGAATTTGTCTCACGTCTATTTCTATCTTTCCCTCTTTTTTAAAAAATTTGGTCATATTGCAGATCTGTTGAGAATCAAATTGGCCAATGGTTTGGACAATTATTTGAAGAGGTCTGACATCTTTAACATTCATTTCCATCTTCTCATCTCTTCAAATACTTCCCTTGCTCATTTGTTAGGGGATTTAGATCGAATAAAGTAACCTATGAAACACGAACTGTAGCCTCGAAATGAGAAATCTAACAAAAAAAACTCCAAAAAGATAGCCCAAAAACGAAAAGTGTTGATGCTACATCAACATTTTTTAAAAATGGAAGTGAAAACCAATTTTTTCGGTGCAAAAAACACCTTGAAAAATAAAAAGAGTTGATGTTGGAATTATTATTATTATTATTATTTGGGGTAAATTTTCAACATTTTTTAGCAATGACGTAAAGATAAATTATCACGACCCCTAAAAACCTTAAAATTCCAATGATTTTTAGGTGTGACATCACGTCTTTGAAAAACCTTAAAATTCCAACAATTTTCAACCATGGTATTAAAGAAAAAATACTTATAATTATTTTCAACCATAACATTAAAGATAAAATATCATGGCTTAGAAAAACCTTAAAATTTTGACAAATTTTAAATTATGAGATTAAAATCAAAGATCATGACTACAAAACCTTAAATTTTCAACATATTTCAACCATGGCATTATAGGAAAATTTTATGACTAAAAAAACTTTAAAAATGAACACTCGAATGAAAGAATCATTATACCAAGAGTAATTTCTTTTTTAAATTCTAAAAGTATAGTTTTTAAAATTTTAGCCTAGGACAATTTGACACATTGCAACAAAAATTTTAAAATCAACCATCAAATTGACACGCAATATAAGCAAACTCAATCCATTGCAATGAAAACTTAAAAATCAACAATGAAATTGACACATTGTGGGGGCAGTCTCGATCCATTATAACAAAAACTTTAAAATCAACTATCTAAATAACAAATAATAGAATTGGATTGCTAATTGAGGATTGACACAGACCTTGTAGAAAAAAATAAAAATAAAACAAAATAATAAATAAATAAAAATGAAAAATACAAAACAAAACAAAAATTAAAATATTGAAAATAAATAAAAATTAAAAAAAAAAGAGTAAATAAAAATATATATTTAAACATAAAAAAACAAATATAAAAAAATAAAACAAAATTAACTTTAAAAAAATATTTCCAAAAATCATAATTTAAGAATAAATTAAAAAAAAAATAATAATTAGATAATAAAAAAAACCATTAAAACTAAATAAATAAAAAAAACATTATAAAAATAATTAGCATAAAATTATATATATATATATATAAACATTATAAAAATAATTAACATAAAATTATATATATATATATATAAACATTATAAAAATCATTAACATAAAATTTTGAAAAAAATAATAATATAGAAACAATTAAACCAAAAAAATAAAATTAAAAAAAATAATAATTAAAAGTTAAAAAAGTATAGGGTAGCTGGGCACTATTTTTGAATTTAATTTTTTAAATATTTTTAATAATGTTTTTATATTTTTAATATTTTTATTTTAATTTTATATATATATATATATATATATATGTTATTTTTAATTTATATATATGTTATTTTTAATTTAATTATATTTTTTATTTTATAAATTTTTTTTAAGTTTTTGGGTTTTATTTTTTTATTTTTATTTTTATTGTTTTTTTATTGTATGTTTTAATTTTTTGTTGTTATTTTTTTTTTTAAGTTTGGAAGGACTACATTTTTATCATGTCTAAGATATCACCCCAGTCGAGGTGGGGAATTGAAACGGTGACTTCACATCAAGGAGTGTCTTGACAGAGCACCTGATCATCATTTATGCAAGACCCCGTGGACATTTTTACTTAAAATTTATATGAATCATTTTTTGGGGGGAAAATGTCATTGCTTTTTGATATAAAACTCATAAAAATTTCACAATTTTGTTATTTTTCCAACTTTTTTAATTTAAATTTTTCATAAAAATATTTTATTTAAGATGTCATTTTTAGCGAAAATGTCTGAAATACATATATATATTTTTAAATATATCTATATGCAAAATGTTTATTTTTTTGTTGAGCGTTTAAATTAGTATTTTTTAGTGACAATTATTTTGTGTATTGAAGCATTAATTAACGATATATAAATATATAAAAAAATCTTAACTTCAAAATATTAATTTTATTATTATTTTTAAACTTTGCAAAATAAAAAATAAAAAATAAAATAAAATAAAAATAAAAAACATTATAAGAAAACATTGCAAAAAAAAAAAACACAAAACACAAGTTTGGAAAGCCCTTAAAAAACAAACATCTTAGGATGAAAAACAACAAGAGGAATAAGACAATTTGAAAAATAGTTAAATAATCAACATTTAAAAAAAATTGTGCATACATAGGACATAAGAAAATTTAAAGTGTAAAAAATATGTCAAAAAATTAAAAAGGTTGATGTTTTTCAAAGTTTGCATGAACTTACCAACATTCAAAAAAAATTATTCATACTTAATAAATCAAAAAATTTAAAGTGTCAAAAATAAACACAAAAAAAAGGTTTATGTTACATCAACACTTTTCAAATTAGCATGAAAAGCACTAACATTTAAAAAAATGTGCATACTTAATACATAATAAAATTTAAAATGTCAAAAATATGCTTAAAAAATGGTGTATTTTGAATCAACATTTTTCAAAATTAGATGTTTTTTTACGACTTTAAAAAAGTGAAAACTCACCATAGTGCGCGTTAGATAAATTGCTTTGTTATTGCTTGTAATCATATTATTTTCATATATATGACTTCTTGCCCAGAGTCATCTTAACAGAAATAGTGGTTATTCTTAATCATTACCCTCAGGATAAAGATACTCGTAAAATTTGAATTATAAAGATTGTACAACCTAATCATTCGATCCCATGAGCCTTTTTGAATAGGGCCTCCATTGATTATGGGCATAAAAGTGGGGGAGGATTCATCTTACCCATTTCTGACTCTCTTTATTTTCATGTTTCCATGGGCTTTGGGCCGAGCTCAAACAATCATACATAAATCTTCTTTCCTTTGCCGATGATTCAATTTTTTTTGTTCGTGGTTAATTGGATGAATTGTTGAAAGTTATTTCTTGATCCTCTTCCGGATGATGCTTTCAACCTTAAACACTCATTAGTTTCTCTTTCATATCATCATTTATATAGAGAACTCAATAAGGATGCAAATAGGTTATCAAAATCAACACTATATTTAGAACATGGTGTTTGGTAGATTTCCAAGGTTCACGGGGTTCATGCTTCACATATTCACTAGCTTCTATGGCACCACGATACTCTACTTCTGCTAAAGAAAGAGAAATGACACTTTGTTTCTTGCAAGCCCATGTAATAGGTCCTGAACCAAGAGTGAACACATAACTTGCAGTAGACTTTTGATTATCAGGGTCACTAGCCCAATCGAAATCAATGAAACCAACCAATAGAGGAGATGCTTTTGCACTGTAATGAATCCCAAATTGAACTATACCTTGAACATAATGAAATATTCTTTTAGCTTCTTTCCAATGACTTTCATGTGGGTTTTGCATAAACCGAGCAATAAGGCCAACAAAAAAGGAAAGGTCACGACGAGTATGTGTCAGATACAAAAGTTTTCCTACAAGTTAATGATATAAGGTAGCATCAACTTCAGGGGAAGTACAAGTGACTGAAAGTTTGGCTCCAGACTGAAAGGGAGAAGGGGCTGGCTTACAGTCTTCCATGTGAAAATGGCGTAGAAGATCACAGGCATACTTGGACTGGGAAAGGGAAATACCTTCCTTGGATTGCAAGACTTGAAGACCAATAAAATAATGCAAGTGTCCTAAATCTATCATTTCAAACTTCTTTTTAAGGCTAGACTTCACATGGTTTATAAGTTTGGGATCACTACTAGTAAGGATAAGATCATCAACATAAAAAACAAGAATGATAAGGGACTTGCCCATTTTCTTGGTGTAGATAGTATTGTGAGAATGACACTTAGAAAATCCATTTTCTAAAAGAAAGTTATCCATTTTGGCATACCAAGCCTAAGGGGCTTGCTTGAGACCATAAAGGGATTTCTTAAGCCGACATACAAGACTGGAGTTTGTTTGTATAAAGCCAGTAGGTTGTTCCATATATATTTCTTCATGCAAGTCCCCATGCAAGAAGGGAGATTTAACATCCATCTGATGGACATCCCATTTGAAAGAGGAAGCAAGGGAAAGAAAAAGGCAGATAGAGTTCATTTTGGCAACAGGGGAGAAGGTTTCAGTATAGTCAATGCCTTCAACTTGTGAAAAACCCTTAGCAACAAGATGAGCTTTATGTTTATCAACTTTTCCATCTGGTCCATACTTGGTTCTGTAAACCCATTTTCATCTAAAAAATTTTCGTCCCTTTGGAAGAGGAACAAGATCCCATGTATCATTTTCCAATAATAAACAATATTCTTCATTCATAGATGCATCCCAGTTTGGATGGCCTGAAGCTCCTGCAAAGGTGTCAGGATCATAATTCGTTGAAGCTTGAGCCAATAAAGAAGAGGCTCTATCGAATTGAGAACGTGTACGTCGTTGATCTGTAGGATCACTGACAAGAACACCTACTGCATCCTGAGGAGCACAGACCCATTTTGGAAGCTGAGGAGCTGAAGGAGGATCTTGAGAAGGCGGGGGAGGATTTTCATCCTCACTGTCATCATCTGAAGAAGAAATATTTTCAGAAGTAGAAGGGATAGAGAGAGGTGGCACATCTGTCGAATTAGGCTCGTAGGCCGATATATTTTCAACAATCTTTACATCTCTTTTAATGATAACATTTTTGGACTTAAGTGGAATAAGTCTATATCCTTTGAAATCTTCAGAATATCCAACAAAAATACATTTTCACTCTTAGGTCCTAAAGCTTCATGTTTCTCATCTAGAATATGGGCCCATGCTTCACTTCCAACAACACTATAGTGACTTACATCTATTTTAATTGAGCTCCATGCTTCTTCTAGAGTGATATTCTTTAAAACCTTAGTAGGAGTGTGATTTACTATGTAATTTGCACAGTTAATTGCTTCTGCCCAAAAATTAAGACTAAGTCCTTTAGATTGAAGCATACAATTAGCCATTTCCTTTAAGGAGTGATTCTTCCTTTCAGCTACACCATTTTTTTGTGGAGTATATGGAACAATATGTTGCATTTGAATTCCATTCTAAGTGCAAAAATTGATGAATTTATTGTTAACATATTCTCCACCATTATCAGATCTTAGCTTAAGAATTTGATGTCTAGATTGTTTTTCAACAAAGGCCTTAAAGGCCAAGAACATGTTAAACACTTCACTTTTGAGTTTTAAGAAGTATACCCAAGTGCATCTGGAGAAATCATCAATGAAAGTTAAGAAATACTTGTAGCCAGGGAATGAAACAACTGGAAGTGGACCACATAAATCACTATGCACAAGCTGTAAAGGGGCTGAGGCGTGCCAAGAGGCACGTTTTCAAAATTGTTCCGATGATGTTTTGTCAGTACACATCCGAAACAAACACCATATTTGCAAGATACCATTGGAAGACCTGTCACCATATTTTTTTTACATAGATTCTGAAGGGAGCGATAATTTAAGTGACCAAATCTCTCATGCCAAAGTTTGATCACTTCATCATTATGAGCAACAAATACCAAGGGAAGATTTGATGACCCAAAGTTTTTAAACTTATACAACCTTGTAGAATCATCAACAATTTCAGTAGCTAAAATCTGTCTAGGATCTCTTAGGTCCTTAATTACAACATCGTGAGGTGAAAATTCAACAATTTTACCTTCACCTGAATGAGTTATATGATATACAGATAGAAGGTTGTAGGATAAGGTTGGAACACATAATACATCATTAAATTGACCATTTTCTAGATGAACAGTTCCAGTCCCTACAACACTAAGAGATCTATCATCACTAACATACATATTTTTGGTTTTACGACCACTTAAAGAAGAAAACATGGCTTTGTTTTTGGCCATGTGATAAGAAGCTCCAGAATCAATGATCTACTCATGAGAATGAGAAGAAGAAGATACATTTAGTGCACAACCAAACCGAGATGCTTGACAACCACATGTAGAAAGTGTTATTCCTGAAGATGAAGTTGAAGTAGAAGAGTGCTCCAAATGGATGTTATGCTTCTTCATTGTTGCTTCCAAGGCTTCCATATTTTTAAAGCATTTGGATTCTAAGTGGCCATCTTGATTACAAAAGTGGCAATGTCTATCAATCTTCTTCCCTTTGTTTTTATTTTCCTTATCATTTTGTTGAAATGATTTTTCATTTTGAGGTTGAAATTGCTTAGGACCCTTGTTTGGTTTAGGACCATTCTTTTTAAGATATTGCTTCTTAGGATTCTTTGGATTTGGTTGCTATTAGGCAGCTAAGGCTTTCTTAGAAGAGTTCCTAAGATTAAGAAGACCAAGATATAAGAACTTTTCTTGTTCTCTTATTGAAGAATCACAAAAGGCATCAAAAGAGGGGGACTTGTAGTCTTGTCCTTGAGAAATAAAGGCTTCTCTAGTAGAATGGAAGGTGGAAACAAACACAGAGTATGCTGGTCCCAACTTAGTAAGAATGGAATAGATAAGGCTAACATCTTCTTTCTTAACCTTAACACCTTCTAAGAGAAGTCTAAGGGTCTTGAACTTGGACAAAAAATCTTCAGTGGAAGAAAAGTTATTGGGGTCCAATGTAAGCAACTAATTTTCGAGTTGGTGGGCTCTAATTTCATTTTTAATTCCAAAAACTTTAGTGAGCTGTTTCATTGCTTCATTAGTAGTATCAAGTTTTGCGATATGGAACCTAAGGTCTGGAAAAATAGACATCCCTATCAACCCACATGCTTGATCTTGCCTATTTTCCCATTTGGCTACCTTATCTTCATCTTGAGGTTTGGTTTGTTGGCCTGAGGCTATTCTATAAAGACCTTTACTTCTAAGTAAATCCACAATGTAGGACCACCATTGGAAGTAGTTGTTGCTGTCAAGAATAACTTGGCATGGACTTTCCATTTTAACAGAAACTGAAGCTGTAGATGCTGAAACTAAGTGTTTCAATGGAAAGATCTCGAAAAATTAGGCTGATTAAAAAAAAAAAAGGCTTCCGGATGAAGACGATATGGCTTTTTGAAGAAAAGTTGTTGAATATGCCGACGAAGTGTGTGAATGTGTGGAAATGAATGATAATGTTACATTAAAAAAAATTCCCACCCACTTTCCAAACATAAATCTAATTAGCTTAGTTCTAAAAAAAATGTTGTGACTCACTTTTATAAATAAGTGAAAGTCACTTTTACAATGGTACTTTATGAGCTACCTACTAAATTGTAACTTAAATAAAAGATAAAGAGACTTTAGAATTATAAGTGACTCACTTTTTATAATGGATGAGAACACTTTTATATAAAATAATTTTAAAACATAAGCTACATGTGCTTTTTAAAAAGTAACTCAACAAAAAGAAAGACTTGAACCCAAGACCTCTATTCTCATAACATAACTTTGAAACAAGTGAGCTAGTTTAAAAGGTTAATAATTTTTGGAAAAGAGGAAGGGGTTTTTTTTTAGTCACTAAAGCTTTGGGGTGCATGTTTACTTGAGAAAACTATTTTTTTGCCTACAAAACAAAAACCACAAAACCCAACACGGACATACAAAAAAAACAAACCTTATGGTTTGAAGTTAGCATTACCCAGAAACTAAAAGTTTTCCTCAATGTTTCTGATTTTCGAAGATCACACCAAGGCGCGCCGGAAGAGAGCATACACATGAGAAAAATCTTTCCTTTCTATTTCAGATTTGCCCAGATCGCAGAGTTGTGAGGCAAAGAGCATACGCAGAAATGAAAGGTATAGATTTGGTAACAAAAAACAAAGAGATAAATAAACCGAAATAAACAGAGAGAAAATAACTAAAAACTGCAAATAAACATTATATACCTCCAGATCTAAAAAATGACGTAGCTAGGGCTACTAGAAACCTTTTCGCATGAAACAAAAGGGGTTCCTCACTGGAACAGATGCTCCTAACACAATAGAGCAGGCTATCGGCTCGAAAGCAGTCAGAAACAATAGATCTAGGAAACGACAACCGGATGCAGTTTTGCCGGCTTCAGATTTGGATCACCAACGGATGCGGCTCTCAAATAGCTCTGATACCATGTAGGAATTTACAGGGTAAGTTCCTTAGATAGAACACCAAAGGACACTAGTCACAAATAGATCACAGATCAATACACCAATATTCTTGACGTGGTTAAAACCCTCAAAGAGGGAAACAGTCCATGGCTTGAGCCAACGCGGCCACTTCAGGCAATTTATTAATAAAAGAATGAAAATTTACATAAGCTTCTCTCATGAATGGTTACCCTACAAATGGACCTCCATGCTCTTTAAATAGAGATCATGAACCAATCGGGTGTTAAGCCATAGATCAAGTGTCGCTAATACCAAGGAGAGAATGAACTGTTGGATCACTACATATTGTGACCATCAAATTGTAAGTTACAAAAGTACATAGTAAAGAAACACACTTTACCTAACTCTACACTAGACCAAGTTATACTTAACTATTTCCTATGTGTCTGAATATCCTAACATTCTTGGGAAAACCATAACGACTATTTAAATTTGAAAACGTACAGTCCAGTTTGAAGATTAATTAATTGAAATTAATTAATACATTTGCCTAATTAAAGAGTAATTTACCTGTATACCCAAAACCCCTCTTTTGCAAACTGTAATTACCCTCTCATTGAACCAGAGCTTTCAAAACCTTACTTCTGTAGCAACCACAAGCCTAATTCATACCTCTATTTCTAAATATGGCTTCCCAGACCTCTCTAGACATGAGATCCTTGTCAACCCCTCACCTGGACATCGCTCATTTGACACTAGCAGACAAGGATTTCCAGATAAAATATGCTGTCTCACTAGCCTACCTTCTGAAGCTCCTCTGCTGGAGTAAGGATGGATTCCTAAATTGAAATGATGACATCTACCTTTGGGAATCCAATTTACCCAAGTATTTATTCTCATAAGTGCACCCAATCCATGATATCATACATTTCTGTAATGCCTGCTATATTCCTAGCCAAAGAGCTATTGTTGCCCCTAACAAGAAGTTGTTATTCACCATCACTGCAAAATCCATCAACCAAATGTTGCAGGTCCAACCCAGCCCAAATGAAACCCCACTGTCTATTGGTGACTTGCTAGACCTTTATGTAAAATTAGACCTGGCTAAAATAGCACAAATTTTCCAGACCTTCATCATAGAAGACCACCATACTCCCACAGATAGTCCACCTTATGCTACCACCATTTTTTCAGAGAGAGGTAGACAGATAATTACCATGCTCTCTTGCATCCTAGGATATACCTCAAATGAGCATGTGGATGAGGTTATCCTGGCCTTTCTCTCCATCTTCACCCCAGGCAAGCCTCCTACTATCATGTACAACTATGCTCAGTTCATTGCAGACAGGATGCATGAACAGTTCACCAGACTGCCAACTGAAAGAGTTTTCAAGTACTCTTCAGTGTTATTTCACATGTTTTTGTATTATCAAGCAAATAAATTCCCTGTCAGCATCTAGAAGTTGGATACCAAGGGGAAAGAGAGTCAATTATTTATTGGAAACCTTTGATCTAGAAATAATCCACTGTATTCACACAAAGGACTTCATCGACTCATTCATCCATGCAATCATGAACATGCTGACCAGTACCCCTCAGCCTAGAATCAGCCAAGCAATAAAAAGGGTGTTACATTTGGCTAAGAACAACAAGGTGGGAGACTGGTATCTGTACCAAAACCACACTGAAATCAAAGTTTATGGATGCCAACTTGCCCCTTATAAACTACCCAAATACCTCCCTATGAGGATATTTGCACTTGAGTATTTTAGGCAGATCATCAATTCAGATGAAGTAAACTTCCTTGCAGCTAGGAAGAAGACCCAATTTAAAATTAAAAACCAATTGGGCCCATTCATATGTAATAACAAAAAAGTTAGACCAGAGGCTAACAAAATGTTGCAGGACATGAAATTTAGGAAGAGCTTCATGTGGCAGTATGACCCTCATGGGGTCATAAATAAGTTAAGGCTCAAGGTCAAATTGGGACCTTTCATCCACCACCCAAGACCTGATATTGAGCAATTTGCCAACCAATCAAAATGGTTGGAAAATACATTAATTGACATGGATAGCACTGTAGTGGATGTATAGAACACACTCATTGATGTTGAAAAGCAAATTGACCAGAGTTCTTTCCTGCAGGTTCCAAAACTAGGGGAATCAATGAGTAATCCTCTTGTTTTACAGACCCCAGCAAATGAGGAGAGGAATCCAAAAAGAAATAGGGAGGATGGTTCTAGTTCTGCCATGGAGGCCACCGATGAGTATTTTGAACTCGGGAAAAGGCCCATGTTGAATCTTGTTTCTGAATAGGAAGAGAACATTGAATCAGTGGAAGTCACTAACACTAAAACAATGGGGCAAAGAAGCAAAGACATAGCTGCTTCAGGAGAGACACAACAACCATCCACCTCCAACACTCAAATGATTGAGAGACAGATAGGTGTTGAGGTTTCCTCCTTCACTAGGCTAGCAGATAAAGAAAATGACATTAAAGAAAGGTACAAGGAGATAAAGATGAGGAATGAGAAGTTAAAGGTTGAGACATATGCCCAATACTTCAAGCACACACCAGCCATCCAGAGTAGGTTCATGTCATCTTTTGACATCAAAGTAGGAAAGATGCAGGTCTCATTCATGCAGCTAACTGTCCAGTAGCCAAAGACCTCAGTTGATTATAGAAAAATTGATATTGAGGTATTGGTCAGGGATGTTCATCCCATTTACCACATAGAATTCCACAAGCAGGCTGGAGAAATGATTTACTCCACCCTCACAGGAAAGGCCATGGCTGCACACAGGCTACAGGGTTCACTGGACAATATCACAACCCAATATAAATTGGAAAAGGCCTCCTCACAAGCCAAAGACAATAGGATCAAGTCATTGGAGGACTTGTTCATTGAGCTGGGCCATGATCCTAATGACATTAAAGCTACTAAAAATTTGATCAAGAAGAAGAATGAGGATATAGCAACTCTCACGAAACAAGTAAAGTTTCCTCATTCATAACACCCATAGACAAAAGAGGTCTTAGAGAGCCAAACAAATCATGAGGAGATGATGGACCTGGTGCTTCAATTGAATGATCAGCTGAAGGAAATGGAGAAGGAATTGGATAGCTTGATACAGGTGAAACAAGCTAGTCTTGAGATTGCTCCTGCCACTGTTATCCCCACAGTAACCACTGTAGTACCTTCCACTTTGGGAGCATCCTTAGCTCCTACAACTCCAATGGCTACATCACTGCCAGCTTCTACACCGTCTACATCAGCAACAGGGTCTACAACAACAGGGTCTACAGGTGATGAGGCAAGCAGATTGGTCAAGGCAATGGAAGACATGTCCATTCAGACCAATGAAATGAACAAGCTTAAGGAGAAGGTGACAAGTCTGGAAACTGACTACAAGCTTGCCCAAATCATGCACAAAGAAGAAGTGCAGAAAGCCACCAGAGTGAACCAAAGAACAAAAATCCTAGAAAAGGAATTGACATTGAAGGAACCCATAGGGCAAGCTAAGGAACAATTGCGGGCCAATATCATTGACCCTGTTAATGATATTTGGCCATCCATCGAAGTAATTTTTGATCAAATTGATTTGATAAAACAGGCTAAAAAAGCCATACGGAGAGTAAAATCAGAACTTGGAGACATGCTAGAGGAAACTACAAGGATCATTCACTTCCTCAACTCCAAAAACAAGTATGAGTTGCAGGAATTAGAGATACCTGACAGAACATGTACAATTTTGGAAGTAAAAAGGGTCCTCACCAAGAGGAATTTAATGTTAAACCTGGAAGACAAGTGCCAAACCATGCAACTAGCCATTGACAGATTCATGGTCAAATTTGAAATTTTGAGGCAAAAGGGTTTATGGAATCCCTTGGTAATAAATGATAAGTTGATGGCACAGGAAGACTACAATAGAAAAATTAGAGAAGTAGTCAGAGATCAAGTGAATACTTCATCCATGAAGGGCATACCTACTGGCAAGGTCTTGTACCAAACTTTTGAGAATTTTTTTTACCTCCAACATGAGGTAAAACACATTTTTGTGAATAAGCTTACTTTTGCCAAGTATACAGAGGCCGATGAGATTTACAGGAAGATGTTGAATATTCAATTACCAGATGATGAAACATGGGAGAAATTAAATGACTTACTGTAGACAGTTAAAAGGTGAAAATGTACAGTAATGGTAAAAAGGCACAGTAAAAGGATAATGATAGGTCAGTCAGGTCAAAGTGTAACAAGTGAAAGTGTATCAGTTGAAAATTCAGGGTAAATAGAACATCTAGCATGAAGACCAAACAACAAAGTAGAGATTAAAAGGAAAAATATCAAAAATTAAAGACAACACAACCTAATAAACAGGGACAGTAAATAGTAGTTCAATAGCTGTCTCTATCTTCTTGCATGAAGATTTTTCTTTCTCCTAGATTAGTTCCCAAGACAGCTTGGGATATTTTGTAAATTATTTTTGTACAAATACTTCATAATTTGAAGTATTGAGTGTGGATTGCTATACATTTGTAAAGTTATTTTGATCATAAACCAAAGGGTTATTGTACCAATTTTTCAAGTCAGCAGACTGGAGCAAGTAATAAAGAGATTGCATTACAGGATTCATGTGTAGAGCTATTACAGTGAAGTATTTCTTTGTCAGTTTGTTATTCTCTTATGTTTTTCACAAACTTAAATGTTATTTAAAGTTGAATGAATTAACTAGAAGCTTATCTCAGAATTTGTTTAAGTACACTATGTTTTCAACAGTTAATCATTTACATGTTTTCTTCTGATATTCGGATATGAGAATCCTTAATTTCTCTCCCATCCCGTGGATCTCTTTCACTTTCTTCATAATCTGGCCTAAGGAACCCTTAATTGCTCTTTGGATCTGATTGAAAACCACTTCACCATCCAGCCTTGAGATCTGAAGTAACTCTGCTATCTTGCCCTGTAGACACTATTTTTAGAACTTGATCCAGTCCTATTTGTCTGACATTTGACCCCATAGCCCAATGGTAAAAGACACCCCTCTTTTCATCTAAGTAAGTGATCCCACCACCAAATCTAAATCAAAACCCAAGCACAATCATAACTAGCCTAAAATCAAATAACTAAACAAAGTTAAATAAAAAAGAGAGAGCCCTCTCTGAGATTAGGAAGGCTAGATCCTAATCTCCAAAGTTGGTTTGTGGTTACCTCTAATCATTTCTTTCTCCAACACTCTAGAGAAATATTGGAGTGATAACACAACCAACATGTTTTAAATCGTTGAATTTGGTTTTTGATCACACAACATAAAATTAAAACCACGTAAAATGTATCACATTATGAAATGGTAGATAGATGTTTCCCTCCATGGATTTTACATAATAATTGTTTTCACCCTCTTGAATTTAATTCTATGAATAAGCACTAGCCTACCACATGAAAATAATGACGATTTTAGCGAATGATGGATATTATATTATTGTAGTCGTAGAGTATATTGTAATTACTTTGTCAAATTAATGTTCAATTTTAATTATTTTGAAAATTTTAAAAATAATTTATAAATTTTATTAATTTAAATAATATATATATATATATATATATATGATTGATTATTATTACGCTTATGAAATATTTGTACTAAATAAATTTATTTGAAAGGATATTTTTTGTCGGCTCAATCATGAATAGAGCGCGACTCTAAGAATATAGGTAAAATTGAACTCATGACTTCTTAATAGCAAAGATACTTTAAAAATGGGAACTCACCCAATTAAACTAACTCTTAAAGCTATAAAACTTGAATATTAAATTAAATATTTAAAAATTAAAAAACTATTTTTTTAAAGTTTTAAAATCTAAATTCCTATTTTTTAATGGGTTAATGTACAAAATGTGACTATTTTTACCTACCTTTAAATAGAATTGTTAAAAATAAACATTATTAAAAAAATTTAAAAACATCTGCTACCACCAAGTGTCCCAACAATTAATTATCTATTAATTAACCATGCTATGTCATGAATTTTAATGATACAAAACATTATTGACTTCATTATCACCATTCTGTTTTAGCGGATGTGTGGGATTTATTTGGATTGTAGCTCTTCGGCACCAATGACCGTGAGTGTCAAGTGGGGTCGAGAATATCTCGAAATCTCGAAATGTTAAATAAGATTAAATGGACATTACATATGTTCATGCACCTCCATACCATAATTTTCTAGAGAGAGAAGAGGGCAACATGGTCATTTTTCTCGCACACAAGTTTCATAAATTTGATTGGTGCATCGGTTGTTCGTTAAAAAATGTGGTTAAATTTATGAAATGCTTATTAAAATAGTATTATTTCATTGAGAGGTGTTCTCCAATCCAGTAGGGGAGAGATGCAGTAATGTTTGACATACTGGCTCATTCAAAATAAAATAAAAAACATTAAATTTTCTATCTCATGGTTTTTCTTATGGTATTCTTCTTTAACGTGACCTATTTAAAGGCTAATAATTAAACTAGTCTAGATCCATCTTAACTCCGGATCTACCCAGCACCAAGAGAGATCAAATATCTTTTCACTCTAAAAGAGGTTTGCACCTCAAGAGAGATTTGATCCCTCGTAAACCTCTTTTAAAGTGAAAAGAGATTTGATCCCTATCAACACTTGGTAAATCCATAATTAAGATGGATCTAGGTCGGTCAAGAGAGAAGTCGTGGAACACATAAATTGAACTTTATCGATGTAAAATATTAAATTTGTACTAAACTAAATCTCTTTTAAAATGAAAATTTTCCTTAAATTGAATATGGATTTTTTTTTTTTAAATTTAAATCATAAAATTTTAATAATGAAATGTCAAAATAAAATTCGACATTATGTTAGGTTTTTCGTTACACCAAAACCCGCAGACATTAGTAAACTTCCAAACCATTATCATTACCTTTTGAGTGGTCTGAGGGTGGGTCTCAAAGTGGCTGTTAATCCACATGATCAATTTCCAACGAGGTAAGTGTGAAAATCCAACACCCCCCTCAAACGCAAAATGAAGAATCAAAGTTGGGCTAAGGCACTAATACCATGTTAAGTTTTCCGTTACACCAAAACCCACAAGCAACAGTAAACTTCCAAACCATTAGTAATACCTTTTAAGTGGTCCCATAATAAATCCCACAATAACAATTAGTCCCATAACTATTTCCCAATAAAATAAATGTGAAAATCTAACCCATTAAAAAATTCTTGACATTATTAAAAATAATGTCAATATAAATATAATATAAATATAAATATAAATATATATATATATATATATATCTATATATATATATATAATTTTGACCCCCTGTCGTATTTTGTAAAGAAAGAAGCGTTGAAATGAAATACATGTGATGTTACATTGCTTTGTGTATAATTACGTAAGACAAAAGCATCCAAGTAGACACCATGATTTAGATAGCTTTTATTACTGGTTGAATTTGCCGACAAAATAAACAAGTTGAAATAAAGAACCTTTATATTTATACATAGAATATTAATGACCTTTCTGCAAATAGGGTAGATGGTTTATAAACTCTTTTCAATAATTTCGATGTAATCCTTGATTAGAAATAAACCCTCTAATTAGAATTCAAGGATGATATATTATGAAGTCCATTAAGAGGGATTGCTTGTTACGTAAATATATTGAAAATAAGATATCCATCACCCAAACCAATAGTGATGCACAATTTATATGTCTTGTAGTAAGTAATTTCTATGGATTTGACTCTTATATCTAGCAAAAGATATTTTGGAATTTTACAAATGGGGTGCTAACATTAGTGAGATATTTTAACGTTAATATAGGGTATTTGCAAGCAAATAAGTTTATATGGCATATATTGAGATATTTTAACGTTAATATAAGGTATTTGCAAGCAAATAAGTTTATAAAAGATATAGATGTCATATGGATAGACGAATATGATATACATGAATTAATATAGAGGATATAAATATCATATTAATAGAAGAATTTGATATATATGAATTAATATAGAGGATATATATGTTATATGGATAGAAAAATTTGATATACATAAATTAATATAAGGGGTTGGTTTACAATTTTATTGGATATTATAGATATTTACATGATAGGGAAACTTTCACTCTCTTTATGTAATTGTTTTGAGCTTTTGATTTGTAATGGTAACTTAAATTTTAGTGGGATGTATGACTATACATAACACACAATAGACCAATTTACTTAATAGGGAGTTTGGGAGACTGGCTAAAGATGAAATGGAAAAAGGGGTAATCGAAAATCTTGTACAAACACTAAATTGTCAAAACATAGATGTATATTCCCATTGGATAAAAAGAAAGATCAAGAATGTCAGTAGCAGTGTTAATGTCACCCACCTCAATTTGATCCTAGCTAACTTATTCAATATGGCTTGCAGGAAATTATATCAGGTTATGGGTTGTAGAGATAACAACGTAGTATGATCCCTAGTGATGTAGATGATTGTATGCTCTAGTTAAGGATTCCATCATTACCTAAAATAGGAGATTGAGAGATCAAGAATGCATGAGATTGCTTATCTATGTCAAATAAATAAGTAAGATTTTAACAAATGTTTCTTTAGGTGCAATAGGAATGATTTCAAGATTGGAAGGAAAAACTAGTTAGAGAACCTTGTAATGGTTGGTATTATGAAGAATGCAAACTAATGCTGAAAGGGCATACTACACAACAACAACAAAAAATATTTTCTTAAAAAAACAAGAAAAGTTGATTGACCCCTTCACACATCATCCATAAAAAATCTAGAAACATATTTCACAAGTGGCTCAATCAAGTGAGATATCCAAGCATGAGCTAATTGACGCCTTCACAAGTCATATATAACAATTCTTGAAACAAATTTCACAAGTGGCTCAATAATGTAAGATGAACAAACATAGATCCATCTTAACTTCAAATATGTTAAGAGCCACGTATAATACCAAACAAAATGAGATGTAAATCTCTAGATGCTTAAAATATCTTGAGTTAAGGTCAATCTAAGATGATGGTTTGATCTCTCTCTCTCTCTCACTCACATACACACACAAGAATGGTTCCAATTTCACATTGACATTCAACCTAGTCACAACCACTAACCACTTATAACTATTAAAGTTGTTATCATGAAGAAAATAAGATTTCTAGTTAAACCAACAGAAGCTACTTTCTAACTGTATGAAAATGTTATCACATTTAATTGAGGGTAATGAGAAATAATAAAATTGGAAGAAGTTGAAATTAGTAATAATATTGGGGCAAATGCAGATGTCCTCTCTTTCGAACATTCTTCAACATAGATCAAATTTAAATATTAGATTATAGGGAATGTGGGAGGAAGAATACCTATGTTATGTTATGTTATGCTTTATTGTTGTTTTATGTAAATGATGTTGTGTTATTTCCAAATAAAAAAAAATGCATCCAAAGAAATGTTGATTGTAAATGAGCTTTATGATTATTTAAAAAAAAATAATGTAAAAAAAATAAAGGTAATAGTAATAAGTACCTACTATAAGAATATATAACCATTGCATTTAATGATAATAAAAGAATATACAAACATTACATTTAATGATAATAAAATGGCAGTGGTTCCTTTTTACAATTAGTTGGCCTAAAATTTAATTATAATTGTGATGGGAACTCTCAACAAAAATGAATAATAGTGGGTATGAAGGTCCTCATAAATTTTACATCACTCTAAATCAAAAGTTACAATAAAGAAATCAAAAGTAGTGATAAGTTACTTGATAAGGATTATAACCATCACATTTAATGTTGACAAATAGTAGGTAGTTCCCTACAATTAACCAACCTTAGATGGAGGAAAAGTGAGTAATAGTGGGAATACAGGATTTGCTTTTCTTCAAAGAATCAATGTAAAGAATGATTTTTGTATGATTGGGTTATTTGAAATTTAAGTTTCTCTAAATAATTTTGAGAAATAGTATGGAGACTTTAGAAACATTGTTTGTTTATTAGAGGACTTATGAGTAAAAATCATGATGTTAGGATAAACATTTATATTAACTTTACAATGAATATATATATATATATATATATAAAGAAATCATATTGATACTAATAAATTACCATGATAGTGCATGGAAAAATCATTTAGAGATATTATTTCTCAAAGTTTCCAGTTATGTTTTCATGCGGTCTCTACTCTCTGAATACGTCATATTTAGGCATTTAGTTCTACTGATCTCCTTATATCACTTATAAGAGTGTCAAAAAGTCAATGAAACAAAAATAAAAATTTACATTTCATCATATTTAGTTAGTTGTGTGGTTAGTGCTCCTTGGGGAAGTTTTTGTCTTCAAAATTTTATTGCACTTAAATCTTCATGTTGTAGATATAGGAGTGGGATTGCATTGATGGGTATTTTCTAATGGAATGTATTGAGAAAGAAGTAATGTGTGTTGCCTCTTGAGGCCATTACCTTTTGAGTAGTAGCTGACAGTTAGATGCAATAGGCAGATAGAGCACATATTCTAATATCTTAGACTAACTTAGTCCCCTAGATGATATTGTTGAAGTTCAATAGGGAAATCAACATAATCATTTCTATACCAGATAGTAAACCTAGGAACAACAGTCTAAACTTTAGAGGGGCCATAGCAACTTTGGAGCCAAACTCTTTTGGCAAAGATGCAAAGGGAACTAACTGAGTGGACAAAGCCACTGGGTTGGGCTACCAGATGAGCAGGGGACACAACAAAATGTTGGTCACACCACCCAAGAAGGGAGAGAATGCTAAAAGAGATTCCACATGACAATAATTGTAGTTAATGGGCTCAAAACCCAAAAGTATAGACATATAAAATCTAAGAAATGAAAATCCAGATGGACCAGAGAAGGGAGATTACCTCTATCATAAATGCATTGATGAGATTGTGATATATTGTGAATTCAACAGTTTATAGTCACATATTAAGGAGGGTGGAAAATCCAGGATATGGATTCATAATATCTGGTTCCAAGCAAGTCTACCATGCTCTATATTTGATAAGGGGTGATTCCCCTCCTGAGTGTACCATCCCACTTCCTTTAACTATCCAGGAGTTTCTCTCTGTTTGATATCAGAGTCATCAAGGTCCTCGCTTGATTGCTCATCATAGCATGAAACAAGGAATTGAGATCACATAAGCCTCCACTTCCCTTGGTTCGGGTTAGTCTATTGGGCGTCATGATTAAGGTTCTAATATATGACATACGTAGGAGGGGCGCATGAGTGCTTCATGGAGTTTTCTATAAATTTTGAGGAGAGGGGCTCATTCGGATTTTGGGGGGAGGCCCCCAAGATCTAAAAACAATGAAATGGAAGAAGAAAAGAGGAGAACACACAATACACTAGTACACAATGGCTAATTAGTTGCTTAAAAACAACTAAAATTTGCATATATGCGACCATTTTTCTGTGGGTGACCAATAGTAGTTAATTTACAGTACCTTATAACACGACCAACTTTTAGTCTTTTTTATCTTAGTCATTAATTGATTATCTCAATTGTATTATCTAGTAGTATATTTAGCCATAAATTTGGTCATTAATTTAGTCATTAATTCTCGCAATTAATGACCAAATATACAACAAAATATATTACTATATGATTACCCAAGAATAACAATTAATGACCAAAGAAATATGACCAAAAAGTTGGTTGCATTATAAGATACTGCAAATTAGCTACTAATAGTCATATATATGCAAATTTTAGTCATCCTTTGAAACCAATTAATGACTAAAGAAATATAAATAAATTTTAGTCATGTTATAAGATACTGTAAATTAGCTACTAATAGTTGTATATATACAAAATTTAGTCTTCATTTGTAATCACAAATTTATCATTTGCAGTAGTCATTTATATTTTTTGGGTAGTTTCATATTCATTATATAAATCACTGATTTAGTAGTTTCTATTCATTTCATTTAATTTCATTTATAATCATTATAAATGACTAATTTAGTCATATATTCATTTTATTTGTGTTCATCATTAATCAATATAAACTACTAATTTAGTAGTTTTAGATTGATTTTATGTGTTCATTATTAATCAACATAAATTAATTAGTATGATTTTGTGACTAAATTAAAAAAATGTCATACAATGTGCATGTTCATCTAATATGATAAGACAAAGATACATATGTAAATTACAAGACTAAATAATATCAAGTGCAAATAAAAATAATTTCAACCACATAAATTTTATTATATAAAATGTCAAATATTACAATATGAGTTTCCAACTTAATATTGGTTGGACTACAATTTACACATGAAATATTGTTTCATCATTTTAAAACATTATCACTGTGTTTCCAAGGCATTGCTAGTGAATTCACCAACTCTGAAGACTTGACCATCAATCTCTATGTGTGTGTCTTATGCAAGATGTTGGCTCTAAGTGGGTATCACTAGACCTGTTCATTTCTCTCTCATTTTGCATTTGTCACTCCAGTGTTATTATTCTCCTCTTTCTATAATTCCTGCTTCTTACCATCAATATTGACTTTCTCTTCTGAAAATGAAAGAAGATTCAATTCAGAGTATAAGACATGAAAGATGATGAATACTTGAATATAAACTAAAGTAGACTATAAAAGATTTATATGGCATATACCTTAACAACAACAATGTCTATGCCATTTCCCCCCATAAAATCAAGAAAACTTGAACAAGTTTTCTCCAGTTGGGAATAGTGGCCATTATGTGGCCATATTCGTTGTATAAACAAATCAAATAAAACATCACCATAGAAAATAATACCTTAGTAACTTAGTTATATTCAACGTTCAGAGAAAGCTTAGGCACAATCATGCCAACTAAGTTACATGTTAAAAAGCTCAGGTTGTAGATAACTTGTTAAAACAAATAATCTGAGTTGTGATATTTAACCCTTGTTGTTTTATTCGCAACAACATTTCATTCTCTAACGCGTGAACTTGGTCAAGTATATAGACAAACTGTGCTCAAATAAAAACATGAAAGTAATTTTTTTTTAGTAATCATGAAAATATTTTAACACAAAACAACTAAAAGGATTTCAATTAATATCATGTAATACTAAACTCATCTTCAAACTTTGGATTTTTTTAAATGGACATGATACCAAGTATTTTTAATTTCATAGTTAAAAGACAAAACAAAATCAAAAGAAACATTTAAAATACAATCAAACAAAAAAGAGAGGATATCATGGAATGAACATTGCAATTATAAGAAATTTGTTTACTTGTCCACTAGTGTCTTGTCTAGCATTCTTAAAACATTTGTTTGCCCCAAATAACTATGAGGTGAAAGAATCACAACATTAAAAACCATAGGAATCCCTACTAGAAACATTTCCAAACTCGGTGGCTTGAGTGCCTAAAGGATCTCCAACAACAAATGAATCATATCGAAGACATGCTCTACATTGTCTCCTCATCCTTTTTCCAATCCCATTTCCTCTAACCTGCACACACCAGAGTCAAGTAACAATCAAACGAAGGCATTGAATTTTTTTTTTAATATCTATAAACTTTGAACTTGATTTGTTTAAGGAACATATTAATTCATATTTAAAGCCTTCCTATCATGAGAAGGTATCAATCAAGTAGGACATAAAGAAAATTGACCTTAATGAGGCCCTCAAACAATTCCTACAATATCAATATTTTTCTTGATGTGATATATTGGGTAGAAAAAATAACATATTTGTAAAATAAAAATCCATATATTACTCGTGTTCAAACTCTGTATATGGTGTATTCATAGGAAAATTTTTAAGATGTTCTTCTACCTTTACCAAAGCACATTGTAGCTTGGTTAAAATCTATATCCTTTCATTCAACATCAATTTCTACAAGATAAATGTCACACATTATTCCTTTTCATTTCTCAACATGTTACAAATGATAAATTGAAAGTCACATAAAACAGAGAGCAAACCATTTTTCTAACCAAAACAAACAAACTAATAGTGCTTCTAATAAAACTTTGAACCTCAGAAAATACTCTGCCACATGCATGGGATAAACCTGAGATTATTTGAACCATCTTTAGATCATACTTAATGGGATATTTGTATGTTTACCATGATGTTGATTTGGTGTTAAAAGAAATATATAAATCCAGGCTATTATCAGTGAAATTCAAGTATAGTTAAAAAAATAACGTCATTGCAAGGTAGTGGAGAGAGAAACATCTTCATAATTAGGCTTCTCTATTTTAGTTTGATTTGAATTGAGTTCATATTTGAATATATAATTCTCTCTAAAGAAGTGAAATAGAAAGATGAGAATCAAAATAGCCTAGACAATCCCAAACCTTCCTTTCCTGGTTATCCATACATATCTCCTAGCCTTGTTAAAATAATGTGCTTTAAATTATTCAAAGAGTAGAATGAATTTTCTACAAAGAAAATTGTGGTCATCATGACATTAATTATAATCTCCACAAAGAAAGTTTTTAATTGGGTTTAACTTTAGTGGTTGTGAAAAATGATTGTTATCCTTCCCACCTAGTTTCAATTTCCATAAGTGACGTGTTGAGCTCATAACAAGCATATTGGTGTAATGACATTGAACCTTGTTGTTGATTCACATTCAACAAGACAAATCTTTTGGTTACCATTATTTCAAATTCACTCTAAAAAAAATTGGTCAGTTGCCACATAAGTGATGTCATAGCTGCAACTTGTGAATTCTTTCCTAGCATATGGCTTATTTCATCTTGGAATTCATATGCCTTACCAAAACATTATATTTCTTTCTTTCTTGTATTCAATAAAAAACATATTTTGTATTGACAGAGTCAAATCAACTAAATCACCCATTTTTAGCTTATGACAAGGATCACTAATGATTTTGTGATTGAATCTTGGCCTCAACTCCTCTTGTATTGGAAAACCATAAGATGTAAAAAGTGAACTGCCATAAGTTATTTTGTCTAGCAAATCCTTCACAATCGAATTTGGAGGTAGTTCTTGCACAATCATCTATTTAACAACAATAAGCAATCCTTAATTAATGAAATTGATATGATGGTAGAAATTTCAAACAACATACATAAAAAATTGTGTAAAAGATTAGCAAATGAATTTCAAAACAAGCAGATTGCAAAGAAACTACATCATAATATGGTGTTTTTAAGAATACCATACTCACTTTATCATCTTCCAACATAATTAGAAGGAGACTATCATTTGTGCCACATGGTGGGCTGCAAAATTTATCCATATGTGGGCAACCATCTTTATGGGAAGGGAAAGGGAAAGGTGGTCTCATGTCTACATCCTGGGGAGATAACCGTAGTTTAGTGTCCATAATATCACTGTTCCACATTAACACCCATCATGCCCACTCAACCATCTGAACAATGAAGTAAGAGTGTGTTTCTTCACCCTCCTTTACCTCCAATGTGCAACAACTCCAAACTCAATTTGTCGATGCATTTCTTTAGTCTATATTTGTATTTCCAGTGGAAGACCATCATCCCCAAAAGCAATAGTATGCAAATACTGATACCTAAATCGTTTGGACTACACCAAGTATTAGGAGAGTAACCCAAAAATCCCATTGGACTTTTTTTCCTAACCTAATATATAAATGATGCAACTTCAATAGAGTGGAATGATGTATATCCGAAATCAAAGAAAGC
The DNA here is from genome assembly GCA_031772625.1 of Pinus tabuliformis. Classification (NCBI taxonomy): domain Eukaryota; kingdom Viridiplantae; phylum Streptophyta; class Pinopsida; order Pinales; family Pinaceae; genus Pinus; species Pinus tabuliformis. The sequence goes on along the minus strand of CM062809.1, from coordinate 156,675,414 downwards.
ATAAAATATATATCCTTTGCATATGAAAATGTAGTACTAGATTAAAATTCCTATATTTTGGGAGTGGTAGCAATGCAAAATCTTTTCAAAGGGTATGTTGATGAATGATGTAAATAGAAGCATCCATTATCTAGCATATCCAATGGAATAATAATAAAAGAAAACATCTTATCAAGAAATAATGCAAATTATGACACTGTCACCATGCAAAACATGTCAATATGCCACGATGAAAAACTTGTCGATATGATTGGTGATATGCCATTTAAGTTGTACTTTATCCTATAATACCTCAAAAATTTCATTCATGTATTTGTAGAAATTGATTTGAATGTCCTCTCTCACGAGATATTTCAGCATCTGATTTTCTTCTTCAGAATGTATGATGATCATTAAGAAGGGGTTTGATAAAAGAAACTTCTTCACCTATAATACCACTATATGATCTCCCTTGTCATAATTTATCGACCTCCTCAAAGCTCAGGCCTTTCATATTAGAAACAAAAGCAAGGAAAACAAGCAATGCAGCCCAAAAATAGATGCAAATACTATAAATGTTTTGGATGTGCCCAACACATCAATCAAAGATATGAATCTCTCTGGAACAATCAAATTAAATATACATCAAATTGTTGCAGCAAGGCCTCCACACATACTTCTATATTTTGAAGTATAAATTCCAGAATTGATTGTCCATGGAACTGGTCAATTGATAAGTGAGAAGAAATCTATATATAAAAGCAAGCCACGAACAACAAGCCAACCATAGCTAATTGGACCTACATCACTGTACCAAGAGCGAAAATGATGGGAATAGTATTACTTAGATGTTTTCCTTTTTATTAATGAGGTCTAAGGGAATTAGTTATGCTAGATCCCCCAATACAACACCCAACCTTATCCTTTTATCGACATGACATATGGGTTGGGCAAACCCAAGTGAAAATGGGATCCTAGTAGGGAAGGTCTCGTACTGTGTTGAACTCAACAATGAACTGAGGCCTTGTTGGCTATATAGAGTTGCTAAAATAATGAATTTTAAACCCTATATGATCTTTAAAGCCCTAACACTTGCAACAATACCCCTACTAAGAAGGCTTGAAATTCAAAATAGTTTAGGGAGATGGCAAGGGTTTCATGCCATAAGGACAAAATATTTTCTTGATCGTGCTACCGAAACAATATATATTTCAGTAGAGGCAGTCTCGTGGAAGCTCGACACTGAAATTTGTGAAGAACAAAAACAATGTGTTTACACTCAGGAAGTTAATTCGGGTGATATTTCTACCATCTATAATTTGTTGAAGGGACATCGTTCAAATATGCTGGAGGAAATATAATTTGAATTGATTCCATGAGTTGTAATTCAAGTATTGCTTGAATTCCAAGATAATATTGGATTGACATTGCAATTCTTCAGCTGGTTAGAAAACCAACATATTCATAAAACTATACAAGTTCACTTAACTCAGATTCATATATTGATAAGGGAAAAGTTGTACAATGATGCATATGTTGTAATGGATCATTATGTTATTACCTGCAAGGATCAAACCTCAATTTTTGGCATTAATTTCTACATATTCAGGCTATTTAGTACCTATAGTCCTTAAAAAGCTAACAAGACTCATGCACAACGTCAAATGATGCTTGAAGTTGCTAACATATTACAAGTCTTTGCAAGTGACGTTCATTGTTGCAATATGTTTCTTAAATCTTTAGATCATATGGAACAATTGGAATTAGTGATGAAAATATTTAAATAATTGCAAGAAAGTGGATTTTTTTCCAACTACTAATACATGGAATTATGTTATTTAAAATTTTTGTTATAGGGGTAAGCTACCAGAATCCCCCAAAATTATACAAGCCATCCATCAAATAGGTTGCGTTCTTAGCTCTTGCACCTATGATTTACTTATTGATGGATACGGCAAGGAAAGTAGAGTGTCAAAGGCTCCTGATATTGTGAATGATCTCATTTCACAAGGAGGATTTGTGCTTCAAATTAAAACTTACAATGCACTTATCAAAGGTCTTTGCAGGATAGGTAATTTGAAGGATGTCAACTGCCTCCCGCAACAAATTCATCAAAGGAGATTGAATCCAAGCTTTGAAATTTCTATAGTTTTAATTGAAACTCATTTGGAGAAGGGAAGCATTGGACATGTTACAGAGCTACACAATCCAACGCTAAAACATGGTCTTCTCCTTGACATGGATAACTACAGTTCATTCATTAGCATACTTTTTAAGCTTGGAATGGTAGAGGAAGTGAATAATCTTATTTTTCAAATGTTAGACTTGGGATTCATTCCTACATCAACAATTTTCTCTGCAATTGTGGAGATCAAATACCTCAAGAGAAATATTGAACAACTAAACATAATCCATGATGACATTATTAGAAAATGTATAGTATTGAATGTTGCAACTTATACTACACTGATTGAAGGATTGTATAAAGGAGGACAACTAGAAGAAGAAAATGAATGGTTTAATGAAATGCAGTAAAGGGGTTTGAATCCCAAGAAGAGTGTCTATGTCAAACTTATATACGGCCATTTCCAGAGTGGGAATTCAAGGATGGCATTGAAGTTTTTGGAAGAAATGATTCACAAAGGTTTTCCTCCTCCTGCCATATTTATCTACGAAAAGGTTGTTGGTGGTCTTTAGGAGGATGGAGATATTTAGGAAGCTCATAATATTTCTATTCAAATAATAAAGAAAGGTATTGTACTCCAAAAAAAGTATTTATGCCACACTAATTCTTGGGAACTTGCAGGAAGGAAATATTCAGGAGACTTTGGTTCTAATGGACGAAATGCTCTCAAAAGGCATTGTTCTAGAATCAGACATATGCATATTGTTCATTACTCGACTTTTCATGCAAAGAGAAACAAGTGCAGCTGATAAAAGTTTGCATTGCATGATCGATAATGGGTTGCTTCCCACTGTTTCAGGCTATAACCTGTTAACTGATGACTAATGTAAGGAAGATAGAATACATTAATATTTAAAAGTGTAGTAGAAGATGGTCAGAAAGGGTCTGGCATCTAACATTAATACTTTCAAGATACTCATCAGCGGGTTCTGTGTAAAAGGAGAGTTGGAGGTGGATGAAAGACTCTTGGACAATATGTTGGACAAGGGGTTGACTTCAGTTGTTTCTATTTACAATGATGCTATCCATGACTATTGCAAGAGTGGAAAATTAGAGGAAGCATTTAGAATTAGGGATGACATGTCAGTTAAAAGCATAGAACCTGATGTGGACACTTACAATGCACTTATCTGCATAAGTTTACACTTCTGACAAAAACATTTAATGGGAGAGGATGGAACTCAAATCAACTACCAGGTGTAAGTTAATGATGGCACAAACAAGTTAAGATATATCCTTAACGACTCTAACTTCTAGATGTTGAGTTATATGTTTGCAATGATGCCATTAAATATGTTATGAAAAAGGACATTATGACAAAATAATCGATCTCTAGATAACATTCATGAAATATGACAATAGCTTTTGTTGGAAATTATGAGAAAATTATATTTTGTTAAAAAATGTATGGAAATGACTACCTAAAGGTGGGCTCAATCACAAGTGTGTCTCATGAGTGGGATCTTCATTAAGTGTTGCAATACCTCAAGTAGAAATTTCAACATTTACTAGTTTTCCACTAAAATCTTTCCTAAAAAACAACGAGGACATGCCTTACTTTTGGCGTAGTCTATCTAATAGACAAAATAGACTTCTCGCCTACCATTGTTTTACTACCTCTGGCAATCTGACATCCTCGAAACCATTTCCATCATGACCCTTCCACCATATGCATTCCATCTCCGTCCCACAGTCAACGTCCTTACATTAATGTTGTGAGGTGATATATTGCCAAGTAATCTCTCGGAATTCAAATGGGAAGCAGAGGATTTCCCCTCTTACTCCCCTGTTTCTTTCCTTTCCTTCCCTATCTATAGCTTGGCTCCTCTTTTCTCTACGCCTTCTTCTGATCCAATGGTTTCATAATTTCTCAAATGAAAAGGTGTAGCGTCTCTGCTCCAAAATAATTTAATTCTTCCAGTATGTACCAGGACATGTTCACATGTATGAAGATAAAGCAAGACTAGTTCACTTTGGCAGTGTTTTGGATGTGTGTGCTAAAAATGTTGTGCTACAACAAGGTCAGGAGGTACATTCCCACTTTATACCTAGATTTGGATCAAGTGTTATCATGGGGAGTTCCCTTGTTGACATGTATGCAAAATGTGGGGATGTAGAGGATCCACTGAAGGTTTTTGAGAAAATTATTGAAAGAAATGTGGTTTCATGAAATGCCATAATTGTCGAATGTTCTTAGTATGGCTGAGGTATAGGGGTTCTCAAATTGTTTAGGTAGATGATGCAAGCAGGAATATGTCTTGATTATGTCACCTTAATAACACTATATCTTCTTGAGAGGACAACAACCCAATTTACTAGTGATACCTAGTTGCTACATCTAACGAGGAGCATAAAACATTGATATCTCCTATTTGTTCTTCATAGAAACCCAAGTTCTTGTTGTGGGATTAGGCAACAGAAAATTCCATCTAACGAGCTAAGAACACATAAAATCATCACAATAGTAATCAAATTATATTTTTTCACAATATTTATTATTATTATTATTATAAGAAAATGTTGCAGTTAAGCCAATCATCTTTGTAATACAAAAAAGAAAATTTGGAGCCATAGCTGGATGTCCAAAATGAAAAATTATAGTCCCTCAAACCATATTGTCAATCTTCCTTGATCTAGCCTCTAGTGTCCTTACAAGTGTATTGCCTTACATATATAAAACTAGAAAATAAAAATACTAATCTCCATGCATACTAAAGGCATATGATTATTTCTTCTCCTTTGGCTCACTTCCAACAACCCTCCAAATGCCTCTCTTGCCCAATTGCAACAACAAGGTTGACCTTATATGTACTTTAAGTCATTACCAGATTTTGAACATGTTGAACACCCACTTGATTTTCTTCTTTCATATTCATTTACATCCTAAAAATGATCCAAACTAAAATTGGCTAAAAATGAATTGATTGTATTATTTATTTAAAGAATTTCAAAATATCTAGGAGAAATATAAACACCCAATGGGAAAAATAAAAATCCCCAAATTTAAAAGTGATACCTAGTTTCTGCATCTAACGAGGAGCACACAACATTGATAGCTCCTATTTGTTTTGCATAAAAAACCCAAGTTCTTGTTGTAGGACTGAGCAATGGGAACTTCCATCCCACAAGCTACAAATAGCCTCATGGATGATGCATCCTAATCAAGGTTGCCACTTGAAAATCCCTGCAAATTCAACTAAAATCTCAATTTTGAATCATGAAAATAAGCTCTTTCAGACCAATTTTTCAGTTCATTACTGCCTGAAATACTACTAGACACATCTAGATTGGCTAAGAACACATAAAAGCATCACAATAGTAATCAAATTATATCTTTTCACAATAAAATATATTTTTTATAAGAAAATTTTGCAGTCAAGCCAAACATCTTTTTAATACAAAAAAGAAAAGCGGTAGCCATAATCGAATGTCCAAAATGCAAAAGAAAAATACTAGTTTCCATGCATACTACATGCATATGCTTATTTCTCCACCTTTGGCTCACTTCCAATAGCCCTCCAAGTGCCTCTCTTACCTGATTGCAGAAACAAGGTTGACATTATATGTATTTTCAGCCATTACCAGATTTTGAATAAGCTAAATATCCCTACAATTCTCCAAAAGACCAAAGATATGGCCATAAATGGACTTGAATCGTCAAGAGGGGGATATTACACAATTTCTAGTGGAAAATCGAAATGGGCCACAATTATTCCAACCATATGTTGTAGAGACCATAGATGTACATTGAACTCCAAATACTTCCTGTAGTGAATCCCAATGAATGCATCACTTTTTTGACAATCCCAGATTTCCAACATGTGATTGTTGTGTCCATTGCACAAGAGTCCCTAACACAATTTTTCTTCAGAAAATGCTTCTCATACTCTTCCTTCCATTTTTTTTCCACATAATGCATTTCTCAAAGTAACCCACTAGAAATTTTCCTTCATTATGAGGATGTTACATAGGGTAAACCCAATTCTGTGAAGCTCAAAGCTTTTCCATGTCACTTGCAAGAATAGAACCTGAGTGGGAAGGATAACATCATAACACTCCATCAAAGAATGATGAAATTCATCATACTACACTGCACCTCCACTATTTCTTTTGCACATGCTTCACTCCTTTTTTTACCCTATCACGCTCAGAAAATTGACAAGCAACACTCTTGCAATGGTGGTGGGCCATTGCCACAATCCTAGAAATCTGGACAAGCAACAAACCACCATTCTATGTCCATTTCTCATGCCAAAGGTGAAAGTATAAAGAATATTCAAATAAGTCAAACAAAATCCCAATTCCCTATCAAACAAGCCCTCACACCCATTTCTTGCACTTGGAGAGGGGGTCAAAGGCCAAATCAAGGGAGCATAATGCAATCCTCATCCCAATTCCTAGAAAATAAACTCACAAATGGAATTTGACTCCTCCATTGTAGCCTTCATGAACACCTATGCAAAAGATGTGAGGAAGAACCACAAGGGGTGATATTGGTGTATTAACCTACTATTGTGTCAAACTTTACATGATTTTATATGTGTTTAAATGAGGGCTCGCTCTAATATTCACATGCATTCATGAGGATAGATGGATAGTAGGGGCCCATTTGAATCACAAACCTGTCTACAAACTAGTTCCCTTGTTAGTCTACTTGTCCACGTCCTTGTTTTACTTTCATGGGACATACAAAAACTCAAATATTTTCAAATTATTTAACCTCTACTAGAATTCTTTGTGCTAGCCTATATAGATTGAAATTATTCGAAATCCTTTTGATACATTGATGTTTGAATTATTGATGGGTCCCCACCATTGAAGTTGTATGGAACTCTTTATATTTTAATATTAGGAGACATTTGTATAATTCCAAGGCTTCCACCTCATTATTAGTTGATATCCTTTAAGGTTGAAGATACCCTCCCCACACCTACCTCCCTAACAATAATCAAATTATAACATGTAACAATAGACCTCATCTATGGAGAACAACATGAACAAGTTTTATTTTTTAGCATGTAAGCCAACATACCACCCCTTTGTTGTTTCACTACAGTTGGTTTTTTCCTTTGCTTATCTCTGTTGGGTGGTTGAAGTTGCTTGGCTAATGCTGGTTGTGGGTTTGAGCTTATCCTCTGCTGAGATTTTGACTCACCCTCCCACATCCATGGACAGGCACATCCCAATCCTTATCTAGAAGAGGCCAGAGCTAAAGTGATGAAGAAGTGGGGTCTACCCCCATTGTCCATGGCAAGAGATTTGCAAGTTGCGGGACTATAGGTTACCCTAGAGAAAGAAGGGTTCCCCTGGGCTCAAACAATGGAGAAGATATTGATGAAGACATTGAGAAGTAAGTCTTTGGGAAAGGAAATCCTCCTTATTTCAAAGTGGGCAACAGACACCCACATTCATCCTTCAACTGCAATCACTCAAGAAGCCTACACAAGGTTGATAGGATGGATGAGAAGGCATGACAGGAGGACAAAGGAAAGGGCCTGGAAGGAATCCCCCACTCAAATGTTTTGCTGATTCATCCTAGGAACATGAGACACTTACCTAATGGCAGAACACTTTAGACATGATGTGGCACATTAGATCTTTTGTGGCCTCCCATATTGATGCAAGAAGTTCATATACCTGCTTAAATATCTATTGCCATATCTGGAGCTGACATTCACAACTCTTTCCAAGGGGATCTCCAAGTGTTATGAAACCAGCTCACAAAAAGATAGAAAATATAAATAAACACCTTAGAAATAAGCCTCTTCGAGGGGGCAACCTCCTTTACATTACACAAATGAACAATTCTTGGATGACACAAATGAAAAGACCTCCTTTCTATATATAGGAGTCTAAGGGGTCATAATATAATCAAAGCCAATATAACAATAATAATGTAAGGGCACAATAATAACAAAAGTGGACTTCTATGGGGCACAATAATAACAATATGGGGACTGCATGGGCACAAAAATATAATAATGGAGTTGTACTAATAACAATAAGGGGTTACACTAGGAGTATAGGGACCTAACATGCCCCTCTCCTTCAAAAAGTGTTGTCCTCAACGCTTGAGTAGTTCTTGATGTTTTTGTATAAAATTCTTGTCCTCCCATGTGGAATCTTTAGCGGGTAAGTTCTTCCACTTGATGAGATACTCTGAAATTGATCGATTTCGTAGCTGTCAAGTTCTTGTTTTTGTGACTGCTCTAGGCTCTAATATGATTTTTCCTTCCTCGTCAAGTTCTGGCAATATTGTTTGAACTAGGATCTTCTGCAACTTTTGAATGAGTGGCCACACTTCTTCATCCTTCTTCCATTCATCCCTTTCTTCGTTTATTGAATTTGGTTGGATAATTCTACCAACCTCTAGCATTTCGGTAACCATACGTTCAATTTTACTCCTTTGGGAATATGGATATATATAAGGCTTGATGTTTGGAGGAAAACTTCATGGAATCAAATGAATAGCATGATCATGATCACGAATAGGTGGGAGGCCTTTGGGAGTCTCAAATACCTTGGAATGATTTTCCATGTCTTTTTGGAGATCTGGAGAAATAGATGATTTTGATGTGGGAACCTCTAACGAACCTAATTGTGCAATTATGCCTCTTTGTTCTTTCTTTAGAAGCTTTGTCATTCTGTTAGAGATGATTATCTTTCCCGGTTTCCCTGTGATACCCCTTAATTCAACTTCATTTCCTTTTGAATAAAATTTCATGAAAATTTCTTGAAAATTGAAAGCCATTGTACCCAAGGATTGTAGCCATTGGACTCCTAGTACAACATCAACACCACCCATTGGAATGGAAAACATTGGGCTATTCAATACATATTATCCCATGGATAGCTTGATATTATGGCACTTTCCAGAGAAATTTATGGTTCCTCCATTTGCAACCATTACTTGATACTCTGGTGTTGGATATAGGAAGCAATTCAATTCCTTGGCTATCTTAAAATGAATAAAATTATGGGTACTTCCCAAATCAATTAACACTATTACCTTTTTTTTCTTGATATGTCCTTCTATCTTGATAGTTTGAGGAGTGGTAATTTCGGCCAATGCATTACAAGATATTTTCAGATTCATTTCTTGATGCTCAATGTGATCTTTCTCTTCTTGAACCTTTTTCTTCTTGATATGTCCTTCTATCATGAGAGTTTGAGGAAGGGTAATTTCTGCCAATGCATTACAAGATATGGTTGCATTCATTGCTTGATGCTCGATGCGATATTTCACTGCTTGAATCTTTTTCTTCTTGATATGTCCTTCTATATTGAGAGTTTTAGGAGTGGTAATTTCTTCCAATGCATTACAAGATATGGTCGGATTCATTTCTTGATGCTCGATGTGATCTTTCACTTCTTGAACATTTTTCTTCTTGATATGTCCTTCTATCTTGATAGTTTGAGGAGTGGTAATTCCGACCAATGCATTACAAGATATGGTAAGATTTATTTCTTCTTTCTCGATTTTGTCTTTCACTTCTTGAACCTCTTTCTTCTTGATATGTCCTTCTATCTTGAGAGTTTGAGGAGTGGTAATTATTGCCAATGCTTTACAAGATATGGTCAGATTCATTTCTTCTTTCTTTGGGGTTGGTTCCTGGTGTATATCCTCTTCTTTTGATGTTTATTGATCCTTTTCTTCCTCCTCTTCACAATCAATGTAAAATCATTTCTTCTCAACACACTTATGACCTTTAATGTATTTTTTATCACAATTGTAACAAAGTCCTTTTGCTCCTTTTTCTTCCAATTGTTGTGGTGTCAACCTTGTAGGTTGTGGAAGGCTAAGAGAAACAACACTTCCATCTTTATAGTTGTGATGGGTAGAATTCCTTGTTGCTGTAATTTTTCTTTCCAATTTTATTGCCAACTTGAATGTCTTCTCCAATGAATCAGGTTCCCAAAGACAAACCTCATGTTGAATGTTATCCTTTAAAGTCCCTATGGAGACATCAATCCTCTGCTTCTTTGGAATATCATTTTTCCTTATGTTCAATTTTTGAAAGTCCTCAATGTGCTCTGCGATTGAACACTGTTGTTTGATATTTATCAATTGGCTAAAGAAGGTGTTTCTCTTTGTATCCTCATAATGTGCTGTCATTTCCTCTATGAAAATTGACCACGTAACAAGTGGTTTATGAGAACAAAACCCTTTATACCATAAAAATTGATCTGGTTCTAAATATGAAGATGCAATACATACCTTTTGTAATAGTTGCACCTCATGTAGATCAAAATATTGCTCCATTTGTAGTATCCAATTTACCAGATCCTTGCCATCAAACTTCCTCAAATTACCTTTTCTTGATTTTAGGATGTCGATATTGAAATGACTGTAACTCTGTAATTTCGGATCTTCCAGTTTTGAAATCATGACCTGTAGTAGTCCTCTGCGTCCTCTTTCCAATTCCACCTGTCTGATTGAAATTGGATTCTCCAAGAAAGAGTTATACACAATCTCTCAAGATGACCTGATTATATACCTTTTAAGAAGAGAAAACTTGTATGAAGTTCCATGTGTCACTGTTTTGACCTTCGGATTTGAAAAATATACACAGAAAACTACAGTCCATCCTCTTTCTGTAACTTCGTACGAAATTTCAATCTGATGCTCAGAGAGAAAGTTATGATGATTTTCCCAATGTCACTTGTTTAATATGTAATTCAGGAGTCTGCAAAAACCCTGACTTCCTCAAATCATATATCCGAAAATATAGCGATTCCAAGATCTGAAATTTGGACCCGAGGTTCATACTGATTTATTATCAAATGGTTTTTTGTTTTAGCTTCTGAAACTTTGTAGCGAAAACGTTATGGCGAAAATTCCGCGATGACCTATTTTAGATGAAATTCTGGAGCTTGCAAAAACTCTAACTTCCTCAGATCATATCTTTGAAAATATAGCAAGACAAGATCTAAAATTCTAACCCGAGGTTTAGTGTGAGTCTATCTTAAACGGGTTTTTTTCTCTTCTGAAATGTCGCAGCGAAAATTCCACGATGACCTGTTTGGAGCAGTGAAACCCTAGAATCCAAAGCTTTGATACGAAATGTTATGAAACCAGCTCAAAAAAAGATAGAAAAGATAGATAAACACCTTAGAAATAAGCTTCTTCGAGGGGACAACCTCCTTTACATTACACAAATGAACAATTCTTGGATGATACAAATGAAAAGACCTCCTTCCTATATATAGGAGTCTAAGGGGTCATAATATAATCAGAGCCGACATAACAATAATAATGTAAGGGAACAATAATAACAATAGTGGGCTTCTATGGGGCACAATAATAACAATATGGGGACTACATGGACACAACGATATAATAAGGGGGTTGTATAATAACAATAAGGGATTACACTAGTAGTACAGGGACCTAACACTAAGTAAACCTGCAACCTGTGTACTCTCTCAAGTGAAAGTGCTCCTTGCTCAGTTGCATGACAAGGGCAAGGTTGGAGAATAGGTGGACCAACAGTAATCCAACCCATATGAACCCCTTATTTCCACTAGCTAGTGTCATAGTATGTTATGACAACCTAGATTACTATCAAATTCATTTCAATAAAAGTACAATTTATAGTGTGTTATTACCATTCCAACGTCACCCTACAATTTAGTATGGTACATAGTCTTGATAGACTCTTGCATCTTGGTAATCATAAAAAGTCCTGGTAGACTCTTGCATCCTGGAATCATACAGGTTGATGATATTTTGATTATTCTCAGATTGATAATCAAATTCCGAGGGAACTTACAATGCAATCATAAATATTTGAAAATGAAGAATAGTAAAATTAAAAAAATATTTTCAAAAAAAAGAAAGTAAGACTTGTCAATATAGAAAAATATAAACAAATGAAATAACAAAGTAATATGCAACGGGTGATTCTTAATATAAAGGTTGTAAAAATAACCCCCATATCATCAATAACCTAATAAGAAAATCAAAGAAACTGGTAAGATTATTTTACTGAATAACATCAACAATCTTCTCCCACTGCTCAAGAGTTAGATCAATTATAGTTGGATTGTGAGCACAACCATGAAGAAATTTCGACGGTTGAGATTAAAAGAAATTTTAATCCTCATCAACGGTCGAGATTTCTTTGACGAGGATCACATGAACTAGCCGTTGGAGGATTTATCTTTAAATAGGAAGTCCGTGTCAGTGGAATCATCCGACCTTTAAGTCGTGTTCTAAGCGAAAAGCTCTCGTGTAATATTTTTTTTTGAATAATAAAGAAAGACTTTCGGGTTAGTCTTCGTCGGTGTTACTCTTCATGGAAATACAGTAATATGTGTCGTTTTTAATGTGTAATTTTATTTTAGCCATTGATAATAGTTTCTGAAGAGTGATTGGAGTACATGTATCTTGCTCGGTCACTGGGGTTTAAGTGGTAATTTAAATTTTGAATGTAATAACAGGTATCTCTATTTATCTGAATTTTATTATCATTTTCTCGCTTTATTTTGATCGCTAGATTGAGTTTTGCAGGAAAATCTTGATTTTTAGATCATCGGGTGTTCGAGGAAGTTTTTAGTTGGACCAACCAACTCCCAATCTGTGTTTTCTAAAGATCCTAGCTTAATTTGATCCCAGGCTTATCATAAGATTTTTAGTGGTGATGCATGAATGGTTTTGAGCTAAACACCTCCTTTAAAATTTAAAAAAATCAATTTTTATGTGGGAAATTAATGAATCTGGTTGTTGAAAGACTTAGAATATCAGATCTGGGAGCGGAGTCAGGCTCACACTCCCCAAATCGGATAGATTTTCCATTCCTGTGCATAGATATGTATATTATTTTTGGTTTTCTGACATGGGTTTTTCTAGGTTTTAGTTTTTATCATTGTATATATTGTTTTTATTTTCTTGTTGTCATGCGACTACAGATCGGAGGAAGAAATCTGTATAGAGTCTAGATCTAGGCCCTGGAGGGTAAGATCTGGATCTCTGGGGTTCATCAATATCATTTCGTAGGAATATTATTCAAAACAAAAATTGCAGTCCAAGGGTTTAAAGAGTTTTAGATCTGGAAAATTTCATGAGGGTTTCAAGCATAAAAATGAAGCAAAGGGATATAACATCTTAATCTGAAAATTTCTCTTCGGTTCTTTGGCTACCTATCTACTGCCCTGGGTTTTTACTTGTTTTTGTTGCAGAGAAATTTTGATTTTTTGTGTGTGGAAAAACTCATCCTCTCTTGCCTTTGTATCTCCTCGAATCCACAGCGATAAATCCATATGCCTAACGCTGCCCGCAACATCTCACCCTTCACTCACATCTACATATTTCCCATTGCTCCTTTCTTCAAACTCTGCTTGCTTCCCACTTGTGGCTTCTCCTTGCCTTCACAACATTGTCCGTCTAGCTCATAGCTCTTCCAACCTCGCCTTCCCATCCTTCTTATTTTTACTCCTCTTCACTGCCGCCATCAAGCTCCACATGCATACACAAAAAAAACATTCTATTTTTATTTCTATGTATGTGCTAGTTTAGTTAGTTATTTTTTTTTTTTTATTTCATATGTATATGCGTTAAAGTTTTGATCTGGATTTAAACAGGAACGCAAAAAATTACAGATATAACCATCGATACATAGATGCAGTAGAGATAATACTTCATTTCATTAATGTAAAATACTGAAATATGCATACAAATAGAAATGGAAATAAACCAGCTAGGGCGATGGTAGCTTATCTCTAAGAAGAGATGTGGTGGCTACGTGCCTCTGAACTGTGTTACAATGAGGCTCGAAGGCCTATTTATTGTTGAGAAACAATGGAAAACCCTAAACATAAAAAAACATAACCCTAGGAGATGAAACGCCAAACTGTGGGCCCCGTTTGGGTAAATTGGTACATCAACTTCCCGGGGTCATAACTTTGGCATACAATCTCCGTTTGACGCGCACAATACCTCGCTAGAAAGATTTATCTAAGGACTACAAATTTGGGAAGAGAATAATTAGTATAATCACCCATGTTGCTCCCAATTTTCCCAAAAAACGTTGTTTAGGGTTTCAAAACAACTTGGGAAGTTCACGACCCGAAAAACTGCTAAAAATAGTAAATTGTGCTACAATTAGGGAAACTGAAAGAGACCGTTGTGGGGGTGAAAGTGGGATAGGTGGGTGGCCACCAACATCCACCTGGATTGTTCCTCCCTGTTATAGACATTTTTGGGCACTACAACCCCAATCATAAATGTCAATAAACCAAGGGCTCTTAAGTCCCTAAAAGTGTTGTTCCGACCCCTAAAAGAACAAGGTCAACTGATTACATCTTCTCCCAGAAGTTCTCCATGAAAAAACTACTCAGAACTGGTCAAAAATGGACCATTTCACCTGCTCCATAGGCAAAGTGCGTTGCATCCCACCTAAATACACACAGTAGGTGCGATGCATTTCAAAAAGTCCTTCTATGGGGTGCGATGGGCGAAAAGGGACAAATGGCAGGGTCAATCCGCAGGGTGGAGAAGCATGGAATCTTCCAGAAACTTCTCCAGTGACACTTGCCTCTCTGAATTCGACCAGGGATGAGTAAGAGATCATCAATCTCCAAGTGGAATCAAGAACTATCAGAGGGAAGACACTAATCAAATCTCAAGCTGACTCACCTCCCTTGCAGACATCTATATATGGATCCCTCATCCCAGAGATTTGGAGGCTGGAATTTTGTATCTTGTAAGGAAGTGTTGTTGTTTTCTTGAGGCAATATCATAGTGTTGGGTGATCTAAGCTTTTCATGAGGTGAAGAAGGGCTTACTTGCTGAGAGGATGATGCTGGGTCAGAACAATCGGTTGTAATTCTCTTGGCTCTTTCTTGATTATCAATAAAGCTATTCAATTTTTCCTCCATACACTTGTGTGATTGATGTTTTATGCATTTGTGTGGTTAATATACATCTGATCCTATATTGCTTATGATAATAGATCTATGTTCTCGTATAGTGTTATGCTGCTTTGATTCTACAGGTACTCTGTGAAGCTGGGTACACAAGAAAGCAAGTAGCAAAGGACTATCAGAAGAGAGAGGAATCGAGCAAGGAACCAAGCGCAAGACAGAGGTTGGTCTCCTTTATTCTTCTCTCATCTATCTCTCATAAAGGAAAACAAAAGTAATTTTAATTTGTTTGTTTCTAAGGTAGCTACTAGCCTTAGTGGGATTAGCAGCTCTGCACAGACACTATTCCCGGTAACAAAATGGCGACTCTGCTGGGGAATGAGTAGATTGTTTGTTCGTCTACATTTGTTTACTTTATAAACTTACAGACGGAGCCTGAAGTCAAGCCAGCTAGCCTTCGAACCACATTTGCTATGCAAGTGCAAAGTAGATCAATGCTGCTTCAGTCAATCTCCGGGTTTTGTTTATGAATTAAACGATTGAATTACAAACTTTCTAATTGCCCTCGTGGTGGCTCTAATAACATCCTTAGATCTACCCCTGTGATTGATTTACTGATTACCACTTGCTTGGCCTAAATCCCTGAACTGAACTACAAACTGTGACACGAAATCCAATCAAAGTCTCGTCTCTAGTCCAGCGCACTGTCTGTTCTGTGAACTTCAAATGCAGCGCACTTACCGATTGTAGTAGGTGCGTTGCATTTCAGTTTCACTGTGTTACAGGTGCGCTGATCAGACAAGGCCTTGTTCCTAAATTTTGGTTTCTGTGTTCACTCTTTTCAGCTCTATTCAAGAGTTTTGCTGCCTGTAGTCAGTACACCTCTGTTTGAAACCCCTTTCCTTGCTGTTATTCTGGCTCCAATGTGCAAAGAACTGTAAATGTTTTTATGTATTTTTGAGTCATTTTTAGTTCTCCTTTACAAAGAAGTAGCGTAATTGTACTGTCGTTTCTTGATTTGAAAGTGTCGCAAGTGTTGTTTTCAGTCATAGAAGAGAATATGATTGTTCTTGATAGTCGATTACACTATTACTCTTGCATTTGATCTGAATTAATAGTTTTTTCTAGTGTCAAAGGCAAGTTTTCAATTCCAAATCGCAAAGTGTTGTCATTGTCCTCATTTTGTTTTGAAAAGAAACTTGTTAGTAATTGTCGCTTTGGAAAATAATTCAGATTTGCGCTTAGCTTTCTTTTTATCATTCACACATTAAGAAGGCTGAAAGCAAATACATGCATGTGCATTTTCATTTAGACTGTTTGTTGGTTTGATTTAGGACAGTGCACATAGTGTGTGCTCTATGCTCTTTGTTGAAAGAATGCCATCTCTCTTTCCTTAGTAGCTAGGATTTTCATTGCGGAAAGAAGATTAAATGACTGTTTATCATCTTAGATTGCATTTTAGGAATTGTACATCTACATCACGCGGTGAACCTGAAAGGCAAATTTCTTAAGCAAGATCAACTATAAAATAAATTTAATGAATCTAAAAACGCTTTGGAACCTAACGCACAACATCTAGAAGTCTAGGCTAGAGACGTATTCCGGCGTCGTAAAGCCTGGTAAGTGTTATTTTCATTGTTGGTTGGGTGATTCGTCCACTTTGAGACGATAAGTGCTAGTACGGACTTGTGCTCCCACGTACCGTCGAGTATATTTTGGGAGACCACAATAGGCTTTATCCTTTATCCATAGGAAGCCATGTCTTCCACCCTATCGATCACAATGCACTGAACACAGCATTCGGGAAGATTGACTACCGTAATGTAAAAAGTATTCTGCAATTTTGCGATTGGTTTGGTAATCCCTCTGTCTAGATTTTGAGAGCAGTCCCTTTCGTTCCTTTTCAGACTCCTTAACGGAAAAGGTCCATCTGAGCACTTGTCACTTCAGGTTCATTAAAAATTGAAGGCGACTAGAGTCATCTTTTGTTTTTTCTTGACTCTTAAAAATTGAAAAAACAAGTTGTGTCAAAGCGTCTAAAATTTATTTTAAACGGAATAATCATCACCTTTCCTACGTTGATCTTAAGTTGAGAAAAATGGAGTCCACCAACCAAGGAGTTCCCCTTGGAGGAAATCCTAGTCCCTTCTCCTCTTGGGGAGATGTTGGTGCACCCCATATGGCCACATTATTTCTTCCAGGACTGACAATCGGCTTGCCCATATGGCTCTTCTCGACTTCTGTCATTCAGAACACCGTAATTCCTGAACAATCAAGTCAACAACTAAACAATATTAGAGTTACCCCCCAACCCTCTACTTCGTCCAATTCTTCCTCTCCTCCTTCCTCTTCGCTTGATGAAGCTGGTAAAGCACAAAATCAAGTAACTGAGAAGAAGAAGGAGAAGAAGAAAAAAGAGAAGAAGAAGAAGGAGCCAAAGGCGAAAAGGGGCAACTAAGCATCGTCTAGCGAAAATCCATACACTGCACCGACCAGACCTAAATCGCCATGTGTCATTTTCAAAGGAGACCATTATCATTGAGATTGTCCTTGTATCCCTCGGATCTTAAGGGACTTGTCTCCTCGTTTGCACACCGGTGTCATCAACCTCTGACGATCATGTTGAGCATACACCGTCAACTAGTGAAAGTGAAGCCCCTAGACAAAAGGGAAAGTATAAATTTCCTTATAAATTGTGTGAAGGCGATCACGCCGTCCACCGTTGTCCCTTCTTAGACGAAGCTAAAAGAGTCTTGGACGACCATCTGGTTTCACTGTTACGGCTTCCTCTTGGATACAAGAAACTCTTGTTGAGTCCGTCACTAGTTGAAAATCCGGCTGACATGCCCTTGTGGTCGGCTGAAGCATCTATCATTGAAGATAAACCATCTGAATCCATACTAGATGAAAGTCAAAAGGTCGAGGCGGCAGTTGACCCGGTCGTGCCTTCAGAGGATCAATCTTCAGATGATACAGTCACCGAAGAGAACAAGAATGACACCGTTCAAATTCTCTTCGTAAACACAGACTCCGATGAACATGGGGGCAGTCTACCCGTTCCTTTACCGTAGGAAGGAAGTTCGTCAGAGTCATACCCGGCCGTCTATTTGGTCCCACCTCCAAGCAACCTGGTTGTTTCCTTTGACTGGAATCTACTAGGCAGACCCCATTTACCGGCTAGTGTACCGTTCCGAATCATCGCTCAAGTATATAGAATGGTTATGGTCGGTACCATCATAGATGAAGGGGCTTCTGTGAGTATCCTTTCCTCAACTGCTTGGAAAGCGCTTGGTTCGCCATCGCTTTTGCCTGAGATGAGAAATCTAACAGGCTTTGACAAAGGAACCAGTCGACCGTTAGGGATCCTTCCCGATGTGCCCATAACATTGAGAGGGAAAACCATTCACATGAATGTAATGGTATTCCAAGGACCCCTGGATTATAATCTACTCCTTGGACGAGACTATATTTATTGCATGGGAGCCATTGTCTCCTCACTCTTTAGAGTAATGTGTTTTCCGCACAAAGGAATAGTGGTCAAGCTCGTAGACCAGCTTTTATTCCCCGGTTCACGCATAGCAAATAGTCGTATACCATTCCTAAATGGTCTTTTCACGTAAGGAATGTCTTGTCAATCCCCAGTCCGTCCTCCTGATGAGCGCAAGTGATTCGGAGGGCATGACTGAAACCTAGGGGGCATGCACCCTGGCCTGTTTCGATAGGAAAACTTCAGGTATAGGGTAGGTTTCCGCGAAGGATATCTGACTAGTCTGACACACCCGTCCTATTAGGAAAAGGGGATTAGACTAGAATAAGATTCCCTCGTCAAAGTTATGTGAGTGGAGGCATCTACGCCACTCACCTTTGTCTATTTCGGTAGACATCGCCGAAGAAGTGTTTTGTTTGTGGCACAAATAGAACAATCTTTGGTAACCTGAAAAAGGTAGGCCTTTCTCGATAAAACAAATGTTTTGTCTGCAAATTGAGGGGTAACCTGAAAAGGTAGGCCTTTCCCGATAAAATAAATGTTTTGTCTGCAAATTGAGGGGTAACCTTGAAACTCTATTTCACTATACCTGGGGACATGCAAGCCTTTTGGCATGCAAGCAAAGAGAGACCATTTATTTTTTAAATTTATAGGCCCTCTAACCCTTTAAACTCGTAAGATTGGTCATTTCCTAACTTGCATAAAGAAAGGATGTGGGGCAAAACTTTGAAATAATGTCGTTTTTATATAGGAGACATCCTTATTATGCGACTGGATTATATCGAGCAGTTTTAACGCAGAATTCAAGCTCGTTAAAAAATAAACATAAGCAATGAGCAAGTGTTTCCCCCAGCATTTAAGCTCATTAAAAAATGAACCAATTTCCGGTAAATAACCATCATGAATGTATTACTTCAGCCTTTGAAGCCTTGGTCATGTCTCATCATCACCTCCACTCTGTATTGGCCGATCATTCACCTTCACTTGATTGTTTACCCCTTTTGAGGAACAATTGCGAAGAGTGATCTTGTTAGCCATCCTTGTGACACTGACGTGATTGGAAAATTCCAAACCTTACCTGGAATCAACTGCTACCCGAATCTATCACTCGTTCCTAAAAAAACGAGTCTCCTTTAAGCTCTTTTCAACTGACTTGTAAAATATGAAAAGATTGCCGAGCTATTGGCCTCTCCAGCTCGTTAAAGTGATCGGAAGTGTTATCCCTCCTTTAGATTTTAATCTTTTTGGACATGAGGGATTATTACACAAAAAGATCGAGCGCTTGTCTTGTTCGGCTTGTTAAAATTACCAAAAATTCATCCCTTTTGTATTATTTTATACTTTTTCGGACTTAAGGGATTAGATGACGAAAAAGGATTTTTGGAGTTTCCTTTATGTTCCTTTTCAGACTCTCTAAAATTGAAAAGGACCTAGTTATCTTTGTCGTTAAACTCGTTAAAACCCAATAGCGACAAACTTGTCCATAACAGACAAGAACGCGTTTCACTATCGCTAGGCTCGTTAAAACATAGCGATGGGTTTGCCCGAAGGGAAAATTATAGAACAAGCATATGTTATCCTTCTCAAGCTTGACAGAAATAAAGAGGTACTGATCAGCAATGACTAGGGAAAAATTGGGAAGAAAAATTGAAGAAACTTTGTTGGTAGCAAGTCGCTCTTGAACATGACACTTTCACTCTGCATCCGAGTCGGGTTGGGTTGTTCCATTCACTGGTCACATCACCATGGTTCCATCACACCATCCACATTTGGGGTTAATGCTACCAATCCATCATGTCAGTGTCGCCGATATGTTCAAGAGAAGTTGCTTAGAGAATTCACCTGTGTCTCACCCACTATAATACTTTTTCGCTGCATTCTTTCATGACCGCCACCCTGAACCGTATATCACTAGATTGTTTTCACCTCCATTAAAATCATTTTCTCCGTTTCGTGTCATTGATGTGGGATTCACTAAGGCCCTCCTATGACAGATCGCTTCTTGTCGACATCAGCTCATTATCCAAGAAGTCGATCTAGGAACAACCCTTTTAGTACTTTGAAGCTTGCATGCCTCAATGGCAAGTTTCTCACTTCCGGCGACAGGTTTACATCAATGGCCTTCAACCGAAAGATTTTACGTGGTGTTCGACGCCAAGTTCCTTATTCACACCACGTGAATTGTACTACAGTACCTTGAGGATCATTATCATTATCGGTGATTCCTCTCGCGCCTATTAACAACTTACATCATTGGTTGGTAATCAGGCGATGTCTTTCCATGTTCGACTCCAGAACATCTCTCACATGGATCGACTTGTACTTTGAGTGAAGATCGAATGAGATTGAAGACCCCGGATCTAGTTTCATCCATCCGGGCTGCGATATATATATTCAGGAAAATAAAGACATCAAATGTACATCATTGCTGTACAGATAATCATCCAATCTAAGGGATGATGGCTCTACCAGAATCATCAGTCTACACTCAGACGCTTGTCTGTCCTATGTACATGAAAATGAAATTATAAAGCTGAGCATGGGAATGCCCGCCTCAGCTAGATCATGAAAATAAAATGAAGATAATGTATTGTATTGTATCTTATTACAGGTCGCCTCCCAACTCGAAAAAACTTCGGATCCTCATGATAAAGCATTTCACCAGACATCGACAAATTAACGACTTCATGCTTTAGGGGGCAACTGTTATAGACGTTTTTGGGCACTGCAACCCCAATCATAAATGTCAATAAACCAAGGGCTCTTAAGTCCCTAAAATGTTGTTCCGACCCTTAAAAGAACAAGGTCAACTGATTACATCTTCTCCCAGAAGTTCTCCATGAAAAAACTACTTAGAACTGGTCAAAACTGGACCATTTCACCTGATCCATAGGCAAAGTGCGTTGCATCCCACCTAAATACACACAGTGGGTGCGATGCATGTCAAAAAGTCCTTCTGTGGGGTGCAATGTGCGAGAAGGGACAAATGGCAGGGTCAATCCGCAAGGTGGAGAAGCATGGAATCTTACAGAAACTTCTCCAGTGACACTTGCCACTCTGAATTCGACCAACGATGAGTAAGAGATCATCAATCTCCAAGTGGAATCAAGAACTATCAGAGGGAAGACACTAATCAAATCTCAAGCTGAATCACCTCCCTTGTAGACATCTATATATGGATCCCTCATCCCAGAGATCCGGAGGCTGGAATTTTGTATCTTGTAAGGAAGTGTTGTTGGTTTCTTGAGGCAATATCATAGTGTTGGGTGATCTAAGCTTTTCATGAGGTGAAGAAGGGCTTAATTGCTGAGAGGATGATGCTGGGTAAGAAAAATCGGTTGTAATTCTCTTGGCTCTTTCTTGATTATCAATAAATCTATTCAAGTTTTCCTCCATACACTTGTGTGATTGATGTTTTATGGATTTGTGTGGTTAATATACATCTGATCCTATATTGCTTATGATAATAGATCTATGTTCTCGTATAGTGTTATGTTGCTTTGATTCTACAGGTACTCTGTGAAGCTAGGTACACAAGAAAGCAAGTAGCAAAGGACTATCAGAAGAGAGAGGAATCGAGCAAGGAACCAAGCGCAAGACAGAGGTTGGTCTCCTTTATTCTTCTCTCATCTATCTCTCATAAAGGAAAACGAAAGTAGTTTTAGTTTGTTTGTTTCTAAGGTAGCTACCAACCTTAGTGGGATTAGTAGCTCTGCATAGACACTATTCCCGGTAACACTCCCCCCTTAGGAAGAAATGGTCCCCATTGCGTTAAGTTCCTTCATGAGATGAGGAAACTTTTATTGAACTTGGTCCCTGGTGAGATGTTCTGCAACCTTTGGTTGGTCCAGTAATGGTGGGAATCTTGGTCGAGGGTGGTCCACATTGAACATTCGGTGCAAGTGAAGGACTGGGGGAATGTTGTGCTCCAAAGCATTGTTTCCCATAGCCTTGGTACTAATGTAAGGACCATATCACAGTGGTCTCAGCTTCTGATGGGCTTTTGTAAGGCATTCTTTCTACAGATGCAACCAGACTTTGTCACCCACCTGAAACTTGTGTGGTACTTGATGCTGGTCATGTCGTTGCTTGTACTTGGAATTTTCCATAATGGAGTGGCAATAGATTGGCCTGTTTGGTAGAGGTGCTCTAGAAGTCAGATCAGACGAATGCTTGACCTAACAATGCAACAGTACCCCTATGGGTGAGGAGAAGATGTCCATGTCTTCTTTCATGACTGTATCCACCTACTTCTACTACATGGAGGAACCCTTCCCGGGTGCCATGGATGTGGCTACAATCTTCCCCTTACTTTGAGAGCAAACCAGACAGAAAACAAATTTCCTAGTATGGGAGATAATCTTACTTCCTTTATTAGCAGAGATCAAAGAAGTGGTGGTAGGTGGGGCTACCTCCGGTATCCTGTATAATGTTTTAAACAGAGAAATAATAACAACATGAGGCCTTGACTCATACACAACATGTCGCTTCCACAAGCTTGGTTGGCCTAATAATACATCACAAACATCCAGAGGTGCAACATCACACAATACCTCATCTGTGAAGGGCTTGATGCTGTAGGGAAGGCGAAATTGCTGGCCTACTCAGAGATCGTCCTTGGTGAAGCCACCCGATACTATACAGTTGCAGGTGTGGTATAGTCGGTAGGCCCAACCGCTTCATGACCTTTGCTGAAATGAGGTTCTTTTGGCTCCCACTGTCAACAATGAATTGCAGCAGCGAACCCTTCACCCACATATGTGAGTGGAAAAGACGCCTCCCCTCCTCTGGATCTTCGAGCTCATTCTTCTGGATCTTGGCAGTGGCAACAATGGCGTTGGGCTTTGTGTCAATGATCTGCTTCCCTTTGCCATTCCCCTTGTCGGTTTTTGACTCAGGGTTGGAACATGTATCTAATTCTGAAGCCTTCAACTCGACCACTAGTGATTGCTTGGTCTGACACTCACTTCTGTTGTGAATGGGGCTCTTACGTAACTCAAACCACTTTGCTGTGTCCTTCTTCAACTTTGTGGTGTTTTTCTTTTCTTGTGGCTTCAACGAGTTATCTTGGGTTGCCCTGTATTGACTTTTTCCTTGGTTCTGCAATTTGGGGAAGCCTTTCCCTTGCTTCAGATTCACAGTTCCAAAGTCTCGCTTCTTCTGTTTAAACTTTTTCTCTATCTTGACAGCATATCAGTACGTCATGCCAAGGGAGGAGATGTTCAAGAACTCCATCTCATCCTGGATATATTGGTGTAGGTAGCTGCAGTATTTGAGTACCAAATGCAGCTCAGATTCCTTGATACCCAACTTTGTGCGAAGGGTATGAAAAATATTTGTGAACTTCGGCACATCTTGGTCCCTTCCCAACCGTAGTGTGGTCCACTTTATGTATGTGTCCTCATAGCTCTTCACAGGGTAGTACTACTCCTTGATGGCATCTTGGAATGAATTCCAATTGCATGCAGCGAAAAAATAGTAAGCTTGTACTTTCATCCTTATGCTTGAAGTAGGTTTCCCACCAGTCCTTGACGTGGGGGGCTACTTTGAGAAGTGCAAAAGTGATCTTTTCCAGACTGGAGAAATCATGAACAAAAAAATAACCTCCTAGAAAATTTAACCATTTATCTATGGTATCTATGTCTATTTGACCCTCGAATATGGGGATTTCAAAGCTAACTTGTACCTTAAATAGTGTGGCATTTCCAGAGTAGCTATTGGAAGTAGATGCATGCCGCTGAAGGATCTGGGCAAAGTTTTCCATCATTGCATTCCTTTGTCGCTAGAGAGCTTCTTCGAGAAAGATTTTGATAGGATCTCCTACTCCCTCATCTTTCTTTTCATCTGCCATGGGAGGCTATCATGATTTACAAGGCTGGTCTTGCAAAGGTTCGACTAGTTCAAGCTCTATCTCTTTATATCTCGACCTCGTTGGGGACATGCAAAGAAAAACAGAGAAAGAATAGATCACTTTGATACCACTGATCTAGATTTAAACAGGAACATAACAAATTACAGATATAACCATCAATACAGAGATGCAGCATAAATAATACTTCATTTCATTAATGTGAAATACTGAAATATGCTTACAAACAAAAATGGAAATAAACCAGCTAGGGTAATGGTAGCTTATCTCTAAGAAGAGATGTGGCAGCTACATGCCTCTCAACTATGTTACAATGAGGCTCGAAGGCTTATTTATTGTTGAGAAACAATGGAAAACCCTAAACATCCAAAAACCTAACCCTAGGAGATGAAATGCCAAACATTGGGCCCTGTTTGGGTGAATTGGTACATCAACTTCCGAGGGTCATAACTTTGGCATACAATCTCTGTTTGATGTGCAAAATACCTCGTTAGAAATATCTATCCAAGGACTACAAATTTGGGAAGAAAAACATTAAGCTAGGCACCCATGTTTCTCCCAGTTTTCCCAAAAAAAGTCGTTTAGGGCCTCAAATAGCTCTCGAAGTTCACGACTTGAAAAACTGCTAAAAATAGTAAATTGTGCTATAATTAGGGAAACTGAAAAACTCAAAGAGACAGTTGTGGGGGTCCAAGTGGGATAGGTGGGTGGACACCAACATTCACCTGGATCATTCCTCCCCCCTTAGGAAGCAATGGTCCCCATTGCGTTGAGTTCCTCCATGAGATGAGGAAACTTCTGTTGAACTTGGTCCTTGGTGAGTTGTTCTGTAACCTATGATGTGTCCGGTAATAATGGGAAGCTTGGTCGAGGGCGGTCCACATTGAACACTCGATGCAAGCGAAGGAATGGGGGAATTTTGTTCTCCAAAGCATTGTTTCCCACAACCTTGGTACTGGTGTAAGGACCATATCGGAGTGGTTTGAGCTTCTACTAGGCTCTTATAAGGCGTTCTTTCTGCAGATGCAACCATACTTTGTCTCCCACCTGAAACTTGTGTGGTACCTGATGTTGATCATGTCACTGCTTGTACTTGCCATTTTCCAGAATGGAGTGGTGATAGATCGGCCCGTTGGGTAGAGGTGCTCCGGAAGTCATATCGGGTGTATGCTTGACCAAACAATGCAACGGTACCCCTGTGGGCGAGGAGAAGATGTCCCTGTCTTCTTTCATGACCATATCCACCTGCTTCTGCTGTGTGGAGGAACCCTTCTAGGGGGCCATGGATGTGGCTATGATCTTCCTCTTACTTTGAGATCTAACCAGACATAAAATAAATTTCCTAGTGTGGGAGATGATCTTACTACCTTTCTTAGCAGAGATCAAAGAAGTGGTGATAGGTGGGGCTGCCTTCGATATCCTGTATAATGTTTTACACATAGAGATAATAACAATGCGAGGCCTTGACTCATATATAGCATGTCGCTTCCACAAGTATGGTTGGCCTAATAATACATCACAAACCTCCAGAGGTGCAACATCACACAATACCTCATCTGTGAAGGGCTTGATGTTGTAGGGAAGCTAGAACTGTTGGCGGACTCAAAGATCTTGTCCTTGGTGAAGCCACCCGATACTATACGACTATGGGTGTGGTATAGTCGGTAGGCCCAACCTTTGAATGACCTCTGCTGAAATGAGTTTCTTTTGGCTCCCACTGTCAACAATGAATTGCAACGGCGAACCCTTCACCCATATTTGTGAGTGGAAAAGACACTCCCCCTCCTCTGGATCTTCGAGCTCATTCTTTTGGATCTTGGCAATGGCAACAATGGCATTGGGCTCCGCATCAATGATCTGCTTCTCTTTTCCATTCTCCTTGTCGGGTTCTGTCTCAAGGCCGGAACATGCATATGATTCTGAAGCCTTCAACTCAGCCACTAGTGACTGCTTGGTCTGACACTCACTTGTGTTGTGAGTGGGGCTCCTATGGAACTCACACCACTTTCTTGTGTCCTTCTTCGACTTCGTGGTGTTGTTCTTTTCTTGTGGCTTCGACGGGTTGTCTTGGGTTGCCTCGTCTTGGCTTTGTCCTTTGCATTTTGGGGATGTCAGGCCAGGAGATAACTCAAATGAAATTGTATTGTTCATTTAGGCTGTCTATTATTATATACAAAGGAGTGACTATTCAGTTTCATATTCCGATGACTTTCCATTTCCTCTATTATTTATTTACACTTTTTTATAATCGTTCACCCAATCCCTATGATTAGGTGTCAACATTCCCCCCCTTAATCTGAAGGGATGTTGGTGATTCCAAGCATCGTTATGAATCTTTCAAGATTTTCTCTTGCAAGTGCTTTGGTGAAGATGTCTGCAATCTGCTCATTAGTGGAACAATGGCGAAGATGGATTGTTTTAGCCTCAACATGATGTCGAATTAGATGATATTTTGTATTGATGTGCTTCGTTTAATCATGGAACTTTGGGTTCTTGGCCAACTTTATTTCCGACGTATTGTCAGTCATGAGTGGAGTCGATTGTACTTGTTTTACTTGCAAATATTTCAAAATTTTCCTGAGCCACACAATTTATTTTGTTTCCTCAGCTGCTGCCACATATTCTGCCTCTGTTGTGGAATCTTTTGGACCTGATTGTTTGCATGATCTCCAAGAGACAGCTCCTGATCCAAGACTCATAGCATAACTTGAAGTAGATACCCCAGTTTCTTTGTCTCCATCGAAGTTTGAATCAGAGTATCCAATCAAGCTGAAGTCGCCCACCTGTGTATACTTGATTCCAAAGTCTTGAGTTCCCTTCAAGTACTTTAGAACTCTTTTTGCAGTAGACCAATGTCCCTCACATGGCTTTTGCATAAACTTGGAGAGGATTCCAACATCAAACGAAATGTCTGGTCTAGCAATAGTCGGGTAGTTGAGACTTCCTACAAGCTGTCTATACTTTGTTGCACCCTAAAATTCTTTTCCTTCAATGAATGTGAGATTTAAGTTTTGTTCCATTGGAGTATTCAGAGGATTGCATTCAATCATGCCAAAACTATTCAACAGATCTCCAATGTACTTCTTTTGAGAAAGGAATATGGACTTCGGATGTTGAGTTACTTCAATACCAAGATAGTAATGAACATAGCCCAAATTAGTCATTTCAAAAAATTTGCTCAATTCCTTCTTTATGGATGCAATTTAGGTCTCATTGTTCCCTGTCATCAAAAGATCATCTACATATACCACAAGATATACAACTGTTTTTCCAACCTTCTTGAAAAACAAATTTGCATTATCAATATCATAATGTTTGAAATTGAGTTTCAAAGGATTCTCAGTTAGTTTTTCATACTAGGCTCGTGGTGCTTGTTTGAGGCCATACAAGGATTTCAAAAGTTTGCATAATTTATTTTCATGTCCTTTTACAAAAAATCCTTCACGCTGGGACATAAAAACATTTTCTTTTAGATCTCCATTCAAGAAAGCAGTTTTTACATTCATTTGATGGGATTTCCAACCGTTATGAGCTGCTAGGACAAAGAGTGTCCGGATGGTAGCCCATTTTGCTGTGGGGGAAAAAGTCTCCTCATAATCGACCCCTTCCTTCTCTGCAAAACATTTTTCCACAAGACTGGATTTGTTCTTGTCAAGTGAGCCATCAACTTTATACTTGTTCTTGTAGACCCACTTGCAGCCAATTGGTTTGGTTCCCAATGGAGGATCAACTATCTTCCAAGTGCCATTCTTTATCAAGGCATCATACTCATTTTGCATTGCTTCTTTCCATTCATCATGAGAAGAAGCTTCTTTGAAGGAAGTTGGTTCAAAATCTATAGACAAATTCAATTCACAATCATAAGAAACATCCATATCAACAGGTGAATCAGAGTCATCTACATCACCTCCATTTTTCTGGGTTGAATTTCTAGTTCCTGTCTTTCCAACCTCATCAGGATGAACATTTTCAAGTGTCTTTGTCAGCGACATTGGGGGACCTTTCTGAGATGGTCCAGGCTTCCCCATTGATTGAGTTGGGACTAAATCAAGATTGAGTCTCCCAATTCTGTCAATCACATCACTCAAAGTATCATCTATTGTTGGAGTTTCATACGGGGGAGAGGTGCTTCAGAAGAAGATTCCACAGGTTGATCTAGTATAGGAATCCCCCCTTTAAGATGTGGAATATGATGATCAAATTCTTGAAGTGATTTCTCATTTGCGAATCTATCCAAGCGATCAAGTTGTCACTCAACAAAATTGTCAGTTTTGGATGATTCAAGAAATATTACATCTTTAGATACAACAAACTTTTTATTGACTTCATCATAGAGATGGTATGCTTTGGAGTGTTTGAATACACATGAAGATACACTTATGACTTCTTGCACCAAGTTTGTCTCTATGTACCTTTGGTATCAAGGCATAACATGTGGAACCAAATACCTTGAGATGCTTTACCGAGGGAATGTGCCCATACCACATTTCATAAGGAGTCTTGTTTCTAACAACATTAGATGGACATCTATTCTTTACATATACAAAACATAGAACTGCATCAGCCCAAGACATCAATTTTACATTTTTGAAAAACATCATCGAGCGCACTATATTGAAGATTGTCCTATTCATTCTTTCAGCTACTCCATTCTGTTGGGGATTATAAGGCACAATTGTTTGGTGTTTGATCCCATGTTGGCGAAGATAGTTTACAAATTCATTTGAAGTGTATTCTTTTCCATTATCAGTGCGAATAGAGCCAATATGATTGTGCATCATTTTCAATCCAAGTATGAAAGTTCTTGAATGTTTGAAAATCATTAGATTTTTTCTTCAATAAATAAACCCAACTCATTCTGGGTGTAGTCATCAATAAATGTCATCATATATTTATTTCCATTTGCAGAAGGAACAGGAATTGTACCACATAAATCTAAATGAATGAGTTCAAGTTTTCTATGTTCTCTGGAATGTGAATCATGAAAAGACTGTTTGTTATGCTTTCCTAGAAAGCAAGCATCACATTGCTTAAGTTTCCTAGGAATTGTAGGAAAACCAGTAACACCATTTTTCTTCAACAAGTGGAGGCTGTCATAGTTTAAGTGTCCAAATCTAGCATGCCATAATAAACTTGATGGAAATGTACCTTCTTCATAATGAGAATTGTAGGAGAAATTTTGTGCACGAGTAGAGGTACCTTGCAGTGTGAGAAGCCTTTCTTCTTCTATCCCTGTTTGTTATAGACATAATTGGGCACTGCGACCCCTATATTATATGTCGATAAACCAAGGGCTCTTTAACCCCTAAGAGTTTTGTTTCATACCCTAAAGGATCATGGTCAACTGATTACATCATTCCCCAAAAGTTCCACCTGAAAAACCACTCAGAACTGGCCAAAACTGGACCTTATTGTCTGCTCCACTATCAAGGTGCGATGCATATTGACTTCTACACTAGCCAGGTGTGATGCATACTGAAGAGGCCTTCTATGGGGTGCGATGAGCGAGGATGGACAAATGTCCGAGAAATTTTGCTAAGTGGATGCTCATGGAATCTTCCAGAAACTTCTCCTATGACACCTGCCTCTCTGAATTCACCTAGGGATGAGTAAGATATCCAAAAGATCTCCAAGTGGAACCAAGAACAATAAGTGGAATGAAACTAATCAAAAACCCAGAGATGACTCACATTCTTGTAGACATCTATAAATGGATCCCTCATCTGAGAGATCTATAGGCTGGAATCTGGTAATTTGTAAGGAAGTGTTGATAGTTTGTCTTTAAGAAAAGGCACTGCATTGTTGGGTGATCTTGCTTTTCATGAGGTGAAGAGGGCTTTGATGCTGGATCAGACAGCTGGGTTGTAATTCTCCCTTCTATTAATAATAAAGTTCTTTTAGTTTTCCTCCATACAATCATGTATTTGTGAATGTTGTTATTTGTGAATGCTATTGTATGTTCAATGTATTTCTGATTCTGCATTGTTTATGATATAATAGATCGAGATGCTTTGATGGTGTTTTGTTACTTTGTCTCTACAGGTATTCACTGAGCGGGATAAGTAGGAGAAGAGGTGCAAGCTCTATCAAGGGAGAGAGAAATGAAGCAAGGAGTCAAGCAGAAGATCCAGGCTGGTCCCTTTGCTTCTCTCTTATCTATCATACATAAAGGAAATCACAAATTGCTTTGATTTTTTGTTTCTAGGATAGCTACCAATCCTAGTGGGACTAGCAGATCGAAAAGACACTAGTTTTCCCAGAAAAAAAATGACGGCTCTGCTGGGGATTGAATAGTTTGTTTGTTTATTGTTAATTGTTTGTTTTATAAACTGTAGACGGAGCCTGAAGTTAGCCAGATAGCCTTCGAACTGCTCTTGCTCTGCAATTGCAAAGTAGATGAATGTTGCTTCAGTCAATCTCCGGTTTAGTTTATGAACTGAACATCTGACTTACAAACATTCTAGATGCCCTTGTGGTAGCTCAATAACCTTCCAAGATCATACCCCTATACTTTGTTCTTTACTGTCCATAATAGCTCAGCTTAACTCACTGAATTCAGCTGCAAATTTGAGCCAAAACCCACCTCAGTTGTGCTCCCTGGCCCATCACACTATCTGTCACTGGAAGCCAGTATGCATCACACTTCCTGAGTGTAGCAGGTGAGATGCATCCCTGTTTTTGTGAAGCATAGGCGCGATGACTGAGTAGTCCTATTTCTCTCCTTGAAATTTGGGTTTTTTTTCCTTGTTTTCAGCTCTGTTCAATTATTTTTTTGCTTATGAACAGTGTCTCATTGCTGAAGCCTCCTTCCTTTACATAGTTCAGCCTCTGTTGATTAGGATTAGCAAATGTTTTTGTGTATTTGTCCATCATTTGCAATCCTTTGTCGAAAAGTTGCTTAAATCGAATTGTCGTTTTGGTGCAAAAAGGTGTCGTAACTGTCGTTTTGTATCAAAAAGAGAAGTGTTGTTGAATCTTCCTTCCTTGGATATTCAATTTAACTTTTTGTCATGTATTTGATTTGATTGGTTGATATTTTTAAGTGTCGAAAGCATTTTATATTTGAAATTGAAAAGTGTTGTTTAAGTCTTCCTTTCTATTTTGAAAAGAAATTGTCGAAATGTTGCTTTGAAGAAAATATTTCAGATCTATACTTAGTTTTCCTTTTGGCATTCTTCACATTAAAGGGAACGAAAAACAAATACATGCATTTTCGTTTGCATTTATACTGTGTGCTAAAAAGGATTTAGGAAAAGTTCATTGCTAAAAATAAACAATGATTGTTTATCATTTTAGATTGCATATTTAGGAATTTTACATCTACGTCACATGGTGAACCTTGAAAGGCAAACTTCTAAACAAGATCAACTCTAAAATAAATTTCAATGAACTTAAAAACGCTTTGGAACCTAACGCAACACATCTAGAGGTCTAGGCTAGAGACGTGTTCCGGCATCGTAAAATCTAGTAACTATCATTTTCATCGAAGGTTGGGTGATTCCTCCTCTTTGATAAAACAAGTGCTAGCACGGACTTGTGCTCCCCGTACCATCGAGTATATATTGGGATACCATAATAGGCTTGTATCCTTTATCCATAGGAAGCTGTGTCTACCTCCCTATTGATCGCAATGCATTGAACACAACATTCAGGAAGATTGACTATTGTACATAAGTCCTTGGTAATTTCTCTTTAATTTATCACCAAGGTGTATTTTGTAGTTGTACGATTGGTTTGATAATCCCTCTGTCTAGATATCCAGTGTAGTCCATCTGCACTTGTCACTTCAGGCTCATTAAAAATCGAAGGGTACTAGAGTCATATTTAGCTTTTTCTTGACTCTTAAAAATTGAAAAAGCAAAAGTTGTGTCAAAGCGTCATTAAAATTAATTTAAATTCGGAATAACATCCCTATTCCTTCGTTGGTCTTAGTTTGAGATAATGGAGTCCACCAATCAAGGAATCCCTTTGGAGGGGATTCCTAACCCTTTTACATCTTGGGGAAATATTGGTGCACCTCATATGGCAACTTTGTCTCTTCCAGGACTTACTATTGGCCTGCCAGTATGGCTATTCTCAACCTTCGTGGTTCAAAATAAAGTGATTCCTCAGCAATCGAATCAACATCCAGTTGATGTTAAAATTGACCCCTCGCATTCTTATTTGTTTGTTTCTCCCTCCCATTCTTCCTCTCCGCTTGGTGAAAGTAGTGATGCTAATAACCAAGTTGCTAAGAAGAAGAAGAAAGGTAAGGAGAAGAAGAAAAGGCCAATTCAGCAAGGGGACAACTAACCAATCATAGATTTGGATGCATCAACTGGTAAAAGTCCGCACACTAAATCTCCTAAATATCCTTGTGTAATTTGCAAAGGAAACCATTTTCATCGATATTGTCTGTGCATTCCTTGGATCCTGAGAGAATGGTCTCCCCGTTCACACCAACCGTTGTCATCAATCTCTGCTGATCATGTTATAATACACCATCAACTAGTGATAGTGAAGTCCATGGATAGAAAGGAAAAGTCAAAGTTCCATGTGCATTACATGAAGGGAACCATATACTTCCCCGTTGTCCTTGTTTGGGTGAGGCCAAAAGAGTCTTGCATAACCATCCTGCTTCACCGCAGCGACTTCCACCTGGATACAAGAAACTCCCCCCTAGTCCTTTACTAGTTGAAAATCTAACTGACTTAAATGAACAGTTGGTCGAAACACCTATCTTTGAAAGTGAATCTTCTGAATCCATATCGAACCAAATTCAACAGGTCGAGATAGCAGTCGACCCAGTATTGCCTTCAGAAGGTCCACCTTCAGATGATATCATTCCCAAAGAGAGTGAGAATGATACTATTCAAATTATTTTTGTCACTTCAGAGTCCGATGAACTTGGGGACAATCTGCCCGTTCCTTCACAACAGGAAGAGAATCCCCCAGTTCTCGCTACTCAATGGGTTATTTCACCCATTTATTTGGTACCCCCTCCAAGCAGTCTAGTTACTTCCTTTTGTCACATGGAATAAGTCGATCTTGCGGACAAGATAGACCTTCCTAGAATCTAAAGAAGACCTAATGACAAGTAAACCAACCAGACACTATCTTTCTCTAAATATGCTTTGATTTACAATAGAAAACAAGTGTTTTTAGGGCCTACCTTAGGTCCAATGCAATCTTGTGGATGCCCTCGCTCCTTCGATCCAAATGAACTCCTTTGTCGCGAATCTGCAAACACAAACAAGGCAAACAAATTAAATAGCACCTGAAAAGCCAATTGCATAAAACATATTTAACATGAAAGTCAAGGAGTCCATGAAACAAATAACATGAGATACTTGTTGAGAAAAATGAGTTTGATTGTATTAATTCAAAAGAAGAAGAAGTTTACAACCTTTTCCTTGACGCTGTACAAGCTCCTCCCAGGGTCCAGCAAGAAGTTTCCTCTACTTTGACAGGTTTCACTCACTCCCCAATGAAGCCAAAAAGGTATGTGATCTCTCCTCTTAAGCTCAACTAGGAAGTCTTGATTTCACCAGCATTTACCCTAAAAAATGTTCAGCTTCTAATCTCCTCAGCAACCAGCCCAATGCCTGTATTTATAGTGCAATGGAGGGAGGTTACTAGGTCCTCCTTCAAAGGGATAAAGCCCTCCTTCAAAGGGATAGCTCCTCTCATCAAGGGATTAGCTCCTTCTCTTTTGGGATGCATGAACCACCTCATAGAGAACAATCCACGTCAAAATTCCTTCTAGAAGCCTCTAGAATTAACCAAAAGTGAGTTTTTTAAGATAAAACTTGCGCCTTTTGACTTTCACAGGGGTCCGCACCTACATCGTTAGGGACAGAGCGGGCAGGTCCGCATCTTTTGTACACAGAAGGTGCGGGACCGCAGGTGACAGTGAGAGAAAGTGCGGAACCAGAGTTACATTGATTTTTAATGTCTTTCTCCCATTTCCAAAGCTTGATTTGAAGAGCTGAGGTCTGAGACTTGCTTAGGAGGAAAGTACAAGTGATGATAGACCCATACTGACTGCAAATAATCATGGTGACGATATTTTTGTGTAACAGATTGCCCTCTAAAGTGCGAAGTCTGTAGTAGATGAGGATTTCTTATCATTTAGGAAGAGTGAAGTACTTTATCATTTCGAGGATCATCTTGTGGAGAGCCCAGTTGGAACCTATAAAAACATTCAATGCAAGATATATATATGAGATCATATCATTGCTGAGGTAGGCATTCCCATACTCAGATCAAAACTGACTAGAAAAAATCACTACTGCTCTGATATAGGAATGATCTTGTAAAACATCACAAGTAAAGACTCATGTGGACACAGTATGGACGCAGCCATCTGTTTATGAATAGTCCATTATATAATGAATACAAAATTCCTCGCAGCCTGGATTGTGGAAACTAGATCCAGGGTCTTCATTTCTACTTCTTGAAATAGTACGATTCTATCCATGCGAATGAATGTGTTGATGTCGAACATGGTAGAAACCAATTGATTACCAGTCAATGATGTAAACTGTTAACAAGTGTGAGAGAAACCACCAGTGATGTCAATGGCTCTCAAAGTACCCAGTACAATCCATGAGATGCGAATAAATTTGTTGATGTCGAACATGTCATGGAATCCTTTGATCGAAAGTCAATGATGTAAATTGTCGTCAAAGGCGAGAAACCTGCCATTGAGGCATGCAGATCTCAAGGTACTGATGATTCCTAGATCATCTTTCTAGATAATGAGCTGATGTCGATAGAAAGCGATCCGTCATAGGCAAGCCCACAACACGAAATCATAGATCAAGTTGAAGAAATTTAGTTGCAAGGACTGACTCAGGGATGGTCAAGATGGATGACAGATATTTTGCAGATGAATGGCTTATTGGCAGTGATCTCTTGAACACATAACGACACGACAGATGGCATGGTGACAATTGACCCAAAGTTAATACCCAGAAACTGGCTGAAGACTTTCAATGTGGTTTGATCAACTGTTAGGCAAAGGATTTCCCAACCCAGGTGAATAAAAGTGTCGTGTTCAAGAGTGGTGTTGAGGGCCCTGAAGTCGGGTCAACAACAAGGGGGATACCCACCCGGTCCGGAACCTGGTTGGCGGCTCCTTGCCCGTTTGGAGTAGCGGGTCTGACTGGGGATGACGGGACCAGCTTCCCGATGCATGGGATGTGTATGTGTGTGTATGTGGAATTTTGGTTAGGTTATTTCTAAGAAACGTTCTAAAACTACTGTAAATCTATCTTGCAAACTTGAATCTAAATTACTATAATCAAATGAAAAACAACACACAAAATTTACATTAACCCGGGATGTTTCTTTTGTTATGCGATCTAGAAAGATTTCTAACATCAGCTGGTAATAA
Source organism: Pinus tabuliformis (assembly GCA_031772625.1). Classification (NCBI taxonomy): domain Eukaryota; kingdom Viridiplantae; phylum Streptophyta; class Pinopsida; order Pinales; family Pinaceae; genus Pinus; species Pinus tabuliformis. The sequence goes on along the minus strand of CM062809.1, from coordinate 156,639,653 downwards.
AGATCATTCAACTGATATCAGAATATAAATCAATAAAGATAAACCATTCTGCATAAGAAGTTAGGCAGAGCGGTTGTGAACAGCACATCGCATAATCAAATCATTCCCATATTAAGCATAAATAGATAAATCCATCGTACAAAAGTGCCAAATGATAACTTATATATTCATACATTAGCATGCAAACAATATCAGATGTATATCGCTTTAAGAATACAAGCAGAAGTTAATCAAGAGATAAAAGTACCATTAATGACTAATCCTTACTCATAGACTTCAAACAATAACGATCTACCTCTACTTGCTTCTAACGTCTACAAAGAGTACAGAAGTGCAACATCAGTAGCAGACATAAAAATGCAAACATAAATAAATCACGATCCTTCCATTCATCAAAACCTCCTCTGAGGGTGCAGAAGTGCATGTTCTGAGGACAAGTTTTTGACAAATTTCTGGACCCTTCTCCAATGCAATGAGAAGGGTTGAAATACTACTATCTAATCCTAATAATAGTATTATTACAAAATTTAGGATACGGCTTTCAAATGACCGCCCTTTTTCTAATTCAGTAAAACAAAAAGAAAAAAAACTTTCTAAATTGAAATTACTTCCTAATTTGGTCCCTGAAATTGCAGTTATCAAGCATGGGCTTGAGAAGAGTCGGTTGACCGACTTCCGTGCTTAGTTGGGCTGTGAAAACAACGTCCATAAGAGCTGGCGCTACTTTCTTGGCCGCGTTCATGATGCACCTTACCGTCATGCATTGGCTGTGAGGCTTAACTAAGTAAGTCCAGTAACTTTCCCAGTTTAACCTAGCCAATGCCTGAATTGTCTTCCCGTTTGCCTGTGCTTTCTGCTTCCATTCTACTCCCAGCTGTAACGCATTTGGTAAGTATCCCGGGGTGGACTCTGAAATCAAATTAGCTCTGTGCAAATTTTCATTTACACAATCGATGAGTATGGTCGCCTGTGTTGCCGCTGATTCTACTGCCTGCTCCGCCTGTGTTATTTGCTCGTCCCATTTGTTGAAGAGCAAGTCTTTGTGATTTTCATTAATCTTAGGCGCCCCTGCTTTCTTCCCTTCCTCGTCATTTTGCCAAGCCAGATATTCTGTTACTCTTTTGTTGGCCTGGTCATAATCATTCCGTAGTTCCACTACCTGGCTGGTGATCTTGTCGCTCAGCTCACAAAAATGCCTCCACTGTGATATTCTACGTGCCATGTCTTCCTGTTGCTGTGACAGTTGGTCGTTCAAGCTGATGGATTCTGAAATAAATTCTGTTAGCTTGGGTTCATCCTTGTGCATTTCTTGCACCGTCTGCAGCTGTTTTTCTTTTTCTTCAATGCTTCTTTGGTGGCTCACCTGCATCTGGCGAAAGCTTTCTTGTAATTCTTCAAGCTGCTTGGAGGCTTCAGCGTTCTCATTGGCTTGTTGCAACTGTTGTTGCAGCAATTGTATTTGACTTTCGCGCTCTTTTAGAAGTTGCTGAACTTCGGAAGCCTTGTCGATGGTCGCAGAAGCATATGCTCCTGCAATCTGAGACAACTTGGTGAGGTTTTCGGTTGGATTGCTATTCGGATCTTTCCACAAGACATCTAGGTGTTCAGCATCTTGAGCTAGCGCATCCGCAAGCTTTCTTTTCTTTCTTTGTCTCCTTACAACTGCCTTGTGCTGTGGGCTGTAGAATACGTCCAGTGGAGGGATCTCTTCTACGCTAAGTAGAAGTTCTGAGGATGGAGCGATAGGAAGATGCTCCATCTCTGTGGTACTACTGACTATGGTTGAGAGGACCTCTTGCGCCACCTGCGTGTTGTCCACGGGTGTTTTCGGGACCTGACCTTCAAGATTAATTAGTTCATTGAAGGTCTCCCATTCTTTATCTAATTCTACTGTAACAAGAGGTGCTTCGGTGACGGGGGGAGGAATTTCTCTTGATGATGAGGCGGCAACTTGCTGCTGAGCCATCGAGCTTGACTGAGCTGTGTCCTTGATTGTTTCTTCGTTTCTTTCTTCTTTGCGGACAGACTCTTCAAGATCTGGAGATATTTCTTGCACGGCGCTGGAATCAGATTTGGAGGCACTGGAGTGTTCACTGAGGCTGACGCTTGGAGTCGGTTCTCTGGCAGCTATCCGCAGCACTTCCAGTGGAATGTTAGCCAGCCTCCTTTCTCTATACAATGTGAATTTCCGGAAGTCGTCCGGGGACAGCCTCGATCGTGCTTCCTGCAAAACTTCTTTGAGCGAGTTTTTTCCCTGAAAGAGATCGTCAAACGGATCTTTCTGTCCAGAGAACACACTTATCCTGACGCTAGTTGTAAATTCCTGGGTGACTTTATTTGGGTCGAATGGCCTTGGTGGGAGTTTAAATAGTTGGAGACACGTCACATTCTCCACCTCACCAAAAGTGTGCCCTACATCGAATAGAGAGAAGACCCCACACATGACTAGGAATTAAGGCCAAATGGCCTTCTTTTTGTTCTTTAGGTCCTTAGTTAAACCACCTTCAGAACAAGTCTGATAAGCAATTTCTCGAGCCAACAATTTATCTGGGATATATAAGGGTAGGACATGCGGGGGTACTGTGCTTTCAAAAACTCGGATATAGGTAAACCATTCTTCTCCAAACCATTTTGCGATGGAGATGATATCAATCTGTGCCTCGGGAGAGCATCTTGGGGGATCCTTATCGTATATTATCTTATGTATGGGTAATATAAGTCCATGGCAAATCTGGTAAAAATGGGGGGCGAACTGGGAATCCCACAGAATTTTATGATAGACATGAATAGGCAATGGGTCCTGGGTAGTCCATTGCCAACCCATGGTAGGGAATTTCGATACGAGACAGACAGAATCCATTATGTAGGCAGAAAAATAGAAAGGCGGATAGACTCTTTGGGAGTGGGATCTTTTAGAACGGTAGTGGAGGACTGCGATGTACAGAGCGTCAGAAAGGATTTTGGCCCAATCGATTATCTCAGAGCTAGTCGCGGCATCAATCAGCGGTAGCCATTCAGGTGAAAATTTATTGATATTTGGCTTGCCGAATATTCTACAGAGCATGGCTGCAGCAAAGCAATATGGAGAAGTAAGAGAACCAGTGCTATACATACCGTTCTTATCTTTCTTTAATGGCTCATCTCTTCTTGACCACTCCTTAGTTGTGTCTGATAGGTCCGGATTTTCTGCTGCGAACTTCTCAACAAATTCTGCATTGTAGGTCGCTTGCGGCTCAGGTAGATGATACATGAGTTTCAGGTCTTGAGCTGCAAACGATCCTACGGGCCCATGTCCCTGGACCTTGAACTGTCTATGGTGCAACTTCGCATCATCTAGTATCCATTTGATCATGTCTGTGTATGGCAGGATCTTTGGCCTCGCTGCTATCCTATGGAGGAAAGAACATGCTAGATCTTCCAGGGATGCCTCTGAAGAACGTGATGCACTTGCGACAGCAGCAGTTACCTTGATTATTCTCGGATTTTCTTCCTCCAATATCTTATACATGCCTTCCCAAGTTGAGATGCCTGCATCTTTATTGCATGCAGTATCTATGTAGAGGGGCGCCATCTCTTTGGTCTTTTCCCTTGTCTCTGAGCTCTGAGCTTTGTTCTTCTTCCCCATCTCGCTTAGCGTTTCTGTTCGATTTTGCCTTCGCACTTTGCTCCTGCAGGTTACGAACGAAAATGGAAAGATTGATCAGAAGGGTGATGGGAGAGTTTTAAATGCAAGAGATAGATTAGATATGCCACCTTACGTGAAACAAATCCGCATTAAGGCACGCGTCTTTATGCCACTTAATAACTGACAACTAATTCATTACTAACATTGAATGCGCATAATTCCCAAGTCAGGTAATGGTAAGTGGATTTTTCTTTGGGTGGCGTGCCCGAAAGAGTCGTACCGAGGTGCTTTTATGACTTGCCAACTCATCCTCGCATGTCGCGCAATTGCAAAGGTTAGTGATCGCAACATCGCAGATCGCCATATCGCAGATCGCAATGATTCAAATGTTTGCCAACGCGCCCAGCCTCATTTCTGCGATATGCGATCGCGCGATCGCAACATCGCAGATCGGCGGACTTTGAAGCTTTTCTTTATGGACGCTAGTGTATTGTGATGCGATGTTGTTCATTAACTACGTTTTATGCTTGTAATTTCAAAAGAAGTCTTTGTTTTCTTTTTCCGGAAATTAACTAAGGGTCCCCTATTCAATCTATCATTATGACTGATATTAGGCTGAATTAGGGGGGGTTGTTGCTGGCCACAACAATTGGCGATTCACTTGGGAGAAACAGTTATCTCTGTTCTTTTTCTATTGATGTTTTCGGATTTTTCTTTTAAAAATTTCCTCAGGAGATTCGAACTTTATTATAAAAAGATAACAAAAAACAATACTTCAAAGCATCAATGATGTTTTGTTTTATCCCCATCTTATTTCAATTACTTGCATTCCCAGGTTGTTTTCCGAGTTTAGATCAGTTACTACTTGGCCTTGTTAAGACATAGCAATAAAGAGTTCTCTTATGTATCAACCCCTTTTTAAGAATGCCCTTTTGTCGAAGGTAGAGCCACTGCTGCCAGCAGGCGTCCATAGCCTCGACAGGGTTACCTATTATCCAGGAATGATCCTTTATCTTGCTTCGGGTTTTTTAGCAACTTTTTCAAAAGAAATATACCTTTGCTGATGCTTTTTTGTTTTTTTTTGTTTTTATTCTCTAAAGAACAATGTCTTGGTTTGGTGGCCAAATTATGACACAGTCACTCACTCGATTTATACTTTTGTTGAACAAGCTAGCTCGTGATGAGACCCCTTGTCTTTTGATTGCAACAATCTTGAGTCGTTGCCCTGTTTTGGTAGACAGTTTTGGCAAAGTCAGCAAGTTATAACATCTGTGATCATGATAAGTCGGCTCGTGATGAGACCTCTTATTCTTCGAGATATAGCATCTTTCTGGGTCATTTCTCTGAACGTTGCATTTTCCTTTAGCAGGGAGGAAGTCAAATTCTCTTTCCTTAAGAAAGTTCTGGACGACAATGATAGGGTTGCTTTTGATAATGGTTGCTTTTACAGAGAATCTTTATTCTAATACTGATACCTTTCATTGTGCTGATCTAAAAACAAATTCCTCACCGAGATAACTTTCTTTAAAAATTTTCTGGGTTTGAACTTTAACATCATCTCTGGGTTAAAGATCTTATTGATAATAAAGGTCAGATTCCCACAGGATTAGCTATTCATAAGAGCCGAAATTCCAAAATCTTTAACAGAGACAAGGTTTCTTCAGTAACCGTCAAATACTGTTTAGCCAGAACAAACTTTATTTTGGATAGGCAATTGTTATCTAGGGTCATGTAGAGAATACAACTGACTTTGCCTATCTTTATTGGAAGCAAACTAATACCCTTTCTAAATTACCACTACTCCTACTCTAATTATGTACAGGAAATAGCTAAGAAAAATGGTATTTCCAGTGGAACCAACGATTCATTATTATTCCTAGCCGTATGGATTTCCCGAGCATCAGTAAAAAGAATTGAATTCCCCTTGGATAGAAATTGTCGGCTAGGAAATAGGAACCCATAAACTTAGTTGGCATCTTTTCTGATTTCGCTTTCTCATGGTAGGTCTTTTCCAACTGAGTAACTATTGGATCACAAAAATTGGGATGAATCTCTTTTGTAAATCGGTGATCTTTCAATAGAAAGGATAACAAGCTGAATTGTGAAATAGGTTGTTTAATCCCGATGGCTTGTAACCCGTTGATTGTTAACTTTGAGTTTTTAGCGATTTCGTTTGAAATGAGAGTTTTTATATATAAATCGCCAGAATCTAATCTATCAAAGTTTTGAAAATTTAAAAATAAGTCCGATTTTGTACAAAATGAAAGTGAGTGAAAAAGAAATGATTGGGTATCTATATATACAGTGGTGTCGCACGTCTGGGAGTTACTTGAAACTCTGTGTTTTTCACAAGAACTGGCCGGGTTCTGCGAATCAGGAATTAAATCATGATTGCGATCAGGGATAGAGATCTCCTCTGGATATGAGTCGTAGATAGGAGCATCGTCTCGGACAGTAAAATTATTCAAATGAGATTTTGCTTTGAGATGAGGGTCAGACAGAGCAGTTTCTGATCTAAGATGTTTCTTATAACCAGACCCTAGTTGAGTTACTTGCGACAATTCAATATCATCATAAATATCAAAGCAACTATCACGAAAGATTTTACAATTTTCCCTAGGTTCCTCTTTTTCATTATATGTTTTTAGACAAGGGAGATGAGGCAGCTCTTGCTTGATATGAATCGTAGACTGTGATATAGTGGTCTCTTTATTTTGGAAACCCAGTGATGTCTCGTTTGAATAGCCCTCTGTTGGAATAGACTTGATACTATGAGGGAGAAGATTGTCATTACTAAAAACATCGGGGTAAAGAGAAAAATGTGGATCTGGAACAATGTATTTAAAATCATCAAACGAATCTCGTTCATCAGATTCACAATAAGCATCGGGCTTTAGATCATACCTTTTTGCGTCGATACTTTTCGAAAGAGAAACAGTAGGTGGATCTAACCTTGGCACCAGGAGTTGTTGATTTGAAATGATGTTGTTTGACTTTATATTAAAGTCGTTTTTTGATGTCAGGGCACCTTCCCTTTCAGCACTCTCGCCTGCGTTTTCTGATGTTAGAGCATGCAAAACTCCTAGGCTAAATTCTGTCTGATCAGGCACAGGAGGTAGGAAACACTCATCATAATCCGAAGATTCTTCATCTGTGAGTTCATCTTCAAGATCATATTGTAGACATTTAAGATGAAATCGTATATTGAAATCCCTTACGGGCTCGTCTTGTTTCCGCAGATGGTCGATTTCATCGTATACCTGGTCGTATTCATAGCAATAAAATTCCAAGATGAAAGCTCTAACGAGTTGGTCCCAGCTGTGGACTGATGCAGCGGGGAGTTTTCTGCACCATTTCCTAGCTTCTGCTGTGAATGTGAGAGTGAAAATCCTGCATAAAACGCCTTCGTCAATTTTCTGAATATCAGCACTAGAGACTCTATGGATGAACTGTAAGGCGTGATGAAATGCAGAAGAATTATTCTCACCATTAAATTTTACCTGAGATAATAGTCTTACCACATCCGGTGGAGTGTTGGAAGATGTAGGAACATGGATGCAACTCCAAATGGGAATTCTGTGAGTAGACATCCTCTTTTAGTTTTAAAAATATTCCAACAGACAATAGGCTCAGGCCCTCCTTATAGCGCCAAAAATGTTGAGGGCCCCGAAGTTGGGTCAACAACAAGGGGGATACCCACCCGGTCTGGAACCTGGTTGGCGACTCCTTGCCCGTTTGGAGTAGCGGGTCCGACTGGGGATGACGGGACCAGCTTCCCGATGCATGGGATGTGTATGTGTGTGTATGTGGAATTTTGGTTAGGTTATTTCTAAGAAACGTTCTAAAACTACTGTAAATCTATCTTGCAAACTTGAATCTAAATTACTATAATCAAATGAAAAACAACACACATAATCTACATTAACCCGGGATGTTTCTTTTGTTATGTGATCTAGAAAGATTTCTAACATCAGCTGGTAATAAAGATCATTCAACTGATATCAGAATATAAATCAATAAAGATAAACCATTCTGCATAAGAAGTTAGGCAGAGTGGTTGTGAACAGCACATCGCATAATCAAATCATTCGCATATTAAGCATAAATAGATAAATCCATCGTACAAAAGTGCCAAATGATAACTTATATATTCATACATTAGCATGCAAACAATATCAGCTGTATATCGCTTTAAGAATACAAGCAGAAGTTAATCAAGAGATAAAAGTACCATTAATGACTAATCCTTACTCATAGACTTCAAACAATAACGATCTACCTCTACTTGCTTCTAACGTCTACCAAGAGTACAGAAGTGCAACATCAGTAGCAGACATAAAAATGCAAACATAAATAAATCACAATCCTTCCATTCATCAAAACATCCTCTGAGGGTGCAGAAGTGCATGTTCTGAGGACAAGTTTTTGACAAATTTCTGGACCCTTCTCCAATGCAATGAGAAGGGTTGAAATACTACTATCTAATCCTAATAATAGTATTATTACAAAATTTAGGATACGGCTCTCAAATGACCGCCCTTTTTCTAATTCAGTAAAACAAAAAGAAAAACAACTTTCTAAATTGAAATTACTTCCTAATTTGGTCCCTGAAATTGCAGTTATCAAGCATGGGCTTGAGAAGAGTCGGTTGACCGACTTTCGTGCTTAGTTGGGCTGTGAAAACATCGTCCATAAGAGCTGGCGCTACTTTCTCGGCCGCGTTCATGATGCACCTTACCGTCATGCATTGGCTGTGAGGCTTAACTAAGTAAGTCCAGTAACTTTCCCAGTTTAACCTAGCCAATGCCTGAATTGTCTTCCCGTTTGCCTGTGCTTTCTGCTTCCATTCTGCTCCCAGCTGTAACGCATTTGGTAAGTATCCCGGGGTGGACTCTGAAATCAAATTAGCTCTGTGCAAATTTTCATTTACACAATCGATGAGTATGGTCGCCTGTGTTGCCTCTGATTCTGCTGCCTGCTCCGCCTGTGTTATTTGCTCATCCCATTTGTTGAAGAGCAAGTCTTTGTGATTTTCATTAATCTTAGGCGCCCCTGCTTTCTTCCCTTCCTCGTCATTTTGCCAAGCCAGATATTCTGTTACTCTTTTGTTGGCCTGGTCATAATCATTCCGTAGTTCCACTACCTGGCTGGTGATCTTGTCGCTCAGCTCACAAAAATGCCTCCACTGTGATATTCTACGTGCCATGTCTTCCTGTTGCTGTGACAGTTGGTCGTTCAAGCTGATGGATTCTGAAATAAATTCTGTTAGCTTGGGTTCATCCTTGTGCATTTCTTGCACCGTCTGCAGCTGTTTTTCTTTTTCTTCAATGCTTCTTTGGTGGCTCACCTGCATCTGGCGAAAGCTTTCTTGTAATTCTTCAAGCTGCTTGGAGGCTTCAACGTTCTCATTGGCTTGTTGCAACTGTTGTTGCAGCAATTGTATTTGACTTTCGCGCTCTTTTAGAAGTTGCTGAACTTCGGAAGCCTTGTCGATGGTCGCAGAAGCATATGCTCCTGCAATTTGAGACAACTTGGTGAGGTTTTCGGTTGGATTGCTATTCGGATCTTTCCACAAGACATCTAGGTGTTCAGCGTCTTGAGCTAGCGCATCCGCAAGCTTTCTTTTATTTCTTTGTCTCCTTACAACTGCCTTGTGCTGTGGGCTGTAGAATACGTCCAGTGGAGGGATCTCTTCTACACTAAGTAGAAGTTCTGAGGATGGAGCGATAGGAAGATGCTCCATCTCTGTGGTACTACTGACTATGGTTGAGAGGACCTCTTGCGCCACCTGCGTGTTGTCCACGGGTGTTTTCGGGACCTGACCTTCAAGATTAATCAGTTCATTGAAGGTCTCCCATTCTTTATCTAATTCTACTGTAACAAGAGGTGCTTCGGTGACGGGGGGAAGAATTTCTCTTGATGATGAGGCAGCAACTTGCTGCTGAGCCATCGAGCTTGACTGAGCTGTGTCCTTAATTGTTTCTTCGTTTCTTTCTTCTTTGCGGACAGACTCTTCAAGATCTGGAGATATTTCTTGCACGGCGCTGGAATCAGATTTGGAGGCACTGGAGTGTTCACTGAGGCTGACGCTTGGAGTCGGTTCTCTGGCAGCTATCCGCAGCACTTCCAGTGGAATGTTAGCCAGCCTCCTTTCTCTATACAATGTGAATTTCCGGAAGTCGTCCGGGGACAGCCTCGATCATGCTTCCTGCAAAACTTCTTTGAGCGAGTTTTTTCCCTGAAAGAGATCGTCAAACGGATCTTTCTGTCCAGAGAACACACTTATCCTGACGCTAGTTGTAAATTCCTGGGCGACTTTATTTGGGTCGAATGGCCTTGGTGGGAGTTTAAATAGTTGGAGACACGTCACATTCTCCACCTCACCAAAAGCGTGCCCTACATCGAATAGAGAGAAGACCCCGCACGTGACTGTGAATTGAGGCCAAATGGCCTTCTTTTTGTTCTTTAGGTCCTTAGTTAAACCACCTTCAGAACAAGTCTGATAAGCGATTTCTCGAGCCAACAATTTATCTGGGATATATAAGGGTAGGACATGCGGGGGTACTGTGCTTCCAAAAACTCGGATATAGGTAAACCATTCTTCTCCAAACCATTTTGCGATGGAGATGATATCAATCTGTGCCTCGGGAGAGCATCTTGGGGGATCCTTATCGTATATTATCTTATGTATGGGTAATATAAGTCCATGGCAAATCTTGTAAAAATGGGGGGCGAACTGGGAATCCCACAGAATTTTATGATAGACATGAATAGGCAATGGGTCCTGGGTAGTCCATTGCCAACCCATGGTAGGGAATTTCGATACGAGACAGACAGAATCCATTATGTAGGCAGACAAATAGAAAGGCGGATAGACTCTTTGGGAGTGGGATCTTTTAGAACGGTAGTGGAGGACTGCCATGTACAGAGCGTCAGAAAGGATTTTGGCCCAATCGACTATCTCAGAGCTAGTCGCGGCATCAATCAGCGGTAGCCATTCAGGTGAAAATTTATTGATATTTGGCTTGCCGAATATTCTACAGAGCATGGCTGCAGCAAAGCAATATGGAGAAGTAAGAGAACCAGTGCTATACATACCGTTCTTATCTTTCTTTAATGGCTCATCTCTTCTTGACCACTCCTTAGTTGTGTCTGATAGGTCCGGATTTTCTGTTGTGAACTTCTCAACAAATTCTGCATTATAGGTCGCTTGCGGCTTAGGTAGATGATACATGAGTTTCAGGTCTTGAGCTGCAAATGATCCTACGGGCCCATGTCCCTGGACCTTGAACTGTCTATGGTGCAACTCCGAATCATCTAGTATCCATTTGATCATGTCTGTGTATGGCAGGATCTTTGGCCTCGCTGCTATCCTATGGAGGAAAGAACATGCTAGATCTTCTAGGGATGCCTCTGAAGAACGTGATGCACCTGCGACAGCAGCAGTTACCTTGATTATTCTCGGATTTTCTTCCTCCAATATCTTATACATGCCTTCCCAAGTTGAGATGCCTGCATCTTTATTGCATGCAGTATCTGTGTAGAGGGGCGCCATCTCTTTGGTCTTTTCCCTTGTCTCTGAGCTCTGAGCTTTGTTCTTCTTCCCCATCTCGCTTAGTGTTTCTGTTCTATTTTGCCTTCGCACTTTGCTCCTGCAGGTTATGAACGAAAATGGAAAGATTGATCAGAAGGGTGATGGGAGAGTTTTAAATGCAAGAGATAGATTAGATACGCCACCTTACGTGAAACAAATCCGCATTAAGGCACGCGTCTTTATGCCACTTAATAACTGACAACTAATTCATTACTAACATTGAATGCGCATAATTCCCAAGTCAGGTAATGGTAAGTGGATTTTTCTTTGGGTGGCGTGCCCGAAAGAGTCGTACCGAGGTGCTTTTATGACTTGCCAACTCATCCTTGCATGTCGCGCGATTGCAAAGGTTAGTGATCGCAACATCGCAGATCGCCATATCGCAGATCGCAATGATTCAAATGTTTGCCAACGCGCCCAGCCTCATTTCTGCGATATGCGATCGCGCGATCGCAACATCGCAGATCGGCGGACTTTGAAGCTTTTCTTTATGGACGCTAGTGTATTGCGATGCGATGTTGTTCATTAACTACGTTTTATGCTTGTAATTTCAAAAGAAGTCTTTGTTTTCTTTTTCCGGAAATTAACTAAGGGTCCCCTATTCAATCTATCATTATGACTGATATTAGGCTGAATTGGGGGGGTTGTTGCTGGCCACAACAAGTGGTTATAAAGTATGACAAACAGGTTCATTTTTCTCCCTTTTCCCCCACCATTTCTGGCAAGTACCTCTTTATTTTTGACAAGCTTGAGGAGGATAACAATTGCTTGATTATAAGCTCATCCTTCGGATGGGTCCAACTTAGTTTAAATTCGAACCCTAAGAAGGAGTGGTTCGTTCCTGTTTGTAATTGAACAGGTCCTTTACTGTGAAATTTTAATGAGTCCAGTATAGGAGAAACTCGGCGTTTTTCAATTTTAGAGAGTCTGAAAAAACTTAAGAAGACTCCAGGGTTGACCTTTTTCGTAAATTTGTGTCTCCCAAGCCCGAAAAAGTATAAAATAATACTTGAGAGAACCGCTTGATCTTTTACAACCAAGGAGTACTTTTCGTCATTAGTGCCTTTGACCCGAAAAAGTAAAAAAGTGATCAACGACACATCGTTTTATAACTGATATTGAATTTGAAACGACAAAAATCCGACAATCTTTTCATGTTTTTACGGTCGGAAAAGAGCTGTAAGTGGACCGTCTTTTAACTCCATTTTAACGAGTTTAAAAGAGACACTCGGCAATATTTTCATATTTCAGGAGTCAGAAAAGAGCTTAAAGGTGACTCTACATGTTTTTTCGTTGAAAATGATAGATTTCGCCTGAATAATCCTTTATTCTGCACAAAAACACAAACATCACTCATACCTGTTTGAAATAGATAAAAATGTCGCAAAAATACCTTTTCAAAGTGAAACATAAACAAATTTGCAATTTATTTACTCAAAAAACTTATAAAAAGGGTCTTTGTCAATTCATTTTTACCGTTTGAGTTTGGGTGAGAAAATAGTGCTTTTGCTTAGAAAACTTCCCATGAAGATTGTGGAAAATCCAACCGTCGGAATCGAATGTCGTCTTCTCCAAGTAATCCACATCATCCCACTCTTCATTTTTAATCGTTTAATTTCTTGTTTTAGTCATTTATTTCATTTTTGGGAGGGTTTTTAGGCACAAAACCCGCACGCAGGGGCCCGCAGGTTTACCATTGGGGGCCTGCGGACCCCGACTTTTTCTGTATTGGGAAAAAGCTCGGGGTCCGCACCTTCCATGTAGACAAAGTGTGGTCCCACGCACTGTGTCTAACCCGGAGGGTGCGGTCCCCGTCGCAAGGGTTTTTAACCCAAAAATTCTCAAAAATGGACCACACAAAATAATTTCTAGCATTTTAATTTGTCTTTATACTTGATGCAGAGAGTACATCATGCTAGATTGGCGTGAACGAGAGAATGAGGACGTGGATGCTGCCGCATGGAATCATCAGCCTTCACTTGATGCTTTGAGGGCGTGCGATTTTTACAAATACTGGGCCATTCCTGGCATGAGGGCTCAGGTGGATTTCTTATAGTGGTTGGTTGACAGATGGAGCATACAGGACCAGTGCTTCTTCATTGGTGGCCACCAGCTCGAAATCGAGCCGGCGGACATATATTTCTTGACTAGTTTACCTAAGAGAGGCAAAGAATTGACTTCGTTTGGGGCTAGGCCAGGTGGCCAGTCTGTCGATAGCCTCAGGCTAGAGTACTGCAACATCTAGGCTAGAGACAAAGGGATAGACATAAAGACCATATCCTGTCCTGAGCTCATGGTGATTGCATTCACTGTCACCAGACTTTGCGGAGTTGCCACATTACATATTGCCACCGGATCCCAGATGCGTATGGCAGTTGATTGCTTTCGAGGCACCATCTTCAATTGGTGCGATGCCGTGTTGGCCAATCTGAAAGGCCAACTGACCAGGGCCAAAAACGTACAACTAAAGACCTTTGGTTATGGGGCTTTGGTTGTGAGTTTTGGCCTGGAGAGGGTTCCTATGCTGATCCCACAGCACCTTACTGTTGGAGCTGGGCTTCCTCGAGAGCCCAAACTGATGCGATGGGTCGCAGTTATGGCTCGTCACCTGGATGAGAGGACAGAGGTTGCTCGATTCAAACCTGAGTATTTCCAATGGCTGGAAAACCAGGTCTTTTCCATTCAGGACTTCCCTTACGCTGGGATAGATTTCGTGGTGATCCAGACATGGTTCTTCCACCAGGAGAGCAGTGGGATGAGTCAGGTAAAATCCTTTTCAACATTTTTTCTATTTTAATTTTTGTTATTTTTTCATCGTCTCAAAACTGATAGTAAAAATTTCAAATGCAGATGTGGGTCCACAGCGACCAGCTGCTCTCCGGCCTTACGAGAGGAAGCAACCAGTTGCACCCGCGCCAGCCCCACAGGATGAATCAGCAGAGGTTTTGGCCGAGTTGGAGGGTCATCTAGAGTGCTTGACATGAGATATTCCTGAGACCACTATAGACGACATTCCTCGTCGACTTCAGCGCTATGTGATTAGGGTCTCGGGACCTTTTAGGAGGTTCCTTTGCAAGGTGACCCGTGCAGTGGTTTCTTATAGATATCATCACCAGTGATAGGATGATCGCCTATTGTGGGCACATGTGACATTTTTGTTTTTTGTACTTATCATTTTTGCCGATCATAAGGTGTTTTTCAACTTATGATCGAGGACGATGTATTTTTTGACACACTCCTATATATATATATATATATATATATATATATATATATATATCACTATTACCGGCTTATCTTGTAAATCATGTTATGGAATGGTTTTAAATTTACATGTATGATTATTGCAAATGCCTATTTAACATTCGAGAAGCAATTGCATCTGCTAATGTATTTAAAGATCTTGGAATATGCTGATATTCAATATAATCAAATTCACGTTCCAAGAGACGCACTCTCAAAAATAATCTCAATAACACTAGATTTCTAATGGCATACACTCTATTAAGCTGTAATACAACGAGTTCAAAATCTAACCTCACTATCAAACTCCGAATCCCAAATGAAATAGATTCAGATAATAACTCAATCACTGCACTATACTCGACAATGTTGTTCGTTGTTTGACTGAGGCTTACCCCATGCATAGATACTAACTTGTCAGAGGGCAAATAGATAACCCAAGCTGCGGAAGAGATGTTCCATGTATTACGACAAGCACCATCAGCGAAACCAATGTATGTTTGGAGAGGCATCGACATCTGCAATATCAAGAGTAAAACCAAGATAAGCAGGAATAATGACGAAAAACACTCTCTAAGCTAAGCACATTATTTAAACTAAAACACACCAGCTAGAAAGAAAAAACTATCCTAACTAAAAATCTCCATACCCATTCTTTTAAGCATAATACCTTTTCAAGTAAAGGCCATTTCTGGGTTTACCTAAAGAGTCCCCGTCAAAGTCTACCAATTCATAGGCCCCTTTGGCTAGCTTTCGCTTGACAACATAGGGACCATGCCACATAGGAACGAATTTTCCAGCGCCTAATTCATCATTAGCTTGATCATAAACTAAGACTAGATCTCCTTCCGAAAAATTTCGAGGGGTCACATTTCGATCATACTGAGCTTTCATTCGTTTTGCATGAGTCTCGATTGCCAATGCAGCATCACGTTGATTCTCATCTAATTGAGCCAAGTATAACAAACGCTTTTCCTCTTCGGAAATGGCTGGAAGTAACTCGATGGCCATTTGCAGTGACAGGATTTCGCATTCAATGGGTAACACAACTTCTAAACCGTAGACTAGTTGGAAAGGAGTGAACCCTGTTGATGTTTTTATTGAAGTTCGGTATGCCCAAAGCACTGAAAATAGCATGTTGTGCCAATTCGATCGATGAATCCCAATGATTCGTCGGATTATGATGACTAAAACTTTGTTGATGGATTCAACCAGACCATTCGCATGTGGATAATAAGGGGTTGAACTATCGTGACGTAAACCAAGGTGGCCTGTAAGTTTGGTCATCATAACATTTTGAAAATGACGCCCATGATCAGTGATTATCACTTGTGGGACACCAAACCTAGCAATTATATGATTGAAAACGAAAATTGCAGCTGTCTTGCCGTCTGCCTCAAATGTAGGCATTGCCTCAGCCCACTTAGTAAAATAATCTACCGCAAGGATGATATACGCATGCCCCCCGGCCGAGTGAGGGTTACATGTAATAAAATTGACACCCCATTTGGAAAAAGGACCAACGACTCTTATAGGGTGGAGAGGAGCAGGTGGAGCGCGCATCTTATGATAAAAAATCTGGCAGTTGTGGCATTTTTGGACTGCCGTAATACAATCTTTAAATAAAGACGGCCAGAAGTAGCCAGCGCGCAATATATTTTGGGCTGTGGAAAACCCAGACATATGACCGCCACACGCTCCAGAGTGATAGTCATTTAGAACCGTTTCAGCTTCCTCATGAGTTAAGCAACATCGAAAAACAAAATCCGCCCCACGGCGATAAAGAGTATCTCCAATAATCCTGAATTGTTGGGACTGGAAACGAATCTTTCAATGTTCTGACCGTGAAATTTCTGGCCGAAAGGATTGAGTCTGGAGATGAATGATGATATCCCCATACCACAGATCTAAAGGGCTGATTAGAAACAAGGATTCGTCCGCAATGGGCTCCTCCACCACAATTTCCGTGTCAGCGCGCGGGAAGTCACACATTAACTCCGCAAAAACTAAAGATTTCTTAGACTTAGATTTCTCAAATTCCAAGTCGAACTCTTGCAGGATAACGATCCATTTAGAGTACTTTCCCCCTAGCAATTGCTTGGTAAAAATGTAGATCATAGGGTTGCAATCCGAAATTACCGTAGTTTTACGTAGTAGAATGTAGTGACGAAAACGTTGGACAACTTGAACAACTGCCAATGCCAATTTCTCCACATGTGAGTATTTTAGCTCAGTGGGATTTAAATTTCGACTAAGGTAATATATCACATGTTAAGTTCCGAATTCATCTTCCTGAACTAAAACCATTCCAATGGTGGAATGAGAGGCGGTGAGATACAAGAAGTAATCCTGGTTGTAGTTGGGAGGATGCAACAACGGTGCATGGGTCAACGCGTGTTTGAGTGCATCAAAAGATTTCTGAGCTATCTCATCCCAATAGAACGGAGTATTTTGCTTCAACAACTGGGTAAAACCCTTTGTGACCTCGGCGTAGTTAGGAATGAATCGTCGTAAAATTTTTTCTTTCCCTTGCAAACTTTGGAGTTGGCGAAGACTCGAAGGAGGAGGCAATTTGATGATAGCTTCGACCTTCGAGGGATCAACGCGAATGCCGGCTTTCGAAACTACAAACCCCAACAATCGACCCGTTTCTATACAGAAGACACATTTGTGTGGGTTCAACTGAATACGATAATGCCTACACCTCATAAAGATTGCTCATAAATGGACGAGGTGATCAACTCGATGTAATGAATGAGCAGGCAAGTCATCGAGATAGGGTTGCACAATGTGCTTGATGTCATGAAATGCATAAGACATCGCCCTTTGAAAAGTTGCTCCGGAATTCTTAAGCCCAAAAGGTAACTTGCAATAAGAAAATGTCCCCCATGGACAAATGGAAGCCGTTTTTGGTTGATCGGCAGGTAGAATATTGATTTGATTGTATCTGGAAAAACCGTCCATGAAGGAGAATATTTCGCTGCAGGCACAATCATCAATGATTTGATCGATATAGGGAGTTGGGTAATTGTCCTTTGGACAGGCTCGATTAATATCCCTATAGTCGATGCATATTCTTATTGTTCCCTGCTTTTTGTTAATCGGAACAATATTCGATACCCAATCCGTTAATGGGATCGGATAAATGAAACCTGTTTTCAATAATTTTTCAACCTCTACTTTAATTGCAGCAACTTTTCGTGGGTGAATCTGACGCAAACGTTGCCGGACGGGTTTAGCGTCTGGGAAAGTCTTGATCTCATGAACAACAATCGTGGGATCAATTCCTGGCATTTCCTCATAGGACCACGCAAACACGTCACAGAATTCTTGAAATAGGGCCTTATATAATTGAATTTGGTCATCTGTACACGAGGCACCTATATGAATGTTCTCAACAATTCCGTGCTTAACCGAAATGTCAATAGGAATAGTTCGAGAAATGTTTCCCAAATTTAACTCTGAATCAGGATGTTTCATTGGATTCTGAGGTTCCTTGACATATTCAGTTGTAAAAATTGATGAGAAATCATTTTCAAAACGATCATCCTTAGGTAAAAACGAAGATCTGTGATGGAGATCTTCCCATGGTAAATCATCTACACATAGGATTTCACGAATTTGCTCATCAGAGTGAACAAGTTCAGAAAACGTAGTTAAATCCGAGGTTGATGTGAAAAGTGATTCCTCACGAACCACATTCATTAAGTCATTTTCGGTTGAACATGGGTCGGCAAACGACTGCACGGCTTCATAGGCAATTTCATATGGACTCAAAGGCATGGCATTACGGAATGAGTCTATCTCAGATTCAGAAGGGACAATCCAAGGATCATCAAAAATAATGGTGTCTGATGTAATCATATGAATGGTTGCAAATGAAGATGATGCGTTGATTGGAGGAAAAGGAAAAGTTCCCAGTAAACCGGCATCTTTAACTAGTCCTACTCCAACATCCTTATATGGGATAGTCGTTTTACCAACATGCTGAATACTCTCCAAATAGGCTGGGTCGGATGAATAGTAAGCCAGCTGGTCTATTGTTACGATCTTTCCATTATGTGGAAACTTTATTACTCGAAAGACCGATGAAGCGACCGCTGTCATAGCGTAAGACCAACTTCGACCCAAGAGAAGGTTGTAATCTAGAGGGGCATCAACCACCTCCACATCTAGACTAACGGTTTTTCATTCAACCCCTATATGAAAATCTTGTAGAATGCCAAAAGGATGAAACCCACGGCCATCAAAGGCTTTTGGAATCGTCGGGGATTGATTTAGCGAAGGAGAACCAAGCGATCTCCAACACTGTATTGACATAATACACGTTGAGGCTCCCTCATCAATTACAGTCCGATGAATAGGCCTGTTTTTGACTATCACTGGTATCTGGAAAGCCATTTGATGAGGCAAACGCGGTGTACTATTTTCTAGATCGAAAATTATTAGGTTTGGGTCCTGAACGTCAACAGCTCCTATAGCCGACAAATGTAATTTACGTTGTGCTAGACATGATTACAGCACTTCCAAAGCCGACATTGCTGAGGGTGAAACAGATAAATCCTCAACAATGTTATAATTCTGAGCCGCTCTTGCATGTGGATTGAAAGCTGACTTTCGAAGTATACCCTTGGCGGGCGGTTTGATTACCAAGTCTGGATTAGGTTTCTCGATCTGTAGTGGATCGGAACCGGGAGCTGAGGTTGATGGATTAGAATGAGAATATTCTACTTCTTTACCATCAACAGGACTTTTACTACCATAATCTTGTGATCGAGTCACAATCCTAACATGGGACATCATCAATATGGGTTCTTCATTGGCATTCGAGGATGAACCTATCATCTTACTGTCTTGAGCCGGAAAAGGATCCTTCAAAACAACATGAGTTTGGGAACCCTTGTCAATTTTTGCAACCTTTGCACGATGAGGGCAGTCTCTTGTAAAATGTTCATCATCACAAATGAGACAAGGATAATGAGGTTTGCGCTTTTCATCATTGGATTCCGCCTTTTGAGGTTTCTCCTTTGAACTTTTGTCCGTTTTATTCTTCTTCTTTCCTTTCTTCTTCCCACCGGATTTTGATTTGGCTGTAGATGACTCTACAATGTGAATATCGGCGGAGATCTCTGCAAAAGAATCTCCTGTTGGGGAATCAGGCAAGGTTATGATAGGGGAAGAATTCTTGGAAGACTTCTTCTTACTTTTAGTGTTAACCGTGCCAATCATACCATCGGCGGCATGAGATCCCGAAGGAGATGCAGTGATTTGATTTTGCTTGGGAAGATCGGGGATTTTTTCGTGTAACGTACCCGACTGAGTATAGACCAAGTCAAGGTACTGTGCTTGAGAAATTATTTGCTCCTCAGTAACAACTCCGGCTTTAGCAACATCTTCAGTGATCTTTGGCAACAAATATTTTACAAACCACTCAGCCAAGATCTGATCCAGAATAAATACCTTCACTAAACGTCGTCGACGTCTCCACTCATGAATATGATCTAAAATGTAAGTGGATGTTGATTTTTTTAGCGAAGTTAACAATTTCGTGCCATTGTCATATCGCACTGGCTACTGAAAATGGGTTAAAAACGAGGTAGCTAACTGACTAAAATTATAAAAAGTGCCTCGTGGTAACTCAATGTACCACTTGGCCGCGAAACCAATTAGAGTGTGCTGGAAAAGTCTAAGACGGATTGAATCATCTGTAATGGAGTTAGACGCACACCAGAGGTGGTAAGTCATCACATGGTTCGACGGGTCCTCTCCTGATTTACCTTCGAACTTGGGAATGTCACTAGGCAACTTATTCGGCATTGGCAGCCAAAACGGAAGATAATTAATGGGATCGTTCGTTAGGCGTGACAAGTCAGGTAAGTCCAAAGTTGCGATAAACGGTAACTGCCGATTAGGATCCCTAAAACTCTGGGTCATGAGACTAGCCCCAGGAGGAGGATATCCAGGATAACTAGGAATAAGAATCGCGTTCGGGATATTGTATCCTCCTGGAAAACCAGGATTAACCAGACCGTACTGGGGTTGTTGAGGTTGTTGATAAGTGTACCCAGGGTACGGTTGATACTGATAGAATGGCTGCTACACAGCAGGACCGAATTGGTACTGTCCCTGGTACGGTTGATAAGTGAATTGTGGTTGACTTGTGACAACCATACTTAAACCAGGTTGTCCTACAGGCATCTGAACCGAAGTTTGAATCATAGATCCAGATGGTGGCAAAGATGTTTGAGGAGTAGATACAGGAACAGTAGAAACCGGAGCTGTCGATACTCCAAAAGTAGGTGGGGTAGATTGAACAGATGTTGCGGCAGCTGTAGCAGTCGTTTGAGGCAGAGTATGAGGTGTACTAGGCCCAGGCTGAGAAACTACTGAAGGTACATAAGTTTGAATGTTAGACTGGACTGGTTGTTGGGGTGAACCAGAAACTAAGGGTTGTCCAGTTTGAGATGACAGTTGTACACTTGGCTGCAATACCTGTTGAGCTTGCGATGGATCCCACACTATATTCATTCCGGGGTACTGACCCATAACTGGTTGAGAATACTGAGGATCATAACCAGATTGAGGGTAGGATTGATAATTGAAAGGTACATTTCCCGTTCCGTGAACATACGTTTGACCGGAGGGTGGATGGAAACCTTGGTTCGAGTATTGACCTTGGGGTTGATACCCTTGAGGCACATACTGATACTGGGGTTGACCTTGAGGTATAAATTGATACTGGGGTTGACCTTGGGGTACATATTGAGTCTGGGGTTGACCTTGAGGAACGTACTATACCATAGGTATGTACTGTCCTTGAGGTTGCCCCCCAGATGCAAATTGTGTACCTTGAGGTTGCCCCCCACGCGTTAATTGAGGCTGCCCCCCAGGCGGTAACTGACCACTTGAGGATTGGGAATAGAACCTGACATCATGAGAATGTCTTCTACGCTCAACGGCTTAGCACCATTGTTTCTAGTTAATAACCCTTGCTCAATGGGTTGAGGAGATGCTCCAGAAAAAGTACCAGAAAGTGACTGATACCCGGAGGGAATAGAAGGACCGCCGTACAAAAAAGATTCGGGCGATTAAGTAAACATGGATGACTGTCCTGCCATATTGACGAGAGTATAAAAACCTCTAGGTGTTGGGTGATAAGGAGCACGAGGTGGTGAAAAACTTAACCCTAAGTTTTCTAGAAAATTAGTCAAAGAAAGATACCAAGAACTACTCCTAGGTGGACTGTAAAAAATTGATTCACGCTCCCTTAGTTCAATAACAGGTTGATTTTCAGGGATAGGGATGCCTACTTCTTCTTCCGAAGCAAGTTCTTCAATAAGTCCAGAAGGAAGATCTTGGGTGATTACTCTTTCTACCCTAGGTGAACCAGGACCACTAGAAGTTGGAGAAACAAACCCCGATGTCGGAGTAGCAGCAAATTCACTTTCAGGCTCAGATATTTCAGGTTCCTCACCTATATCACTAGTAGATGAAAAGCTACCAGCAATTTCGGAAACAGACACTGACTGTGGATTATAATCTGCTACTAACAGTTGAAAATCAGGATGTACTATCAAAGAAGATTCTCCTTCCTCAGGTGACCCAACTCTACTGTCTCTGTTAGGATATTCCGACACATAGGAAATAGTTAAGTTCAACTTGGTCTAGTATAGAGTTAGGTAAAGTGTGTTTCTTTACCGTTGTACATTTTGTAACTTACAATCCGACGGTCACGATATGTAGTGATCCGACGGTTCATTCTCTCCTCGGTATTACCGACACTTGATCCGTGGCTTGACACCCGATTGGTCCATGAGTTCTATTTAAAGCACATGGAGGGTCATTGTTCGGGTAATCCGTGCATGAGAGAAGCTTATGTAAATTTTCATTCTTTGATTAATAAATTGCCTGTAGTACCCACGTTGGGACAGGCCGTGGACTGTTTCCCTCTTTGAGGGTTTTAACCATGTCAAAAATACTGGTGTATTGATCTGTGATCTGGTTGTGAGCAGTGTCCTTTTGGTATTCTTTCTGAGGAACTTACCCTGTAAATTCCTACATGGTATCAGAGCTATTTGAGGGCCGCGTCTGTTGGTGATCCAAATCTGAAGCCGGTAGAACTGCATGCGGCTGTTGTTTCCTAGATCTGCTGTTTCTGACTGCTTTCGGGCCGATAGGACTGCTCTGTTGCGTTCAGAGCATCTGTTCCAGTGAGGAACCCCTTTCGTTTCACGCGAAAAGGTTTCCGGTAGCCCTAGCTGCGTCATTTTTCAGATCGGGAGGTATACAGTGTTTTTTGCAGTTTACTGTTATTTTCTCTCTGCTTATTTCGGTTTCGGTTTATTTAGCCTTTTTTTTTTAATCGGATCTATACCTTTCATTTCTGCGTATGTTCTTTGCCCTGCGACTCTGTGCGATCTAGGCAAATCAGAAACAGAAAGGAAGGATTTTTCTCATGCGTATGCTCTTTTCCCTGCACCTTAGTGTGATCTTGGGAAATCAGAAACATTGAGAAAAATATTTAGTTTTTTGGCTAAAGCTAACTTTGAGATTTTTTTTTTTTAATTTCTAGTTTTTTGGCTAAAGCTAACTTCGAGCCGCAAGGTTCGTTTTTCTTTGCATATTCGTGTTGGGTTTTGTGTTTTGTGTTTTGTAGGGAAAAAGAGCTTTCTCAAGGCAAGCACGCAAACCAAGGCCCCCCCCCTCTCTCTCTCTCTCTCTCTCAAATTTTTTGTATAGATCAATTGGTTCAAAGCTATTTTAAGAGAGTAGAGGTCTTGGGTTCAAGTCTCCATTTTGTGGGGGCGGATTTTTTCATTCCCGCACATTCGCGCACTTTGCCGGCAACGTCAACAATTTTTTTTCAAAAAGCCATAGCTTCTTCATCCGGAAGCCTTTTTCAGAGCCGTTTTTTTTTAAACCGCCTATTTTTTCGAGATCTATCCATTGGAACACTTACTTTCAGCATCTTCAGCTTCATTTAAAAAAAAAAAAAAAATGGAAAGTCCATGCCAAGTCATTCTTGACAGCACTAACTACTTCCAATGGGTAGCCTACATGGAAGATTTACTTAGAAGTAAAGGTCTCTTCAGAATAGCCACAGACCAAGAGAAGAAACCCAAAGATGAAGACAAGGCTGCAAAATGGGAAAATAGACAAGATCAAGCACGTGGTTTGATAGGGATGTCTATTTCTCCTGATCTTAGATTCCACATTGCAGAACTTGAGACTCCTCATGAAGCATTAGAAAAACTCGCTAAATTTTTTGGGATTAAAAATGAAATTAGAGCCCATGAACTTGAAAATGAGTTGCTTACTTTGGATCCTAATAATTTTTCTTGCATTGAAGATTTCTTGTCCAAATTCAAGACCCTTAGATATCTCTTGGAAGGTGTTAAAGTTAAGAAAGAAGATGGTAACCTTATTTATTCCATCCTTACTAAGTTGGGACCAGCCTACTCTGTATTTGTTTCCACTTTCCATTCTACAAGGGAAGCTTTCATTTGTCAAGGAAAATACTACAAGGCCCCTTCCTTTGACTCCTTTTGTGATTCCTTAATAAGAGAACAAGAAAAACTCTTACACCTTGGTCTTCTTAATCTTGGAAACTCTTCCACGAAAGCGTTAGCCACCCAGCAGCAACCAAATTCAAAGAATCCTAAGAATTCATATCCTCAAAAGAATGGTCCTAAACCAACTCAGCCTCAAAATGAAAGATCATTTTAGCAAAATGATAAGACCAATAAAAACAAATGGAAGAAGACTGATAGACATTGTAACTTTTGTAATCGAGATGGCCACTTAGAATCTAAATGCTTTAAGAAGATGGAAGCCTTGGAAGCTGCAATGAAGAAACATAACATTCATGTGGAGCCTACTTCAACTTCAACTTCCGGAATGGCACTTTCTGCATGTCGTTGTCAATCATCTCAGTCTGGTTATGCATTAAATGTATCTTCTTCTTCTTCTCATTCTCATGAGTGGCTCATTGATTCTGGAGCCTCTTATCACATGGCCAAAAACCAAGCCATGTTTTCTTCTTTAAATGATTGTAACACCAAAAATATATATGTTGGTGATGATAGATCTCTTAATGTTGTAGGGACTGGAACTGTTCATCTAGACAATGGTCAGTTTAATGATGTATTATGTGTTCCAACCTTATCCTGCAATCTTCTATCTGAATATCAGATAACTCATTCAGGTGAAGGAAAAATTGTTGAATTTTCACCTCATGATGTTGTAATCAAGGATCTAAAAGATCCTAAACAGATTCTAGCTACTGGTCTTGCTGATGATTCCACAAGGTTGTATAAGTTTCACAACTTTGGGTCATCAAATCTTCCCTCAGTATTTGTTGCTCATAATGATGAAGTGAGCAAAATTTGGCATGAGCGATTTGGTCACTTAAACTATCGCTCCCTTCAGCATCTATGTAAAGAAAATATGGTGACAGGTCTTCCTATGGTATCTTGCAGAGATGGTGTTTGTTCCGGATGTGTACTCGGAAAACATCATCGAGACAGTTTTGACAAACGTGCCTCTTGGCACGCCTCAGCCCCTTTACAGCTTGTGCACAGTGGTTTATGTGGTCCTCTTCCTGTTGCTTCATTCTCTGGCTGCAAGTACTTCTTAACTTTCATTGATGATTTCTCCAGACGCACTTGGGTATACTTCTTAAAACTCAAGAGCGAAGTATTTAACACATTTTTGGCCTTCAAAGCCTTTGTTGAAAAACAATCTGGACATCAAATTCTTAAGCTAAGAACTGATAATGGTGGAGAATATGTTAAAAACACATTCATCAACTTTTGCACCGAAAATGGAATTCAAATGCAACATACTGTTCCATACACTCCACAACAAAATGGTGTAGCTGAAAGGAAAAGTCGCACCTTAAAGGAAATGGCTAATTGTATGCTGCAATCTAAAGGACTCAGTCTTAGTTTTTGGGCCGAAGCAATTAATTGTGCAAATTATATAATCAATCGCACTCCTACTAAGGTTCTAGAGAATATCACTCCAGAAGAAGCTTGGAGTTCCATTAAACCAGATGTAAGTCACTTTCGTGTGTTTGGAAGTGAAGCATGGGCCCATATTCCAGATGAAAAGCATAAAGCTTTAGAACCTAAGAGTGAGAAATGTACTTTTGTTGGATATTCTGAAGATGTAAAAGGTTATAGACTTATTCCATTTAAGTCCAAAAATGTTATCATTAGAAGAGATGTAAAATTTGATGAAAATAAATCGGCCTGCGAGCCTAGTCCGGCGGATGTGCCACCTCTTCCTATCTCTTCTACTTTTGAAAACATTTCTTCTTCAGATGATGAAAGCGAGGATGATAATCCTCCCCCACCTTCTCAGGATCCTCAAATTCCAAGATGGGTTCGTGCTACTCGGGATGCAGCAGGTGATCTTGCCGGTGATCCTACAGATCAGCGACGTACACGTTCTCAGTTTGAAAGAGCCTCTTCTTTACTGGCTCAAGCTCCAGTAAATCATGATACTAACACTTTTGCAGAAGCTTCAGGCCATCCACATTGGGAAGCAACTATGAATGAAGAATATCATTCATTGATGACAAATGATACATGGGATCTTGTTCCTCTACCAAAGGGACGCAAACTTGTTAGATGTAAATGGGTTTACAGAACCAAGTATGGACCAGATGGGAAAGTTGATAAACATAAAACTCGTCTCGTTGCTAAGGGCTTTTCATAGGTTTAAGGCATTGACTACACTGAAACCTTCTCCCCTGTTGCCAAAATGAACTCTATCCGCCTTGTTCTTTCCCTTGCTGCCTCTTTAAAATGGGAAGTCCATCAGATGGATGTTAAATCTGCCTTCTTGCATGGGGACTTGCAGGAAGAAATCTATATGGAACAACCCATTGGCTTCATACAAACAGACTCCAGCCTTGTTTGTCGACTTAAGAAATCCCTTTATGGCCTCAAGCAAGCTCCTCGGGCTTGGTATGCCAAAATGGATAGCTTTCTTTTAGAATCTGGCTTTTCTAGGTGTCATTCTGACAATACTGTCTACACCAAGAAAGTGGGCAACTCTCTTATCATCCTTGTTCTTTATGTTGATGATCTTATTCTTACTGGCAGTGATCCCAACCTTATAAACCATGTGAAGTCCAGCCTTAAAAAGAAATTTGAAATGACAGACTTAGGACACTTACACTATTTTCTCGGTCTTCAAGTCTTGCAATCCAAGGAGGGTATTTTCCTTTCCCAGTCCAAGTATGCTTGTGATATTCTTCGTCATTTTCACATGGAAGACTATAAGGCAGCCCCTTCTCCCTTTCAGTTTGGAGTCAAACTTTCAGTCTCTTGTACTTCTCCTGAAGTTGATGCTACCTTATACCGTCAACTTGTAGGAAAACTCTTGTATTTAACCCATACTCATCCTGATCTTTCCTTTGCTGTTAACCTTGTTGCTCATTTTATGCAAAACCCCCGTGAAAGTCATTGGAAAGCAGCTAAAAGAATACTTCGTTATGTTCGAGGTACAGTACAGTTTGGGATTCATTACAGTGCCAAAGCAGCTCCTCTGTTAGTTGGTTTCACTGATTCTGATTGGGCTGGTGACCCTGATGATCGGAAGTCTACTGCTGGTTATGTCTTCACTCTTGGTTCAGGACCTATTACATGGGCTTGTAAGAAACAGGCTGCCATTTCTCTTTCGTCAGCAGAAGCAGAGTATCGTGGTGCCGTGGAAGCTAGTAAGGAAGCCTTGTGGCTTCGTCAGATCCTATCAGAGTTTGGCTTTGAGCAGCAACATCCAACCACACTTTGGTGTGATAATCAAAGTGCCATTCAGCTATGCAAAGATCCAGTCCAGCATCAGCACAGCAAACACATTGAACTACACATGCACTTCATCAGAAAGCTCATTCATGACCATGTTCTTGAAGTGCAATATTGTTCAACAGATGATCAGGTTGCAGACATCTTCACAAAGGCTCTCACAGAGGCGAAGTTCACTAAACTTCGATATATTCTTGGAGTTCAGGAAGTTGTCACTAAGGGGGGATAGGCTCTAGTGCCTCCTTCCTTCTCCTATTGTGTCATATTTTTAAATCCTTCAATCCTATCCCAAGTTGTTCTTAAGGGGGGATGTTAGGATATTCCGACACATAGGAAATAGTTAAGTTCAACTTGGTCTAGTATAGAGTTAGGTATAGAGTTAGGTAAAGTGTGTTTCTTTACCGTTGTACATTTTGTAACTTACAATCCGACGGTCACGATATGTAGTGATCCGACGGTTCATTCTCTCCTCGGTATTACCGACACTTGATCCGTGGCTTGACACCCGATTGGTCCATGAGTTCTATTTAAAGCGCATGGAGGGTCATTTTTCGGGTAATCCGTGCATGAGAGAAGCTTATGTAAATTTTCATTTTTTGATTAATAAATTGCCTGTAGTACCCACGTTGGGACAGGCCGTGGACTGTTTCCCTCTTTGAGGGTTTTAACCACGTCAAAAATACTGGTGTATTGATCTGTGATCTGGTTGTGAGCGGTGTCCTTTTGGTATTCTTTCTGAGGAACTTACCCTGTAAATTCCTACAGTCTCTAGGAGTTACGAGGACTTTCAAGCCTTCAAGCTGGCTCGGTACTTCCTCAGGAGGTTGGCCCCAAAGTCTACGGGACTTCCTCAGTAACTCAGCCACGTTTACAAACTCAAGAGACTGGCCCCGAAGTCTACGGGACTGTCTTGGTAATTCAACCACAGTTGAAAACTTTTAACTACTTCACACACAAACAAAGTAAAATCTCAATGAAAAGCACCTAAAGTCTCTAAAGAACCAAATAAATTTGAATCAAACGCCTAAAGAATCTAGGAGATCAAACACACACAAACAGTAACTTTCCGGGCTGAAAACACTAGTTGGTGATGAAATCCAACGTCGCTGAGTTCAATACAGAAATGGCGGTTGGAACAGTTACCCCGACAACCTGCTTAATGAATAGATTGACACAAGTTCCTCCACTTAACCATCTCAAGGGAAGAGAACCCCCCAGAAAATCCAAGTGAGTCTAGCCGACGTCTGCTCCAGGTATAGTGGGATCTTCCCACCACTGTCACCTCAGGAAGAGTCCTAAAGAATATGGCCACTAAGGTTACCAACTAAGACAAATATACCTGGGGGAACAGTCTACGATCCGATACGCATGCAAGCACAGAGTAGCAAGCTCAATCCCCTTGAAGGCTCCTTGACATAATCCAAGGTTTACCAACAAGTGACCCCAGGCTCCTCGACAATGGTTAATCCGAGGTTTACCGTTTTTAATACGTGAATATCTGGCGTCATTCCCAATGAGGAAGGATTGATTCCCACACTGGTTCGGACACGATCTCGTGCCTCTCCTTTAAGAGGAGCTTTCCCAGAGCATAAATGCAACAATTGGATTTCTTCCCTACCACAAGATACAACTACTTGTTTGTTTTTACTGTCTTGGAGAGTTAATTACTCTCCTACTCCAAGACACTAGCCTAAGCTAAGTTGGTGTATCAGGGCCCTAGAAATAAAAATGTTACTATGTGAATTTTACTTTAAGCGTTAATTTTATTGGTTTTTGTTTAAGTCCAAAGGTGCGGAGATGAAACTCGTGGTATAAAGACTTGACTCAAAATCACTAAAAATGCACCTAAGATGATCTAAACAATCTTTTTCTCTTCGATGAATTTCTAACTAAGAAAGAGTTTGAGAATGCAAATACTTTGTAAACACAAATCTTTCTCAATTCAACAAATTAAAAGAAGAGTTTTTTCCTTTCCAAAGCACTCAAAACGAGACAACTAGTTATTTCACAAAAATTTCCCTTTTTCGTTTCAAAGCACTCAACCACTACAAAACAAACTTTTTCCAAAAGAGATTTTTATATTTTTTAAATAAAACACTCAAAACTATGAAAATGACTAACTTTGAGATCTACAAATTATAAAAACCTATTTGAAGTCAAAGCCTACTAAAAGTCTTTTTTAAGGATGTTTTACTTAGCTAGATGTAAGCTAAGGACCAATTTATGCAGAATCACAAATAAGTCAAGAACAATCAATTTTGTTTTCTTTTTGAAAATGAAAATCCAAACTCTCAAACACAAGCTATTCGAAGTTTTGTAAAGAGAAAACTCAAAGTGGATTCCTCAAACAAGGGGAGATTTCATAAATGGTCAGACTCATAAGAAGGTTGGTAGACACTAAGGTGATCTGAAGTCCCTACAGCTTCTAAGCTGAAAGCCACTACACAACCAAAATGAAAAACAAACCCAACAAGCAAAACTCCTAGGAATTTCACTTAAAACCCTAACACTAACGAAATCAATCTAAGGAAAGCTTCTGACAAGTTATATGCAGGTCTGGGCAGTGGATAACAATTTCTAAACAAACACTAAGCTGACTAACAGAGGAAATCTTAGGGTTTTTCAAAATTTTGACAGGGTTTGCAGGCCCACAATTGACACAGGTGCGGTCCTGCTCTGTGCTAAAAGCCAAGCTGTGGGTAGGTACGCACTATGTCAAACGGCTAGGGTGCGGTCCTCTCCCAAAGCTATGAAAAACGAAAAATAACCCTGGATCTACAAACTCTACCCAATTTTACACACAACAAGCCAAAAACAGAAACAAAAATACAGTTTCTCAGGTCAAAGTATAAACAAGGAAAACAATCAAGTTCCCCAGCGGAGTCGCCATTTTGTCACACGGAATAAGTCAATCTTGCGGACAAGATAGACCTTCCTAGAATCTAAAGAAGACCTAATGACAAGCAAACCAACCAGACACTATCTTTCTCTAAATATGCTTTGATTTACAATAGCAAACAAGTGTTTTTAGGGCCTACCTTAGGTCCAACGCAAGCTTGTGGATGCCCTCGCTCCTTCGATCCAAATGAACTCCTTTGTCGCGAATCTGCAAACACAAACAAGGCAAACAAATTAAATAGCACCTGAAAAGCCAATTGCATAAAACATACTTAACATGAAAGTCAAGGAGTCCATGAAACAAATAAAATGAGATACTTGTTGAGAAAAATGAGTTTGATTGTATTAATTCAAAAGAAGAAGAACTTTACAACCTTTGCCTTGATGCTGTACAAGCTCCTCCCAGGGTCTAGCAAGAAGTCTCCTCTACTTTGACAGGTTTCACTCACTCCCCAATGAAGCCAAAAAGGTATGTGATCTCTCCTCTTAAGCTCAACTAGGAAGTCTTGATTTCACCAGCATTTACCCTAAAAAATGTTCAGCTTCTAACCTCCTCAGCAACCAGCCCAATGCCTGTATTTATAGTGCAATGGAGGGAGGTTACTAGGTCCTCCTTCAAAGGGATAAAGCCGTCCTTCAAAGGGATAGCTCCTCTCATCAAGGGATTAGCTCCTTCTCTTTTGGGATGCATGAACCACCTCAGAGCGAACAATCCACGTCAAAATTCCTTCTAGAAACCTCTAGAATTAACCCAAAGTGAGTTTTTTAAGATAAAGCTTGCGCCTTTTGACTTTCACAGGGGTCCGCACCTACACCATTAGGGACAGAGTGGGCAGGTCTGCAGCTTTTGTACACAGAAGGTGCGGGACCGCACGTGACAGTGAGAGAAAGTGCAGAACCAGAGTTACATTGATTTTTAATGTCTTTCTCCCATTTCCAAAGCTTGATTTGAAGAGCTGAGGTCTGAGACTTGCTTAGGAGGACAGTACAAGTGATGATAGACCCATACTGATTGCAAATAATCATGGTGACGATATTTTTGTGTAACACCTTTGATTGGAATCGACTAGAAAGATCTCGCCTTCATTATAAAGTGTCATTCCGGATCATAGTACAAGTTTGCAAGATGATTGTATCTGGCACTATCATAGATGAAGGGGCTTCAGTGAGTATCCTTTCCTCAACTATTTGGAAAGCGCTTGGTTCACCATCGCTTATGCCTGTTACACAGAATTTGTCAGGCTTTAATAAAGGAACCGCTCGACCATTAGAGATCCTTCCCAAGTTTCCGATAACTTGGAAAAGGAAAACTGTTCACTTAAACGTGATGGTAGTCCAAGGACCATTAGATTACAACCTACTCCTCGGACATGACTATGTTTACAACATGGAAGCTATTGTTTCAACGCTCTTTCGAGTGATGTGTTTCCCGCATGAAGGCAAAATTTTCATTGTTGACCAGCTTTCATTTCCCGGTTCAAACACAGCTTCAAGTCAAACATCATCCCTAAATGGTCCTTTTGCGTCGAGAATGTCTCTTAAACCTTCATTCCATCCACCTAATTACCATGAGTAGTCTAGTGAATGTAACGAAGCTTAGGGGGCATGCACCCTGGTCTGCTTAGGCGAACAAACCAAACTGAAAATATAGGTTTCCCTATAGGTTATGTGATTGGAGGTGTTATCTCACACCATTCACCTTTGTCTATTTGATGGACAAAGCCAAGGAAGTGTTTTTTCAGATCCGCAGACAAAAACAATCCTGCTTAACTGCAGTGAATTCCATATGGTTACCTGGAGACTCTCCTTTTCTTGATGCCTGGGGGCATGAAAACCTTTTTATGCAAGTAAAAAAAGACCAATTTCATTTTTTAGCTTTCTAGTTTTTTTAGCTTTTTAGCTTTTTATTTTTAACCTCTTAGGTTAGGTGATTGGTCTGGCAATGTCTGCATCATAGATGGAACAATGGAAGGGTTTTGTCTAGACTGCTGATGAAACCATCCTACCTAACCTCAGTAGTTCGTTTGCTTTTTAGTGTTTTTTTTAGCTTTGTAGTTTGGTCGTTTCTAGCCTACATAAAAAGCCAATGAGCAATGTTATCGTATGGTTCAAGCTCGTTAAAAAATAAACCTACCACTGAGCATATGTTCCCCCAGAGTTCATGCTCATTAAAAAATGAACCCACCTTCGGTAAATAACCTTTGTGATTGCCATTATATCAGCCTTTTGAGCCTTGGTTGTGTTCCTACTATCACCTCCATTCTTTTGGTCGATCATACGCTTCCACTTGATTGTTTACCTTTTTTAGGAACAGCTGCAATGAGTGGTCCTGTTAGCCACCCTCTTCACATCACCATGTTTTGAGAAGTTCCAAGATTACCCAAAACCAATTGCTATTTCGGATACCACTCTTTCCTAAAAAAATGAGTCCACTTTAAACCCTTTTCAGACTCGTTAAATATGAAAAGATTGTCGATCTATTGGCCTCTACATCTCGCTAAAGTGTTTGGAAACACCATCCCTCTTGTATATTTTAAACTTTTCAGACCTGAGGGATTATCTCATGAAAAAGTTTGAGTGCTTGTCTTTTTCGGCTCGCTAAAGTGATCGGAAAATTCATCCCTTTTGTATTATTTTAATCTTTTTCAGACTTAAGGGATTATGTTACGAAAAAGAATTGTTGGAGTTTTCTTTTCGTCCCTTTTCAAAATCTCTAAACATGCAAAAGGACTGAGTTATCTTTGTCATTAAACTCATTAAAACAATAGCGACAAACTTGTCCACCCAGACAAGAACGAGTTTCACTGTCGTTAGACTCGCTAAAACATAGCGACATGTTTGCCCAAAGGGAAAATTATATAACAAGCATATGTTATTCTCCTCAAGCTTGAAAAAAATAAAGAGGTATTGGTCAACAATGACTGGGGAAAAAGGGAAGAAAACTTGAATAATTTTATGGTAGCAGGTCGCTTTTGAACATGACACTTTAACTCCATCACCATGATTGAGTCGGGTTGGGTTATTCCGTTCACCGGTCATATCACCATTGGTCCTCCATACCATCCATCTTTTGGGGTTAATGCTACCAATCCATCTCAGTGTCATCGATATGTTCAAGAGAAGTCATTCAGGGAATTCACCATCCAGTTAATGCCTTGTCCATTGCAATACCTTCACCCTCCATTGTTCATGACCGCCATTCCTGAACCTTATATCATCAGATCGTTTTCACCTCCAGAAAATCATTTGCTTTGTTTCGTGTCGTAGATGTGGGATACATTAAGGCCTTCCTACGACGGGTCACTTCTTGTCGACATCAACTCATTATCCAAGAATTTGACTTGGAAACAACCCTTTCAGTACTTTGAAGCTTGCATGCCTCAATGGCAAGTTTCTCACTTCTGGCGACAGGTTTACATCAATGGCCTTCGACCGAAAGATTTTGCGTGGTGTCTGACATCGGATCATATATTCACGCCATGTGAATTTTACTGTAGTACCTTGAGGGTCATTATCATTATCAGTGATTCCTCTCGTGCCTGTTAACAGCTTACCTTATTGGCTGGTAATCAAGCGATGTCTTTCCATGTTCGATTTCAGGACATCTTTTTCACATGGATCGACTTGTACATCGGCCAAAGATTGAACGCGTTTGAAGACCCCAAATCTAGTTTCATCCATCAGGGCTGTGATATATTCAGGGATATAAAGACATCAAATGTACACAGAAGCTGCACAGATAGTCATCTAATCCATGGAAGATGACTCTTCATATGAAGAACCAGTATGCAATTGCAGACAATTATCTGTCCTATGTACATGAAAATGAATTTATAAAGCTGAGCATGGGAATGCCTGCCTCAGCTAGATCATGAAAACAATATGATGATGATGTATTGTATTGTATCTTATACAGGTCACCTTCCAGTTCGAATACCTCAGATCCTCATGATAAAGCATTTCACCTGACATCAAAAGATTTACGACTTCATGCTTTAGGGGGAAACTGTTATAGACATATTTGGGCACTGCAACCCCAATCTTATATGTCAATAAACCAAGGGCTCTTTAACCCCTAAAAGTGTTGTTTCACACCCTAAAGGATAATGGTCAACTGATTACATCATTTCCCAAAAGTTCCACCAGAAAAACCACTCAAAACTGGCCAAAACTGGACCATACTGATTGCTCCACTGTCAAGGTGCGATGCATACTGACTTCTACACCAGCCAAGTGCGATGCATACTGAAGAGGCCTTTTATGGGGTGCGATGAGCGAGGATGGACAAATGTTTGAGACAGTTTGCTAAGTGGATGCTCATGGAATCTTCCAGAAACATATCCTATGACACTTGCCTCTCTAAATTCGCCCAGGGATGAGTAAGAGATCCAAAAAATATCCAAGTGGAACCAAGAATAACAAGTGGAATGACATTAATAAAAATCCCAGAGATGACTCACACCCTTGCAGAAATCTATAAATGGATCCCTCATCTGAGATATCTAGAGGCTGGTATTTGGTAATTTGTAAGGAAGTGCTGATAGTTTGTCTTTGAGAAAAGGCATTATATTTTTAGGTGATCTTGCTTTTCATGAGATGAAGAGGGCTTTGATGCTGGGAGGATGATGCTGGATCAGAAAGTTGGGTTGTAATTCTCCCTTCTATTATTAATAAAGTTCTTTGAATTTTCCTCCATACAATTGTGTATTTGTGAATGCTATTGTATGTTCAATGTATTTCTAATTCTGCATTGTTTATGATATAATATCGAGATGCTTTGATGGTGTTTTGTTACTTTGTCTCTACAAGTATTCACTGAGCGAGATAAGTAGGAGAAGAGGCACAAGCTCTATCAAGGGAGAGAGAAATCAAACAAGGAGTCTAGGGGAAGATCCAGGTTGGTCCCTTTGCTTCTCTCTTACCTATCATACATAAAGGAAATCGCAAATTGCTTTGATTGTTTGTTTCTAGGATAGCTACCAAACCTAGTGGGACTAGTAGATCGAAAAGACACTAGTTTTCCTGGAAAAAAAATGGCGACTCCACTGGGGATCGAATAGTTTGTTTGTTTATTATTGATTTTTTGTTTTATAAATTGTAGAAGGAGCCTAAATTTAGCCAGATAGCCTTCGAATTGCTCTTGCTATGCAATTGCAAAGTAGATGAATGCTGCTTCAGTCAATCTTCGGTTTAGTTTATGAACTGAACATCTGGCTTACAAACATTCTAGATGCCCTTGTGGTAGCTCAATAACCTTCCAAGATCATACCCTGTACTTTTTTCTTTACTGTCCATAATAGCTCAACTTAACTCACTGAACTCAGCTGCAAATTTGTGCCAAAACCCATCTCAGTTGCGCTCCCTCGCCCATCGCACTGTTTGTCACTGGAAGCCAGTATGCATCGTACTTCTCAAGCGTAGCAAGTGAGATGCATCCCTGTTTTTGTGAAGCACAGGTGCGATGACTGAGTAGTCCTATTTCTCTCCTTGAAATTTGGTTTTTGTCCTTGTTTTTAGCTCTGTTCAATTGTTTTGTTGTTTATGAATAGTATCTCATTGCTGAAGCCTCCTTCCTTTACATAGTTCAGCCTCTATTGATTAGGATTAGCAAATGTTTTTGTGTATTTTTCCATCATTTTCAATCCTTTGTCGAAAAGTTTCTTAAATCGAACTGTTGTTTTGGTGCAAAAAAGTGTCATAGTTGTCGTTTTGTATCAAAAAGAGAAGTGTTGTTGAATCTTCCTTCCTTGGATAGTCGATTGAACTTTTTGCCATGTATTTGATTTGATTGGTTGATATTTTATTTATTTTTGTAAATTTGTCTACTCCTATTATTATACAAAAAAGTGTACAGTGAGGCAGCCCTCAAAAATCTCTCCATACTGACTATGGATTTAGCAGTGCTCTTACATTGGAGGGCAAAACTTCCCTTTGAATCTGACCTGACCCACAAATAACCATGAACAGACCGACAAACTATTGGTAGTTGACTAAGCCCATCTATACCATAAACTACCCAGAAAGTAATACAAACAGAGGTAGAACCTTGCTGAGTACAAGCAAGGACGAAATTGGAGACAGACTTTAACCTGACCATCACTAAGCCATACAATAACTTTATCGAAAACCAGCAGCCAGGAACGGGTAATCCTGAAGCACCAAAGAAGCGCATTCCTATTGGAGTTGTGCATCCACTGAATCATTGAGAGTACCTAAGAAAGGAGGGAGCTGCAGATCAACCCCTTGGTTGGCCAATCGATCTGCTACCTTGTTGGCTGTGCGCTTGACATGCTTGAAAATAATGCTATGGGGGCGCCTAAGCCTTTCCTCCAAAGTTTCGAGCCTACTAAGCAACCTCCAACTGGACGCTATTTTAGCTGCTGAGGTGCCTGCTTGGATTCTTGTAGCTGCATTGATGAGGATAAGGGAGTCTCCCTCTACTTCTAGCGGGTAGAAATTGTGTTGATCGGCAATGCATATCCCTCTCCACAAGCCTTCCAATTCCGCAACATTGTTGGTGTCTTTGCCTATCGAACCATAGTAGATATGCTCAGCTACTCCTCTGTCATTTCTGAAAACTCCTCCATACCCTGCCGGCCCAGGATTTCCTTTAGCTGCTCCATCAAAGTTCAATTTGAAAGAGGAAGCGGCTGGAGGGGACCATTGTATGGGGGAGACAGATTTAGCAGGGGGACGGGATTTGATGTTAGGCAAGCAGGATAAGTTAAGATTCCAGGAGTTCAGGATGAGCTGCTCTTGAGGAGAGTCCGGCCAGTCAGTTTCTAGCCAAGATCGAAGCGCCAGAGTTTCTTGGAGATTTTGCTTTAAGAGGAGCCAGAGTATTTCTATAGGCCGTCTACTATTGTTGAAGACTCTGTTGTTCTGTTCCTTCCATAAAATCCAGTAAAGAAAACCTGGAATGAGGTTCCATAGAGAATTAAGGATGGGGCTATGATAAGGGTGCTTGGGCCAGGTTCTTAGAGTGTTTGCTATGTCCCCCTGCCTAACTCCTGCTCTTTTATTACATTGATCAACTTTCTCCCATAGCTGAGTTGCGAGAGGACAGGTCTCCATGAGATGCAGGATGGTTTCCGAGTGAAGAGTGCAGTTGGGACATCTTGAGGGTCCGATGAAGCCCCTTTTTTGTAGATTGTCCCACGTTAGGATGCGCCTCTTACTTAAAAGCCATAGAAAGGTTGATACCTTGGGCCAGAGTCTGGACTGCCAAATACGATCCCAGAGCTGGTCCGTAGCTGTGTTGCAATTAGAATAGCGTAATCTATATGCCTCCTTGGTGGTGAACATACCTTTTGTAGTGTATCCCCACCTCAGTTTGTCCTGCTGAATCGAATACTTGATTTTTCTATGACTTAACTCCTGTTCTATTTCTGTATAGGTTTCTCCGTGCCAATCGAGCTGCCAGGAGCTGGCGGGTTTCCATTGTTGGAAATCTTGAAGCGGGTGCTGCTGCCAGAATTGAGAGACATGAGTGAGGTTGGCTTGCTGCATAGAATTCTGCCAGATAGGTTTATGGAAGATCGAGGCGAGTTTCGGTAACTGCTGCCATGAATCCTCCCAAAACCGTGCAGAGTTTCCCGAATGAATTTCCCAGAAGCTATTCTCTTGTATGAAGGCGCTATGAATTTTGGCAGCATTCCAAATCATGGAGCCTGAGATGCTAGGACTGATTCTAATGAGTTCGTCCCAATGACTTCCTGGCGCATATTTGGCTTGCCACAGCTTCGCCCAGGGAATATGTGGCTTCACTAACCAATTCCACCATACTCTGGCTCCCATCGTGTTATTGCTTTGGAGAGGATCCCGTAGTCCTAGTCCACCATTGGATTTCGGCTGGCATACCTCTTTCCATTTGACAAGGGCCCATTTCCTGTTGAGCCCCGTGGAGCCCCATAGAAAACTCCTTTGAAGGTTGCGGATCGCCTTAAGAACCCATTTGGGAGCTGCCAGTATAGAGAAGAGATACAGAGGCATAGCTTGAAGGACGGACTTGATCAAAATGAGTCTACCTGCTATGTTGAGCGATCGAAATGTCCATGAGGAAAGTCTGGCTTCCAATTTGTCCAGCAGCGTTCGCCAAGAAGCATGCTTAAGGGCGGAGACCATAAGAGGAGCTCCCAAGTATTTGGAGGGAAGCGCTGCAATGGAGAATCCTAGAATACGGGCAATGTTTTTTTGAGTGGAGACAGGGGTGTTGAAGAAGAAAAGCTGGGATTTGGTGGCATTGATCGAGGTTCCGGAGGCTTCTGAGAAAAGAGAGAGCAGGGCTTTAAAGGCTTTGGCTTCTAGGGAAGAAGGATGACCAAAGAGCATCGTATCGTCAACAAACTGTTGATGGGATAGGGGATGGAGACCATGGAGCGCAATACCTTTTATAGCTTGAGAAGAAATAGCATGATGAAGGAGGCGGCTGAGACCTTCAGCCATGAGGACAAATAGGAAGGGGGATAGGGGATCCCCTTGACGAATGCCTCTAGAGGGGCGGAAAGGAACAGATGGAGAGCCATTGAGGAGGACCGAGAAGCAGGGTGAGGTAATAAGATTCATTATCCATCGGGTCCATGTGGCATTAAAGCCGAAGGCCAACAGCATTTGATGAATATATTCCCAACTGAGCTTATCGAATGCTTTGGAGAGATCAAGCTTCAGAATCATACCTGGTTTTTTTAGAATTTTTAAAGAGTGGATCACCTCGTTTGATAGAATAATGCCATCCATTATCTGACGCCCTTCTACATATCCAGTCTGTTCCGGAAGGATGAGAAGAGGGAGAAGAGGTTTGAGCCTATTTGCCACTACTTTGGATATGAGTTTGTAGATAACATTACAGAGAGCAATCGTCCGGTATTTGTCTGGCGTATTTGATTCCTCCCCTTTGGGAACTAGAGCAATGAAAGTAGAATTGAGGGAAGGGAGGATCCAGTGCATGGATCTTGATTCTTCCACTAATTCCCAGACTTCTGTGCTGATCAACTCCCAAAATTCATGAAAGAAATTGGAGGTGAAGCCATCAGGACCTGGAGCCTTGCCATCCTTTAGCTGAGCCATTGCCTCTTCTACTTCCTGCATAGAGACTTGTTGTAATAGATTTTGATTATGATCTTCTGTGATTATTTTGGGTATGTGCTGCGTGATAGATCGTATGGCTGTTGATCTACTTCCTGTTTGTTCTTTGAGCGCTTCCTGGAAGTACTCTTTGAATTCCTTTTCAATGTCTTCATGCCTTTCTAGTCTCTCCCCTTGACTGTTATTGATGAAGGCTATATTGTTGTGCATTCGTCGTTGTATGGTGGATCGATGAAAAAATTTTGTGTTCTTTTCCCCTTCTTTAAGCCACCTGATTCTGGATTTTTGGCGCCAAAGGATTTCCTCTTGTAGTCTTCGAGCTTCTATTTCTGTCCAGAGGGTTTGCTCCTTATTTGCCAGTTCCTCTGTTCTTCCCTCTAGGATGATGGTTTGCTGTAGAGCACACATATTCTGCTCCAATGTTTTCCTGGTTTCCAGAATGTTGCCAAATTGGGTTTTATTCCAGACTTTGAGCACTTGCTTGAGATTTTTTAGTTTCTGTTGAAATTGGAACATCTTTGCACCTGCCGGGGGAGTAAAGGATTTCCACGCAGCTCGGACCATTTCTTTGAAGTTAGGATGTGTGAACCAAAAGGCCTCAAAGCGAAATGGACGATTGCAATGTTTACCTGGACGTGTCCATTGAAGCATAATGGGCCAGTGATCAGATCCACCCTGAGGCAGGATGGAGGCATGAAAATCCCCTCCCAAATGTATAGCATTGTCTGAAATGAGAAAACGATCTAACCTGGAGGCAATATTTTGAATTCCCCTGCGTTTGTTTGTCCAGGTGTACGTGCCATTTGAAGTCTGAATGTCCATGAGCTGATTGCTTTGAATGAATTCTTTGAATCCTGTGTTGTCCTCTTCTAACTTCGAGCGGCCTCCCTTTTTTTCCTCTAGATTCGTGATAATGTTGAAATCCCCCCCGCTGATCCATAGAGGGTACTGTCTGTTAGAGTTAAGAGCTGTAAGTGCATCCAGCACTTCTAATTTATGATGTAAGTCTTGCGGGAAGTATGTATTAGTGAGAAGACCGTGCAGATCCGTCCCAATGAGATGAAATGAAGCTTGAATGAAACAATGAGTGGCATGAAAATCTTGAAGCGTAAGGATCTGCGGATTCCAAGCTATAGCTAGGCCACCGGAGGCCCCTACCGCATCCACTGAGACTGAGCGACTGCCTGTCCATGCTTTGTTGAGGATCCTTTCGAGGGCAGCACTATTACTTTTTGTTTCTTGTAGAAAAACTAGGGAAGGCTTCTCTAGCTGAATCATGTTTTTTAACATTCTGTGTTTTGAGGGGCTGTTGAGCCCACGCATATTCCAGGAGATGAGCTTCATGAGGAACAGTGGGGTTGGGACTTGTAGAACTTCGTCAACTTTGGAAATCTTCCTGATTCCATTAAGATTTCTCCTAAAATGATGGTCCTTTGCAGATCAGTTTTGCGCCCTCTTTTTTTTGTTTCTTTTAGGATTTTCTTTCCATCCCAGGGACTTCCTGCTTGTATACCTAGACATTTATTATGTTGAGCTTTGGTGAGAACACCTTCCAATCGATCTATTTCCCATGGAGGTATTGAGTTGTACTCTTTCTGCTTGCATGCTGTTTCGAGTTTGAGTATATCCAGTCCTTCCAGACTCACAGTCTCTGGGTCTTCCTCCATTGTTGTGGGGATGTTCTGGCATTCCTCTGGGATATCATCTTGTAAACTGAGTGCTAAAGCTGCATCAAGTTCCATCGCTGAAGGTGGCATTTCATCTTCTAAAGCCGGCTTTTTCGATTCCGAGGAGAATAGAAGGCTGGAGGGCTTAGAGGAAGATGGGGGCGGGTTAGATTTGAGACTCTGGGAGGGAGATGGGCGCGAAGGGGAAGCCTGAGAGTCATTATGTTGCTTTTCTGAAGGATCTTGAGGGGTAAGAATTTGGAATCTGTTCTGGGTTTCAGCTTTTTTGGGGCTGGAGGGAGCAACATGATGTTTTTTAGCATGCCTACGGCGATTGGGCACCTTGGTAAAGCCCTCAGAGTCTTTGTTGGCCTCATTAGCAGGAGATTTGATCTGAGTGTTCAGAGGACAATCCCGAAAAAGATGGCCATGTTCATGGCATTTGCGGCATCGAAAAGGAATATGCTCATAGTCTAATGGTTGAATCCATTCAAAATCATCATGGAAAAGACTTACCGAGTCTGCAAGGGCTTTAGTAAGATGCATCTGGACGCAGATCCTGGCGTAGGAAGTATATCTTCGATTTTTGGTTTCCTCTGCTACTTTGATGAAAACCCCGATGCTATTGCCAATGTCCTTTAATGTTTCTTCTTTCCAGTATTCTGCAGGTAAAGAATACATGCGTATCCACACTGGAGCATGACTGAGATCTTCTGTATCTGGATTGAACCTGGGTTTCCAGTCACGAAGAAAAAGACCCGAGGAATTGAAGAAATACGGACCACCCTCAAATATGCGGGATTTGTCCTCCAGGCAGGAGAATATTGCAGTGAAGAAGCCTTTGGGGCCAAGTAGCAAGGTGACTTGTCCTTTGGGCTTCCATTTTGAGGCTATCCACCCCTGTAGGGCTTTTTCGGTTGGCCAAAAGCCAAGAAATTTTCCAATGAGAGCGTGATCCTTCATGTATTCTATTTCGCCGTTGATTCTATGGCTGGGGAGCTCAACTTTGATTCGTTCCGTTGTTTTGGGAATACAGGTAGCCGAAGTCGCCTTTGGTTGTGACACCGGATGTTCTGGATTCGCCCCCTGTTCGTTTTCTTCCTTTTCACGTGCTACTGTATGCTCAACTGCTATGTCAGTCTGAACTGAGCCCTGTTCTTGTCCTGAAAAGTCGCCTGGAGGAAACAACGATGCAGAGGATTTGAAGATGTCAGACGAGAGGTTATCTGGAGGAGGGGGGAAAGGTCCCGCCCCTCCCACAGGGGAAGCCATGACGTATTGTTTACCAGGAGCGCGAGGGATGGATCGTCGGCGGCTCAGAAAAGGGATGCGATCGGGTTGGTGCAGAATGCGCAGATCTGAACATTTGCTCAGAGAGCAGAGCCTAGGGTTTTTTCGAAATCACAATGATTGGTTGATATTTTTAAGTGTCAAAAGAATTTTCTATTCGAAATTGAAAAGTTTCGTTTAAGTCTTCCTTTCTATTTTGAAAAGAAATTGTCGAAATGTCGCTTTGAAGAAAATATTTCAGATCTATACTTAGTTTTCCTTTTGGCATTCTTCACATTAAAGGAAATGAAAGACAAATACATGCGTTTGCATTTGCATTTAGACTGTGTGTGAAAAATGATTTATGAA
The DNA here is from genome assembly GCA_031772625.1 of Pinus tabuliformis. Lineage (NCBI taxonomy): Eukaryota > Viridiplantae > Streptophyta > Pinopsida > Pinales > Pinaceae > Pinus > Pinus tabuliformis. Next base: position 156,597,092 of record CM062809.1, on the reverse strand, counting down.
AAGTGCATTTAGTGTGTGATCTTTTCTCTTTGTTTGAAAGAATCATAATCTTCTTTCCTTAGTAGCTAGCATTTTCATTGCCAAAAGTAAACATCAATTGTTTATCATTTTAGTTTGCATATTTAGGAATTTTACATCTACATCATGCAGTGAACCTTGAAAGGAAAACTTCTAAACAAGATCAACTCTAAAATAAATTTCAATGAACTTAACAATGCTTTGGAACCTAACGCAACACATCTAGAGGTCTAGGCTAGAGACGTGTCCGGTGTCGTAAAATCTAGTGACTATCATTTTCATCGAAGGTTGGGTGTTTCCTTCTCTTTGATACGACAAGTGCTAGCACGGATTTGTGCTCCCCGTACCGTCGAGTATATATTGGGAGACCACAATAGGCTTATATCCTTTATCCATAGGAAGCCATGTCTACCACCCTATCAATCGCAATGCACTGAACATAGCATTCAGGAAGATTGACTATTGTACATAAGTCCTTGGTAATTTCTCTTTAATTTATCACCAAGGTGTATTTTGCAGTTGTGCGATTGGTTTGATAATCCCTCTGTCTAGATCTCCAGAGTAGTCACTTTCATTGCTTTTCGACTCCTTAAAAGAAAAGGTCCATCTGAGCACTTGTCACTTCAAGCTCATTAAAAATCGAAGGGGACTAGAGTCATCTTTAGCTTTTTCTCGACTCTTAAAAATTGAAAAAGCAAAAGTTGTGTCAAAGCGTCATTAAAATTTATTTAAATTCGTAATAACATCCCTGTTCCCTCGTTGGTCTTAGTTTGAGATAATGGAGTCCACCAATCAAGGAATCCCTTTGGAGGGGATTCCTAGCCCTTGTACATCTTGGGAAAATATTGATGCACCTCATATGGCCTCTGTGTCTCTTCCGAGACTTACTATTGGCATGCCAGTATGGCTATTCTCAACCTCCGTGGTTCAAAATAACGTGATTCCTTAGCAATCAAATCAGCATCCAGTTGATGTTAAAATTGACCCCTCACCTTCTTCTTCGTTTGTTTCTCCCTCCCCTTCTTCCTCTTCACTTGGTGAAAGTAGTGATGCTAATAACCAAGTGGCTAAAAAGAAGAAGAAAGGTAAGGAGAAGAAGAAAAAGTTAATTCAGTAAGGGGGCAACCAACCAACCATAGATTTGGATGCATCAGCTGGTGAAAATCCACACACTAAATCTCCTAAATATCCTTGTTTAATTTGCAAAGGAAACCATTTTCATCAAGATTGTCCATGCATTCCTCGGATCTTGAGAGAATGGCCCCCCCCATTCACACCAACCAGTGTCATCAACCTCTGTTGATCATGTTGATAATACACCATCAACTAGTGATAGTGAAGTCCATGGACTGAAAGGAAAAGTCAAAGTTCCATGTGCATTCTGTGAAGGGAACCATATACTTCCTCGTTGTCCTTTTTTGGGTGAGGCCAAAAGAGTCTTGCATAACCGTCCTGATTCACCACAGCGACTTCCACCTGGATACAAGAAACTCTCCCCTAGTCCTTTACTAGTTGAAAATCGACTGACTTAACTGAACCGTTGGTCGAAACACCTATCGTTGAAAGTGAATCTTCTGAATCCATATCGGTCCAAAGTAAACAGGTCGAGATAGCAGTCTTGCCTTCAGTCTTTCACGCCGTTTCCAGAGTAGCTATTAGAAACAGATGTGTCGCCCCTGGGTAGTTGCTGAAGGATCTCGGCAAATTTTTCCATCATCACGTTCCTTTGTCGCTCGAGGGCTTCTTCAAGAAAGATTTTGATAGGATCTCCTACCCCCTCATCTTTCATTTCATCTACCATGGGAGGCTATTAGGATTTGCGAGGCTGTTCTTGCAAAGGTTTGACTTGTTCAAGCCCTAACTCCTTATATCCTGACCTTGCTGGGGACATGGAAAGAAAAACAGAGAAAGAGCAGACCGCTCTGATAACATTGATCTGGATTTAAACAGAAATGCAACAGATTACAGATATAACCATCAATACAGAAATGCAACAGAAATAATGCTTCATTTCATTAATGTAAAATACTGAAATACGCTTACAAACAGAAATAGAAATAAACCAGCTAAGGTGATGGTAGCTTATCTCTGAGAAGAGATGTGGCAACTACATGCCTCTAAACTATGTTAAAATGAGGCTCGAAGGCCTAGTTAATGTTGAGAAATAATGGAAAACCCTAAACATCCAAAAACCTAACCCTAGGAGATGAAATGCCAAAATGTGGGCCCCGTTTGGGTAAATTGGTACATCAACTTACTGGGGTTGTAACTTTGGCATACGATCTTCGTTTGACGCGCACAATACCTCGTTAGAAAGATCTATCTGAGGATTAAAACTTTGGGAAGAGAAACATCAATCCATGGACCCATGTTGCTCCCTGTTTTTCCCAAAAAACGTCGTTTAGGGCCTGAAAACAACTCTGAAAGTTCAGGACCTGAAAAACTGCTAAAAATAGTAAATTGTGCTACAATTAAGGAAACTAAAAAATGGAAGAGACAGTTGTGGGGGTCCAAGTGGGATGGGTGGGTGGCCACCAACATCCACCTAGATCATTCCTCGCCCCTTAAGAAGCAATGGTCCCCATTGCGTTGAGTTCCTCAATGAGATGAGGAAACTTCTGCTAAACTTAGTCCCTCGTGAGCTGTTCTGCAACCTTTGATGTGTCCATTAATGGTGGGAAGCTTGGTCAAGGGCGGTCCATATTGAACACTCAATGCAAGTGAACGAATGGGGGAATGTTTTTCTCTAAATCATTGTTTCCCACAACCTTGGTACTGGTGTAAGGACCATATCAGAGTGGTCTGAGCTTCTAATGGGCTCTTGTAAGGCATTCTTTATGCAGATGTAACCAAACTTTGTCGTGCATCTGGAACTTATGTGGTACTTGATGTTGATCATGTCACTGCTTGTACTTGGCATTTTCCAGAATGGAGTGGCGATAGATCTGCTTGGTTGGTAGAAGTGCTCTGGAAGTCAAATCAGACAAATGGTTGACCTGACAGTGCAACGGTACCCCTGTGGGTGAGGAGAAGATGTCCCTGTCTTCTTTCATGGCCATATACACCTGCTTCTACTACATGGAGGAACCCTTCTAGGAGGCCATGGATGTGGCTACGATCTTCCCCTTACTTTGATAGCGAACCAGACATAAAATAAATTTCCTAGTCTGGGAGATGATCTTATTCCCTTTCTTAACAGAGATCAAAGAAGTGGCGGTAGGTGGGGCTACCTCCGGTATCCTTAATAATGTTTTACACGGAGAAATAATAACAACGTGAGGCTTTGAATCATACACAAATTTTTGCTTCCACAAGTATGGTTGGCCTAATAATACATCACAAACATCCTGAGGTGCAACATCACACAATACCTCATCTGTGAAGGGCTTGATGTTGTAGGGAAGGCGCCACTACTAGTGGACTCGGAGATCTCATCCTTGGTGAAGCTACCCTATACTATACAACTACGAGTGTGGTATAGTAGGTAGGTCTAACCGCTTCACGACCTCTACTGAAATGAGGTTCTTTTGGCCCCACTGTCAACAATGAATTGCAGCGACGAACCCTTCACCCACATCTATCAGTGGAAATGCGCTCCCCCTCCTTTGGATCTTCAGGCTCATTCTTCTGGATCTTGGCGGTGGCAACAGTGGCATTGGGCTTCGCGTCAATGATCTGCTTCCCTTTGCCATTCCCCTTGTCAAGTTTTGACTCAGGGTCAGAACATGCATCTGATTTTGAAGCCTTCAACTCGGCCACCAGTGACTGCTTGGTCTGACACTCACTTGTGTTGTGAGTCGGGCTCTTATGGAAATCACACCACTTTCCTGTGTCCTTCTTCGACTTCGTGGTGTTGTTCTTTTCTTGTGGCTTCGATGGGTTGTCTTGGGTTGCCCCGTCTTGGCTTTGTCCTTGGTTCTATGATTTGGGGAAGTTGTTCCCTTGCTTTAGATTTGCAGATCCAAAGTCTCGCTTCTTCTATTTAAACTTTTGCTCGATCTTAACAACATATCGATACGCCGTGCCGAGTGAGGAGATGTTCACGAACTCCATCTCATCCTATATATACCTATGTAGACAGCCGCAGTATTTGAGTACCAAATGCAGCTCAGAATCCCTTATACCCAACTTTGTACGAAGGGTATGAAAAATATTTGTGAACTTTGGGACATCTTGGTCCCTTCCCTGCTGCACTGTGGTCCACTTTATGTATTTGTCCTCACAACTATTGACAGGGTAGTACTTCTCCTTAATGGCATCCCAGAATGAATTCCAAGTGGGTGCGGCTAAAAATAGTGAGCCTGTACTTTCATCCTTCTAATCGCAGTAGGTTTCCCACCAGTCCTTGACGTCGGGGGCTACTTTGAGAAGTGCAAAAGTGATCTTTTCTCAGCTGGAAAAATAATGAACATAAAATAACCTTCTAGCAGATTTAACCATTTATCTATGGTATCTGCGTCTATCTAACCCTTGAATATGGGGATTTCAAAGCTAACTTGTACCTTAAATGGTGTGACGTTTCCAGAGTAGCTATTGGAAGCAGATATGTCGCCCCTGAGTAGCTGCTGAAGGATTTGGGAAAAGTTTTCCATCATCGCGTTCCTTTGTCACTCGAGGGCTTCTTCGAGCAAGATTTTCTTAAGATCTCTTGCCCCCTCATCTTTCTTTTCATCTTCTATGGGAGGTCGTTGGGATTTGCGAGGCTGGTCTTGCAAAGGTTCGATTAGTTCAAGCCCTAACTCCTTATATCTCGACCTTGTTGGGGACATGCAAAGAAAAATAGAGAAAGAGCAGACAACTCTGATACCACTGATCCAGATTTAAATAGGAATGCAACAAATTACAAGTATAACAATCAATACGGAGATGCAACAGAAATAATATTTCATTTCATTAATGTAAAACACTGAAATATGCTTACAAACAGAAATGGAAATAAACAAGCTAGGGCGATGGTAGCTTATCTATGACAAGAGATGTGGTAGCTACATGCCTCTGAACTGTGTTACAATGAGGCTCAAAGGCCTATTTATTGTTGAGAAACAATGGAAAACCCTAAACATCCAAAAACCTAACCCTAGGAGATGAAACGCCAAACTGTGGGTCCCATTTGGGTAAATTGGTACATCAACTTCCTAGGGTCGTAACTTTGGCATACGATCTCCGGTTGACGCGTACAATACCTCGTTAGAAATATCTATCCAAGGACTACAACTTTGGAAAGAGCAACATTAGTCCATGGCCCCATGTTACTCCCCGTTTTCCCAAAAAACATCGTTTAGGGCCTCAAAACAGCTCCGGAAGTTCAAGACCTAAAAAAATGCTAAAAATAGTAAATTGTGCTACAATTAAGGAAACTGAAAAACTAAAAGAGACAGTTGTGGGGGTCAAAGTGGGATAGGTGGGTGGCCACCAACATCCACCTGGATCAAGTTTAGAAGTTAGGTTTAGTGTGTTTTCGTCTTAATTTGAGATTTGATTGATTTGTTTCTTTTGATTTATGGCTTTTATATTTTATTGTTTGTGATTTCCCTTTTCTTTTTCTTTTTTCTTTTTTTTCGATTTGATTTTGATTTGATTTATTTTCATTAAAAATTTTAAAATATTTAAAAAAAAAATCTAAAACATTTAAAATCTAAAAATTTTAAAAAATCTAAAACAATTTCTTTTTAAATCTAAACATTTAATATTTTTTTTTAATCTTAAAAAATCTAAAATATTTAAAAATATATATAAAAAAATTTGAATTTTGGTGACTAAGGAAATAAATTTGTTCTTTCACAATAAAAATTTTAATGTGACCCATAACCCATTAAAATTTCGATTTATTAACCCTTTTAATTCACTTTTATCATATTAAAAATTTAATTTTTTCATTTATCACATTAAATTAATTTCCTAAGGAACAATTGAAATGATTACATAAATTTCCTTGGTGTCATTTTGTGGTAATATTTCTCTATTGTCAAGTGCGATTAATGTTTTAAAAATTATATTGGCTATAGGAGAAAGTTGATTAATTCTAGATCTCGGTCATTAATGGAAATCATTTTAAATATGGAATCTCTTTTTTTTTTGTAAGCTAAGGTGGAACCATTTCTATTATAACGGGTTAAAACCAGTGCATACATATGATGGCATCAACCCGCCCCGTAGGGAAACTGGGTCTATTGGCCATCTAAAGTTCTTAATAGCCATCCAAAAACAAAATTTAACTAGTTTTCTTGTCCATGCTATATAAACTATCCATTCGTAAAAACTACCACAGTTTACTAGCTGCATTATGAAAATTAAACAAAGGGTGGCGAGCTTTTCTACTTCCTAACTAAAGAAGAGATAGACCTATCTTGACAAAGTCATTCTTCCATTGCGCTCGGCTGATGTTCCTCCTCTTTAATCTCCTCAGTGAACTTCTTGAGCTGTTGTTGTATCTCGTCAAGCTTGCCATCTTGCATCATGATGGTTATCTGCAATTTGTTTATCTCCTTCTTTAGATTAGGAATACCTTGGGCTAGTTCAGCCATCTCCATGGCTACCTGCTCCATAGCCTTAGCTAGCAGTCGCTTCATGACCCAATACACATGTAAGGCCTGTTTATACAGAGACATGCGACCTATGGTATTGCAAGGGTCTGGTAACATGTACTCCCAATCCTCCATCTCAGACTCGGACTGCTCCTGGGTCGCTTCCTCTTCCAGGTGTTGAATTATTCTCCTAATGTCTGCATTCGTGTCTTTGCAATATGCCCTCTCTGCATACTGCACTTGGCGGCTTATCGTTTTCCTTCCTCGTTTGGGTCCTACTGTCCTGGTTCGTCCCTGATCCTGTCGACCTGCTTGCCACCGTCCCCTTCTCCCCCTGCGGCCCATTCCTCGTCTTGCTCTGCCTGCATTGTATTCCCTTGCTCCGCTGCCCTGACCTACTTCTCTGGCTAGTGCTCCCTTGTCAGCTTCCTCTTCTCGATCTTTGTCTTTCCTTTCTCCTATATCCTCCGCTATCTGTCGTGTATTCTCCCTTTACCTCTATCACTTCTCCTTACCTGCTATTGCCTATCCCGTTCCAGGTGAAGTTGTTCCTCTGTGTTTGCATAGGTCTTTTCCTCTTCTTTCCATTGTTCTACCTTGGAAACTTCTGCTCGCGCAAGTCTGCCTCCCCTGTTTCCCTGCATTGCAGTCCTCATACCATCCTCAATATTCCTGCTCTAAGTTTTCCCCAGCTCCAGAGGTTGATCCTGAGTAATTACACCTACTTTTTCTACCACCTTTCCTTTCCTTCCTCCGTTCACCTCAAGAGCGCTCCTTGCATGCTTCCCCTTATGCCTCCACCCGTATTTATTCTGGCTTACCTGCCACCCTCCTCTGATCTACTGTACCACCTTTCTCTGCCGCCTGCATTCACCATAAGAGCCCACTTCTCCTCTGCCATCCCTTGTGCGTCCTGGTCCTTGTCCCATCACCGTTCCGCCGTCACCTACACCACCTCCGTGTTTGAGTTTATTCCTCCGTCTACAATTTAACATGATGCCCAGTCCACCTGCCTTGTCATCCACCTGCCGCGAGCTCTTGTTGTAAGGTGGCTCATAATTGCCACCCCACGTCTCTATACTGCCTTCCCGTCTCATCATTTTAACCACCCCGATCGGGGGTAAATCTGGAATCTCTTGCATGATAGAGTTTTGAGCATTTTACAATTAATCGTTCATGATCATCGCTTTGCCACATTATATATTGTTCTGGATAACTTGTTTTATTTAGTCTATGGTTAATGGAAATATTAAAGGCATTGGTATGTAATCATTTATATCTTGTAATTGTGTCTTATTTTAATCCATCTATCTTAATTAACCAAGACTTATTTTAAATTCATCAAAGTGTTCATCATTAAAATATCCTAGAGCTCGTGTTTCACAAGCTACCCTCATTCATTCATTTTAGGGAAAACCCCCCTTGAATTGTCTAGGATAGAGTCTAAACGAAGTGAGTAAGGATCAGAGTGACAACCCTTACTTTGAGTGTTGTCGCAATGCCTAGACACTTTGTGTGACAACATTTTTTGGCATCGTTGCCGGGGACAAATGTATTGGGCCTTGGCTCTACAACATTCATCTTTCATCTTTCTATCATTCATTTTAGCTGGTAATGCCAACATTTTTTCGCACCGTTGCCAGGGGTAGATTTTTTTTGTCCTTGGTTTCCTTGATGTCATTTTAATCATCTCATCATTTCTGCCATTCATTAGCCTTTCAAGCGGCACAATATGTTTTGGCTCCGTTGGTGGGGATATTTTATACTCGGCATTTCATCGAAATTTCCTCATCATTCTTCTCATTTCTCATCTCTCATTTGAGCCCACAAAGCCAACACTTCTTTGCACTGCCATAAAGGACCAATTTAATGGACCTTGGCTTTATGACATTTCACCTCATTTTTTTGACGTCATTTAGTCTCTCCATCCTAACTTTCATCATCTCTCATCTAATCCTTTCATCTACACTTTTAGCACTTGGACATTTCGGTTCGTTTCTTGTTTGGGTGGCGAATCCACTTATTCATCCATTATTTCTCAGACAATAAGCCCTCCCTTATATCCAGTTGTTTTTTCCTTTTGGATCATAGATCTAGATTCATGTTCAAATGGTGACTCCACTTCTTTCATTTCTTACAAACATTTATACTAGAAGCTCCCTTCTTGTGGATCTCTTGATTTTCTTGAGCAGGGGTCTCTCTCTAGCATCCATTTGGTCCCTCCTTATCCCTTTAACTGAGCCATCATGGTTGACTTGTTTGCCCCATTTAATTTTACTAACTTTCTCCATGATATGACGGAAGAGGCCATTCATAAAGTACATTTGTTCTCGGGTTGTGATTCAACGGCTGCTAGAAATAATCTATCCAGGATTACTCATTTAATAATAAGATATTGTCATTCTTCCCAATGTAAACATGAAGATGTTGAGATGCATTTATTTGCCTTTTCTTTAGAGGGTGATGCTTTGAATTGGTTTCATAATTGTCCTAAAGATTCTTTCGCTTCTTTACAAGACATCATCAATTCTTTTAAAGATAGATATGGAGATTAAGGTGGATTGCCTTGTGCCCTTACTACTATGCAATAGAATGAAAGTGATCTTGTAAAGGATCCAACTGTCAATGAAAGATTTCAAGACAATTCTCCATATAAAAATGTGCCTTCCACTTGTATCGTTGCAAGACAAATCCATGATAGTGGAAAAACAAGAACAAGTTGTCAAATCAGTGTTGACAATGAAAGAGAAAATGATAAGCATCTTATAGAAGAACTAAATCAGTTGGTTAAAGACATGCGGTTCAGTTAAATGAAACTGGTAAAAATTATGGAGCTTAGTTAAGAAAAATTTATAGTTGATTATGCCAAGGATATGAGAACTTTGTACACCCACCTAGAAAAACATGATAGGGGGATGGAAATAATGAAAATTAAACACTTCGATCACGTGGACACCGTAGTAGAAAAGTGTGCTCACAATATGGAGGCTATGAGGACCGACCTGCAAAGTCATCATGAGAAAGAAAGGACTTCCATGCAAAACTATTTACTTTTCATGAGAAAAAAACATGCTAAGGACATGGAAACCATGAAACCTAACCATGACAGAGAAATGAGCTGTATGAAAAATTGTTTGATGACCATAAAAGAAGATAATGATAAAGTAATAAAAGAAATGGAAACTGGTCAGATATGTCTTCAGAATAAGTTATTGACCATGGAGGAAAACCATGCCAAGGAAGTTAGTGCTATGAAGGTTGAACACTCAAACGAGATGGATGCCATAACAATACAAGTACAAAATTTTTATCATCGGTTAGAGGATGAAAGAAACAATGAAATGTCAACAGATCATAAAACTCCCTATCTACTGCAACAAGCTCCATCTTGTTATGAGGAGGTCATTTGTTCCATTTAAAAGTGGCTAATTGAAGGTGACCCGGATAAAATGGAAATTAATAAGAATCAAATTGATGCTGACATGGTTAATCCACCAATCATAAAAGATCAAGTTATAACTCATGACACTTGTGAGATTGATCCATCATTCTTGACAGAGAAAATGTAGAATGAAGAAAGACATGTCATGCATATCTTACATACTTCATCTGAGAGTTTTGAAGTAGAATGTTCCACATCATTAGTGATACACTTGCCAAAAAGAAAAAGTGCAAGAGAAAGAGAATGAGAAAGCGATTTGATGCATCAGATGGCTGTGAACAGCTTGATTTTCGGATAGGAAAAAGTCCTACCATGTGCAGGATTGGACATGGCACATCTGAGAAACAACCAACAGATTTTCCTGAAAGCAGGAAAATTCTCCGCATGAATTACATTGAATGTAATTGATGCCATCGGGCATCCTTTGTATTGTATTCCTAACCCTACACCCTTTTATTTCAGTATTTTATTTTTTAGGTAGATTTATGCTTTTCATGTTGTTAGATTAGTTAATAAATGAAGAGCTTATATCTTTCATGTGCTTAATGTTATATGATGATTTTTGGATGGATGTTACTTATGTTATCTTGTGTGTTGCGTGGATGCAGATTCTGGACTCTCACATTCCTCCAATGTAGCAACATGTCCCCAAGTAGGCTCAGATGTTGACCAATACGTGTCAACTACCCATAGCAGTACACCCCCTTTTAAGAAAAATGGATAGCGTCTGATAGATGTGTTCGTGTCGTATAAATACCATCATCAGTTTCACTTCCAAGATGTTATGTAAACTCTTTCTGCATGTGTATAATGTAAATAAGCTCAGCAGATCCATGTCATGTATGTAACGACTTAGGTAAACCTACGTTTCTAGTGACGATCTCCATTCTGGGAGGTTTTTTGTCTCACCAATCTGTTATCGAACGGTCGACAAAGTTTTCCTTCAGTCTTACCTCAAAGCCATAATGGATTTTGTCACTAGGATCGCAGGCGAGTCCTAGTGTTCTAGATCGAGTCTATGTAAAAGTGATTTGGGAATAATCCTAACTATTTGGTTAGGCTATTTTATTACAAATTGTTTGGTCTGCTGAATTATATTTTTGTCGCAGAAATGGGTAGTCTGTGAGGGTCTTTTACAAATTATTTTTACCTCTTGATGTAAAAAATGTGAAAATCATGATGGAAAGTGTCTTGAGGGTTGGAAAAATAAATTATCCCCTCATAGGTTAATTAATTAAATTTTGTGGACAAAAATTAATTAAAATCCTAAGCCATAAATTTAATTAATTCTAGATCCTAGGTGAATATAAATTCTCCAAAGGAAAAATTCGTTGGTCCTTAAATTTTTTTTAAGAGAATCAGGGACTAAGGTAAATTAATTATTTTGATAAATTTTAAACGTTTGATCCCTGAGGTTAAGTCAAAGTCAAAATATTGGGGAAATTAATTGAAAATTTTAATTTTTGAATTAATTAAAATGCATTTAATTGAAAATTTCGAATTTCCCCAAATATTTAAATATTTAGATGGATGAGATTAAAAGAAATTTTAATCCTCATCAACGGTTGAGATTACTTTGATGAGGATCACTCGAACTAGCCATTGGAGGACTTATCTTTAAATAGGAAGTCATTTGTCAGTCGAATCATCCGACCTTTGAGTCGTGTGCTACACAAAATGCTCTCGTGTAATCTTTTTTTTGAATAATAAAGAAAGACTTTGGGGTTAATCTTCGTCGGTGTTACTCATCATGGAAATAGTGTAAGATGTGTCATTTTCACGTGTAAATTTTTTCTAGCCATTGATAATAGCTTCTAAAGAGTGATTTGAGTATAGGTATCTTACTTAGTCATTGGGGTTTAAGTGATAATTTAAATGTTGAATGTAATAGAAGGTATCTCTATTTATCTGAATTTTATTATCATTTTCTCGCTCTATTTTGATGGCTGGATTAAGTTTTGCAGGAAAATCTTGATTTTGAAATCATCGGACGTTCGAGGAAGTTTCCAGTTAGACGAGCCAACTCTCGATCCGTGTTTTTTGAAGAGCCCAACTTAATTTGTTCTCGGGATTATTATAAGATTTTTAGTGGTGATGCATGAAGGGTTTTGAGCTAAGCACCTACTTTAAAATTTTAAAATTTTATTTTTTATGTGAGAAATTGATGAATCTGGTTGTTGAGAGCCTTAGATTATCAAATTTAGGAGCGGAGTCGGACTCACACTCCCCAGATTTGATAGCTCTCCCATTCCTGTGCATAGATATGTAAATTATTTTTGGTTTTCCGACTTGGGTTTTTTTGGGTTTTGGTTTTTATCATTCTCTATATTGTTTTTATTTTCTTGTTTTCGTGCGGCTATAGATCTAAGGATGAAATTTGTATAGAGTCTAAATATAGGCCTTGGAGGGTAATCTCTAGATCTCTGGGGTTCATCAACATCATTTTGCAAGAATATTATTCAAAAACAAATTGTAGTCCAAGGGTTTAAAGAGTTTTAGATCTGGAAACTATCATGAGGGTTTCAAGAATAAATATTAAGAAAACAGATATAACATATTAATCTAGAAATTTTTCTTCGGTTCTTTGACTACCTGTTTGCTACGTGGGGTTTTTACTTTTTTTTGCTGCAAAGGAATTTTTATTTTTTTAATGTGGAAAACCTCATCCTCTCCTGCCTTCGTATCTCCTCAAATCTACAGCTATAACTCCATATGCCTAAAATTGCCCGCAGCTTCTCACTCTTCCCTCACATCTGTATATTTCTCGTTGCTCCTTTCTTCAAACTCTGCCTACTACCCACGTCCATTTCTAAAAACCCATCCTCTCAACTCCTCCCCTGCTGCGTGTGGCTTCTACTTGCCTTCATAGTGTTGTCCGTCCAACTCTCAACTCTTCCAGCCTCGCCTTCCCATCCTTCACATTCTTACTCCTCTTCGTTGCCATCGTCGAGCTCCACCTGCATACACAACAAAAAGCATTCGATTTTTATTTCTATGTATGTGTTAGTTTAGTTAGTTCTCTTTTTTCTCATATGTATATGCGTTTCATTTTAGAAGTTAGGGTTATTGTGTTTTCGTTTTATTTTTTTCGATTTGATTTTGATTTTATTTATTTTCATTAAAAAATTCAAAAAATTAAAAATCTAAAGCATTTATATAAATAAATAAATAAATCTTGAACATTTAAAATCTAAAAAATCCAAAAAATCAAGTCTAAAAATTTTAAAAAATCTAAAACATTTAATCTTTTTTTTTTAAATCTAAAACATTTAATTTTTTTTTTTTAATCTAAAACATTTAACTCGTTCTTTTTTTTTTTTTCTTAAATTTAAAAAAATCTAAAAATTTGAATTTTGCTGACTAAGGAATTAAATTCGCGATTTCACATTAAAATTTTTAATGTGGCCGATAGCCCATTTAAATTTCGGTTTATTAACCCTTTTAAATCACTTTTGTCATATTAAAAATTTAATTTTTTCATTTACCTCATTAAATTGATTTCCTAGGGAACAATTGAATTGATTACATAAATGTCCTTGCTGTCATGTTGTGGTAATATGTCTATATTGTCAAGTGTGATTAATGTTTTAAAAATTATATTGGCTATAGGTGAAAGTTAATTAATTCTAGATCTCAGTCATTAATGAAAATCATTTTAAATCTGGAATCTCTTGCATGATAAAGTTTTGAGCATTTTACAATTAATCGTTCATGATCATCGCTTTTCCACATTATAAATTGTTCTGGATAACTTGATTTATTTAGTCTATGGTTAATGCAAATATTAAAGGCACTGGTCTGCAATAATTTATATCTTGTAATTGTTTTTTATTTTAATCCATCTATCTTAATTGACTGAGACTTGCTTTAAGTTCATCAAGTTGTTCATCATTAAAATCTCCTAGAGCATGTGTTCCATGAGTTACCCTCATTCATTTGCCTTAGGGACTACCCCCCTTAACTTGTCTAGGAGAGAGTCTAAACAAAGTGAGTAAGGATCAGAGTGACAACCCATACTCTAAGCATTGTCGAGGTGCCTAGACACTTTGTGTGACAACATTTTTGGCGTCGTTTCCAAAGACCAATTTATTAGGCCTTAACTCTACGACATTCATTTTTCATCTTTATATCATTCATTTTAGCCAGCAACGCCAACATTTTTTGGCATCGTTGTTGGGGATAGAATTATTTTGTCCTTGGTTTCCTTGGCATTGATTTAATCATCTCATCATTTCCGCCATTCATTAGCTGTCAAGTGGCACAACATTTTTTGGTGTCGTTTCCAGGGATATTTTATTCTCGGCATTTCATCGACATTTCCTCATCATTCTTCTCATTTATCATATCTCATTCAAGCCCGCAAAGCCAACACTTCTTGGAACTACCACCAAGGACCAATTTATTGGACCTTGGCTTTACAACATTTCACCTCATTTTTTTGATGTCATCTAGTCTCTCCATCATAACTCTCGTCACCTCTCATCTAATCCTTTCATCTGCACTTTTAGCACCTAGACATTTCGGTTCGTTTCTTGTTTGGGTGGCGACTCCACTTATTCATCCATTATTTCTTAGACAATAAGCCCTCCCTCATATCCAGTTGTTTTTTCCTTTTGGATTGTAGATCTAGATTCATGTTCAAGTGGTGACTCCACTTCTTTCATTTCTTACAAGAATTTCTACTAGAAGCTCCCTTCTTGTGCATCTCTTGATTTTCTTGAGCAGCATCCATTTGGTCCCTCCTTATCCCTTTAAGCAAGTCATCATGGATGACTTGTTTGCATCATTTAATTTTACTAACTTTTTCCATGATATGCCGGAAGAGGCCATTCATAAATTACCTTTGTTCTCCGGTGGTGATTTAGCAGCTGCTAGAAATCATCTATCCAAGATTACTCATATAATAATAAGATATTGTCGTTCTTCCTAATATAAACATGAAGATGTTAAGATGTGTCTATTTTCCTTTTCTTTGGAGGGTGATGCTTTGAATTGGTTTCATGATTGTCATGAAGATTCTTTTGCTTCTTTACAAGACATCATCAATGCTTTTAAAGATAGATATGGAGATCAAGGTGGCTTGCCTTGCACCCTTGGTAATATGCAACAAAACCAAAGGGATCTTGTAAAGGATCCAACTGTCAATGAAAGATTTCAATACAATTCTCCATATTAAAATGTGCCATCCACTTGTATCGTTTCAAGACAAATCCATGATAGTGGAAAAACAGGAACAAGTTGTCAAACCAATGTTGACAATGAAAGAGAAAATGATAAGCATCTTATAGAAGACCTAAAGAAGTTGGTTAAAGACATGTAACAGTTCAGTCAAACACAAATGGTAAAAAATATGGAGCTTAGTCAAGAAAAATTTATAGTTGATCACACCAAGGATATAAGAACTTTGTATACCCACCTGGAAAAACGTGACAAGGAGATGGAAATCATGAAAATTAAATACTCTAATCACGTAGCCACCATAGTAGAAAAGCATGCTCAGAATATGGTGGTTATGAGGACCGACATGCAGAGTCATCATGAGAAAGAAAGGACTTCCATGCAAAACTATTTACTTGTCATGAGAGAAAAAAATGCTAAGGAAATGGAAACCATGAAAGCTAATCATGACAGAGAAATGAGCTCTATTAAAAATAGCTTGATGACCATAATAGAAGTTAACGAGAAAAAATTAAAAGATATGGAAATTGGTCAGATATGTTTTCAGAATAAGTTATTAACCATGGAGGAAAAACATGCCAAGGAAATCAGTGCTATGAAGGTTGAACACTCTAACCAGATGGATGCCATAACAATATAGGGACATAAATTTCAGCGTCGGTTAGAGGATGAAAGAAACAAGGAAACGTCAACTGATCATAAGTCTCCTTATCTATTGTAGCAAGCTCCATCTTATTATGAGGAGGTCATTTGTTCCATTGAAAAGTGGCTAATTGAAGGTGACCCGGATAAAATGGAAATTAATAAGAATCAGATTGATGCTCACATGGTTAATCCACCAGTCATAGAAGATCAAGTTATAACTCATGACACTTGTGAGACTGATCCATCATTCTTGACAGAGCATATACGGAATGAAGAAAGACATGTGATGCATATCTTACATACTTCATCTGAGAGTTTTGAAGTAGAATGTTTCACATCATCAGGGATACATCCTGCCATAAAGAAAAAACACAAGAGAAAGAGAACGAGAAAGTGATTTAATGCATCAGATGGCCACGAGGAGCTTGATTTTCGAATAGGAAAAAGTCCTACCATGTGTAGGATTGGACATGGAACATCTGAGAAACATCCAACATATTTTCCTAAAAGTAGACAAATGCTCAACATGCACTACATTGAATGCATTTGATGTCATGCGACATTCTTTGTATTGTATTCCCAACCCTACACCCTTTTATTTTGTAGATAGATTTATGTTTTTCATGTTGTTAGACTAGTTAATAAATGAAGAGCTTATATATTTCATGTGCATAATGTTGTATGATGATTTTTGGATGGACGCTACTTATGCAATCTTGTGTGCTGCATGGATGCAGAATCTGGACTCTCATATTCCTCTGGTGCAGCAACGTGTCCCCAAGTAGAGCCAGATGTTGACCACTACGTGTCAACGATCCATAGCAGTACACCCCCTTTTTTCACAAAAGGGATAACACATGACCGATGTGTTAATGTCGTACAACTATCATCATCAATTTCACTTCCAAAATGTTATGTAAACCTTTTTTGCATGTATATAATGTAAATAATCTCAACAAATCCATGGCATGTATGTAACGAACTAGGTAAACTTACTTTTCTAGTGACGATCTCCATTTTGGGAGGCTTTTTGTCTCACAGATCTATTCTCGGATGGTCGACAGAGTTTTCCTTTAATCTTACCCCAAAGCCGAAGTCGATTTTGTCACTGGGATCTTAGGTGAGTCCTAGTGTTCTAGATCGAGTCCATATAAAAGTGATTTGGGAATAATCCTAACTATTTGGTTAGGTTATTTTATTACAAAGTGCTTGGTCTACTGGATTATATTTGTGTTGCAGAAATGGGTAGCTTGTGAGGGTCTTTTACAAATGAGTTTTCCCCTTAAGATCTAAAAAATATGAAAATCATGATGTAAAGTGGCTTGAGGGTTGGAAAAATAATTTATCCCCTCATAGGTTAATTAATTAAATTTTCTAACAAAAAATTAATTAAAATCATAATCCATAAATTTAATTAGTTTTTGGTCTTAGGTAAATTTAAATTCTCCAAAGGAAAAATTCGTTGGTCCTTAATTTTTTTTTAAGAGAATATGGGACTAAGGTAAATTAATTATTTTGTTAAAGTTTAAGCGTTTGATCCCTGGGGTTAAGTCAAAGTCAAAATTTTCTGGAAATTAATTCAAAAATTTAATTTTTGAATTAATTAAAATGCATTTAATTGAAAATTTCGAATTTCCCCAAATATTTCAATATTTAGATGGATAAGATTAAAAGAAATTTTAATACTCATCAACGGTTAAGATTGCTTTGATGAGGATCATTCGAACTAACCATTGGAGGATTTATCTTTAAATAGGAAGTCATTTTTCAGTCGAATCATCCGACTTTTGAGTTGTGTGCTAAGCGAAAATCTCCCGTGTAATCTTTTTTTGAATAATAAAGAAATACTTTGGGGTTAATCTTCGTCAGTGTTACTTTTCATGGAAATACTGTAAGATGTATCGTTTTTCATATGTAAATTATTTTTAGTAATTGATAATAGTTTTTGAAGAGTGATTTGAGTACAGGTATCTTGCTTAGTCACTGGGGTTTAAATGATAATTTAGATTTTAAATGTAATAGCAAATATCTTTATTTATCTGAATATTATTATTATTTTTTCACTCTATTTTGATGGTTGGATTAAGTTTTGCAGGAAAATCTTGATTTTTAGATCATCGGGTGTTCAGGGAAGTTTTCTCATGGACCAACCAACTCCTGATCCATGTTTTCTGAAGAGTCCAACTTAATTTGATCCCAGGCTTATCATAAGTTTTTTAGTGTTGATGCATGAAGGGTTTTGAGCTAAGCACCTCCTTTAAAATTTAAAAAATTTAATTTTTATGTTGGAAATTGATGAATATGGCTATTGAGAGCCTTAGATTATCATATCTGGGAGCGGAGTCGAACTCACACTCCCCAGATCTCATAGATCTTCCATTCCTATGCAAAGATCTTTAAATTATTTTTGGTTTTCTGACTTGGGTTTTTTTGGGTTTTTGTTTTTATCATTGTATATCTTGTTTTCCTTTTCTTGTTTTCATGCAACTCTAGATCTGAGGAAGAAATCTGTATAGAGTCCAGATCTAGGCCCTTGAGGGTAAGATCTGGATCTTTGGGGTTCATCAACATCATTTTGCAGGAATATTGTTAAAAAAAAACTGCATTCCAAGGGTTTAAAGAGTTTTATATCTGGAAACTATCATAGGGGTTTCAAGAATAAATCTGAAGCAAAGGGATATAACATATTGATCTGGAAATTTCTCTTCGGTTCTTTGGCTACCTATCTGCGAGCAGATTGATTTTTGGATAGGAAAAAGTCCTACCATGTGCAGGATTGGACATGGCACATCTGAGAAACAACCAACGGATTTTCCTGAAAGCAGGCAAATGCTTAGCGTGCACTACATTGAATGCATCTGATGCCATAGGGCATCCTTTGTATTGTATTCCTAACCCTACACCCTTTTATTTCAGTATTTTATTTTCTAGGTAGATTTATGTTTTTCATGTTGTTAGATTAGTTAATAAATGAAGAGCTTATATCTGTCATGTGCTTAATGTTATATGATGATTTTCGGATGGACGCTACTTATGTTATCTTGTGTGTTGTGTGGATGCAGATTCTGGACTCTCACATTCCTCCGGTGTAGCAACGTGTCCCCAAGTAGACCCAGATGTTGACCACTACGTGTCAACGACCCTTAGCAGTACACCCCCTTTTAAGCAAAAGGGATAGGGTCTGACCGATGTGTTCGTGTCGTACAACTATCATCATCAGTTTCACTTCCAAGATGTTATGTAAACTCTTTCTGCATGTGTATAATGTAAATAAGCTCAGTAGATCCGTGTCATGTATGTAACGACTTAGGTAAACCTACATTTCTAGTGACGATCTCCATTCTAGAAGGTTTTTTGTCTCACTGATCTATTCTCGAATGGTCAACAGAGTTTTCCTTCAATCTTACCCCAAAGCCAGAATGGATTTTGTCACTAGGATTGTAGGCGATTCCTAGTGTTCTAGATTGAGTATATGTAAAAGTGATTTGGTAATAATCCTAACTATTTGGTTAGGTTATTTTATTACAAATTGTTTGGTTTACTGAATTATATTTGTGTCGCAAAGATGGGTAGTCTGTGAGGGTCTTGTACACCCACCTAGAAAAACGTGATAAGGAGATGGAAATTATGAAAATTAAACACTTTTATCTAGCCACCATATTAGAAAAGTGTGCTTAGAATATGGTGGCTATGATGACCGACATGCAGAGTCATCATGAGAAAGAAAGGACTTCCATGCAAAACTATTTACTTGTCATGAGAGAAAAACATGCTAAGAAAATGGAAACCATGAAAGCTAATCATGACAGAGAAATGAGCTCTATGCAAAATAGCTTGATGACCATCAAAGAAGATAATGAGAAAGAAATAAAAGATATGGAAACTGGTCATATATGTTTTCAGAATAAGTTATTGACGATGGAGGAAAACCATGCCAAGGAAGTCAGCTCTATGAAGGTTGAATACTCTAACCAGATGGATTTCATAACAATACAGGTACATAAATTTCAACATCGGTTAGAGGATGAAAGAAACAAGGAAATGTCAATTGATCATAAGCCTCCCTATTTGCTACAACAAGCTCCATCTTATTATGAGGAGGTCATTTGTTCCATTTAAAAGTGGCTAATTGAAGGTGACCTGGATAAAATGGAAATTAATAAAAATCAGGTTGATGCTCACATGGTTAATCCACCAATCATAAAAGATTAAGTTATAACTCATGACACCTATGAGACTGATCCATCATTCTTAACAAAGCAGATGCAGAATGAAGAAAGATATGTCATGCATATCTTACATACTTCATCTGAGAGTTTTGAACTAAAATGTTCTGCATCATCAGTGATACGTCCTACCACAAAGAAAAAGAACAAGAGAAAGAGAATGAGAAGTGATTTGATGCATCATATGGCCGCGAGAAGCTTGATTTTCGGACAGGAAAAAGTCCTACCATGTGCGGGATTGGAAATGGAAAATCTGAGCAACATCCAACATATTTTCATGAAAGCACACAAATTCTTAGCATGCACTACATTGAACGCATTTGATGTCATGGCGCATTATTTGTATTGTATTCCTAACCCTACACCCTTTAATTTCAGTATTTTATTTTGTAGGTGGATTTATGTTTTTCATGTTGTTAGACTAGTTAATAAATGAAGAATTTATATATTTCATGTGCTTAATGTTATATGATGATTTTTGGGTTGACACTACTTATGCTATCTTATGTGTTGCGTGGATGCAGATTCTGGACTCCCACATTCCTCCGGTGCAACAACATGTGCCCATGTAGAGTGAGATGTTAACCACTATGTGTCAACGACTTATAGCAGTACACCCGCTTTTTTTGCAAAAGGGATAGGGCCTGACTGATTTGTTCGTGTCGTACAACTATCATCATCAGTTTCAATTCCAAGATGTTATGTAAACCCTTTCTACATGTGTATAATGTAAATAATTTCAGCAGATTCGTGTCATGTACGTAACAACCTAGGTAAATCTACTTTTATAGTCACGATCTCCATTGTGGGAGGTTTTTTATTTCACCAATATATTTTCGGATGATCGACAGAGTTTTCCTTCAGTTTTACCCCAAAGCTAGGATGAATTTTGTCACTAAGATCGTAGGTGAGTCCTAGTGTTCTAGATCGAGTCTATGTAAAAGTGATTTGGGAATAATCCTAACTATTCGGTTAGGTTATTTTATTACAAATTTATTTGTCTGCTGGATTATATTTGTGTCGCGGAAATGGGTAGCTTGTGAGGGTCTTTTACAAATGGGTTTTCCCTTTAAGATGTAAAAATTTGAAAATCATGATGTAAAGTGTCTTGAGGGTTGGAAAAATAAGGTATCCCCTCATAGGTTAATTAATTAAATTTTCTGACAAAAAATTAATGAAAATCCTAAGCCATAAATTTAATTAATTCTAGGTCCTAGTAAATTTAAATTCTCCAAAGGAAAGATTTGTTAGTCCTTAAAAAATAAATTTTAAGAGAACTAGGGACTAAGGTAAATTAATAATTTTGATAAATTTTAAGCGTTTGATCCCTAGGGTTAAGTCAAAGTCAAAATTTTGGGGAAATTAATTCAAAAATTTAATTTTTTTAATAATTAAAATGCATTTAATTGAAAATTTCAAATTTCCCCAAATATTTAAATATTTCAACAGATAAGATTAAAAGAAATTTTAATCCTCATCAATGGTCGAGATTGCTTTGATGAGGACCATTTGAACTATTCATTGGAGGATTTATCTTTAAATAGGAAGTCATTTGTCAGTCAAACCATCCGACCTTTGAGTCGTGTGCTAAGCGAAAAGCTCTCGTGTCATCATTTTTTTGAATAATAAAGAAAGACTTTGATGTTAATCTTTGCTGGTGTTACTTTTCATGGAAATACTATAAGATGTGTCATTTTTCATGTGTAATTTTTTTTTGCCATTGATAATAGCTTCTGAAGATTGTTTTGAGTACAAGTACCTTGCTGAGTTGTTAGGGTTTAAGTGATAATTTAAATTTTGAATGTAATAGCAATGATCTCTATTTATCTTAATTTTATTATCATTTTCTCGCTCTATTTTGATGGCTGGATTAAGTTTTGCAAGAAAATCTTGATTTTTAGATCATCGAGTGTTCAAAGAAGTTTTCTATTGGACTAGCCAGCTCCCGATCCATGTCTTTTGAAGAGCCCAGCTTAATTTGATCCCAGACTTATAATAAGATTTTAATGGTGATGCATGAAGGGTTTTGAGCTCAGCACCTCCTTTAAAATTTTAAAAAAATAATTTTTATGTGTGAAATTGATGAATCTGGCTATTGAGAGCCTTAGATTATAATATCTGGGAGCGCAGTCGGACTCACACTCCCCAAATCTGATAGACATACCATTCCTATTCATAGATCTGTAAATTATTTTTGGTTTTCTGACTTGGGTTTTTATGGGTTTTAGTTTTTATCATTGTATATATTGTTTTTGTTTTCTTGTTTTCGTGCAAATACAGATCTGAGGAAGAAATTTGTATAGAGTCCAGATCTAGGCTCTAGAGGGTAAGATCTAGATCTCTGGGGTTCATCAACATCATTTTGCAGGAATATTATTAAAAAAAAATGCATTCCAAGGGTTTAAAGAGTTTTAGATCTGGAAACTATCATGAGGGTTTCAAGAATAAATCTGAAGCAAAGGGATATAACATCTTAATCTGGAAATTTCTCTTCAGTTCTTTGGCTACCTGTTTGCTACCTCGTGTTTTTACTTTTTTTTTTGCTGCAGATAAATTTCAATTTTCTTGTGCGGAAAACCTCATCCTCTCCTACCTTAGTATTTCCTCAAATCTACAGTTATAACTCCATATGCCCAACACTGCCCGCAACTTCTCGCCCTTCACTCACATCTACATATTTCCTATTCCTCCTTTCTTCAAACTCTACCTGCTACCCACGTCCATTTCGAACAACCCATCCTCTCATCTCCTCTCCTGCTGTGTGTGACTTCTCCTTGCCTTCATAATGTTATCCGTCTAGTTCTCGGCCCTTCCAACCTCGCCTTCCCATCCTTCACATTCTTACTTGTCTTCGTTGCCGTCATCCAGCTCCACCTGCATACACAACAAAAGGCATTCGATTTTTATTTCTATGTATGTGTTAGTTTAGTTATTATTGTTATTATTTTTTTTTTCATATGTATATGCATTAAAGTTTAGAAGTCAGGGTTAGTGTGTTTTTGTTTTAATTTGAGATTCAATTGATTTGTTTCTTTTGATTTATGAATTTTATATTTAATTGTTTGTAATTTCCCTTTTCTTTTTATTTTTTCTCGATTTGATTTTTTATTTTCATTTTATTTATTCTCATTAAAAAATTTAAGACATTTTTTTTAAATCTAAAACATTTAAAATCTAAAAAATCCTAAAATTCCTAAAAATAAAAATCTTAATTTTTTAATAAAATCTTATTTTTATTTTTTTTAATCTAAAACATTTAAAAAAAATCTAAAAGTTTTGAATTTTGGTGACTAAGGAATTGAATTTGTGCTTTCACATTAAAAATTTTAACGTGGCCCATGGCCCATTAAAATTTCGATATATTAAGACATCAATTCAGCCTGTTTGACATCCAGCGAGACGAGATTAGAACAACGCAGGGGTTGCGATACAAGAGAGCTTCTATATCGCTGTGGTATATTCCTAGTGACAGAATTAGAGCCGACATGGAAACCCGAATGAAATCCAGGGTGACGGAAGAGCAGACGCTAGCTGATGAAAGAAACAGAGATAGGAAGGGTAAAATGACTGCAAAGGAGGAGGGGCCGGTAGAGATCTTTGAGATAACTGACGACTCGGAAGATGAAAATCCTTGTCGGGAAAGGAACAGAGCCTATTCAACAAAAGGCAAAGCCACAGGAGGCTCGGTTAACGCTCAGATGGCGGAAGATCAGCCAACATTACCAGTTGAACGGGTCAGGCGGTATGGCAGAGGAATGGGTAACAGAGGAATGGGTGGTAGAGGAATGGGTGGCAGAGGAACGGGTAACAGAAAGGTCGCGAGCGACAGGAGAGGCCGGGGTCAGAGCAGAAGCGAAGGGGACAGAGAAGAAAAGATGGAGCAGGAAGCGGGGCCCGCTAAAAAAGCCAGAAGGTCGATGGAGAAAAGGATTCGCCAGGCGGAGAGAGCCTACCAGCATAACACTAACCCACAAGTCAGGCGACTCATACAGAATTTGGAGGAGGAAGCTCTGCAGGGCCAATCTGACTCTGAAATGGAGGATTGGGAATTCCTGCTGCATGATCCCGGAAATACCAGAGGAAGGATGTCTCTGTTTAAACAATCTCTTCATATTTACTGGGTTATGAAACAGTTATTAGCGAAGGCCCTTGAACAAGTTGCTACTGAAATGGAGGATATAGCTCAAGGAGGCCAGGAATGGAAAAGGGAACTGAGATTCATACACATCTCCTTAGAGATGCAGGAAAAGAAGTTGGATGAATTACAACAGATGCTGAAGGGAGAACAACGGGCCATAGATGGAGAAGCTAGCCAGCAACCAGGAGCCGAAAACGATTGAGGAAAGATATGTATAATCTTGAGTATGAATCTACATAGCTTAGTTAATTGCAGGTTTTTGAATGCTTTAGATAAGGAAAAATGTCATATGCAAACTAGTAGAATCAGGAACTCTCAGGACTGTATAGTTTATCTTGCTGCGATATTTAGACTTTGGACTTTTTACTTTTGGTCTGCCATAAAAAACTTGAGATGGAAAAATACTCGGTTTCCCCATGAGGGTGAGTTATTACTTTTTTACAAAATGTACTGCTCTGATTTTATATAAGTAATAGAAAGAGAACCACCCCAGCTTACAAAAAAAAAAATTCGATTTATTAACCCTTTTAATTCACTTTTTTCATATTAAAAATTTATTTTTTCATTTACCATATTAAATTAATTTCCTAAGGAACAATTGAATTGATTACATAAATTTCCTAGTGTCATTTTGTGGTAATATTTCTCTATTGTCAAGTGCGATTAATGTTTTAAAATTTATTTATTTTTTGCTGAAGCAAGAGCCGAACCTTCTATTTCATTAATTCAAAAGATAGTTTGCAAAGTGTACATAAACCTGTCATTAAAGATCACAGGAGAATAGGTACACCTGTCAAGGACAAGGAACCACCCACTACCACATGGAAGCACTCAACTCAAGGAAAATCTAGCAGGACCACAACAATTCGGTCAAAACACCACCCGGAGCCAACCAGCGTTAGCAGTGAAACTTGACCCCCCAGCGAACGTAAAGGAAGAAAGGACGAGACGCTCCAAAAGAAAACGGAGAGATGGCCCGACGGGCCCCACTAAACAACGCAGACAATCCCAACCGTCCATCCCAGTTGCCCGATCTGACGGCCAGGAGCAATATCGCTGCTCCGAACCCAACCACACTTTATCGCGCGATGAAGGGCAGTTTCCGTAACTGCCACCATGCCACGTGTCGTGCACTCTATGGGATCGCTCTCAAAATTACAAAACCACTTACCACTTAGTAGCCGTGCGATCACCGGAAACCCACTTATCGCCAGGACAACTAACCCAGAAGCGGGAAGAGGACGCCTACTGCTGCACCCCATTAAATTCCCATTTTGCCAACTCATACTGTGAAACTTGAAGCTGATCCCGAGTTTATTTAGGAGATATAACTACAAAGTGCCAACCAAAAACCTGGGAAATCTGGTCGAGCTGATCCGGGAGAAGATGAACCCAAACATGATGCTCAGTCTCTCTGGTACATCCTGCTGGGCTGATATGGTACCCCTCGACGACATCAATTCGTGGAATTCAACCCCGCTTGAAATCGAGAAACCTCCCTGTCCTCTGTAGCTTGATCCTCGTAGATAGCCTTTAGACAAATTGGAGGAATTTCTTGCCACTTTTTAGCCATTCCACATTCTGCACTGCTCGCACCTTGATTGGCTAGTAAGTCGGCTAGTTTATTGGCATTACGTCGAATGTGGTTGAAACTTATGGTTTGAAGGCCCTGTAGATGTAGTTGGATTCTTTGATAAACTTGGATAAGTTTCCAATGATTCGAGACTTTTTCCAGCCTGGAACCACCGCTGATTCTTTTCACTACATTGATGGTTATCTCAGAGTCTGCTTCCACAATGATATTTGAGCACTGATTCTGTGATAGAAACTATAGACACTGCTCCAGCGCCATCACTTCTACCATGTTATTAGTAGCTCTACCTAAATGGTAGTGGAAGATAAATATAATATTGCCCTCGTTATGCCTTAAAGCTCCTCCATAACTAGCGGTTCCTAGATTGCCTTTGGAGGCACCATCAATGTTGTATTTTAGAAAGCCTTTCAGTGGGGGTTGCCAGTAGTCCTTCTCTGTTACCATGGTATTATCCTTTTTGTTTCTACCTTGAGGAGTTATCCCTTGCAATCCCAGTTTCCTGAGAATTCTCTGCTCTTCATCTGAGGGGGGATTTGAGGGAATATTATTAATAGTAGAACTGACTGTCTCTCTGATCTATTTCAAGATAAGATCAAGAAGATGTTGTGTTGAAGACTTACCATTCTTGAAAATTCTTTTATTTATTTCTTTCCAAACACTCCAGATAATAAACAGGGTGTGAAGGCCCAGGCCAAATTTAGGAATTCATTCTCCTTGAATTTTTTTCTCCAATGTTTTAGGGTATTTGTGATACTTCCTCTGTCCCTATCTGACTGCTGGAAAATTGAAGAGAACAAATCCCACAACCAGGTAGTATAAGAGCAGCTATTGAGAATATGTTCCATTGTCTCCTCTTGCTCCTCACAGAGCTGGCATCTAGAGGGCCCCATAATTCCCCTTCTCCTAATATTATCCCAAGTCAATATTTTCTTGTTATGAACCAGCCACATAAAAATCTTGATCTTCATCCAACCTTGCTGCCTCCAAAGATGCGTCCAGGTCTTCTTTGGAACACTATAATTCAGCCCAAGTAGAAAACCTTTAGCTTCCTTAATATTAAAGGCTCCTTGCTTGTTATTACCCCATCTCAAATGATCCTGCCCTTCAGTTTTTAAGATCATCCTTTGCTTTAGCAAGTCTCCAAGAGCCTCTGCTTTGCATTTTAGGGGCTGTCCTCTCCACATTAAATGTTTCTCCAGCTTCTCCATTTTTTAGGGGTCTGCGAAAGATCCCAAAAATCCTTAACTCTGATTAACCCTTGGGCACCTTTTTCCTACTTGAGGCTTACAAAATTCTCTGTTAACAATATTGGTTCCTACTGCCATATGTCCTCCCAAAAAGGAGCAAGATCTCTTGCTCTTATTTCCCAGAAACTATTCTTTTGAACTAGAATTCTATTCTCCCAGGCTCTATTCCATATGTAGGAGCCTTTTATAGTTCCAGACATTCTTATGAGATCATTATTGTGCCACGAGCTGGCATACTTCTCTTTCCATATCCTGGCCCACTGAGCTTTTGGCTCCTGCACCCATCTCCACCAGAGTTTGGCTCCTAGAGCTCTACAAAGAATCTCTTGATCGTCCAGGCGAAGGCCCCCCTAACTTTTGGGTTTGCATATTTTTTCCTAGGAAACCAAGGCCCATTTCTTTCTAGTTTCGTCCTTTCCCCACAGGAAGTCTCTTTGAATGTCTCTAATTTGCTCTAAGACACATTTCGGAGCTGGGAGAGCTAATAACATAAAAACTGGGATGGATTGAAGAACAACCTTTGTCAGAACTAACCTGCCGGCCAAGTTCAAGGCACGGAAGTTCCACTTATTTACTCTATCCTGCATCTTATTAAGAACCATTTCCCAAATACTCTTATGCATGGGTCTGGCAGTAAGAGGTATTCCTAAATATTTAGAGGGGAGGGAATCACGTTGAAATCCAAGAATTCTTGAGATATTTCTTTGGATAGCAATGTTAGTGCTGAAGAAGAAGATTTTTGATTTAGAGAGGTTGACTTCCATACCTGTAGCCAGGGAAAAATCTTTAAGAATTTGTTTGAAGGCCAAAGCCTCTTTGACTGTTGGAACACCTTGTAGTAAGGTATCATCAACAAATTGTTGATGAGTCAGCACAGAACTGTTCTCTGAAATTTGAAGACCCCTAATTT
Organism: Pinus tabuliformis; assembly: GCA_031772625.1. Classification (NCBI taxonomy): domain Eukaryota; kingdom Viridiplantae; phylum Streptophyta; class Pinopsida; order Pinales; family Pinaceae; genus Pinus; species Pinus tabuliformis. The sequence continues at coordinate 156,569,170 of CM062809.1, read as the reverse complement.
TACCCATATCCTTGGCCTGCTTAATGGATCTCCCAAGCCCTTCCATCATAAGAATAAAGAGGAAGGGAGAAAGAGGGTCTCCCTGCCTGAGGCCTCTAGAAGGATTGAAGATTTCTGAGGGGGATCCATTGACTAGAATGGAAAAGCTGGAGGAGGACACCAGCGCCATAACCCATCTGACCCAGTTGTGGTTGAACCCAAAGGCATAGAGAACCTTCTTGATATAATTCCAATTCACCTTGTCATACGCTTTGGCAATGTCCAATTGCATGAGCATCCCCACCTATTTTTTGCTGGTTAGCGTGTGCACCACTTCATGTGCTTGAATAATGTTGTCTAGAATCTGTCTTCCCTCCACAAAACCTGATTGTTCTTCAGACACTAGCGAGGGGAGGAGAGGTTTGAGTCTATTAGCCACTACTTTGGATATTATCTTGTAAACCACATTACATAAGGCAATAGGTTTGTACTTGTTAGCAGATTGAGCAGTGTCCTATTTAGGAATAAGTGAAATAAAGGAGGTGTTGAGAGCTTTTAGGATAGTTTTGTTGCTCCTTGAATTCTCAACCACATTCACTATGTCCTCTTTGACAATATGCCAACACGCTTTAAAAAAATCCACATTGAAACCATCTGGGCCTGGTTCTTTGCCATTCTGCATATCTTTGAGAACCTCGCTGACCTCCTCTTCCTCAACTGGTCTATTGAGGTTAAATTGTCCTCTCTGGACACCAGTTTGGGAATATGCCTTGTGATTCCCCTGATGGACTGATCCCTGTCAGGAGTGTTTTCCCAAGTGATGTTCCAGAAATGTTGGACAAGCATAGCTTCAATATCTTTATGAGTGGTCTGAATTTCTCCTCCCTCATCTTTAATCATGGAGATTCTATTGTGAGCTCTATTAGTTATTGTGGATCTGTGAAAAAATCTGGTGTTCCGTTCTCCTTCCTTGAGCCATTGAATTCTGGATTTTTGTCTCCAAAATATTTCCTCTTGTTTGCATAAACTTTCCCAAACTAGATGGTATTTATCCGCCTGCTCACTTTTGGCTTTATCAATTCCATCTTTGATTAGATCCTTGTTGAGTTCTAGAATTTTGATTTCCACTGATTGTTTTTCCTCAAAACTGTTACCAAAATATTTCCGGTTCCAATCCTTTAGTCTAAACTTAATGTGCTTAAGTATTTTATGAGGAAGAAACATCTTAGATCCTTGTATTTCCAAGTCTTCAACCCACCATTTTTCAATGTTACTAATGAAATTTGGGTGGAAGAGCCAGATGTTTTCAAATCTGAAGGGTCTATTCCTGGGAGAACCTATACCCTTGATTTCCAACTGAATCGGCCAGTGATCTGATCCTCCAAAAGGAAGCACTCTGGCTGTTATTTCACTATTTAGAAACATTAATTCCTCCGATATCATGAACCTGTCTAACTTCGACGCTACCTGCGCCTCACCTCCTCTTTTATTATTCCATGTGAAAAGGCCATTGCTTGAATCTGACTCAACCAAATTCATATTGTCTGTAAAAGATTGAAACTCTAAGGAGTCTTTGTTTAGCACTCTGGTACCTCCTTTTTTTTTCTGAGAGAGATCTAATCATGTTAAAATCTCCTCCCAAGATCCAAGGCATTCCAGTCTATCTACTCCTGAGGTCACTAAGGGCTTCTAACAATTTGAGTTTATCCTCTAATTTTTTAGGACCATAAACATTTGTTACCAGGAATGTTTCCGAAACCCCAACAGGTTGAATGACCACTGATAGATAATTTCTTAATGCCTCTGCATCCAAAATGCTGATCCTTTGGGGATTCCAAAGAGTAAGAATACCCCCCACTGTGTTCTCCGCTTTAGCCTCTAGAAACTCATATCTAATGAGAATTTGTTGTGTATGCGTCTTATTTTTTGAATGGCACATTTCGTTTCCTGGATGAAAATCATGTCCGGCATATCTTATTTCATTCTAGAACCAAGCAATCTTTGTTTTCTTTTACTTCCTAAACCTCTGATATTCCAAGATTTAAATTTCATATTTAAAGATTTGTAAAGGAGTAACTGGTTAGGTATTTCATCTTACCCGAATCTATCATTAGCTTTCCACATTCCATCTAAAGTTCCTTCTAATTTTTCCGGCCTCTCTTTTTACCAGCATTTCTAGGAGCTAGTCCTGGGGATGGTTTCATTGCTTTCACTCCTTTGTTTTCCAACTTGTTAGTGGTTATTCCTATTTCTGGCCCTCTTTCATAAGTCTTCCATAAAAACAACTGCTTTATTCTGTTGCAGTCCTCTTAGGGTAGTGAATCTATCCCTCCTGTGGTTCCCTGCATCAAGAACCCTTCCAGATCTAGGTGTTCCTTTTCTAGAATTTCTTGCAGTTCATGGTCTTCCAGATCTGTTTCACTTTGAGTCATTTCCATATCCATTTCTGCTTCAGTCTCACTATTCATAGTTTCTTTCCTATTACAAATCTCTTGTGTTATGTTGTAGTTCTCCCCCTTCTCTTGTTCCTTAGGTCCTTCCTCCATTGCTTGGTCTACACTTGTCATTTCTTCCTTTTCTTCCAGCACTTGAAACCTGTTCGGGTTGATCTTTTGCCCCTCACTGCGCTGTTGCCTTGAGCCCTTTCTGCCTCCTTTTCCTTTACTTACCACTTTCTGAAAGTTTTCAGAATCCTTCACAATATTAGGTTCTCATTTATTGTCTACTTTACTAAGAGGACAGTCTCTAATCAGGTGACCATGTTCGTGGCATCTACGACATCTGAATGGGATATGCTCATAATCCACCGTTTGGACCCATTCCTCATCAAAAACTTCCAAGATTAATTCATCCAAGAGAGCACCTGATAGATCCATTTCTACGCAAATCCTAGCATAAGAAGTATATTTACCCCTTCTTGTGGCTTCTGAAGCTTTCACAAAACGACCTAGTTTATTGCCAATGGAGAGAAGTGACCCATGTTGCCAGTAATCGAGAGGTAAGGAGTAGAGCCTTACCCATACAGGTACTGAGGTGAATGCCTCCCTTTCTGGAATGAAGTTCATCTTCCACGACCTCATATAGAGGCCTACTGCTGCAAAAAAGTAGGGTCCTCCTTCAAATATTCTGTCTTTATCTTCGATGCTAGTAAATACCATGGTAAAAAACCCTTTGACCCTAGATGGAGTTCAATACTACCTATGGGTTTCCAGTGGTATTTGATCCATGTCTGTAATGTCTTTTCAGAGGGCCAAATTCCCATGAATTTGCAGATTATGGCGTAAGTCCCCATATATTCCCTGTGCTCCTGCAGAGCAAGATAGTTCAACACTACTCTCGAAGTAATCTCTGTTTTGGGTCTGCACGGTCCCTTTTGGTATTTGTCCCTTGTTCCCTAGATTTTTTCTTCTTCCTCTTTGTCCTTTGCGCTACTATTTTCCTTGGACCTGGCCCCATCTGACTCCTTTTCATTATTTTTTCCCCTTCCTCACCAAAACCTCTGACTTTGCCCAGTGGTGACTTGCCTCTACCGGCAGTTGCTTCCTTGTAGGAGGGAGTGGAGCTCCCTCCTCTGCTGCGCTCCATCGGGAGCAACCTTCGAGCCCCTCTGTAACCCTATCTTCTTGCCCTCGAGTTCGCAATCCCCGTTATTCACCGTCGTTTCATTTACTTTCATTCAATGTTTTAAAATTTATATTGGCTTAGGAGAAAGTTAATTAATTCTAGATCTCGGTCATTAATGAAAATCATTTTAAATTTGGAATCTCTTGCATTATAGAGTTTTGGGAGTTTTAAATTAATCGTTCATAATCATCGCTTTTCCACATTATAAATTGTTCTGAATAAATTGTTTTATTTAGTCTATGGTTAACGCAGATATTAAAAGCACTAGTTTGTAATCATTTATATCTTGTAATTGTGTCTTATTTTAATCCATCTCTCTTAATTGACAGAGACTTGCTTTAAATTCATCATGTTGTTCATCATTAAAATCTCCTAGATCCCGTGTTCCAGATGCTACCCTCATTCATTCACCTTAGGGACTACTCTCCTTGCTTGTCTAGGAGAGAGTCTAAACAGAGTGAGTAAGGATCAAAGTTATAGCCCTTACTCTGAGCGTTGTCACGGTGCTTAGCCACTTTGTGCGACAACATTTTTTGGCTCCATTGCCAGGGACCAATTTATTGGGCCTTGGCTCTACGACATTCATCTTCATCTTTCTATCATTCATTTTTGCTGGCAATGCCAACATTTTTTGGCGCCGTTTCCGGAGATAGAGTTTTTTTGTCCTTGGTTTCCTCGACATTGTTTTAATCATCTCATCATTTCTGCCATCCATTAGCCCATCAAGCGACACAACATTTTTTGTCGTCATTGCCAGCTGGGATATTTTATTCTCGTCATTTCATCGACATTTCCTCATCGTTCTTCTCATTTCTCATATCTCATTCGAACCCGCAAAGCCATAACTTCTTGGCACTTCCACCATTTATTGGACCTTGGCTTTACAACATTTCACCTCATTTTTCTGACATCATTTAGTCTCTCCATCCTAACTCTCACCATCTCTCATCTAATCCTTTCATTTGCACTTTCAGCACTTGGACATTTCAGTTCGTTTCTTGTTTGGGTGGTGACTCCACTTATTCATCCATTATTTCTCATACAAGAAACCCTCCCTTATATCCAGTTATTTTTTCCTTTTGGATCGTAGCACTAGATTCATGTTCAAGTGACGACTCCTTTCATTTCTTACAAGAATTTCTACTAGAAGCTCCCTTCTTGTGCATCTCTTGATTTTCTTGAGCAGGGGTCTCTCTCTAGCATCCATTTGGTCCCTACTTATCCCTTTAAGAAAATCATCATGGATGACTTGTTTGCCCCGTTTCATTATTACTAACTTTATCCATGATATGCCAGAAGAGGCCATTCATAAATTACCTTTGTTCTCGGGTGGTGATTCAGCGGCTGCTAGAAATCATCTATCTAGGATTACTCATATAATAATAAGATATTGTTGTTCTTCCCAATATAAACATGAATATGTCAAGATGTGTCTATTTGCCTTTTCTCTAGAGGGTGACGCTTTGAATTGGTTTCACAATTATCCTAAATATTCTTTCGCTTCTTTACATGACATCATCAATTCTTTTAAAGATAGATATGGAGATCAAGGTGGCTTACCTTCTACCTTAGTAATATGCAACATAATGAAAGTGACCTTGTAAAGGATCCAACTGTCAATGAAAGGTTTCAAGACAATTCTCCATATCAAAATGTGCCATCCACTTGTATTATTGCAAGACAAATCCACGATAGTGGAAAAACAAGAACAAGTTGTCAGACCAGTGTTGACAATGAAAGAGAAAATGATAAGCATCCTATAGAAGGACTAAAGCAGTTAGTTAAATACATGCAGTTCAGTCAAACGCATCTGGTGAAAAATATGGATCTTAGTCAAGAATAATTTATAGTTGATTACGCCAAGGATATAAGAACTTTGTACACCCACTTGGAAAAACGTGATAAGGAGATGGAAATCATGAAAATTAAACATTCCAATCATGTAGCCAACGTATTAGAAAAGTGTGCTCAGAATATGGTGGCTATGAGGACCGACATGTAGAGTCATCATGAGAAAGAAAGGACTTCCATGCAAAACTATTTACTTGTCATGAGAGAAAAGCATGCTAAGGAAATTGAAACCATGAAATCTAATCATGATAGAGAAATGAGCTCTATGCAAAATAGCTTGATCACCATAAAAGAAGATAATGAGAAAGAAATAAAAGATATGGAAACTGGTCAGATATGTTTTCAGAATAAGATATTGACCATGGAGGAAAAACATGCCAAGGAAGTCAGTGCTATGAAGGTTGAACACTCTAACCAGATGGATGCCATAACAATACAAGTACAAAAATTTCAGCATCGGTTAAAGGATGAAAGGAACAAGGAAAAGCCAACTGATCATAAGCATCCCTATTTGCTACAACAAGCACCATCTTATTATGATGAGGTAATTTTTTCCATTTAAAAGTGGCTAATTGAAGGTGATCCAGATAAAATGGAAATTAATAAGAATCAGGTTGATGCTCACATGGTTAATCCACCAGTCATAAAAGATCAAGTTACAACTCATGACACCTGTGGGACTAGTCTATCATTCTTGACAGAGCAGATGCAGAATGAAGAAAGACATGTCATGCATATCTTACATACTTCATCTGAGAGTTTTGAAGTAGAATGTTCCACATCATCAGTGATACATCCTGCCACAAAGAAAAAGCACAAGAGAAAGAGAATGAGAAAGCGATTTGATGCATCAGATGGTCGCGAGCAACTTGATTTTCAGATAATAAAAATTCCTACTGTGTGTAGGATTGGACATGGCACATCTGAGAAACATCCAACATGTTTCCTGAAAGCAAAAAAATTCTCAGCATGGACTACATTGAACACATTTGATGCCATGGGGCATCCTTTGTATTGTATTCCTAACCCTACACCCTTTTATTTTAATATTTTATTTTGTAGGTATATTTATGTTTTTCATGTTTTTAGACTAGTTAATAAATGAAAATCTTATATCTTTCATGTGCTTAATATTATATGACGATTTTTGGACGGACGCTACTTATGCTATCTTATGTGTTTCGTGGATACATATTCTAGACTCACATTCCTCCGGTATAGCAACGTGTCCCTAAGTAGAACCAGATGTTGACCACTACGTGTCAAGGACCCATAGCTGTACACCCCCTTTTTTCGCAAAAGGGATAGCGCCTGACCGATGTGTTCATATCGTAAAACTATAATCATTAGTTTCACTCCCAAGATGTTATGTAAACCCTTTTTGCATGTGTATAATGTAAATAATATCAGCAGATCTGTGTCATGTATGTAATGACCTAGGTAAACCTATTTTTCTAGTGAATATCTCCATTCTGGGAGGTTTTTTTTCACACCAATCTATTCTCAGATGGTCGACAGAGTTTTCCTTCAGTATTACCCCAAAGTCGGAAAGGATTTTTTCACTAGGATCATAGGCACGTCCTAGTGTTCTAGATTGAGTCTATGTAAAAGTGATTTGGGAATAATCCTAACTATTTGGTTAGGTTATTTTATTACAAATTGCTTGGTCTACTGGATTATATTTGTGTCACAGAAATGGGTAGCTTGTGAGGGTCTTTTACAAATGGGTTTTCCCTTTGAGATTTAAAAATGTGAAAACCATGATGTAAAGTGTCTTAAGGGTTGGAAAAATAATTTATCCCCTCGTAGGTTAATTAATTACATTTTCTGGCCAAAAATTAATTAAAATCCTAAGCCATATATTTAATTAATTTTAGATCCTAGGTAAATTTAAATTCTCGAAAGGAAAAATTTGTTGGTCCCTAAAAAATAAATTTTAAGAGAACCAGGGACTAAGTTAAATTAATTCTTTTGATAAATTTTAAGTGTCTGATCCCTCGGGTTAAGTAAAAGTCAAAATTTTTGGAAATTAATTCAAGGTTTTAAGTTTTGAATTAATTAAAAAGCATTTAATTGAAAATTTCGAACTTCCCCAAATATTTAAATATTTCGACGGATAAGATCAAAAAAAATTAATCCTCATGAACAGTCGAGATTGCTTTGGCTAGGATCATTCGAACTAGCCATTGGAGGATTTATCTTTAAATAGGAAGTCATCTGTTAGTCGATTCATCCGACCTTTGAGTCGTGTGCTAAGCGAAAAGCGCTCGTGTAATCTTGTTTTTGAATAATAAAGAAAGACTCTGGGGTTAATCTTTGTTGGTGTTACTCTTCATGGAAATACTATAAGATATTTTGTTTTTCATGTGTAATTTTTTTTTAGCCATTAATAATAGATTCTGAAGAGTGATTTGAGTACAGGTATCTTGCTTAGTCGTTGGGGTTTAAGTGATAATTTAAATTTTGAATGTAACAAAAAGTATCTCTATTTATCTGAATTTTATTATGATTTTTTCACTCTATTTTGATGGCTGCATTAAGTTGTACAGGAAAATCTTGATTTTTAGATCATCGGGCGTTCAGGGAAGTTTTTTGTTGGACCAGCCAGCTCTTGATCCATGTTTTTTGAAGTGCCCAGCTTAATTTCATCCCGGACTTATCATAAGATTTTTAGTGGTGATGCATGAAGGGTTTTAAGCTAAGCACCTCCTTTAAAATAAAAAAAAAAATAATTTTTATCTGGGAAATTGATGAATCTGGTTGTTGAGAGCCTTAGATTATCAAATCTAGGATCGGAGTCAAACTCACACTCCCCAGATCTGATAGATATGCCATTCCTATTCAGAGATCTGTAAATTATTTTTGGTTTTCTAACTTGGGTTTTTCTAGGTTTTAGTTTTTATCATTGTATATATTGATTTTGTTTTCTTGTTTTCGTGCAACTATAGATCTGAGGAAGAAATTTGTATAGAGTCTCTGGGGTAAGATCTAAATCTCCGGGGTTCATCAACATCATTTTGAAGGAATATTATTAAAAAAAATTGCATTCCTAGGGTTTAAAAAGTTTTAGATCTGGAAACTATAATGAGGGTTTCAAGAATAAATTTGAAGCAAAGAGATATAACATCTTAATCTGGAAATTTCTCTTCGGTTCTTTGGCTACCTGTTTGCTTCTTGGGGTTTTCACTTTTTTTTTTTGCAGCAGAGAAATTTCGTTTTTCTTGTGTGGAAAACCTCATCCTCTCCTCCCTTCGTATCTACTCAAATCCGCAGCTATAACTCCATATGCCCAACACTGCCCGTAGCTTCTCGCCCTTCACTCACATCTGCATATTTCCCATTTCTCCTTTCTTCCAACTTTTCTTGCTACCCATGTTCATTTCGAATAACCCATCCTGTCATCTCCTCTCCTGCTACGTGTGGCTTCTCCTTGCCTTCACAACATTTTTCATCCATCTCTCAGCTCTTCCAACCTCACCTTCCCATCCTTCGCATTCTTACTCCTCTTCGTTGCCATCGTCGAGCTCCACCTGCATACACAACAAAAAGCATTCGATTTTTATTTCTATGCATGCATTAGTTTAGTTTTTTTTTTCATATGTGTTAGAGTTTAGAAGTTAGGGTTAGTGTGTTTTTGTTTTAATTTGAGATTCAATTGATTTGTTTCTTTTGATTTATGGATTTTATCTTTTATTGTTTGTGATTTCCCTTTTCTTTTTCTTTCTTTTTTCGATTTGATTTTTTTTATTTTCATTTTATTTATTTTCATTAAAAAATCTAAGACATTTGTTTTTTTTTTTTAAATCTAAAACATTTAAAATCTAAAAATTCCTAAAAATAAAAAAATCTTATTTTTTAATAAAATCTTAATTAATTTATTTTTTAAATCTAATATATATATATATATATATATATATATATATATATATATATATATATATATATATATATATATATATAGATATATATATATTAATCTAAAACTTTTAAAAAAATCTAAAAATTTTGAATTTTGATGACTAAGGAATTAATTTGTGCTTTCACATTAAAAATTTTAATGTGGCCCATGGCTCATTAAAATTTCGATTTATTAACCCCTTTAATTCACTTTTGTCATATTAAAAATTAAAATATTTCATTTACTACATTAAATTAATTTCTTAAGGAACAATTGAATTGATTACATAAATTTCCTAGTGTCATTTTGTGCTAATATTTCTCTATTGTCAAGTGTGATTAATATTTTAAAATTTATATTAGGTATAGGAGAAATTTAATTAATTCTAGATCTCAGTCATTAATGAAAATCATTTTAAATTTGGAATCTATTTCATGATAGAGTTTTGGGCATTTTACAATTAATCATTCATGATCGTCGCTTTGCCACATTATAAATTGTTTTGAATAACTTGTTTTATTTAGTCTATGGTTAATGCATATATTACAGGCACTAGTCTGTAATCATTTATATCCTGTAATTGTGTCTTATTTTAATCCATCTATATTAATTGACCAAGACTTGCTTTAAATTCATCATGTTGTTCATCATTAAAATCTCCTAGAACCCGTGTTCCAGATGCTACCCTCATTCATTCACCTTAGGGACTACCCCCCTTGATTTGTATGCGAGAGAGTCTAAATGGAGTGAGTAAGGATTAGAGTGACAACCCTTACTCTGAGCACTGTCAAGGTGCCTAGCCACTTTGTGCGAAAATTTTTTTTGGCATCGTTACCGGGGACCAATTTATTGGGCCTTGGCTCTATGACATTCATCTTTCATCTTTCTATCATTCATTTTAATTGGCAACACCAACATTTTTTGGCATCGCTGCCAGGGATAGAGTATTTTTGTCCTTAGTTTCCTCGACATTGTTTTAATCATCTCATCATTTCCACCATTCATTAGCTCGTCAAGAAGCACAACATTTTCTGGGGCCGTTGCTGGGGATATTTTATTCTCGGCGTTTCATTGACATTTCCTCATCATTCGACCCCACAAAGCCAACACTTCTTGGAACTGCCACCAAGGACCAATTTATTCAACCTTGTCTTTATGGCATTTCACCTCATTTTTCTAACGTCATTTAGTCCCTCCATCCTAACTCTCAACAGCTCTCATCTAATCCTTTCATATACACTTTCGTCACCTGGACATTTCGGTTCGTTTCTTGTTTGGGTGGCGATTCCACTTATTCATCCATTATTTCTCAGACAAGAAGTCCTCCCTTATATCTAGTGGTTTTTGCCTTTTGGATCATAAAGCTAGATTCATGTTCAAGGGGTGACTCCATTTCTTTCATTTCATACAAGAATTTCTACTAGAAGCTCCCTTCTTGTGCATCTCTTGATTTTTTTGAGCAGGGGTCTCTCTCTAGCATCCATTTGGTCCCTCCTTATCCCTTTAAGTAAGTAATCATGGATGAATTTTTTGCCCCATTTTATTTTACGAACTTTCTCCATGATATGCTGAAAGAGGCCACTCATAAATTACCTTTATTCTCGGGTGGTGATTTAGTGGCTGCTAGAAATCATTTATCGAGAATTACTCATACAATAATAAGATATTGTCGTTCTTCCCAATATAAACATGAAGATGTCAAGATGCGTCTATTTTCCTTTTCTTTAGAGGGTGATGCTTTGAATTGGTTTCATGATTGTCTTGAAGATTCTTTCGCTTCTTTACAAGACATCATCGATGCTTTTAAAGATCAGTATGGAGATCAAGCTGACTAGCCTTGTGCCCTTAGTAATATGCAACAGAATGAAAGTGATCTTGTAAGGGATCCAACTGTCAATGAAATATTTCAAGACAATTCTCCTTATCAAAATGTGCCATCCACTTGTATCATTGCAAGATGAAACCATGATAGTGAAAAAACAGGAACAAGTTGTCAAATCAGTGTTGACAATGAAAGAGAAAATGATAAGCATCATATAGAAGAACTAAAGTAGTTGGTTAAAGACATAAATTTTAGTCAAACGCAGCTGGTAAAAAAAATGGAGCTTAGTCAAGAAAAATTTATAGTTGATTTTGCCAAGGATATAAGAACTTTGTACACCCACCTGGAAAAATGTGATAAGGAGATGGAAATCACGAAAATTAAACACTCCAATCACGTAGCCACCTTATTAGAAAAGTGTGCTCAAAATATGGTGGCTATGAGGACCGACATGCAAAGTCATCAGAAAGGACTTCCATGCAAAACTATTTACTTGTCATGAGAGAAAAACATGCTAAGGAAATGGAAACCATGAAAGCTAATCATGACAGAGAAATGAGCTCTACGCAAAATAGCTTGATGACCATAAAAGAAGATAATGAGAAAGAAATTAAAGATATGGAAACTGGTCAGATATGTTTTTCGAATAAGTTATTGACCATGGAGGAAAACCATGCCAAGGAAGTCAGTGCTATGAAGGTTGAACACTCTAACTAGATGGATGCCATAACAATACAGGTACAATAATTTCAACATCGGTTAGAGGATGAAAGAAATAAGGAAACGTAAACTGATCACAAGCCTCCCTATCTCCTGCAACAAGATCCATCTTATTATGAGGAGGACATTTGTTCCATTAAAAAGTGTCTATTTGAAGGTGATCGGGATAAAACAGAAATTAATAAGAATTAGGTTGATGCTCACATGGTTAATCCACCAGTCATAAAAGATTAAGTTATAAATCATGACACCTATGAGACTGATCCATCATTCTTGATAAAGCAGATGCAGAATGGAGAAAGACATGTCATGCATATATTACATACTTCATCTAAGAGTTTTGAAGTAGAATGTTCCACATCATCAGTGATACATCCTGCCACAAAGAAAAAGCACAAGAGAAAGATAATGTGAAAGTGATTTGATGCATCAGATGGTCGTGAGCAGCTTGATTTCGAATAGGAAAAAATCCTACCCTGTGCAGGATTGGACATGGCACATCTGAGAAACATCCGACATATTTTTCTGAAAGCAGAAAAATGCTCAGAATGCACTACATTGAACACATTTGATGCCATGGGGCATCCTTTGTATTGTATTCCTAACCCTACACCCTTTTATTTCAGTATTTTATTTTGTAGGTAGATTTATGTTTTTCATGTTGTTAGACTAGTTAATAAATGAAGAGCTTATATCTGTCATGTGCTTAATATTATATGATGATATTTGGATGGAAGCTACTTATTCTATCTTGTGTGTTGTGTGGATGTAGATTCTGGACTCTCACATTGCTCCGGTGCAACAATGTGTCCCTAAGTAGAGCCAGATGTTGACTACTACGTGTCAACAACCCATAGTAGTACAACCCCCTTTTTCGCAAAAGGGATAGCGCCTGACCAATGTGTTCGTCTCGTACAACTATCATCATCAGTTTCACTTCCAAGATGTTATGTAAACCCTTTTTGCATATGTATAATGTAAATAATCTCAGCGGATTGTGTCATGTATGTAACGACCCAGGTAAAACTACTTTTCTAGTGGAAATCTCCATTCTTGAATGTTTTTTGTCTCACCGATCTATACTCAGATGGTCGACAGAGTTTTCATTTTGTCTTACCCCAAATCCAAAATGGATTTTGTCACTGGGATCGTAGGTGAGTCCTAGTGTTCTAGATCGAGTCTATGTAAAAGTGATTTGGAAATAATCTTAACTATTTGGTTAGGTTATTTTATTACAAATTGCTTGGTCTGTTGATTTATATTTGTGTCGCAGAGATGGGTAGCTTGTGAGGGTCCTTTACAAATGGGTTTTCCCCTTGAGATGTAAAAAATGTGAAAATCGTGATGTAAAGTGTATTGAGGGCTGGAAAAATAATTTATCCCCACATAGGTTAATTAATTAAATTTTTTGGCCAAAAATTAATTAAAATCCTAAGCCATAAATTTAATTAATTCTAGGTCCTAGGTAAATTTAAATTCTCCAAAGGAAAAATTTGTTGGTCCTTAAAAAATAAATTTTAAGAGAACCAAGGACTAAGGTAAATTAATTATTTTGATAAATTTTAAACATTTGATCCCTGGGTTAAGTCAAAGTCAATATTTTGGGGAAATTAATTCAAAATTTTAATTTTTGAAATAATTAAAATGCATTTAATTGAAAATTTCGAATTTTCCCAAATATTTAAATATTTCGACAGATAAGATTAAAATAAATTTTAATCTTCATCAAGGGTCGAGATTTCTTTGACAAGGATCATTCGAACTAGCCATTGGAAGATTTATCTTTAAATAGGAAGTCATTTGTCAGTCGAATCATCCGACCTTTGAGTCGTGTGCTAAGTGAAAAGCTCTCATGTAATATTTTGTTTTGAATAATAAAGAAAAGCTCTTAGGTTAATCTTCACCGATTCTACTCTTCATAGAAATACTGTAGGATGTGTCATTTTTCATGGGCCATTGATAACAGCTTCTAAAGAGTCATTTGTGTATAGGTATCTTACTCAATCGCCGGGGTTTAAGTGATAATTTAAATTTTGAATGTAATAGCAAGTATCTCTATTTATTTGAATTTTGTTATCATTTTCTCGCTCTATTTTGACGACTGGATTAAGTTTTGTAGGAAAATCTTGATTTTTAGATCATCAGACATTCGGGGAAGTTTTCTGTTGGAACAGCCAACTCCCAATCCATGTTTTCTGAAGAGCCTAGCTTAATTTGATCCCGAGCTTATTATAAGATTTTTAATGGTGATGCATGAATGGTTTTGACCTAAGCACCTTCTTTAAAATTAATAAATAAATAAATAAATAAATAATTATGTGGGAAATCAATGAATCTGGTTGTTGAGAGCCTTAGATTATTAGATCTGGGAGCGGAGTCGGACTCACACTCCCCAGATCTGATAGATCTGCCATTCTTATGCACATATTTGTAAATTATTTTTGGTTTTTTGACTTGGGTTTTTCTAGGTTTTAGTTTTTATCATTGCATATATTGTTTTTGTTTTCTTGTTTTTGTGCAACTACAAATCTAAAGAAGAAATATGTATAGAGTCCAGATCTAGGCCCTGGAGGGTAAGATCTGGATCTCTGGGGTTCATCAACATCATTTTGTAGGAATATGAATAAACAAAAAATCCATTCCAAGGGTTTAAAGAGTTTTAGATCTGGAAATTATCATGAGGGTTTCAAGAATAAATCTTAAGCAAAGGGATATAACATCTTAATCTGGAAATTTCTCTTCGGTTCTTTGGCTACCTCTATGCTGCCTCGGGTTTTTACTTTTTTTTGCTGCAGAGAAATTTCGATTTTCTAGTGTGGAAAACCTCATCCTCTCCTGCCTTCGTATCTCCTCAAATCTGCAGCTATAACTCCATATGGCCAAACCGCCCGCAGCTTCTCACCCTTCACTCACATTTGCATATTTCCCATTTCCCCTTTCTTCAAACTCTGCCTGCTGCCCACATCCATTTCGAACAACCCATCCTCTCATCTCCTCTCCTGTTGTGTGTAGTTTCTCCTTGCCTTCACAACGTTGTCTGTCCAACTCTCAACTCTTCCAACCTCGCCTTCCCATCCTTCGCATTCTTACTCCTCTTCGTTGTCGCCGTCGAGCTCCACCTGCATACACAACAAAAAGCATTCGATTTTTATTTCTATGTATGCGTTAGTTTAGTTAATTTTTTTTTTCATATGTATATGCGTTAAAGTTTAGAAGTCAAAGTTAGTGTGTTTTCGTTTTAATTTGAGATTCGATTGATTTGTTTCTTTTGATTTGTGAATTTTATATTTTATTGTTTGTGATTTCCCTTTTCTTTTTCTTTTTTTTTATTTGATTTTTTAATTTTAATTTTATTTATTTTCATTAAAAAATCTAAAAATATAAGACATATATATATATATATATATATCTATCTATATATATATATATATATATATATATATATATATATATATATATATATATATATATATATATATATATATATATATATTTTTTTTTTTTTTTTTTAATCTAAAACATTTAGTTTTTTGTTTTTTGTTTTTTGTTTTGTTTTTGTTTGTTTGTTTTTTTTTTTTAAATCTAAAACATTTAAAAAAACCTAAAAATTTTGAATTTTGGTGACTAGAGAATTAAATGTGTGCTTTCACATTAAAAATTTTAATGTGGCCCATGGCCCATTAAAATTTCGATTTATTAATCCTTTTAATTCACTTGTGTCATATTAAAAATTTAATTTTTTCATTTACCACATTAAATTAATTTCATAAGGAGAATTGATTACATAAATTTCCTAGTGTCATTTTGTGGTAATATTTCTCTATTGTCAAGTGCGATTAATGTTTTAAAATTTATACTGGCTATAGGAAAAAGTTAATTAATTCTAGATCTTGGTCATTAATGAAAATCATTTTAAATCTCGAATCTCTTTCATGATAGAGTTTTGGGCATTTTACAGTTAATTGTTCATGATCGTCGCTTTGCCACATTATAAATTGTTATGAATAACTTGTTTTATTTAGTTTATGGTTAATGTAGATATTAAAGGCACTTGTCTGTAATCATTTATTTCTTGTAATAATGTTTTATTTTAATCCATCTATCTTAATTGACCGAGACTTGCTTTAAATTCATCAAGTTGTTCATCGTTAAAATCTCCTAGAACCCATGTTCCAGATGCTACCCTCATTCATTCAACTTAGGGACTACCCCCCTTGCTTGTCTAGGAGAGAGTTTAAACGGAGTGAGTAAGGATCAAAGTTACAACCCTTACTCTGAGCATTGTTGCGGTGCCTAGCCACTTTGTGCAACAACATATTTTGGTGCTGTTGTTGGGGACCAATTTATTGTGCCTTGGCTCTACGACATTCATCTTTCATCATTCTATCATTCATTTCAATTGGCAACACCAACATTTTTTGGCGTCGTTGCGAGGGATAGAGTATTTTTGTCCTTGGTTTCCTCGACATTGTTTTAATCATCTCATCATTTCCGCCATTCATTAGCCCGTTAAGTGGCACAACATTTTTTGGCGTCGTTGCGAGGAATATTTTATTCTCGGCATTTCATCGACATTTCCTCATCATTCTTCTCATTTCTCATATCTCATTCAAGTCTGCAAAGCCAACACTTCTTGGCACTGCCACCAAGGACCAATTTATTGGACCTTGGCTTTACGACATTTCACCTCATTTTTATGATGTCATTTAGTCTCTCCATCCTAACTCTCATCATCTCTCATCTAATCCTTTCATCTACACTTTTAGCACTTGGACATTTTGCTTCGTTTCTTGTTTAGGCGGCGACTCTACTTATTCATCCATTATTTCTCAGACAAGAAACCCTCCCTTATATCTAGTTGTTTTTTCCTTTTGGATCGTAGAGCTAAATTCATGTTCAAGTGGCGACTCCACTTCTTTCATTTATTACAAGAATTTCTACTAGAAGCTCCCTTCTTGTGCATCTCTTGATTTTCTTGAGCAGGGGTCTCTCTCTAGCATCCATTTTGTCCCTCCTTATCCCTTTAAGTAAGTCATCATGGATGACTTTTTTAACCCATTTAATTTTACTAACTTTCTCCATGATATGCCAGAAGAGGCCATTCGTAAATTACCTTTCTTCTTGGGTGGTGATTCAACGGCTACTAGAAATCATCTATCCAGGATTACTCATATAATAATAAGATATTGTCGTTCTTCCCAATATAAACATGAAGATGTCAAGATGCATCTATTTGCCTTTTCTTTAGAGGTTGATGTTTTGAATTGGTTTGATGATTGCCCTGAAGATTCTTTCACTTCTTTACAAGACATCATCAATGCTTTTAAAGATAGATATGGAGATCAAGGCGGTTTGCCTTGTGCCCTTAGTAATATGCAACAGAATGAAAGTGATCTTGTGAAGGATCCAATTGTTAATGAAATATTTCAAGACAATTATCCATATCAAAATGTGCCATCCACTTGTATCGTTGCAAGACGAATCCATGATAGTGGAAAAATAGGAACAAGTTGTCATATCAATGTTGACAATGACAGAGAAAATGTTAAGCATCTTATAGAAAAACTAAAGAATTTGGTTAAAGACACACATTTTAGTCAAACGCAACTGGTAAAAAATATGGAGGTTAGTCAAGAAAAAATTATAGTTGATTACGCCAAGGATATAAGAACTTTGTACACCCACCTAGAAAAACGTGATAAGGATATGGAAATCATGAAAAATAAACACTTTGATCACGTAGCCACCGTATTAGAAAAGTGTGCTAAGAATATGATGGCTATGAGGACCAACATGCAAAGTCATCATGAGAAAGAAAGGACTTCCATGCAAAACTATTTACTTGTCATGAGAGAAAAACATGCTAAGGAAATGGAAACCATGAAAGCTAATCATGACAGAGAAATGAGCTCTATGAAAAATAGCTTGATGACCATAAAAGAAGCTAATGAGAAAGAAACAAAAGATAAGGAAACTCGTCAGATATGTTTTCAGAATAAGTTATTGACCATGGAGGAAAACCATGCCAAGGAAGTTAGTGCTATAAAGGTTGAACACTCTAACCAAATGGATGCCATAACAATATAAGTACATAAATTTCAGCATCGGTTAGAGGATGAAAGAAACAAGGAAATGTCAATTGATCATATTCCTCCCAATATGTTGCAGCAAGCTCCATCTTATTATGAGGAGGTCATTTGTTCCATTGAAAAGTGGCTAATTGACGGTCACCCAGATAAAATGGAAATTAATATGAATCGGGTTGATGCTCACATGGTTAATCCACCAGTCATAAAAGATCAAGTTATAACTCATGACATGTGTGAGACTAATCCATAATTCTTGACAAAGAAGATGAAGAATGAAGAAAGACATGTCATGCATATCTTACATAATTCATTTTAGAGTTTTGGAGTAGAATGTTCCACATCATCAGTGATACATCCTGCCATAAAGAAAAATCACAAGAGAAAGAGAATGAGGTTTGATGCATCAGATGACCGCGAGAAGCTTGATTTTCAAATAGGAAAATGTCCTACCGTGTGCAGAATTGGACATGGAACATGTAAGAAACATACAACATATTTTCCTGAAAGCAAACAAATGCTCAGCATGCACTACATTGAACACATTTGATGCCATGGGGCATCCTTTGTATTGTATTCCTAACCCTACACCCTTTTATTTTAGTATTTTATTTTCTAGGTAGATTTATGTTTTTCATGTTGTTAAACTAGTTAATAAATGAAGAGCTTATATCTTTCATGTGCTTAATGTTATATGATGATTTTTGGATGGACGCAACTTATGTTATCTTGTGTGTTGCGTGGATGCAGATTCTAGACTCTCACATTCATCTGTTGCAACAACGTGTCCCCGAGTAGAGCTAGATGTTGACCACTACGTGTCAATGACCCATAGCAGTACACCCCTTTTTTTCGCAAAAAGGATAGCGTCTGATCGATGTGTTCGTGTCATACAACTATCATCATCAGTTTCACTTTCAATATGTTTTGTAAACCCTTTTTGCATGTGTATAATGTCAATAATCTCAGCAGATCCATTTCATGTATGTAACAACCTAGGTAAACCTACTTTTCTAGTGATGATCTCCATTCTGGGAGGTTTTTTGCCTCACCGATCTATTCTCGGATGGTCAATAGAGTTTTTCTTCAGTATTACCCCAAATCCGAAATGGATTTTGTCACTGGGATTGTAGGCGAGTCCTAGTGTTCTAGATTGAGTCTATGTAAAAGTGATTTGGGAATAATCCTAACTATTTGGTTAGGTTATTTTATTACAAATTGCTTGGTCTGCTGAATTATATTTGTGTCGTAGAAATGGGTAGCTTGTGAGGGTCTTTTACAAATGGGTTTTCCCTCTGAGATGTAAAAAATGTGAAAATCATGATGTAAAGTGTCTTAAGGGTTGGAAAAATAATTTATCCCTTCATAGGTTAATTAATTAAGTTTTTTGGCAAAAAATTAATTAAAATCCTAAGCCATAAATTTTATTAATTCGAGGTCCTAGGTAAATTTAAATTCTCCAAAGGAAAAATTCGTAGGTCCTAAAAAAATAAATTTTAAGAGAACCACGGACTAAGGTAAATGAATTATTTTGATAAATTTTAAGTGTTTGATCCCTTGGGTTAAGTCAAAGTCAGAATTATGAGGAAATTAATTCAAAATTATACTTTTTGAATTAATTAAAATGTATTTAATTGAAAATTTCAAATTTCCCCAAATATTTAAATATTTCGACAGATAAGATTAAAATAAGTATTATGGGGTTTACCCCTGTGAGCATCACCTGATGCAATGAGTGCTAAGTGAACTATTCAAAAATCATGAGAAATTAGTCAATTACGACTACCTCTCATGGAAATGGTCATACGTGAATGACTTACTTAACGCAATTGAATCCCAAAAATGATATCTAATAAGATTAAAATAAATTTTAATCCTCATCAACGGTCGAGATTGCTTTGACGAGGATCATTCGAGCTAGCCATTGCAGGATTTATCTTTAAAGAGGAATTCATTTGTCACTCGAATCATCTGACCTTTGAGTCGTGTGCTAAGCGAAAAGCTCTCGTGTAATCTTTTTTTTGAATAATAAAGAAAGATTTTGGGATTAATCTTCGTCGGTGTTACTTTTCATGGAAATACTATAAGATGTGTCATTTTTCATGTGTAATTTTTTTTTTAGCCATTGATAATAGCTTCTGAAGAGTGATTTGAGTATAGGTATTGTTATCACTCACGTTGTCCCTTGGCTTCTTAAGGGATATGGCCGAGGTAACCACAAACCAATCTTTGGGCTGAAGGTCCTAGCCTACCTACAGTCAGAGAGGGCTCTCTCTTTAATATTTAACTTTGTTTTGGGTTGATTTTAGGCTAGTTATGGTGTACATGGGTTTTATTTTGATTTTGGTGGGAAGGATGATGTTTTCAAGCAAATTTGGGATGCATAGAGTGAGAAGTTCAAACCATTGGGCATGGAGTCATGGATTAGGGCTTGCTGTTGCGTTTTCTTGGTCACAAGAGGAATACAAAGCGGGATAGCTACACATAGAACAATATCAAGCTGGAATAAATATGGAATGAAGGTCAGAGATGAAAGGAAACTAAGAATCTTTCATTAGCTAACAGAGAGGGAAGGTGAATGAAAGTTTGTCTAGGAGCAGTCAAGAATTCCTAAATAACAGTCATATGTGAAAGAAAAAGGGTAAACATGATCGTTTAAGTATGCATATTCATAACCATTTCTGAAGGAAACATATAGAAATAACAAGAACTGAGCATAGGGTGTAGTCAAGCAAAACCTAAGCTATTCTTCTTTCTTGCTATTTAGATGGTAACACAATGGTGGGATAAACATATGTAAACTGTAAACAGAGTTAGGAAAACACTTATTGAGCCATGTAGTAGCACGGGAATTCCACGGTCACTCTTTGGCCATTAAATAACACAACAGTCAGTTCTTCATCCAAAGCATTCCAACAGTCTTTGATTATAGAGCTCTCAAAATATACAGCGCAAGTCTCGAATGAGGATTATCAACCAACCAACCCTTTAAACAATGAATTAGGGTGGTTTATATAGAGAAAATATCCAAAAATATCTATTACAGCAAATCTTAAACAGATCTGAGGGAAATGAGTTCTTTAACCTAATCTTGTCCTGAAATTAATGCAAGAAGATATTTATTTGAGCTGTGCTGGAGGCAGCTGTATCAAAATGAGTTAATATGGTGTCCTTGGTGGCTCGGTGCAGTGTTTCTGCAATAATTGTGCCTTGTATTTTATCTGTACCTCTTAGGCGGTTCTGCTGCTTTTAGGTGGCTTTAATGTGCACTAATCTCGATCTGATAAGCTTTGAATGGCCTTTACTGCTTCTTTGACTTGGATGGACACCTTTAATGTTCACCTACTTTGATATTACCGATCTGATACTCTTTGCCGCTTCACTGATACTCTTCAATTTAATCTGGGCTTTATCTTTCCTCTGATACTCTTTAACACTTGAGTCGGGCCACTTTCTCTCCCTTGATATACTTGAGACTGTCAAATCACCCCTTTTCTGCCCTTTCAAGGCAAGAAATAACTGCTGCAAATGCTTTTCGTGGCCTCTAGAATGCTATTGACACTGGCCGATTGAATATGAACATACATGAAGAAATCTTGTCAAATAATGGTGGAGGAATGCAACCTGATAACTGTGTTGGGTTGAGGCTGGCTTTTAATTTGCATTTTTTGGGCCTGCTGGTAGCCAAGCAATAGGAGGCTCTCCTTTTTTAGCAATTTTTCTTAGCGATGCGCGATTAGCGCTAAGCGCTAATCGCGCATTGAAAACTGCCTCTGTTTATGGTTTAAGGCATTATTTGCTGCGATTTTCACCCTTCGCGCCTTTTCGGTGATGACGTCAGCATGATGTCAGCGGTGGGTCTCGGTACGGCAGGGTGATGTGGCAGTACGGCAGGCTGACGTGGCAGCTGATTGGTTTGACGATGTGGCACAAGACACGATGGCGGGGTAGGGACGGAGGCAGATGCGGTGGTAGCGACGTGGTGATGACGTCAGGGGCGGAGAAACAGAAGGCGGTTTGTGGTTTCATTGGACCGCCTTCTGTACGAGGGCGGTATGTGTCAGAGGGACTCCGATACAATCACGTGGGGACACGCGTCTTTTGTACGGTGGGGAAACCACTAGCCTATCGGAGGCTAAGCGTCGGACATCGGGGCGGCTCCGACATGCACCTGGGCCGTTGGATCTGGGAGGGTGGATCGGAGGGCTGACGGAGCGCGGAGCTGGCGGCAGGTTAATCTACAGGGGCCCGCTATGTGTTATATTGATTTATTTGTGTGGCGGGGGTTCAAACCTTTAGAAAGCGGGTGGTTAATGCATCGAAAGGGGTCCGATTGCATGGAAGAGGGTTTTTATGCTTTGGAAGGGGTCCGAAAGCATAGGAAAAATGGTTAAAGAAGCAAACTAAGGGTTCTTACTAAGTTTCAAATAAACTTAGTAATTCCCAAGCATTATTTATAGTTATATTTCAACCAGAGGGAGGGGATATGTATATAAGGGGGATATTTAACATATTTTTAATAGGGGAAGGGGAAAATAGATAGGGATTTACGTAGTAAGTTAGAAATTAATATGAATTTTGATTAGAAAGCGCTAAGGATAGAAATCTTAGGCTATAAAGGGGAAATAGGATTTACAGAAGAAATATGAGCACCTTTAAGAAAAGCAGATCTTTACTTAGGCAAATGTTATGACAAATGATGAAACTTAAGAGATATCAAGCAGATCTTGATCTCTTTGGGGAGGTTAGTGACTGATTTGGGGAATAAGAAGAAGGGGGAGTTAGACATGCATCGCTTGAGCTCCTCCAAATGAAAAACTGCCTCATAAGTGTGATCTGAATAGATATAACACTTGAAAACATGAAATGGATCACATAGCTTGATTCTGCGACCACAAAACTACTTACCCAACCTACTTACCTAGCATTTTTTCTTCTTTTTGCATGGGTGCACTTAGACTTGCAGACCCTGATTGTCTTCTTTTCTTTTAACTGCCCTCCTACAAAAAATCAACCCTTATTTCTTCCAAGATCCCAGATTAAGTAGTTGGGCTCCTTCCTTTCTCTACCTAGCTACTGATTTGCCAAGCTTAAGCTGTTTGGACAGATATTCATTCTCTATCTTCTAAAACAAGCAATTTAAACCTAGGGAAGCCAAGATTAAGCTGTTTGGCTTTCCCTTATATGTAAAACTCTTCAAAAATGGTATGAATCTTCAAAATGGGACTTCTTGGAAATATGGAACCTTGCAGCATGAAAAGATGACATATTTGGCATGTAAAACAGTCAATCATGAAATATGAAACCTATTGCAATAGGAGGCTAACAGTGGCTCCACTTGGGGATGGTTTTTCAGGATGAAAAGCCAAGAACAGCAGGTCAGAATGCCTTGATCTTCAATTGTTGCTGTAAACTGAAATTCTCCTTCTTCTCAATGCCTTTGACTGAATTCTTATAAGCTGATATGCAGTATCCTTTTGAGCTGAATTGCAGAAAAATTACAGCTCTGCTTCTTGCCTTTTGGGTGCTTGTAAACATATTTAAAAAAACAGAGAACTGAAATAGAGCTTTCTTTGATCTTCCCTTCAAAATTTGCTGCGTTGTTCCCTCTTATTGGCCTGCTATAAGAAAAAGTGCTGAAAATACAAATATTAATGTACAGATAGTATACAGGCTGTGTTGCATTTAACAAAAGGGATCATGATAGTGCTTTAGCATTCGACCATTGACAGGACCTTCTTCAGCTGTGCTGCCATCCAAACTCTTTAGAAAATATGTGTTGTTGCCTTGAACAACAGAAATAATAAAGGGTACTTTCCACAGGAAATCAAACTTTCCATGCTTTCCTTTGTCCTCTCTTCTTGAATCCCATCTTAAGACTTTGTTGCCTAAGTAGAAATATTCAGCCTTGGTTCTTTTGTCAAACATTTTCTTCAGCTTCTCTTGTAAAATCTGAGCTCTGTCGTACACTTGCTCTCTTGTTTGCTGCAAATGGATGGTTTGGTTTATTCTTCTTTGGATATCATTTGGCTCTGCCTAAATTTCTTGCAGCAATTTGATAACAAGGATTCCCAAAGAAGAGGGGAACTTGGCCTCCATGCCATAGACTAACTCATATGGGCTCATCCCAATGGATCTCTTGGTTGACAATCTGTCTGCCCATAGGGCATTTACAAGCTTTTTGTGCCAGTTCTCCTTGTTATCCTCCAAGACTTTCTTAATGATGTTAATCAGAATTTTGTTGGATGATTCGACCAAGCCATTCCCTTGAGGGTAATAGGCTGTGGAGTGACCTAAGGTAATGTGGAATTTGTGGAAAAAACTAATCATTTTCTTGGATTTGAAGGCAGAAACGTTATCTGTAATGATCTTCTCAGGACAGCCAAATCTGGACAAAATGTTGGTTTCAAGGAATTGGATGATGGTGGAGTCATTGGCTTGCCTACATGGGATGGCTTCAATCCACTTAGTAAAGTAATCTGTGGCTGTTAGAATCCACTTATGCTGGCCAGAAGAGGATGGATGGATTTCACCAATGAATTCAAGACCCCATTGTTGAAAAGGCTTCTCGGTTGAAATGGGCTTAAGGGGCAAGGGCATAAGCTTTCTTTTGCCTTCAAAGATTTGGCATTTGTGGCATGAAACAACAAACTTTCTCACATAAAAAAACAAAGAGGGGCAATAGAAACCAACCCTTAGTATCTTATCAGCAGTGGACTTCTAATATAAGTGCCCTTCACAGTCCCCTACATGGAAATCTTTCATGACACTGTCAGTTTCATTCATAGTTAGACAATTCAGCAATATTCCTTCATGATTTTTCCAAAACAGGGCACTATCTAAGACACAAAACTTTGATGCTTTCATCCTTAAAAATCTCTTTTTGGTTCTGGACAACCCTGGAGGAGCACACAGGTTTAAAAATATAAAACATATATCAGCATACCATAGGGATTGCAAAAAAGCTTCACTGATCTGTGGAGTCTCCAGCTCCTGTTCATTGTCCAGTTGATTAATGTCTAAGGCTTGATAATTGGTTTCGAACATCAGTTTGGCTAAACCTTGTCCCTTTATCAGCTTGGTGGGTTTTATCTCAATGTCATACTCAAGGATATTGGAAATCCATTTGCCTCGTTTGCCTTCTATGCCCTCCTGAGTTAATATGTCTTTTACAACAACATTTGGCACATAAGCAATCACATGTGAATATAAAATGTAAATTTTGAAATATTTGATTGCTTTAACAAGGGCATATGCTTTCTTCTCCATGATTTGGTACTTCAAGGGTGCATCTCTAAGGGCTCGGCTGAAAAATGCAATTGGCTTTTTATTTCCCTGATCATCTTTCTGCAAAAGAACAACAACAATGGTGTGTTCAGATGCAAATGAAAAAAATGATGAAATCTTTATCAAATTGAGGACTTGTGAGGACTGGGGCTTGAGTTAAGGCAAATTTTATGCCCTCAAAGGCTTACTTGGCCTCTAAAGTCCATTTTACCTTGGAATCATTTTTTAACATGTTATTTAGCATCCTTATCAGCTCGACCAAGTTTGGGATAAATCTCCTTAGGAAATTGATCTTTCCTAGGAATGCTTGCAATTCTTTGATGTTTCTCGGATAAGGGATTTGCAAAATGGCTTGGATTCTTTCCGAATCTATTCTAATTCCATCTTTTGAAATGATATGGCCTAGCAATTTTCCTTCTTCTAGGCTGTAGAGAGATTTCTTAGGATTTAAGGAAATTCCATATTTCCTACATGTTAGGAACACTTGTCTCAAATGTTTTAGGTGCTCTTGATCAGATTTTGAGAAAGGAGTAAGGTCATTAAGGTAAACCACTAGGAAATCATGGATTTCCTTGGAAAATGCAATGTCCATGGCCCTTTGAAAGGTAGCACCTGCATTCTTTAGTCCAAAAGGCATTTTCACATACTTAAATGTTCCCCGCGGTGTTGTAAAGGCTGTCTTGTCTTGGTCATCCGGGTGAACAAGTATTTGATTAAAACCTGAAAAGCCATCTAGCAAAGAAATTCTTGAAGACCCCACTACTCTTTGTAGAATGTGGTCCATTTTTGGTAGTGGGTAGTGATCTTTAAGGGAGACTTGGTTCAGATTTCTTAAGTCCACACATAGTCTAATCTCCCCTGTTTTCTTCCTTGTGGGAACAAGATTGGATACCCATTCTAAAAATCTAATGGGTGCTATGATACCGGCCTCAAACATTCTTTTCACTTCTTTCTCAATCAAAGGGAGAAGCACATGATTCATTCTCCTTAGTTTCTATTTGAAGGGCTTTTGATTTGGCTTTAAGGGAATGGTATGTTGAATAACAGAGGTGTCATAGGACTTAAGGTCCTCATAACTCCAGGCAAATACATCTTGAAACTCTTTAAATAAATCAACATATTTTGGTTTTTGATCGGGAGGCAAATACTTGGACAGTTTAATCATTTTGGGCTTCTCTGCTGTCCCAATGTTACAGTCTTCCATAGCAGCGTTTAAGGGCTGCATCTTTGGCTTTTTGGGGACATCGTTTGAATCAAATATGTCTTCTAATGGAGTGAGGCCAGCAGGTAGAAAATTGTCTTTTAAATCAATCACTTTGGCCTCTGCTTCAGCTATTTCATCTAAATGTATTTGCTTCAGCTCTTGCATGTTTTTCTCATAAAAAATGGTTGGGTGCAGCATTTGATTTGCTGCTTTAGCTGTTATAGTTTGCTCATTTTGGCTTATTTGCTGTTGTGGGTCATCCATGGCATCTTCATCAATGTTTGAGCTTGAGAATTCTTGCTGTAAGGTAAGAAAATTGTTGATTTGAGCATCATCCTCAAACACTTGCCAATATTTGATATTGTTAGGGACAGTAGGCCTATGCTTTATCTCAACAATAAAGTGGTAATTGGGCTCAAAGGGCAGCTTGCAAGTGCTAGCAAAAGTAGTAGACTATGAGCATGCATGTTATGGCTTTTAGAAATCTTAGCAATCTTGGATTCGGTGAAGGAATTGAGTATTTTTGTGGCAGCAGACCTATAAGCTCTTAGCTTATTGTCATTAGTAACAAAGTTACCTTTCATCTGTTGAATGATCAAATCGGAGTCACCTAGAATGGACACTTTTGCAGCTCCTAGAGCTTTGAGCATTTTAAGGCCTAAAAGGAGAGCCTCATACTCTACCATGTTGTTGGTGCATTTGAAGTTTAGTCTGTAAGCATGACCCTCTGCATGGTTGTTATGTGTATTGTGAATCCATATTCCTGCCCCTGCTCCAAGCTTATTAACAAAACCATCAAACTCTAAATACCATGTGATTTCTTGCTTGTGGTTAGTATTAAGAGTTTCAGTCAATTTAGGATTGGGCGGACCTAGGTTTTGTGCTTCATGTGGTTCTTCTTGTATGCTGGTTGCACTAATTGTTTTAACAGTTTCATGGGTATGGGAAACCGACTCTTGATTGATGCATGTTTCTTGTTCTAAAGGCAAAGGCTTCTCATCAGTGGGAGGGCAGCTATCATCATTGAACAATATAAAGGAATCCATATCAGAATGGATTGAGTAAATGGGAAATTTTTGGGGTTTTTCCTCACTACTTACCACATACTTCATCAGTGTTTCTCTATACAGTCTCTTTGGTTGCCCAAACACTGAAATAGTGGCATAGGAGAGGTCTAGTTGGAGAGATGCTTGGAGTTTTTCTCCCCCAGATCTTGATAAGAGCATGCCATACTTTTGTGGAATGTCAGCAACCACCACGTCCATTAGGATCGTTTTGTTGGGAAATTGGACTAAAGTCACACAAAGGTCTTTGATTAAGCCTAAACACTTGACCTGACTAGAATCAAATGAGAATAAGTCTTTGTAGGGTCTAGTGACATCAAGGTTTAGCTTCTCCATTATAGCTTTGGGCATTAGATTGTGTGAAGCACCTGAATCAAACATAGCATTGTGCAACACTTTATCATGAATGTGAAAACTGACATAAAAGGGTAGAACAACTCCATGTCCTGATTTACCATTGACTTTAGGACCAAAAAGATCAACCTGAATTACTTTTTGGTCTATTGATTTGCAGTGATCTTTTGATTTGCTGTCTGTACACATCATGTTTGGCAAGCTCAGAGAGAGGAATAGATATCTTTAATTTACCAATTTCTGCTTCTAAATCAAAAGGTTTTTCTGACTGTGTTTTAGTATTGAGACTCGCAGATTTTCCCTTTTCAATTCTATCTTCAGTGATCTTCTCTTGGTTGTCAGTGATTTCTTGAGATTGTTCTGTTTTGGGAAGGCTTTGAGGAGTGCTATTTACATTTTCTTTTGAGGGAGAGGATACAAAAGGCTGGTTATTTGGCTGCATGTCAAATACATCCTCTATGGTCACTTCTTTTAATTTTGGGTCTGTTTTATCAGCAGGTTCTGTGATAGCGGCCTTGTCTTTTACTTTTTTAGGCTGCTTGGCATCCTTTGGCTTGATGGGATCAGACACATCAATGGTTCTTGTTATTAATTTGTATTGTTTATGGACTTCGTAGATAGCTGAATCATATCCTTGTTTGAAGTCAAATGACTCTCCAGACTTGGTCTGAAATTGATTTATATCATGGTCATCTTGGTCTTCTTGGGTTAGAAATACTTGTTGTTCACTTTTCAAACCCATCAAGTTTATGTGAGTGTCCTCTGTCTGCTCACTAGATGTGGATGCTTCAGCATAGTTTTCATGAAAAGGACGTCTTATATCATGGTCAGGACTTGCCCTTCCAACGTTTGGGTTCTGATTTTTTCTAAAGTTTGGATTTTTGATAGGATTGTTTTGCTGTCCTTCCCACGAGGCTTTTATTTCAATAGTTCCCATTCTATTTTCAAAGTTTTCCATACCTTTGATGATTGTGTCCAATTTTTGCTCAAAGGCTGAAGGTTCATCTTTAAAAGTAGTTCTTCTCTCAGCTCTTGCTCTATTTCGCTTGGCAATCAGATTTGCCTCCACACTAACAGCTACATTCTGCATGTCTGGTAAGGTTTGAGGGGCTCTTTCCCTTAACTGGTAAGCCATGTTTGAATCAAATCCATCAGGGAATTTGTATAAAGCAAGATCAGGTGGAGGTCTAAGGTTTTGTGGAATAGCGTTGTAAACATTGTTAAACTTGGAACAATAGTCTAGGACAGCTTCTTGAGGGCCTCTTTTGATAGTGTCATACTCAGATAATATGTGAAGAGGGTCCTTCTTCTTCTCCCATCTGTTAAGAAATTTTTGGTAAAGAGTCTTTGGGTCAGCTATGGAATTTGCAGGAAGAGCTCTAAACCAGGGCCTTACATCTCCTGTTAAACTTTGGACAAAAATCTACATTCTTACACTATCATCATCTATTTCATAACTCTCAAAATAGTCCTACATTTTCTTGGTATGTTGCAGGGCTGTGCCAGAACCAGTACCTTCAAAATATGTGATTTTGGTTTGATAATCCTGAGGCATAGCCCCTGGATTTGCAGGTAACTGTAAAGGTGCATATCTGTTAGCCATATTTACAGGGATAAGTGGAACGACTGGAACAGCTGGAATAGTTGTAATAACAATGGTGGTGGTGGTAGTATGTGCAGTGAATGGAGGTGTGGAAAAGGTGCTTGGAGAGGTGGATGATGAACAAGGGGAAGTAGGGTTTGAACGAAACAAAACTTTAACAGGGGTTGGAAAATAGCTTAGCTGAACTATTTCAGGACTAGAATCAACAACCTCTTCTTGTTTTTGTTTGCTAACGTTTCTAGAGATTAAATTGGGATTTTCAAAAACAACTAGTGGATTTGGGTCTGGATTCGACCTAGTATTATGTGTTTTCTTCTTGGGAGCCAGCTTCTAACTTGTTTTTCGGAATTTTCTGAATACTCCCCAGCGGAGTCGCCAATGATGTTATCACTCAGGTTTTCCCTTGGCTCCTTAAGGGATACGACCGAGGTAACCACAAACCAATCTTTGGGCTGATTTTAGGCTAGTTATGGTGTACATGGGTTTTGTTTTGATTTTGGTGGGAAGGATGATGTTTTCAAGCAGAGTTCGGATGCATAGAGTGAGACATTCAAACCATTGGGCATGGAGTCATGGATTAGGGCTTGCTGTTGCGTTTTCTTGGTCACAAGAGGAATACAGAGCAGGATAGCTACACATAGAACAATATCAAGCTAGAATAAAGATGGAATGAAGGTCAGAGATGAAAGGCAACTAAGAATCTTTCATTAGCTAACAGAGAGGGAAGGTGAATGAAAGTTTGTCTAGGAGCAGTCAAGAATTCCTAAATAACAGTCATATGTGAAAGAAACAGGGTAAAAATGATCATTTAAGTATGCATATTCATAACCATTTCTGAAGAAAACATATAGAAATAACAAGAACTGAGCATAGGGTGCAGTCAAGTAAAACCTAAGCTATTCTTCTTTCTTGCTATTTAGATGGTAACACAATGATGGGATAAACATATGTAAACTGTAAACAGAGTTAGGAAAACACTTATTGAGCCATGTAGTAGCACGGGAATTCCACAGTCACTCTTTGGCCATTAAATAACACAACAATCAGTTCTTCATCCAAAGAATTCCAGCAGTCTTTGATTATAGAGCTCTCAAAATATACAGCGCAAGTCTCGAATGAGGATTATCAACCAACCAACCCTTTAAACAATGAATTAGGGTTGTTTATATAGAGAAAATATCCAAAAATATCTATTACAGCAGATCTTAAACATATCTGAGGGAAATGAGTTCTTTAACCTAATCTTGTCCTGAAATTAATGCAAGAAGATATTTATTTGAGCTGCGCTGGAGGCAGCTATATCAAAATGAGTTAATATGGTGTCCTTGGTGGCTCGGTGCAGTGTTTCTGCAATAACTATGCCTTGTCTTTTATCTGTACCTCTTAGGCGGTTCTGCTACTTTTAGGTGGCTTTAATGTGCACTAATCTCGATCTGATAAGCTTTGAATGGCCTTTACTGCTTCTTTGACTTGGATGGACGCCTTTAATGTTCACCTGCTTTGATATTGCCGATCTGATACTCTTTGCCGCTTCACTAATACTCTTCAATTCTGGGCTTTATCTTTCCTCTGATACTCTTTAACACTTGAGTCGGGCCACTTTCTCTCCCTTGATATACTTGAGATTGTCAAATCGCCCCTTTTCTGCCCTTTTAAGGAAAGAAATAACTGCTACAAATGCTTTTCGTGGCCTCTAGAATGCTATTGGCACTGGCCGATTGAAAATGAACATACATGAAGAAATCCTGTCAAATAATGGCGGAGGAATGCAACCTGATAACTGTGCTGGGCTGAGGCTGGCTTTTAATTTGCTTTTTTGGGCTTGCTGGTAGCCAAGCAATAGGAGGCTCTCCATTTTGAGCAATTTTTCTTAGCGATGCGTGATTAGCGCTAAGCACTAATCGCGCATCGAAAACTGCCTCTGTTTCTGGTTTCGGGCATTCTTTGCTGCGATTTTTGCCCTTCGCGGATTTTCGGTGATGACGTCAGCATGATGTCAGCGGTGGGTCCCGGTACGACAGGGTGACGTGGCAGGGTGACATGGCAGCTGACTGGTTTGACGATGTGGCACAGGACATGGTGGCGGGGTAGGGACAGAGATAGATGTGGTGGCAACGACGTGGTGCTAATGTCAGGGGCGGAGAAACAGAAGGCGGTTTGTGGTTTCATCGGACCGCCTTCTGTATGAGGGCGGTATGTGTCAGAGGGGCTCCGATACAATCGCGTGGAGACATACGTCTTTTGTACGGTGGGGAAAATGCTAGCCTATCGGAGGCTAAGCATCGGACGTCGGGGCGGCTCCGACATGCACCTGGGCCGTTGGATCTGGGAGGGCGGATCGGAGGGCCGACGGAGCGCGGAGCTGGCGGCAGGTTAATCTACAGGGGCCCGCTATGTGTTATATTGATTTATTTGTGTGGCGGGGATTCAAACCTTTGGAAAGCGGGTGGTTAATGCATCGCAAGGGGTCCGATTGCATGGAAGAGGGTTTTTATGCTTTGGAAGGGGTCTGAAAGCATATGAAAAATGGTTAAAGAAGCAAACTAAGGGTTCTTACTAAGTTTCAAATAAACTTAGCAATTCCAAAGCATTATTTATAGTTATATTTCAACCAGAGGGAGGGGATATGTATATAAGGGGGATATTTAACATAATTTTAATAGGGGAAGGGGAAATAGATAGGGATTTATGTAGTAAGTTAGAAATTAATATGAAGTTTGATTAGAAAGCGCTAAGGATAGAAATCTTAGGCTATAAAGGGGAAATAGGATTTACAGAAGAAATATGAGCACCTTTAAGTAAAGCAGCTCTTTACTTAGGCAAATTTTATGACAAATGATGAAACTTAAGAAATATCAAGCTGATCTTGACCTCTTTGGGGAGGTTAGTGAATGATTTGGGGAATAAGAAGAAGGGGGAGTTAGACATGCCTCGTTTGAGCTCCTCCAAATGAAAAACTACCTCATAAGTGTGATCTGAATAGATATAACACTTGAAAACATGAAATGGACCACATAGCTTGATTCTGCAACCACAAAACTACTTACCCAGCCTACTTACTTAGCATTTTTTCATCTTTTTGCATGGGTGCACTTAGACTTGCAGACCCTGATTGTCTTCTTTTCTTTTAATTGCCCTCCTATCTAAAATCAACCCTTATTTCTTCCAAGGGCCTAGATTAAGCAGTTGGGATCCTTCCTTTCTCTACCTAGCTACTGATCTGCCAAGCTTAAGCTGTTTGGATAGATATTCATTCTCTATCTTCTAAAACAAGCAATTTAAACCTAGGGAAGCCAAGATTACGCTGTTTGGCTTTCCCTTATTTGTAAAACTCTTCAAAAATGATATGACTCTTCAAAATGGGACTTCTTGGAAATATGGAACCTTGCAGCATGAAAAGATGACATATTTGGCATGTAAAACAGTCAATCATGAAATATGAAACCTATTGCAATAGGAGGCTAACAGGTATCTTGCTTAGTCGCTGAAGTTTAAATGATAATTTAAATTTTGAATGTAATAGCAAGTATCTCTATTTATCTGAATTTTATTATCATTTTCTCGCTCTATTTTGATGGTTGGATTAAGTTTTGTAGAAAAATCTAGATTTTTAGATCATCGGGCATTCGAGGAAGTTTTTTTTTGGACCAGCCAATTCCCGATCCATGTTTTCTGAAGAGCCCAACTTAATTTGATCTTGGGCTTATCATAAGATTTTTAGTGGTGATGCATGAAGGGTTTTGAGCTAAGCAACTCCTTTAAAATTTTAAAAATTTAATTTTTATGTGGGAAATTGATGAATCTGGTTGTGTAGAGCCTTAGATTATCAGATCTGGGAGCAAATTCGGACTCGCACTTCCTAGATCTGATAGATCTGCCATTCCTATGCATAGATCTACAAACTATTTTTGGTTTTCTAACTTGGGTTTCTTTGGGTTTTAGTTTTTATTATTGTATATATTGTTTTTGTTTTCTTGTTTTTGTGCAACTACGGATCTGAAGAAGAAATCTGTATAGAGTCCAGATCTAGGCCCTGGAGGGTAAGATCTGGATCTCTGGGGTTCATCAACATCATTTTGCTGGAATATTAGTAAAAAAAAAATTGCATTCCAAGGGTTTAAAGAGTTTTAGATCTGGAAACTATAATGAGGGTTTCAAGAATAAATTTGAAGCAAAGGGATATAACATCTTAATCTGGAAATTTCTCTTCGGTTCTTTGGCTACTTGTCTACTGCCTGGGTTTTTACTTTTTTTTGCTGCAGACAAATTTTATTTTCTTGTGTGGAAAACCTCATCCTCTCTTGCCTTCGTATCTCCTCAAATCCATAGTTATAACTCCATATGCCCAACACTGCTCGCAACTTCTCGCCCTTCATGCACATCTGCATATTTCCCATTTCTCCTTTCTTCAAACTCTGCCTGCTACCCACATCCATTTCGAACAACCCATCCTCTCATCTCCTCTCCTGTTGCGTGTGGCTTTTCCTTGCCTTCACAGCGATGTCTGTCTAGCTCTCAGCTCTTCCAACCTCACCTTCCCATCATTCGCATTCTTACTCCTCTTTGTTGCCATCGTCGATCTTCACCTGCATACACAACAAAAAGCATTCAATTTTTATTTCTATGTATGCGTTAGTTTAGTTAATTTTTTTTCCATATGTATATGTGTTAAAGTTTAGAAGTGAGGGTTAGTGTGTTTTTGTTTTAAGTTGAGATCCGATTGATTTGTTTCTTTTGATTTATGAATTTTATATTTTATTGTTTGTGATTTCCGTTTTTTTTCTTTCTTTTTTTTTCAATTTGATTGTTTGATTTTCATTTTATTTATTTTCATTAAAAAATCTAAAAGTTTTAAAAATCTAAGACATTTTTTTAAAATCTAAACATTTAAAATCTAAAAGATCCAATAAATAAAAAATCTTAATTTTTTTTTTTAATCTAAAACAATTTTTTTTTTAAATCTAAAAAAATCTAAAACATTTAAAAAAAATCTAAAATTTTTGAATTTTGGTGACTAAGGAATTAAATTTGTGCTTTCACATTAAAAATTTTAATGTGGCCCATGGCCCATTATAATTTTTATTTATTGACCCTTTTAATTCACTTCATTTACCACATTAAATTAATTTCCTAAGGAACAATTGAATTGATTACATAAATTTCCTAGTGTCATTTTGTGGTAATATTTCTCTATTGTCAAGTGCGATTAATGTTTTAAAATTTATATTGGCTATAGGAGAAAATTAATTCTAGATTTCAGTCATTAATGAAAATCATTTTAAATTTGGAATCTCTTGCACGATAGAGTTTTGCGCATTTTACAATTAATCGTTCATGATCGTCGCTTTGCCACATTATAAACTGTTTTGAATAACTTGTTTTATTTAGTCTATGGTTAATGCAGATATTAAAGGCACTAGTATGTAATCATTTATATCTTGTAATTGTGTCTTATTTTAATCCATCTATCTTAATTGACTGAGACTTTCTTTAAGTTCATCAAGTTGTTCATCATTAAAATCTCCTAGAATTCGTGTTCGAGATGCTACCTTAATTCATTAACCTTAGGGACTAACCCCCTTGACTTGTCTAGGAAAGAGTCTAAATGGAGTGAGTAAGGATCAGAGTGATAGCCCTTACTCTGAGCATTGTCACGGTGCATAGATACTTTGTGCAAAAATATTTTTTGGCGTCATTGCCGAGGACCAATTTATTGGGCCTTGGCTCTATGACATTCATCTTTCATCTAGTTTCTATCATTCATTTTATCCATAAATGCCAACATATTTTGGCGTTGTTGTCGGGGATATATTTTTTTTGTCCTTGGTTTCCTTGACATTGTTTTAATCATTTCATCATTTTCGCCATTCATTAGCCCTTCAAGTGGTACAACATTTTTTGGCGCCATTGTTGGGGATATTTTATTCTTGACGTTTCATCGACATTTCCTCATCATTCTTCTCATTTCTCATCTCTCATTCGAGCTCACAAATCGAACACTTCTTGGCACTGCCACCAAGAACCAATTTATTGCTTTACAACATTTCACCTCATTTTTCTGATGTCATTTAGTCTCTCCATCCTAACTCTCGTCATCTCTCATCTAATCCTTTCACCTACATTTTTAGCACTTGGACATTTCAGTTTGTTTCTTGTTTGGGTGGCGACTCCAGTTATTCATCCATTATTTCTCATATAAGAATCCCTCCCTTATATCTAGTTTCTTTTGTGTTTTGGATCGTAGAGCTAGATTCATGTTCAAGTGGCGACTCCACTTCTTTCATTTCTTACAAGAATTGCTACTAGAAGCTTCCTTCTTGTGGATCTCTTGATTTTCTTGAGCAGGGTCTCTCTCTAGGATCCATTTGGTCCCTCCTTATCCCTTTAAGAAAGTCATCATGAATGACTTGTTTGCCCCATTTCATTTACTAAATTTCTCCATGATATGCTGGAAGAGGCCATTCATAAATTACCTTTGTTCTCGGGTGGTGATTCAGCCGTTTCTAGAAATCATCTATCCATGATTACTCATCTAATAATAAGATATTTTCATTCTTCCCAATATGAACATGAAGATGTCAAGATGCATCTATTTGCCTTTTCTTTAGAGGGTGATGCATTGAATTGGTTTCATAATTGTCCTGAAGATTCTTTCACTACTTTACAAGACATCGACAATGCTTTTAAAGATAGATATATAGATCAAGGTGGCTTGCCTTGTGCCCTTAGTACTATTCAACATAATGAAAGTTATCTTCTAAAGGATCCAACTGTCAAGGAAAGATTTCAAGATAACTTTCCATATGAAGATGTGCCATCCACTTGTGTCATTGCAAGATGAATCCATGATAGTGGAAAAACAAGAACAAGTTGTCAAATCAGTGTTGACAATGAAAGAGAAAATGATAAGCATCTTATAGAAGAACTAAAGCATTTGGTTAAAGACATGCAGTTCAGTCAAACACAGCTGATAAAAAATATGTAGCTTAGTCAAGAAAAATTATAGTTTTTTACGCTAAGGATATGAGAACTTTGTACACCCACCTGGAAAAACATGATAAAGAGATGGAAATCAAGAGAATTAAACACTTCGATTGCGTAGCCACTGTAGTAGAAATGTGTGCTCAAAATATGAAGGCTATGAGGTCCGACATGTAGAGTCATCATGAGAAATAAAAGACTTCCATGCAAAACTATTTAGTTTTCATGAGAGAAAAACATGCTAAGGAAATGGAAACCATGAAAGCTAATCATGACAGAGAAATGAGCTCTATGTAAAATTTCTTGATGACCATAAAAGAAGATAATGACAAAGTAATAAAATATATGGAAACTAGTCAGATATGTCTTCAGAATAAGTTATTGACCATGGAGGAAAACCATGCCAACGAAATCAGTGCTATGAAGGTTGAACACTCTAACTAGATGGATTTCATAACAATACAGGTACAGAAATTTCAGCATCAGTTAAAGGATGAAAGAAACAAGGAAACGTCAACAGATCATAAACCTCCCTATTTGTTGCAACAAGCTCCATCTTATTATGAGGAGGTCATTTGTTCCATTGAAAAGTGGCTAATTGAAGGTGACCCAGATAAAATGGAAATTAATAAGAATCAGGTTGATGCTTACATGGTTAATCCACTAGTCATAAAAGATCAAGTTATAACTCATGACCCTTGTGAGA
Organism: Pinus tabuliformis; assembly: GCA_031772625.1. NCBI lineage: Eukaryota > Viridiplantae > Streptophyta > Pinopsida > Pinales > Pinaceae > Pinus > Pinus tabuliformis. Next base: position 156,531,991 of record CM062809.1, on the reverse strand, counting down.
CTGATGCATCATTCTTGACAGAGCAGATGCAGAATGAAGAAAGACATGTCATGCATATCTTACATACTTCATTTGAGACTTTTGAAGTAGAATGTTCCACATCATCCGTGATACATCCTGTCAGAAAGAAAAAGTGCAAGAGAAAGACAATGAAAAAGTGATTTGATGCATTCGATGGTCGCAAGTAGCTTGATTTTCGGATAGGAAAAAGTCCTACCGTGTGCAAGATTGGACATGGCACATCTAAGAAACAACCAACATATTTTCTTGAAAGCAGGAAAATGCTCAACATGCACTACATTGAACGCATCTGATGCCATGGGGCATTCTTTGTATTATATATCTAACCCTACACCCTTTTATTTCAGTATTTTATTTTGTTGGTAGATTTATGTTTTTCATGTTGTTAGACTAGTTAATAAATGAAGAGCTTATATATTTCATGTGCTTAATGTTATATGATGATTTTTGGATGGACGCTACCTATGTTATCTTGTGTGTTGCGTGGATGTAGATTCTGCACTCTCACATTCCTCTTGTGCAGCAATGTGTCCCCAAGTAGACCCAGATGTTGACAACTACGTGTCAACGACCGATAACAGTACACCCTCTTTTTTCGCAAAAGGGATAACGCCTGACCGATGTGTTCGTGTCGTACAACTATCATCATTTGTTTCATTTGTAAACACTTTATGCATGTGTATAATGTAAATAGTCTCAACAGATCTATGACATGTATGTAATGACCTAGGTAAACCTACTTATCTAGTGACGATCTCCATTGTGGGAGGCTTTTTGTCTCACCGATCTATTCGCGGATGGTCGACAGAGTTTTCCTTCAGTCTTACACCAAAGCCGGAATGGATTTTTTCACTGGGATGGTAGGTGAGTCTGTTCTAGATCGAGTCTATGTAAAAGTGATTTAGGAATAATCCTAACTATTTGGTTAGGTTATTTTATTACAAATTGTTTGGTCTACTGGATTATATTTGTGTCACAGAAATGGGTAATCTGTAAGGGTCTTTTACAAATGGGTTTTCCCCCTTGAGATGTAAAAGGTGAAAATAATGATGTAAAGTGTCTTGAGGGTTGTAAACATAATTTATCCCCTCATAGGTTAATTAGCTAAATTTTTTGGCTAAAAATTGATTAAAATCCTAAGCTAGAAATTTAATTAATTCTAGGTCCTATGTGAATTTAAATTCTCCAATCCCAGATGCGAGTGTACATAAGGATTGACCTGATGATAGTGGAATGGGACAAAAAATGGCATAGCCACATGGCCACCCATAATCTCGCACACAAAGCAATAATCCTGCCTCACAGCAGCAGTAAGTGCCATTCAATGCGGCACTCAAATCAACTCACCAGCACCATCCCACCTCAACTTTGCGTCATGACACCCTCAAGTAATATTCAACCCACTTCCTCTATTTGTATTCCTCTGCCTCTGAGTTGCAAGTGCCCCCTGGCTGCAGTGGAGCCAAGTACATGCACTGCAACGGGCAGGCGATGCAACATTCTCTGCTGCATAGAGTTTGGACAGGGAAACCATTACTCTCAGAGCTTGATCTACAGCCTGACTTTCGATTCTGAGCCTTCTTAGCCTTCAACCTTAGCACTCCGCTCAGTGCCGACCTCTCACAAGCAGCCTCTTTATCTCCACGCCATCATGCCTTGACTGTGCCAGCGAATGCGTAGCAGAAGGGGTAGCAATAGAGGCAGACTGGCCTGTTTTTCGCCCTCAGTAGTCTCGGACTCCTCTTCCCCCTCAGCCCATTATCCTAAAACTCGCCGTGGTAGAGGATACACTCATATTGTCCACTCCCCGCCTTTGCAAACTGCCATTCTAGTTACTGATATACCCTCTAGCTCTCAAAAATCCGTCCATTTAGCCCAATTCATGTACCACTGCTCCCTGAATCGACCACTCATCAAGGCTACCATCACAGTCACCTTCCAAGAGGAGCCTTCCAGCGATGAAGGCCACCCCACTTGCACAATGGAGAAGAAGGATAATGAGTAGGGCAAGCCTCCTGTAGCAGAGCAAAACCGCGAACCTCTGGCGAAGGATGATACAGGTGCGCTTCTGAACGACGAAGACGGTGAGGATGCCTACAGGTGTTTCATTATCGAAGAAACCCATCAGCACCAAATGACACCTAACTCACCACGTGTCTTCAGCTTTCAGGTTCCCGACAACCATGCCTATGGGTTTAATTTTGAATTTTTGAGCAAAATAGTTAATCTTGAAGATGAATTCAATAGAATATTACTTCAAGTTCATATGCTAGTTTCCCTTGCGTGGGCAGCGAATTTATTTTGGATTGGACTGGTTTCCCACCTCTGGGCAGTCTTAATTTTATTTTTTTGTGCATTATGCCATGAACCTTGGCTCTGAACTGCAGAGGCCAGAGCCTCCTTGTATCATTTTGTTATAGTAATAGATTTTAGACTTATTTAGAAAAAAATAAATAAATAAAAATAAAAATAAAAATCTCCAAAGGAAAAATTTGTTGGTCCTTAATAAATAAATTTTAAGAGATCGAGGGACTAAGGTAAATTGAGTATTTTGATAAATTTTAAGCCTTTGATCCCTAGGGTTAAGTCAAAGTCAAAATTTTGGGGAAATTAATTCAAAAAATTAAATTTTGAATTAATTAAAATACATTTAATTGAAAATTTTGAATTTCCCCAAATATTTAAATATTTCGACAGATGAGATTAAAAGAAATTTTAGTCCTCATCAACTATCAAGATTGCTTTGATGAGGATCACTTGAACTAGCCATTAGAGGATTTATCTTTAAAAGGAATTCATTTGTCAGTTGAATCATCCGACCTTTGAGTCATGTGCTAAGCGTAAAGCTCTCGTGTAATCTTTTTTCTTGAATAATAAAGAAAGACTTTAGGGTTAATCTTCGCTGGTGTTACTCTTCATGGAAATACTGTAAGATCTGTCATTTTTCATGTGTAATTTTTTTTTACCATTGATAATAGCTTCTGAAGAGTGATTTGAGTATAAATATGTTGCTCAGTCATTGGGGTTTAAGTGATAATTTAAATTTTGAATGTAATAGCAGGTATCTCTATTTATCTTAATTTTATTATCATTTTCTCGCTCACATTTGATGGCTAGATTGAGTTTTGCTGGAAAATCTTGATCTTTAGATCATCGGGCGTTCGGGGAAGTTTTCAGTTGGACTAGCCAATTCTCGATCCATGTTTTCTGAAGATCACAACTTAATTTTATCTCGGGCTTATCATAAGATTTTTAGTGGTGATGCATGAAGGGTTTTGAGCTAAGCACCTCCTTCAAAATTTTAAAAATTTAATTTTTATGTGGAAAATCGATGAATCTAGCTGTTGAGAGCCTTAGATTATCAGATCTAGAAGCGGAGTCGTACTCAAACTCCCGAGATATGATAGATTTATCATTCCTGCACATAGATCTGTCCTTCACATTCTTACTCCTCATCGCTGCCATCGTCGAGCTCCACCTGCATACACAACAAAAAGCATTCGATTTTTATTTATATGTATGCGTTAGTTTAGTTAGTTCTTTTTTTTTCATATGTATATGTGTTAAAGTTTAGAAGTTAGGGTTAGTGTGTTTTCATTTTAATTTGAGATTCGATTGATTTGTTTCTTTTGATTCATGACTTTTATATTTTATTGTTTGTGATTTCCCTTTCCTTTTTTTTTTTTTTTTTTTTCCGATTTTGATTTTATTTATTTTCATTAAAGAATCTAAAGTTTTTAGAAATCTAAAACATTTAGTTTTTTTTTTAATCTAAAATATATAAAATTTAAAAAATCTTAAAAATTAAAAATCTAAAAATTTTAAAAAAATATAAAACATTAAATTTTGTTTTAAAAATCTAAAACATTTAATTTTTTTTTTTAAATCTAAGAAAATCTAAATTTTTTTAATTTTGGTGACTAAGGAATTAAATTTGTGTTGGCATTATGAGACAAGTATTGTCCTTGATGGCAAATCACACTGATAACAAATCATAGTGCAGAAGGATAACAACAAGGAATTGATGATCAGTCTACAAGTATGAAGAAAAATATATACACGCTGGTTCACTATATACCAAGTCGCGTATACAAGCAGGTTCACTATATACCAAGTCGCGTATATGCAGGTTCGCTATATACCAAGTCGCGTGTACACGCTGGTTGGCTTCAGTAAAAGCGCGTGTATGTGGAAAACTTATCTTTGGTCCACGGCGGTTATTTCTTGGAAGTTGTGCCTATGGTTTTGGACCTTGGTGTCTCGACGGACGTGTTGATCCCTAGTTTTGAAGCTGATGGTATTGGATTTCTATGGTTTTGGCTCTTGGTATTGAACAAGGCCTAAGGCTATATAAGGAGAAGGAAATCATTAGGCAAGTGCATCTGAAAAGTCTTGAATATCTGATGAAGTATTAGATCCAGTATGCAGGTTATTGGTTGATGATGTATTGCTTGATCTGAGCTAAGGAGAGATCTCATCAGTTGATGGAGAACAAGATCTAAGGAGAGATCGGGATCAAATGGTTTGAAATGAACTATCTTTATATGGTTGATTATGCGTATTTCTAGATCTGCATACTGACGCAATTTTATGTTCTGGGTATAACTGAAATCTGGTACAGCTGCAAGTTATGAAAAATTATTTTTAGATCTGTACGCAGGTTGTCTTCGGTAAAAACGCGTGTATACGCGGGTTGCCTTCATTGTAGTAGCGTATATCTTTTGGAGCCTGATTTTTGGGTTGCAGCTGGGTCTGACTGTTATTGCAGAGTTCTGTAGTCTGCTCTGTGTTCTGGTGACTGGGTTTGACAGGGTTTCAGTGGTTCAGTGATTCAAAGATTGATGATGCTAGTATTGGTTGTTTTATGCTTCAATGATTTGTGAATGAATCATGGTCTTCAGATTGTAATGTTGTGCTTCAGGAGTATCCAGTCTGAAAATTGATGAAAAGTGGTACCTAAAGGAAAGAAGATTGTAGGCTAGCACCTACGTACTAGTATCTTAGCTAGTACAAGAGAAAAGGGGGTTGGAGCTCCCTTCCAAGGAAGTTTGGAGAACGAGAGAAGGTTGAAGCCTTCTGCAGGTTGTAGCCTACGTACTGGTATAAGGCTGCACCAGTACAAAAGATTGTAAACTGAAGTTCTTATTAAAGAAAGATAGAGACGACTTGCAGCAGGTGGTTTTCACCCACATTGGGTTTCCACCTTATATCATGGTGTTCATGTGTGTGGCTTTTGTGTGATGATCTGTTCTGTTATACTGCATCTGTTTACTCTTAATATGATGAATAATGTCCTGATGCATTTAACTGAAGATAAACTAACTGAATTATAAGATTTATGGTTATACGCTGGTTTCTTTAGACACAGTAGCGTGTACACGCTGGTTCACTTAACTGAAGTAGCGTATATGTTTCTAAGCATTGAAAAAGTTTTATTGATCTGATAATACTGATTCACCCCCCCTCTCAGTATTATTTCCAACAATTGGTATCAGAGCAGGTCCTTCAGAGAAGCTTGATCGCTTGAAGGTAGATCGTTCATCATGAGCAACTACGAGAGAGAAGCATCAATCAGGCCACCCATTTTTGATGGGACAAACTTCAATTATTGGAAGGTAAGAGTTACTGCCTATCTTCAATCTCTTGGTACAGAAGTTTGGGACATCGTAGAGACAGGCTACACTTTTCCTTCAGCTACTCCTACAGATGCAGCCGAGAAAAAGAAATATGAAACAAATGCGAAAGCAGTCAATACTCTATTGGGATGTATATCTCAATCATAATTCATGAAGGTAATGCACTATAAATCTGCAAAAGAAATATGGGACAAAATTGTCACGAGCTATGAAGGAGACGAACAGGTAAAGCGTGCTAAACTTCAAACTCTTAGGATTAAGTATGAGACTCTCAGAATGTATAATGATGAAAGTGTGGCTAACTATTTCCTTAGGGTAGATGAGATTGTTAATTGCATGAAAAACTTGGGTGAAGTAATAAAAGAGGCTATTGTGGTTGAAAAGGTTCTAAGATCTTTGTCCCCCAAGTTTGAATCTAAAGTGTCTGCCATAGAAGAAAAGGAAAATCTGCAAATTCTTACTATGTCTCAGCTTCACGGAATTCTAACCGCTTATGAAATGAGAAAGGGAGGTCCATCAGACAGAAGAGAAGCTGCCTTCAAGGCTTCAGGCAAAGAAGAGTATTATGAAGCAAGTCACATGCCAGAAGATGAAGAAGAGGAATCAAATTTTGTCAGAAATCTTCAAAGGGGTTCTGGAAGGTTCAGAGGTAAGTTACCTTTTAAATGCTTTACTTGTGGAAGAGTAGGTCATTATGCTGCCAGATGTCCTCACAAAAATAAGAATGACAAGGGAAAGGAACCTGTTAAATGGAACAAGAAACAAAATGAAAAGAAGAAAAGCTATTACACTCATGAAGATAGTGATGGTCTTTCAAATAGTGATGAAGATGAACAAGGTAATAGATATAAATTGTTAATGGCTTTTGAAGATGATGACTATATGGATGCTATAGATGTAGAAGGCTTTTGTGAAGAAATGAAAGATCTCAAAGTTTGCTTAGAAGAGAAGAGTGCTATTATTGATTCTCTACAATGTCAACTAGCTGAAAAAGAAAAACATCTTGAAAAATTGGAATGTGAGATTGTTTGTCTTAGAAAGGAGATTGAGAAAACAAAAGCGATTAATCTTAAATTTGTTAAAGGATCTGAAACCTTGGATGAGATTATCAATGTGTAGCGATCTCCTCTGATCAAGACAGGTCTTGGATATAATGGAGAAACATCTCAAGCCTCTACCTCTAAAAGATATCTTGATGCAGCAAGGAGAAGCGAGCAAAGGCCAAATAAAAGTCATCAGGTGAATCAGGGACAGTTTACCTCAAGAACAAATAAAGACCATCAAGAAATTCGGGGACAAACTGCCTTAAGGACAAACAAAAGCTACAATCAGCCTCAGGTAAAATCTTCCCAATTTGCTCCAAGAATGAATGTGAATAGAAGCTACAATCGGTTGGATGATAGATCTGATTATCGCAGAAGTTTCTTTAATGGCCAATGCTTTTCTTGCCATAACTTCAGTCACAAAGCAGCGCAATGTGTTTCCTACAAGACAATCATGACTAGAGAAGCTCAAAAGCAAGGGAGAATGACTTGAACCATGAAAAGGACTTATAACAACTTTTCGGTTCTTGAAAATGAAGTTGAATGCTCTATTTGTAATAAGTTTGGTCATGAAGACTCTGAATGCAGGAGCAGGTTCCGGAAGACAACTCAGAAGGAACAAACCTCAAATGTCAGAACATGGAGAATAAAGGAACCGCAACCAGAAAGATGTGGGATAGCCTTTTATGCAGAAGGTCAAGAAAGTCTATGGTACATTGACAGCGGATGTTCGAAGCATATGACAGGGGACAAAGAAAAGCTTGAGTCATATACCGCATTAGAAAAGGGGAAGAAAGTTTCTTTTGGAAACGATATCTCTGTAGCCATAAAAGGAAAAGGTGTTGCACCATTGAAAGAGAAGGTCAAAGCTGGAAATGTTTTGTATGTTGATGGATTGAAGCATAATCTTTTGAGTGTCAGTCAGATGTGCGATCAAGGAACAGAAGTAATATTTAGATCAAATGGATGTTGTGTTCGTGACCTTGATACATGTAAAACAGTGACCAAAGGAAGAAGGACTCCAAATAATCTATACATATTTGAAGAAGGACCACAAAAATGCTATTTGAGCAAGGATGATGAACACTGGCTATGGCATCGAAGGTTGGGGCATCTAAGCTTTTCACAAATAAGGAAAGCATGCAAATATCAGGCAGTTTGTGGTCTTCCAGATATCAAAATTCCAGACAACACTATATGCAAATCCTGTCAGTTTGGAAAGCAAACCAGAACTAACTTTCCAGAGAAGGAAGGATCAGCCAGCATACCTCTTGAGCTAGTCCATACAGATGTATGTGGTCCATTTAGGAAAAGGACACCTTGAGGAGAAGAATATTTGATATTATTCATTGACGATTTCTCCAGGTTTGTCTGGTTAGGTCTTATGAAGCACAAGGATGAAGCATTCGAAAAATTCAAATCCTTCAAAGCCTTGGTTGAAAATGAATCAGGACACAAAATTAAGTGCCTCAGATCTGACAGAGGTGGGGAGTTTACCTCAAACGAATTTTTCGATTTCTGTGAAGAACATGGGATAAGAAGAGAATTCTCTACAGCTAGAACTCCTCAGCAAAATGGGGTTGTGGAAAGAATGAACATAACAATCCAACAAATGGCTCGTGCTATGCTTGATGAATCAGGTACTCCCGCAACTTTCTGGGGTGAGGCTGCACATGCTGCGGTTATTATTCTTAACAAAACAAATGTCCGAGTAAACAGCACTCAAACACCTCATGAGCTCTGGAGTGGTGAGACTCCTTCAGTGAATCATTTCAAAATCTTTGGGAGCAAATGTTATATTAAGAATACTGATGAGCAACTTGGAAAACTTGAACCAAGAGCGGATGAAGGCATTCTTCTTGGTTATTCTCCACATAGCAAAGCTTACAAGTGCTACAACAAAAGACTTGGCAGAATTGTTGACAACATTGATGTAGTGGTTGATGAGAAGGGATATATTCCTAGGCAAGTTCATCATGAAGACATTGAAGAAGATGAAGGCTACCCTCAAAGGCAGAATGATGAAGAAGAAGAACCTCAAGAAGAACCAGAGGAGCAGACAAGAATAGAAGAGAAGACTCCATCCAGATATGTTCAAAAGAATCATCCAGAATCTCAGATTGTGGGGCAGAAAGAAGCAGGAATACAAACAAGAAGAAGAATTGCAGAAGCTTCAATCTATTTGGAATTACTCTCTTCCACTGAACCACAAAATGTGAAAGAGGCATGCAAAGATGAATGTTGGGTCAAAGCAATGGATGAAGAACTTGAGCAGATCGAAAAGAACAATACTTGGGAATTGGTTCCTAGACCAAAAGATAAAAATTTCATAGGGACTAAATGGGTCTTCAAAAATAAATTGAATGAAAATGGAGAAGTAATTAGAAACAAGGCCAGACTTGTTTGTAAAGGGTATGCACAGCAAGAAGGAATAGATTTTGAAGAGACCTTTGCTCCTGTTGCAAGACTTGAGGCCATCCGAATGTTCCTTGCTCTCTCAAGCTTTCAAAACTTCAAGGTATTCCAAATGGACGTAAAATCAGCCTTCCTGAATGGAGACTTAGAAGAAGAAGTATACATTGAGCAGCCAGATGGTTTCATTCTTGGGAACGATCCAAACCTTGTATGTAGATTGAAAAAGGCTCTCTATGGTCTCAAACAAGCTCCAAGGGCTTGGTACTATCGTTTGGACAAATATCTTCACAAACAAGGTTTTTCAAAAGGATCAACAGATAGAAATCTCTATATGAAAGTTGAAAATAACAAATTGCTAATACTTGTTGTGTATGTAGATGATATTATCTTTGGTAGCAATGAAGAGGCTATGAGTCAGAACTTTTCCTTGGTTATGCAGAAAGAATTTGAAATGTCATTACTTGGAGAATTGACATACTTTCTTGGATTGCAAATCCAACAAAATGAAGGAGGTATTTTCTTGTCTCAAACCAAGTACCTCAAGCAGATCTTGAAGAAGTATGGCATGGAAGATTCAAAGCCAGTTTGTACCCCCATGATTACAGGATGCAGCCTCAGTGCAAATGACGAATCAGCAGCAGTTCACCAACCCAGTTATAGATCCATGATTGGGAGTCTGCTTTATTTGACAGGTACCCGACCAGATATTATGCATGCAGTAGGAATTGTTGGAAGATTTCAAGCCAACCCAAAGGAAACTCATCTTCAGGCAGTCAAAAGAATCTTCAAGTATCTTCAAGGGACCCAAAACTATGGCTTATGGTATCCTAGAGATACAGATCTCACTCTTCATGCTTACACAGATGCAGATTGGGCCGGAAGTGTGGATGATAGGAAAAGCACAAGTGGTGGTGCTTTCTTCATGGGTTCCAGATTAGTATCTTGGTTCAGCAAGAAATAGAGTTCGATTGCCTTATCTACAGCTGAAGCAGAATATGTGGCTGCGACATCTTGTTACACACAACTTCTTTGGATGATGCAGACCTTGCAGGATTTTCAAATCACTTGCACTCCACCAGTCTCTATCTTATGTGATAATACAAGTGCAATCAGCATTTCAAAGAATCCAGTCATGCACTCAAAGACCAAGCACATACCAATCAAGTACCATTTTCTTCGGGAACAAGTGCTTGAGCAGAAGGTCAAGCTGGAGTATGTTCCTTCTAAGGAACAAGTTGCTGATATTCTCACAAAACCACTGCCCAGGGAAACTTTTGAATATCTCAGACAAAAGCTGGGAGTAGTTGATGCTTCATCCTGCTGTTGAAGCTTGTCTGTTCTACAGAAAATTTGGTATACGCAAGTTACGTAAGGGATATCCGTGTATATACGCTGATTTATGCTGGGAAAGTCGCGTGTATGGTGTACGCGTGTTGCAGAAAGCATATCCGCGTGCATACGCTATTTTATGCAGGAGAAGTCACGTATATGGAGTTCTGAACAGCAAGGGCAGACTCCGGTTGGAGAAGGTCTGAGATGGGTATGCCAGAATTCTTCAGGCACAGTTTCAGGGGGTGCAGTAGGCACAGGTTCAGGGGGAGCAGCTTAAAGTCTCATAAAGCATTGTTGGCATTTAGATGCTTTTGGTTCTAGTACACAACTGTTGTTGGTTTCAGGAGAAGGAGCTCAGAAGGAAATCTTGGTTGCTGATCTAAAAAGATGTTTATTAGATGCTGCTTGTGATCTTCATAAGTCTTGGTCTAGATCTGTTGTCTCTATGTCATGTATTTTTTTTGTAATATCTCTTTTATGGTGTCAAGGTCATGTAACGGCCTATGTTGGTTTCCCCACTATGCCTGGGATGAATGATGTAGTATAATTGGTTGTTTCTGATGTATCCCCTCTTGGTTGGGAATATGGATTGAGTCTTTTGGTGATAGAGAGGTTCCTTATGGTGTATAAGTCTTGGTTCTTTTGAAGAACATCTTTTGCAGATCTTTTGCAGTCAGGGGGAGCATGTTTCAGCACAACCAAGCAAAGATATCAGCATGTCCATAGGGGAAGCACAGCCCTTTGCCCTTGATGACAAAGGGGGAGAGTGATTTGATTTGGTGTTGTTGCCATCAAGTCCAAAGGGGGAGATTGTTGGCATTATGAGACAAGTATTGTCCTTGATGGCAAATCACACTGATAACAAATCATAGTGCAGAAGGATAGCAGCAAGGAATTGATGATCAGTCTACAAGTATGAAGAAAAATATATACACGTTGGTTCACTATATACCAAGTCGTGTATACAAGCAGGTTCACTATATACCAAGTCGCGTATACGCAGGTTCGCTATATACCAAGTCGCGTGTACACGCTGGTTGGCTTCAGTAAAAGCGCGTGTATGTGGAAAACTTATCTTTGGTCCACGGCGGTTATTTCTTGGAAGTTGTGCCTATGGTTTTGGACCTTGGTGTCTCGACGGACGTGTTGATCCCTAGTTTTGAAGCTGATGGTATTGGATTTCTATGGTTTTGGCTCTTGGTATTGAACAAGGCCTAAGGCTATATAAGGAGAAGGAAATCATTAGGCAAGTGCATCTGAAAAGTCTTGAATATCTAATGAAGTATTAGATCCAGTATGCAGGTTATTGGTTGATGATGTATTGCTTGATCTGAGCTAAGGAGAGATCTCATCGGTTGATGGAGAACAAGATCTAAGGAGAGATCGGGATGAAATGGTTTGAAATGAACTATCTTTATATGGTTGATTATGCGTATTTCTAGATCTGCATACTGACGCAATGTTATGTTCTGGGTATAAATGAAATCTGGTACAGCTGCAAGTTATGAAAAATTATTTTTAGATCTGTACGCAGGTTGTCTTCGGTAAAAACGCGTGTATATGCGGGTTGCCTTCATTGTAGTAGCGTATATCTTTTGGAGCCTGATTTTTGGGTTGCAGCTGGGTCTGACTGTTATTGCAGAGTTCTGTAGTCTGCTCTGTGTTCTGGTGACTGGGTTTGACAGGGTTTCAGTGGTTCAGTGATTCAAAGATTGATGATGCTAGTATTGGTTGTTTTATGCTTCAATGATTTGTGAATGAATCATGGTCTTCAGATTGTAATGTTGTGCTTCAGGAGTATCCAGTCTGAAAATTGATGAAAAGTGGTACTTGAAGTAAAGAAGATTGTAGGCTAGCACCTACGTACTAGTATCTTAGCTAGTACAAGAGAAAAGGGGGTTGGAGCTCCCTTCCAAGGAAGTTTGGAGAATGAGAGAAGGTTGAAGCCTTCTGCAGGTTGTAGCCTGCGTACTGGTATAAGGCTGCACCAGTACAAAAGATTGTAAACTGAAGTTCTTATTAAAGAAAGATAGAGACGACTTGCAGCAGGTGGTTTTCAACCACATTGGGTTTCCACCTTATATCATGGTGTTCATGTGTGTGGCTTTTGTGTGATGATTTGTTCTGTTATACTGCATCTGTTTACTCTTAATATGATGAATAATGTCTTGATGCATTTAACTGAAGATAAACTAACTGAATTATAAGATTTATGGTTATACGCTGGTTTCTTTAGACACAATAGCGTGTACACGCTGGTTCACTTAACTGAAGTAGCGTATATGTTTCTGAGCATTGAAAAAGTTTTATTGATCTGATAATACTGATTCACCCCCCCTCTCAGTATTATTTCCAACAATTTGTGCTTTCACGTTAAAAATTCTAGTGTGGCCCATGGCCCATTAAAATTTTGATTTATTAACCCTTTTAATTCACTTTTGTCATATTAAAAATTTAATTTTTTCATTTACTACATTAAATTAATTTCCTAAGGAGCAATTGAATTGATTACATAAATTTCCTTGGTGTCATTTTGTGGCAATATTTTTCTATTGTCAAGTGCGATTAATGTTTTAAAATTTATATTGCCTATAGGAGAAATTTAATTAATTCTAGATCTCGGTCATTAATGAAAATCAATTTAAATATGGAATCTCTTGCATGACAGAGTTTTGGGCATTTTACAAGTAATCGCTCATGATCGTCGCTTTGCCATATTACAAATTGTTCTGGATAACTTGTTTAATTATTCTATGATTAATGCAAATATTAAAGGCATTTGTCTGTAATCATTTATATCTTGTAATTGTGTCTTATTTTATTCCATCTATCTTAATTGATTGAGACTTGCTTTAAATTCATCAAGTTGTTCATCACTAAAATCTCCTAGAGCCCGTGTTCCACATGCTACCCTCATTCATTCACCTCAAGGACTACCCCCCTTGACTTGTCTAGGAGAGAGTCTAACGGAGTGAGTAAGTATCAAAGTGACAACCCTTACTCTAAGCGTTGTCGCGGTGCCTAGACACTTTGTACGACAACATTTTTTGACATCGTTGTCGGGGACCAATTTATTGGGCCTTGGCTCTACGACATTCATCTTTCATGTTTCTATCATTCATTTTAGTCGGCAATGCCAACATTTTTTGGTGCCATTTTCGGGGATAGAGTTTTTTTTTCCTTGGTTTCCTCAACATCGTTTTAATCATCTCATCATTCATGCCATTCATTAGCCTGTCGAATGACACAATATTTTTTGGTGTCGTTGTCGGGGATATTTTATTCTCGGTGTTTCATTGACATTTCCTCATCATTCTTCTCATTTCTCATCTCTCATTCGAGCCCAAAAATCCAACACTTCTTGGCACTGCCACCAAGGACCAATTTATTGGACCTTGGATTTATGTCATTTCACCTCATTTTTCTGACGTCATTTAGTCTCTCCATCATAGCTCTCGTCATCTCTCATCTAATCCTTTCATCTGCACTTTTAGCACCTGGACATTTCCGTTTGTTTCTTATTTGGGTGGCGACTCCACTTATTCATCCATTATTTCTCAGACAATAATCCCTCCCTTATATCCAGTTGGTTTTGCCTTTTGTATTCTAGAGCTAGATTCATGTTCAATTGGTAACTCCACTTCTTTCATTTCTTACAAGAATTTCTACTAGAAGTTCCCTTCTTGTGGATCTCTTGATTTTCTTGAGCAGGGGTCTCTCTCTATCATCCGTGTTATCCCTCCTTATCCCTTTAAGCAAGCCATCATGGATGACTTGTTTGCCCCATTTCATTTTACTAACTTCCTCCATGATATGCTGGAAGAGGCCATTCATAAATTACCCTTGTTCTCGGGTGGTGATTCAGCTGCTACTAGAAATCATCTATCCAAGATTACTCATATAATAATAAGATATTGTCTTTCTTCCCAATATAAACATGAAGATGTCAAGATGCGTCTATTTGCCTTTTCATTAGAGAGTGATGCTTTGAATTGGTTTCATAATTGTCTTGAAGATTCTTTCGCTTCTTTACAAGACATCATCAATGATTTTAAAGATAAATATGGAGATCAAGTTGGCTTACCTTGTGCCCTTAGTACTATGCAACAGAATTAAAGTGATCTTGTAAAGGATCCAACTGTCAATGAAATATTTCAAAACAATTCTCCATATCAAAATGTGCCATCCACTTGTACCGTTGCAAAACGAATCCATGATAGTGGAAAAACAGGAACAAGTTGTCAAATCAGTGTTGACAATGAAAGAGAAAATGAAATGCATCTTATAGAAGAAATAAAGCAGTTGGTTAAAGACATGTATTTTAGTCAAATGCAACAGCTAAAAAATATGGATCTTAATCAAGAAAATTTATAGTTGATTACGCCAAGGATATGAGAACTTTATACACCCACTTTGAAAAATGTGACAAGGAGATGGAAATCATGAAAATTAAACACTCTGATCACATAGCCACCATAGTGGAAAAGTGTGCTCAAAATATGGAGGCTATGAGGACCGACATGCAGAGTCATCATGAGAAATAAAGGACTTCCATGCAAAACTATTTACTTGCCATGAGAGAAAAACATGCTAAGGAAATGGAAACCATGAAAGCTAATTATGATAGAGAAATGAGCTCTATGAAAAATCGTTTGATGACCATAAAAGCATATAATCACAAATTAATAAAAGATATGGAAACTGGTCAGATATGTCTTCAGAATAAGTTATTGACCATGGAGGAAAACCATGCCAAGGAAGTCAATTCTATGAAGGTTGAACACTCCAGATGGATGCCATAACAATACAGGTATAGAAATTTCAACATTGGTTAGAGCATGAAAGAAGCAAGGAAACGTCAATAGATCATAAGCCTCCCTATCTGTTGCAGCAATCTCCATCTTATTATGAGGAGGTCATTTTTTCCATTGAAAAGTGGCTAATTGAAGATGACCCGGATAAAATGGAAATTAATAAGAATTAGATTGATGCTCACATGGTTAATTCACCAGTCATAGAAGATTAATTTATAACTCATGACACCTGTGAGACTAATCCATCATTCTTGACAAAATAAATGTAGGATGAAGAAAGACATGTCATGCATATCTTACATACTTCATTTGAGAGTTTTGAAGTAGAATGATCCACATTATCAGTGATACATCATGCCACAAAGAAAAAGCACAAGATAAAGAGAATGAGAAAGTGATTTGATGCATTAGATGGCCACGAGCATCTTGACTTTCAAATATGAAAAATTCCTACCATGTGTAGGATTGGACATGGCACATTTGAGAAACAACCAATAGATTTTCCTGAAAGCAGGAAAATGCTCAACATGCACTACATTGAACGCATCCGATGCCATGGGGCATCCTTTGTATTTTATTCCTAACCCTACACCGTTTTATTTCAGTATTTTATTTTGTAGGTAGATTTATGTTTTTCATGTTGTTAGACTAGTTAATAAATGAAGAGCTTATATCTTTCATGTGCTTAATGTTATATGATGATTTTTGGATGGACGCTACTTATGTTATCTTGTGTGTTTTGTGGATTCAGATTCTAGACTCTCACATTCCTCCGGTGCAACAGTGTGTCCCCAAGTAGAGCCATATGTTGACCACTATGTGTCAACGACCCATAGCAGTAGACTCCCTTTTTTCGCGAAAGGTATAGTGCCTGACTGATGTGTTCGTGTCATACAACTATCATCATTAGTTTCACTTCCAAGATGTTATGTAAGCCATTTTTTCATGTGTATAATGTCAATAACCTCAACAAATCCATGTCATGTCTGTAACGACCTAGGTAACCTACTTTTCTAATGACAATGTCCATTCTGGGAGGTTTTTTGTCTCACTGATTTATTCTCAAATGGTCGACAAAATTTTCCTTTAGTCTTACCCCAAAACCAGAATGGATTTTGCCTTCGGGATCGTAGGGGAGTCCTAGTGTTCTAGATCGAGTCTATGTACAAGTGATTTGAGAATAATCCTAACTATTTGGTTAGGTTATTTTATTACAAATTGCTTGGTCTATTGGATTATATTTGTGTCGCATAAATGGGTAGTCTGTGAGGTTCTTTTACAAGTGGGTTTCTCCCTTGAGATGTAAAAAATGTGAAAATCATGATGTAAAGTGTCTTGAGGGTTGGAAAAATAATTTATATCCTCGTAGGTTAAGTAATTAAATTTTTTGGCCAAAAATTAATTAAAATCCTAAGCAATAAATTTAATTAATTCTAGGTCCTATGTGAATTTAAATTCTCCAAAGGAAAAATTCATTGGTCATTAAAAAATAAATTTTAAGAGATCTAGGGACTAAGGTACATTAATTATTTTGATAAATTTTAAGCCTTTGATCCCAAGGGTTAAATCAAAGTCAAAATTTTGGAGAAATTAATTCAAAATTTTAATTTTTGAATTATTTAAAATGCATTTAATTGAAAATTTTGAATTTCCCCAAATGTATAAATATTTCGACGGATGAGATTAAAAGAAATTTTAATCCTCATCAATGGTTGAGATTGCTTTGACAAGGATCACTTGAACTAGCCATTGGAGGATTAATCTTTAAATAGGAAGTCATTTGTCAGTCGAATCATCCGACCTTTGAGTCATGTGGTAAGCGAAAAGCTCTCTTGTAATCTTTATTTTTGAATAATAGAGAAAGACTTTGGGGTTAATCTTCGTCAATGTTACTCTTCATGGAAATACTGTAAGATGTGTCATTTTTCATGTGTAATTTTTTTTTTTTCCGTTGATAATAGCTTCTGAAGAGTGATTTAAGTACAGGTATCTTTCTCAATTGCTGGGGTTTAAGTGATAATTTAAATTTTGAATATAATAGTAGGTATCTCTATTTATTTGAATTTTATTATCATTTTCTCGCTCTATTTTGATGGCTGGATCGAGTTTCGTAGGAAAATCTTGATTTTTAGATCATTGGGCGTTCAAGGAAGTTTTCAGTTAGACCAGCCAACTCTCGATCTATGTTTTCTAAAGAGCCCAACTTAATTTGATCCCGATATTATCATAGCTTTTTAGTGGTGATGCATGAAGGGTTTGAGCTAAGCACCTCCTTTAAAATTTAAAAAATTTAAATTTTATGTAGGAAATTGATGAATCTGACTTTTGAGAGCTTTAGATTATTAGATCTGGGAGCGGAGTTGGACTCACACTCCCCAGGTCTGATAGATCTTCCATTCCTGTGCATAGATATGTAAATTATTTTTGGTTTTCTAACTTGGGCTTTTCTGGGTTTTAGTTTTTATCATTGTATATATTGTTTTTGTTTTCTTGTTATCATGCAGCTACAGATCTAGGGAAGAAATTTGTCTAGAGTCCAGATCTAGGCCCTAGAGGGTAAGATCTAGATCTTTGGGGTTCATCAATGTCATTTTGTAGGAATATTATTAATATTAAAATGTAGTCCAAGGGCTTAATGAGTTTTAGATCTGGAAATTTTCATGAGGCTTTCAAGAATAAATCTGAAGCAAAGGGATATAACATCTTAATCTGGAAATTTCTCTTCAATTATTTGTCTACCTGTCAGCTGCCTAGGGTTTTTCTTTTTTTGCTGTAGAGAAATTTCAATTTTTTTGTTTGCAAAACCTCATCCTCTCCTGCCATTGTATCTCCTCAAATCTGTAGCTATAAATCCATATGCCCAACATTGCCCGCAGCTTCTCACCCTTCACTCACATCCGCATATTTCTCGTTGCTCCTTTCTTCAAACTCTTCCTGCTACCCACGTCCATTTCGAACAACCAATCCTCTCATCTCCTCCCCTGTTGCGTATGGCTTCTCCTTGCCTTCACAACATTGTCCATCCAGCTCTCAGCTCTTCCAACCTCGCCTTCCCATCCTTCACATTCTTACTCCTCTTCGCTGCCACCGTCAAGCTCCACCTGCATACACAACAAAAGGCATTCAATTTTTATTCCAATGTATGTGTTATTTTAGTTAGTTCTTTTCTTTTATTTCATATGTATATGCGTTAAAGTTTAGAAGTTAGGGTTAATGTGTTTTCATTTTAATTCGAGATTCGATTTATTTGTTTCTTTTGATTTATGACTTTTATATTTTATTGTTTGTGATTTCCCTTTTCTTTCTTGTTCCTTTCGATTTGATTTTTTTATTTTGATTTTATTTATTTTCATTAAAAAGTCTAAAATTTTAAAAAATCTAAAACATTTAATATATATATATATATATATATATATATATATATATATATATATAGATATATATATATATATATATATATATATATAGCATTTAAAATCTAAAAAGTCCTAAAAATTAAAATCTAAAAAAAAAAAAGATCTAATTTTTTTTTTAATCTAAAACATTTTTAAAAATCTAAAAAATTTGAATTTTGGTGACTAAAGAATTAAATTTATGCTTTCACATTAAAAATTTTAATGTGGCCCATAGCCCATTAAAATTTCGGTTTATTAACCTTTTTAATTCACTTTTGTCATATTAGAATTTTATTTTTTTAATTTACCATATTAAATTAATTTCCTAAGGAACAATTGAATTGATTACATAAGTTTCCTTGGTGTCATTTTGTGGTAATATTTCTCTATTGTCAAGTGCGATTAATGTTTTAAAATATATATTGGCTATGAGAGAGTAAATTAATTCTAGATCTCGGTCATTAATGAAAATCATTTTAAATCCAGAATCTCTTACATGATAGAGTTTTGGGAAAGTTACAATTAATCGTTCATGATCGTCACTTTGCCACAGTATAGATTGTTTTGGATAACTTGTTTTATTTATTATATGGTTAATGCAAATATTAAAGGCATTGGTCTATAATAATTTATATCTTGTGATGTGTCTTATTTTAATCCATCTATCTTTTTTTTTTTTAGACAAAGTTCGGTTGCTGTTCATTAACTGAAAAAAGATGAGGCTAGAGCCTTACATAGGTTGCTTCTGGAGCATTGTTGGGCCAAGGAATTACAAAAAGGGATTTTTCCTTGGTCCTTGCCTTAACTAGACTGCTACTAGTGCTACTTAAGCTACTATAGATATTAACATACTGCTGTCCCCAAAATTTACATTTACAAAGCATGATTAGTCGATCTCAATATGACTCATTTTTCTTGCTGTTGATCCTTCTGGGTCCAGATCGACTTCAATGGGCTTGACACTTGAGGAGGAGGTGGCTTCTTTCTTTTCCAGCATTTTCTTGAGTGCATCAATCTTTTCTTCAGCATGGATGCATCTTTCTTCAGCATGGATGCATCTGTTGTGCAGATCACTGTATTGTTCATGGAGGGTGTGGACCCTGTGCAGAAAGAGATTCATTTCTGCTCTATATTTGTCATGGAGGATCTTGACTTGTTCCTCCAGCCTATTCTCCAGAATGCGGACTTTGTCCTCCATTCTGTTCTCCATGCTGTGGACCAGGTCCTCCAGTGCTCTTTGCTGGGCTCGAACTTCATTGAACTCCATGTTCAGATCACGGCAGTGAAAGCAATCCTCTGGGCGCTCCATATTTTCCTTTGGCTGAGTGTTTACTGTATTCTCTTGCTTTTTCCCTTGGCTGTGTCGATTCTCTTGGTTACTGATATGGTTTCTGCTAAGACTCTCTGCGGCGATGGGAGCTCTTAAGAGACCGCACGAAGGGTGCCTGAGACTGCCACTGATACCCTTTGAGTTTTGATGAATATCAACGACGCTCCCACTGTGTAACAGAGTGAGAGCAGAGTTTCTAAAACGCTCTCCAATCTTGCTTATATTCTTCTTACTTAGATGGCCTTCATAACCGGCTTCACTCTCGAAGTTGCAATGGGATTTTCCAGATGTGAGTTGGAGCGTATGTGCTGAAGGGGTACTTAAGGAGTTTCTCCGGCTATACTGGCGGGAGAGGGGTCTCCTCATCCCGATGCTCCTTTGAATTCTTCTGCGCATATCTTGGTTGGGATCCCCTGCCCTGTGACAAGGACGATTTCCTGGGCTGCGGATCTTAATTCCTCTGCGTTGGATTGTGCTTCTATGCTGTCTGCTGATACCATTGCTGTCATTCTTATCTACTCTGACCTGTGATCCTTTGAATTGGTTGCTGTGGCAGGTTCTGCTGGATGGGATACCGCACATTTCGATTAGATATTTGTGTTTCATGGCAGCGATTGGGTGGATACGCCATCATTGCAGCGGAGCTGACCTTTGGGTTGGTTACATGCTTGGTTGGCGTGGTGGTCCGCCTTTTTATTGAGACCCCTTAAGATGTGAAAATAGTGGGCTTCTTCCAACATTTTGTGTAAATTTTGATTTCTATTGTTGATTTGTTGCAGTAGAGTATTTGGTGAAGTTTGCTTTTGCTCCATAAGCCGAATGATAATTGCTGAGTCACCAAAGACATTCACTTTCTTTATGCCCAGTTTGATGACCTGATTTAGTCCTTGGTATAAAGCCAGCCCTTCAGCCCGATTGTTGGACAGGTCTCCCAATCCCCATTCAAAATACAAGATTGTTGTGCCATTTGCATTGCATATAACACCTCCGGCGCCTGCTTGACCCGGGTTGGATTTTGAAGCTCCATCGAAAAATAGACAATATTTGTTGCAGTTACTCAGCCAGAGGGCGAATTCCTCCTCCTTGGGTCTCAGTTTCCATGCTGTGGCTGTCTCTTTTGTTTTTAACTTGTCCTTTTCTGATTCATAGCTACTGATTACGCTGCCATAGTTGATCAGGTCTCTTTCTTCAACACTGAGGCTGCTGAGATTGATTTTGCTGTGAGATCGAATGGTCACAGCCTCAACAGCTAAGCTTATAGCTTTGTGGCATATTTTTCTTGTGTTGTGGTTTTTGTCTTGGAACACTTTCTTATTTCTTGCTATCCAGATGCTCCATAGCATTGTTAAGGGTAAAGTATTCCAGATTCTTTGAGATAATTTGATTTTCTTGCTCTTCCATGGGCAAAGCTTCTTCCAATTTTTGATTGCCTCTACTATGCTTGGGTTAGGATTCCACTCTGTTCCTCCTACAGCAGCTAGATCTTTCCAACAGTTAGCAGCCACTTGACAGTTGATAAACAGATGCTGTATTGTCTCTTCTGCTTGAAGACATATTGGACATCTGGAGGGGCCTATGATGCCTCTTTTTTTGAGGTTTTCAGCTGTTAAAATTTTTCCTTTCAGTAGGAGCCAGCAAAAGAATTTGACTTTAGGGGGGGCCTCTGCTTTCCAAACTAGCTTCCAATGGTTCCATATGTCCTGTGGAAAGGTATTGGCGCAGAGGTGGTGATATCCTGCTTTGGTCGTGTACTCCGTGCCTGATGGGTCCCATCGAAAGCTGTCTCTGGCGCCCTTCTGAATCGGGGCTTTGCTGTGTAACTGATCTTTGAGAGCGATGAAATTTGGTTGCAGATCCCTTGGGTAGTTCGGCAGATCCCAGCCAATCCATTCTTGGGAGGAATCTCCCCACTTGGAGATTTGGGCTAGATTCCAAATTCCTTTGCTTTGTAACCAGTTTAAAGCTGGGATTACTTCTGTTTTGGATTCTATGGGGCTCTGGCCAAGGATTCTATCTTTAGAAATGCTGATGTTGCTTCCTTCTCCAGGTACTTTGGAGACGTGCTGGGCCATGATTGGGATAATTTTCTTGCACAACTTCCAGATATTGGAGCTGTCTCTATTGGGTATGTTTACCTCCAGGAGCTTGTGCCTAGAAGTGCTGAGATACTTGGCTTCTAAGACCGATTTCCACCAGGCAGAGTTCCCCGTGATTAATCTCCAAACAATTTTAGCCCCGAGAACTAAATTCAAGAGATATGGAGACCTTATTCCGAGACCTCCTTTTTCTTGGGGCTGAATGACACTTTTCCAACCAACCAGATTGAATTTTTTTTTCTCAGATTTCCCTCCTTGCCAGAGGAAAAATCGAAGGGCCTTTTCCAATTTGTGATGGAAGTTCATTGGCGCTTGTAACAAAGTAAAATGATAGATGGGGAGAGAGGTCAAACCTGATTTGAGAAGAACAAGACGGCCTGCTGGGTTCAGCCACATGGTTCCCTAATGTTGAATTTTCCTTTTGATTTTATCAAGAATTGTGTTCCAAGTTTCGATCTTCAGAGGGCCTTTGCTCACTGGCATTCCTAGATAAGTGAAATGATTCCAATCGACCTTGTAAGAGACCTCTAAGATATTTGCAATACTTTGAATGGTGTGAGCCGATGTATTCCATCCGTATATGCAGCTTTTGTCTTGGCTTACTCTTCCTCCAGAACAGTCCATAAATTGATCCAGGATCCTTTTGAAGCACCTAGCAATGATAGTCGAAGCACCACCCATCAGAAGGGTGTCATCAGCAAATTGGGAGTGGTTGATGTTCTTTGTGCCCTGCTCGAATTTGATACCTGTTATTAGTCCTGCTCTTCGATTGTAATCCAGTGCTTTGCTGAGGGATTCGGCTATGAGAATGAAAAGGTAGGGGGAGAGGGGGCAACCTTGCCTAAGTCCTCGGGAGGATTGAAAGGCTGTGCAGGGTCTTCCATTCACAAGAGGCGAGATCCAAGGATTAGAGATACAGGCTTTGACCATGTTAATGAAGGTAGCATTGAATCCTAGTTTGCTCAAAACAGCATAAAGGAAGGAGTGTCAGACTCTATCGAAAGCATTTGCTAGATCAAGTTTAAGGATAAAGCCCTTTTCCTTTCGGCTAAGGCTAGAGTGAATAGCTTCTTGTACCAGAAGGATAGAGTCCGAGATGTGCCTGTTTGCTAAAAAACCACCCTGATTTTCCGAAATTAAGGAAGGGAGGAGAGGCTTAAGTCTTGTGGATAGGATTTTTGTGATTATTTTGTAAGCAGAGTTGCACAGGGATATTGGCCGGAATCTAGAGAAGGAGGTTGGCCGATTCTCTTTTGGGATTAGGGCTAAAAAGGTTGAATTGGTATAGCCGCCTAGTTTGCCTTTCCTGAGGACCCAGCGTATCATCTTGAGAATGTCCTTTTTAATCAATGACCAAAATTCTCTATAGAAGCTGATTGGGAACCCATCTGGGCCTGGGGCCTTATCCGGATGAAGGCTCCATATTGCCTTTTTAACTTCCTCCTCATCGACTTCTTGTGTGAGACTGATATTCATTTCTTGAGTGACTTCTCTGCTCATGTGTTGGAGGAAGTTTGAGAAGTCCTCCTCATTGTTGTCCTCGGTCAAGAGAAATTTGAAGTGGGCGGTTGCAGCATCCTTGATAGAGTCTTGAGTTTCATGTATGTTCCCTTCTCCGTCTCTGATTGTATTCACTGTGTTTCTTGTCTTTCTGATTGTGGCTTGTTTGTGAAAGTAAGAGGTGTTTTTGTCACCTTCACGCAACCAGGTCTGCCGAGATTTTAATCTCCATTTGATTTCTTCGGCTCTAACAGTTTGGGTTAACGCTGCATACAATCTGGTCTCGTTTTGCCTTGCTTGCTGAGTGAGTCCTTTCGCTTCAATACTTTGCTGTAGTTTTTCAAGGTTCTGTTTGATTTCTTTTTTAGCTGTCTCGGGTTCCTTGTAATTGGTTTTTGCCCATGCCTTCAGCGCCTGCCTTGTTTGCTTCAGTTTTGATTCCCAAATGAATATGGGGGAGCCTTCCACATGCTGTGACCATGCCTGCTTGACTATGTCACGGGCTGCTGATATTTGATTCCAAAGGGAGGAGAATCTGAAAGGGAGGGCGCCAAGATGGCTTTGACTTTGCAGGGTAAGAGTGATGGGGAAGTGATCCGAGGCGGATGAGTTGAGGATGTCAGACTGCCCGTTAGAGAAAGAGGAAAGAAAGGCGATATTGATAAGGAAGCGGTCAAGACGCTCCATAATATTACCTGCCCCCAACCGCCTATTGCTCCATGTATATTTGCGGTTCTTGGGCTTTAAATCCACCAAATCTTTTTCTTGCATAATGCGTTCCAGCCGGTTTCGACAGTGGTCAGCAGTGAAGTTTCCTCCCCTTTTTTCATTTGAGTGCAAGATCAGATTTAGGTCCCCTGCTAGGATGAGGTTGTTATCACTATCTCCATCTAGTTCTTCCTCTAAGGTGGTCCAGCAGACTTCTTTTTCCCTGAAGTGGTTGGGAGAATAGATGTTGTAGATTTTTAGTTCTGTGCCATTGTCCTTGTTTTCCAGTTTAATGCTTATCCAATGCTGCTTTGTTTTGACCACACTACAGCTCCATTTGTTGACATTCCACATTGTTAGTATACCCCCTGAAGCTCCTCTAGCTTCACTGGTACAACCCTCGTACTGCTTTTGTTGATCAATAAGCCTACTGATTTCCGGCTGACTTAGTTTTGTTTCTTGTACAAGTAAGATATCTGGCTTTTCGCTGTGGATTAAATCCATGAGGGTAGCTTTTTTGGAGGGGTGCCCTAGTCCCCTGCTGTTCCAGGACAGCACTTTCATCATTATTTACCTGTATTGTGCAGAGGTGCTCGCCTCTCTTTGCCTTTGAGGTTGTTTTCCTTATCTGAGATTCCTAGTATGAAGGTTTCTATTGGCGTCTGTGATCCCATTGCAATGTCCTTTTGCGCACTTTCCTCTCTATGCTGTTTTGCCGATTTCCTTCCTGGTCCATGTTTTTTCTGAATCTCACTGGAAACAACTAGATCCTTTGAAAGGCTTCTTGTGATTCTAGTTGAGGTGTTATCCGGTGAAGGCTGAGAGATATGGGGGGGTGAAGTGATATGATGCTCAGGTTCTTGAATGGGGTCTTCCTCGGATAGGGTTGCAAAAGGGTTTGAGGATGGGGGGATGGAGGGGTCAGAGGACCGTGGAGGGGATTTAATCCATCTATCTTAATTGACCAAGACTTGCTTTAAATTCATCAAGTTGTTCATCATTAAAATCTCCTAGAGCCCGTGTTCCACAGGCTACCTTCATTCATTCACCTTAGGGACTACCCCCCTTGACTTGTCTAGGAGAGTGTAAACAGAGTGAGTAAGGATCAGAGTGACAACCCTTACTCTGAGTGTTGTCGCGGTGCCTAGACACTTTTTGCGATAAGACAACATTTTTTGGCGCCATTGCCGAGGATCATTTTATTGGGCCTTGGCTCTACGAAATTCATCTTTCATCTTTCTATCATTCATTTTAGCCAGCAATGCCAACATGTTTTGGCGCCGTTGTCAGGGATAGAGTTTTTTTGTCCTTGGTTTCCTCGACATCGTTTTAATCATCTCATCATTTCCGCCATTCATTAGCCCATCAAGCAACACAACATTTTTTGGTGTCGTTGCTGGGGATATTTTATTATCGATGTTTCATTGACATTTCCTTATCATTATTCTCATTTCTCATCTCCCATTCGAGCCCACAAATCTAACACTTCTTGGCATTGCCACCAAGGACCAAGTTATTGGACCTTGGCTTTACGACATTTCACCTCATTTGTCTGACGTCATTTAGTCTCTCCATCATAACTCTCGTCATCTCTCTTTTTTTTTGCTAATGCAAGAGTCAGACCTTCTATTTCATTAATCATTAAAAATTTACGTAAAATACAACAATTCTCGATAAGCTATGGACTAGGGTAAGAACCCAACATTAACTGTAAACGGTCCAAAGGCAGACGGCCCAACCCTTACCCCTAAACATCCCTTCTCTCTTAAGAAAATACTTTGGAAATTGGCTAGCTAGGTTCTAGAATCGAACCCAAAGTGGAACATAAGAGTTAAACTATAAGGATTTCAGATCGGCAGAACTCACTAACCCATGTTTCAATAGAATTCATAAAAATCCGCTTCCTGCCAAGAACAATATGCTTCCCGCCATGTTCCTGACGTGCCGCTTTAATCTCAACCGTCGAACCTCCTCGTCCGATCCTATGGCTATGGCTCATATCGTTGTGCTTAGAAGTACGATTTTTACCCATGGGGACCCACCAACATGCTTGATCAATCTCATTCGTAGATCTGCCTAGCAAGATTCGACGGTTGCGGTTCATATCGCACTAGTCTACCCCACCGAACAATAGCATGCAATGGAGGCAGTATTCCATCAGACCCCACTGCCACGTGGAGATCACTAAATGGAATTTCTCCCAAATTAGGTAAACTACTTTTTGCTTGTAAGGTGTGCGATCACTGAAAAATTGCTCTGGGCGTGGTTTTGCAAACAAGGAAGAAAAATTCCTGATTTCACGGCTGCCGAGAGTTCCCAAGTTTTTTCCTTTCGCTGCATCTACTCTACCTGAACCAATGTGTGCCGAAGCACCCGCTATCCTGCCTTTCATCCCAAAAACCAAATGACCCTCACTATTACCTCTAGGAACTGCTATGAAAGTAGAAACCGAAGTTGCAAAGGTTGACCTTTGCTTGCAACCTGCTGTAGACCCAACTATGTGTAGACCGCTAAACATCAAGCTGCTAAGTCATTTGAAATCCGCCTCCATGGCTCTGTTCAGAAACAACATATTATATTCATCTGCTTGGTCGTGACACTTCACTTTTAATCTATTCTGAGGGAGCTCTTGCCAGCTCATCGCTACCCTATTTTCTGTGTAGATCACTCCTTGATTGGCCAGAATATCCGCCAGTTTATTGGCCAAACGTCGCAGAATATCTCATCCAATCCTTTCATTTGCACATTTAGCCCCTAGACATTTTGGTTCATTTCTTGTTTGGGTGGCGACTCCACTTATTCATCCATTATTTCTTAGACAAGAATCCCTCCCTTATATCCAATTGTTTTTGACTTATGGATCCTAGAGCTAGATTCATGTTCAAGTGGTGACTCCACTTCTTTCATTTCTTACAAGAATTTCCACTAGAAGCTCCCTTCTTGTGGATCTCTTGATTTTCTTGAGCATGGGTCTCTCTCTAGCAGCCATTTGGTCCCTCCTTATCCCTTTAATAAAGTCATCATGGATGACTTGTTTTCCCCATTTCATTTTACTAACTTTCTCCATGATATGCTGGAAGAGGCCATTCATAAATTACCTTTGTTCTCAGGTGGTGATTCATCCGTTACTAGAAATCATCTATCCATGATTACTCATATAATAATAAGATATTGTCGTTCTTTCCAATATAAACATGAAGATGTCAAAATGCATCTATTTTCCTTTTCTTTAAAAGCTGATGCTTTGAATTGGTTTCATAATTGTCCTAAAGATTCTTTCATTTCTTTACAAGACATCATCAATTCTTTTAAAGATAGATATGGAGATCAAGGTGGTTTACCTTGTGCCCTTAGTACTATGTAACAAAATGAAAGTGATCTTGTAAAGGATCCAACTGTCAATGAAAGATTTCAAGACAATTCTCCATGTCAAAATGTTCCATCCACTTGTACCGCTGCAAGATGAATCCATGATAGTGGAAAAAAAGGAACAAATTGTCAAATCAGTGTTGGAAATGAAAGAGAAAATGATAAGCATATTATAGAAGAACTAAAGTGGTTGGTTAAAGACATGCAGTTCAGTCAAACACAGCTAGTAAAAAATATGGAGCTTAGTCAAGAAAAACTATAGTTGATTACACTAAGGATATGAGAACTTTGTACACCCACCTGGAAAAACGTGAAAAGGAGATGGAAATCATAAAAACTAAACACTCCGATCACATAGCCACCATAGTATAAAATTGTGCTCAGAATATGAAGGCTATGAGGACCGAAATTGTTGGCATTATGAGACAAGTGTTGTCCTTGATGGAAAATCACACAGATGACAGATCATAGTGCAGCAGGTCAGTAGCAAAGAGTTGATGATCAGACTACAAGGAATGAAGAAAATAAGGTATACACAGGTTCCTCTTATCAAAGTCATGTATACACGGGGGATCATAGATCAAAAGATGCGTATGCGTATACACACACTTTCATGCAAGGGAAGGCGCGTACATTGGGTTTTGGTCCATGGTTTAAGTCCTTGGTATTTGGACCTATGGTTTTGGACCATGGTATCTTGTCAGAAGTGTTGATTCCAAGTATTAGGTCCATGGTACTGATTTGTTATGGTTTTGGACCATGGTATTGAGTAAGGCCTAAGACTATAAAAGGAGAAGAAGATCTTTAGGCAAGTGTATGGAAAAGACTTGAATATCTGATGAGGTATGAGATCTAGTATGCAGGTAAAGGGTTTATGATGCATTACTTGATCTGAGCTAAGGAGGAATCTCACTGGTTGATGGAGAACAAGATCTAAGGATAGATCGAGATCAAATGGTTTGAAATGAACTATCTCTATATGGTTGATTATGCTTGTTCTAGATCTGTACACTGATGCATGTAATGTTCTGAACTGGGTATAACTTAAGTTTGAAATAGCTGCAAGTCATGATTGAGTATTTATAGATCTGTACGCGGTTTGGCTTTGGTGAAAGCGCATATGTACGCGGGTTCGGTTCATTGTAGTAGCGTATAACATTTGAGCTATGATGTTTGAAGTTACAGGTGGTTCTAGTTGTTGATGAATTCTGATGACTGTTTAATGGTGTCAGTATTTTGCATATTTTGTTTGGTTGATTGTGTTTAGCTTCAGTGGTGATGGATGAGATCTAATAATGGATCAGGATCATAATGACTCATATTTATGTGATCTGATGGACTAGATCTGGTTGCTAACACACATATTATCCTTGCATATGTAATAATCTAGATATGTCTGAAGTCAGGAAGTGCATCAAGTTATAAGTAATTAATTGATGTATATACGCTGGTTCACTTTGGTAAAGTTGTGTATACACGCTGGTTCAGCACTTCCAAGTAGCGTATGCACTCTGATGCATGATTTTGATGATACAGTTGGTTCTGAATATTGTTGCAGAGTTCAGTGTTTTTCTCTGTGTTATGGTGACTGCAATTTTGTTGACAGGGTTTCAGTGATTCAGTATTGGGTGATTCAGAGATTGATGATGCTGGTATTGATTGTTTTTGTGCTTCAATGATATTGATGGGTCCAGTATGAAAATTGGATGAAACGTGGCCTTCAAATTATAGGGTTGTGTTTCAGGAGTATCCAGTCTGAAAATGTATGAAATTTGGTCCCTGGAGGATGAAAGGATATTGTAGGACGGCGCCTACGTACTAGTACGTCAGCTAGTACAAGAGAAAAGGGGGTTGTATCTCCCTTCCAATAGCGGCTGGAGAACGAGTGAAGATTGAAGAATTCAGTAGGCAGGTAGTAATCTGCGTACTAGTATCCCAGCTAGTACAAGAGCTAAGGGGGTTGTAGCTCCCATCCAGGAGAGTCTGGAAAATGAGAGAGGGTTGTAGCCCTCTGCAAGTAGAAGCCTGCGTACTGGTATAAGACTGCACCAGTACAGAACTATTGTAAAATGAAGTTTCTTATTAAAAGAAGATAGAAACGACTTGCAGCAGGTGGTTTTCACCCACATTGGGTTTCCATCTTATATCATGGTGTTCATGTGTGCTTCTTGTGTGATGATCTATTCTGTTTTACTGCACCTGCTTACTGTTCATATGGTTAATGAAGTTCTGATGCACTAACTAAAGATCAACATTTAATGGATTAAATGAATCATAAGTATTCTCGATATACGCTAGTTGCATTAGACACAGTTGCGTATACACGCGGGTTCCATTAACTGAAGTAGCGTATATGTATCTAAGTATGGAAATGAAAAAGTTTTATTGATTTGATAATACTGATTCACCCCCCCCCCCTCTCAGTATTATTTCCAACAATTGGTATCAGAGCAGGTCCTTTGGTAGAAGCTTGATCGCTTGAAGGAGATCCGTGGAACAATGGGAAAGAAGCTTAAGAAGAAAGCACCTAAGAAAAATAAGACATCTTAGAAGAGCTATGACAGTGGGAGCATCGATTGGGGACTATGTGGAAGAAGCACTTCAGATTCAGAATCACTTCAGAATGAAGATGAACAAGATCTATCAGGTATGAATTTGTTATCCTATGGTATCTATCCATTTGAAAACAATGAAAGCAATAGCAAAACAACTGAATTTTCTCTTATGGGTGAGCAAGAAAGATATCAAATAGAGGCAAAATTTAAAAGGTTAACAAACAAAATTAGAGATCAACAAGATCTATTGAACAAAAGGGAATGTGCCTTCAAAGAAGTAGCTACCAAACTAAAAGCTCAACTAGAGGAAGGTAACAAGGTAAGGAAGCTATTCAAAGAAAAATATCAAAAGTTGCAGGATGAAGTGACATCATTAAGAAATGAAGTAAATGAAAGAAGCACAACAATCAAGAAACTTAGAGATAGATCTAGTTACTATGAAAGGCTTGAAGCTACGATCCTCTTGCTAAAGGAAGATCTTGAAGAATCAAAGAAGAAAAATAAAGAACTACTCCAAGCTCATGAAAAACAAGAAAATGAAGTTCTTGATCTAAGACATCAGTTGGAAGAAGGAAGAAATGTTGAAGCAAACATGAAGAAGCAGTATCTTGAAAAGGAAGAGCAACATCAGGTTGAGGTAAATATTATAAAAGATAAATTAGAAGAAAAAGATAAGATCTTACGATTTCAAGATAATATTAAGATCTTAGATGATATTCTTAGTAGTCAAAGGTCTCCTGCTATCAAAGCTGGTCTTGGTTTTCATGAATCTGTTGAAGAAGAATCTAGTTCACAAAGTAAGACAAGGGAATCTAATGCAAAATCTGAAATGCTCAACAAAGAGACGAGAGGTCAACCCCATCAACAACCAAGGAACGAAATTCTTCAAAGAAAATATTTTACTCCTCCGATGAATAATGTTGAATGTTATGTATGTCATAATCTTGGACATGTTGCAGCCAGATGCAGAAGTAGAATGGGTCAAGACCACCACACAGAAAGATCATCACGTTCTAGGTACTTTAATGGATATTGTTTTTCTTGCAATGTGTTTGGTCACAAAGCTGTTGATTGCTATAGGAGGAATATGAAACATGTAAGATGTTATGCATGTAACAAGCTTGGACATATAGCAAAGGAATGCAGGAACAAAGTATGTACATCACACGAAAAGGATAAAACATCAACACACCTGAAGATATGGAAGAAGAAGGAAGTACAATCAGAAATATGTGGCACAACACAATGTACTCAAACACAGCACAGCATAGACATAACAGACTCAGAGGGAGCTGAATGTATAAAACTTCAGTGTCCTGAATCTCATACGCAAGTTTCATAAAGGGAAGTCGCGTATATGTCAGTCTGAGGAAAAGCAGTAGGGACAGGCTCAGGAAAAGGGTCTGATATGATTCAGTTCATTATTTTCTCTGTTTGATAATAGTTATAATTTTCTAATGATGTGTGGAAATGTCATGGTACTCCTAAAATGTTTAGAAGTGTTTTTTATCCTAACTTGATGATGATGAAGTCTTATTCTTGATACATGCATGATCAGATCTGACAGTAATCAGATGGCACAGGTTCAGGGGGAGTTTATGTTTTGAATAATGCATTGTTGGCATTATGGTTAGTAGTCTTTGGTGATGAATCTTATATGGCTAAATGATATATCTTGCTATGGTATGATTATGAGTTGTCCATCTCATATGATTCTTGGGGTCACATAGTTGATTTTCAGATCAGATTGGTGGTTGATTATCTGATAATACATATATGGTGCTTACATGGTGATACACAAATTCATTACTTGATGATGAGTCACTCATATGTTGTTGTCTTCATATGCATCAAGATCATATAATACAATTGTGATACAGGATTCCTATAGTTCTTGACGCCCATGTGGATGAGGATTGTTGAGGTTGATGATATAAAGAAGTCTTGACAAATGATCTTGAGCTCAAGATACATAATGCTGGATACATGAATGATTACTCAAAGTTGCATTGTTGGAGACATGATGATGATGAGTTCATACCTATATGATGATAGGTTTATACCTACATATGTTGATTGATACGGATGTTCCCAAAGTGATGATACTTGGAGCATGCAGATCTTGATGATATGACTATGGTGTAATGTGGATGATTTTATGATGATGTTCAAAAGGATGACTTGGTATCTATATGCATACATACCTTGTTACAGGACATTTACAGGTTGCTGATCTGGAAGTGGTTGTACGCGAGTTTTATGAATAACATCCGTGTATATATGCCTGTTTCTATGGATACATCGCGTATATGGTAGTTTGAAAGAAATCAGTGGGGACAGACTCTGATTGAAGAGAGTCTGATATGGGTCTGATAGAGACCATCTGGCACAGGTTCAGGGGGAGCAAATAATCTTCTAATAATGCATTGTTGGCATTATCTTAGAAGCTTTTGGTTCTAGTACACAGCTGTTGATCTCAGGTGGAACAAATGCAGAGGGAGAATAGAAGGAAAACATGGTTGCTGACCTGAATAGTGATTGACAGATGCTGCTGATATCAGTTATTGGTGACTTTCATAAGTCTTGCTCTAGATATTTCATCTCTAGGTCATGTATCTCTTTTATGGTGTCAATGTCATGTAACGGCCTATTTTGGTTTCCCCACTATTCCTGGGATGAATGATGTTATACTCTTGTATCCCCACTTGGTTGGGTGGATGAGTCAATATTGGTATATCCCCACTAGGTTGGGAGATGAATGTATGAGTCCTTAGTGATAGGAAGGTCATTTATGATAGAGTCATGTTCTTCTTGTAGAACATCTTTTTGGAGACTTGGGTTACAATCAGGGGGAGCATGAATAACACACTTCAGCAGAGCAGAGACTTCAGCATGTACTCAGAGGGAGCATGGACAGATTGGTACACCTTGGCATATACAAAGGGGGAGCTCATTCAAAGATTTCAGCAGGTACTCAGGGGGAGTATGGACAGCGGAATGTTTATCAAGGAAAGAGAATATCTTGGTCTGCCCTTTGTCCTTGATGTCAAAGGGGGAGAGTGGTTTGGTGTTGTTGCCATCAAGTCCAAAGGGGGAGATTGTTGGCATTATGATGCATGTGTTGTACTTGATGGCAACCCACTCATAGAAGAACATCTCACTTATTTATAACTAGATGAATCTACAGAAGAGATATCAGATGTGACTAAATGCACGGGATGCAGGACAGCTCAAAGGAATCAGATGACAGTTCTCAATAATGACAAGTTAGCTTTGCCATCAAGTCCAAAGGGGGAGATTGTTGGCATTATGAGACAAGTGTTGTCCTTGATGGAAAATCACACAGATGAAAGATCGTAGTGCAGCAGGTCAGTAGCAAAGAGTTGATGATCAGACTACAAAGATTGAAGAAAATAAGGTATACGTAGGTTCCTCTTATCAAAGTCGCATATACACACGGGATCATAGATCAAATGACGCGTATGCGTATACACACACTTTCATGCAGGGGAAGGCACGTACATTAGGTTTTGGTCCATGGTATTAAGTCCTTGGTATTTGGACCCATGGTTTTGGACCATGGTATCTTGTAAGAAGTGTTGATCCCAAGTATTGGGTCCATGGTACTAATTTGTTATGGTTTTGGACCATGGTATTGAATAAGGCCTAAGACTATAAAAGGAGAAGAAGATCTTTAGGCAAGTGTATGGAAAAGACTTGAATATCTGATGAAGTATGAGATCTAGTATGCAGGTAAAGGGTTTATGATGCATTGCTTGATTTGAGCTAAGGAGGAATCTCACTGGTTGATGGAGAACAAGATCTAAGGATAGATCGGGATCAAATGGTTTGAAATGAACTATCTCTATATGGTTGATTATGCTTGTTCTAGATCTATATACTGACGCATGTAATGTTATAAACTGGGTATAACTTAAGTTTGAAATAGCTGCAAGTCATGATTGAATATTTATAGATCTGTACGTGGGTTGGCTTTGGTGAAAGCGCGTATGTACCCGAGTTCGGTTCATTGTAGTAGTGTATACCATTTGAGCTATGATGTTTGAAGTTATAGGTGGTTCTGGTTGTTGATGAGTTCTGATGACTGCTTAATGGTGTCAGTATTCTGCATATTCTGTTTGGTTGATTGTGTTTAGCTTCAGTGGTGATGGATGAGATCTAATAATGGATCAGGATCATAATGACTCATATTTATGTGATCTGATGGACTAGATGTGGTTGCTAACACACATATTATCCTTGCATATGTAAGAATCTGGATATGTCTAAAGTCAGGAAGTGCATCAAGTTATAAGTAAGTAATTGATGATATATACGCTGGTTCACTTTGGTAAAGTTGCGTATACACGCTGGTTCAGCACTTCCAAGTAGCGTATGCACTCTGATGCATGATTTTGATGATACAGTTGGTTCTGAATATTGTTGCAGAGTTCAGTATTCTGCTCTGTGTTCTGGCGACTGCAATTTTGTTGACAGGGTTTCAGTGATTCAGTATTGGATGATTCAGAGATTGATGATGCTGGTATTGATTGTTTTTGTGCTTCAATGATATTGATGGGTCCAGTATGAAAATTGTATGAAACGTGGCCTTCAAATTATAGGGTTGTGCTTCAGGAGTATCCAGTCTGAAAATGTATGAAATGTGGTCCCTGGAGGATGAAAGGAGATTGTAGGCTGGTGCCTACATACTAGTACATCAGCTAGTACAAGAGCAAAGGGGGTCATAGCTCCCTTCCAGTAGCAACTAGAGAATGAGTGAAGATTAGAGCATTCAGTAGGTAGGTAGTAGCCTGCGTACTAGTATCATAGCTAGTAGAAGAGCTAAGGGGGTTGTAGCTCCCATCCAGTAGAGTCTGGAAAACGAGAGAGGGTTGTAGCCCTCTGCAGGTAGAAGCCTGTGTACTGGTATAAGACTGCACCAGTACAGAACTATTGTAAAATGAAGTTTCTTATTAAAAGAAGATAGAAACGACTTACAGCAGGTGGTTTTCACCCACATTGGGTTTCCACCTTATATCATGGTGTTCATGTGTGCTTCTTGTGTGAGATCTGTTCTGTTTTATTTCACCTGCTTACTGTTCATATGGTTAATGAAGTTCTGATGCACTAACTAAAGATCAACATTTAATGGATTAACTGAATCATAAGTATTCTCGATATACGCTAGTTGCATTAGACACAGTTGCGTATACACGCGGGTTCCATTAACTGAAGTAGTGTATATGTATCTAAGTATGGAAATGAAAAAGTTTTATTGATTTGATAATACTGATTCACCCCCCCCCCCCCCCCCCCCCCTCTCAGTATTATTTCCAATAGACATGCAGAGTCATGAGAAAGAAAGGACTTCCATGCAAAACTATTTACTTGTCAT
This sequence comes from Pinus tabuliformis, assembly GCA_031772625.1. Taxonomy (NCBI): domain Eukaryota; kingdom Viridiplantae; phylum Streptophyta; class Pinopsida; order Pinales; family Pinaceae; genus Pinus; species Pinus tabuliformis. The sequence continues at coordinate 156,496,382 of CM062809.1, read as the reverse complement.
GAGAGAAAAACATGCTAAATTAATGGAAACCATGAAAGCTAATCATGACAGAGAAATGAGCCCTATGCAAAATTTCTTGATGACCATAAAAGATGATAATGACAAAGTAATAAAAGATATGGAAACTAGTCATATATGTCTTCAGAATAAGTTATTGACCCTGGAGAAAAACCATGCCAAGGAAGTCAATGCTATGAAGGTTGAACAATCTAACGAGATGGATACCATAACAATACAGGTACAAAAATTTCAGCATCAGTTAGATGATGAAATAAACAAGGAAACGTCTACAAATCATAAGCCTCGATATCTATTGTAGCAAGCTCCATCTTATTATGAGGAGGTCATTTGTTCCATTTAAAAGTGGCTAATTGAAGGTGACCCAGATAAAATGGAAATTAATAAGAATCAAGTTGATGCTTACATGGTTAATCCACCAGTCATAAAATAACAAGTTATAACTCATGACACCTGTGAGACTGATCCATCATTCTTGACAGAGTAGATGCAAAATGAAGAAAGACATGTCATGCATATCTTACATACTTCATCTGAGATTTTTGAAGTACAATGTTCCACATCATTAGAGATACACCCCGCAACAAAGAAAAAGCACAAGAGAAAGAGAATGAGAAAGTGATTTGATGCATCAGACGGCCGGAGGCAGCTTGATTTTCGGATAGGAAAAAGTCCTACCATGTGCAGGTTTGGACATGACACATCTGAGAAACAACCAAAAGATTCTTCTGACTACAGGAAAATGCTGAACATGCACTACATTGAATGCATCTAATGCCATGGGACATCCTTTTTATTGTATTCCTAACCCTACACCCTTTTAATTCGGTATTTTATTTTGTAGGCACATTTATGTTTTTCATGTTTTTATACTATTTAATAAATGAAGAGCTTATATCTTTGATGTGCTTAATGTTATATGATTATTTTTGGATCGATGCTACTTATGCTATCTTGTTTGTTCCGTGGATGCAGATTCTGGACTCTCACATTCCTCTAGTGCAACAATGTCTCCCCCAGGTAAAGCCAAATGTTGAAAACTACGTGTCAATGATCCATTGCAGTACACCCTCATTTTTCACAAAACGAATAGCACTTGACCGATGTGTTCGCGTCGTACAACTATCATCATACGTTTCACTTCCAAGATGTTATGTAAACCCTTTCTACATGTGTATAATCTAAATTATATCAGCAGATCCATGTCATGTATCTAACGACCTAGGTAAACCTACTTTTCTAGTGACGATCTCCATTCTCAGAAGTTTTTGTCTCACCGATCTATTCTCAAATGGTCAACAGAGTTTTCCTTTAGTCTTACCCCAAAGCAGGAATGGCTTTTTTCACTGGAATCATCGACAATTCCTAGTGTTCTAGATCGATTCTATGTAAAAGTGATTTGGGAATAATCCTAACTATTTTTTTAGGTTATTTTATTACAAATTGCTTGGTTTGCTCGATTATATTTGTGTCGCAGAAATGGGTAGTCTGTGAGGGTCTTTTACAAATGGGTTTTCCCCCTTGAGATGTAAAAAATGTGAAAATCATGATGTAAAGTGTCTTAAGGGTTGGAAAAATAATTTATCCCCTCATAGGTTAATTAATTAAATTTTGTGGCCAAAAATTAATTAAAATCCTAAGCCAAAAATTTAATTAATTCTAGGTCCTAGGTGAATTTAAATTCTCCAGAGGAAATATTCGTTGGTCCTTAAAAAATAAATTTTAGGAGATCCAGGGATTAAGGTAAATTAATTATTTTGATAAATTTTAAGCCTTTGATCCTTGGGGTTAAGTCAAAGTCAAAATTTTGGGGAAATTAATTCAGAAATTTAATTTTTGAATTAATTAAAATGCATTTAATTGAAAATTTCGAATTTCCCTAAATATTTAAATATTTTGACGGATGAGATTGAAAGAAATTTTAATCCTCATCAACGGTCGAGATTGTTTTGACGAGGATCATTTGAACTAGCCATTGGAGGATTTGTCTTTAAATAGGAAGTCATTTGTCTGTCGAATCATCTGACCTTAAAGTCGTGTGCTAAGCGAAAAGCTCTAATTTAATTGTTTTTTTAATAATAAAGAAAGACTTTGAGGTTAATTTTCACCGGTGTTACTCTTCATGGAAATATTGTAAGATGTGTCATTTTTCATGTGTAAATGTTTTTTAGCCATTGATAATAGCTCCTAAAGAGTGATTCTAGTATAGGTATCTTGCTCAGTCATTGGAGTTTAAGTGATAATTTAAATTTTGAATGTAATAGCAAGTATCTATATTTATCTGAATTTTATTATCATTTTCTCACTCTATTTTAATGGCTGGATTGAGTTTTGTAGGAAAATCTTGATTTTTAGATCATCAAGCGTTTGGGGAAGTTTTCAGTTGGACTAGCCAACTCCCGATCCGTGTTTTCTGAAGAGCCTAACTTAATTTGATCCGGAGATTATCATAAAATTTTTAGTGGTGATGCATGAAGGGTTTTGAGCTAAGCACCTCCTTTAAAATTTTAAAAATTTAATTTTTATGCGGAAAATTGATGAATCTGGTTGTTGAGAGCCTTAGATTATCAGATCTGGGAGAAGAGTTGAATTCACACTCCCCAGATCTGATAGATCTTCCATTCATGTGCATAAATCTATAAATTATTTTTGGTTTTCTAACTTGGGTTTTTCTGGGTTTTAGTTTTTATCATTGTATATAATGTTTTTGTTTTCTTGTCGTCATGCAGCTACAAATCTGAGGAAGAAATCTATATAGAGTCTAGATCTAGGCCCTGGAGGGTAAGATTTGGATCCTTGGGGTTCATCAACATCATTTTGTAGGAATAGTATAAAAAAAAAATTGCAGTCCAAGGGTTTAAAGAGTTTTAGATTTGGAAACTTTCATGAGGGTTTCAAGAATAAATATGAAGCAAAGGGAACATCTTAATCTGCAAATTTCTCTTTTGTTCTTTGCCTACCTGCCTGTTGCTTGGGGTTTTTACTTTTTTGTTGTAGAGAAATTTTGATTTTTTTGTGTGGAAAACCTCATCCTCTCCTGCCCTCGTATCTCCTCAAATCCGCAGCTATAACTCCATATGCCCAAAACTACCCACAACTTCTAACCCTTCACTCACATCTGCATATTTCCCGTTGCTCCTTTCTTCATAACCCACGTCCATTTCGAACAACCCATCCTCTCATCTCCTCTCATGTTACACGTGGCCGATTTTTACTTCTATGTATGCGTTAGTTTAGTTAGTTCTTTTTTTCATTTCATATGTATATGCATTAAAGTTTAGAAGTGAGGGTTAGTGTGTTTTCATTTTAATTTGAGATTCGATTGATTTATTTCTTTTGATTTATGACTTTTATATTTTATTGTTTGTGATTTCCCTTTTCTTTTTCTTTTTCTTTTTCTTTTTTTATTTGATTTTTTTTTATTTTCATTAAAAAATATAAAACATTAATTATTATTTTTTTAAATCTAAAACATTTAAAATCTAAAAAATCCTAAAAATTAAAAATCTAAAAATTAAAAATCTAAAGCATATATTTTTTTTTAATTCTAAAACATTTAATTTTTGTTTTTAAATCTAAAAAAATATAAAACGTTTACTAAATCATTTTTTTTTAAATCTAAAAATATCTAAAACATTTAAAAGAATCTAAAAATTTTGAATTTTGGTGACTAACGATTAAATTTGCGCTTTCACATTAAAATTTTTAATGTGGCCCATGACCCATTAAAATTTCGATTTATTAACCCTTTCAATTCACTTTTTTCATATTAAAAATTTAATTTTTTCATTTACCACATTTAATTAATTTCATAAGGAACAATTTAATTGATTACATAAATTTCCTTGGTGTCATTTTGTGGTAATATTTCTCTATTGTAAAGTGTAATTGATGTTTTAAAATTTATATTGGCTACAGGAGAAAGTTAATTAATTCTAGATCTCGAACATTAATGAAAATCATTTTAAATATGGAATCTCTTGCATGATAGAGTTTTTGGCATTTTACAATTAATCATTCATGATCGTCGCTTTGCCACATTATAAATTGTTCTAGATTACTTGTTTTATTTAGTCTATGGTTAATGCAAATATTAAAGGCACTGGTATATAATCATTTATATCTTGTAATTGTGTCTTATTTTAATCCATCTATCTTAATTGGTTGAGACTTACTTTAAATTCATCAAGTTGTTCATCATTAAAATCTCCTAGAGCCCGTGTTCCACAGGTTTCCCTCATTCATTCACCTTAGGGACTACCCCCCTTGACTTGTCTAGGAGAGAGTCTAAATGGAGTGAGTAAGGATCAAAGTGATAGCCCTTACTTTGAGTATTATTGCGGTGCATAGATACTTTGTGCGAGAACATTTTTTGGCATCGTTTCTAGGGACCAATTTATCCGGCCTTGGCTCTACGACATTCATCTTTCATCTAGCTTCTATCATTCATTTTAGCTAGAAATGCCAACATCTTTTGGCGTCATTACTGGGGATATAGTTTTTTTGTCCTTAGTTTCCTCGACATCATTTTAATCATTTCATCATTTTCGCCATTCATTTTCCCTTCAAGCAGTACAACATTTCTTGGCGCCATTGTTGGGGATATTTTATTCTTGACGTTTCATCGACATTTCCTCATCATTATTCTCATTTCTCATCTCTCATTCAAGCTCACAAAGCCAACACTTCTTGGCACTGCCACCAAGAACCAATTTATTGGACCTTGGCTTTACAACATTTCACCTCATTTTTCTGACGTCATTTAGTCTCTCCATCCTAACTCTCGTCATCTCTCATCTAACCCTTTCATCTACACTTTTAGCACCTGGACATTTCAGTTCGTTTCTTGTTTGGGTGGCGACTCCACTTATTCATCCATTATTTCTCAGACAAGAAGCCCTCCCTTATATTCAGTTGTTTTTGCCTTTTGGATCCTAGAGGTAGATTCATCTTCAAGTGGTGACACCACTTCGTTCATTTCTTACAAGAATTTCTATTAGAAGCTCCCTTCTTGTGGATCTCTTGATTTTCTTGAGCAGGGGTCTCTCTCTAGCATCCATTTGGTCCCTCCTTATCCCTTTAAGCAAGTCATCATGGATGACTTGTTTTCTGCATTTCATTTTACTAACTTTCTCCATGATGTGCTGGAAGAGGCCATTCATAAATTACCTTTGTTCTCAGGTGGTGATTCAACCACCACTAGAAATCATCTATCCAGGATTACTCATATAATAATAAGATATTGTCGTTCTTCCCATATAAACATGAATATGTCAAGATGCGTCTATTTGTCTTTTCTTTAGAGGGTGATGCACTGAATTGGTTTCACAACTGTCCTGAAGATTATTTCGCTTCTTTACAAGACGTCATCAATGCTTTTAAAGATAGATATGGAGATCAAGGTGGCTTGCCTTGTGCCCTTAGCACTATGAAAAAGAATGAAAGTGATCTTGTAAAGGATCCAACTGTCAATGAAAGATTTCATGACAATTCTCAAATCAAAATGTGCCATCCAATTGTACCATTGCAAGATGAATCCATGATAGTGGAAAAACATGAACAAGTTGTCAAATCAGTGTTGACAATGAAAGAGAAAATGACAAGCATCGTATAGAAGTACTAAAGCAGTTGGTTAAAGACATGCAGTTCAGTCAAACACAGCTAGTAAAAAATATGGAGCTTAGTCAAGAAAAACTAATAGTTGATTACGCCAAGGATATGAGAAATTTTTACACCCACCTGGAAAAACGTGATAAGGAGATGGAAATCATGAAAATTAAACACTTCGATCACGTAGTCACCGTAGTAGAAAAGTGTGCCCAGAATATGGAGGCTATGAGGATCGACACGCAAATTCATCATGAGAAAGAAAGGACTTTCATGCAAAACTATTTACTTGTCATGAGAGAAAAACATGTTAAGGAAATGGAAACCATGAAAACTAATCATGACAGAGAAATGAGCTCTATGAAAAATTGTTTGGTGACCATAAAAGCAGATAATGACAAAGTAATAAAAGACATGGAAACTGGTCAGATATGTCTTCAGAATAAGTTATTGACCATGGAGGAAGACCATGCTAAGGAAGTCAGTGCTATGAAGGTTGAACACTCTAACTAGATGGATTCCATAACAATACAGGTACAAAAATTTCAGCATCGGTTAGATGATGAAAGAAACAAGGAAACATCTACAGATCATAAGCCTCCCTATCTGCTGCAGCAAGCTCCATCTTCTTATGAGGAGGTCATTTGTTCCATTGAAGAGTGGCTAATTGAAGGTGACCTGGATAAAATAGAAATTAATAAGAATCAGGTTGATGCTCACATGGTTAATCCACCAGTCATAAAAGATCAAGTTATAACTCATGACACCTATGAGACTAATCCATCATTCTTGCCAAAGCAGATGCAGAATGAAGAAATACATGTCATGCATATCTGACATACTTCATTTGAGAGTTTTGAAGTAGAATGTTCTACATCATTAGTGATACATGCTGACACAAAGAAAAAGTGCAAGAGAAAGAGAATGATAAAGTAATTTGATGCATCAGATGGCCACAAGAAACTTGATTTTCAGATAGGAAAAAGTCATACCGTGTGCAGGATTGGACATGGCACATCTGAGAAAAAACCAACAGATTTTTCTGAAAGAAGGAAAATGCTCAGCATGTACTACATTAAATGCATTTGATGCCATGGGGCATCCTTTGTATTTTATTCCTAACCCTACGCCCTTTTATTTCAGTGTTTTATTTTGTAATTAGATTTATGTTTTTCATGTTGCTAGACTAGTTAATAAATGAAGAGCTTATATCTTTGATGTGCTTAATGTTATATGATGATTTTGGATGGACACTACTTATGTTATCTTGTGTGTTGCATGGATGTAGATTCTAGACTCTCACATTCCTCCGGTGTAGCAGCGTGTCCCCAAGTAGAGCTAGATGTTGACCACTACGTGTCAATAAATCATAGCAAAACACCTCTTCTTTCACAAAAGGGATCGCACCTGACTGATGTGTTCCTGTCGTACAACTATCATCATAGTTTCATTTACAAGATGTTATGTAAACCCTTTGTGCATGTGTATAATGTAAATAATTTCAGTAGGTCCATGTCATGTATGTGACGACCCAGGTAAACCTACTTTCCTAGTGACGATCTCCATTCTGGGAGGTTTTTTGTCTCACTGATTTATTCTCAGATGGTCAATAGAGTTTTCCTTCAATCTTACCCGAAAACCGGAATGGATTTTTTCACTGGGATCGTAGGTGATTCCTAGTGTTCTAGATCGAGTCTATGTAAAAATGATTTGGGAATAATCCTAACTATTTGGTTAGGTTATTTTTATTACAAATTGCTTGATCTGCTAGATTATATTTGTGTCGCAGAAATGGGTAGTCTGTGAGGGTCTTTTACAAATGGGTTTTCCCCCTTGAGATGTAAAAAATGTGAAAATCATGATGTAAAGTGCCTTGAGGGTTAGAAAAATAATTCATCCCCTCATAGGTTAATTAATTAAATATTTTGGACAAAAATTAATTAAAATCCTAAGCCAAAAATTTAATTAATTCTAGGGCCTAGGTGAATTTAAAGTCTCCAAAGGAAAAATTCGTTGGTCCTTAAAAAATAAATTTTAAGAGATCCAGGGACTAAGGGAGATTAATTATTTTGATAAATTTTAAGCCTTTGATCTCTGGGGTTAAGTCAAAGTGAAAATTTTGAAGAAATTAATTCAAAATTTTAATTTTTGAATTAATTAAAATGCATTTAATTGAAAAATTCAAATTTCCCCAAATATTTAAATATTTCGACGGATGAGATTAAAATAAATTTTATTCCTCATCAACAGTTGATATTGCTTTGACGAGGATCAGTCAGATTAGCCATTGGAGGAGTTATTTTTAGATAGGAAGTCATTTGTTAGTCAAATCATCCGACCTTTGAGTCGTGTGCTAAGTGAAAAGCCCTCGTGTAATCTTTTTTTTGAATAATAAAGAAAGACTTTGGGGTTAATCTTTGTTGGTGTGTTATGAAACCAACTCAAGAAAAGATAGAAAAGATAGATCATGCCTTAGAATTCAGCCTCTTCGAGGGGGCAACCTCCTTTACATTACATAAATGAACAATTATTGGATGATTCAAATGAAAAAACCTCCTTTCTGTATATAGGAGTCTAAGGAGTCACAATATAACCCAGCCGACCTAACAATAATAATATAAAGCCACAAAAATAACAATAGAGGGATTGTATGGGGCACAGTAATAACAATATGGGGATAATAGGGGCACAATAATATTAATAAGGGTTGCGACTACAATAGTAATGGGGTAATCACTAGTATTATAGGGACCCAACATGCCCCTCTCCTTCAAAAAAGTGTTTTTCTCAATGCTTGAGTAGTTCTAGATGCTTCTGTATAAAATTATCATCCTCCCATGTGGAATCATCAGTGGATAAGTTCTTCCACTTGATAAGATACTCCGAAATTGATCGATTTCGTAGTTGTCGAGTTCTTGTTTCTGTGGCTGCTTCCGGTTCCAATATAATTTTTCCTTCCTCGTCAAGTTCTGGAAATATTGTTTGAACTAGGAGCTTGTCGCCTATAACCTTCTTTAAACATGAAACATGGAAAACTGGGTGCAATCGAGAAGCTGCAGGAAGCTCCAATTTGTATGCTATAGTACCAATATTTTGCAACACCTTGTACAGACCATAATACTTTGGTGATAATTTGTTATCCTTCTTAGCTTGCTTGAGGGACATTTGCTTATATGGTTGTAGCCGTAGGAATACCCAATGACCTACATCAAAACTTCTTTCACTGTGATGTTGATCTGCCTATTGTTTCATTCTATTCTGTGCCAACACAAGGTTATCCTTTAATAGTTGGAGGACTTGTTGTTGATGTTCGATGTGATGTTCCACTGCTTGAACCTTAGAATTTTCTCTTAAATATGATGTGATGGATGGTGGCTAATATCCATAAAGTTCCATAAATGGGATCATTTTTGTTGTTGTATGGAAGGAAGTTTTATACCACCATTCAGCCAGAGGCAACCATTTAACCCATTGTGTCTGTTTATCAGATACAAAGCAATGAAGATATCCTTCCAAACATTTGTTTACTATCTCAGTTTTCCCATCAGATTGAGGATGATAAGATGAGCTATGAGCTAACTGAGTACCAAGACAAGAAAATAATTTTGTCCAAACGTTTCCAGTGAAAATGGGATCTCTATCACTTACAATAATCTTTGGGTTTCCATGTAGCTTTTGAATTATTTCCATAAATGCAGTAGAAACTGTACTGGCTTTAAATGGATGTGATAATGCACAAAAGTGTGCATACTTGGTAAGTCTGTCAACTACCACCATGATGACACTCTTTCCCTCAGACTTGGGTAAACCTGTGATAAAATCCATTGAAACCTCCTCCCAACGTTGGCTTGGAATGGATAAAGATTGTAATAGACCCAGTGTCTTAATTGTTTCAACTTTATTTTTTTGGCAAACCAAACATTCCGCCACAAATTTTTGAATATACGATTTAAGGCCATCCTAAAAAAATTCATTCTTAACAATGTGGTAAGTTTTTAAAAATCATGAGTGCCCTCCTAAGGGAGAAGTGTGCAATTCCATAAGAATATTTTGTTTTAGTTGGGAATTCTTACAGAGCTATAAGCGATCTTTGTACCATAAAGAATCATTTTGCTGGCTAAATGTATCAGACGTACTGGAATCTTGTTGTAACTTTCGAATAAGTGCCCACACTTCTTCGTCATTCTTCCATTCCTCCATTGCTTCGCTTATCCAATCTAGTTGGATAATAGAAATGGCGCACAACAATGCTTCCACATCCTCATCCTTTCTTGAGAGTGCATCTGCCACCACATTTTGCTTCCGTTTTTTGCAGATGATTTCAAATTCATAACCCAACATCTTTGTGACCCACTTTTGTTGCTCTTCAGAGGATAATATTTGTTCTAAAAAGTATTTAAGGCTATCATGATTCGTTTTTACCTTGAAGTGTCTTCCCATTAGGTAGGGTCACCGTTTCTTAAGTGCATGGAGTATTGCCAACATTTCCTTCTCATAAATAGCTTTGTGTAAAAACTTTCCCTTGATTGGACGACTTTCAAAAGAAATGGGTCTTTCATATTGCATTAAAACATCACCAATTCCATTTCCTGAAGCATCATATTCCACAATAAAGGTTTTTGTGAAGTTTGGTGTAGCTAAGATCGGTGCTTGGCACATTTCCTCTTTAAGATGTTTGAAGGCCTTTATTGTTTCTGGAGTCCATTAAAATGCATCTTTCTTCAATAATGTTGTTAGAGGTGCTGCTATTCTCCCATAATTCTTAACAAACTTGCGATAATACCCTGTCAACCCGAGAAATCCTTGCAGATGCTTTATGGATGTGGGGATTTTCCATTCCTTAATGGCTTTAATTTTGCTAGGGTCTACCTTAACTCCTTCATGAGATACAATATGACCCAGATATTCCACCTTTTGTACTCCAAAGAAACATTTGGATCTTTTTGCATATAATTGTTTCTCCTCCAATAGTTGTAGCACCCTGTCAACATGTTCAACATGATCCTTCCAACACTTGTTGTAGATTAGTATATCATCAAAAAATACTAACACAAATTTTCTAAGGAATGGTTTGAAAATAGAATTCATCAAACCTTGAAATGTTGAAGGTGCATTGGTAAGGCCAAAAGGCATGACCAAAAATTCATAATGACCCTCATGAGTTCTAAATGTTGTTTTCAGAATGTCTTCAGTCTTCATTCTAATTTGATGATATCCTGAACAAAGATCCAACTTGGTGAAATAAATTGATCCATGCAATTTATCCAGTAATTCATCAATGACGGGAATGGGAAACTTATCTTTCATAGTGAGCTTTTTAAGCTCCCTATAATCTGAACGCATGCGCCATGATCCATCCTTCTTGTGCACTAATACTACTAGAGCAGAGAAAGAACTTTGACTCAGTTGAATTATACCAGCCTCTAGCATTTCTGCAACCATACGTTCAATTTCACTCTTTTGGGCATAGGGATATCTGTACGGCCTGATGTTTGGAGGAACACTTCCTGGAATCAAATGAATAGCATGATCATGATCACAAATAGGTGGGAGACCTTTGCGAGTCTCAAATACCTTGGAATGATTGTCCAAAACTTTTTGGAGATATGGAGAAATAGATGATTGCAATGTAGAAACATCTAGCGAACATAATTGTGCAATTACACCCCTTTGTTCCTTTTTTAGAAGCTTTGTCATACCATTAGAGCTAATTATCTTTCCAGGTTTCCCTGCAATACCCCTTAATTGAACTTCCTTTCCTTCCATGGAAAATTTCATGAAAAGTTCTTGAAAATTAAAAGCTATTGTACCCAAGGATTGTAGCCATTGGACTCCTAGTACAACATCAGCACCTCCTGTTGGAATGGAACGCATTGGGCTAGTCAATACATATTCTCCCATCGATATCTTGATATTATGGCACTTTTAGAGAAATTTATTGTTCCTCCATTTGCAACCATCACTTGACACTCTGGTGCTGGATATAAGAAGCAATTCAATTCTTTTGCTACCTTACAATGAATAAATTGTGGGTACTTCCTGAATCAGTCAACACTATTACCTTTTTCTTCTTGATTTGTCCTTCTATCTTGATGGTTTGAGGAGTGGTAATTCCCGCCAATGCATTACAAGATATGGTTGGATTAGTTTCTTCTTTATCTAGGCTTTGTTCCTGGAGTATATCCTCTTCTTTTGACCTTTCTTGCTCCTTTTCTTCGTAGAATGATTTCTTCTCAGCACACTTATGACCTTTAGTGTATTTGCTATCACAACTGTAACAAAGCAACCTCCTTTACATTACATAAATGAACAATTCTTGGATGATTCAAATGACAAAACCTCCTTTCTATATATAGGAGTCTAAGGAGTCATAATATAATCTAGCCGACCTAACAATAATAATATAAAACCACAAAAATAGCAATAGAGGGATTCTATGGGGCACAATAATAACATTATGGGGATAATAGGGGCACAACAATATTAATAAGGGATGCAACTACAATAGTAATGGGGTAATCACTAGTATTATAGGGACCCAACACGGTGTTACTCTTCATGGAAATACTGTAAGATGTGTCGTTTTTGATGTGTAAATTTTTTTTAGCCTTTGATAATAGCTTATGAAAAGTGATTTGAGTACATGTATCTTTCTCAGTCATCGGGGTTTAAGTGATAATTTAAATTTTGAATGTAATAGTGGGTATCCTTATTTATCTGAATTTTATTATCATTTTCTCGCTCTATTTTGATCGCTGGATTGAGTTTTGCAGGAAATCTTGATTTTTAGATCATCGGCCATTCGGGGAAGTTTTCAGCTTGGACTAGCCAACTCCCGAACTATGTTTTCTGAAGAGTCCATTTTAATTTTATCTCGGGATTATCATAAGATTTTTAGTGGTGGTGCATTAAGGGTTTTGAGCTAAGCACTTCCTTTAAAATTTTAAAAAAATATTTTGAATGTGGGAAATTGATGAATCTGGTTATTGAGAGCCTTAGATTATCAGATCTGGGAGCAAAGTCAAACTCACACTCCCCATATCTGATAGATATATCATTCCCGTGCATAGATATGTAAATTAGCTTTGGTTTTCTGACTTGGGTTTTTCTGGGTTTTAGTTTTTATCATTGTATATATTGTTTTTTTCCTTGTTGTCGTGCAGCTACAGATTTGAGAAAGAAATCTGTATAGAGTCTAGATCTAGGCCCTGGAGGATAAGATCTAGATCTATCGGGTTCATCAAGATCATTTTGCAGGAATATTATTAAAAAAAATTGTAGTCCAAGGGTTTAAAGAGTTTTAGATCTGGAAACTTTCATGAGGGTTTCAAGAATAAATCTAAAGCAAATGGATATAATATCTTAATCTACAAATTTCTCTTCGGTTCTTTGGCTACCTGTCTGTTGCCTGGGGTTTTTACTTGTTTTTTCTGTAGAGAAATTTCGATTTTTTTTGTGTGGAAAACCTCATCCTCTCCCGCCTTCGTATCTCCTCAAATCAGCAGCTATAACTCCATATGCCCAACATTTCCCGCAACTTCTCACCCTTTACTCACATCTGCATATTTCTCATTTCTCCTTTCTTCAAACTCTGCCTGCTACCCAAGTCCATTTCAAACAACCCATCCTCTCATCTCCTCTCCTGTTGTGTGTGGTTTCTCCTTGCCTTCACAATGCTATCCATCCAGCTCTCAACTCTTCCAACCTCGCCTTCCCATCCTTTGCATTCTTACTCCTCTTTGCTGCCGCCGTCGAGCTCCACCTGCATACACAACAAAAAGCATTCGATTTTTATTTCTATGTATGTGTTAGTTCAGTTAGTTCTTATTTTTTATTTCATATGTATATGCGTTAAAGTTTAGAAGTTAGCGTTAGTGTGTTTTCGTTTTAATTTGAGATTCAATTCATTTGTTTCTTTTGATTTATGGCTTTTATATTTTATTGTTTGTGATTTCCCTTTTTTTTTTCTTTTTCTTTTTTTGATTTGATTTTTTATTTTGATTTTATTTATTTTCATTAAAAAATCTAAAACATTAAAAAAAAAATCTAAAACATTTAAAATCTAGAAAATCCTAAAAATCTAAAATCTAAAAATTCCTAAAAAAATTAAAAATCTAAAAATTTAAAAAAATCTAAAACATTAATTTTATTTTTTTAAAATCTAAAACATTTTTTTTAAATATAAAAAAATCTAAAACATTTTAAAAAATCTAAAAATTTTGAATTTTGGTAACTAAGGAATTAAATTAAAATGTTTAATGTGGCCCATGGCCCCTTAAAATTTTGATTTATTAACCCTTTTAATTCACTTTTGTTATATTAAAAAAAAATCATTTAACGCATTAAATTAATTTTTTAAGGAACAATTGAATTGATTACAGAAATTTCCTTGGTGTCATTTTGTGGTAATATTTCTCTATTGTCAAGTGCGATTAATATTTTAAAAGTTATATTGGCTATAGGGGAAAATTAATTAATTCTAGATCTCGGTCATTAATGAAAATCATTTTAAATATGGAATCTCTTGCATGATAGAGTTTTGGGCATTTTACAATTAATCGTTCATGATCGTCGGTTTGCCACATTATAAATTGTTCTCGATAACTTGTTTTATTTAGTCTATGGTTAATGCAAATATTAAAGACACTGGTATGTAATCATTTATATCTTTTAATTGTGTCTTAGTTTAATCCATCTATCCTAATTGACCGAGACTTGCTTTAAATTCATCAAGTTGTTCATCATTAAAATCTCCTAGAGCCTGTGGAACATTCATTCACCTTAGGGACTATCCCGCTTGACTTGTCTAGGAGAGAGTCTAAATGAAGCGAGTAAGGATTAGAGTAACAGCCCTTACTCTGAGCGTTGTCGCGGTGCCTAGACACGTTGTGCGACAACAGGGTCGAAATTTTGTGTTGGCATAGCGTAGGGGCCACCCACATGATGAAATACGCACCACCTTAGATGGAAGTTTGAATGACTATGGAGGGAAAGTCGAATTGCTAGTTGGAGGTGGCCGGTATGGGAAAAGAGGCCCACGAATTATAAATAGAGAAGGCTCAACCTCATTTGGTATCTTTTGACATATTGAACTCAACCTTAGTTGCTCGAGCTACTTAGTTGGGTTACTGTGTTTTTTAGCACATGAGTGTCTCTGAGCGGAAATCTCAACCCTTGCTTCGGTGGACTTCAAGTGCCACCCTAGGAAGGCAATTTGTACTACCTTGGAGGAGAGACGATGGAGTTTCACAGTCATATCATTAAACATTTCTCTCAGCCAATATGTGTTTTAGAGGACACAGAAGGGGAACACGCAGGGGTTGCTTGTGGGTTCATATGGGCAACAACTACTAGGGGAGTTTGGGCATTGAAGCTAGAGTGGAGGATCAACCTTCAGGGAGATTTTTGGAGTAGAAGGTTGTTGCATTGGAGCAATTCGATTACAGTCACCTGGGCCTACGCAAAGAGCCATCACTGGGCTCACGTGAGAGTTGGAGGAAGGAATTATAGAGCTGAAACTGGCCAATAGAAGTAGGAGATCACTTGGAGGGCCATTTGAGGAGGATCCTTGGAGTTGGGAGAGCGAATATTGACAGGATCAATCACAACAACAAAATTCGAAATTGGAGGAGGGCCAAGCTTTGAAGGGTCAATTTTTGAAGTTTGGAACCAAGGGAAACCCTTTTTGGGTTTTTCTGGGTTTTGGGAAAGGATTACACTCTTAATTTTATAGAATTTTCTAGGCGGATCTAAGGGGTCAAATAGGGGTCCCAACTCAGCTAGCAACTAGAGGAGCTAAGGGGAATTTGGGCCAAAATTCCGAGGTCAACATTTGGCCAATTCCTTCATGGGTTATTCTAGGTATTTGATGGAGAGACCAATGTTAATTTTCCATAATTTTCTAAGCACTAGAGGTGGGGTTTTTAGCAGCATCCTTGCAGCAGACATCACATTTTCATAGGGGCAGTGCAGGGCATCATTGTAGCAGTTATTGTTCCATCTGGGCTTGACATATTACCACCTGGGTTTGATCACATGGCAAGCCCAGGTGCATCACTTCCACATTATTGTACTTTTCTCCCATATTATAATAAAATGGCTCAACTGTTGGATATTCCTGGACTTTTTATGGGTGTGCATTGAATGTTTCAATTTTATGGTGTTGTTTTTATTATTTTCTTTGCATAACACTATTTTCCCTAGTTTGGAACATTACAGTGGTATCAGAGCATGATCTTGGCCCAGCTGTGGGAAAATAGCCAGAAGATTATGGAAGCTTTGGGTATGAGTGCATAGTGATGGGGGGAACTAGAGACAAACTCATGGCTCAAGGGAAACCTAGCATGCAAAAATTCTAGGGTATAATTCGTTGGGACGATGAGAGGTTGGCCCAGTTGAGGAGGGTGGCAAACCAAACCCATCTCACCCTTACAACAGAGACGTGAGATGTGTGCAAGTCGTGGGGGTGTAGCCATCTACATCATGTGGGGAAAGTCGACTAGATCAGGGCACCAGATCTCCTGAAAGAGAACAGGCAGGACAAAGACAGTTAGAGGGTGAGACCAGGGGGCACTTATGTTGGTGGATACCTGGCTTCATATATCAGGAGCTAGAGGAGGAGGTTGAGCATGATGTCGAGAGCCCACAGGATGGTGAGGAGCACATTGATAGACCTGGCGTGGCACATGAGTCACCTTTATTAGAGACCTCTTTGATAGCCCTAGTTGACACCTTGGTGAAGAAGATAGAGCCTACACACATAGAGCCATTTGTTGAGGAGGAGCCACCCATGGACGAGATGCCAACAATTGTTAAGGTATCTATAGTTATGACTGAGTTTACAGGCGATAGATTCCCATGGTAGTTCCACCTATTTCAGACCAACCTTCTAGCATTAAAAAGGAAGGTCATATTACTACGTGAGGCTATTCTGCAGCATAATGAGGAGCTAGAGGGCATGAGAGTGATTTGTGTCGAGTCCACGACCAAATTGACTCATGTTAGGGAGCGGTTGGATTACTTACTGGTGCAACTAAGTGCATGTTGGAGTGTGAGAGTAGCCCGCTTGGGCATACATGGACAGGGCTGGCAGCATTGTTAGGTTACCTTGCCCCATTAGATAGAGAGAGATAGAGCTACCTAGTCAAATTTTATGTATTGACCAGGATAGCGAGATGAGATGACCTTAGTTGCACAGGGTGCAACCCCCGCATGTTGGGGTTGTTCTATGTGTGGGAGTTCGTGCATTCGACCCCTCTCTTGGGGTTGGGTGGCGAGATATTTTGAGTTGGTACCTGGTGGAGTGGGCTATGGAGATGGTAGCGGACCCAAGTGGAGCTTAGCAGGAGTTTCCAGGAATTGGGGATGTTGGAAGACCCGACTGGCTTTGGAATCCGGAAGGGACCACCTATCATTTCCCAGGTATATCGGTTGACTACGACCTAAAGGGTATAGTTGACCTAACAGTCGAGTGTGCACCACCACTAGGAGAGTTTCAGTTAGCACCAGTGGTCAACCAATTCTTGGGCAGACTCCTTGGGTTATCTTAGTATGGAAATTGTACACGGGGTCTCAGGATGATCAACATACTCTAGCAGGAGTTTTTGGAGGAGGTGGCATTGGCAGGCCACCAGACAGTTCCCTATATGGAGCTGGGGATTCTTTGCATTTGTGTGAGACACAAAGGAGCAGAGCAGTGGTGGCATTGCTACTGGCACCTAGGGAGATTCAGTTCTTGGGTCCCTTAGGTAGGACTTGGAGGGGAGGTCCCCTCATCGGAGAGAATGATGATGTGATAGTGGAGGTGATGATTCGAGTTGGATGTGGGTCAATGCATATGGACACAAATTTAGGCCATCTCATTCAGGGATGGTCAAGAGTATCTAGCATGGAGCAGTGGTCTGCAGATGGGCATGGAGACGCACGGGGGTGTGCCATAGTATGTTGGACTATGTTGTGGAGTGGGAGTGGCTCACATCGCATTGAATACATGCTGGGGTTGACGGGTATAGTGACACAAGTGGGACAAATGATGGTACGGGATGGTGTAGCCGTAGTTGAGGGTATCCAACAGTGTACAGGGGTAGGCTACGATGTAAAATGGTTTGTCTAGGAGTACAGGGATGATTGATTGCAGGGGTGTATAGTATTGCACAACGAGGTCTTGGAGTGTTGCCTCTAGGGAGACTCTTGGACGGAAACACCGGGCATACCTTTGGGCAAAATTCACCCAGGATCGACGGGGACAAAAATGAGTGATACTTGATGGTATCCATGGGGACTCACACACTTGACCCTCTTCTACATCCCTCATGGGCACAGTCGATTTTGTTGTTGACTTTTTGCACTCTGGGCATGAGCAGCGAGGGATGAGGAGCTCACTCGAGATATTTGGGTGACACTTAGCGCACTAGGGGGGAGACTTTTCAGCAGTGGCATTGGATTGGTGCATCAGTTGACAGCCACAAGTTGGGGGATGAGGTGATATTCTGCAGGGGTAGCATATCATTCATCACCAAGCCTACATCTAGGTAGCTAGTCCCGAGGGAGACATGTGTCACTATTTTCTCAGGGTATGTCAAGACAAAACATGAGTAGAGGATATTGGGTACGACTGAGGTATTTTCCCAGTATGTGTCCAAGCTCCAGACCTTATATTAGCACATTATCGAGTGGGTGGATGGCAGACCCAGGGGAGATGGTTGGCAGGGGCAGGAAGGATCCACATACCCTAAGTCAATTACGAGTATCAGATACCCATATTTTGTTTGCATTAAGGGGGTATCTCTTTGGCACACGTGGCTTCCATCAATCATTGGTACTACAGAGTGACAGGCATAGGAAAATTAGCATGCATCAGATTAGCCCACGATATATGGAGCCTATATATTGATCACATGTAGGGACTAGAGATGAGGCATGGATGGATTCCTGTGTTTGTTAGAGCTATGTCACAACAGGTCCAACTAGGGGATGCAGGGATTCAGTTGATTGATAGATCACCCTATCTTGTGATGGTTGGAGTCATTGCAAAGAGGTCTAGTTCACTCTGGGATTGGCACATGGGGGTACACAATGACCTTCATCGGAGGGCGAAGCAGGATTTCTTTGTGGCTGCACTGGTTCAGAGTTAGATCTAGATGGGTAGACTTTGGCATCAGGGAGATGTCGGGGCAGGATGTGTCTCATCTCTATCAGTTTCCACCATTGAATTTTAGGGGAGGAGGATACAATGTACGCACGATGGGCAGCTAGCCAGAGCTAGAGTGGTGCAGCGACAACATGGTGGCACCCTTCTATGGCTAGCAAGGGACCCAGACATCACAGTACTAGACAGCTCAACGACCATTAAGGGTCAACTGGTTGCAACAGGGGGAGGTCACTCAAGTTTTCCTTTAGGCCTTAGCGAGTCACCGATGACGTGGGGGCCTTCTAGTATTTATACCGGACATGATAGTGAGTGGAGCGAGGAGAGATTCAAGTGGGACATGATGGATTGGGATCCTAGTATTGAGGGATTCCTTCCTGTCAGGACAGTGAAGGGACCTAGGATGACTCAGTGGCATGTTTGGGACCTAGGTATTACTGACGGTAATAGGGGTGATCGACAGACAAAGGAGGCGCTTGTTGAGGCATTGTTGGAGGACAAGCAATTTTTGGTGCATTGGAGGAATTTGTCAGATGAGGATGCCACCTGGGAGGGTGAACACATATGTGAGCATCCGATGTTGAAGTTGCTTGGGGACAAGCAACATTTGGGAGGGGAGGACTATAATGTCCCTTCCGAAATTAAATTGTTACATGTTTATTTATTCTACAATTTTGACAATTTTGGAAGCCATGGGACCCATGTGATTTTTGGAAAAGACTTAGGAAGGAAAAAGGGGTAGAAATGTTTTGTTGGCATAGCGTGAGGGCAAACCATATGAGGAAACACGCACCACCTTAGAGGGAAGTTCAAATGACTAAGGAGGGAAAGTCAAATTGCTAGTTGGAGGGGGCCGACATGGGAAAAGAGGCCCATGAATTATAAATCGAGGAGGCTCAACCTCATTTGGTATCTTTTTGGCATATTGAACTCAACCTTAGTTGCTCGAGTTGCTTAGCCATGTTACTGTGTTGGTTAGCACATGAGTGTCTCCAAGCAGAGATATCAACCCTTGCTTTGATGGACTTCGAGTGCCACCCTAGGAAGGAAATTCATACTACCTTGGAGGAGAGATGGCGGAGTTTCACAGTCAAATCATTCAACATTTATCTCAGTCAGTACATGTTTCTAGATGATGCAGGAGGGGAACACGCAGGTGTTGCTTGTTGGTTCATCTGGGCAGCAGCTGGCGGGGGAGTTTGGGCATTGAAGTTAGAGTGGAGGATCAACCTTCCGGGAGATTTTTGGAATAGGAGGTTGCTGCATTGGAGCAATTCGATTACAGTCACTTGGGCTTGCGTAGAGAGCCATCACTGGGTTCACATGGGAGCTAGAGGAAGGAATTGTAGAGCTGGAACTATTCGGGAGAATTAGGAGATCACTTGGAGGGCCATTTGAGGAGAATTGTTGGAGTTGGGAGAGTAGAGATTGACAGGATCAGTCACAACAACAAAATTTGAAATTGGAGGAGGGCCAAGCTATGATGGGTCAATTTTTGAAGGTTGGAACTAGGGGAAACCCTTTATGGGTTTTATAGGTTTTGGGGAAGGATCACACTCCTGAATTTATAGATTTTTCTGGGCAGATATAAGGGGTCAAACAGGGGTCACAACTCAACCAACAACTAGAGGAGCTAAGGGGAATTTGAGCCAAAATTCTGAGGTCAACATTTGGCCAATTCCTTCATGAGTTATTCTGGGTATTTGGTGGAAGGCCAAGATTAATTTTCCATAATTTTCTAAGCCCTAGAGGTGGGGTTTCCAACAAAATCCTTGCAGTAGACAACCCAGTTTCATAAGAGTAGTGAAAGGCATCATTGCAGCAGTTATTGTGCCATTTAGGCTTGACATATTACCACCTGGGTTTGATCACGCTTGCCATTGAGGCAAGCCCAGGTGCACCACTTCCACATTATTGTAATTTTCTCCCAGATTATAATAAAATGGCTTAGCTGTTGGATATTCCTGGACTTTTTATGGTTGTGCATTGAATGTTTTAATTTTATGGTGTTGCTTTTATTATTTGCTTTGCATAGCATTGTTTTCCCTAGTTTGGAACATTACAACATGCCAACTGTTTGAAAAAATGCTTGTAAGGAATTTCATTTCATGGACTGCAATGATCTCGGCATATGCACAAAAAAGGCAATGCAAGCGTGCATTTGAAATTTATTGTGAAATGCAGCGAGCATGCACGAAGTTGGAACCGTTCACGTTCAAAACTATTCTTAGTGCGTGTGCCAACATAGAAGCTCTAGAAGAGGGTAAACAAGTCCACACTGGCATAATAAAAAGTGGATTCAAGTCAAATGTTTTTGTGGGGAGTGTCCTTGTTGGCATGTATGCTAAATGCATGGTTATGGATCATGCTTACAAGGTGTTTGATAATTTGTCTACTCAAGATATATATATATATATATATATATATATATATATTGACAACGTTAATTGCAGGATACACAAGATGCGGGAAAATGGAGTTTGCACTCCAACTTTTTGATAAAATTCCAAAGAAGTATGTGGTCACCTTGAATACAATGATATCGTGATATATTCAATATGCATTCGCTGAAGAGGGTCTTAGACTCTTTTCCCAAATGCAACAAGGAGGGATGAAACAAGATAGTACACTTACTCTAGTGTTCTGAGTGCATGTGCTAATCTAGCTGCTCTGGGTTATGGCAAGCATATCCATTCCCACATTATCAAAAATGGATTTGAGTCATATATGTATGTAAAGAATGCCCTTGTTATAATGCATTTCAAAAGTGGTACTACAGATAACGCCCACCAAATATTTAATAAAATGTCTGACAGAAATGCAATCACGTTCAACAATGATTATGGGATATGCCAAGCATGGGTGTGGCAAAGACGTTCTATAGTTGTTTGAACAAATGCTAGAGGGAGGAATTAATCCTGATCACATCACCTTCATTGGTGTTCTCTCAGCATGTAGCCATGTAGGCTTAGTGGATGAAGGCTTCCTCTATTTTGATGCAATGAGTCAAGATCATGGCATCACACCAATGATGGATCATTACACTTGCATGATTGACCGTCTTGGACAAGCAGGACGATTCAATAAGGCTGAGGATTTCATGAATTTCATGGCATTTGAAATTGATGCTAAAGTGTGGGGTGCATGTTATAGACATTTTTGGGCACTGCAACCCCAATCATATATGTCCATAAACCAAGGGCTTTTGAGTCCCTAAAAGTGTTGTTTCAAGCCCTAAAGGAACAAGGTCAGCTGATTACATCATCTCCCAGAAGTTCTCCACAGAAAACTACTCAGAACTGGTCAAAACTGGACCGTATAGGTTTCTTAGTGCTAAGGGTGCGATGCATCTCACCTGCCCAGTGTAAAAGGTGCGATGCATACTGGAAAGCCCTTCTGTAGGGTGTGATGGGTGAGAATGGAAAAATGGCAGAGACAGTTTGCGAGGTGGATGATCATGGAATCTTCTAGAAACTTCTCCTGTGACACTTGCCTCTCTGAATTCACCGAGGGATGAGTAAGAGATCATCAATCTCCAAGTGGAATCAAGAACTATCAGAGAGAAGACACTAATCAAAATCCCAGAAGTTGACTCACCTCCCTGCAATCATCTATATATGGATCCCTCATCCCAGAGATCCAGAGGCTGGAATTTTGTATCTAGTAAGGAAGTGCTATTGATTTCCTAGTGGAATATCATAGTGTTGGGTGATCTAAGCTTTTCGTGAGGTGAAGAAGGGATTTCATGCTAGGAGGATGATGTTGGGTCAGATAAATGGGTTGTAATCCTCTCTTCTAATCTTTATATCAATAAATCTATTCAAGTTTTCCTCCACATTCTTGTATGTCTGATAATATATGCATTTGTCTGGTCAATATATATCTGGTCCTATATTGCTTATGATTGTAGATCTCTACACTTTGAAGGTATTATGCTGCTTTGACTTTACAGGTACTCTTTGAAGCAGAGTGGTCAAGGGAGAAGCGGCAAAGACCTGTCGGTGAGGAGAAGGAACAAGCAAAGAACCAAGCGAAAGATCGAGGTTGGTATTCTTTGATCCTCTCCTATATACTTCTCATAAAGGAAAACAAAAGTAACTTTAATCTGTTTGTTTCTAAGATAGCTACCCGTCTTAGTGGGACTAGCAGCTTTGCATAGACACTAGATTTCCCAATAACAAAATGGCGACTCCACTAGGGATCGAATAGCTTGTTTGCTTGTTTATACTTGTTTGCTTTATAAACTTACAAATGGAGCCTGAAGTTAAGCCAGCTAGCCTTCGAAATACATTTGCTATGCAAGTGCAAAGTAGACCAATGTTGCTTCAGTCTATCTCTGGGTTTTGTTTATAAACTGAACAATCGATTTGCAAACATCGTAATTGCCCTAGTGGTGGCTCTAGTAACCTCATCAGATCAGCCCCTGTGATTTCTATTTACTGACTATCATTAGCTCAGACTAAATCCCTGAACTAAGCTGCAAACTATGACGAAGAACCAAGTTGAAGTATCGTCCCTGGACCATCACACTTTCTCCTCTTGGGAATCTAGATTCATCACACCTCCCGTGTGCAGTAGGTGTGCTGCAACACACTTTCCCTGTGTTGCAGGTGCGTTGATCAGATAAGACCTCTTCTGCTTCCAGATTTTGGTTTCTTTGTTCACTTTCTTCAGCTTTATTTAGGAGTTTTGTTGTATGTGATCAGTATACCGCTGTGGAAACTCCCTTCCTTTGCACGATTCTGCCTCCATAGTACAAAGAATGTTTTTATGTATTGTGCGCCATTTAAAGTTCTCTTTTACAAAAAGTAGCGTAATCAAACTATCGTCTTTTGATTTCGAAGTGTCGGAAGTGTCGTTTTCAGTCAAAGAAAAAAATCCTATCATTCTTGATGGTTGATTATACAGTTACTCTTGTATTTGATTTGAATTAGTAGTTTTTCAAGTGTCAAAAGTAGTTTTCGATTCAAAGTCGCGAAGTGTCGTCATTATCTTCCTTTCGTGTTCTGAAGAGAAATTTGTTAGTATTATCGCTTTGAAAAGACAATTTAGATTTGTACTCAGCATTCTTTATGTCATTCACACATTAATAAAGCGGAAAACAAATACATGCATGTGCATTTGCATTTAGAATGCTTATTGGTTTGATTTAGGACAGTGCATCTAGTGTGTGCTCTCTGCTCTATGTTGAAAGAATATCATCTCTCTTTCTTTAGTAGCTAGGATTTTCATTGCAGAAAGAAGATTAAACGATTGTTTATCATCTTAGATTGCATTTTAGGAATTATATATCTACATCATGCGGTGAACCTGAAAGGAAAATTTCTTAAGAAAGATCAACTGTAAAATAAATTCAATGAACATAAAAAAACTTTGGAACCTAACGCACAACATCTAGACGTCTAGGCTAGAGACGTATTCCGGAGTCGTAAAGCCTGGTAACTATCACTTTCATTGTAGGTTGGGTGATTCCTCCTCTTTGAGACAACAAGTGCTAGTACGGACTTGTGCTCCCACTTACTGTCGAGTATATATTGGGAGACCACAATAGGCTGTATCCTTTATCCATAGGAAGCCATGTCTGTTATAGACATTTTTGTGCTTTACAGCTCTAAGCATGAAATGTCCATAAACCAAGGGATCCTAAGTCCCTAAAAGTGTTGTTTCGGCCCCTAAAGGAACAAGGTCAACAAATTACAGCTTCTCCCAGAAGTTCTCCACTAGAAACTGCTCAGAATCAGTCAAATCAGGATCATTTCAGCTTCTCCACTAGCTAGCTGCGTTGCATAGCACCCAAGTACACTAGCTAGGTGCATTGCAACGCACCTAAATGCACTACCAGGGTGCGTTGAGCGGGAAATGACAAATGGCAGTGCCATTCCGCGAGGTGGAAAGATAATGGAAGCTTCCAGAATCTTCCCCAATGACACTTGCCTCACTGAGTTCGACCAAGGATGAGTAAGAGGCTCTCAGTCTCCAAGTGGAAGCAAGAACTGACAGAGAGAAGCCACTAGTCAAATCATAAGCTGACTCATCCTCTTTGCATACATCTATATATGGATCCCTCATCCCAGAGATCCAGAGGCTGGAATTTTGTACATTGCAGAGAATTCCTGTTGGTTTTGAGATAGATATCAGAGTATTAGGTGATTTATGCTTTGTTGGAGGTGAAGAGGGGCTTCTGTGCTGGGAGGTTGATGCTGGATCAGGACATCGGTTGTAACTCCTCCTGGATCTTCTTGTTATATCAATAAAACTATTTGAGTTTCTCCTACATGCTTGTGTATCATTGATGTTTGTTACATTTGTATGTTTAGCTTAAATCTGATCCTAAGCTATTTATGAATATAAATCCATGTCTTTGTGTAGTTTTCTTCTTCTGTGATCTTACAGGAACTTGGTGAAGCTGGGCAAGTAAGGGAGCAAGTAGCGGGAAGCTGTCAAAGGGGAGAGAGATTGGATCAAAGGACTAGCACAAGACACAGGTTGGTTCATCCTATTCCTCTTCGTTTATAGTTCATAAAGAAGAATACGAAAGTAGTTTTCTCTGTTTGTTTCTAAGGTCACTGTCACACCTTAGTGCGATAGGGTCATTCTGAATAGACACTTTTCCCGTTAACAAAATGGCGACTCCACTGGGGATCGTGTCTAATTAGTTTGTTTGTGTTTCTCTTGTTGTTTGTTTCATAAACTTAGAAGTAGCAATCGAACTGCATTTTCCATTAACAAATGCAAAGTAGACATCTGCTACTTCAATCCATTCACTGGATCTGTTTATGATTTGAACATCTGATTCACAAATGATCTGATTGCCCTTTGTGATAGCTCTTACACCTCCTTTAAATATACCCTCTGATTGTACATTACTGATTGCTTTTACTCGGCCAAAAACCATAGATTAAACTGCAAACCGTGACCCAGAACCCGGATAGAATTCTCGTTTCTGCCCCAGCGCGGGCTCTGTGAAGAGGTTCTGCATTTCAACGCACTTCCCGATAGGGCTACCTGCGCTGAAATGTAGTTTCTCTGTGTAACAGGTGCGCTGATCAGCCTAGCATTGTGCAGCTGAGGTTCTTTGCTTCATTTTTCAGTTTTGTCTCTGATTTTTGCAGCCTGTGATCAGTGTATGTTTCTGTTTAAAAACCCCTTTTCTTTGCCTTAATTCCGCCTCCTTTGTACAAAAAGACTGTAGATGTTTTTTTGTGTTTGTTACATCATTTACAGTTTTCCATTGCAAAAGTAGAATAGTCATACTGTCGTCCTTTGATTTAGATCTGTCGTAACTGTCGATTTTGATCTTAGGAGAAAGTTTATTTGTTGTTGGCAGTTGATTATGCTTTTACTTTTGCCCTTGGTTTGAATTTGTGACTTTCTAGTGTCGAAATGAGTATTTATTTCAAAATCATAAAGTGTTGTAATCATCTCTACCTTTTGATTTCGAAAAGAAGCTTGTTTGTGTTTGTCACTTGAAAGCAAATTCAAATTTGTACATCAACTTTCTTTTTAGGCATCAATATTAAGAAAGTGAAAAACAAATACATGCACATGTGCATTTGCATATTGACAGTCTGTTTGGCTTGATTTAGGAAAGTGCATTTACAGTGTGCTCTTTGCTCTTTGTGAAAAGATTGTGTCTTTCTTTTCCCCTTGTAGCTAGGATTTTCATTGCTGAAAAGAGATAAAATTTTGCTTATCATCTTTAGATTGCATTTTAGGAATTACATCTACATCTCGTGGTGAACCCAAAAGGCAAAATTCATAAGAAAGATCAACTTAAAATAAATTGAATGAATCTAACAACACATTGGAACTTAACGCACAACATTTAGAGGTCTAGGTTAGAGACGTATTCCGGCATCGTAAAGCCTGGTAACTGTTGTCCTCACTGATGGTTGGGTGATTCCTCCACTTTGAGACGATAAGTGCCAGTACGGACTTGTGCTCCCACGTACCGTCGAGTATATATTGGGAGACCCCTATAGGCTTAAAACCTTTTATCCATAGGAAGCCGTGTCGGCCGC
Organism: Pinus tabuliformis; assembly: GCA_031772625.1. Classification (NCBI taxonomy): domain Eukaryota; kingdom Viridiplantae; phylum Streptophyta; class Pinopsida; order Pinales; family Pinaceae; genus Pinus; species Pinus tabuliformis. The sequence goes on along the minus strand of CM062809.1, from coordinate 156,469,589 downwards.
CCTACTAATCGCAATGCACCGAACACAACATTCGGGACGATTGACTGCCGTACCGTAAAAAGTATTCTGCAGTTTTGCGATTGGTTTGGTACTCCCTCTACCTAGATCTCCAGAGCAGTCCCTTTTGTTCCTTTTCAGACTCCTTAACAGAAAAGGTCCATCTGAGAACTTGTCACTTCAGGCACATTAAAAATCGAAGGAGACTAGATTCATCTTTTGTTTTTTCTCGACTCTTAAAAACTGAAAAAACAAGTTGTGTCAAGGCATCTAAAAATTTATTTTAAATGGAATATTCATACCCTTTTCCTACGTTGATCTTTAGGTTGAGAAAATGGAGTCTACCAACCAAGGAATTCCCCTTGGTGGAAATCCTAGTCCCTTCTCCTCTTGGGGAGATGTTGGTGCACCCCATATGGCCACATTGTCGCTTCCAGGACTGACAATTGGCTTGCCAGTATGGCTCTTCTCAACCAATGTCGTTCAGAACACCACTATTCCTGAACAATCGAATCAGCAATTAGACGAGTCCAGAGTTGCCCACCAACCTTCTACTTCCTCTAATTCTTCCTCTCTTCCTTCCTCTTCGCTTGATGGGGCTGGCAAAGCCAAAAGTCAAGTTCCTAATGAGAAGAAGGAAAATAAGAAGAAAGAGAAGAAGAAGAAGGAGCCAAAGGTGAATGGGGGAAAACAAGTGTCGTCTAACGAAAATCCACACACTGCACCGACCAGGCCTAAATCGCCATGTGTCATTTGCAAAGGAGACCACTTTCACAGAGATTGTCCTTGCATCCTTCGGATACTAAGGGACTGGTCTCCTCGTTTGCACAATCCGGTGTCATCAACCTCTGGTGATCATGTTGAAAGCACACCGTCAACTAGCGAAAGTGAAGCCCCAGGACAAAAAGAGAAAGCTAGATTTCCCTGTAAACTGTGTGAAGGCAATCATGCCGTCCACCATTGTCCCTTCTTAGACGAAGCTAAAAGAGTTTTAGATGATCGTCCGGTTTCACCGTTACGACTTCCTCCTGGATATAAAAAACTCTTGCCGAGTCCGTCGCTAGTTGAGAATCCAGCTGGCCCACTCAAGTGGTCGGCTGAAGCGCCTATCATTGAAGGTAAACCAATTGAATCCATACCAGACAAAAGTCAAGAGGTTGAGGCGGCAGTTGACCCGGTCTTGCCTTCAGAGGTTTTATCTTCGGATGATACAGTCACTGAAGAGAACAAGGATGACACCGTCTAGATTCTCTTCATCAACACAGAGTCCGAAGAACATGGGGGCAATCTACCCATTCCCTTACCGCATGAGGGAAGTTCGTCAGAGCCATACCCGGACGTCTACTCGGTCCCACCTCCAAGCAACCTAGTTGTCTCCTTCGACTGGAATCAACTAGGCAGACCCCGTTTACCAGTAAGTGTACCTTTCCGAATTATCGTTCAAATATATAGAATGGTCATGGATGGTACCATCATAAATGAGGGGGCTTCTGTGAGTATCCTTTCCTCTATTGCTTGGAAAGCGCTTGGTTCGCCATCGCTTTTGCCTGAGATGAGAAATCTGACAGGCTTTAATAAAGGAACCAGTCGACCTTTAGGGATCCTTCCCGATGTGCCCATAACATTGAGAGGGAAGACAGTTCGCATGAACGTAATGGTAGTTCAAGGACCCTTAGATTATAACCTGCTCCTTGGACGAGACTATATTTATTGCATGGGAGCCGTCGTCTCCTCACTCTTTAGAGTAATGTGTTTTCCGCACGAAGGAAGAGTGGTCAAGCTCGTGGACCAGCTTTCACTTCCCGGATCACGCATAGCAAATAGTCATATACCATCCCTAAATGGTCTTTTCACGCAAGAAATGTCTCAATCCTCGGTCCGTCCTCCCGATGAGCGTGAGTAATTTGGAGGGATATGACTGAAACCCAGGGGGCATGCGTCCTAGTCTGCTTCAGCAGGAAAACTTCGGGTATAAGGTAGGTTTCCGCGGGAGAATATGACTAGTCTGTACCCCGTCCGTCTGTGGAAGAGGGGTTATTCGAGAATAAGATTCTCTTGTCAAAGTTATGTGAGTGGCGGATGTCGTTGCTCACCTTTGTTTATCTCGGTAGACATCGCCGAAGAAGTGTTTTGTTTGCACCGCGAATAGAACAATCTTTGGGTAACCTGTAAGAGGTAGGCCTTTCCTGATAGAACAAATGTTTTGTCTGCAAATTGAGGGGTAACCTTGAAACCATATTTTATACATGGGGGCATGCAAACCTTTTGGAATGCAAGCGAGGGGCGGCTATTTATTTTGTAAATTTTTAGGACCTCTAACCCTTTAAACTCGTAGGATTAGTCGTCACCTAACTTGCATAAAGAAAGGATGTGGGGCGAAAATCTAAAAATTGCCATTTTGTATATGAGACTTTCTTATCATATGACTGGATTAATCGAGCAGTTTTAGCACATAGTTCAAGCTCGTTAAAAAATAAACATAAGACATGAGCAAAATGTTTCCACCCGCGTTTAAGCTCGTTAAAAAATGAACTATTCCCCGGTAAATAACCACCGTGAATGTAGCATATCAGCCATTAAAGCCTTGGTCGTGTTTGCACCGTCACCTCCACTTTTCCATTGGGCGATCATTCACCTCCATCTGATTGTTTACCCATTTTGAGGAACAGCTGCGAAGAGTGATTTCACTAGCCATCCTTGTGACACTGCCGTGATTGGAAAATTCCAAACCTTACCTGGAATCAGCTGCTACCCATTTTATCACTCGTTCCTCAAAAGACGAGTCTTCTTTAAGCTCTTTTCAAATGACTCGTAAAATATGAAAAAATTGCCGAGTTTTGGCCTTCTAGCTCGTTAAAGCAACCGGAAGTGCTATCCCTCCTCTAGATTTTAATCTTTTTGGACCTGAGGGATTGTTGCACAAAAAGATCGAGCACTTGTTTTGATTCGGCTTGTTAAAACTATCGAAAATTCATCCCTTCTATATTGTTTTATACTTTTTCGGACTTAAGGGATTAGATGACGAAAAAGGAATTTTGGAGTTAACTTTACGTACCTTTTCAGACTCTCTAAAAATGAAAATGACCGAGTTATCTTTGTCGTTAGACTCGTTAAAAAGATTAATAGCGACAAACTTGTCTTTAGACGAGAACGAGTTTCACTATCGCTAGGCTCGTTAAAACATAGCGATGGGTTTGCCCGAAGGGAAAATTATAGAACAAGCATATGTTATCCTCCTCAAGCTTGACAAAAATAAAGAGGTACTGGTCAGCGATGACTGGGGAAAAATTGGGAAGAAAACTCAAAGAATCTTTATTGGTAGCAAGTCGCTCTTGAACATGACACTTCCACTCCGTGCCTGAGTCGGGTTGGGTTGTTTCATTCACCGGTCACATCACCATGGTCACGCCATACCATCCACATTTGGGGTAAATGCTACCAATCCATCACATAAGTGTCGCCGACATGTTCAAGAGAAGTCATCCAGAGAAGTCACCTGTGTCCCATCCACTACCATACATTATACTTCATTCTTTCATGACCGCAATCCTGAACCATATATCATCAGATTGTTTTCACCTCCATCAAAATCATTTGCTCCGTTACGTGTCATTGATGTGGGATTCATTAAGGCCCTCCTTTGACGGATCGCTTCTTGTCGACATCAGCTCATTATCCAAGAAGTTGATCTAGGAACACCCCATTCAGTACTTTGAAGCTTGCATGCCTCAATGGCAAGTTTCTCACTTCCGGCGACAGGTATACATCAATGACCTTCGACCGAAAGATTTTGCATGGTGTTCGACGCCAAGTCCTTTATTCACACCACGTGAATTGTACTGCAGTACCTTGAGGGTCATCATCATTATCGGTGATTCCTCTCGCGCTTGTTAACAATTTACATCATTGACTGGTAATCAAGCGATGTCTTTCCATGTTCGACTTCAAAACATTTCTCACATGGATCGACTTGTACTTCAAGTGAAGATCAGACGAGATTGAAGACCCCGGATCTTGTTTCATCCATCCGGACTGTGATATATATTCAGGAAAATAAAGACATTGAAATGTACAACATTGCAGCATAGATAATCATCCTACCAAAAGGATGATGGCTCTATCATAATCATCAGTCTACCATCAGACAATTGTCTGTCCTATGTACATGAAAATGAATTTATAAAGCTGAGCATGGGAATGCCCGCCTCAGCTAGATCATGAAAACAGTATGAAGATAATGTATTGTATTGTATCTTATTACAGGTCTCCTCCCAGCATTGAAAGAACTTCGGATCCTCCTAATAAAGCATTTCACCCGATAAACAGCCTCATACTTTAGGGGGCAACTGTTATAGACATTTTTGTGCCTTACAGCTCTAAGCATGAAATGCCCATAAACCAAGGGATCCTAAGTCCCTAAAAGTGTTGTTTCGGCCCCTAAAGGAACAAGGTCAACAAATTACAGCTTCTCCCAGAAGTTCTCCACCATAAACTGCTCAGAATCAGTCAAATCAGGATCATTTCAGCTTCTCCACTAGCTAGCTACGTTGCATAGCACCCAAGTACACTAGCTAGGTGCGTTGCAATGCACCTAAATGCACTACCAGGGTGCGTTGAGTGGGAAATGACAAATGGCAGTGCCATTCCGCGAGGTGGAAAGACAATGGAAGCTTCCAGAATCTTCTCCAATGACACTTGCCTCACTGAGTTCGACCAAGGATGACTAAGAGGCTCTCAGTCTCCAAGTGGAAGCAAGAACTGACAGAGAGAAGCCACTAGTCAAATCATAATCTGACTCATCCTCTTTGCATACATCTATATATGGATCCCTCATCCCAGATATCTAGAGGCTGGAATTTTGTACATTGTAGAGAATTGCTGTTGGTTTTGAGATAGATATCAGAGTATTGGGTGATTTATGCTTTGTTGGAGGTGAAGAGGGGCTTCTGTGCTGGGAGGTTGATGCTGGATCAAGACATCGGTTGTAACTCCTCCTGGATCTTCATGTTATATCAATAAAACTATTTGAGTTTCTCCTACATGCTTGTGTATCATTGATGTTTGTTACATTTGTATGTTTAGCTTAAATCTGATCCTAAGCTATTTATGAATATAAATCCATGTGTTTGTGTAGTTTTCTTCTTCTGTGATCTTACAGGAACTTGGTGAAGCTGGGCAAGTAAGGGAGCAAGTAGCGGGAAGCTGTCAAAGGGGAGAGAGATTGGATCAAAGGACTAGCGCAAGACACAGGTTGGTTCATCCTATTCCTCTTCGTTTGTAGTTCATAAAGAAGAATATGAAAGTAGTTTTCTCTGTTTGTTTCTAAGGTCACTGTCACACCTTAGTGGGATAGGATCATTCTGAATAGACTGTTAACAATGTCTGCCACCCTATCGATCGCAATGCACTAAACACAACATTCAGGAAGATTGACTGTCATACCGTAAAAAGTATTCTGCAGTTTTGCGATTGGTTTGGTAATCCCTCTGTCTAGATTTCCAGAGTAGTCTCTTTCGTTCCTTTTCAAACTCCTTAAAGGAAAAGGTCCATCTGAGCACTTGTCACTTCAGGCTCATTACAAATCAAAGGCGACTAGAGTCATCTTTTGTTTTTTCTCGACTCTTAAAAATTGAAAAAGCAAGTTGTGTCAATGTAGGAATTTACAGGGTAAGTTCCTCAGACAGAACACCAAAGGACACCACTCACAAACAGATCACAGATCAATACACCAGTACTTTTGATGTGCTTAAAACCCTCAAAGAGGGGAACAGTCCACGGCCTGAGCCAACGCGGCCACTTCAGGCAATTTATTAATAAAAGAATGAAAATTTACATAAGCTTCTCTCATGGACGGTTAACCTATAAATGACCCTCCATGCTCTTTAAATAGATATCATGGACCAATTGGGTGTTAAGCCATGGATCAAGTGTCGGTAATACCGAGGAGAGAATGAACCGTCGGATCACTACATATCGTGATCGTCGGATTGTAAGTTACAAAATGTACATAGTAAAGAAACACACTTTACCTAACTCTATACTAGACCAAGTTATACTTAACTATTTCCTATGTGTCGGAATATCCTAACATCCCCCCTTAAGAACAACTTGGGATAGGATTGAAGGATTTACAAATATGACACAATAGGGGAAGGAAGGAGGCACTAGAGCCTATCCCCCCTTAGTGACAACTTCCTGAACTCCGACCATAAATCGAAGTTTAGTAAACTTCGCTTCTGTGAGAGCCATTGTAAAGATGTCTGCAACTTGATCATCTATTGAACATTATTGCACTTCAAGAACATGGTCGTGAATGAGCTTTCTGATGAAGTGCATGTGTAGTTCAATGTGTTTGCTGTGTTGATGTTGGACTAGATCTTTGCATAGATGAATGGCACTTTGATTATCACACCAAAGTGTAGTCGGATGCTGCTACTGAAAGCCAAACTCTGACAGGATCTGACGAAGCCACAAGGCTTCCTTACAAGCTTCTACAACACCACGATACTCTGCTTCTGCTGAAGAAAGAGAAATGGCACCTTGTTTCTTGCAAGCCCATGTAATAGGTCCTGAACCAAGAGTGAACACATAACCTGTAGTAGACTTCCGATCATCAGGGTCACCAGCCCAATCGGAATCAGTGAAACCAACCAATAGAGAAGCTGCTTTGACACTGTAATGAATCCAAAACTAAACTGTACCTCGAACATAACGAAGTATTCTTTTAGCTGCTTTCCAATGACTTTCATGTGGGTTTTGCATAAACCGAGCAACAAGGCCAATAGCAAAGGAAAGGTCAGGACGAGTATGGGTTAGATACAAAAGTTTTCCTACAAGTTGACGATATAAGGTAGCATCAACTTCAGGAGAAGTACAAGTGAATGAAAGTTTGACTCCAGATTGAAAGGGAGAAGGGGCTGGCTTATAGTCTTCCATGTGAGAATGGCGTAGAATATCATAGGCATACTTGGAATGGGAAAGGGAAATACCTTCCTTGGATTGCAAGACTTGAAGACCAAGAAAATAATGTAAGTGTCCTAAGTCTGTCATTTCAAACTTCCTTTTAAGGCTAGTCTTCACATGGTTTATAAGGTTTGGATCACTACCAGTCAGGATAAGATCATCAACATAAAGAACAAGAATGATAAGGGACGTGCCTACTTTCTTGGTGTAGATAGTATTGTCAGAATGACACCTAGAAAAGCCATTTTCTAAAAGAAAGTTATCCATTTTGGCATACCAAGCTCAAGGAGCTTGCTTGAGACCATAAAGGGATTTCTTAAGCCGACATAAAAGGTTGGAGTCTGTTTATATAAAGCCAATAGGTTGTTCCATATATATTTCTTCATGCAAGTCCCCATGCAAGAAGGCGGATTTAACATCCATCTGATGGACTTCCCATTTGAAAGAGGCAGCAAGGGAGAGAACAAGGTGGATAGAGTTCATTTTGGCAACAGGGGAGAAGGTTTCAGTATAGTCAATTCCTTCAACTTGTGAAAAACCCTTAGCAACAAGACGAGCTTTATGTTTATCAACTTTCCCATCTGGTCCATACTTGGTTCTGTAAACCCATTTGCATTTAACAAGTTTTCGTCCCTTTGGTAGAGGAACAAGATCCCATGTATCATTTGCCAATAATGAATGATATTCTTCGTTCATAGCTGATTCCCAATCTGGATGGCCTGAAGCTTCTGCAAAGGTGTTAGGATCATAATTCACTGAAGCTTGAGCCAGTAAAGAAGAGGCTCTATCAAACTGAGAACGTGTATGTCGCTGATCTGTAGGATCACCGACAAGATCACCTGCTGCATCTCGAGTAGCACAGACCCATTTTGGAAGCTGAGGAGCTGAAGGAGGATCCTGAGAAGGTGGGGAGGATTTTCATCCTCGCTTTCATCATCTGAAGAAGAAATATTTTCAAAAGTAGAAGAGATAGGGAGAGGTGGCACATCCGCCAAACTAGGCTCATAGGCTGATATATTTCCAGCAAACTTTACATCTCTTATAATGATAACATTTTTGGACTTAAGTGGAATAAGTCTATATCCTTTCGCATCTTCAGAATATCCAAAAAAAACACATTTTTCACTCTTAGGTTCTAAAGCTTTATGTTTCTCATCTGGAATATGGGCCCATGCTTCACTTCCAAAAACACAAAAGTGACTTACATCTGGTTTAATTGAGCTCCATGCTTCTTCTAGAGTGATATTATTTAAAACCTTAGTAGGTGTGTGATTTATTATGTAATTTGCGCAGTTAATTGCTTGTGCCCAATAATTAAGACTAATTCCTTTAGATTGAAGTATACATTTAGCCATTTCCTTTAAGGTGCGATTCTTCCTTTCAGCTACACCATTTTGTTGTGGAGTATATGGAACAATATGTTGCATTTGAATTCCATTCTCAGTGCAAAAGTTGATGAATTTGTTGTTAACATATTCTCCGCCATTATCAGATCTTAGCTTAAGAATTTGATGTCCAGATTGTTTTTCAACAAAGGCCTTAAAGGCCAAGAACATGTTAAATAATTCACTCTTGAGTTTTAAGAAGTATACCCAAGTGCGTCTGGAGAAATCATCAATGAAAGTTAAGAAATACTTGTAGCCAGAGAATGAAACAACTGGAAGTGGACCACATAAATCACTATGCACGAGCTGTAAAGGGGCTGAGGTGTGCCAAGAGGCACGTTTTTCAAAACTATCCCGATAATGTTTTTCGAGTATACATCCGGAACAAACACCATCTCTACAAGATACCATTGGAATACCTGTCACCACATTTTATTTACATAGATTCTGAAGAGAGCGATAGTTTAAGTGACCAAATCGCTCATGCCAAAGTTTGCTCACTTCATCATTATGAGCAACAAATAGCGAGGGATGATTTGATGACCCAAAGTTGTGAAACTTATACAACCCTGTAGAATCATCAGCAATGCCAGTAGCTAAAATCTGTCTAGGATCTCTTAGGTCCTTAATTACAACATCGTGAGGTGAAAATTCAACGATTTTACCTTCACCTGAATGAGTTATCTAATATATAGATAGAAGGTTGTAGGATAAGGTTGGAACACATAATACATCATTAAATTGACCATTGTCTATATGAACAGTTCCAGTCCCTACAACACTAAGAGATCTATCATCACCAACATATATATATTTTTGGTGTTACAATCATTTAAAGAAGAAAACATGGCACAACCACATTTACCAATGTAATTGATATATGCAACCACATTTTCCAATGTGGTTGATATATGCCTTTAGACTTAAATGAGCCACATTAATAATTATTATAGGTATTTTTTTAAACACCAACTATTTATAATTATTAATAATTATATAAATAATAACAACCATATTATTTATACATATTATTATATAATTATTATATTAATATTATAATGATAATATAAACTCATAATAATATTAGTAATATTAATTAATAATAAGGATAACCATAATAATATTAGATTATCATTATGTTATTATAAAAATATAATAGTAAATAATAATATTATAATATATTATTATAATAATAATATAATAGCTATTATATTAATAATAATAATAATAATAATAATAATTACTATTATATTGAATTATTATGTGTAATTTTTTAAAGACCAAGATTATTAATAACTATATAAATAATAGCAATGATATTTTTAGATATTTATATATTTATGATTACTATATTAATATTATTATAATAATATAAACTAATAATAATAATAATTTTTAGGCTTTATTAATTCAACGATGTTTATTTTAGCATTTTTAGTATTTATCTTAGGGTTTGTATACATTGGGTTTATAATATTATTCCCTCGGGTTCATAATCCCTTGGGATTTTAGTATTAATCCCTTGGGTAATCATATCATAATATAATATAATATAATATAATATAATATAATATAATATAATATATTATACTATAATAATAATTATATTATATAATAATAATATATTATATATAATAATATTATATAATAATATATATATTTATTATAATATTATTACATTATTCTTACATGGATTAATACTAAAATCCCAAGGGATTATGAACCCGAGAAAATAATATTAAATGAAAGGGACTAATATTATAAACCTACGGAACTAATAAACCCCAACCGTTTAATATTATAAACCCAAGAAATTAGTGAACCTAACGGATAAATATTAAAAACCTAAGGGATCAAGAAGTGCAATGGATTGATATTAGAAACACAATAGATTAATAAAGTTGGCCATGATTGATATTATAAACCTAAGTTAATAATAAACCCAAAGGAATAATACTAAAACCCAAAGGGACTATAAACCCAAAGAAATAATATTAAACCCAAGGGATTAATATTATAAACCCAACATTGTTAAAGTTCCCTAATATAAATATTAGAAAGACTAAACTAAACATGGTTTATTTTCATGGTGAGACAATCCTTGTCACAATGTGACATTCAACCATGGTTGACATGGTTGGTTATGATTGACAATGGTCGACCATGATCGATACTATAAACCTAAGGGAATAATAAAGGGATTGATATTATAAAGCTAAAGGAATAATAAAACTAAGGGATTAATACTAAAACCCCAAGGGTATAATAATAAACCCATGGGACTAATATTATAAACCCAACATTGGTAAACCCAAATATAAATATTACAAACACTATAATAAATATGACTTATTTTGATGGTCAAACAATCCTTGTTAGAGTGCGAGATTGAAACATGGTTGGCCATGGTTTTCTATGATTGACAATGGTTGTCCATGATTGATATTATAAACCTAAGGGAATAATAAACCCAAGGGATTGATATTATAAACCCAAATAAATAATAAACCCAAGGGATTAATACTAAAAACCCAAGGGATTATGAACCCAAGGGAATAATATTAAACCCAAGGGACTAATATTATAAACCCAACATTTGTAAACCCAAATATAAATATTATAAAGATTAAAATAAACATGATTTATTTTCATGGTGAGACAATCCTTGTCACAATGTGACATTCAATCATGGTTGGCCATGGTTTACCATGATTGATATTATAAACCTAAGGTAATAATAAACCCAAGGGATTGATATTATAAACCCAAATGAATAATAAACCCAAGAGATGAATACTAAAACCCCAAGGTATTATGAACCCAAGGGAATAATATTAAACCCAAGGGACTGATATTATAAACCCAACATTCGTAAACCAAAATATAAATATTACAAAGACTAAAATAAACATGACTAACTTTCATGGTGAGACAATATTTGTCAAAATAGGACATTCAACCATAGGCCTAATATGGTAAACCCAAATATAAATATTACAAACACTAAAATAAACATGGTTTATTTTCATGGTGAGACAATCTTTGTCAAAATGCGACATTCAACCATGGGACTAACATTATAAGCCTGATATTGGTAAACCCAAATATAAATACTACAAACACTAAAATAAACATGATTTATTTTGATGGTGAGTCAATCCTTGTCACAATGCGACATTCAACCATGGTTGACCATGGTTGGCTATGATTGACAATGGTTAACCATGATTGATATTATAAACCTAAGGGAATAATAAACCCAAGGGATTGATATTATAAACCCAAATGAATAAGAAACCCAAGGGATTAATACTAAAACCCCAAGGGATTATGAACCCAAAGGAATAATATTAAACCCAAGGGACTAATATTATAAACCTAACATTCGTAAACTCAAATATAAATATTATAAAGATTAAATAAACATGATTTATTTTCATGGTGAGACAATCCTTGTCACAATGTGGCATTCAACCATGATTGACCATGATTGATATTATAAACCTAAGGGAATAATAAACCCAAGGGAAAACCCAAAGGAATAATAAAACTAAGGGATTAATACTAAAACCCCAAGAGATTATGAACCCAAGGGAATGATATTAAACCCATGGGACTTGTTGTACATTAGGAAACCAATTTCTTGGCCGTGGAGAAATTATGCTTAAGACATTAATGATTATTGTTTGTTGTCACTTATTTGTGACTTTATTGTTTGTTGTGTTCTCAAATGAAGGATCTGGAAAACTTGGTCTTTAGCCCTTAATATATGTATGACCAGAACATCTCAGAATGCCATTTGTTGGCAGATATAAATGATGAATGAAGAAAGCTTGAAGAAGAAGTTAAAGATAATATGTTGCTTAACACATAAACTTCTATCTGTCACTTAGAAGAATTATGAAAATGAGATCTGAATCATAGACAATATGCTGCTTAACACAGAAACTACTATCTGTGACCCTTGGAGAAGTTAAAGATAATATGCTGCCTTACACATAAACTTCAAGTATAGGAGCCCTCTTTTAAGGAATTTCAACTTTATAAGCAAATAAAGACCTGCAGCTTCATTACTATACTTGAAAGAAGAAAACATAAGATGACACATGACAGAGAAGGTTACAAAATTATACCCAACAATTCATGGAAACTTTTGATTCTTTCTTTAATCAATAGTTATATCAGGAGTACAGTGGCCTAGTCTCCGGGTTCTCCAAAATTCCAACAACCAACCCCTTCTCTGTAAATTTTCCTCTTTTTATACATTGTGAAACAATTGTTGATCTCTGAAACTGTCAAACTACTAAAACTATTTCTCTAACTATCTGAAGTAAGAATTATTACAAAACATTACACAGAGGGTAAAGACATCTCAAATAACATAAAATAACAGAAAATAACTGAAGATGACAATGACTGCTAGCCTTTCGGCTCTGTTAATCTACTGCTGAGTTCCTATGTATATGCCTTAATAATAATTAATCTACTTTAATCACAATAAACTGTGTTTGACTTGTGGATAACCTGGCCTTACGTATGTATTAGATGCGTTTTGATTGGCCAAAACACCGGAGAATACACCCAATTGCCTTCCTCTTCAGGTTTGGTTTTAACATTAATTTTTCTATTTACACAGCGAAATCGATGCTAAACACACAAAGCGGAACTGAAAGGAATTAACTTTGTTTAATAAATCTATCGGATCCGCCTATTCAACGCTCCGTTGACTTCCCATCACAAATCGTAATCGGCTTTGAATTGGTGTATCAATCCAAAACTTAACGATACGCGATATAACGGACACGGCGGGAAAATTAAACATAACATATGTAATATCAGGTCCGGCCTATCACATGTCGAAACCATATACTCAAACCTTAATGATTTACGATACGATGGACACGTTGAGTTATATAAAAAATAACATATAAACTATATAAAAGGTGTTCTGTGTTATTGTGGACCCACTGGCCTTATAAAGGAAATATATATCTTTTCGGGTCTGCTCATCGCAAATCGCAATCGGCCAATGAACCAATACATATGCATGCAATGCTTTAGAGACCTGCGAGAAGAATTAAACATAATACATATCATATCGGGTCCGACCATTGCATATCACAATCAGCATAGCCATATATATATATATATATATATATATATATATATATATATATATATATATATATATATAACATTATATGATATCGCGGACCCGTTGGGACTTTACAGTATAATATATATATGTTTCGGGTCCGGCTTTACCAGCGCTTATCGCAATTGACAGAACCTAATGCATATGCATAAAGCGTTATGTGATATCGCGGACCGCCGGGCTTATACAATATAGTATATATATATCAGGTCTAGATCTTTAACACTTTAACACTTTTTTATTTTGCGATTTCGATATATTATTTTGTTCCTTTCTTGTTAAATGCCACTGTGATTCATATAATTGCCACCACGATTTGCGATTGCAATTTGATCGCATAGCAACTCTAGCACCGCTCTTTAACAATTATTTTTATTTCGATATGCCACTATCATATCTCCCTCTTGCCTTATTTATTTTCAAGATATATTCAAGTGTTTCTTTCCCGGGGCTGATTCTTTAATGATCCAGTTTTAGTGATTCGCAATATGTATTACCACAAACAAAATACTTCCTTACTTTTAGACTTTGCGGGCGAGTGAAGAATATAAAGGAGTTTCATTGAGTTTAAACTCCCTATAGTGATATAACTGATAAATAAACTTCAAGCACAATATAAGCTACAACATTTGGCTCCAACTGGGGATAGTGCTTTTGCCGTAGAAGCACTAAGAACCGCAGATCAACTTGCCTTATCCATTGGGCATGGAGTCATATATTGCTTCACCAAACTTAACTATGTAAAAATTTGTACAGTGAACTCACGCCGATATCTGCAGTGATAGGATGCTTATGCTTTGATAGCAAAATATTGAGAATCATAGATTAGTAGCCTTAGTTGGGCATGGAGTCCAAAACTGTGAAAACCCTGAAATTTGAGAAACTGGAACCTGACAATCTTGAAGTCTGAAACCTCTACAAACCAGTTTCCAACTGGGAAAGTCACCCATATTCATAAACTAATGATTAAGCTGAAGAACTACATCTGGAAACCAAATGCTCAACACCTAAGCTTATTTATGTACAAGTTCCTACATATGTACATGATTGATCTCCATTAGGTGATGTCAATCTTCCAATGGTACCAGGTTAGCATTTGGGTGCTTAATCTAGAACCATTCTGCCAGTGAATCTTGAAAATGCAATTCATCCTGAACAAAAAAATAAATTATGCATAAAATTAGCTCACAACAAAAATTAGGAGTATATCGACAAAATAATATGTGTAAACTGCTGATAAATTCTTCTATGTAATTTGCCATAGGATCTCCAAAAGTATAAGAAAAAATATATTCTTGATCAGCTCCAAAAAAGAAATTCTCCATGTATGAAGGTTTCTGCTCGATTAAACCTTCTGTTGGGATAATATGTTCAACAGAACAATCAACAACATCTTTAAGAAAATTATCTATGTCACTTCCATGTCTCCACTTTTAATTTCTAAGCTTTGATTGAAAATAATTTGTAATTCTAACTTCATGAAGAAAAAGAAAAATTTTCACATCACTATATGACATATGATCAACTTCAAATAGATTGTTTACCTCTAACTCATGAACATCATTTTTTTCTTCAATGTAATAATATAAAATCTCTTTATCAACTTTATTTTTACATGAGATAGCCTCCTATGCTATGATAGATGGCTCAATATATTGTTGTCCAACATATCCCATTTGCTGATTTCTCCCTGTATGTTCAACACCTAACTGATGCACTTGAAGAGCTTCGTCATGTTCCCCATTTGAATCATTTTCATTATAGATAGGAGGATCATCAAATTTAACAAAATAGTAACTCTGGGGACTTATTTGCAACTTAATTATTGCATCCTCTTTTGTACTGCTGAGAAGAAGTTCTCAATGCATGTTTGAACTTTCCTCTATCTGAATACTCTCTTGATTTCCTTTATTCACTTGTTTTGTAGGCTGAAATTCTTGTGGAGTCGTCTTTGGTAAGGAAGTTGAAACTTGCTGCTCACTTTTATTTTCTTGACTTCTTGATCTTTTCCTCAATCTCAAGTCATATTTCTTATGTAGTTCAGTCTACATAAAATCAGAGAATTGCTCCCAATATTCATCAATTTTATTTTCATCATGAATGGCATCTGTTTCATCATATTCATACTCTTCTCCTTCAATACCAATTTCATCTTCATCTATTGCATATAACGTAGGTCTCTGAGAATTCTTATTCTCTAACTCTAACTTATTCAACCTATCTGACAAAGTTTTAATTATATTACACATATCCTCCAACATTTGGCTTTGAGAGGATTCCATTTTTGCCTTTCCCTTGTCTTGGATAGGTTGTGTCTCTGATGCTTCTCCTGCAACCACCAAATTTGCCTCTATCTCTAATGTGTTTGTTTGGATCTGATTAATCTGGCTATAACCTCTTTGAATGCTTGATATATTATCAACAAAATCATTAGTTTCATCAACAAGATTATCTTGAGCCTTTAAAGTTTCTTTAGCATCATAATATTCACAACATCCTTCAAAAAGAAACTTGTGAGGATAATAAGTTCTACAATAAGAATTGAATACTGAATGGAAATATTTCAAGGATGAAATGCTTGAACAAGGCAAAGACCTAAACCAAACCCTAGCTTCTAGGTCCAAAGAAAACAAAAACAACTTCATCTTCACATCTTCATGAAAAATGCCCTGCTGCTCCATGCATTCATGAAATTCTTGGAGGTGCTGAGCTAGGTCTTCATATTCCTTTCTACTGACTTTTGGAAGATACTCATTCCGGACATAAAATGCAGGCATATCATGAGGATAGCCGGTGATCCCAGTAAAATCAAATGGATCAAATTTATGGAATAAGAATGCAGGGAGAGCCATTAAAACAAAAAAAAGAAAACTTCAAAGTACAGTGGAGTCGCCAATCAATGTTGTAAGTGAAAATCATAGGTGTGAATGTACAACCAACTGCTGAAACTTGTCATTCTCAAGAATCAACTTCAAACTTGATAAACCCAAGGAAAAGTTCTCTTATTTAATTGCTTTTATTCAAAACAGCCAAACATTTCCTCCTCACTAAACAACTAGAGGAAAATATTGAAAACACAGGGAAAAATGTTCTTGTCTTCTCTCCCTAGCAGCAACACCAATTAACATTGTACCTTAAGAAACCAATTTCATGGATATGGAGAAATTGTGCTTAAGACATTAATGATTATTGTTTTTTGTCACTTATTTGTCACTTTATTGCTTGTTGTGTTCTCAAATGAAGGACCTGGAAAACTTGGTCTTTGGCCCTTAATACATGTATGACTAGAACATCTTAGAATGCCATTTGTTGCTAGATATAAATGATGAATGAAGAAAGCTTGAAGGAGAAGTTAAAGACAATATGCTGCTAAACACAGAACCTACTATACGTCACTTAGAAGAATTATGAAAATGAGAATTGAATCATAGACAATATGCTGCTTAACATAGAAACTACTATCTGCGACCCTTGGAGAAGTTAAAGATAATATGCTGCCTTACACAGAAACTATTATCTATAATTTAGAAAGGAAGGTGAAACTTCAAGTATAGGAGTGCTCTTTTAAGGAATTTTAACTTTATCTACATAAGCAAATAAAGACCTGTAGCTTCATTACTATACTTGAAAGAAGAAAACATAAGATGACACATGATAGAGAAGGTTACAAAATTATACTTAACAAATCATGGAAACTTCTGATTCTTTCATTAATCAACAGTTATATCAGGAATACAGTGGCCTAGTCTCTGGGTTCTCCAAAATTCCAACAACCAACCCCTTCTCTATAAATTTTCCTCTTTTTATACGTTGTTAAATAGTTGTTGATCTCTGAAACTGCCAAACTACTAAAACTGTTTCTCTGACTATTTGAAGTAAGAATTATTACAAAATATTACACAGAAGGTAAGAACATAAAATAATAGAAAATAACTGTAGATGACAATGACTTCTGGCCTTTCGGCTCTGTTAATCTGCTGTCGAGTTCCTCTGTATATGCCTTAATAATAATTATTCTGCTTTAATCATAATAAACTATGTTTGACTTGTGCATAACTTGGGCTTATGTAAGTATCAGATGCGTTTTGATTGGCCAAAACACCGGAAAATACACCTAATTTCCTTCCTCTTTAGATTTGGTTTTAACATTAATTTTTCCATTTACACAGCGAAATCAACGCAAAACACGCAAAGCGGAACTAAAAGGAATTGACTTTGTTTAATAAATGTATCTGATCTGCCTGTTCAGCGCTTTGTTGACTTCCCATCACAAATCACAATTGACTTTCAATTGGTGTATCAATCCAAAACTTAACGATACGTGATATAACGGACGAGACGGGAAAATTAAATAGCATATGTAATATCGGGTCCGGCCTATCGCATATCACAACCATATACCCAAACCTTAATGATTTACGATACGGTGGACGTGCTGAGTTATATAAAAAATAACCTATAAACTATATAAAAAGCGCTCTGTGTTATTGCGGATTCGTTGGCCTTATAAACACAATATATATCTTTTCGGGTCTGCTCATCGCAAATCATAATCGGCGAATGAACCAATACATATGCATTCGGTGCTTTACAGACCCGCCTGAAGAATTAAACATAATACATATCATATCAGGTCCGGCCATTGCATATCGCAATCAGCATAGCCATATATATATATATATATATATATATATATATATATATATATATATATATATATATATATATATATATATATATATATATATATATCTGTGTGTGTATGTATGTATGTATAAAACGTTATATGATATCACGGACCTGCCGGGAATTTACAATATAAAATATATATGTTTCGGGTCCAGCTTTACCATCGCTTATTGAAATTGATGGAACCCAATGCATATGCATAAAGCATTATGCGATATCGTGGACCCGCCAGGCTTATAAAATATAATCTATATATATTTCAGATCCGGATCTTTAACACTTTAACACTTGTTTCTTTTGCGATTTCGATATATTATTTTGTTCCTTTCTTGTTAAGTGCTGCTGTGATTCATATAACTTCCGCGCGATTTGTGATTGTGATTTGATCGCATCGCAACTATAGCACTTTAACATTTGTTTTTATTTCAATATGCCAGAATTGTATCTCCCTCTTGCCTTAGTTATTTTCAAGATATATTCAAGTGTTTCTTTCCCGGGGCTGATTCTTTAACGATCCACTTTTAGTGATTTGCAATATGTATTACCACAAACAAAATACTTCCTTACTTTTAGACTTTGCAGGGGGTTGAAGAATATAAAGGAGTTTCATTGAGTTTAAACTCCCTATAGTGATATAACTGATAAATAAACTTCAAGCACAATATAAGCTACAACAGGACTAATATTATAAACCCAACATTGGTAAACTTAGAGATAAAGACTACAAACACTAAAATAAACATGGTTTATTTGATGGTGAGACAATCCTTGTCACAATGCGAAATTCAAACACGGTTGACCATGGTTGGCTATGATTGACAATGGTTGACCATGATTGATATTATAAACCTAAGGGAATAATAAACCCAAGAGATTGATATTATAAACCCAAATGAATAATAAACCCAAGGGATTAATACTAAAACCCCAAGGGATTATGAACCCAAGGGAATAATATTAAACTCAAGGGACTAATATTATAAACCCAACATTCTAAAACCCAAATACAGATATTACAGACACTAAAATAAACATGATTTATTTTTCATGGTGAGACAATCCTTGTCACAATGTAACATTCAACCATGGTTGACCATGATTGATATTATAAACCAAAGTGAATAATAAACCCAAGGGATTTATATTATAAACCCAAATTAATAATAAACCCAAGGGATTAATACTAAAACCCCAAGGGATTATGAACCCAACAGAATAATATTAAACCCAAGGGACTAATATTATAAACCCAACATTCGTAAACCCAAATATAAATATTACAAAGACTAAAATAAACATGATTTATTTTCATGGTGAGACAATCCTTGTCACAATGTGAAATTCAACCATGGTTGACCATGGTTGGCTATGATTGACAATGGTTGACCATGATCGATATTATAAACCTAAGGGAACAATAAACCCAAGGAATTAATATGAGAAACCCAAAGGAATATTAAAATGAAGGGATTAATATTAAAACACCAAGCGATTATGAACCCAAGGGAATAATATTAAACCCAAGGGACTAATATTATAAACCCAATGTATATAAACCCTAAGATAAATATTATAAACACTAAAATAAACATGATCGACCATCATTGATTTTCATATTGAGACAATCCTTATCACAATTCCTTGTTGGATCATGGTCAACTCATAATAGACCATGTTTGACTCAGAAATAATAAACCCAAGAGATTGATATTATAAACACAAAGGAACAATAAACCCAAGGGATTAATACTAAAACCCCAAGGGTATGAACATAAGGGAATACTATTAAACAAAAGGGACTAATAATATAAACCCAAGGGAATAATAAACCTAAGGGATTGATATTATAAACCCAAAGGAGTAATAAACCCAAGGTATTAACACTAAAACCCGAAGGGATTATGAACCCAATGGAATAATATTAAACACAAGGGACTAATATTATAAACCCAACATTCGTAAACTCAAATAGAAATATTACAAAGACTAAAATAAACATGATTTATTTTCATGGTGAGACAATCCTTGTCACAATGTGACATTCAACCATGGTTGACCATGTTTGGCTATGATTGACAATGGTTGACCATGATCGATATTATAAACCTAAGGGAATAATAAACCCAATGGATTGGTATTATAAACCCAAAGGAATACTAAAACTAATGGATTAATACTAAAACCCCAAGGGATTATGAACCTATTAGCCTCCTGTTGCAACAGGGTTTCATCTTTCATGATTGACATTTTTACATGCCAAATATGTCATACATTGAAAGCTGCAGTGTTCCATATTTCCAGATGAGACCAAAGAAGAAAGCCATGAAGTATGCTTAGTCCAGATGCACTACTGTATTCCATTTTTGATGAGTTGTTCCAGTTTTGAAGAGTTTTTCATTTAAGGGAGGTCCAAATAGTTTAATCTTGGTCTCCCTAGGTTTCAATTTCCTGTTTTAGAATATAGAGAATGATATCTGTCCAAATAGTTTAATCTTGGCAGATCTGTAGATAGGTAGAGAATCAAAGGGACCCAACTGTTTAATCTGGGCCCTGGCAGAAATAAGTGTAGAGCTAGATAGGAAATATTCAAAAGAAAAATTATAAATTTGGGTTTGCAAGTCTAAGTGCACCCAATTCAAAATAAGAAAAAATGTTAGGAAGGTAGGTTGGGTAGGTAGCTGTGTGGTTGCAGAATGGTGATTTATGATAAATTTTGTGTTTTGAAGTGTTATATCTTTACATATCACAGTGCAGGCAGTTTTTCATTCACAATAGCTCAAAGCTGGACATCACTAACTCCCCCTTCTTCTAATTACCCAAGTCACTTACTAACTTCCCAAAGAGGTCAAGATCTGCTTGATTCCTCTTAGTTTCATCATCATCCATATCAGTTGCCTTGATGGAGATCTGCTTCACTCAAGGATTTTATTTCTTTTTAAGGTCTTTTCCCCAAAATAGCCTAAGGTCCCTGACCTTAGCGCTTGCTGATCACCTTCATATTAACTACTAACAGTATTATATAACTCCCTATCAGTTTCCCCTTTTCCCCTACTAAAACTTTGTATATAAAATTCCCCTATGTAAATATTCCCCCCTGGCAATATAGCCATATTCTTTCTAAGTCAGGGAAAGAATAGTCCATCTGGGGCTGCTTTTAGCCCATCCGTGTCCAAGCAGGGATTAATCTGACACCTGGCCAGATTAACAACCTCTTCCCTAGCCCTAAAACCCTCAAAAACCCACTTTTTGCCCCCTTATCCTAAGTTTCGGGCATAAATTGCTAAACCCGCGTGCAAAAACCCATGTTCTACCCCTTTTTCTTAAGTACTAACTGTAAATACATTAACCCACGCTCGTATTAACCCTCCAAACCCACTAAACCTAAGTTTCAAACCCCACCTATGCGCGTTATTAAATTTGGAATATTCTGCGCATATTCCCCGCCCGTATACCCCCGCCGACTCGCCATCGCCGCCAGCCGTTGCATCATCCGCCCCGCAGATCTACGGCTGACGGGCCCTCCCATCCCCGAACTGCCTGAAGCTTAGCATCTGGGAGATGGGCGGTATTACCGCCGTACTCCCGCCACGCGTCAAGCTCTCGGGTGTGGCGGAGCCCCTCCCACCAAAACCGCCCAGGCGCTAAAGCGGTGCGCCCAAAACCGCTTACCGCCCTCCCCTATGACGTAAGCCCCACGTCACCTGCCTACGTCACCCCCCTACCCAGTCACCATGACACGTCATCCGCCTGCGTGGCCCCCTGCCACCGTACCCTGCCACGGTACATGCCACGTCACCGTCCGTACATGATGATGTCACCTACTGATGTCATCCTGCCACGTCATCATGCTGATGTCATTGCTGACATCACCCGCCGTACGAGGTCCCATCACTGACGTCATGCTGACGTCATCAGCACTTTTTGGCGCGAAGGAGAAAAATCTCACTTCGGAGCCCCGAAATCAGTTTCTGAGGCACTTTTGATGAGCGATTAGCGCAAATCACTCATCACTAGATTTTTTGGGCTAGAATGGGGAATCTTCAGGGAATCTTTTCATTCTGCAGCCCCCAGGAAGCCCGAAAGGTGCCGAATGAACCATTTTTCTTCGCGAAGCTTGAAAAAAGGAGCAGAAAATAGTTTTGAAGCAAACAGAGGCCGAACAACGGCCAGTAAATGATGATTTAACACACATCACGTCAGAACAACATCGATTAATTACCAAAGAGTATCAGAAGAAGAAGAAGAGCCAAAGAGTATCAGTCAAGATTTTTTAGGGGCTCGAAGCACCTGAACATTGATGAGCCCCCCAGAAAGTCAAATCAAGAGGCGTAAGCCCATCCTTGCCCTCAAATCACAGTTAAAGCTTTAAATGCAGACAGACAGCAAAGAAGCAGAAACCCATACACATTTATTGCAGAAAACACTGCACCAAGCCACCAAGGACTACATCATTTACTTAGTTTTGATACGGCAGCCCTGAACACAGACCAAGATATTTTTTGCATTTATTTTTGGATAGGATTAGGTTAAGTAATGATCTTTCTTTCAGACCTGTTTAGGTCAAGTTGTAATAAAAGCAGTAGTAGAGAGTTTTTCCCTATATATACCGCCCTCTACATTGTTTCAAGGGTTGGTTGATTGAGAATTTTCACCAGAGACTCACATTGTATACCTGAGTTTTTCTATAATCAAAGATTGCTGAAAGCTTGGAGAGCAAACTGACTGTTGTAAATGAATGCTTTTGGAGATATGAAGATGGAATTCTTGTGCTGCAGCCTGAAGCAATAAGTGCATCTTACCTCTGTTTATTTTTTACCACTATCTAAATAGCAGAAAGAAAGAATAACTTAGAATTTGTTTAAATACACTCTATGCTCAATTTCTGCTATTTTTTTATGTTTTCCTCTGATTGAATTGGTTATGAATATGAATTCCTCCTGGCTCATGTTTACCCCGATTCACTTGTGTTGGCCAATTATCTAGGGATTCTTCACTGCCCCTAGGTAGAGCTCTGTTACCTCCATCTGTTAAGCTGATTGAGAGATTCTTAACTGCCTCTCATTACTTAGCATTCTTTCCATATTTTAAACCTGAA
Source organism: Pinus tabuliformis (assembly GCA_031772625.1). Taxonomy (NCBI): domain Eukaryota; kingdom Viridiplantae; phylum Streptophyta; class Pinopsida; order Pinales; family Pinaceae; genus Pinus; species Pinus tabuliformis. The sequence continues at coordinate 156,446,305 of CM062809.1, read as the reverse complement.
ATGTTGTTTCATGCTCAGCTATCTTGCTCCATTTTCCCTCTCTTGTGACTGAAGAGATGCACCAGCAGTTCTCCTCCTCGACTCCACGCCCAATGGTTTGAAACTTCCAGACTATGCCTTGCCTCTCTGTCTGAAAACATCAATTTTCCCACCAAAAACAAAACAAAACCCCCTGAACTCAAAACCTAGCCTAAAATCCTTTTCAACAAAGCTAAATCATAAAGAGAGAGCCCTCTTTGATTGCAGGTTGGCTAGAACCTGCAGTCCAAAGTTGGTCTGTGGTTACCTCGGCCGTATCCTTTTCCGGAGCTTAAGGACAACCTGAGTGATAACATAATGGCGACTCCACTGGGGAACTTCCTCAGATAGTTTCACGAAGATAACATAATGGCGACTCCACTGGGGAACTTCCTTAGATAGTTTCACGAGGAAGGTAAGAAAGCTCCGCTGAGACCATAAATCAAACTTTCCAATTGTTGTTTATCTCTTAAAAGTACAGATGAAGCCTGAATGTCAGCCAGGAAGCCTTTGAAACGGTTTTTTGCTTTGCATTAAGAGGAGTAAATAAATGTTGCTTCAGTCAATCTTCATGCTAGTTTTAAGTTACAAACAAGCTGTCCCATATTTTAATTAGTCCCTTGTTGATTACAAAAACATTCCCGGGAAAAATACCTAAAAAACAATTCAGAAGCTGGCTCCCAAGAAAAATCCATGATATACAAGGTCAAATCTAGATCCCAACCCTCCAGCTATTTTTGAAAACCCTAACATAATCTCGAAAATCATTAGGAAGCAAGAAAGACAGGAAAATTTTGCCGATTTGAGCCTTGAAACAGCTTACCCTAGCTGTATTCCGACTCCTGTCAAGGTTTTGTTCCGTTCAACCCCTATTTCCCTTAGTTCATCATCTACATCCCGTAGTACTCCTTCCACTCCTTCATTCACTACACATGCTAACACTACTGTTGTTTCCAGCGTTCCAGTTACTCCTGTGATCCCCGTTACTCCAGTTGTTCCATTTATCCCCGTTGTTCCACTTATACCTGCCAATATGGCTAATAGATATGCACCCCTGCAATTACCTGCTAATGCTGGGGCTTTACCTCAAGAGTACCAATCTAAAATCACATATTTTGACAGCATCGGCCCTTTCACAGCCCTTTAGCACACCAAAAAGATGCAAGACTATTTTGAAAACTATGAGATAGACGATGATAGCGTGAGAATGAGAATTTTTGTTCAGAGTTTGACAGGTGATGTAAGAACTTGGTTCAGATCACTTGCTGCAAATTCCATAACCCCCCAGATGAGCTTTACCAATCCTTTACCAACAGATGGGAGAAAAAGAAAGACCCCTTGCACATACTAGCTGAATATGATATGATCAAACGAGGTCCTCAAGAGACTGTTTTGGAGTACCTTGCAAGATTCAATAATGTATCTAACGCAATACCACAGAACCTAAGGCCTCCCCCTGATATGGCCTTGTACAAATTTCCTGATGGATTCGACCCGGATATGGCATACCAGTTAAAAGAAAGAGCTCCTCAAACCCTTGCGGACATGCAAAATGTTGCTGTTAGCGTAGAAGCCAATTTAATTGCCAAAAGAAACAGAGCTAGAATGGAAAGAAGAACCACCTTTAAGGAAGAACCCTCAGCTTTTGATCAAAAGCTTGATGCTATCATCAGTGGCCTGCAAAGGCTGGGAGAAAGAGTAGAAAATGTTGAGAGAAAAGCATCATGGGAAGGACAACAGTCTAATACCATAAGGAACCCAAATTTTAGGAAACCGTAGAACACAAATGCTGGTAGGCCTAACCAAGACCATGATATAAGACCCCCTTTCCAAGATAATTATGTTGAAGGATCTACTTCTAGTGAACCCATAGAGGACACTCACATGAACTTAATGGATCTAAAGGGTGAGCACCAAACTGTCCTGTCCCAAGAAGACCAAAATGAACCCGATTACAATCAGTTTCAGACTAGGTCTGGTGAGTCTTTTGATTTTAAACAAGGTTAAGATACCGCTGTGTATGAAGTACACAAACAATATAAGCTGAGAACTAGGACCATTGACATTTCCGAACCTAGTAAAACAAAGGAAGGCAAACAACCCAACAAGACTAAAGGCAAGGTTGTCATAACAGAACCAGCTGATATACCTATTCCAAACCCGCATCAAGTGACTGTAGAAGACATAACAGAAATACAGCCTTCCAAAGATCAGCCTTTGCCACCTTCTTCCTCGAAAGAAAGCTCAAACAGGGTTCCAAAAAACTTTCCTGAAGTTGAAAAACCGCAAGCAAAAACTTCCCATAACGCTGATAAACAAGAGAAAAACGCAGACAATTCAAATGAAACAGAAAAAACTACCAGTATCAACACCAAGACTCCACTGGAAAAGCCATTTAACTTAGAGACAGAAATAGCTAAGTTAAAAATATCCATTCCCCCCTCAGAACTTTCCAAACACGATGTATATAGGCAGCAAATTCAAAGATCACTTCAAATGCCAGAGGTTAAGGATGATGTAAATGTTTTAGACGACACCCCAGAGCTGCTGTTTGGCCCAGAAGTTAATGGAAAATCAACACATGGACCGGTCCCACCCTTTTATGTCAGTTTGCATATACATGACAAAGTTTTGCACAACGCTATGTTTGACTCAGGGGCATCGCACAATCTTATGCCCAAAGCAGTTATGGAAAAACTGAATCTTGATGTTACAACACCTTACAAAGACTTATACTCATTTGACTCAAGTGAAGTGAAATGTTTAGGGCTCATAAAAGACTTGTGTGTCTCCTTAGTCCAATATCCCAACAAGACCATCCTCATGGATGTAGTGGTTGCTGACATTCCACCAAAGTATGGTATGCTCCTGTCAAGATCATGGGGAGCAAAGCTCCAAGGATCCCTGCAATTAGACCTTTCCTATGCCACCATTTCAATCTTTGGGCAACCAAAGAGACTGTATAGAGAAATGCTCATGAAATATGTGGTAAGTAGTGAGAGCAAGCCTGAAAATTTTCCCATTTACTCAATCCACTCTGATATGGATTCCTTTATTTTGTTTAATGATGATACAAATGTTTCAATTGATAATGAGCCCTTCACTCTAGAGCAACAAGCACACGTCAACGAAGAGTTGGTTGCACATACCCATGAAACTGTCACAGCAGTTGATGCAACCAGCCTACCAAAAGAACTTTCCCAAATAGAAGTTTCGAATCTGCCCAATCCTAAGCTGACTGACACTTTAGGCATCAACCATAAGCAGGAAATCACATGGTATTTAGAATTTGATGGCTCTGTCAACAAGTTGGGAGCAGGGGCAGGTGTATGGATTCACCATACACACAATAACCATGCAGAAGGACATGCCTACAGACTGAACTTCAAATGTACAAATAACATGGCAAAGTATGAGGCTCTGCTTTTAGGCCTTAAACTCCTCAAAGCTCCAGGAGCTGCAAAAGTGTCTATTTTAGGAGACTCTGATTTAATCATACAACAGATGAAAGGCAATTTTGTAACTAATGACAACAGAATGAGAGCCTATAGGACCGCTGCTACTAATATACTCCAGGCATTCACTGAATTCAAGCTTGACAAGATTTCCAGAAATCACAACATCCATGCACACAACCTAGCCACCTTTGCTAGTACATGCAAGCTTCCTTTTGACCCAAACCATCACTTCACAGCTGAAATAAAACATAGGCCCGCTGTCCCAAATACATTAAAGATTGGCAAGTATTCGAAAATGATGCCCAGATTAATAATTTCCTCACCCTTGAGCATGAGTTTTCGAATATTAACATCGACATGGATGCTATGAATGACTCCCAACACCAAAAAAATAAAAATCAGCAAGATATAACAGCTGCAACAGTCAAGCGAATCCTGAAACCAACTATTTTTGACAAAGAAAACATAGAACAGCTGAAACAAATACACTTGGAAGATAGAGCCAAAATAGAGGCAGACATCATTGACTTAAAGGATAACTTTCTGCCTGCTGGCCTAACCCCATTAGAAGATATGTTTGATGCTAATGACGTGCCCAGAAAGCCAAAATTGTAGCCTATAAACACTGATATAGAGGAACACAACATTGGGACGGCAGAAAAGCAAAAAATGATCAAACTGTCCAAAAATTTACCACCTGATCAAAAGCCCAAGTACATTGACTTATTCAAAGAGTTCCAAGATGTATTTGCTTGGAGCTATGAGGATCTGAAGTCCTATGACACCTCGGTGATCCAACACACCATTCCTTTAAAACCAAACAAGAAACCCTTCAAGCAGAAACTTAGAAGAATTAACCCTATGCTTCTTCCCCCGATTGAGAAGGAAGTAAAGAGGATGTTTGAAGCAGGCATAATAGCACCCATCAGATTTTCTGAATGGGTGTCCAATCTTGTTCCTACGAGAAAAAAGACAGGCGAAATCAGACTTTGTGTAGATCTCAGAAATTTAAATCAAGTCTCCCTAAAAGACCATTACCCTTTGCCTAAAATGGACGACATCTTGCAAAGAGTAGTGGGATCATCTATAATCTCTTTGCTAGATGGTTTTTCAGGTTTCAATCAAATACTTGTTCACCCAGATGACCAAGACAAAACTTCCTTTACTACACCCTGGGGAACATTTAAGTATGTAAAGATGCCATTTGGTCTTAAAAACGCTGGTGCTACCTTTCAACGTGCAATGGATATTGCTTTCACCAAAGAAATACATGACTTCCTAGTTGTCTACCTTGATGACTTAACCCCATTTTCCAAATCTGATGAAGAACACCTCAAGCACCTCAGGCAAATTTTCATGACATGTAGGAAATATGGCATTTCCTTGAACCCCAAGAAGTCTCTGTTTGGACTCGAAGAAGGAAAATTACTTGGCCACATCATATCAAAGGATGGGATCAGAATTGATCCCGAAAGAATACAAACCATCCTCCAAATCCCATTTCCAAGAAACATTAAAGAGCTACAAGAATTCCTTGCGAAAATCAACTTCTTGAGAAGATTTATTCCAAATCTAGCTGAGCTGCTAAGATTGTTAAGCAACATGTTAAAGTTAAAATGGTCTCTTGAAACCAAGCAAGCATTTGAGAGTATCAAATCAGCCTTAACACAAACCCCTGTCCTAACTAGCCCACAGTTTGACAAAGATTTTATCATATTTTCGTTTGCATCTGATCACACTATAGCCGCTGTCCTTTTGCAAAAGGATGAACAGGGAGCTGAAAAACCAATAGCTTTTTTCAGCCGAGCTCTAAGAGACGCCCCTTTGAAATACCCAATAATGGAAAAGCAGGCCTACGCACTTGTTAAGGCCATCAAGGATTTCAGAGTGTACATACTATATTCACACATGATTGCCTATGTCCCACATGCTGCTGTAAAAGACATATTGACCCAAGAGGGATTAGAAGGCAAAAGAGGCAAGTGGATTGCAAACATCCTTGAATATGACATAGAAATAAAACCAACCAAGCTGATAAAGGGACAAGGTTTAGCTAAACTGATGTCCGAAACAAATTTTCAAGCCTTAGAGATTAACCAGCTGGACAATGAACCAGAGCTGGCGACTCCACAGATCAATGAAATCTTTTTACAATCCCCATGGTACGTTGTTATATGCTTTGTATTGTTAAACCTGTGTGCTCCCCCAGGATTGTCCAGAACCAAGAAAAGATTTTTGAAAATGAAGGCTTTAAAGTTTTGTGTTATAGATGGTGCATTATTTTGGAGAAATCATGAAGGTATATTGCTTAATTGTTTAACCATGAATGAAACTAAAAATGTCATGAAAGAATTCCATGCAGGTGACTGTGGAGGACATCTATATTGGAAGTTCACTGTTGATAAAATTTTAAGGGCTGGTTTTTATTGGCCCTCTCTTTTTGCAGATGTAAAGAAGTTTGCCATGTCATGTCACAAATGCCAAATTTTTTAGGGCAAGAGAAAGTTGTTGCCCCTGCCCCTCAAACCCATCTCCACAGAAAAACCTTTTCAACAATGGGGTCTTGAATTCATTGGAGAAATCCATCCCTCTTCCTCAGGCCAACACAAATGGATCCTAACAGCCACCGACTATTTCACTAAGTGGGTTGAAGTCATTCCCTGTAGACAAGCCAATGATACCATCATTATCCAATTCCTTGAGTGCAATATCCTTTTTAGATTTGGCTGCCCTGAGAAAATCATCACTGACAATGCCGCTGCCTTTAAGTCCAAAAAGATGATCAATTTTTGCCACAGATTTCATATTACTTTGGGCCACTCTATAGCCTATTACCCTCAAGGTAATGGTTTGGCCGAAACATCTAACAAAAGCCTCATCAACATCATAAAGAAAGTGCTAGAAGAAAACAAGAAGAATTGGCACAAAAAACTGGTAAATGCCCTATGGGCAGACAAACTTTCAAGCAAAAGATCAATTGGGATGAGCCCTTATGAGATAGTATATGGCATGGAGGCCAGATTTCCTTCATCCCTGAGCATTCCTACTATCAATATGTTACAAGAGATTCAGGCTGAACCGAATGACATTCAAAGAAGAATCAATCAGACCATCCATCTGCAGCAAACCAGAGAAAAAGTTTATGACAGAGCTCAAATTGTGCAAGAAAAGCTCAAAAAGATGTTTGATAAGAGAGCTAAGGCTGAGGATTTTGAAAAAGTTCTAAGATGGGACTCAAGAAGGGAAGAAAAGGGCAAACATGCCAAGTTTGATTATTTATGGAGAGGTCCATTGGTTATTTCTGCTGTTCAGGGAAATAACACTTATTTTCTCAGATCTGTAGAGGATTGTTCTGCTGAAGAAGGCCCTGTCAATGGCCGTATGCTGAAACATTACCATGAACCCTTTTAAAGGGACACAATGCAGTTTTGTATATATCTTTGTACAATCTTATTTGTATATATCAGCACTCTGTTTTTATTTTGTATAAGCAGACCGATTGTTCAAGAAGCAGCAGTAAATTTGGGAAGGCACAGCCAAAACAAGTGTTCCAGTTTTAAAGCCTTTGTCTTTGCATCAATTTCAGAAAAACAGTAAAAGGAAAATCGTCATATTACAAGCAACTTATGGTAGAAAAGAACTATCCACGATCAAAGGCATGTCCCAGCAGCATTGTACATAATTATCAAGCACGCAGAAGAGAGTAGGCGATGTTGTACAGTTCACAGTAATTCAGTTGAGGAGGAGGTTGTTCATAGTTCAAAGTTTATATTTTTAGCAGCCAGAACAAATGTTTCCAGTCTACAACAACCACAGAAGATCAAGGCAGTCTGACCTGCTGTTCTTGGCTTTTGCCAAGGAAAAGCCATCCCCAAGTGGAGCCACTGTTAGCCTCATGTTGCAACAGGGTTTCATCTTTCATGATTGACATTTTTACATGCCAAATATGTCATACTTTGCAAGCTGCAGTGTTCCATATTTCCAGATGAGGCAAAAGAAGAAAGCCATGAAGTATGCTTAGTCCAGATGCATTGCTGTATTCCATTTTTGATGAGTTGTTCCAGTTTTGAAGAGTTTTTCATTTAAGGGAGGTCCAAACAGTTTAATATTGGTCTCCCTAGGTTTCAATTTCCTGTTTTAGAATATAAAGAATGATATCTGTCCAAACAGTTTAATCTTGGCAGATCTGTAGATAGGTAGAGAATCAAAGGGACCCAACTGTTTAATCTGGGCCCTGGCAGAAATAAGTGTAGAGCTAGATAGGAAATATTCAAAAGAAAAATTGTAAATTTGGGTTTGCAAGTCTAAGTGCACCCAATTCAAAAGAAGAAAAAATGTTAGGAAGGTAGGCTGGGTAGGTAGCTGTGTGGTTGCAGAATGGTGATTTATGATAAATTTTGTGTTTTGAAGTGTTATATCTTTACAGATCACAGTGTAGGTAGTTTTTCATTCACAAGAGCTCAAAGTTGGACATCACTAACTCCCCCTTCTTCTAATTACCCAAGTCACTTACTAACTTCCCAAAGAGGTCAAGATCTGCTTGATTCCTCTTAGTTTCATCATCATCCATATCAGTTGCCTTGATGGAGATCTGCTTCACTCAAGGATTTTATTTCTTTTCAAGGTCTATTCCTCAAAATAGCCTAAGGTCCCTGACCTTAGCGCTTGCTGATCACCTTCATATTAACTACTAACAGTATTATATAACTCCCTATCAGTTTTCCCTTTTCCCCTACTAAAACTTTGTATATAAAATTACCCTATGTAAATATTGTCCCCCTGGCAATATAGCCATATTCTTTCTAAGTCAGGGAAAGAACAGTCCATCTGGGGCTGCTTTTAGCCCATCCGTGTCCAAGCAGGGATTAATCTGACACCTGGCCAGATTAACAACCTCTTCCCTAGCCCTAAAACCCTCAAAAACCCACTTTTTGCCCCCTTATCCTAAGTTTCGGGCATAAATTGCTAAACCCACGCGCAAAAACCCATGTTCTACCCCTTTTTCCTAAGTCCTAATTGTAAATACATTAACCCGCGCTCGTATTAACCCCCCAAACCCACTAAACCTAAGTTTCAAACCCGACCTGCGCGCGTTATTAAATTTGGAATATTCTATGCATATTCCCCTGCCGTATACCCCTGCCGACTCGCCATCGCCGCCAGCCGTTGGATCATCCGCCCCGCAGATCTATGATTGACGGGCCCTCCCATCCCCAAACCGCCCGAAGCTTAACGTCCGGGAGATGGGCGGTATTACTGCCGTACTCCCGCCATGCGTCAAGCTCTCGGGTGTGGCGGAGCCCCTCCCCCCAAAACCGCCCAGGCGCTAAAGCGGTGTGCCCAAAACTGCTTACTGCCCTCCCCTGTGACGTAAGCCCCACGTCACCCGCATGCGTCACCTCCCTGCCCAGTCACCGCGACACGTCGTCCGCCTGCGTGGCCCCCTGCCACCGTACCTTGCCACGGTACATGCCACGTCACCGTCCGTACATGATGACGTCACCCACTGACGTCATCCTGCCATGTCATCATGCTGATGTCATTGCTGACATCACCCTCCGTACAAGGTCCCATCGCTGACGTCATGCTGACGTCATCAACACTTTTTGGCGCGAAGGAGCAGAAATCGCACTTCGGAGCCCCGGAATCAGTTTCTGAGGCAGTTTTTGATGAGGAATTTGCGCAAATCGCTCATTGCTAGATTTTTTGGGGCAGAATGGGGAATCTTCAGGGAATCTTTTCATTCTGCAGCCCCCAAGAAGCCCGAAAGGCACCGAATGAACCATTTTTCTTCGCAAAGCTTGCAAAAAGGAGCAGAAAACAGTTTTGAAGGAAACAGAGGCTGAATAACGGCCAGTAAATGATGATTTAACACAAAGCACGTCAGAACAACATCGGTTTATTGCCAAAGAGTATCAGAAGAAGAAGAAGAGCCAAAGAGTATCAGTCAAGATTTTTTATGGGCTCGAAGCACCTGAACATTGATGAGCCCCCCAGAAAGTCAAATCAAGAGGCGTAAGCCCATCCTTGCCCTCAAATCACAGTTAAAGCTTTAAATGCAGACAGACAACAAAGAAGCAGAAACCCGTACACATTTATTGTAGAAAACACTGCACCAAGCCACCAAGGACTACATCATTTACTTAGTTTTGATACGGCAGCCCTGAGCGCAGCCCGAGATATTTTTTGCATTTATTTCTGGATAGGATTAGGTTAAGTAATGATCTTTCTTTCAGACCTGTTTAGGTCAAGTTGTAATAAAAGCAGTAGTAGATAGTTTTTCCCTATATATACCGCCCTCTACATTGTTTCAAGGGTTGGTTGATTGAGAATTTTCACCAGAGACTTGCATTGTATACCTGAGTTTTTCTATAATCAAAGATTGCTGAAAGCTTGGAGAGCAAAATGACTGTTGTAAATGAATGTTTTTGGAGATATGAAGATGGAATTCTTGTGCTGCAGCCTGAAGCAATAAGTGCATCTTACCTCTGTTTATTGTTTACCACTATCTAAATAGCAGAAAGAAAGAATAGCTTAGAATTTGTTTAAATACACTCTATGCTCAATTTCTGCTATTTCTTTATGTTTTCCTTTGATTGAATTGGTTATGAATATAAATTCCTCCTGGCTCATGTTTACCCCGATTCACTTGTGTTGGCCAATTATCTAGGGATTCTTCACTGCCCCTAAGTAGAGCTCTGTTACCTCCATCTGTTAAGCTGATTGAGAGATTCTTAACTGCCTCTCATTACTTACCATTCTTTCCATCTTTTAAACCTGAAATGTTGTTTCATGCTCAGCTATCTTGCTCCATTTTCCCTCTCTTGTGACTGAAGAGATGCACCAGCAGTTCTCATCCTCAACTCCACGCCCAATGGTTTGAAACTTCCAGACTATGCCTTGCCTCTCTGTCTGAAAACATCAATTTTCCCACCAAAAACACAACAAAACCCCCTGAACTCAAAACCTAGCCTAAAATCATTTTCAAAAAAGCTAAATCATAAAGAGAGAGCCCTCTCTGATTACAGGTTGGCTAGAACCTACAGTCCAAAGTTGGTCTGTGGTTACCTCGGCCATATCCTTTTCCGGAGCTTAAGGACAACCTGAGTGATAACAGAACCCAAGGGAATAATATTAAACCCATGGGACTAATATTATAAACCCAACATTGGTAAACCCAAATATAAATACTACAAACACTAAAATAAACATGGTTTATTTTGATGGTGAGACAATCCTTGTCACAATGCGACATTCAAACATGGTTGACCATGGTTGGCTATGATTGACAATGGTTGACCATGATTGATATTATAAACCTAAGGGAATAATAAACCCAAGGGATTGATATTATAAACCCAAATGAATAATAACCCCAAGGGATTATGAACCCAAGGGAATAATATTAAACCCAAGGGACTAATATTATAAACCCAACATTCGTAAACCCAAATATAAATATTACAAAGACTAAAATAAACATGATTTATTTTCATGGTGAGACAATTCTTGTTACAATGTGAAATTCAACCATGGTTGACCATGGTTGGCTATGATTGACAATGGTTGACCATGATCGACATTATAAACCTAAGGGAATAATAAACCCAAGGGATTAATATGAGAAACCCAAAGGAATATTAAAACGAAGGGATTAGTACTAAAACCCGGAGCGATTATGAACCCAAGGGAATAATATTAAACCTAAGGGACTAATATTATAAACACAGTGTATATAAACCCTAAGATAAATATTATAAACACTAATATAAACATGACCGACCATTGTTGATTTTCATATTGAGACAATCCTTATCACAATTCCATGTTGGACCATGGTCAACATCATAATAAACCATTTTTGACTCGAGAATAATAAACCCAAGTGATTGATATTATAAAAACAAAGGAACAATAAACCCAAGGGATTAATGCTAAAACCCCAAGGGATTATGAACATAAGGGAATACTATTAAACAAAAGGGACTAATAATATAAACCCAAGGGATTGATATTATAAACCCAAAGGAATAATAAACCCAAGGTATTAACACTAAAACCTGAGGGGATTATGAACCCAAGGGGATAATATTAAATCCAAGGTACTACTATTATAAACCCAACATTCGTAAACCCAAATATAAATATTACAAAGACTAAAATAAACATGATTTATTTTCATGGTGAGACAATCCTTGTCACAATATGACATTCAACCATGGTTGACCATGTTTGGATTTGATTGAGAATGGTTGACCATGATTGATATTATAAACCTAAGGGATTGATATCATAAACCCAAAGGAATAATAAAAGTAAGGGATTAATACTAAAAAACCAAGGGATTATGAACCCAAGGGAATAATATTAAATCCATGGGACTAATATTATAAACCCAACATTGGTAAACCCAAATATAAATACTACAAACACTAAAATAAACATGGTTTATTTTGATGGTGAGACAATCCTTGTCACAATGTGACATTCAAACATGGTTGACCATGGTTGGCTATGATTGACAATGGTTGACCATGATTAATATTATAAACCTAAGGGAATAATAAACCCAAGGGATTGATATTATAAACCCAAATGAATAATAAACCCAAGGGATTAATACTAAAACCCCAAGGGATTATGAACCCAAGGGAATAATATTAAACCCAAGGGACTAATATTATAAACCCAACATTCATAAACCCAAATATAAATATTACAAAGACTAAAACAAACATGATTTATTTTCATGGTGAGACAATACTTTTCACAATGTGACTTTCAACCATGATTGACCATGATTGATATTATAAATCTAAGGGAATAATAAACCCAAGGGATTGATATTATAAACCCAAATGAATAATAAACCCAAGGGATTAATACTAAAACCCCAGGTGATTATGAACCCAAGGGAATGATATTAAACCCCAAGGGACTAAAATTATAAACCCAACATTCGTAAACCCAAATATAAATATTACAAAGACTAAAATAAACATGATTTATTTTCATGGTGAGACAATCCTTGTCACAATGTGAAATTCAACCATGGTTGGCTATGATTGACAATGGTTGACCATGGTCGATATTATAAACCTAAGGGAATAATAAACCCAAGGGATTAATATGAGAAACCCAAAGGAATAATAAAACGAAGGGATTTATACTAAAAATGAAGAAACCCAAAGGATTAGTATTAATCCTTTGGGTTTATTATTGAAGAACGAAGAAACCCAGGCATTTGATATTATAAACCTAAAGAATTAATAAACCCAAGGGAATAATATTAGAAACCCAAGGGATCAAAGATGGAAAAGAATTAGTGTTAAAAAAAGGGATTAATAAAACATACGAATTAATATTTTAAACCCAACGGATTGATCAACCCACGTGACTATGAATATTATAAAACTAAGGGATCAATAAATCTTAGGGATTGTTATTACTATGAAAGCAACACGTTAATAAATTGAAGAGATAAACATTGTAAATGTAAGGGATTAATATTAAATCTTAGGACTATTATGTAAACCGAAGGGAATACATGATAAACTAAAGAAATTATTAATGTTACAAACTTAAAGAACAAATAAACCTAATCATTTAATATTATAAGCCAAAGGAAATAGTAAACCGAACCTAAGCCCTAAATCCATGACATCAATATTATAAACATAAATAATGCTATAACACAAAACAATAATAAAAAACATAAACCAAAACCAATAAAAGAACCTCATTGCAAACCATAAAGCATGAAAACATGATAAATCATCATCACATTAATAATAACACATTTATATAACTACATTATAAACAATAAATAAATTTTAAGCCATGAATACATTGATATCAATACATGAATGTATTAATAGTATAAATCTCAAGAATATTGATATAAACACCTAGAACATGAAAGCCCAACAATAATATTATAAATGTAAACAATATTTTCATTTATGAAAGATGTGAACAAAGTGAAGGGATCCACACAAAAGACCACAACAATCACAAATGCAAGAGAAAAGAAATAAAATAGTAACATTGCCATTGGAGCAAAGGAACATAAATGCAAAAAACACATCTAAATTGCACACATTGGATTTAAAGAAGAACAACATAATAGGACATTTTAAGACCAGAGATATACAATTTTGTACATAAAAACAACAACGAGAAAAAATTCAATTTCACCAACATTGCAACCACAGAAAGAACATTGAGTCTTAACATATATTTTTTGTTTTCTTTACATCAAATAATTCCACTACAAAATTGAACTTGAAACACTCCATCAAAAGTCATCTATGGAGTAGCCTCTTCCAAAACACAACCAGACTGATGACAAAAGCAGCACCAATTCAAATCAACAGGATAATGATCACGATACTTAATGCTTTCCAACCAATTCCTTCTTGTTCTCCTCCCAGACTCCCTCTGGTGCACATGTAACAAGTATTTTACATGTGTTTTCGTTTGATCTAGCTCACGAATATGATCATCAATAAAAGCAGGATGGAACCCATGTTTTCTATCAAACTTGTTCCGAATATAGGAAAGAAAACTTATAGCTCCAACAATATTGTGTACTATTCTGGAATAATAGATGACATCATTATTGTCCATATCTGTATTTGAAAGACAAAAAAACAAAAGCAAAATCAATAAAGCCATGCACAAATAAATAAGCACACACACACACACACACACACACACATTTGTGTGTGTGTGTGTGTATACATAAAACATAACACACCATTTGTATTTATGTTAAAAAACTTAATGTTATAATGTTACATGAAAAAAAAGTCTAGTGTCACATGAACCAAATCATATAAAAATTTCTACAAATATAAGCCTCATTTCACAATACAATAGAAAAAACCGTGGAAGTAGGATAAAACCGTGGCCAATATTCAAAAAATGAATATTGGCCGTGGTGATGGCCAATATTCAAAACCTTTATTTTTTCATTTCATGATGTAATATGAATCCACAATATTAATATCAATATGAACTAGCTATAAAAAATATTTTGAATAATTGGTTCATATAACTCATTGTTTATGTATGAATGGTCTGTTGGAAAGAAAAGAACAATAGGCACTTAAAAAAAAATAATTAAATTGAACAACATGAAAAACAATGTAAACAACTTTCTCAAATATTACTATGAATATGATGATGTATTAATCTCATAAATATATGAAAATGATTATTATATTAAAAGTAAATCAAGAGGGCAATAAAATCAATTCAAAAAACATACTATAAAGAAAGTCACATTGTTATTAGTTTTATGTCATAGCGATATGGACTTCAATTGCTCCTCTTCTTTCCTCCTAATTGTAACATATGCACTATCTTTCATCTTGGCATAACTTTGAAAAGAGAAAGGCGGTGCAATGCGTAAACCATCTATTGATTTCACCCTTGATATGGCTGTGAAGGTAAGGTCTTACGGCTCTTTATTCTCGATATCAACTAATTCTCGTTCTAAAGTCAATCCCTATGACTTGTGGATTATAAGGGCCCATGCCATCTTCAAAGGATTTGTTTTCAATGTCCTCTTATCACTGGTGTGATAGGGAAAATGTTTGGATTGCTTGCATCAAATGGAACACCAACATACTTATCAAAACAATAGTTGTGAACATTGGAAGGTGAGGTGGCTTAGAGGTAGGCATATAAAATATATCCTTAACATAACCAAGTGTACCATTCACCAAGCCAGCTTCAACCCATAAATTACATGTCAACATAACACGTTGGCCATGACACAACAAAATTTCACGGTCCAATTGATCATCATCAACACCAATTATTTCTGAACGCCTTGAATGCTCAGCGACACATCGTGCAATTGGAGAATTTAATGATTTTAACATATTCCTATTATGGAAGGAGACCAAATTATTTGTTGGAAACATGTGAACTGTTGCATTAAATAAATCTCTTTCTCTAGGATGCAACCTCATATCAGCTCGTGACATAAGAAATTCCCAATCTTCAAGAACAGGTTCTACATTTCTTATGTTATTGAGGACTCTATGAAAACAAGATTGTTTCTCATTATTCCCTTGTTGGTGAAAGACTGTGTCAAGAGTGACAAAAATGTTGAATTTTTCCAACAAGACTTTCCCTGTTGTATTACTTGCATACAAAGGCTTATCTCTCACAGGAGGCAGTTGGCCAAGGTCACCCACAAGGATGATGGATTTTCCACCAAAAGGACAATTCTTTTTCTTTGGAAATGCTTCTCGTAATCGAGCATCTATTTGTAGAAACAACCTTGATCTAGAAAGCTCATTTCATCAATCAATATATATCTAACTTGTCGCATTTCTTATTGGAATACTGCAAGTGACTGCCCCTGTAGTGGCTGCATATCTTTAATTGGATTTTTAGAGTCGAGTGTATTGTTTTTGCATGTATATTAAAAGAATCTATTCCTGTTGGGGCAAGGAAAAGCAAAGGGCTTCTTCCATTAATTGAAAAATTAGAAAGAGATTCAAAAATACAATGGATAAGGAAAGACTTCCTAGTGCCTGCAGTGCCCTGAATAATCATAAGAAGAGCTTCACGAATCTCATATTCAACAAAGTGCCTTAAAACAATTTCAAAACAAAGTCATTGTTTTTACGAAAAAGAATGTAGAGATGCAAATGTTCTGTTTGAAAGGTCAACAATATCACCCCTTGATTTTGCATTCCTTATAAAATTAATAGTTTCTTCTGCAACATCATTAGAAATAGTTGTACTTGCCCAGTCAAAGGATATATCAAAGTCCTTTCGACCAAGGGTGTAAAGATCATAAGCATTCACATCATTTGGTGGAACCAAGTGAGAGAAAATCTTCCATTCTTGAAAATCATCTTCAAGATTCATTTCCTGATTAGTAAAATCACCATCTTCTTCATCTTCAATATTGTCTATAATTGATGGATTTCGATCAACATGCCATGCTCGATATCAAAAATTCCTCCAATTTTCAATAATAATTTTAGTTGAAAGGCCAATTACTATAGGAATGTCATGAAATGGCTTGTACAAGAGCAATTCTATCGAGCAAAAGGTTTCAAATTCCTCTGAATCCTCACCAGGAATCGAATAAAACTGTGGCCAAACTTGAACAATAGCATGAACATCTCTAGGCTTCCATGGATCTTTTTTACGCTTTCTATCAAATGTCCAAGATCTTGTTGTTTCTATCAAAGATAGATGTTCAAGGGAAAAAGGTCTCTTTTAATAATGTTGAAAAAATGTATTCTCAGATGAACATTGCAAGCCATCCCTTGAGATTTTCCTAAAAACCTTTCTTCCAACATTTAAGGAAACAAATTTCCAACTATAAACAACAAGAGGTAGGTTAAGCAACATATGGCATGTTTCTTATGCTCCAGTGTCACGGTCAACAATCGTTTCTGCGAGAAACCTTCTATATGCACATAAAGCATGATCCTCAGAGCCAATAGAATTTGAAATTCTAATTAACATGCGATGATAACTTTCAGACCTATTTTTTACTTTTTATGCATACTTAGCGATATATTTAAAGACAACATAGCGAGAAAGCATTGGCTCGCAATCAACATTTGCACGCCACATTGTTAAAAGGTTAATGTTATGTACATTAAGCCTGTCATCATTTCTTGCTGGCTCATATTTTTTTCTTCCTTGATCATCTATGAACAATCTTGATTCATCGAAAAGATCCCATGGAGCATTGTACTGACATGTTAGAATAGTGCCCTTTTTGTGCAAACAAGAATCTACAGTGCACTTTGAGTGCCTTTGGACATGGTTTAACAATTCTTCATAATCATTATGAGGATTAGAAGAGAAAAATAGACCAGTATTCAATAGGCAAGGGTCATCATTAAGGCTTCGTGGAACCATTATGTTGCAACGATGTATGTCACGTGGATTCCATCCTGTTACATATTCATCGAAGAATATCTTTGCAAGTTTTACATCAGAACCATTTGACCAATCAAGTATTTCCATGTCAGGAGTGCCTTCTAACCATAAGAAACCATGGATATGTGCTGAACCTCTATGTTGCCACTCATATATGAAAAAAATGAAGATATAGTTACTACAAAGAATATAAATAGAATCATAATAAAAGTTGAAAAAGTATAGAAAACAAATTCAACAACACAAACTTGTACCAGAATTCTTTAGCTTTAAGATATTTTTGGATAACTTCCTCTCAAAAAATATTGAATCTATGGTGCATAAATGTCGCAACAATATGAGGGTACTGGATAACATTGTCAATTTTCATATGATGCTCATTTAAAGAACGACAATGTGAATGTATGGGCATGAGGTTATGCAATTCTGGCCACTTTGTGTCAGTTGCACTCAAAGTAAGAAAATAAAGATGGACATCTTAACTGAGTAATCATGTCAGTCAATTCATCTTGACACTTAGTCCAATATGCCCTTGTACCTCTCATAGAAGAACCAAACCACATAAGATGCTCAACCAACTTATTATTTGGTAATTCAGATAGTTGGTGATGCAACTCTTCAATTGTTGTAGGTGAGTTATCATGTAAATGTTTCATTGCAAAAAATGTAGCAGTTTCTTGGCTCTGATGCCGCATTATCATGTTCAATATGTAATATCGAAAGCGAGGATGGCTTCCAATATCTGATCATAGTACCTAAGAAGATGCAATGCATACTCATGAAGTTCAACATTACAAATATGTGGTTGCAACCAATCAACATCACTAGTGGGGAACAATGTTGGGAATGCCATATCTAATGACCCCTCTGTATTATATTCATTCACTAGAGAGGTTCCAATACTGGGCCAATCCACGTCTTGAACACGTGAAGAATCAACATTATCAAGAAATTCTCTAATTTCTTCCACTTCTCTTCATTTGTTTGGTAGGTGAGCAACGAAAGAAGAAGGATGAGAGGGAAAGTGCTCAGCAGGAAACCCTTCATTATTAGTTTCATTGATCTCATTGACTACTTTAATTGCCTCTTTTCCTTCCACCTTTAATCCTACTCCTACCTACCTATATCTTGCCCTTGCCATAGTCTGTAACAGGAATTTAACAGGAGTTTCACCGATTCAAGATCCAACTCCAGTTCTTATATATGCAAGTAAAAAAATAGTTACATCCACATGATGCCATAATCTTAAGACTTTCATGCCATAATATTAAGACTTTGTTGAAGTGAAGTGTAACAACATGTGTAGAAGCGTTTCTCCTCCCATTCCATCCAACTTTTTGGAATAGAAAGACATGCCCTCGACCTCGTCCTGGGTGCATTCTTACCATTTCAAGTGTCGTAACTTGACTATATTTGAAAAACTTTGCTCATTAAACGTGTTTCCTCTCCTGTTTCATTGAACACGGTGAGAGAAACTTAGATCATATTCATTTCATGAACTGATCAAGTATTTTATAAATTCTTCGTTAACGTAATTATGTATATAATATACGAGATTGATTAACCAGCCTGCTACTAAATAGTAATTGCATATATAATATACAAGATTGATTAACCAACCTACTGCTAGATCAATTAACAAAATATTATTTTGAAAAATGATAACTCTCTATTGGTTTACCTCTTATATTGCATAAATTGTATTTTTTAAGTTTTTTTCCTATATGACATAGGATAAATGTACCATTATTCCAACAATTATTTAGATCATATAAGAGAATGCATTTCCATAAAATGCATTAGAGCCGGGTTGAAGGGGATCGATCATAAAACACATCATTTACCATTTATTTACGCCTCTTTATGTGGAATTGCCCTCTTCGGGTCTATCTGAATACAAATCCCTAGAATGGTTAATCCTTACCGACATACGAAGATATTACTAGAGATACCATGGGAATCCAAGGTCCAAAACATCTACTTTCATAGACTGTTTACACTTAATTCCATAATATCGTTACATGGTCATTATAATTAGCTCGTCTTGAACTAAATACCTGAATCCTACATTGAAGCCACCAGTCTAGTATTGTTTGTAACATAGCAATCCTCCCTTCAGGTCATTCTTGATTCCTTGGAGTGGCACAAGAGTATGCTCAAATGTTTATTAATAATTTAAGTGAGGCTATATTTGTTGTAGGTTCTAAGATTGCCTAGAAAGTGAAGTTTCATGAGAATAGTATATGTAGTACAAATCACTGGGCTTGTATATAAATACATAATCAACTATCATAACATATTGGAGTAATCATGAACCAAAGGAAAATTGAAGATCTTCCCAGGAAAACTGTGAGAGAGACAAACTATGAGAGAGACAACCCACCAGGGATTCTTCTCTACCACAATTGTCAACCTCTTTACGATAACTAAGCAGTCACACTTCAAAAGAAATCAGAAAGAATTATCCCTTGACAAAGTAGTTACGTTGTATTTTTGTGCCCTTTGTATTACCCTAAGGAATTTTTTCCCGTTTTTTCATCTATCAAAATCGATAGAACATAGCACATTGCCCGCCCATATAAATTTCAAGCTACAATCAATCCCTTTCCTAAATATATTTCCTTATCAAGCATATTAATATCCTTATCAAGCATATTGATATCATAATGCTGTATTAGAATTACATTCTTTATTGTTAATTGTCAATTATAATAATGATGCATTAGAATTTCATTCCTTATTGTTTAAATTAATAGTCGCAGAAAATCCTAACTGGCATAGACCTTTGGTACTGTTGTGAACGGTCTATACTAGACATCATGGGTAACATTAAAATTTTAATAGAGATTAGTATAAATAGATAGTTGGACCTATGCGCCACTCCATCTTAGAGTGCATGGGTTTTTGTTATAAAAAAATTAATTTTCAAATCGAAATAAGAAACAAGATTGTTCCACGTACTTGTTCAGCTACCTTAATTACGCCGTAAGGCGTTCCCTTTGAGATGAAATTTTTACGCCGTAAGGTGTTCCCTCTAAGATGAAATTTCCTGTGGTCTTCGCTGTCATCGTTATTGTCCGTCTGATTTGATGTTAGACGATTCGAATAATTTCTACCGTTGGATCAAATAGCCGGTTTCCATAATAACTTTTCAAACTACCTAGCGCTTGCCATACTCAAGGAACCATTGTTTCTCTCATCTTCAGCAACTACAGAAACATGTCAGAGATTGAGGTGAAGGTGGAGCGTTATGGGTTGTGGAATTGAAGAGTTTTATTTTTTCAGTATTTCTGTGGGTAAATTAGCTGCAACTCCATTCGCTTCTGAACGCTGCCATCTTGATTTATGCAGGTTTATGGTTGAAAATTCTTTAAAATTGTCGAAGGCTTTGTAGTGGAAATTATGATTTTGAAATTATGATTTTGAGGATTTTGAGCTGAAGCCCTAAGGAACTCTTCAAATTTGAAAATAGAGCTTGAAATACTAGTGATCTGAAGCCAGGCATGCTAATTTGGTGTAAAATTGTGTATATTTTGAATTCAGACCTTAAATAATGTTTATTCAGACGAACATTTTTCTCAGCAATCGTTTTAAAAGTTATGCATTGCTGATATTTAAATTTCTGTGCAGGCATGTGACCGCCTTAGTGAAACAAGTCTCGGGCAATTCAGCAGGTACTTTTGTTAAATAAATTGTTTGAATTCGGACCGAAGTATGAAAAAGAAACGACTAATCGGCCAAATCCGGACGAAATTTTAAAGGAATCTGCGTCTATTTCTTTGCTTCGCGGTTCACAGACTGAAAGTTCTTTGGTAGGCTTATTTTCTTTTCATTTTCGTCTAATCGAGCTTAAATCTGAAATAGCAGGACAGCTCCGAAAATCGCTTAGCAGAATGCTTTCTTAAGCTCTTTAGCTGCGAAGCAAACTGCACCTCACCCGACCAGATTTTATTATGGGGATGTTGATGTCTACGACGAAGTGCTCGCAGAGAAGGTATACACAGGTTCATAGTTCGATTCTCGTAAGGAGGGCCGAAAATTTTCAAAGATATGCTTAAAATTTTAAAGTTCAATATGCGCGGGAACGTGCAGTAATAATATTGACTGTGACCGGAAATTGACGGGGACGCGTCACAAGAAAGGGAACACAGTACCTGTTGGCATATCCATTAAATCCTACGATTATGCCATCCACTTACGGAATGGCGCCGCCTATCACGAGTCTCATCTATTTGAGGTCTTTCCTTCCGATCCAGCTGAGAACCATGAGGTATGGCCCATTATCTATCCCAATGTGGCATGAAACAAAGTCAAAAATTGATCCGAAACTAGATCAAGTTTGGGGCATCAGAACATGACTTTGTTGTTTCTGATGCGAAGATCTGATCACAAAAAAGTGTTTGATACGGAGCAAACAATAAGCACATGACGAGTGCAGTAATAATTCGACTGCCTGTGCAGTACCCGTGGAACCTGTAGTTTGTATTATTGAAATAGTTATTTTTACGCCGTAAGGCGTTCCCTCTGAGATGAAATTTCCTGTGGTCTTTGCTGTCATCGTTATCGTCCGTCTGATTTGATGTTAGACGATTCAAATAATTGCTACTGTGGGATCAAATAGCCGGTTTCCATAATAACTTTTCAAACTACCTAGCGCTTGCCATACTCAAGGAACCATTGTTTCTCTCTCATCTTCGGCAACTGCAGAAACATGTCAGAGATTGAGGTGAAGGTGGAGCGTTATGGGTTGTGGAATTGAAGAGTTTTATTTTTTCAGTATTTCTGTGGGTAAATTAGCTGCAACTCCATTCGCTTCTGAACGCTGCCATCTTGATTTATGCAGGTTTATGGTTGAAAATTCTTTAAAATTGTCGAAGGCTTTGTAGTGGAAATTATGATTTTGAGGATTTTGAGCTGAAGCCTTAAGGATCCATTGATTTTTGCGATGGTAAGATTCGCTTGAATTTCTATTTCATGTTATAGTCTTCCATTTGCGACGTCTTTTGTTTGTTTGTTTGGTTAAATTCCCTTTTGTGCAAGACCCTTATGGGACAGGAACTTGGCCTCCTCTGCATCGTACCTATGATAAACCGTCTAGACACAGTTAACAATGAAATGTCACAACAGAGTACAATTTACCTGCACAATGTTCTTCGGGTGAATACAACCAAAGCCAATATAATGAAAATTCGGTTTATCATAGTAACGGCACGGGAAACACCGTTTTCTACGGCCGTTTTTGTTAACCTGTATTTTTTCAGAGCTCAGTTCGTTGTAATTTGTTTCTTTAGAGTTCGTTCTCAGCTCTGGTTTTTTGCTCTTTGCATATATTTATTTAAAAATTTCAGGTACCAAATTCCCTTCCTGTGTGTTCATAGATTCCTGCAATGAAGCATATGTTTACCAATGAAGTACCAAATGCACCAAATTTTAATAGAATCCACAGGGACGAGAATTTCTGCAAGAGCTGTGCTGAATTTCAAACGCTCTGATTCGACTGTCTTTGGGCCTTCGGATCCTTCGCCATGCATCTCATCTAAGGATTTTTCTATCATATTCTGAATTGCCTCTACTTTTTCTTAATGTCTTGGAGTTTGGAAAAGAGTTCTATAGATGTAACATTTGGATATTCTTTATGAATGTAAAAGTGTTTGCAGTTGTTTGCATCATTCACAAAGAAACCTGAAGAGTAGAGTTTCACTAAGCTCATCAAACTGAGAACTACTAGCACTCCTAATAGCAATTGAAGACCAGATACCACCTAGGTCGATTTCCCTTTTTGAAAACAAGTTAATCTCTGCATTAATTTTAAGTTAATCTCTGCATTAATATATATGGGTAAAACTCATAGCTTAAACATAATTCCATATATGGTTTAAGAAGTGTACATTCAATTGTAGATTTTACTTATTGTTTCTCTTCAAATGGTATATTTTGGTCTTCGGTGACATATATATACAATTTTTTGAAATTTCCACACATAAACAATAATTAACAGAAGGCATAAGAAACAAAAGACATATATTTAATGGTCAATTTGTTAAGCATCAGTATGTGAGATAAACCATATTCAATTTATTTAATTTTTTATTTCAATCTGGCTATAAATCTAGTTGAAACTATATTGAAAATTGAAATTAAATCTGTGTTTTCCATATTTTTGTTGTTTTTTCTCTATCCTCGTTTCTTGAATGCGAAACCTCCAAACTACGTTTCTCGAACCGTTCTCGTTTCTCGTTTCATTTCCCGTTTCTCGTTTATGGTAACATAGCTGCACGGGCTTATTGTAAAACAACTTTCCTGAACAACAACCTTTATGTGGTAGGTGGAGTGAATAGGGGCAGAGGTGTATTGACTCCACTTCAGTAGGCAGAGGTTTATGATCCTGTTACAAATACCTAGACCCAAATTCCAAACATGCCATTTGCACAAGCTCAAGTTCTACCCACGACTTTTTTGGCAGATATGCTAAAACCAATTGCTACTGGAATGATATCATTTAGAGGAAAACTATGTGTACCACATAGCTTATATTCGTGGCCTTTCTTTGTAGATGTTGGTGGTGAAGCCTATGATCCTGCTACTGATTCTTGGCTGGAGATGCCAAACGGTATGGGAGATGGTTGGCCTGCAAGGCAGGCAGGGACAAAATTAACCGTTGTGGTGGATGGTAACTTGTATGCGTTGGATCCTTCTAGTTCATTATACGGCGGTAAGATTAAAATGTATGATCCCCAGGAAGATACATGGAAAGTAATTTTGAGGAAAGTACCTGTTGTAGATCACACAGATTCAGAGTCACCTTACCTACTAGTTGGATTCTTGGGAAAGCTTCATGTTATTATGAAAGACATTAGCGACAATGTCGTTGTTTTGCAGGCTAACACAAGCGAAGGTGCAGTTACATCATCTTCATCGTCATCGACCTTCGATCCTTCTACTAGTATTTATGATTCTGAGGTTGATAGGAAGAGCATTGCTAGTCGACATTTTGGCTTTATTGAGCTAGTTAGCTGTCAGGTCCTTCAGATCTAAGACCAAGGTTAACATTTATTTTTCTTCCATGCTGTGATTACTTTGTAAATATTATGAAAGGAGAGCTGCTCGAGGTAGCACGATTCACTGTATGGGGCTATATTTTAACTCGAAACCCCATTTTTCACAACCACTCATTGCTTTGTATCTCTAAGAGTTTACATCTCTTACTGAAACAATTGACTAATATTGTACAACTCTTCTACCAACACCTTATATGGATATCTTAATATATTATTTTCAGAGATGATGGTCAACGATAGTTTTTGCTGGCAATAATGTTATGCATAATATGAAAATTCTATGCAGACATAGAACCTAAGCATGGGTAAGGTCTGGAAAGGAAGTTTCCTTGTGCCATAAATAACAACAAAATGTATATATAACACATTTTCCATTTTGATCTGGTAGTTGATGCTGGAATTTGATGGGACCGATAAAAATGTCCCTTATAACAGTTCTATTGACATTGTGAATCAACGATCTTTGTATTACATGCTATGTAGATATGTCTTATCTGTCTGATAGTAAAGTAATCATGCGGTATTGCATTGTATTTGTTTTACCTTTTCTTTGGCTAGTTTTGTATTGTTTGTAAGAATAAATTTATCTTAGCCCAAAATACCAACTTTTCACCACTTAAAATGTCCATAGTAAAAGTAATTTTTATGCATAAAAGGTTATGTGTTTGGTTTTCCTGCTTTCAGCTTTAAATGTTGGACATTTTTTCGTTTTCATTCACTTTTGCTAACAATTCTGTAAGTAGACCTTGCTTGTCTTTATGAAATGAAAAGGGTAAAGAAAAGTGACTTCATATATGGTTTTAGGAGTGGTGTTGTTGTTATACATTAAGTAATAGTGTATATAAATATTATCAACTCCATGTTGAGCACCAAAGGAATTAACAGCCCCCTCATTGCATTCACTGTGTTAAGTTCCTTTCACTAAAGAATCCCTTTCAAACCCACCAAGGCTAAAGAATGCACTTGTTTCAAGTAACCATACATTCATCAAATTGTTCGTTATGCAAATGGATCAATGTATTTTTTGAAAGGCATAATTTCATACTAATTTGTTGTGTAAGGTGTTTTCCAAATTCATTGGCAAGGGTATCATATGTAAAGATGCAATCGTTTATCCAAAACATAAAGTGATTTTAAAACTAATATGAATTATGATGAGACTAATAGAGATTAATGATCAAAATTGAATCCTTCCTAGCTCTTTCAAAGGGTTTAAACTTGTTCTAAAAAGGTAATTCAAAAACACCTTGAAAAAAAGTCAAATTTTTACATCGCTTATCATTTGTAAAGGAAAACAAATATTATATATTTCAAAAGAAGAATTACAATTTTAATGACCCATCCAAGCTCTCAAAGCTTCATTTCTTAGTGACAATTGTACCTTAAATATTATTTTAGGACATATGTAAATCATAAGATTCAAGTTTTAGCACCCAATACTTCACTTTGGCATTTAAACAAGTGATGAACTATATAATTGTAATGGAGTGATGGGTGATAAGATGATAGGTCTGTGGAAGAAACAAGATACTAGAAGGTTACAAACAAGGGGAAAGAGAAACAAATTTAGAACAACAACTTTACAGGGTTGACACTAGGTTACTCTTGTTGAGATAAGGTGGTAAAAAGGGCTATAACAAGCTTAATAAGAGGTTTTATGCTTAGCATGGGGATTTTCCTTACAACTCAACATGTCACTCCCATCAAACAATCAACACATGAATAAATTTTGTTTTTTATGCATGAATAGTTGATTTTCCCATATCACATCTTCAACTGGTAGGTCATTCCATTTGATGAGGTACTCAATAATTGCTTAATTTTATAGCTACTTAATCCTTGTTTCAAGGATATTTTTTGGTTCAAGTATGATTTTTTTCCTTCTTCATCTCTGCTAAAATAGTTGGGATTGTGATCTTGTTACCAATTACCCTTGTTAATCAAGAAGTTGTTAGATTATGGTAGCAATGGACATGTGTTCTAGTCTCTATAATGTCTAAGTGGCTAAGGAACACAAGATCTCCAAAACCCAGAAAAGGCTAAGGAACATAAGATCTCCAAAACCTAGAAAAAGTTTCATGAGAAAATACTTGGAGACGTCTCAATTAAATTAATTAGCCATAATTGGGGAAGTTCAATTTTTCTCTGGAGGCTTCTATGATGAATTCAAATTGATTTTAGCATTAATTGAGATGTAATCATGGCAGTTGAGACTCCAACAAGAGATTATAAGTGTGGGTCTAGGGGATTGGGGAGTGCATAGAGTATTTGGTGAGCAGTTTGGCTACCCAATTGTAGTTATTCACCAAGGGCACAATTGAGGCTAGGGAAGCATCAGAGGCAGAGGGATAAACAAATATTTGAGAGCAAGAGTTTGGAGGAATTTTCCTCAGTGTTTTCTAGTGTCTGGGAGACAGGAAGAGGAGGTCAAATTCATCTATAAAAGAGGCCACTACAACTAGTGCGAATAGCGAAATTTCCCAGTGCGAGTTGCTAGAGAATCAATGTTTCAATTGCTAGTTTCCATATCAGTATCCCATAGGCAAAGCGAATGGGTTTGTACGAATTTTCCTTAGCCAGATCTGCGCATTCCAGGAGGAAGTGTGAGTTCCAGAAAGGGAGTGTGAGTGGCTAGTAGGAGGGTAATTTGATTGCAGAGGGAGACAATTTATCTCCAGTTTATTTTTCCAGTATTAAATGGATCTTTGTCAGTGAGAGGTAAGCATATCATTGTACTCTTGAATTGTTGAAGAATTTATAATAATATAACCATCATCTATTGCACTAGTTTTCCCTTCACAGTTTTTCCAGGGACATTTGTCCAAAAACAACGATGTCAATTTTTGTTGTGTGTGTGCATATTTCTAAGTTCCAATTTTTATATTTAGCAACATTTTTGCTTTGGAGATTGCAATCAATGAATTTATAGTTATTTTCCATTAATAATTAACAAAAGACAAATAAACTACAATTTGTTAGGAGATAAATATCCAGTAACTGCAATTGTGGAAACATAGAAACATGGAAGATAATATATACATGTGAATATGGAGTAAACTCCAATCTGTAAGCCATACTTCTCATCCTTTGCAACACCTTATAGGGGACATGACACGTAAATGTTAATTTATTGTCCTTCTTTCATTGCTTGAGGGACATTTGTTTATATGGTTGTAGCATCAAAAATACCTAATCCCCTACTTCAAATTCTCTTTCATTGCAATATTGATATATTTGTTGTTTCATCCTATTTTGTCCTATAACTAAGTTGTCCTTCAATATTTTGAGAACCTCTTGTCGGTGCCCTATTTGGTCATGCACTTATAGAACCTTTAGAGTCCCTTTCTAGGGTGATGTGATGGATGAAGGATGATATCCATAAAGTGACATAAATGAAGACATTTTTATGAAGTTTGTAAGGATGTGTTGTAACACCATTCTGCCAAAGGAAACCACTTGACCCATTGTGTTTATTGATCAGATGCAAAGAAATGAAGATAACATTCTAAACATTTATTCACAACCTTAGTTTTCCCATTGGATTAAGGATGATACGATGAGTTGAGCCAATTGAACACCCAAACAAGAAAATATTTTGGACCAAAAGTTTCCAATGAAAAATGAATCCCCATCACTTACAATATAGTCTCAAGGATTCCATGTAGTTTTTTAACTATTTTCATTAATCCCACAGGTATTTGCTTTGAAAAGATGTGAAAGATAGTATAAATAGAAATACTTTGTTAGTTCTTCCACTACTACCATGATAACATTATTTCCTTCAAATTTGGTAAACATGAAATAAAATCCATTGAAACTTCTTCCTAGAAATTTAGTGTGGATAATGGTTATAGGAGACTTGGTGACTTGATTGTATCTCTCTTATTATGTTGTAAAACCAAAAATTAAGCACAAACTTTTGAACATCACTTTTAAAACCTTCCCAGAAAATCCTTCTTGATCTTGTAGTAAGTTTTCAAGAACCTTGAATCTCCTATATGAAAAGTGTACCTTTGTTTGAGTTGGAAACTCTTACATAAATATAGGTGATCTCGATACTACAATAGATCATTTTTCCACAAAAATTTATCTAATGCACTTGGGTCCTCTTGTAGTTGTTGATTGGTCTTGTATACTTTTTTTAATCTTGCTCCCATTGTAATCTTTCGTCTTCCACTCAAGCAGATTGTTTAATGAAAATAACACATATTAAACCATATATAAAAATATATAAGCCCTATTCAGGAAATATTTGAGAGCAGATGCTTTAGCAAACCCTCCCAAAACATAGAGGCATCCATTAATGGCCCCTACGACACAACCACAAAAAGTTGTTCTATCTAGAGAATCTTTCCGTCCAAACGAGCCCCTCACAAAACCTGTTAGCCTGTAACTCGATGCTCCCATTGCATTCCATAAACTCCATCTCGTAGCTTCATTGAATTCCTCCTCATATGTAAAAGTCAGTATAGGTGGCAAACTATGCCATTTACCTGATAACAGATCCAAAGCATTCTAGATGAGCTTTTCCTCTTCGTCTTTCATCAAAATGTATAGCTGTTATAGACATTTTTGTGCCTTACAGCATGAAGCATGAAATGTCCATAATCTAAGGGATCCAAAGTCCCTAAACATGTTGTTCCTACCCCTAGAGGAACAAGGTCAGCAAACCACAGCACTGAATAACAGTTCTCCACTTGAAAACACTCAAAAACAAGGCAATTCTGGATCATGTCAACTGCTCCACTGAGCATCTGCGCTGAATGTCAACTGCTCCACTGTCTACCTGCGCTGAATGTCAACTGCAAAGAAGGCTACCTATGCTGGGTGAGTTTGGACAAGTGGCACAGTCATTCCTCAAGGTGTCAATGCCTAGGAAGCTTCCAAAATGACACTTGGATCAAGGAATTCGACTGGTGATGAGTAAGAGGGTCTAGATCTCCAAGTGGAAGCAAGAACCTCCAAGTGGACTCAAGAACTGAAGAATAACTGAAGTGAGAGAGGACACTAATCAGCTCTCAAGCTGACTCATCCTTTCTCCAAAACTCCTATATATAGAGCTCTCTCATGAGGTCTAGGGAGGCTGGAATCTTGTGAATGCAAGGAAGTGCTGTTGGTTTGAGTATAGAACTATTGGGTGATTTGCTTTGAAGGAGGTGAAGAGGAGATTTCTTTATGCTGGGAAGGTGATGCTGGATTGGGCCTCTTATGGTTGTATCACTTCCTGAACTTTACTTCTTCCATTAATAAAGCATTTGAGGTTCTTCTATATGCATGTGTTTCAATGGTGTATTATTGTACTTGTGTATTTGATTTATTCTAATCCTTGAATCAGTTATGAATGTCTGCTTCTTGTAGTTTCCCTCTCTTGCCATTTTGCAGGATCTTGGTGTAGCTGAGCTAGTGAAAGAACAAGGAGCTGGGAGCAAGCAGCAAGGAGAGAGGATTGGATCAACCATTAGCGGAAGACATCGGTTAGTGGATCTCTTTCTCCCCTAGTTTACTTTCATAAAGAAGAAATCTTAGATAGCTTTGCTTCGATTGTTGCTGAGGTACTATCACCCTTAGAGTGGGATAGGGTCATTCCGTATTGGATACTTTTCCCAACAACAAATTGGCGACTCCGCTGGGGAACGTATCTTGTTGGTTGTTTGTGTTTTTGCTATTCATTTCCTAAACACAGGGAGTACCGAATCGAACTGCATTTGGATTTTTCAAATGCAAAGTAGAGGGAAGCTACTCTAGCTCAGTTTCTGGGCATGTTTATGATTTGAAGAGCTGATCCACAAGGACTCTGAACAGCTCTTAGTGATAGATTTTCATCCTCCTTTTCACCCTTTAGTGTGTACTTGATTGATAGCTTCTGATTTGGCCAAAAACTGTGAATTTTTGAGCAATCTGTAACCCGGAAACTGAGAAAAACGAAAGTTTATCTCTTCATTGTAGGCACTGTGAAGGCAGTCTGCATTTCATCGCAGGTCCCGAAGGGGCTACCTGCGCTGAATGTCAAACTGACAGTGTACTACCTGCGCTGAACCAGTTTTGCCTTGTGCAACTGGGGTTCTCTGCTTTCTGTTGCCCTGTTTTCATCCTTGTTTTTGCTGCCTGTTATCAGTCAATGTACCTATCTGAAACCACCTTTCTTTGCCACTATTCTGCCTCGGTTGTATAAAGAAACTGTATTTGTTCTTTTTGTATTTCTTATACCATTTGCAGTTTCCCATAACGAAAGTGAACTAGTCTTGCTGTGGCCTCTTAGATCTAGACCTGTGATAAGTGTCGTTTTGATCTTAAGAGTTAGTTTGTTTGTTGTTCATAGTTGATTGAGCTTTTGCTTTCGTCATATGGTTTGAATTTATATATTTCTAGTGTCGAAACAAGTAAATCTTAAGGTGTCTTTTGATTTTGGACAAAAGCTTGTTTGCTTTCACTTGAAATTGAATTCAAAGTTATACAACAGCTTTCTTTTTGTAGTACATCAACATTAAGAAAGAGAAAAGAAATACCTGCATTGTGCATTTTGCATTTGATAAGTTTGCATGTTGATTTAGGAAAAAGTGCATTAATGTGTGCTCTATGATCTGTGTGAAAAGATGATGTCTTTCTTTTCCCTCAGTAGTTAAGATTTTCATCAGTTGAAAGATTGAAAAAAAGCTTGCTTCTCATCTTAGACTGCATTTAGGAATTTGTATCATACATCTCGTGGTGAACCTTGAAAGGAAAACTTTAAAAAGATCAACTTAAAATATATTGAATGAACCTAACAACACTTTGAAACATAACGCAAACACATAGAGTTCTAAGCTAGAGACGTGTTCCGGCGTCGTTAAACATAGTGACTGTCGATCTCGAAGAAGGTGGGTGATTCCTCCTGAGAGTCGGTGGCACTAATACGGACTTGTGCTCCCACGTACCGTCGCGTATATATTGGGAGACCCCTATAGGCATATATCTTTTATCCTTAGGAAGCCGTGTTGGCCGCCCTACTGATCGCAATGCAGTGAACACAGCATTCACGAAGATCGACCACCCGTACCGTAAAACGTATTCTGTGGTTTTGCGAAAGGTTTGGCACACCCTCTGCCTAGATCTCCAGAGCAGTTTCTTTTGGCCTTTTTCAAACTCTATAACTGAAAAAGTCCATCCGAGCATTTGTCACTTCGGGCTCGTTAAAACATCGAAGGAGACTAGAGTCATCTTTAGCTTTTTCTCGACTCTTAAAAAGTGAAAAAGCAAGTTGTGTCTAAAAGCGTCTAATAAAATTCATTCAATTCGGAAACAAAAATTTCCCCTTTTAATATTTTGGTTGATCGAGTAATCCGCAATCATGGAAGAAAGTCAATTAAAACCCCGTCGTTCGCGGAGGCTTACGAGTCAACCGTCTTTGTCTCCGGAATCGAAAACAGTACGGACAAAGCGAACTCGTTTAACCGGTTCAAAATCTCCTATAAAAGTTAGAACAAGTGTTCCAACTACCTCTGAGGTTCCGGTTACTCCAAACATTTCTGGAAACCCTGCCTCTATAGAAGAAGTTCAACAGCCACAGAAGGACAGTAATACTGATCCTAGTCTGGGGGCAAATACTTGTATAACTGAACCAGTTCCATCTGTAACCGGTCCAGAGAGTTTTGTTCCTCAAACAACTGTCGCTGTCGAAACAACCACTTCTTCGGCACCAGAAATATATTACAGACCTGACGGTCTTCCTCTTCCACCAGGTTTGATTGCGATAGAGGAAATTACAGAGGATCTGCAAGCAAGTACTCCAACCCGTTTTGGAGTCGGGGTCACTCTATTTCCTTCATCAGAAGTTAATCCACCACAATTGGAGGTTCCTGTAGAATCGCTAGGCAATCTATTGGATAGACTTAAAATGTCTGAACTACCGTCATCATCTAGGACTGTGTCAAATGACACAGCGACAACAGAAGCCCCTGCCGTCACTCCGACAATGTTTGCCGGCATACCAGCTGTCCCGACTAGCTCACAACAGCTAGAAGGAGTCCACCAAGGGACTATTTCGACAGTATTGTCTGTTCCAGTTTGTTCATTCGGAGTAATATCTGGCAACTCTTATGTTGAGACTCGTCAAGTTGATCCATTTGGAGGTCAATTTGGGCAATCCAGTCCCCAAGGACAATCAATCCCCTTGAGTTCCGGATTGCTACCGTATGGGGGGCAATATGCCCTTTCATTACCCCCTCCGGGAGGGTACCCATACATGAGTTCACAACAGTATTCAGGTTATACTGGAATTGCATCAAGTAGTTGGGTACCTATGCTAACTCAGCAACCAAGGGTTGTATATTCTATGCAACAGTGTGTACCTATGACGAACATCCCAACCACACCGGCTATTGTAACAGTGTCACAAGTTCAAGCGATACCTGTTGCATGTCAACCTCAGATTTCTCAGGTTGTAATGCAACAGCCACTTGACCATGGGTCACAACCACAATCGCCAACTGGTGGGGTGACACAGGTACAAACGGGTACAATTACCCCACACCTTGGTCCAATGGTTAGCACAGCACAACAGAACATGGCTTCACAACCATGGCTAGTGCAATACCAACAACCAAAATTCCAGCAGGTGTACCAAGGTTCTGAGCAGTAGATCTTTGCGAATAGTGGACAACCGTATATCCAAAACGGTCAAAACCAACCACTTTACAGTGGTCAAGTCCACCAACTGTATCAATCATACCAAAATCAATTACATTATGCTGGTATGCAAAGGCCCACTGCTCAAGCGATTCCGTCGTACCCTGGTTATGCTTCGCCTAACCTGAATCAACAGTTACCATTCGTGGCGACTTTAGAGTTACCCGATTTACCCCGGTTAACCAACGATCCGATTGCTTATGCCCCTTGGTGGCCAGCGATTCCTCATAAACTTCCATCTGACATTCCTAAATTCAATGGAAATCCAGGTGAAGACCCATCGAATCACGTGATGACTTTTCATCTGTGGTGTTCGTCGAACACCCTAAACGACGATTCGATAAGGCTTCGCCTTTTTCAGAGGACATTGACGGGTCCAGCGGCTAAATGGTATATTGAATTACCTAGGGCCTCGTTCAACAATTTTAGTTCCCTAGCCACGACTTTCTTAACCCATTTTCAATTACCGATAAGGTATGAAACGGGAACAGAAATATTAACCAACTTCAAGCAGACAACTGCCACCCATATATCTGATCATATACATGAGTGGCGTCGTCGTCGTAGGATGGTGAAAACATACGTTCCCGATCAGCTGTTAGCTGAATGGTTTATAAAGTCGTTACTTCCTGCTATAACGGAAGATGTGGCCAAGGGGGGAGTCGTAACAGAGGAGCAAGTTGTCGCTCGTGCACAGTATTTGGACTTAGTTTATACTCAGTCTGGCACGCTCTACGACAAAATACCTGACGCTCCTAGACCGGAATTTTCAATTCCTCCTCCTCCTAAATCCAATAGTGACTCTCATGCCGATGATGGCATGATTGGCACGGCAAACGTGAAATCGATAAAGGCTTCGTCAAAGAAAGCCCGTAAGACTTCGAATCAAAATGCAAAAGAAGAAATTCTTGCTTCGGAAGTAAATGCCGTATCAGCAGATAAAGGCAAAGAAACCAATCAACCAGGAAGCAAGAAGAAACAAAACAAAGGGAAGAAGAAGAAACATGGTGAATCATCTCCTGGAAAAAATTCTTCAAACCCTCCTGGAAAAAGGAAACCAAAAAGTCCATGTATGATATGTGACGAAGAGGATCACTGGACAAGGGATTGTCCATACAAAGCTGAGCTTAGAAGGTTCTTTAAAAGTTCCCAAACTTCGGCTGTGTTGACTGATCCGTTTCCCAACCCAGGTCAAAATATGGTTGATAATGGAAATGCTTCCCCGTCGCAAGTACTTATGTTGTCGGTTTCAAAACAGCAGAATGATGCTTTGATATCGACAAGGAACAAAGATTACGGGAATCCTCAGTTGTCGAACGAAAAAGGTAAAGATCAACCAAGTAGTTCGACAACAACTTCGACAGAAGTTGTACCGCCCATCATTCCTGAATTAACAATCAAACCGCCAAAGGGTGTAGTACACAAGTCGACATTTAATCCTCGCGCCAAAGTGGCGTAGCATTATAACATAGTGGAAGATTTGGCACAATCGCCATCCGCTATGTCGACTCTTGAGGTACTACAAAATTGTCCAACCCAAAGGCAGGCGTTGTTATCAGCAATTGGTGGGGTTGATCCTAAGGATTCCAATCTTGTATCCTTTGATCACAAAGGATACGATCATCAGTTACCAGCTCAATTAGCTTTCCTTATTCAGGTGAAAGCCCTCAACAAAACTGTTCACAGAACAATTATTGATGAAGGAGCATCAACATGTATTATGTCGATGAGTTGCTGGAAAACTTTAGGATCTCCAACCTTGTCGTGATCTTCGACGACATTAAAAGCTTTCGACGGAAGGACTTATACCCCATACGGTATCCTTAATAACTTGAAAGTTGAACTAGGAGGAAAAACAGTAGAAATTGATGTTGAGGTCATCGATGGAAATCTTGACTACAACATCCTACTGGGAAGACCATGGATTTATGCCATGGCAGCTGTCGTGTCGACTTATTTTAGGAAGATCACATTCCCGTTTGAAGGAGGGATTACGGTCGTCGACCAACAGAACTTCCTCCCTAATGGTTCACAAGTTACAGGAAGAATTCCCATGATCCATGAGAGCAACCATTCGCTTCAAGATATCGGAGTAGGATTATTGAAAGACCCCACACTGATGGGAACTTTCGTGCTACCACCTCCTATTTACACAGGAAATGTACCGTTTGTAGCAACCTGCAACATGATATCTTCTACGAAGGTCACAAAAGACAATGTCAACATGGATCATGCAGTTGTTTTGCCCCCAAGCCCTTTAGAAATATTGTAGCAATCAATGTTTCAAGCATGGGAGGCGAACCCAAATCAACGCTCGTCAAGCGTTTGGGTAGATAGGTCTAGAGAATATGGAACCCCATTAGATCCTTGGTCGAAAGTACATGGGACTGACGAAGGAATCTTACAATCAATGTTGATTGAGGGGGCACCATGGAATGATCACCACCATCATTCCCTTCTTCCAGAATATGAAGAAGATACTCAAAGTGACCTTTATCACCCTTCAGTTTTTGAATTCCTAACAAATACTGTAAATACAGTGGATTCCGAGCGAAACTTATCCAATATTGAAGAGACTATAGCCATAAATATCTCGACTAAAACAGATGTTGTAGAGAATATTTATGTCGGCAAAGGTTGTTCCCCTTCAGGACTGGAAATATATAACGCTCTTTTTCGCGAATTTAGAGATGTCTTTGCTTGGTCATATGATGAAATGCTAGGCATTGACTCGAGTATAGTTGAACATGAAATTAAAATGTATCCTGATGTCAAACCAGTAAGACAACGGCTTCGGCAGGTGCACCCCAAGAAAGCCGCTGCCATTAAGGCAGAAGTTGAGAAACTTCTCCATGCTGGATTCATCTACCCGATTCCTCTAACCGATTGGGTATCGAATATTGTCCCTGTTATGAAGAAACAAGGGATGATTAGAGTGTGTGTCGATTATAGGGATGTAAACCAAGCTTGTCCGAAGGACAACTACCCTACACCCTTCATTGACCAGATAATTGATGAATGCGCCGGATGTGAAATATTTTCATTTATGGATGGATTTTCCAGGTATAATCAAATAAATATCCGCCCACAGGACCAGTCAAAGACTGCATTTATTTGTCCATGGGGCACATTCGCTTATCGAAAATTACCCTTTGGTTTGAAGAACGCAGGGGCGACTTTTCAGAGGGCAATGAATTATGCCTTCCATGACATCAAGAACATTGTTCAACCTTATCTCAACGACCTTCCGGCTCATTCGCGAAAGCGGACTGATCATCCGCAACATTTAAGAGCGATATTTCTACGTTGCCGACACTACAAGATAAGACTCAATCCACACAAATGTGTGTTTTGCGTTGGTTCTGGTCGTTTACTTGGCTTTGTAGTCTCTAAGGATGGAATTCGTCTCGATCCCTGCAAGGTTCAGGCAATCATTAATTTGCCTCCACCTTCGAATTTGCTTCAGATTCAAAAACTCCAAGGGAAAGCAAACTTTCTGAGGAGGTTCATTCCAAATTACGCAGAACTTGCTAAAGGTTATACTCGTCTTTTGAAAAAGGATGTACCTTTCGTCTGGGACCAGGTGGCGCAAGCTTCCTTTGATGCTCTGAAAGAATGTCTAGTAAAAGCATAATTAATGTACGCCCCAGACTATCAAAGAGATTTTAACCTGTATCTGGCTGCAGCGGATACGACCATTGCGATGGTTTTAGTTCAAGAAGTCGATGGAATTGAACATCCTATATATTATTTAAGTAAAAACTTAAATGATACAGAAAGTAAATATTCTTATGTGGAAAAACTAGCGCTTGCAGTTGTTCAAGCGATTCAAAGGTTTCGATATTATGTCCTCTTTCGGAAAACTACCATCTTGTCAGATTGCAACCCCATGACTTATATACTGTCGCGACAGTTGCTGGGGGGCAAATATTCAAAATGGATAGCGATCCTTCAAGAGTTTGATCTGGAATTTGTAAAATCCAAATCGAAGAAAGCTCTAGTTTTCGCAGAATTATTGTGTGATCTCCCATCGTCGTCCAACGATGAAACATCGGAAGAGTCAATCGTGGACGAAAGTTTGTTTCTGATATCTACAAGCGATGAGTGGTATGGAGATATCATAGTTTATCTCCAAACCCAAAAATTCAGGCCTGACACCTCTCACTCTGAACAGAAACGTATACGATACCAAGCAAAAGACTACATGATCGTCGGTGATACGCTTTACCGTCGTGGTATCGATACAGTTCTGAGGAGGTGCCTTACCCATGAGGAGCTTGAAAAATCCCTGAATGAATGTCATTCAGGCGCGTGTGGGGGGCATCAATCTGGATATGCAACAGCACAAAAAATCTTACGAGCAGGATACTTCTGGCCAACCATGTTCAAAGATTGCATAACCGCAGTCAGAAGTTGCCATGCTTGTCAAATTTTTGATAGCAAAACCAGAAGACCACCCGCACCTTTACAGCCGATAGTTGCTGTTGGGCCCTTCGCCAAGTGGGGCATCGATTTCATGCAATGTAACCCCACCTCGACCGGGGGGCATGGGTATATTATAGTCGCTGTTGACTATTTTACCAAATGGGCCGAGGCGATGCGTACATTAGATAACACTGGTGAAACAGCTGCCCTTTTCTTTTTTAATCATGTAGTCGCCAGGTTCGGCATACCACAGGCTATAGTGACAGATCATGGGTCGCATTTTCGCAATCACATGATGTTCGAATTAGCTGCCAAGCTAGGGCTATCTCACGACAGCTCTACCCCATATTATCCGCAAGCCAACTGACAAGTTGAAGCAATCAACAAGGTCCTGAAGCGTATGTTGCAAAGGATGATCGGGGTTCATAAAAGAAGGTGGAACCTAATCCTGTACTCAGCCTTGTGGGCTTACCGAACGTCGGTAAAGAACGCAACCGGGTTCACACCTTTTCAACTGGTGTATGGCCTGGAAGCAGTCTTGCCAATCCAGTGCGAAATTTCGTCACTTAAACTCGCAATTGATCTCCTCCCCAGAACTTCAGAAGAAGAGGCGTGTTTCTTGGAATTAATCCAGTTGGATGAAACCCGTCGTGATGCCGCTTTGGCTAACAAAGCCCATAAGAAACGAGTCAAGGCTCAGTTCGAAAAAAATGTCAAACCCCGTGTCTTCTCAGAAGGTGATTTGGTCTTGCTTTATGACCAAGAATCCGATAAATTGGGAGCAAGTAAATTTAATTCCTTGTGGATGGGCCCCTCTATTGTTAAAAGGGTGTTAGCAAAAGGAGCCTACGAGTTAATGGATTATGACGGAGTTCCACTGGCGCAACCCCGCAACAGGTTGTACCTCAAGCGTTACTATGCTT
This sequence comes from Pinus tabuliformis, assembly GCA_031772625.1. Taxonomy (NCBI): domain Eukaryota; kingdom Viridiplantae; phylum Streptophyta; class Pinopsida; order Pinales; family Pinaceae; genus Pinus; species Pinus tabuliformis. Next base: position 156,407,836 of record CM062809.1, on the reverse strand, counting down.
AAATAGTAACCGGCATGCTTTTGTTGTATTTTGTTTTCGCTAAAGTATTTGTTCTGGTCGAGTGATCCACCTTTCTTATTTTTGTGGCAGATGTCGAACCTTCTGGAGACATGTGTTGGATATGCCGACAGGGCGAGTCGTAGTTCGCGGAACCTATCCTCTGCAGCATGGGCCATTTTTGATCCAAGCGGCGAGTTAGTAAGTTTCAGAGGTGTGTGTATTGGGCAATCAACGAATAACATCGCTGAGTATAGCGCGTTGATAGAACTACTCTCTGATGCCATCACACGTGGCATATGCCGACTAATTGTCAGGCTAGACTCACAACTCGTAATACTACAACTCAATGGTATATATTCCATTCGCAATCCAACTATTTATCGCATGTTCCTAAGGGTTAAGATTTTGGAAAGACAATTTGATTCAATTCAATATCAGCATATTTCCAGAAACTTAAACACATTAACCGACTCATTAGCAAATTATGTGTTAGATAGACATTTGCGACATTTATAAAAGAGACATATCATCAATGATTGTACATATGGATCATATAACTTAACCAGAATAAAACTCGAAAATCAAAATATATATAAGCTGTTTATAGTTCATACATAATGTTCTGTAACCAAGACAAAATTGGTCGTATGACCTAAAACTCAAAAAGATGGTAGGGGACACCCTAGCCTAGTGGTGCTCATGATAGCACGTCACGGCCTGTGCAATCATGCGCAAGAGACGAGTCCATCGTCTAAGCACACCAGTAGTGTGTCGCTGTCGCTGTAAAGTTAACTCATCAATCCTCACATCGGGAATGCCGAGAGTAAGGCTCTCAACCTGCTCCTGCACAGCTATAAGGGTCTCAATATCGTCAAGGTCGCGGAGAATAACTCTCCTAGCAGGCTCTGCTGCCAGGGCAGCAACTGGCGGTCTCGGACGAACTGCTGGACGGACAGGACCAACATCTGCATGCACCCAAGAGTATGATTAAAAGTCTTGATAGAATAAAGCACAGCAACATTATGAATAAAAATAGTAAACAATGATATGGTCAAAGAGTTTACCAATAGCGCCCCACTGTTCGCCATCCGGTAGCACCAAATCCGGATCACCTCGGAAATCCATACCCACATATGGATACTCAGAGAAGACCATCTCCTGGCGCTCGAACCACCTGAAGAAGGCATCAGTAAAAGTAATCTGAGGTTGACCAGCATGCCTAGACATGTGATCGACCCACCTCTGCATGCGTGGCTCGGTCGGAGAAGGCAAGTCGAGTATAATATACTGAGGCTGCATCAGTGGGATTTTCTCCAAGGCGAAGGCAGTCAGAATAGAACCAAATCCAAAGTTCTTCAGCTTCCCGTTGTTCACCTTGGTCAACTGAATTTTCATCTGAACAAGTACTGCATCACACCAGTTGAATACTTTCGGTTGGAGACACTCCAAAGCGTGCTGCATATAAGATCTGTTGGCAACATGTAAAACTGCGCTACCGGCCATCCTACCAATGGTATACAGAATGGACCTGAGAGACCTGTCAGTGATCTCACGGATAACAATCTTGCCGTCTCTGCTCGGCTGAGAACCTTCCCTGCAATACTGGCGGACATAATCTCTCACGGAATCGGTCCCCCGGGCCGTATCGGATAAGGAAATAGGGGCACCTCACCTTGACAATCCAGTCAAGAAGTACATGTCCTCTATGGTCAAGGGAATCGACTTTCCCCTAATCTGGAATACTTGGTTAATAGGATCCCAAGCATCAAGCATATACTGCAGCAAAGTAATCTGTGCTCTCATGCTAGAGATACGGAAAAACTTCAGCAGGCCACAGTTCCGCAGCGCGTTCACCGTGACAGGTTCATGGAGGGCAATCATGTCCTCCTCTTCATGTTCTCGTTCTCACCATGTAAGGGACATTTTGTTCAAAGTTCCCTGCAAAACAAACAAGAGAAGGAGTAAGTTCCTGATTTTGATGAAAAACTGGCGAAAATTCATCAAAAAATGAGCTGGAAACTCAGTTTTCTGAGCCCAACGTAGGCAGAGAGTGTCCCACCTGCGCTGAAGGTCAGGCTGCCTTAAGGCAGCTTGACATTCAGCGCAGGTTTCGAATGGGGAACCTGCGTTGAAGTTAGGGCGCCCTGGCAAAACCCCTGAGGCTCAGAAAGACTGAAAAACAGGCATAAAACTGGAAAAGGAAACCATGAAAAGAAAGAGCTAGGGTTTAGCTCCTACCTGGTCCAGACGGCGCCGAAAATCGTCCGCAGAATCTCCCGGAATCAGCTGGTGAAAATCAAGGGGGAAGAGGCACCTCCAGAGCTCCAACAGAGCAAGTGCAAATGAAATGGTAAAATGAGAGGTAAAAACACCTTTTAATGGCTTTTTACGCAGTTCAAAGCGAAATATTAGGGTTATAATCTCATTTTCATGCAAATATTATTCATTTCTAATGAAGTTTGTTGCAGCAATCAAGAATGCAGTACTATCTTTGAAAAGAGAAAAGCTAGTAATGGTAAAAAATCAAGATTTGACCATATAATCGAGCAGTTTTAGCATAACGTTCATGCTCGTTAAAAAATAAATGCAAGATCCGAGCAGTTTTAACGCGGTCTTCATGCTCGTTAAAAAATAAATAAAAGCAGTGAGCAATGTTTCCCCCAGAGTTTAAGCTCATTTTTAAATAAAAAATGAACCTATTCCGGTAAATAACCTTTGTGATCGTAAATTTATCAGCCATAAAAAGCCTTGGTCGTGTTTGCACCTGCCACCTCCACCGTCATTTGGCTGATCGTTCACCTCCATATGATTGTTTACCCATTTTGAGGAACAGCTACGAAGAGTGATTTCACCTAGCCATCCTTGTGACACTGCCGTGATTGGAAAATTCCAACCTGTACCTGGAATCAATTGTTATCCCTATTTATCACTCGTTCCTCAAAAAGACGAGTCTTCTTTGAGCTCTTTTCAACTGACTCGTAAAATATGAAAAGTTTGCCGAGTTTTGGCCTTCCAGCTCGTTAAAGGACTGGAAGAGCTATCCCTCCTCTAGATTTTAATCTTTTTGGACCTGAGGGATTATTGCACAAAAAGGTCGAGTGCTTTTTTTATTCGGCTCGTTAAAGTTATCGAAAACTCATCCCTTTTATATTGTTTTATACTTTTTTGGACTTAAGGGATTAGATGACGAAAAAGGAATTTTGGAGTTAACTTTCTGTACCTTTTCAGACTCCCTAAAAATGAAAAGGACCGAGTTTTCCTTGTCGTTAGACTCGTTAAAATGATTAAATAGCGACAAACTCGTCTTTAGATGAGAACGAGTTTCCCTATCGCTAAGCGCGTTAAAACATAGCGATGGGCTTGCCCGAAGGGCAGGTTATAGAACAAGCATATGTTATCCTCCTCAAGCTTGACAAAAATAAAGAGGTACTGGTCAGAAATGACTGGGGAAAAATTGGGAGAACCTCAAAGCTTTAATGGTAGCAATTCGCTCTTGAACATGACACTTTTCCTCCGTATCACATCGGGTTGGGTTGTTTCATTCACCGGTCTCATCACCATGGTCTCGCCAAACCATCCACATTTGGGGTAATGCTACCGATCCATCGCATCAGTGTCGTTATATGTTCAAGAGATGTTGTTCAAAAGAGTCAACCGTGTCCCATCCACTGCCATACATTATTCTTCATCCATCCATGATCGCCACCCTGAATCATATGTCACAGATTGTTTTCACCTCCATTAAAATCATTAGCTCCGTTCTGTGTCACTGATGTGGGATTCATTAAGGCCCTCCTTTGACGGATCGCTTCTTGTCGACTTCAGCTCATTATCCAAGAAGTTGATTTAGGAACAAACCCCTTCAGTACTTTGAAGCTTGCATGCCTCAATGGCAAGTTTCTCACTTCCGGCGACAGGTATACATCAATGGCCTTCGACCGAAAGATTTTGCGTGGTGTTCGACGCCAAGTCCTTTATTCACATCACGTGAATTGTACTACAGTACCTTGAGGGTCATTATCATTATCGGTGATTCCTCTCGCGCTTGTTAACGGTTTACATCATTGACCAGTAATCAAGTGATGTCTTTCCATGTTCGACTTCAGCGTAATTCTCACATGGATCGACTTGTACTTAGAGTGAAGATCGAACGAGTTTGAAGACCCCGGATCTAGTTTCATCCATCCGGGCTGCGATATATATTCAGGAAATATAAAGACATTTGACATGTACATCATTGCAGCAGATGATCATCCTACTCAAAGGATGATAATTTCAGCAAAGAATTATCAGTCTATCATCAAACGATCGTCTGTTCTATGTACCAAAATGAATTTATAAAGCTGAGCATGGGAATGCCCGCCTCAGCTAGATCATGAAAGAAGAATGAAAAATAATGTATTGTATTGTATTTTATTACAGGTCACCTCTCAGCGATTGAATGAACTTCGGATCCTCCTGATAAAGCATTTCACCTGATAAACGACCTCATACTTTAGGGGGAAACTGTTATAGACATTTTTGTGCCTTACAGCATGAAGCATGAAATGTCCATAATCTAAGGGATCCAAAGTCCCTAAACATGTTGTTCCTACCCCTAGAGGAACAAGGTCAGCAAACCACAGCACTGAATAATAGTTCTCCACCTGAAAACACTCAAAAACAAGGCAATTCTGGATCATGTCAACTGCTCCACTGAGCATCTGCGCTGAATGTCAACTGCTCCACTGTCTACCTGCACTGAATGTCAACTGCAAAGAAGGCTACCTGCACTGGGCGAGTTTGGACAAGTGGCACAGTCATTCCTCAAGGTGTCAATGCCCAGGAAGCTTCCAAAATGACACTTGGATCAAGGAATTCGACTGGTGATGAGTAAGAGGGTCTAGATCTCCAAGTGGAAGCAAGAACCTCCAAGTGGACTCAAGAACTGAAGAATAACTGAAGTGAGAGAGGACACTAATCAGCTCTCAAGCTGACTCATCCTTTCTCCAAAACTCCTATATATAGAGCTCTCCCATGAGGTCTAGGGAGGCTGGAATCTTGTGAATGTAAGGAAGTGCTGTTGGTTTGAGTATAGAACTATTGGGTGATTTGCTTTGAAGGAGGTGAAGAGGAGATTTCTTTATGCTGGGAAGGTGATGCTGGATTGGGCCTCTTATGGTTGTATCACTTCCTGAACTTTACTTCTTCCATTAATAAAGCATTTGAGGTTCTTCTATATGCATGTGTTTCAATAGTGTATTGTTGTACTTGTGTATTTGATTTATTCTAATCCTTGAATCAGTTATGAATGTGTGCTTCTTGTAGTTTCCCTCTCTTGCCATTTTGCAGGATCTTGGTGTAGCTGGGCCAGTGAAAGAGCAAGGAGCTGGGAGCAAGCAGCAAGGAGAGAAGATTGGATCAACCATTAGCGGAAGACATTGGTTAGTGGATCTCTTTCTCCCCTATTTTACTTTCATAAAGAAGAAATCTTAGATAGCTTTGCTTCGATTGTTGCTGAGGTACTATCACCCTTAGAGTGGGATAGGGTCATTCCGTATTGGATACTTTTCCCAACAACAATAGCCATTCTTCAGAGAAACCGATATCTTTTCTTAATTCGAATATCTTTGAATCCCTTAATACGTGATTCCACGTTTTACAGACCAACTTCAAGTTGGAATAGCATCCACGAGGTACCCTGGAAAGAATCCTAATGGAGAGCTCATCAGTAAGAGAAGAAATTATCCTTCGTCTTTCATTCCCATCGACAACTAATAGTCTCTTCCTTTTACTACACTCAACTTGGGTTCTTGTTTGCTCATCTGAACCCTCTTTCTTGGAGTGGCTCCAAAAGTTCCCCATAAAAGCTTGCAAGTCAAGGACCTTTGACGCTTTGAATCATATAAGGTCTCAACCAATGATTTAAAATTTGTGCTGGTTCCCTTACACTGCCCACTCAATCCGCTGGTTGAAATTCAATCTTTATTTCCTTCAAGTGGCCCAGAACCATTGCATTTTCAATGATGGATCGTGGGATGGTAAATTTAAAATTAAAGAAAACTCTGAAAATTAATAAAATTCTGCAACCTTGTAGCAAATTCATTCGACTATAGAATAATCTGCCTTAGTGCTACTTCAAAATTACATCTGTCCTTGAAGATTTTATCACATTTAGATAATTTTGATATTCGAGATCAATTAAATGATTGCTACAATAAAGTACATTGAAACACTTCTTTAACGGCCAACAATATCATCATTTTATGAGATTAATTTGACAATCCATCCAAAATTTAAGAGCCAGGGCATTTCAAATCCAAAGCGAAGGCTCCATCAAATGAATTTGAAAACCGCCCTGTCTAACACAAATGATCCACCAACTGAAATTGGGAACAACACTATATAGAAGGTTGTCAGGGAAAAATCTTTGTCATCATCAGCTGAATAAGTAGGTAACAGATTTTAGCCGCAAGGAGCTTTACCAAAAAGAAATTAATTATAAGGATAAACTGTACTTGATGGTTTGAAATATTGACAAAGAATTTCAATGCGATGATACCAGAAAATAAAGCTCAACTCAATTCAAATCACAAAAGCCTCCATCTTGAAAAAAAATTAATCAATTAAGTTGAAAGATACAAATCTAACACAAGAAAGCCAAAAACAAAAAATATCGGAAACTATATGGTTTAAGATAACCGGGAAAAATGAAAGCAATTTTAAGCAAAGTTCACAAATACAAACAGTCAAGTGGGTTACTATGATAAACTGAATTTTCATTATATTGGCTTTGGTTCTATTCACCCGAAGAACATTGTGCAGGTAAATTGTACTCTGTTGTGACATTTCATTGTTAACTGTGTCTAGACGGTTTATCATAGGTACGAGGCAGAGGAGGCCAAGTTCCTGTCCCATAAGGGTCTTGCACAAAAGGGAATTTAACCAACCAAACAAACAAAAGACGTCGCAAATGGAAGACTATAACATGAAATAGAAATTCAAGCGAATCTTACCATCGCAAAAATCAACAGATCCTTAGGTCTTCAGCTCAAAATCCTCAAAATCATAATTTCCACTACGAAGCCTTCGACAATTTTAAATAATTTTCAACCATAAACTTGCATAAATCAAAATGGCAGCATTCAGAAGCGAACGGACTTGCAGCTAATTTACCCACAGAAATAATGAAAAAATAAAACCCTTCAATTCCACAACCCTAAGTCACAGTTTAACGTAAGATAACAAATCCCTAAGCCTTTAGCCAAAACATATCGGAGACGTAATTCAAACGTAAACGAAGCACACCCAAAAAACCTAATCTTTTAAAGCCAGCGAGAAACTTGAAATTTCAATTGCTTATTAAGTAAGCAATTTCTCCCCTGCCCATACCTCCAGAATTCTTCAATTTGAGCCCGAATTTTCCCAAAAACAATAGAAACCCCAATGCTTAAACAAGAAACCAGTCCAAAACACAATTCGAGCAGTGGAAATTTAAAGCCCCCATTAATTTTAGCGGTTGATCTTTAAACTTTGTAGGTAAACTCACGGAAATTCAACTCGTCTGATGGAATTTGGGTCTGAAACTATTGAAATTCAAAAACCATATTCTCCACCTTCACCTCGATCTCTGACATGTTTCCCTAGATAAAACCCTCTCTGAAGTTAATATTTTCCTATTATGTATGGGACAGATCCTCCCCATTTTGTCGAAACAATGATGGCACAGATTTTAGATTGGGTTTCCAGCAAACAGCTTCAATCAAAATTCCTACAGGTGAGGTGCGCCGAGTCGAGGAGGAAAGTGAATGAACTACAGAGGCCGCCTCGAGTTGGTTGGGTGAGCAACCCACGGTTTCCAAATTCGAATTGGAAATTGCATTAACTCTGCGCAGCGGCGATTCTGTCAGGAAATTAATGTGGAGTAGTGGACGGAGGGTGGCAGAGCTAGGGGAGCGTGGCGGAGGGATTGCTGATGGCCGGAGCTGGATGTTTTTCTGGGTGGCGATGGAAACCCGACAATTCCTCTGCCTAGATAGACTACTCCGTTGGTAATTATATGGCACTTTTTTCATAGGTGAGAAAACATGTAAAGGTTTCTATTTGTATGATGATAGATGGAAGGCCCCTCCAGACCCTGAAATCAAGAAATATATCGAGAAGTTGAGGAGCATGGATGGTTTGATTGTTGATAGCAAAGTAATTTTTACTTCTGTTGCAGTACATTATTATTTGGAAATATTTTCTTCATTTCTGTTTTATTTCATACCACTTTTTTAGGACTGAACTAATTGTTATAGTATGTTTTCTCACTTTTGGCAGCCAATTTCCTTGATGGATAAGGATATAGTTGAGATGGTATTCTTTCCAGATGTGAATGAAGCTTGTCAAGTTTTAGGTGAGGAAATCATGGTTCAAGATTCAGACCTTGATATTTTCGTTGTAATCGGCATACCTTACAGGTAAGTTGAAAAGTTAATTTTTCCCCATATCTGTTGCGTCCTATATCCTATATTATAGTTCTTTCTTTCTCAAGCAAATGTATTTTTCATTCTAGAATTAAAATCAAATATATATTGTCACTGCTAGCTTCATTCTGTGATTTTTGTTGTGTGCAATACTCTGTATTATTATTTAGTTGGTAATTATATGGCACTTTTTCCGCAGGAGAAAACGTGTAAAGGTTTCTATTTGTATGATGATAGACAGAAGGCCCTCCAGACCCTGAAATAAAGAAATATATTGAGAAGTCGAGGAGCATCGCTGGTTTGGTTGTCAATAGAAAATTAATTTTTACTTCTGTTGCAGTATTATTTGGAAATATTTTCTTCATTTCTATTTTATTTCATACCACTTTTTTAGGATCGAACTAATTGTTATAGTATGTTTTCTCATTCAGACCTTGATATTTCCTCTGTAATGGGCATGGGATTCCCACCCTACAGGTAAGTTGAAAAGTTCATTGTTTCCACATACCTGTTGCATCCTATTTTATATTTTTTTAGGTTTTGAGTTAGAATTAAAACCCAGAAATATTGTTAAATTTACCATATATCAATAATAATAATATTGAAGATTTAATTTTGAAACTGAGTTTATTCTCAAAATAGAGAAATGATTATATTTTATTAGTTGAAAATGAAAAAATGATATTAAACTCTATTCATAATTTATTGCATCGCCAAGTATTTTATAGGTCATTAGGAGAAGATGTCACATAACATTAAGTAATAACAAAAAAATATATAAATGCATATGCATATAACTATATGACAAAAAAAAGTAAAAAATAAATGTTGTTATAATTTTATTTTCCACACTATATCACACCGTATATTAACCTTCTCCTCTTTCTCTATGTTAAGTGAATAGCTATTAGCTCATAGCTCCCAAAAAGAAGACATATTATATACCTTGAAGAGATGTTGTATACGACATTACAATATTATGGGCTGCTAATTGAGCGAGACAAGTAGGAGGACATGTTGTATACCTTGAAAACATGTTGTATGCTACATTACAATATGATGGGCGACTAATTGAACACATTGTATACCTTGAAGACATGTTGTATGCCACATTACAATATGATGGACTACTAATGTCCTGTGTAGAATTCGCTACGATGTAGAAGACGAGATTTGACTATATTTGCCACAGTTTCTTTTGAGAAATTTTCTTGTAGATCTCTAAAGATGGATCCTAAAATGTTTCATATGAAAATGCTTTCATTATCTGCATTGCCTTATTTTGAATATTTCATATGAAATTGCTTTCACGGTTTGCCTTCCCCATTTTGAAACAGATCTGGTTCTTTCAACCCTCCAATTTGGTCCAACTTGTTCTCTCCATATCAAATTCAAAATAACATATATGCCTTTTTTTTTAATTGAAAAAAACATTTAATATAGAGGGATGTGCAAAATAATAAGTTTAAATGGATAAATAATAACCTCTCAAATTTTTTAAATTTGTCCATTTTAGGTTTCTTTTATATATTAAACATAACCCACGATTATACCAAGAATATAAAGAAATATTTCGCAAGGTGGCTTTCATTCATGAGAAAGGAAACTTCTATGAATTCATTCACTTAGACTTCCTACATTGACAATGCACGGTACATATCAGATCCAGTTATCCAAACAAATCATTTCAGCATGGGATAAGTTGCTTCTAAATGCGGGTTTTTTACCTGCAAACTACCCTTTTCACCTCCGTTTCAGTCGTTTATTTCTTTAATGGAAATGAAAGGAATTTTTCGGGCATTTGACACTAAAACACTTCAACCTTTACGTGAAGGTCAAAGAGAAAATTTCTTTCTTGTACCATCAAGTTCAACCGAACACACAAACAAAATTTCCTTCCCTTTACTTTTAGAACTTACATTGATGGTAGGATTAAGCAATAAAAGAGATAATTGACTTGAACTTTGTTCTTACTTTGTCCCATGGTTGGAATTTGACGGGTAGATTGTGCGTCGTGCGACAATTTAGCCATCAAATACGACTGACACTCTAGCCTACCCCTCATCAAACAACTTTGAAAGATGTAAAACGTTTAGCCGTCCTTCGATCAACCATGCCTATGATAATTATGGACCCCGTATAGCACAAATAATTTCCAAGGGGTGGGCATGGACCTTTAACGCACTCGAAACAAATGTTGCAAATGACTTATTGACCTAAGCAAGCCCCTAAGTAACAAGGGTTCTATTGGAACTTGAAAGAGCATCTTCGAACATTAAGAGGCAACCTATTTTGGAAAGGTTATAAAATTTGTCAATTTCATATAATGTAAGTGATTTGTATTTATCTTCTAGCTTGAATGACAATTTGTTTACTAATTTCTATCTTCAATGTTTTTTTTATATATCATGATTTTTCTCAAATTTATGCCTTACGACGTTTCCTTTGCAACATTTGGTGCAATTGCTAGTTATGTATTTGGCAGAAACACTTAAGACATACATATTGGAGTTTTTAATGATCAATTTTATTGAATTGTAGTCTATAACGCAATTTTTTTAGCACTATATTTCGTATTCTCAACATAAAAATGAACTTCGTCATTGATTTCGTTATTCTTATCAAAAAATTAATACAAAATTAGCTGACACTGAGGTACATTTTACCACCGCTAGAATCCCTACCTTTCCCAGCTACATTTTATCTCAGAGTGGGCATGTATTCCATATGCCATGCAAACTTGTTTGAAACTTCAAGTGTTCTGATGCAAGAATATTTCAGCAATTTGTTTTATATCCAAAGTTTCCAAGGTTTCTTCTCATGCAGTGCATTTTATATCCAAACTTTTCTTTATCATGAAAGTTTTTTCTCCTTCACTACATTTTATATTCAAATATCGAAACCTTTCTCCATTAGCCAATGTCCTTCCAATGACATATCCACTTGGCTATTTGCATGCAACTATGGTATTGTAAAAAAAGCCTTCAATCTACTATTATAAAATATGCCTTGGAGCAGAAAACTCAAGTAGAAATATCCAGACTTACTCTGGCTGGAAGCGGAGCCATCCATGTCATGCGGGGAGCCAGTTAATAGTGGGTTGCATTTGCCTTGAGTTACAATTTCCACTGTAGAGGAAGCAAAGGTACAGAGTTACTACATTTTGTAAATTATTTCTTTGAATCATTTAAGAATGAATTGAAACAAAATTTGTCATGAATTAAACTGGAGCGGGTAGAGGATTGAGTACCTTCTTTAAGCTTCTCCTTTGCACCACTTTCATATCCTTGGGCTTCTCCTTCAGTGATATTGGTCCATATCTGTCCATGCACAGATACCCACATCAAAATCCAAAATCCAAATTAAATTGACGTGACCAGCTATAGCTTCATCTCACATTATTAAACACAGAGGTATTAAACACAAAGGAATAGAAAGGGAAAATATGATATATATATATATATATATATATATATATATATATATATATATATATATATATATATATATATTATATATATTTTTTTTTTTTCATTTTTATTTTTTATTTTTTATTTTTTATTTTTTATTTTATTTTATTTTATTTTTATTTTTTATTTTTATTTTTATTTTTATTTTTATTTTTATTTTTTATTTTATTATTATTATTATTATTATTATTTATTTTTTTTATTTTTTTATTTATTTTATTTATTTATTATTATTATTATTTTGGGTATTTTAAGTTTGAATTTCATGGTTTTACATGAAATAATACTTCATAATACAATAATCGCTAATTGAACTATGTCAGACTATGCCTCAGATGACAGGATTTAAATATTAATCTTCAACAAAAACTAGAACTTTTATCTTTAGTCTCTCTCAACCTGCAATATACTCTTTTATTACTTTGTTCTACACAGAATTCAAATTGCATGTTAAACTTTGACAACATATTCAAATTGCATGTTAAACTTTGATTTAGATGGTTTTATACAAATGCTAGTAATAGTTTTATAGTTCAAAATAAAAGGCTAAAAGCATGAAGTTCATACTTGTTGAGAAGTTCCTGCATCTGTCCCATGTTGTCCTGCACTCATTGTACTACATTTCATTGTATTGCAGTTCAAGGAAATAAGTAGCTTCATGGCATTCCTAAGGAGATAGATACACCCCAAAATCGAGCCCTGCCACTTGAGCTGCCTCTGCCAAATCCTTGACAACAACCCCCTTATTGTCTTCCCATGTGCTGCTTTTCACATAATGATTGTTGTAGGTTGTTTTCTAGAGGCAAAAGCCATCATGGTGCTTGGCAGTTAGGATCATTAGACAGAATCTTACCTCAGCTACTCAGGCCCAATGAGCATCATTGAGGGCTTTTGGATTGAATAGCCACAGATCCTCCTGTCCATCCCACCATTCTCTGTCAGTAAATGTGTTCATGCCGAAATGAAAGAACATTGTCATCTCTCGTTGTTGCCATTTGAGCTTCCTGGCATTGGGAAGACACTGCCATATTTAGGATAGGCAATCTACATAGTGCAAGTCGATATTAATGTGTTGCATATTTTTGTGATGAATATTTATCATAAGAAACTGTAGCATTTTTATGCAGTCCTAACACCTCGTCTTGTACATTTTTATGCAGTCCTAGCATTGCTTCTTGTACACAGATGCTATCCAAATGCTATATTTGAACATATATTCGAGCCTTTCCAAATTCTATCCCATCCTTGTTCCAAATTCTAAAAGTAAAGGCAAAGACTAAGACACAACCTACAACAGATGCACATTTTTTTGCAATTGTTGGTATCTTAGAACATATATTTGAGCCCTAATGCAAAGGAAAAGGAAAAGGCAATGTCACTACTGACAATAAATATGCATTTTAGGTTTTAAAGGGGATATATAATTGTTGGCAACTCTCCTAGGAAGGGCAGTTTTCTTTGAAAATTAATGATGAGCAAGCAGTAATTTCCACGATAACACTAAAAAAACCCTGAACCAAAAGTCATGCCACTACTACAAGGGACATCACAAACATATGCATGTCATTCCATATTTCCAATATAAAAAATCTGAGTGATTTGGAACTAATTTTTTCCAAAATAACATACACATTTAAATTCATGTGTTTACTCTCTCAGGCAAGGTTTACCTCTTACCTATTATCACTTTCTCTGCGTACATACACTTACATTATTATGGTGTATTCCCTTTTTTTATTGTGACTTTCACTCTTCTCCTTCTCTAGTAAGCTTCCTTGGGTTCAATCTAGGTTCCAATCTAAGCTCAGGCTCTGTCCATCTCGAAAGTGGATGAAGCAGGGTGGCACACCACTTCAATAACAAGAAGATACTCAAACCATAAATCATCCTTGCTTGGCATACATATATAACAATGAATTCCTCTAAAGAAGGGTCTTCTCATAGTAATATACAAAGGTAGTGATTGTCACTTGTTTTCCAAATTTCGATCTGCAGGATTATACCACAATAATTCATTACAACACAGAGTTCCATAGCTATGGTTGCTTGTACCCATTACAATGCAACATTGTTTTGATTTAAAAAACTCCCCTTCAGTTAGTAACATTGGAGAAAATAAGAAATAGGGTAGAGGGGCGGAGATTGATCACCATATGGAGAGAATTAGCACCGTTTTTGTTGGATCCGTGACCACGGTTTGATCTATTAGAGTTGTAGTCAAATTACACTCCACCATGATCAACGGTGTTGTCCATTGAGTGGGAGAGAATTATTTGAACTTTCACATGCATGTTGTGTTATGGTAGAATAGACAAGTTCATGTTGCATTATGGCATAATAAATAAGTGGTAAAATTGTGGGCCAACAACCTTGAACAAGTGGTAATTTATATTTAATTTAAATATTAATAGTTAGCCGATGACTTTGTCATTGCCGTTATGGTAGGACATGCATCATTCCATGTATGTGAAATTTCTACATGCATTACATGTGTATCTTGTTGGATATGTTCAAGAGTTTGTTGTTGAAGTGTTGGCTGCATGACATTATTTGTTATTTTCTACTGAATATTGTCCTCGGACAAGCAATGCCATTAGCAAAAATTTCCATCTTTAAATTCTCTTGTAACATCAAGAATCAACAAAGGTCAATGGCCATGGAGCCTATGGTTTGTCATATATGCCACTGCCATCTTGGCATGTTCCTTAGAGGATAGAGCATGTAATTTATCACAGATGCTATTGCCATTTTGGCATGTTCCTGTGAGGAATCTCTAGTTCAATTTCATGCCCATCAAGAAGTATGGGCTTCTCTCTCTTTGTGGTTCTACTCAGGTCATCTTCTCAACTACACGGTCCAGGGAATTGTAACTCAATGGCACACTAGTAGAGATACAATTGTTTGTGGTCAAGTAGGAGGTCTTACCCTTCATCACCATCATCAGAATCTGACACTAGTCCTGAAATTGATGCGGGTTAACTCTTACTTGCATGTGGAGCAAATCAACCAATAGCCATCTAATCACTAATTTTTGTGAGGCAAACGTAGTTCAAGTTAAAGAGAACTGGGTGGGTGCCCGGTTGGGGTGTCAGAGATTGGTCCATTGGGGTTGAGACATTAGGGGAATTTTGAGGTCTAAAATGGGCATCCTAAGGAAATTTTAAAATAATAGTGGAAATAATAAAATAAGATTAGATTACATCATCAAATTTTTGAGGGAAAAAAGAAAAACTATTTTTTCAACTCGTATTTTCAACTTATCTCCCTATGGGTTTTCTCAAATTTCAAGTGACAACGCTCGTTGGATGAAAAATTTGATTCCTCATCCAAAGCGTACCCATGTTGCATACTTTCGATGGATCGTGCTACACAAAAAATGAAAAATACATGAAAAACATGATTACAATCACATTTTTTCATGTATTTCTCAATTTTCGTGTATCAGGGTCCATCGAAAGTATACAACATGTCCTTGGATGAGGAATTAAATATTGCATCGAACGAGTAATTTCGCTCTAAATTTGAGTAAAACCTTAGGGAGATAAGTTGAAAATACGAGTTGAAAAAATAGTTTTACTATTTTATTATTTTTTAATCTTTTTACCTTTTTAATCCAAAAATAGTGAATCATCTCCCATGGTTGACATCATCATTTTGAATCCTATTGGTTCTTATAAAGTTTATTTTGGTTGTACATTTTTCTTAGGAGGCCATTTTAGACCTCAAAATTCCCTTAATGACATTGCACTATTCGCTTCATCAGGTTATGAAAATTTCTAACGCGAAATTCTACTGCAGCTACTGATTTATTTCACCTACTTATTCCTTACAATAAGTTATATATGAAATCCCTTCAACAAACATTAAAATACATTCTACCGCAGTCATCACGTAATTACACAGAGAAAATTAACAATGATATACATGCACAAGAAGCAATCACATCAACATAGTTGTTTTTGGACAATTGTCCTCGGAAAAACCCAATGTGTGAAAATCGGTGTAGCAGATGAGGGTTTTATTAATATTCAGCAACAATCACTTTACAAGGAATGATTTTATAGAGAAACTGAGAGAAAACACATGAGAATTTCCCCTAGAAACTTTCTGACACCCTGGAGACCCGTCTCCCACTACTGCGTCACTTCTGCATCACTCTGCGTGGTTCTGCTTCCCTCTGCGTTAGTTTGCGTGAGGGTTGCATCTCCCCTGGACTGCGTCTCCCTTTACGCTGTCTCTCACTACCCCTGTGTCACCTCCTCCTCAGTCACTGACTACTGTTGATGCCCTCCTCTTCCTCCACCTTGCAACTCTCCCTCTGAAATCGATCTCCTTCTCTTTGAGAATCGATTTTCCTTGGGATAATGAGTATTTGCCGGTGTGTCTCCAAATGATCCTCAAGTCTTATCTTATACTTTTCATGTTGATGAATCAACGAACGAGATTAAGTCTCTAATCAATGGCTAAGATTAAAACAGACTTGATCCTCATCTCTTAGAAGCTTCTCACCCTTATCTTTATTAATACTGATTAATATTTTTATTTTCCTAAGTTTTAGGAACCAATTAAAAATATTAATTATTTTAATAACTCCTCATCTGGGTGAAATTTATCCAAATTATTTATGGGTCTTGGATATCTCATGTGCCTTAGCCTCTCCACCAAATTTCAAGGTTAGATCACATCCGATGCTACCCAAAATCAACACTCCCTCTTCGTGAGGAATGTACTCTAGCAATGCTTCACCATAGAAGCATCATACTGATCCTCCGCATCGGTCCTCTGTGCTGATGCTTGGCTTGCTGCACCACATCCAATGCATTGCTGCTTCTTATACTTCTACCCATGAGACTTCCACTACCACTGCTACATATGTACTGCATCTCCCTCTCAACATGTTGCATCATGCTACCCATAGCACTGCCACTGCTAACTGCTGCACTACAACTCCCAATACTTATCCATTTCTTCTACTAAATGGATTCTTCACCATCCCCTGTTGAAATTTCTAAGTCTATCCATTAGAAATTTAATCTGTATTCTTTTGGTTTATTTCTTCTACTTGTTAAATTCTAACAAGCTATTTAAAACATATAAATAATGAAATCAACACAATACAGTCTCAACATCTATAGATCATCAGCTAAAAGAAAAAAAAAACACAAGTGGCACTGTTGTTTTTGGACAAATGTTCCCAGAAAAAACCAATGTGGGAAAACTGGTGCCACTATTATGAGTGTTTATTATTATGCAGTATTCCCTTGAGTACAACTAAGTGCCAAATTGGCTCACCCGACAGAGAAAAATAACTGGTAGCAATGCCTCTCTTTTAGGAAACAGGTATTCAAAAAACCTATCCCACAAAAACCTCTCCAGCGACTCTGAAGCTCTGTGCTGGCACTTCTAGCCTCTGCGTCAACCCCAAACCCCTCTGTGTCAGCCCTCTGAGGCACTGCGCAGCCTCTGGGACCCTCTGTGTCGCTCCAGCTACTCTCTATGTGGATTACACAGTCCCTGTGGCCTTTACGTTGTCTCTACTAGGCTCTGCATGGCTTTCTCTGGCTATTGCTTCTTACTCTTTGCCTCTGCACTGGTCTCTTGGCACTGTCTCTACCTCTTTGTCAAGTACTAACTGCCCCTCGCTGCTGATCACTGATTCGACTTTGCTTAGCAACCCTACTCTAGCATATCGAATGACTGATCACTCTGGTGTGTTCTCCAACTAACCCTCAAGCCTCCTCTTATACTTTTCCTATTGGTCCTTGAACAGAAGAGATTAAATCTCTAATCAATGGTTAAAATTATATTTGGCTTGATCCATGAATTTTGGAACCTTCTAACCTAGTTTTATATTAATACCCATTAATATTTTATTTTTCTTAAGTTTAGACTTAGGAACTCCATTAAAAATATTAATTATTTTAATATCTCCCAAACTAGTTATAACATGCCCAAACCATTTTTGGGTCTTGGAGATTTCATGTTATTTAGCCTATCCACCAATTTTCATGGCTAGAGAACCTATGATGCTACCCAAAATCGACACTCCCTCTTAGCGAGGATTGTGCTATAGTAATACTACACACTGAGTGTCACTCTGATTATACGACATTGATACCTGTGTTGATGCTATGTCTCCCTTCCCAACATCCTCTGCACTGCTGCATCCTATACTGTTTCCCATGGCCCTACCACTGCCACTACTGCATCCGTACGACAACTCCCTTTGCATCTGTGTTGCTGCTAGTCCTTTCTCCCAACACTGCATCCCCCTCTCATCATGCTGCATCGTGCTACTACTAATCGCTACTACACTGCAACTTAGTTACTGAGAAGTAAGTAACTGATCCACCCAACATCTGACATCCTTGTCAGGCTAGAAACACTCCCTATGTTGAAGCTCCCTCTACCGCTAACAAGGTCTCCCTCTACTAACCTCTGTGATGTTGCAACAAATCCCTACATCTTGCACCATTGCAAACCTTTGTGTGCCATCCTGCACCGTTGCAACACTCTCGTGCCTCACGCACTGTTGTAGCTTGCTAGCCTCACACTGTGTGGGGACTCCTATACTGTAGCACTCTCTGCCACTTCATCCACATCCGTCTCTACTGACATCTGCCAGTCTTGCTACTCTCTCTTCGGGGCTCCCGTAGCAAGGTATAATCCAAGAGGTTGGGTACCTCAAGGATCCTGCCCCTCATTACCTGTAGTATTCCTAACTACAGCTCAATGTCTCCCCACCTCTTCTCTATAGGTATGTGAGTACTCATGGCACAATCATCATCTTCCTTGACTTCTTTCTCTGCCTTTGCTGGCATTGCCTTAGATTCAGATGCCTCTCCCTTGTTCTTCTTCCTCAGACATTGGTTCGCATAATGACCTAGTTCCCCATAATGGAAGCACTTGACCTTATCAACGTCCTTCTTCTTCCTGTTCTCCTGCTTTCACTCAGATGCCAGAACTACATCCTCTTCGTCTTCCTTCTTGATCTGGACTCCTTTCTCGCTACTTCTCGCCTTGCTCAATCGCCTGATCTCCTATTGATGAAGAGCCGCCCACAATTCTTCCCAATCTGGAAGATCTACCCTACCCAATATGCTCTGGAAAAATGTCTCCCACTCCTCGAAGACTGTGTTAAGTGCAATCCTTACCATCATCTCCTCATCCAGCATGGCCCCTATGGAAGTCAGTTGGTCCCGGATCCCCTTCAATCGACCGAGGAAGAGATCTATTTTCTCCCCCTTTTGCATTTGTTATGACCACAACTGATTCTCAAGTAACATCTTCCTTTGCATGGAAGTATGCTGGTACAATGTCTTCAAGGTGTTCTACATTTCCTTTGTCGTCTCCTTCTCGGCAATATGTTGGACCACATGATCCTTGACCCGATCAAGGATGATGCATTTTGCCTTGGACATTTCCTCCTCGTAGTTCTCATTATTTGTCGAGTCAACTCGAATAGCCATTATTCTCAAGGAAAATCCCTTGATGTGATGTCTAGCTAGAATGGACATGATCCTCACCTTCCAGACCAAAAAGTTGGATGCTTGTCTAGCTTGTCTTGATCCCTCAACCCATTCACAACCATCTCTCTGCTCTTCTATCGACTCCTCCGAGTCTCTCTACTTCCCGCCTGGAAGTTCTCTACTAGAATTCCTTTAAGTCCCTATTTCCTTTATGGAAATTATCCTGCCAAATGTCAAGTTGCACCTCTTCGATCTTTTGTGCACCTGCAACGCTGATCTAAATTCCTTGACTAGAAATCTACCTCAGTAGCAACTCCCTCTACCTTGGTTTTGTCCTGTTAGGTGTTGTTCTGACCAGAGTACCACACCAGCTTCGCTCCCACAAACTACCCACAACTTCCTATGCCCCAACAACTAAAGGACCGAGCCTCTAGGCTTTGAAATCCCGATACTGGAAAAACAAGTCCCTCAGCCAACTGTGTCAAACCTCTTCGTCTCTGCGTGAGCTTCTCTCTACCCTCCTTAGCTTCCGCGCTTGGATCTCTATAGCCCGGACTGATGATGCAGTCCCTCTACATTAATCCTTCTTCTGTTGCTTTTGCAAGGATCAACTTCTATCACTTGGGATAATTGATTCTGTTGCAAATGCTCTACTTAGCTTATGCCTTCAGCTCTCCTGTGATTTGCAAACATGCTACGATACCATGTTGAAATTTCTAATTCTATCTATTAGAAATTTAATTTGTCTTCTTCTCGTTTACTTCTTCTACTTGTTAAATTCAAACAAGTTATTTAAAACATATAAATAACCAAATAAACACAATACAGTCTCAACATCTACAGATCATCAACTGAAAGAAAACAAACACACAAGTGACACCGTTGTTTTTAGAAAAATGTCCCCAGCAAAACCCAATGCAGGAAAACCGGTGCAACTATTCTAAGGGTTTATTATTATGTAGTATTTCCTTGAGTACAAATAGGTGCCAAACTAGCTCACCTAACAGAGAAAAATAACTGGTAGCAATGCCTCTGTATTCAAAAATACGTATTTAGAAAACCTATCCCATGAAACCCTCTCTAGCAACTCTGAAGCTCTGCACTAGCCCTTATGGCCTCTGCATCAACCCGAAACCCCTCTATGTTAGCCATCTGAGGAACTGTGCAGCCTCTGGGACCCTTTGCATCACTCCAACTGCTCTCTAAATGGATGATGCAGTCCCTCTGGCCTCTATGTTGTCTTTGCTGGGCTTTGTGTGGCCTGCTCTGTCTGCTGCTTCTCACTCTCTGCCTTTGAGCTGGTCTCTTGGAATTGTCTCTGCCTCTCTGTTCAATAATAACTACCCCTCCCTACTGATCACTGGTTCGACTTTGCTTAGCAACCTCGCTCTAGCAAATCGAATGACTGATCACTCTGGTGTGTTCTCCAACTGACCCTTAAGCCTCCTCTTATACTTTTCCTGTTGGTCCTTGAACGACCGAGATTAAATCTATAATCAATGGCTAAGATTAGATTTGGCTTGATCCATGAATTTTGGAACCTTATAACCCAGTTTTATATTAATACCCATTAATATTTTATTTTTCCTAAGTTTAGACTTAGGAAATCCGTTAGAAATATTAACTGTTTTAATATCTCCCAAACTGGTTACAATCTGCCCAAACCATTTCTGGGTCTTGGATATCTCATGTGCTTTAGCCTCCATCAATTGTCATGGCTAGAGCACATCCGATACTACCTAAAATCAACATCCCCATCTTTTCCCTAAAATAAACAAACTTTGTTCTTCCTATAGCCTTGGTGAGGATGTCTGCTACTCGTTCTCCTGTAGGAGTGTACCTCAACTGTACTGCCCCTTGTTGGACACAGTCTCTGATAAAGTGACACCTGATATCAATGTGCTTCGACCGACCATGAAATGCTAGATTATCAGAGAGCTTGATGCAACTTTGATTATCCCACAAAATCTTGGTTGCTTCCATCCTTCTCCTGGATAGATTCACAAGAAATTTCCTAAGCCATATGGCTTTGCACAAAGCTGTACCAACTGCCATATATTCTGCTTCAGCTGAGCTCAGAGCCATGAATTTTTGTTTTCTACTACACTAAGAGGTCATTCTTGATCCAATGTTGAAATAGTATCCAATTGTACTTTTCCAATCTAATGAACTTCCAGCCCAATCTGCGTCAATGAACCCACTTAGCCTGATGTCATTGCCTTGTGTGTGCAATAGGCCATGCTCGATTGTTCCTTGTATATACCTAAGAGCATGTTTAGCTACTTCCCAATGCACCCTCTTGGGTTCCACCATGAACTGATTGAGGGTGTTGATAGCATAACAAATGTTTGGCCTGGTATTGACCAGATACATCAGGGACCCTATAAGCCGCCTGTACAAGGTGGATCAATATCTTTATCTTTTGATGCATCAATATTATTCCAGTTGGTGATCATAGAAGTATCCATAGGTTTATAATCCTGCATCCTGAATCTCTTCAAGATCTCTGTAGCATATCTCCCTTGTCCAAGGAAGATCTCACCCTTCTGCTGCCAAAATTCCAACCCCAAGAAATAATGCATCTGTCCCAGATCCTCCATGTCGAATTCTGTGGATAGTTTCTTATTGCAGCCTTTGATGAGCTTGGGTGATCCTGTTAGGAAAGGTGTTGTGGGGAAAAATGCCTATGCAGGACGATCCTATCCACCTAAGGTGTGACAGTGCCTTAGCAACAAACGAGTACAACTATACTGGTTTCTTCCTTTATGAAATGTGAAAGAAGAGAGATCAATAGACTTACCGGTGTCTTCCGTTTGTCCCTCGATCCAATCTCCCTTCTCTTTGGGTGCTCACAGCTGCTTGCCTTCTTGCTTATCCAGCTACAACTTCCTACAAGATCACAAGAGAATAGCTACTTACGACAAGAGAACAACGACTTGAGACAAGAGAAGAACACTACACAAAGACAGATATTCACATTCATAACTGATTTAGGATTAGAAATAAACCAAATACACTAATACATTCATACATCAAAATACATCAGCATATAGGAGAAACCAAGATAGCTTTATTGATGAATAACAAGGTTCAGGAAGAGATACAACCCAGAGGGCTCCAATCCAGCATCTCCTTCCCAGCAAATGGAATTCCTATCTTCAGCCCCTTCAAAGCATTAAGCACCCAATGGTTCCAGTCTCAAACGAACAGCAATTCTTTGCAATAACAAAATTCCAGCCCCCCAGATCTCATGGAGGAGAGATCCATATATAGATGTTTGGAGAGAGGATGAGTTAGCTTGAGATCTGACTAGTGTCCTCTCCCTCTGTCAGTTCTTGAGTCCACTTGGAGGTTCTAGCTTCCACTTGGAGATTTGGAACCTCTTACTCATCACCAGTCGAATTCCCTTAGGCAAGTGTCATTTTGGAAGCTTCCTGGGTTTTGACACCTTGAGAAATGAGCCTGCCACTTGTCCACTCTCGTTCAGCGCAGGTAGCCTTTGTTCCAGTTGACATTCAACGCAGGTAGCTAGTGTTGGCTTTGACATTCAGCGCAGACAGCTAGTGCAGCCATTGAAATGATCCTGAATTGACTTGTTTCTGAGCAGTTTTAGGTGTAGAACTTTTGTGAATTGTTGTGGTTTGTTAGCCTTGTTTCTCTAGGGGTAGGAACAACATGTTTAGGGACTTTGGATCCCTTAGATTATGGACATTTCATGCTCAATGCTGTAAGGCACAAAAATGTCTATAACAGTTGCCCCCTAAAGTATGAGGCTGTTTATCGGGCGAAATGCTTTATCAGGGGGATCCGAAGTTCATCCAATGCTGGGAGGAGACCTGTAATACAATACAATACAATACATTATTTTTCATACTGCTTTCATGATCTAGCTGAGGCGGGCATTCCCATGCTCAGCTTTATAAATTCATTTTTCTGTACATAGAACAGACAATCGTCTGATGATAGACTGATAATTTTGATGAAATTATCATCCTTTGAATAGGATGATTATTTGCTGCAATGATGTACATGTCAATGTCTTTATCTTTCCTGAATATATATCGCAGCCCGGATCGATGAAACTAGATCCGGGGTCTTCAAACTCGTTCGATCTTCACTCTAAGTACAAGTCGATCCATGTGAGAATTGTTCTAAAGTTGAACATGGAAAGACATCGCTTGATTACCGGTCAATGATGTAAACCGTTAACAAGCGCGAGAGGAATCACCGATAATGATAATGACCCACAAGGTACTGCAGTACAATTCACGTGGTGTGAATAAAGGACTTGGCGTCAAACACCACGCAAAATATTTCGGTCGAAGGTCATTGATGTATACCTGTCGCCGGAAGTGAGAAACTTGCCATTGTGGCATGCAAGCTTCAAAGTACTGAAGGGGTTGTTCCTAGATCAACTTCTTGGATAATGAGTTGATGTCGACAAGAAGCGATCCGTCACAGGAGGGCCTTAATGAATCCCACATCAGTGACACGGAACGGAGCTAATGATTTTAATGGAGGTGAAAACGATCTGTGACATAAGATTCAGGGTGGCGGTCATGAATGGATGAAGGATAATGTATGGCAGTGGATGGGACACGGTTGACTCTTTCTGAATGACTTCTCTTGAACATATGGTGACACTGATGTGATGGATCGGTAGCATTACCCCAAATATGGATGGTATGGCGAGACCATGGATGTGACCGGTGAATGAAACAACCCAACCCGATTGTGGTACGGAGGAAAAGTGTCATGTTCAAGAGCGACTTGCTACCATCAAAGTTTTCTTTAGTTTCTCCCAATTTTTCCCCAGTCATTGCTGACCAGTACCTCTTTATTTTTGTCAAGCTTGAGGAGGATAACATATGCTTGTTCTATAACCTGCCCTTCGGGCAAGCCCATCGCTATGTTTTAACGAGCCTAGCGATAGTGAAACTCGTTCTCGTCTAAAGACAAGTTTGTCGCTATTTAATGATTTTAACAAGTCTAACGACAAGGATAACTCGGTCCTTTTCATTTTTAGAGAGTCTGAAAAGGTACATAAAGTCAACTCCAAAATTCCTTTTTCGTCATCTAATCCCTTAAGTCCGAAAAAGTATAAAACAATACAGAAGGGATGAGTTTTTGATAGCTTTAACGAGCCGAACAAAACAAGCGCTCGATCTTTTTGTGCAATAATCCCTCAAGTCCAAAAAGATTAAAATCTAGAGGAGGGATAGCTATTCCGGTCGCTTTAACGAGCTGGAAGGCCAAAACTTGGCAATCTTTTCATATTTTACGAGTCAGTTGAAAAGAGCTTAAAGAAGACTCGTCTTTTGAGGAACGAGTGATAAACAGGGATAGCAGCTGATTCCAGGTACAGGTTGGAATTTTCCAATCACGGCAGTGTCACAAGGATGGCTAGGTGTAATCACTCTTCGTAGCTGTTCCTCAAAATGGGTAAATAATCATATGGAGGTGAACGATCGGCCAAATGAGAAGTGGAGGTGGCAAGTGCAAACACGACCAAGGCTCTAATGGCTGATGATACTACATTCACAGTGGTTATTTACTGGGATAGTTCATTTTTTAACGAGCTTAAACGCGGGTGGAAACATTTGCTCGATCTTATGTTTATTTTTTAACGAGCATGAACTATGCGCTAAAACTGCTCAGATCTTGCGTTTATTTTTTAACGAGCATGAACTTTATGCTAAAACTGCTCGAATACCCAGTCATATGATAAGAGTGTCTCATCAATATTCTATTTTTTATGGAGCTTCATCTCACTAAGCTTTGCTCCGCATCCTTTCTTCATGCAAGTTCGGAAACGGCTAACCCAAAAAACAGATAAATAACTACTCTTGGCTTGCACTCCGAAAGGTTTGCATGCCCCCAGGTATAAAGTACGATTTCAAAGTTACCTCTACTTCATTTCTGTCAAAACTTTCGTTTCACTGGGAGAGGCCTACCTCTTTCAGGTTACCCAAAGATTGTTCTGTTATTCTTTCAACAAAACACTTCTTCGGCGATGTCTACTGAGATAAACAAAGGTGAGTGACGAGACCCACCCTCTCACATAACTTTGACAAGAGAATCTTATTCTAGAACAACCCCTCTTCCAATCACGGACGGCGTACGGACTAGTCATATTCTCCCGCGTAAACCTACTCTATACCCAAAGTTTTCCTGCCGAAGCAGGCCAGGACGCATGCTCCCTGGGTTCCAGTCATATCCTCCCGGATTACTCGCGCTCATCAGGAGGACGGACCATGGGTTGAGACACTTCTTGCATGAGTAGACCATTTAGGGATGGTATATGACTATTTACGATGCGTGATCCGGGAAATGAAAGTTGGTCCACGAGCTTGACCACTCTTCCTTCATGCGGAAAACACATTACTCTAAAGAGTGAGGAGACTATAGCTCCCATGCAATATATATAGTCTCG
This sequence comes from Pinus tabuliformis, assembly GCA_031772625.1. Classification (NCBI taxonomy): domain Eukaryota; kingdom Viridiplantae; phylum Streptophyta; class Pinopsida; order Pinales; family Pinaceae; genus Pinus; species Pinus tabuliformis. The sequence goes on along the minus strand of CM062809.1, from coordinate 156,382,017 downwards.
TCCAAGGAGTAGGTTATAATCCAAGGGTCCTTGAACGACCATCACGTTCATTTGAACGGTCTTCCCTTTCAATGTTATAGGCACATTGGGGAGGATCCCTAAAGGTCGACTGGTTCCTTTATCAAAACCTGATAGATTTCTCATTTTAGGTAAAAGCGTTGGCGAACCAAGTGCTTTCCAAGCAATAGAGGAAAGGATACTCACAGATGCCCCCTCATCAATGATAGTGCCAGCCATTACCATTCTGTATATTTGAACGATAATTCTGAATGGTATGCTTGCCGGCAACCGGGGTCTGCCTAGTTGGTTCCAGTCAAAGGCCACAACCAGGTTGCTTGGTGGTGGGACCGAATAAACGGCCGGATATCGCTCTGACGAACTTCCTTCCTGCGATAAAGGAATGGGGGCATTGCCCCCTTGTTCATCAGAGTCAGTTTTAATGAAGAGAATTTGGACGGTGTCGTCTTTATTCTCCTCTGTGATGGTATCATTCGAAGATAGAGCCTCTGAAGGCAAAACCGGGTCAACTGCCGTATCAACCTGTTGACTTTCGTCAGGCATGGATCCAGACGGTTCATCTTCAATGATAGGTGCTTCGGCTGACCATCTGGGCGGGCCGGCCGGGTTTAGCCTCATCTAAGAAGGGACAACGGTGGACGGCGTGATCGCCTTCACACAGTTTACAGGGAAATCTAGATTTCCCTCTCTGTCCTGTGGCTTCACTTTCACTAGTTGATGGTGAGCAGTCAACATGGCTATCAGAGGTTGATGCTACCGACTTGTGAAAATGGGGATACCAGTCCCTTAGTATTCGAGGGATATAGGGACAATCTCTATGGAAGTGGTCTCCCTTGCATATGACACATGGCGATTTAGGCCTTGTCGGTGCTGTGTGTGGATTTTTGTTAGACGACACTTGTTTGCCCCAGTCGCCTTTGGCTCCTTCTTCTTCTTCTCTTTCTTCTTCTTTTCCTTCTTCTCCTTAGGAATCTGGTTTTTTGTTTTACCAGTTCCGTCAAGCGAAGAAGAAGGAGGAGAGGAAGATGAAGTAGAAGGCTGGTGGGCAACTCTAGTCTGGTCTAACTATTGACTCGACTGTTCAGGAATGGTAGTGTTCTGAACGACACTGGTTGAAAAGAGCCAAACTGGCAGGCCAATTGTCAGTCCTGGAAGCGACAATGTGGCCATGTGGGGCGCACCAACATCTCCCCAAGAGGAGAAGGGACTAGGATTTCCACCAAGGGTAATTCCTTGGTTGGTGTGCTCCATTTTTCAACCTAAAGATCAACGCAGGAATAAAAGGGTGATTGATCCGTTTAAAATAAATTTTAACGACGCTTTAGACACAACTTCCTTTTTCAGTTTTAAAGAGTCGAGAAAAAGCTAAAGATGACTCTAGTCTCCTTCGATGTTTTAACGAGCCCGAAGTGACAAATGCTCGGATGGACTTTTTCTATTATAGAGTCTGAAAAAGGCCAAAAGGAACTGCTCTGGAGTTCTAGGCAGAGGGTGTGCCAAACTTTTCGCAAAACCGCAGATTACTTTTTAAGATACGGGCGGTCGATCTTCGTGAATGTTGTGTTCACTGCATTGCGATCAGTAGGGCGGCCGACACGGCTTCCTAAGGATAAAGGATATATGCCTATAGGGGTCTCCCAATATATACGCGACGGTACGTGGGAGCACAATCCGTACTAGCGCTATCGTCCCTCAGGAGGAATCACCCACCTTCCACGAGATCGACAGTCACTAGGCTTAACGACGCCGTAACACGTCTCTAGCCTAGACCTCTATGTTGTGCGTTATGTTACAAAGCGTTGTTAAGTTCATTCAATTTATTTTAGGTTGATCTTTTTAAAGTTTGCCTTTCAAGGTTCACCACGAGATGTATGATAAAAATTCCTAAATGCAGTCTAAAGATGATAAGCAAGCTTTATATCTTTTCAACTTTGAAAATCCTAGCTACTAAGGGAAAAGAAAGACACCATCTTTTCTCAAAGAGCAATCAACACACTCTAATGCACTTTTCCTAAATCCAACATGCAAACTATCAAATGAAAATGCACAATGCAGGTGTTTGTTTTCCATTTTCTTAGTATTGATGCCTACAAAGAAAGCTTTTTGTACAACTTTGAATTTGCTTTTAAATGATCAATACAAACAAGTTTACTTTTTCGAAATCAGAGAAGATAGAAGAGATTACAACACTTAATGATTTTCGAAATGAATACTTGTTTTGACACTTAAAAGAGACAAATTCAAACCAATAAGCAAAAGTGAATGTATAGTCAATCTGCAAACAACCAATGAACTCTCTTCTAAGATCACAACCAACAGATCTGAATCAAGGGCTACAGGATGACTATTTCACTCATGCAAAGGAAAACTGTAAATTACGCCACAAACACATAAAAACACTCACAATATTTTTGTACAAAAGGAGGCGGAATGTAAGCAGAGAAAATGAGTTTTCAGACTGGTACCTATGCTGGTTACAGGCTGCAAAAAACAGATATCAAAACAGGGCAAAACAGAGCAAAGAACCCCAGCTGCACAAGGACAAACTGGTTTAGCGCAACCTCAACACAGGGGTTTTGACATTCAGCGTAGGTAACCTTCACGGGACCTGCGTTGAAATGCAGAATCCCTTCACTGGGTCTGCGCTGAAGGAGAAACTCTCGTTTCCCTCAGGTTCTGGGTCACAGTTTGCTACTCAATCAACTGTTTCAGGCCAAATAAAAGCAACAAGCAAGGTGTAATCAAACGGATGCTTTGAAGGCTACTAAGATCTATCACAAGGATCATCAAATCATTTGGCAATCCATTGTTCAGATCATAGACAAGTCCAGCAATTGGATCAAAGCAGCAACTTTCTACTTTGCATCCGGGAAAGATGCAGTTCGATTGTTGCCGTCAAGTCTATGAAGTAAACAAATGATAGAAACACAAATAAAATGACTAAACAAATGTCCCCAGTGGAGTTGCCAATTTGTTGTGGGGAAAAATGCCTATGCAGGACGATCCTATCCACCTAAGGTGTGACAGTGCCTTAGCAACAAACGAGTACAACTATACTGGTTTCTTCCTTTATGAAATGTGAAAGAAGAGAGATCAATAGACTTACCGGTGTCTTCCGTTTGTCCCTCGATCCAATCTCCCTTCTCTTTGGGTGCTCACAGCTGCTTGCCTTCTTGCTTATCCAGCTACAACTTCCTACAAGATCACAAGAGAACAACTACTTGCGACAAGAGAACAACTACTTGAGACAAGAGAAGAACACTACACAAAGACAGATATTCACATTCATAACTGATTTAGGATTAGAAATAAACCAAATACACTAATACATTCATACATCAAAATACATCAGCATATAGGAGAAACCAAGATAGCTTTATTGATGAATAACAAGGTTCAGGAAGAGATACAACCCAGAGGGCTCCAATCCAGCATCTCCTTCCCAGCAAATGGAATTCCTATCTTCAGCCCCTTCAAAGCATTAAGCACCCAATTATTCCAGTCTCAAACCAACAGCAATTCTTTGCAATAACAAAATTCCAGCCCCCCAGATCTCATGGAGGAGAGATCCATATATAGATGTTTGGAGAGAGGATGAGTCAGCTTGAGATCTGACTAGTGTCCTCTCCCTCTGTCATTTCTTGAGTCCACTTGGAGGTTCTAGCTTCCACTTGGAGATTTGGAACCTCTTACTCATCACCAGTCGAATTCCCTGAGGCAAGTGTCATTTTGGAACCTTCCTGGGTTTTGACACCTTGAGAAATGAGCCTGCCACTTGTCCACTCTCGTTCAGTGCAGGTAGCCTTTGTTCCAGTTGACATTCAACGCAGGTAGCCAGTGTTGGCTTTGACATTCAGTGGAGATAGCTAGTGTAGCCACTGAAATGATCCTGAATTGACTTGTTTCTGAGCAGTTTTAGGTGGAGAACTTTTGTGAATTGCTGTGGTTTGTTAGCCTTGTTTCTCTAGGGGTAGGAACAACATGTTTAGGGACTTTGGATCCCTTAGATTATGGACATTTCATGCTCAATGCTGTAAGGCACAAAAATGTCTATAACAAAAGTATCATCTACATATAACACTAGGATTAGAGTCTCATTCTCTACGATAATATAGCAGAGATTAGGATCTGCATCACTCTTGACGAAACCCATCTTTTACAAGTAGCCATCAATTCGACTATACCATGCTCTAGGCATTTGTTTAAGCCCATACAAGGCTTTCTTTAATTTGCATACATGATATTTCTTCTCATGTGTCTCAAAACCCTCTGGTTGTTCAATGTATACTTCTTCTTCTATCACCTCGTTCAAGAATGTTGTCTTGAAATCCATCTGGTGAATCTCCCACCCCATCCATGTTGCAAGGGATATCACAGTTCTAATAGAAGTATACTTGGCTACTGGGGTGAAGGTTTCTTCGTAGTCTATCTCTTCCTTCTGAGCATACCCCTTAGTCACAAACCTGCCTTTGTATTTCTCCAAACTACCATCTGCAACATATTTGACTTTGTAGATCCATCTCGAACCTACCACTGAACTATCCTGAGGCCTAGGTACCACTTTCCAGACATCATTGACGATTATAGAACTATATTCCTCCACCATAGCATCTACCCATACTTGATGTTGAACAACCTCCTGAAAACTAGAGATTTCTCCAACCTGAGCTACTAGGCCTGCTATTTGTCTGGCTATCTTTGCTCCCTTTTTTCATTCTTGGGTGCACCAATGAAGTCCTCTGCACTTTGTAGAATCTGTCGGAGTTCTCAGCTCGTTCTTCCACTATTAGTGGGTACATCTATTAACTCTTCCTCTTCCTGAGATTCCTCTTGTTCTGAAGCTTTTCCTTTAGGAGAATTGTGGGTACTAGTTTCTGTTGGTCGAAGTGATTGGACCAATGGATCGTCTTTTGACTACTCCTCGGAAGGAATTTCTTGGGATTTCCTGAAAGCTCTGTCCTCCATGAACTTTACATCCCGCAGATCTAAGACTTTACTACTCCCTGGAAGATAGACTCCTTAGCATTCTCGCTATATCCCACAAGATATCCTTTCTAAGTAGTTTGATCTAATTTCTTTCTCTTTTCTTCAGGTATACGAAAATATGTAAACCTCCCAAATATCCTGAAATGACTGACTTCAGGTGTCTTCTCAGTGAAGACCCTTTCTGGACTAATTTTTCCCAATGCCCTGTGTGAAGTCTTGTTCTAGACATAAACTGTCATGCTGCATGTTTCTGCCCACAGGAATTTGGGCACATCCTAATCATACAACATTGCCCTAGTTGCTTCCACAATAGTCCTGTTTTTCCTTTCTGCTACTCCATCCTGCTCTGGATTGTAGGGAGGTATCCACTCTCTTCTGATGCCTTCCCTAACAGAAAAATTGATGAAGTCCTTGTCAACGTACTCTCCACCATTGTATGATCGCAACACTTTTATCTTATTTCCTGTAAAATTCTCTACTAGAGCCTTGAACTCTTTGAATTGACCAAAAACCTCATCTTTGGTTTTCAGAAAGTAGATCCAAGTCTTCCTGGAATGGTCATCAATGAAGGTGATTAAGTATTCGACACCACTAAGAGCTTTTGTGTACATAAGTCCACAGATGTCTGAGTGTATCAATCCTAGAACACTCTGAGCTCTATTGTTACTTCTGGAAAACGCTGCTTTGGCATACTTGCCTAGAGGGCACCCTCTGCGTACATCATCTCATTAGGTATTTAATTCTGGAACTCCTGATACTGTTTTCTTGAGAATTCTCAAAGCCCCATGGTGTAAGTGTCCCATACTCCTGTGCCATAGTTCATTCAAATCTTTATCTCTATTGCTGCCTATCAATGCCATTGGATATTCTAGCTGTAATCTATACAACCTGCTACTTTTGATTCCAATCCGGGCCTTCCTTTTCCAACTCAGGTGTTTGACATCTACTTTCTCCTTAATGAAGAAAACATCATAACCCTTATTTTGAAGTTGAGATACAGAGAGTAATTTTATCCCTAATCCTAGCACATGCAGCACATTGGTTGCTTGAAGCTGCTCTCCTGCTTCAGTTTGAAAGACTATAGTACCTCTTCCTACGAGGGTAAACTTTACCTTATTTCCCATGGTGATCTGAAAATTCATCCTTTCTTCCTGATAATTTGAAAAACATTCTTGAATTCCTGTCATATGCCAGGAAGCTCCACTATATACATACCAAACCTCAGAGGAGGCAGATCTTGCTAGGAAAGTGACTTCTTCTTCCAGTATAGAAGCTCACATAGAATAATCATGGTCCATGTCCCTCGTGCTTTCTTCTGGAAATATGCATGAGTCCCTTTGAGTTGATGCCTTTGCATCATGCTCATGACCCATAGTTGATTATTCTCTCCTATTTCCGTATCTTTGCTCTGATACCACTAGTTGGGAATCATGATTAGCGTTAGACCAAAACCCGCAAGTGTTAGTCAATGATCGCATTGCCAGAGATAAGGATCCACGAGAGGCAGTTAGTTAGTCCATGTCGCAAAACACACATGGAGAGTTGGTTTATCCAATGTCCAACAATCTCTCCACCAATGTGAGTTGGGGGTGTATCGAACTTGTGACCTACGCTCTGATACCATGTGACAATTTCTAACTCGATATTCTACTACAACAATTGATTTATTTCACCTACCTATTCTTTACAATAAGTTATTTACAAAATCCCTTCAACAAACATTAAAATAAATTCTACTGCAGTTATCACATAATTACACAGAGAAAATATTAATGATATACTTGCACAAAAAGAAATCACATCAACACAGTTGTTTTTGGACAATTGTCCCCGGAAAAACCCAATGTGGGAAAATGTAATATTCCTAATGGAAATTCTACAATGATAAGAAAGCCATGCAAAGATAATAACACAAAATTTTTCAAAAATGCATACACAAACTAGAAATATCTCCAAATCCACAAACTGGCCAATATTTTATTAGTAATAGTGTTGTGGTACAAATGAGTTGGATAAAATGCACCTGGGCTTGTACAAGGCAAGCTACAAGCACCAGGTGAAGAATACAAGAAAACTCAACAACTATAATACCAAGCTCCTCTAGAAAATTGCGTTGCTACTCCAAAACTACACTGCTGCTTGATTTCGCCCCCTGATTTTCCCACTCTAGAGTGCCCAAAAAATTCTATAAAATTAGGAGAGTGCTCCTTGACCAAAAGCCAAAAAAACCTAGAATGGGTTTGGCCTATCTCCAAGCCAAAGTCGAACCCACAAAATGGTGCAAATTCCCCAACTAACTAGCAATTCACCCTGGTATAAGAATTAGGATCTTAGGTTTGAATATCGCCCGAAAAATTCTATAAAATTATCTATAGACTCCTCTCAATAAACCCACAAAAACCCAAAAAGAGTTTTGGCTGAATCCACCAATCCAAAGTGACCCCCAATAAGTGCAAATTGCCCATTTTGGCCAGAAAATGCCCCACAAAACTAATACTACTAAATTAAGCCCAAATCCACCACTGGAAATCTCTCCCAACTTTGGTTAAATTATCCCCTATGGAATACCTCCAATCTTTGACCTTTATCCTCAACCTCTATTCCTCCCCTTATGCACTTCCAGAAATGTAGAATTTCGGCCCCAAGAATTATCTCAACTCAGCTCTGCTAATCACCACAAAATCTTCGACTAAATTATGCGAAAAACCCTGCAAATCCTTTGGTGTTCTACTTCTTCGTAATTGATCTCACCACAAGAAATTTGAACCACTTCTGCACCCTGGAAGGAAAAGGTACCAACTAAAATAACTTGCAAATATGCCCAATGGAAACTCTAAATTCAACTCCCCAAATTGTCTCATTAGGCAGACACTCAAAGTTCTCCAAAATGAGGGTGGAATTCCCGCTCAGAAATTCTTTGTGCTAAAAAACATGGTTGTCTTGGCTAAGAAACGTAAGAGAACTAATGTTGAATTGTCAAATGATCAAAAATACCAAATGGAGGCCTCCAAGATTTATTTATAATTGTTAGTCCTTTCCCTTGGTGGTCCCCATTGTTGGGTTGTGTTATATTCTTTCCACAAATAGCCCACCTAGTTAACTGGGGGGTCAGAGGGGGGGCGGAGCCCCCCCTTTGTTGTGCCCACTGCGCAGTGGGGGGGTCACAAGGGGTTTGAGAGGGGTGGTTGGCCCCCATCTATAGGGTCTGGGGCAGTGCCCTGGGGAAATTTTTTTTGACCCTATGTTAGGTTCGACAGACCTACCTGTGGTTTTTTGCATGGTTTTCGCACATGGTTTTGGACGCGATGATTTTCGGTCCATGGTATTGGATGCTTCGATATGTATAAATATGTATTGTAACATTGAAAGGATCATAATGAAAAATCAATATGGTAGTCTTGGTTTTGGTATCCAGGGGAAAATCTCCGTGTATATGTGTTTTATGTGTTATGCTCTCACATTGTTTATTTTCTGTGTTTTAGAATTCGTATGCAAGTAATTTCTATACGGGGTTAAAACCTACATTTGGTATCAGATTTGTTTTGGCTTCAAGGGGATGCCTTTATTTCTGAAGGGTTTTGCTCGGGCCTGTGGTAGACCCTCTTCAATGGGAGATCTACGAGATTGATTCTAGTGGTGAAAGAAGATGGTGAGCAGTGGAAAGATAGAGATCGAGAAATTTAATGGTTAGAGTTTTTGGTTGTGGAAACTCAAGATGGAGGATCTATTGGTGGATAAAGGCCAGTGCATCATGGTAGATCTGGGTACTCAACCAACGGGAGTGTCCGATGAAGAATGGAAGAAGTTGGATCGGAAGGAAAAGAGCACAATACGATTGTGTGTCTTAGATTCAATATTGCTGAATGTATTAGGGGAAGCTACGACTAAGGCTTTGTGGGACAAGTTAGGGACTTTGTACCAATCTAAGTCTCTAGTGAATAAATTGTTCCTGTGGAAAAATCTATATAACCTGAGGATGAAAGATGGAGACTCGGTGACAGAGAATGTGAACGCATTTAATACTGTGGTAAGTCAGTTATTATTTGTTGATATTAAAATTTCAGATGAAGATAAGTGCATCAGTTTGTTGTTTTCTCTACCAGATTCATGGGATAGTTTGGTTATTTCAATATGTAGCAATGCAAGTGCTTTGCAGTTTGATGAAATAGTCTCATCCTTGCTGACGGAGGAGATGAGATGGAAAAATATGGAGAGCTAGAATGGTGATGCCTTGTCTGTACGAAGATGGTCCCAGAACAGAAACAAAAACAAGTCATCAAGTGGGAGATCTAAATCTCTAGGAAAACTTATAAAGCTAGTTTTATGGAAATGTGGAAAGGAAGGGCACTACAAAAGGGACTGTAAATCTAAAGCTCCTGATAAAGGAAAGGGATCTAATGATGCTCCTTCTGCGGAGGCGATAAAAAGCTCAGATGAAAGTGGGGATGTGTACATGGATTCTTCAAGTACACATGTAGATCATGAGGCATGGTTAATTGACTCAGGTGTATCCTTTCACTTCACTCCCCATAGAGAGTGGTTCTGCGAGTATGAGAAATACGATGGTGGTGATGTCTTCTTAGGGGATGATAGGAAGGCTAGAATCATTGGTTGCAGAAAATTAAAGTTGAAGTTGCAAGGTGGAAGGGTTAGAACACTTCTGGGTGTTATGCATATTCCTGCATTGGCCAAAAATTTGATTCCTGTAAGCAAGCTGGATGATGCAGGTGTAAAAATAGTGTTTGAGAAGGATACCTATGAGATGGTTTGGGGAGCACTGGTATTGATGCGGGGAGTTCATATTAGAACTTTGTACAAGTTTCAAGGTAGCAATATTATTGATGGGTGCAACAATTCTTTGGTTCCTGAAAGTGGAACAGAAAATCTAGTGGTCTCTCGAGAGAAGACCATGTTGTGGCATCAAAGGCTTGGACATATTGGAGAGAAGGGCCTTCGAATACTTCATCATAAAGGTATGGTAGAAGGTATGAGTAATAGCTATCTGGATTTTGATTTATGTGAAAATTGTGTATATGGGAAGTATAAACGGGTTCGTTTCCCCTCTGGTGGTAAGAGGGCGAAATAGATATTAGAGCTTGTGCACAATGATGTGTTTGGACCTGTGAAGGTTCCATCACTAGGTAAGTCTGTGTACTATGTATCATTTGTATATGACTTCTCAAGGAATACATTGATATATTTCCTTAAGAAGAAATCTGAAGTCTTTGACAAGTTTAAAGAATTTAAGGCTTTGGTGGAAAACCAGAAAGAGAAGAAGATAAAGGTGTTGAGGTCAGATAACGATGGAGAGTTTTGTAGCAAGAAATTTGAAGAATTCTATAAGAAGTGTGGTATAACATAGCAGAAGACTAATCCATAAACACCTGAGGAAAATGGAGTTGTAGAAAGAATGAAAAAGAAATTGATGGAAAGGGAAAGAAGCATGCTCAGTGGTGTCAAGTTAGGACATGAATTCTGGGCAGAGGTGGTGGAGACAACATGTTACCTGGTCAACAGATCACCTTCGTCAGCGTTTTAGGATAAGACTCTACAAGAGGTATGGACTGGTAAGAAACCCTCTCTTTCACATTTGAGGGTATTTGGATGTGATGCATATGTACATGTTCCAAAGGAGAAAAGAACCAAGTTGGATAGTAAATTTGAAAAGTGCATCTTTATTGGGTATAAGGATGGTTTAAATGGTTATAAGCTTTGGAACCTAGTAATAAGGAAGGTTGCGTATAGCCAAGATTTAGTGTTCAGAGAGGTGAAAGATGTTATTAAACATGAAGTCCAACCAAAGGAACCTAAGAAGATATAGTTTGAGCTTAAGGAGGAAGAATCAGACTCTACAGTGGAGAAGGAATTAGAAGATGAAGAGCCAAAAACTCCGGGTGTGAGAAGATTAGTTTGAGAAAGAAGGCAGCTAGAAAGGTATAGTCTATCTGATTTCTATTCAAATTTTTCTTTATCTGTTATTGATGATAATCCCAGAACTGTGAAGGAAGCATTAGATTCAGAGGATGACAAACTTTGGAAAGAGGCCATGGTTGATAAAATGGCATTTTTGCACAAAAATGAGGCTTGGGATCTGGTGGAGTTGTTGACTGGAAGGAAACCCATTGGCAGTAAATGGGTGTTCAAGAAGAAGGCAAATGCAGAAGGAAAGGTGGAGAAATACAAAGCTTGGTTGGTAGAAACAGGTTATTCCTAGGTGTCGAGAATTGATTTTGGTGATATTTTTTCTGCTGTTGCCAAGGTAGCTTCTATTAGATTACTTTTATCTATTGCTGCTACTTTTGATTTTGAGGTAGAATAGATGGATGTGAAGATAATATTTCTTCACTGGTATCTAGAAGAGGAGATCTACATGAATAAACTTGAAGGTTTCGCGGTGAAGGGTAAGAAAGAACTGGTATGCAAGTTAAAGAAGTCTCTGTATGGGTTAAAACAGTCACCAAGGATGTGGTATCATAAATTTGATACATTTATAGGGGGACTTGGCTTCACCAGAAGCAAAGCATATCATTGTGTGTATTTTAAATTAACTGGTGACCGTGTTATTTATTTGGTCTTGTATGTGGATGATATGTTGCTGGTTGGAAATGACAAAGAAATTATCTAGGATTTGAAGACCCAATTGTCCTCCAAATTCGACATGAAAGATCTTGGTGCTGCAAACTATATTTTGGGCATTGAAATTAAAAGAGAGCAAGTAAAGAGGAAGCTTTGGTTAAACCAAAGGAAGTATGTCGAGACAATACTGCAAAGGTTTAATATGCAAGATAGTAAACTGGTGAAGGTTCCTATTCCTATAGGTGTAAATTTATCTGCCGAACAGTGTCCCAAGACATAAGAAGAGGAAGAGGACATGTTCTGTGTTTCATATGCAAGTGTAGTCGGTAGCCTGATGTATGCAATGGTCTATACTAGACTAGACATTGCACATGTAGTGGGAGTATTGAGAAGATTTATGTCAAAACCAGGGAAGGAGCACTGGACAATAGTGAAGCATATTTTCAGGTATTTGCATAGCACTAGTGATTATGGTTTGTGATACAAAGGAAGACCAGGATTGGACAAAGTGTTGGATATTTGTGGTTTTGTTGATGCATACTGGGCTGGAGATTTTGATAAGAGAAGATCTACAAGTGGGTATGTGTTTAACCTATTTGGAGGTGCAGTCAATTGGGTGAGTAAGAAACAATATGTAGTGGCACTATCAACTACAAAGGCAGAATACATGGCAACCACTCATGCAAGCAAGGAAGAAGTTTGGTTGCAGAGATTGTGTTAAAGTATGGGGTTAGTACAGGGAGCTATAAGGATAGACTGTGATAGCCAAAGTGCAATTTTCTTGGCAAAGAACACTGCTTACCATTCTAAGACAAAGCACATTGATGTTCAGTATCACTTTGTGATGGATATGATAGAAGACAAAAAAGTGTTGCTAGTAAAGGTGGACACTTTGAAGAACACTGTAGATGCATTGAAAAAATTTATGAGCTCTGAGAATTTCTCTTGGTGTAGAGAAACAATGGGTGTTTTAGGGCTGGATAAATGACTAAGCTCTCCTATGGAAAGAAAACAACAAGTGGGAGAATGTTGGGTTTTGTTATATTCTTTCCACGAGTAGCCCACCTAGTTAACCGGGGGATTAGAGGGCAGGTGGAGCCCTCCCTTCGTTGCACCAACTGTGTAGCGGGGGTGTCATAGGGGGTTTGAGGGGGGCAGTTATCCCCCCTCTATGGGGTAGTGCCTCGGGGGAATTTTTTTGGACCCTCTATTAGGTTGGGTGGACCTACCTATGGTTTTGTGCATGGTTTTCGCACATGGTTTTCGACGCGATGGTTTTCGGTCCATGGTATTGGATGCTTTGGCATGTATAAATATGTATTGTAACATTGAAAGGAACATAATGAAAAATAAATTTGGTAGTCCCGGTTTTGGGATCCAGGGGAAAATCTCTGTTTGTATGTGTTTTATGTGTTATGCTCTCGCATTGTTTATTTTCTGTGTTTTAGAAATCTTATGCGGGTATTTTATGTACGGGGTTAAAACCTACACCCACCCTCCATTAATAAAATATTACTTTGTCGCTATTCTTCATTAAAATAATAATTTCCACTTTTCTCCCACAAAATAATATTTCTCTTTTTTATTTAATATCACCAAAAATTGGCAAAACTACTTAGTGAATTTTGCACTCACAAAAATTGGGAACATTACAGTCCTCCTCACCAAAAATTGCTTGTCCTCAAGCAATATCCTGTTGCTCCAAACGTTTTCCTAGCCAACGTCGGGGTCCCAAATGTGCCACTGAACCACTCCTCGTTGTTGAACATCCTGCCATACTATTGATGATCTCCATGTCAACAGCGAATCACCAGATTCCAATGGAATATCTGAATGATCTCCACCTGTAGAAAGCAACTTACCCTTGAGGGTAGATGAACCACCAAATCCTGTTGTACCCGGATCCCATGCTAGTCTCAGAAGGGTGTCACCATGTTAATGCTGTGCCACTCTGACTATGAAAAATTCCCGTCATGCTCAGACTGTATCCTCTTCTCCCGAATCCTGATGGTGGGATCTCTTTGAAGGCCAAGCTTTTCCTGGCCAGGAATCTCCATGATGTCAATGTCTACCCATCCACTATGAAACTCAATCCTGAGCAACAACATGATAACCCTTCCTCACCGTACAATGGAGGTTTCAGCAATCTCGCATGTGTCACACCCAAGGTGAACTAGATCACTCTCTTCAATGAACCTACTCATCATAGAATGGAGTGTCCTATCAACCAAATAAATCCCTGGATCCCATAACCATACCTATTGCAACATAGCTCTAACAATTGCTAGAATCTATTTGTTCCTCATCCTTAATCCCTGCATGAAACCAACATATAGGCCCAATATATCATGAATTGATCTGATGCATGCTAAACTACCCTGTGCCTACCACTGCGTAGTACCGATGACTGTTGGAAGCCACATGTGCCAAAAAGCTACCCCCTAAAGGAAACCAATAGATGGGTATCTGATACTCGCAATCGACTCAGTGTATGTAGACCCATCCCACTCCTGCCAACCATCACCACTAAGTCTGCCATCCGCCCTCTCGATAATGTGCCAATACAATGTCTGGAGGTCGGACACATACTAGAAAGTTGCCTCAATCGTACATGATATCCTTTGCTCATGCATGGTCCTGACATGCCCTATGGAAAGAGTAACACATGTCTCCCTTGTGACCTGCTCCCAAGGCATAGGCTCACTGATGAATGATATGCCACCCCTGTAGATAATCACCTCATCCCCCAACCTATGGTTGTCACTCATGCACCGACCTAATGCCACCACTGAGAAGTCTCTCCCCTAGTGCATTGAGTTTCATCCTGATATCTTGGGTGAGATCCATGTCCCCAGCTGAGATGCCCAGAGTGTCAAGTTACAACAACCAAATCGTCTGTACCTGTAAGTGATGTATAAGAAGGACAAGCATGTGAGTCCCCATGGATACCATCGAGTATCGCTGATCTATGTCCTTGTTGATCCTGGGTGAAGTACACCCAAAGGTATGCCTGGTGTCCCCATCCATAAGCCTCCTTGGAGGAAACCCTCCAAGACCTCGTTTTGCAACACCATATGCCCCTGCATCCCACCGAGTATCCTTGTAGTCCTCAAACTGGCACTTTACCCTATATCCTATACCTATACACCACTGTATACCCCGTGCTACTGATGTACCATCATGTACTGTCTCGTATCCTTCCTATGTCACTATAGCCGTCTCTCCCCACATGTACCCGATGCAATGTGAGTCACTCAATGCAAGCAACATGCTACATCAAACAACCATGCATCTCCATGCTCCTCTACAGGCAACTGCTCATCATTGCATACCTCTATACAAAAATGAATTCTAGGTTCTAAAATTGGATCTGTATGCATCACGTTACATCCATCTACATAAGACTGGACTTTGTGGCATATCCTTATGCACCTCTAGGTACCAATACCTACTGTCGTACCACCCTCTATCATATTCCATCCTACATGTGCTAAGGCACCACCACTCTACTAGTAATCCCTCCATTATGTGGGCTACATCTCCCAATCTTCCCTGAAAGAACTGAGTAGTCTAAATCCTCACATACCAATGCGAATGACACTATTATGTCTATCCTCAGTAGCTCCAGTGTCCAATATACCAATGAGAGAGCAGCGTCTCCATGTAATGCCTTGTTTGGTGGTCTGCTGATGCCACCTCCTCCTACCAGCTCCTGCCAGAGTAGGCTAATCAACCTGTGACTATGCATAATCAATATTCCATGACAACTCATGAAATATACCTGCTCCTCTACGAAACCATCTTGTCACTAGTGTTGTCAGGAACTCTGAAGGGGATATGAAAAGGTGTGTGCACCCAACCACCAAGTCCATCATGTAGCTTCTACCATGACCTATTGACTACACGATGTGATGGAGAATCCCACCTGGATCCTAACAATAGTCTGGCCCTTGAGCCCCTCTGGTAATCCACAGCCTCCGCTGAGCTGTGGCCATGGATGCATCTAACCTCCTAGCTAGCTCCACTAGATACCAACTCAATATCTCTTGCCATCCAACCCCAAGGGAAGGATCAAGAGCATAAACTCCTGTACATGGAACTAACCCTCCATCCTGCCAAGGATGCACCCTGTGCAACTCATGTCGCCTCATCTCACCATCCTGGTCAACACATAAAATATGTTGAGGTGACTCTTCCTCTCCCTCTCCAATGTGTAGTGGTAACTTGCTAGTGCTACCAGCCTGTAATGTCTGAGTAGGGTTGCCCCATCTCTCCAATGGGCACTCCAAATAAACCATTAGGGAACCAAACTATTCCCCAACGCGAGTTAGTTTGGCCGTTGACTCAGAAAAAACTGCTTTCATGCCCTCCAACTCCTCATTTTGCTGTAGAATGGCCTCTCGCACTGTTGTGGCCTTCTTTCTCAACGCTAAAAGGCTAGCTTGAAACTGATGAAACTATGGAGGGAGGTTATCCTCTTTAAGCTCGGACACTGCTCTGGGCCCCTCCGTCTCTTTTGGTACCTCCTTAATGAAAAGTATGCCTCGAGGCACATCATCAACCTGCTGTGGGCAACCATCATCTAGAAACTGGGTCATAGCACTGGGTACCTCATCAACTATTGGCATCTCATCAATAGATGGACCTCCGAATCTATGCTCTATTCCCTCAACCGAGCTATCAGCTAGAGCTACCAAAGAGGCCTCCAATAATGGTGACTCCTGTGCCACACCGGGTATATCGATGTGCCCCTCACCATCGTACGCGTCCTCTTGCTCAACCTCCTCCTTGAGCTTCTAACATCTAAAGCCCGGTCTCCACTAGTAAAAATACCTCCTGGTCTCATCCTCTAGCTTTCCTCATCCTATCCACTCCCTTTGAGGGGGTCAGGTGTCATTTCGGTCAAATCTCTCCACAAGTCTCTATGTGAACTCTTTGTAGGATGTGATACGTACATGACCCAAAGGGATCAACCCTCGGTACCACCATTCCATAGCATCTCCATCCAAGTGCAAAGTGGCATGTCTAATAGCGTTTGCCTCCCTCATGGGTTTTAGTCGGAAACATGTGTCCAATTCTTGTACCCATTTTCTAACAGAACTCCTAGCTGAAACATCAAAGTTGGTGAGGGTCATTTTTACCTCAATCATACTCACTCTCCCTTGAGCCATGGGTTTGTCTATAGTTCACCCATCACGGTGCATACATGCACAAATCTTCCATGATCTTGCTGGCTACTCCACAACTGGCCAAGATCATGCTTTGATACCACTGTAATATTCGTAATGGAAATTTTACAATGATAACAAAGTCATGCAAAGATAATAACACATAATCTTTCAAAAATGCATACACATAAACTAGAAATATCTCCAAATCCACAAATTGGCAAAGATTTTATTAATAATAGCATTGTGGTACAAAGAAGTTGGATAAAATGCACCTGGGATTGCACAAGGCAAGATACAAGCACCAGGTGATGAATACAAGAAATATCAACAATTATAATAGCAAGCTCCTCTAGAAAGCTACGTTGCTGCTCCAAAACTACACTACTGCTTGACTTCACCCCCTAATTTTCCCACTCTAGAGTGCCCAAAAAATTCTATAAAATTAGGAGAGTGCTCCTTGCCCAAAACCCAGAAAAAATCAGAAAGGGTTTGGCCTATCTCCAAGCCAAATTCGAACCCACAAAATGGTGCAAATTCCCCAGTTAACTAGGAATTTGCCCTACTATAAGAATTAGGATTTCAGGTCCGAATATCAGTCAATTTTTTTTGTAAAATTATCTATAAACTCCTCTTAATAAATCCACAAAAACCTAGAAATGGTTTTGGATGAATCCACCAATCCTTGGTGACCCCCAATTAGTGCAAATTGCCCAATTTGGCTGAAAAATGCCCTACAAAACTAATACTACTAAATTAAGCCCAAATCGACCACTGGAAATCTCTCCCAACTTTGGATAAATTCTCCCCTGAGGAATACCTCCAATCTCCGACCTTTATCTCTCCTCAACCTCTATTCCTCCAACCCCTGTGAACTTCCAGAAATGTAGAATTTCGGCCCCAAGAATTCTCTCAACTAAGCCCTGCTATTCACCACAAAGTCTCTGGCTAAATTAGGGGGAAAACCTTGTAAATCCTTCAGTGTTCTACTTCTTTGTAATTGATCTCCCCGCAAGAAATTTGAACCACTTCTGTACCCTGAAAGGAAAATATAAAAACTGAAATAACTTGCAAATTGGCCAATGGAAACTCTAAATTGAGCTCCCCAAATTGCCTCACTAGGGAAACACTCGAAGTTCTCTGAAATGAGGGTGGAATTCCCACTCGGAAATTCCTTGTGTTGAACAACACATTTGTCTGGGATAAGCAACTCAAGAGAACTAATGTTGAATTGTCAAATGATCAAAAATACCAAATGGAGGCCTCCAAGCTCTATTTATAATTGTTATTCCTTTCCCTCAATGGTCCCCACCTTCCCTTGGCAAAACACCTTAGTGAATTTTCCACTCACAAAAAATGGGAACATTATAGAAAACCAGTGTAGCAGATGAGGGTTTTATTAATCTTCAGCAACAATCGATTTACAAGGAATGATTTTATAGAGATACTGAGAGAAAACATCTGAGACATTCCCCTGGAAAATGTATGACACCTTGGAGACCCTTCTCGAACTTCTGCGTCACTTCTGCATCAATCTGCGTGGTTCTGTGTCAGTCTGCATGAGGGTTGTGTCTCCCCTAGACTGTGTCTCCCTCTGCGTTGTCTCTCACTACCCCTGCATCACCTCCTCCTCAGTCACTTACTGCTACTGATTCCCTCCTTTTCCTCCACCCTACAACTCTCCCTCTGAAATCGATCTCCTTCTATTTGAGAATCGATTTTCCTTGGGATACTAAGTATCTGTCAGTGTGTCTCCAAATGATCCTCAAGTCTTCTCTTGTACTTTTCCTGTTGCTGAATCAATGACCGAGATTATGTCTCTAAAAAACGCTAAGATTAAGACATACTTTATCCTCGTCTCTTAGAAGCTTCTCACCCTTATCTTTATTAATACACATTAATATTTTTATTTTCCTAAGTTTAGACTTAGGAACTCATTAAAAATATTAATTATTTTAGTAACTCCTAATGCGAGTGGAATTTCTCCAAAAGATTTCTGGGTCTTGGAGATCTCACGTGCCTTAGCCACTCCACCAAATTTTAATGCTAGATCATATCCAATGCTACCCAAAATCAACACAGGTACCCTACTATCTGTTGCTTATTCAATCTACCTATTTGACCGTATTAGCTTTGGAAAGTATAGCCGATATCTATGTCCAACTAAAGATGGCTTTTAAATATGTCATATCCGGCTTGATAAACCTTCTTATTGATTTTCTTTTTGATTGTTTCTTCTCCACAATTCTTGGCGTGCTTATGTTATTTAAATGGCATCTTCACCTCTTTTCCATCCATTGAAAGCCTAGTGAGGACTCAGAGGATCCCCTGAGTAAAGGTGTATGGTCCATCGAGCCACAAGTGTCCCTCCTTGATCCCAAAATAGCTTCGAAGCCGCCGATATAGACACCAACCATCCAATCCAGTAATAAATTAAGACTAGAAAAAGACTAGTTAGTACAGATCGTTAGTCTCTACCTTACCATTAGGCTGGCAAGACAAATAAGAGAGACTTGAATTCCAGCATGTTTGGTGGTTCTTTTACATTGGAAGTAGGATAGCTGACTCAATGTTGGACCTCTCTGAATTTTGATAGGGTTCGTAGTGGTTTTCCAGCTCAGAAGGAGGAGAAAGCTCAATATTGGTGTCCACTTGTTCTGGTTCACGTGATTTTATAGAGAAAACAAGTTTGATATGATGACAAGAATCCCATAGTATTTACTTGTGTTCATCTTGCAAGTGTCATTTCAACATCTTCCTCATAGCCTGTTCTGCCGCTTGGTCCTTTGACTCCAGTTGGCAAAGGCAAGAAGGGGACAAGGGGGAAAAATTAGAAGGTTGGGGGTACTAACCCTCTGGAGCCGGTTATATCCAATCAGATCTCTGCACCCAAAATGACCCCATCATTGATCCAAATTTAAACACGAATGCAATAAATTAGAGATATAACCAAAAATACAAAGATGCAATAGAAATAACACTTCGTTTCATTAATATTAAATACTAAAATATGCTTACAAACAGAATAGAAATGAGACTAGATCGGGAGATGGTAGCTTATCTCTAAGAAGAGATGTGGTGGCTACATGCCTCTAAACTATGTTAAAATGAGGCTCAAAGGCCTATTTAATATTGAGAAACAATGGAAAACCCTACACATCCAAAAACCTAACCCTAGGAGATGAAGCGCCAAAACTGTGGGCCCCGTTTGGGTAAATTGGTACATCAACTTCCCGAGGTCGTAACTTTGGCATGCAATCTCTGTTTGGCTATCATACTACCTCCTTTTAAAGATCTTGAATAGAAGACCAAAAACAAATGGCCTTGTAAATTTCAAACATTTTCGGTCTCTCCATTTTCCTTAAAAACGCCGTTTAGGGCCTCAAAACGGCTCCGGAAGTTCAGGACCCGAAAAACTGCCAAAAATAGTAAATTCTACTACAATTAAGGAAACTGAAAAACTAAAAGAGACAGTGTTGGGAGTCCAAGTGGAATAGGTGGGTGGCCACTAATATCCACCTGTATCATTCCTCCCCCCTTAGGAAGCAATGGTCCCCATTGCGTTGAGTGCCTACATGAGATGGGGAAACTTTTGCTGAACTTGGTCCCTGGTGAGCCATTTTCCTTGGTGAAGGAGTTGGCCAACTTTGACAACCCGATATAGTTGGATATTTTGTTGGCAAGTGTTATTGATCTTTGTGTCCATGATCTGATCAGTGGTGGCCTGTTCCATACAGTCAGGGTTTAGCTATGTTGGTGTGAGTTGTTCTGCAACAACGGATGTGTCCAACAATGGTGGAAAGTAGGGCTGAAGGCAATCTACATTGAACATTGGGTGCAGAACAAGGAACTGTGGAATGCTAATCTTGAAGGCATTGTCCCCTATAGCCTTGGTGATGGTGTATGACCCATATCGGAGTGGGTGAATCTTGCGGTGGGGTCCAACAAGACGTTGCTTCTGCAAATGTAGCCAAACTTCATTGCTCACCTAGAACTTGTGCAACACCCAATGCTAATCATGGCACTGCTTGTACTTAGCATTGGATCTGTCCAATATAACATGGCCCTTTTGGTGGATGTATTGGATGTGCTCAATGACGTTGTTAGCCATGTCAGCGTCAGATTGGACATGGGTCGAATTTTCCTGAGTAGTTACAAATGGAATGGCCACATCAATGGGACATAATGGCTGAAATCCCAGCCCTACCTAAAAGGGGTTGTAGCCCGTGGAGCTGTGGAGAGCTCTATTATAGCTGTGCTGGAAATAGGGGAGGTTTTCATCCCATGTGCATGGATGCTTTGAGTTGTACATGTGTAGAATGTGTACGATCACCCTGTTGACAACCTCTATTTTGCCATCCATTTGGGGATGGAAGGTTGCCGACTTAGTAAGTTTTGTATCTACCATCGACCAGAGAATTAACCAAAATTCACTCAAGAATCTGATGTCCCAATTTGATACAATGGAATGTGGGATTCCAAAGTGTACCCACACTTTCTCAAAGAATATCTTAGCAATGGCCTCTGTTGTGATACTCTTCTTGCAGGCCACCATGATGGCCATCTTAGAGAATTTGTTGATGACAACGAAAAAGAAATCGTTTCCGTGCTTAGTAGAAGGAAGGCCCGACATGTAATCCATGGAGACAGATTCCCAAGGATGACTAAGAGTAGGTGTTTAGTAAATTTAGTATGTCCTAAGTTACTACATAACTTATCAATCCGGGGGTCGTAAACTGATGAAGTGTAGTGCACTGTATGTGCTAGAAAACCCTTTTATTACCTCACTGTTTTCAGTTTTATCTTGTTTTGGGGTTTTGTTATGTTGGTCTCCTAAAGTGGTTTAATGTAATAGAAATCCTAATCTATTGTTAAAGCAAAAGTTTAAGAATACTTTTTAAAGATCAAGTGTGGATGTAGAGTTGAAGACAAGGCTTATCCTCTTGCTTCTTGTGATAATTTCCAAACTTTGAACTTAGGAGATTTTAAAACATGTTGTCTACAAAATCAGAACTTGAATGAGAGTGTGAATATGCAGCTATATAAACCAAACTAAAAATGAAGTACTGAAAATGAGATTACTATCTCTGTTGTTCATCCTAATTGCAAAATTGAAATCTAATAAACTGCTGCAACTTAAACAAAAAAAAAGTAAAGAAACTGGAAACTAATGATTAGTCAATGATTTCATCCATAATCACAACATTTCGTCAATTAACTTCTAAAACGGGGTTAAGCTAAAGGCTCCGTAAATATCATCATATGGCATGAAAGAAATGACATCTAAATTATCTAATTGCACAATAATGAAAGCAAAGAAAATTACTTCATCTATAATCACAATATTTCGCCAATTAACTTTTAAAATGGGGTTAAGCTAAAGGCTCAAGAAATATCATCATATAGCATGAAAGAAATGAAATCTAAATTATCTAATTGCACACTAATGAAAGCAAAGCCAATTACTTCATCTATAATCACAATATTTCTCCAATTAACTTCTAAAACGGGGTAAAGCTAAAGGCTCCCGAAATATCATCATATAGCATGAAAGAAATGACATCTAAATTATCTAATTGCACACTAATGAAAGCAAAGCCAATTACTTCATCTATAATCACAATATTTCGCCAATTAAATTCTAAAATGGGGTTAAGCTAAAGGCTTCGGAAGTATCATCATATAGCATGAAATAACTGACATCTAAACTATCTTGAACAGTAAAAAAAATCTCACAAAGTAAAAGCATAAACAATTGAAATTGAAAACTGAGTTTCAACAGAGGAAGTAAGTCTCAGTAACACCACTTGATGCAAAAATTACACTAAGAAGCTCGAGCATAACCAGACTTAAAGACCTATTCTAAAATGCACATATGAATGTTAGTAAGAAAATATGACAAGTTGCAAAAACATATACAAGGTTAGAAGGATTAAGATCATAAGAAAAACATGAGAAATATACAATTCGAATGAGAGAAAATATACATGAAAACTATACAAAAACAAAAGAAGGACCTCAACTACACAGGGGCCCTCTGCACAACATCGGACTAGCACATTGTTACTTCAAAAAACGCTCAAACAGACATGTGAAAACTGAGTTTGTATTATGAAAGACATAGTAATGTGTCTCTCGGTTACAGAACAACAAAATAACACTATAACAACAATATCCAGAACATCCTATCTGCTTTGCAAACGCTTGTAGTTATAGAGAAAATGGATAACTGCATCTCAGAGGAATTTCTTCAACGATAGACATGTGAATAGGTCAAAATCTAAGGATTCAGCCTCTTGGTTGGCATGAGCAGTAAATCTATGCGAGGTGGATGTTGGATTGCGTTATGTAGATGGCATGCAAGTGGAAAAAATGAATCCACGAGTTCAAGAACAATTCTGGCTTCTTTTACGTGCAAGAACAGAGTTCTAGCTGGCATAGAATTCTCCGTTGACCTCCCTTTGACCGGGACCTTTCCTTCCGAATCTGGCTAAGTGAATAGGACCTCATCCATGTGTGGACAATTCCTAAGCTACCCATGTGTCTCATTCCTCCTCCTGGCACCTGTAACCTATAAAACAATGGAAATGGCTATGGAATTGCCAGTTAGGTGCGGAAAGTGGCTACATTCCATAGCTGATAAACGAAACCTAGATCAAATAGCACACACAATGATATAATTTGAAAATCACTCAAATACACTCCTGAAATCAACATGTAACAACTTTTGATAGCTTAGGATGCACTGAAATGGGAAAATAGAAGAGAAAGGGTTTAAGAAAATGCTTGGAAGAGAGGTAGTTTTGGGGCTCAACATACCCCCACTGTGAAGATGTTGCATGTCCTCATGCAACCAAAATTGTAACAATCCTTTCTTCAATGCATCTGCGCTAAAACTTCTAGTAAGGCATCCAACCTCTTCTTCTTCTTTCTTATTGTCACTGTCATTATAGGTTTCATCATAAGACATCTGTACTTGAGATTAATGAGGGCTCTACTCAACCTACTATTCTTCTTCTTCAGTTTTCTATTTTTCTTATGCCATAATCCTAAACGCAGCATGGTATTGTCATGGATAACTTTGTCCAATTTGTTTTGCTCTTTTAAGGTTTCATTCTCCCTTTGGATATGTCTGTTTAAGACTTCTAGCTCATAAATTTCTTGCTTCAATGACTGAATCAAAGTTTCCTGAGCTGTACTTGGTTGATTGGATGAAGTTCCTTGTTCTTCTGTAGTTTTCTGTTGTTTCAATGATTCAATGAAATCATATATCTGCTGCTGGGATTGATCAATTTCTGGAGTTGTTTTCCTTGGACTAGTTTCAAAGCCTAACTGAGGAGAAGGAGAAAAATGTGGACTTTGATCAAGTGGAGTATTTTCTGGTGATTGATTTAGAGTTTCACCCCCAGGGTCTATGAATTGAGCTCCTTTGATTTGTGTTTTCCTCAACTTGCCCTTTAATCTAGAGCTTCTTCTTAGACCTTGTGAGCTTATATCTCCTTTCTCTATGACTTATTTCTCCTTTCTTTTTTGTTTTGCTTTAGTTGACTATTCTAATCTTTCAAAAAGCACTTTCTCTTCCTCTGAAGAAGGCTCAGGAGTCTGGTAAATGTCTTCAATTTTCCTCTTTCCTTTCTGTTTTGTTTGTTTCATAATTTCTGTCAATGTTTCAGAAGGCAATTCTTCTTCACTATTTTCTTTTGTCACACTAGTAGGAGTATCTTGGATTGTTAAAGTTGTTCTTTTCCTCCTACTTCTCTTTGCTGAACCCCTCTCAGGTGTTGGGTTGTGTTATATTCTTTCCATGACTAACCCATGTAGTGAACCAAGGGGTTAGAGGGGGGGTGGAGCCCCCCCTTTGTTGCGCCGATTGCGCAGCGGGGGGGTCATAGGGGAGGCGGTAGCCCCCCCTGTTCGGGGGGTTTGAGGGGGGGGTAGCCCCCCTGTATGGGGTCTGGGGCAACGCCCCGGGAAAATTTTTTTTGGACCCTATATTAGGTTGGCCGAACCTACCTATGGTTTTTGGTCCATGGTTTTGGACGTGATGGTTTTCGGTCCATGGTATTGGATGCTTCGGCATGTATAAATATGTATTGTAACATTGAAAGGAATATAATGAAAAATCAAGCTGGTAGTCCCAATTTTGGGATCCAGGGGAAATCTCTGTGTATATGTGTTTTATGTGTTATGCTCTCGCATTATTTATTTTCTGTGTTTTAGAATTCGTATGCAGGTAATTTCTGTACAGGGTTAAAATCTACATCAGGCACTTCAGGAGGGTCTTGGAAAAAGTTCCTAACTAGGAAATTTTCCCATGTATCTTCCCTCTCTTTCAAATGATTTTCAATCAAGATCTTGATGAGGCCATGATGGTAGAGATGGGGTTCTACATCATCTATGTTCTTCTGAACAGTAGCAGGCATTTTTCTTAAACTATTCAACAAGAAGTAAGGGAGGTTGATAGTTTCATTCTACAAGAAATTCATTTATAATCTGATATGATACATATACATGGAGCCATACCTGCCCTCGCATGTAATGAATTTCTGAATGATTAAAAGCAAACTACTCCACTTATATTTTAAGGTTGAAATATGAATCCTTCGTTTAAAGATTGATATGTCCATACCTGGATTACGAATAATGACCCTCTATAATTTTTCATCAAAATCCTTGTTCTTAAACCATTTCTCTCCCTCTTGTGTAAGTTCTGTGGCTGCTACAATTGACGATTCTGTCACTGGAAATTTTATGTCCCCAATTTCAACTTCTGCACCATTGAAAGATCTGGCAAACGTTTTTGTAACCTCCTTGTGATGGCCTTTAAAATTCTTGATGAATTTCAACCATCCAACCTTCTTCAATGTTCCCTTAAGCTGCGTGTATCCTTCCATGAATTTAACTCCTTTGGGCTCTGTTCTCACAGTAAAACCCATTCCTTTTTTTCATTGCGAAAACATATCTGTAAATGATAGTCTTACTGGAGCAGAACAGTGATATGGAAGAAGACCGTGGAGAAATTCGATGGTTATGAAATGGGAAAAATACTGAGCATGAGATGAAAGAGGGTTTACGGAGTAGAAACTTGTGTAAATGAAAAATGAACCGAAGACTGTAAAACCTGGTGTGCAAACATGGAGGCAGAGTGTCACTCATAAAAATTTGTGAGAATGAATGGAGTTTATGATTTTGAGTTCATAAAAAGGCTGCGGAGTGGAATGTCGGTGGAGGAGAGCCGTATTCAATCAGCTCATGTTTGCATAATTAACCGTTTTAACAAATGTAATGAGGGTGTATGACTAAGTACGAGTTCAACTCGGGAATAGATTATGAGACTGTTAGGATTAATGCGAAGGATATGGTGGAGTTAAGGTAGCCATCAAGTTAAATCATTACACGTTAAGGAGCTGTGATTTTACAAACTATACGAATTATGCTTTTGAAATGCTATTTGAAATGGTTTTGTCCATACCTTGGAATCATACCTCTTTCTTTTTGCTAACTTTTAATTACCTACCTTTGTAGGTGCTTTTCAAGTGTTGATGTCTCCAAAGATCCTCTCCTTCCATACCTGCATATTTTTTGGCTAATCACTTGACTGTCACTGCAGATTAGCTGCGGAATCAGAAATCAGTTGCGGAATCAGAAATCAGCTGTGGAATTGGAAAACAGCTGCGAAATGTAACATTGTAAACAAAATATAACTTGGCGAATGAATGGAAATGGAAAATGACTGGATGGATGAGACATGGAAAAGTGAATATGAAGAAAATTGAAAGAAATTTTATTGATGGTATGTGGTGGCGAGATGGAGCGAAATGAAATGAAATGGAATGAAACAAACTACGAGTGAAATGAGAGTTTCTTTTGGAAAATATAGGGCGTCAGAATCTTCTGATTTTCGCCCTGTATTTTCTGTATAAGAATGCCAATCAATGATTGGTTTTCAAGCTTATACATTATTTAATTATTTATTCTTTTTTTTAGACGATGATGAAAAAAAACAAAGACTAGGCTATTGGAGAAGAATGATTCTTCTTCAATAACCTCATTGTAGAGTTATCTTGAAAGATTTTGATAAACTCCTCCTTTGAGATTGGCTTATGATAGATCTTCAATCTATGACCATTCATAAGGAGAGGAGTTTGGTGCTCATCAATTGTTCTGATTCTTACTGCTCCATTGCTAAAAGCTTTTTCAATCTCATATGGCCCAAGCGAATGAGTCTGAAATTTACCTTCAAAATATTTGAACTTTGAACCAAATAGTAATGCCCAATCTCCTTCTTGAAACCTTTTGTCCTTGATGTATTTGTCATGCCACTTAGCTCTCTGCTGCTGAACTAGATCATTTCTTTGAACTCCTTCTTGTATGATCTCATCTAGTTTATTCAACTGCTCTAGTCTATGCTTTTGAGCTTCTGATAGATCCATTCCCAACTGAACTACCATCTTGAAGGTTTTAACTTGGAACTCAATGGGGAGCAAAACTTCCTTCCCATAAACAAGTTCATAAGGAGTGTGTCTTGTTGTGTTCCTCCATGTAGTTCTGTAGGCCCATAAGGCTTCAGGAAGCCTTTCTGCCCAATCTCTTCTATGTAGATGCACAGTCTTGGTAATGATTACTTCAATTACTTTATTTGTGGACTCCACTTGACCATTTGCTTGCGGATGATAATGAGTGGATTCCTATGCTTGACCTTCCATAAGCTTCTCCATCATTTTGGATCTGAATTGAGTTCCTTGATCTGTCACAATTTCCCTTGGAACACCAAAGAGAGAAAAATATCCTCATAAAGAAAATTAACTACTGTATTTTCATTAGCAGAAAATAATGCTTTGGCTTCTACCCATTTAGTGACATAATCAGTAAATACCAATATATACTTTTTCTGCTTGGATGGAGGATTAATAGGTCCAATAAAGTCTAAAGCCCATTTTTCAAGGGGTTCAATGAGTACCTGAGGTTGTAATGGCATCTCATTTGAGGGGGTAGGTTTCCCTACCCTTTGGCAGCTGTCACACCTTTTGACACATTGTTTTGCATCTTTGACGAGGGACGGCCAATAATATCCTAAAGAAAGGATTTTATAAGCTGTCCTCTTGTCAGCAAAGTGTCCACCGCATGGTTCATCATGACATGCTTTGAAAATATCAGGCATTTGATCTTCCCTGACATATCTTCTGATCAAAAAGTTTGGCCCTGTTTTATACAATTTGCTAGAAATCCATGAATATCTTGAACTATCCTAAATAATATTTCTTCTTTCTCTAGGAAATAAAAGTGGAGGTAGTTTCCTTATAACCAAATAGTTACCCATATTTGCAAACCAATGAATTTTAGTAGTTACTGCAAATAAGTATTCATCAGGAAACTTATCCTCTACAGGAGAGTCTTCTTTGATATTCTGAATCCTAGACAAGAAATCAACAATTGTGTTTTGTTTCCCAGGTCTATCTAACACAGTATTATTGAATTCTTATAAAAGTAAGAGCCATCTTGTAACTCTGCCATTAGTAATAGGCTTTTTCATCAAATATTTAATTGCAGAATGATCAGTGTGAATAAAAGTTTCATAGCATGTTATATAATGTCTGAACTTATTAATTGCATGAACAAAAACTAAGAACTCTTCTCCAGTCACAGTATAATTTAACTCAGTGGGAGTCAAATTTTTACTTGTGTAGTAAATGGCATAAGGAATCAAGTCTTTTTGTCCCACTATAGATCCTAGAGCTGTATCTGAAGCATCGGTAGAAATATGGAAAGGAGGTTTCTAATTCAGTCCTCTTAAGATAAGTGCTTCAGATATTCTTATTTTCAAGGCTTCAAATGCTAATTGGAAATCATGATTCCACTTGAATTCACAGTCTTTTGTAAGCAGTTTGAAGAGTGGAGATGTTATTTTGGTAATTTTTTCTATAAATATTATATAATATCCAGTAAATCCTAGAAAACTTCTAACATCTTTTTGACAATTTGGAATAGGTAACTTGGAGATGACTTCAACTTTGGATTTGTCTACTTTAATCCCATCCCCTGAAATATGATGTCCCAAAACAATACCTTCAGTAAACATCATAAAGCATTTTTCATGGCTTAATGAAATGTTTGTCTCTTTACATCTTTTGAGGACTTTTTCCAAATTTTCCAAGGCTTCTTCAAATGTATTACCATAGACTGTAAAATCATCCATATATACCTCTACACAATCATGGATTAGATTAGAAAAAATTCCTAGTACTACTCTTTGGAATGTTGCAGGTGCATTACATAATCCAAAAGGAAGCACTCGGTAAACAAACGTTCCCCATGGATAAGTAAATGTGGTTTTATCCTGATCTTCAGGTGCTACCTGAATTTGATTATAACCACTAAAACCATCCAAAAATGAAAAGTACTTTTTGCCTGCTAATGTATCTAATACTTGATTTATAAAGGGCAAAGGAAAGTGATCCTTCAAGGTTGCTTTATTCAATACCATATAATCAATGCACACTCTCAATTTACCATTCTTTTTGGGCACTATCACCAAGGGAAAAACCCATTGGCTATCTGCGATTGGGTAAATGAAGTTTACATTGAGTAAATTTTGGAGCTCTTCTTTCTCAATCTCCCTAAGATTTGGATTCATGTTTCTCTGAGGTTGTCTGATTGGTCTATTGTTTTCCTCAATATAGATATGATGGATGCAAGTCTTAGGGTCAATACCTTTCATATCAGTATACTCCCATGCAAATGCAACAGAATGTTTTTGTAAGATTTTGGTTAGCTCTTCTTGTTGTAACTTTCCCAAGTTTTTGTTGATATTCAATGTTCTACTTGGAAAAATTTCAATTGCAGAACTGCCAAACTCTTCCATAGAGTAGAGAGGCACCTGTCTAGATGACAAATATTCAATATCAGAATCTAACTAAAATTGTGTGTGATCATATTCTGAAGATGTTTCAAAGTTTTCTAATGTGTTCAGGATTTGACTATCCTCACTAACTTCAGAGAGAGTAAAGATAGGTTGTATAGCATATTCATCATTGATTCATTCATTGTCTCCTACTTCTGTAATTGCTTTTGCTGGAGGATACAAAGTTTTCTTTGTTGAAATACCATCAGAAATGTACATTTCACCAGATCTACAACTAATAAAAGCATCAGATGTGGCTAGCCAAGGTCTTCCTAAGATGAGTGGGTGTCCTCCTAGATTATTCTTGGGAGTATAATTATGAATTCCACTGGATATTCCCAAGAATCCAAGGAGACCGAAATATCTTCTAGTACACCATCTGGTTTGATTACTGATCTATCTGCAAGTTGCAGTGAGGTAGGTGTGAAAAGAAGATTAGGAAGTTTAAGCTATTCCATAGTCTGTCTACTCATAATGTTTATAGCAGCCCCTAAGTCAATCATTTTATTTGGAATTTCCATTCCATTTATGTGTGTCTTGACAAATGGACTTCCTGGATCCACATATTTCTGCATGGTAATCTTTCCCATCATGATATCGGCTATTTTTCCTACTAGGTGGATTCTTTTTGTGTCTCTTGGTTTCCTACCTGGTCTTTTGATACTCAACTCCTTTATTATTTTTGCTAGAATAGGAATTTCTCTAATGGCTTGTAGCAAGGGAATATTGATACAGACATTCTTTAATTCATCTAGGAAATCATAGTCAATCAACAAGATTTGTTTTTCCACCCCCCTGTCAATTTGTAATCTCTCAGGAAAAGGAGCTGTGGATGTAGATACAGGTTGGTCAACTATAGGAGTTGTGTGGATTGACTTTTTTTGTTTTTCTTTTTGAATGGTTGGGTTTTGAAGGGAGGCTTCTTCAAAACTTTTATTGACTTTCAGAGAATCCTCCTCAAAAGCATCTTGCTCTTGAATATCTATAAAAAAAATTTCCTTTTCTAAAATCCTACCAGATCTAAGTTAAACGTCATTAAGATCTAGAGGAACAATCATGTAGGTAGGAAATGGTTGTCCTTCTACCATGTAAGCATTCTGAGGGTTTTTGTTGTTCGGATTTGGTAATGGTTGGGCTGGTAGTTGATTTGGCTTCTATTGAAATGGAAGCAAGAGTTGAGGATTTTGATTTTGTTGAGGAGGTTGTTGTTGTGGAAATGGCAATGAAAGGTGAGGGCTTTGATTTGGAAGTTGTGGTTGTGAATTTTTTTTTTGGTTTTGTGGGGGAGGATAGCTTTGATCAGATGGAGGATATTGATAATATTGAGCAAGTCTCCCATAAGGATTTTGTACCCCTTGTAGCCATGATTGAGATTGATACTGATTTTGAGGTTGAGGCCAAGGTTGTTGCCAAGAATTCCAATTTGATGAGGGCTGAAAATTCATTGGATTGTTAAATCCTTGATTTTGTTGCCCTTGCCAAGGTATTCTTGAAACAAAGCAAAGAGGTTCTACAGAATTTGGAACTACTTCCTCTTGAAATACAACTTTAAGACCTGGGATTGAAGGACAATCCTTGGTCTCATGACTTTTCGAGCAAATCATACATGTTTCTACAACTTTTGCATCTAAGGGACATTCTCTTAGAGCATGTTTCTTTCTACATTTTGGGCAAAAGATGGCTAAGGCATCAGCTTCTATTTTCTGCTTGTTTTGAATTTTGAGGGTGTCTAGCTATTCACTAAGGCTCCCTAGAATGTCAATTTTGAACTCTAATATAATATCTAATATAATGCACTGCGTAAACCCCCATACTTAAATGATATCTAATATAATGCACTGCGTAAACCCCCATACTTAAATTTTGAACTCATCAAGCATATTGCCAATTTCTACCCTACTTACTGTCCCAGTTGCAGATTTGTTTGTTCTAATAAGAGAAGGATCTCTAGGCCCTTTTCTAGTTTTAGATTTTCCTCTTAAGAGATGGACACATAGTTCTGCTATGTCGCTTAATGGAAGTTGAGATATGTCTCCCTTCCCCATCATGTTTAAAATATCTATCCATTCATCTCTAATGGCTTTCAATAAAAGGGCTTTCAAGGTTTCCTCATCTAAATTGTTCATCTTTTCCCTCCTTAAGTTGTATTGAAACCTCTCAAGCAAATCCTCTAAGTTTTCATCTTCTTTTTGCATCATTTTGAATACCTCATCCTTATGATTGGTAGGCATACAATAATCCAAGTATCTATCCAAAAATGCTTGCCTCATATCATTCCAAGTCCTAATAGATTGAGTGACTAATCCCATAAACCATTTCAGAGTAGCCCCTTTCAATGTTGAAGGGAAAAATTTGAGTTTTTGAGAGTCTTCTAGATAGTCATAGGTTCGACATAAGACTTCAAACTCAAATAGAAATGTTTCAGGATATTCACTTCACAATCCATAAAATTTTGGGAGGACGGATGGTGAAATGTTTTTCATTGTTGCATGGGTCTCTTCATTTACTATAGGGAATCCAAATGAATTATCTTCTTCCCTATTTCCTCTACCTTCACCATTGTTACCTCTACCTCTTCCATTGTTACCTCTACCTCCTCCATTATTTCCTCTACCTCTGTCTCTACCCCCTCCTCCAAATAGTGAAAATTCTCCATCTTGCTCTTCCTATGCCATGATAGTTTCCTTAGAATCTTCTGGCTCTTCTATTAATGGCTGATGAGAGAGAGTTTCTACCTCCTATTCTTCTCTAGGTAATTCTACTTCTTCAACTGTAATAGGCTCCCCTATGGAGGTGAAGAAGGGTTCTTCTCCTAGGTCAGATTTAGTAGATGGAGTGGGAGAATCTTCTAATTTAGTTGCTGCCCCTTGAATTCTAGGAATACTAAGGTTGGGAGTATGAGTCTAGGATGGAGGTGTATCTTATCTATTCCTTGAAGTAGTTGGAGTTGTAAAAATCGAGCTTTTGCCCCTAGCTATAAACCTTCCCCTAGAATCTCTTTCTCCATGCATGTCATTTTTTATTTTTGGTGATTTTAATTGGGCTAATAATTCTTTTTCTGATCCTCCATATCACACTAGGTGCAAGAGGAGAGCATACTCAAGAAATTATTGGGCTAATAATTCTTTTTCTGATCCTCTAGATCACACTAGGTGCAAGAGGAGAGCATACTCAAGAAATTATTAATTTCCCCCGCTTTTTTTTTAATGTAAAAGATAGGATACCTAGTTACACTTCCTCGGCAACGACGCCAAAATGTTTAGTCAATTTAGTATGTCCTAAATTGCTACATAAGTTATCAATCCAGGAGTCGTAAACTGATGAAGTGTAGTGCACTGTATGTGCTAGACAACCCTTTTCTTACCTCACTGTTTTCAGTTTTATCTTGTTTTGGGGTTTTGTTCTGTTGGTCTCCTAAAGTGGTTTAATGCAATATAAATCCTAATTTTCTGTTAAAGCAAAAGTTTAAGAATACTTTTTAAAGATCACGTGTGGATGTAGAGTTGAAGACAAGGCTTATCCTCTTGCTTCTTGTGATAATTTCCAAACTTTGAACTTAGGAGATCTTAAAACATGCTGTCTACAAAATCAGAACTTGAATGAAAGTGTGAATATGGAGCGAACCAAAATAAAAATGAAGTACTGAAAATGAGATTACTATCTCTGCTGTTCATCCTAATTTCAAAATTGAAATCTAATAAACTGCTACAACTTAAACCAAAAAAAGTAAAGAAACTGGAAACTAATGATTAGCCAATGTTTTTGTCCATAATCACAACATTTCACCAATTAACTTCTAAAACGGGGTTAAGCTAAAGGCTCCGGAAATATCATCTTATGGCATGAAAGAAATGACATCTAAATCATCTAATTGCACACTAATGAATGCAAAGCCAATTACTTCATCTATAATCACAATATTTTGCCAATTAACTTTTAAAATAGGGTTAAGCTAAAGGCTCCAGAAATATCATCATATATCATAAAAGAAATGACATCTAAATTATCTAATTGCACACTAATGAAAGCAAAGCCAATTACTTCATCTATAATCACAATATTTTTCTAATTAATTTCTAAAACGGGGTTAAGCTAAAGGCTCTTGAAATATCATCATATAGCATGAAATAAATGACATCTAAATTATCTAATTGCACACTAATGAAAGCAAAGCCAATTACTTCATCTATAATCACAATATTTCACCAATTAACTTCTAAAATAGGGTTAAGCTAAAGGGTTCAGAAATATCATCATATAGCATGAGAGAACTGACATCTAAACTATCTTGAACAGTAAACAAATCTCACAAAATAAAAGCATAAACAACTGAAATTGAAAACTGAGTTTCAAGAGAGGAAGTACGTCTCAATAACACCACTTGATGCAAAAATTACACTAAGAAGCTCGAGCATAACCAAACTTAAAGACCTATTCTGAAATGCACCTATGAATGTTAGTAAGAAAATATGACAAGCTACAAAAACATATACAAGGTTAGAAGGATTAAGATCATAAGCAAAACTTGAGAAATATACAATTCAAATGAGAGAAAATATACATGAAAACTATACAAAAACAAAAGAAGGACCTCAGCTACGCAGGGGCCCTCTGCACAGCTTCGGACTAGCACACTGTTACCTCAAAATACACTCAAACAGACATGTGAAAACAGAGTTTGTATTATGAAAAATAGAGTAATGTGTCTCTCGGTTATAGAACAACAAAATAACACTATAACAACAATATCCAAAATGTCCTATCTACATTGCAAATGCTTGTATTTATAGAGAAAATGGATAACTATATCTTAGAGGAATTTCTTCAACGATAGACACGTGAATAGGTCAAAATCCGAGGATTTAGCCTCCTGGTTGCCATGAGCAGTAAATCTATGCGAGGTGGATGTTGGATTGCGTTATATGCAGGTGGCAAAAACGAATCCACGAGTTCAGGAACGGCTTCGGGCTTCTTTTACGTGCAAGAATAGAGTTCTAGCTGACATAGAGTTCTCCTTTGACCGAGACCTTTCCTTTCAAATTTGGCTAAGTGAATAGGACCTCATCCATGTGTGGACAATTCCTGAGCTTCCCATGTGTCTCATTCCTCCTCCTGACACCTGTAACCTATAAAACAATGGAAATGGCTGTGGAATTGCCAGTTAGCTGTGGAAAGTGATTAAATTCTGTAGCTGATAAACAAAACCTAGATCAAATAGCACACACAATGATATAATTTGAAAATCACTGAAATACACTCCTGAAATCAACATGTAACAACTTTTGATAGCTTAGGATGCACTGACCCGGGAAAATAGAAGAGAAAGGGTTTAAGAAAATTCTTGGAAGAGAGGTAGTTTGCGGGCTCAATAGTAGGTAGAGGTGTATATAGGCCTTGCTTTTTGATGGTTTGTTTGGCAATGGCGCAGGGAGTGCAGGATCTAATGTACTTCCCAACATCCTGATGAAGTTTTGGCTAATAAAAATATTTCTGCAATACCACCACTATTTTATCTACTCCAAAATGTCCAACGACCTGATTGTAGTGTGCCTCCCAGATCATCTTGGCAAGTTTGCTTGAAGGAACACAGATGTGTCCCAGGTGGCATAACAATGCATCCTGAAGGTGAAAACTCGGAACTTGCTTCCCTTCCAAGGGTGTCTGGTATGTGCTACTGAATTCTAGATCACTCTTGTAAAGATGCGGCCACCCTGATGTCTCGTGCCCACAGGAGTCGAGCACAGTGATCAATGCCATGACCGGTGGTTAGATGAGGCAATCAGTGACATTATTGGTGCTGCCCTTCTTATTCTTAATGTTCAAATGGAACTGTTGTAGGTAGGTTAACCATTTCTCATGGCGATTGTTCTACAACTTCCCTTGTGTCTGTATGAACTGTAGAGGTCAGTGGTCTCTGTGGATGACTGTTTCGTTCCCAAGAATGTAATTCTTCCATTGACGGTAGGCCTGCATAATGGAATACATTTCTTTTTCATAAGTGGGGTACTTTTGAACTGTGTTTGAAAGTCTCTCACTGTGGTAAGCCACTGGATGCCCATGTTGAGTAAGAACTGCACCAATAGCATAGTCAAAGGCATTTGTTTCAATCTCAAATGGTTGTTGCAGGTCTGGTAATGTGAGAACTAGTGTAGAACAGAGGCAATTCTTCAACTCAGAGAATGCTTGTCATCGAGTTTCAGACCAAAAAAACTTTGCTTTTGCTCCACCTTTGGTGACTTTACTTAAAGGCCAAGTGATATGAGAGAACCCCAACACGAACCTATGGTAGAAGTTGGCAAGACCCAAAAAGATGTGGAGCTCTGTTAGAGTGGTTGGGGCTGGCCAATTCCGAATGACTTGTATCTTGGATGGGTCCACATTTACACCTTGCTCATCAATTAGTACCCTAGATATTGAACGTGGGTTAGTGCAAAGGTGCATTTCTCCAAGTTAGCACACAACTTGTGTTGTCATAGGATTTGAAGAACCTATCGAATATGGTGGAGGTGCTTGTCCCAACTTTGGCTGAAGATCAAGATGTCATCCAAATACACAACCACGAATGCATTGGTGAAGGGTCGCAAGATGTTGTCCATTAGTTTCATGAAGGTGGCAGGGGTGTTTTTCAATCTAAACGGATTGACCAACCATTCAAAAAGGCCCTCCCTGGATTTGAAGGTAGTCTTCCACACATTAGAAGGTTTGATAGGCACCTGGTGATAACCTGACTTCAAGTCAATCTTGCTGAAATATTTGGGCCCCTTGAGCTGGTCAAGAAGGTCATCAATCCGCGGGATTGGGTACCTATTCCACACAGTGATCTTGTTCAATGCTAGTAGTCAATACAGAGTCTCGAGGTCCCATCCTTCTTCTCTACCAATACAATCAGGCTCCCACGGGGTGATGAGCTTGGCTTGATGTGCCCTTTCTGCAATAGTTCCTCATTCTGCCTCCTGATCTCATCCTTCTCTAGAACAAAGTGTTAATAGAGCTGCCCATTGGGCAGCGGCGCACCCGGGGTTAGATCGATGGAGTGCTTGACGTGACAATGCAGAGGTACCCCTGTAGGTGAGGTAAAAATATATTTGTACTCCTCCACAACCTTGTCCATCTATTGTTGTTGTGCAGAGGAGCCCTGCTTGGAATTCGTTGCCACGAAATTCTTCTTGCCATGAGGGAGAATCATGAGGAAAATAAATTTCGTGGTCTGGGAAATGATCTTACTGAACTACTTTGCAGTGATAAAAAAATGGTGGTAGGTGAGGCTACCTCCGGTATCCTGTACAACTTGTTGGCCAAGGTAATAATCACAAAGCGAGTTCTAGACTCATATACAGCATGTCGCTTCCACAAGTATGGTTATCCTAATAATACATCACAAAATTCAAGAGGCGCAACATCACACAGTACCCCATCCGTGAAGGGCTTGATGCTATAGGGAAGGTGACACTACTGGCTGATGTGAAGATCTCGTTCTTAGTGAAGCCACCCAATGGTGTATGATTGTGGATGTGTTGTAGTCTTTAGGCTCAGCCACTTCACGACCTCCACTGAAATGAGGTTCTTTTGGCTTCCACTGTCGACAATGAACTGTAGTGGAGAACACCCAAATCTGAGTGGAATAGGCGTTACCCCTCCTCTGGATCATCAGGCTTAATCTTATGGATTTTGGTGGTGGCCATGGTGGAAATGGTCTATGCATCAATGATCTGATTCCCTTTGTTAGCTCCCTTATCGGGTTTCAATTCAGAGTCGGAACATGCGTCTGATTTAGAAGCCTTTAGCTCAGCCACCAATGGCTGCTTGGTCTGACACTCACTTGTATTGTGAGTGGAGCTCTTATGGAACTCACACCATTTTCCTGTATCCTTCTTTGTCTTCATGGTGTTTTTCTTTGCTTACAGCTTTAGCAGACTGTCTTGGGTAGCCCCGCCTTGGATTGGACCTTTGTTCTGTGGTCTGGGGGCACCTTTTCCTTGCTTAGTATTCGCATATCCAAAGTCCCGCTTGTTCTGTTTAAACTTTTTCTCAATCTTGACAGTGTACCGGTACGTCGTGCCCAGCGAGGAAATGTTCAGGAACTCCATCTCGTCCTGGATGTACTTGTGTAGACAGCCACGGTACTTAAGCACCAAATTCTAC
Source organism: Pinus tabuliformis (assembly GCA_031772625.1). Taxonomy (NCBI): domain Eukaryota; kingdom Viridiplantae; phylum Streptophyta; class Pinopsida; order Pinales; family Pinaceae; genus Pinus; species Pinus tabuliformis. The sequence continues at coordinate 156,344,226 of CM062809.1, read as the reverse complement.
TTAGTATCTTTGATACCGAGCTTCTGTGAAGGGTATGGAAAGTATTTGTGAACTCCGACACATCTTGGTCCCTTCCATTTTGTAGCGTGGTCCACTTTATGATTTATCTTTATAGATTTCAATAGGGAAATATTGTTCCTTGATGGTGTCTTGGAAAGAATCCCAAGTGGGTGCGACTGAAAACAACGAGGGTTCACTCTCGTCCTTTTGTTCATAGTAGGTTTCCCACCAGTCCTTGACGTGTGGGGCGGCTTTAAGAAGTGCAAAAGTAATCTTTTCCCGATTGGAAAAGTCATGAACTAAAAGATATCCTTCCAACAGATTTAACTATTTATCTATGATGTCTGCATCTATCAAGCCTTCAAATATGGGAATATCAAAGTTAACTTGTACATTAAAAGGAGTGGCGCCTCCAGAGTGGCTGCTGGATGAAGATGTGTCGCCTATGGGTAGCTGTCGAAGGATCTTGGAAAAGTTATCCATCATCGCGTCCCTCTATCGCTCGAGGGCTTCCTTGAGAAATTTTTTTAAAGGATCTCCTACCCCCTCATCTTTCTTTTCTTCCATCATGGGAGGCCATTGGGATTTGCGAGGCTGATCTTGCAAAGTTCAACTAGATCGAACCCTAACTCCTTATATCTCGACCTCGTTGGGGACATGCAAAGAAAAACAGAGAAATAGCAAACCGCTCTGATACCACTGATCTGGATTTAAACAAGAATGCAACAAATTACAGATATAACCAAAAATACAAAGATTCAGTAGAAATAACACCTCATTTCATTAATATCAAACACCGAAATATGCTTACAAACAGAATGGAAATAAGACTAGCTCGGGTGATGGTAGCTTATTTCTAAGAAGAGATGTGGCGGCTAAATGCCTTTGAATTGTCTTACAATGAGGCTCAAAGGCCTATTTATTATTTAGAAACAATGGAAAACCCTAAACATCCAAAAAACTAACCCTAGGAGATGAAGCGCCAAAACTGTGGGCCCCGTTTGGGTAAATTGGTACATCAATTTCTCGGGATTGTAACTTTGGCATACAATCTCCGTTTGGCTATCATAATACCTCGTTTCAAAGATCTCAAAGAGAAGGCCGAAAAAAAACAAGTAGAATTATTTGGGATGTTCTCAATCTATCCGTTTTCCCTAAAAATGTTGTTTAGGGCCTCAAAACGGCTCCGGAAGTTCAAGGCCCGAAAAACTGCCAAAAATAGTACACTGTGCTACAATTAAGGAAACTGAAAAACTAAAAGAGACAGTGTTGGGAGTCCAAGTGGAATAGGTGGGTGGACACCAATATCTACCTGGATCATTCCTCCCCCCTTAGGAAGCAATGGTTCCCATTGCGTTGAGTGCCTGCATGAGATGGGGAAACTTCTGTTGAACTTGGTCCCTGGTGAGCCATTTGCCTTGGTGAAGGAGTTGGCTAGCTTTGACAACCCGATATAGTTGGATCTTCTGCTGGCGAGTGTTCTTGATCTATGTGTCCATGATCCAATCGGTGGTGGCATGTTCCATGCAGTCTGGGTTTAGCTCTGTTGGTGTGAGTTGTTCTGCAACAACAGATGTGTCCAACAATGGTGGAAGGTATGGCCGAAGGTAGTCTACATTGAACATTGGGTGCAGACCAAGGAATGGTGGAATGCTAAGATCGAAGGCATTATCTCCTACAACCTTGGTGATGGTGTATGGCCTATATCAGAGTAGGCGAAGCTTGTGGTGGGGTTCAGAGAGACGTTCCTTTTGCAAATGTAGCCAAACTTTGTCGGCCACCTAGAACTTATGCGACACCCAATGTTGATCATGGCGTTTCTTGTACTTAGCATTGGCTCTATGTAATATATCATGGACCTTTTGGTGGATGTATTGAATGTGCTCAATGAAGCTGTTAGTCCTGTCAGCTTTGGACTGGAAATGGGCCAAATCTGCTTGAGTAGCTGCAAATGGTATGGCCACATCAATGGGACATAATGGCTGAAATCCCAGCCCTACCTGAAAGGGGTTGTGGCCCATGGAGTTGTGGAGAGCTCTGTTATAGCTATGCTGGACAAAGGGGAGGATTCCCATGTGCATGGATGCTTCGAGTTGTACATGCATAGAATGTGTATGATCATCCTGTTGACAACCTTTTTTTGGCCATCCATTTGGGGATTGAAAGCTGTGGACTTAGTAAGTTTTGTATCTAGCATCGACCAAAGACTTGACCAAAATTCACTCAAAAATTTGTTGTATTTATCTGAGACAATGGACTGTGGGATCCCAAAGTGTACCCACACTTGCTCAAATAATATCTTAGCAGCGGCCTCTGCTGTGATATTGTAGGCTGCCATGATGGCCATATTAGAGAATCTATCGACGACCACGAAAACGCAATCATTTCCATGCTTAGTAGAAGGAAGGCCCAACATGTAATCCATGGAGCAAGATTCCCAAGGACGACTAGGAGTAGGTAGACGAGTATGCAGGCCTTGTTTCTTGATGGTTGGTTTGGCAATGGCGTAGGAAGTGCAGGATCTAATGTGCTTCCCAACATCCTGAAGAAGTTTTGGCCAATAAAAATACTTCTGCAATACCACCACTATTTTCTCTACTCCAAAATGTCCAGCGGCCCAACAGTAGTGTGCCTCCCAGATCATCTTGGCATGTTCGCTTGAAGGAACACAAATATGTCCCAGGTGGCATAATAATGCATCTTGAAGGTGAAAACTTGGAACTTGCTTCTCCTCCAAGAGTGTTTGGTATGTGTTGCTGAATTCTGGATCGCTCTTGTAAATATGTGGTCACCTTGATGTCTCGTGCCCACAGGAGTCAAGCATAGTGATCAGCGCTATGACCGGTGGTCGGCTGAGGCAATCAGCAACATTATTAGTGTTTCCCTTCTTATACTTAATGTTAAAATGGAACTGTTACAGGTAGGTGGACCATTTCTGATGGCGATCGTTCTACAAGTTCCCTTGTGTCTGTACGAACTGTAGAGTTCGGTGGTCTGTGTGGATGAACTTTTCCTTCCCAAGAATGAAATGCTTCTATTGACTACAGTCCTGCACAATGGAATACATTAGTTTTTGTAAGTGGGGTACTTTCAGACTGTGTCTGAAAGTGTCTCACTGTGGTAAGCCATCAGATGCCCATGCTGAGTAAGAACCGCACCAATAGCATAGTTAGAGGCATCTGTCTCAATCTCAAATAGTTGTTGCAGGTATGGTAATGTGAGCACTGGTGTAGAACAAAGGCAATTCTTCAACTCAAAGAACGCTAACCGTTGGGTTTCAGACCAATATTTTTTTCTTTTGCTCTACCTTGGTGACTTGACTTAAAGGCCAAGTGATATGAGATAACCCCAACACGAACCTAAGGTAGAAGTTTGCAAGACCCAAAAAGATTTGGAGCTCTGTTAGAGTGTTTGGGGCTGGCCAATCCTGAATGACTTGTATCTTGGATGGTGTTATCTCAAAATCAGGCCCTGATAGGCTGCTGGTCAGGTTGACTCTAAGTAAACGATTTCAAACCTACTTTAGGCTTAGGCTTAGCCTCCTTAACCTGAGAGGGCTCTCTCAAAGGGTTAATGATATTGATTAAAGATATGGATAGATGGCTAACTCTATGGTTTGTGATTTTATATGTTTGTAGATTGGAAGATGGAGACTTGCTACCATTGGGCTATGGAGTCAGTGACAGAGATAAGGATAACAAATAGCTCTTCTTATAAAACTGAGGCTTGTATATACTTCAATGAAAGAGTGACACATTCAAGAAAGTCTCAATAACTTGAAGTTCATAGGAGTCAGAGCATGTGAGCATGAATTCTGAGTAATGATACATCAAGGTATTCAAAAGGAAAGAATTTAAAGTGATAGATCAGAGTTTAATACCTACATGGAAGTCAGGGCATTCAGCATTTAAACATTCAGAACATAAACTCATATGGGACCACACAGTTTATGAATGTATACAGGAAGTCAGAGCACATTTAGTGAATTCTGAGTGATTATACATCCATACCACTGTAAGAATTAAGGAAAGGACAACATCACATATTCTGAACATAAAAAATCCTTCATGAATCCTGAGAAGTAAGAATTAAGACTATGGAAGTAAAGCATTTCAAAGATAAAAGATGAAGCTCACTGAAGTACACTAAGAATCTCAGCTTCAGAAAAGTCCAACTGCTTATGTATATATCAATCCCTGCATATCATTTACAAAAGTAGTCTTTTTCTCTAACATTTTCCAACCCCTTGTACATCAGCTCTTCTGCTATATATAGAGATCTTATTCTAACTGATCGAGATTCCTCCTCCAGCATGAGGGGAATTCGAAAACTACTTCTATTACTGACATCTGTTTAGCTTTCAACTGCCTATACTGCCTATTTAATGTAACAAACTTCCACTAGACCTTTCTAGACATCTAAATCAAGTAGGACTCTAATTCCATAACAGCCTTGGTCTATAATCATCCTCGTTCTTTGACATCTGGTTCCCTTCTAGTTTAGCTGTGATGAGTCTTCAAGGTTCCATGTTTGTCTTCAATGTCACATGTTTTCCAATGCCCTGAAACATAGGAAACTACCCCTGTTTACTGGTCTTTAGTTTTCCTCAAAATATTCGAATCCAAAGAAGCATGTCCTTTATCCTTTAATTACCCAAAATGGAGCAGACTGCCACGTCCTTGATGTGCTGTAAGCCTTTCCCATGTACCTGTGTGATGACAAAACCTTTCAAAAATATTTGCTGCTTTGTCAATCATAATTGATCAACTCAATTGTAACATGCAGCTACAGCACTACGAAACTGCTGTGTAATTTCAAAAACACAGTCTTCCTTTCATAGCTAAATGATCGCCACTATTCATGGCTTAAGCACCTTACTCCCTTGATCATTTTGACAAGATTTGCTTGCAACTTTTCAAGAAACAGATATTTCTCCTGAGGAAAAGATGCAATGACACCAATAACACCATTCACTGTTCCAAATATAACTGTATGAATCTGGCTAGTACCTCACGTGCAAATTGTATAGGCATCTTCTCTTCAGGTGCAAGAGGATGTGCTAATATAGTTCCCTCTTGATTGCAACCAAAAACAGGGCTGGCAGCTATGAAATGATTCCTGCCAATATTAATTGCCACAACCGCTAGCAACAAATTGCAAGACTTAGATAACAAACTTTGCAGCCACCTTAACTAGCCATTACTCATATCAAAAAGAAATTCCAATGGCCATGAGCCTAGTGGATGTATAGCTTCACAACCAGAGATTTGACCCCAATTATTGACCTTTCAAGAGGCAGAACATCAAATGTCAATGTAGTGATGGTAATTCTTCAATTACATTGAGGTTAATGGAGTTTCTCTTGACAAGAAATACGCCTGGAGAAGCCCTTGAAAATGAGACTGGAACACTGAATAACACAACAAAAATCCTGATATATGATAAGATATGCAACTGATGGTTCAAATATAAACAAGATTTGTTCAGCAGATGGATATCCCAGTCTTCACATCATCCATAGAGGATAAACCATTGCTCGCTTTCTCATTTGCATTAACATCTTTGGACAATTTATCTTTTGGTGGAAAGTCGTGTATTGTTCAGAACTCCTCTGTAAGTAACCTTTCCAATTCTTGATGCTTTTTCAAATGCCTGGCATCCTTCTTGCGATAATGATGAAATGCCCAATATTTTTCAAGACCATAGAGATTCCCCTTCTTGTAGAATTCAATGATTAACTGTTCAAAATCCTCATAGAGACTTTCCTTAAATTTCTTCTCCAATCCATAGCTGTAGAACCTAAAAAGGCACTCCATGCCATAATTATACTTTTCTGCTGCATCTTCCAGTGCTAATCATCGGAACTCATTATACATGGAGCGGATGAAATTATTTCTGAGGAAAAATGACCAAAATCTGTAGAGAGTATTCATTTCCTCACTGCAACTAGTACCAACTCTCTTGCGCTATGCCAGGCAACGCTTGTAGTATTTCAAATATTTTTGTTGTTTAAAACCATGATCTTCCAAAAGTTCATGACTTGGATGCTGAAAAGGAGGAAAAGACTTTGGCATGGAACCAACTGGCGAACTACTTCCAGCAAAACTGCCACTGCCAAGACATGATCCATGAGGAGAAGATGCAAGCTTTGAGGATGCCATTGTTCCCCCATGGTTGTCTGGTGGTGTTGATCCAAAGAAAAACCCAACAGAATTACTAGGTGGACTTTCTGATATGATGCTTTGTCGGTTGCGAAGTCCTGTGCCTTGATTTCGAGCAATGCTAGGAAATAACCATTCTTTATGTGAAGGTTGTTTCGTGTCAAGATAACTGTATCCTGAGGCACGCAAGCCTGATGCAGTTATTCCCAGGCGGTCCAATCCAGGTATTGTTAACATTAATAATATTATGGCCTCTGCTGCTGCAGTGTACCCATGATGGTACCCATGATGGCCACATTTATACTGCAATTCTCTTGAACCATCATCACGGAGCTCCCATTTGTATAACTGAATCTTTTGATTGATGCCAGCAAGCAACTTTCCATTAAATGCATTCAGATAGTAAATAGAACCCTTTGTCTCCTTCTCAGCAACAACTGCAACATGTGCCAGTACCACGACACCTAACGATCTAAAACACAGCAGATTCTGATAAGTATGACAGCTGGGTGAGATTTGCTATGGATCAACACAAAATCACTTAGACCGTGTTTCGCTACGAAATCACCAGAAACATGTTGCGCTGCGAAAACACCTAAAACTGACTTATGCGCTACGAAATCACCTAAAGAGCTTTGTAGCACATAATAACCTTTGAACAAAGTTGACACATGGAAATTGTGTAAATTATGAGACTAGTGGTGAATGAGGATGCATAGTGGACTCCTTAGACTCAGACTCTAAGGCAAACAAAAACTCAAAACTAGACTAGCACTGAATTTTTTACCATCAAACTAATGTGAGCGGTTTTGAAATTAGAATTCTTAAGTGATAACAGTGGCTCCACTTGGGATAGTGTGCTCCTGTAGTACACTAAGAACTCGTATGTCCAGTGCCTTATCCATTTATGACAAACAGAAATTTGCTTGACAAGCATCCCTTTCAAGCTTCTGGGGCCTTCACCTCGGGCTTGAACTTGATAATCACCATAGGAGAGAGAAGTCTATATCTACTAAAAAAAAATTGCTCAGTCAACCTTGAGCTTATTTGCATTTTCCTACCTACCTACCCTATCAATTCAAACTTCTTTCAGCTCAATCAATGTGAAATTTCCAATGTAGCCAATCATTTGTCTTATCTGATATTTGAGTTTTTTGACTGCATCGGAGTTCAGAGCCACAATGATATTGTGATGACCAGTGCCACTGAAATTGCCTCTGATCTTCATAGAAAAACTGAAACACTGGAAAGTAAAACTCTTCCATATATTTGGCTATAGGATCCCAGAATACATGATCAGCTTGATGATTCTTGTAACTTTCTGGTTGTGCAAACTGATCTTCAACAACAGTTTACAGTTCCTCAATCGTGAAAGACAAAGGAAGCAACACTCTCTCCTTGTGTTCTGCCATAGAAATCTTCTGAAAATAATGATCATGATTATGAAAACTATATGCCCGAATTTGACCTTGTAAACCTTCAATGTCTTTCTCAATGTCTTTAGCAACTTCATCCAAAAATTTCATCTTATCCTTTGCCTTGCACTCAAATGATTTTAGATACGAAGACAAGGACAAAGAAAAACTTTCATCTATTTCTTCATTAATATGATCATCATTCCATTGTTTGAAACCTTGAATTGAAAGAGAGTTTGCCACCACATCTGATCTATCTATCCATTCCTCCAAAAACATAAACCAAAAGTCTTCAAATGAAGTAAAGCATTTCAAAGATAAAAGATGAAGCTCACTGAAGTACACTAAGAATCTTAGCTTCAGAAAAGTCCAACTGCTTCTGTATATATCAATCCCTGCATATCATTTACAAAAGTAGTCTTTTTCTCTAACATTTTCCAACCCCTTGTACATCAACTCTTCTGCTATATATAGAGCTCTTATTCTAACTGATCGAGATTCCTCCTCCAGCATGAGGGGAATTCAAAAACTACTTCTATTACTGACAACTCTTAAACTCTAACTACTTAATAAATATAACAAAGTGTTGACTGGAGTTTTTAGACATCTAAATCAACTATGACTCTAACTCCATAACAGCCTTGGTCTACAATCATTTTCGTTCTCTGACATCTGGTTCCCTTTGGTGGTGGCTGTGATGGACCTTTAATGCTTCATGTTGGTCTTCAATGTCACACGTTTTCCATTGTCCTGAAACATAGGAAATTATCCCTGTTTTACTGGTCTTTGGTTTACCTCAAAATGTTCGAATCCAAAGAAGCATGTCCTTTATCCTTTAATTACCCAAAATAGAGCAGACTGCCACGTCCTTGATGTGCTATCCACCGTTTTCATGTACCTGTGTGATGACAAAACCTTTCAAAAAGATTTTCCGCTTTGTCAATCATAATTGATCAACTGAATTGTAACATGCAGCTACAGCAGTTTCGTGGCGCGCTACGAAACTGCTGTGTAATTTCAAAAACACAGTCTTCCTTTCATAGCTAAATGATCGCCACTATTCATGGCTTAAGCACCTTACTCCCTTGATTATTTTGACAAGATTTGCTTGCAACTTTTCAAGAAACAGATATTTCTCCTGAGGAAAAGATGCAATGACACCAATAACACCATTCACTGTTCCAAATATAACTGTATGAATCTGGCTAGTACCTCACGTGCAAATTGTATAGGAATCTTCTCTTCAGGTGCAAGAGGATGTGCTAATATAGTTCCCTCTTGATTGCAACCAAAAACAGGTCTGGCAGCTATGAAATGATTCCTGCCAATATTAATTGCCACAGCCGCTAGCAACAAATTGCAAGACTTAGATAACAAACTCTGCAGCCACCTTAACTAGCCATTACTCGTATCAAAAAGAAATTCCAACGGCCATGAGCCTAGTGGATGTATAGCTTCACAACCAGAGATTTGACCCCAATTATCGACCTTTCAAGAGGCAGAACAGCAAATGTCAATGTAGTGATGGTAATTCTTCAATTACATTGAGGTTAATGGAGTTTCTCTTGACAAGAAATAACCCTGGAGAAGCCCTTGAAAATGAGACTGGAACACTGAATAACACAGCAAAAATCCTGATATATGATAAGATATGCAACTGATGGCTCAAATATCAACAAGATTTGTTCAGCAGATGGATATCCCAGTCTTCACATCATCCATAGAGGATAAACCATTGCTCGCTTTCTCATTTGCATTAACATCTTTGGGCAATTTATCTTTTGGTGGAAAGTCGTGTATTGTTCGGAACTCCTCTGTAAGTAACCTTTCCAATTCTTGATGCTTTTTCAAATGCCTGGCATCCTTCTTGCGATAATGATGAAATGCCCAATATTTTTCAAGACCATAGAGATTCCCCTTCTTGTAGAATTCAATGGTTAACTGTTCAAAATCCTCATAGAGACTTTCCTTAAATTTCTTCTCCAATCCATAGCTGTAGAACCTAAAAAGGCACTCCATGCCATAATTATACTTTTCTGCTGCATCTTCCAGTGCTAATCTTCGGAACTCATTATACATGGAGCGGTTGAAATTATTTCTGAGGAAAAATGACCAAAATCTGTAGAGAGTATTCATTTCCTCACTGCAACCAGTACCAACTCTCTTGCGCTCTGCTAGGCAACGCTTGTAGTATTTCAAATATTTCTGTTGTTTAAAACCATGATCTTCCAAAATTTCATGACTTGGATGCTGAAAAGGAGGAAAAGACTTTGGCATGGAACCAACTGGCAAACTACTTCCAGCAAAACTGCCACTGCCAAGACATGATCCATGAGGAGAAGATGCAAGCTTTAAGGATGCCATTGTTCCCCCATGGTTGTCTGGTGGTGTTGATCCAAAGAAAAACCCAACAGAATTACTAGGTGGACTTTCTGATATGATGCTTTGTCGGTTGCGAAGTCCTGTGCCTTGATTTCGAGCAATGCTAGGAAATAACCGTTCTTTATGTGAAGGCTGTTTCGTGTCAAGGTAACTGTATCCTGAGGCACGCAAGCCTGATGCAGTTATTCCCAGGCGGTCCAATCCAGGTATTGTTAACATTAATAATATTATGGCCTCTGCTACTTCAGTGTACCCATGATGGCCACATTTAGACTGCAATTCTCTTGAACCATCATCACGGAGCTCCCATTTGTATAACTGAATTTTAATTGATGCCAGCAAGCAACTTTCCATTAAATGAATTCAGATAGTAAATAGAACCCTTTGTCTCCTTCTCAGCAACAACTGCAACATGTGCCAGTACCACGACACCTAACAATATAAAACACAGCGGATTCTGATAAGTATGACAGCTGGGTGAGATTTGCTATGGATCAACACAAAATCACTTAGACCGTGTTTCGCTACGAAATCACCAGAAACATGTTGCGCTGCGAAAACACCTAAAACTGAATTATGTGCTACGAAATCACCTAAAGAGCTTTGTAGCACATAATAACCTTTAAACAAAGTTGACACATGGAAATTGTGTAAATTATGAGACTAGTGGTGAATGAGGATGCATAGTGGACTCCTTAGACTCAGACTCTAAGGCAAACAAAAACTCAAAACTAGACTAGCACTGAATTTTTTACCATCAAACTAATGTGAGCGGTTTTGAAATTAGAATTCTTAAGTGATAACAGATGGGTCCACATGTACACCTTGCTCATCAATTATGTACCCTAGATATTGAACCTGGGTTAGGTGAAAGGTGCATTTCTCCAAGTTAGCACACAACTTGTGTTGTTGCAGGGTTTGAAGGACCTGTCGAATATGGTGGAGGTGCTCGTCCCAACTTTGGCTGAAGATCAAGATGTCATCCAAACACAACACCACAAATGCATTGGTGAAGGGTCGCAAGATGTCATCCATTAGTCTCATGTAGGTGGCAGGGGCGCTCGTTAATCCGAAAGGCATGACCAACCATTCAAAAAGGCCCTCCTTGGATTTGAAGGCAGTCTTTCACACATCATAGGGTTCGATAGGCACCTGGTGATAACTTGACTTCAAGTCAATGTTGCTAAAATATTTGTCCCCCTTGAGCTGGTCAAGAAGTTCATCAATCCATAGGATTGAGTACCTATTCCAGACAGTGATCTTGTTAAACGCTTGGTAGTCAATACAGATCCCCAGGTCCCATCCTTTTTCTGTACCAATACAATCAGGCTCCCACAGGGTGATGAGCTTGGCTTGATGTGCCCTTTTTGAAATAGTTCCTAAATCTGCCTCCTGATCTCATCTTTCTCCAGAACAGAGCGCTGATAGATCGGCCCATTGGGCAGCAGCGCACTCGGGGTAAAATCAATAGAGTTCTTGCCCTGACAGTGTAGAGCTACCCCTGTAGGTGAGGTAAAAATAACCTTGTACTCCGCCACAACCTTGTCCATTTGTTGCCACTGTGTAGAGGAGCCTTGCCTGGAAGCTGTGGCCACGGCCTTCTTCTTGCCCTGAGGGAAAATCATGAGGAAAACAAATTTCTTGGTCTGGGAAATGATCTTACTGCATTTCTTTGCAGTGATCAAAGAGATGGCGGTAGGTGGGACTACCACTGGTATCCTGTACAACTTGTTGGCCAAGGTAATAATCATAGATCGAGGTCTAGACTCATATACAACATGTCGCTTCCACAAGTGTGGTTGTCTTAACAATACATCATAAACTTCAAGAGGAGAAACATCACACAATACCTCATTCATGAAGGGCTTGATGCTGTAGGGAAGGCGACACCGCTGGCTAACGTGAAGATCTAATCCTTGGTGAAGCCACCCGATGGTGTACAACTGTGGATGTGTTGTTGTCTTTAAGCCCAACCGCTTCATGACCTCTGCTGAAATGAGGTTCTTTTAGCTCCCGCTATTGACAATGAACTGCAATGGAGAAACCTTCACCCACATCTATGAGGAGAAGAGGCATTCCCCCTCCTCTGGATCTTCAGGCTCAATCTTCTGTTTTTTAGTGGTGGCCATGGTGGCACTGGTCTCCGCATCAATGATCTGCTTCTCTTTGTTAGTTCCCTTATCAGGTTCTGATTCAGAGTCAGAACATGCATCTGATTCAGAAGCCTTCATATTAGCCACCAATGACTGCTTGACCTGACACTCACTTGTATTGTGAGTGGAGCTCTTATGGAACTCACACCATTTTCCTGTATCCTTCTTTGTCTTCATGGTGTTGTTCTTTGCTTACGGCTTTCGCGGACTGTCCTGGGTAGCCCCGCCTTTGATTGGACCTTTGTTCTGTGGTCTGGGGGCACCTTTTCCTTGCTTAGGATTCGCAGATCCAAAGTCCCGCTTGTTCTGTTTAAAATTTTGCTCAGTCTTGACAGTGTACCAGTTCGCCGTGTCGAGCAAGGAAATATCCAAGAACTCCATCTCGTCCTGGATGTACTTGTGTAGATAGTTGCGGTACTTGAACACCAAATGCCGCTCAATATCTTTGATACCCAGCTTCATGTGAAGGGTATTGAAAGTATTTGTGAACTCCGAAACATCTTGGTCCCTTCCCTGCCATAGCGTGGTCCACTTATGTATTTATCTTCATAGCTTCTGACAGGGTAATATTGTTCCTTGATGGCATCTCGGAAAGAATCCCAAGTGGGTGCGGCTATAAACAACGAGGGTTCACTCTCATCCTTTTCTTCACAGTAGGTTTCCCACCAGTCCTTGACGTGTGGGGCGGCTTTAAGAAGTGAAAAAGTAATATTTTCCCAATTGGAAAAGTCATGAACTGAAAAATATCCTTCCAACAGATTTAACCATTTATCTACGATGGTTGCATCTATCAGGCCTTCGAATATGGTAATATCAAAGTTAACTTGTACCTTAAAAGGAGTGGCACCTCCAGAGTGGTTGCTGGATGAAGATGCATTGCCTATGGGTAGCCGTCGAAGGATCTGGGCAAAATTATCCATCATCGTGTCCCTCTGTCGCTTGAGGGCTTCCTTGAGCAACATTTTGAAAGGATCTTCTGCCCCCTCATCTTTCTTTTCTTTTGCCATGGGAGGCTGTTAGGATTTGCGAGGCTAATCTTGCAAAGGTTCAACTAGATCAAGCCCTAACTCCTTATATCCCGACCTCGTTGGGGACATACAAAGAAAAACAGAGAAAGAACATGCTGCTCTGATACCATTGATCCAATTTAAACATGAACGTAACAAATTACAGATATAACAAAAAATACAAAGATGCAGTGGAAATAACACTTCGTTTCATTAATATCAAATACTGAAATATGCTTACAAACATAATGGAAATAAGACTAGCTTGGGCGATGGTAGCTTATCTCTAAAAAGAGATGTGGTGGCTACATGCCTCTGAACTATGTTACAATGAGGCTCAAAGGCCTATTTATTATTGAGAAACAATGGAAAACCCTAAACCTCTAGAAACCTAACCCTAGGAGATGAAGCACCAAAACTGTGGGCCCTGTTTGGGTAAATTGGTACATCAACTTCCCGGGGTCATAACTTTGGCATACGATCTCCATTTGGCTATCATAATACCTAGTTTTGAAGATCTCAAAGAGAAGGCTGAAATCAAGCAGGCAAGCTTGATTGGGATGTTTTTGGTCTCTCAGGTTTCCTTAAAAACGCCGTTTAGGGCCTCAAAACAGCTCTGGAAGTTTAGGACCTGAAAAACTACCAAAAATAGTAAACTGTGCTACAATTAAGGAAACTGAAAAATTGAAAGAGACAGTGTGGGGGATCCAAGTGGAATAGGCGGGTGGCCACCAATATCCTCCTGGATCAATCACCTTACACTCTTTGCAATGTCACACCCTGATATAGGGTAAATTCACTAATGAAAGGTGGCAAGCGTGGCCTTGCCCTCTTGGCTCCTTTTCTAAGGAAATATATCGGATGATGAAAGGAACCGCATTTGGACTTGGAGAAAATTAGACTGAATTTATCATTGTTTGGGTGTCCTGAAATTGCACAGTGACAGGGACTCTTGCAATGGTATTTGCACTTGTTATACCTGCTAAAGTAGGTATATAAAAATCGATAAATCATTGACTAACTATTAATTGATTTGACCTTTTTCCATATATCGTAGTTTAGCCAATGTTTCTTAAGAACTCTGCATTTAAAATGAGTTATTTTTTATTTTCATGGTTTTTATTGGACAAAACTATTTGAGCTCTTATTGTAGGCTTTGATCTTTTCGGGGCATAGTTTTTCAGATTTTGTAAGATAGCCAAAGTTTTATAAAAACTGTGGCATAATTATTCAACATTTCTCAAAATAGCCAAAGTTTTTATTTCTCACAATAAATTATTACATATTCTAAAGTTTAAGGTTTTAAGAGAAATTTTCCATATAAAAACAATTTCCGCCAAAGTTTTCATGAGAAGTTATGTCTCACTATGGCTCTTGGCATGTTCGACATCTGCCTTGGTTTTACCAAGGCACGATCCTTACCAACACATTTCCCAACTTCTTCCATTTCCGCCAATACCAATTTCAGTGCTCTCGTCAAGAGTGCTCAATAATGTGTGGAGGGGGCAGCCTGGTAAAGGGGTAAAAACATATTCGCCTTGTAAAATGAAACAAATTTTAGAAGGACCATATCTCCTTCACCTAAGACCAATTCCCCTTGTCCCAGTTCTTTGAAGGAGCATGAATTAGCACCACTCGATACATTGTATCGAAGAAGGTTTATCAACACAATATCCTTTTCACAAAAAATAACAAACAAGTGAGGTATTTCATTCTCTTGCTTGCAATTTGAAATTGTTTGGAATTAAAATGAGGAATATTTGAAATTAAAATCAGGCATATATAGGTAAATGATTTACTATTGAAATTGTTTGAATTAAAATCAAGAATATATAATTGAAGGAATTACTATTGAAATGGTTTGAAATTAAAATCAGGAATATATAAGTGAATGAACAATAGGTACTTAATGCTCTCTTTTATTACCTCATGTCGCCCAATTCATACTCTTTAATACTTCATGTTACGCACCATGATCAGGCATACTGTCTTCCCCTTGACCAGGGAAGAAAAATAAATTTTCTCTTCCATTTGTCCTTGAATGGACTGCTTTTGTGCTTCCACCTGCATGACCTAGAGGTCAGAAAGTTTAGATTGGATAACTAGTGTTCCATGAATGCCTTAATTCTAAGACAAGTTGTTTTAGGTTTTCATTATGGGGCTAATTTGTTGTGCAAACTAGGAAAAATTATATTTCAAATCTGTTGTTGATGGGATATAAAGTTCTATAGCTAATGACCTGAAAGGAAAAATGGGCATATAATTTGTTATTGCACCTCCGCTAAATACTGCTAAAAAAAATACCAATGTGCTCTAATCAGGAAAGAGGCCATGAACATTTATTGTTTCCAAATTAGAACAGTATGTGGGAACCAGAAAAGAAAAAATTATTGGGAGGGCATTTGGCGTTGAATTGACTACCTGACAGTCTCCAAGAAAGTCAGGTTCCTGGACAAAACACCTAAGAGAAAAATTATTATGTAGTGCGTGAGCCAGATACAAAAATTATGGAATAAGAAACATGTGTTGGAGAGATAGTGGTGGTCTTGGATCATTTAGATGGCTTTTATTATCATCCATATATTCAAATTCAATTTGCTATGAGAAATGTCAACATCCAAGCACAAATTCAATACCACAAATTCCAAGTGCAAAGAGCATCAAATCACTACCTAGAAATTCTTGCCAACCAGAAAATTAGGGAAAGCTATCTAATTTGTTTCGTTTCTATACTATCACATTTAACACAACATAAACTTCAGAGAAAGGTTATGGATTTATATAGGATTGTGGTATGCATCACCCAATGGTTTTACATGAAAATACTGAGCGATTGCAGGGAAATGTTTCCTGTAGCAATTCAAAAAATCAAATAATAAAAATAAAATGTAGTTAGCTACCTTTTAATTCAACTTGATAGCCTTTGGAAGTTGAACTCCTATGGCACAAAGCTTGAATCCTACTTCTCTAAGTCCATATCAATATCCTCAGCACTCCATTTTTCTTTGCTTGAAAGCCTCGTTGCACTTTTCTAACAGTATTTGGAAGTTGTGAAGAGAGATGGAGGGCTTAGAAATAGACCATCCACTTGAAGTGTGGAGAACCTTGTGCAAATTCCCTTTGTAAAAGGAAATCACCATTGTTGATGCCACCCAAGATGTTTAGCAAAGCATACCTGCAATGGTTTGGATAATTCACCATTCTTAATCTATTGAATTAATGCCTAAGCAACAATTTCTTAATCTCTTGAATTTATACCTAACTAGCAAGAATATCCCTAGCTATCCATCCATCCTCCCCAACAACAAAGCTATCAATCCTCCCAGCAACAAAACTATCAATGGAAATTTTGTGCAATGGCAGATGAAGAGTTAGGGAGCTATAAAGCCAATTTTATTAAGAGTGAATCCACTCTACGGCCTTAAAAAGAGGTGCATCCTTGCCATAGTTAGGAACATGCATGAATCGAAACTGAACTTAGGAAGGAGAGCATCCGACTATAACATGCACCAATTGGCAATAAAGTTGGCACATAATAAACAACATAAACATGCACATAGCCAGATGTACAACGTGTACATAGCCTGTTGTATAATTGGTGAAGTAAGGTTATAATAACATCCAGGTAGACACTCCTCCGTAAGGTATAATTAATAAGGTTAAGCTAAGAGGGCAATGTTTATAATAATGAAAATACAAGATTGAGTTTCTATTTCCGCTATACTCCACTCCAGCTGAATTGATTAAATGTTTAGGAGTGGATAGTTTGGACAATTTTGAGAGACGCAAAAACAACTCATAAAAAGAGAGTGAAATACAAAAGATGAAGCTCTGAGGTCAGTTCAATACCATTTTCCAATGCATTCAAAGCACAAATAATTTTGTGGGAGAGACGCAAAAACAACTCGTAAAAAGAGAGTGAAAGACAAAAGATGAAGCTAGGAGGTCAGTTCAATACCATTTGCCTATGAATTCAAAGCACAAAGCATGTTGTGGGAATGTTCAGATTGTGCGGAGGTTATACTTCAAGTTTAAACTCGGTTAAGTTATTAGTTGTTATTGTAATTTGTGGTTGAACTATCTTTCTCTTTAATAATGTATTTAAAGAAAAGATTTCATAAAATTTATTTTCAAATAAGAAAAATTCAAACTATACGCCACAACACTTAGGTTAGGCTCTTATTTGTTATTGTTGAATTGTCTCTCTCCAGGAAATCACAAAGATATTGTTTGTCACTAGCAACAGTTAGGATGGGATAAGGAAATAAGAGTATATTTGTTTTTCCCTTTTTTGGGGAGAGAATTACAGATTATGAAAATGGCAATCCATCCAATTCATGGACAGTTTTGAAGAAGCAAAAATAGCACTTAAAGGTTAGAAATTACTCAATACATTGTTGTCACCTTTGAAGGTTTATGCTTCTAAAAATCTATTAATATCTTTTGTATAATGACATGTTCAATTATAGGCCCAAGGGTTACATTTCATTGTATTCAGCCACAAGTTTTGCTACCTCATTTAAAAGAGAGAACATGCTTGTGGTCAAAAGTAGATTCAATGCATGTTACAATGAGGCCTTTATATTCAATTCCACATATAAATTCACTGGGTAGCATGGATTACTTGCTATGCAGCGTAACATCAACCACAAAATCATATGTTTTTTTTGAAAGGATAGGAGATCTTGTTGTAAGTAAGAATAACTTTTTCTTTCTCTGTTATTTCATGGTTTTTCCTTTCACTTAATTCATGTTTATTATAATGATAATCATGATTTAATTTGCGCTTGAGCCTATGGATGCTGAGTATGATAATAATAATTTAATTCTCACTTCTTGGGCACTTAGTAAAATGTTTTTGCAGGTTGTTGTTGATATGATCACCAATAAGCAAGCTATTCATAAATAGAAATTCACTGTTAACAAAAAATGAGAGGGGTTATTAATCAACTTATTTGATTGTGCATTACTTTTATGGTTGCAACACATGTATGGTTGCTATTAATACTTTTGCTCTCTACATATATATTCAGCAGGAATTATCTTGCAATCTTGTTATTTTTGTGTTGTTTATATAAAAGATGGAGGTGGTATTACACATAGATAACATTTACACTAAAGAGTCCTCGGGAGTACATTCACTTAACATTACAAAGGCAGCTTCTGTTCAGGATGCAAGATGGAGGGAAACCAAAAGATAAAAAGAAAACTTTTGTAGCTAAAAGACGAGCCATGGAACGAGTTAGCGGGGTGAACATAATACCTCATTTCTATTGAATAGAGGATAAAGATTTTGAGTTTTACAGGGTTTTGACATCATTGTAATTGGTCTTGATTCAATTGAAGCTCACAACTATATCAATGCGGTGGTTTGTAGCTTCCTTGGTACTCCCATTTATCACTTTTATTTACGTGGTACGTGATTGACTTTGAAACATTTTGACTGCTAGATCTCTGACTTTGATGTCATTAAGAAATAAAGCATGCTTCATTTACGCATCCTCCACATTCTTATGTGGAATTATTTTTTTTAAGTCTTATTTTGCATTTCTTGAAGGATTGCAGAATGTCATGGTGACAATATTTTGTGCAAAAGGGGCAACCAAAAGATAAAAAGAAAAATTTTGTAGCTGCAAGACAAGCCATGGAATGAGTTAGTGGGGTGAACATAGTACCTCATTTCTGTTGAATAGAGGACAAATATTTTGAGTTTTACAGGGTTTTGACATCATTGTAATTGGTATTGATTCAATTGAAGCTCACAGCTATATCAATGCGGTGGTTTATAGTGAAAAGGAAGGAGGTTACAGGTCCACCTATGAAGGGATAGAGTCCTCCTTCAAAGGGATAAGCTCCTTACATCAAGGGGTTAGCTCCTTAAAGTATGGGATGCATGAACCTTAAAGGAGCGAACTTGCCACCTCAAGATTCCTTCTAGAAGCTTCCAGAAATGATTCAAAGTGAGTTTTTAAGAATGTACTTGTGCCTTTTTGACTTTTACAGGGTTCCGCACGCATTACAAAAAGACAGAGCAGTTAGGTGCGCAGGGGACATGACCATTAGGTGCGGGCCCACAGGCAATGCTAAGAGAAAGTGCGGAACCAGAGTTTTAAAGACTTTTAAGGGCTTTCTCTTATTTTCAAGGCTTGACATGAAGAACTTAGGTTTAAGACTTGCAAAGGAGGAAAGTATGAGTGGTGGTAGACTCACACCGATTGCAGAATGTCATGGTGACAATATTTTGTGCAACAGATTGCCCCATAAAGTGCGAAGTCTGTAATAGATGAAAATAGAACTTTTTCATGTATGAAGAGTGAAGTACTTTATCATTTCAAGGATCATCCTGTGGACACCCCAGTCGGAACCTGTAAAAACATTCAATACAAAATATATATATGTGAACATATCATCGCTGAGGCAGGCATTCCCATGCTTAGATCAAAACTGACTAGAAAACTAACTAAACTGCTCTGATACAGGAATGATTTTGTAATACATCACAAGCATAGACATATGTAGACATAGTATGGGCATAGCCATCTGTTTATGAATAGTCCACTGTATAATGAATAACAAAATTCCTCACAGCTTGGATGGTGGAAACTAGATCTAGGGTCTTGATTTCTACTTCCCGAACTACTACGATTCTATCCATGTGAATGAATGTGTCGAAATCGAACATGGTAGAAAACACTTGATTACCAGTCAATGATGTGAACTGTTAACAAGTGTGAGAGAAACCACCAGTAATATCAATGGCTCTCAAAGTACTCAATACAATCCATGAAATGTGAATAGATGAGTTGATGTCGAACATGTCATAGAATCCTTTGATTGAAGGTCAATGATGAAACCTGTCATCGAAGGTGAAAAACCTGCCATTAGGACATGTAGATTCCAAGGTACTGATGATTTCTAGATCTTCTTTCTAGATAATGAGCTGAAGTCAATAGAAAGCGATCTGTCGTAGGCAGGCCCACAACACGAAATCATAGATCAAGTTTGAAGAAATATATTTCGCAAGGACTAACTCAGGGATGGTCAAAATGGATGACAAATATTTTGCAGATGAATGGTTTATTTGAACTGACCTCTTGAACACATAATGACACTGCAGATGGTTTGGTGACAATTGACCCAAAGCTAATACCCAGAAACTGACTGAAGACTTTCAATATGGTTTGATTAACTGTTAGGCAAAGGATTTCCCAACCTAGGTGAACAAAAAGTGTCGTGTTCAAGAGTGGTTAAATTCTTTTCTAAAACATAAAGTATAACAAACAGGTTCATTTTTCTCAATTTTCCCCCACCATTTCTGGCAAGTACCTCTTTATTTTTGACAAGCTTTAGGAGGATAACATTTGCTTGGTTATAAGCTCATCCTTCGGATGAGTCCAACTTAGTTTAAAATTCAAACCCTAAGAAGGAGTGGTTCGTTCCTGTTTAAAATTGAATAGGTCCTTTATTGTTTAATTTTAACGAGTCCAATATAGGAAAAACTCAGTGTTTTTCAATTTTAGGGAGTCAGAATAAAAACTTAAGAAAACTCCATGGATGTCCTTTTTCGTAAAATTGTGTCTCCCAAGCCCAAAAAAGTATAAAATAATACTTGAGAGAACCACTTGACCATTACGATCAAGGAGTGCTTTTCATAATTAGTGGCCCTGATCTGAAAAAGTAAAAAAGCGATCAAAGACACATCGTTTTATAACCAATATCAAACTTGAAACGACAAAAGTGTGACGATCTTTTCATGTTTATACGGTCAGAAAAGAGCTGTAAGTGGACCGTCCTTTTAATTCCGTTTTAATGAGTTTAAAAAGGAAAAACTCGGAAATATTTTCATATTTCATGAGTCAGAAAAGAGCTTAAAGAGGACTTGTCCTAGAGGAACGAGTGGTATAAAGGGTAGCAACTGGTTCCGACAATGGAGGAACTGCTCAAAACATGTAATGGTTAGGAGGCTAGCTAATAAAACTAGATGCGGTCCCTTAGGAAGGGTAAACAACCAAGTGAAAGCATATGATCAGCCAAAGTGATGGGGGCGATGGAATGAAAACAACCAAGGCTCATATAACAGAATTTAGCGGATGAAAACGGCAATCACGAGATGTAAATTCGGTATAGGTTCATTTTTACACAAGCTTGAACCATAGAGAACTCTGCTTGAATTCGGTTTCATGTTTACGCAAGCTTGAAACAAAAAACTATGCTTGTTATAAGTTCGCATGCCCCCAACATAATGACGCAAAATGAGGTACATGCCCCCCAAGCTTCATTGCTTTCAACGAGGTGGATGGAATGAAGGTTCACTTTCGAGATCTTGGAGAGACTCGAGTTGGAAAGGGAGTTGTTTCATTTTTAATGAGGTTGACACAGGAAAAGAACTATCCTCAAATGCTTGTTGCATTTTTTAACGAGCTTGACACAAGACAAGGAACTATCCTCATGACATCCAGTTTCATTTTTTAACGAGGTTGATACAAGAACAAACTATCCTTGTTGACTCCTTGTTTCATTTTTTAATGAGCTTGACACAAGACCAGGAATTATTCTCATGACTCCTTGTTTCATTTTTTAAATGAGCTTGACACAAGACCAGGAATTATGCTCGAGACTTCTAGTTTCATTTATTAATGAGGTTGATACAGGAAGAAACTATCCTCGCTGACTTCTTGTTTCATTTTTTAATGAGCTTGACACAAGGCCGGGAACTATGCTCATGACTCCTTCTTTCATTTTTTAACGAGGTTGAGACATGAACAAACTATCCTCGCGATAGGTCAGGAATCAGAAAATGACTGTACCGCCTAACATGCAATTTCTAAGGGATTCAAAGGCATCATGCCATCAAATGAATCCACCTCGGAATCGGAAGGTACAATCCAAGGATCATCAAAAGCAATAGTGTTCGATGAAATCATATGAATAGATTGAATAGAAGGAGATACGTTAGGAGGAGGGATGGAAAAAGTTCCTAATAAACCAGAGTCTTTAATCAATCCTACCCCAACATCCTTGTAAGGGATAGTAGTGTTACCAACATGCTGAAAACTATCTGTAGAGGCTGGGTCGGATGAGAAATAACTCAGTTGGTCTATCATAACGATCTTTTCATTATCAGGAAACTTAACAAGCCGAAAGATCGATGAAACAATAGCAATCATAGCATAAGACCAATTGTGACCCAAAAGAAGGTTGTAATCTAGAGGGGCATCAACAACTTCCACATCTAGATTTACAGTTTTTCCTTCTACCCCTATAGATAAATCTTCCAAAATACCAAAAAGATGGAACCCTTGGCCATCAAAAGCCTTTAGAATTGTCAGAGACTGATTGAGTGTAGGAGAGCCAAGCGATTTCCAACACTGGATCAACATAATACACGTAGAAGCTCCCTCATCAATCATAGTCCTAAAGCAAGGTCTGTTTTTCACTAACACTAGAATCTGGAAAGCCATTTGATGAGGAAGGCGGGGTGTGCTATTCTCTAAGTAGAAGATTATTAGGTTCGAATCCTGAAGATCAATAGCTCCTATAGCCGACAATAGTAATTTATGCTGTGCTAGGCATGATTGCAGCACTTCCAAAGCCGACATTGCTGAAGGGGCAATGGCTAAGTCTTCAACAATGTTATAATTCTGAGCAGCTTTCACATATGGATTGAAAGTTGATTTCCGAAATATACCTTTAGCAGGTAGTTTGGTTACTAAGTCTGGGTTGGGTTTCTCAATCTGTAGTGGAGTAGACCCAGGAGGAGGTGTAGTTGATGAGTTTAAATTAGAAGATTCTGCTTCCTTACCATCAACAGGATTGTTACTTCCATAATCTTGCGATTGTGTCGCAATCCTGACATGAGACATCATCATAATGGGTTCTTCCAAGGCATTCGAGGAAGAATCAACCGCTTTACTATCTTGAATAGGAGAAGGATCCTTCAAGACAACGGGCATTTGAGAATCTTTAACAAATTTCCAAAACTCTGCTTGATAAGGGCATTCTTTAGTAAAATGATCCTCGTCGCAGATGAAACAAGGATAGCGAGGTTTTCGTTTTTCGTCAATAGATTCATTTTTATTTGTTTTATCTTTTGAATTTTGATTGTTTTTATTCTTCCCCTTCTCTTTACTACTAGATTTGGTCATAGACGAATCGATGACATGGATGTCGGCAGAAACTTCAGTGGAAGAATCTCCTTTCGGGGAATCAGGTAAAGTTATTGTAGCAGAAGAATTCTTTGAAGGTTTCTTCTTGCTTTTAATACTAACTGAACCAATTATACCATCAGCGGAATGAGACCCTGAAGGAGCTGTAGTTTTAAGAAGATTATGGATTTTTTCGTGTAAAGTACCTGACTGCATATAGACGAGGTCAAGGTACTGAGCCTGAGCAATGACTTGCTCTTCAGTGACAACTCCTGCCTTAGCTACATCTTCAGTGATTTTAGGTAACAATGATTTAATGAACCATTCTGCTAAAATTTGATTCGGAATGAAAACTTTCACTAAACACCCTCTACGTCACCATTCATGAATATGATCAGAAATATATGTGAATGTGGATTGCTTTAGTGAAGTTAACAATTCCGTGCCATTGTCGTATCTGACAGGCAACTGAAAATGAGTTAAGAAAGAAGTGGCTAATTGACTAAAATTATAAAAAGAGCCTCATGGTAACTCAATGTACCATTTGGCGGCAAGACTAATAAGATTTCTTTGAAAAAGACACAATCGAATTGAATCATCAATAATGGAATTAGATGCACACCAGAGGTGATAAGTCATCACATGATTTGACGGATCCTCACCTGACTTACCCTTGAATTTCGAGATATCACTGGGCAACTTATTAGGCATTGGCAGCCAGTATGGAAGATAGTAAATCAGATCGTTTGTAAGGCATGATAAATCAGGGAAATCCAAAGTTGCAATAAATGGTAACTGACAGTTAGGTTCGCGAAAACCTTGTGTAATGAGACCAGCTCAAGGAGGAGGATATCCAGGATAACCTGGAATCGTATTTGAATTAGGAATGTTATAACCTCCTGGGAAACTAGGATTAACCAGACCAAACTGGGGCTGTTGAGGCTATTGATAAGTATAGCCAGGGTACGGTTGATACTGATAAGTTGGATTTTGTACAGTAGGACCGGATTGATACTGTCCCTGGTATGGTTGACTCGTGGCAATTGTACTTGGACCAGCTTGTCCTGTAGGCATCTGGACCGAAGTCTGAACTATAGGTCCTGACTGGGGCACAGAGACTTGAGGAGTTGACACTGATGCAGGGATAGTAGAAACCAGAGCTACAGATACTCCAGAAACAGGTGTGGTAAATTGAACAGAAAATGTAGCAGTTCGAGGCAGAGTTTGAGGTGGGCTAGGCCTAGGCGACTGAACTAAACCAGGTGCAGAGTTTTGAACCGTAGGTTGGACAGGTTGCTGGGTTGGACCAGAAACCAAAGGTTGTCCAGCTTGATAAGGTAACTGCACATTAGGTTTCAAAGTCTGTAGAGTTTGAGACGGATCCCACACCATATTCATTCTGGGACCCATAAAATGTTGACGACCATAAGCTGGTTGAGCGTATCACTGATAATTAGGAGGTACATTTCCAGCTCCTTGTAAAAATGACTGACCAGAAGGCGGTTGGAAACCTTGAGTTGGGTACTGACCTTGAGGTTGATAACCATGAGGCACATACTGATTCTGGGGTTGATAAGCATCCTGAGGAATATGGGGTTGACCTTGGGGTATGTACTATCTTGAAGGTTGAAAACCTTGAGGTAGCCCTCCAAGCGGAAACTGACCTCCTTGGGATTTCCCCCTAGGCGATAACTGAATACCTTGAGGTTTCCCCCCAGGCGGTAACTGACTACCTTGAGATTGAGGATTTGGAATACTACCAGACATCATAAAAATATGTTCTACGTTCAACATTTTAGTTCCATTATTACCAGGGGATAACTGATGTTCAGTTGGTCGAGGAGTTGCTCCTGAAAAAGTACCGGAAATTGACTAATACCCCAAAGGAACAGTAGGACCGCCATATAAAAGTGTTTCCAGTGATTGGGAAAACATGGATGCCTACCTTTGACATGATTGATCAAGGATAATAATATCTGGGTGTAGGATGAAAATAATCACACGAAAACAAATAAAATTTCAATAAAAGCACCTAAAGTCTCTAAAGAAACAAACAAGTGAATCACACGCCTAAAAAATCTAAGAGTTCAAACCACACACAAACAGTAACTTCCCGTACTAAAAACACTAGTTGGTGATGAAATCTAATGGCGTAGAGTTTAATACAAAAAGGTGGTTGGAACAGTTACCCCGACAACTTGCTTAATGAAACAGACTGGCACAAGTTTCTTCACATAACCATCTCGAGTGAAGAGAACCCCCCAGAAAGTCCAAGTGAGTCTAGTTGATGTCTGCTCCAGGTACAGTGAGACCCGTCCTTCACCGTCACCTTAGGAAAGAATCTTAAGATTATGGTCACTAAGGTTACCAATAGTAACAAATACAGCTGGGGGAATAGTCTGAGATCCGATCTATGTGCAAGGGAAGAGTAAAAAAGCTCAATCCCCTTGAAGGCTCCTCGACATGATCAATCCAAGGTTTACCAACAAGTGACCTCAGGCTCCTCGACAACGGTTAATTCGAGGTTTATTTTTAATATGCGCAAATCTTCTATCTTTCCCAATGAGACAAACTTGATTGTCTCAAAGGTTTGGAGATGATGTGGTGATTGACTCCTTTAAGAGGAGCTTCCCAGATTATATCAATTACAATTGGATTTATTTCCTACCGCAAGATATAGCTACTTGTTTGTTTTAACTATCTTGGAGAGTTAATTACTCGCTACTCCAAGATACTAGCCTAAGCTATATTGGTGATAAGAGCCCTAGAAATAAAAAAGATTGCTAGATCAATTTTATTTAAGCATCACTTTTATGGGTTGTTTCTTAATTCAATAGGAATGGAAATGAAACTTTGATGGTGTGAAAAATCGACTCCAAAAACACTAAAAATGCACCTAAAATGATAAACAATTCGTTTTTTCTTCAAAGAATTTCTAGCTAAAAGAAAGAGGTGAGAATGCAATTCTTTTAGAAACAAATCCTTCTTTCAACATAGAAATGAAAAGAAAATCCTTTTGTCTTTTCTAATAAGAACTCAAAACGAGACTACTAATTAAAGCTCACAAGAAATTACTTTTCTTTTTCAACACTCAAAAACTACAAAAACAATTTTCTTTCAAAAGAGATTCTACAATTTCTAGAAAACACTCAAAACTATGAAAGACTAATCTTGAGATCTAAAAACTTCTAAAAATCTAATGTATTCAGGAAACTAAGGATTAATTCGTTTAGAAAAACAAATCAATAAAAAAAACATCCAAATGTGTTTTCTTTTATAAAAATGAAATTCAAAACTTATAAGCAAGTTCATTCAAAGCTTTGCAAAGAGAAAACGAAATCTATTTCTCACGAAGGACAGATTTCACAAATCAGTCAGACTCATCAAGAAGACAAAAAATACCAAGGTTATCTAAGGTTTCTTAGGCTTCTAATCTCTGAGTCACTACAAATACCAAGTGAAAACCAATCCTGGCATGCAAAACTTCTAGAAAATCATCTAAAACAAAAATGAAAATGGAATTTACTTGCAAGAGATTTTTGACAGAACACATGCAGATCTGGGTAGACACTAACAGTCGTAAATAAAAAACAAAACTTAACTGGACGAAAACATTTTAGGTTTTTCAAAAATTTTGACAGGGTCCGCAGGCTTCTAGAAGAACCAGATGTGGTACTGCTCTGTGTACTAAAGGAAAAGTGCGGAGAGGTCCACACTGTCTATAAACAGAAAGTGTGGTTCCCTGTAAACTTCGAAAAAACAAAAAATAATCCAAATCCTAAAAACTACCCAATCCCACACACATCAAGCAAAAACCAGAAACAAGAACAAGTTTCTCAAGTCAAAGAAAAAGGAAAACCAAAAACCAAATTCAGTTCCCTAGTGGAGTCGCCAATTTGTTGGCCGGATAAATCGTTCTTGTGTACAAGGCCTATCTCCCTAGTATCAAAATATATCTAGCAAAAAATAGGACAAGCAAATCTACCTTTCTCTAAACATCTTGCGATTCATTAATAAAAACTAAAGAGCTGTTTTAGAACCTTCTTTAAGTCCAACGCTAGTTTGTAGCAGCCATCCTTCAACTATCTGAAAGAGTTTCCTTTTGAGAACCTGCAATAAAAAACAAGCACACATCAAATAACACCTGCATAGCTAATATAATAAATCATATTCATCATGGTGATCAAGGAATCCATGAAATAAACCATAAAACACAGCTTATTGAGAAAAATAAACTTGATTATATTAACTTTGAAAATAGAAGAACTTTACAATCTTTGGTGCCTTGATGTTGTACAAGCTCTTCCCAGGGTCCAAAATAGGAATCTCCTTTACTTTGACAAGCCTCACACTCTTCCAAATGAGATCAAAGAGGTATGTAATCTTTCCTCACAAAAGCTCAATTAGGAAGACTAAGTTCGAGCAACATTTCACCTCAAAAATATTCAGCTTTCAACCTCCCAAGTAACCAGCCCAATGCTTCATTTTATAGTGCAAAGGAAGGAGGTTATAGGTCCACCTATGAAGGGATAAAGTCCTCCTTCAAAGGGATATGCTCCTCACATCAAGGGGTTAGCTCCTTAAGGTATGGGATGCATGAACCTTAAAGGAGCGAACTTGCCACCTCAATATTCCTTCTAGAAGCTTCCAGAAATGACTCAAAGTGAGTTTTTAAGAATGTACTTGCGCCTTTTTGACTTTTACAGGGGTCTGCACCCATTACACAGAGACAGAGTGGTCAAGTGTGCAGGGGACATGACCATTAGGTGCGGGACCACAGGTAATGCTAAGAGAAAGTGCGGAACCATAGTTTTAGAGACTTTTAAGGGCTTTTTCTTATTTTCAAGGCTTGACATGAAGAACTGAGGTTTAATACTTGCAATGGAGGAAAGTATGAGTGGTGATAGATTCACACCGATTTTAGAATGTCATGGTGGCAATATTTTGTGCAACAAGGGCAACCAAAAGATAAAAAGAAAACTTTCGTAGCTGTAAGACGAGCCATGGAACGAGTTAGTGGGGTGAACATAGTACCTCATTTCTGTTGAATAGAGGACAAAGATTTTGAATTTTACAGGGTTTTGACATCATTGTAATTGGTATTGATTCAATTGAAGCTCACAACTATATCAATGCGGTGGTTTGTAGCTTCCTTGGCACTCCCATTTATCACTTTTATTTACGTGGTACGTGATTGACTTTGAAACATTGTGACTGCTAGATGTCTGACTTTGATGTCATTGAGAAAGAAAGCATGCTTCATTTACGCATCCTCCACATTATTATGTGGAATTCTTTTTTTTGTGTCTTATTTTGCATTTCCTTAAGGACTAGCAATTCTATGGGCTTGGCCCAATGATCACACCATTGTGCTTCATGTCTGTGGAGGTTATTAAGTTCAGTGATAGAACTTCTTTCCATGGGAGGGTTAAGTATTAGTGTGATTGATTTATTTTGAAATGTTGTATACTTTTCAAGCTAAAGTGGAGGTTGTATTTAAAATAAAGTATGGATTGATATCTAGCTTTTTGTACATATCCCTTCTCATTTATATTTTGTTTGTTTCCTGTCTAGGGAAAAAAGACAATTTTCTCACATTTTATCTTCTCTTACTTCTTGATTCCTTTTTTACACTATTATATGTAATCTAGGCCATGAGTAGCTTCCATTTTTTTTTGGCCCAAGGACTTTTTAGATTTGTATTTCATATGGACTGACACTTATTCTAAGTGAAGACCCACACATGTATGCATTTGAGGTTAGAGATAATCATGTGTAGGGAATTTTATTAGTCTATTTGGTTCTTAATAATTTATATACAGAACAGTGAGAAAAGTCCCCAGGAGGATACTTGGCTTCACCTAAGGCGTGCAAACATGAGGAAGTTGTTGCCAGATTTTAAGTACCATGATGTTCTTCAAACATTTTGTGATTGTGACTAGTATAACATAGTACAGATTGATAGGTTAACTTTACTGTGCTCTGCAAATTATCTTTTAATTCAATTTGTTTTAACTTGATCTGCATTTCTTATGTGTATCATTGTCCAAGAGTTGAAAGTCATGCTTTTAAAGTCTGTAACTTTAGTCCCTCAAAGTGGCCAAATAAAGAATGGAAAAATAAAACATGATGGAATAAAAGAAATAGGCGGAGGTTAAAAAAGAAAAAAGAAAAAAAAACAAAACAAACAAAAAAGGTGAAGAAAGTTTTAGTGGAGATGGTGTAGGTCATCAATAGGCCACAACTAAAAAAAATAAATAAACCAACTTGTTTATATTGAGTTCTAGTAGAATTTTTGTCCAATCCATGATTGCAGACCTTGAGTATTTTGATTTCATGCCAAAAAAAAAATTTACCGGGATAAATTTAATTATCAAAATGAGATTGCATTTGTAGCACTATCAACGTTTATAGCATTGAAAGGATGAAACTTTATCTAGATCACTTACATATCTATAAAATTTCTATTTAGATAAACATACTTGGATATCAAGATCTATATTAACAAGCAGTTGCAAACATTGATGCTGAAAATGATATTTGTTACTAAAATTAGCTTTTTCATCTGGACATTTTGCCATCGTAGTACAATGCTAGTCCAGACCCACACAAAACTGTTGGGAACCACCTTAACATGCTGTTATAGGCTTTAGGATGTACCATGGACTGGTACTCATTTGTGTTAATCTACTGCAAATTTTAATGTTTGCATGGCTTTTGTACATTCTTATCCTGCAAACATCATAAGATATGCTAGAAATATTGAAAAAGATTCTAGAACATAATTCAATTTAGTATCATTCAACAACAAGGTTCTGGGCCTAGAGGAAGCATGTAAAGAGGGTTGAGTCAATTGACTGATGTGTTAACAGTCTATTTTGATGTGCTACAAGTGAATCAACAAGTTGATATAGACAAAGTTTCAAGGAAACCAATATGGATCTATCAGATTTTGAGAAGTCTGGTTCTAGATATGGGAAATAGCACATATAAAACAATATGAATATAAATATTTGTTGAAGCTTATAGTATCTTTGGAAGGCCTTGTTAGTTATATATATATATATATATATATATATATAATAACAATCATAATAATAATTAATTAAGTAATTGGTATAGAAGAGGCATGTCTCTAAGGACAAGACCATTCATGGAGAGACAATTGTAACTTGTCTAGATATATAAGTGGGCCCTCATTTGTAACCATCTCATCTGTTGAAGAATCTAGGGAAATTAGGTTTAGTATGATTCTTCTTGACTTGATAACAATTTGTGGAGTATTTTCACTTTTATTGTTAGCTTAATCTTCTTCTTCTTATTAATGCATGTGTGTGTACTTCATCAAACTTCTATAAAAAACATAAGAATAAGAACACAAGATGTTGACTCTCTGCAAGGACCAAAGCCTCTCTTCTCTTGAGAGGAAAGCCTTTAGTAAGTTTCTCTTATTGAAGCTTCTTATTGATCAATGACAAACACTATACCCTTAACTAGAATGTCCTCCAAGCACAAGTCAAGTCTTTTCTCCTTTCTGCACTTTTTTCCCTGGCACTTCCTTCTTTCAGCACTTCGTCCTCCTCCTTCTAGCACTTCATTCTTATTTCATCTGTTGGTACACCTTGTTGCACTTGCTCTAGATGAGATGCTTCTCTTCTATACTTAGAGATATCCTTAACTTATGTAAACACCTTCTTTCAAATGAAATCATTCTTGAGATGTGAGTGTAGACTGAAGTGACTATACATCATCCCTAGATTCTCGCATGTGTGGGAGGTTTACTTGATGTTGTATACCCTTCTCTCCTTCGCTTGAGTATCTTTCTTCTATGCTTCAGTAGGAGGCCTTGTAGGCCTAGATTTAGACCCAAACAAAGAGAGATGGATGACTATGAGTTGTTGTTGTCATAACCGTAGGAACAACCCTCTGTTTCCTTGCACGTGTGACTGCAACTTCCCTAGAACAAAACTCTTTAAACTCGGTTGTGTACCCTTCTTCTTTGCTGCACTTGGAGACCATTTTCCTTCTCTCTTTTCCACCTTTTCTAATCCCTTTACTTCGCTGATTTCAGAGCTACTTGGTTCACATTGTAATGGAGTAGACAACCTCTATATATAGAGGATTGTCCCTCCTTTTAGGCCAACTAGAAGACCGACTTGAAGACTGTTTACAAGCAGACTTGTTATGCTTACTTTGGATGGCTTCTTTTTAAGTTTAGTTGCATGGAGGATACTTGTTGACTTTGCTTGGAGGTATTCTCTTGACTTTAATACATAAATATACATGGTGTAACATTCCCTTAATGTATTCAACATTTTATTTTGAATATTTGACTCACCTATAGCACTTTAACATGTGCAAGACCTATTTCAATGAGCAAGAAACACATTGACATATATTATAAAAATAATATTTCTTTTCTTGAATAAATACAAATATCAAAATTACATTTATGAAGACCGAACCTAGTTACATTTCCTTCAACACTCCCTCTTAACTAAGGAGGTATTCATACAACATTGCAAGGCGTTTGGCTATGTTTCAATCTTTAATAATTCACATAAGAGAAACCAAATTGGCAATCCATCTGTTATAGCATCATAATAACCAACATTGTTTCCACAGCAAGGCCTTGAATAAAAACTCTATCTCTCAATAGATCAAAGCACAATGTTGGCAATACCAATGACTTATAGACAACTTAGTCATTGTCTCTCAAGGTACATACCCACTCGGGTGTTCATTGAGTATGACCTTCTAGGACTATTCTTGTCTTGGGTTCCCAACCCTCAAAGAATATCGGACCTCTTGCCTACTCTTGTCTTGGATTCCATACACATCCTGAAAGAGTATCAGATGCTAGATGATTACCCAATCCTCCCATTCTTTCTTCCCAAGTGAAGACAAGAATGATGCATATATCACTTCCTCTCAATTGAGGAAGACATGCCCAAGTATCCTCTGACAGGTAACTTGTCCAAATTCATTTGGGAACTTGTTAGAACTCCCTCTTAGCTAGGGACTTGTCCATTCATTAGCAACTTCTTCTTTGTGGGTCCTTCAGCTTCTCGATCTTTTTCTTTCCTTCGATGTCATGAAATATTTGTTCAAAATTCCTCTTGGTAGGGCACCATCCATCGATCACTTTCCTTCCTGGCATGACATGTCATTGCTTCCTTTGTGGAAAGTGGTATTCCTTTCATATATCAGGTTATCTTGTCATATGGATATTCCTTTGTCATCTTGTCCATGCTTCAGAATACTCTTTTCATGGATGCTTTGTTGAGCTTGCTTGTTCCCATGCTTTGATCTAGTAGCCCTTCATGACTTCATCCTGATATCGTTTCAACATTACTTTGCTTTCGTTGGATGGCTTCTTCATCACGACATCTTTGTAGAGTAGAATCAATTATTTTCACCTTTCATATCTCCAAGGCCTTCATAGGTTTCAAGGGTCCTTCCTTCCTTTTTCATAGTTGTCCTACTTTCTTTCAGGACATATGTCCAATGGTTCTTTGTCAGATAGTGATTCTTTGTAATCATAGTGTTCTTCACATGCTTGATGTCTTTCTTTATTTTCTTCTTCTTGGATAGATTGGTTAACCACCTTATGCTCCTTGTGAGAGCACTTCTTCATTGCTTGCTTCCTCGACTAGTCAACATTTCTTCTTGCTTCTTAGTCAACAATCTTATACTCCTTATGTGAGCATAAACTTTTGTTGACCTTCATTACATTGTAGTACATGCCTTCGAGCATGTCATTGGTGAAAGAGATTCTTTCCTACTTGATCATGTTATAGAACTATTCCCATGACTCAATAATAATGTTATAGAACTATTCCCATAACTCAATAATATACAAATGACAACATGGCTAAACTTTGATGCATACATACCTCATTTTGATTCTCCTTTGATCATATTAGCTTCATTTGGTTTTCCTTCACGTGGCCCTTCTTGCTTCATCTTATCTTGCTTGCATATCATCCTTTTTTTGAATCCAAAGAATGGGATTCCCAATGAGACATCTTCTTTGGTTCATGAACCTTCTTTTGTAGATTCCATCATAGGACCTTAAAGACCCTTGCCTTGCAAATGTTTCTTTCCTTTTGATGATGGAGGTCTTCTAAGATTCTTAATCATGATCAATTTTATTTCATTGTGGATGAGGTCCTATTCTAGGTATGCTCCTTCTACATGAATATATTAAGCTATGTCCATCATGCTCCTATATTCTAGAAGATATTTGTTAAAATTGGCAACTAGGACCAAACTCCATGTGGATATTCTTATTTATGGTAGTTGATATTTTTCTTGGATTCCTATCATCAAGGTGTGTAGCATTGATCTAAAGATCATCATATTCCGACATGTATTCATGGAGATATGAATTTATTTGTGTTATGTGACAATTCGTCAAGGTTGGCCAACAACCAAATTACCCCCATCTATCCTCAATGTTGCACTATAAATAGAGGTGGTCATTTTAGGCACACCTCTTGTGATCTTCTCCTCTCCACTGGTTTTGGTTTTGGTGGAAGGAGGAGTCTCTAAGAGGATACGATGTCTTTGGGAGAAGACTTATATGCTTCCCTAGAAGAAATTCCGCAGACCCTAACACTGTCATGGAGGAGACACAGCTTCTTATATGCTGCCATGGAGAGCCCTAATTACAGTCAAGGAGAATCCCTAGATGTGGAGGAGAAAGGGTCTTCTAGGAGTGTCTACGCTGCCCTAATTTACAGTCAAATGAAGTCATGGAAACACAACAAGGAGAAGCTAAACACAGGTCTATAAGAGACCCTAAGATGCTGTCCTTAAATACCCTAAACGATGTCCTAGGAGAAATCATATAGATGTAGAGGAAGGAGGGTCTTGTTATGCCCTAGATGCAAAGAATAGGAGGAATAATGAAGCTCTTTAAACACAATTGAATGACTATAAAAAGGATTCCTAATTAGCTATGGAAGACAAGTCCTAAACACTGTCAAGAAAGGGCTCCTATACATAGTCAATGTATGATCTAATTTTCACTTAATAAGAGCTCATATCCATTGATGTATGAGGCTCTAAATCTGTAGCTCAATGTGTGCCCTAGTCACAGTCCATATGTACCCTAAATCGCAGTCCATCAAGGATGCCCTAGCCGTAGTAGGAGGAGAGACCTAGAATCCATATGGCTACTGTGGAAGGGTGTTCTGGATGGATTAAGAGGAGGCCTATATCAGCAGCAATACAAAGCCTTATTAATATATCAAGGCCTGAAAGGACAGCGTGGAATTTTTGGTAGCGTGATAAATAAGTATGATGACAACACTGTATTAGAAGGTTGTTCCTAGGACTATTTACATGGTTGGTAAATCCCAGTGTCGATAGAAAAGTCAATACTGCTTCATTGAAATTTTGATTGTTGCTTAACTTGCTGCTGAGCTAGGTCGTAGGCCATAGCCAGCAGCTAAGGCTATTGTTCCAGTCTTGATGTTGTCTGAGATGAGTTGATGGGTTGATGAAAAATGAATTCTAGTACTGCAAGAGGAGCACAACATTCTGGAAGATGTTGCATGATGATTGGATGCAACATCATGATTGGATGCAGCATGATGATTGGATGCAACATGATGGTTGGATGCAACATGATGATTGGATGCAACATGGTTATATGCAGTGTGGTGTTGGATTTAGCATGGTGATGGAATCACCTTGGAGAATCAGTTAGAGAAACATGCCTTCACCTAAATTCAGAAATGCAGTCCTAGTCATCAGATTTGCAACCTCATTATGTCATCTTCATGGTGAAGATATCTGCTCTTATTTTGACAAGTCAAAGTGTTGACTTCTGATGTATATGTACTATCTCTCTCTCTGTTGAACTATTGAAGAATATAAGAAGAATTGATCAAGGGTTTCCCCACATTGGGGTTTGTCCCCGGTTGGTGCCACATCATGTATCCTCCTGTCTTGGCATGTCTTCTGTGATTTATGTTTATGTTCTATCTACATTTTACTATCATGCTAAATGTGATTGCTAATCTGGAATTGATATTGAGCTAATATGAAAATTGAAGTAAATTTGCGATAAGCATAGAACATACCAAAATTAACATGGTATCAAAGCTGAGGTGAAGACAAAGCCCTAGCAAGAGTGAAAGAGCAATCACCAAAGACAATTGGACAAGGTCAAAGGCTCAATGGGTTCCTCATCCCTCTTCCTAGCTGAAGTCAAGCTCCATAAAAATTCTATCATGGATGGATGATGTCTTTGGATCTGATATTGGAAGAGCTAGAAGTGATGGATTATGTGAAAGGTAAAATCCCTGAGTCTCCATCAAATGCACTAGCTGCTATAAAGATCAAGTACAATAAGGGAGGAAGAAAAGGCAAATGCCTTTCTTGCAATGAGTTTGGCCATTATGTGAAGGAATGTTTGAATAGAAGGGACACATCACTTGATGATGATAACAATCATTCCAGCGACATATTCAATGATCGGAGGAATGATAGGTACAATGGCAAAGGAAAAGGGAATACGGGTCATCAAGGAAATGGTCCACTCTTCAAGAAAGAAAGGAACTCCTGGTATGAAGAATCAAATGTTGTTTCTGATAAGAAAAATGAGTATTATCTTATATCGGCTCTCTCCACTACTTCTCCTCCGGACACGGGTTTGGCTTATTGATAGTAGTGCTTCAAGGCACTTCATCAAATACAAGGAAGAACTCTCTAATTTGATAGAGAAGGAGACAATCTTGGATATTATTCTTGGAGACAATGCCACCTATCCCAGAAAGGATGTAGGGAATGCTACCCTTCAATTGAATGAGGGTAGCATAATTCATTTATAGAAGTTATTTATGTACCTGATCTCAAGAAGAACCCGGTATCCATTTTAGAAATGGAAGTCAAAGGTTTCAAGGTAGCATTCATCGATGGAAAGGTATGTGTTTGGAAAAATAATTATAAAGATGATTTTACTCTTGGGTTCAGGGTTGGCAATTTGTATCAAGTTGCAGGAAGTCCAATGGAGACCATGTCATGTGACACATCTCTTTTATGGAACGGGAGGTCTGCCCATCTTCATTGTGGGGCCCTACCCATTGTGAGACAGATGGTGACAGGGATGCCTGAATTTAAGAAGAGCATGGAGGTACTTGCTTGAGATGTACTGAAGGAAAATTTCATGGGGACCATTCCCCCCATGTAATAGCAAGACCACGGATGTGGATCAACTTGAGGGGTTTGAGATTCATGATTAGGAATCTCATGTATGCAGGTTGAAGAAAGCTCTCTATAGTTTGAAGCAAGCACCCGAGGCTTGGTATGAGAGGATTGATAGCTATCTGATGAAGCTGAGATTCACTAGGAGTGAAGCCGATCCAAACCATTTCTTTAAGGTTGTGGATGATAGACCTCTCATACTAGTACCTTATGAGGATGACCTCTTTCTGACAAGTGCAGGCCCTCTCATTTGCAAAAGTAAGAGGGAGTTGGATTTTGGATTTGAAATAGTGAACTACAAGCCCATGACTACCCCGATGGAGCTTAACGTTAAGAATTTATTCGGTAGTGTTGTCAGACTTGATTTGGGAAATGCCTTTGAGTTTCATCAACTCATAATAACATTGATGTTCTTGGTGAACTATTGTCTGGATATATTTTTTTCAATTGGCATGTTGAGCCATCATATGGTCGAGCCTCATTGGATTGGTGCCAAGAATCATTTGAGATATTTTCAGGGAACAATTTGAGATACACTGACTTTGGGAGAAGATTTATATGCTACCCTAGAAGAAATGCCCTAGACACTAGTGTTGTCATGGAGGAGACACAAATTCTTATACGCTGCCATGGATAGCCCTAATTACAGTCAGGGAGAAAGCCCCAAACATGGAGGAGAAAGGGTCTTCTAGGAGTGCCTATGATGCCCTAATTTATAGTCAAATGTAGTCATGGAAACAAGAAAAGGATAGGTTAAACGCAGGTCTATAAGAGACCCTAAGATGTTTTCCATAAATACCCTAAAAATTGTCCTAGGAGAAGTCATATAGACGCAGAGGAAGGAGGGTGTTGTTATGCCCTAGCCACAGAAAATAGGAGGACTATTGCAGCTCTCTAAATTTAGTTGAATAACTATACAAAGGAGGCCTAATTAGTTGTGGAAGACAGGCCCTAAACTCTGTTAATAAAGGGCTCCTATACACAGTCAATGTATCATCTAATATGCACTTAAGAAGAGCCTAGATCCATTGATGTATAAGGCTCTAAATCCACATCTCAACGTGTGCCCTAGTCACAGTTCATTTGTGCCCTAAACCGCAGTCCATAAAGGATGCCCTAACTGTAGTAGGAAGAGAGCCCTATCAGCCATATAGCTGTTGTGGAAGGGTGTTCTAGCCGCATTCAGAGGAGGCCTTATCAATAGCCAGAAGAAGCCTTATCAATATATCAAGGCCTGAAAGGACAGTGTGGAATTTGTGGCAGTGTGGTAAAATAAGTATGATGACAACACTATGTTAGAAGGTTGTTCGTAGGACTACTTACATGGTTGGTAAATCATAGTATTGATAGCAAAGTCAATACTGCTTCATTGACATTTCGATTGTTACTTAACTTGCTACTGGGCTAGGCTATAGGCTATAGCCAACAACTAAGGCTATTCTGCCAGTCTTGATGTTGTCTGAGATGAGTTGATGGGTTGATGAAATAGTGACTGCTAGTACTGCAGGAGGAGGACAACATTCTAGAAGATGTTGCATGATGATTGGATGCAGCATGATGATTGGATGTAACATGATTGGATGCAACATTGTTAAATGTAGCAGGTTTTTGGATGCAGCATGGTGATGGAATCACCATGGAGAATCAGTTGGAGAAGTATGCCTTCACTTGAGTTCAGATCTGCAGTCCTAGTCATCAGATCTGCAACCTCATTATGTCATATTCATGGTGAAGATCTCTGCTCTTATTTTGACAATTCAAAGTTTTGACTTCTGCTGTATATGTACTATCTCTCTCTTTGCTGAATTATTGAAGAATATAAGAAGAATTTATCAAGGGTTTCCCCACATTGGGGTTTGTCCCTAGCTAGCACCACATCTTGTGTCCTCTTGTCTTGGCATGTCTTCTGCGATCTATGTTTATGTTCTATCCACATTTTACTATCATGTTAAATGTTATTTCTAATCTAGAATTGATATTGAGCTAATATGAAGACTGAAGTAAATTTTCTCTAAGCATAGAACATACCAAAATTAACAATATTTCTAGCCATGAAATTTTCTTTTATTCCTACATGCTCCTATCCTACTCAAAAATTTGAAAGAAGACTTTAAGTAAAGAAGTAGACTTACTCATAGTAGAGATCCGAAGGATCTTCCTTATTTTTCTTCTTGTATTCTTCTTTCATTTCTTGAGTCACATAAGCTTCTTCCCTATTTCTTTTGTTGTTGTTGTCCTTCTTTAATTTAGGACAATTCCTTTTGTAGTGTCCATATTCTTGGCATTCAAAGCATTGGACTTTGGACATATCTTTGTTGTTTTTTCTTCATTGTAATGTTCCTAAACATGAATGTAAGTGATATACAAAGCATGCAAATAATCTAGCAATCAGAAAAACGAAATATACATTAAGCACCCATGGAAACACTGGAAATAGATAATCACTGAGCCATTTTATTACTTCTTTAGAAGCAAATACAATAGTAAAATATAATGGTGCACCTGGGATTGTCTCAATGGACAAGCATGACAAAAACCAGCTAAGAAAATGTTGAACTGAAGGTTGCTACAACTGCTACACCAAACTAAACTACGCTGCCCTAGAAAATTGCTCTGTCTATTGACTTCAAAGGGCTGGAATCACTGCTTCCCATGCTCAAAAAATTATGAGATTTCAGCTCCTTGCTCCCTGGACTAAACCTAGAAAAACCCATGAAGGAATTGGCCAAATGTTGACCTCAAAATTTTGGCCCAAATTCCCCTTAGCTCCTCTAGCTATTGGTGAGTTGGGACCCTATTTGACCCCTTAGATCTGCCTATAAAATTATATAAATTTAGGATTATGATCCTTGCCCAAAACCTAGAAAAACCCTAAAAGGGTTTCCCTTGGTTCCAAACTTCAAAAATTGACCCTTCATAGCTTGACCCTCCAATTTCAAATTTTTTTGTTGTGACTGATCCTGTCAATCTATGACCTCCCAAATTTAGAAATCCTCCTCAAATGGCCCTCCAAGTGATCCCCTACTTCTCCTAGCCAGCTGCAGCTCTACAATTCCTTCAACTCCCACTTGAGCCTAGTGATGGCTCTCTTCGCAGGCCCGGGTAACTGTAAATCAGACTGCTAGGATGTTAGCTCTACTGGCTCCAAACTCACAAGAAAGGTTGGCCCTTTTCTACTCTCCCAATCCTCTAACTCTCCTGGTAAATGCTTGATCACTGATAGCTCCAAACTCCCCTTATGTAATCTCTAGATAGCTAGAAATACACATTCTCTGTTGTGGCTGAATGGTAGTGTCATAACACACTCCTAGAACTCCTGAAATACTTATGGAATTGCCTCTCTAGGGTGAGCACAGATGTTCCCCTGAAGTAGAGGTTGAATCTCCCGCTTGAGAGAATCATGCCTAAACAACTGGTTGATTCAGCTAAACAACAGAGTGAACAATCAAGTAATTTTGATTGCAAGGTGTAAGAATGAATCCAAAATGAGAGTTGCTCCCTCCTTATAACTCCTTGGGCCTCCCTAGCCTCATGTGGGCCCCTCCATCCACCTATTCGACTTTCCCTCCAAGTTATTCGAATGGTCCAATTCGAACTCCCATGTGGGTGGCCCCCACATACCTCTAGCAACTAAATAAGGTCGAATTGCCTCATAAGTCCCTAAGTCGAAAATGATGGGTTATCTTCCTTAGCCAAGATTGTGCAAAATTGTGTAGTAGCACATTATTACAAATGTGTTTGAGAAGGGACATGACAGTCCTCCCCTCCCAAATGTTGCTTTCCCTCAAACAACTTCAAAGCTGGGTGCTCAAAAATGTGCTCACACTCCCAGGTGGCATCCTCATCCGACAAGATCTTCCAATGCACTAAAAATCGCTTGTCCTTAAGCAATACCTGGACAAGCAACATCTTTAAATATTGCTCCTGATTGTCACTACAAAATGTGCCAGGGTCCCAGATGTGCCACTGGATCGTGTCTGACCTCTACACCGTCTTGATATGGAAGAATATTTCAATACTAGGATCTGAGGCAATCTTGTCCAACATGAAGCTCCCCTCGCTCCACTCACTATCTTGCCCGATGAAAGTACAAAAAGTCCCTTGCTCCATCAGTGAGTCGCTAAAGCCCAATGGAACATCTATATGATCTCCCCTTGTAGTAGTCGGCACATCCCTAAAGGTTATTGAGCTCTGAAGGGCTGTGATGCCCTAGTTCCTTGCTAGTCATAGAGTGGTGCCACCATGCTGACACTGAGCTACTCTAACTATGTCATATTCCCCATCTTGCGTAGTCAGTATCCTCCTCTCCTATAACTCGATGGTGGAATACTGAAAGAGGTGAGACACATCTTGCCTAGGCATCTGCATGGCACCCAGGCCTACCCATCCAAATCTAACTCCGAACCTGTGCAACAATAGAGAATGTCTGCCTCCCCATATGATGAAACCCTTTGTGAACCCCCATGTGTAATCCCAAGAGTGAACTATATCAAATGCTGACATGACTCCGCTCATAATGAGTGATCTATTAATCAACTCAATCCCTACATCCCATAGCCAGAACTGCTACAGCATAGCCCTGTCAACCGATGGAATCCCTTAGGCCCTTGTCTCTAGCATGGTAAATTTTAGGGGCGAATTTTATCCCAAGGGCGAAATTTAAGGGGTTTTTCATTTTAGAGGGAATTTTTTCATTTTAGCCCAAAAAAAAAGGGCGGATATACTATGAAAATACTCATTTGATCCGATTCTCTTGGTTTGGGAGGTTATATTCCATTACAATCACCCAATTTTTTTCTTTTCAATGTTAAATTTGTTTGAAATCCCCCATTTTCTGGTTGGGAGGTGGTTTGGGAGGTTGTATTTGGTCCCAATAAATAAAAATATAAATAACGTGGAGATATGGTAAATAAATAAAACCTCTTTTTATATTTAGTCCATAACCCTCTTCTTTCTATTTCAGAAGGCTAAAAAAATAAGTTTTATTTAAGTACCTATGGGCCAAATACCATATTTATAAAAGAGGTATGGTAAATTAATAAAAATATAAATAAACGAGAGGTATGGTAAATAAATAAAACATTTTTTTTATATTTACTCCATAAGTCACCTTATATTTACGAACAAGTAAGGGTCTAAATAACTAAAAATATAAATAAAGTGGTGGTATGGTAAATAAATAAAGCCTCTTTTTATACTTACTCCAAAGGTAAGGTAAATAAATAAAAATATAAATAAACTAGAGGTATGGTAAATAAATAAAACGTCTTTTTATATTTAGTCCATAACCCTCTTTCTATTTAAGAAGGCTCAAAAAAGAGGTTTTATTTAAGCGGATCCTATGGCCAAATACCATATTTATAAAAGAGTTATGGTAAATTAATAAAAATATGAATAAACCAGAGCTATGGTAAATAAATAAAACATTTTTTTTTTTATATTTACTCCATAAGTCACCTTATATTTACGAACACTCAAAAATGCATTATTTTTAGGTGAAGCCTATGGGCCAAATATTATGGGCCAAATATTATGGACCAAATACCATGGGCCAAATTATTATTAATAGCCCATGGTATTGACGTGGAATGTAGCCTATTTAAAGGGGGGAATTAAACCAAGATAGATCCATCTTTACTCTGGATCTACTAAGCGTCGAGAGGGATCAAATATCGTGATATGAAATCTAGCATAGAGTGAAAAAATATGTGATCCCTCTTGGGGCTTGGTAGATCAAGAGTAAAAATGGATCTTGTAATTTAATGTCACTTAAGAATTTTAACTTGGCTAAAATAAAAAATAAAAATCAATTATTAATTTTATTAATTTTTATACATTACTAATAGTAGCTTTAAGCTCCAGGTTTATGATAACCCATGGTATCGAACCATGGTAATACCATGGTATTCATGTGAGCATAGACTATTTAAAGGGGAAATTATATCAGCTTAGATCCATCTTAATTCCGGGTCTACCAAGTGCTGAGAGGGATAAATAGATTTCATCCCTCTAAGAGTGGTATATGTGGAGTTAAGATGGATATAGGTTGGTTTTTATGATAATGAAGATATTAAATAGACTTAGGAAATTATATTTTGAAAAAATTCTTAAGGTGAATGGTTAAAGCTACATTTAGTCACTTCACAAAATAAAATAAAAAACCAATATCTCCATTAATATTGGTTTTTTTTATTTAACAAAAAAAAATTCAAAACAATTATTCTTAGTTTGTCGTAATGATCTGTAGGGGTTGGGCCACTGCACCATA
This sequence comes from Pinus tabuliformis, assembly GCA_031772625.1. Taxonomy (NCBI): domain Eukaryota; kingdom Viridiplantae; phylum Streptophyta; class Pinopsida; order Pinales; family Pinaceae; genus Pinus; species Pinus tabuliformis. The sequence goes on along the minus strand of CM062809.1, from coordinate 156,301,480 downwards.
TTATCCTAAAATGTGGAGATTGTGCAACAAAAAAGAAATTAATCCACACGTTACAATGCTATTAAAAAATGCAAGATGTATGAAGGTAGTGAATTATGCTAATAAGCAACTTAGATTGGGAGAGACGTAATTAAATTTTATTATTTAATTGAAGATTTCCATTTAAAATAATAATAAATCTACATTTATATATTTATATATTGGTTGGAAGGATTCTGAGGTCACTTCTTTCCATTAGATCCCCTTCAAGGCTTTGGGATACCTACTACTTTCTTATATTATATAGTTGGGGCTTTCTACTTGTTGGCGTGTTTGGTAAACAAACTTGATGTGTTTTTTTTGATCTCGCAATTGGAGTTTATTGAATAAGAAATAAATTTGATAGCTTGACAAAAGTGGTAGCTTGACCAAAGTGGTAGAGAAAAGATTAATCTCTCCTACCTTGACAGAACTGGTGGTCAAGATCAACACCTACGAGAACTTTGTTGTGGAATATTATCAAAACTAATAGAAGGATATGAAAGACTATACAATAAGAACCTTGACAAACAAGTCCACTAAAACTTGCAGCATTGTTTGTAGGAAGAGAAAATTGTGTTTCTTTTTTACAAACATGTATGTTAGTATATTACAGTTTAATGAATATGCTTTCCTATTATCATATATGGTTTCATAGTTTAACAAAACATTCACCAAGACTTCACAATGTTTTATTATTCAGTGAAAGATTTGCCAAGATCTTACAAGATTTTATAATTTAGTGAAATATTCACCATGAATTTAAAAGATAATATAATGTGGTGAGAGATTCACCAAAAAATTATATATACGTATTATATTATTGATAAAATCGTGTCTGATTTTTCCTATGTATCATGGGGATTCGCCCATTTATTATACATATAAATTTAGGGTGGTTCTTAAAATTTTCCTTGGTCTCTAGTCCATGCATGTGATCACTATATAGGCTCCATATATCATGGGATAATATGATACATGCTAATATGCCCTATGCCTACCACTGTGTAGTACCAATGATCACTAGAAGCCATGTGTGCCAAAGAGCTAACCCCCTGAATGTAACCAAAAGATGGGTATCCAATACTTGTAATCGACTCAGGGTTTGTGGATCCCTCTTGTCCCTGCCAACCATCTCCCTTAGGTCTTCCATCTGCCCTCTCGATAATGTGCCAATATAAGGTCTGGAGCCCGGACACATATTGGGAAACTACCTCTGTCGTAACCGCTATCCTCTGCTCATGCTCGATCCCGACATGCCCTGAGAAAAGAGTTACACATGTCTCCCTCGGGACTAGATCCCTAGAGGTAGCCTTGCTGATGAATGATATGCCCCCTAGAGGTAGGCTTGCTGATGAATGATATGCCACCCCTGTAGATCATCACCTCATCCCCCAACCTGTAGCTGTCAACTGTCGCACCAACCCAACGCCATTGCTGGAAAGTCTCCCCCCTAGTGCACTTAGTCTCACCCAAATATCTCAGGTGAGCTCCTCATCCCCTTGTTGGAAATAATACTGGGGGGGGGGGGTGAATAAGTATTATCAAATCAATAAAACTTTTTCATTTCCATACTTAGATTCATATACGCTACTTCAGTTAAGTCAAACCGCGTGTATACGCAACTGTGTTTAATGCAACAAGCGTATATCCAGTAAACTTATGATTCAGTTAGTTGATCCTTAATGAGTGCATGAGAACATTATTAACCATATGAACAGTAAACAGGTTTAGTAAAATAGAATAGATCATCACACACAAGAAGCACACATGAACACCATGATATAAGGTGGAAATCCAATGTGGGTGAAAACCACCTGCTGCAAGTCATCTCTATCTTCTTTTAATAAGAAACTTCATTTTACAATATTTTTGTATTGGTGTAGTCTTATACCAATACACAAGGTTCTACCTTCAGAAAGCTACAACCTTCTCTCATTCTCCAGACTCTCCTGGAAGGGAGCTACAACCCCCTTAGCTCTTGTACTAGCCAATCCATTTACTAGTATGTAGGTGCCGGACTACTAAAATTCTCCAACCTTTACTTGTTCTCCAACTGCTACTGGAAGGGAGCTACCACCCCCTTTGCTCTTGTACTAGCTGATGTACTAGTACATAGGCGTCGGCCTACAATCTCCTTCCATCCTCCAAGGACCACATTTCATACATTTTCAGACTGGATACTCCTGAAGCACAACACTATAATCTGAAGGCCACGTTTCATCCAATTTTCATACTGGACCCATCAATATCATTGAAGCAAAAAATAAATCAATACTAGCATCATCAATCTCTGAATCACTGAAACATTGAAATCATATCAACAACACAGTCGCCAGAACACAGAGCAGACAACAAAACTCTACAATAACAATCAGACCCAACTGCAACTTCAAATATCATACTTCATAATGTATACACTACTATGACGAACCAAACCCATGTACATACGCGCTTTCACCAAAGCCAACCCGTGTACAAATCTATAAATATTCAATCATGACTTGCAGCTATTTCAAACTTAAATTATACCCAGTTCAGAACATTACATGCGTCAGTATACAAATCTAGAATAAGCATAATCAACCATATAGATATAGTTCATTTCAAACCATTTGATCCCGATCTATCCTTAGATCTTGTTCTCCATCGGTGAGATTCCTCCTTAGTTCAAGCAATGCATCCTCAACCCATAACTTGCATACTGGATCTCATACTTCATCAGATATTCAAGACTTTTTCCATCCCCTTGCCTAATGATCTTCTTCTCCTTTTATAGCCTTAGGCCTTACTCAATACCATGGTCCAAAACCATAGGTTCAAGTACCAAGGACTAAATACCATGGACCAAAAGTAAGTTTTCCCACATGTACGTGCCTTTCCGTGCATGAATGTGCATGCATACGCATACGCGACTTTGGAATGTCTAACCAGCATGTATACACGGCTTGGTCACGATGAACCTATGTATATAATTTTCTCTCTTCATTCTTGCAGTCTAATCATCAATTCCTTGCTATTGACCTGCTGCACTATGATCTGTCATCTGTGTGATTTTCCATCAAGGACAACACTTGTCTCATAATGCCAACAATCTCCCCCTTTGGACTTGATGGAAAAGCTAACTTGTCATACTAAGAACTTTCATCTGATTCCTTTGAGCTGTCCAACATCCCATGCATTTAGTCACATTTGATATCTATTCTGTGGATTCATCTAGTTATAAATAAGTGAGATGTTCTTCTACGAGTGGGTTGCCATCAAGTACAACACATGCATCATAATGCCAATAATCTCCCCCTTTGGACTTGATGGCAACAACACCAAATCACTCTCCCCCTTTGACATCAAGGGCAAAGGGTTATGCTCCCCCTGAGTACATGCTGAAATCTCTGCTCTGTGGTGCTGGCCATGCTCCCCCTGACTGTAGGCAAGATCTGCAAAAAGATGTTCTTCAAGAAGATCAGTGACTTACACATCATAAAAGACCTTCCTATCACCAAAGGACTCTATACAAACATCCTTCACCCAACCAAGTGGGGAGACATCAAAAGTTTACATATGACAACCAAGTATATTACATCATTCATCCCAAGCATAGTGGGGAAACCAAAAATAGGCCGTTACATGACCTTGATAATAAAAGATATACATAGCATAGAGACAAAAAATTTAGAGCAAGACTGTGAAGGTCACCAATAACTAATATCAGCAGCACTATTCAGATCAACAACCATGTTCTCCTTATGTTCTCCTTCTGCAGCTGATCCACCTGAACCCAAAATAGCTTATGTACTCGAACCAAGAGCTTCTAATGTAATGCCACCAATGCATTATTAGAAGATTAACTGCTCCCCCTGAACCTGTGCTAGATCGTCTCTCACCAGACCCATATCAGACTCTTTTCAACCAGAGTCTGTCCCCACTTATTTCCTTCAAACCACCATATACGCGACTGTATCTGCATAAATCGGCGTATGTATGCGGATCCTCCTTATGAAACTCGCATACAACTATATTTCTCTGAAACAGACAGGTTTCAACAGCAAGATGATGCATCAAATACCCCCAGCTTCTGTCTGAGGTATTCAAATGTCTCCCTGGGCAGTGGTTTGGTGAGAATATCAGCGACTTGTTCCTTAGAGGGAACATACTCCAACTTGACCTTTTTTTCAAGCACTTGTTCCCGAAGAAAATGGTATTTGATAGGTATGTGCTTGGTCTTTGAATGCATTACAGGATTCTTTGAAATTCTGATTGCACTTGTATTATCACAAAAAATGGAAATAGGTGGAGTACAAGTGATTTGAAGATCTTGCAATGTCTGCATCATCCAAAGGAGTTGTGTGCAACAAGATGCAACAGCTACATACTCTGCTTCAGCTGTAGATAATGCAATGGAACTTTGTTTCTTGTTGAACCATGATACTAATCTAGGACCCATGAAGAATGCACCACCACTAGTGCTTTTTCTGTCATCCATGCTACCTGCCCAATCTGCATCTGTATATGCATGAAGTGTGATATTTGTATCTCTAGGATACCATAACCATATTTTTGAGTCCCTTGAAGGTATTTGAAAATTCTCTTGACTGCCTGAAGATGAGTTTCCTTTGGATTTGCCTGAAACCTTCCAACTATCCCTACTGCATGCATAATGTCTGGTCGGGTACCTGTTAGATAGAGTAGGCTACCAACCATGGATCTATAGGTAGGTTGATGTACAGCTGTTGATTCACTATTTGTGCTGAGACTACAACCTGTAATCATAGGAGTACATACTGGTTTCGAATCCTCCATCCCATATTTCTTCAATATCTGCTTGAGATACTTGGTTTGTGATAGAAAAATGCCGTCTTTGTTTTGTTGGACTTGTAAACCAAGAAAATATGTGAGCTCACCAAGAATGGACATTTCAAACTCCTTTTGCATTACCAAGGCAAAATTTTTACTCATTTCTTCTTCATTACTGCCAAAGATGATATCATCAACATACACAACAAGTATTAACAACTTTTCATTGTCAACCTTTATATATAGATTGCTGTCTATTGATCCTTTTGCAAAACCTTGTTGATGAAGGTACTCATCCAACTGAAAATACCAAGTCCTTGTAGCTTTTTTTAGACCATAGCAAGCCTTTTTGAGTCTGTATACAAGATTTGGATCAATTCTAAGGATGAACCCATCTGGTTGTTCAATGTACACTTCTTCATTCAAGTCTCCATTCAGAAAGGCAGATTTTACGTCCATCTGAAATACTTTGAACTTTTGAAAGCTAGAGAGAGCAATGAACATTCTTATAGCCTCAAGTCTACCCAATGGTGCAAAGGTTTCTTCAAAGTCTATGCCTTCTTGTTGCACATATCCTTTACAAACAAGTCTTGCCTTGTTTCTAACCACATCTCCATTTTCATTCAACTTATTTTTGAAAGTCCACTTTGTCCCTATGACATTCTTATCTTTTGGTCTAGGAACCAACTCCCAAGTGTTATTCCTTTGAATTTGCTCAAGTTCTTCATTCATTGCCTTGACCCAGAATTCATCTTTGCATGCTTCTCATACATTTTGTGGTTCAGTGGAGGAGAGCAATGCTAGATAGCTTGAAGCTTCTGAAATGGTTCTCCTTGTTTGTACACCTGCCTCTTTCTGCCCCAAAATTTGAGATTCTGGATGATTCTTCTGAACGTATCTGGATGGAGTCTTTTCTTCTATTCTTATTTTTTCTTCTGGTGCCTCATGGGTTTCTTCATCATGAATCTGATTTGACGTTGAGGGATAGTCCTCATCATCTTCAAAAAATTCAGATCTTTCCTGCCTAGGGGTATTTCCTTCTTCATCAATCACTACATCAATACTTTCAATAATTTTTCCAAGTCTTTTATTGTAACACTTATATGCTTTGCTATGGGGAGAGTAACCAAGGAGAATGCCTTCATCTGCTCTAGGTTCAAACTTGCCAAGATTTTCATCAGTCCTTTTAATGTAGCATTTGCTTCCAAAATTTTTGAAGTATTTCACTGTGGGAGTCTTACCATACCAAAGTTCATGAGGAGTCCGAGTGCCGTTTACCTGGACATTTGTATTGTTAAGAATAGTTACTGCAACAAATGCGGCTTCACCCTAGAAGGTTGTAGGAGTCGCAGATTCATCGAGCATAGCACGAGCCATTTGTTGAACCATTATGTTCATCCTTTCCACTACTCCATTTTTTTGAGGTGTCCTTGCAGTAGAAAATTCCCTTCTTATGCCATGTTCTTCACAAAAATAGAAAAAATCATCTGAGGTAAATTCTCCTCCTCGATCAGATCTGAGACATTTGATTCGTCGATCTGATTCGTTTTCAACTAAGGCTTTGAATGATTTTAAGTTTTCGAAAGCTTCATCATTATACTTCATGAGTCCTAACCAACACATCCTTGGAAAGTCATCAATAAACAATATGAAGTATTCTTCACCTCGAGGTGACTTCTTCCTAGTTGGACCACATATATTAGTATGGACACATTCAAGTGGCCTGCTAGCTGATCCTTCCTTCTCTGGGAAATTAGTTCTGGTTTGCTTACCAAACTAACATGATTTTCATATTGTATTCTCTGGAATTCTGATGTCAGGAAGATCACGAACCGCCTGATATTTGCATGCTTTCCTTATCTGAGAGAAGCTAAGATGCCCCAATCTTCTGTGCCATAGCCAGCGTTCATCATTCTTTCTTAGATAGCATTGACGTTGTCCTTCTTTGAATATGTATAAATTATTTAGAGTTCTTATGCCTTTGATCACTGTTTTTCTCGTATCAAGATCACGAACACTACATCCATTTGATCGAAATATTACCTCAGTTCCTTGATCGCACATCTGACTGACACTCAATAGATTATGCTTTAAGCCATCAACATACATAACATTTCCAGCTTTGAACTTTTCTTTCAACTGAACAGAACCTTTACCTTTTATGAATGCAGGGGTGTCATTTCCAAATGAGACCTTCTTTGCCTTTTCTAATGCACTATATGATTGAAGTTTTTCTTTGTCACCTGTCATATGTTTCAAACATCCACTATCGATATACCATTGATTTTCCTGTCCTTCTGCATATAAGGCTATCCCACATCTTTCCGGTTGCGGTTCTTTCATTCTCCATGTTTTGGCACTTGAGACTTGTTCCTTTTGAGTTGTCTGCCGAAACCTACTTCTGCATTCAAAATCTTCATGACCGAAGTTGTTACAAATAGAACATTCTATTTCATTTTCAAGATCAGAAAAGTTATTGTAGGTCCTTTTCATGATCCCAGTCATACTTGTTTGTTTTTTAGCTTCTCTAGTCATGATTGTCTTATAGGAAACACATTGAGCTACTTTGTGACCAAAGTTATGACAAGAGAAACACTAGCCATTGAAGAAACTCCTGCGAGTATCAAATCTACCAACTGAATGATTGTAGTTTCTATTGACATCCGTTCTTGAGGCAAATTGAGAATGTTTTACCTGTGGCTGGTTGTAGCTTCTGTTCATCCTTAAGGTAGATTGCCCCTGATTTACCTGGTAGTCTTTGTTCATCCTTGAGGTAAATTGTCCCTGATTTACCTGGTGATCTCCATTGTGCCTTTGTTGTCGATTGTCAATTTGTTCACTCCTCCTTGCTGCATCGAGATAACTTTTGGAGGTGGATGGCTCCTGTGCTTGAGACACTTCTTCATTATATCCCAGACCTATCTTGATTAGTGGAGAACACTACACTTTGATAATCTCATCTAAAGTTTCAGATCCTTTAGAAAATCTGAGATTAAGGGCTTTTGTTTTCTCAATTTCTTTTCTAAGTCCCACAATTTCACATTCTAGCTTTTCATTGTATTTATCTTTTTCACCAAGTTGGAATGTTAGAGTATCTATAATCATATTATTTTCCTTTAAACAAAATTTAAGTCTAGAAATTTCTTCATAAAGACCTTCTTCATTTATAGCATCCAAGAAATACTCATCTTCAAAATCCATCAAAATTCTATCATCATTACCTTGTTCATCTTCATCACTATTTGACAATCCATCATTGTCTTCATGCGTGTAATAGCTCTTCTTATTCTGCTTTCTATTCCATCTGACAGGTTCCTTACCTTTGTCTAGTTTATCTTTATGAGGACATTTTGCAGCATAATGACCAACTCTTCCACAAGAAAAGCATTTGAAAGGCAGCTTACCTCTGAATCTTCCAGTTCCCTGTTGGAGGTTCTTGACAAAATTTGATTCTTCCTCTTCTTCTGACACATGTCCTGACTCATAGTAATCTCCTTTGCCTGAAGCCTTGAATGCAGCTTCTCTCCTGTCTGATGGTCCTCCTTTTCTCATTTCGTAAGCAGTTAGAGATCCATGCAGCTGTGACATGGTAAGGCTCTGTAGGTTCTGCTTTTCTTCTATGGCAGAAACTTTTGATTCAAACTTAGAAGACAAAGATCTTAGCACCTTTTCAACCAAAAAAACCTATTTTATTTCTTCACCCAAGTTTTTCATACAATTTACAATCTCATCTATACAAAGGAAATAGTTAGCCACACTTTCTTCATTGTGCATTCTGAGATTTTCATACTGAATTATGAGGGTTTGAAGTTTTCTCATTTTACCTGTTCATCTCCTTCATAGCTTAGAACAATCTTGTCCCATATTTCTTTTGCGGTTTTGAGCTGCATAACCTTGATGAATTCTGTTTAAGATAGACTCCCTAATAGAGTATTGACAGCCTTTGCATTTGTTTCATACTGCTTCTTCCCAGCTAGATCTGTAGGAGTAGCTGATGGAAATGTGTACCCTGTATCTATGATATCCCAGACTTCTCTACCAAGAGATTGAAGATAAGCTGTAATTCTTACCTTCCAATAGACGAAGTTGGTCCCATCAAAAATTGGTGGCCTGATTGAGGCTTCTCTCTCGTAGTTGCTCATGATGATAGATCTTCCTTCAAGCGATCAAGCTTCTTCTGAAGGACCTGCTCTGATACCAATTTTTGGAAATAATACTGAGAGGGGGGGGGGGGTGAATCAGTATTATCAAATCAATAAAACTTTTTCATTTCCATACTTAGATTCATATACGCTACTTCATTTAAGTCAAACCGCGTGTATACGCAACTGTGTTTAATGCAACAAGTGTATATCCAGTAAACTTATGATTTAGTTAGTTGATCCTTAATGAGTGCATGAGAACATTATTAACCATATGAATAGTAAACAAGAGCAGTAAAATAGAACAGATCATCACACACAAGAAGCACACATGAACACCATGATATAAGGTGGAAACCCAATGTGGGTGAAAACCACCTACTGCAAGTCATCTCTATCTTCTTTTAATAAGAAACTTCATTTTACAATATTTATGTACTATTGCAGCCTTATACCAGTACACAGGCTTCTACCTGCAGAAAGCTACAACCTTCTCTCATTCTCTAGACTCTCCTGGAAGGGAGCTACAACCCCCTTAGCTCTTGTACTAGCCGATCCATTTACTAGTATGTAGGTGACGGCCTACTGAAATGCTCCAACCTTTACTCGTTCTCTAGCTGCTACTGGAAGTGAGATACCACCCCCTTTGCTCTTGTACTAGATGATGTACTAGTACGTAGGCACCGGCCTACAATCTCCTTCCATACTCCAGGGACCACATTTCATACATTTTTAGATTGGATACTCCTGAAGCACAACACTATAATCTGAAGGCCACATTTCATCCAATTTTCATACTGGACCCATCAATATCATTGAAGCACAAAATCAATCAATACTAGCATCATCAATCTCTAAATCACTGAAACACTGAAACCCTATCAACAACACAGTCGCCAGAACACAGAGCAGACAACAGAACTCTGCAATAACAATCAGACCCAACTGCAACTTCAAATATCATACTTCATAATGTATATACTACTATGACGAACCAAACCTGCGTACATATGCGCTTTCACCAAAGCCAACCCGGGTACAGATCTATAGATATTCAATCATGACTTGCAACTATTTCAAACTTAAATTATACCCAGTTCAGAACAGTACATGTGTTAGTATACAGATATAGAATAAGCATAATCAACCATATAGAGATAGTTCATTTCAAACCATTTGATCCCGATCTATCCTTAGATCTTGTTCTCCATCGGTGAGATTCCTCCTTAGCGCAAGCAATGCATCCTCAACCCATAACCTGCATACTAGATCTCATACTTCATCAAATATTCAAGACTTTTTCCATCCCCTTGCCTAATGATCTTCTTCTCCTTTTATAGTCTTAGGCCTTACTCAATACCATGGCCCAAAACCATAACAAATCAATACCATGGACCCAATACTTGGGATCAAAACTTCTGACGAGATACCATGGTCAAAAACCATAGGTTCAAGTACCAAGGACTAAATATCACATAACAAAATTAAGTTCTCCCACATGTACATGCCTTTCTATGCATGAATGTGCGTGGATACACATATGTGACTTTGGAATGTCTAACCTGTGTGTATACGCGGCTTGGTCACGATGAACCTGCATATATACATTTCTCCCTTCATTCTTGTAGTCTGATCATCAATTCCTTGCTACTGACCTGCTACACTATGATCTGTCATTTGTGTGATTTTCCATCAAGGACAACACTTGTCTCATAATGCCAACACCCCTGTGGGTCATGCCCAAAGTACAAAAATCGACAGAAAATCAACTGCACCCATGAGGGATGTAGAAGAGGGTTAGGCGTGTGAGTCCCCGCAGATACCACCAAGTATCACTCATCTGTGTCCCCATCGATCCTAGGTGAACTACGCCCAAAGGTATGCCCGGTGTTTTAGTCTAAGGGTCTCCTTGGAGGAAACACTCTATGACCTCGTTGTGCAACATTATACACCCCTGCATGCCACCGATCATCGTAGTACTCCTAAACATGCCACTGTACACCATGGCCTACCCCTGTACACTGCTGGATACCCTTGGCTATGGCTATGCCATCCTATACTGGCCTAGGTCCCACATGTGTCACTATACCTGTCACTCCTTGCATGTACACAATGCAATGTGAGGCACTCCCACTCCATTGCATAGTCCAACATACTATGACACACCACCCTGCATCTCCATGCTCCTCTGGAGGCCCCTACTCCTCGCTGCCTAGCCCTGCACACCAGTGCATGCTATGGCCTAATTTTGGGTCTGTATGCATCAGACTGCATCCCTCTACATAACAATGGATAGTATGACATAACTCTGTGTAGTCTTGTGTACCACCGCCCACTGTCATACCACCATGTAACATACGGTATCCTGCATGGGCCAAAATATCCACCTCTTTGCTATTACGACCTCCATTATGTGGGCTACATCCCCCCATCTTCTCTGAAAGACCTGAGCGGCCTGACTCCCCACATGCTAACGGAAATGACACTACTGTGCCTATCCTAAACAATCCCTGCATCCTATATTCTAGTAATAGAGCACTCTCTCCATATAATGCCCTATCTAATATCTTGTCGATGCCACCTCCTCCTACCAGATCCTACTAGTGTAAGCTAGTCACTCTATGACTCCACGCACCGTCAATATGCTAAGACAACTCATGAGATCTACCGCTCACCTGTCAAAGCATCCTGTCACTAGTGCTGACTGGGGCTCTGATGGAGATCTGAAAATGTGGGTGTGCTCAAGTGTCAAATCTATCCCATAGCTACTACCATCACCTATCGACTCTATGATGTGATTGAAAATCCCACCTAGATATCAAAAATAGTTTGACCCTCGAGTCCCTACGGTAATCCATGGCCTTTGCTGACATGTGGCCATGGATGTATCCAACCACCTAACCTACTCCATCGAGTACCAGCTTAGTACCTCTTTCCATCAAATCCCAAAGGAGAGGTCGAATGTGCAATCCTTTGTGAAAGGAGCAAGCCCTCCAACCTGATGTGGTAGCATGCTCAACTCAGTCTTGCTAACCTGTCCACCCCCTCAGGTACATCTAGACAACTCGACCTCCCTCAATCCAACCCATAAGGGTGGGTTGATAATGCTATATATCCCTTCTAGTGGGCCTCTGAAGTGAACTATGCTTAAAATCCAATGCGTGACCTCTATGCTAATCCTCATCAATGGCTAGCCCAAGGGATGGCTGCACATCCTCCTCCATCATGGGCTCGACATGAGCCTTCAACTTCTCCTCCATAAACAACCCAATATGCACAATATTCTCACTATTCAGCTATAGGTGACTGTCGTCTGGCAACTCCATGTACCTATCGGCTCCTCAACAATAGTGGAGGTGTCCTATGGCACCTCACCAACCCGTGGTGCATTGTTATCACCTAAGAACTCGGTCACAATCCCGAATACCTCATCAATGGATGATGCTTCATCAATGGGTGTATGCTCAACTAATTCTTTGCCAACCATGGCTCCTTCAACTACTCTTTCATATTTTTTCTTAATACTTGTCATCATCCTTGCAAAATCCCACTGAATCTCCATTGATTTGTGCAAACCCCTTAGTTCACATAATTCCCAAAAAGAGAGGGACGCCTGAATGTCATGACCCAATGATTGGTATGCCATCCAGTTTAACCCCAATAACTCCACAACAGTTGCAAACATGTCTGGATTCTCAACTGAGGAATGAATCAACTTCTTCCCTACATCAATCATCATTTGTTGTATCCTCACCACCTCATTCCATGTGACCTCCATGTTGTTTGATTCTAATATTTCCCACAGGTTGAGCCAAGATTATGGCTCTAATACCACTGTAATTTTCCTAAATAGGAACCTAAGTGATATACAAAGCATGCAAACAATCCAACAATTAGAAAAACGAAATATAGATTAAGCACCCATGGAAACACTAGAAATAGAGAACCGCTGAGCCATTTTATTACTTATTCAGGAGAAAATACAATAGTAAAATAGAATGGTGCTCTTAATGGACAAGTATGACAAAACACAGGTGAGAAAATGCTAAACTAAACACTACTACAACTGCTACACCAAATTGAACTGCGCTGCCCCATAAAATTGCTCTGTCTGCTAACTTCAAAGGGCGGGAATCACTGCTTCCCATGCTCAAAAAATTATGATATTTCGACTCCTTGCTCCTTGGCCTAAACCCAGAAAAACCCATGAAGGAATTGGCCAAATGTTGACCTCAAAATTTTGGCCCAAATTCCCATTAGCTCCTCTAGTTGCTGGCTGAGTTGGGACCCTTGTTTGACCCCGTATATCTTCCCAAAAAATTCTATAAATTTAGGAGTGTGATCCTTGCCCAAAAAATAGAAAAACCCTGAAAGGGTTTCCCTTGGTTCGAACCTTCAAAATTGACCCTTCACAACTTGTCCCTCCTCCAATTTCGAATTTTGTTGTTGCGACTGATCTTGTCAATATTTTCTCTCCCAACTCCAACAATCCTCCTCAAATGGCCCTCCAAGTGATCTCCTACTCCCGACCAACTCCAGCTCTACAATTCCTTCCTCCAACTCCCATGTGAGCCTAGTGATGGCTCTTTGTGCAGGCCTAGGTAACTGTAAATCGGATTGTTGGGATGTTGGCTCTGCTAGCTCTAAAATTGCAAGAAAGGATGACCGTTTGCTGCTCTCCCAATCCTCTAACTCTCCCCGCAAATTCTTAATCACTGATAGCTCCAAACTCCCCTTGCGTATTCTCCAGCTAGCCAAAAATACACACTCCTTGTTGTGGCTGAATGGTAGTGCTGTAACACACTCCCGAAACTCTTGAAATAATTATGGAACTGCCTCTCTAGGGTGGGAACGGATGGTCCCCCAAAGTAGAGGTTGAATCTCCCGCTTGAGAGATTCGTGGCTAAACAGCCAGTTGACTCAACTAAACAATAGAGTGAACAATCAAGTAATTTTGATTGCAAGGTTTAAGAATGAATCCAAAATGAGAGTTTCTCCCTCCTTATAACTCCTTGGGCCTCCCTAGCCTCATATGGGCCCCTCCATCCACCTATTTGAATTTCACTCCAAGCTATTTGAAAGGGCCAATTCGAACTCCCATGTGGGTGGCCCCCACATTCCACTAGCAACCAAATAAATTTGAATTTTCTCATAAGTCCCTAAGTTGAAAATGATGGGTTCTCTTCCTTAGCCAAAATTGTGCAAAATTGTGTAGGAAAACCCTATTACAAATGTTTTTGAGAAGGGACATGACATTCGTGGACCAAATTTGCCAAAATTTCCCTTTCTCTTAGCCATGGTAGCAAATGCTTTCTTCTTTGATCCCACATCTTCATTGGCTCTGAGTCTAGTTTCCTCTATTTTGCATAGAGACGACATTTCACTGAGTGTGGTAGCTTCCTTCTTGGCATATATGCTTTATGTGAAGTTACCCCAGCCCTTAGGTCGAGCATTGAGTACTATGGTCTTCATTTCTTTGTCGGACGTGACTTCCCCTAGCTCTTGAAGTTGATCCCTCATCTTAGAGATTTTCATGAAGTAGGGAGTTATTCCTTCCTTTGTTATCTTCATCTTGTACTATTCATTCCTTAGGATATCACTTCTCTGCCTGTGGATACCGAGAATAACTCTACTAGCTTATCATAAATTTCTTTTGATGTCTCAAATTTGGAGACATAAGGAATGAGAGAGTCCTTGATATATTCTATTAGAATCCTTTGAGCTCTTGTCTCATCCTTATTATACTTGGCTAAGGCTTTGTTCCTTAGCAGGGATAGTTATATTCCCTTTGATATGTTATAGAAGTTCATTCTCCTTGAGAAGTAGATCAGCCCTCTTCTTCCATGCAAGAAAGTTATTGGTACCTACCAATTTGTTGTTTTCCTTGCAGAAAGACATTGATGTATATTCAGAAGGGGATATATACTTACTTGATAGATTTTGAAATGTACTTGACTCATTTTCTCCTGGAAGTCTTGATGGCTTGCTTTCCTTGAATCTTGATGTTCCTCAAGATGTTTTCTCCAAGTGGGATTGCTTGATGATGAGACTTGCTTGATGGCTTGGCTTGAGGTGTAGGTCCCTTCTTGATCTTCTCTTCTTTGTAGGTGCCTTTGTACAAAAGGATTCTCTTTTTTCTTTGTAGTATCCTTGTAATCCCTTCTTGTCCTTGAGTAGATTTGGCTTGATTCTTCAACCTTGTAGATGTCTTTCCTTGATGAGTGTGCTTGAGTTGCCCTTTCCTCGATGTGTTCACTATTACCTTAGCTCTAATACCATGTTGAAGAATCTAGGGAAATTAGGTTTAGTATGATTCTTCTTGACTTGATAACAATTTATGGAGTCTTTTCACTTTTCTTGTGAGCTTAATCTTCTTCTTCTTATTAATGCATGTGTGTGTACTTCATCAAACTGCTATCAAGAACATAAGAACAAGAACACAAGATGTTGGCTCTCTTCCAGGGCCAAAACCTATCTTCTCTTGAGAGGAAAACCCTTTAGTAAGTTTCTCTTATTGAAGCTTCTTATTGATCAATGCCAAACCCTATACCCTTGACTAGAATATCCTCCAAGCACAAATCAAGTCTTTTCTCCTTTCTACACTTTGTTCCCCGACACTTCATTCTTCTTTCAGCTGTTGGTACACCTTGTCGCACTTGCTCTAGATGAGATGCTTCACTTTTATACTTAGAGATATCCTTCACTTATGTAGACACCTTCCTTCAAATGAAATCCTTCTTGACATGTGAGTGTAGACTGAAGTGACCGTACAAAAACCCTAGATTCTTGCATGTGTGGGAGGTTTACTTGATGTTGTATACCCTTCTCTCCTTCGTTTGAGTACCCTTCTTCTATGCTTGAGCAGGAGGCCTTGTAGGCCTAGATTTATCACCAAACAAAGAGAGATGGATGACTATGAGTTATGCTATCATAATCGTAGGGACAACCCTCTATTTCCTCACATGTGTGACTGCAATTGCCCTAGAATAGACCTCTTTAAACACGGTTGTGTACCCTTATTCCTTGTTGCACTTGGAGACCCTTTTCCTTATCTATTTTACACCTTTTCTAGTCCCTTTACTTCGCTGATTTCAGAGATACTTGGTTGACATTATAATGGAGTGGACAACCTATATATAGAGAGCACTGTCCCTCCTTCTAGGCTGATTAGAAGGCCGTCTTGTTATGCTTACCTCAGATGGCTTGTTTGTAGGTGTCGTTGCATTGAGGAGACTTGTTGACTTTGCATGGAGGTATTCTCTTAACTCTAATACATAAACATACATGGTGTAACATGCCCTTAAGGTCTTCAACATTTTCTTTTGACTATTTGACTCACCTATAGCACTTCAACATGTGCTATACCTATTTCAATGAGAAAGAAACTCATTGAAATATATTATAAAAATAATTTTTCTTTTCCTGAATAAATACAAATATCAAAAGTACATTTATGAAGACCAAACCTAGTTACATTTCCTTCAACATCATCATCATATTCTCATTCAGACATTTTATATATAGACTTGTACCCTTAATGGATATCTTCATATTCCAAGTCCTGTGGAGTATTTAACATGTGAGTATGAACTTTGTTTGTTACACTCATTTAGAGTTGGCCGATGTAATACTAGCAAGGTTTCTTGGGAGCAGAAGCAGGAACAAAATTTTCAGAAGCTCCTGGTTTGGGAGTGATTCCAGGAGCGTTTTTTATAATATATATATATATATATATATATATATATATATATATATATATATATGTATGTATGTATGTATGTATGTATGTATGTATGTATGTATGTATGTATGTATGTATGTATGTATGTATGTATGTATGTATGTATGTATGTATGTATGTATGTATGTATGTATGTATGTATATTTTGATGCATATTTGTCAACAAAATCATGTAGAATGATGAATTAGATATAAAAACATAAAAGGCATAGATTGAACCATATAGCAAAAATAATCTAGAAGTTATAATCTTCATCAATCACGTCCACAAGTTAGTAACATAGTAACATACAACAGATTGAGCTCATGATTCATCAATCTTAAAGTGTCAAGCTTTCAAAATTCAATATATAACATTTATCATCATTGATCACCAAAGTTGTACTTGTAAGCTAAGTGTAACCATTATAACAAATAATATCTAACATGAAATGAAATGTTATAAAATGAAATGAAATGAAACAACTTTCAACTTGCATGAAGCATCATATTCATAATTCATTACTAATGAGTTATAAGTGCCAACTTCAAACTTCAAACTTAAATTGTCATATATTGCTTACAAAAATATCATAATATATATGAAAGTGTCAATAGTTACAAAAACTACTAGAAACTAGAAAAGACAAGTAGATATATTATCTATTGCTAATGCTTGGGCCTCTTGCCACCACAAGAAATGTCTAGTTTTTTAGTCTTGTTGGAAAATCAGGATCTTTGTCATTAATATCACCCTCTAAGCATTAATATCCAGATGTATATTTGTCATTACCTATAGATATGTATAGGGATATTTGTCATTAATATCACCATCTAAGAATTAACATAAGATAGAAAAGGCATAACATGTCAAGTCAAGATTTGTTTGAGTGATGCATACATTTTTAGGAGGGTCATGATAGAGGAGTTCGACAACCAATGTCACAACATCAAGGTACATAGAGGGATTGGTTCTATTGATTAAATATGAGTTCCATACCCTTAATACATGATGAAATCCAATGGAAGAATTGCAATCCCCCCAATCCTGAAATCTTGAAAAACCGATAAGTCTACTGGATTCTGAATAAAATCTAAAATTCTACTTTCTCCATATGAAATCCAATGAGGTCGGAACCACTCTCAAACATCCTGAGCCATTTCATGGTATTGTTAAAAATTTAAGTAAAAGGATGAAAATGAAGATGAATGAGAATGTAACTTTTACTTAAACATTACCATGAATCTCATACCAATACTAGGGCCATAGGCTTGATCATTTGGATGCCCCACTCAAAAATGATTTGTTTCTTTGAAAAAAAATAGCATTTGGAATATTACTGCAAAAAACAATTTGAAAATAAGACTGAACGCTCCCGAAAAGGTAGGGAGTGATTTTTTTTAGGCAGCGCACTCCTGAAAATGCTCTCGAGGTGCTTTGGAGCCGCTCCTGCTTGGAGTGCGAATTGGGAGTGGGAGCGTGAGGGGGTGGGCGCTCCCCTGTAACCCTCACTACTAGCCTTAAAGATATGGGGACACTACCTTGTAGAGATAAGTTTTGTGCTCAAAAGTGACCATTAAAGTTTGCAATACTTGTTTACCCAAAAGGACTTGAATGCTAGGCAAAGACGATGTAGTGAAATTTTAAGCGAGTATGACTTTGGAATTTTATACATTAAAGGGAAAGAGAATGTAGTAGCAGATTATCTAAGTAAAATACCAATGACCTTTTCCTTTATAACCCATCAAGGTATATTTGAGGGGGCGATTAATTTAAAAGTAAGATCTAGGCTTGATAGTAAAGGTCCAAAAGAACCTAAGTTTGATGGATATGAATTAGAGGATGATGGATTGCTACAATTCCATGGCAGAATGTATATTCCTGATAGTGGAGATAACTGAAACACCATCTTTAAGGAAGCTCACAAAGCATTGTATTGTGTGCATATTGGTGTAAATCCCTACTGTTCCGAAGTAGGTATTTAAGTGATATTCCAAATAAATAAACAATGCAACAACATAAAATTAAAAACAAGCATTAAACACACGTGAAACACTATAAATCTGGAACTATTGAGCCATATATTATGAAATATGAGAGCATAAGTACAATATATAAATGAAGTGGTGCACTTGGGCTTGTCTCAAGGACAAGATGGACCTAACCTAGGTGATGGAATAATTGAGATGATGGTTGTTCAGTTTCTACAACACTCTGCACTGCATCGTGCCAGTAAAACTGATCTGATGACTTCAATTTGCTGGAATGTGATGGAAAACTGCCCAGAAAATTATGTCCTTTCAGCATTAGACTTGGAAAAAACCTAGAAAAACCTAGAAGGGAATTTCTCTAATTTTGACTTTGGATTTTTGGCCTCCTTGGAGCCCCTCTCCGGCTACTATTGCAAAATTCAATTTGTAGGAAACAACCTGCAATTCCACTCGGAAACACCCCTCAAATGCTACTTTCACCTGTGATAGTTGATTCCTTGCTCCCTGTATGATCCTTGGCCTGGATGGTTGCTCTCCTAAGCCCCACGAAATTGCTGCCAGAGGCCACTACGCAGTCCCTTTTCCTAGAAATGTGTACTACTATAATTATTGATTGGCTAGATGAAAAAATTTGAGAAAATATCCTCAACCCTCTACCTTTCCTACTCCTGGAACCCCCAGCAAGCTAGGGACCTTCTGGCTGGCTCAATCCTCTTCTACATATTTCCGGTTGCTCAGAAAATACGCAGTCTCCTTGTCTGCGTGCCTGGGTGAATTGTAAATTGATGCTGGAACTCTTGCAATCTCTGTGGAATAGCCTCCCTAGGGCGAGCACGGATAGTCCCCCGAAGTAGAGGTTGAATTTTCCTTGCGGAAGACTCGTGGCTAAACAGTCGGTAGACTCGCTAAGCAACATAGCGTACAAAGGTAAGTTTGTTTGTCAAATGATCAAAATGCTCCAAAATGAGAGTTCCTTCCCCTTTTATCACTTTGGGGCCCCTTAGCCTCTTGTGGGCCCCTCCTTCCACTAGTTCGATTTCTCTCCAATGTATTCCTTGGCCCATTCGAATTATTCATGTGGGTGGCCCCCACATTCCACTAGCTGCAAGAAATAATGTCAAATTGCCTATAGTTCCTAAGTTCTGCGTGTGGGGTCCTCATGCTAAGCCAAAATGATGCCAAAATTTTGTAGCTGCACCCTGTGACTAATACATTTGAGAAGGGACATGACAGTCCTCCCCTCCCAAATGTTTCTTGCCCTCAAGAAATCTCAAAGCTAGGTGCTCCAATATGCGCTCACCCTCCTAGGTGGCATCCTCTTCTGACAAGTTCTTCCATCATACCAAAAACTACCTAATGGTTCTTCTCCTTAGTCTCCTCTCCCTGCTCTCTATAATGGCCTCTGGCTCCAACACCAAATGGCCCTCGTCATCCAATGGGGGTAGATCATCTATTTCCGTCACCTGTTGTCCCAACACCTTCTTCAGGCATGGGACATGAAATACATTATGGATCCTACTCCCAGGAGGCATCTCTAGCTCATAAGCCACCCCTCCAATCTACTTAGTCACCCGGTAGGGCCCATAGAAGCATGGTTGTAGCTTATTTTCCCCCTTATGTTTTAGCGTAGACTACATATAAGGCCACAATCGGAGGTACACTAGGCCCCCCTCCTCAGAGTTCCTCTCTATCTTGTGTCGATCTGCATACATTTTTTGTTGATTTTGGGCTATCGCTAGATTATCCTTCAGAGATTTGAGGATATCTTGGCTCTCTTGGACCCATTATTTGGCCTTTGGGGCTCGACTATCTCCAAAAATAACATTAGCAAAATTCAAAGCATCATAACTATAAAATGCATGAAAAGGAGTCATACCGATAAACATGTGGTGTGTGGTGTTGTAGCAAAACTCGCCCAAGTGCACCCACCGAATCCACTTCCTCTGCTAACTTGTCACATAGTTTCTTAGGTACACCTCCAACCACTGGTTGATCCTCTCCATTTGGTCGTCCATCTAAGGGTGATAACTGGTGCTAGGAGTGAGCTCCGTCCTAGCCAACATGAAGAGCTCCTGCCAAAAGCCACCCATAAATCTACTGTCTCTATTGCTCACAATGTTCTTGGGGAGTCCATGTAGTCTGAAAACCTCCCGAAAGAACAACTCGACATCCTGGGCAACTATGTATCTAGTGGGGATGGCAAAGAAGTGGGAAAATTTAGTCAGCCTATTGACCACCACATATATGTAGTCCTTCCCCTGTACCATGGGCAGCCCAGTGATGAAATCCATTGAGATACTTTCTCATTGCCCCTTTGGAATGGGAAGTGGCTGTAATAGCCCTACAGGGTGAGTCAGCTCCCCCTTGTTCTGCTGGCAGGCTTCACACTCCCTTACATGATGCAGCACGTCCTCCTTGAGGCCTTTCCACGTGAATCTCTCCCGAACAACCATGTAAGTCTTCGTAACCCCTGGTGTCTGGACAGTGGTGAATCGTGAGCTACCTGGAGTACCCTCTCCCTCATCTACGAGTTAGGATCCAAGTAAATGTGCCCCTTGTAATAGATGACCTCATCCATCACTCGGTAATGCTCATCTACATGTGTCCCCTCCAGCACCTCACAGGCCTTCCTGTCCTTGGAGTACTCTACCAACAGCTGAGCCTTCCAATCCTAATAGATGCTCATAAGAAATGATCAAGCTGGTCTCCTGGATAGAGCATCGATCACCACATTGTGCTTGCCCTGCACATAATCAATATCAAAGTCATAGGCTTGCACCTTGCTGACCCATCTCTGTTGCCTATCATTGAGGCCCTGCTGCCCCATGAAATCTCGAAGACTATTTTGATCAGTCTTCACTCAGCATCGGTTGCCCACCAGGTACTGGTGGAACTTGGCCAATGCATGCATAATGGCCATCATCTCCTTGTCATATCTGGAATATGATAGCTCATGCGGTAGGATCTTCCGACTCTTGAAATCTATGGGGTGCTCCTCCTGTGATAATATGGCTCCAACTCCTACCCCTGATGCATCAAACTCCACCGTGAATGGCTGGGAAAAATCTGAGAGTGGCAAAACAGGGCAACTTCCCATCACCTCATTGAGGCGACCGAAGGCAGCCTATGCTCCCTACGTCCATGTGAAGGCCCCTTTCTTGGTCAAGTCGGTTAAGGGTGCTACCAGCTGTGAGAACCCTTTGACAAACTTCCTATAGTAAGTGAAAATTCCCAAGAAGCCTCTCAGCGTAGTCACGTCTCAGGGTACTGGCAAATCCTGGATGGCCCAGATCTTCTCCTCATGAACATTCACCCGTCTACTCCAATGATATGCCCAAGATAACGCATCTCTATAAAATCGAAACTCACACTTGGAGAGCTTGGCATAAAATTGTTGCTCCTCCAGAATGCATAATACCTCCTCTAAGTTTTGGAGGTGCTCCTCCCATATCTTTCTATAGATCATGAGGTCATAAAAAAATACTAGCATGAACCTCCTCAGCTGCCCTCGAAAAATATGGTTCATGCAAGACTGAAATGTGGCAGGAGCGTTGGTCAGCCCAAATGGCATGAACAGAAACTCAAAGTGCCCATAGTGGCACCAGAATGTTGTCTTCAGGATGTCCTAATCTCAAACTCTGATCTGGTGGTACTGCAAATGCAAATCGATCTTAGAGAAGTACTTGTCTCCTCTAATCTCATCCATTAGCTCATCAATGCAGGGAATGGAGTATCGGTTCTTGTGGGTCTTCCTGTTAAGGGCTTTGTAGTCGATACACATCTTGAGGGTCTCATCCTTCTTCTTCACCAGCACTACGGAAGAAGCAAAAGGACTGGAACTAGGCCTGATGTGACTCAAATCAAGCATCTCTGGAATAGCCTTCTCTATCTCGTCCTTATAGGCTTTGGGGTACCTATAAGGAGTAGTGATGACTGCCTATATACATGACTCCAGCTCAATGGTGTGCTCAAACCCTCTATTTGGTGGCTGCCCTGGTGGAATGTCCCCAAACATTACTGCGTACTTGTCTAGTAGAGCTTGTATATTGGTTGGTGGTGACTGTGCATGTCCCCCAACATCCTAGATCCTCAACTTGACTTCCCATGCAATGTCCCCATGTCGAAGATCTGCCACCATTCTGTGTGCCGAAACTGTCTGAGGTGGATAATACTGCATGCTTCTCAAGACCACGAGTTTGTTATCTAGCCCCATGAAATCCATCTTAGGTTTCCTCCAATCTGTCGTGACTCGCCAAAGGGAATACAACCACGGGAAACCCATCACCACATTGGTATCTAGCACATCGACCACAAAGAAATGGTCCGTCATCGAGTAGTTTCCCATAACTACTATCAAGGAGGGCATGTATTTGGTACACTGGATGGTTCGGTCACGTGGCACTAGGACAAAGAACCCCTCAAAATATTCTATGGTGAGGCCCCTCCTCTAGACGAGCTATGTATCTATGAAGTTTTGGGTAGCCCCACTATCCACTAGTATCAACACCCTCTGTCTCTATACCGTACCTCTGATCCTGAGTGTCAAAAACTGAGGAATCCTGCATAGAGAAGCAAGGAATCCCCTTCATGAGGCAATGGATGCCCCTCCTTGTGGAGGTGGTGGTTGTGGCCCTCTGTCCCCCGAATTCTATCCATCTATCCCACCACAATCCTGCTCCACCTCGTCCTCCTGGTCACTATCAAAAGTGACCTCAATGTAATGTTCTCTATCTGTTGTGCACTTATGGCTTGGTGCCTAGGGCTCTCTACATGTGAAGCATAGCTTCCTCCTCTGGAGGTCCTTCCGTGTCTCCTCATCTAGTTGTCCCCTACCCTGTGTGGTCCTTGGTGGTGGGGGTCTAGTCTCATGCCCCTTTTGTGGGAAAGGGGTCCGTATAGGAAATGACATTTTGGTCTTGGGGATGGCCCCTTATAAGTCTCTGGCGCACACTATTGCTTCCTGCATCGTAGAGGGTCCGCGTGACTTCACCATTCCACACATAATATCAAGCAAGACCTCAATGAAGGTGTATACCCTCCTGGCCTTAGATAGATCCGGGACCATCACTGGCACACGTAGAAAATAAAAAAAGAACTTCTCTGGGTTTCCTGTTTGGCACAATTGTGTCAACTCCCTGAAATATGCCTTCGGATCCCTCTGATCAAATAGCTCCACCATCCTCCTGGTGAAGTCCTCATAAGAAGCTATCAGGGCATGCCCCAAAATGGTTAAGCCGTGAAACCACCAGTCATGGGCTTCCCCCTCCAAGTGCCGCACTACCAACTTAATGGCCTCCTGCTCCATCATCCAGTTGAGTTGAAAGTATGTGTCCATCTTTTCAACCCAATCCCTGGCTATGCACTTTGCAGTGCCATCAAATGTAGGGAAGTACATCGTCCCTATAGTTCTCTATAACTCATAGTTTTGGGTCCCTTGTCCTCTGTACCCCTTGTTCCTCTCACTGTGCTTAAGCTTGCAGTAATCCCTGAAGGAGAAGGCTTCTTTGAAATCTTAGTCCATCGCTTGCCACTATCTGAAGTAATCCCCCATCTGGGGAGTGTCTTCCTCCCTTATTGGTTCGATTTGTGCTATTGCCACGAAGGAGGGTAGTGTAGCCCTAGTATTTATAAATGAAATTATTAGATTTCATGGAGTACCTAAGAAGATCATATTAGATAGAGATTCATGATTTACTTCAAGATTCTCGACTTGTATGCAGTCAGCCTTAGGAACTCAATAAAATTTAAGTACAACTTATCATCCTGAGACTGATGGACAAATAGAAAGGGTGAACCATGTACTAGAAGATATGCTAAGAATGTATGTTATGGACCAACAAACACACTAGGAAAAGTACTTGCCCTTAGTTGAATTTGCATACAATTATAGTTACCATAGTTCAATTGGGATACCTCCATATGAAACATTGTATGGAAGCCTTTGCAAGAAACATCGTTAAATTGGGACAATTTAGAAGATCGAGTCATAGTGGGCGAGAATTAATTCAAGATATGGAGCAACAGGTAAAACAAATTAGGAAATGATTGAAGGAGGCAAAATATAGACAAAAGAGTTATGTTGATGCTCGCGAGACATATAGGAATTATGAAGTAGGGGATCAATTTTTCATTCACATCAGATCAAACAAAAGCATTATTAGATTTGGAAAAGGGAAAAAGTTATCACCTCGATTTATAGGGCCATTCAAAATCATAAAAAAGATATTGGACCTGTCGCCTATTGTCTTGCACTGCCACAGCATTTGCATAAAGTTCATAATGTATTTCATGTATCTGTGAGACATTACATAGCTGAAAATCTCATAACCTTCAATGGAAATAACTGCAGGTATCAAACGAGGGAACCATTTCAGTTGAACAATTATGTATACTAGAACGTAGGGTTCGACAGCTTAGGAACTGCTTGGAAGACCAATTTAAGGTCCAGCGGGACAAGTATAGCCTTGGATCGATGACCTGGGAAGACATAGAGACCATATGTCAAAGATACCCCAACTTGTGTTGATTTTGAGGAACTTAAAACCTTATTTTGTACATATTTAATTTATTTTGAGTTGGATACTTAAAACTATTATTTTGGATTATCACATCTAAAAATTATTTTTTATTTTTCTGGTACATGGATACCAATAAGAAACATGTTATTTGCTTAACTCTGCTGGTACATGGTATAAGTTATTTGCTTAACTTTTCTGGTACATGGATACCAATATGAAATATGTTATTTAATTAGCATTATTGAAATGTGGATACCAATATGAAGTTTAGTATTTAGTTAACTTTGCTATGAAATCTAAATTATGAATTATGTTATGGAAGAGATATCTATAATTTTATTTTATTTCTCATATCGACATGATTGATGAAATGGAAATAAATGGATGAATACTTTATATGAAAGCTAACTTACAAATATATGGGCTGGACATGGCCAAGTACGTTATATCATAAATAGGAACATATATGAAATACATAAAAATTGTTATTTAAATACAATTTGTTTTGAATAGATTGATGCATATGTTATAATGTATGGACAAGGGTTTACATTGCATATAGCATCATTACCAAAATGACCACGTGATGACAAAACTCCAATAACAATTGGGGCTCAATGAGATTGAATGATAAGGTGTTGAACCTGGTCCTATTGGGAGGGGTGGAGGTGCTTCCCACCGTTTATTATCCAAAACTTGGAGTCATGGGAGAATTGTGCGAATCATGCTTCGCTAGGCATGTGATGATCACTGTCAGATGCCTACTAGGAAATTAGGTCGATATAGTCAATGATGTCATCCTTAGAGTCTATGAATGGTTAGATCAGTATAGTTGATGCCATGACATACTCCAATAGAGGATGGATAGGATGGGAGCAGAAGAGATTAGGAAGGATAGCATGATTCTAGAATAGCTTGGGAACCCGGTTGGGGTAGAGCATGATTATTATAATTGTAAAAATATAAATGTTCAGAACACAAATTTTAAATATCCTCACATTAAGAAAAACATTCAATTATAAAACATAATTCTTACATGATTATAGTATTCTCTAAATAATTACACTTTGACATACTATATGAACCCTAACTTTGGGACAAAGTTTTATGAATGGAGGTGTATGTAATGACCCACCTACAATTACAAACATACTGTGAATATTAGCATGCATACGAGGCATGCATATGATAGCTACATATGCATGCATCGCATGCACTGCACTAGTATACATACTAGCTAATATAAGATAATGAATTGGTTTTGAAGTAAATATCTAGCGCATCAGAATATAATGATTATATCAAATGAGATACTTGATATGCGTACCATCATCATAATAGATGATTCCAAAAATAAAGTTAATACAATGGTTATACAAAATAAAAGGGAATTTTAAAAACTAAAAGAACTTGTATATATATATATATATATATATATATTAAAAGAAACTAAATAAGAATAATGGAAAGAAGACATATGACATTATCTTGTCAAAACCCTAAACAACCTCAAAGATTAAAAGTAAATTAAATTAATAAATAAATTGTAATAAAATATAAGATCAATAAAAAAGGACATTAAGAAATTAAATGGCTAAAAAAATAATAACCATGATTCTCATGAATTATATAGAGTAAGTCCATCACTCAATTCATGACCGTATCAAAAAAGAAAAAGACCAAGGTGGAAGCTAAAATTCTCTCCACCTATGACTAACAGAGAACCAACAAGAACATAATTTATTAAATCAAGACCTTGAGACAGTGCAGAGCAGGGCAGTGGCAGGGCTGGTGTATAAGAAGAGAGGTGGGGGGTTGTTACAGAGGGAGAGAAGTTGTTATTATTCTCTTTGGAGTTGAAGGAACGTTTTTTTTCCTGGGTTTTGAGGGGCTCTTGAACTTTGAAGAAATTTTATTGCATAGTAGAAATTTTGAAGAGAGTCACTGACAGAAGGAAACTGAGCCTTGGTTGTTCTTAAATTTTTTGGGCACGAGGGCCTAATCACTTCAAATTTTGAAGTACTTTGGCACTGGGTACCGATATTGTCCCTAGTTTGGCAGGGAAGTTTTGGTCTTTTGGTAACAGGAGCAAATTTGGAGCGATGACAGCTTGGGATCGACTTCAAACATGGAAGCTAGGTATGTATGTCTATTAAATTTGATAAATTATTCTTTAAAAAATTACTGTCTACATGCTAGGCTTTGATATTGTCAAATTATGTTAATTAGGGATTAGGGTATTACATTGCTCCACATACTTTTAACACAAAGATAGGCTTCATATATTTTCAAATTTCTTGTCACAGTCCTACCTTGTATTGTATCATGCTTCCACAAAGATATTGCTCCAGATTTCGTTGTCTTAGGTTTCATCCTTGTTGCCTTATCCTTGAGAAATCTCAACCTTCAATCATAAAACTAGAGTGATAACCATAGAGATTCCTCTGGGTTGCATCAAATAAATATTTGGAGTGCCTTGACTTGATTCATCCATGTTTGAATCAAATTTTGGATCCCTTCCATAAATTTTGGATATTTTCTTTGGAGACTTCTGTGACTTTGATTTTATTCTTGTCATTTTTCAACTTGTATGTTGTTTGGATACCATATCATCATTTCTTGGATGAACTTCTAGTTTCTTCTTTTATGTAAAGTTCCATGAATATTTTGCCTTAGATCTATAATTGATCACACAAAAATTTTGAATCTTTAAAACTTGCATCAACACTGAGAATTTTATATAATGGGAAACTCATATAGAGAGAAATAAATGTCATAGGAACTCACTTTACAGAGAGATATAGGGACTCACATCAACACACTAGAGCATGCTTCTGGATCCCTCTCGGCTCACGTTAGATCCATATTTAAGATAGATCTATGCTGGTATTATTTTCAATACATAAAGAAATACTAGCTTCCAAAACTACCCAAGAAAGCTCTATTTCTAAAATAAACAGACCTATTCACCCTAATGAATGGATTCTTTAAGGGTAATTTAACCCATATTTTATTTTAATATTTTAGTGTTATTGTTAAATGAATTTTTTGTTTTCAGTGATTTTAATTGAAAACAAATACCATATGTACATTTTCAAACACATACTTGTACATCTTTAGTGATAAAATGGATCTCTTTTAGTTTTATTTTTGTTTTGTTTCCCGACACCAGTGGGACTACTACAAATCAATTCAAAGCACCAAAATTCTAGAGGCCATAATTGGTGATGGTACTTGATTTCATATTACTTGTATCCTCCTACACTACACTACAGGTGATGCCTCCATAAATTTGAGCAGAAAGAAACCAATTTTGTTTTGTTCCACGGTTTGCTGTCTTATGCATATGACCTGACTTTGCAGTAGGGAGAATTTTTGGCCACAACTTGTGTGATGTTGATATACGATTGGATTAGTTAGCATCATTGCATGCATTGGAAAAGCACACTTGTTCACTCTTATATGTAACCTAAATCCTGTTGAAGTGGATGAATAAATCGAATGATTGACCTGCAACCCTCTAGAGAAGTTATTTATGTTGCTCTTCCTCTAAGATATCATAGCAATGCTGCCATTGTTGATGTTGTTTTTGTTATTCATGCAAATACAGAAAAAGAGGATATCAATACCCTATGCAAAGAAGGATGCCTCAGAGAGGTCATGGACATTATTTTGTATAATCATCTTTCAGAGTCGGTAGCATATGTCACTCTCTTACAAGAATGTGCCAAGGCAAAAGATTTACCACAAGGAAAATAGGTCCATTCTCATATACTTAAAACATGAATTAATGGAACAACCTTCATTGAAAACCATATCATCAACTTCTATGCCAAGTGTAGAATTGTGGGAGATGCACACAAAGATTTTGAAAAAATTCACAGGAGAAATACATTTTCATGGAATAACATGATTGTAGTTTATTTTGGTTGTTGGGACATGGATAATGAAGGGAAGCTTTTTAGTGAGATGGCCGAGCGAAATACGGTGTCATGGACTACTATGATTTCAAGATATGCCAAATGGAGGAGCATAGAGGATGCACACCAGCTATTTGACATAATGCTTGTAAGGAATTTCATTTCATGGACTGTAATGATCTTGGCATATACACAAAAAGGCAATGCAGGTAGGCATTTGAAATGTATTTTGAAATGCAGCGAGTAGGCATGAATTTAGACCAGTTCACATTCGGAAGTATTCTTAGTGCATGTGCCAACATAGAAGCTCTGGAAGAGGGTAAACAAGTCCACACTGGCATAATAAAAAGTGGATTCGAGTTAGATGTTTTTGTGGGGAGTGCCCTTGTTGACATGTATGCTAAATGCAGGGGTATGGATCGTGTGCACAAGGTGTTTGATAAATTGTCTACACAAGATGTATATATATATATGGACAACGTTAATTGCAGGATACACAAGATTCAGGAAAATGGAATTTTCACGCCAACTTTTGATAAAATTCCAGAGAAGAATGTGGTCCCTTGGAATACAATGATATTAGGATTATTCAATATGGATTTTCTGAAGAGTGTCTTAGACTTGTTTCCTATTAAAATTTCTAAGTCTATCCGTTAGAATTTTTATATGTATTCTTCTGGTTTATTTCTCTTACTTGTTAATTACAAACAAGTTATTTAAACATATAAACATCAAAATAAACACAATACAGTCTCAACCATCTACAGATCAATAGCTAAAATAAAACAAACACACAAATGATACTGTTATTTTTGGACAATCGTCCCCGAAAAAACCCAATGCAGGAAAATTGGTGCAGCTATTCTGAGGGTTTATTTTTATGTAGTATTTCCTTGAGTGCAACTAGGTGACAAAATGGCTCACCTAACAGAGAAAAACAACCAACATCAGTGCATCTCTATTCAAAAATAGGTATTCATAAAACCTGTCCCACGAAACCCTCTCCAACAACTCTGAAGCACTGCGTCAACCTCCTGTTGCTATACATCAGCCTTAGAACCCTCTGCGTCAGCCCTCTGAGGCACTGTGAAGCCTTTGGGATCCTTTGCATCACTCATGTTGCCTTCTGCATGGATGATGCAGGCCCTCTGGCCTCTGCGCTATCTCTACTGGGCTCTGTGTGGCCCGCTCTGGCTACTGCTTCTTGCTCTCTGCCTCTGTGTTGGTCTCTCAACACTATCTCTACCTCTCTGTCCAGGACTCACTGCCCCTCACTGATGATCACTGGTTCAACTTTGCTTAGCAACCCCACTCTAGAAAATCGAATGACTGATCACTCTGGTGTGTTTTCCAACTAACCCTCAAGCCTCCTCTTATATGTTTCCTATTGGTCCTTCAACAACCGAGATTAAATATCTAATCAATGGCTAAGATTAGATTTTGCTTGATCCATGACTTTTGGAACCTCATAACCCAATTTTATATTAATACCCATTAATAATTTATTTATCCTAAGTTTAGACTTAAGAACTACATTAAAAATATTAATTATTTTAATATCTCCCAAATGGGTACAATATGTCCAAACCATTTCTCGGTCTTCAAGATCTCATGTTTTTTAGCCTGTCCACCAATTTTCATGGCTAGAGCACATCCGATGCTACCCAAAATCAACACTCCCTCTTAGCAAGCACTGTGCTCTAGTAATACTCCTCACTAAGCATTACTTTGATTGTATGGCACCAGTACCTGTGCTGATGCTAGGCCTCTCCACCCAACATCCTCTGCACTATTTCATCCTATACTGCTACCCATGGCTCTGCCACTGCCATTGATACATCCGTAAGGTAGCTCCCTCTATATCTGTGCTGCTATTGGTCCTTTCTCCCAACACTGCATCTGCACTGCAACCCCCTCTCATCATGCTTCATCGTGCTACTACTTAGTGCAACTGTACTGCAACTTAGTTACCGAGAACTAAGTAACTGATCCACCCAAATTCTGACATCCTTGTCAAGCTAGAAGCACTCCCGATGCTAAAGCTCTCTTTGCCGCTAACAACTGCTCCCTCTACTGACCTCTGTGATGCTACAACAACTCCCTGCATCTCGCACCGTTACACACCTCTCTGTGCTATCCTACACTGGTGCAACACTCTCTGTGCCTCTCACACTATTGCAGCCTGCTAGCCTCGTGCTGCCTGGGGACTCCTACAATGTAGCACTCTCTGCCACTTCATCTGTATCCGTTTCTACCAATATCTGCCAGTCTTGCTACTCTCTCCTCGGGGCTTCCGTAGCAAGGTATAGTCCAAGAGATTGGGTACCTCAAGAATCCTGCCCCTCATTGCCCGTAGTCTTTCTGAATACAACTCGATGTCTCTTCAATTCTTCTCTAGAGGTACATGAGCACTTATGGCACAATCGTCATCCTCCTTGACTTCCTTCTCTATGTTCGCTGGCGCTACCTTAGAGTTAGACGCCTCTCGCTTGTTCTTCTTCCTTGGACACTGGTTCGCATAATGACCCAGTTCCCCATAGTAGAAGCACTTGACCTTGGAGAGGTCCTTCTTCTTCCTCTTCAACTGCTT
This sequence comes from Pinus tabuliformis, assembly GCA_031772625.1. Classification (NCBI taxonomy): domain Eukaryota; kingdom Viridiplantae; phylum Streptophyta; class Pinopsida; order Pinales; family Pinaceae; genus Pinus; species Pinus tabuliformis. Next base: position 156,269,786 of record CM062809.1, on the reverse strand, counting down.
TCCCACAGATGCCACAACTGCATCCTCTTCCTCTTCCTTCTTTATCTAGACTTCTTTTCTGCAACTTCCCACCTTGCTCAACCGCTTGATCTCCTCTTGATGAAGAGCCACCCACAATTCTTCCCAATCTAGAAGATTTTCCCTACCCAGTATGCTTTGGACATATGTCTCCCACTCCTCAAAGACTGCATTAAGTGCGATCCTTACCATCACCTCTTCTTCTAGCGTGGATCCTATGGAAGTCAGTTGGTCCCGGATCTCCATCAACCGACCGAGGAAGTGATCTATTTTCTCCCCCTCCTACATCTGGTATGACCACAACTAATTCTGAAGTAACATCTTCCTCTACACAGAAGTATGCTGGTACAACATCTTCAAGGTTTCCCACATTTCCTTTGTTGTCTCCTTCTCGGCAATATGTTGGATCACATGATCCTTGACCCCATCAAGGATGATACATTTTTCCTTGGCCATTGCCTCCTCATACTTATCATTAGCTATCAGGTCAACTAGGATAGCCATTATTCTCAAGGTCAAGCCCTTGATGCGATGTCTATCTAGAATGGACAGGATCTTGGCCTTCCATACTACAAAGTTGGATGCCCCGTCTAGCCTGTCCTGATCCCTCAACCCATTCACGACTATCTCCTTGCTCTTTTGTCGACTCCTCCAAGTCTCTCTACTTCTTGCCTAGAAGTTCTTTGCTAGACACCCTCTAAGTCCTGATTTCCCTTCTGGAAATCCTCCCGCCAATCGTTAAGTTGCACCTCTCTAATCTTCTGTGCACCCGTAATACTGATTTGGATTTCTTGGCTAGAATCTGCCTCGATATCAACTCCCTCCTACTTGGTTTTGCCTCATTAGCTACTATTCTATCCATAGCACCCCACCAAATTCGCTCCTACAAAATGCCCACAGCTTCCTATGCCTTAGCAACTGAAGGATTGAGCCTCTAGGCTTTGCGCAATCTCGACACTGGCAAATCAGCTCCTTCAACCAACTACGTCAACCCTCATGGTCTCTACGTGGCTATGCATGAGCCTCTTTTTGCCCTCCTCAGCCTCTAAGCTAGCCTCTCTTTGGCTCAGACTGATGATGCAACCCCTCTGAATCAACACTTCTTCTGTTGATTCTGCAAGGATAAGATTTTGTCACTCGAGATAGTTGATTCTGCTGCAAATGCTCTGCTTAGCTGATGCCTTCAGCTCTCCTGTGATCTGCAAGCATGCTCTAATACATGTTGAAATTTCTAAGTCTATTCGTTAGAAATTTTATCTGTATTCTTCTGGTTTATTTCTCCTACTTGTTAATTACAAACAAGTTATTTAAACATATAAACATCAAAATAAACACAATACGCCCTCAACCATCTATAGATAAATAGTTGAAAGAAAATAAACACACAAGTGACACTGTTATTTTTGGACAATCATCCTTAGAAAAACCAAATGTGGGAAAACCGATGCAACTATTCTGAGGGTTTATTATTATGCAGTATTTCCTTGAGTACAACTAGGTGCCAAACTGGCTCACCTGACAGAGAAAAAAAACCGGCAGTAGTGCCTCTCTATTCGGAAAAAGGTATTCAAAAAACATGTCCCACGAAACCCTCTCCAACAACTCTGAAGCACTGCATCAGCATCCTGGTCCTCTTCTTCAACCTTAGAAGCCTCTACATAAGCTCTCTGAGGCACTGCACAGCCTCTAGGACCCTCTACATCACTCTTGCTGCCTTCTGCGTGGAGGATGTAGGACCTATGGCCTCTGCGCTGTCTCTGATGGGCTTTGTGTGGCCTGCTCTTGCTTACTTCTCTCTCTCTGCCTCTATGCTGGTATCTCATAATATCTTTGCCTCTCTATCCAATGCTCACTACCCCTCGCTACTAATCAATTATTCGACTTTTCTTAGCAACCCCGCTCTAGAAAATCGAATGATTGATCACTGTAGTGTGTTCTCCAACTGATCCTCAAGCCTCCTCTTATAGTTTTCGTGTTGGTCCTTCAATGGATAAGATTAAATCTCTAATCAATGACAAAGATTATATTTGGCTTGATCCATGACTTTTGGAACCTTCTAACCCAGTTTTATATTAATACCCATTAATATTTTATTTTTCCTAAGTTTAGAATTACGATCTCCATTAAAAATATTAATTATTTTAATATCTCCCAAACTGGGTACAATCTGTCCAAACCATTTCCAGGTCTTGGAGATCTCATGTGCTTTAGCCTCTCCACCAATTTTCATGGCTATAACACATACGATGCTTCCCTAAATCAACATTTCCCAAATGAAACAAGGATGAATGAAATAGGACAATTACACTTACTCAAGTGTTATGAGTGCATGTGCTAATCTAGCTGCTCTGGGTTATGGAAAGCATATCCATTCCCACATTATCAAAAATGGATTTGAGCCATATGTCTGTAATCAATGGCCTTGTTACAATGTATTTCAAACATGGTACTATAGATGATGCCCACGAAATATTCAATAAAATGTGTGACAGAAATGCAACCACATTCAATGCAATGCTTATAGGATATGCCCAGCGTCGGTGTGGTAAAGAAGTTTTGCAGTTGTTTTAACAAATGCTAGAGGCAGGTATTAATCCTTATCACATCGTCTTCATTGGTTTTATCTCAACATATATCCATGCAGGCTTAGTGGATGAAGGCTTCCTCTATTTTGATGCAATGAGTCAAGATCATGGCATCACACCATTTCTTCATGTGCATGATGTGTCAGTGGAGGATAAGGAACAAATTCTTTTCCATCACAGTGAGAAGTTTTCTATTGCTTTTGAATTGATCAGCACCCCTGCAGGGACACTTATCCGTATCATGAAGAACCTTCGAATGTGCAGTGCCAGACACATTGCCACCAAATTCATTTTCAATATTGTGGGGCAAGAAATTATCGTTAGGGATACAAACCGCTTCCATCACTTCAGGATTGATTGTGTTCATGTGGTGATTATTGGTGAGGATTTACTACCTTTGGCTTGCATCCTTATGTGTTATAGATATAATATGAAAATATATGATAATTGAAATAAACCCAAGAAATAACAAGATTTGAATATAGATAGAAATGCTTCACTTTATTAATCAAACCCTTAAGGTAGGACAACACCATACATTCACTCCTTAAGGAAGGAGAACACTCCACAAGCCATATGCTTGTTCATACAATAATCCTTCACATCTCTCAATGGGGAGTCTCTAGCCTCTATATAGGCCTCATAAATACAATACCATGGGTCATTACCATGGTTCCCTCAATACCATCTATCTAATACCATGGGCTTATTACATTATTTCTAACTACTTGTGGTCCCTTACATGATACGGGTTAACCACCTTATTTATTACTATGGCCCATCCCATTATTACATTATCCCCTTGGGTACCTCCCTCTGTACCCCATATTATCCCCCCCTAGGTATACTACATTATGCAGGCGTCAGGAGCTTGATGTACTATACACATATTAAGAAATGCTTTGAGGTTCTACCTTTTTGGTTGGGGTTCAATCTCTAAAATATGTTCTTGAAAACTCTAGTAATAGTTCCTTTTTGATACTTAGACATTGCAAATTTGAATGGGTGATGTAAGTCCCATGACTTTATATTCTCGGTCACAACAACTTAAATATTATAGTTTCACTTGGATTCCTCTAACCTTAAGGATCTGCACAACACCAATGAATTAGTTTTCAGATTGCAGCATCCTGAAATTATATCGATGTTTATTAGATTAGTTTAGAATCTAGAATGACAAAGGTTTGTTCACTCAGAGGTTGTTAAATTAAAGTGTGTGTAGAGGATTGTTACTGATAGAATTGTATTTATCTCAAATTTTATTAATTTTTCTTTGTTGAGGTTAGTTACAGCCAGGATTCAAAGCATTAGTTGATGCACAATGGTGGGTTACTAAAAGTTTGTATTAGATGTCTACTACACATGGAGGCTTTGAGTGCGTAGATAGGATTCCAACCTATTTATATCTCTAGTATGATCTCTTCAAAAGGTAATTTGCAGATATTGATTTTTCTTCATTGTGTTATAGCTTCTCTAAACTTTGTTATGTTTGCAGTCTCAAAAACTGTGACAAATTGCTTCTAAAGTTGCAGAAAACTAACAGCTTCTATCAGTCTAGTGTGTTTAGCTATCCCTAAACTTGAGAGGATCCTTTGGTGCAATGGCTGCCACGAGAAGAAATTTAATTTACTTGATTGTCAACAATTTCGGCCGCCTAGTCCCATTGAGAAATTTTCTCATAATTTGGTTGGCCATATTTTCTCTCAAAATCGATAATTTTGGTCTCAATATCTGATTTCGGTGAAAGAGATTTGTATGCTTTCACAACTAGAACCTGTTTAGATGGCTTTGTCAGAACTATAGTTCTATTCAAGTAGTAAAATATCTACAGTGAAGTATGTGGTTGAGATCTTTCTTCTATATTGTGAGGGGTAGTGATAAAGATTCAACTCTGGTAGCTTGGGAAGTCTGTGTTCATATGCAAAGACATACGGGGTGTATTCATGCTAGGTGCCAAGCATATTCATGCTAGATACCAAAATTTTCTGGCACTCATGGTGAAATGGATATTCTAGTTTTGTCTGAAAAGTGGTAATCCTGGTCACAATATCTGATTTAGGTATAAGAGCTTTGTATGCTTTCGCAACTAGAACCTGTTTAGTGGCTTTGTCAGAACTCTAGCTCTATTCAAGTAGTAAAATATTTGTAGCTAAGCATGTGTTTGAGATATTTATTTCGTATTATGAAAGGGAGTGGTAAAGGTTCAACTCTGGTAGCCTGGGAAGTCTGTGTTCATCTGAAAAGACATAAAGGGGTATATTCATGCTAGGTACAAAGCATATTCATTCTAGATACCAAAAATTGTCTAGTACTCATGGTGAAATGGATACTCTGGTTTTGGTTATACTCTACTCTTTATTGAAAGTAGTAGTGAAGAAGGTATTCTCGACTTGTGCCTTAGTCAAGAAATACCTCCATCAATCCTTCTTTAGCATGTATGAGTTCGAGGACAAGTTCATGGGGTAGTTAACTCATGTGCAGAAATTAGAGGCTCAGTTTTCTGGTTCTCCAAGTGCGAGTTCTAATTTAGAACAAAATGAGTTGTAGAGCTTCAGTTTCAATTGAAGTAATGACGTGTTACAAGAGGAGTTAACTCAGTTAACAAGTCAAACTTCACTTGTTATAAATTTTCACTTGCCAAAATTAGCATGATCAAATTGCTTAAAAGGAGGATGTAGGCACAGGTTTTATCATTATTGTTTACGCGAGATCGTGTGAGTGGAGCTTCTTGCTAGGGGAGTGTATCAGGGAGGAGCCCATATGCAATTTTGAGGGAGAGAATTTCTTGCAGGTTTGCACTAGGATTTAGTAGTAAATTCCTAAATTATAGGGGTCTATTTTGCGCTAGGAAATAGGGCAGAGACTACGCAAGCAAGGAGGAGCTGGATTAGGTGTGTTTGCAGGGAATTTCATGCTATGTTGGTAGTCATGAGAACACGCTTGTTCTCCAGTGAAACATTATTTCCTTGTAAAAGAAATCTGATTGCTAAAATTATCTTAATAAAATCTACAACAAGGAGAAGGTTTCCCGAGTTGGGTTCCCCAGAAAAATTATTGTGTTGAATCTATGTGATTGTGTCTTTATCTCTGTGTTTAATTCTACTGCTTTTTAGTGTTGAGAAATTTTGTGTCTTGGTGAAAAGTATTAGTTCCAGATTGTTCATCATAGCAGTTGCCAAATTTCATGGAAATTCAACATGAAATTTTCTACGAAATTATTCAACTAATTAGGTGATTCTATGAAAATTGAACTAGTTTAGTTTTCACCAATATACATAATTTCTTAACAACTTATAAGCAACAAAATAGAAACAGAGAGGTAAAAACACAATCACACAAGAGACACAAAAATTTTCTCGGGAAACCGAATTGGGAAAACCCTCTTCTTGTTGTAGAATTTTATTGAAAGAGATTGAGCATATGAATTTCTTACAAGGCAATAATGTTTCACTCGAGAATACACTTGTTCTCACTATTTTGACTAAGCTTGAAACCCCTTGATATCCTCTCGACCTAGCTCCTACTTCATTGTTTTGAGAAACTAAGAAGCTTGTAGATCAGGGTTGATAATTACTTGTGAATGTTGTTGGATTTTTATTAAATTTCTATTCTTCTTCATCAAGCAATTACCAAAATGTACAAAACATGAAGATCACAAGAGAAAAATAACACAAGAAATTAGGCTCTAGGCTAGGGAAAAACCTCATAAGGGGGAGAACCCAAGAAAATACTCTTCTTATAGAATCAGATCAAAGTGAGATATCCAAGACCCAAGACCAAGACTCAAAATTGCCACCAAAACTCCAAGTTCAACCCTCCTCCAAGTCACTTCTACATTCAAATTCAACCTTGGTCAAACTGCAACAAATCTAGTCAAACTATTCCATTCCCTAAAACTCCGGGCCTGCAATAGTCACAAAATTATTCTTGCACACATGATAGATTCTTCTTGTGAGATTCAACTCCTTTTCTCCTTTTGCTAGTTCAAAAATTTCCTTCATTCATGTGCTTGATGGATGACACAAATAGGTTGAGTTACCTTCTATATATATCTGTGCAAGAGGTCGAATAGGTGGCTCTTAAAGCCCAAGCCAACTTGTTCCCTAGGAGGGCGGACTTGATAGTTTTGGTGGACTTTGTTGGCTTATTGGGGCCTGACCCAGGTTTAGAGGTGATTTAGCCAAACAAATCTCGGTACTACTGGCCCTTTCGGTAGCAGTCTGCGGAGTGCAGACTAAGGTCTCACCCAAAGTAGTATGGGAGGGTGCTAGAACCATGTTTCCGCACCCTGGAGATGTATGATGAGTTCAAAGGGGTCCACAGTTTGACCCTGCGTACATCGCTACGTGCAATGTCCCGTACCTCGCACTGCCGCCTCCGCACAGCCCTACTCTGGGCCTAAACATTGTTATTACCCAAGTCCTTACTAGTATTCCACTGTTAGTTTATTAACTTAGCTTATTTGTATGCGTTAAGTTGTATTTAGTAATATAAATCATTCATACAGGTGCATAGAGTAAATCAACAATATATTTGCAATTTATATCAAACATGTAATAACCCAAGAACAGATACACATAATTAAGATGAAACTTCTCTTTGTTAATTTCTTCCTTAGTGACAGACTCGACTCCACCACATGCACTCAGCTGCAGGGGTCATCACACACAATTGCAGACTACTAAGCCTTTGCGCACTCAGCTGTAGAGCCTTCTCCTACTCTATGACCGAAGACATCCTTAGCTACTCAGACTCTGTCTATTCCTCTACTTCGCTTTGCTATCCTCTTCTATTTTAAGCTATCTCTTACATTTATAGCCTTGCTCTTACATTCAAAACTAGGGCGAACAACCCTATGACTCTAACATACTTCTACGCCCGCAATTTGCAGAGCTTTACAACACTATTCGGTCAAAAACATGGGCTTTGAGCCCCAAAACATGCCTCGGGGGGGATTCCATGCCCAACAGTCCCCCAACACAAACTTTGTGACTCGCCCTCGAGTCATTCTGTTGGCGCCATTACATTACATTAAAAAACTAGGGCGAACAACCCTATGACTCTAACATACTTCTACGCCCGCAATTTGTAGAGCTTTACAACACTATTTGGTCAAAAACAAGGGTTTTGAGCCCCAAAACATGCCTCGGGGGGGATTCCATGCCCAACAGTCCCTCAACACAAACTTCATGACTCACCCTCGAGTCATTATGTCGCGTGACGATATTGGCACGAAGTTCCTCCAACTATCCTCGAACTGTGCTGATGTCGGCAGTGCACTGAACCATTGTTTGCTAAATCTATTGCATCCTTTGTTCTGAGACGCCGTGTCCCGGGTGCTTCTCTTCATTAACGTGTGCATCCCTTGGATGTGCACGAGCTTTCCTTTGATGTTTGCCGTGATAGTGAAAGCCTCATCAATCCACAGCTGGATGCATGCTTTGAGAAATGTCCCCTTATGTCATGCTGAATCCACCTACTCCTTCAGTGCCTTAGCTTGCTGCGTCCTCGAAAGCCACTGGGTGAGGACTACTATCTGTGCATTCCCTCATAAACTATCGTATTGTTGCTGGAATTCTCCTGCCTCTGTCTCTAGGCACTAGATGTTGGGATCCTCCTGCAAAGTTGTGAGGACCTCAAGTGCTTACTCCAATAGAGTGGTGCAGTTTTTCACTGCACCCTCTGATTTCTTCCAGTCCTACTGCAATAGTGCTAGCGCACTATTCTCTGACTTCCAAGGGAGTGGAAGGTTGTGCCTTTAACCGCATCTTGGCGATATGAAGATTCAGCTCCAGCTGAACCTTGGTCGTTTCTTCCCTAGCCTCGTGGACTTTGGTTGCCAACCTATGGATCCCCACCTATATTGGTAGATATGCTAGGATGGCCAGCTCTAGGACGTGTCGACAAGTGTCATCTACCATCTGCACCAAATGTTGATTTTGCGACACCAATTTGTCACTCTGCAAGCTGAGTTGTTCCATTTTTTTCTTTTGCTTGCTGAGAACTTGGATTGCGCAACTCTCCCTAGTGTGCAACTCTGTCGTTATCCCATCCTGTAGTAAATACAGTGTCTCACGTGGGAGGGCAGCCAGATTAAGGCCAAGGCCTTTCATCATGCTAACCGATAATCGATCCGCCTCATTTGATGACACTAGAGCCCCCTTCGACAACACAATTTTGTTTTCCATCCGTGTGTGTAGCATCTGCTCTACTGCCGAGGATCCTACTGCAAGGTGGGTTGAAAAGGTACCAACCTGAGGGGGGTGCACCTGTAACTCCTGTAGCTATGCTTTGAGGGCCCCCAACACAATCTGGTGCTCCTACATGAAATCCTGAAGGGCCTTGCTTGTGACATCGCGCGCTGTCTCGTCGATGTCATGTAGATCACCTTCGGTTAAGGTGATCAGGTCAATGGCCAATTTCAAGGTTTGACCTTCTTCCTCGGTCCTGCTCTCTCTGTCGTGTGTGGGTGCTTCAGCTGTGTGGATGTGGTTCCTGGGTTCGTGCTCCCTTTTGCTGTTTTTTCTTCCTCTACCTCCTGCACTCGTGAGGACGTTGCTTGGCCCTTGTCTGCCTTCACATTTGTTACCTTAGCCACCTGTGTAGTTATTACTGCTTCGACGACCTTCTTTTGCTCGGTGGCTATCTTTGCCACTTCCCGAGTTGCCCTTACCTCAACTGCTGCTATTTCCTTCTGCCTTTTTTTAGTCAATTGTGTGACGCGCAGCTTGGCATCATCCTTCTTCTACACTGCCACTCTCTCAAGTTCTGCAAGATTTGGGGCACACCATTCCAGAGGCCATGGCTCCAAGATAGTAAAAATGGCATCATCAGTGGCTACAGAAGATAGCTTCGTCCACTACTTCACCGAATCCTTACGCACCCTGATAAAAATGTTGTGCATATTAGCTTTAAATTCTGCAAAGCTCTATATATTGTTGTACATCATGGGTGACAGACACGACTTCAAGTTGATCCACATCTAGATGTTCATCTCCATGAGCACCCAAAATATTTTGGTGTCATGTATCTACTTCACGTCCTTTGTGGCATAGAGCGAAGCGTACTTCGCGGCCTCCAGTAATTCTTTATCAATGGTGGGGAATTGACTGTCCTCTGGCATTTCTCCTATGACGAGCACTATGGATAGCAACAACCATGCATAGTGGAAGGTTTTACCCTACTCCTGGGCTTCGTGACAATTTTTCAAAAATTCCTCGTAGAGGAATTCAGACCAGTTGAACTAGACCCCCTCCACGCACTACTCAGCTAGTGCGACCATCAGTGCCGGTATGTCGTCAGCGCAACATTTCCGCATAACTTTGCTGCTCAAAATTTAGGTTGCTACATGTACCCCTTTGTCCTTGATGTTGGAGATGGCGTAGCCCCTCTTCTTCTTCTCCAGCTTGTATTTCGTCTTTATGGCTTCTACATGGGCCAAATCACTGCCCTTTCCCTCGGCTATGGTTACGGGGTCCTTTCCTTTGCAGGGGATTTGAGAAATGCAATGAATTAGGTCTGTCGTGATGGGGATAGGCTCCTCTAGCCATAGGTACCCATCATGCACCAGGCATAGCAGCTGCCTGATGAAAAAAATGGTGATTGGCGTGCGATGGAAATGTGACACCCATAGTAAGTTCAGCAACCCGACCTTTTCCACACTACGCAGCCACTTCCGTGGCTCTAGTGTTGTCACCACCCCCGTAGTCTTCTGCTCCATGATATTTTCGATCTCTAGGTGAGGGAACTTCTCGCAGTCAGCGAGGTCCCAATATTCAAAATTCAAGGTTGGCACATGGCCCAGGTGCGTGCCTTCAAATACAATGTTGTCTGGGAGGAGCGGGGTCTAGACTGAACTCTTGGTTTTGTTTAGGTCCTTTGGCACTTTGGTCTTCCATTTCCACGAAGGGACACATGCGGGCAGTTTTGTTGCAGAGCGTGTAGGTTGAATATCCTCCTCCATGCATTCATCTTCTTCCTCTGTGATGATCATGGCCTGAAAATCTTCTTCCTTATCAGCTGTTTCTATCATGACAACTTTCCCCTTCTCTTCCATCGATAGTTTGCTTCGTAGCGGGTTCCTAGGGGACACGCATACAGGGGCCATTGCTTGTTTATATTTCTTGGGCCTTGGCATATGCGGTGATTTGGGGATCTTTGCTACAGCCTCGGAACCTTTGAGATCATCCTCCATATTTAGGGCCTACACGGCCTCGCCGGTGGTTACCTCTTCAATTCCTAGACCATCCTTAGTTGTTGTCATTGTGTCGCAGCTGTAATCTGTCACTCACGAATTCAGGGGCTCAATTATCGCTCGGCTCTCAATGCTCAGGGATCTGCTCAATCGCTCAACTCTCAAATGGCCAAGTGTTATTTTCTAGGTAGCCCTTTGTGTTTTATAGAACATTTTGAATTTGAATTCAACCGTTCCCCCCTATTTCGGTCCATTACACTTTCTTGGCGACAAATTTTCCCAAATCTTGCCCATAAATCACGTTTTTAAATGCCTGCCGCCCGCTCCATTTGGCCTCAAGTCAAGCATCCCATCGTGAATAGTGGCTCCAATGGTCATTTTCTTGCCAACTCGCGTGGTAGTGCAACCCTCCGTGTGCGGTCACGGACCTTGTGACGCTCTGCTTCTGCGCGCATCTCCCATATCATGTAGCTCCCAAGCAAAATAGTTTATAGTCCTTTTCTCCCTTCCAACTGCCTGGAGCACTAAGACTGTCCTTCCTATGGCTAGTCAGGTGGTTGCACCACCTGTGGGGGGCTCCATCTTATCCTCTATCATGGTTCTTGGAAGCTTCCTACCTTCTATTGTCAGGGCCTGCATTGCACACTTCACCATCTGCAGCGTGCTACCCTGGTCACTATGTCTAACAATATGCGGTCCAAGCCAAGGTGATAGACTGACCAATTCACTGCAATAGTTCCCAGCTATGTCATTATGATCATGCACACCTTGACTTTCCATCGTAGTTTTTTTGGCAAGAAACTCGTTTATTTCGTCCTCCAGCTTTTTGACCTCTGCGTCCATCAAAGCGCTTTTCCGTCGTAACTGTACCCTTTCTTTTTCCAGTTTGCGGAGTCTAAGGTTTCCTTGTTGGATTCCTTCCTTCAATCCCATGGGTTCTTTTTCATGCGGCTGTGTGATCTCTCATTTCCAGGCTTCGTGAACCATCGTATCTACGGGTGCTGTTGTGCACGATCTAGGCTTTGCATGCTCCAAGGGTATCACAACCTCTGCTTCATACGTCAGTTTGGGAAGTGCCCACATGGTTAGGATTTTGCACATGGTCCTATAAGCCCATAGAGCCACTGGTATGTGGAGGTCCCAGTAGGTGCGTTTCACATGGTGGACCACGTTCAATACTTCGCACACTTTACCAAAAGCTTCTACATGGATCATTGTTGGTACACTTGGTCTTATCCAACTTCATTATTCATGCCATTGTCTTGCCTGCTCTTGCTCATTGGTCCTGTTTCCTATTGCGAGGATGGTGTGTGTTCATGCAGGTTGCATACCATACACCCATACCCATCTGGAGAGATAGGCACGTAGGATGTTTCGTCCATCGTACTCGGCTTTCATCCAAATTTGAGGCTTTCCAAACCACATGAGCATCATGTTCCTGCATTCTTGGCAGTCCTCAAAATTTTGCTGGTGTGTACCCCACCACCTTGCAGGCGTAGCGCACAGTGCCCATTTCAGAGTGTCGAAACGTTGCTATTCCGGTACTTCTTTTTCAAATTTATTCAGGAAAAAATCTACCGCGGCTAGTCCATCATACATAGGAACATCCCTTGCCTCTGTTGCTACACAACGTAGTGACCTTATCATCAGGTTGCAGTTGAGCGTGTTTGCCTCGTGTAATCAGTTCTGCCATCTTTCTATTTCCTCATTCGAATTTGAGGTGCAGGAGCTTTCATGCTCCCACGAAATCCTGCCATCTGCTGTTGGATTCACCCAATCCTACTCTCACGTGGTTATATTGTAGATACAGTCTAGATCGTCATCGTTGTCACAGTTGTGCACCAGTTCTGTGTAGCGCGATCCTTCTGCAGGGTCTAGAGGTACCACTATGCACAGTGACTGTTTCTCAAAAATCATCTTGTGCTTTTGAATAATTGACCGGAGAATCCACAGTTTTATCATTTTTGAATCGACGTTTCGAATCCCAAGTGGGATCCATCTTCAGGATGAGAGAATGATGATGACAGAAGAGCAGCGGAGAAGTAATAAATAGTGATGAGGATGAAACATTTAGGAAAAACAAACAAGTCGGCTAAATTAATAATTTTATTATTTTTATTTAATTTTTATTTTTATTTTTATTTTTAATTTTTATAATATTAATATGTTATAAAAATTTTTAAAATATTTATTTTGATATGATAATTAATATTAATCTTAATAAGAAAATAATATCTAAATAATTTAATTAAATTATTAATAATATTAATAATACTAATTAATTATATTATTAATATATTATTAATATTAATTAAATTGATTATATTAATATTAATATTATTATATTAATTAATTAATTAATAATAATTATGTTAATAATATTAATTATTGTTATTAATTATTTATTGTTATTGAATATATTATTAATCCTAAATATATTAATTAAAATATTATTAATATATTATTAATACTAATTATTATTAATTATATTAATTATATATTATTATTATTAATATATTAATTAATTAATATTTAATTATATTAATCATATTATTAATTATAAAACTAATCATATTACTTATATTATTAATATTAAATAAATTTTTAATTTGTTTAAGTATTAATTTTGTTATGAAATTAATTTAATTTTATACCTAGGAAGGAATAATTCTAATGAGAAATTGATATAAACCTAGGGTAATAATATTATTAATTATATTAATAATAATATTAATATTAATATATTATTATTATTAATGTTAATTATTTTAATTATATAATATATTATTATTATTAATATTAATTAATTATATTAAATTATATTATTGTTAATATATTAGTTAATATTAATTATAATGATTATATTAATTATTATTATTAATTATTTAATTATATTAATTATATTATTATTTATAATTATAAAATAATTCCTCAATATATTAATTAAATTATTATTAATATATTATTAATTATATTATGATTATTAATATATTAATTAATATTAATTATTTATTTATTTATATTAATTATATTATTTATTAATTATAATATTATTAATAATAATTCTTATTAATAATGTTATTATTAATATTAATTTGTTTTTATATATAATATTAATTCTAAAGTGAGATTAATGTTATACCCAGGGGAAATTTTTATAAGAAATAGATTTTAACCTAGGGACTATTAATACCAAAAGGAAAATAATATCTAGGGTTAGAATATTCTAGAATTTTACCAAAATCCTATACCTAGATTTAAATGAAAACAAAGACTAAAGACACAAGAAAGGAGAGGGATAACTTACCTGCTTGAGGCCTTTACCTATTACCAGGGGAAGTGCTTACGCTTTTTATTTCCTTGATCAAGGGAAGCCAGCTCCCGCTAATCTCCACGCCATTATCTCTGTTCAGATTATGAGGATGTTTGATGATTTCAAGCGCTTCTCTGATCTTTCGTCTCTGATGTTGCTCTTCCCTAGCAATAATTGATGCGCTTTCGAGACAGATATGGTGCTTTGTCTTTAAGGAGTGCTCTGCCAGGGCTGAAGTATGAGATCTTTCTTTCTTAATATCCGCGCCATGTTCTTTGAGTCTTGTCTGGAGGGAGCGACCTGTTTCACCAATGTAGCATTTTCCACAGGAACACTCTATTTTATAAACTCCTTTAAGCTGTTGCTTGTCGATATCATCTTTAACGGACCTCAAACTTTGTCTGATAGTACCTGGGGCAGAGAAATGAGTGATAATGTTTTTCTTTTTTAGGACTTTGGCGATTTTGTCCGTAACCCCATGGATATACGGAAGAAAAACAATGCCACAGTTAAGCTGGTCTTGAGCCTTAGGTTCAAGGGACAACAACTTCCTTTCAGCTTTCTTTATCGCCTTATTAATTTCCTGCTCCTTGTAGCCTATACTTTTAAAAGTTAGGATTAGGTGCTTCTTCTCTTCCTCTAGGTGCTCTGAGTCGGAAATTCGAAGGGCTCTGATGGCCAGCGCTCACATGCATCTTGTGCTTCTTTATATTTATCACTACATTCATATTAGTGGCCCAATCTATTCCCAGTAGCATGGGATAGGGATTGTTGTCATCAACAATCTCTATCACTTCGAAATCTGCAAGCGCACTCACACCTTCAATATCCACTGTTATTCCCTCCAATCTTCCCATGGGTAGAATCTTTTGCTGGTTTTCCATTCACAATTGAATAAGACACCATTGCAATGCGGGTCTGCTCATGTGCTCCCATGTCTGCTTTGGTAGGACGTTTGTGTCCGATCCTAGATCCAAAATCACTTAATCCATTTCATATTCCCTGATTTTCACAGTGGTTTCATTTCCCTTCCTATTCACATTGTGTGTCTTTCAAGCTTCCAGACTACGCGACGTTCTCTTGATCCAGCACATCTAGTGATGAGTTCTTGCAGTCCTTTCACAGCTTTACTATTGCGCAGCAGCTTCATGCATGTCGCCAGAAAGGTAGTGAGCATTGAGGGGTCCATCTTCGGTTCTAGTTGGCTTTACTACCTGAGTGGAGGCCTCTGTGAAGCTCTTCTTAGCTTCCATGAATGTCTCCTTCACGTGCTCCAAATCGAACACTGGTTCCTTTATTGGATCCTTGCGAATCGATGCACTCTCTTCAGGTTGCTTGCCCTTGTCATTTGCTGTTGTGATACCACTTCAGAGCAAGATGTTTACATTCAAGTCCTCTTCGCTTGGCTCAGACCTCATCATTTGCAGGTTTTGAGTTGAGGGAGGTTGGAGTGTTCCTTTATCGCACAACCTCACTATCAGTGTGGGGTAGTCCTACGTCTCATGATCGAATTGGGTACAATATAAACATGATGCTCTCATCAAATTTGTACAATCACAGGCATAATGCCATGGCCCTCTACAATTGTAACAAATCAGATGTCTGTGACCCCTTCCTGGTCCTATTCCACCTCGACCTTGTTCGCACCCCTAAAATCTAGTGCATGCCATCCCTACGCTTTGATCGAGAGCTCGCGTTTCGGTCTGAACCTTGTAGGTAGGAGTCCGATCCATCATCAATTCATAACTTCTATAGGTACACTCATCATGGCCTACTGACCTATAGAAATTACAGAACAACTGCTGGGACGTTTGTATATACTTCTGTAATAGATGACAGTTATCTGTAGCATGCTTCCCTTCTATCTAACAAATTGCGCACCATAATGCAAGCACGGTCTTGCTTGTGCCTCTGGTCTCAATGGCATTGGCCCTCCTCCTACCAGGTAGTTCGCAAAAACTAGACAACGGTCCTTGTCATGTCCTTGGCCTTTGCACTTTATGCACCATATCTCCTCACATGCTTCTGGACGAGCCGTCTTGTCTTGTTTCAAACTATGCATCTCAAGGCACAAGTTTTTCAAGTGCACATGGATCTTTTGACTCCTAAATTAGGATATTGTATTAGGGTCTCGTGTAGTCTCATTTCAATCTCCAAAGCCTCGACCTGAGTTGATAGCTTCTACTGTGGTAACGTGGTCCTTAGATGTGGTGTTAGCGATGCTACAAACCATGCGAGGTGTTGCCCATCTATCAAGGTCATATTGGCTTCACGAATCATACACTTCAATCTCTGATCTACCTCCCAGGGGGTCTCTCCTAGAAGCATCGCGATTTCCTTAAATCCAATAATCAACTAGGTCTCTGATTTTGGCTTGCTAAATCCCTATTTAGCGCAGCTTAGCTTTCCGTGATCCCCACGTTCTGATTGTCATTGGAATGCTTAATGTACAATGTTAGTTTACGATCTTGCAACGTGCTCACCAGTGTTGCCATCTTTATATTTTCATCCGTGACTCCTTGTGCTTCCCATACAATCTTGACCACTAACCAAAATTGGTCCGAATCTTCATTCCATACTCTTTTGAACACTGGAAATTTTATTACGATTGCCATATTGAACTGCGGTGGTGGTGGAGGTGGTGTGGGTGAAGATGGGGGTGAAGATGGTGAAACTAATGGTAGTGTAGGTTGGGGTGGTATGCGTGGAATTCGCTGCCTTATTAGACTGATCACACTTCTTGGTGAACTTTCATGAGATCTTCCTTGCTTTCCTGCTGAGGTGAAATCAAGGGGCTATTTTCTATCTCTGCTTCATTTCTATAGATCCTCCCACTTTGCGTAGCCCCAAACATCAATTTATTCACATAACCCACTTTTCACACAGTAGCATTTTAATCCAAGTGTTCAAAGATTTAATGTACTTACCTCGCAGCCTTTGAGGAAGCATCGTTCCGCCTCGTTGTAGCTGACTGAAGTATCTACTGCAAAATCTATGATAAACCCTCCTATAATCCAATCGAGGCAATGGCCCACCGTGTGCGTGATCTTATCTTCTGATGCTTCTAGTTCGTGCACCAACTCTGGAGTCCACATGATTAGTTTGTCGAGCCTACACCTTCCCTGATTGTCTGCTAGCTTCACGATCCACTTGTACAACTCAGATGGGAAGGATGTAAGGAAAATTTCATTGATTTCCGTATATAAGTAGTGCTCTAACCACTCTTCCTTTGATACTCGTGGATTCCTATTTTCCTGCGCCACAAGCTTGTGAATCTTTCTGTCCAGGCACTTTTCAATTTCTTTCTTTGTCGAATTCCAGTGACACGACATCGGACATCTCTTATGCATATCCTAGTCCCAGCAATAGAACCATTTGTTGGCTTATTAGGGCCTAACCCAGGTTCAGAGGTGATTTAGCCAAACAAATCCCGGTACTACTAGCCCTTTCGGCAGCATTCCGCGGAGCGCAAACTGAGGTCTCACTCGAAGTAGTATGGGAAGGTGCTAGAACTAGGTTTCTGCACCCTGGAGATGTCTGATGAGTTCAAAGGGGTCCATGGTTTGACCCTGCACGCACATCGCTATGCGCACTCACGTACCTCGCAGCCAGAAATGTTGCCTCTGTGCAGCCCTCCTCAGGGGCTGAACGTTGTTATTACCCAAGTCCTTATTGGTATTCCACTGTCAGTTGATTAACTTAGCTTATTTGTATGCGTTAAGTTTTATTTAGTAATATAAATCATTCATATAGGTGCATAGAGTAAATGAATAGTATATTTGCAATTTATATCAAACATGTAATAATCCAAGGAAAGATACACAAAATTAAGATGAAAATTCTCTTTATTAATTGCTTCCTCGGTTACAGACTCGACTCCGCCCTACACACTCAGCTGCAGGGGTCCACGCACTCAGTTGCAGACTACTAGGCCTCTGTGCACTTAGCTGCAGAGCTTTCTCCTACTCTACGACCTAAGACACCCTTAGCTACTCAGACTTTGTCTATTCCTCTACTTTGCTTCGCTATCCTCTTCTATTCTAAGCTATCTCTTACATTTATAGCCTTTCTCTTTTTATACAATCTCGTGGTCTGCAGACCATGGGTAGGCCGACATTACATTCAAAACTAGGGCAGATAGCCCTATGACTCTAACATACTTCTGCGCCCACAATTCATGGAACTTTACAACAATATTCAGTCAAAAACATGGGCTTTGAGCCCCAAAACATGTCTCGGGGGGGATTCCATGCCCAACAGACTTTGACTCAATAAAAAATCTTTTTCTTTTTCTTTACAAAAGTCCAAATGGAACTGCAGACTCAATTACATTTCTTTGACTCATAATAAATTTTCATTTTGAATCAATAAACCCTATAAGCATGAAGAACATGCCTTAACTAATCATAATAATAATAATAATAATAATAATAATACATTTCTTTTTATTCTATTTTCTATTACATGAAATACATAGTGATGCAAGTACAATGATAATTATGAGACCGAACCTCATTATATTTCCAGCACTCCCTCTTAATTAGGGAGATATTCATAATGACACAATAGGATACCAGGATACCCTCAAATTAAAATATTCTCATAGGAAGACTTCATATTGATAAGTATCATCATCATCATAATCAACATTGTCAAACATAGAAAGGCCTTTACTGACAATCTCTATCTCTCCACTAGATCAGAGCACAATGTTGGGAGGCATAAATTTGGACATCACCACTACTTCTCTCCAGGGACATACCCCATCTAGATGTTCACTAGGTATGCCCTCATGTGGTTGTTCTTATCTGGGATACCCTCTCCTCAAAGAATATCGGTCCTGATGACTACTCTTATCTTGGATAACCCACCCTCAAAGAGTATCTGTCATCGGGACTATTCCTATCTTGGATATCATTCCTCAAGCAGTATCGGTCCCTAAATGCTTATCCAATCCTCCATTCTCCATACCAGTGCCTTCACTAGGCATACGATTGTTAAAATTAGCCATAGTACATGCCACATGGAGAATAAAATGTCCACCATCACTCCCTCTCAACCAAGGAGGAAATCCTCACTCCCTCTCAAATAAAGAGGAACAACCACAAGCTTAAGTTTTTCTAAAAAATACTCATCAAAGCATCAACTACATGTTCTTTTGTGGAGATATTGTTGTAGTTTCTTGGCTCCTATATGCATCACATCATAACGAGCTTTGATTTTCCTGGTTATTTGTTAATACTTATGTAGCTTCAACATGTCATGAAGTAGTTCATCAAACATCTTATGGATCCAAACTTCTTCACAATTGTTTGCACAAGTATTAACATATTCATCCTTCGTAACAAAATTCCGCTTTTACATTATTCCAAGTAATTACATTAGCTTCAAATCATTTATCAGCATCAGTACTATCAACCAATGTGTTCCTGGATTGAACCAATCAGCTTCTGGTACAACGATATCAAAATTTTTCAACTTCTTGCCAACGGGTCTTGACATGGATTTATCATCTTCTCTTTTTCATCATAAACTTCTTTGGATTTTCTACCAAACTTCAAGTAGTATTGTATTAATCCAAGATCTAACATCTTCCTATTTTTAGTTGAGGTAGGTGAACATATAATAAAGCTTTTCTTCTTCCTTCTTAATCTTCATGCTTTGCCTTGTTCTTTCAATTCTTCTAACTATTAGTCAATCTTAGATAAATCTTATTTTGACCTGCAACCTTTGTTAGAAGACTATGAAAGAAAAAAGGACAAAGTACATGTAATGTTCCTAAACAGGAATTTAAGTGATATTCCCAATAAATAAATAGTGCAACAATAAAAAACTAAAAGCATGCATCAAACACCCATGAAACAATGTAAAACTAGAACTGTTGAGCCATATATTATGAAATATTAGAACATGAGTAAAATATAAAAATGAAGTGGTGAAACTGGGCTTGTCTCGAGGAAAAGTTGGACCAAACCCACATGATGGAATAGCTGAAATGATGGTTGTTCAATTGTTGCACCACTTTGCATTGCATTTTCTCAGTAAAATTCTGATCCGTTGACTTTGACCTGCTAGAATGTGCCCAAAGCTACCCAGAAAATTCTGTCCTTTTAGCCTTAGACGCCTTGGACAAAACTCAGAAAAACCCAAAAGGGAATTTGTCTGATTTTGACTCTGGATTTTCGGCCGTCAGCTATTGCTGCCAAATTCGATTTGCAGGAAACATCCTGCAAATTCACTTGGAAACACCCTGCAAATGCTGTTTTCACCTGTGATAGCTGATTCCTTGCTCAGATGATACTTGGCCTAGATGACTGCTCTCCTAAGCCCCATGAAATTGCTACTAGAGGCCACTGTGCAGTCCCTCTACCCAGAAATGTGTACTGTTGTAACTACTGACTGACTGGTTGCAAAACCCTGGGAAAATTTCTTCAGACCTCTACATTTTCTACTCCCGGAACCCCCAACAAGCTAGGGACCTCCTGGCTGTCTTAATCCTCTTCTATCTATTTCTGGTTGCCCAGAAAACACAATGTCTCCTCCTTTGCGTGGATGGTTGAATTGTAAATCGTTGTTGGAACTCCTGCAATCTTTGTGGAACTGTCTCTCTAGGGAGGGAACAGATAGTCCCCTGCAGTAGAGGTTGAGTCCTCCCTGCAAAAGATTTGTGGATAAACAACTGGTAGACTCGCTAAGAAGCAGAGTATACAAGGTAAGTTTGTTTTTCAAATGATCAAAATGCTGCAAAATGAGAGCTCCTTCCTATTTTATCACTTTGGGCCCCCCTAGCCTCTTTTTGGCCCCTCCTTCCACTAGTTCGAATTCCCTCCAATGCATTCCTTGGCCAAGTTCGAATTATGCATGTGGGTGGCCCCCACATTCCACTAGCTACCAAAAATAAAGTTGAATTGACTATAGTTCCCAAGTTCTGTGTGTGGCGTCGTCCTCCCAAGCCAAAAATGATGCCAAAATTGTGTAGCTACACCCTGTGACTAATTCATTTGAAAAGAGACATGAAAATCCTCCCCTCCCAAATTTTTCTTGCCCTCAAGAAACCTCAAAGTTGGATGCTCTAGTATGTGCTCACCCTCCCAGGTGGCATCCTCATTTGACAAATTCTTCCAGTGTACTAAGAACTCCTTGATGGTTTTGCTCCTCAGTCTCCTCTCCCTGCTCTCCAATATGGCCTCTGGTTCCAGCACCAAATGGCCCTCATCATCCAGTGGGCGTAGATCAGTTGCTGCCATCACTTGTTCTCCTAGCACCTTCTTCAGGTATGAGACATGAAATACATTATGGATTGTACTCCCCGAAGGCAGCTCTAGCTCATAAGCCACGTCTCCAACACACCTAGTCACTTGGTAGGGCCCATAGAAGCATGGTTGTAGCTTCTTGGCCCCCTTCTATTTCAGCATAGATTGTCTGTATGGATGCAACCAAAGGTACACTAAGACCCCCTCCTCAAAGTGTCTCTCTATCCTTTGGCGATTTTCATATAGTTTTTGCTGATTCTAGGCTATCGGTAGATTATCCTTGAGATATTTGAGGATATCTTGGCCCTCTTGGACCCAGTATTTGGCCTTTGGGGCTCGAATTTATCCGAAAATAACATAAGAAAAAGTCAGAGCATCATAACCATAAAGGGAACGGAAAGGAGTCATACCAATAGACATGTGGTGTTGTAGCAGAACTCACCCTAGTGCAACCACTGAATCCACGTCCTCTGCTGACCTGTCACATAGTTTCTCACGTACCCCTACAACCACTGGTTGACCTTCTTTGTCTGGTCGTTCATCTGAGGGTGATAACTGGTGCTGGGAGTGAGCTCCGTCCTAACCAAACTGAAGAGCTCCTGCCAAAAGCCACCCATAAATCTACTATCTTTGTCGCTCACAATGTTCTTGGGGAGTCCATGTAGTCTGAAAAACTCCTGGAAGAAAAACTCGGAAACCTAGGAAACTATGTATCTAGTGGGGATGGAAAGGAAGTGGGGAAATTTTACAACCTGTCAACCAACACATATATGCAATCCTTCTCTTGTACCGTGGGGAGCCCAGTGATGAAATCCATCGAGATACTTTCTCATTTCCCATCCGGAATGGGAAGTGGCTATAATAGCCCTGTAGGGTGAGTTAGCTCCCCCTTGTACTACTGACAGGCCTCACACTCCCTTATGTGTTGCAACACGTCCTCCTTGAGGCCTTTACACATGAACCTCTCCCGAACAACCATGTAAGTCTTCTAGAATCCCTTGTGCCCAGAAAATGGTGACTCGTGAGCTGCTTGGAGTATCCTCTCCCTCAACTATGAGTTAGACACTAGGTAAATGCACCCCTTGTAATAGATGACCTCATCCATCACATGGTAACGCTCATCTGCATGTGTCACCTCTAGCACCTTGTAGGCCTTCCTGTCTTTGGAGTACTCTACCAACAACTGAGCCCTCCAATCCTGGCAGATGCTCATAAGATATAACCCAACTAGTCTCTTGGATAGCGCATCAACCATCACATTGTGCTTTCTCTACACATACTCAATATCAAAGGCGTAGGCCTGCACCTTGCTGACCCATCTCTACTGCTTGTCATTGAGGCCCTGATACCCCATGAAATGTCAAAGACTATTGTGATCAATCTTCACTCGGAATCGGTTTCCCACCAAGTACTGGTGGAACTTGGCCAATGCATGCATAATGTCCGTCATCTCCTTGTCATATATGGAATATGATAGCTTATGTGGTAGGAGATTTCGGATCTCAAAAGATATGGGGTGCCCCTCCTGTGACAATATGGCTCTAACTCCTACCCCTGATGCATCACACTCCACTATGAATGGCTGGGAAAAATTTGAGAGTGACAAAACATGGCAACTTCTCATCAACTCCTTGAGGTGATCAAAGGTGGCATGTGCTCCCTTAGTTCATGTGAAGGCCCCTTTCTTGGTCAAGTCAGTCAAGGGTGCTGCCATTTGTGAGAACCCTTCGATAAACTTCCTGTAGTAAGTGAAAATGCCTAAGAAGCCTCTCAGCGTAGTCACGTCTTGTGGTACTGGCCAATCCCGGATAGCCTGTATTTTCTCCTCATGAATGATCACCTTGTCTACTCCAATGATATGCTTGAGGTAAAGCATCTCTGTCAATCCAAACTCACACTTGGAGAGCTTGTCATAAAACTACTACTCCTCCAAAATGCACAGTACCTCTTGCAAGTGTTGGAGGTGCTCCTCCCACATCCGTCTATATATCAGGATGTCATCAAAAAATACTAGCACGAACCTCTGCAGCTGCCCCCGAAAGATATGCTTCATGCAATAATGAAATGTGGTGGGAGCATTGGTCAGCCCAAATGGCATGACCAGAAACTCAAAGTGCCCATAATGGCACCAGAATGATGTCTTCGGGATGTCCTGATCCCGAACTCTGATATGGTGCTACCCCAAACACAGATCGATCTTAGAGAATTACTTGGCTCCTCTAAGCTCATCCATCAACTCATCAATGTGGGGAATGGGGCACCAGTTCTTGAGGGTCTTCCTGTTAAGGGCTCTGTAGTCGATACACATCTTGAGGGTCCCATCCTTCTTCTTCACCAATACTATGGAAGAAGTGAAAGGACTGGAACTAGGCCTGATGTGACCCAAAGCAAGCAACTCCTGAATAAACTTCTCTATCTTGTCCTTATAGGCTTTGGGGTGCTTGTAAGGAGTCGTGATGACTGCCTGTATACCCATCTCTAACTCAATGGTGTGCTCAAACCCTCTATTTGGTGGTTGTTGTTGAAATTTCTAAGTATTATGCGTTATAAATTTTATTTGTATTCTCTAGTTTATTTCTCCTACTTGTTAATTACAAACAAGTTATTTAAACATACAAATATTGAAATAAACACAATACTGTCTCAACCATCTCTAGATCAATAATGGAAAGAAATAGCAAACACACAAGTGACACCATTATTTTTGGACAACTTGTCCCCAGAAAAACCCAAATTGGGAAAACTGGTGCAACAATTATGAGGGTTATTTTATTATGCAGTCTATCCTTGAGTAAAAATGGGTGCCAAACTGGCTCACCCGACAGAAAAAATAATACAACAATAATACCTCTCTATTCGGAAGCAGATATTCAAAAAATCTGCCCCACAAAACCCTTTCCAGCACAACTGAAGCACTACGTCAGCCCTCCTGGCCTCAGCATTAGCCTCAAAATCCCCTGCGTCATCTCTCTAAGGCTCTACGCAGCCTCTCTGGCTCTCTGCGTCACTCCAGTAGCCTCTGTGTGGATGACGCAGGCCCTCTTGGCCTCTGCATTGTCTCTGCTAGCCTCTGCATGGCTCACTCTGGCTTCTTTGTCTACCTATCTGCCTCTACATTGGTCTCTTAGCACTATCTTTGCCTCTCTGTCTCATACTCACTGCCCCTCATTGCAAACTAATCACTGATTCAACTTTCCTTAGCAAACCCCACTCTAGAAAATCGAATGATTGATCACTCTGGTGTATTCTCTAATTGATCCTGAAGCCTCCTCTTATACTTTTCTTGTTGGTCCTTCAACGAGAGAGATTACATCTCTAATCAATGGCTAATATTAGATTTCGCTTGATCCATGTCATTTGGAACCTTCTAACCTAGTTTTATATTAATACCCATTAATATTTTATTTTTCCTAAGTTTAGACTTAGGAACTCCATTAAAAATGTTAATTATTTTAATATTGCCTAAACCGGGTAGAATCTGCCCAAACCATTTCTGTGTCTTGGATATCTCCTGTGCTTTAGCCTCTCCACCCATTTTCATGGCTAGATCACATCCGAGGCTACCCAAAATCAACAACTTCCATGGTGGAATGTTCCCGAACACTGTTGTGTAGCTGTCCAGTAGAGCCTGTATGTCTACTGGTGGTGACTGTGCCTATCCCCCAACCTCTAAGATCCTCAACTTAACTGCCCATGCAATGTCCCCATGTCAAAGATCTACCTCCATCATGTGGGCTGAAATGTTCTGAGGCAGATAATACTGCACGCCTCTCAAGACCACCAATTTGCCATCTGGCCCCATGAACTCCATCTCAAGTTTCCTCCAGTCTGTTGTGGCTCTCCCAAGGGAATATAGCCAATGGACACCCATCACCACATTGGTGTCTAGCACATCGACCACAAAGAAGTGGTCTGTCATCGAGTAGTTTCCCATAACTACTGTCAAGGAGGGCACATATCTGGTACACTGGATGGTACAACCACCTGGCACTAGGACGAAGAACCCCTCAAACTCTGCTGTAGTGAGGCTCCTCCTTTGGACCAGTTGTGCATCTATGAAGTTGTGGGTAGCCCCATTATCCACTAGTACCAACACCCTTTGTCCCTGTACCATACCTCTAATCCTGAGTGTTAACAACTTAGGAATCCCACATAGAGAAGCAAGAACTCCCCCTGATGAGGCGAGAGATGCCCCTCACTATGGAGGTGATGGTGGTGGAGACCACATTCCTACTCCACCTTGTCCTCCTGGTCACTGTAAAAAAAGACCTCAATGTAATGTGCTCTATCCGTTGTGCATCTATGGCTTGGTTCCCAGGGTTCTCTGCATGTGAAGCTTAACTTCCTCCTATGAAGGTCCTTTCGTGTCTCCTCATCTAGCTGCTCCCTCCTTTGTGTGGTCTTCAGTGGTGGGGGTCTAGTCTCATGCCCCTTTTGTAGGAAATGGGTCCGTGCAGGGAATGACACTCTAGTCTTGGTGATGGCCCCCTGTAAATATTTGGTGCACACCACTACCTCCTACAATGTGGAGGGTTTGTGTGACTTCACCAGTCCACACAAAGGCTCAAGAAAACCATCAATGAAGGTGTATACCCTCCTGGCCTCAGAAAAATCCAGGACCATCACTAACACACACAAAAAATCAGAAAAGTACTGCTCTGGGTTGCCTATTTGGCGCAGTTGTGTTAACTCCCTGAAATATGCCTCTAGATCCCTCTGATCAATTCACTCCACCACCCTCTTGGTGAAGTCCTCATGTGAAACTATCTGGGCATACCCCAAAGTGGTTAGGTCGTGAAACCACCAGTCACAGGCTTCCCCCTCCAAGTGCAGTGCTTACATCTTAATGGCCTCCTACTCTGTCATTTAGTTGAGTTGAAGGTATGTATCCATATTTTCAACCTAAGCCCTGGTTGTGCACTTGGCAGTGCCATCAAAGGTAGGGAAGTACAACCTCCCTATAGTTCTCCACAACTCATAGTTTTGGGTCCCCTGTCCACCATACCCCTTGTTCCTCTCAATCTACTTGATCTTGCAGTAATCTATGAAGGAGAGGGATTCTTTGAAATCTTAGTCCATCGCCTGCCACTCTCTGAAGTAATCCCCCATGTGGGGAGTGTCTTCCTCCCTTGTTGGTTCAATTTGTGTTATTGGCACGAAAGAGGGTAGTGTAGCCCCAGTGGGCACACTCACTGAAGGGCAATGCATTGCAGGTGAGGGATGATTGAAAGGATGAGAAGCCCCGAAAGTCTCTCCACATGAAAACCCTCTAGGTGTGGCTCTGTCTCGGCTCTATGATTTGATCTCCTCCAACATGTCTTTCTGCCCCTTGGCCAAGTCACTCAAAGCCCTCAAGAGGCTATAGAAATCCATCTCCTCCTCGCTCTTGGGATCTATCATTTCCTCCTCTTCGACCACTATTTTTCCTCTTTCCTTCATGTTTGGTGTAATTTCCAACTCCCTTTCTCTGCTCCTGTACGTCTGCCTTCGGTAAGTGATGTTATCCCGTTATTCTCCTCTCATAGGAAACCAGCCCCACAATTGAGCCAATAATTAGGCTCTGATACCACTATAATGTTCCTAAACAAGAATTTAAGTGATATTCCAAATAAATAAATAGTGCAACAATACAAAATTAAGAACATGCATTAAACACCCATGAAACATTGTAAAACTAAAACTGCTGAGCCATATATTATGAAATATCAGAGCATGAGTACAATATATAAATGAAGTGGTGCACCTGGGCTTGTCTCAAGGACAAGCTGGACCAAACCCATGTGATGGAATAGCTGAAATGATGGCTATTAAGTTGTTGCACCACTTTGCGCTGCACTGTCCTAGTAAACTGTTGATCTGCTGGCTTCTACTTGCTGGAATGTGCCCAAAAAACTCCCAAATTTTTTTGTCCTTTTAGACTTAGACTCCTTGGAAAAAACCCAGAAGGGGATTTCTCTGATTTTGACTTTGGATTTTCAGCCTCGTTGGAGCCCCCTCTCCAACTACTACTGGCAAATTTGATTTGTAGGAAACAACTTTCAAATCCACCTGGAAACACCCCTCAAATGCTTCTTGCACTTGTGATAGCTAATTCCTTGCTCCCCGGATGATCCTTGGCCCAGATGACTTCTCTCCTAAGCCCCACAAAATTGCTGCCAGAGGCCACTGTGCAGTTCCTCTGCCCAGAAATGCGTACTATTGTAACTATTGACTAGCAGGCTACAAAAATCTGAGGTAAAGTATCGATAGGCTAAGCTTAAGGAGAAAATATTGCTAAGATATCATAGGCAAGTATAGATACTTGCTAAAAAGAGAGGCTTAGGTGCAGTCCACAAGTGAACATATGGAGTTCAAAGAGGAGGAGAAGGTGACTGTTGAATGTTACAGCAGAGGTTTAGGGAGAAGCCATAGAAAGGAGAAGGAAAATACCAAGGGAAATGGCATGAGAAAGAATCAATAAGAGATTGACAGAGAGAGTTGAGATAAAATTTCGTCTTTAGTTATTAATGGAGATGCTATAGAGGAATAAGGAAGACCAGAGGTATGGTTGGATTATGAAAAGAAAAGTCAAATGGCATAGATTGCAAGTGTTAGGATATTCCGACACACAGGAAATAGTTAAGTACAACTTGGTCTAGTATAGAGTTAGGTATAGAGTTAGGTAAAGTGTGTTTCTTTACCGTTGTACATTTTGTAACTTACAATTCGACGGTCACGATATGTAGTGATCCGACGGTTCATTCTCTCCTCGGTATTACCAACACTTGATCCATGGCTTGACACCCGATTGGACCATGAATTCTATTTAAAGCGCATGGAGGGTCATTTGTAGGGTAATCCATGCATGAGAGAAACATATGTAAATTTTCATTCTTTTATTAATAAATTACCTGAAGTGGCCACGTTGGCTCAGGCCGTGGACTGTTTCCCTCTTTGAGGGTTTTAACCACGTCAAAATACTGGTGTATTGATCTGCGATCTAGTTGTGAGCGGTGTCCTTTTGGTGTTCTGTCTGAGGAACTTACCCTGTAAATTCCTACATGATATCAGAGCTATTTGAGGGCCACGTCGGTTGGTGATCCAAATCTGAAGCCGGTAGAACTGCATTCGACTGCCGTTTCCTAGATCTACTATTTTTGACTGCTTTCGGGCCGAGAGGACTGCTCTGTTGTGTTGGGAGCATCTGTTCCAGTGAGGAACCCCTTTCGTTTCACACGAAAAGGTTTCCGGTAGCCCTAGCTGCGTCATTTTTAAGATCTG
Source organism: Pinus tabuliformis (assembly GCA_031772625.1). Classification (NCBI taxonomy): domain Eukaryota; kingdom Viridiplantae; phylum Streptophyta; class Pinopsida; order Pinales; family Pinaceae; genus Pinus; species Pinus tabuliformis. The sequence continues at coordinate 156,241,163 of CM062809.1, read as the reverse complement.
GAGGTATACAGTGTTTATTTGCAGTTTACTGTTATTTTCTCTCTGTTTATTTCTGTTTCGGTTTATTTAGATTTTTTTATTACCGAATCTATACCTTTCATTTCTGCGTATGCTCTTTGCCCTGCGACTCTGTGCGATCTGGGAAAATCAGAAACAAAAAGGAAGGATTTTTCTCATGCGTATGCTCTTTTCCCTGCGCCTTAGGGTGATCTCGGAAAATCAGAAACATTGAGGAAAATATTTAGTTTCCGGCCAAAGCTAACTTTGAGCCGCAAGGTTCAGTTTTGAAAATATTTAATTTTTCGGCTAAAGCTAACTTTGAGCCATAAGGTTCGTTTTCTTTTCATGTTCGTGTTGGGTTTTGTGTTTTTTGTTTTGTAGGGAAAAAGAGCTTTCTCAAAGCAAGCACGCAACCCAAAGCACCCCCCCCCCCCCCCCCTCTCTCTCTCTCTCTCAAATTTTTTGTATAGATCAATTGGTTCAAAGCTATTTTAAGAGAGTAGAGGTCTTGGGTTCAAGTCTCCATTTTGTGGGGGCGGACTTTTTCATTTCCGCACATTCCCGCACTTCGTCGGCAACTTCAACAACGTTTTTTCAAAAAGCCATAACTTCTTCATCCGGAAGCCGTTTTCAGAGCCATTTTTTTTAAACCAGCCTAATGTTTTGAGATATATCCATTGGAACACTTATTTTCAGCATCTTTAGCTTCAGTTTCCATTGAAATGGAAATTCAATACCAAGTTACTCTTGACAGCACCAACTACTTCCAATGGTTGGCTTACATTGAAGATTTACTTAGAAGTAAAGGTCTCTACAGAATAGCCTCAGGCCAAGAAAAGAAACCGAAGGATGAAGATAAGGCTGCTAAATGGAAAAATAGGCAAGATCAAGCACGTGGATTGATAGGGATGTCTATTTCTCCAGATCCTAGATTCCATATTACAGAAATTGATACTCCTGATGAAGCAATGAAACAAATCAATAAAGTTTTTGGGATTAAAAATGAAATTAGAGCCCATCAACTTGAAAATGAGTTGCTTACATTGGACCCTAATAATTTTTCTTGCATTGAATATTTCTTTTCCAAGTTCAAGACCCTTAGATATCTTTTGGAAGGTGTTAAAGTTAAGAAAGAAGATAGTAACCTTATCTATTCCATTCTTACAAAGTTGGGACCAGCCTACTCTGTGTTTGTTTCCACCTTCCATTCTACAAGAGAAGTCTTCATTTCTCAAGGAACAGACTACAAGCCCCCTTCCTTTGACTCTTTTTGTGATTCTTTAATAAGAGAACAAGAAAAACGCTTACACCTTGGTCTTCTTAATCTTGGAAACTCTTCCAAGAAAGCGTTAGTTGCCCAGCAGCAACCAAATTCAAAGAATCCTAAGAAGTCATATCCTAAAAAGAATGGTCCTAAACCAAACAAGGGTCTTAAGCAATTTTAGCCCCAAAATTAAAAATCATTTCAACAAAATGATAAGACAAATAAAAACAAAGGGAAGAAGACTGATAGACATTGCAATTTTTGTAATCGAGATGGCCACTTAGAATCAAAATGCTTTAAGAAGATGGAAGCCTTGGAAGTAGCAATGAAGAAGCATAACATCCATTTGGGGCAATCTTCAACTTCAACTTCATCTTCAAGAATGGCACTTTCTGCATGTGGTTGTCAAGCATCTTGGTCTGGCTATGCATTAAATGTATCTTCTTCTTCTCATTCTCATGAGTGGCTCATTGATTCTGGAGCTTCTTATCACATGGCCAAAAACAAAGCCATGTTTTCTTCTTTAAATGATTGTAACACCAAAAATATATATGTTGGTGATGATAGATCTCTTAGTGTTGTAGGGACTGGAACTGTTCATCTATACAATGGTCAGTTTAATGATGTATTATGTGTTCCAACCTTATCCTGCAACCTTCTATCTGTATATCAGATAACTCATTCAGGTGAAGGTAAAATCGTTGAATTTTCACCTCATGATGTTGTAATCAAGGACTTAAGAGATCCTAAACAGATTTTGGCTACTGGCATTGCTGATGATTCTACAAGGTTGTATAAGTTTCACAACTTTGGGTCATCAAATCTTCCCTCAGTATTTGTTGCTCATAACGATGAAGTGAGCAAACTTTGGCATGAGCGATTTGGTCACTTAAACTATCGCTCCCTTCAGCATCTACGTAAAGAAAATATGGTGACATGTCTTCCTATGGTATCTTGCAGAGATGGTGTTTGTTCTGGATGTGTACTCGGAAAACATCATCGGGACAGTTTTGAAAAATGTGCCTCTTGGCACGCCTCAGCCCCTTTACAGCTTGTGCATAGTGATTTATGTGGTCCACTTCCAGTTGTGTCATTCTCTGGCTGCAAGTATTTCTTAACTTTCATTGATGATTTCTCCAGATGCACTTGGGTATACTTCTTAAAACTCAAGAGTAAAGTATTTAACACTTTTTTGGCCTTCAAGGCCTTTGTTGAAAAACAATCTGGACATCAATTCTATGGTTAAGATATGATAATGGTAGAGAATATGTTAAAAACACATTCATCAACTATTGCACTGAGAATGGAATTCAAATGCAACATACTGTTCCATATACTCCACAACAAAATGGTGTAGCTGAAAGGAAGAATCGCACCTTAAAGGAAATGGCTAATTGTATGCTACAATCTAAAGGACTTGGTCTTAGTTTTCGGGCAGAAGCAATTAACTGTGAAAATTACATAATAAATCACACTCCTACTAAGGCTTTAAATAATATCACTCCAGAAGAAGCATGGAGCTCAATCAAACCAGATGTAAGTCACTTTCGTGTTTTTGGAAGTGAAGTGTGGGCCCATATTCCAGATGAAAAGCATAAAGCTTTAGAACCTAAGAGTGAAAAATGTACTTTTGTTGGATATTCTGAAGATTTCAAAGGCTATAGACTTATTCCAATTAAGTCCAAAAATGTTATCATTAGAAGAGATGTAAAATTTGATGAAAATATATCGGCCTGCGAGCCTAGTCCGGTGGTTGTGCCACCTCTCCCTATCTCTTCTACTTTTGAAAACATTTCTTCTTCAGATGATGAAAGTGAGGATGACAATCCTCCCTCACCATCTCAGGATCTTCCTTCAGCTCCTCAGCTTCTAAAATGGGTTCTTGCTACTCGAGATGCAGCAGGTGATCTTGCCAGTGATCCTACAGATCAGCGACGTACACGTTCTCAGTTCGAGAGAGCCTCTTCTTTACTAGCTCAAGCTCCGGTAAATTATGATCCTGACACCTTTGCAGAAGCTTCAGGCCATCTAGATTGAGAAGTAGCTATGAATGAAGAATATCATTCATTGTTGGCAAATGATACACGGGATCTTGTTCCTCTACCAAAGGGACGAAAACTTGTTAGATGCAAATGGGTTTACAGAACCAAGTATGGACTAGATGGGAAAGTTGATAAACATAAAGCTTGTATTGTTGCTAAGGGTTTTTCACAGGTTGAAGGCATTGACTACACTGAAACCTTCTCCCCTGTTGCCAAAATGAACTCTATATGCCTTGTTCTTTCCCTTGCTGCCTCTTTCAAATGGGAAGTCCATCAGATGGATGTTAAATCTGCCTTCTTGCATGGGGACTTGCATGAAGAAATCTATATGGAACAACCCATTGGCTTCATACAAACAGACTCCATCCTTGTATCTCAACTTAAGAAATCCCTTTATGGTCTCAAGCAAGCTCCTCGGGCTTGGTATGCCAAAATGGATAGCTTTCTTTTAGAATCTGGCTTTTCTAGGTGTCATTCTGACAATACTGTTTACACCAAGAAAGTGGGCAACTCTCTTATCATCCTTGTTCTTTATGTTGATGATCTTATCCTTACTGGTAGTGATCCCAACCTTATAAACCATGTGAAGTCTAGCCTTAAAAGGAAATTTGAAATGACAGACTTAGGACACTTACACTATTTTCTCGGTCTTCAAGTCTTGCAATCCAAGGAGGGTATTTCCCTTTCTCAGTCCAAGTATGCTTGTGATATTCTACGTCATTTTCACATGGAATACTGTAAGCCAGCCCCTTCTCCCTTTCAGTCTGGAGTCAAACTTTCAGTCACTTGTACTTCTCCTGAAGTTGATGCTACCTTATACCGTCAACTTGTAGGAAAACTTTTGTATCTAACCCATACTCGTCCTGACCTTTCCTTTGTTGTTGGCCTTGTTGCTCGGTTCATGCAAAACCCCCATGAAATTCATTGGAAAGAAGCTAAAATAATACTTCGTTATGTTTGAGGTACAATTCAGTTTGGGATTCATTACAGTGCTGAAGCATCTCCTCTATTGGTTGGTTTCACTGATTCCGATTGGGCTGGTGACCCTGATGATCGGAAGTCTACTGCCGGTTATGTGTTCACTCTTGGTTCAGGACCTATTACATGGGCTTGCAAGAAACAAGGTGCCATTTCTCTTTCATCAGCAGAAGCAGAGTATCGTGGTGTCGTAGAAGCTAGTAAGGAAGCCTTGTGGCTTCGTCAGATCCTATCAGAGTTTGGCTTTGAGCAGCAGCATCCGACTACACTTTGGTGTGATAATCAAAGTGCCATTCAACTATGCAAAGATCCAGTTCAACATCAGCGCAACAAACACATTGAATTTCACATGCACTTCATCAGAAAGCTCATTCATGACCATGTTCTTGAAGTGCAATATTGTTCAACAGATGATCAAGTTGCAGACATCTTCACAAAGGCTCTCACAGAGGCGAAGTTCACTAAACTTCGATTTATGGTTGGAGTTCAGGAAGTTGTCAATAAGGGGGGATAGGCTCTAGTGCCTCCTTCCTTCTCCTATTGTGTCATATTTGTAAATCCTTCAATCCTATCCCAAGTTCTTCTTAAGGGGGGATGTTAGGATATTCCAACACATAGGAAATAGTTAAGTACAACTTGGTCTAGTATAGAGTTAGGTATAGAGTTAGGTAAAGTGTGTTTCTTTACCGTTGTACATTTTGTAACTTACAATCTGACGGTCACGATATGTAGTGATCCGACGGTTCATTCTCTCCTCGGTATTACCGACACTTGATCCGTGGCTTGACACCCGATTGGTCCATGAATTCTATTTAAAGCGCATGGAGGGTCATTTGTAGGGTAATCCGTGCATGAGAGAAACATATGTAAATTTTCATTCTTTTATTAATAAATTGCCTGAAGTGGCCGCATTGGCTCAGGTCGTGGACTGTTTCCCTCTTTGAGGGTTTTAACCACGTCAAAATACTGGTGTATTGATTTGCGATCTAGTTGTGAGCGGTGTCCTTTTGGTGTTCTGTCTGAGGAACTTACCCTGTAAATTCCTACAGTGGGAGCATAGATTGAATGCTCAAGTGAAGGAAGAATTACTCAGAGTAAATGAGTATGAGGAGGAAGTTTTTTTATGTGAACCGGAACACGGCCCACTGATTTTTGAAAGTAATGAAGATACATAGGATAAATCTATATAGAATCTTCTAAATCATATGAAGGATTTAGAGCAGCAAGAAGACTTAGTGGCTGAAGCATTGAGTGAGACCGCAAGGTCTTATGTGTTTAAAACTGATAATTTGTGTATGATTGGAGGTATTGCAAGAGTTAGGCAACCTTTTGAAGATGTCTTCAGGACAGATGGAGATCTTGAAGTAAAATATGATGAAGAAAACCTCTTAGATGAGGAAGGCTTTGAATGGTTGCAAAAAAAGGAGTTCATTGATGAGTTACTTAATGGGAGAAGACAATCATCTAAAGCTGTCATGGAGATAGAATATCAGAATCTTATTCTAATGAAGAATGAAAGAACATTGTTTCAGAGAGGTAAGCCAATGAATTTGACTAATGTTATTGATGAAGAAAAATTGCGGGAGAATGCTAAGGAAAGGATAGCTCTTGAAGAGAGCTTACAAAAAGACAGTAATGAAAAATGTGGTGAGGTAGATTTATTTAAGGAAAAAACAAAGACAATCATAGGACGAATGAAGAGGAAATACAACTATTGAAAGAAGAAGAACCTATTGAAGACTATAAACAACATCATGATGAAGTACTTGTGAGGTGTCATAGAAATTGAGTTGCTGGAGTATTTGTTGAAAGAACAAGAGTATGAGAGTGTAACTGCATTCAGAAATGAGGGAGTGCCTCAAGCTTTGATTGGGACAAATATATGTGTTAGTTTCCAAGTTTCTAATGTATTGGCTAATAGAGAAGAAGAGGTGGATGATCATGCGGTTAGAAAGATGAAAAACAATTTAATTCTTGAAAGTAAATTTGAAGATAAGAAGTAGAAAATGGAAATTGTAGAGGAAGATGTTTTCAAAGACAATAAGGATGTATGGATGCCAGAAAAACTTGAAAAGAGTAGCCATCAGATTAAAAATGAATGTGAAAAATTGTAGCAGAGAAAGGATCTTAGGCAAGTTGTTGAGACAAAAGGATTCCATGAGAAAGCAGAAATTGATTATGTGATTGAAGAACTGTGGAAATTGATGATGAGACAGTCCAGATGGAGACAACTAACAGTCATCAATCAGAATTTGAAACTGATTGGAGAAATGAAAATGAACCAGAAGACAACAAACATGCAACAAAAACAAAGGTGTAGAGAATTTGGACAATTAAAAATTAAGGTTTGGGATCCTAGAGGTAGCAAGTCATTAAGACTTGTACCTATCACATTACTACATAAAAGTGACAAACCTCATAGACAAGGGTCTATTAAATTTTTTTTCTACTATGGGAGTCTGATGCAGGATCATCCTACTCAAGAAAGTCATTTTATATTTGGTTGACTTAGGGGATTTGATGTTTGATAATGAATTTGATTCCTTAATAGTAAATTTTGTATATTTTTAATAATTTAAGTGAAAAATATGTGTGTGAGATTTTAAATGTAAATATTCTCAATTATGTGAGAATATGAGAGATGTTAAACTTGTGAAGATCTCATAAAAATCTTGGGGATTAGCAGATCCTAGAATAAGAAATTAGTTGAGTTAAAAGTAGATTGAGAGATTTGGTATAATCTACTCATAAAGTCGTAATTTAGATATAGAACTATTGTTGAGATCCTCAAAGGGATCATTAAGAGATTTTAGGAACTAATTGAGATGTTTAAGTTGAGAGATCTATGGAGAATATCATGGATCTAGAATGATCCATAACTATGTAATTGTTCATATAATTGTAAGCCTACAGGCATGAAGAGTGAGGGGAGAAGAATGGCCAAATGAATGAAGATCTGGCCATAGAGAATAAAGATTCTGGGTAATTCGTACGTACATAAATGATTGAATGAAATAGTTTATTTTTCAATTCTTGATAAATCAATTCTAGTTTGTATGTGTGTGAATGTTTAAATAATTTATGTACATTGTGAAGGATTATCTCTATAAATACAATTGAATCTGATTAAATAGTTCACGAAATTAGATTTGGGTTTTTATGTGAGAAAAGTATGCAGAGTCTAAAGGAGACTCGTTGAGGGAATGATAAGCCTCTGTGTTCTTTTATTTTTTTAATTTTTGGAGCATTGTGCTATCCTCCAAACAAATAAAAAGTAGATAATGGATGAATTTTCATGAAACGTTTCCAACAGTCAAAGATTTGGATCATTGAAAAGCTTGGAGGTTGGCCAGCTATAGCCACAACATTGATTGAGTCACTAGCTATGTTTTGGAGCTACTTTGTAAGAATATTGCATTGAAAATCCCTCCATTAAGTTTCTGTAACAAAAAAGCCATCAGTCATAGAAAGGTCGTGCTATAAAATAGATGGGTCGCGCTTGAGATAGAAGGGTCGTGCTGAGATAGAAGGGTCGCATCATGGGTTGCACCAGGTGAAAGAAGGGTCACACCAGCGTGAAGAAGTGTCGCACCAGTTTAGGGTTGTTTATTTTTACCATCTTTTAGGAGTCCATTTTGAATTCTGGAAACTAGGTCAAGTAGCCCCACATGTCTACTTCCCAATGAGCCATCAAACTTGACAAAATACCCAGGAGAAGGCCTCCAAAACTCAAGTTTTACATCCTCACTCAGAAGTTTCGCGCTTGGTTAAAAATATTTTAAGATATAGAAGTTCAAGAAATAGAGGGTTGACATACGCATGTGTTCCCTTAATCACGCTCTGGAATTCCATATAGCATAAAAATCTGAAAACCAATCCTTCCTTATTTATGTATACTAATATGAGGGAAGTTTAGTGAAACAATGAGAGATAGGAAGGGTTAAAGTCTCTTTGTTAAGACTTGTAGTGTAGTCTTAGTGTTTTAAGGTTACCGATTGTGGAGTATAGACCTGGTAGGTCATTGTGAAGGAGAAAGGGTATTTTCATGAAACAAAACTCACGTTGCATGATGTGTCAATGGAGGATAAGGAACCGATTCTTTGCCATCTTAGTGAGAAGTTGGCTATTGCTTTTGGACTGATCAGCACCCCTGCAGGGACACTTATTTGTATCATGAAGAACCTTCGAATGTGCAGTGACTGCCACATTGCCACCAAATTCATTTGCAAGATTGTGGGGCGATAAGTTATTGTTAAGGATGCAAACTGATTCCATCACTTCAAGGATGGATTGTGTTCATGTGGTGATTATTGGTGAGGATTTTCTCCCTTTGGCTTGCATCCTTATGGAGGCATCAGGAGCTTGATGTACTACACATGGATTAAGAAATGCTTTTAGGTTCTGTGTTTTCTGTTGTGGTTCAATCTTTGAAATTTGTTCTTGAAAATTCCGATCGCAGTATATAATTTAGGTATAAGAGCTTTGTACGCTTTTGCAACTAGAACCTCTTTAGTGGCTTTGTCATAACTATAGCTCTATTCAAGCAGTAAAATATATGTAGCTAAGCATGTGGTTGAGATCTTTCTTCCGTATGATGAAAGGAAGTGGTAAAGGTTCAACTCTGGTAGCCTGGAAATTTTGTCTTCACCTGAAAAGACATAAAGGGGTATATTCATGCTAGGTACCAAGCACATTCATTCTAGATACCAAAAATTGTCTGGCACTCACGGTGAAATGGATACTCTATTTTTTGTTATACTCTACTCTTTATTGAAAGTAGTAGTGAAGAAGGTCTTCTTGACTTGTGCCTTAGTCAAGAAAGACCTCGGTCAATCCTTCTTTAGCATGCATGAGTTCGAGGACGAGTTCATGGAGAACTTAATTCATGTGCAGAAATTGGAGGCTCAATTTTGTGGTTCTCCAAGTGCGAGTTGTAATTTAGAACCAGACGAGTTGGAGAGCTTCAATTTCGATTGAAGCAAGGACGTGCTACACAAGCAATTAACTCAGTTAACAACTCAAACTTCACTTGTTATAAATTTGCACTTGCCATAATTAGCATGATCAAATTGCTTAAAAGGAGGATGTAGGCATTGGTTGTATCATTATTCTTTATGCGAGATCATGTGATCAGAGCTTCTTGCTAGGAGAGTGTATCAAGGAGGAGCATGTACACAATTTTGAGAGAGATAATTCCTTGAAATTTTGTGATGCACATTTAGGAGTAAATTCCTAAAGTATAGGGGTCTATTATGTGCTGATACTGCACAGGCAAGGAGGAGCTAGATTAGGTGTGTTTGCAAGGAATTTCATGCTAAGTTGGTAGTCATGAGAACAACCATGTTTTCTAGTGAAACATTATTTCCTTGTAAAGGAACTCTGATTGCTCAAAATTATCTCAATAAAATCTAGGACAAGGAGACGGTTTTCCCAGTTGGGTTCCCTAGAAAACTTATTGTGTTGAATCTGTGTGATTATGTCTTTATCTATGTGTTTAATCCTGCGACTTTTTAGTGTTAAGAAATTTTGTGTCTTGGTGAAAAGAATTAGTTCAAATTGTTCATCATAGTAGTTGTCGAATTTCAAGGAAATTCAACATGAAATTTTGCAACTACTTAGATGTTTCTCTGAAAACTGAACTAGTTTACTTTTCACCAAGATACATAATTTCTTAAAAAATTATTAGCAACAGAATAGACACATAGACATAAAAACACAATCACACAAGAGACAATAATTTCGTTGGGAAACCCAACTGGGAAAACCCTCTTCTCGTTGTAGAATTTTAAAGAAAGAGATTGAGCATATGAATTTCTTACAAGGAAATATTGTTTCACTTGATAACACACTTGTTCTCACTACTTGGACTAAGCTTGAAACTCCTTGCTATCCTCTTGACCTAGCTCCTACTTCCTTAAGTTGAGAAACTAAGAAGCTTGTATATTATGGTTGATTTCTCTTAAAATTAATAATTACTTGTGAATGTTGTTGGATTTTTATTAAATTTATATTCTTCTTCATCAAGAAATTACCAAAATATACAAAACATGAAGATTATTAGAGACAAAGAACACATTAAATTAGGCTCCAAGCTAGGGAAATATCCCACAAGGAGGAGAACCCAAGAAAATCCTCTTCTTATAGAATCAGATCAGAGTGAGATATCCAAGACCCAAGACCAAGACTCAAAATTGCCACCAAAACTCCAAGTCCAACCCTCCTCCAAGTCACTTCTACATTCAAAGTCAACCTTGGTCAAACTACAACAAATTTGGTCAAACTATTCCATTCCCTAAAATTTTAGGCCTGCAATAGTCACAAAATTCTTCTTGCATACGTGCTAGATTCTTCTTGTGAAATTAGACTTCTTTACTCCTTTTTTTGGTTCAAAAAATTCCTTCATTCATGTTCTTGATGGATGCCACAAATAGGTTGAACTACCTTCTATATATATCACTCCAAGAGGTCGAATAGGTGGCTCTTGTAGCCCAAGCTGACTTGTTCCCAAGGAGGGCCGACTTGATAGTTTTGGTGGACTTTGACTCAATAAAAATATTTTTATTTTTCTTTACAAAAGTCCAAATGGAACTTCAGACTCAATTACATTTCTTTGACTCATAATAAATTTTCATTTTGACTCAATAAACCCTATAAGCATGAAGAACATTCTTTGCCTAATAATAACAATAATAATAATACATTTCTTTTTCTTTTGTTTTCTTTTACAAGAAATAAATATTGATAAAATTACAATGATAATTATGAAGACCCAACCTAATTACATTTCCGACACACCCTCTTAACTAGGGAGATATTCATAATGACACAATAGGATACCAGGATACTCTCAAATTAAAATATTCTCATAGGAAGAGTTCAAATTGATAAGCATCATCATCATCATAAAAAACATTTTCAAACATAGCAAGGCCTTTACTAACAAGATCTATCTCTCAACTAGTTCATAGCATAATGTTGGGAGGCATAAAGCTGGGCATCACCACTGCCTCTCTCCAAGTACATACCCCATATGGATGTTCACCAGATATGCCCTCATGTGTCTGTTCTTATCTTGGATACACTCTCCTCAAATAATATCGGTCCTCAAGACTACTCTTATCTTGGATACCCCATCTTGAAAGAGTATTTGTCCTCAAGACTACTCCTATCTTGGATATCATTCCCAAGCAACATCGGTCCCTAAATGCTTATCCAATCCTCCATTCTCTCTATCAGTGCCTTCATTAGGCTTACAACTGTTAGCCTTAGCTATAGTCACATGGAGTTATGCTAATGGGTTAGCTGTAAAAGCCTAATGATACTATTGACATGCCTTTTATCCATTTCATTTCTTGATTACACCACTTAGCCTTCAAATGAAATGAAATACTTAGTGTGCTAACATATCAACAACCTATGCAAACCCTTTTTTGAACATATTGTTATCTTTCAAGAGAGAAACTAATTCATGACCTAGGAGACTTGACATTATATGTACTAAGGTTAGTATGGGCCATTAGTTGCAAAGAATATATGTACCACATTTAACATTACCTGTCCTTGTTTGCAAATATCTTTCTCTTTGACGTGTGTCCTTTTCTTCTAGTAGAGATAATACAGATTAGACTTCAACAAATTTGCTTTGTGACTTGTTCATGTACTAGTATCATAGGGATAAGTTTAAAATGTCATGACATAGCTTTTCAATGTCTCTGTCTAGGATACAAATCGAGGAAATTCCTTTTGAGTTGATTGCTTTGATGAACTTCACAGATAAGTTGGCTTTATAGTGTCATTCATTCTTCTATTATGTATAGGAAAGGAGCCTTGGTAGTGTGGTTGCTCCACGTACTTTTACCACAAAGATGGGCTTCATATATTTTCAAATTTCTTGTCACTGTCCTACCTTGTATTGTATCATGCTTCTACAAAGATATTGCTCCATATTTTATTGTCTTAGGTTTGAGCCTTGATGCCTTATCCTGGAGAAATCTCAACATCAAACTAGAGCGCTAGCCATAGAGATTCCTTTGGGCTGATTCAAATAAATATTTAGAGTGTCTTGACTTGATTCATCCATGTTTGAATCAAATTTTGGATCCCTTCCATAAATTTTGGATATATGCTTTGGAGACTTTTGTGACTTTGATTTTATTCTTGTCATTTTTCCACTTGGATGTTGTTTGGATACCATATCATCATTTCTTCGAAGAACTTCTAGTTTCTTCATTTACGTAGGGTTCTATGAAGATTTGGCCTTAGATATGTAACTGATCACACAAAAATTTTGAATCTCTAAAACTTGCATCACCACCAAGAATTTTATATGATGGGAAACTCCTATAGAGAGAGATAAATGTCACAGGAACTCGCTTTACAGAGAGAGATAGGGACTCACATCAACACACCAGGGAATTCTTTTGGATACTTTGCATATGACACATCTTGGAGTAACGCCCCTTTGGTTCTCGTGCATAATGTCTTGCATGGTTTAGATGCCTCTGATATGTATTATTCAGATTCCACAAATTTATTCCTTGAGTACCTCAAACTTTGATCATTGTCTTGTCATACTTTAGATATATGATTTGTACTTTTTATATGGCTTGGAGAGTTCAGATCTTGGACAAGTATTATTCATCTTTTGGAGATGCTACAATAATTATGGAGATGCTATATTAAGTAAGCTTGAATGTCATTTCCTTGAATTAGGATTTCAACCAAGGAGTAAATTATGGACTGATAGATGTGTTTTGGACCTCAAAACTTTTGAATTTTTGAATAATATGTTTCAGAATTATGTTCATGCACAAGGTATGTCTTCTTTCCATTTGAGATTATTGTTCATTTGAAGGAAAATTCTTTCGTTTATTGAGTTCCTCATAGAGGTGCAATTCAGATATGTTGCCATAGAAACTTACATTGTAAGATGATATACAAATAAAAATATCTTCGACCTTCTAAAACATTTGAGTGAGGGATTAATTATGACTACTGTAATTCATTTTTTAGCACAGCTAGTTATGCCACAGAGACTCACAAGAAATATGCCCACAGAGATTGTATCAAGTCACCACAAAGATTCACATTGTTTCATAAATGCTACCATAGGTTCATATTATTGTCATCACACGTTTGGATCTTCAGAAGTAGAAATACTTCACATGTCATAGAGAGAAGGTACTGCTGAAGTTCTTACGTCACAAAAGTTTTGGATTTGTTCACATGTACAGATTTGTCATATTCACTCCTTGACTTTTCCATTGTAAAAGAGAGAGAAGAGATAGGTGCGGCAAAGGTGTCTTCAAATAATTCAACCATATTTGATCTTCAATCTCCCTTCCGTTCACATTGCATTGTAGAATGTTGAGAAACCAAGAAGATTGTAGATTAGGGTTGATTTCTCTTTAAATTGATAATTACTTGTTAGTGTTGTTGGCTTCTTATTAAATTTATGTTATTCTTCATCAAGCAATTAGAAAAATGTACAAAAACATGAATATCACAAGAGACAAAGAACACAAGAATTTAGGTTCCAAGCTAGGGGAAAACCCCACAAGGGGGAAACCCCAAGAAAATCCTCTTCTTACAGAATCAAATCAAAGTGAGATATCCAAGACCCAAGACCATATCCAAGACTCAAAACTGCCACCAAAAATCCTAGTCCAACTGTCCTCCAATTTACTTTGACATTCAAAGTCAACCTTGGTCAAACTGCAATAAATCTAGTCAAATTGTTCCATTCCTTGAAATTATGGGCTTGTAATAGTCAGAAAATTCATCTTCCATCACAGAATTCATCTTGCACACATGCTAGATTCTTCTTGTGAAATTCGACTCCTTTTCTCCTTTCTTTGGTTCATAAAATTCCTTCATACCTGTGCTTGATGGATGCCCCAAACAGGTCAAATTACCTTATATATATATATATATATATATATATATCTACCGAGGAGGTCAAATAGGTGGCTCTTGGAGCCCAGTTTGAATTGTTCCCAAGGAGGGCCAGCTTGATGGTTTTGGTGGACTTTGGCTCAATAAAAAATATTTTTCTTTACAAAAGTCCAAATGGGACTTGACTCAATTACATTTCTTTGACTCATAATAAATTTTCTTTTTGACTCAATAAACCCTATAAGCATGAAGAACATGCTTTGACTAATAATAATAATAATAATAATATTTTTTCTTCTTTTTGCTTTTACATGAAATACATATTGATACAAGTATAATGATAATTATGAAGACTGGACCTAGTTACATTTCTAACGCCTTGCGCTATCCACAACCCTTATTTCCTAGTGCAATAATGGCTCCTATTATTCAAGAATTCCTCCTAAATCCTATCATTGGTCTGCAAGGAAATCTCCCTCTCAATTCTACATATAGGCTCTTCCTTGATACACTCTGTCAATAAGATGTTCTCATACACACAAACTTGTGAATACAAGAATGGTATAGGTTGCCTTCATCCTCCTTTTAAGCAATTCAACCATGCTATATTTGGCAAGTGCTATTTTAGAACAACAATTGTGATTGCTAAGTTAACTAAGTTCGAATTGAACTCTCTCCACTCAACTACTTGGAGTTATAACTAGTCTCTTCCTTATTCGAAACTAAAGCTCCCAACTCATCATGTTCTAAATTAGAACTTGCACTTGGAAAACAACATAATTAAGCCTCCAATCTATGTGCATGAGTTAATTGTTGCATGAACTCATCCTCGAACTCGTGCATGCTAAAGAAGAATTGATTGAGGTCTTTCTTTACTAAGGCACAAGTCAAGAAGACCTTCCTTGGTACTACTTTCAATACTCCCTCTTAGCGAGGAAGGTACTTTTGGAAGAACCTCATCCATTTGGATCTATCTTTGACACTGCCACATTTTTGGTTGTTGTAACTTCTCCCTCGGAACTAGAAGACTTCCATGCATCTTTTTGCAGAATCTAATTTGAAGACCTTCTGTTTCCAACCATGCTCTATGCGTCTATCATCTCAGTGATAAGTGATATGTACCCCTTGTACCTCTCTGGCTGCTTACTCTGGATAAAGGTGGTACTGGAAGATCCAACTCTTTCCTAATCTCCCTAAAATAAATCTTCTGCCCACTTGGATCGAACTATCCATATATGGGGAGTCACTGACTGAGTGGATGCATCTACTCACCCTGGGATTTGTTCCTCATCATCCTACTGGTGGGCCCAACTGCCAACTAGATTAGACTCAAATTGAGATATTAATTGAGGCTCTATCTTAAGAGCTATATCTTTCTCTCGCTCAACCATCAATTCTCTACTCTGAGAACTTCCTGCCTTGCTACTCAAGACTGTGCCTCTCTTTACCTAAAACTAGTAGAGATTCTTCATCCTCACACCTATCTGCTTATTACAACCAAAAGCTAAGTGTTGGAGGTAAGACTTAACTCTACTGAAGATGGCATCATAACCATTTTCCCCAAGGGTAGCTACCAAAGAAAGATTCTTCTTTAGGCCTGGTACATAGAGGACATCTCTAAGATGAAGAGGATTACCCAACTCCCTCTGAAAATTGACAGTACCAACTCATTTAGTCACATACATGCTGTTAGAGTCGGTCTAGTAGCCCTCCATCAGTGATCAAAACTCTTTGCATTTGCATAAGTAGGTGTCTCATCAGTGTCATTTCATTGCATTCCATTAGGCATGCCATAACCCTGATGGAGGAGCTGGTGTCTTTATTCCCCTCTTGGCATTGCTGGATCAAGTTGTTTCAGTCTATAAATTCTTTCAAGGTTCCTTGTCTTGTCAAAGTCCTAGGTCTAGGGTTTAGGTCCAATTTGTCTTTGAGGTCATGTCTTTAAAGGTCGTTAAATGCCTAGCAGGCCAGAGGGATGACTATCAAAGTTTTTCTTTAAAGATTTCTTCAAAGATTTCATCCTGTACAGCTAATTTTAACCTTGGATTTAAAAACCCTGTTTTTAAAGACAAGGTCTTTTTCTCATTTTTGTAAAAAATTGTAAAAATTCAAAAGTTTCAAAAGACAGCATGCAGCCCTGGTCCCCTTTGCCAAGATTCCTCAGAAGCTATCCCTACAAAAATTTTCAAGACAAAGCATCAGTTCAAACAATTTCAGGACAAAAGGAAACCATAAAGTCAGCAGTATTTAAATTTTGAAAAAGTGTCAAGTTAAAAACATTAGAAAGAGGGTTTGAGGAGAAATTAATTTAAATCAAGCCTATAAATCCCCTCTCTCCTTCTATTTGATCATCATTTGCCTCAAAGCAATAGTGAAGAGCGATTTGGGCGATTTGGAGAGAAATTGAGCAAACTTGGCAAGCTGAACCCGCGCGTGACCTATCAGGGGGGTTCATCCAGTTGAAAAATTACACTGGCGCGACCTATCAAGCGTGCGCGACCTATCAGCACCTGCGCGCGACCTGTTGGGAAATTCATCTACAAAAAACCGCCAGTAAACTCCAAAACGACCTCAAAATTCTTCAAGGTTGCAGGTAGGCCTCTGATCATCAAATTATTTTGCTTGGAAAAGACAAATGAGCATGGGAAATGTGTTTTAATGCTATCAAGTTGAAATGAGAGATTCATGTATATTTGCTTTAAGAATGTCAAAATGCTTGTAGAGCTATGGTTTGTTTTGTTGTTTCAAGGTCATCCTTGTCACCCCACTTTTTCCCCACTCCTCTTTACCAACTCCTATATCATTTCTACCTAATCTCCCTACCAGAATATCAAAAGCCCCTAAAACCCTACCCCTATTCCTAAAAATCAATAATCAAACCCTAAACCTTACTTCCCATAACATCCTTGCAAATGAAATTGTATGATGATATGTATGTCATGATTATTCCCCTTAACTCCCTATTTCCCTATTTCATATATTTTTCCCAATTTCCCTTCAAAGTCTCCCTTCCCTAACATTTCCCTTGTGCTATTTGTCCCCTTGAAACAACATTACAAATAGGGAAAAACAATAGGTCATTTGAGCAAAAGCAGCAGTACATTTCAGCCACTTTGCTCCTGAAACCATGTCAGAAACCGAAACCGACTATGAGCAAAGTGATGACCATGAGTCAACACCAGAAATTGAGATACAAAGGAGGCCTCACAGTGGTGGTAAGAGTGGACACCATAAGAGGGAGGAGCCCACCTCTTTGACCGATTTGCAGGCTTGTCCACTTGCGGTCACATGTTTCCGCTACCTCTCATGTTATGAATTTTGCGAGAGGATTTCTCAAATTCAGCATCATAGGGAATTGGCTCGCTTGTTTGTTTTGCATCTGCACGATGGGCATGTAAATCTTGCAGGGGTGGATTTTATATTGTCATCTGAAAGCATTGCTCAAGCAACAGGAATACCAAATGTGGGAGAAGAGTGGAACAAACGCAAAGTGTTGGACAGGTTTCAGTATGAGCCCTTCGTTAAACCTGCCTACATGAGGTCCATAACTGGTATGTTTCCTTTCAGATTTTTAAGGGATGAGTATGCTCCCATGATGAGGCTCATCATGCTCTATTTCACCGGTGAGGGCAGGTTTTCATATGTGTATTCGTACCATATTCGCTTGTTGATGCATTTCACACGGGTACGAATCATGAACATACCATGGTTCATGTGTCGGGATATTGAGAGGATGGTGCCCTTGGTGCAGAGAAGGAGCCCAACACAGCAACATAGGAGCATTTATCATTATGGTTTGATCTAGCTTGTGGTCATGCATCAGTTGGCTCAGCAGGGTATCCCATGGGAGGATTTTATCTCTTGGGATTTTTTCACAGCATCAGCATCATCTCCCCCTAAGGTTGTTCATGAGGAGGGAGGGCCTTCACAGCAGCATGATAGTCCTGAGACTAGACATGTCAGCTCTCCTCCATTGGTCACTTATCAGAGAGGCCACAGAGCCTTATTTGCATCAGCTAGGTGAGTATTATCTCCACACCAGGTGGAAGGGGTCTTGCCTTCTTCATCAGCACTACGAGTGTTATCTCCACACCAGGTGGAAGGGGCCTCATCGCCAACAATAGCACAGGTATCAGAGAGGGGCAAATAGCCCAGGATTGATGAGGGGCCATCAGGTGTTCCAGACATAGAGATTGTTGACCTTGATATCAGTTCACCTAGCCTAGAGTTAAAGGAGATCATTCAGCACCTAAAAGCTGAAAATGATTCATTGCAGCGAAGATTGGCAGGAGCACAATGGATGATCACATATTTAGAGCAGCGCAACAAGAAGTTGGAGGATGAGCACACTCTTAATGAGTTGCGGGGGATTCATGAGGACCGCAACTTGGCTCGAAAGAGACCCGATGATTTGGTACCCGTTGAGCGAGAGGCTATGCTCCTCCGGGTCAATGCTCATTTGGAGAGGCTACTGGCTAACGCCAACAAAGATAAGGACCTGCTCAGGAATATGAAAAACCACTATTGGGCCCGAATGCATGTATGCAAGGCGAAAATGAGGGTGATTTAAGGGCGGTTGGCCAAGGCACTAAAACGATGGAGAAGGCCCGATCCCCTCCACATCTTGGCTGAGGCTTCCTTGAAGGAGCATGATATTAAATGACCTCACTACAGCACAAATTTCAAAAATTTTGAGCATTTTTGGTCTTTTATGAATTTTTGGGCAAAAAACAGGTTTTTCACCTTGATAGGTCGCGTGCCGCGCGCGACCTATTCGATGGGAAAATTCATTTTGGGAAAACTCAGCATTTCTGGATTTTTCATGCAAAGTTACACCTACTCAGCAATTACCAAGAGATTTCATCAAGTTTTGAGCCTCCAGAAGGTCAAAAAACATGCAAAAATTGACTTTCTGCCACGTTTTTGACAAACAGGGAGCAGTCTTGGTAGATTGCAATTTTGGAGGGGCAAATGGCCACCAAATTCAGAAATTCTAGTTGGGTTAGAAAGTAGACATCCATACCTTTCCAACAAGACCACTTTTACTTCATTTGGACACCTGGACGTGCCTCAAACAGAGCTCCAAAAAAGCGCGACCTATCAGGATTAGGGCACGACCTATCAGGCAATTTTCATAATTTTTCACCTACAGCTCAGGAATTCGCCCAGCTTTGGCCAGTTTTGACTTGGGATGGGATTTTTCACCCTATTTGATGTAATTAATGTATTTTCATGTTGATATGACACTTATTTACCTATTCTAGAAGATTCATTCATGAAATAGCAAACATTTAATGAATGAACTGGTTTCCTAGCTTATAGAGGCAAGTTGTTTTGACTGCCTAGATTTTAGTGCTCAGTTTAGAATTGGTTGAAAAAGCTCCTAGAAGGATGAGCTCGACCCCTAGAGGCTATGGAATGGGTTGGCTTGGTCTATATTATGTATTTTCTCAATCATTTTCATGGTTGGAGAGGTTGGACTCTTGAGGGAGAAAGCTTTATTGTATTATTCATTGTATCTCTGCAATTTTGGCAAAGGAAGAAAGACCAGGGTTTTGCAGTCCTTTTTGGGATTCCTGTGGTTACATGTATTGATGGTGTGTTTCTCTTTGTACTTGTAAGTTTGTTATGTGAATCATATTCTTACTTTTTCTTCTGCAAATTAGGCAAATGAAGTGTTAAGGTAGAATTCATGGTTGCTGTGCTCTGCCTTTAAGTTTGCTTAATATCAATGTTTTCAGCTGTTTAAGGAGAATTCAAGGTGATTTCTTGCTCTCCTTAGCTCCTCACCAGTCATTCTCATCCATCCAAATCTTTCAAAGGCATCAATACAGTCTCCTACCTTTCCCCAAAGAACCCCCTGCGAAAATTGTGTCCAATCCCCGCACCCAAAATTGCCTTTCCCCAATTTTCCACCAAAACCCTAAAAATCCCAAAACAAACTCTTTTTATTAGTTTACTAGCCTAAAATCAGTGTTTCCTTATTGTTTATCTCGCCCATTGAATATCTTTACCGAGATAGACCGGAGAGAGCCCTCTCCTGCCCCGTAGGGCTAGCTACGAGGCTAAGTGGTTTGATGTTGCCTTGAAGTTTGCCTTTCTCAGCCTGAGGTGAAATTTCAAGCACTAACATATTAGCGACCATACTGGGGAGAAAAAACTTGTTTGTGGGTTGATGTGTTTGTTTCATAAGTCTTAGACGGAGCCTGAAGTTATGCCAGGTAGCCTTCGAAATGCTTTTGCTTTGCATAAGCGGAAGTAGATAAACGCTGCTTCAGTCAATCTCCGTGAGCTTGTGAATACAACACTTCATTTGCATTTTACCCTAGTACATGTATCAAGTTCAGATCTGATTGTTGATGGTGGACAACGATCAGACACTTGAAAGGCTGAAATCATTCACTTGGCGACTCTACATCAGTTTCGAGATCAGATCCAAAGACTCCACTGGAGGATGATCCCGACCATCAAAAACATGAAAGGACAACATGGATAGATCAGGTATTCAAGTTGGAATTTCATCCAAGACATTTTGTTCTTTGTTCTAAATTATTTCTTCTCTTTTCCCAAGAATGTCAAGAAGGCTTTGCAAAGTATACTATGCTTGAGAAAAGATCCTCGCCCTGCAGTTGATTCTTTCCCTTTGAAGATTGTAAATACCAAAGATTTGCATACCTTTGAGCTTGATCAAGACCTTTCTTCCAAATTTTATGATGACCATATTCAAATTGATGAGTCTCAAGAGACCAAAACTAATTCTATACCTGTTGTACATACCCCTACACCTTGTAAAATTCCAGATCGGTATAAACCTCTTGTTTTACCTTCTGTTCTCCATGCTTTCCCCAAAAACTATGATCTATACTTGCCGAGGTTTGATGGTGAAAGTAAGAATGTCAATGCTGAGCAACATGTGCAGAATTTTGAGAATTTTCTAGATCTTTTTGAAGTTGATGAAGAAGATGTTAGTATAAGGCTTTTTGCTCTTTCTTTGCAAGCCAAAGTGAAGAGTTGTTTCAAAGCCCTGCCTGATGCGAGCATCTCAGATTTCCAGCAGTTTGTCAAAGTTTTTCTCGACAGGTGGATGATCAGGCAGAACCTTTTATTGATTGTAGAAGAATATAACCAGCTGAAAAGATTGCCAGGGGAGACAGTACAACAATTTTCAGCCATATTTAATCAAGTTTATTATTCAATGCCAGTTGATATAAGGCCTCCTCCTAGATCTGCTCTCTTGCACTATCCGGGTGCCTTTGATCCGGAGATGGACTTTCAGCTGAGAGAAAGGGATATTGCAACACTACGCGAGATGCAAAACAGTGCAGTAAATGTAGAGGCGCATCTGCTGATCCAAAGGGCAAGGTTGAAGGAAGAAGAGATGAAAAACATAGATCCGGAAAAATCGACATCTCTAGAGGTAAAGCTTGACATTTTGGTAAGTGCAGTGGAAAAGATGATGGAGAAGGTCACCGCAAGAAATTCTTATGATGTTCAAGCTCATGGCGCGCTGATTGAAGAAGAAAAAGTTGCTGATCCAAAACATTTTGTTGCTTATCCTAGTTGTCATAGATCTGATAATGATTGTTTTGTAGATCACCTTGGCGAAGAAAGAACTATTGATATGACCTGCATGCTTGATGATATGTTTTATACCGATGATTTGCCTCGGTTTGATCAGTATGATGATGATTATGTTCTCCAAACAAAAGCTAATCTTACAGACAAATCAGCAGCTAGTTTGTGGGAGGAAAAAGTTCATTTTCAGCAGCTTGAATACAATGTTCAACCATCACATATCAGCTATGACATTGATGAGGAAAGTGCATCAAAGTTTTAAGTAAGTGAAGGATCTTTGCCTTTTTGTTTTGATTCGTTTTAGTTCATCAGAGATAACTACCATGCAATCGGAAATCAAATGTCAACAAGTCTTGATTTGAATCATCTTGAGAGCAATAAAGATTTTGTTCAAGACTTCTCATATTCAGATTTGCAACCCCCGAAAGCCATTGATTGTCAAGTTGCAGTTGAAGACTTGGAAGTGCACACACATGATTTAATGATTCAAGGTGATTCTGTACCATTCTGTTTTAAAAAATTTCAGTTTGTGAAGGGTAGATTGCATAGTAAATCTTCAAATGAACAGCCTATAACAAATCAGCAATCTCTCAGTGTTAATGTTGAGGATGAGACAGATAACAAAAGTCTTGAGCAGCCTATAGCATCATATTTGCAGCCACCAAATGAAATTGAAGGGCAGATTACAGATGAAGCTGTGGAAGATGAAATACATGATTTGATGATGCAGGAAGATTCTATACCCTTTTGTTTCGAAGCATTTCAGTTTATAAGGCAGAAACTTTCTAAAATCTCTCAAGAAAAAGATGAACAGCTAGAAGGATGTCATACATTTTCAGTGGATACATTGCAGTAGTCTTTTCAAGTTTTTCATGATCCAATAGCTGATGTTTTGGATGAGGTTTGCAGTCAAAGTCTTTTTCCATTGATTACAGGTGAGCTTGAAACATGTGCTGATATGAATTTGATCTGGCAGCCGGTTTCTTTGTCATTTTCAGCAGAGGTCTTGTCACAAGGCTCAGATCAAAGTTTGCATTCATGGTATGAGGAGAAAAGAAGTAATCCATTGGATGAGCTAAGTTTCAATATGTTTGAATTTCAATATCCTTATGCAGTGTTTTTGGAGGCGGATAGAGAATTCATATCATTCAACGGATCTGTTTCTAAGTTATCATGGGAGTTGCCTTTCAGTAGTTCTCTCTTGTTGTTCATAAGCGAGAACTTGTGGAGAATTCAACCAGCAGACGGGATACTTACTTGGTTACATTGGTTGTTTCATTTCACTTGATCAGGTGATGAATGAAACTGTTAGGGTAGGTTGTGATGAATAAGCTCCCCTTTGAGCATCATTTTCAGTTTGTCGGTTGTGTTTAAGTATTGAGTCAGTTTTTAGTTGAGTGAGAGTCAATTTGTGTCATCCGAGTCATCAGTTTTCAGTCATGCATTTTAGTTTAAGTTTTTGACTCCATCACCCAATGGTTGAAAACACTGGTCTGCTCTCCCAGAGGTCTACAGTTGTTGGCACCTCCAAGGAGCTACCATCCCCATTGGAGCCAATGTTAGAGTCAGTCTAGTAGCCCTCCATCAGCGATCAAAACTCTTTGCATTTGCATAAGTAGGTGTCTCATCAGTGTCATTTCATTGCATTCCAGTAGGCATGCCATAACCCTGATGGAGGAGCTAGTGTCTTTATTCCCCTCTTGGCACTGCTGGATCAAGTTGTTTCAGTTTATAAATTCTTTAAAGGTTCCTTGTCTTGTCAAAGTCCTAGGTCTAGGGTTTAGGTCCAATTTGTCTTTGAGGTCATGTCTTTAAAGGTCGATAAATGCCTAGCAGGCCAGAGGGATGACTATCAAAGTTTTTCTTTAAAGATTTCTTCAAAGATTTCATCCTGTACAGCTAATTTTAACCTTAGACTTAAAAACACTGTTTTTAAAGACAAGGTCTTTTTCTCATTTTTATAAAAAATTGTAAAAATTTAAAAGTTTTCAAAAGACAACATGCAGCCCTGGTCCCGTTTGCCAAGATTCCTCAGAAGCTATCCCTACAAAAATTTTCAAGACAAAGCATCAGTTCAAACAATTTCAGGACAAAAGGAAACCATAAAGTCAGCAGTATTTAAATTTTGAAAAAGTGTAAAGTTAAAAACATTAGAAAGAGGGTTTGAGGAGAAATTAATTTAAATCAAGCCTATAAAGCCCCTCTCTCCTTCTATTTGATCATCATTTGCCTCAAAGCAATAGTGAAGAGCGATTTGGGCGATTTGGAGAGAAATTGAGCAAACTTGGCAAGCTGAACCCGCGCGTGACCTATCAGGGGGGTTCATCCAGTTGAAAAATTACACTGGCGTGACCTATCAAGTGCGCGCGACCTATCAGCACCTGCGCGTGACCTGTTGGGAAATTCATCTACAAAAAACCGCCAGTAAACTCCAAAACGACCTCAAAATTCTTCAAGGTTGCAGGTAGGCCTCTGATCATCAAAGTATTTTGCTTGGAAAAGACAAATGAGCATGGGAAATGTGTTTTAATGCCATCAAGTTGAAATGAGAGATTCATGTATATTTTCTTTAAGAATGTCAAAATGCTTGTAGAGCTATGGTTTTTTTTGTTGTTTCAAGGTCATCCTTGTCACCCCACTTTTTCCCCACTCCTCTTTACCACCTCCTATATCATTTCTACCTAATCTCCCTACCAAAATATCAAAAGCCCCTAAAACCCTACCCCTATTCCTAAAAATCAATAATCAAACCCTAAACCCTACTTCCCATAACATCCTTGCAAATGAAATTGTATGATGATATGTATGTCATGATTATTCCCCTTAACTCCCTATTTCCCTATTTCATATATTTTTCCCAATTTCCCTTCAAAGTCTCCCTTCCCTAACATTTCCCTTGTGCTATTTGTCCCCTTGAAACAACATTGCAAACAGGGAAAAACAGCAGGTCATTTGAGCAAAAGCAGCAGTACATTTCAGCCACTTTGCTCCTGAAACCATGTCAGAAACCGAAACCGACTATGAGCAAAGTGATGACCATGAGTCAACACCAGAAATTGAGATACAAAGGAGGCCTCACAAGGGTGGTAAGAGTGGACACCATAAGAGGGAGGAGCCCACCTCTTTGACCGATTTGCAGGCTTGTCCACTTGCGGTCACATGTTTCCGCTACCTCTCATGTTATGAATTTTGCGAGAGGATTTCTCAAATTCAGCATCATAGGGAATTGGCTCGCTTGTTTGTTTTGCATCTGCATGATGGGCATGTAAATCTTGTAGGGGTGGATTTTATATTGTCATCTGAAAGCATTGCTCAAGCAACAGGAATACCAAATGTGGGAGAAGAGTGGAACAAACGCAAAGTGTTGGACAGGTTTCGGTATGAGCCCTTCGTTAAACCTGCCTACATGAGGTCCATAACTGGTATGTTTCCTTTCAGATTTTTAAGGGATGAGTATGCTCCCATGATGAGGCTCATCATGCTCTATTTCACCTGTGAGGGCAGGTTTTCATATGTGTATTCGTACCATATTCGCTTGTTGATGCATTTCACATGGGTACGAATGATGAACATACCATGGTTCATGTGCCGGGATATTGAGAGGATGGTGCCCTTGGTGCAAAGAATGAGCCCAGCAAAGAAACATAGGAGCAGTTATCATTATGGTTTGATCCAGCTTGTGGTCATGCATCAGTTGGCTCAGCAGGGTATCCCATGGGAGGATTTTATCTCTCGGGATTTTTTCACAGCATCAGCATCATCTCCCCCTAAGGTTGTTCATGAGGAGGGAGGGCCTTCACAGCAGCATGATAGTCCTGAGACCAGACATGTCAGCTCTCCTCCATTGGTCACTTATCAGAGAGGCCACAAAGCCTTATTTGCATCAGCTAGGCGAGTATTATCTCCACACCAGGTGGAAGGGGTCTCGCCTTCTTCATCAGCACCACGAGTGTTATCTCCACACTAGGTGGAAGGGGCCTCGTTGCCAACAGCAGCACAGGTATCAGAGAGGGGCAAACAGCCCAGGATTGATGAGGGGCCATCAGGTGTTCCAGACATAGAGATTGTTCATCTTGATATCAGTTCACCTAGCCTAGAGTCAAAGGAGATCATTCAACACCTAAAAGCTAAAAATGATTCATTGCAGCGAAGATTGGCAGGAGCACAATGGACGATCACATATTTAGAGCAGCGCAACAAGCAGTTGGAGGATGAGCACACTCTTTATGAGTTGCGGGGGATTCATGAGGACCGCAACTTGGCTCGAAAGAGACCCGGTGATTTGGTACCCGTTGAGCGAGAGGCTATGCTCCTCCGGGTCAATGCTCATTTGGAGAGGCTGCTGGCTAAGGCCAACAAAGATAAGGACCTGCTCAGGAATATGAAAAACCACTATTGGGCCCGAATGCACGTATGCAAGGCGAAAATGAGGGTGATTCAAGGGCGGTTGGCCAAGGCACTAAAACGATGGAGAAGGCCCGATCCCCTCCACATCTTGGCTGAGGCTTCCTTGAAGGAGCATGATATTAAATGACCTCACTACAGCACAAATTTAAAAAAATTTGAGCATTTTTGGTCTTTTATGAATTTTTGGGCAAAAAACAAGTTTCTCACCTTGATAGACCTATTCGATGGGCAACTTCATTTTGGGAAAACTCAGTATTTCTGGATTTTTCATGCAAAGTTACACCTGCTCAGCAATTACCAAGAGATTTCATCGAGTTTTGAGCCTCCAGAAGGTAAAGAAACATGCAAAAATTGACTTTCTGCCACGTTTTTGACAAACAGGGAGCAGTCTTGGGAGATTGCAATGTTGGAGGGGCAAATGGCCACTAAATTCAGAAATTCTAGTTGGGTTGGAAAGTAGACATCCCGACCTTTCCAACAAGCCCACGTTTGCCTCATTTGGACACCTAAAAGTGCCTCAAACGGAGCTCCAAAGAAGCGTGACCTATCAGGCAATTTTCATAATTTTTCACCTACAACTCAGGAATTTGCCCAGCTTTGGCCAGTTTTGACTTGGGATGGGATTTTTCACCCTCTTTGATGTAATTAATGTATTTTCATGTTGATATGACACTTATTTACCTATTCTAGAAGATTCATTCATGAAATAGCAAACATTTAATGAATGAACTGGTTTCCTAGCTTATAGAGGCAAGTTGTTTTGACTACCTAGATTTTAGTGCTCAGTTTAGAATTGGTTGAAACAGCTCCTAGAAGGATGAGATCGACCCCTAGAGGCTAGGGAATGGGTTGGCATGGTCTATATTATGTATTTTCTGAATCATTTTCATGGTTGGAGAGGTTGGACTCTTGAGGGAGAAAGCTTTATTGTATTATTCATTGTATCTCTGCAATTTTGGCAATGGAAGAAAGACCAGGGTTTTGCAGTCCCTTTTTGGATTCCTTTGGTTACATGTATTTATGGTGTGTTTCTCTTTGTACTTGTAAGTTTGTTATGTGAATCATCTTCTTACTTTTTATTTTGCAAATTAGGCAAATGAAGTGTTAAGGTAGAATTCATGGTTGTTGTGCTCTGCCTTTAAGTTTGCTTAATATCAATGTTTTCAGCTGTTTAAGGAGAATTCAAGGTGATTTCTTGCTCTCCTTAGCTCCTCACCAGTCATTCTCATCCATCCAAATCTTTCAAAGGCATCAATACAGTCTCCTACCTTGCCACAAAGAACCCCCTGCGAAAACTGTGTCCAATCCCTACACCCAAAATTGCCTTTCCCCAATTTTCCACCAAAACCCTAAAAATCCCAAAACAAACTCTTTTTATCAGTTTACTAGCCTAAAATCAGTGTTTCCTTATTGGTTATCTCGCCCATTGAATATCTTTACCGAGATAGACCGGAGAGAGCCCTCTCCTGCCCCGTAGGTCTAGCTACGAGGCTAAGTGGTTTGATGTTGCCTTGAAGTTTGCCTTTCTTAGCCTGAGGTGAAATTTCAAGTGCTAACACATGCCATCATCTCCTAGCTCAATATGAAATTGCATGTCCTTCTCCTTCAGGTAGATGAAATTCTTCTTGTTCCTATTCATGTGCAAGGATGCTCCTAAATCAATATACCATACATTGCTCTCTGTTGAGATATCCATGTAAGTTATTAATGAGAAATCTTTCCTGAATTGGGAAGAAAATGCATCTACCTCCACTGATGCAGCTACATGATCCTTACTAGAATCCTTCTTCTGATTAGGGCACTTAGTGGCATAACACCCAAACTCATGGCAATGGAAGCAATTGATCTTGCTTAGATCCTTCTTCTTCTTCTCACCCTTCTTACTGGACTCAACTTCTCCTTGGCCCTTCTCTCCCTTGGCTCTACTACCTTTTCCTTCCAAGACAAATTTCTCCGCATCCTCTGTTGGAGCTTCTCTACCAACTCTCATTCCTCTCTGGATTTCTTCTTGAACATGGTAACTCCATAAACTTTCCCAATTGGAAATATTGTCTCTGCCACTTATTGCATCTTAGAAGCTATACTAAGACTTTTGGAGTCCCAAAACCATAAGACTCACAAGGTATTTTTTTGCTACTATCTCACCAACACCACCTAACTCATCCCGAACCTGAGTGAATCTTGAAATTTATGTGATGATGGGCTCTCCTTTGCTCATCCTGATACTTCTTAGCTTCTCTTTGAGAGAAAACTTCCTGACATCACTGGAACCTTTATATAGATCTAAGATGGCTTTAAACATCTCAGATTTTGTCTTCTTCTCAAAGAGATGAGGGATAATATGGTCTCTTGTCCCCTCAAGAATAATCCTCTTCACCTTGGTTTCATTCTTGTTATGTTGGGCCAGCTATTAGACATCTATAGGTGGCACTATTTGCTGCTTCACAAACTCTAACATGCCATTATATTCCAACACCATTTATATCCACTCCTTCCATGCACAGAAATTCGAGGCTCCCTCTAAACTGTTATCTGACCTTAGTCCTAGGAATGCCATATTTCTATCCAAGGAACTACTTTGCTCTTCAAACTCTAACACAAGCCTTCTGTGTGATCTACGTTTTCCATTGACTATTCAGTGTAGTGATGGTTTTTATAGTGATCTGTGTTCTAATACTGTGTTCAATTTTCCACAAAATTTTGTAACTACTTAGATGATTACCTGAAAACTGAACTAGTTTACTTTTCACCAATATAAATAATTTCTTAACAACTTATAAGAAGAGGAATAAACACACAGAGATAAAAGCACAATCACACAAGAGACACAATAATTTTCGTAGGAAACCCAACTTGGAAAACCCTCTTTTAGTTATATAAATTTATTGAAAGAGTTCGAGCATATGAATCTCTTACAAGGGAATATTGTTTCACTCAAGAAAAAACTTGTTCTCACTGCTTGGATTAAGCTTGAAACTCCTTGCAATCCCCTCAACCTAGCCCCTACTTCCTTGCACAATCTAACCCCTATTTCGTAACGCAATAGTGGCTCCTATTATTTAGGTATTCCTCCTAAATCCTAGTGTTGGTCTGCAAGGAGGTCTCCCTCTCAATTTTTCGTATAGGCTCCTCCTTGATACACTCTCTCAACATGATTCTCTCACACACACAATCTTGTGCATACAAGAATGATACAAGTTGTGCACTTGTCCTCCTTTTAAGAAATTCTACAATGCTATATCTGACAAGTGCTAGTTTAGAATAATAGTTGTGATTACTAAGTTAATTGAGTTCAAAGTGAACTATCTCCACTCAATGACTTGGAGTTATAACTAGTCTCTGCCTCAATTGAAACCGAAGCTCCCAACTCCTCCTATTCTAAATTACAACTTGTACTTGGAGAAAAACATAATTGATCCTCCAATTTATTCCCATGAGTTAATTGGTCCATGAAATCGTCCTCGAACTCATGCATGTTAAATAAGGACTAATCAAGGTCTTTCTTGACTAAGGCACAAGTCAATAAGACCTTCTTCGCTACTATTTTCAACAAAGAATAGAGTATAACCAAAAATAGAGTATTCATTTCATTGTGAGCACCAGACAATTTTTGGTATCTAGAATGAATATACTTGGTACCTAGCATGATTATACCCGTTTATGTATTTGTAGATGACCACAAACTTCCCAGGCTACCAAAGTTGAACCTTTACGACTGCCTTTCATAATCTAATAGCGATGATACAAAACCATTAGTAGAGAAGACTTACCTGTAGCGATGATATACCTTACTAGTGATTTTGGAGTTGTAATGCTACCTGAATCCTTTTGACCACGACAAAGTTTTGGGTACTACTCTCCACCAAACCCTAGGTGCAATTGTAGAAATTCTTTCTGCATCTGGCCACCCTCGAACGCCCAATCAACTTCTACTACCAAGAAATCCTTTGTCTCATGGCATTTTCCTCTAGAAAAAATGATTGCTTCTCGTCTCCCTTTTCAAATATTAAATATAACCAACTGTTCCAAAAATGGAAGGGGATTGGAAAGGGATTTGCATGCACACAATCGATGTGTCAACATGCTAACTCTTATTTCTGTGCCTTAAGTTTTAATTAACCTTTTTCTTAATTTAATTCTTGCTTATTTTATTCCTGTTTACTATCTCTCTCTCTCTCTCTCTCTCTCTCTCTCTCTCTCGATATATATATATATATATATATATATATATATATATATATATATATATATATATATATATATATATATATATATATACTTCAGTTTTTTATTTATTTACTATTATTATTTTTATTTATTTTCTATTATTATCTTTTATTATTATTATTATTATTATTATTACGGGACATTACATACTCCCCCTCTTTAAGGAACTTCGTCCTAAAATTAAGTTTAATCATAAATTTTTTATTCTTTTATTTATTTATTACTTGACATTTTCCCTATGTCCTCTACTGAACTAGTATACTAGCATACATCAAAAGTTACACAACACTGTGGAAATCCCAAGGAACCTCAAGTCCGTTTTCCCAACTTTTGGAACCAGACATAAAACCTCATTGGTATATATCATAGCCTTAAGGATCACCCCAAGGCTTAGACATCATCTGCCCCAAGGTAGACACTTGGTCTAGTAATCGAGGCAGTAGTACTCCAAGCATCTTGAAAGGCTGGCCCAACACCCTCCACGCTCACTAAGATGCACAATCCTAGGCATCAAAGTTCTACACACATTTCTAGACTTCAGTATCTCAATCCAATATGAGGCACTCACCTTCCTCAAGATGGTCCTATAGACCCTTAAGAGTTATCCATTAAGAGCTATAAAAGGCAAAATAACCACTAACACGTAGTGTTGATTCAGTTTGTCCCCAACCCATATGGTGTTACATATTCTCACTCGCAAGTATGGGTTCCCACAAGATCATTAAATAAATTGGTCCTCTGGGCCCATTTGCGAATTTTTTTGAGAAATGGCAACAAGAAATTCCAGTTTAATTTGTCCTTGAATTAAACTGTGAATTAAATTCGAATTCTATTCTCATAGCAACTTAAAATAGTTAAATTAAGTTTATTAAACTTAACTTAGGAAATTTTAGTTGGAAGTCTTTTGGAAGTCATGTATATGTTCTCCCTAATTTGTAGGAGTCCAGTGTGAGTTAATTGTGAGTTGTAAAATAGAAGACTTGGTTTCATGAGTTATTTCAGTAAAATTAGTTCTCAAACTGATTGAGAGAACTAATAGTGAGTTAACAGTCAGTGGTGACACTAATGAACTCCACCATTGCTACTCTAGTTAATTGAATATTTACTCATCAGAAACTCATGCATGTTGATGCTGAGAAAGACCTAGTTGAGACTAGAGTGCAGGGACAATGTACTATTTGTTTTAGATTTCTTTGAGTTGCACTGATAGTGCATGCAATAATGAATTGATCCTTGAGGGATTGCATTATTTTTAGAGGCTTTATTTCCCTTTAAATAAAAGCTATCCTTCATAGGAATTACAAATTGGAATAAATACTTGGAGAGTTTGTGAAGAGGCTAAGATTTGGCCTTGATCTTGCTTATGAGTTGGAGATTGAATTTGCTAAGTGTTGGGATTGTTCTAGAGAGAACAAGCATTGTAATTTCACCTTGATTTTCCAGATTAATACAAAAAAGGTAGTGGGGTTTTGAGTTGTGGATTTCCCCCAAATATTTATTGTGTTATGTGCATTCGATTCTCTTCCTCTATTGATTATTATTTGCTCAATATTTATGGGCTTCTGCTGTAAAGAGTAGAAGTAGATTCTTGTCTCTTTCTTTAGAAAATTGCATTAGCTTGTGAATCTACAGGATTTTCTACATGGTATCAAAGGAAGATTGTTTTTTGGGTTGAGAGTTTATAGAGCAGATCTAAGAATTTTTGTGCAAAATTTATAGAAACAAATTGCAGATTTGGATTCCTTGAGATGAGGGAGATATCGCTGATTTAAAATCAACTCTCAAGAGGAGATTTAGAAGTTTTTAGTTTCTGGGTTACAGGTGAAAGTCAAATTGCAATACATACTTCAGGATCAGCAGATGGCATTCCATGGGTTGAGGTTTTAGTATGAATTGGAAGGCAGCTTGAATTTCATAGCTTGGAGGGACAGGATGAAGGCTGTGCTAGAGGACAATGGCTTGAAGGAATTTGTTGAACAAGCAATTCCTAAGCTAGCAGCTATTGATTCACATAACGTAGTTTGGAAGAAGTGTGTGGTGAAGGCAAGGTGGATAATCCTTGGGGGAGTTCGAGATCATATTGTTTCGAGTCTCCATGGAAAGGAAACCCAACATGCTATGTGGAAAACATTGGACGAACTTGTATCAGAATAACAGTGATCAAAGGAAGTTGACACTGAAGGATAAACTTCGTAAAATCAAGATGGAGAAAGGTGAGACAATTCCAAAGTACTTGACCAAGTTCACTCAATGTCGGGATGAATTTGGAAGTGTTGGAATCACAGTTTCCAAGGAGGATATGGTGAGTCTTGCTCTTCTTAAACTCCCAAAGAGTTGGCATAGTTATCAGGACTTTGTCAATGGTCGGGCAAAGATGCCAAATTGGGAATGACTATGGTCGGATTTGATGCAGGATGAGATCAGGAGGAACACCATGGATGAATCTTCATCAAAGATTGATGATGAAGAGAAATGTGCCTTAGAGATTAAGGTGATGAAGGGGAAAGATAAAATTTCCCATTCCAAATCATATTCTTATGATGTAGGTAATAAGAATGACATGACGAAAGTTAAATGCTTCCATTTTCACAAGATGGGTCACTTTGCTACAAATTGCCCATTGAAGAAGTCCAAGGAGAAGTCCTCAGGAGGAGCGGCGGGTGAGGCTTTGGCCTCCCAATTCGAATCGGAATTTTCCCTCATTGCATGCATGGTGTCTTCAATGATGGGAAGTGTCTGGTACTTAGACAGTGAAGCTTCTTTCCACATGATTGGCGACAAAGAGTTATTTAGTGAACTGGAGGAGAAAGATCTCAAGATGCATATTGAGATGGGTGATGAAAGTAAGTATAATGTTAATGGTTTGGTCACTATTACTTTTCAGAGGGAGCATGCGGCTCCACTCACCTTGAAGAATGCTATGCATGTACCTGGACTAATGAAGAACTTGGTATCTATTGCCATGCTTGAGGATAGAGGCTATGATGTGATCTTTTCGAAAGGAAACACATTCCTTCGACACATAGCCACAGGTCAAGTAAAGAAGACAATGATTAAAATTCATAATATCTATAAGATAGAGGTAGAGGGGATTGACTATGATGAGACATTTTCTCATGTTGCAAGGTACTTGTCTATCAAAGCTAATTTGGCACTATCAGCACAGATGGGTTGGAAGATCCATCAAATGGATGTGAAGACTGCCTTCCTCAATAGCATGATTGAGGAAGAGGTGTACATAGAGCAGCTCGACAGTTTTGAAATCTTGGATCGTGAGTTACATGTGTGATGACTCATGAGAGCGTTTTATGGGCTGAATCAAGCACCCCATGCTTGGTATACCAAGATAGATAGCTACTTCACTAGGTAACCTTGTATTGCATAGTGGTGAAAGGTAAGTTTTTGATCATTTTACTTTATGTAGATGATCTATAGGTGATGAGAAACTCATCAAATCTTGCAAGGATGACCTTGCAAGAGAGTTGAGATGAAGGACATGGGGCTTATGCATTACTTTCTTGGCATGGAGGTATGGTAGGGAGATGGGGAGTTATTTGTATCTCAGGGCAAGTATGCCAACAAGATACTCAGGAGATTCCGCCTAGAGAGTAGTAAACCCATGGAGACTCCTCTAGCTAGTAACTGGAGGAAGGAGGATGCTACTTTAGGGGAAGTAGTGGAAGCTACTATTTACAGGAAACTTGTGGGTTCACTCATGTACTTAGTGAACACACGACCCGATATGTGTTATGCAGTTAACCAGCTTAGTCAAGTGATGTTTAGGCCTACCAAGTTGTATTGGAAGGTGGGAAAGCATGTATGGAGATACCTCATAGGCACTACTCAGTTTGGGTTATGGTACAGATGGACAGAGGGAGTGAAGCTTCAAGGTTTCACCGATGCAATTGGGCATGGAGTCCATCTGATAGGAAGAGCACATCAGGAGGTATCTTTAGTATTGGGTCAACGACAGTTTCTTGTTACAACGTGAAACAAAGATCGATTGCACTCAGTTCGGCAGAGGCAGAGTATATGGATGCAAGTCAGGCAACATGTGAGGCTTTCTGGATGAGGAAGATCCTAGTTGGTTTGTTTGATCAGTAGATGGATCCGACAATGATTTATTGTGATAATTAGAGTTGTATCAAACTCTCTGAAAATTCAGTCTTTTATGATCAGTCCAAGCATTTTGATAACTGGTATCATCATCTCAGAGATTGTGTATTGAGGCAGATCATGTTGTTAGATTACATTACCACATAGGAGAAAGATGCTGACATCTTGACAGAGGCATTGTCAAGATGTAAATTCGATTTCAGGGAGATAGGATCGAGGTAGTTGATAATCCATTTCTTGTTGAGAGGTAGTGTTGAGAAATGACAACAAGAAATTCCAGTTTAATTTGTCCTTGAATTAAACTGTGAATTAAATTTGAATTCTATTCTCATAACAACTTCAAATAGTTAAATTAAGTTTATTAAACTTACTTAACTTGGGAAATTCATGTTGGAAGTCTTTTGGAAGTCATGTGTATGTTCTCCCTACTTTGTAGGAGTCCAACATGAGTTAATTGTAAGTTGTAAAATAGAAGACTAAGTTTCATGAGCTAGTTCAGATAAATTAGCTCTCAAACTGATTGAGAGAACTAATAGTGAGTTAACAGTTATTGGTGACAATGATGAACTCCACTACTGCTACTCAAGTTAAATGAATATTTACTCATCAGAAACTCATGCATTTCGATTATGAGAAAAACCCAGTTGAGACTAGAGTGCAGGGACAATGTACTATTTTTTTTAGATTTTTCTAAGTTGCAATGATAGTGCATGTAATCAGGAACTGATCCTTGAGGGATTGCGCTATTTTTAGAGGATTTTTTTCCCTTTAAATATAAGATATTATTCATAGGAATTACACACTGGAATAAAGACTTTGAGTGTTATGAAACCAGCTCACAAAAAGATAGAAAAGATAGATCAACGCCTTAGAATTCAGCCTCCTCGAGGGGGCAACCTCCTTTACATTACACAAATGAATGATTCTTTGATGATTCAAATGACAAAACCTCCTTTCTATATATAGGAGTCTAAGGAGTCACAATATAACCCAGCCGACCTAACAATAATAATATAAAGCCAAAAAAATAACAATAGAGGGATTCTATGGGGTACAATAATAACAATATGGGGACAAATAGGGGCACAACAATATTAATAAGGGATACAACTACAATAGTAATGGGGTAATCACTAGTATTATAGGGACCTAACATGCCCCTCTCCTTCAAAAAAGTGTTGTCCTCAACACTTGAGTAGTTTTGGATGCTTCTGTATAAAATTCTCATCCTCCCATGTGGAATCTTCAGCGGATAAGTTCTTCCACTTGATGAGATACTCCGAAATCGATCGATTTCGTAGCTGTCGAGTTCTTGTTTCTGTGACTGCTTCCGTTTCCAATATAATTTTTCCTTCCTCGTCAAGTTTTGGCAATTTTTGTTTGAACTAGGAGCTTGTCGTCTATAACCTTCTTTAAACATGAAACATGTAAAACTGGGTGCACTCGAGAAGCTACAGGAAGCTCCAATTTGTATGCCATAGTACCAATCTTTTGCAACACCTTGTACAGACCATAATACTTTGGTGATAATTTATTATCCTTCTTAGCTTGCTTGAGGGACATTTGTTTATATGGTTGTAGTTGTTTCATTCTATTCTATGCCAACACGAGGTTATCCTTTAAGAGTTGGAGGACTTGTTGTTGATGTTTGATGTGATCTTCCACTGCTTGAACCTTAGAATTTTCTTGTAAATATGATGTGATGGATGGTGGTTGATATCCATAAAGTGCCATAAATGGGGTCATTTTTGTTGCTGTATGGAAGGAAGTGTTATATTACCATTCGGCCAGAGGCAACCATTTGACCCATTGTGTTTGTTTATCAGATACAAAGCAACAAAGATATCCTTCCAAACATTTGTTTACTATCTCAGTTTACCCATCAGATTGAGGATGATAATGAGCTATGAGCTAACTGAGTACCAAGACAAGAAAATAATTTTGTCCAAAATTTCTAGTGAAAGTGGGATCTCTGTCACTTACAATAATCTTTGGGTTTCCATGTAACTTTTGAATTGTTTCCATAAATGCAGTAGAAATTGTACTGGCTTTAAATGGATGTGATAATGCACAAAAGTGTGCATACTTGGTAAGTCTGTCAACTACCACCATGATGACACTCTTTCCCTCGGACTTGGGTAAACTTGTGATAAAATCCATTGAAACCTCCTCCCAACGTTGGCTTGGAATGGACAAAGGTTGTAATAGACCCGGGTTCTTAATTGTTTCAACTTTATTTTGTTGGCAAACCAAACATTTCACCACAAACTTTTGAATATCCAATTTAAGGCCATCCCCAAATATTCCTTCTTAAACCTGTGGTAAGTTTTTAAAAATCCTAAGTGCCCTCCTAGGGGAGAAGTGTGCAATTCCATAAGAATATTTTGTTTGAGTTGGGAATTCTTATAGAGGTATAAGCGATCTTTGTACCATAACGAATCATTTTGCCAGCTAAATGTATCAAATGTACTGGAATCTTGTTGTAACTTTCGAATAAGTGCCCACACTTCTTCATCATTCTTCCATTCCTCCCTTGCTTCATTTATACAATCTGGTTGGATAATAGAAATGATGCACAACAATGCTTCCACATCCTCATCCTTTCTTGAGAGTGCATCTGCCACCACATTTTTCTTCCCTTTTTTGTAGATGATCTCAAAGTCATAACCCAACATCTTTGTGACCCACTTTTGTTTCTTTTTAGAGGATAATATTTGTTTTAAAAAGTATTTAAGGCTATCATGATCCGTTTTACCTTGAAGTGTCTTCCCATTAGGTAGGGTCGCCATTTCTTAAGCGCTTGTAGTATTGTTAACATTTCCTTCTCATAAATAGCTTTGTGTAAAAATTATCCCTTGATTGGATGACTTTCAAAAGAAATGGGTCTTTCATCTTGCATTAAAATAGCACCAATTCCATTTCTTGAAGCATCACATTCCACAATAAAATTTTTTGTGAAGTCCAGTGTAGCTAAGACCGGTGCTTGGCACATTGCCTCTTTAAGATGTTCGAAGGCCTTTGTTGCTTCTAGAGTTCATGAAAATGCATCTTTCTTCAATAATGTTGTTAGAGGTGCTACTATTTTCCCATAATTCTTAACAAAATTGCAATAATACCCTGTCAACCCGAGAAATCCTCGTAGATGCTTTATGGATGTGGGGATTTTCCATTCCTTAATGGCTTTAATTTTTCTAGGGTCTACCTTAACGCCTTCATGAGATACAATATGACCTAGATATTCCACCTCTTTTACTCCAAAGAAACATTTGGATCTTTTTGCATATAATCGTTTCTCCTCCAATAATTGTAGCACCCTGTCAACATGTTCAACATGATCCTTCCAAGACTTGCTGTAGATTAGTATATCATCAAAAAATACTAACACAAATTTTATAAGGAAGGGTTTGAAAATGGAATTCATCAAAACTTGAAATGTGGAAGGTGCATTGGTAAGGCCAAAAGGCATAACCAAAAATTCATAATGACCCTCATGAGTTCTAAATTCCGTTTTCAAAATGTCTTCAGTCTTCATTCTTACTTGATGATATCCTGAACAAAGAACCAACTTGGTGAAGTAAATTGATCCATGCAATTCATCCAGTAATTCATTAATGATAGGAATGGGAAACTTATCTTTAATAGTGAGCTTGTTGAGCTCCCTATAATCCGGACACATGCGCCATATCCATCCTTCTTGTGCACCAATACTACTGGAGCAGAGAAATAACTTTGACTAGGTTGGATTATACCAGCCTCTAGCATTTTTGCAACCATACATTCAATTTCACTCTTTTGGGCATAGGGATATCAGTATGGCCTGATGTTTGGAGGAACACTTCTTGGAATCAGATGAATAGCAGGATCATGATCACAAATAGGTGGGAGACCTTTGGGAGTCTCAAATACCTTGGAATGATTGTCCAAGACTTTTTGGAGATCTGGAGAAATAGATGATTCTGATGTGGAAACATCTAGCGAACATAATTGTGCAATTACACCTCTTTGTTCCTTTTTTAGAAGCTTGGTCATACCGTTAGAGCTGATTATCTTTCTTGGTTTCCTTGTAATGCCCCTTAATTCAACTTCCTTTCCTTCCGCAGAAAATTTCATGAAAAGTTATTGAAAATTAAAAGCTATTGTACCCAAAGATTGTAGCCATTGGACTCCTAGTACAACATCAACACCTCCCATTGGAATGGAAAGCATTGGGATAGTCAATACATATTCGCCCATGGATAGCTTGATATTATGGCACTTTCCAGAGCAATTTATTGTTCCTCCATTTGCAACCATCACTTGACACTCTGGTGTTGGATATAGGAAGCAATTCAATTCTTTTGCTACCTTACAATGAATAAAATTGTGGGTACTTCCTGAATCAATCAACACTATTACCTTTTTCTTCTTGATTTGTCCTTCTATCTTGATGGTTTGAGGAGTGGTAATTCCAGCCAATGCATTACAAGATATGGTTGGATTCATTTCTTCTTTATCTAGGCTTTGTTCTTGGATTATATCCTCTTCTTTTGACCTTTCTTGCTCCTTTTCTTCTTCCTCTTCACAATCTATGTAGAATAATTTCCTCTCAGCACATTTATGACCTTTAGTGTATTTGCTATCACAATTGTAACAAAGCCCTTTTGCTCTTTTTTTCTTCCAATTGTTGTGGAGTCAAGCTTATAGGTTGTGGAAGACTAGGGGCAACAACACTTCCATCTTTATAGTTGTGAGTGGTATGCTTCCTGGTTGCCATAATTTTGCTTTCCATTTTTCTTGCTAACCTGAATGCCTTCTCTAAGAGGGAAAATTTTAAGAACCCCCCCTAAATTTATAAATATAATAAATGGGCGAATCTCCATGGTATATAGGAAAAATGGAAGGCGATTTTATCAATAATATAATATGTATATATAATTTTTTGGCGAATCTCTCACCAGGCATGGCGAATATTTTACTCGATTATAAAATCTTGTAAGATGTTGGCGAGTCTTTCACTAAATAATAAAACTTTGTAAAGTCCTAGTGAATCTTAGCATAGGCTACATGCTGGTTTAATTCCCCCATTTAAATAGGCTACATTCCAGGCGAATACCATGTGCCATTTTGGTGAATACCATGGGTCAATAACATGTTCCATTTTTATTTTTATTAGAATATTTTACTCAATTATAAAATCTTGTAAGATCTTGGCGAGTCTTTCACTAAATAATAAAACTTTGTAAAGTCCTAGTGAATCTTAGCATAGGCTACACGCTGGTTTAATTCCCCCATTTAAATAGGCTACATTCCAGGTGAATACCATGGGTCAATACCATGTTCCATTTTGGTGAATACCATGGGTCAATACCATGTGCAATTTTTATTTTTATTAATTCTAATATTAGGGTTAATAATGGTTTTTTGCATGGTATTAATAACAATCTAGTCCATGGTATTCGTCCCATAGTATTTTGGCCATAGGTTTCACCTAAATATAACCCATTTTTTGAGTGTTCTTAAATATAAGGCGATTTATGGAGTAAATATAAAAAAAATATTTTATTTGTTTACCATACCTCTCGTTTATTTATATTTTTATTAATTTACCATACCTCTTTTACAAATATGGTATTTGGCCCATAGGATTCACTTAAATAAAACCTCTTTCTTGAGCCTTCATAAATAGAATGAGGGTTATAGACTAAATATAAAAAGAGGTTTCATTTATTTACAATACGTCTAGTTTATTTATATTTTTATTTATTTACCATACCTTTTGAGTAAGTATAAAAAGACGTTTTATTTATTTACCATACCTCCACTTTACTTATATTTTTATTTGTTTACACCCTTACATGTATATAAGGTGACTTATGGAGTAAATATAAAAAATGTTTTATTTATTTACCATACCTCTCATTTATTTGTATTTTTATTAATTTACCATACCTATTTTATAAATATGGTATTTGGCCCATAGGATTCACTTAAATAAAACCTATTCTTGAAAATGGGCGAATGGATTCACTTAAATAAAACCTATTCTTGAAAATGGGCTAATGGAAGGTTGTAAGTCCTAATTTCAAGGGCTAAATTTACCTTTTTTACCCTCTCCCTTAAAATAAGGTGGGCTATTTGAGGTGATTTGTAAAAATGTACTATGATACAAAATATTCGCCCGCTAAGAATTTAAAACCCCTTAATTTTGCCAAAGGGCGAACATTCGCCCCTAAAATTATCCTTGTTCTCTAATGAATCAGGTTCCCAAAGGTGAACATCATGTTGAATATTATCCTTTAAAGTCCCTATGAACACATCAATCCTATGCTCCTCTGGAATATGTTTTACCCTTATGTTCAATTTTTTGAACTCCTCAATGTGCTCCATATTGAACCCTTTTGTTTGAGACTTATCAATTGGCTAAAAAAAGTGTTGCTTTTTGTATCCTCATAATGTGTTGTCAATTCTTCCGTAAAAATTGCCTAGGTGATAATTTGTTTACAATAGCAAAGCCATTGATACCATACAAACTGATTGGGTTCGAAATATAAAGTTGCAATACGTACCTTTTATGTGTTTTGCACATTATTGAGATCGAAAAATTGCTCCATCTGTAATATCCATGTTGTGGATCCTTGCCATCAAACTTCCTCATATCGATTTTTGGAATATGGTGGGTCTTCGATCCAACATTAGAGTCTATTAAATCATGATTAACATTTCTTTTGTTCGCATCATGAGTTTCCTTTACTACCCTTTCACCATTAGTGAGTATTTCTTGTAAAAAATTTGTCAAATTTGCCATGTCTGTCGTCAAATTTGTCTTCAAATCATCCATCTTAACTTCCATGCCATTCATCTTAGCTTCCATGCCCTTTATCGTAGATTCCACACCATTTATGTTAGCTTCTGTTAGCTTTTGTGAGAGTGACATTTGTTGCACTTGGTCTTTTAATTTTGATATATCATGTAGCATTTCTTCCTCTCCTTCATGAGTCATGCTAGAGCTTTCAGGTTGCTTACTAGGTGTTTGCATTTTCTTTCCTCGGGGCATCAGTTACCAATAATAGTGCTCTACTATGCACTTTGAATTCCTTCAAAATAATTTTTCAAACCAAGCTTAAGCAAAAATTTAAAAAAATCTACACACCTTTTTTCACTTTGTAGGAGCCAATATTTCCTCTGATGTATCTCTATAAATTTGGATCATCCAGTTCTAAAATTGTGATCTGTAGAAGCCCTCTATGTCCTCTTTCCAATGCCACTAGTCTGATCCAAATTGGATTCTCGAAGGAAGAGTTATGCCAAATATCCCACAGTGACCTGATTATAGACTAGTTCAGTAGAGCGAACTTGTACGACGTGCCACATGTCCCTGTTTCGTCCTTTGGCTCTGAAAAATATATCTAAGAAACTACAGTCCATCCTCTTTCTATAACTTCTTATGAAATTTCAATATGATGCTCAGAGAGAAAGTTATGATGATTTTCCCCAGGTCACCTGTTTGGAATGTAATTCAGGAGTCTGCAAAAAGATCAACTTCCTCAGATCATATCTCCACAAATATAGTGCGAAAAGCTCTGAAATTCAGACCCGAGGTTTAGTAAAATTTCGTCTCAAATTGGTTTTTTTTTTTGCTTCTGAAACGTCGCAGAAAAAATTTATAGCGAAAATGCCACGATGACCTATTTGGAGTAGCGAAACCCTAGAATCCAAAGCTTTGATACCAAATGTTATGAAACCGACTCACAAAAAGGTAGAAAAGATAGATAAACGCCTTAAAATTCAGCCTCTTCGAGGGGGAAACCTGCTTTACATTACAAAAATGAATGATTCTTTGATGATTCAAATGACAAAACCTCCTTTCTATATAGGAGTCTAAGGAGTCACAATATAACCCAGCTGACCTAACAATAATAATATAAAGCCACAAAAATAACAATAGAGGGATTCTATGGGCACAATAATAACAATATGGGGACAAATAGGGGCACAACAATATTAATAAGGGATACAACTACAATAGTAATGGGGTAATCACTAGTATTATAGGGACCTAACATTGAGAGCTTGTGAAGAGGCTAAGATTTGGCCTTGAGCTTGCTTATGAGCTGGATATTGAATTTTCTGATTGTTGGGATTGTTCCAGAGAGAAAAATCATTGTAATTTCATCTTGATTTTCTGGATTAATATAAAAAAGACAGTGGGGTTTTGAGTCATGGTTTTCC
Organism: Pinus tabuliformis; assembly: GCA_031772625.1. Classification (NCBI taxonomy): domain Eukaryota; kingdom Viridiplantae; phylum Streptophyta; class Pinopsida; order Pinales; family Pinaceae; genus Pinus; species Pinus tabuliformis. Next base: position 156,198,452 of record CM062809.1, on the reverse strand, counting down.
CCAGATATTTATTGTGTTATGTGCATTTGATTCTCTTCCTCTATTTATTATTGTTTGCTCGATGTTTATGGGCTTTTGCTATAAAGAGTAAAAGTAGATTATTGTCTCTTGATTTAGAAAATGGCACTTTCTTGTGAATTTATAGGATTTTCTACAGATTTCTTGTCGATCACCACATCTCGACATGCAACCAATGCATTAGTGATAATCATAACATGATATAAAATAATCCATATGCCAAATTTCACATACCATCTGTTATCACTTAAGAATTCTAATGCCAAAATTTCTCACATTCGTTTGATGGTAAAGGTCGGTGCTAGTCTAAGTTTGATTTTTGTTTGCCTTAGAGTCTGAGTCTTAGGAGTCTTGAGTCAACTATGCATTCTCATTCATCACCGATCATTCTCATTCATCACTGGTCTCATAACCATGTGTCAGTTTTGTTCAAAGGTTACTATGTGCCACAAAGCTCTTTAGGTGATTTCGTAGCGCATGTAATCATTTTGAAGTGTTTTTGCAGTGCATAAATCCTTTTAGCAGTTTTGCAGCACAACATGTTTTAGGTGATTTCGTAGCGCATAATTCAAAATTTACACTGACTGCGCTATGAAATTGGAGATTCATGCAATCCGTAGCAGATCTTTCCTAACTGTCAAATGTGTCAAGTTCAGTTATGGTTGCATCATTCATTGTCATCTTATACACTCCACATATCATGTCCAACCACTTATCTCCATCATTACAGCGGCTAGGTACCTTGGTACACACAGATTGCAAGTTCCAAGAAAAGCCAGGTATTCACAGTCTTAATGATGATTGTATTCGTTGCATGGGGAACAATTCTGTAAGTTTTCAATTTGAAGGCATTGTTATCAAGCGAGGCAGTTATCAAGCGAGGCAACTATCAAGCGAGGCAGCCATTCAAGCGAGGCAGAGATTGAATTTTGAGTAGCACTAGCATTTCAAACCTCCATTACGCTGAAGTCTCATGGACGGATCAACAGAAAGAAAAGACCACAGATCAGGTAGATTCTTGAGAAACGAACCTAAAGGTGTAGACATTGTCTTGAAAAACAAAGAAGTTGAGCATGCATTCAAGTAGGTTGGATGTTGAAATTTTTGTGAGAAACTCCAGGGAGGTCATGCAAAAATCACCAAGGAATTTTCTTTGAATTTCACAGGGCTGAATTCGAAGGTTGGGATGCTTGAATTGCAAGTCTCACCAGAGGTAATATCCACAGTTACTGAGATTCCAAGGGGACAAGAAACTTGGTTTAAGAATTTCAAATTTGATATGACCCCCTACAAAGAATTTCTAAAGCCGGAGTACATTGACTCAAATTTAAACAAGTCTGTGCCAGAACTTATGTCAAGGACTCATATGCCAATCTGCTTACCTATATACAAAGGTACCTTACCTGTGAAGGGAGATATAATAAGGTGTATTCATACCATTTCAAGCTTCTGCTACAATTTACAAGAAAGATATCCATTGATTTACCTTTTTTACTTATTTCGTAGCTTAAGCAAAATGTGTGATAAGGTGCAGCTAAGGAAAGAAGCCTGTGAGACCTCATTGTTTCACCACGGTTTAATCAAGTTGATTGTTCTGCATGAACTCCAGAGAGTAGGTAGGGACTGGCCCACATTCATATTCATGTTTGGTTTCAAAAATGAGACCAGTCTCAGTCCTCAAGAAACAAAATATCTTCCAACAACAACTGGTCATCAGGCAGAAACAAGATCCAGGAGGTTTTCAAAGTTGAAGGCTAGGAAAAAAGTAAGAGAATTCACCAAGCCACTGACTATCCAGGATACACCCCAGCAGTCCCTTAAAGAGAAAGCTTTGGTCAAAGAAGGTGCACATGAATCAAGCACAGGTGAAGGAGTTCAAAGAAGAAGGACTAGGAGCCAGGTAGCTAAAGAAAAAGGAAAATCAGTGATTATTGAAGAAAGCCCTGTTTCAAAGGGAGACTTAAATGACTTACTGCAAGCCATTAACATTGAAGAATCTCCCTTGGTTCAAGCAGATTTGATAGAGTTAGGAAAATACAAGGCTAAGAGAGTCAAAGCCTCGAAGAAACTCAAGTTTGATGATCAGGTTGATCAATTTGTATTTAAACCAAGGATACCCATAACAAGGAATTTTAAACAAGTACAGGAGGTACTGCCAAGAGCAGATGAAATAGGGGAGGTAACACAGCCTCATGAAAGAAAGGATAAAGGCAAAGCAATTACCATTCAAGAAGAGGATAGTGTGGAAGAGTTGAAAAGGAGGTTGGAATTGGAAAACTTTGAAATTGCTAGATTGAAGAAAGCCTCCAGGAAATTTGCAATTAAGGAGGCTTATTTTAACCAAATGCAAGCTAGGTGGGAGGACAAAAAATTTCAAATACCTGAGGTTGTGGATTGTAATGTTCAATTCCATAACTGGACTGTCCCTGCAATAAAGGAAGCAAATTTTATCAGAAAGGTCAATACAAACCTGAGATCTGGGATCAAAGTCATGAAGAAACAAATTGAAGACTTAAATATACAATTAAGCCAGTAGAAAGAATTTCCTTAAGGGAGTCACACATCAAGTAAGGCTATGTTTCAAATTTTGATGGTTTTCCTTGTTATAATCTTTATTGAAGAATCATACCTTTCCACTCAGTTTTGAAAACCTTCGGAGCAATTGAAAAGAATGTTTAAATATCAAGAGGCTCAAAATACCAAAATTTTGGTTGAAACTGTGTTTTTGGAATTACACAGCAGTTTCGTAGTGCAATACGAAACTGCTGGAGATGATGACTAACGCACAGCAGTTTCGTAGTGCGCTATGAAACTACTGAAGCTACATAATCTAAACTCAATCAACTGATTTTGAAATACAAAGGGAAATTTTTTGAAAAAGGAATATCTTCAAGGGATCATCTAAAGGTATCAACTTTCAACAAGGTCAAGACAGGTGGAGGAAACATATATTCGAACCTAACTCTAAACTTTTTGTTATAAAGTGATCACATTTACTACAGTCCAAGATATGTCAGACAGCTTGGAGGAGCTTTTGTCTTCACACATGGAAAAGGTTGACAACACATCAAGGACGTGGCATTCTGATATATTTTGTATAATCAAAGATGAAGGGCATGGTTCATTGGATCCGAATATCTTTGAGGAAAACCAAAGGAAGATAAACAGGGACAGTTTCCTATTTTTCAGGGACAATGGAGAAGATGTGACATTGAGGACCAGTATGGAGCTTTGAACATCCACCACAGCCAAACTAAAAAGAGACCACTTGTCAAAGAACACAAATGATTGTAATTAAGGCTATTATTAGCATGATATGGAGTTAGACTCCTTTTTGATTTAGATCTCTAAAAAGTCTAGTAGCAGTTTGTCACATTTAATAGGTAGTTAAAATTTGAATAGGTGTCATAAGAAGTAGAATTCGAGTTCCCCTCATGTTGGAGGAGGAATCTCAGCTTTGTAAAAGAACTCTATATATAGGAGAAAGAGCAATGTAACCAGGGTTGGAAATTTATAAGTAAAAGCTCTGATATTTGGCTTATGTAAAGACTTTGTTTTTTTTCTAATATAGTACTGGCTTATGCTTCTCAAGAATCATAAAGAGATCAATGTGATGAGTTTCTTTTGTTGTATTTTCATGTTATCTACAGTGCTATGAGTATCTAATTACTTAGAAATCGCTTACAGTGCTCTAGTTTCCTTCATATACTCATAAACTGCCTTCTATGTATTTGGTGTGTTGAAATCTGAATTCCTTGACTTCTATGCAAAGCCAACCCTGCTGTGAACACTGAACCATATATGACTCCATAAGCCCAATGGATACTTGTTAGTTGTGTTTCCACAATTTTCATTTCTCAGTTGTTTCACAAGAGTTAGCCATCTTGATCATAATCAAAAACCTTTAATCCTTTGAGAGAGCCCTATCAGGTTGGGGAGGCTAAACCTCAGCCTAAAGCAGGTTTGAAATAGTTACCTGAAGTCTTCCTGGTCTGCAGCCTTCCAGGGCTTGATTTTGAGATAACACCATCATGAGAACATAACATCATCTTTTTGAATATAAAAAAACATTTGTAAGTTTCTCCTTTGTCCTTCCATCCTAGATAACTTGATATTGCTATCATTAGGCATCCATCTTAGAAAATTTCCTTCATTTTGTAGAACTCTTATCTCTTTATACTTATTTTTCTAGTATATGAAACATAAATTAAAACATGGTAACATATATATATATATGCTAAGAAGAGAATCTCCTCAATCAACCCTAGTTTCCAAAAGCATGAAAAATTACCAATCCTTAGGAACTACCACATCATCCTGACCATAACTAAATGCACAACATTTTTATGCCTAAAATAACAATAAATCATACTAAAAGAAAAATTCATTATATCTCACAAAAATAACATTCCCAACCAATTTAAACTTATAAAAATCAAATTTCATTATAACTCGTTTAATACACAATGACGTAAAATGTACTTTCATGTAAATTTTCTCTTTAAATTTCTTAAGTAACTAGAATACTTTTAAAATATATACATGTATGTATATACTTGCAAGGTGGTACCATTCACTTGTCAGCATCAAAATTTCGGGTGGTCCCAATTTTTTTTCACAATAACGACTAGTGCACTGGATCGGTGCATGGTACAAACCAGAGCTCAAGCTATTGCCAATGAGAAGATCGACACCCTTGAACAAACGTTGCAGGCATCAATGAAGCAGATCCAAACCTTAACTGACATAATCACAAAGGGCAAGTCGGGGGAACAATCAGAGGCACATGCTTTTAATGAAAAACTTGAGGGTGAGTCTAGACATTCTCTTCACTTCTATGGAAACCACCAACAGTCCCAGCTTCGACCACCTGTTAGGTTCCTATACTAATAGGTTTCATTTTTCATGATTGACCTGGGAAGTGCCAAATATGTTCATCTTTTCATGCTGCAAAGGTTCCATATTTTGTAAAAAAGCATTAGAGGAAAGTTAAGAAATTTAAAGAGGGTATGCCCAAAGAAAAAATGATAAAAATGAACCCCAAAGAAAGACCGGGAAAGTGGCCAGCCAAAATGCCACTACTAGCTGATTTGCAAGTTCACAATGGGAAAAGTCTTATTGTTTATCACACTTGCTGGATGGCCCAACAGTACAATCTGGACCATGCCATGTTTTAAATTGCTTGTTCTATACTAGAGAACGAATATCTGTCCAAACAGTTCAAGCTTGGCAGATCACTAGCTAGGTAGAGAAATTAAGGAGCCCAACTGCTTAGTCTAGGCCCTTAGAAGAAATAAGGGTAGATTTAGATAGGAGGGCAGTCAAAAGAAAAGAGGATAATCAGGGTCTGCAAGTCAAAGTGCACCCACTCAAAAGGAAGAAAAAATGTTAGGTGTACTAGGCTGGGTAAGTAGTTTGAGGTTGCAGAAGCAAGGTTTTGATCACCTCATGTATTGTCAATCAGAGCTCATCTCATCAATGACAGAAATGTCAAAGCAGTTGTCTAATGGCAGAACTATGGAAGCATGTCTAATTCCCCTTCAATCCCCCTAAACAGTCTCTTACTAACATCCCCTTAAGGGCCTTGGGATCTGCCCAATAAGTCCTGCTTTCACTTCATTTTTGTCAAATACTAAGTCAAGTTTTGGGTTTTCTTAAGGAAAAGAAGCCACATTTCTTGTGTAAAAATCCTCATTCCAAATTCCATTCACTTCTTACATCTAAGTTTTCCTTCAAAACTTAGCTTCAGGCCCCTACACTTTCACTTCACAAGGTCATATTAACTCCTAACTCTATTATCTAGTTCCCTAGATCACTTCCTTACCCCTATTATACAAAAATTATATAAAAACCCAAAAATACTAAATATTCCCACCCCATGGCACTATAGCCATATAATTTAGTCTTGGGAAATAATAAGTCCATTTGGGACTATTATGAACCCTTCCACGTCCTAAATCTAGAATTAGTTTAACCTCTGGTTAAATTAACAACCATAATAACCCCTTCCTAAACCATATTTCATTAACCCCTCTGCGCTCATATACATTTTCGGGTTTCTGTTTAAATGTTTAACTAAACACTAAACTCTACCCCCGGCGCATACCCATAAAACCCATATTACCCAAAGTCTAAACCTTGGCGCATATGTTATAACAATTAAAATATTCGGGCGGATTCCATACGTTAACATCCCGCCAGATCGCAGTCCACCGTCGGATCGGGCCCTCCCCATTCGACGACTCTCGTTGATATCAGAGCGCCCCCGACGTACGGGAGTTAGCATCCGATGGAGGGTGGTTTTGCCGCCGTACGCGGGGACGCGTGGCCCGTTCTGATTGCATCGGGCCCGCACTGACACTTACCACCCCCGTACCAAAGGCGGTCCGATAAAACCACTTACCGCCTTCTGTCCGGGTGCCACGTCCCCGTGACGTCACCTTTGCGTCAACCGCTGCTCCTCCGTGTCACCGCCACCGCATCTGCTTGTGTCCCTACCCTGCCACTGTGTCCTGTGCCACGTCGTCGCCCCAGTCAACTGCCACGTCACCTTGCCGTACCTGGGACCTGTCGATGATGTCATGCTGACATCATCGCAAAAAAGCGCCAAAATGCCGCAAAAACCCAAATTTGCGTTAAAACTCGCGAAAATGTCGTTTTTGTTTGTTTTTTATGCAACCAAATGGTGCAAGTTCTTGCATGCAACTTACGTCCAGTTTGCATTCGACATTCCCACCAGCCACCCAGGCCTACTCGACCTGCAATTCGACCTCCGCCTGCAGCTATTCACCACAACAATCTCTCAAAATAACAGGTATTTACCCAAAAAAACACCCGTAACCCTGTTTTTCATAATTTCTCTGCAAAATTTGCCAATACACCTAAAAATTCACCTAAAAGACGTTGGCACCCACGACCTTCTCCCCTCTGCCCCACTGTATAACCTGATTTGCGACCAAAACCCGGCAACTCTGTTATCCCCTGCAAAATTTCCATTAAACCCGAAATTCAGCTCCACTTCTCCCGCAAAACCACTGAAGACTGTCTGCAAAAGTCCTTTTATTTTTCTCCCTTTCAGGTGAACTTAGTGCAGAGCCCTGCACAGTCTTCATTTCATTGAGTTTTACTCATCAATAACATCTCTGCATAGAACTTAAAACTGTGAGTTCCTTGCCTAGAAAGCCATTATTAGAACTCTGTTCCTTGTTGAAATACAGGCCTAATCCAACTGTAATCACAGTCAAAACATGGAGGTCCCAGTTGCCCTCAATATTGCACCACTAAATGTGCCCCATAGACAGTTAGAATGGATTCCACTGGCAGATAGAGACTATCAAATTGCTGATATGGAAGGAGACAAGCCTCATCTTCAGGCTTTCTGTGAGATAAGGAATAAATTCAGAAACAAAACTGATCCATTGAGAATATGGGAGTCCAACATGCCCATGTACTACTTGCCCTCAGTAAATGTCTTTCCTGACCTCATCCATCAATGTTGTTCCAATTATGATCCTTCTCAAAGGGCAGTGATGGGCCCTGCTGGTAAAGTCCTCTTTTACATTACTCCTCAATCTATCAATGAGATGTTGCAATTCAAACCAACTCAGCCTTTGGTCCCCCTTTCCATGAAGAATCTGCTGGATCAAGCCTCAAAGTTGCCCTCTACAGAGATTGATCGAATTGCTAAGTTGTTTATGCCACCATACTATTACTCCAGATTCACAATCCCCTATCTCCATGTTGCGTTTACTGAGGAGGGAAAAATTCTTCTTGATATGATCTCCTACATCCTGGGATTTAGAACAAGTGAAATTGCGGATAGCACTGTCTTTGCCTTGATGTCTATCTTCACTCTAGGATAGCCCCTTGTTGTCCAATATGATTATGCCACCTTCATAGCTGATAAGATTCATGAGCAATTCATGAACCTAGAAAGGGAAAGGGTATTCAAATACACCTCATATATCTATCATTTGCTACTATATTATCAGTATGAAAGTTTCCCAGTCGTCCTCAAAAAATTGGATGCTACGGGGGAGAGGAGGTCAGTCATATTTTGGTCATTAGTATTCCATCATGTTAGTTACTCCCCATACACATATTGTGAGTTCATTGACCTTTTTGTCTATCCAGCTACCTGCTTATTATCAATAGATCCTCCTCCCAGACTCACTGATGAGATGCAAAAGATTCTATAGCTTTCCAAAAGCTACAGCATTGGTGACTGGTATTTTTACCAAAACCACACAATAATCAGGGTTTATGGCTGTGAATTAGCCCCCTACCAACTGCCAAAATATGTCCCTATGAGACTCTTTGCCTTAGAATACTTCTGGCAATTTGGTAATGCAGATATGATTCATTTCCATGGCAAAAGCAAAAAGGCACAGCTGAAAATCAGACATCAATTGGGCCCCTTTATTTTCAATAAGAGAGAAGAAGCATGGAAGGATGCTGACCAGATTCTGGGAGAGAAACTTAAGCTCAAACTAAGTTTCATTTGGTCACCATATGATCCCAATCAATTTATAAGCCTTAGAAGAATCAAATATAGGCTTGTAGGATATGTACATTGCAATATCCCTCAAATTGAACAATATGCCAATCAACAAGAATGGGTAGAGGGCACATTAGTGGAAGAGCTTACTGAAGAAGAGATAATAGAAAAAGCAATAAAGAACCTGGAAAAATCAGTTGACTTGGAATCTTTTGGATAGGTCTTTTTTACAGCTCCTCGGCACCTTGGAGAAGGCACCTCATCTGCCACGGCCCCCCAGCAACCAGCTCAAGAAAGTGCTCCACTACCAGGGACATCTAAAGGAAAAGAGGTGCAGCATTCAGAAGAACAAGTGCACAATTTGGGACAGCAAGAAACAATGGCAGATCGGCCGGTTTCTACAGATGAACAGGGTCAAGGGCAAGACCCTTTAACTCAAGCAAAAGTGACTGAAATTCCTGTGTTGCAGACTCCTACCAATGAAGAGAGAGCAAAGAAGAGGGATAGATAGGAAGAAACACCTCCAGGACATCCACGGAGCAGCAAGGAGAAAAGGGACAAAGGTTAAATCCTTTTTCGGAGGAAGAAATGCTAGAGGGGCCCACTGAACAGCAAATTCCCCCAAGCATGGAGGCATCGGCCAGCTCCTTTCAGCAGGAGCAAGAGAGACAACAGGGGGTGGAAGTAACATCCACCAGGGAACAGAGCCGACAGGGCTCTGATATTAAAAAAGCATTGACTGATATCAAAGCTAGGAATGAGCCAGTGAGATTACAACTGTACAACCAGCTAATAAGGATGACCCCTACCAATCAACAAAGGCTAATGGCAGCCTATGACATCTAGGAAGGGAGAATGACCCTCGGTCACTTCAGACCTACAACTCAGCAACCCCAATCAGCTGCTGACTACATCAGAACCAATCTGGAAGTGTTCGCCAGAGATATCCATCCGATGGACTAGAATGAATTGCACAAGTAGACTGGGGAGATGGTATATTCTACTTTAGCAGATAAAACATTGTTAGCCCATAGATTGCAAAACTCTTTGCACAATACTGCTGCCCAACTAGAGTTGGAGAAAGCTTCATCACAGGCCAAGGACAATAGAATCAAATCCTTGGAAGAAATCATTATAGAGCTGGGACATGATCCCACTGATCCCAAGGGTGTGCAAGCTTTGATAAAAAAGAAAGATGAAGACATAGCCGCCCTTAGAAGACAAATCAAGCTGCCAGCTACACTGCATCCTCAAACTACAGAGGTAGCACAACAAAAAGAGGAGCAGGATGTCGTAGCTTTGCTTACGACCTTACATAAAAGGTTGGTAGAGACAGAAAGTGCCTTGGAGGCATCATTATAGGGAAGAAAGGGAGAGTTGGCCTCTCAGCCAGTTCAAACAGCTCAGATTGTTGCAACTGCTCCTCGTACGGCCACCAAAACAGTCCCTCCCACTGTTACAACATCAGAAGTAGGTGCTTCAAGCTCAACACCAATTTCAGCAACTACTTCAGCACCTGCAGAACAAGGGACCAGTTTGAGAATGGACAATATGATGAAGGAAATAGAAGCTCTGGAATTACAAATGGCGGAATTGAAAGAAACCAAGGAAAAGCTGGCTAGAATTGAGGAAAAATATGACAAGTCAAAGCAGGAAGTAGCTGAGAAGACAAGGGAAGTGAAAGCCCTAGAAAAAAGAATAAAGGAGCTAGAGAAAGAGCTTATTTTTGATAAGACTCTAGCAGATATCAAGAAAATTTTGTGGGCCAAGATTGGCCAATCCATTACAGACCAATGGCAATCCATTGAAACCATTCATGAGCAAATGGATTTGATAAGCTTGGCTCAGTTTGAAAACCAAAAGGCTAGAGCATCTTTAGGAAATATGCCTGAGCAAGCTAATAGAATGATCCAATTCCTGAATACTCGCACCAAAGGGCAGTTGGCAGCAATAGGAATCAGGAACAAGACTGAAACTATCTTGCTAATAAAAAGGATGTTAACCCTTAGGAATTTTGTGTAGACATTGGAAAGAAAATGTCAAGAGATGCAAGCAGAGGTGGATGAGTTCATAGCAGAGATCACAACTTTACAGAGCAGAGGGCTACCTAGCCTAGTAACCAGTTTTGGAAGACTGCTGTCACATGAGCATTATGCCAACAAGGTGAACAATTATGCTTCCAATCAAATCACAGCTTCCTCAAGCACATCAGAAGAAACAGGGCCTCCATCTAGACAGAGTGTCTTTGATAAATTAGAAAATCTATTCTACATTGCACATGAGATAAACCATCTCTTTGAAGCCCAGCCAAACTTTTATAGATACACAGAAGCTGATGAAACACTAATAAAGATACAAAGGCATCAGCTACCTACAGAAGATTGGTGGAGAGGAATGATGGAGACATTGCTCAGGTGATTTTGGTTATTAATTCTTTTTTGTAAACTACAGTTCAGCATATACAGATGGCACGGTCCACCTGTCAAAGGATTAAAGCAGCATAAAGCAGAATTGGAATGGTAACTACAACTCATTAAATGTAAAGAAACCCAGCACACACAGAATGAATACGCATCAAGCAGCCGACTCACCCAGCCCAGAAAAGTCAAAACTTTCTGACAAAATAGACAACTAGCAAGCCAATATTAACTGCAGTGTTTAATTCTTCATTTACTCCCTTGGTAGAGTTGGTGATGTAATTTATTGCATGAAGACTCATCATCTAGATAATTTGTATCTTATTTTTGTATATATACCTCCCCATAGAACGTATTTGGGGTTGGTTGGTGATTCTCTCTAAAAGCTATGCTGTAAATTTTAGACTTTTGATACAAATTGCTGGTGAAGTTCAAGGTATGTGCACTGTCTGGATGTGGAAGTAATGAACTGCGTTCTGCTACAGAATTCATGTGTCGTTTAATGGAACAATAAGTTATTCTAAACCGTGTTTTGTCTTTCTGTGTTTGCAAATTTCACATATGTTTCATGATCTTAGTAATAGAGAAAAAGAATAGCTCAGGACTTGTTTGAATACACCCTTTGCTCAATCTCTGTTTCTAACTGTGTTTTCTTCAAAGTTAGTCATAAATATGAATTCTTAATTGCTCATGTTTGAACTGATTCTCTCATTATGGATGTTGTTTAGGAATTCTTAACTGCTCCTAGATAATATTCTCACATTTTCGCTCTATCAGTAAAGTGAAGGATCCTTGACTGCCTTTCATTCCCTGATTTCATGCCATCGATTCCCAGATTTGAAGAATTGTTCCATAGATGCCTGTCTGGCTCTGTAGCATTACCTTTTCCACAAGAAACACTTACAGCAGTATACCATCATTGACTCCATTGCCCAATAGTCTAGACTGTTCTGAAACTGCATCCCAGTTCTGCCTGAAATTATCATCCAACCAAATTTAAAACAAAACTCTGTACATCATAACTAGCCTAAAATTACTCCACAACAAAGCTAAAATATAAAGAGAGAGCCCTCTCTGGTTGCAAGTAGGCTAGGACTTGCAGCTAAAAGATTGGTTAGTGGTTACCTCGGCCGTATTCCCTTAGGAGCCAGGGAACAACCTGAGTGATAACACCACCCAAGCTGGACATGTATAAATTTGATGGCTCTCATCCGGCCATATAGCTAGCAAAAATGGAGCAATATTTCACATTGAATCACATCAGAGATGATGCAACTAAGCTACGTGTGGGAAGCCTATACTTGGACCAAGAAATATGGCAATGGTGGCAGTGGCATCAACGCTACTATGCCATGCCACTGACTTGGCAGATTTTATCAAAAGCCCTTTTTGACTGCTTTGACCATGAATCTAACTTTTTGGGTCGTCTTACTAATCTCTGACACACTGGCATAATGCAAGAATATATTAAATCCTTTGAAGCATTAGCCTTCAACATAGGAGGTCTAGAAGATGAATTCTACTTGGAATGTTTTATCAATGGTCTCAAAGACGCCGTACAAGCCCACGTTCAACTACAACACCTAGTCTCATGGCTAGCAGCTTGCAAGATAGCTTGTGAAGTAGAACGTGCATTAGCGGCCCAGACGACTCATCCAAATTTAAATAGCCAAGGGATGCCCCACCCAGGCTCCGAGCACTACCCAAACACTTAAGGTTCAAAAGGTGTCACTAGAAGAAATGGCAAAAAGAAGAAAGCAAGGATTGTGTTACTACTATGATGAGAAATTCTCCCTAGGGCATAAATGCAAGGAACCCAAATTCTTTCAAATTGACGCTACTGATCACAATTCATCTGAGGAAGCCCCACCATTAGAGGGACCAGAGGAGGAAGATGAGGACAACCAACTGGACAATGAGCTCCCAGCTACACCTGAAGAACTAGTTATCTTGATTCATGCCTTAGTAGGAATTTCTTATCCCCAAACTCTCAAAATCAGAGGTTTTATTAAGAATCACCCTGTAGTAGTCTTGATTAATAGTGGCAATATGCATAACTTTATCCATCAAAGAGTCGCTGAAGTAGTGCATTGTTTTGTCAGAGCAGTCTCTAATTTCTAGGTCCAGATTGCTGAGGGGGGGCAATGAAATGTGAAGGCCGCTATGAAAATGTCAAACTTCAAATGGGGGATTATCACCTAAAGACCCATATGTTTTCCATCAACATGGGTGGGTGTGAAATTGTATTGGGTGTTGAATGGCTCCGCACACTCGGCCCAATCACAATGGATTTCTAAGAGTTATATATGAGCTTCAAGCAGAATAACCACACACATACCCTCCACCGAATCCAGGCAGGTGCCCCTTCTATCATCAGCTCGTATAGGATGGAAAATTTGTTAAAAAAGGGCCACCATGGAGTTATATCCCAATTTAATGCCATCTAGGCCTTCAAACCCACTTCTCTTCATATCATCCTAAGATGCAACAAGTGTTAAACAACCATCTGTAGGTCTTTGAAAAGCCTCACGAGCTTCCACCCTGAGAGGGGAACATGATCATATCATTACTTTGGTCCCAGGGGCATAACCACCAAATGTGTGCCCATATAGATATCCTCTCGCCCAAAAGAATGAAATTGAAAAAGTCATCAAGGAACTCCTAGAAGTCGGTGTCATTCGTCCTAGCATTAGTCCTTATTCATCGCCTGTGGTCATCGTGCTCAAGAAAGATTGAGAATGGCATATGTGTCTAGACTTCAGGGCCCTCAACAAGTTGACGGTCAAAGATAAACTTCCCATCCCAGTTGTTGATGATTTGCTGAATGAACTAAATGAGGCTCAATTCTTTACTAAGCTTGACCTTTGCTCGGGCTATCACCAAATTTGCATGAAAGAAGTAGACATTCCAAAGATTTCTTTCTGAACTCATGAAGGCCATTATGAATTTCTGGTCATGCCATTTGGTCTCTGTAATGCCCCATCCAGTTTTCAAAGCCTCATGAATCACCTGCTCAAACCATATCTCAGAAAATTTTTCCTTGTTTTATTTGATGACATCCTCATTTATAGCTTCACCTGGGAAAAACATCTTCAACATGTAGATCTACTCTTGCAACTGCTTCGGAAGCATAAATTATTTGTCAAATTGTCCAAGTGCTCTTTTGGCATGGAAGAAGTTGAGTATTTGGGCCACATTGTGGGGTGTGAAGGTGTCAGGGTGGATCCCAAAAAGATCCAGGCAATGCAGGATTGGCCTCAACCAAAGATGTTGAAGAGATTAAGAGGATTTTTGGGTATCACTAGCTACTATCGCAAATTTATCTACAATTATGGTCGCATTGCTAGACCCCTCACTCACCTTCTCAAGAAAAATTTATTCCTCTAGAATGATGAAGTGCAATAGGCATTTATAGCTCTCAAACAGGCCATGTGTTCCACTCCCATATTGGTACTACCCGACTTCACCAAATCTTTTGTGATTGAATGTGATGCTTTAGGTACGAGTATTGGGGCTGTCTTAATGCAGGAAGGTCGACCCTTGTCCTTCACTAGGCAACAATTGAGTGGGACAAATCTGGGACAATCTACCTATGAGAAGGAGATGATGGCCATCTTACATGTAGTGGATACTTGGCGACCATACTTATTAGGGTGGCATTTCCAAATCTGCACAGACCATCAAAGCCTTAAATATTTTTTGGAGCAACGCCTATCCTCACCACAATAAAATAAATGGATAGCCAAAATGTTGGGATATGATTATGAGATAATTTACAAGAAAGGGTGAGAAAATGTCGTAGCGGATGCTTTATCACGCCAATTTGAGGAGGAAAGCACCCTGCTAGCAATCTCTCTTCCCATTCCAGAGTGGATTGAAGAGGCTCACAAGGAATGGTTTTCACATCCTTTGCTCTCCCAACTCATTAATAAATTGCAGGCGGATCCAAATTCCACAGAGGGCTACTCTTGGCAGGATGAGATTCTTCGATACAAGGACAAATTAGTGATATCACCAACATCCATCCTTCAAAGTCACATTTTGGCAGAGTTTCACTCATCTCCCACTACAGGCCATTCAGGCTTTCAGAAGACTTATGCTCACACTCGATGTTCATTCTTTTGGACAGGCATGAAAAAGGACATTCTTACTTTTGTAGCAGAGTGTGATGTGTGTGTATGCCAAAAAGGAGAAACAGTCAAATCCCCAGGCACATTACAACCGTTTCCCATCCCTGCCTCAATTTGGATGGAGGTTTCTATGGATTTCATTACGGGTCTTCTAAATTCAAAAAACAAGTCAGTCATCATGGTGGTTGTGGACAGACTTTCTAAGTATGCTCATTTTTATGCCCTACCCCACCCTTTTACACCATCTTTGGTGGCTCAATCTTTCATGGACTAGATATTCAAATTGCATGGCATGCCGACTTCCTTTGTGTCTGATCGTGACCCGATCTTCACCAGTAACTTTTGGCAGGAACTCTTCAGGCTGCAAGGTACCCAACTACAACTCAATACTTCCTATCATCCCGAAACTGATGGTCAAATGGAAGCAGTCAACAAATGTTTGGAGACCTACCTTAGGTGTTTCACTTTAGAAAAGCAACATCTATGGGTACAATGGTTACCTCTAGTTGAATGGTGGTATAATACTAACTATCATGCCACCACCAAAATGACTCTATATGAAGCAGTTTATGGTCAACTCCCTCCTTCACCTACTTCTTATATCCAAGGATGCTTGAAGGTACAAGCAGTGGATCAACTCTTACAGAACCGTGCAACCATGCTAGCCCACCTCAAAGAGAATCTCCATCAAGCTCAAAATTGCATGAAGCAACAGCTAGACCAACATTGTTCAGAGCACAAATTTCAAGAAGGGGATCAGGTATTCTTGAGGATGCAACCATATAAGCAAACATCCCTCAAAAAAAGGTTTGTCAAAAATTATCTCCAAAATTGTATGGACCATATCAAATACTTTAGCGCATAGGAGAAGTAGTCTATAAGCTAGCCTTGCGATCCACTGCAAAAATCCATCCCATCTTCCATGTCTCATGCCTCAAGAAAGTGGTTGGGAACCATTTCAGAATTCAAACTAGTCTATCGGAATTGGATGAAGAAGGTTCAATCTGGCTCCAACCTGAATAGGTTCTTGACACACAAGAATGGAACCTACACGGCTGCACGATCAAGGAAGTTCTCATCAAGTGGAAAGACACCTCTCCAGAAGATGCGACCTGGGAACCAACCACTATTCTTCAGCATTTTTTGCAACTTCAGCCTTGAGGAAAAGGCTATTTTTATGGGGGAGGGCATGTTAGAGTCCAACCCTAACCCCCTTATTTATGTAATAAGGTCGAGTCATAGTTATAGTTAGTTAAAGAGTCAATAAAGCCCATATTAATAATTGTAAGTGGTTGACCCTGATTTAAAGAAGGGACCACAGTTAGTTGCAAATGGGCCATGGTATTAGATAGATGGTATTAATAAGAACCATGGGATTGACCCATGGTATTGCATGTACAGAGACTCCCCTTGAGGAGCATCATGTCTTATTTTTTAATTGAGCCCAACTATGTTGGAGGCTGCCCCCTCGAAGAGGCAAGTGAACATTGCTTTCCTTTTTGAATAATAAAATACATGTTGTTATTTCTTATTGTTCTGTGTTCTGGGTATATTTCTTCGCATATTTGGTATTCTGGTATCTTCTCGCAGGTCAAGAGCATAACAAAAGGATACCTAGTGGTGAGCTCATGTGGTCACAAAACTAGCAATCCTTAATATCTTAAAATATTTGGTAGAATTAATAAGATTACATAAAATATTACTATCATGTCAAACAATCATCGTAATTAAATTGGTTTTGACAATTTATATATATATATATATAATTTTAATGTTATATTGGTGATAAAACTCAAGTATATCTTTTACTCCATTATTTTGAAATCTAAAAATAAAAACCATGAACTATATAATAAGTATTTAAAAAATACCTTAAAATCATGAAGTATAACCAATACTCTATACTTTATTTTAAATGTTCACTATCCTAAATTATTTTCCTTCCTCTATGCTTTCTTTTAAATATTCACTATCCTAAATTATTTTGCTTATAGGGAGGGCATAAATTTTACTATCATGTATAAATACAAAATCTTATTATTTTTTATTTCTCTAATAATAGTTAACACAGTTTTAAATGCTAAAAACAAAGAGGCATACATCTTATAAAGGGTACAGTTGATTAGCTACTAAATTTGAACGTACTAGAGATGGATATTTATCATGTTTTGTGTTTTACAAATTCCTTTGGCAACGAGTAGTGAGGGTATCTAGTGTGGAAGAGTGTTGAGGATTTGTTGCATCTACATAGCTATAAGAACGAGGTTGTTTTGAGTAAACTCACATAGCGGGGAATGTGGATCCCCTTGATTGCATTAACTATGTTTAGCTAGTTTTGTTTTTACAATGAATATCAACCTTTAAAATATTTTATGAATCAACTGTATTTCAAAGTAGAAATGAAACTTGGTACAATCAATGATGAAAGAGCATTGGTGGCCATGTCGTTGGCTGGCCTAGAGTGCAAATCTCTTACCTTATGGTCATGGGTTCAATATGCGTGGCCACCAATTTTTACAACAATTGTATAGCACTTTGAGCAGAATGAATCTTGGGATCCAGTCACCAAAATAATATATATATACTATTCATAATATAAAATTTATATTAATAATAAAGAATGCCTAGTGGCGACCTAGTGTGGTCATAAAAGTAGCAATCGTTAATATTTTAAAATATTTGGTCGAATTGATAAGAATGTATAAAAAATTACTATCATCGTTGTAATTAAATCACTTTTGATGATTTCTATATATATATTTTTTATTTTTATTTTTAATATTATATTAGCGATCAAACTCAAGTATGTCTTTTACTCCATAATATTGAAATCTAAAAATTAAAACCATAAACTATATAATAAAAATTTAAAAATAGAGGTGTAACCAATACTATATACTTTATTTTAAACATTCACTATCTTCATTTATTTTACTTCCTCTATGCTTTATTATTTCAAACATTAACTAGCCTAAATTATTTTCCTTACAGGGACAACATAAACTTTACTGTCATATATAAATAAAAAATCTTATTATTTTTTATTACTCTAACAATAGTTAACACACTTTTAAATTTGAATTGAGTAGAGTCATACATCTTATAAAGGGTACAATTGATTACCTAATGAACTTGAATGTACTAGAGATGGATATTTATCACGTTTAGTGTTTTACAAATTCTTTTGGCAACTAGTAGTTCAGGTATCTAGTGTGGAAGAGTGTTGAAGATTTGTTGCATCTATGCAACTATAAGAACAAGGTTTTTTTTGAGTAAACCCACATAGCGGGGAATGTGGATCCCTTTGATTGCACTAACTATGTTTAGTTAGTTGTGTTTTTACAATGAATATCAACTTTTAAAATATCTTATGAATCAACTATCTTTCAGAGTAGAAATGAAACTTGGTACAATTAATGATCAAAGAGAATTGGTGGCCATGTCGTTGGCTGACCTAGAGTACAAATCTCTTACCTTATGGTCATGGGTTCAATACACGTGGCCCCCAATTTTTACAACAGTGGTATAACACTTTGAGTGGAATGAATCTCGGGATCCAATCGCCAAAATAATATGTATAATTCATCATAAAAATTTATATTATAAATAATAAAGGATACCTAGTGGCGAGCTGAGGTCACAAAACTAGAAATCCTTAATATCTTAAAATATTTGCCAGAATTGATAAGAATACATAAAATATTACTATCACGTCAAACAATCATCGTAATTAAATCAGTTTTGACAATTTCTATATATATGTTTTTTTTTATAATTTTAATATTATATTGGTGATAAAAAATCAAGTATACCTTTTATTCCATAATATTGAAATCTAAAAATAGAAACCATGAAATATATAATAAAAACTTAAAAATACCTTAAAATCATGAAATATAACCAATACTCTATACTTTATTTTAAACATTCATTGTCCTCAATTATTTTCCTTCCTCTATGCTTTATTTTAAACATTCCCTATCCTAAGCTATTTTCCTTATAAGGACGACATAAATTTTACTATCATAGTAAACCCACATACCGGGGAATGCGGATCCCCTTGATTGCATTAACTACGTTTAGCTAGTTGTGTTTTTACAATGAATATCAACCTTTAAAATATCTTATGAATCAATTGTCTTTCAAAGTAGGAATGAAACTTGGTACTATCAATGATGAAAGATCATTGGTGGCCATGTCGTTGGCTAGCCTAGAGTGCAAATCACTTACCTTAGGGTCATGGGTTCAATACGTGTGGCCCCTAATTTTTACAACAGTCGTATAACACTCTGAGTGGAATGAATCTCAGGATCCAATCACCAAATAATAATAATAATAATAATAATAATAATAATAATAATAATAAAGGATACCTAGTGGCAAGATGATGTGGTCACAAAACTAGCAATCCTTAATATCTTAAAATGTTTGGCAAAATGGATAAGAATACATAAAATATTACTATCATGTCAAACAATCATCGTAATTAAATCGATTTTGACGATCTATATATATATATATATATATATATGTTTTTTTTTTTTAATACTATATTGGTGATAAAACTCAAGACTCAAGTATGTCTTTTACTCCATAATATTGAAATATAAAAATAAAAACCATGAAATATAGGTTATTAGCTTTCTAACAAGATTAAATAATATAATAATTCTATAAAATAAGAATATAACTTCCAATTTATTTATTTATTTAAGGGAAGAGAAGTCCGTTATAAATTTATCTAATTAATCACATAAAATTATATAGATTTTTAACAAAGTTGATAATTTATTTTTCATATACGTCTTAACTAAAATTGGATATCTATGACAAATAAGCCTTAGGGTTGCAACATGACTTTGATACCATATACATACAACCCAAAATTAAAATATACAACTAATAATCAACACATAAACTATTAAACTAATTGCTTGGAAAATTGTTTGAATGAGATATTTTCCTAATTCTTATTAGCGTGTTTTTTTTCATACCATCACAACCTAATTCAAAACTGCTACAGTGAAAAGTATTTAGTGAGTAGTTACTTGAGTAAGACATTAAATTAAGGGTTGTTGCAAAGGACATGATGATTGGGAAAAGAGTTATTAAAGGCTTAATTTAGGTAGATGGAAAATATGTGACATGGAAATTTTCCTAAAGACTAGGTAGATAAGACCTCTTAGAATCGTAGCTTGTTGAGGTGAAAGCCTGCCTTTATGTTGCTGGGAAAAATTAGAAGTGAGAAACCGAGCTTCTTTACAGAAGGGTCAGGACTGTAGATACTTTGTTAGCTTATTTAAAGTCTAGGACAAGGACTATGTCTATACGACATTTTTGCAATCACCTCTTGTGGCATGAAATAATGAGAATATGTGGGTTTGATAGAGAAGGATGGCATCTTAAGGAATAATTGTTTTGAGGATGTCAATGTTCATTATTGAAGATTCACAAGTCAAGAAAATAGAGGAAGAGAATTGTCAAGGAAGGATCTTTGGAGCAAGGAGACCAATAACACATCAATTAAATATTAAATGATGTGAGGGTAATTACTACTAGAAAAATATAACTCTAGAAGTATGGGTTTGGAGAAAGAAAAGGGAAAATCAAGTTGAGATGAAGAAAGGAAGAAGGTACTGCAAATTGACAACATATGTGCACAAATAGAATGGAAAATCAATTCACCTGTCACCTAAAAAGTAAAAACAGGTATGATTTCTAAAAGGGGGATGATGACTGGAAACACCACCTTGAAAAGTTTAGGAAATCTGGAAACACCATTTTTTTTCCTTGTAACCTTCTGTTTTTATTTTTTATATTAGTTTTGGTGTGTGTGTGCTTATAACTTATTAAAAATTCATAACATTAGAAAATATTTTGTTGTTTTCTATAAACAACATATCCTAATTCTTTTGTTGTTTCTATTTGTGCTTGTGTGTGTGTCCCATGGAACATAAAGAAACCTCCTGGAAGTGTTTGCTTGGGTTTTTATGAGAGTTTCCTTACTGAAAACTTGTCCAATATAGAAAGTGGAAGGACAGGTTTTGGTAACATGGTGGACACCTAAGTCACATGACATGATGACATAGGACATGGAGAACATGGAAATATGTGTCTGACATGGGACACATCAACCTTGGAAATAGGACACAAAGGATATAGATATATATATATATATATATATATATATATATATATATATATATATATATATTTGTGTGTGTGTTTCTGCAGAAAAATTGTAACCTTTTATTAAGATATATAAAAAGTTACGTAACCACATTCTTAAAGGATTTCACCATATAGTAGTATATAAATCACGAACAAAAACTTGATTCTAAAAGTGGAGGTCCTCCAGCCCAAACTAGTCCCAGAATAATAAAATTGTACATCAGTCATGAAAAGACAAAACAACCTATATTATGACATATGTCTTAGTAGCACTTGATGCCCTATAAAGAATGTATATAAAGATTGTAGCCTGACAAAAATAAGAAATTTTCAATATCAAATAATATGTCAACAAAAAACCATAGCAGGAAAAACGATCCAGGTAAGTATGCATGACCATAAAGAAATCCAGGAAAGACAAATGTTGGTAAAAATGAACTATTGCATCTATGGACACACTGATATTCCAAAAGCCTTGATCTTGTTGAGCACCTTCCTTAGATAGGGTGTCAACATCTGCATTACGTGTGTGTATATTGACTTAAAATTGCCATGGAAATTATGCTAAATTACAATTGAGAATTATGAAGAAAATGAAGATTGTATATAATGGTGATTGTTATTACCGATGGATTTAAATACAACTAAGAATCCCTATAATCCCAATAGTGAGATTTCCTAGCGAACCCATGCTAAATCCCTAGAGGGAACTGGGATAGCTCAAAGGACTACTGTGCAAGGAAGTGGATACCATTCCTTGGGTTGTGTAGGTTGATGGGGAAAGTGACTTGTGGATTGGGATTGTTTTAGGTGGAAAATCGTTTGTGAACCTAGGAATTAGGTTGTGTGAAAATAGTTATAGCCAACCATAGGTAAAATTGACCTTGTGATTCATATTCTTAGCTGGGGCATGGAAGAAAAATAACATTAAACTTACACTATTCATGCAAACATCACTTCATCAATCCATAGAAAGTCTCTCCATGCAAAACATATCCTCCCAAAGACAATTCACATTCCCTATTTAGCCATTGCATCCAAGTGAAAGAGAAGAACTAGTGTACACTCTTTGCAAGAGAGAATCAATTATGTGTGATAATGATCCAAGACAATTTGAACTCCCTCTATTTATATAAGGGAAACTAAGTTGAATATGTCTTAATTTACACTAAAATCCATTAAAAATTTACTTTAAGCATTAAACAACGCTAATAGGTTACAAGTTGACCTAAAGGTAGCTTTACATAATGATAAAACATAATAAATAATTCCATTTTTCCATAAATGTGGGAAAAGAAGCTCTCCAACATGACATAATCCTTAGAAAGTGAGCATATCCATCAAGCAACGTGCCGAGAAGTGTCAAAGAGTTCTCCTCACTCCAAGACATCTCAATAATGTAAAAAGGTGCATCTCCAAGCTACAATTCCTCATCCAAAATGTCATCATCAAGAAGGCCCACGTCATCATCCTAGGGTTTGCATGGGTGACGTTGCAACCCTAGAGAAAGACGTCATCATCAAAAATTTTACTAGACCTCCCAAAGTGTCTCAAGTCATCTTCTCCTTCCAATGGGCTCTAGAACAAGGCAATGCTCGTCAAGAAGGTGCAAGGCTATCCTAGAGGTGTTCTAGGTCCTCTAGGGCACATTATCAATCATGATAATTTGCTAACTTCTTAGATCAACATTTTCGCATCCGGAGATGTAGGAGGTGTCATGCATCCATTTGAGGGATCCTCAAGGCCCAACACTCATGTCCATTTGGGAAATGTTAAGGCTGCAAGGTCATATATGTGTTCTCATGCTAGTCCAGACATCCTCTTTAAGGTGATACAAACGTGTCAAGCCATATCTCAAGGGATATAAAATACATCTAGGTGAAAACACCAGAGACATACCCTCATTATCAGGTGAGATCAATTATCATAATAAACTTCGTTTTTTTCTTAATCAGAAAATGTTGATAGTTTCAGTGTCAACATTTTGTTGTAATAAAACAGGGAAATTACTGATAGTGGGGCTATGAGCATTTTAGTGATCCGATATGGTCTTGCAAAGAAATTCGGTGACAACAGGCTTATCAACAATTTAATTTTGATTAACAGGTCAACTGTAACACCAAAACAATATTTTAAATTTAAAAAGTGACGACTATACTGACCACGTAAACGTCATCGATATCATTTGAAATGTGTCTCTATCTGTTTTGAAGGGGTAAAAGGTACTAGTTAATCATTTTTTCTCTGCTGCTATGAGTGAATGTCATTCAAAATGATTTCACCGTATGATACAAACTCCATTTGTAACCATAAACTAAAACTCTGTGATTATTCACTTGCCAACTGTAATATCCCATCCGCATGTCAAGTTGTTTTACCATGTACCGTCAATATTTTGTTTTTGTTAGTTCGGAGTTAGTCACAGTTGGCATTGAAAACCATTTTTCTCATAAGGATTGAGGATCGAATCCTGGGAAGACCACACAACATGATGGGGAAGGAGGGAAAGAAAATAATCTTGGGCCCAAAGCGCCAGATTTGCTGGACATATACCCTAAAATTCATCAGTTTTTTCAGCAAGCCGGTTGGAATGAATTTTTCAACAGCTGTACCGACTACCACGATGCAGTGCCTCGATATTTTTCTCAGGGGTGTGATGTAAATTGCGTGGATTTTGTAGGCTTGTTGTTTTCAGTTACATAGTAGTCCATTGTTGAGGCCACAACCTTACCAATAGATGGAGAGAAGATTTTCCATAATCATGTTTTGGTAGGGATCGATGTCCCTTTTGTTTTCAAAGAATAATTCAGGGGGAAAAATTGGAGGGTCGAAGTTCGAAAGGAGTGGTTTTAGGAAAAATCACATGTCCCTTTACACCTCTGTCAACAATATTTCACCTACGAAGGAAGGTTTAATTAGGTGAACCTCTACCACTTTTATTTCCTCGCACACATTGCTAGTCAAATCAGAATTAATCCATGTTTTTATTTACTATAAGGCCTTAAACATATGGTAGCTATGTTCAAGGCCCGCATAGATCCATCCTCCCATTTCATATGCCACAAAGCCCTAATAAAATTGTTAATTGAAAACTAGCTAGCCACGACAGAATAGACTTGGAGCCATTTTCTTTTTTGGGGAGGTTTTCAACCTCAACCCCTTAAAAGACGAAGAGGCAAACCAAAGACTACCAAAAAGGAGAAGAAAACTAAAGGTCAAGCCCCTATTGAGGCACCTCCCAACAAATAAAACATATAAATTCCATATACATCCTCTCGCCCTAAGATTCCCAAAGCCTGCTAGAGGAAAAGTGTCAGTCTCCATAAACCAGACCCTATATCTCTTGTAAACCTACCTACTGATATAAGCTCTTCCCAGGTTGGGACTCCACCTTTCAAACCCTCCCTATCAGACACAACTAAAACAGAGGTTCCTAAAGCCAAATAAGAAGAGGTTGAGACCCAAGAGGAGGAGACATTGTTTGAAGTTTTCAAGGGTGGCAAGGGACCTCATACAAGGCCAAAAAACAAATTAAGATACAAAATCAAACTCAGAAATAACCCAGAGTTGGCCAAAGAAGTGATGGATGTTGACAATATGTCACTGAAGGACCTTATCATTAACAGGAAGAAGGTTACAGGATCTAATAAGAGTAGAGACAAAGGAACTGTGAAGAGGGGTCCTATAGAGATTAGGCAAAACAAAAAAATACTGGAGAAGGTGGATGTACTTCTCAGGGTAGCTAGTACCCTCAGCTAAGAGGCTTGGGGATTAAAATTGGAATATTTCCTCTCTATTTCATCAAACAATGTTTTCATTTTATTGCTGATAGTCAGCCTTATAGTTTTTGCATGAAGTAAAATAGTCGAGAAAGCTAACATTCCCATCGTCATCATTTTTTATAAAACTGACAAACCTACTATCAACTATTTTGGGATGAAATTGTGTGTCCGTTGATAAAAAATGATACAGGGATGAAAGTCGACAATCATTCTGTCAATGATTTTGGAGCAAACCAGGAGCACTAACATCTCTGTTGTCAGCAAAATTTAGATAGCTAAAAATTCTAACCTTCCCATTGTCAACGATTTTGAAATAGGTGGAAAATAAAATGCTGGCAGTCAGGCTGTCAGAAAAAGCTACAAAACATAAAACCAATGAAGTTGACAACAAGAATATCAACGTTTTTTTCACTAGGAGGTCCGAATGAAACAAAGGATGAAAATAAAAGCAGTTTTGGAGGAAAATTGGACTTGTTTTGCAGAGGCATCTATTTTTCCATGTAGGATGTTGTGCTATCAGTTTGGGAAATGTTTCTATTTCCAAGGAAGACAATTTGAGAAGATATTTCACTTGACCTATATATCAACATATTTTCTTGTAGCTATTTTAGGAAAAACTAAATGTATTTAAGTTTTATTTACATGCATGAACTTGAAGATATTTATATATATTAGATTATTGTAATTAATCTAGAGATGATTATTCTGCAATTAGTTGATGTAAGTTTTATAAAACAATTTATCACAAATGAAGAAGGGTTGTCTTTTATTGAAAAACATTTGCATTCTGGTATATTTGAGCAGTCTTGAATATATTACAATTTTTAATGAGAATTTTATAGGAAACTCATGTGTTGTAGTTCCTTGTTAGTTTCCTCTTTGTTATAAAAACTTTCTTTCATGTTTGAAAATGTTAGTATCTAAGATTGGGATTCATTGATTCTCCTTTCTTGTATTTATCATCCATTAGTATTTGTTACCTCAGTCAGCTATAAACTTTGTTTCATTTCAGTTCTTTTCTTCCAATTTCTCAAACAATCAAAGGATTTGCTACTATCATGCTTTTATAGCTTGCTCATTGGATCTGTAGCTTTACTTGTTTAAAATTGGACTCCATGCCCAATGGTTTGTTTTGTAAACAATCCAACCAATTTTATCCTATAAACTAAATCTGACCACCGAACTCAATTGTGAAACCTACTACTACAGTGACCATAGAGTAGTTGAGTTTTATAGAGAGATCCCTCTCTAGGTTGAAGGGACAACTTTCAACCTAAAATAGGTTTGAGGTTACCTTAGGGTTTTTCCCATAGCCAAGATTTTTCCTGAGAGATAAAAAGATCAACATCATTAGGTAATGAAACCATAAAAGTATCACAGTGGACCATATTTAATGGAAGGGGCACCATAATACTTCGCACAAGATTTTTATTGAAATTTATTTCCAATTGATTATTTGTAAGAAAGTTATTTCACTTATGTTTTATATGTGAATCCAATTAGCCCTCTCAGGTGCTTCCAACACCAAGGGAAGGAAAATTCGTAGGAAGGCACATCAATCCATAAGTGCATGTGATAAAGATAAGCATGGAATGGGAAATACTTAAAGGAAGATGCCATCATCATAGTACCAAATAAAAAGGCTCCGACATCTTGAGTGTTATGATGTGATGAGGGAGAAATTGTGGGGCCCAAGTACCCCTTTCCTTTCCCTCTTTTTACCACCCCTTTGGTGCACTTTTTATTTTAATGATTTGTTTTTCTTGCATAACTTGGGTGACCATCTTTCTTGATGCTTTCCAACACCCCTCAAAGATGTAGTAGTTTATTTCTCATTAGGGTTGGGAAATTCATAAGTTCCTTTTATTTAAATAGAACATAATATGCTAGGAGTTGAGTGATGGCTAATGAGGGCGTTAGAGCTCAGATTGGGCTTTTCTCTATGCACTTTGTCCCAAACATCTTTTGCATTTTATATTTTCTCTAATTTGTGCCTATATATGCTTTTATCTTTCTTTCAAATGCATCAAAATATAAAGGGGAAAATATTTCCAGGCCCTTGCATACAAATGAGGATAAGAGGGTGCTAGTGTCGGTGACAAATGAAAATCAACCTAAGGGTGGAGGTGAATGTTGATTTTTCATATTTCTTTTAAAACTTATAATTACTTCTTATGATTTTATTAATTTAATATTTATTACATTCACATTCATGATAAAGTAATTACACAAAGTACATCAATAGTAGAAAATGGCAGTAAGATCATGAAGAGATAACTAAACAAGAACACAATTTGTTTTACCCCGAGAAACCCACATGGGGAAAAAACCCAACAACATTTTCTTAGAGAAAGTATTCAAGCCAAAAGAGATACATCTAAACATAAATTTAAACTAACAACACTAGTCACACCTGGTCAAACTGCCCACAAGACAATTCAATCTTCCGCTTATCAACTTTAACCTTATTCTTCTTCAAGAAAAACTTGATTCTATTCCTTAGATAAATTTAGAAATTCTATCATATATTCTTCCTTTGTTTGCCTCAAATATATCTTCTTCATTGACGTCTGATATGCTTCTTCCCTGGTCTCAAATATTCTTCTTTGCTAGCCTCATATTCATCCTCTTCACTAACCTCATATGGACCAAGTTACTTGTAACAACCCTTGGTTTATTTTCCATGTAAAAAAAATATAAGACTAAGGTCATGGGATACATATTCAAAGTTGAATGGTGGTAAAATATTATAGTGGAGATCACTTTCAGTTTATTTATGGCTAAGGATATTGGCAAAGGCATTAGAAAATGCAAAGAGACACATATTTGCATGCAAGGGAAATTAGAGGAAAAATGAAGGAAAATGAAAAAAATAGAGGCATCAATGATAAAAAGGCTTTAGAGAATCAATTTTTAACATTTTTTTTTTCAATTAAATTTGGAGCTTCCATTTCATTCTCTTACTCTCATACTCTTGCAAACTTAGAGTATTCTTAGAGCATGCTTGGGGAACTCTAGCATACATTTGGATTTGTAGAAAGAAGGCAAAGAAAAGTAGGGCGTGCAAGGAAACAATTGGATCAACAACTACAACTAGATCAATTGGCAGGTAGCAGGTTGCATGTGTGATTTCCTTACCAATTTCTAGATGCATGGTACATGCATGTGATTTTCTTGTTATGTGTTGTCATTGGTATAGATATTTTCTTGGATTGGCAGTGGTGTTATAATTTCCTTTCCATTTCATACATAACCATGACATTGTGGGTTTTTCCACTTGATTTATTTTTTTGTTGGTGCTCATGTTTTTATGGCTATGGGTCGGTACAAACACTCTGGAAGCCCTGGAACAACTTGGGTTGAGTTACTAGTCTTGGAGCCTAGGTTGGGATAAACAATCTGGAGCCCATGGTGGGTTAAGTTACTAGTCCTTGGAGCCAGGTTGGATAAATGATTTTGAGCCCTCGAAGGATCTGGGTTGAGTTAATAGTTCATGGAGCCCTAGACAGCTTGGGTAAAGACCGATCTGGTTGGTGTTAGTGATGTTTGATTGTGGACATGGAATCACTGTAGTTGAGGGTTGAGGTGGTTTGTCCCCCGGAAGCCCTACATTGGTTTTGTCTTGGTTTATTCCATGAGATACCACATTCATGCTTGGAATATGGCGCCGGGGTGATTGGATGAAGGAGAGATTTGGTTAAGCCCAATATATGGTTGGGTGGTACGTGGAAGTCTCTGACTTGGTTGGCATTTTCATATGTTAATAAGAGCTATTTTTCTATTGTGATTCATGAATACTTATGGTGATTATGTTAGTGACATTATGGTTGAGTTTCCATGGTTTCTATGTGTTGGGTCCCTATAATACTAGTGATTACCCCATTACTATTGCATTTATACCCCTTATTAATATTGTTGTTCCCCTATTGCCCCCATATTGTTATTATTGTGCTCCATAGAATCCCTCTATTGTTATTTTTGTGGCTTTATATTATTATTGTTAGGTCGGTTGGATTATATTGTGACTCCTTAGACTCCTATATATAGAAAGGAGGTTTTGTCATTTGAATCATCCAAGAATTGTTCATTTATGTAATGTAAAGGAGGTTTCCCCCTCGAAGAGGCTGAATTCTAAGGCGTTTATCTATCTTTTCTATCTTTTCTTGAGCTAGTTTCATAACATTTGGTATCAGAGCTTTGGATTCTAGGGTTTCGCTACTCCAAACAGGTCATCGTGGCATTTTCGCTATGACCTTTTTCTGAGACGTTTCGGAAGTTGCAAAAAAAACCCATTTGAGAAGAAATCACTCTGAACCTCGGGTCTGAATTTCAGAGCTTTTCGGGCTATATTTGCGGAGATATGATCTGAGGAAGTTGGTCTTTTTGCAGACTCCTGAATTACATTCCAAACAGGTGACCTGGGGAAAATCGTCATAACTTTCTCTCTAGGGATTGGATTTAAATTTTGTAAGAAGGTACAGAAAGAGGACAGACTGTAGTTTCTTGAATGCATTTTTCAGATCCAAAGGTCGAAACAGTGACTCGTGGCACGTCATACAAGTTCGCTCTGCTGAACTAGTCTATAATCAAGTCACTGTGGGAGATTTCGCATAACTCTTCCTTGGAGAATCCAATTTGGGTCAGACTTGTGGCATTGGAAAGAGGACACAGAGAGCTACTATTGATCACAAATTAAGAACTAGATTATTGGAAAGTACAGAGATACATCAGAGGCAATATCGAGCTCCTACAAAGTTAAAAAAGGTGTGTAGATTTTTTTTATTTTTTGCTTAAGCTAGGTTTGAAAATTTATTCTGAAGGAATTCAAAGGGCATAGTAGAGAATTATTATCGGTAATTGATGCCCCAAGGAAAGAAAATGAAAACACCTAGTAAGGAACCTGAAAGCTCTAGCATGACTCATGAAGAAGAGGAAGAAATGCTACATGATATATCAAAATTACAAGAACAAGTGCAACAAATGTCACGCTCACAAAAGTTAACAGAAGCTAAGATAAATGGCGTGGAAGCTAAGATGAATGGCATGGACGCTAAGATGGAAAATTTGAAGATAGATTTGAACACAAATTTGAAGACAGGCATGGCAGATTTGAAGACAGATTTGACAAATTTTCTACAAGAAATACTTACTAATGGTGAAAAGGTAGTAAAGGAAACTCATGATGAGAACAAAAGAAATGTTAATCATGATTCCATAGATGCTAATGTTGGATCAAAGACTCACCATATTCCAAAAATCAATATGAGGAAGTTTGATGGCAAGGATCCCGCCACATGGATATTACAGATGGAGCAATTCTTCGATCTCAATAATGGGCAAAACACACAAAAGGTACGTATGGAAACTTTATATTTGGAACCAAATCAGTTTGTATGGTATCAATGGCTTTGCTCTCGTAAACAATTTATCACTTGGGCAATTTTTACGGAAGAATTGGTAGCACATTATGAGGATACAAAAAGCAACACTTTTTTTAGCCAATTGATAAGTCTCAAACAAAAGGGTTCAATAATGGAGCACATTGAGGAGTTCCAAAAATTGAACATAAGGGTAAAATATATTCCAGAGGATCATAGGATTGATGTGTTCATAGGGTCTTTAAAGGATAATATCCAACATGATGTTCGCCTTTGGGAACCTGATTCATTAGAGAAGGCATTCAGGTTAGCAAGAAAAATGGAAAGCAAAATTATGACAACCAGGAAGCATACCACTCACAACTATAAAGATGTAAGTGTTGTTTCCCCTAGTCTTCCACAACCTATAAGGTTGACACCACAACAATTGGAAGAAAAAAGAGCAAAAGGGCTTTGCTACAGTTGTGATAGCAAATACACTAAAGGTCGTAAGTGTGCTGAGAAGAAATTATTCTACATAGATTATGAAGAGGAAGAAGAAAAGGAGCAAGAAAGGTCAAAAGAAGAGGATATACTCCAGGAAAAAAGCCTAGATGAAGAAAAAATAAATCCGACCATATCTTGTAATGCATTGGCGGGAATTACCACTCCTCAAACCATCAAGATAGAAGGACAAATCAAGAAGAAAAAGGTAATAGTGTTGATTGATTTAGGAAGCACCCATAATTTTATTCATTGTAAGGTAGCAAAAGAATCGAATTGCTTCTTATATCTAGCACTAGAGTGTCAAGTGATGATTGCAAATGGAGGAACAATAAATTGCTCTGGAAAGTGCCATAATATCAAGCTATCCATGGGAGAATATGTATTGACTAGCTCAATGCTTTCCATTCCAATGGGAGGTGTTGATGTTGTACTAGGAGTCCAATGGCTACAATCCTTGGGTACAATAGCTTTTAATTTTCAAGAACTTTTCATCAAATTTTATACGGAAGGAAAGGAAGTTGAATTAAGGGGTATTGCAGGGAAATCATGAAAGATAATTAGCTCTAATGGTATGACAAAGCTTCTAAAAAAGGAGCAAAGAGGTGTAATTGCACAATTATGCTCGCTAGATGTTTCCACATCGGAATCATCTATTTCTCCAGATCTCCAAAAAGTCCTGGACAAGCATTCCAAGGTATTTGAGACTCCCAAATGTCTCCCACCTATGCATGATCATGATCATGCTATTCATATGATTCCAGGAAGTGTTCCTCTAAACATCAGGCCGTACAGATATCCCTATGTCCAAAAGAGTGAAATTGAACGTATGGTTGCAAAAATGCTAGAGGCTGGTATAATTCAACCGAGTCAAAGTTCTTTCTCTGCTCCAATAGTATTGGTGCACAAGAAGGATGGATCATGGTGCATGTGTCCGGATTATAGGGAGCTCAACAAGCTCACTATTAAAGATAAGTTCCCCATTCCTGTCATTGATGAATTACTGGATGAATTGCATGGATCAATTTACTTCACCAAGTTGGACCTTCGTTCATGATATCATCAAATTAGAATGAAGACTGAAGACATTCCGAAAACAACATTTAGAACTCATGAGGGTCATTATGAATTTTTGGTCATGCCTTTTGGCCTTACCAATGCACCTTCAACATTTCAAGGTTTGATGAATTCAATTTTCAAACCATTCCTTAGAAAATTTGTGTTAGTATTTTTTGATGATATACTAATCTACAACAAGTCTTGGAAGGATCATGTTGAACATGTTGATAGGGTGCTACAACTATTGGAGGAGAAACAATTATATGCAAAAAGATCCAAATGTTTCTTTGGAGTCCAGGAGGTGGAATATTTGGGTCATATTGTATCTCATGAAGGAGTTAAGGTAGACCCTAGCAAAATTAAAGCCATTAAGGAATGGAAAATCCCCACCTCCATAAAGCATCTGCGAGGATTTCTCGGGTTGACAGGGTATTATCGCAAGTTTGTTAAGAATTATGGGAGAATAGCAGCACCTCTAACAATATTATTGAAGAAAGATGCATTTTCATGGACTCTGGAAGCAACAAAGGCCTTTGAACATCTTAAAGAGGCAATGTGCCAAGCACCGGTCTTAGCTACACCGGACTTCACAAAAACCTTTATTGTGGAATGCGATGCTTCA
This sequence comes from Pinus tabuliformis, assembly GCA_031772625.1. Classification (NCBI taxonomy): domain Eukaryota; kingdom Viridiplantae; phylum Streptophyta; class Pinopsida; order Pinales; family Pinaceae; genus Pinus; species Pinus tabuliformis. Next base: position 156,165,895 of record CM062809.1, on the reverse strand, counting down.
GGAAATGGAATTGGTGCTATTCTAATGCAAGATGAAAGATCCATTGCTTTTGAAAGTCGTCCAATCAAGGGAAAGTTTTTAAGCAAAGCTATTTATGAGAAGGAAATGTTGGCAATACTCCATGCCCTTAAGAAATGGCGACCCTACCTAATGGGAAGACACTTCAAGGTAAAAACGGATCATGATAGCCTTAAATACTTTTTAGAACAAAGATTATCCTCTGAAGAGCAACAAAAGTGGGTCACAAAGATGTTGGGTTATGACTTTGAAATCATCTACAAAAAAGGGAAGCAAAATGTGGCGGCAGATGCACTCTCAAGAAAGGATGAGGATGTGGAAGCATTATTGTGTGCCATTTCTATTATCCAACCAGATTGGATAAATGAAGCAAGGGAGGAATGGAATAATGACAAAGAAGTGTGGGCACTTATTCGAACGTTATAACAAGATTCCAGTACGTCTGATACATTTAGCTGGAAAAATGATTCGTTATGGTACAAAGATCGCTTCTACCTCTGTAAGAATTCCCAGCTAAAACAAAAGATTCTTATGGAATTGCACACTTCTCCCTTAGGAGGGCACTCGGGATTTTTAAAAACTTACCACATGGTTAAGAAGGAATTTTTTTGGGATGGCCTTAAATCAGATATTCAAAAGTTTGTGGTGGAATGTTTGGTTTGCCAACAAAATAAAGTTGAAACAATTAAGACACCGGGTCTATTACAACATTTATCCATTCCAAGCCAACATTGGGAGGAGGTTTCAATGGATTTTATCACAGGTTTACCCAAGTCTGAGGGAAAGATTGTCATCATGGTGGTAGTTGACAGACTTACCAAGTATGCACAATTTTGTGCATTATCACATCCATTTAAAGCTAGTACAGTTTCTACTGCATTTATGGAAACAATTCAAAAGCTACATGGAAACCCAAAGATTATTGTAAGCGACAGAGATCCCATTTTCACTGGAAATTTTTTGACAGAATTATTTTCTTGTCTTGGTCCTCAGTTAGCTCATAACTCATCTTATCATCCTCAATCTGATGGGCAAACTGAGATAGTAAACAAATGTTTGGAAGGATATCTTCGTTGCTTTGTATCTGATAAACAGACACAATGGGTCAAATGGTTGCCTCTGGCTGAATGGTGGTATAACACTTCCTTCCATACAACAACAAAAATGACCCCATTTATGGCACTTTATGGGTATCAACCACCATCCATCACATCATATTTAAGAGAAAATTCTAGGGTTCAGGCAATGGAACATCACATCGAACATCAACAACAAGTCCTTCAACTCTTAACGGATAACCTCATGTTGGCACAGAATAGAATGAAACAATAGGCAGATCAACATCGCAGTGAAAGAAGTTTTGATGTAGGTGATTGGGTATTCCTACAGCTACAACCATATAAGCAAATGTCCCTCAAGCAAGCTAAGAAGGATAATAAATTATCACCAAAGTATTATGGTCTGTACAAGGTGTTTCAAAAAATTGGTACTATGGCATACAAATTGGAGCTTCCTGCAGCTTCTCGATTGCACCCAGTTTTCCATGTTTCATGTTTAAAGAAGGTTATAGGCAACAAGCTCCCAGTTTAAACAATATTGCCAGAACTTGACGAGGAAGGAAAATTTATATTGGAACAGGAAGCAGTCACAGAAACAAGAACTCGACAACTACGAAATCGATCAATTTCAAAGTATCTTATCAAGTGGAAGAACTTATCCGCTGAAGATTCCACATGGGAGGATGAGAATTTTATGCAGAAGTATCCAGAACTACTCAAGCATTGAGGAAAACACTTTTTTGAAGGAGAGGGGAATGTTGGGTCCCTATAATACTAGTGATTATCCCATTACTATTGCAGTTATACCCCTTATTAATATTGTTGTGCCCCTATTTCCCCCATATTGTTATTATTGTGCCCCATAGAATCCCTCTATTGTTATTTTTGTGGCTTTATATTATTATTGTTAGGTCGGATGGATTATATTGTGACTCCTTAGACTCCTATATATAGAAAGGAGGTTTTGTCATTTGAATCATCCAAGAATTGTTCATTTATGTAATGTAAAGGAGGTTGCCCCCTCGAAGAGGCTGAATTCTAAGGCTTTGATCTATCTTTTCTATCTTTTCTTGAGCTAGTTTCATAACACTATGCTAGTTATTTTTTGGTTTACATGTTGGTTATATGATGTTTATTGTCTAAGTCTCTTGACATGTTTGATGAATATATGATTGGTTGATGAATGTATCGACTAATAAGTGATATTACAGCTAGCTAGAGAATGCTTAGACATTTCTCAGTGATTCTCAAATGAATACTCTCAGTTTATGATCAGATATGCATTCATGACTTGTATCTTACATGTTTTCCATATGTTTAACGAAATGCATGTTATGGACTAGGCATGTCCTAGGTTAGTTCTTATTCAAGTTTTGTATGAAAATATTTGTCATCATTTCATTTATCATTTTGAAAAGTTATAAGCAATTATGAGCAGTGGTTTGGATGCTGGCCTGGAAAGGTGGCTCAAATCCTAGGACTTCATCCTCTGAACTAGGAAAGTTGGGTCATAACCACATGGAGGCAGTGTTGTGCATGTGGTTGGAGGCTTATAACCAAACCATAGCCTTTTCATGCATGCAACTGTGAGCTTAGGGCAGTGATAAAGAGTTTCAACTCAGGGTTTGGTCACCTGGGGTGGTCCTTTAGCCCGTGAGTGTCCTGTAGCCCTATGGTATGATGCGAGTTGTTAGTTTTTTGGCTCCACTTCCATAACTAGAGCTTGGAGGTCAGATCATGTCATAGTAAATCTTTGTCACATGTTTACCTTGGTAGTCCAATGAAATTAGGTTAAAGAGGGAAGAGGCATTACATTACTTTCCTTGGAAGAGGGCGAAATGGTTTCTAAATATAGTGTCTTGAGAGGCTGAATGGGTGCCTCTAGAAGCTGGGCCAACTTGTTTGGTAGGAGGGATGACCATTGTAGGTTTTAACCCCATACATAAATAACCTGCATACGAATTCTAAAACACAGAAAATAAACAATGCGAGAGCATAACACATAAAACACATATACATAGAGATTTTCCCCTGGATCCTAAAACCGGGACTACTAGGTTGATTTTTCATTATATTCCTTTCAATGTTACAATAAATATTTATACATGCCGAAGCATCCGATACCATGGATCAAAAACCATTTCGTCCAAAACCATGTGCGAAAATCATGCACAAAACCAAAGGTAGGTCCGCCCAACCTAATATAGGGTCCAAAAACATAGAGTGGGGTTACCTGCACCCCTCAAACCCCCTGTGAACCCCCCCCCCCACTACGCAATTGATAGAATGAAGGTGGGGCTCCACACCCCTTCTAACCCCCTGATTAACTACATGGGTTAGTTGTGGAAAGAATATAACACAACCCAACATTCACCCACTTGTTGTTTTCTTTCCGCAGGGGGCCACAAGCGAGCTTAGTCATTTATCCAGCCCTCAAACGCCCATTGTTTCTCTACACCAAGAGAACTTCTCAGAGCTCATAGATTTTGTCAATGCAGCTGTAGTATTCTCTAAAGTGTACATCTTTACTAGCAACACCTTTTTGTCTTCTATCATATCCCTCACAAAGTGATACTAAACATCAATGTGCTTTGTCTATGAATGATATGAAGGGTTCTTTGCCAAGAAAATTTCACTTTGGCTGTCACAGTCTATCCTTATAGCTCCCTATACTAGCCCCATACTTGAACACAATCTCTACAACCAAACTACTTCCTTGCTTGCATGAGTGGCTGCCATGTATTCTGCCTCTGTAGTTGATAGTGGCACTATAGATTGTTTCGTACTCATCCAAATGACTGCACCTCCAAATAGGTTAAACACATACCCACCTGTATATCTTCTTTGATCCAGATCTCCATCCCAGTCTACATTAACAAAGCCTTGAATGTCCAACATTCTATCCAATCTTAGTCTTCCCTGGTAGCACAAACCATAATCACTAGTGCCATGCAAATACCTAAAAACCCGCTTCACTGCTGTCCAGTTCTCCTTCCCTGGTTTTGACATAAACCTGCTCAATACTCCCATTGCATGTGTAATGTCTGATCTAGTACAGACCATCACATACATCAGGCTACCGACTGCTCTTGCATATGGAACACGGGACATGTCCTCTTCCTCTTCTTGTGTCTTGGGACACTGTTCAGCGGATAAATTTACACCTACAGGAATAGGAACCTTCACCGATTTACTATCTTGCATATTAAACCTCTGCAATATTATCTCGACATACTTACTTTGGTTTAACTAGAGCTCCCTCTTTTTATGATCTCTTTTAATTTCCATGTCTAAAATATAGTTTGTAGCACCAATATCTTTCATGTCGAATTTGGAGGACAAATGTGTCTTCAAATCTTGGATAATTTCTTTGTGATTTCCAACTAGCAACATATCATCCACATACAAGACCAGATAAATAACACTGTCACCAACTAATTTAAAATACACACAGTGATCTTCTTTGCTTCTAGTGAAGCCAAGTTCCTGTATAAATGTATCAATTTTCTGATACCACATCCTTGGTGACTGTTTTAACCTATACAAAGACTTCTTTAACTTGCATACCAGTTCTTTCTTTCCCTTCACTGTAAAACCTTTAGGTTGCTTCATGTAGATATCCTCTTCCAGATCCCCGTGAAGAAATGTTGTCTTCATATCCATCTGTTCTACCTCAAAATCAAAAGCAAAAACAACAGATAAAAGTAATCTAATAGAAGTTACCTTGGCAACAGGAGAAAAAATATCACAAAAATCAATTCCCGGCACTTAAGAATAACCTTTTGCTACCAACCGAGCTTTTTATTTCTCCATCTTTCCTTATTCAGTTGTCTTCTTGAACACCCATTTTTTGCCCATGGGTTTCCTTCTAGCCGGCAACTGCACCGGATCCCTAGCCTCATTTTTGTGCAAAGATACCATTTCATCAACCATGGCCTCTTTCCAGAGTTTTCCATCCTTTGAATCTACTTCTTCCTTCACAGTTCTGGGATCATCATCAATAATAGATAAAGAAAAATTTGAACAGAAAGCAAATGGACTATACCTTTTTGGCTGCCTTCTTTCTCGAACTGATCTTCTCACACTCAGAGTTTGTGGCTCTTCATCTTCTAATTCCTCCTCTTCTATAGGGTTTGATTCTTCCTCCTTTAGCTCAAACTCTATCTTCTCGGGTTCCTTTGGTTGGAATTCATGTTCAATAACACCTTTCACCTCTTTGAACACCACATCTCAGTTGTACACAACCTTACTTGTTACTGGGTTCCAAAGCTTATAACCCTTTAAACCATCCTTATACCCAATAAAGATGCACTTTTCAGATTTACTATCCAACTTGGTTCTTTTCTCCTTTGGAACATGTACATATGCATCACATCTAAATACCCTTAGATGTGAAAGAGAGGGTTTCTTACCAGTCCATACCTCTTGTGGAGTCTTATTTTCCAATGCCAATGAAGGTGATCTGCTGACTAGGTAACATGCAGTCTCCACCACCTTTGCCCAGAATTCTTATCTTAACCCGACACCACTGAGCATGCTTCTTGCCCTTTCCATCAACGTCTTATTCATTCTTTTTTCAACTCCATTATGCTGAGGTTTATATGGAGTAGTCTTCTGCCATGCTATATCACACTTATTACAGAATTCTTCAAATTCCTTACTGCAAAACTCTCCACCACTATCTGTCCTCAACACCTTTATCTTCTTCTCTATCGGTTTTCCACTAGAGACTTAAATTCTTTAAACCTGTCAAAAACTTCAGATTTATTCTTAAGGAAATTTATCCATGTATTCCTTGAGAAGTCATCTATAAATGATACATAGTACACAAACTTACCTAGCGATGGAACCCTCACAGGTTCAAACAAATCATTGTGCACAAGCTCTAATATATATTTCGCCCTCTAACCACTAGAGGGGAAACTCACCCGATTCTACTTCCCATATACACAGTTTTCACAGAAATTAAAATCCAAAGAGCTATTACTCATACCTTCTACCATACCTTTACCATGAAGTATTCGAAGGCCCTTCTCTCCAATATGTCGAAGCCTTTGGTGCCACAACATGGTCTTCTCTCCAGAGACCAATAGATTTTTTGCTCCACTTTTAGGAACCACGGAACTATTGCACCCATCAATAACAATGCTACCTTGCATCTTGTACAGAGTTCCAATCCGAACTCCCCGCATCAATACCAGCGCTCCTCGAATCATTTTGCAAGTATCCTTCTCGAACATTGTTTTTACACCTGCATCATCCAACTTTCTTACGGAAATAAGATTTCTGTCCAATGCAGGAATATGCATAACACTTGGAAGTGTTCTAACCCTTCCACCTTGCAAATTCAACTTCACTTTTCCACGACCAACGATTATAGCCTTCCTGTCATCCCCCAAGAAGAAATCACCACCATCATATTTCTCATACTCGCAGAACCACTCTCTATGGGGAGTGAAGTGAAAGGATGCACCTGATTCAATCAACCATGCCTCATGATCTACATCTGTACTTGAAGAAGCCAAGTACACATCCCCACCTTCATCTGAGGTGGTTTTCACCTCTGTAGAAGGAGCATCATTAGATTCCTTTCCTTTGTCAGGAGCTTTAGATTTACAGTCTCTTTTGTAGTTCCCTTCCTTTTTGCATTTCCAGCAAACTATCTTTACAGGTTTTTTGGAGATTTAGATCTCCCTCTAGATTTAGATCTCCCACTCGATGACTTATTTTTGGTTTTGTTTTGGTACTGTCTTCGCACAGACAAGGCATCACCATTTTAGCTCTCCATATTTTTCCATCTCATCTCCTCCGTCAACAAGGATGAGACTATTTCATCAAACTGCAAGGTAGTTGCATTGTTACCTATTTCAATAACCAGACTATCCCATGAATCTGGTAGAGAACACAACAAACTGATGCACTTATCTTCATCTGAAATTTTAATATCAATAGATAATAATTGACTTACCACAGTATTAAATGTGTTCAGATGCTCTGTCATCGAGTCTCCATTTTCATCCTCAGGTTATACAGCTTTTTTCATAGGAACAATTTATTGACCAGAGACTTAGATTGGTACAAAGTCCCTAACTTGTCCCACAAAGCCTTTGCCATAGCTTCCCCTAATACATTCAGCAATACTGAATCTGAGACACACAATCATATTGTGTTGTTTGCCTTTCGATCCAACTTCTTTCATTATTCATCAGATACTCCCATTGGTTTAGTACCCGGATCTATCGTGATCCAATGATCTTTGTCCACCAACAAATCCTCTATCTTGATTTTCCACAACTCAAAACTCTAACCATTAAATTTCTCTATATCTATCTTTCCACTGCACGCCATCTTCTTTCACCACTAGAATCGATCCCGTAGATCTCCCACTAAAAAGGGTCTACCACAGGCCTGAGTGAAACCCCTCAGCAACAAAGGTGTCCCCTTGAATCCAAAACAGCTATGATACCAAATGTAGGTTTTAACCCCATACAGAAATTACTGCATACGAATTCTAAAACATAGAAAATAAACAATGCGAGAGCATAACACATAAAACAAATATACATAGAGATTTTCCCCTGGATCCCAAAACCAGGACTACCAGCTTGATTTTTCATTATATTCCTTTCAATGTTAAAATACATATTTATACATGCCAAAGCATCCAATACCATGGAATGAAAACCATCACGTCCAAAACCATGGAACGAAAACCATCGCATCCAAAACCATGTGCGAAAATCATGCAGAAAACCATAGGTAGGTCTGCCCAACCTAATATAGGGTCCAAAAAAAAAATTTCCGGGGTGTTGCCCCGGACCCCATAGAGTGGGGTTACTTTCACCCCTCAACCCCCCTGTGACCCTCCCCACTACGCAATCAACACAATGAAGGGGGGCCTCTGTCACCATTCTAACCCCCCAGTTAACTACGTGGGCTAGTCGTGGAAAGAATATAACACAAACCAACAACCATGTCATCTTTGGAGGAAATATAAAATATAAAATTCATAATTTTTCTCTTTTAATTCCGACATGAAGAACATGTCATATATTTTATCTTTTGACAATAGCATGAAGAACATGCTTTATAATTAACATTACAAATACCTCAATGGATAAAATATTGATTATGAAGATTGACCATAGATACAAAATTCAACACTCCCTCTTAGTAAGGGAGGTATTCATAATTACTATATAGATGTTCTCATGTTGATAAATTTATTTAATAAAAGGTTATAACAAACCTAATTATCATAATCTAGTTAACAATTGTGACATATGGTAAAAAAAGTTACCATAATCTAGTCAACAATTGTGACACATGGTAAAAAAATTTTACCATAATATGGTCAACAATTGTGACACATGGAAAATCGTCAACATCAATAGGTTACCATACATGGTAAACTAAAAACATCAACAACTTACCATAATTTCATTTTGTACCTCAGACCTATGGATATCCTCACCATAATCCTAGTTGGTACTTTAGACACATTGTACATAATTCAACATCAACTAGTCACCATAATTTGGGTCAATACCTAGCACATGGTATCCAGACTAGTCTTGGTTCACCATCATTTAGGTTAATATCTTTGACACATCATGAATCTCCAAAGGTCACACTCTAACTACGTAATTTGGGGCCTGGTGCTAAATGAACCTGATGTTATAATACCATTCTTTCCTCATTCAAGTCAACATACTAGACACAATAAGAATGATTATCCTCTGCTAGACCATTCTCCCTAATTTGGGTCAATATACTTAACATAGGGAGAATGTCATTGCATGATGCTATCTCATCAACATTCCCTTTCCCGGAGAGAGGCATTCTAAAAAATTCCAAGCTTGTCTTTAAATTACATGTAGGCTTCATCCTGGGACAAAGGCTTTGCCAAAAACCTATTATACTGTAGAATAATGTTGAGTCCATATTGCTTCCTTTTGTACCATGTCTTGATACTATATTTCACTGTGCTTCAACCTATCATCATGGTCGTCACTTGCACCTACTAAAGACGATCCTGCAAGTAGCCTCTGAATCCATACTTCTTCTCTACTTGGAAATCCAACTACAATTCACTCAGGCTCTGAAATACTGAGTGTGACATATGTATGCTTGATGTTCATCGAAGAAATTATAATAGAGCTCAAACTAAAGCAATACCTTGATGAACTTTTTTGTATTCGACATTCTATGCCCAATCTAAATCTACAACTGTAAGTTACTAGTTGAGACAAATCTCAAATCATAAATGACTTTTCCGTGAGAAAATGTACCATGTTAGTACTCCCCAACCCATGTTGAGCAACATGCCTTGGCTCATGAAACTGGTTAGCTTCCATTCACCAGGTCCATCACTGCAACTACTTTTTTATCACTCTGACTGGGTGCTCCCTCCCACACTGAAACATATCCTGCTATGGTAATCATAGCTTCTCTGTTATCCTGATAGACCATCATCTCGAATTCAAAAGTCAAATCCTTTTGAAGCTAAAACAAGGTTACTTGATTGCTCCCTCTGTAAATAAATCTTTCTACCACAATTTCTCCTTATGATACATGAGTCTTTCTACTTTTGTTAGAGACAAATCATATAAAAATAAGATCAACCAAGACTCATCAAATATTCATCAATCTAAGAATATTAATCCCAATGTGTCTTCTTGTGATTGTACAAAGCCTTCTTCAATCATGAGAGTTCTTCTCATGTACCTCAAATCCTTGAGGTAGCTTAATGTGCACTTCTTCCTCTTCAATTATTTCATTTATAAAAATGATCTATGCATCCACCTGGTGCAATTGAACAAAAGTGTACCTCACAACTGGAGCAAACATCTTTTCATGATCCTCTCCCTATTTCTAGGAGAACCTTCTATTCTCAAATCTTTCTTTGTACTTGTTTATACTGTCAATTGTTGCATGCTATACCATTGAATTCTCTTTGGCACTATCAAGGTATACTTGAAACTTGTTGATCTACTTGATACCTCTGAGCTCGGATCTCATATAGTACAATATCTCTCAACATAAATCACAATTCTTGGGAAAGTCCTCTTACTTTGCTTCGTTTTTCCACTTCTTTCATATGATTTCCAAAGCCTTGGCAACCTTTTACTTGTACCTATAGTCCTCACTAGGAGACCATGGAAGGATAATTAAAACCAAGCAAAGAATACAATTAAAATATAATAGCTAACAACAAAAATAGTAATAATCAAATAAGAGAGATATCAAATACTTATCTTTTGAGGATTATAGGGAATGTCATCTCCTTCTTGTTCTTAGCTCCCTAGCATCCATATTGTGACTTTATTATCCTTGTCCTCATCATCATCATGATGTCATTCCTTCCTTGCATAGGCTAGAGTTTCTTCTTTTAGTGGAAATGTTAATTTAGTTATAGGGTTTTGTCCATAAACCCTAAAGATTTCTTATTCAAGCCATTTTTAACTTGTTAGGGTTTTCAAACCCCACATTTCCAATTTTCTTATCCAAATGTCAAAACCATAGAATCGATATGCTCTTTAGAGATGAACTTCATCATTTTCATCAATCAAACAAAGGATGTTTTGTACGATGGTTATCCTTGATTTATCCAAAATAAGTAATTTGGCTTCCTCATAATTATTTTAGTAGCAACAATATCTTTTCTAAGGATACTTGGTCAAAGAATAGACTTCACCATTTTGGGTTGAGCATTATATTTACAAATAGGTCTAAACACTTAAATACCCATGGCGTTAGATGTAAACTTTTCCACGACATCAATACAAAATATTCATTTATATCCTTGGTGTGATATGATAGGTAAGTACTAGATCTATAAGTAACTTGAACGTATCAAGAGAATTTCGATCTCTAAACCTTAAAGAGGGACTCAACCTCTTTCCTTTTATAAAAATCATTATTTCTTCAAAGGCATACTAGTGACTAATGGTGGGCTCCAGTATTGTAGCAATAATGCTACAACTCCTGGAACCCCCTTCTTTAATTTTATCAACCCGGTAGTTCGTAACAAACTTGGAAGCGACGGTGTTGTATGCACAAGTACTAGCTCTTGCCGCAGCTGTCACTTGGTCAGCTGGCACAAGTCCGCTAGGGGCTCAAGCCAACTTCTATGAGCTCTTAGAAGAAGCTTTTTAATTGATGGACGAAAGCTAACTCAAAGGAAGCTAATCTACCTGCAGAAAGAAACTGAAAGCCAAAAAGAAACACAAACCCTAGCAAACCCTAATTCTACCAACTAGTCTTACTGATGCAAAAAGGAGAATGCAAACTATGAGAAGAGATGCTATTACTTCTAGGAAGGTAAAATGCATGTGTCTAAGTTATCACTATCTGAAGAAAACATCTTTTTGTATTTTTGATTAAGTTGTTGAAATTATCATGCATGTGCTTCTAACTAGTTTTCCACTATGCAGGGATGGATCAAGGGATGAAATGCTTTGGGAAAGGTTGGGATGGTACAGAGAGGGTCTAAGGGATCCCCAGTATTCTTTCTGAGAGTTTCACAAAGTCTGGATGACATGCAACCGTGTTCATGAACTTCTACAGGAAGTCTGTAGGGGCTTCTACAGGATGTTCTGTAATTCTTCTACAGGATGTTTACGAATTGGATTTTTGAGGATGGATGGTTGATGGAAGATGCATGGATGGTTATGGAGGTAGGATGGGGGCCTGAAGTGACCTAGGAACTGATGGATGGAGTGGTGAGATGATGTGGAAGGCTGACTTGCATCAACGAAGGTTTAGGCAATGGAAAAGCAAGAAGGTAGGGTTACGTGGCAAAAGAGCAGATGGGAGATGAAGAAACAGACTTGGTGATGGAGGAGCTGACCTGAACGAGGCTCAGATGAACGAGGAGGTGATGAAGGTGATAGAGATGCCCTGCACAATGCTTATTCAAACAAATCAATGAATTCTTGCAAACAAACCAAGTCCTAGCTAACTCAATCCAACTGTTAATGAATGAATAAACAACAGCCTTGTTTGAAAAGAGAACCATATACATCACGTGAGAAAGAACATGCCAAAAGATCTAAATGCATACAAACTCCTACCAATCGATTCTAAGCATAAAAAGCTACGTTACCCATCAAAACCAACTACAATAACAAAGCAAGATCTAAAGAGAAGATTTTATTTCAAGAACGCAGCAAACACATAAATATAAACAAGGGAGGTACTGGGCACTTGAGATGGGCCCAACCCCAAGAGCTACAGCCTCCCAAGAGAGATTTAGAGCTGGTGCAAAGCTGGATCCATCTTTATTAATCAAGAAATGAAAAGTTACATCAAAACTGTCCACAAGGAGAACTTGAACATGAGCTGAAAGCAAAGCTAATCTATTGCATAAAAATCGAACTACAAACTAGCTGACTAATGGCTAAAGCAAAATGACTAACTAGCTGCAAAAATGACTACCCACTAGCTAACCCAAATGAGGCCCCAAGCCTTCTTATTTATACAATTTGAGGACCCAACAGTCCTCCTAAAATTTAGGGACTTGGCTGCCCAAGACTTGTAGTTAACAGCAGTCCAACTTGACTTGCTTGGTTGCCCTTGAGCTGATTGATTCGGTGGCCCTTGAACTCCGAGCTGATGGTGGAGAATTCGAGGTAAGGGCCCATAAATGAGGGGGACACCTTCCTACAAATCCTCTAGCTTGTTCTCCCACGAATTTGGCTGCCAAGTGCTCATTAAGACCTTCAATTTTGTCTCCAAGTTGACCAAAAAGGCTACACAAAGCACCCATTAGACTTGTTGGCATAATGACTAACCAAATTCACTCTATTTACATAAAAATAATCAAAAACATGCAATAAACAAATGAGAATGGTGGACTAAGCCAAATTAGGAGGTTGAATGAGCCCAAATAATTGTACATTTTTGGGGCTCATCATCACCCCCCTACTGAAAGTGTTGCTCATCCTCTGAGCAACCAATCTCTCTCCTCATCTGATGTCCCTCGTGGCTTCTTTGGTTAACATCTCGGCTGACTTCTCCTTTGGCTTCCCTCTTTTCAAACTTCCTGTAGAAACAGTTCGCTGGCTTCCTGTAGAAACAGTCCTCTGTCTTCCTGTAGAAACAATCTTTTGTGTCCAACATTTTCATTCTTTCTCTCTAAGTGGATGTCTTCGGGCTTCCCTGTTCATAGCTGATGGATATCTTTGAAGGAGGCTCCTCCTTTTGTTTAGCTTTTGTGTCCTTAATGACAATTTGCTCCTTTGACAGTGGTTTGGGCTTGCCCACTTTTATCTATGTGCTCCTTTTTCACTTTAAAGTACATGAAGGTTTGCCTCTTTCCCTTCATTTTTGGTCTTGGAGGTGTGCTAATGGTGGCAAGCATGGCTGCTGCCTCCTTGGCCAAAATCTCAGGCGATTTTCTCTTTTTGTTCCTCTTTTTCTAGACTTCCTGTAGAAAGTCCTGTGCTGACTGTTTTCTGTCTTCCTGTAGAAACTTCTTTCTGGCTTCCTGTAGAAACATACAACACCACTGTATCCTACTTGCTGGGCTGTGGCAGCCTTCATCTTCTCCTCCTTTCTGCTCGTCTTCCTCACTGTCTGCTGCTTTTCTTAGTGAATCCTCAGCCTTGTTATGAGTGCACAAGTATATTCCTGTATAAGGCTGAACCATGATCAAATTATGTCCAAACCTTGAAATTTAAACGGCCCCTCTGAAAAATGGTAGCTGCATGCAGAGCCTCAGTCAATCTTCACTGACAAGTATATTGTCCGCACAAACTAAAGGCATGCATAGAATTCTATTATACCGGTCAGAACAAAAAATGAGTATGACATGATGGGCATGTAGCCAAAATATGAAATTCTAGAAACAAGTTTTGTCATCTCCAGCTTGGTGAAGAAATAGAATGTGGCATAGAGAAACAAGTAAAATGTTGAGGAGCCTGCAGTCAAATAAGATCTCCACCACCAGTTGTAATTTTTACTGCACAATTCGGAGTAGCACAAGATAATGGTGATCTCTACATATGTGACAATGAGGATCACAAAGACAATGAACAAGAACCCAAATATATAGTAGAAATGATGCAGCCATGTTGAAGTTAATCTGAAGAACAGTCCAATGAATACAGCTCCAAAAGGCAGCATGCCTCCAATTGGTATTGAAAAAAAAAATGGGCTGCATATACCAAGCTTGCTCTAGAATCTGCCTCGGGGTTTGATTGGTCTTCACTGGATCTTCAATTGTAGGTTCATTGTAGCCAAAGTAACTACTGGCACAGAAATTCCAAACCATAAAAGGACTGAGGCAAACATAGTCTCGAAAGGAACTACATCAGCTGATTTTTTCCATAACGGTGCATTGAGAATAAAGAAAATGCAAAAGGCAATGCCTGGAAACAAGAATGTGGTTTCAGCGTGTTCCTCCTCTGTTCTGTGCTCTTGAACATCTTAGATAGACGTGACAATGCATACCCTGCAAAGAAACCCATAAACACCCATAATCGTAGCATAGCTGTCATTAAACTTCCATGGCTCAATGTTCGCATCATGATCATTGCAACAATTTCAGAGAGAAATAAAACAATCATCAAATGAGTTGATGATAGAGAACCAATTAATTGATTGTGCACACTTTAGTTGAGGACGTGGAAAGTGCAGATGAACAGCAATTCATGAGTTTCAGCCAAGCCGTCTTTAATTTCTCTGTGATTTGTGATGAGGTGGCAAAAAACATGTGCGCTAGATTTTTCAAACTGCAGTGATACATGTCTTCTTCTCTCTATTAATTAATTGACATCATGTTCACTGGAGTTCAACACATCTACCATTAACTGTGTTTTTTTTAATTTTCACGTGAATGACTGATCATGCTGCGTGATTTTTGCCTTGCTGAGTGAAATTGAACGTGGCTCTCTTCTTGGCTGAATCCACTCATCTCATTCATTCATGCAATGCTTTAGATTAGATCTATGCAAACAGATGAACAAGGTTTAGTCACATACCTGAAGTCAAACGACTGCCTGTGAAGCTTCTTGCTGCTGCATGCTTTGATTCTTTGATTGCATGAGGGCGTGGCTGATGATTTTGATTGCTTTCCCTTGTGCAGGTGTCCTCTGGCCGGATCTGAGCTGCATGCAATCGTTTCCACGTTCAACTCTGCCCGTTCAAGCTGCTGCTGCTGCATGGTCACAAAACCAGAACTTCTTTTTGCCATTTCTCCCAAACGGTAGATCGGTTTGATCTGAAACTCGGTGAGCATGTTCCTACCATCATTATGCATCTCCCATATCAAATTTGTGATCAATGGATGCACGGATTTCGAGAAAAATGGAAAATGGCTGAAGATTTCAGAGCTCGATTTCTCGGAAACCGTGCATCGAAATCGGCTGAAACTGCTTGGATAGGTTACTATCACCCATGTGCATCTCCCCATGAAACAGGTTTTGAAACGGATGCACAGTTATGGAGAAAATGCAAAAATGGCTGATGGTGATGGAGGATGATTTCTTGGAAACCGCGCACCGGAATTGCATGAAACTGCTCAGGCATGTTGTCATCAACCTTTTACAATTCCCCATAAAACGGTTTGTCAAATGGATGCATGGTTTTCAATTTATGGCAAAAACAAATTCTGCTCTATGTGTTTTTGCTTCAAGGAACTTTGCATTTTGGTTGCATGGGATGACAAAATGAATTTTGGGTTGTGATGCAGGTATAGAGATGATGGAGGAGGAGTTGGAAGACTGCATGAGGACTTCTGAACCCTTGAGGAAGCTACCATGTTCTCCAAACCACTTTTTGAAATGCATGCCTAGTTTCCCACAGTTTCTACAGGAAGTTCCCGTAGAAGCACAATGAGAAGCACAAGGAGGTGAAAAAATGATGGATGAAGGCAAGGGATGGACACACAAGTTCTTGTAGGCCTAATCAACAGATTCCCACCATCAGATTCACTTTTGAAATTGGATTTGGCTCGTCCAAAGGTTCTACAGGATGTTTCCTCTAGAAATACAGAGCTTCCTGTAGAAGGCACAAGAAAGAGTCCTTTGACCTTGATTTGAGTGCTCCCCCTGTCATGAAACGTCCTTCTTTAACCTACAATGTCATTGCTGCAACATGAACTTATTCAATGGAGATTAGCTTTATTTTTCTTTTTCTTTTTCTCTTTTTTTTTTTGAAAAACAACTAGGGCGCCCCATGGAGGTTTTCACCCTAATTGCCTGCCTTGGGCGCCTCCAAGGGAGGTTTTCACCCAAAGATCTTATTCTCTTTTCTCTTTTTTCCCAACCCATTGACCGCCTCATGGAGGTTTTCAATCAATGAGCCAATCTAAGGCGCCTCCAAGGAGGTTTTCACCTTAGATTTCTATTTTCCTCTTTTTTTCATTTTTTTCTTTTTCTTTTTCTTTTTTTCCTTTTTCTCTTTTTTTTTTCTACCCTACCCTACTTGAAAAACAAAATCATTTTCAAGTATAAGAATACTTCCAATGGATCCATGTGCACATCGAGATTAGAGAAAAAATGATGTGAAGGCTCGAAATGCATGTTTGGACAAGTATCCAGATCTCAGAGACCAAATGATCTGGCGTTGAAGGGATCAAACAAAGCTGAGGAAGAAAGTACTGCTGCAACTTAGTGACCTTCTGAAACCATTTCTCAATATAGCTTTGATATCCTTGGTTCTTTTGCTGATCTGGATCATTCTTCATGTCACCTTCTGTCATGACCGTCTCATCTTCCTCTTTTTGCTGATCTTTCTCTTGAGTACATGGAGTATTTGATGATAACCATGAAGGATCTCTCTCGATCTCTGATTCAGATCTCTTCTCTTCATCAAGTGCAGCCCATGGTTTTTTGATCTCCTCTTTGGAACCTTCTTTTTCCTTTGGTCCTTCAATGCTTTCAAGATGATCTCTTTTTTGCAATGCTTTTCCTGAGCTATGGTGAACATCATTGAGCTCAAAAGGAGTCATTTGCACATGTTGTGCCTCAGCTTTGCAATTGGGTTGAGCTACTCCATTGTATGGCTTTGGAAATGGTACGGGTGGTTGAGTGGAGGTGTGAAATTGAGATGGAGATGGATGGCATTGTGGTTGGGTAGGCATTTGGGGTTGCCTTGGTGGAGGAGGAGGCGATGGTTGTGGATGAGCAGGTGGTGGAGGAAAATGAGCGGGATGAGAGTTGTATTGGGGCCTCCACTCCTGATAAGGTGCATTCCACTAAGGCTGTGGCTGAGCATAAGAGTGAAACGAATGAGCAGCTGGTTGGGTATAATATGGATCTATGAAGGAATAAGGAGGATATGACCAAGGAGGAGGTGTAGATCAGGAAGGATGAGCAGGGGGACCCCAAGAAGGCATGAAGGTGGCTTGGTAAGGGTCATAATAGGTCTCGGGTGTCCCTTGCACTTCCTGCTGATAAGATTTAGGTTCATGTGGCCAACTTTGGTTCATGTAATAGAGCGATTCAGTGGTTCCTTTGGCTCTCTGATATGCAGCTTTGAATCTGGGTAAGGAAGGGCATTGATCTGTAGGATGGTATTCTTCACAGATGAAACACACTTCTAGGGAGTGCATTGGACATTCGTTCCTAGGATGCTTTCTAGTGCACCTAGGACAAAAAATGGCCAAAGCCCTCTTGGCTTCTTCTTGCTTCTTTTGGATCCGCAAGGTATCCAGTTGCATGGCAAGAAACTGCCTCATATCACTCTTGAAATCTTCGATCTGATTTTCAAATTCATCTTTGGACAAGATGTTGCTCCCAACATTTCTGCTTGTAGCCATTTGCTCCGGAGGAATGTTTTCTTCTTCTTCTCCCCTAGAGGTTCTTCAGATATGTCTTGATGTCCACCCAGGGGTCCTTCAATCACAGCCATCGAAGAAGAGAGAGTCTTGGCTGTGTGAAGCAGTGGGGGTGTTGTGCAATCATTTTTCTAACTTATCTCTACTCCTACAAGGCATGAAATGAAATCTTTTTGGTTGATTTTTGTTTTTTTCTACTTCTACTTGCAAAACTGAAATAGATTGAACTGCAACTAACTATCTTGCTAAAATGAAAATGCGGAATTGAAATGAAAGCAGGAAAGGACTAATCTATTTTGCTCAAATGAAATTGCAGGAATGAAATGCTAGGCTACGCTTGTGGAATTGAAATGCTAATCTACGCTTGCAGAAATGAAATTGCAGAATTGAAATGCTAATCTATGAAAGCGGGAAATGCTAATCTATGAAAGCAGGAAATGCTAATCTATGAAAGCAGGAAATGTCTACGCTACTTTTGCAGAATGGAAATGAAATAAACTACTTAGCAGAAAGTTGTAGTAGAAAATAGAAGAATAGCAACAATCACCAATACTCTGCCGCTTCCCTGGCAACGGCGCCAAAAAGATGGTGGGCTCCAATATTGTAGCAATAATGCTACAACTCCTGGAACTCCCTTCTTTAATTTTATCAACCCGGTAGTTCGTAACAAACTTGGAAGCGATGGTGCTGTATGCACAAGTACTAGTTCTTGCCGCAGCTGTCACTTGGTCAGCTGGCACAAGTCCGCTAGGGGCTCAAGCCAACTTCTATGAGCTCTTAGAAGAAGATTTTTAATTGATGGATGAAAGCTAACTCAAAGGAAGCTAATCTACTTGCAGAAAGAAACTGAAAGCCAAAAAGAAACACAAACCCTAGTAAACCCTAATTCTACCAACTAGTCTTACTGATGCAAAAAGGAGAATGCAAACTATGAGAAGAGATGCTATTACTTCTAGGAAGGTAAAACGCATGTGTCTAAGTTATCACTATCTGAAGAAAACATCTTTTTGTATTTTTGATTAAGTTGTTGAAATTATCATGCATGTGCTTCTAACTAGTTTTCCACTGTGCAGGGATGGATCAAGGGATGAAATGCTTTGGGAAAGGTTGGGATGGTACAGAGAGGGTCTAAGGGATCCCCAATATTCTTTCTGAGAGTTTCACAAAGTCTGGATGACATGCAACCGTGTTCATGAACTTCTACAGGAAGTCTGTAGGGGCTTCTACAGGATGTTCTGTAATTCTTCTACAGGATGTTTACGAATTGGATTTTTGAGGATGGATGGTTGATGGAAGATGCATGGATGGTTATGGAGGTAGGATGGGGGTCTGAAGTGACCTAGGAACTGATGGATGGAGTGGTGAGATGATGTGGAAGGTTGACTTGCATCAACGAAGGTTTAGGCAATGGAAAAGCAAGAAGGTAGGGTTACGTGGCAAAAGAGCAGATGGGAGATGAAGAAACAGACTTGGTGATGGAGGAGCTGACCTGAATGAGGCTCAGATGAACGAGGAGGTGATGAAGGTGATAGAGATGCCCTGCACAATGCTTATTCAAACAAATCAATGAATTCTTGCAAACAAACCAAGTCCTAGCTAACTCAATCCAACTGTTAATGAATGGATAAACAACAGCCTTATTTGAAAAGAGAACCATATACATCACGTGAGCAAGAACATGCCAAAATATCTAAATGCATACAAACTCCTACCAATCGATTCTAAGCATAAAAAGCTATGTTACCCATCAAAACCAACTACAATAACAAATCAAGATCTAAAGAGCAGATTTTATTTCAAGAATGCAGCAAACACATAAATATAAACAAGGGAGGTACTGGGCGCTTGAGATGGGCCCAACCCCAAGAGCTACAGCCTCCCAAGAGAGATTTAGAGCTCGTGCAAAGCTGGATCCATCTTTATTAATCAAGAAATGAAAAGTTACATCAAAACTGTCCACAAGGAGAACTTGAACATGAGCTGAAAACAAAGCTAATCTATTGCATAAAAATCGAACTACAAACTAGCTGACTAATGGCTAAAGCAAAATGACTAACTAGCTGCAAAAATGACTACCCACTAGCTAACCCAAATGAGGCCCCAAGCCTTCTTATTTATACAATTTGAGGACCCAACAGTCCTCCTAAAATTTAGGGACTTGGCTGCCCAAGACTTGTAGTTAACAGCAGTCCAACTTGACTTGCTTGGTTGCCCTTGAGCTGATTGATTCGGTGGCCCTTGAACTCCGAGCTGATGGTGGAGAATTCGAGGTAAGGGCCCATAAATAAGGGGGACACCTTCCTACAAATCCTCTAGCTTGTTCTCCCACGAATTTGGCTGCCAAGTGCTCATTAAGACCTTCAATTTTGTCTCCAAGTTGACCAAAAAGGCTACACAAAGCACCCATTAGACTTGTTGGCATAATGACTAACCAAATTCACTCTATTTACATAAAAATAATCAAAAACATGCAATAAACAAATGAGAATGGTGGACTAAGCCAAATTAGGAGGTTGAATGAGCCCAAATAATTGTACATTTTTGGGGCTCATCAACTAAGCATCCTTAATACCATTCTTCAACAATCTTATGCAATGCAGGGTTCATGACGTCACTTGCTTCTGAATATGCATCACCTCCATAGAGTACAAGTTTGATATATCACACTTCATCCTTTCAGTACATGAGTAAATATCACCCATTTTCCTTACGTCACTAAGTATTCCTCTGAGCCATAATATTTCTTGTCATATTGAGATACCTTTTTATGCCACACATCATGAACATGTTTAACGATGAATTTGTAGGATGAGGATATTCTTTCAACAATTAAATCCATCATAACTTTATTTGATGATTTATCCAAGGATCCCTATATAACTATAGTCTTATGATATGACTTGGGATTAGATCATAGTCCTATTTGATTTATTATGAAATCAACCTTGATACAAGTCTCTTCTACCTAGCATGTTGACAAGGATATTTGGTAATCATCTCCTTTTACTAAAGTTTTCAAGAAGGTTACCAAAGTAAAATGAAATCATTATAGGTGATGATACATACCTCTTGTTCCTGCAATAAATGGATTCATTGGTTTCTTTAAGTGTTTGTACTTCACAAGCCACGTACTTGCCTTTGAACATATCATCATTGTAATGTGATTGTGTCGAAACAATCTGCAGACAGAGATACTTTAAACTTCTTTTGTTTGCTTCTTCCAAAGTGACACTAGTTTTACTTCTCAGGAAAGTAAGGAACTCAACCTCTTTAATCTGGAGATGTCTCAACCAAAAAGCTTGCACAATAGAGGTGTAACCATTTTCAAACTTTTAGGCATCTTGGTTATTGTGTATGTTATACTAATTCCTTTTAGACTTCCTGGGGTTCTTTTGCCTTATCTACTGGGGCTTAGATCTCTACTATAACACAGAGTTGTGGGGGAGCCCCCCCTGCCTCGAATATGCTCCCTGCCAATTCAGGAGTGATAGAGGGTGTTATTGAATATTAGAAACAATAATTTGGCCCTAGTGTTGATATGCAGTTCATGGTAATGTTAAATTGTTAAAGTAAAAGTGACATTCTCTTTTATCTTTCTTTCTAAATCCTTTTACTTGAATTTTAACATTACCATGAAATAACTCAAGATGTTTGAGAGTGGTCCCAACCTTATTGGATTTCATATGGAGAATGTAGAATTTTAGATCTCACTCAAAATATACAAGAATTATCATTTCAAAATGAAAACTTCTGTGATTCATAATGTTACTCGAGAGAATCATTCTGGTAAATCACATTTCAATTTTTTCTGTCAACACATATTGAACCACATAGTGTGGTTCATCATTAGGACATGGATGAATGTGCTGATCCAACCATATAATTATATACTATACAAATGCAAACGACTAGAAAAATTATTGTTATCACTCCTCCAGATCTCCAAGGTTGAGGAAGAGTCCAACTAAGGTAACCACAGACCAACCTTTTGACTTGGTATCTAACCTTACCAAGCCGGAGAGGGCTCTCTCCACAAAATCACAGCCAAGAGGGCTAGATGAATTAGGGTTTTAGGCTAGGTATAAAGTGTAGAGGGTTTTATTTGTTTGATATTGGGTTGCTGGATGAGGATTAGGTCAAAGAAGCTAGGTCAGGGTAAATAAGATATGATTGCAGACATTCAAAGGGGCAAGGTAGGAAGGTAGGCTAGCACTATAGGGTTTCTTGGGATGAGGTGATTCAGATAGGTGAGGAGCTAGGAAGAGCATGAAAGATGTATTCTTCCTAAACTAAATAAAGATGAAAAAACTATGAAAACTTCCCCAAAATAGAGCATGTGAGATGATGTCTGTTTATTAACTTGAAAGAGATCATACAATAGACATGAAATGGAATATGGACCAACAATACATTCATACAAATGAAATTGAAGAAAAAAATAATGCTAGACAACCATACCATAGGTATCCCAAGGAAATAGCCGCAACTCATCTATTAAAACTAGCCAAATTCTGATACAATAGTGTCTTTGATCAATACTACAACATCCAATTGAGTCCAACCTTTGAAAAGATTGAAAAATACAAGATATAGGCCACAAAACAAACTTCTCCCAGCCTCAGGGGTCGAATCCATGAGAGGAGGAGCAGTTCCACAAAAATCTGAACTGATAGCTAGAGTGTAGGGTGGTCAAAGTGACTCATCCCTAATTACAATGAAACTGATTCCTTACACCTCATAGAGTCTATTTACCTAATGTATTTACCCTATGTAATAGTAAAAAGACCATAATTACATTTACATCATCAAGTAAATCAGTAAAGACTTGATTTCCCAAGATGAAAATCAAATCTGGAGAAAAACGGTGAGAAATCAGACAACTCATCAAACGTGCCATCTCTTTGTCAAACGCGCCACCTCTGGGTCAAACATGTCGGCCATATTGCAGGCTGATTTTGACTGCCTTCTTGCTATCCAAATTGAGCCTAGGATATCTCGTTGGAAATCTTATCCTATCTAGTTTCTAGATATACCTTTAGTTTGAAAAATGGACTTGATTTGACTCCCCAAACGTTGATTCTCCCAAGACTTCTCAAACACGTAGCACCAAGGTGAAAAAGGAGGCAGAACATTGATTTTTAGGTTTATTTTCACCTTTTCACCTGCCATGTGGGAAAACCAAGGTTTGCAAAGTTTTTTTCTTGCACGTATTCCCTACTCTGAATCCAATGGTGGTCTCATTTTGGCCAAAAACTGCCCCAAACAAATGTGCGGTGCTAAGGGCATTGCGCCCTTGGCATTCTAGCTGTCAAAAAACTGCGAATGATTACTTAAAAAGCACAAAAACTTCAAAATTACCCCAAAATTTCTCTAAATTGGTGAAATGATTGTTGATCATGTGGTTTTTGCATGGAGTGAGGTTTCAACAAGGATTTCAAGTCTTCCCTCCTCTTCTTTCTTTTTTTAGGGCTTGAATCTTTGCATTAGCTCTTCTAAGCTTTCACCCTTGCAATCTTGTTCCTCATGGCATAATGTTTTTCCATCTTTCTCTGAATATCATTTTATTTATTGGCCTTGTCTAGGAGCTTCTCCAAATGTCGGTTTACCTTGTCAAGCTAATGCTCCTGGTTCTCATTAATCATGATGGAAAACTGTTCATTCCATGTGAGCTGATTTGTAAGCTCAACCTCCTTTTGTCTCTCTAGTTATAGATCTCTTTTCAACCCTCTAGTGTTAGGTCTACTTTCTGGTTCTTGTTCAGGTTCACTATACCTGTCATAGGCTTCATCAAGCAATGCCTTGGCTTTCATTTCTTCTATTTTTTCCTTGACGAGTTGAATTTCCATGGTATCATGCTTGGCTTGAAGTTGCTAGTTTTCTTGCTCATAATATGAAATAATAAATTTAGACCTCTCTAAGTTGGTCTAGAGCTTCCTAATGAGTGCATATTTTTCCTTGATGACTATGCTAATGTCCTCATTGTCATTATGCTTATCTAGGTCAACAAGGTCAAAATCCCATTCTGTTTCATGGAGGTCTTGCTCCTTATGCTTAATCTCTATCTTAGTCATCTTTTATTTGCCTTTGTGTACCACAAGACCCCTCCCACAATCTGTGGGGCAAACACCTGCCTATGAGCTATGTGATAAGTATGTGCCAATATGCCCAATTCAACCCTCTTAGGCTTGATGACCTCAACATGTTTAGTCTACTTTGGCTCACCGATCTCATCTTTGCTAGGTGACTAAATGTGCTCATGAAATGGTGATGGTGGAGGTGATGGTGAAGGAGACTGATATGACGATGATGCAAGATCTGTGGGCTGAGATGGAGGAATAGATATAGAAGGATGAGATGATGAAGGCACATCTTGAACATGCTGAATAGATGGATCAGTGAATATGTCATTGGCTATGAAGGTATTCCATGAAATGTTCAATTATTTTAGGTGATGGAGGACAATGATTTTGATGAGGGAGTGGTGGAAAATACTTCTCATTTTATGCTCATATTCTGTTTTTTGGACAACATATTCCATCTTCTCAATGCTCCGGAAGAGATAATAAGGTATGTTGAGCATCTTGACCCTTGTGAAGTGCATGGGTAGCCAAATATGATATGTATAAAGTGTAGAGAACCTTCCTTCACAAGTAAAGTATCTCATGATGATTTTCATGATGGGAACATATCTATCCAGGAGGTAAGAGAAAGGAAAAAGCTTCTTTATATCATTCATGTATCTAGGTTTGATATATGGCTCATAGTAATTCTCCTCCAAGTCTGTTTTCTTGAACCATTTTCCCCAACATATGGGATTCTAGTAGTAGCTAATATGATGGCAGTGGAAACAGTGAAAGTGACACCAACAAGGGTTACCTGGTTGTCATGGAAATTGGAGATGAATAGTCTACTCAACATAGGATGATGTTGAACCTTTTGTCCTTTCTCACGGAATTTAAAACATCCTAGATGTTTAAAAGATGTCACAGTCATGGGAGATTGCATGAGTTCATTGGTATTTATTGGCTCAAATCTAAGGATTCTCCCTCCTTTGTTAGACTTCCTCTCCTTTCTTTCCTCCTCATCACTAGAGCTTCTGTTTTCTTCTTCTAACATGGTGTCTTGATTTTTTAAAAACACTAGGGAGATGAAATGATAGTGGAATGTAGGTATAGGGAGTTTAGGAATGGTGTGAGGAAATTCAAGGAGATGAGGGAAGAGGTTTATGGTTTAAGGGAAGTGATAGGGAGTGAGAATGTAAAGGGATTTGGGAGAGGGAATTTTATTACAGGTTAGGGGTTTGGGAGCCTAGGTAAACAGAACATCTAGGTCTTAGGTTTTTGGAATAAAGGGATTTGGGAGGTAGTCAAATGATATGGGGGTTGGGAAAGGGTTTAATAGGAATATGGGAAGGGAATAGAAGTATTAGGGAGTGAAATTGGAGGTGTGGGAATGAAACTAGGGTTTGTAGGTTTGAAAACTCCAAATTTCATTCAAGAGGCTTAACACCATGAATTTATGAATTGTGAAATGTAAGGAGGGTATATTTAGCACTACTTACTTATTGGAGGAAGAAAACAACCAAACTGAAGCTTCTGAGGCAATGACACTTTGTTTTAGAGGCTAGAGAGAAAATCTAGTCAAACGGGCAACACACAACTGAAACACGCCATTCACTACACATACGTGTAGTGTATCACTGAAACACACCCTCCTTGCCAAACACACAACGTGAAACTAAAACACGCAATGTAATACACGAACGCGCCCACCAAAACACAATCGCTTAAGGAAAACTATGTTTTTCTAATTTCACTAGTCAAATTCGAAAATTTATCCTTTGTTGAGGTTGCTCGATCATGACAAGATCAAATGAGGTGTAAATGGATGTCTTGAGGGTTTTAAATACTTGATGAAATTTGATTTTTTTTAATTTAAAACCCATTTGCTAATGTTTGAAAGTGCCTTTGAAACATTGCACTAATACCCCTTTTACCTTGTGCTTTTGCTTTGCAGATTGATCAATTGGTGGAGTAAACACTTTTTGATTTGACAATTATTGTCCATTTGGCTTGTGGAACTGAGTTGGATTACATATGATGACATAAAATTACATAAATATAAAAAATAAAATTACATCTCTGTTTTTGGAACAAAATTATAGTCTGGAATGAAACTCATACTTAAAATCAATTACAACTTTGGAAATCATCTTTACATGTTTGCAAATCCTCTTAAAAAAAAAGGGGGATGGTATTGGTGTTCGCTCTCATACTTTTCCTGGCCTTATCCAGTGAAATGGTGTCTTATTGGACCTTGAAAGAATAAAACTGAAAGACCTAATGAAAACCTTGAGCGAGTAGACTTCATGGTGACTTGAATTACATAAAGACATGATGAAATGAGCTTTCATGATTACTGTATGCTTAGTAAGACATGAAGGTGGGCCAACAAGTATAGCTTTTTTAGGGAGAGTGAGGTTTTTGAGTAGGGATACCATTAGTGGGTAAATTTTTGAATGAGGACCTATGTGGAATGACGGAAATTTTTTAGCGAGACCCTAATATGAATATGAAAAGAGGAGTTTGGATCATTGATGGAAGTATGCAATACTGGCACTAACATCAACTTTATTGGGGATGGTAGTTCCTTGGAGGTGTCAAGAACACCGTGTACCAAGTGCCTAATCATGTGGGCCAATACGGTCAAAAGCTAACAACCAAACTGAACACTGACAACTTCAATCCAAACTATCAAATCATCAGAGCCTTAGGTCCTTCTCCTCAGGCTTCAAACCTTGATGAATTCTGTCATCACTTGCTGAAAACTGAACTTGAAAGAAAGTTGTTTCTGAAACAAAATCCACACCCTATTCTATTCTCTCTGAAAATGACTGCTAAATTGGGTAAAGGAAAAATTCCAATGAAGCCAATCAAGCAACTGGATGCCTGATTGTCCTCTATTTACACTATCTACAAAAAACTTGAAGATTGGAAACTCAACATAGAAATGAAGCTGAAAACTATGATTCAAAACAAGATAACCATCATGATCTGATGACTACAGCAAAATCGTAAAAGGATCTTGAAAAGCATGTGCAAAGGTTAGATCTTGATGATCAGTAGAAAGATCAGAACATCTGTCAAATTGAATTTTTTCCTCTTCATGAGCCAGAGGAAACACATTAGCATGTTCCTCCACTTTTTTCCCTTCATCCACCACTGATGATTGGGTGAAATGATCCTTCTAGTGTAACCAATCTAGTAGATGGTTACTTACTGAAATTATGCTCTCACTTACCTCGAGCAGGAAGATGATGTATATGTAGGCAACTCACGATGAAAACTAAAAGTAAGATTTATGATGATAAACAAAACAACATTGATCTTCTCCAATGCTTGCAAAAGACTGTCCAAGGGATCTTGAAAATTATGAAGCATTGCCTTTTGTGAATCAATAAAAGGAGAAGAATAAGCATTATTTCCATATGGCCGTAACAAATTAGCAAAAGGATCCTCCATAATATTTTCAACAACATAAGTGTCCATATCTATGGGATATGGGGCAAACTCCTTTTCATCAACAGAAATTTCATTTTCTAAACCTTAAGGAATATTTGTATCTACGAGGGGCTGTAAAACAACTTCTTCTTTATCATTTTTCTCCTCTTCATAATCACTTGGAAACTGACAAGACTGTACAATAACATCATTATTCTTAATGGATGGAATATGGATTTGCAAATTAAGCATATGATTTATTTCTTCTTCAGTCAAAGGATGAAGTACTCTTTGTTTTCTTTGGACAAAAAAACAATTGTCTTCTTTCCATCATAAAGTTTGACAAGGATGTTGAATATCTTCATTAATTTCAAGCAAAGGAGTATATAAATTTTCATCAGACTACTAATTTATTTCATGTGATTCCTTTTGACTATCAAGATGCAAAACTACTTCATCTTCAAGCAAAGAGAAAGCTACTGTATGTTGCCTATGATCTTGTCTATCATGGTGACTGGTTTCTTCAGACTGTTGTTGAAGGGAAAAATCAAGAAGGCTTCAATGATTTCTTCATCATCCATGCATTCGATATCATCAATACTTTCAAGATATGCAATGAAACCTTCACTATAATCACAACAAATTTGTAAAGAAAGATAAGACTTCACATAATGGTTGGAGAACACATTATGCAAATCTTTTAGAGAGCATAAGCTTCCTTCTGGTAACCCTTCATACCATAACCTAACTTTATCTTCAAGGGTAGCCATAAACAACTTCATGAGATAGTCCTCATGAAACTCAACTCTTATTCTACATATATGTACATGAAACCTTACTAAATGCAAAGTAGCATCATCTTCTTGTTCATTTTTAAATATAGGAAGATTTGTAAACCAATCAACATGAGGCATAGGATTTGGAAATCCAAGGATCTGAGATTGATCCATAAGAGCATACCTAGGATTTCTTCTTGTAGTAGAAGTCATATTGACAACAATGAAGTCACCAAGAAGGTTTTCAAACTATTGGTTCTTGAAAAGTGGAGTCGCCATGAAAATTCTAAACCTTTGGATTCGTCGACACTGGAGTCATCGAGCAAATGATTTTACCCTTCCTATGTGTCCAACTATTGTTCACCATAAAAAATTAGATCTACATCATTGTCATTTTTTCCCAGGGAAGATAGATCTTTCGCTCCCCAGCAACAACGCCAATATGTTATCACTCCTCCAGATATCTAAGGCTGAGGAAGAGTCTAGATGAGGTAACCACAAGCCAACATTTTGACTTGGTATCTAGCTCTACCAAGCTGGAGAGGGCTATCTGCACAAAATCACAGCCAAGAGGGCTAGATGATTTAGGGTTTTAGTCTAGGTATAAAGTGCAGAGGGTTTTGCTTGTTTGATATTGGGTTTCTGGATGAGGATTATGTCAAAGAAGTTAGGTCAGGGAAAATAAGATATGATTGAAAAAATTCAAAGGAGAAAGGTAGGTAGGTAGGCTAGAACGTTAAGGTTTCTTGGGATGAGATGATTTAGAGAGGTGAGGAGCTAGGAAGAGCATGAAAGATGTATTCTTCCTAAACTAAAGAAAGATGAACAAGCTGTGAAAACTTCCCCAAAACAGAGCATGTGAGATGATTTTTGTTTATCAACTTGAAAGAGATCATACAATAGACATGAAATGGAATATGGGCCAACAATACATTCATACAACTGAAACTGAAGAAAAAAAATGCTAGACAACCATACCACAGGTATACCAAGGAAATAGCTACAACTCGTCTATTAAAATTGGCCAAATTCATATACAATAGTGTCTCTGATCAATAGTACAACATCCAACTGAGTCCAACCTTTGAAAAGACTGAAAAATACAAGATATAAGACTCAAAACAAACTTCTCCCAGCCTCATGGGTCGAATCCATGAGAGGAGGAGCAGTTCCACCAAAATCTGAATTGATAGCTAGAGTGTAGGGTGGTCAAAGTGACTCATCCCTAATTACAATGAAACTGATTCATTATACCTCGTAGAGTCTATTAAACTAATGTATTTACCATAGATAATAGTAAAAATACCATAATTACATTTGCATCATCAAGTACATCAGTAAAAACTTTATTTCCCCAGATGAAAATCAAATCTAGAGAAAAACAGTGAAAAATCAGACAACTCGTCAAACACACCATCTCTTTGTCAAATGCGCCATCCATCTTGCAAGCTGATTTTGACTACCTTCCCAGTGTCCAAATTGAGACCATGATAGCTCGTTGGAAAGCTTATCTTGTATAGTTTCCAAACCAACATTTATTTTGCAAAATGGACTTGATTTGGCTCCCAAAAAGTTGATTCTCCTAATACTTCTCAAACGCGCAGTGCCAAGGTGAAAAAGGAGGCAGAACATTGATTTTTAGGTGTTTTTTCACCTTTTCACCTTCCATTTTGGAAAACCAAGGCTTGAAAAGTTGTTTTCCTACATGTATTCCCTGCTCTGAATCCAATCATGGTCTTATTTCGGCCAAAAGATGCCCCAAACAAAAGCGCAGCGCCCTTGGAATTCTAGCTATCAAAAAACTGCGTATGATTACGTAAAAAGCACAAAAACTTCAAAATTACCCCAAAAATTCTCTAAATTGTGAAATGATTCCTGATCATGTGGTTTGTGCATGGAGTGAGGCTTCAGAAAGGATGTCAAGTCTTCCCTCCACTTTTTTTTTTTTTAGGGCTTCAATCTTTGCATTAGCTCTTCTAAGCTTCGCCCTTGCAATCTTATTCCTCATGGTGTAATGTTTTTCCATCTTTCTCTGAATATCATTTTATTTATTGGCCTTGTCTAGGAGCTTCTCCAAATGTTGGTTTACCTTGTCAAGCCAATTCTTCTGATTCTCATTAATCATGATGGCAAATTGTTCATTTCTGTGAGCTAATTTGCAAGCTCAACCTCCTTTTGTCTCTCTAGTTCTAGAGCTCTTTTCAGCCCTCTAGTGCTAGGTCTACTTTTTGGTTCTTATTTAGGTTCACCATACCTGTCATAGGCTTCATCAAGCAATGCCTTGGCTTTGATTTCTTCTCTTTTTGCCTTGGTTAGATGAATTTCCATGTTATCATGATTGGCTTGAAGCTGTTGGTTTTCTTTCTCATAATATGAAATAATAAATTTAGACCCCTCTAAGTTGGTCTAGAGCTCCTTGATGAGTGCATCTTTTTCCTTGATGAATATGCTAATGTCCTCATTAGCATTATGCTCATCTAGGTCAACAAGGTCAAAATCCCATTCTATTTCATGGAGGTCCTCCTCCTTATGCTTGATCTCTGTCTCTATCATCTTTTCTTTGCCTTTGTGCACCTACTTTGTTGGTGAAGAAGGCAGGACCCCTCCCACAATCCGTGGGGAAAACACATGTCTATGACCTCTATGATAAGTATGTGCCAATATTCTGAAATCAACCCTCTTAGGCTTGATGACCTCAGCCTGTTTATTCTACTCCGACTCACCGATCTCATCTTTGCTAGGTGACTCAATGTGCTCATGAAATGGTGATGGTGAAGGAGACTGATCTGATGATGATGCATGATATATGGGCTAAGATGGAGGAATGGATCTGGAAGGATGAGATGATGAAGGCACATCTTGAACATGTTGAATAGATGGATCAATGAATATGTCATTGGCTATGAAGGTATTCCATGCAATGTTCAATTGTTTGAGGTGATGGAGGACAATGATTTTGATGAGGAAGTGGTGCAAAATACTTCTCATTTGATGCTCATATTCTCTTTTTTGGAAAATATATGCCATCTTGTCAATGCTCCAAAAGAGATAATAAGGTATGTTGAGCATCTTGACCCTTGTGAAGTGCATGAGTAGCTGGATATGATAGGTATAAAGTCTAGAGAACCTTCCTTCACAAGTAAAGTATCTCATGATGATTTTCATCCTGGGAACATATCTATCCAGGAGGTAAGGGAAAGGAAAAAACCTCTTTCTATCATTCTTGTATCTAGGTTTCATATATGGCCCATAGTAATGCTCCTCTAAGTCAGTTTGCTTAAACCATTTTTACCCAACATCTGGGATTCCAGTAGCAACTAATATGATGGCAGTGGACACAATGAAAGTGACACCAGCAAGGGTTACCTAGTTGTCAGGGAGATTGGAGATGAATTGTCTACTCAACATAGGATGATGTTGGATATTTTGTACTTTCTCACTGAATTCACAACATCCTAGATGTTTAAAATATGTCATAGTCATGGGAGATGCGATGAGTTCATTGGTATTTCTTGGCTCAAATCTAAGGATTCTCCCTCCTTTGCTAGACTTCCTCTCCTTTCTTTCCTCCTCCTCACTGGAGCTTCTGTTTTCTTCTTCTGACATGGTGTCTTGTTTTTTTAAAAACCCCAGGGAGATGAAATGATAGTGGAATGCAGGTATAGGGAGTTTAGGAATGGTGTGAGGAAATTCAGGTAGATGATGGAAGGGGTTTATGGTTTAAGGGAAGTGACAGGGGGTGAGAATGTAAAGGGATTTGGGATAGGGAATTTTATTTAGGTTAGAGGTTTGGGAGCCTAGGTAAATAGAACACCTAGGTCTTAGGGTTTTGGGAATAAAGGGATTTGAGAGGTATTGAAATGATATGGGGGTTGGGAAAGAGTTTAATAGGGATGTGGGAAGGGAATAGAAGTACTAGGGAGTGAAATTAGAGGTGTGGGAATGAAACTAGGGTTTGTAGGTTTGAAAACTCCAAATTTTACTCAAGAGACTTAACACCATGAATTTATGACTTGTGAAATGTAAAGAGGGTATATTTAGTGCTAGTTACTTGGTGGAGGAAGAGAACAACCAAACTGAAGCTTCTGAGGCAATGGAACTTTGTTTTAGAGGTTGGAGAGCAAATCTCATCAAACATGTAGTGCACAACTGAAACACACCCTTCATTACACAAACACACAACATATCACTGAAACATGCCCTCCTTGCCAAACACGCAGCATGACACTAAAATGCACATTGTAATACATAAATATACCCTCTAGAACATAAAAGCGCAACAAAAACTTTTCTTTGCTAATTTCACCTGTCAAATTCAACAATTTATACATTTTTGAGGTTTCTCGACCATGACAAGAGCAAATGAGGTGTAAATGGATGTCTTGAGGGTTTTAAATACTTGATGAAATTTGATTTTTTTGATTTAAAACCCATTTGCTAATGTTTGAAAGTGCCTTTGAAACATTGCACTAATACCCCTTTTACCTTGTGCTTTTGCTTTGCAGGTTGATCAATTGCTGGAGTAGACACTTTTTGATTTGACATTTATTGTCCATTTGGCATGTGGAATTGAGTTGGAAGCTTTGAGAAAAGTTACTTATTACATATAATGACATAAAATTACATAAATATAAAAAATAGAATTACATCTCTGTTTTCAGAATAAATTACAATCTGGAATGAAACTCATACTTAAAATCAAAATTATATCTTTGGAAATCATATTTACATGTTTACAAATCCTCTTAAAATAAAAAGAGGGATATTATTGGTGTTCACTCTCATACTTTTGCTGGCCTTATGCATTGAAATGATGTCTTATTGGAACTTGAAAGAATTTAACCTAAAGACCTAATGAAAACCTTGACCAAGAAGACTTCATGGTGACTTGACTGACATAAAGACACGATGAAATGAGCTTTCATGATTGTTGTATGCTCAGTTAGATATGAAGGTGGGCCAACAAGTATATATTTTTGAGGGAGAGTGAGGTTTTTGACTAGGGCTACCATCAGTGAGTAATTTTTTTAATGAGAACCTAGGTGGAATGACAAAAAATTCTAAGAGAGACCCTAATATGAATATGAAAAGAGGAGTTTTGATCACTGATGGTAGTATGCAAATGCTGACACTAACAATGAGCATTAAAGGAATTAATAAATTAATTAAAATGATCACTATATAAGCTATAAAATAATCAATATAAACATTAAATAAGTAATATAAAAAGAAGTTACTAAATTTATTCTTAATAAAATTATGTTTATAATAATATGTTATTATTACTTTGATACTAACACTAATATATAAAGATCATCTAATTTAATATTATTAAAAAGAAAAAGAAAATAAAATAAAAATAAAAATAATCTCTCTCTCTCTTTCTCTCTCTCTCTCTCTCTCTCTCTCTCTCTCTCTCTCTCTCTCTCTATATATATATATATATATATATATATATATATATATATATATATATATATATATATATATATATATATATATATATATATATATATATATATATATATAGAGAGAGAGAGAGAGAGAGAGAGAGAGAGAGAGAGAGAGAGAGAGAGAGAGAGAGAGATAATAATAATAATAAGTATACATTAATTTCAAGAGATAAAGGGAAAAAAGAAAAAAGAAAATCAAGAAAAAGAAAAATGTTTAAGAATTAACATAAAGAAGGGATACCAACTAAGAAAGAAAGGAGAAGTGGAAAGGCTCTAACTTAGGGAAAAAGAGACAAGATCCAACAACTGCTAATCTTTTGTAAGTTTAGGGAGGCAATCGAAATTGAAAAAGATTTATCACACTGAATAGGGATGGTGGGTGGAAGATTAGCAGTTGTTGGATCCCATCTTTGTTTTCCTAAGTTAGCGGAGTTCCCCTTCTCCTTTCTTTCTTAGTGACAGTCTCCCTTCTTTTAGGTTGATTCTTGAATGTTTTTCTTTTGCGTTGTTCTCTTGATCTTTTGAAATTAATTTATACTTTATTATTATTAATTATGTTCATGTATATATATATATATATATATATATATATATATATATATATATATATATATATATATATATATATATATATATATATTTTATTGTATTTATTTATTTCAAAATTATTGTTTTTTTAATATTATTAAATTAGATGGTCATTATATATTAGTGTTAGTATCAAAGTAATAATAACATATTTTTATAAATGTTATTTTATTCATAATAAATTTAGTAATTTCTTTTTATATTAATTATTTAACGTATATATTGATTATTTTATAAATTATATAACATTCATTTTAGGTAATCTATTAATTCCTTTAACGTTTATTTTTTTATGTGTTTGCATTTATACAACATATAATTGCATGGTTGGATCAATACATTCATCCATGTTCTCATGATGAACCACACTTAGTGGTTAGAAATGCGTTGACAAAAAAAATTGAAATGTGATTTACTGGAAGGATTTTCTTGAGTAGACTGATAATTTTTTCAAGATTTCAAGATTTTGGGGATTGCAATGTTTCCATTGGATTTTTTCATGTACTAGGGTAGGGAACTTTTATTTAATCAAAAGAACCAAGCCATATATGTTGGGGAGACTCCCAATAATCAAGATCACCTAGGGTACTAGGGTATGGAATGCGTATTAAATTAGGTGTACCAAAGTCGCTCGACTATGCAAGAGGAGACTCCCAATAAAACACAAGACAATAAATTAGAAATTTCTCATGGCAAGAGGGTCCACGTAATGCCCCAACTTGACAAGGTTAGTTTTGTGACACTTAGAGAGGGTGATTTGATGTAATGAAATAATGTCTATGTTTGTTTGTATAAGAACTGATTTTGGTTAAGAACATAGTATCGATGTTTTCTCTTTTGGTATCCTAGTTTGGACATAGGTGCATGACATGGATGTTAATCCAGGATTGAGACACCTAGATCCATGGATGCTCATGGTTATGTGGAACATATGGTTAATTATGATTTATGGATGATATGTGATTTGTATGATTATATATGCATAATCTTGTACTAAGCAAGATGTGGCAAGAGACCTTGTTATTTGCAAACCAGGATGCTCAAATTATAATGACTGTGGAATTCATGATACATTATTTGTATGATTATATATGCTTAATATTGTATTGAGAAAGATGTGGAAGGGGACATGATTATTTTCAAATAGGGATGCACAAATTATAAGTGACTATGAAATTCATGATAAATGATTTTTATGATTATATATGCTTAATCTTGTATTGAGCAGGATGTGATAGGGGACGTGGTTATTTGTAAACAAGGATGTTCAAATTATAAATGGTTGCAGAAGTCATTTCCCCATACCAAAATCACTTTGGAAGTCATGCACAATATTTGGCAAAATGTGAATAAGTTAATTATGAAATTCATTTGATTCCTTTGATCTATGAGATTGTGATGTGTGCAGGTCTTGGAACAAGGCCTTACCAACAAACCATCATATGGGTATGAGCTCACAATAAATACCTTAAGGTGAAGCATAGAGTTTCAGAGTAGAGTAGATGATAAGCCATGGGAATTAGGGTCCAAAGACATAAATCCATGAAAGATAAAGACGTGGAGTCTTAGATCTATAATAAAAGGATTAGGGTGCGGAGTCCTAAATCCATCAAAAGATAAATATGTGGAGTCTTGGATCTATAATAAAAGGATTGGGACATGGATTCCTAAATACTTATAAGATCAAGGTGTGGAAACTTGGATCTGTGGAGTAGATAACAGTGTGAAGTCCTCAATCTACTAAGGAACGGATATGTATGCAATATGGATACAGAATCCCTATTCTCCGAAATAAAAATGCCACTCATGGGCAACTAAAGGATGAATTTCCTTAATAAAATCTCATTTCTCACAATTCTGGAGTGACGTTCTAAAAATAGAAAGTCATGTCTAACATCTGAATTATGACTTTCCAAAAATAGTAAATCACCTTCAATCAATGGGTAATCAAGTATAGTTGAAGGAAAATCACTTAATTTATCATTAATCAATCTTAATACTTCTATTAGTGTTAGTCTTTATAGCCTTCCTCCAGTGATCAAACATGCTCTTACAAAGTGATTTTAAGGTGTCAAGGTCAAATTTTGTCATTTCAGTGAGTCTTCAAGTAAAATTTGGTCACTAGGTATTAGGTCTAGGGTTTACTTTTACTCTTGTCAAAGTTGTCCAAATTTCGGTCTATGTCACCATTCAGCTAAGTATACCATCATTCAGAGGGTTTTCATCATCATGTCAGATTCCAATGGGTCATTTTACACCTTGTTCATGCTTCAGTTGTGCCTAGGTAAGGTTCATTTCCCTCTCCTAGGGTTTTGAAGGAAATTTCTCTTGGATGGTCAAATCATCAACAAAACTTGTATCCTGAAGTTCATACACCTTCCCCTATCCTTAATGTACCTTATTAAACACTTTACATCACTAATATCCCTCAAATTCCTCATTTTCGCACAAACCCTAGTTTCTTGCTACAACTTGACAATTTTCTAGGCTAGGCCTATGTTTTGCCCTTTTGGACCCCTTTTCCTCATTCAATCTTTGAAATTCCAATTTCCCCTACTTCCTAACAACCCTCCCTACTTCCAAAAATTTTCTCAAGAATTTATAAGCCCCTTATCACCTTCATTTCACTTCATTTCGACAAATCCCCTGTTCCACATATCGGGATTGGTTTTACTCAAATGATGTTTCTGAGAAATAGAAGATGAATTTGACAAAAGTGAGAAAGGTTTTTGTCCATAATAGGCAAAGGAAGAAAAAAGTCCTTCACTTTTTACACAGGTGTTATTTTTTTAGAGAAATGTCAAAAATATAGTTGTCTCAGGAGAATTGATGCACCTCTGGAGTGACCTTGGGAAAATTAAGATTTATCCTAGCTTGGTTGGCCAAATGACTTGCTTGATGAGTGAAATACTAACTATACATAAAGATATTTCAAATGAGCTATCATGTGCTCCATTTGGAGTTGAGAAAGACCTTCAAAAGTTGACTGCAATAGCAGTCTGCCTTTAAGCAGCCTCATTTTGTAGATTTTTACCAGTCTTGGGAGATTTTACTTTTGATAGGGCAAATGAACTCTAAATTTAAAAATTCAAGTTGTGTTGAAAATTAGACTCAATAATACATCGAGCTATATTGCACCCAATTTGGGCAATAGGAAGGCCTCAAAAATTGGTCTGAAAAAGTGCACTACGCATCAAATTAGTGGCGCTATGCATCAAATTTTGCAACACAAGAATTTTCATCTGATGCGCCGCGCTACCGGCGCTACACCTTGAGTTGGCTAATAGTTTTGAAAAATGGCTTGCATTTTTGGATTTATCATGGAAAAATATGAATTCCCTCACATGGCCAAGAAATTTTGACAGGTTTTGAGCTCCCAAAAAGGTCAAAAACACCTCAAAAATGACCTTTCTGCCCCTTTTTGGACATATAGGAAGTAGTGTTGGGAGAACTTATTTTTGGAGGGGAAAATGGAGGAAAAATTTAGAAATTCCACTTTTTTTGGAAATTAGACAGATATACCTTTCCAACAAGCCCACTTGGAGAAAATTTAGTGCACGGGAATGCCTCTAAAATCAGCTATAAAAAGGCGCTACCCATAGGGAAATCAGCGCGGCGCATAGGATAAGCCAAAAACTCTGTTTTTCACCTAGTTTCTTCACAATTTGACTTTTCTCTTTCTAATAGTAAAACTCGTGATGTGATTTAATGTGACCTGATGGATTTTGATTTAATTATGCTAAATTTTCACTCATAGAGGTAGATTCATCATGAAAAAGTAGTTTGCAATTGAATGAATCAGTTTCCTAGGTTTTAGAAACATGTTATTCCACTGCCTACTTTTCAGTTCTTATTTTAGATCTTGTTGAAACAGCTCCTAAACTCATGAAATCGACCCCTAAAGCCTAGAATGATTTTTTTGATGCCTATATCTAGTATTTTTTCTGTCATTGAAAAAGGTTAGACTCTTGTGAATGCTTTGAGCATTATTGTACACTCATTTTCAGTAGTTTGGCAAAGGAATTGACCAGGGTTTGCAGCACTTTATGGGATTCTTGTGGAATCTTGATTCTTTATTGTGTTTCCTTTTGTAATTGTTAGTTTACATGTGTTTTATGTATACCATCATCTATCTTTGCTTCATATTAACTAAATGAATCAAGGATAAAGGTAGAATTCATTGATGTTGCAGTGCTCTACCTAGGGTTTGTTTAGTTATTTATGTTTTCAGCTGTTTGAAGAGGATCCCTGAGACTTTCATGCCATCTCCAACTCCTCACTAGTCTAAAATCTCTCCATCTCACTTTGAAGTGCTAAACCATTTGTCTACCTCGCTCCATAGAGATCTCTGCAAGACTGTGTCCATGTTCACATTTGAGCTAGCAAACCCATTTCAAATCCAATCAAACTCCTCTGTACACATACCTAGACTAAAATCAGTCATTACATCAGTCATCTCAAGCTTCATTGGCCATAATTTCTGATATTGAAAAGGAGAGAGCCCTATCTCAACCTAGTAGGGCTAGCTACTAGTTTAAGCGTGGTTTTTATTTTACCCTAGATCCTGCCTTTCTCAGCCTGTGGTAGATTTAGGCCACAACATATTGGCGACTCCACTGGGGAAGAAAATTTTATTATCATTGTTTTTATTTGTAGACTATAGATAGAGCATGAAGTTAGCCAGGTAGCATTCGAAACGCTCTTGCTTTGCATTAGCAAAAGTAGATGAATGCTGCTTCAGTCAATCTTCGGTCTAGTTTATGACCTGAACATCTGGTTTCCTCAGCAAAATGAAATCAAGTTAAAATCTAATTGTTGATGGTGGACAACGATCAGACACTGCAAGGTTGAAATCATTCACCTGGTGACTCTAAATCAGTGTCGACATTAGATCCAAGGACTCCACTGGAGGATGAACCTGACCAGCAAAAACATGAAAGGACAATATGGAAAGGTCAGGTATTCAAGTTGGAATTTCATCCAAGACATTTTGTTCTTTGTTCTAAATTATTTCTTCTCTTTTCTCGAGAATGTTAAGAAGGCTTTGCAAAGTATATTGTATTTGAGAAAATATCCTTGGCTTGCATTTGATTCCTTCCCTTTGAAGATTGTGAATACCAAAGATTTGCATGCCTTTGAGCTTGATCAAGACCCTTTTTCTGAATCTTGTGATGACCATCTTCAAACTGATGAGCCTCAAGAGACCAAGATTGATTCTACACCTTCTGTACATACCCCTATACCTTGTAAAATTCCAGATCGATACAAGCCTCTGATTTTACCTCCTATATCCCCTGATTTCCCTAAAAATCATGACCTATATCTACCAAGATTTGATGGTGAATGCGACAACATCACTGCTGAGAGACATGTTCTGAATTTTGAGTTTTTTCTTAACCTTTTTGAAGTTGATGAAGAGGATGTCAGAATTAGGCTTTTGGCTCTTTATTTGCAAGGCAAAGTCAAGAGTTGGTTCAAAACCTTGATTGATGCGAGCATCTCAAATTTATAGCAATTCATCAAAGTTTTCCTCGATAGGTGGGTGGTTAGACAAAACCCTTTCTTGATTATAGAAGAGTATAACCAGCTGAAAAGACTGCCAGGGGAGACAGTGCAACAATTTTCTGCCAAATTTAACCAAGTTTATTTTTCGATGCTGGTTAATATAATGCCTCCTCCTGGATCTGCTCTCTTGCACTATCCAGAAGCCTTTGATCCAGAAATGGAGTTTCAGCTGAGAGAAAGGAACCTTGCAACACTTGAAGAGATGCAGAACAATGAAGTAGATGTAGAGGCTCATTTGTTGATCCAAAGAGCAAAGTTGAAGGAAGAAGAGATGAAAAACATAGATCCAGAGGAATCGACATCTCTAGAGGTAAAGCTTGACATTTTGGTAAGTGCAGTGGAAGAGATGATGCAAAGGATCACCACAAGGAATGAGTATAATGTTCAAGCCCATGGCTCGCTGATTGAAGAAGAACAAATGGTTGCTCCAAAACATTTTTTTTCTTATCCCAGTTGTAATAGATCTGATAATGATTGTTTCATAGATCATCTTGGAGAAGAGAGATCTGTTGATATGACATGTATGCTTGATGATGTGTTTTATACTGATGATTTTCCTCAGTTTGATTAGTATGATGATGATTATGTTCTCCAAATAGAAGATAATCTTGCAGACGAATCAGCAACTAGTTTGTGGGAGGAGGAAGTTCACTTTCAGCAGTTCGAATACAGTGATTAGTCGTTGCAAATCAACCATGGAAGTGAGGAGGAAAGTGCAGCCAATTTTGAAGTAAGAGAAGGATCTTTGCCTTTTTCTTTTGCTTCATTTCAGTTCATCAGAGACAACATTCATGCAATCAGAAATCAATTGGCGACAAGTCTTGATCTGGACCATTTTGAGGGCAATGAAACCTTGTTTAAGAATTTTCATATCCAGAGTTGCAACCTTCGAATATTGATTGTCAAGTTGTAGCTAAAGACTTGGAAGCTGAACCATATGATTGAATGATGCAGGATGATTTCGTACCATTTTGTTTTGAATCATTTCAGTTTTTGAATGGAAAATTGCATAGTACATCTTCAGTAAAGAATGAGCAGCCTGTAGGGAATCATGTAATCTCATCGGAACCAATAGAAAATGGGTTGCAGTAGTCTTTTCAAGTTTTTCACGATCTAATAGCTGATGTCCGTAGTCAAAGTCCTTCTCCATTGACTACGTGTGAGCTTGTAACATGTACTGATATAAAATTTATCCAGCAGCTAACAGTAGGAATCTCGTCACAAAGCTCAGATCAAAATTTTCATTCAGGGTATGAGGAGAAGTAAAGTAATCCATTGGATGAGCTATGTCCTAGTGTGCATGAATTTTGAGATCCTTATGCAGTGTTTTTGGAGGCGGATAGAGAATCCATATCATTCAACAGATTTGTTTCCAAGTTGTCATGGGAGTTTCCTTTCAGTAGTTCTCTGTTGTTGTTCATAAGCAAGCACTTGTGGAGAATGCAAACAACATCCATAATGCTTACTTGGTTGCATTAGCTGTTTCATTTCACTTGATTAGGTGATGAGTGAAACACATAGAGTAGGTTGTATTGAATAAGCTCCATTTTGAGCATATTTTTCAGTTTGTCAGTTGCATTTTAGTCTTGAGTCATTTTTTGTTTCATTCAGTTTAAAGATAGTTTCAGTTGAGTGTCTAGTTTCAGCTTTTGAGAGTCTTGTTTCAGTTTTGAATTGGTCAGTTCAACTATGAGTTTTTAGTCAAAGTTTCATAGTAATTGGTTTTTGGATGCTTTGAAGTTATTGACTCTATTGCCCAATGGATGAAGGCACTTGTCTGCTCTCCCAAAGATCTGCGGTTCTTGGCACCTCCAAGGAGCTACCATCCCCATTGGAGCCAATGTTAGTGTCAGTCTTTGTAGCCTTCCTCTAGTGATTAAATATGCTCTTACAAAGTGATTTTAAGGTGTCAAGGTCAAATTTTGTCATTTCAATGAGTCTTCAAGTAAATTTTGGTCACTAGGTATTAGGTTTAGGGTTTGCTTTTACTCCTATCAAAGTTGTACAAATGTCGATCTATGTCACCATTGAGCTGAGTGTACCATCATTCAGAGGGTTTTCATCATCATGTCAGATTCCAATGGGTCATTTTACACCTTGTTCATGCTTCAGTTGTGCCTAGGTAAGGTTCATTTCCCTCTCCTAGGGTTTTGAAGGAAATTTCTTTTGGATGGTAAAATCATCAACAAAACTTGTATCTTGATGTTAATACACCTTCCCCTATCCTTAATGTACCTTATTAAACATTTCCCATCACTGACATCCCTCAAATTCCTCATTTTCGCACAAACCCTAGTTTCTTGCTACAACTTGACAATTTTCTAGGCTAGGCCTGTGTTTTGCCCTTTTGGACCCCTTTCCCTCACTCAATATTTGAAATTCCAATTTTCCCTACTTCCTAACATCCCTCCCTACTTCCCAAATTTTCTCAAGAATTTAGAAACCCCTTATCCCCTTCATTTCACTTCATTTCGACAAATCCCCCATTCCACACATCGGGATAGGTTTTACTCAAATGATGTTTATGAGAAATAGAAGATGAATTTGACAAATTTGAGAGAGGTTTTTGTCCATAATAGGCCAAGGAAGAAAAAATTCCTTCACATGTTACACGGGTGTCATGGTTTTAGAGAAATGTCAAAAATATAGTTGCCTCAGGAGAATTTCTACACCTCTGGAGTGACCTTGGGAAAATCACAATTTCTCCTAGCTTGGTTGGCAAAATGACTTTTTTGATGAGTTAAATGATAAATAGACACAAATCAATTTCCAATGAGCTATCATGAGCTCAATTTGGAGTTGAGGAAGACCTTTAAAAGTTGACTGCAACAGCACTCAGCCTTTAGGCACCTCTTTTTGCACATTTTTACCAGGCTTGGGAGATTTGACTTTTGACAGGGAAAATGAACTTAAAATTGAAAAATTAAAGTTGAGTTGGAAATTAGATTCAGTAATATTTCTAATGGGATATCCTGTATCCAATTTGGACACAGGGAAGGCCTCCAAAGTCGGTCTGCAAAAGGGCACTACGCATCAAATTTTGCAACACGGGAATTTTCATCTGATGCGCCGCACCACTGCCGCTACACATTGAGTTGGCTAAGAATTTTGAAACATGGCTTGCATTTTTCTATTTCTCATGGAAAAATATGAATTCCCTCACATGGCCAAGAAATTTTGATAGGTTTTGAGGTTCCAAAAAGGTCAAAAACACCTCAAAAATGAACTTTCTACCCCTATTTGGACACATAGGAAGCAGTATTGGGAGAACTCATTTTTGGAGGGGAAAGTGGAGGCCAAATTTAGAAATTACACTTTCTCTGAAAAGTAGACAGATATGCCGTTCCAAAAAGCCCACTTGTAGCAAATTTAGTGCACGGGAAGGCCTCTAAAATCAGCTGCAAAAAGGTGCTACGCATAGGGAAATCATTGCGGTGCATAGGATAAACCAAAAACTTGGTTTCTCGCCTAGTTTCTTCACAGTTTGACTTTTCTCTTTCTAATAGTAAAACTCATGATGTAATTTAATGTGATCTGATGTATTTTGATGTAATTATGCTAAATTTTCACTCATAGAGGTAGATTCATTATAAAAAGTAGTTTGCAACTGAATGAATCAGTTTCTTAGGTTTTAGAGGCATGCTGCTCCATTGCCTACTCTTCAGTTCTTATTTTAGATCTTGTTGAAACAGCTCCTAAACTCTTGAAATCGACCCCTAAAGCCTAGCATGAGTTGTTTTATGCCTATATCTAGTAGTTTTTCAGTCATTGAGAAAGGTTTGACTCTTGTGAATGCTTTGAGCATTATTGTACACTCATTTTTCAGCAGTTTGGCAAAGGAATTGACCAGGGTTTGCAGCACTTTATGGGATTCTTGTGGCATCTTGATTTGGTATTGTGTTTCCTTCCGTAATTGTTAGTTTACATGTGTTTTATGTATTCCATCATCTCTCTTTGCTTCATATTAACTAAATGAATCAAGGAT
Organism: Pinus tabuliformis; assembly: GCA_031772625.1. Lineage (NCBI taxonomy): Eukaryota > Viridiplantae > Streptophyta > Pinopsida > Pinales > Pinaceae > Pinus > Pinus tabuliformis. The sequence continues at coordinate 156,122,169 of CM062809.1, read as the reverse complement.
AAAGGTAGAATTCATTGATGTTGCAGTGCTCTACCTAGGGTTTGTTTAGTTATTTATGTTTTCAGTTGTTTGAAGAGGATCCCTGAGACTTTCATGCCCTCTCCAAATCCTCACCAGTGTAAAATCTCTCCATCTCACTCAATTTGAAGTGCTAAACCATTTGCCTACCTCGCCCCATAAAGATCTCTGCAAGACTGTGTCCATTCCCCGGACCCAAAACTGCCTTTCACATTTGAGCCAGCAAACCCATTTCAAATCCAATCAAACTCCTTTGTACACATACCTAGCCTAAAATCAATCATTACATCAGTCATCTCAAGCTTCATTGGCCATATTTTTTGAGATTGACAAGGAGAGAGCCCTCTCCCAACCTGGTAGGGATAGCTACCAGGTTAAGCGTGGTTTAATGTTACCCTAGATCCTGCCTTTCTCAGCCTGAGGTAGATTTAGGCCATAACAAGTTCAATATCAACTTAATCCTCATTATTATTAATATTACTATTATATTTTACGAGAATTTGTGATTATTATTAAAATGGAATTACAAGTCACCTTCATCTCCTTAATCACTCACACATTTCTCCTTGATGACTCTCATGGCTCTATGTAACTCTCTCTCTCTCTCTCTTAATAATACATTACACTTTCTTTTAGGCACTCATAAAATAATTGCATATTACTCTACACTCATTAAATACATGTCATAAAAAATTCCTCTTACGCTCTCTTTAATGCATAAGTTACACTCTCTTTAACAAAGATATGCATACCTCTCCTTAATGGCATGAGTTATACTCCTCTAAATGGAATACAAAGCATGCATATTACTCCTCCTTTATGACAAGAATTTGTTTCTCCTCCTATATATGTGCCTCATGTATTCTCACTTAAAGGGAGAGGGAGGTGCATTTTAATACGAGGGTTGGAGAGACTTGAAGAGGATTGTGAGAGGCAGAGTCTTGGAGAGTAGCCAAAGTCGAAATGAATATGAAATCCCTAAACTAAATTACTAAGTACTTATACCTGGTGGAGTTGTCCATGAGTGGTATTGAGAGGAAGTGAAACTTATCTTCCTTAGTTTGCCTTATATATCTCTATATTGATATATTTTGGTATTGCTTAGTAGCTCTTACAGCTCAGGGTTCCAGGGCGAGAAGTTCTCCTGGGATATGGTTGGGTGGAAACCTAGATGGTTCACAATGAGTTGGTAAGGGCATTGGAGTTGGAGCATACTATCATCTTTTTCTAGTTATACACACACACACACACACACACATTGTCAGGTATATCTATAAATTCTCTTGAAATTTTCGTTTCTTATTAGTTTTAAAGTGTTGAGATTTTAAATTTATTATTGTTACTTTAAATTATTACAAAATTATGAATATTTATGAAATATTTAGAAAGTTATTTCTGAGCTAACCCACAATGAGTTAACAGTCTCATGACAGCTATGTATGAGAATTTACATGCAAGGAATTAAAAGAAGAATGTGTGGCCAAGGATTTCTAATTCTTCTTATAGTAAAATTTTGTCCATAGTAGGTCATGTCTATTATCTAAAGCTAATATTCTTTGTTTGATAGCTTTTCATTATCCCTTTCAGCAATTTAATAGATGGTTCTTGCTTCCTGTGAATTGGGTTGTTGGTTGAAACTTAGATCTAAAAAAAAAAGGTTGCACACTAAATGTTTGAAGAAACTCCTTAATGGATGTAGTTTATTGTATATAAGTTTTTATTGTTGTTCTATTGCAAATTAATTGACATAAAGTATTAATGACTGTAGCATTCAAGACTACAATGTGTTTTCAAAATTGTAGAAGTGGTTGCAATAAGTTTGTCAATTTATGTAAAGGGAAGTGGCTTTGTAGGTTGTAAAATGTTTGATTAATTACTTGTATCAAGAATTCATATAGTGAACAGAGAAATTCTTAAATTCAATGAACAACTTATAGTAGCATAATTTTGGGTTATCTTTCTTCATGTAGAGTTGTACATGAAAGTTTGCATGATATGTATTTGAAAAAATTGGTAAATGAGATCCCAAGCTTTGTTAATTTAAAGAATTGAATCTCTCTGTGATTTTATTTATATTTGAATCAACATCAGGAGGTATTCATTCCATAAGGCCATGTAACCATTAATTTCATTCCATGAAAATTATTTTCACAACCTTATTCATAAATCTGAGTGATTTTTCAAAATTTTGTTGCCAACTATGTTTACGTGTTGTCGATTTTTCTTTTTTGGTGAAAATCCCTATTTTAATGTGCCAACATTTTAATTTCCGTTTATGAATTTTATGAGATAAATAGCTTGAAGAAGAATCTTAAATCCATTACTGCCAAGTGTTTGACAAAACACCTCAATGGCTGTAGATTTCACGCTTGTAAAGTGTTTGACAAAATGCCTCAATGGTTGTAGATTGCATTCTTGTAAAGTGTTTTTCAAAAGGCCTCAATGGCTGTAGATTTTGTGCATATAAATTGTTAGATTAAACATCTTATTTACTATAGCTTTCATGTACTATAAATTTATGAAGTGATTATTTAATTGATGAATCTTCCTATTTCTGCAAGTTTTTGTATTAATGTGAAAACAAATTTAATAAGTTGTTGAAGTGTGGATACAGAATACGACAGTTGTTAGTTTTATCATATAAAGCTACATTAAAAAAAATGGAGGTGTTGGAAACAATTTTACAATGAGAAATTTTGTGACTTTTAATTACTTGTGAAAATGAGAATAATAAGTTCATCTCAGTTGCATGTATTCATGGGTGTAGTCTTCTGCTTTTGTGAATGTACCAAACAACTATTTCTACCCGATTTTTGCAGGTCCATTGTTTTACTTGGCACTTTTTGAAGAATAATATGCTTCTAAATTGGTAATAGTAGTTGCTCTTGCTGCAACATTCATTATACAATTCACATGATTGAATAATTTCCTTAATAATTGGGATTGAGAATTTTTATTTGATAAATTTGAAAATGTTGTCGTGTCAATATATTTTGTGATTCCATTTCATAGACATATCATATCATTAGATTTTCTTATGAAGAAAGGCATAATCCTTCTTGAGATACCTTGTTACAGGTAGGTTAATAATCATTCCCTTATATGTGATGTTTGTAATAGAAGCATGCTATTTTAGGTTGTTGTGGTATACTTTGCGGTTATGATTTCAAGAGTCAATAAGTGGAACCTTAGGGGGTCAAATAGGTTGATCTTGCTTAATGCTCGCACATGGTAACATGGTGGATTTTATTTCCATTCTTACTTAGTGCTCACATATAATTATGGAGAGAGCACATTCTATATTCTTTTAAACTTGAGGAGAAATGTGTTATGGAATTGGTTTTAAGGGAAAGCTATCTCTCACTTCTTCTATTATATTCTTATATTGAAATAAATAAAGGAACATGATCTTCATGATAACCAAGTTAGTCATATTATGAGTAAAATAAAATAAAATTTGAGTAATAGTGTTCAATGTAACATTTACTTCTCTACACTATTGATGGTTGGTAAGTTGGGATATTACATATGGTATAAGAGCGAGCTACAACACTAGGGCCTAATGGACCAACATGCTTGCTTGTAGGTTGATGAAGTATGAATGTTGATTTCGCATGCATGTTGAATTATTGTGAATGTTGACATGGAAGCATATTGGTTGCATAAGGGATATTGTTATTATGTCATTTAGAAATTCATGAAAGAAAAACAATGCTTTCTTATATTCCTTTATATTTATTTTAAGACAAAATATTAGAAATATGATAAAGGACTTAAATACATGTTGGGAAGGGATGTGGTTGAGAAGTTGGGATTTAAACCAAAGCATGTGAATGAATTGATTGTCAATGGGTGAGTGAGATATGTGGAGTGCATGCATAGTTTCATATATGTTTAATGCACCATTATCAATGTGATATGGGCCTACTACCCATCTTTACTAGCTGAAATTTTCTCTACCAAGAAAAATATTGGCCTAGTATAAACTACAGTATGACGACCTTGGTCTGTATGCTTTGGGAATGTGTAACGATTGTAAAATTGAGATTCAATTAACGTGATGATTGAGTTCATCATGTTAGTTTTGACTCTTTTTTTTATCAATACTAATGGAAACTTAACAAAAGTCACCTTGAAGGATGTCACTTTTAACTATGAATGTAGATGCACGAGTAATGTATGTGTATTAATTTGATGTATGCTTTCAGAACACATTGTTAACGGTTAAGAATGAGACTCCTATTATTTCCTTGACATATTTTTGTACTTTGGGTAGACATTATGCATCAAATAAATTGAAATTACTCAATTACTAGGTTGTGGTATGACCTTCCTAATAAACAAGAGGCTTAAATGACTAGTGCATGAAAGGTTGTGGAAGCCATTTTTTGGAACAGTTGAAGGTTATGTTTTCCTTAAGATATGTATGGGCGTGGAATCCATACTAGCATGCATGTATGAGCTAATGTATGGGTGTGGAATCCATACTAACATAATTCTATGAGATAATGTATGGATGTGGAATCCATACAAACATATATCTATGAGCTAGGTAATTCTTCTTGATAGAATGAACAAAAATATTCTCGTGGAATCTCGTAGACATGATTAAGGAGGATTGATTATGTGTAATTAAAGTTAAATGGATAGACATTCGTAACATGAATTTTCTTGAGATTTAAATCCATTATTTTCATTTTATTACAAATGAAGATACTAAGATTGGTATAGTGAACACCATTAGGTGGTTTAAAATGTTTGGAATACTTGATTTTGATATATGGAGTCAAGTGTGAAATAGGTATTTATCCTCTAGTATTATAATTCTTTTGTATGTGTTGGATTTAGGTAGAATTAAAGTGTTTTTATTATGAAACCAGCTCAAGAAAAGATAGAAAAGATAGATCAACGCCTTAGAATTCAGCCTCTTCGAGGGGGCAACCTCCTTTACATTACATAAATGAACAATTCTTGGATGATACAAATGACAAAACCTCCTTTCTATATATAGGAGTCTAGGGAGTCACAATATAATCCAGCCGACCTAACAATAATAATATAAAGCCACAAAAATAACAATAGAGGGATTCTATGGGGCACAGAAATAACAATATGGGGGTAATAGGGGCACAACAATATAAATAAGGGGTATAACTACAATAGTAATGAGGTAATCACTAGTATTATAGGGACCCAACATGCCCCTCTCCTTCAAAAAAGTGTTGTCCTCAACGCTTGAGTAGTTCTGGATACTTCTGCATAAAATTCTCATCCTCCCAAGTGGAATCTTCAGCGGATAAGTTCTTCCACTTGATAAGATACTCTGAAATTGATCGATTTCGTAGCTGTCGAGTTCTTGTTTCTGTGACTGCTTCCGGTTCCAATATAATTTTTCCTTCCTCGTCAAGTTCTGGCAATATTGTTTGAATTGGGAGCTTGTCACCTATAACCTTCTTTAAACATGAAACATGGAAAATTGGGTGCAATCGAGAAGCTGCAGGAAGCTCCAATTTGTATGCCATAGTACCAATCTTTTGCAACACCTTGTACGGACCATAATACTTTGGTGATAATTTATTATCCTTATTAGCTTGCTTTAGGGACATTTGCTTATATGGTTGTAGCCATAGGAATACACAATCACCTGCATCAAAAATTCTTTCACTGCGATGTTGATCTGCCTGTTGTTTCATTCTATTTTGTGCCAACACGAGGTTATCCTTTAAGAGTTGGAGGACTTGTTTTTGATGTTCAATGTGATGTTCCACTGCCTGAACCTTAGAATTTTCTCTTAAATATGATGTGATGGATGGTGGTTGATACCCATAAAGTGCCATAAATGGGGTCATTTTTGTTGTTGTATGGAAGGAAGTGTTATACCACCATTCAGCCAGAGGCAACCATTTGACCCATTGTGTCTGCTTATCAGATACAAAGCAACGAAGATATCCTTCCAAACATTTGTTTACTATCTCAGTTTGCCCATCAGATGGAAGATGATAAGATGAGATATGAGCTAACTGAGTACCAAGACAAGAAAATAATTCTATCCAAAAATTTCCAGTGAAAATGGGATCTCTGTCACTTACAATAATCTTTGGGTTTCCATGTAGCTTTTGAACTGTTTCCATAAATGCAGTAGAAACTGTATTGGCTTTAAATGGATGTGATAATGCACAAAAGTGTGCATACTTGGTAAGTCTGTCAACTACCACCATGATGACACTCTTTCTCTCAGACTTGGGTAAACCTGTGATAAAATCCATTGAAACCTCCTCCCAATGTTGGCTTGGAATGGATAAAGGTTGTAATAGACCCGGTGTCTTTTCAACTTTATTTTGCTGGAAAACCAAACATTCCACCACAAACTTTTGAATATCTGATTTAAGGCCATCCCAAAAAAATTCCTTCTTAACCCTGTGGTAAGTTTTTAAAAATCCTGAGTGCCCTCCTAAGGGAGAAGTGTGCAATTCCATAAGAATCTTTTGTTTTAGCTGGGAATTCTTACAGAGGTATAAGCGATCTTTGTACCATAACGAATCATTTTGCCAGCTAAATGTATCAGAAGTACTGGAATCTTGTTGTAGCTTTCGAATAAGTGCCCACACTTCTTCGTCATTCTTCCATTCCTCCCTTGCTTCTTTTATCCAATCTGGTTGGATAATAGAAATGGCACACAACAATGCTTCCACATCCTCATCCTTTCTTGAGAGTGCATCTGCCACCACATTTTGCTTCCCTTTTTTGTAGATGATTTCAAAGTCATAACCCAACATCTTTGTGACCCACTTTTGTTGCTCTTCAGAGGATAATATTTGTTCTAAAAAGTATTTAAGGCTATCATGATCCGTTTTTACCTTGAAGTGTCTTCCCATTAGGTAGGGTCACCATTTCTTAAGTGCATGGAGTATTGCCAACATTTCCTTCTCATAAATAGCTTTGAGTAAAAACTTTCCCTTGATTGGACGACTTTCAAAAGCAATGGGTCTTTCATCTTGCATTAGAATAGCACCAATTCCATTTCCTGAAGCATCACATTCCACAGTAAAGCTTTTTGTGAAGTCCAGTGTAGCTAAAACCGGTGCTTGGCACATTGCCTCTTTAAGATGTTCAAAGGCCTTTGTTGTTTCCGGAGTCCATGAAAATGAATCTTTCTTCAATAATGTTGTTAGAGGTGCTGCTATTCTCCCATAATTCTTAACAAACTTACGATAATACCCTGTCAACCCAAGAAATCCTCGCAGATGCTTTATGGATGTGGGGATTTTCCATTCCTTAATGGCTTTAATTTTGCTAGGGTCTACCTTAACTCCTTCATGAGATACAATATGACCCAAATATTCCACCTCCTGGACTCCAAAGAAACATTTGGATCTTTTTGCATATAATTGTTTCTCCTCCAATAGTTGTAGCACCCTGTCAACATGTTCAACATGATCCTTCCAAGACTTGCTGTAGATTAGTATATCATCAAAAAATACTAACACAAATTTTCTAAGGAATGGTTTGAAAATTGAATTCATCAAACCTTGAAATGTTGAAGGTGCATTGGTAAGGCCAAAAGGCATGACCAAAAATTCATAATGACCCTCATGAGTTCTAAATGCTGTTTTCGGAATGTCTTCAACCTTCATTCTGATTTGATGATATCCCGAACGAAGATCCAACTTGGTGAAGTAAATTGATCCATGTAATTCATCCAGTAATTCATCAATAACAGGAATGGGGAACTTATCTTTAATAGTGAGCTTGTTGAGCTCCCTATAATCTAGACACATGCGCCATGATCCATCCTTCTTGTGCACCAATACTACTGGAGCTGAGAAAGAACTTTGACTCGGTTGAATTATACCAGCCTCTAGCATTTCTGCAACCATACGTTCAATTTCACTTTTTTGGACATAGGGATATCTGTACGGCCTGATGTTTGGAGGAACACTTCCTGGAATCAGATGAATAGCATGATCATGATCACGCATAGGTGGGAGACCCTTGGGAGTCTCAAATACCTTGGAATGATTGTCCAGGACTTTTTGGAGATCTGGAGAAATAGATGATTCCAATGTGGAAACATCTAGCGAGCATAATTGTGCAATTACACCTCTTTGCTCCTTTTTTAGAAGCTTTGTCATACCATGAGAGCTGATTATCTTTCCTAGTTTCCCTGCAATACCCCTTAATTCAACTTCCTTTCCTTCCGTAGAAAATTTGATGAAAAGTTCTTGAAAATTAAAAGCTATTGTACCCAAGGATTGTAGCCATTGGACTCCTAGTACAACATCCGCACCTCCCATTGGAATGGAAAGCATTGGGCTAGTCAATACATATTCTCCCATGGATAGCTTGACATTATGGCACTTTCCAGAGCAATTTATTGTTCCTCCATTTGCAATCATCACTTGACACTCTGGTGCTGGATATAGGAAGCAATTCAATTCTTTTGCTACCCTACAATGAATGAAATTGTGGGTGCTTCCTGAATCAATCAACACTATTACCTTTTTCTTCTTGATTTGTCCTTCTATCTTGATGGTTTGAGGAGTGGTAATTCCCACCAATGCATTACAAGATATGGTCGGATTTATTTGTTCTTCATCTAGGCTTTGTTCCTGAATTATATCTTCTTCTTTTGACCTTTCTTGCTCCTTTTCTTCTTCCTCTTCACAATCTATGTAGAATAATTTCTTCTCAGCACACTTATGACCTTTTGTGTATTTGCTATCACAACTGTAACAAAGCCCTTTTGCTCTTTTTTCTTCCAATTGTTGTGGTGTCAACCTTATAGGTTGTGGAAGACTAGGGGCAGCAACACTTCTGTCTTTATAGTTGTGAGTGGTATGCTTCCTGGTTGCCATAATTTTGCTTTCCATTTTTCTTGCTAACCTGAATGCCTTCTCTAATGAATCAGGTTCCCAAAGGCGAACATCATGTTGGATATTATTCTTTAAAGACCCTATGAACACATCAATCCTATGCTCCTCTGGAATATCTTTTACCCTTATGTTCAATTTTTGGAACTCCTCACCATTACTGAACCCTTTTGTTTGAGACTTATCAATTGGCTAAAAAAAGTGTTGCTTTTTGTATCTTCATAATGTGCTATAAATTCTTCCGTAAAAATTGCCCAAGTGATAAATTGTTTATGAGAGCAAAGCCATTGATACCATACAAACTGATTTGGTTCCAAATATACAGTTGCCATACGTACCTTTTGTGCGTTTTGCACATTATTGAGATCGAAGAATTGCTCCATCTGTAATATCCATGTGGCGGGATCCTTGCCATCAAACTTCCTCATATCGATTTTTGGAATATGGTGATTCTTCGATCCAACATTAGCATCTATGGAATCATGATTAACATTTCTTTTGTTCTCATCATGAGTTTCCTTTACTACCTTTTCACCATTAGTGACCCTTTCTTGTAGCAACTTCTTCAATTCTTCCATGTCTGTCTTCATATTTATCTTCAAATCTGCCATGTCTCTCTTCAAATCTGTCTTCGAATCATCCATCTTAGCTTCCATGCCCTTTATCTTAGATTCCACGCCATTTATCTTAGATTCCACACCATTTATATTAGATTCCACACCACTTATCTTAGCTTCTGTTAGCTTTTGTGAGCGTGACATTTGTTGCACTTGTTCTTGTAATTTTGATATATCATGTAGCATTTCTTCCTCTTCTTCATGGGTCATGCTAGAGCTTTCAGGTTCCTTACTAGGTGTTTGCATTTTCTTTCCTCGGGGCATCAGTTACTGATAATAATGCTTTACTATGCCCTTTGAATTCCGTTAAACCAAGCTTACACAAAAATTTAAAAAAAAACTACACACCTTTTTTCACTTTATAGGAGCCTGATATTGAATCTGATGTATCTCTGTAATTTTGGATCATCCAATTCTAAAATTGTTATCTGTAGTAGCCTTCTGCGTCCTCTTTTTAATGCCACAAGTCTGAGCCAAATTGGATTCTCCAAGGAAGAGTTATGTGAAATCGCCCACAGTGACTTGTTTTTAGACTGGTTCAGTAGAGCGAACTTGTACGACGTGCCACGAGTCACTGTTTCAACCTTTGAATTTGAAACACACATACACAAAACTACAGTCCGTCCTATTTCTGTGCCTTCTTACAAAATTTCAATCTGATCCCCAGAGAGAAAGTTATGACGATTTTCCCCAGGTCACCTGTTTTGAATGTAATTCAGGAGTCTGCAAAAAAGACCAACGTTCTCAGATCATATCTCCGCCAATATCGCGCGAAAAGATCTGAAATTTGGACCCAAGGTTCAGCGCGATTTCTTCTCAAATGGGTTTTTTTTGCGACTTCTGAAACATCACAGAAACAAAATTATAGCGAAAATTCCACGATGACCTGTTTGGAGCAGCGAAACCCTAGAATCCAAAGCTCTGATACCAAATGTTATGAAACCAGCTCAAGAAAAGATAGAAAAGATAGATCAACGCCTTAGAATTCAGCCTCTTCGAGGGGGCAACCTCCTTTACATTACATAAATGAACAATTCTTGGATGATACAAATGATAAAACCTCCTTTCTATATATAGGAGTCTAGGGAGTCACAATATAATCCAGCCGACCTAACAATAATAATATAAAGCCACAAAAATAACAATAGAGGGATTCTATGGGGCACAGAAATAACAATATGGGGGTAATAGGGGCACAACAATATAAATAAGGGGTATAACTACAATAGTAATGAGGTAATCACTAGTATTATAGGGACCCAACAGTTTTTCAAATTCTTGGAATATAGAAAAATATTATTGTGATAAGTTGATGAAATATCTTTTCTATTGGCTTAAGAAAAATTAGGTCTAGGAAATCCATAATAGTTTCCTTAATGATTTTGTCAATTACATATTGGTTGAATTCTATTTAACCAAATTAATTAGAGAAGTTATGAGGATTGAACTCATGAACGTGTCTAAACTATTGTTAGTTAGGCAATCAAATCAAACTTCATATTATTTATGAACTTGATGAACTGCTTTCTTGGAATTTGATTAACTTGTAAATGTTTAAGAGAATAACATGTTTAGAAGATACACATTTTCTATGGTGATAATTTTGTTTTATTTGAACTTAAAGGAAAAATTATGTGATTAATGAAAAACTTAGTTGAGTTTTTGTTTTACAAGAGTATGTGTTTATGATATTTTTTGAGGGAAAATTTGGAGAGTGAGATCACATTTTGATGAATTGGAATTGTTGCATAATTTATAAGCTTAAGCTGATTGTATTGTATGTGGAACGGAAGAGATTGATGGATTTAGGAATTTTGTGATCGGATGTATAGTTGCATGAGCAATTAGTAGTGATGCAAAAGGTTGTAATCTTTTGATAGGTAGTCAAACAAAACTTATCTTTCATCTAGAAATGCCTTTATGATAGTTTAAATATTATTTAAAATCAACAAGATTCTTCATAGTTTGAGAAATGTATGGTTTTCATAGCTTGTTTCTTTGTGTGTATGTATTAATAGAAAGGAATAAGACCTTAAACCAAATGAATAGATTAATTATTGGATAAAAATAATGAGTGATCGTATAGCAGGAGAACATGTTGAATTACACTTATCAAGATAGATTCAATACTATCTTGTATTTGTATAATTACAAAAGTTGTTCTCGATTACAAGGCACTTTAGAAAAAATATATTTAATTGTTTTTGGAATGAATATCTAACCGAGTCATTCATAATTGGTTCTCAAGTAAGAGAAGTGAATAATATTCAATATTTACGAGAATTAAAGGAATGGTTTATAATATAAAAGTGGGTCACTTATGATTGTATGGAACCTTAGCTTGTTAAAAAAAAAATGTCTTGAACCTGAAATTGTGATTTTTCTTGAGTAAAGATTTAGTAAAAAATGTAGGTAGATCTTAAAGATTTTGATTGCACGGGTGCCTTATGGAATGAAAAAGGGAAAACTTGGATTGAGAAGAGACATAAATCAAGGGGGATGTAAGAGTGGGTTATATATATGACATGTTTTGTTGCATAGTTTCAATGGATATTGTATGTGGATGATCTGATGCTTCTTGTATGTAAATTTGATTGTGAGATGGGATGGACCATCATTGTCGTTTATATAACTAATGTGGGATGAGTTGGAATGCTCAATGTTTCTATAAAAACCTAAGATAATTACACATGAAAGATTATTGAATTCTTAATGCATTATATAAGAAAAATACAATCATTTGTAATGTGAGATCATTGTAAAATAATAATATCTGGATATAATATTGTAGGTTTTAACCCTGTATGGAAATTACCTACATATGAATTCTAAGACACATAAAATAAACTATGCGAGAGAATAACACATAAAACACATATACACAGAGAGTTTCCCTTGGATCCCAAAACCGGGACTACCATCTTGATTTTTTCATTATATTTCTTCAATGTTACAATACATATTTATACATGCCGAAGCATTCAATACCATGGACCAAAAACCATCACATCCAAAACCATGGACCGAAAACCATCGCGTCCAAAACCATGTGCAAAAAACCATGAAAAAAACCATAGGTAGGCTTGCCCAACCTAATATAGGGTCCAAAAAAAAAAAAAAAAATCTTGGGGCACTACCTCGGACCCTATAGAGGGGGGCTACCCACCCCCTTAAATCCCGCCAGTGATCACCCCCATTGCACAATCGGTGCAACAAAGGGGGGGCTCCACCCCCCCCCCCCCCCCAACCCCCAAGTTCACTACGTGGGCTAGTCGTGGAAAGAATATAACACAACCCAACATTCTACCACTTGTTGTTTTCTTTCCACAAGGGGCCACAGGAGAGCTTAGTCATTTATCCAACCCTGCAATGCCCATTGTTTCTCTACACCAAGAGAACTTCTTAGAGCTCACAAATTTTGTCAATGCATCTGTAGTATTCTTCAAAGTGTGCACCTTTACCAGCAACACCCTTTTGTCTTCTATCATATCCCTCATAGAGTGATACTAAACATCAATGTGATTTGTCTTTGAATGGTAAGCAGGGTTCTTTACTAAGAAAATTGCACTTTGGCTGTCACAGTCTATCCTTATAGCTCCCTGTACTAACCCCATACTTGAACACAATCTATGCAACCAAACTGCTTCCTTGCTTGCATGAGTGGCTGCCATGTATTCTGCCTCTATAGTTGATAGTGGCACTACAAATTGTTTCTTACTCATCCAACTGACTACACCTCCAAATAGGTTAAACGCATACCCACTTGTAGATCTTCTCTGATCCAGATCTCTAGCCCAGTATGCATCAACAAAGCCACGGATATCCAAAACTCTATCTAATCTTGGTCTTCCTTGGTAGCACAAACCATAATTACTAGCGCAACACAAATACCTGAAAACCCGCTTCACTGCTGTCCAGTGCTCCTTCCCTGGTTTTGACATAAACTTGCTCAATACTCCCACAACATGTGCAATGTCTGGTCTAGTACAGACCATTGGATACATCAGGCTACCGAATGCACTTGCATATGGAACATGGGACATGTCCTCTTCCTCTTCTTGTGTCTTGGGACACTGTTTAGCAGATAACTTCACACCTACAGGAATAGGAACCTTCCCCGATTTAAGTTCTTGCATATTAAACCTCTGCAGTATTGTCTCAACATACTTCCTCTGATTTAACCAGAGCTTCCACTTTGCCCAATATCTTTTAATTTCCATGCCAAAAATATAGTTTACATCACCAAGATCTTTCATGTCGAATTTGGAGGACAATTGGGTCTTCAAATCTTGGATAATTTCTTTGTCATTTCCAGTCAAAAACATATCATCCACATACAAGACCAGATAAATAAAACTGTCACCAAATAAAGATAAAATACACACAGTGATCTGCTTTGCTTCTGTTGATGCCAAGTCCCCATATAAATGTATCAAATTTCTGATACCACATCCTTGGTGACTATTTTAACCCATACATAGACTTCTTTAACTTCCATACTAGTTCTTTCTTACCCTTCACTACAAAGCCTTTAGTTTGCTTCATGTAGATCTCCTCTTCCAGATCCCCGTGAAGAAATGTTGCCTTCAGATCCATCTGTTCTACCCCAAAATCAAAAGCAGCAACAACAGATAAAAGTAATCTAATAGAAGCTACCTTGGAAACATGAGAAAAAATATCACCAAAATCAATTCCTGGCACTTGGGAATAACCTTTTGCTACCAATCGAGCTTTGTATTTCTCCACCTTTCCTTTTACATTTGTCTTCTTCTTGAACATCCATTTGTTGCCAATGGGTTTCCTTCCAACTAGCAACTCTACCAAATCCCAAGCCTCATTTTTGTGCAAATATGAAATTTCATCAACCATGGCCTCTTTCCAGAGTGTGCCATCATCTGAATCTATTGCTTCCTTCATAGTTTTGGAATCATCGTCAGTAACAGATAAAGAAAAATTTGAACAGAAAGCAGATGGAATATACCTTTCTGGCTGCCTTCTTTCTCGAACTGATCTTCTCGCCCCTGGACTTTGTGGCTCTTCATCTTCTGATTCCGCTTCTGCTGTAGAGTTTGATTCTTCCTCCTTAAGCTCAATATCTATCTTTTCAGGTTCCTTTGGTTGGACTTCATGTTTAATAACATCTTTCACCTCTCTGAACACCACATCTTGACTGTACACAACATTCCTTGTTACTGGGTTCTAAAGCTTATAACCATTTAGACCATCCTTATACCCAATAAAGATGCACTTTTCAGATTTACTATCCAACTTGGTTCTTTTCTCCTTCGGAACATTTACATATGCATCACATCCAAATACCCTCAGATGTGAAAGAGAGGGTTTCTTACTAGTCCATACCTCTTGTGGAGTCTTATCCTCCAACGCTGATGAAGGTGATCTATTGACCAGGTAACATGCTTTCTCCACCGCCTTTGCCCAGAATTCCTGTCCTAAGCTGGCATCACTGAGCATGCTTCTTGCCCTTTCCATCAACATCCTATTCATTCTTTCTGCAACTCCATTTTTCTCAGGTGCATATGGAGTAGTCGACTACCATGCTATACCACACTTCTTTCAGAATTTTTCAAATTCCTTACTGCAAAACTCTCCACCGTTATCTGTCCTCAACACCTTTATCTTCTTCTCTGTCTGGTTTTCCACCAGAGCCTTAGATTCTTTAAACCTGTCAAAGAATTCAGATTTCTTCTTAAGGAAATATATCCATGTATTTCTTGATAATTCATCTACA
Organism: Pinus tabuliformis; assembly: GCA_031772625.1. Classification (NCBI taxonomy): domain Eukaryota; kingdom Viridiplantae; phylum Streptophyta; class Pinopsida; order Pinales; family Pinaceae; genus Pinus; species Pinus tabuliformis. The sequence goes on along the minus strand of CM062809.1, from coordinate 156,106,915 downwards.
AATGATACATAGTACGCAAAATTACCAGTGATGGGAACTTCACAGCTCCAAACACATCACTATGCACAAGTTCTAATATCTGTTTCACCCTCTTTTTATGGGAAAATTAGTGTCTTGTCGAACAACTAACCCTCTAGGTTTGGTAGCTAACCTAGAAACAACAATCAAAGCAATTCAATATCTTTCCTATGAGTGATAGATAAGAAATAGAGTATGAAAGACCAACCTCTAACTTTCGCTTGAATCCTCGTTTGATCTCCCTCTCCTTTGGCTGATCCCGTAACTCCTCCCTGTACTTAACACGCTTGGAGAGTACCTGCATAGCTATAGAAACAAATACCTGTTAAAGCATAATGATCCATCACAGCATAAACATCATAGAATCAAAAATATGATAAAGAAATGAATGCATTTATAGTTAACACAATCAATTGGGAAAAATCTTGAATAACTTTATTAATATCAAGGAGAATTACAACCCATAAGAAGTTTGATCCGGCACCATCCTGCCAGCTTCAAACCTTATTCACCTCATGAATCAACAAGAACACACCAACAATGACACAATTCTCTCACCTCAATACTAAAACTAGCAGCACTTCCTTATAACTCGGAATAATTCAGCCTCTAGATCTCTTGGATGAGGGGTCCATTTATAGATGAGTGAAGGAGGTTGAGTCATGATCATGATGATGAATGCCTTTCTATTTTTAGGAATTGGTTCCATGAAAGAGGGGGATAGGTGGATGTTTCCTAGTTCCTTTAGTAATCCTTGGGTGAACTCAGAGGGGCAGGTGGCACAGGAGAAGCTTCTAGAGGTTTCCATGAGTAACTGATTCCTCAAATTGTCCTAGAATTTTGTCTATGCTCGAACATCGCACCCTAAGGAGGGATAAACTGCGATGCATAACACTTGGATAGTGTGGCACCTGCTATGCATAGCACCCTAACATAGGTTTTTCTGCAATGATCCCTTTTATGCACTTTTTGGATGAATTTTGTGATGAAACTATTAGGGAATGAGGCATTCAGAGGACTAAGTTTCTTTAGGGCATAAAAAACTATATTAGGGGTTGATCAACCTTAATATAATCGACATGTGAGTTGGGGTTGATGTGCCCAAATATGTCTGTAATAGTTGCCCCCTAAAGCATGAGGTTGTAAATATCTATGTCGAGTGAAATGCTTTATCATGAGGATCAGAAGTTTCGAACTGGAAGGTGACCTGCATAAATTACAATACAATACATCATGATAATATGATTTTTCATGAACTAGCTAAGAGAGGCATTCCCATGCTTAGCTTTATAAATTTTCATTTCATGTACATAGATCAGATAGTCGTCTGCAGATACAGACTTGTGATTCTACAGATATAGAGTCATAATCCATGATTAGGATGACCATTTGTGTAGAGCCTTTGTAGATTTGATGTTTTTGTATCCCTGAATATATCACAGCTCGGATGGATGAAACTAGATCTGATGTCTTCAAACTCATTTAATCTTCACTCGATGTACAAGTCAAACCATGTGAAGGGATGATCTGAGGTCGAACATGGAAAGACATCTCCTGATTACCAGCCAATGATGTGAGTTGTTAACAGACGCGAGAGGGATACCGATAATGATAATGATCCTAAAGGTACTATAGTACATTTCACATGGTGTGAGTACATGATCCAATGTCGAACACCACGCAACATCTTTTGGTCAAAGGCCATTGATGTTAACCTGTCGCCGGAAGAGAGAAACTTTCCAATGATGTAAACAAGTTTCAAAGCACTGGAAGGGTGTTTCTAAGTCAACTTCTTGGATAATGAGCTGGTGTCGACAAGAAGCGACTCGTCGTAGGAGGGCCTTTATGTATCCCACATCTAAGACACGAAACAAAGCAAATGATTTCTGGAGGTGAAAATGAACTGACGACACAAGGTCCAGGAATGGTGGTCATGAAAAATGAAGGTTGGAGGTATTGCAACAGATGAGACTTTAACTGGATGACTTCTCTTGAACATAACGATGACACTGAGATGAATTGGTAGCGTTAACCCAAAAAGATGGATGGTGTGATAGACCAATGGTATGATGACCATCAAACGGAATGTCCCAACCCAACTTAATCATGGAGATGAAGTGAAAGTGTCATGTTCAAGAGCGACTCTCTACCATAAGTTTTCAAGATTTTTTCCCCTTTTTCCCCAGTCATTGCTGACCAGTACCTCTTTATTTTTTATCAAGCTTGAGGAGGATAACATATGCATGTTCTATAATTCACCCTTTGGGTAAACCATCACTATTTGGTGTTTTAACGAGTCTAGCGATGGTGAAACTCGGTCTTGTCTTGATGGATACGTTTGTCGCTATTATTTTAACAAGTTTAATGACAAGGATAACTCGGTCCTTTTCATGTTTAGATAGTTTTAAAAGAGACGAAAAGAAAACTCCATAAGTTCTTTTTCATAAAATAATCCCTCAAGTCCAGAAAAGCATAAAATAATACAAGAGAGATGTCATTTCCAATTCATTAACGAGTTGTTACGGACAAGCGTTCGACAATCTTTTCATGTTTAGAGAGTCTAAAAAGAGCTTAAAGAGGACTCCATTTTGAGGAACGAGTTGTGTCTATGGTAGCAACTGGTTCTGGTGATGTTGGAACTTCTCAAAACATGTTGATTGATGTGAAGAGGCTGGCTAATAAGACCACTCATTGAAAACTGTTCCTCAAAAAAGGTAAACAACCAAGTGAAAGCGTATGATCAGCCAAAGGGATGATGGCGATGGGATGAAAACAACAAGGCTCATCCGATAAAAGAGGCTGATAGAATGGTAATCATGAGGGTTAAAAATGGAAATGGGTTCATTTTTACAAGCTTGAACCATAGGGAACTATGCTTGGATTCAGTTTCATGTTTACACAAGCTTGAAACGAAAAACTATGCTTGGCTTCAGTTTCATTTTTACACAAGCTTAAAATGAGAAACTATGCTTGAATTGGTTTACATTCCCCCAGCATGATGAACAGGAGAGTCTCTTGTAACGAGATTGAAGTCGCTGCGGTGAATTAGGATGGTTATCCAACACCTTTTTAGCTTCGTCCAGATAGACAAAGGTGAATGGGGTGATTCCCTTCACATAACCTACAGGGAAACTTAACTTTACAACTAGGTGCATGCCCCCCAAGCTTCATTACATTCACCTAAGTAGACTACTCGTGGCTATCAAGTGGATGGAATGAAGGTTCATTTACGAGATCAAGTGAAAGACTTGACTAAGATTTTACGAGATCTAATCAGATACTCAACTTGGAACTTGGGACCTTGTTTCATTTTTAAATGAGCTTGACAAGGAACTATGCTCATTGGCTTTTTTCATGTTTTAACGAGGTTGACACAGTAAAAGAACTATCCTCGAACTCCTTGTTTCATTTTTTTAACGAGGTTGACACAAGACAGTGAACTCTCCTCAGATTGTTGTTTCATTTTTTAACGAAGTTGACACAAGACAACAAACTATCCTCGGATACACTTGTTTCATTTTTTAACGAGGTTGACACAAGATAAGGAATTATCCTTAAACACTCTTTTTTCATTTTTTAACGAGGTTGAAACAAGACAAAGAACTATCCTCAGAGACCCTTGTTTCATTTTTTTGCGAGCTTGACACAAGACAAGGAACTATGCTCATTGGCCTGTTTCATTTTTTAACGAGGTTGACATAGTAAAAGAACTATCCTCAAACTCCTTGTTTCATTTTTTTAACGAGGTTGACACAAGATAAGGAATTATCCTCGAACACCCTTGTTTCATTTTTTTAACGAGGTTGACACAAGACAATGAACTATCCTTGAATTCAATCACAACTCATAAGAGGTCATTAAGGAGAGATATGGTTCCATTGGCCCCCAATACATGATGTACAACATCATTGAATTGATCGTCAGTCGATGTAGGTATGGAATAGGTTGCCACATAATTAACCTGTGGTGGGGATGATACCATTGGTATAAATGGACCATTTAGGGACTATGGTAGACTAGGAGCTATATTTGGACCGGGAAATGAAAGCTGGTCAACGGTGACAATTTTTCCTTCATGCGAGAAAAAAATCACTCGAAAGAGTGTTGAAACAATAGCTCCCATGTCATAAACATAGTTGCCCAAAGAAGTAGATTGTAATCTAAAGGGCCTGGGAATACTATCATGTTTAGATAAACGATTTTTCCTCCCAAAGTAATAGGTAACTGAGGAAGGATCCATAACGGTCGACTGGTTCCTCTGTTAAAGCCCAACAAATTTTATGTAACAGGCACAAGCAGTGGCGAACCAAGAACTTGCCAAGCAGTTGAGGAAAGGATACTCATTGATGCACCTTCATCTATAATAGTGCGAGATACAATCATTTTAAAAACTTGTACTATGATCTGGAAAGGCACATAGGAAGGAAGGCAGAATCCTGCCAGTCGATTCCAATCAAAGGAAGTTACTAGACTACTTGGAGGGGGTACTGTAGAAATGGGAGGATTAACCCCTTGAGTTACTGGATGATTTTCCTCCTACCTTGATGGAACAGGCGGATTTCCCCCAAGCTCATTTGAATATGAAGAAACAGAAAGAACCTGAGTGGTATGGTGTTCACTCTCTTCAGAAAAGGTACGATTTACCGAAGGTGAAATTGGGTCTACTGTTACCTCGACCTGTTGATTTTGGTCGGGTATAGACTCATAGGATTCACTTTTAGAGAGAGTGGGTTCGACGATTTTGGTCAGTCAGTTCATAAACTAGTGAAGGATTTAGGGAGATTTTCCTATAACCAGATGGAAGTCACTGCGATGAAGCAAGACAATTATCCAACACTTTCTTGGCTTCATCCAGATAGGGACAAAGGTGAATGTGATGATTCCCTTCACATAACCTACATGGAAACTTGACTTTTCCCTTATGGCCATGAACTTTACTATCACTAGTTGATGGTATGTCACCAACATGATCTTCAGAGGTTGATGACAAGGGATGATTTGAATGGGAATACCATTCTTCTAAGATCTGAGGAATATCAGGACAATTTCGAAGAATATGGTCTCCTGCACAAAGTTTGCATGGATATCGAACTTTGTGAGGCTTACTGGATGGTTTCGCATCAGTGGTTGCGTTCAGAGCAATGGTTTCTTGGTTGCCCCTCTGTTGTATTTGCTTCTTCTTCTTCTTCTTAGCCACCTTGTTACTAGTACCAACACTTTCACCAGGTGAAGAGGAAGAAGGGGAGGAAGAAACAAACGAGGAGGAAGGCAAAGGGTCAACTGGAGGTTGATTTTGTCCAGTTGGAGGTGTATTCGATTCTGAATAACTCACGACATTTTGAACCAAGGAGGTTAAAAACAACCATACTGGCAAGCCAATGGTAAATCCTAGAAGGGACAATGTAGCCATATTAGGAGCACCAATATTTCCGAAAGAAGGAAAAGGACTAGGATTTCCATCAAAAGGAATTCCTTGATTGGTGGACTCCAGATTTGCCGCCATATGTTTCAACCTAAGATCAACTAAGGAATAGGGATGTTATTTGTGGTCAATTAATTTTAACGACACTTTAGATGTAACTTTGCTTTTTCAGTTTTAAAGAGTCGAGAAAAAGCTAAAGATGACTCTAGTCGCCTTCGATTTTTAATGGACCTAAAAGGACGAGTGCTCAAATGGACTTTTTCTTTTAAGGAGTCGAAAATGAACGAAAGTGACTAATATGGAGAATATAGAAAAAAGGTTTACCATACCAACCGCAAAACCGCAATATACACCTTGGTGATAGATTAAAGAGAAATTACCAAGGACTTTACATATGATAGTCGATATTCCCAACTGTTGTGTTCAGTGTGTTGCGATCGATAAGGCAAAAGACTTGGTTTCTTATGGATAAAGGATTTAAGCCTATTGTGGTCTCCCAATATATACACGACGGTATGGGAAGCACAAGCCCATCCTAGCACTTGTCATATCAAAGATGAGGAATCACCCAACCTTCCATGAAAACAATAGCCACTAGGTTTAACGACACTGGAACACATCTCTAGACTAGACCTCTAAATGTGTTGTGTTAGATTCCAAAGCATTGTTAAGTTCATTGAGGTTCATTTTAAAGTTGATATTTCTTAAAATTTTTCCTTTGAAGGTTCACCACATGATGTGTGTTCGCAATTCCTAAATTGCAACTATCATGATAAACAAACTTTTGATTTAGTTTGAACGTTGAAAACCTTAGCTACTAAAGGATAGAGCAATCAAATCTTTGACAAAGAGCATAGAGCACATCTAATGCAATTTACCTAGCTATTCCTATCAAGAATTCACAAACCAAAATATTGAAATGCAAATGCATGCATTTTTTTTCAGCTCTCCTTAATGTGAATGATTCAAGAAGGAAAACTAAATGTAGCAATGACTCAAAATGTTTCACCCAAAATGACAATTTCGACAACTTTTTTTTCAAAGAGAGAAAGGAAGACTCAAAATGACACTTTCAAACTTGAGGAAATATCTTTTAGACACTTTGAACGAACTCAAATCAAATCAAATGCATCAAGAATAGTTTAATCGATAAGCTATGAAGGAGGATTTGCAACACTTCACTTTTTCGACGAAAATTGAAGACTTTACGACACTTTTTCTATCGAAAACGACAAATAGATTATAACTTTTGATAATGTATTGTAAATGAAGAACAAAAACATAAAAACATTCACCAATCCTAATCTAAATTGAGGTTGATCTAAGTGATGTAAGTTGGCTTCAGTGATGAGGTATTTTTCAATTTCAGCAAGCAACCAAGTAGGAATGAAAACTAGTAAAAATCCTTCAACTCCTAGATGGGAAATTGAGTTCAGTCAATCATCACACCTGGCCTCTACAGATAGTTATATGCATTGCACTTTCCTCACTTGGGAAGTGAGATGCATATCAAGTCATAGTGGAATACAGTGCGATGGTCAGGGATCTCTTCTGAAAATGGTTTTGGCTCAAATTTGCAGTAGTTTTCAATGGATCAAGCTTGGTTTTGATGAACAATGATAAGAAAAGTATGATGGAAAGTCCTAAGAGGTTATTGGGATACCAAAAGGGCATCTATATGTGTTTGCAAGTAAAATGTTTAATTCATAAACTAAACTAGAGATTGACTGGAGTAGCATTTATCTACCATGCAATTGCATAACAAGAGTGGTTCAAAAGCTTCCGGGCTAGCTTCAGACTCTATATATAGTTTATATAATTCAACATAGAACAACAAATAGAAACAAACAATCATCTGGTTTCCCCAACAGAGTCGCCAATTTTTTTCTGGGAAAATTAGTGTCTTGTTGAATGACTAACCCTCTAGGTTTGGTAGCTAACCTAGAAACAACAGTCAAAGAAATTCAATATCTTTCCTATGAGTGACATATAAGAAAGAGATTATGAAAGACCAACCTATAACTTTCCCTTGAATCCTTGTTTGATCTCCCTCTCCTTTGGCCGATCTCATAACTCCTCCCTGTACTTAACACACTTGGAGAGTACTTGCACAGCTACAGAAACAAAGACTTGTCAAAGGATAATGATCCATCATAGAATAAACATCATAGAATCAGAAATATGATAAACAAATGAATGCATTTACAGTTAACACAATCAATTGGGAAAAATCTTGAAGAACTTTATTAATATCAAGGATAATTACAACCCATAAGAAGTCTAATCTAGTGCCATCCTCCTAGCTTCAAGCCTTCTTCACCTCATGAATCAACAAGAACACACCAACAATGACATAATGCTCTCACCTCAATACTAAAACTAGTAGCACTTCCTTACAACTCAAAATAATTTAGCCTCTAGATCTCTTGGATGAGGGATCCATTTATAGATGAGTGAAGGAGGTTGAGTCATGATGATGATGATGAATGCCTTTCTATTTTTAGGAATTGGTTCCATGAAAGAGGGGAATAGGTGGATGTTTCCTAGTTCCTTTAGTTATCCTTGGGCGAACTCAGAGGGGTAGGTGGCACAAGAGAAGGTTCTAGAGGTTTCCATGAGTAACTGATTCCTCAAACTTTCCGAGAATTTTGTCTAAGCTCAACCATCATACCCTAAAGAGGGCCAAACTGCGATGCATAGCACTTGGACAGTGTGGCACCTCCTATGCGTAGCACCCTAACATAGGGTTTTCTGCAATGATCCCTTTTAGGCACTTTTTGGATGAATTTTGTGATGAAACTCTTTGGGAATGAGGCATTTGGAGGACTAAGTTTCTTTAGGGCATAAAACAACTATATTATGGGTTGATAAACCTTAATATAATTGACATGTGATTTGGGGTTGAAGTGCTCAAATATTTCTGTAACACCCTCTTACCACCAGGGGAGAAACTCACCTGATTCTGCTTCCCATATATCCAGAGAGGTATTACTCATACCTTATACCATACCTTTACCATGAAGTATTCGAAGGCCCTTCTCTCAAATATGTCCAACCCTTTGATGCTACAACATGGTCTTCTCTCTAGAAACCACTGGATTTTTCGCTCCACTTTCAAGAACCACAGAACTGTTGTACCCATCAACGATAGTGCTACCTTACAGCTTATACAAAGTTCCAATTCGAACTTCCGACATCAATACTAGTGCTCCCCGAACCTTCTTGCAAGTATCCTTCTCGAACACTGCTTTTACACCTACATCATCTAGCTTGCTTACAAAAATCAAATTTCCTGCTAAGGCAGGAATATGAAGAACACCTGGAAGTGTTATAACTCTTCCACCTTGCAACTTCAACTTTACTTTTCTGCGACCAACGATTCTAGCCTTCCTGTCATCCCCCAAGAACACATCACCACCATCATATTTCTCGTACTTGCAGAACCACTCTCTATGGGGAGTGAAGTGAACAGATGCACCTGAGTCAATCAACCATGCCTCATGATCTACATGTGTACTTGAAGAAGCCAAGTACACATCCTCACCTTCATCTGAGGCTATTTTCGCCTTTTTAGAAGGAGCACATCAAATCCCTTTCCTTTGTTATGAGGTTTAGATTTACATTCCCTTTTGTAGTGCCCTTCCTTTCCGCTTTTCCAGCACACCACCTTTACAGGTTTTCCTGGAGATTTAGATCTCCCTCTAGATTGAGGTCTCCCACTCAATGACTTATTTTTGTTTCTATTATGGGACTGTCCTCATACAGACAAGGCATCACCATTCCGGCACTCCATATTTTTCCATCTCATCTCCTTCGTCATCAAGGATGAGACTATTTCATCAAACTGCAAGGCAGTTGCATTACTACTTATTGCAATAACCAGACTATCCCACGAATCTAGTAGAGAACACAAAAAACTGATGCACTTATCTTCATCTAAAATTTTAATATCAACAGATAATAACTGACTTACCACAGTATTAAATGCATTCAAATGTTCTGTCACCGAGTCACCATCTTTCATCCTCAGGTTATACATCTTTTTCCATAGGAACAGTTTATTCACTAGAGACTTAGATTGGTATAAAGTCCCTAACTTGTCCCACAAAGCCTTATTCATAGCTTCCCCTGATACATTCAACAATACTTAATCTGAGACACAAAATCATACTGTGCTCTTTTCCTTCTGATCCAACTTCTTCCATTCTTCATCGGACACTCCCTTTGGTTTAGTACACGGATCTACCATGATCCACTGATCTTTATCCACCAACAGATCCTCCATCTTGAGTTTCCATAATTCAAAATTCTGTCCACTAAATCTCTCGATCTCTATCTTTCCACTGCTCGCCATCTTCTTTCACCACCAGAATCGATCCTACAGACCTCCCACTAAACTGGGTCTACCACAAGCCCGAGCGAAACCCCTCAGCAACAAAGGCGTTCCCTTGAAGCCAAAATAGCTCTGATACCAAATGTAGGTTTTAACCCTGTATGTAAATTACCTGCATATGAATTGTAAAACACAAAAAATAAGCAATGCGAGAGCATAACACATAAAACACATATACATAGAGATTTTCCCCTGGATCCCAAAACCGGGACTACCAGCTTGATTTTTTCATTATATTCCTTTTGATGTTACAATACATATTTATACATGCCGAAACATCCAATACCATGGACCGAAAACCATCATGTCCAAAACCATGGACCGAAAACCATCGCATCCAAAACCATGTGTGAAAAACCATGCACAAAACCATAGGTAGGTTCACCCAACATAATATAGGGTCCAAAAAAAAAATTGCCTGGGGCGCTGCCTTGGACCCTGTAGAGGAAGGATATCCGCCCCCCTCAAACCCCTGAACAGGGGGGGCTGCCGCCACCCCTGTGACTCCCCCACTGCGTAATCGGCACAATGAAGGGGGGGCTCCAACCCCCCTCTAACCCCCTGGTTCACTAGATGGGCTAGTCATGGAAAGAATATAACACAACCCAACAAAAATGTTTGATTAGATGATTGTTTTGATATAGTATGTATTGTAGTGTATGCTAAAATCTATTTAGTATGGCATAACTATACATGGTACTTGACTAATAAGGGTATTTTTGGACTTCATGGGCAACCTGATTGGATTTTAGAAAGCTATATATATATATATATATATATATATATATATATATATATATATATATATATATATATATATATATATATATATACACACACATATATATATACATATATACACACACATATATATATATACATACATATATATATATATATATATCTATATATATATATACACACACACACATATATATATACACACATATATATTTATATATATATATATATACATATATACACACATATATATATATATATATATATATATATATATATATATATATATATATATATATATATATATATATATATATAGATTCAACGACTATAATAAAAATTTGGGCCACTTTTAATCCAAGAGGGGGAGTATGTAGTGTCCCACCTTGGAAATGTTAGTTTTGTGACAATCAGAGAGGGAAATTTTGATGTAATCAAATAAGAATATGCATGACATACTTCTGTACATGCTTATATCCTATAGACCTAGTTGGGTCACCTGGTTTCTATGTTCTTATGATCTTATCTATGGTTGTGTGTATAAGAACTGATTTTTGTTAAGAGCATATTATCGATGTTTTTTCTTTTGGTATCCTAGTTTGGACATAAGTGTATGACATGGATATTGATCCAAGATTGATATCTGTAGATCGATAGGTGAAAATGGTTATGTGGAACTTACGGTTAATTTTGATTTATGGATGATATATTACTTGTATCGTTATATATGCATAATCATGTACTAAGAAGGATGTGGCAGGGGACCTGGTTATTTGCAAACCAGGATGCTCAAATTATAAATGATTGTGGAAGTCATGATACATGATTTGTATGATTATATATGTTTAATATTGTATTAAGTAACATGTGGCAGGGGACATGCTTATTTGAAAACAAGCATTCTCAAATTATAAATGACTATGGAAGTCATGATACATGATTTATATGATTATATATACTTAATCTTGTATTGAATATGATGTGACAGGGGACGTGGTTATTTGAAAACAAGGATGTTCAAATTATAAATGGTTGCGGAAGTCATTTCCCCAGAACCAAAATGACTCTGGAAGTCATGCACAATCTTTGGAAAAATGTGAATAAGTTAATTATGAAATTCATTTGATTCCTCTGATCTATGAGATTGTGATGTGTGTAGGTCTTGGAACAAGGCCTTAACAATGAACCATCATATGGGTATGAGCTCACAATCAATACCTTAAGGTGAAGGGCAGAGTTTCAAAGTAGAGTAGATGATAAGCCATGGAAATTAGGGTGTGGAGTCCTAAATCCATGAAAGATAAATGCGTGGAATCTTGGATCTATAATAAAATGATTAGGGTGTGGATTCTTATTTCCATGAAAGATAAATATGTGGAGTCTTGGAACTATACTAAAAGGATTGGGACACAGAGTCCTAAATATTTAAAATATCAAGGTGTGGAATCTTGGATCCTTGGAGTAGATCAGGGCTCGAAGTCCTCAATCTACTAAGGCATGAAGATGTATGAAATAGGAATGAAAAATCCATATTCTCCGAAAGAAAAATACCACTCATGGGCAACTCAGGGATGAACTTCCTTAATAAAATTTCATTTCTGACAATTCTAGATTGAATTTATAAAAATATAAAGTCGTGTCTAACATCTCAAGTATAACTTTCCAAAAATAATAAATCACCTTCATTCAATGGGTAATGAAGTATAAATGAATGAAAATCACTTAAATTATCATTAATCAATCTTAATAGTTCAATCTCAACTTAATCCTCAATATTATTAATATTATTATTATCTTTTATAAGACAATGACATTATTATTAAAAGGTAATTACAAGTCACCTTCATCTCCTTAATCACTTCACATGAGTCTCTCCTTGATGACTCTCATGGCTCTATGTAACTCTCTCTCTCTCTCTTTTAACAATACATTACTCTTTCTTTTATGCACAAATCAAAGAATTCCATATTCCTCTTACACTCATTAAAGACACATCATAAAATATTCCTCTTATGCTCTCTTTAATGCATAAGTTACACTCTCCTTAACTAAGGCATGCATACCTCTCCTTAATGGCATGAGTTACACTCCTCTAAATGGAATACAAAGCATGCATATTAATTCTCCTTTATAAAAATAATTTGTTGCTCCTCCTATATATGTGTCTAATGTATTCTCACTTAAACAGGGGCGAGGGAGGTGCATTGTAATACAAGGATTGGAGAGACTTGGAGAAGATTGTGAGAGGGAGAGTATTGGAGAGTATCCAATGTCGAAATGAATATGAAATTCCTAAACTAAATTACTAAGTAGTTCTACCTGGTGGAGTTGTCCATTAGTGGTATTGAGAGCAAGTGAAACTTATCTTCCTCAGTTTTCCTTGTATATCTATATAATGCTATATTTTGGTAATGCTTGGGAGCTCTTAGAGCTCGGGGTTCTAGGGGAGAAGTTCTCCCAGGATATGGTTGGGAGGAAAACTGGATGGTTTACAATGAGTTGGTAAAGGCATTGGAGTTGGAGCATACTCTCATATTTTTCAAGTTATATATATACACATTATTAGGTATATCTATAAATGATCTTGAAATTTTTGTTTCTTATTAATTTTAAAGTGTTGAGATTTTAAATTTATTTTTGCTACTTTAAATTATTACAAAATTATGAATATTTATGAAATATTTAGAAAGTTATTTTTGAGCTAAAAGTTTCATGGCAGCTATGTATGAGAATTTACATGCAAGGAATTAAAACAAGTATGTGCTGCCAAGGATTTCTAATTCTTCTTGTAATGAAATTTTGTCCATATCACGTCATGTCTATTATCTAAAGCTAATATTATATGTTTGATAGCTTTTCATTGTCCCTTTTAGCAATTTAATACATGGTTCTTGCTTCCCGTGAATTGGGTTGTTGGTTGAAACTTAGATCTCAAAAAAAAGGCTGCACGCTAAATGTTTGAAGAAAATCCTTAATGGATGTAGTTTATTGTATATAAGTTTTTATTTTTTTCTATTGCAAATTAATTGACAAAAAGTATTAATGACTGTAACATTCAAGGCTGCCATGTGTTTTCCAAATTATAGCAGTGGATGCAATAATTTTTTCAATTTATGTAAAGGGAATTAGCTTTGTAGGTTGTAAAATGTTTGATTAATTACTTGTATCAAGAATTCATATAGTGAACATAGAAATTTATAAATTCAATTAAAAACTTATAGTAGCATTGTTTTTGGTTATCTTTCTTCATGTAGAGTTGTAGATGAAAGTTTGCATGATATGTGTTTGAGAAAAGTGGTAAATGAGATCCCAAATTTTGTTATTTAAAGAATTGAATCTCATTGTGCTTTTGTTTCAATTCTAATCAACATCAGGGGGTATTCGTGCCATAAGGCCATGTAACCATTGATTTCATTCCAAAAGAATTATTTTCAGAACCTGATTCGTAAATCTGAGCGATTTTTTAAATTGTGGTTGTGAACTCTGCTTACGTATTTTCTATTTTTTTATGGTTGAAAATATTTGTTTTAATGTGCCAACATTTTAATTTCCATTTATGAATTTTATGAGATAAATAGCTTGAAGAAGAATATAAAATCCATTACTACCAAGTGTTTGAAAGAATACCTTAATAGCTATAGATTGCATGCTTGCAAAGTGTTTGACAAAATGTCTTAATGGCTGTAGATTGCATGCTTGAAAAGTGTTTTTCAAAAGGCCTCAATCGCTGTAGATTTTGTGCATATAAATCGTTAAAGTAAATGTCTTATTTACTGTAGCTTTCGTGTACTAGAAATTTATGAAGAGATTATTTAATGGATGTATCTTCCTATTTCTGCAAGTTTTTGTATGAATGTGAAAACAAATTTATTAAGTTGTTGAAATGTGAATAGAGAATAGGACAATTTTTAGTTTTATCATATAAAGCTACATTAAAAAAAAGGGTGTTGTTGGAAACAAGTTTACAATCAAAAATTCTGTAGGATTTATTTACTTGTTAAAATGATAATAATAAGTTCATCTCAGCTACATGTATTCAAGGGTGTAGCCTTCTACTTTAGTGAATGTAGCAAAAAACTCTTTATGCCCGATTTTGGCAGGTCCATTGTTTTACTTGGCACTTTTTGAAGAATAATATGCTTCTGAATTAGTAATAGTAGTTGCTCTTGCTGCAACATTCATTATACAATTCACATGATTGAAGTATTTCCTTAATAATTGGGATTGATAATTTTTAATTGATGAATTCGGAAATGTTGTCGGGTCAATATATTTTTTGATTCCATTTCATAAACATATCATATCATTAGATTTTCTTATTAAGATAGGCATAATCCTTCTTTAGATACCTTGTTACAGGTAGGTAAATAATCATGCCCTTATATGTGATGTTTGTAATAGAAGCATGATATTTTAGTTTCTTGTGGTATACTTTGTGTTTATGATGTCAAGAGTCAATAAGTGGAATCTTAGGGTGTCAAATAGGTTTATCTTGCTTAATGCTTGCACATGGTAACATGGTGGAGTTTATTTCCAATCTTACTTAGTGCTCACATATAAGTATGGAGAGATACCATGTTATATTCTTTTAAACTTGAGGAGAAATGTGTTTTGGAATTGGTTTTAAGGGAAAGTTATCCTTGACTTCTTATGTTATATTATTTATTGAAATAGATGAAGGAACATGATCTTCATGATAACCAAGTTAGTCATATTATGAGTAAAATAAAATAAAATTTGAGTAATAGTGTTCAATGTAACATTTACTTCTCTACACTATTGATGGTTGGTAAGGTGGGACATTACATATGGTATTAGAGTGAGCTACAACACTAGGGCCTAATGGGCCAACATGCTTTCTTCTAGGCTAATGATGTATGAATGTTGATTTCACATGCATGTTGAATTATTGTGTATGTTGTCTTGGAAGCATATTGGTTGTATATGGGATATTAGTGTTATTATGTCATTTAGACATTCATGAAAGAAAAATAATGCTTTATTATATTCATTTATATTTTTGTTAAGACAAATTATTAGAAATATGATAAAGGACTTAAATACATGTTGGGAAGGGATGTGCTTGAGAAGTTGGGATTTAAACCAAAGCATGTGAATGACTTGATTGTCAATGGGTGAGTGAGGTATGTGGAGTGAATGCATAGATTCATATATGTTTAATGCACCATTATCAATGTGATATGGGCCTACTACCCATCTTTACTAGTTGAAATTTTATCTACGAAGAAAAAATTTGACCTAATCTAAACTATAGTATGATGACCTTGGTGTGTTTTCTTTGGGAGTGTATAAGGATTGTAAAATTGAGATTCAAGTATTGCGATGATTGAGTTCATCATGTTAATTTTTACTCTTTTTTTATCTATACTAATGGAAACTTAACAAAAGTTGCCTTGAATGATGTCACTTTTAATTGTGAATGTAGATTCACGAGTAATGCATGTGCATTAATTTGATGTATGATTTCACAATACAATCTTAACAATGAAGAATGGAATTCCTATGATTTCCTTGACATAATTCTGTGTAGTTTGGGTTGACATTATGCATCAAATAAATTGAAATTACTCAAATACTAGGTTGAGTTATGACCTTCCTAATAAACAAGAGGCTTAAATGCTAGTGCTTGAAAGGTTGTGGAAGCCATTTTTAGGAACACTTGAAGGTTATGTTTTCCTTAAGATATGTATGGGTGTGGAATCCATACTAGCATAATTCTATGAGATGATGTATGGATGTGGAATCCATACAAACACATATCTATGATCTAAGTAATTCTTCTTGTTAGAATGAACAAAATTATTTTCATGGAATCTCATAGACATGATTAAGGAGGATTAATTATGTGTAATTAAATTTAAATGGATAGACATTCTTAACATGAATTTTCTTGAGATTTAAATCCATTATTTTCTTTTTATTACAAATGAAGATACTAAGATTGGTATTGTGAACACCATTAGGTGGTTTAGAATGTTTGGAATAATTGAGTTTGATATATGGAGTCAAGTGTGAAATAGGTATCTATCCTATAGTATTATAATTCTTTTGTATGTGTTGGATTTAGGTAGAATTAAAATATTTTTCAAATGCTTGAAATATAGAAAAAGATTATTGTGATAAGTTGTTGAAATATCTTTTCTATTGGCTTAAGAAAAATTAGGTCTAGGAAAGCCATAATAGTCTCTTTAATGATTTTGTCAATTGCATATTGGTTTAATTCTATTTAGCTAAATTAATTAGAGAAATTATGAGGATTGAACTCATGAACTGCTCTAAACTATTGTTAGTTATACAAACAAATCAAAATTCATATTGTTTATGAACTTGATGAGCTGCTTTCTTGGAATTTGATCAACTTGTAAATGGTTAAGAGAATAACATGTTTAGAAGATACAAATTTTTTGTGGTGAGAATTTTGTTTGATTTGAACTTAAAGGAAACTATATGTGATTAATGAAAAACTTAGTTGACTTCTTGTTTTACAAGAATATATGTTTGTGTTATTTTTTTAGGGAAAAATTGGAGTGAGATCACATTTTGATGAATTGGAATTGTTGCATAATTTATACACTTAAAATGATTATATTGTATGTGGAACAAAAGAGATTAATGGATTTAGGAATTTTGTGATTGGTTGTATAGTTGTATGAGTAGTTAGTAGTGATGCAAATGGTTGTAATCTATTGAGATGTAAAAAAAAAAAAAAAAAAAAAAAAAAAACTTATCTTTTAGCTACAAATGCCTTTATGATAGTCTAAATATTATTTAAAATCAACAAGATTCTTCATAGTTTGAGAAATGTATGGTTTTCATAGCTTGTTTGTGTGTGTGTGTATTAATAGTAAGGAATAAGACCTTAAACCAAATTAATTGATTAATTGTTGAATAAAAATAATGAGTGATATTATAGTGGGAAAATAGGTTGACTTACAATTATCAATATAGATTCAATACTGTAGATATTGTATTTTTATAATTAAGTTGTTCTTGATTACAAACCACTTTCGAAAATATATATTTAATTGTTTTTGGAATGAATATCGTCTAACCGAGTCATTCATAATTGATTCTCAAGTAAGAGAAGTGAATAATAATCAAGATTATGGGAATTCAAGGAATGGTATATAATATAAAAGTGGGTAAATGAGGATTGTATGGAACCTTAGATTGTTAAAAAAAAAGAAGAAAAAAATGTCTTGAACCTGATATTGAAATTTTTCTTAAGGAGTAAACATTTAGTTAAAAGTGTAGGTATATCTTAATGATTTTGATTGCAAGGGTTCCTTATGGAATGAAAAAGGGAAAATTTGGATTGAGAAGAGGCATAAATCAAGTGGGATGTAAGAGTGGGTTATATATATGACACATTTTGTTGCATATTTTCAATGGATATTGTATGTGGATGATTTGATGCTTCTTGTATGTAAATTTGATTTTGAGATGGGATAGACCATCATTGTTATTTATACAACTAATGTGGGAATTTTTTATGAGTCAGAATGCTCAATTTCTCTATAGAAACATAAGAGAATTACACAGGAAAGATTATTGAATTGTTAATGCATTAGATAAGGAAAAGACAATCATTTTTAATGTGAGATCATTATCAAATAATAATATCTATGTATGATATGCTTGACTAGATGATTGTTTTGATATAGTATGTATTGTAGTGTATGCTAAAATCTAAAATCTATTTAGTATGGCATAACTATACATGGTACTTGATTAATAAGGGTATTTTTGGTCTTCATGGACAACCCAATTGGATTTTAGAAAGCTATATATATATATATACATATATATATACATATATATATATATACATATATATATATATATATATATATATATATATATATATATATATATATATATATATATATATATCTATATATATATATATATATATATATAGATATATACATATATATATAAAAAATAAAACTTTGGGCCAATTTTAATCCAAGAGGGGGAGTATGTAGTGTCCCACCTTGGCAAGGTTAGTTTCGTGACACTTGGAGAGGGTGATTTTGATGCAATGTATATATATATATATAAAATAAAACTTTGGGCCAATTTTAATCCAAGAGGGGGAGTATGTAGTGTCCCACCTTGGAAAGGTTAGTTTCGTGACACTTGGAGAGGGTGATTTTGATGCAATGAAATAAGAATATGCATGACAGACTTATGTACATGCTCATATCCTATAGAACTAATTTGGGTCACCTGGTTATTATGTTCTTATGATCATATCTATGGTTGTGTGTATAAGAATTGATTTTTGTTAAGATCATATGATTGATGTTTTCTCTTTTGGTATACTAGTTTGGACATAGGTGTATGACATGGATAGGATCGAAGATTGAGATACGTAGATTGATAGATGATAATGGTTATGTGAAACATATCGTTAATTATGATTTATGGATGATATATGATTTGTATGATTATATATTCATAATCATGTATTAAGCAGGATGTGGCAGGGGACCTAGTTATTTGGAAACCAGAATGCACAAATTACAAATGACTGTGGAAGTCATGATACATGATTTGTACGATTATATATGTTTAATATTGTATTGAGCAAGATGTGGCAGGGGACATGGTTATTTGAAAACAAGGGTGCTCAAATTATAAATGACTATGGAAGTCATGATACCTAATCTCTATGATTATATATGTTTAATCTTGTATTTTCCAGGATGTGTGATGTAGGAGCATCTAGACTTAGCCAACAATGTGATTGTATGTTCACATGTTGTGGCTAACATGAGATGAATTTCATTGACCTGAGTGGTCAAAGTCAGTTTATTAGAGAGAGTTGAAGCTCTCGAATTGATCTTTATTTCAATTATTGTAACAATTAAACCATTGTATTATTTTTAGAATAGGAGATAAGTTGTTAGAATAGGTGTGTATTAGAGCTTGAGAATAGGGATTTAATAGTTGAGCTGATAAAAATAGAGATTGAGTTGTCAATGCAGCTAGGATAGGATTTGATCCATAAAAGATAAAAACAAATGTAATGATAGAGATTGGATGGAATAGAAGAGGGAGTAAGTGAAAGATTGAGAGAGAGATAGGGTTTGCGAGGAAACAAAGATAAAAAAAAATGTCGTAATCGAGTCGAGAGGGACAAGACCGTAATTTCTATATTATTTAATAATTGATTAAGTGTGGTGTTGCGTGTTATTCCTGGTGCAGAGTTTCTCTTGAAGTTGTGTATCAGCGTTTTGTACCCTAATTGAGTATTATTTCCATTTATGTATTTCATTTATAATTACAACCAAATAGCGTTAAGGGTTAATACCGAGATTAGGTGCTAAATCTTATTAAGCATATTTATTAGAGGTTCTGTATTAAGCATGTGGGTAGTATTCGAAAAATAGTAAGTGGTATATCACGTGGAAAATAAGTGGTAAATGGTATTTTCCCAATTTGTGTGATTAACCTAAGTTGGTGACACATAGCACGGGGAAACCACTTTTCTCACATGTTCTCGACCTGATATCGATTGTACTAGATAGTGTACAATATTGTGTGGTAATTGTTGGATTGGATGGGATAGATTGATGATGGAGATCGGCCGGGCTAGTTGACACATGATACGTTGCAATATCCATAGGATTGGGTAAACAAATCGATGGTGTAGATTGAAGTACTCAGGAGTGGAAAAGTCAAGTGGGATTGGCAGTGATTGGTCATCTTGGCGAGACCTTCAAAGGAAATACATGTACAAATTATGTTTCACGTGCAACTGATTGGTTTTGAAGTGAGCCATTAGTCTAATTATAGACTACCAAATCAATTTTGGTAACCATCTAGATCATTTGGTATCAGAGCCCAAGGATTAAGTCTGCTACAGTAGACATGCCACCTAGGAGAGGAGCTGGCATAGGTCGGGGGAGACCTGTAGCAAATGCAGTTCTACTGGAAGAGATTTGAAACTTGCGAACAAGGATGGAGACAATGGAAACTACTTAAAGGAGATCACCTGATGAAGGAGATGCCAGTGCTGCAAAGGAATATTCTGAGGAAGAAGAAGAGGATGAAAGTGAAGCTATCAAAGTTCTTAAGATATTAGTCAAAGCAAGTGGAAGACTAAAGATGGAAATACCTTTGTATGATGGGAATCTCAATGTAGAAGAGTTGATGGACTAGATCAGTTCATTGGACAAGTATTTCGATTATGAGGAGGTTGAAGACAAAAATAAGGTGAAATTTGCAGTTACCAGATTGAAGAGTCATGCAACTATCTGGTGGGATGAACTACAAACGTCCAGAGCAAGAAAGGGGAAGTCCAAGATCAAACAATGGGATAAAATGGTGAGTATATTGAAAGCTAAATTTATGCCAAAAGATTATCAGTTAAATATTTTCAGACAATTGCAAAATTTGAGACAAAGAGGACTAACTGTCAAAGAATATACAGAAGAATTTTCTAAGTTGAGCATTAGAGCAGGACATCCCGAGGATGACATAGAAAAGGTAGCCAGATACATCAATGTCTTGAGATATGACATACATGATGAAATCAACTTTCTGAGTCTGAAGAAAATTGAAGATGGCTATCAAGCATCTTTGAAATCATAGGAGAATATGATGAGAAAACCAAATCAGAGGAACAAAGGGAAAAGTTCAGCAAGAGGTAGAGGAACTACCAGATCAAGATTTCAGCACCCTCAGGGAGAAGTAGGAGGTTCAAGTAGTAGACCACCATAGAGAGGAGACTTTAGTAGAGGAATATTTTCACCCAAAAGAAGAGGTCTAGGAAGAGAAATTCAGTGTTATACATGTGGAGAATGGGGACATGGATCATGGGATCGTCCCCACAATAAAGGAACAAATCAACTAAATGTGAATGTGGTTGAGGTGTTGGGCATGGAATCCCCCCAAGGCATGTTTTAGGGCTCAAAGCTAAAGTTTTGACCTGATATTATTGTAAAGACTTCGCGAATTGTGAGCGCGGAGCGCGAAATGTATAATAGAGTCACAGGGTTGTCCGCCCTAGTCTTGTAATGTAATGTTGGCTAGATAGACCTACCGGACCATGGGATTGTATAAATAGAGTGAGGATCTAAGTGTAAAAGAGAGCATGGATGTAGTAAGTAAGGAAGAAGAGTCTAAGTGACTAAGTGTGTCTTTGGGTCATAGAGCAGGAGAAGGATCTGCAACTGAGTGCACAGAGGCCTAGTAGTCCACAGCTGAGTGGGCAGACCCTTGCAATAGCTGAGTGCGTAGGGTAGAGTCAAGTTTATAATAGAAGAAGGAATTAATAAAGAGAATTTTTTGTCATAAATCTATGTATATGTACTTGGATTAATATATGTTTACTATACTTTGCAAATATACTGTTTATTTACTGCGTGCACCTGTACAAATGGTTTATATTGTTAAGTATAACTTAAAACATGCAAGTAGACTAAGATAATCAACTAACATTAGATTACTAGTAAGGAATTGGGTAATAATAGTGTTTGGCCCCTGAGTAGGGTTGCGCGAAGGCAACATCTCAGGCTGCGAGGAACAGGGAAGTGTGCGTAGTGACGTGCACGCAGGGTCGAACCACGGACCACTTGAAGTCACCAGAAATCTCGAGGGTGCGGAAACCTGGTTCTAGCACCCTCCCATACTACTTCAAGTGAGACCTCAGTCCGCGCTCTATGGACTGTTGCCGAAAGGGCCAGTAGTATCGAGATTTGTTTGGCTAAATCAGCTTTGAACCTGGGTCAAGCCCCAATAAGCCAACAAATGGTTCTGTTGTTAGGAACGGGATCTTCATAAGAGATGTTTGATGTCATGTCACTGGAATCCGACAAAGAAAGAAATTGAAGAGTGGCTAGACAAAAATATTCACGAGTTCGCGGTGCAGGAAAACAAGAATCCACAAGTATCGAAGGAAGAGTGGTTAGAGTGCTACTGTTGGCTTATATGGGCCTAACCTAGGTTTGGAAGAATTATTTAGCCAAGAAAATCCTGTAGCTACCGCCCTTTCGGCAACAGCCCGTGAAGTGCAGACTGAGGTCTCACCCGAGGTAGCAGGGGAGGGTGCTAGAACTAGGTTTCCGCACCCTTGGGAAGTCTAGATGTGGTTTGGAGGTTTCACACTCCACTCTGTAGCATTGCACTGTGTTGTATTCGCGCAGATCCTGAATATCTAGCGCAGTCCAAAGATCAAATCTAGTGGATGAAGTATTGCAACTCGGATATAATTTAAAGAGGTCTTTAAGCAAACATTAAAACCCGATTCACAAGTATTCAATAATCAATGCACATAGACCAAAACAACCTTATTAACCATACAAAATTTCCAGATTCGCGATAATTTAGAGATCACACATAATTTTCAGAATGAATTTATCTTTATTTCCACTTAACACCAGTACATCCAGATCCACCCTGCACACTCAGCTACAGGGGTCCACGCACACAGCTGCAGACTCTTCCAGGCCTCTGTGCACATAGTTGTAGAGCCTCTATCCTATACCCAAACCCTCGACTCGGACTTACAGATGCTTTCGGACTGCTTCTAACAACCCATTACAATTTGGCTCCAAGATCATGCCTAAAAATAACTTCCTTTCCCTCATAGATTCACGCTCTATTTATACCTATCTATGGTCAGCGTATCGACTTACTTCTTATTATTTTATATTATTTTTCAGGTGGAAAACCCTTTGACTCAGTCTTTTAAATTTCGTGCTCCGCATATTTCAGAGGTTTATAATATTTTTATCCTAATTTCTAGGCTCTCAGAACCGAAACTGTTACGCGGGACCTCCGCTACCCAACAGTCCCCCAACAAAATTATCGTGACTCGTCTTGAGTCACTCGTTGGTGTGGTGAGACGCGCTGTCATGGATTCGTTATTCACCTCCCTCTGAGTGATGCTTTTTGTCCTACTTCTTCTTTGTTGTCTCCTACAACGCTTAGTCCGATTTCTACTTCAGTGTTTTTACCACTTCTTGTGACCGATGCTACTCATTATGCTCTACTCGGTTAACAAAAAACACCCCCTCATCGGATCTTAGCTCAAGTGGGGGAGCCACATACGAAACCTCCTTGTACCACCGCAGCTACCTTCAACCTTCGTATCCGCTCTTCACCCTATCTGCTGCAGCTTATGTTACAATTTTGAAAGGCTGTTGCTATTGTCCGTGAGATCCCACTTCTTAAGGTCTTTTAGAGATGCCTTAGTAACTTTGTTTCCACCTGTGGTCTCTGTTTTTCCATTCTTTTGCTGAATTTTTGTGGTTCGCCGACCTGCCTGCGGGCGGGGCGATGGCATCTTGACCAATTATGCTTCATGTATCCCTTTTTCTGGTACATCCCCTACTGTTATTGGGAAATCTAGTGTCTATGCAGAGCTGCTAGTCCCACTAAGGCTGGTAGCTACCTTAGAAACAAAAAAACTAAAACCACTTTCGTTTTCCTTTATGAGAAATAGGTAAGAGGGGAATAAAGGAGACCAACCTCTGTCTTGTGCTTAGTTCCTTGATTGATTCCTCTCCCTTCTGATAGATCTTTGCCACTCACTTCCTTGTCTACCCAGCTTCAAAGAGCACCTATAGAATCAAAGCAGCGTAATACTATCCAGGAACATAGATCTATTATCATAAGCAATATTGACCACACAAATGCATATATCATCAATCATACAAGAATGTGGAGGAAAACTTGAATAGCTTTATTAATAATCAAGAATAGCAAAGAGGATTACAACCAATTGTTCTGACCTAGAATCATCCTCTCAGCAAGAAAGCCCTTCTTCACCTCATGAAAAGCTTAGATCACCCAACACTATGATATTACACCAAGAAACCAGCAGCACTTCCTTACAAGATACAAAATTCCAGCCTCTAGATCTCTGGGATGAGGGATCCATATATAGATGTTTGCAAGGGGGGTGAGTCAGCTTTTGAGATTTGATTAGTGTCCTCTCTCTGATAGTTCTTGAATCCACTTGGAGATTTATGATCTCTTACTCATCCCTGGGCGAATGTAGAGAGGCAAGTGTCATAGGAGAAGTTTCTGGAAGATTCCATGATCCTCCACCTTGCAGATTGACCCTGCCATTTGTCCACTCTTGCCCATCGCACCCCATAGAAGGGCTTTTCAAGATGCATCACACGTCCCATGTTTATTTAGGTGGGATGCAATGCACTTTGACCGTGGAGCAGGTGATATGGTCCAGTTTTGACCCGTTTTGAGCAGTTTTTCATGGAGAACTTCTGGGAGAAGATGTAATTAGTTGACCTTGTTCTTTTAGAGTTTGGAACAACAATTTTATGGAATTAAGAGCCCTTTTTTTATGGACATTTATGATTGGGGTTGCAGTGCCCAAAAATGTCTATAACAGTTGCCCCCTACAGCATGAGGTCATTAATTTGTTGATGTCGGGTGAAATGCTTTATCATGAGGATTTGAATTTTTTTCAAGCTGGAAGGCGACCTGTAATAAGATACAATACAATACATTATATTCATAATATTTTCATGATCTAGCTGAGGCAAGCATTCCCTTGCTCAGCTTTATAAATTCATTTTCATGTACATAAGACACACAATCATCTGAGTGTAGACTGGTGATTCTGGTAGAGCCATAATCCCTTAGGTTGGATGATTATCTGTGCAGTAATGATGTACATTTGATTTCTTTATTTTCCTGAATATATATTGTAGCCCGGATGGATGAAACTAGATCTGGGGTCTTTAATCTTGTTCGATCTTCACTCAAAGTATAATTCGATCCATGTGAGAGATGTTCTAGAGTCGAACATGGAAAAACATCGCCTGATTACTAGCCAATGGTGTAAGCTGTTAACAGGCGCGAGAGGAATCACCGATAATGATGATGACCCTCAAGGTACTACAGCACAATTCACGTGGTGTGAATAAGGGACTTGGCGTCGAACACCACGTAAAATATTTTGGTCGAAGGCCATTGATGTAAACCTGTCGCCGGAAGTGAGAAACTTGCCATTGAGGCATGCAAGCTTCAAAGTACTGAAAGGGTTGTTCCTAGATCAACTTCTTCGATAATGAGCTGATGTCGAAAAGAAGCGATCCGTCATAGGAGGGCCTTAGTGAATCCCACATCAATGACATGGAAAGGAGCAAATGATTTTAATGGAGGTGAAAACGATCTGGTGATATAAGGTTCAGGGTGGCGGTCATGAAAGAATGGAGCGTAAATGTATTGCAGTGGGTGAGACACAGGTGAATTCTCTGAGCGACTTCTCTTGAACATATCGGCGACACTGACATGATGGATTGGTAGCGTTACCCCCAAATATGGATGGTGTGATGGACCCATGGTGATATGACCAGCGAACGGAACAACCCAACCCAACTTGGATGCGGAGTGAAAGTGTCATGTTAAAGAGCGACTTGCTACCAATAATGTTTTTCCAAGTTTTCTTCCCAATTTTTCCCTAGTCATTGCTGACCAGTACCTCTTTATTTTTGTCAAGCTTGAGGAGGATAACATATGCTTGTTCTATAATTTTCCCTTCGGGAAAACCCATTGCTATGTTTTAACGAACCTAGCGATAGTGAAACTCGTTCTCGTCTGTATGGACAAGTTTGTCGCTATTCGGTTTTAACGAGTTGAACAACAAGGATAACTTGGTCCTTTTCAATTTTAGAGAGTCTGAAAAAGGGACGTAAATAAAACTCCAATAATCATTTTTCCTCATATATTCCCTTGAGTCCGAAAAAGTATAAAACAATACAAAAGGGATGAATTTTCAGTACTTTTAACGAGCCGAACAAAACAAGCACTCGATCTTTTTGTGTAATAATCCCTCAAGTCCAAAAAGATTAAAATTTAAAGGAGGGATAGCACTTCCGATCACTTTAACGAGCTGGAGAGGCCAATCACTCGACAATATTTTCATATTTTACGAGTCAGTTGAAAAGAGCTTAAAGGAGACTCATTTTTTGAGGAATGAGTGATAAATTCGGGTAGCAGCTAATTGCAGGTAAGGTTTGGAATTTTCCAATCACGGCAGTGTCACAAGGATGGCTAATAGGATCACTCTTCGCAGCTGTTCCTCAAAAAGGGTAAACAATCAAATGGGGGTGAATGATCGGCCAATACAGAGTGGAGGTGATGATGAGAACACGACCAAGGCTTCAAAAGCTGATGATAATACATTCACGATGGTTATTTACCAGAAATTGGTTCATTTTTTAATGAGCTTAAACTCTAGGGGAACATTTATTCATTGCTTATGTTTATTTTTTAACGACCTTGAATTCCGCGTTAAAACTGCTCGATCTAGCCGTATAATAAGGATATCTCATATAAAAATGACATCTTTTCAAAGCTTTGCCCCACATCCTTTCTTTATGAAAGTTAGGAAATGACCAATCCTACGAGTTTAAAGGGTTAGAGGACCTACAAATTTAAAAAAATAATTGTCGCTCTTCACTTGCATGCCAAAAGGTTTGCATGCCCCTAGGTATAGTGAAGTAGAGTTTCCAGGTTACCCCTCAATTTTCAGACAAAACATTTGTTTTATCAAGAAAGTCCTACCTTTAACAGAGGTATCTTATTTTGGTCTAACCCCATTTTCCTAAATGGTCGGGTGTGTCAACCAGTCATATATCCTTCACGGAAACCTACCCTATACCCAAGGTTTTCCTGTCGAAACAGGCTAGGGTGCATGCCTCCTGGGTTTTAGTCATATCCTCCGAATCACTCGCGCTCATCAGGAGGACGGACTGGGGATTGATGAGACATTCCTTGCTTGAAAAAACCATTTAGGGTTGGTGCATGACTATTTGCTATGTGTGAACCGGGGAATAAAAGCTGGTCTACGAGCTTGACCACTCTTCCTTCATGTGGAAAACACATTACTCTAAAGAGTGAGGAAACAATGGCTCCCATGCAATAAATATAGTCATGTCCAAGGAGTAGATTATAATCTAGGGGTCCTTGGACTACCATTACGTTCATGTGAACGGTTTTCCTTCTCAATTTTATCGGCGCATTGGGAAGGATCCCTAACGGTCGACTGGTTCCTTTGTCAAAGCCTGTTATATTTCTCATCTCAAGCAAAAGCGATGGCGAACCAAGTGCTTTCCAAGCAGTTTAGGAAAGGATACTCACAGAAGCCCCTCCATCTATGATGGTACCGACTGTTACCGGGAATAGTGTCTATGCAGAGCTGCTAATCCCATATTCCAATCGAAGGAAACAACCAGGCTGCTTGGACGTGGGACTGAATAGACGGCCAGATATGACTCTCACGAACTTCCTTCCTGCAGTAAAGGAATGGGTAGACTTCCCTCATGTTCATCGGAGTCTGTGCTTACGAAGAGAATTTGAACGGTGTCATTCTTGTTCTCTTCAGTGACTGTATCATCTGAAGATGGATCCTCTGAAGGCAAGACCAGGTCAACTGCCGCCTTGACCTTTTGACTTTCGTCTGGTGTGGATTCAGATGGTTTATCTTCAATGATAGACGCTTCAGCCGACCACAAGGGAGTGTCAGCCGAATTTTCAACTAGTGACGGACTCGGTAAGAGCTTCTTATATCTAGGAGGAAGCCGTAACGGTGAAACTGGACGGTCGTCCAAAACTCTTTTAGCCTCGTCTAAGAAGGGACAATGGTGGATGGCATGATCACCTTCACACAATTTACAAGGAAATTTACATTTTACTTTTTGTCCAGGGGCTTCACTTTCACTAGTTGACGGTGTACTTTCAACATGATCATCAGAGGTTGATGACACTGGATTTTGCAAACGAGGAGACCAGTCCCTTAGGATCGGAGGGATGCAAGGACAATCTCGATGATAGTGGTCCCCTTTGCAAATGACACATGGCGATTTAGGCTTGGATGGTGCAGTGTGTGGATTTTCGCTAGACGATGCTTGGTTGCCCCTTTTCGCCTTTGGCTCCTTCTTCTTCTTCTCTTTCTTCTTCTTCTCCTTCTTCTTCTCGGTTACTTGATTTTTGGCTTTACCAGCTTCATCAAGTGAAGAGGAAGGAAAGGAAGAGTTGGACGAAGTAGAAGGTTGGGGGGTAACTATGGT
This sequence comes from Pinus tabuliformis, assembly GCA_031772625.1. Lineage (NCBI taxonomy): Eukaryota > Viridiplantae > Streptophyta > Pinopsida > Pinales > Pinaceae > Pinus > Pinus tabuliformis. The sequence continues at coordinate 156,078,267 of CM062809.1, read as the reverse complement.
ATCATTTAGTTGCTGACTTGATTGTTCAGGAATCACGATGTTCTGAACGGCAGAGGTTGAGAAGAGCCATACGGGCAAGCCAATTGTCAATCTTGGAAGCAAAAATGTGGCTGTATGGGGTGCACTAACATCTCCCCAAGAGGAGAAAGAACTAGGATTTCCCCCAAGGGGAACTCCTTGGTTGGTGGACTCCATTTTTCTCAACCTAAGACCAATGTAGGAAAGGTGATATTTATTCCGATTAAAATAAATTTTAGACGCTTTGACACAACTTGCTTTTTTAGTTTTTAAGAGTCGAGAAAAAACAAAAGATGACTCTAGTCGCCTTCGATTTTTAATGAGCCTGAAGTGAAAAGTGCTCATATGGACCTTTTCCTTTAAGGAGTCTAAAAAGGAACGAAAGAGACTGCTATGGAAATATAGACAGAGGGATTACCAAACCAATCAAAAAACTGTAGAATAATTTTCACGGTACGGCAGTCAATCTTCCTGAATGCTGTGTGTTAGCACCTAAATCTGCCTTAGGTTGAATGAAGGCAAAAATTAGGGTAACCACAAACCACGCTCAGTTTGGTAGCTAGCCCTACCAGAGCAGGAGAGGGCTCTCTCCGAGTCACACTCAGCGAATGGATATGCAAAATGGCCTGAGATGACTTACAATGCAATATTTACCTTAGGCTAGTAAGTGAAAAGGGGTTTTGGAAAAGATTTTATGAAGTGACCGAGCTTCTGGGATGTATATGGGACTGGCACTCAGCAAAGAACAGAGAATTGAAAATGAAGGCACAGATTATTCCGTGAGGCAAGGTAGGCGGCAAGCGCAGCAATTTCAGCTTAAGGTAACGTGGAATGGAAAGATTGCTAAAGAGGGTGAAAAGGGCATGGTCGCATGAATCCTTTTCAACAGAAGAATAACACTGCACATGAAATGTTCCCACAGGCAAAGCAATATAAATTGAATTCTACCTAATCTCACTTAGAAAATTTCACTGAAATGAAGCATGAAATGAAATATGAAACATAACAAGATACATATGGAACATAAGAACACATTTTCTACACTCACGAACACAAGAATCTCATGAAACAGAGTCGTTGCCTTTCATTAATCCTCTGTCAAAAATACACAGTGCAGAAACAAAGTTTTTTTCCCACAGTCTCCCAAAAGTTACAAGCCAACCAAACCTTTGCAAATAACTTGCATACAATATATAGAAAGTGTAGAGAAGATATGGAATGCCCAGGGGTTGGGAAGTTACTCAAATCATTTTGAAAAGGAGATGGAGAGCCAACCATCAGCTACAGGTACAACGCTCTCAAGCATGACATTTGGCAGTGGTGACCCTTTGCATTCTTTTGCCACTTCGATAGATGCCCACCTGGAGAGAAAAGTCTTTAAAAGCCGTGCTTGGTGCTAAAAAACCGAAGAGTAGATGACTGGGCCCACTCGGAGGAGTCGCGACCTGAAATTTCGCGAAACGGGAGCAATTTGGCAGTTTTTTCCCTTGTGCACTGCGCCAAATTCCCTGTGCGTCGCGCCACTTTGGAGCCTGTTTTGGGGCACCTAAATGTGTCAAAAATGCACCCAAGTGGGCTTGTTGGAAAGCATGTCCTGTCTACTTTCGAACCCGACTAGAATTTTGGAATTTAAAGCTCAGTTTCGCCTCCAAAAATTCATTCTCCCAAGACTGCTTTCTGTGTGTCCAAAAAGTGGTAGAGAGGTCAATTTTGGGTGTTTTTTGACCTTTCGGAGACCCAAAACTTGTCAAAAATTCTTGCTCGGACACCAGTAGACGTAGTTTTCGATGCTGAATCCAAATATGCAAGCCGTTCCTCAATTGGAGTGCTAGAATTTTAGCTTTGCGCCAGTGGCGCGGCGCACAGGGAGGAATTTCCTGTTTTGTGCCCAAAAATTTTGCCTATGACCAAAATTTGCCCAATTTTTTTGGAATTTGGGTTGGAGGTTCCCTATGAATTGCTTTGCTGTGCCAAGGAAGCTTCAGCCAAGATTCAATGCCGATCTTGCTCCTTTGCCTCCTTTGCCTCTTTTTCCTCTTTTCTCGCTTTGCTCAATTTTGCCTTTAGGCTCCTGATTCTTGCCTTGGAACTCAGGTTGCGGGCCTGGTAGTGATAAGTCATGCACCTCAGCATGTCTTTATCCCTATTTTCTTTGTCCAACACCCTCTCCAAATTCATGTTGACCCTCTCAAGGTGGGACTCCCAGTCTTCATTGATTTCTTGCTCCAAAGATGTGAGTGAAATCCTTCTTCTTTGAGCAACTTGGCGCTGCTCATGGATGTTCTGCAGCTCCATGATCATCTGTTGGTCCTCGAGCTATTTGTTTCTCCACTCCAGGTAGTTCATGTTCCACTTGGCCCTTTCTAGATCAATGGTCAAGTCTTCAATCTCTGATTGCTTCTCCTTGATGATCTCTATAAGCTCCTCATTGGTGGGTTCTGCATATGGCTCATCATCCTGGAGGAGAACAAACTCGGTTTCTTGCTCACCTGATGGCCCCTCTTCCTGCACTGGCTCCTTGCCCTTACCCTGCTCCTGGGGTGCCAATGTCGGAAGCGGGCCCCTTCCACCCCGGGTGGAGATAACACTCGCTTTGCTGCTGCAAACAACGGTCTGGTGCCTTTCGGATAGCCTCTCTGATATGTGATGAAAACTGGCATGGTGGCAGTCTCATGACTCTCAAAATGATGTGGACTTCCCATCTCAGGCTCAAACTGATGTGAAGGACCTCCCATCTCAGGCTCAAACTGATGTGAAGGACCTCCCACCTGATGTTCTGCCTCTGATATCACCGGTGGCGCGCTGAAGAAATCACGGGAAAAGAAGTCCTCCCAAGCAATACCTTGCAATCCCAACTGATGGTCCACTAAAATCCAGATGAGAGCAAAATGATAGACACTATTTAGTTGCTGTCGTGGGGTCTTGCGCTGCATGAAGTTTTTCATCTTCTCAATGTTGTTGCAGATGAAAAATGGGAGGCTCATCATCTTCACCCTAGTGAAGTGCATGAGCAAGTGGATGTGATAGGCATAAAGGCGAGAAAACCTCCCTTTGCAACTGAAATATTTCATGATCAATCTCATGAGTGGGGCATACTCGTCCCTCAAAAAACTGAATGGAAAAACTCTGGTGAGCTGGCTCAAGCAACTGTTCTTGATGTAGGGCTCATAGTGATGCCTCTCCATCTTCTTTTTCTTATGCCACTGCTCCCCAATGTTAGGTATCCCTGTTGCCACTGATATAGCCTCCGGTGTCAAGGTGAAAGTTACCCCAGCCAGGACAGATTGACCTCCCTGTAGATGCAAAAAGGCGGGCCAACTCATGATGTACTCTGACATTTGCCACCCTTTGGCAAAATTCATAACATGCCAAGTGCTGGAAACAAGACATGGCAAGTGGGCATGCCTGTAGCTCTGTGAGGGTGTTGGGTTCGTCTCTGAGATGTCTACCACTCTGGTGATGTCTCCTATGGGCTCTCTCTCCTGAAGATGTGTCACTGTGTGTATCCCCCTCATAATTTGATGAATTTTCTGATGCCATCGCTGCTGCTTGTACTATGAGTTTAATGCTACCCTTTGAATCCAATGACATTGATGAATGTTCTGAAAATATGTCACCAAGGGGACAGTAAAATAGGGGAGTGTTAGGAGGGGAATGATGAAAATGGGAATAGGGGTTTAAAGGAGAAATTTATAAGGGATTTGGGAGTGTCTGGGGTATGGTTTTCATGGGGTAGGGTTTGGGATTTTTTGGGCTATAGGGATAAAAGGGATGAATGGATATGATTACAATATAGCTAGGGTGATGGTAAAGGGAAAATGCTACAGGGAGATTAGCTGATCAGGGTAGGATAGGAGCTTATTTAGCAATTGTATTACTGCAGCAAAAACCCTAGCTCTTTGTCCTCCTTTATGTCATTTTTGGGTTTTGTTAATAAAAAAAAAATTCTTTCGATTTCATGGTCACCAAAACATGTTTTGCTTTGAGTTAAGGATCAATGGTTAAAAGATATATGGCCACCTTTTGTTATAGACATTTTTGTGCCTTACAGCTCTAAGCATGAAATTTCCATAATCCAAGGGATCCAAAGTCCCTAAAAGTGTTGTTCCTGCCCCTAAAGGAACAAGGTCAACCAATGACAGCTTCTCCCAGAAGTTCTCCACCAGAAACTACTCAGAAACAGTCAAATCAGGATCAATTCAGAAGCTCCACTAGCTGCCTGCATTGAAAAGCACCCAAATACATTGGCTAGGTGCGTTGCAACGCACTTGAATGCACTACCCAGGTGCGTTGAGTGGGAAATGACAAGTGGCAGAGTCATTCAACGAGGTGGAGAAACAATGGAAGCTTCCAGAATCTTCTCCAATGACACTTGCCTCACTGAATTCGACCAGTGATGAGTAAGAGGCTCTCAGTCTCCAAGTGGAAGCAAGAACTGATAGAGAGAAGCCACAAGTCAAAACATAAGCTGACTCATCCTCTCTACTTACATCTATATATGGATCCCTCATCCCAGAGATCCAGAGACTGGAATTTTGTACTTTGCAGAGAATTGTTGTTGGTTTGAGATTGAGATTAGTACATTGGGTGATTTATGATTTGTTGGAGGAGAGGAAGGGATTCCTTTGCTGGGAGGTAGATGTTGGATCGGGACTCACTTGGTTGTATCTCCTCTTGGACTTTCTTATCATATCAATAAAATTATTTGAGTTTCTCCTACATGCTGTGTATCAATGATGTTTTGTTATATTTGCATGTTTAGCTTAATCTGATCCTAAGCTTTTTATGAATGTAAATCTATATCTTCGTGTAGTTTCTCTCTTCTGTGATCTTGCAGGAATTCGGTGAAGCTGGGCCGGTAAGGGAGCAGGGAGCTGGGAGCTATTGAAGAGAGGAGCGATTGGATCAACAAACTAGCGAAAGACACAGGTTAGTTACATCCTTCCTCTTCACTTACATTTCATAAAGAAGAATACTCAAGTAGTTTTCCTTGTTTGTTGCTAAGGCACTATCACACCTTAGAGTGGGATAGGGGCATTCTGAATAGATACTTTTCCCAACAACAAATTGGTGACTCCACTGGGGATTGTATCTAGTTAGTTTATTTGTGTTTCTATTGTTGTTCTTCTCATAAACTTAGGAGTGACGAATCGAACTGCATTTGCCATTTACAAATGCAAAGTAGAGATCTGCTACTCTAGTCCATTGACTGGGCCTATTTATGATCTGAACAGATGATCCACAAATGCTCTAACTGCCCTTTATGATAGCTCTTAGTCCTCCTTTAAATCGTCCCTCTAATTGTACCTTACTGATAGCTTTTATCCGGCCAAAAACCATAGATTAAACTGCAAACTGTGACCCAGAACCCAGAGGAAACTCTCGTTCCTGCTTCAGCGTAGGCTCTGTGAAGAGGTTTGCATTTCAACGCAGGTCCTGAGAGGGCTACCTGCGTTGCAATTCAGTTTCTCTGTGCAACAGGTGCACTGATCAGCCTTTGCCCTGTGCAGCTGTGGTTCTTTGCTTCATTTTGTTCAGTTTTATCTCTGATTTTTGCAGCCTGTTATCAGTATGTGTACCTATCTGAAAACCCCTTTTCTCTACCTTAATTCCGCCTCAGTTGTATAAAAGAAACTGTATTTGTTTTTGTGTATTTGTTACATCATTTGCAGTTTCCCATTACAAAAATAAACTAGTCATACTGTCGCCCTTAGATCTAGACCTGTCGTAAGTGTCATTTTGACCTTAGGAGTAAATTTGTTTGCTGTTAACAGTTGATTGCGCTTTTACTTTTGTCTTTTGGTTTGAATTTGTGAATTTTTAGTTTCGAAACAAGTGTTTACTTCAAAATCATAAAGTGTCGTAATCGTCTTTTTGATTTCAAAAAGAAACTTGTTTGTGTTTTTCACTTGAAATCGAATTCAAATTTGTACAACAACTTTCTTTTTAGGCATCAATATTAAGAAAGTGAAAGCAAATACATGCACATGTGCATTTGCATATTGATAGTTTGTATGGTTTGATTTAGGAAAAGTGCATTTACAGTGTGCTCTTTGCTCTTTGAGAAAAGATTGTGTCTTTCTTTTCCCCTTGTAGCTAGGATTTTCATTGTTGAAAAGAGATAAATGCTTGCTTATCATCTTTAGACTGCATTTAGGAATTGTATCTACATCTCGTGGTGATCCAAAAAGGCAAACTTCTAAGAAAGATCAACCTAAAATAAATTGAATGAACTTAACAACGCTTTGTAACTTAACGCACAACATAGAGGTCTAGGCTAGAGACGTGTTCCGGCATCGTAAAACCTCGTGACTGTCAGCCTCACTGATGGTTGGGTGATTCCTCCTGAGAGACGATAAGTGCCAGTACGGATTGTGCTCCCACGTACCGTCGAGTATATATTGGGATACCCCTATAGGCATAAAACCTGTATCCATAGGAAGCCGTGTCGGCCGCCCTACTGATCGCAATGCACTGAAGACAGCATTCGGGAAGATTGACTGCCCATACCTTAAAAAGTATTCTGCGGTTTTGCGATTGGTTTGGCACACCCTCTACCTAGAACTCCAGAGTAGTCCCTTTCGTTCCTTTTCAGACTCCTTAATGGAAAAGGTCCATCTGAGCACTTGTCACTTCAGGCTCATTAAAAATCGAAGGAGACTAGAGTCATCTTTTGCTTTTTCTTGACTCTTAAAAACTGAAAAAGAAAGTTGTTTCTAAAGCGTCTAAAATTCATTTAATTCGGAAACACATTTTCCCTTTTGTATTTTAGTTGATCGAGTAATCCGCAATCGTGGAAGAAAGTCAATTGAAACCCCGTCATTCGCGGAGGCTTACGAGTCAACCATCTTTGTCTCCAGAATCGAAAACAGTACGGACAAAGCGAACTCGTTTAACCGGTTCGAAATCTCCTATTAAAGTTAGAACAAGTGTTCCAACAACATCCGAGATTCCAGTTACTCCAAAAATTTCTGGAAACCCTGCCTCTACAGAAGAAGTTCAACAGCCACAGAGGGACAGTGATACTGATCCTAGTCTAAGACCAAACACTTGTGTTATTGAACCAGTTCCATCTGCAACCGGTTCGGAAAGTCTTGCTCCTCAAACATCTGTTGCTGTCGATTCAACCCCTTCTTCGGCACCAGAAATATTTTACGGGCCTGACGGTCTTCCCCTTCCACCTGGTTTGATTGCGATAGAAGAAATTGTAGAAGATCCGCAAGCAAGTACTCCAACACATTTTGGAGTCGGGGTCACTCTATTTCCTTCGACATCTGAAGTTAGTCTACCACCAGTGGAAGTTCCTGTAGAATCGCAAGGTAATCTTTTGGATAGACTCAAAATGTCTGAACAACCGTCAACATCTAGGACTGTGTCGACTGACACAACGACAGCAGAACTCCCGGCCGTCACTCCGACAATGTTTGTCGGCGTACCATCTGTCCCGACTAGCTCACAACCGCTAAAAGGAGTCCATCCAGGGACTATTTCGACAGTATGGTCCATTCCTGTTTGTTCCTCCGGAATAATATCCGGCAACTCTTATGTTGAGACTCGCCAAATTGATCCATTTGGAGGTCAATTTGGGCAATCCAGTCCCCAAGGGCAGACAATCCCCTTGAGTTCCGGATTACCACCGTATGGGGGGCAGTATGCCCTTTCATTACCCCCTCCAGGAGGATATCCATACGGGAGTTCACAACAGTATTCAGGTTATACTCGAGTTACATCAAGTAGTTGGGTACCTATACTACCCCAACAACCAAGAGTTGTGTATTCTATGCAACAATGTGTACCTATGTCGAACATCCCGACTACACCAGCTATTGTGATAGTATCAAAAGTTCAAATGCTGCCTGTTGTATGTCAACCTTAGATTTCTCATGTTGTAATGCAATAGCCCCTTGACCTTGTGACTCAACCACAATCGCCGACTGGTGGGGCGACACAGGTCCAGACGTGTATAATTACCCCACACCTTGGTCCAATGGTTAGTATAGCGCAACAGAACATGGCTTCACAACCGTGGCTGGTGCAATACCAACAACCGCAATTCCAACAAGTATACCAAGGTTCTGAGCAGCAGATCTTTGCAAACAGTGGACAGCCGTACATTCAAAACGGTCAAAATCAACCACTTTACAATGGTCATGTCCACCAACCGTATCAGTCGTACCAGCATCAACTACCTTATGCTGGTATGCAAAGGCCAACTGCTCAAGCGATTCCATCGTATCCTGGGTATGCTTCACCTAACCTGAATCAGCAGTTACCATTCGTGGCAACCTTAGAGTTACCTGATTTACACCGGTTAACAAACGATCCAATTGCTTACGCCCCTTGGTGGCCAGCGATTCCACACAAAATTCCATCAGATATTCCTAAATTTAATGGAAATCCGGGTGAAGATACATCGAATCACGTGATGACATTTCATCTATGGTGTTCATCAAACACACTGAATGATGATTCGATAAGGCTTCGCCTCTTTCAGAGGACGTTAACGGGTCCAGTGGCAAAATGGTATATTGAATTGCCTAGAGCTTCGTTCGACAACTTCAGTACCTTAACCACAACCTTTTTAACCCATTTTCAATTACCGATAAGGTATGAAACGGGAACAGAACTCCTTACCAACTTCCAGCAGACAACGACCACTCACATATCTGATCATATACATGAGTGGCGACGTCGTCGCAAGATGGTAAAAACATACGTTCCCGATCAGCTATTAGCTGAATGGTTTATCAAGTCTTTACTTCCTACCATCACGGAAGATGTGGAAAAGGGGGGGTCGTAACGGAAGAGCAAGTCATCGCTCATGCGCAATATCTGGACTTGGTCTATACTCAGTCTGGCACGCTCTACGACAAAATACCTGACGCCCCTAGACTGGAATTCTCAATTCCTCCTCCTCCTAAATCAAACAATGACTCTCACGCCGACGATGGCGTGATTGGCACAACAAACGCGAAATCAACAAAGGCTACGTCCAAGAAAGCCTGTAAGATTTCAGATCAAAATGCAAAAGACGAAATTCTTGCTTCAGAAGTAAATGTCGTATCGACAGATAAGGGCAAAGAAACCAAACAACCAGGAAGCAAGAAGAAACAAGGCAAAGGGAAGAAGAAGAAACATGATGAGTCATCTCCTGAAAAATCTTCTTCGAACCCTCCTGGAAATAGGAAACCAAAAAATCCATGTTATATATGCGATGAGGATCATTGGACAGCAGATTGTCCATACAAAGATGAGCTTAAAAGATTCTTTAAGAGTTCAAAAACCTCAGCTGTGTTAACTGATCCGTTTCCAGATCTAGGAACAAATCTAGTTGATAGTGGAAATTCTTCCCCGTCTCAAGTGCTAATGTTGTCGATTTTGAAACAACAAAATGATGCTTTGATTTCGACAAGGAAAAAAGATTACGGGAATCCGCAGCTGTCGAACAACAAGGATAAATATCAACCAAGTAGTTCGACAACAACTTCGACAGAAGTTGTACCACCCATCATTCCTGAATTAACAATAAAACCGCCAAAGGGAGTAGTACACAAGTCAACGTTTAATCCCCGCGCTAGAGCGGCGCAGCATTATAACATAGTGGAAGATCTGGCCCAATCGCCATCCGCTATGTCGACCCTTGAAGTGCTACAAAATTGCCCATCCCAAATGCAGGCTTTGTTATCAGCCATTGGTGGGGTTGATCCTAAGGATTCCAATCTTGTATCCTTCGACCACAAAGGATACGATCCTCAGTTACCAGCCCAACTAGCTTTCCTTATTCAAGTGAAAGCCCTCAACAAAACTGTTCATCGAACAATTATTGATGAGGGGGCATCTACATGTATTATGTCGATGAGTTGCTGGAAAACTTTAGGATCTCCAACCTTGTCGCGATCTTCGACGACGTTAAAAGCATTCGACGGAAGGTCATATACCCCATATGGTATCCTAAATAACTTGAAGGTTGAACTAGGGGGAAAAACAGTAGAAATAGATGTTGAAGTCATCGATGGAAATCTTGATTACAACATCCTACTAGGAAGACCGTGGATATATGCCATGGCAGCTGTTGTGTCGATCTATTTTAGAAAGATTGCATTCCCCTTCCAAGGAGGGATTACAATCATCGATCAACAAAACTTCCTCCCTAATGGTTCTCAAGTTACAGGAAGCATTCCCATGATCCATGGAAGCCCCCATTCGCTTCAGAATATCGGAGTAGGCCTACTAAAAGATCCTATACTAATGGGAACTTTCGCTCTTCCACCTCCAATCAATATGGCAGAAGTAGCATCGATAGGAACCTGCAATATGATATCTTCCACAAAGATTTCAGAAAACGATATCAACATGGATCATGCAATGGTTTTGCCCCCAAGCCCAATAGAAGTATTATAGCAATCAATGTTTCTAGCATGGGAGGCAAACCCGAATCAACGCTCATCAAGCGTTTGGGTGGATAGGTCTAGAGAATATGGTACCCCTTCAGATCCTTGGTCGCGAGTGCATGGAACCGACGAAGGAATTGTACAATCAACGTTGATTGAAGGGGCACCATGGAATGATTGCCACCATCGTTCCCTTCTTCCAGATTATGAAGAAGATACTCAAGATGACCTTTATCATCCTTCAGTTTTTGAATTCCTTTCAAATACTGTAAATACGGTGGATTCCGAGTGAAACTTATCCAACATTGAAGAGACTATAGCCATAAATATCTCGACTAAAACAGGTGTTGTAGAGAATATTTATGTTGGCAAATGTTGTTCTCCTTCAGAACTGGAAATATATAACGCTCTTTTTCACGAATTTAGAGATGTCTTTGCTTGGTCATACAGTGAAATGCCAGGCATCGACTCGAGTATCGTTGAACACGAAATTAAGATGTATCCAGATGTCAAACCGGTACGACAACAGCTCAGGCAGGTGCACCCCAAGAAAGCCGCTGCCATTAAGGCAGAAGTTGAAAAACTTCTCCATGCTGGTTTCATCTACCCGGTTCCTCTAACCGATTGGGTATCGAATATTGTCCCTGTTATGAAGAAACAAGAGACAATTTAGAGTGTGTGTCGATTATAGGGATGTAAATCAAGCTTGTCTGAAAGACAACTACCCTACACCCTTCATCGACCAGATAATTGATGAATGCACCGGATGCGAAATCTTTTCATTCATGGATGGATTTTCGGGGTATAATCAAATAAATATCTGCCCACAAGACCAGTCAAAGACTGCATTCATTTGTCCGTGGGGCACATTCGCATATCGAAAATTACCCTTTGGTTTAAAGAACGTAGGGGCGACCTTTCAGAGGGCAATGAATTATGCCTTCCATGACATCAAGAACATCGTTCAACCATACCTTGACAACCTTCCGGCTCATTCGCGAAAGTGGATTGATCATCCGCAGCATTTAAGAGCGATATTTCTACGTTGCCGACACTACAAGATACGACTCAATCCACAAAAATGTGTATTTTGCGTCAGTTCTGGTCATTTACTTGGCTTTGTAGTCTCCAAGGATGGGATTCGTCTCGACCCTTGTAAGGTCAAGGAAATCATAGATTTGCCTCCACCTTCGAATTTGCTTCAGATTCATAAACTCCAAGGGAAAGCAAACTTTCTGAGGAATTTCATTCCAAATTACGCCGAACTTGCTAAAGGTTATACACGTCTTTTGAAAAAGGAGGTACCCTTCGTCTGGGATCAGGTTGCGCAAGCTTCCTTTGATGCTTTAAAAGATTCCTTAATAAAAGCATCATTAATGTACGCCCCAGATTATCAAAGAGATTTTAACCTGTATCTAGCTGCAGCAGATACAACCATCGCAATGGTTTTAGTTCAATAAGTCGATGGAATTGAACACCCTATATATAATTTAAGTAAAAACTTAAATGATACAGAAAGAAAATATTCTTATGTTGAAAAACTAGCGCTTGCAGCTGTTCAAGCGATACAAAGATTTCGATACTATGTCCTCTTTCGGAAAACTACCATTCTGTCTGATTGCAACCCCATGACTTATATATTGTCGCGACAGTTGTTAGGGGGCAAATATTCAAAATGGATAGCAATCCTTCAAGAGTTTGATCTGGAATTCGTAAAATCCAAATCAAAGAAAGCTCTAGTTTTTGCAGAATTATTATGCGATCTCCCATCGTCGTCCAACGATGAAACATCGGAAGAATCAATCGTGGATAAGAATCTGTTTCTGATATCTACAAGCAATGAGTGGTATGGAGATATAATAATTTATCTCCAAACCCAAAAGTTTAGGCCTAACACCTCTCACTCCGAACAGAAACGTATACGATACCAAGCAAAAGACTACATGATCGTCGGTGATACACTTTACCGTCGTGGTATCGATACAGTTCTGAGAAGGTGCCTCACCCATGAGGAGGCCGAAAAAGCCCTGAATGAGTGTCATTCAGGAGCTTGTGGGGGGCATCAATCTGGATATGCTACAGCACAAAAAATATTACGAGCAAGATACTTCTAGCCAACAATGTTCAAAGATTGCATAACTACAGTCAGAAGTTGCCATGCTTGCCAGATCTTTGATAGCAAAACAAGAAGACCACTCGCACCTCTGCAGCCAATAGTTGTTGTTGGGCCATTCGCCAAATGGGGCATCGATTTCATGACATGTAACCCCACCTCGACCGGGGGGCATGGGTATATCATAGTCGCAGTTGACTATTTTACCAAATGGGCCGAGGCGATGCCTACATTAGATAACACTGGTGAAACAACTGCCCTTTTCTTTTTCAATCATGTAGTCGCCAGATTCGGTGTACCACAGGCTATAGTCAAGGATCATGGATCGCATTTTCGCAATCACATGATGCTTGAATTAGCTGCCAAGCTAGGATTGTCTCACGACAGCTCTACTCCGTATTATCCGCAAGCCAACGGACAAGTTGAAGCGATCAACAAGGTCCTGAAGCGCATGTTGCAAAGGATGATCGGAGTTCACAAAAGAAGGTGGCACCTAATCTTGTACTCAGCCTTGTGGGCTTACCGAACATCGGTAAGGAATGCGACCGGGTTCACACCCTTCCAACTGGTATATGGCCTGGAAGCAGTCCTACTAGTCCAGTGCGAAATCTCGTCTCTTAAACTCGCAATCGATCTCCTCCCCGGAACTTCAGAAGAAGAGGCCCGTTTCTTGGAATTAATCCAATTGGATGAAACCCGTCGTGATGTCGCTTTGGCTAACGAAGCCCATAAGAAACGAGTCAAGGCGCAGTTCGACAAAAATGTCAAACCCCGTGTCTTCTCAGAAGGTGACTTGGTATTGCTTTACGACCAAGAATCCGATAAATTGGGAGCAGGTAAATTTAATCCTTTATGGATGGGCCCCTATATTGTTAAATGAGTGTTAGCAAAAGGAGCCTACGAGTTAATGGATTATGACGGAATTCCACTGGCGCAACCTCGTAACGGGTTGTACCTCAAGCGTTACTATGCTTAAATAGTAACCAATATGCTTTTGTTGTATTTTGTTTTCGCTAAAGTGTTCGTTTTGGTCGAGTAATCCACCTTTTTACATTTACTGCAGATGTCAAACCTTTTGGAGACATGTGTTGGATATGTCGACGGAGCGAGTCGTAGTTCGCGGAACCTGTTCTCCGCAGCCTGGGCCATTTTTGATCCAAGCAGCGAGTTAGTAAGTTTCAGAGGGGTATGTATTGGTCAGTCAACAAATAACATCGCTGAGTATAGTGCATTGATAAAACTTCTCTCTGATGCCATCACCCATGGTATACGCCGACTAATCATCAGGCTAGACTCATGACTCGTAATGCTACAACTCAATGGTATATATTCCGTCTGAAACCCAGCCATTTATCGCATGTTCCTAAGGGTTAAGATTTTGGAAAGACAATTTGATTTGATTCAATATCAACATATTTCCAGAAACTTAAACACATTAACCGACTCATTACCAAACTATGTGTTAGGCAGACATTTGCAACATTTGTAAAAAGAAACACATCATCAATGTTTTACATGTGGATCATATAGCTCAACCAGAATAAAACCCGAAAATCAAAATATATATATAGCTGTTTATGGTTTACATATAATGTTCTGTAACCAAGACAAAATCGGTCACATGACCCAAAAACTCAAAAATGCTAGGGGGCACCCTAGTCTAATGATGCTCGTGATAGCAAGTCACAGCCTGTGCGATCATGCGTAAGAGACGAGTCCATCGTCTAGGCACACCAGTAGTATGCCGCTGTAACTGCAAAGGTAGCTCGTCGATCCTCACATCAGGAATACCGAGAGTAAGGCTCTCAACCTGCTCCTCCACAGTTGTGAGAGTCTCGGCCACATCAAGGTCACGAAGAATAACCCTCCCGGCAACCTCTCCTGCTGGGGCAGCGACCGACACTCTCAGACAGACTACTGGACGAACAGGACCAACATCTGCATGAACACAAGAGTTTGATTAAAAGTCTTGATAGAATAAAGCACAAGGACATTATAAATAAAAACATTAAACAGTGATATGGTCAAAGATTTTACCAATAGCGCCCCACTGCTTGCCATCCGGCAGTACTAAATCCGGATCACCCCGGAAGTCCATGCCAGCATATGGATACTCGGCATAAGCCATCTCCTGCCGATCAAACCACCTGAAGAAGGTATCGGAAAACGAAATCTGAGACTGACCAGCATGCCTAGACATATGGTCAACCCATCTCTGTACACGTGGTTCAGTAGGAGGAGGTATGTCGAGTGCAATGTACTGCGGCTGCATCAGTGGTATCTTCTCCAAGGCAAAGGCGGTCAAAATAGAACCGAACCCAAAGTTCTTCAACCTCCCGTCCTTTATCTTGGTCAACTGACTCTTCATCACAAGAAGTACTGCATCACACCAGTTGAATATTTTCGGTTGGAGGCATTCCAAGGCATGCTGCATATAGGATCTGTTGGCCACATGAAGAGACGCACTCCCGGCCATCCTACCAAAAGTAAACAGGATAGACCTAAGGGACCTGTCAGTGACATCTCGGATGATGATCTTGCCATCTTTACTCGGCTGAGATCCTTCCCTGCAATACTGGTGGACATAATCTCTCACAGAGTCACTCCCTCGGGCCGAACCTGACAAAGAAATGGGGGCACCCCGCCTCGACAAGCCAGTCAAGAAGTAAATGTCTACTGCGGTCAAGGGGATGGATTTTCCCCTAATCTAGAAAACTTGATTGATAGGATCCCAAGCATCAAGCAAATACTGCAGTAGGTTGATCTGTTGTCTCATGCTAGAGATGCGGAAGAACTTCAGCAAACCACAGTTCCGCAGCGCGTTCACTGTCACGGGATCATGTAGGGCAATCATGTCCTCTTCTTCATGTTCTCGTTCTCGCCATGTAAGGGTCATTTTGCTCCAATATCTCTGCAAAAACAAACAAGAGAGGAGATTAAATCCTAATTTTGATGAGAAACAAGGAAAAATTCCATTAAAAACTGTGCAACAACTTTCCTTTCTGTGCCCAACACACCTACACATGTGTTATGGGTGCGTTGAATGTCAAGTCACCTTCATGATGACCCACAATCAGTGCAGGTTTCGATATGCCTAGGGTGCATTGATGGCAGAACGCACCCATCAAACCCCAGGGGCTCAGAAAAGCAAGGGCTGAAGCACAGAATGGAGAAAATAAACTATGAAATGAAAGAGCTCAGGTTTAGCTCCTACCTGGTCCAGACGGCCCCGAGAATCGTCCACAGAATCTCCCGAAATCAGCTGATGAAAATCAAGGGGGAAGAGGCACCTCCAAAGCTCCAACAAACCAAGTTCAAATGAAATGGTAAAATGAGAGGTAAAAACACTTTTTAATTTCTTTTTACGTAGTTCAAAGTAAAATATTAGCGTTTTAATCTCATTTTCAAGCAAATGTTGTTCATTTCTAACTAGTTTGATGAAGCAATTGAAAGAACAGTACTATCTTTGAAAAAGCAAAGCTATTTATGGTAAAAAATCAAAACAAGACCATGTTATCGAGCAGTTTTAGCACATAGTTCATGCTCGTTAAAAAATAAACATAAGATCGAGCAAGTGTTTCAACCCGCATTTAAGCTCGTTAAAAAATGAACTATCCTCCGGTAAATAACCACCGTGAATGTAACATTATCATCCATTAAAGCCTTGGTCGTGTTTGCGCCGTCACCTCCACTTTTTGATTGGCCAATCATTCACCTCCATTTGATTGTTTACCCATTTTGAGGAACAGCTGCGAAGAGTGATTTCACTAGCCATCCTTGTGACACTGTCGTGATTGGAAAATTCCAACCCTTACCTGGAATCAGCTGCTACCCATTTTATCACTCGTTCCTCAAAAGACGAGTCTTCTTTAAGCTCTTTTCATTTGACTCGTAAAATATGAAAAGATTGCCGAGTTTTGGCCTTCCAGCTCATTAAAGCGACTGGAAGAGCTATCCCTCCTCTAGATTTTAATCTTTTTGGACCTGAGGGATTATTGCACAAAAAGATCGAGCGCTTGTTTTGTTCGGCTCGTTAAAACTATCGAAAATTCATCCCTTCTGTATTGTTTTATACTTTTTCAGACTTAAGGGATTAGATGACGAAAAAGGACTTCCGGAGTTAACTTTACGTACCTTTTCAGACTCTCTAAAAATGAAAAGGACCGAGTTATCTTTGTCGTTAGACTCGTTAAAAAAATTAATAGTGACAAACTTGTCTTTAGACGAGAACGAGTTTCACTATCGCTAGGCTCGTTAAAACATAGTGATGGGTTTGCCCGAAGGGCAAATTATAGAACAAGAATATGTTATCCTCCTCAAGCTTGACAAAAATAAAGAGGTACTGGTCAGCAATGACTGGGGAAAAATTGGGAAGAAACTCAAAGAACTTTTATTGGTAGCAAGTCGCTCTTGAACATGACACTTCCACTCCGTGCCTGAGTCGGGTTGGGTTGTTTCATTCACCGGTCACATCACCATGGTCTCGCCATACCATCCACCTTTTGGGTAAATGCTACCAATCCATCACATAAGTGTCGCCGACATGTTCAAGAGAAGTCATCCAAAGAAGTCACCCGTGTCCCATCCACTACCATAGATTATACTTCATTCTTTCATGACCGCCACCCTGAACCATATATCATCAGATCATTTTCACCTCCATCAAAATCATTTGCTCCATTCCGTGTCATTGATGTGGGATTCATCAAGGCCCTCCTTTGACGGATCGCTTCTTGTCGTCATCAGCTCATTATCCAAGAAGTTGATCTAGGAACACCCCCTTCAGTACTTTGAAGCTCTCATGCCTCAATGGCAAGTTTCTCACTTCCGGCGACAGGTATACATCAATGACCCTCGACCGAAAGGTTTTGCGTGGTGTTCGACGCCAAGTCCTTTATTCACACCACGTGAATTGTATTGCAGTACCTTGAGGGTCATCATCATTATCGGTGATTCCTCTCGCGCTTGTTAACAGTTTACATCATTGACTGGTAATCAAGTGATGTCTTTCCATGTTCGACTTCAAAACATTTCTCACATGGATCGACTTGTACTTAGAGTGAAGATCGGACGAGATTGAAGACCCTGGATCTAGCTTCATCCATCCGGGCTGCGATATATATTCAGGAAAAATAAAGACATTGACATGTACAACATTGCAGAACAGATAATCATCCTACCAAAAGGATGATGATTTCATCAGAATCATCAGTCTACCATCAGACGATTGTCTGTCCTATGTACATAAAAATAAATTTATAAAGTTGAGCATGGGAATGCCCGCCTTAGCTAGATCATGAAAACAGTATGAAAAATAATGTATTGTATTGTATCTTATTACAGGTCTCCTCCCAGCATTGAAAGAACTTCGGATCCTCCTAATAAAGCATTTCACCCAATAAACGGCCTCATACTTTAGGGGGCAACTGTTATAGACATTTTTGTGCCTTACAGCTCTAAGCATGAAATGTCCATAATCCAAGGGATCCAAAGTCCCTAAAAGTGTTGTTCCTGCCCCTAAAGGAACAAGGTCAACCAATGACAACTTCTCCTAGAAGTTCTCCACCAGAAACTACTCAGAAACAGTCAAATCAGGATCAATTCAGAAGCTCCACTAGCTGCCTGCGTTGCAAAGCACCCAAATACACTGGCTAGGTGCATTGCAACGCACTTGAATGCACTACCCAGGTGCGTTGAGCGGGAAAGGACAAGTGGCAGAGTCATTCAACGAGGTGGAGAGACAATGGAAGCTTCCAGAATCTTCTCCAATGACACTTGCCTCACTGAATTCGATCAATGATGAGTACGAGGCTCTCAGTCTCCAAGTGGAAGCAAGAACTGACAGAGAGAAGCCACAAGTCAAAACATAAGTTGTCTCATCCTCTCTACTTACATCTATATATGGATCCCTCATCCCAGAGATCCAAAGGCTGGAATTTTGTAATTTGCAGAGAATTGTTGTTGGTTTGAGATTGAGATTAGTACATTGGGTGATTTATGCTTTGTTGGAGGAGAGGAAGGGATTCTTTTGCTGGGAGGTAGATGCTGGATCGGGACTCACTTGGTTGTATCTCCTCTTGGACTTTCTTATCATATCAATAAAATTATTTGAGTTTCTCCTACATGCTATGTATCAATGATGTTTTGTTATATTTTCATGTTTAGCTTAATCTGATCCTAAGCTTTTTATGAATGTAAATCTATATCTTCGTGTAGTTTCTCTCTTCTGTGATCTTGCAGGAATTTGGTGAAGCTAGACCGGTAAGGGAGTATGGAGCTGGGAGCTATTGAAGAGAGGAGCGATTATATCAACAAACTAGCGAAAGACACAGGTTAGTTACATCCTTCCTCTTCACTTACATTTCATAAAGAAGAATACTCAAGTAGTTTTCCTTGTTTGTTGCTAAGGCACTATCACACCTTAGAGTGGGATAGGTTCTGAATAGATACTTTTCCCAACAACACCTTTGCAAAATTTGAGAGCCATTTACAAAACTTTGGGTGACTTCGGTGCTTTTTTAGGCTCACAGGCCTGTGCGTCGTACACTTTGCCCAGTGTGCCGCGTGTCGGGTATGCGCCGCGCCAGTGCAGTGTTAAAACTGTGGGCGGGCTCCCAGTGTGCCGCGCCACCTTGTGTGTGTGCCGCGCGCTTTCAAACGGCACTCATTTGCTTGGAAAAATAGGGGAGAGGGTTTTAGGGTGATTTAGGGTGGTTCCTTAAGGAGACAAGGTGGAATGGAGGTGACTATGACAAGGAGTGAGGGGACAAGGGGAGGGGAAACAAAACCTTGGTGGTGTCTTCGAATTTACAAACCCCGTTTATCATTTTTGTTTTGGTGATTATTTGCATGAACGGCCAATATGCTTTGGATCTTCACTCGACGTCTTAGAAACACTACTATTGACCAAATTGACAGAGAAGAGGTTTCATTCAGGCCTACCTCTTGTTTGCTAGAGTTCAACCGGGATATAGAATGAGTTTGCAAGTGTTTTTTAGCTCCCTGGCCCTGTGCATTGCACGGCAAGCCCAATGCACCGCGCGCCCTGAGTGCGTCGTGCCCTTGTTGATTTTTCACTGTGGGTTGGTTGTCGATGCGTCGCGCCCTCCGTGTGCGTCACGCCCTCTGTGTGCGTCACGCCCTCTGTGTGCGTCACGCGCCGTGTTATGTGCGTCGCGCCACCTGGAAATCTACCCTCCTTACTCGAATTCCTCCTCCTTAGCTCTCTTTTCTTCAACAATGCCTCTCTCAAGCTTTTCCTTATCACAATGACTTAGTTTTGGGTTAAAACAAATATATATAGGCTTTGAGAGAGTTGGGTTCAATTTTTTCTTCTTTGAAAACCCACTTTATAATGTTCAAGTTTTGCACTTTTTATTGACTTTAAAACATTCTGCTTTTTCCCTTTTTCTTTGAAATTTTGGCTCTCATCATAAAATTTTTGGCATTTCTTTGCGGGGACTGTGACTGGGCCTCTGGCTTTGAAATCCATGACTGCATCTGAAAATGTCAACTGTCAATTTTTGGAAAATTTTGTCATTGTTGACCTTATTTGACTTTTCTTCAAAACAGAGTTTTGAAGAAGAGTCGATGTCTCTTTCGGTGATGATGAAGCTTCCTGAACTGTAGTTGTATAAGGTCTCCCTCTGGCCTGCATGGCTTGTCCTAGACATGTTTTTCAAGGACCACATTGATGATTTCCTAGAACCAACCCTAAAAATGACTTTGTCTTGTAATATGACCAGACCTTGACTATCATGAACTTTAGTGATTATGGACCAAGGCCTGAACCAACAGGGGCAAGAGATGAGAGAAAATGAGTAGCATGACTATCTCCGTCAAACCATGACATGTCCCTAGTGAAATGCAGCTGAGTGGATGGAGCGGGACACCTAAATTTGAAATGCATAAAGAGTTTTGATCTCTGACGGAGGGCTGACCAGACTGACTCTAACACTGTGTTCAGTGCATTGCGATCGATAGGGAGGCAGGCACGGCATCCTATGGATAAAGGATAAAGCCTATTGTGGTCTCCCAATATATACTCGACGGTACGTGGGAGCACAAGTCCGTACTGGCACTTATCATCTTAAAGTGGAGGAATCACCCAACCATCAATGAAAACAACAGTTACCAGGCTTTACGACGCCAGAATATGTCTCTAGCCTAGACCTCTAAATGTTGTGTGTTAGGTTCCAAAGCATTTTTAGATTCATTAAATTTATTTTACAGTTGATCTTGCTTAAGAAATTTTCCTTTCAGGTTCACCGCGTGATGTAGATGTACAATTCCTAAAATGCAATCTAAGATGATAAACAATCGTTTAATCTTCTTTTTGCAATGAAAATCCTAGCTACTAAGGAAAGAGAGATGATATTCTTTCAACATAGAGCAAAGAGCACACACTATATGCACTGTCCTAAATCAAACCAAAAAACAATCTAAATGCAAATGCACATGCATGTATTTGTTTTCAGCCTTCTTAATGTGTGAATGATAAAAAGAAAGCTAAGCGCAAATCTGAATTTTTTTCAAAGCGACATTACTAACAAGTTTCTTTTCAAGATAAAATGAAGACAATGACAACGCTTTGCGATTTGGAATGGAAAACTTGCTTTCGACACTTGAAAAACTACTAATTCAAATAAAATACAAGAGTAACAGTGTAATCGACTATCAAGAACAATCGGATTCTCTTCTATGACTGAAAATGACACTTGCAACACTTTCAAATCAAGAAACGACAGTTCAATTATGCTACTTCTTTGTAAAAGAGAACTGAAAATGGCTCAAAATACATAAAAAAAAAAGTACAGTTCTTTGCATAATGGAGGTGGAATAATGGCAAGGAAGGGGGTTTCAACAGAGGTGTATTGACTATAGGCAACAAAACTCCTAAATAGAGCTGAACAGAGTGAACACAAAAACCAAAATTTGAGAGCAGAAGAGGCCTTGTCTGATCAGCGCACCTGTAACATAAGGAAAAAGAGATGCAGCGCACCTACTACACTCAGGAAGTGTGATGCATCTAGAATCCAAAGAAGAGACAGTGTGATGGTCTAGGGACGAGACTTCAACTGGGTTCCAAGTCACAGTTTGCAGCTCAGTTCAGGGATTTAGGCCGAGCAAGTGGTAATCAGTAAATCAATCACGGGGGTATAACTAAAGAGGTTACTAGAGCCACCAGAAGGTCAATTAGAGAGCTTGTAAATCGATTGTTTAGTTCATAAAAAAAACCCGGAGATAGACTAAAGCAACATTGATCTACTTTGCACTTGCATAGCAAATGCAGTTCGAAGGCTAGCTAGCTTGACTTCAAGCTCCGTCAGTAAGTTTATAGAGCAAAAAAATGTAGACAAAAAAACAATCTATTCGCTCCCCAGTGGAGTCACCATTTTGTTATCGGGAAATCTAGTGTCTATGCAGAGCTGCTAGTCCCACTAAGGCTGGTAGCTACCTTAGAAACAAACAAACTAAAACCACTTTCGTTTTCCTTTATGAGAAATAGATAAGAGGGGAATAAAGGAGACCAACCTCTGTATTGCGTTTGGTTCCTTACTTGATTCCTCTCCCTTCTGATAGATCTTTGCCACTCGCTTCCTTGTCTACCTAGCTTCAAAGAGCACCTGTAGAATCAAAGCAGCATAACACTATCCAAGAACATAGATCTATTATCATAAGCAATATAGGACCAGATATATATTGACCACACAAATGCATATATCATCAATCATACAAGAATGTGGAGGATTATTAATAATGAATAGCTTTATTAATAATCAAGAATAGCAAAGAGGATTACAACCAATTGTTCTGACCCAGCATCATCCTCTCAGTAAGAAAGCCCCCTTCACCTCATGAAAATCTTAGATCACCCAACACTATGATATTACACCAAGAAACCAGCAGCACTTCCTTACAAGATACAAAATTCCAGCCTCTAGATCTCTGGGATGAGGGATCCATATATAGATGTTTGCAAGGGGGGTGAGTTAGCTTTTGAGATTTGATTAGTGTCCTCTCTTTGATAGTTCTTGAATCCACTTGGAGATTCATGATCTCTTACTCATCCCTAGGCGAATGTAGAGAGGCAAGTGTCACGGGAGAAGTTTCTGGAAGATTCCATGATCCTCCACCTTGCAGATTGACCCTGCAATTTGTCCACTCTCGCCCATCGCACCCCATAGAAGGGCTTTTCAAGTTGCATCGAACCTCCCGTGTGTATTTAGTTGGGATGCAGTGCACTTTGACGATGGAGTAGGTGAGATGGTCTAGTTTTGACCAGTTCTGAGTAGTTTTTCATGGAGAACTTCTGGGAGAAGATGTAATCAGTTGACCTTGTTCTTTTAGAGGTTGGAACAAAAATTTTAGGGACTTAAGAGCCCTTGGTTTATGGACATTTATGATTGGGGTTGCAGTGCCCAAAAATGTCTATAACACCTACTATCGAGGCAGCTGGCTACAGAACGCCCGCGGTTGTCAACACCGTGCTCCTTAGATAGTCTTGTTGTTCCATCAGCCATATCACCACCCTCGAGCTTATTCCTTGTGAAGAGATACTAACTAGCTCCATATCAATACTTGTCATACACTTGGCGAAAGTATAGTTCGCCTGGTGGATGCCCCTCAGTGATTTATAAGCGATTTGATATTCAAATTCCCTGATTCCCGCCTATTCCAACATCCCTGTGGAGATTCTGTGGCAGCTCCTGCCATGTCTAGATCGTACTCTTCCTCTTAATTTCCTATCACCTACTCCATTTTGCCATAATGCAGACATCTTGTCGTGAATAGTGAAATGAACGGTCGCCTCTGTTTGGAGTAACACAGAAACAGGCTTCTGACCGCGTGACCACGATCTTGATGATGAGCTAGATCGACGCGTAACCTGGAACTCACACCTCTTTCTCCAGAACTGCTTTACCGTCCCGTGCTCTCTTTCAACTGGCTGGAGCGGTGAGACTGTCCCTCGAACGGTTAGTCAGGCGGCCAACCCGCCTGTATAGAGCTTCAGGCGACTGCCATTCACTCGGCTTGGGAAGGGGTCCCCATTGAGTTTGGCAAGTTGAACTGCGCCCCCATCAGTAACTTCTTTGACAATGTAGGGTCCCAACCAATGCATTCAGAGTTTGCCAGGGAATTTCTCGAATTTACTATCGTAAAGCAATACTAAATCATTCTCCTTGAAAGTGAGCACCTTGATATGGCGATCATGCCACGCTTTTTCACGCTGTTTCTGTACTTGCTAATGGAATACCACCAAAAATTGTTCCTCCTCCAGTTCTTTGAGCTGCACGAGCCTTTCCTCTAAAGCCCCATGATCTGTCATACCTGTGATTTCCACGATCCACAAACTAGGTACAATATATTCTATAGGCATAATGGCCTCCTTGCCATAGACTAACCGAAAAGGTGTCTGGCCCATCAACTTCTTACATGTGGTTCGGTATTCCCATAGCACAATAGGGATGCGTAAGTCCTATTCATTTCGTCATGCATTATAGACCTTGGTCAATGCAGTCTCTAAGATTTTGTTGAATGCCTCGACAGTCCCATTTGCTTGCAGTTGGTACGACGTACTTTGCTGGTGATATATCTGGAATTCCTTAGTGAGTGCATTGATTGTTTCATTCAGAAAATGTGTTCCCCGATCGCTCATGAGAATTTTGGAACATCCAAACCTTGTTAGTATGTTCTCGAACAAAAACTTCGCAGCTTTTGCAGCTGTGCAATCCTTAACTAGTTGTGCTTCGGCCCATCAAGTAAAATACTTTGTAATGGTGATGATGTAGCACATGCCCATTTTACCTCGAGGCTCGATAGGTCCTATGAAGTCGATTGTCCACTTTTTGAAGGGATGTAGCATCATCTATGGCTGGAGTGGCATTTCATCTCTCCGTGATGGTTTCCTCGTCTGTTGACATACATCGTAGGCTCAACAGTGTGCTTTCGAATCCTAATGCAGAGTAGGCCAACATAATCCTGCGCAAAGTATCTTATGGGCTATGGTGCGACCTGCATAATGTCTGCCAGCAACCCCCCCATGTGCTTCGGCCAGGATCTGTCCTCACTCAAATTTTGGGACATATCGATGCAAGATCTCATCATTGCCCATTTTGTAGAGGTGTCCTACAATCACAGTGAAATCTATTGCATGTATCACCAATTCCTTCTTCTGCTGAACAGAATACCCCTACAACACGGTCCTTGTAGTTAAGAAATGTATTATATCTTCAAAATGACCATCCGCTATGCGCACTGCATATAGCTAAGCATCCGAAAGTTCGTCCTCTAGATTTGTGGGTTCTTCGCCAGTCTCAATTCGAGACAGATGACCTAGGCCTGCATTTAGATGTCCCGGCTTGATGACGACCTCAAATTCATACTCCTGGAGTAGTAGCAACCATCTACAGATACGCCCCCCCAACACAGGCTTATCCACTAGGTATTTTAACGCCGAGTGATCGGTATACATATTAAAGTGACCTCCAAGCAGATAGTGGCGGAATTTTTGAAGTGCGTATACCATTGCTAATCCCTCGTGCTTAGTAGTGGAGTAATTCTTCTCATATTTTGACAATTGACAACTTGTGAACGTAATCAGGTGGTCAATTCCCTACACTTTTGGTTGCCTAAGTACCGCCCCCAATGTGATACATGACGCATCGACGTGCACATGAAATTCGATGTCCCATTTCAGAAAGACCAATGTAGGGGCTGATGCCATATTTTCCTTAAGCATCTCCAAACTTTTGTTACATTCCTCATTCTAGCAATACATAGTGTCCTACTTTAGCAACCGCTCCATCGGAGCCGTGATCTGAGCGTATATTTTGATGAACTTTCGATAGTAGCCCGTGTGTCCTAATGTGGCGCATAATTTCTTGACACTGCGTGGTGCTTGTAGATTGAGTATGATGGTGATATTTGTTGGATCCACCATAAAGCCTTGCTTACAGACCATGTGGCCCAGCAAGTTCCTGAATGGGACCAGGAAAATACACTTCTTCAAGTTTAGCGCAATCTGATGTCAGCGGAAAATCCAACATCAATCGTAATCTCACTACATGCTTTTTAACCAATCCAAACACTATCCAGTCATCAAGGTAGACTTCCAAGAACTTGCGGATAAATTCTTTGAATGTCGTGACTACTATTCATGAAAAAATTTCCAGCACATTCTTCAGTCCGAAGGGCATCACTGTGTAGTGAAAACAACCCCATTCAGTAGCAAACATTGTCTTACTCCTATCTTCTGGTGCGATCTTGATCTGGTGGTATCTTGAGAACCCATCCATGAAAGAGTAGGCTTCCTGCCCCCCACATTTTCCAACACCTCATTTTTAAACAGTGTTGGAAATGGATCGTTGACGTAGGCATCATTGAGCTTATTGAGATCCACGCAGATGTGAATCTCACCCTTCTATTTCTTCTCCTGCACAACCATTGGAATTACCCAGTAGGAATCCTCGACTGGTTCAATGATCCCTGCTACTAGCATCTTGTCCAATTCTTCATGAACCTTTGCTTTATATTTTGGATTCAATTGGTAGGGTCGCTGCTTCACTAGTTTCATGTCTAGCTTTAATGTTATCTTCATCATTCCTAAGTCTCCTAGGATCCCTTTTAGCTCTGTGATCTTCATTGGGAACAAATCTCGGTATTCCTAAAGCAATTCGATGACCTTCTCCACTGTGGCATCATCCCAGTAGTCCCCAAGTGTTGCATACTTTGGCTCTTCTTTGGTTCTAATATTAACTTGTTTTGTTTTCAATGGCGTCGTGATATCTGGATCTTAGATTTCACGTCTGTGTACCTCCCGACTCCCCTCTGATTCCGAAATATTAATGTTTCACAGATCGTCCTCATCATCTTCTACCTGGACAGTATAACATTCGAGGGCCTATCTCAGTTGCTGCAACCAGTCGGGCTAAACAGTTTCATCTGGATCTAACAGTGTCTTGAATATGGCGGCCTTTACCAGCTGTAATGCTTCTTCCACGAGATCCATCCATTGATCTTCGAACAGGAATGTCGACAAAAACCCTACGCGCAAGATATCCCACTTGCCTGTGTCATGCTGAAGCTTTGCTTCCATGTACCAGTTTCTAGGAATGACGTCTAGGGTGTGATAAAATAAGTGCACCCATTCTGGTTGAGGCTCCTCTCCGTATGATTTGATCCACCTGGTCAGGTGCATGTGCGGATCATCACGTCCATCGTATTTCTTAGCTATGCGTAGTTCCGGCTTCACAAATCTGATCTTCATCATGCGCCTGCAGGCGCGCCAATATTCAAGCATTCCTTCATGTGTGCCCTATTAGTGTCAGCCTTTGAATCCTTCCTCCAGTGATCAAACATTCTCTTACAAAGTGATTTCAGGGTGTCAAAGTCCAAATTTTGTCATTTCATTGAGTCTTCAAGTAAAATTTGATCGCCAAGTCTTAGGTCTAGGATTTGTTTTCCAAATTTTTCCAAATTTCGGTCCATGTCACCATTCGAATGAGTGTACCATCATTTAAAAGAGTTGTCATCATTGTTTCATGTTCCAATGGGTCATTTTACACCTTATTCGTGCTTAAGTTGTACTTGGGTAAGGCTCATTTCCCTCTCCTAGGGTTTTGAAGGTAATTTTTCTTGTATGGTCAAATCATCAACAAAAATTGTAGCTTGATGTTCATATACCTTCCCCTATATTTAATGTACCTTATTAGACACTTATCATCACTGATATCCCTCAAATTCCTCATTTTCCCACAAACTCTAGTTTCTTGCTACAATTTGACAATTTTCTAGGCTAAGCCTGTGTTTTTCCTTTTGGACCCCTTCCCCTCACTCAATATTTGAAATTCCACTTTCCCCTATTTCCTAATATCCCTCCCTACTTCCTGAAATTTTCTCAAGAATTTAGAATACCCTTATCCCCTTCATTTCCCTTCATTTCTACCAATCCCCTGTTCCACATATCGGGATAGGTTTTCTTCAAAATATGTTTCTGAAAAATAGAAGATGAATTTGACAAAAGTGACAGTTTGTTTTTTCCATAATAGGCCAAGGAAGAAAACCCTCCTTCACTTTTTACACAGGTGTCATGGTTTTAGATAAATCTCAAAAATAAAGTTGCCTCAGGAGGGTTGTTGCACCTCTGGAGTGGCCTTGGTAAAATGAATATTTCTCCTAGCTTGGTTGGCCAAATGACTTGCTTGATGAGCGAAATGATAACTAGACACAAAGAGATTTCCAATGAGCTATCATGAGCCAAATTTGGAGTTGATTAAGACCTTCAAAAGTTGACTACAACATCACTTAGCATTTACACAACCTCATTTTGCACATTTTGACCAGTCTTTGAAGATTTGACTTTTGACAATGCAAATGAACTCCAAACTGAAATTCAAGATGTTTTGGAAAGCAGACTCAATAAGACTTTCAAAAATCTATCCTTCATCCAATTTGGAGACTAGGAAGGCCTCCAAAATCAGTATGCAAAAGGGCACTACGCATCAAATCAGTGGCCTTGCACATCAAATTTTGCAACACATGAAATTTCAGCTGATGCACAATGCTAGTGTGCTGCGAATTGGATTGGCTCACTCTTTTGCCAAATGGCTTGTAATTGTGGATTCATCATGAAAAAACAATAAAACTCATAAAATTTTATCAAATTTGGAGGAGATTTTGGCCACCAAAAGGACAAAAAAAACTCAAAAAGTGCCCTCTCTGCCACTTTTTGGACACACAAGAACCAGTCTTGGGAGAATCTACTTTTAGAGGTTCAAATCAATTCCAAATAAAAGAATTCAAACTATTCTAGAAACTAGACAGGTAGATATTTCCAAAAAGCTATCTTGGGCCTGATTTGGGTGAGTGGAAGGCCTCCAAAAGTAGCCTTGAAGCGGCACTGTGCATCAGGCTCAGGGTGCTGCACATCAGGCAAATTTTTGTCAATTTTGCCTAAAACTCAAAATTTTGCCCAGTTTCTTTAGTGGTTTACTTTTCTTATTATTTAGGTAAATTTATGCATGGTAAATGATGTATTTGACATAAGTATTGATGAAAATCACCTCATAGTGTAGATACATCAAGTTCCAAGTGGTTTTTAGTTGTAATGAATTAGTTTCCTAAGTTTTAGAGGTAAGTTGTTCCACTGCCTACTTTTATGTTCCTAGTTTAGATATGGTTGAAACCACCCCTTTTCTCATGGATTCGACCTTGATATCTAACATGAGTGGTTTCGTTGCCTATATTATTTAATTTCTTCGTCATTTGTAAAGGTTGGACTCTTGTGGATGCATTGAGCTTCATTGTAAGTCACTTCTACAGTTTGGCAAGAAAATGAACCAGGGTTTTGCAACATTTTGTGGGATTCTTGTGGTAATGTGTCTTGGAATTGTTTCTTCTTTTGTTATTTAGTTTCTCTAATATGTATATGTGCCAGCATCTACTTCTTTCTTGATAACTAAATGAATCAAGATAAATAAGTGGAATCCATTGATATTCAGTGCTCTACTTTGAGGATACATTTAGTTTTTTAATGTTTTCTGTTGTTTGAATAGGACTTATGAACCTTGCATGACCTCTCCAACCCCTCACTAGTCTTAGACTTACCATCACATCCAATTCAAAGTGCCAAAACACTTGCCTACCTTACCCCATAGAAATTCCTGAAAATCTGAGTTGATTTCCCAGACCCAAAACTACCTTCTACATTTGATCCAACAACCAACCATCAAAATCAAAGAAAATCCTATGACCTAATATACCTAGCCTAAAATCAGCATTTATTTTCAGTCATCTCAAGCCCTATTTTCCATATTCTAATTGAGATTGACAAGGAGAGAGCCCTCTGCCGACCTGGTAGGGCTAGCTACCAGGTTAAGCGTGGTTTGATGTTACCCTAGACCTGCCTTCGTTCAGCTTGAGGTAGATCCAAGCCCCAACATAGTGGCGACCATATTGGGGAATGTAGTTTTATGTTCCTCAACAAAATGTATCAAGTTCAGATCTGATTGTTGATGGTGGACAACGATCAGACACAGCAAGGCTGAAATCATTCACCTAGCGATTCCAAATAAGTTTCGAGATCAGATCCAAGGAATCCACTGGAGGATGAACCTGACCAGTAGAAACATGAAAGGATAATATGGAAATATCAGGTATTCAAGTTGGAATTTCATCCAAGACATTATGTTCTTTGTTATAAATTATTTCTTCTCTTTTCTCGAGAATTCCAAGAAGGCTTTACAAAGTATATTGTATTCGAGGAAAGATCTTAGACCTGCATTTGATTCTTTCCCTTTGAAGATTGTGGATGAAAAATATGTGCATGCCTTTGATCTTGATCAAGACCCTTCTTCTGAATCTCATGACAACCATCTTCAAACTGATGAGCCTAAAGAGACAACGACTAATTCTACACCTTCTATACATATTCCTATACCTTGTAAAATTCCAGATCGATACAAGCCTCTGATTTTACCTCCTATATCCCATGCTTTCCATAAAGATCATGACCTATATCTACCAAGATTTGATGGTGAATGTGACAACATCACTGCTGAGAGACATGTACTAAATTTTGAGTCTTTTGTTGACCTTTTTGAAGTTGATGAAGAGGATGTTAGTATTAGGATTTTTTCTCTTTCTTTGCAAGGCAAAGTCAAGAGTTGGTTCAAAACCCTACCTGATG
Source organism: Pinus tabuliformis (assembly GCA_031772625.1). Lineage (NCBI taxonomy): Eukaryota > Viridiplantae > Streptophyta > Pinopsida > Pinales > Pinaceae > Pinus > Pinus tabuliformis. The sequence continues at coordinate 156,048,056 of CM062809.1, read as the reverse complement.
CAAGCATCTCAGATTTCTAGTAGTTCGTCAATGTTTTCCTCGGCAAGTGGGTGGTCAGAAAAAACCCTTTCTTGATTATAGAAAGAGTATAACCAACTAAAAACATTTCCAAGGGAGATAGTACAATAGTTTTCTTCCAGGTTTAACCAAGTCTATTTTTCAATGCTGGTTAATATAAGACCTCCTCCTGGATCCGCTCTCTTGCACTACCTGGATGCCTTTGATCTGGAAATGGAGTTTTAGTTGAGGGAAAGGAACCTTGCAACACTTGAAGAGATGTAGAACAGTGCAATAGATGTAGAGGCTAATTTGTTGATGAAAAGAGCAAAGTTGAAGGAAGAAGAGATGAAGAACATAGATCTAGAGGAATTGACATCTTTAGAGGTAAAGCTTGACATTTTGGTAAGTGCAGTGGAAGAGATGATGCAAATGATAACCACAAGGAATGAGTATAATGTTCAAGACCATGGCTCACTGATTGAAGAGGAACAAGTGGCCGATACAAAACTTTTTATTTCTTATCCTAGTTGTCATATACCTGATAATGATTGTTTTATAGATCATCTTGGAGAAGAGAGATCTTTTGACTTGACATGTATGCTTGATGATGTGTTTTATATTGATAATTTGCCTAAGTTTGATCAGTATGATGATGATGATGATTATGTTCTCCAAACAGAAGCTAATCTTGCAGACAAATCAACAGTTGGTTTGTAGAAGGAGGAAGTTCATTTTCAGCAGCTCGAAAATAGTGATCAACCATTGCATATCAGCCATGGAAGTGAGGAGGAAAGTGCAAAATTTTTTGAAGTGAAGGATCTTTGCCTTTTTTATTTTGCTTCATTTCATATCATCAGAGACAACTTTCATTCAATCAAGAATCAACCGTTGATAAGTTTTGATCTGGACCATCTAGAGAGCAATGAGATCCTTGTTCAAGACTTCTCGTATCTAGATTTGCAGCCCCCAAATGCCATTGATTGTCAAGTTATAGATGAAGACTTGGAAGCTGGAACATATGATCAAATGATGCAAGATGATTTTGTAGCATTCTGTTTCGAATCATTTCAGTTTTTGAAGGGAAATTCGCATAGTATATCTTCAATAAAGGATGAGCAGCCTATAGAAAATCATGCCATCTCATTGGAACCAATTGAAAATGGGTTGCAACAGTCTTTTCAATTCTTTCACAATCCAATAATTGATGTGTTGGATGATGTCTATAGTCAAAGTCCTTCTCCACTAGCTAACTATGAGATTGAAACAAGTATTGATACAAACTTGATTTGGCAGTTAGTTTCTTTGTCATTTTTAGCAGGAGTCTCATCACAAATCTTAGACGAAAGTTTGCATTCATGGTATTAGGAGGAGAAAAGTAATCCATCGGATGAGCTAAGTCCCAGTGCACATGAATTTCAAGATCCTTATGCAGTATTTTTGGAGTCGGATAGAGAATCCATATTATTCAATGGATATGGTTACAAGTTTTCATGGAAGTTTCCTTTCAGTAGTTCTCTCTTGTTGTTCATAAGAAAGTGCTTGCAGCGAATTCAAACAACAACTAGAATGCTTACTTGGTTGCATTGATTGTTTCATTTCACATGATCAGGTGATGAATGGAACAGTTAGAGTAGGTTTTATTGAATAAAATCCATTTTGAGCACATTTTCTAGTTTTTCAGTTGTGTTTTAGTATTGAGTCAGTTTCAAGTCAGTTTGTGTCTTTGAGTCATCAATTTTTAGTCATCCATTTCAGTTTGTGTTTTTGACTCCTTGCCCAATGGATAAGGCTACTTGGTCTACGGTGTTCTTGGCACCTCCAAGGAGCTACCATCCCCAATGGATCCAATGTTAGTGTTAGCCTTTGAAGCCTTCATCCAGTGATCAAACATGCTCTTACAAAGTGATTTCAGGGTGTCAAAGTCCAAATTTTGTCATTTCATTGAGTCTTCAAGTAAAATTTGATCACTAGGTCTTAGGTCTAGGATTTGTTTTCCAAAGTTTTCCAAATTTCGGTCCATGTCACCATTCGAATGAGTGTACCATCATTTAAAAGATTTTTCATCATTGTTTCATGTTCCAATGGGTCATTTTACACCTTGTTTGTGCTTGAGTTGTACTTGGGTAAGGCTCATTTCTCTTTCCTAAGGTTTTGAAGGTAGTTTCTAATGTATGGTCAAATCATCAACAAAAATTTTATCTTGATGTTCATATACCTTCCCATATCTTTAATGTACCTTATTAGACACTTCCCATCACTGATATCCCTCAAATTCCTCATTTTCCCACAAACCTTAGTTTCTTGCTACAATTTGACAATTTTCTAGGCTAAGCCTGTGTTTTTCCTTTTGGACCCCTTCCCCTCACTCAATATTTGGAATTCCACTTTCCCCTATTTCCTAACATCCCTCCCTACTTCCTAAAATTTTCTCAAGAATTTAGAATCCTCTTATCCCCTTCATTTTCCTTCATTTCTACCAATCCCCTGTTCCACATATCGGGACAGGTTTTCTTAAAACTATGTTTCTGAGAAATAGAAGATGAATTTGACAAAAGTGAGAGACATTTTGTCCATAATAGGCCAAGGAAGAAAAACCTCCTTCACGTTTTACACAGGTGTCATGGTTTTAGAGAAATGTAAAAAATAAAGTTACCTCAGGAGGGTTGCTACACCTTTGGAGTGGCCTTGGGAAAATCAAGATTTATCCTAGATTGGTTGGCCAAATCACTTTATTAATGAGTTAAATGATAGATCGACACAAATATGTTTCACATGAGCTATCATTAGCCCAATTTGGAGTTGAGGAAGACCTTCAAAAGTTGACTGCAACAACAGTTTGCATTTAGGCAGCCTCATTTTTCACATTTTGACCAGTCTTGGGAGATTTGGCTTTTGACAGGGAAAATGAACTCTAAATTGAAAAATTCAAGATGTTTTGGAAATTAGACTCAATAAATTTCCAACTAACTATCCTACACGCAATTTGGACACCAATAAGGCTTCCAAAATCGGTATGCAAAAGGGCGTTGTGTATCAAAGTTTGCAACACGGGAAATTTCAGCTGATGCAATGCCACCAGTGCTGCACATTGGATTGGCTCACTCTTTTTCCAAATGGATTGTAGTTTTAGATTCACCATGAAAAAAAAATAAAACCCAAAAAATTTCATCAAATTTGGAGGAGATCTTTTCCACCAAAAGGATAAAAAACACTCAAAAAGTGCCCTCTCTGCCACTTTTTGGACACACAGGAACCAGTCTTGGGAGAATCAACATTTGGAGGATCAAATCAACTCCAAATCAGAAAATTCAAAGTGTTCCAGAAGCTAGATAGGTATATATTTCTAAAAATCTATGTTGGGCCTAGTTTGGGTGAGTGGAAGGCCTCCAAAAGCAGCCTTGAAGCAGCGCTGCGCATCAGGCTCAGGGTGCTGTGCATCAGGCAAAGTTTTGTCAATTTTGCCTAAAACTCAAAATTTTGCCTAGCTTCTTCTGTGGTTGACTTTTATTCTTGTTTAGGTAAATTTATGCATGGTAAATGATGTATTTTTATGTACGTATTGATGAAAATCACCTCATAGGGTAGATACATCAAGTTCCAAGTGGTTTTGAGTTGTAATGAATTGGTTTCCTAAGTTTTAGAGGCAAGTTGTTCCACTGCCTACTTTTGTGTTCCTAGTTTAGATATGGCTGAAACCACCCCTTTTCTCATGGATTCAACCCTGATATCTAGCATGAGTGGTTTCCTTGCCTATATTATGTAATTTCTTAGTCATTTGTAAAGGTTGGACTCTTGTGGATGCATTGAGCTTCATTGTAAATCACTTCTGCAGTTTGGCAAGGAAATGAACCAGGGTTTTGCAGCATTTTGTGGGATTCTTGTGGTAATGTGTCTTGGCATTGTTTCTTCCTTTTTTATTTAGTTTCTCTAATATGTATATGTGCCAGCATCTACTTCTTTCTTCATAAATAAATGAATCAAGATAAATAAGTGGAATCCATTGATATTTATTGCTCTACTTTGAGGATATATTTAGTTTTTTAATGTTTTCTGCTATTTGAAGAGGACTCATGAACCTTGCATGCCCTCTCCAACTCCTCACTAGTCTTAGACTTACCATCACATCCAATTCAAAGTGCTAAAACACTTTCCTACCTCACCCCATATAAATTCCTGCAAATCTGAGTTGATTTCCCAGACCCAAAACTGCCTTCTACATTTGATCCAGCAACCAACCATCAAAATCAAACAAAATCCTCTGACCTAATATACGTAGCCTAAAATCAACATTTATTTTCAGCCATCTCAAGCCTTATTTTCCATATTATAATTGAGATTGACAAGGAGAGAGCCCTCTGCCGACCTGGTAGGGCTAGCTACCAGGTTAAGCGTGGTTTGATGTTACCCTAGACTTGCCTCCCTTCAACCTGAGGTAGATCCAGACCCTAACGTGCCCCACAATTGCGCAGGCATCACACGTAGCGCCCATCTCATCACATCAAACCGTTGGTGCTCTGCTACTGCGATTCCAAATTTGGATAGGAATTCATCTACCATCATCAATGCATCATACTTCAGCAATTCGCGATCCTGGGCCCTTACGCAGTACAGTGATTTCATCACCATGTTGCAGTGTAGCATGGTTACTCTATTCAACCTTTTGCGCCACCACTCGTCTTCTTGATTTGAATCAGAAGTGCAAGATTCTCAATCACCCCATGATATTCTTCTATCCTCCAATGTCTTTACCCATCCTCGCTCTTGGGCAGACATTCTGTAGCTACAATCTACGTCATCATTGCATTCCCTGTCATGCACTGGTTCAGTGTAGTGCGGTCCCTTAGCTGTATCTAGTGGAATGATGATGCAAAGTGAATTTATTTCAAATATCATTGTCCTCTTCATTAGATTAATAACTATATTCATGTCGGTGGCCCAATCTATTCCTAACAATGCAGGATAGGGCGTATTTTCATCCATGAGCTCAATAACTTCAAAGTCCATGTGGGTACTTGTGCCGTCAAGGTCTACCATAACCCCTTGCAGCCTTCCCATGGGTAGCACCTTCTATTGATTTTCCATCCGTAATTGGATAGGGGACCATTATAGTGTAGGCTTACCCATGCGCTCCCACGTCTGTTTCAGCAATACGTTGGCATCTGAGCCCAGATCCAAAATGACCTGCTCCATCTCATAATCATCGATCTATACTGTTAACCACATTTCCCTTTCGGTCCGTGATGCATGTCTTCCCAACTTTCGAATGACGCGAGGTTCACTCCATCCTGCGCATCTATTTATCAACTCCTGTAAGCCTTTAACCACCCTGTTGTCGCGAAGCAATTTTATACATGTCTCTAAAAAGGTAGTTATCATTGAGGGATCCTTTTCCGACTCGGGTTGATCCCTATTACTTGAGGTAGAGACCTCCTCGAAGCTCTCTCGAGCTTCCCGATATGTCTTCTTATTACTCCCTGAGTTCTGTCCATCCACTCCTGTGGCCGTGCCACTCCTCTGCACCATGTTGACCTTGGGATCTTCCTCGCGGGGTTTGGGCCTCATCATCTGCAAGTTCTGGGTCGTTGTTGGTTGCACTGCTTTCCTTTCACGAATTTGCGCTATCAATGTAGGACAATCTATTAGCTCATGATCAAACTGCTCACAATAACTGCATGGAATTCTAGTTGGGTTGGTAAAAATCCCACGCATAATGTCCTAGTCCTCTGCAGTTGTAGCAGATTAGCTGCCCACGACCCCTTCCTGGCCCCATTCTACCCTGTCCTCATCCATGGCCCTAGAACCCACCGCGTGCAATCATCGTGGCTGGATCCTGACCTCGCACCTTAGTCTGCATTCTGTAGGCAGGTGACTATTCCTTTAACAATTGGTAGCTACGACAATCTCTTTCCTTATGGCCCACTATCCTGCAAAAGTTACAGAATAATTGATGGGGGGTCTGGTTGTATTTTGGTAATAGATGACAATTATCAGTGTTGTGCTTTCCTCCCACCTAATAGATTGCGCACCAGAGTGGAGCTGTGGTTCTCGATCTTGTCTGTGCCTCTGGTCGCAATAGCGTTGGTCCCCTCGTTGCCACAAAATTTACTACGACCGGGCAGTGATCTTTATCGTGTCCCTAGCTTCTACACTTTATACACCATACTTCCTCCCGAACTTCTACTCGCGATATCTGTTCTTGTTTTAGCTTCTTCATTTCAACACACAAATCTTGGATCTGCACTTGTATTTGCTGAACTCCCAACCTCGGGTCTTGCAATGGAGTTTCGTGTAACCTCATTGCCATCTCTAGCGCTTTAGCCTGGGTTGAGATCTTCTATTGTGATAGAGTCGCCCTTAGATGTGGTGTTAAGGATGCCATAAACCAAGTGTAGTGTTGCGCATCCATCAATGTCATGTTAGCCTCGCGAATAGTACTCTTTAGTCTTTGGTCCAAATCCCATGGGGTTTCTCCAGGCATCATCGCGATTTCTTTGAACCCTATAATCGATTGCGTTTCTGACTTCGGCTGGCTAAACTCCTTCAATTTGGTCTGAATTTCCGTTATCCCCGCCGTTGGGTGCTTGCCTGAATATTTTAGGTACCATGTCAGTGCTCGACCCTGCAGCGCACTGACGAAGTTAGCCTTTCTAATATTATCATTTGTGATTTGCCTTATGGCGGCTCTGATTGGCAATGACTAGAGCTTGTAGTAATTAACTTCCTTCTAGCAGCAATAGCTCTTGACAGTGCTTATGGGCTATGACCTGGCGTATGTGATCCTAAATAGGTGCATTGTAATTTGCGTGTGCCATACTAATGTTAGCATAAACCAGAATTGATTCGGGTCTTCACCTCCTGCTCCTTTGAACACTGGTAACTGAATTACGCTCGCCATAGTTACCCTTGATCCCTTCGATCCTTCAACATTCTTCTTTATAACGTCCCTACGTTTCACACTAGACACCCCTTAGGTAGATCCCAGTACTGGCACAGAACCATTTGTTGGCTTATATGGGCCTGACCCAGGTTCGGAAGAATTATTTAGCCAAGTAAATCCCGTAGTTACCGGCCCTTTCAGCAATAGCCCGCGAAGCGCGGAGTGAGGTCTCACCCGAGGTAGCAGGGGAGGGTGCTGGAACTAGGTTTCCGCGCCCTTGGGATGTCTAGATGTGGTTTGGAGGTTTTTCACTCCACTCTGCAACTTCGTGTTGCACTATATTCGCGCAGTCTACAGATCAAATCTAGTGGATGAAGCATTGAAACTTGGATCTACTTTAAAGAGGTCTTTAAGAAAACATTTATCACTTTTATTCAATTCGCGTATTAAGATTAAAACCCGATTCACAAGTATTCAATAATCAATGCGCATAGACCAAAACAACCTTATTAACCATACAAAATTGCCAAATTCGCGATAATTCAGAGATCACACATAATTTTCAAAATGAATTTATATTTACTTCCACTTAACAACAGTACATCCAGATCTGCCCTGTGCACTCAGCTGCAGGGGTCCGTGCACACAGTTACGGACTCTTCAAGGCCTTTGTGGACACAGCTGTAGAGCCTCTATCCTCTACACAAACCTTCGACTCGAACTTACGGACACTTTCAGACTGATTCTAACAACCCATTACAATTTGGCTCCATGATCATGCCCAAAAGGAACTGCCTTTCCCTCATAGAGCCGCGCTCTATTTATACCTATCTATGGTCAGTGGACCAACTTACTTCCTAATATTTTATATTATTTTTCAGGCAAAAAACCATTTGACTCGATCTTTTACCTTTCGTGCTCCGCATATTTCGAAGGTTTACAATATTTTTATCCTAATTTCTAGGCTATCAAACCCAAAACTATTACACGGGACCTCTGCTATCCAATAGCTACTTATATATAGAAATCCATGAAATTTTCTTTGCATCCTTCCCCTTTGAGTTGTACGAGTGGATCATGAAGCTAGAAAACAATCACGGAAGGTGTAGGCTCAACAAACCTATTGTGTGGACTCCAAAGTTGGTGCGCAAACTAGAAGCATCAGAAGATAAGATTGAATGCACGATCAGATTATAGGAGGGTTTATCACCGAATTCGTGGTAGATACTTCAGTCAACTAAAACGAGGCGGAACGACACTTCCTCAAAGGACCGCAAGGTAAGTAAATTAAATATTTGAACACTTGGATTAAGATGCTACTATGTGAAAAGTGGATTATGCGAATAAATTGATGTTTGGGGCTATGCGAAGTGGGAGGATCTATAGAAACGAAGGTAGCACAGAGATAGAAACTAGTCCCTTGATTTCACCTCTGTGAGAAAGCAAGGAAGAGTCGCGAAGTTTCACCAAGAAGTGTGATTAGTCTAATAAGGCAGAAAATTCCATGCATACCACCCCCACCTACACCACCACCAGTTTCACCATCTTCACCCCCATCTTCGCCCACACCACCTCTGCCACCACCATAGTTCAATATGGTGAGCGCGATAAAGTTGCTGGTGTTCAAAGGAGTAGGGAACGAATATTCGGACCAATTTTGGTTCGTGGTAAAGGCTGTATGGGAAGCACAAGGAGTTGCAGATGACAATATAAAGAAGGAAACACCGGTAAGCATGTTGCAGGATCGTGCACTAACATGGTACATTAAGCATTCCAATGACAATCCAAATGCAGGGATCGTGGATATCCAAGCTGCGCTAAAAAAGGAATTTAGCAAGCCAAAATTAGAGACACATTTGATCATCGGGTTTAAGGAAATCGCGATGCTTCCAGGTGAGACCCCCTGGGAGCTGGATCAGAAACTGAAGGGTATGATTCATGAAGCCAACATGACCTTGACGGATGGGCAAAACCACGCATGGTTTGTAGCGTCACTAACTCCGCATCTAAGGACTGCGCTATCACAGCCGAGGCTATCCACTTAGGCCGAAGCTTTGGAGATCGCAATGAGACAGCACGAGACCCCAATATAATATCCTAATCTGTGAGTCCAATAGATCCACACATAGTTGAAAAACTTGTGCCTCGAGATGCAGAGTTTGAAACAAGATAGGACGGCTCACCCAGAAGCATGTGAGGAGGTAGGTGTGTAAAGTGCAAAGGCCAGGGACATGACAAGGACTATTGTCCAGTATTCGTGAACCACCTGGCAGTAGGAGGACCAATTTCATTAAGACCAAAGGCATAAGAAAGACTGAGTGCAGTGCCTGCATTATGGTGCGTGATTTGTCAGATAGGAAGGAAGCATGCTACAGATAACTGCCATCTATTACAGAAGTATATGAGGAGTTTCCAATAGTTGTTCTATAATTTATGTAGATTAGTAGGCCATGATGAGCACACCTATAGAAGTTATGAACTAATGATGGATCAGACTCCTACCTATATATTTCCGACTGAAACATGAACCCTCGATCAAAATGCAGGGATGGCACGCACTAGATTTCAGGGGCACAGACAAGGTTGAGGTGGAATGGGGCTAGGAAGGGGTCGCAGACAGCTGATTTATTACAATTGCAATGGGACAGGGAATTGTTCCCGCGATTGTACAAATCCGATGAGAACATCATGTTTATATTGTACCCAATTTGATCATGAGACAAAGGATTGTCCCACGTTGATAGCAAGGTTATTTGATAAAGGAACACTCTAACCTTCCCTGACTCAGAACCTACAAATGATGAGTTCTGAGCCACATGAGGAAGACCCGAATGTAAACATCACGCTCCGAAGTGGCATCACGACAGGAGATGACAAAGTCAAGCAGCCCAAAGGATCAGTGCCTGGGTTCGTCAGGCTCCAACAAAGGAACTAGATTTTGATTTGGAGCATGCCAAGGAGACATTCATCGAAGCTAAGAAGAACTTCACAGAGGCCTCCACTTCAGGTAGTAAAGACAAACTGGAACCGGAGATGGACCATCAATGCTTACTACATTTCTGTAGACATGCATGAAGCTACTGTGCGACAACAAAGTTGTGAAGGGATTGCAAGAACTCATCACTAGATGTGCAGGGACCACGCTAGGAGAACCACGCATAGTCCGAGAGCTCAGGAAGCACACAACGTGAATAGGAAGAGAGATGAGATTGATCGCGCAGGTCAGGGAATATGAAATGGATCAAGTGGTTCTGGATCTAGGATCGGACGTGAACGTCCTACCAAAGCAGACATGGGAGTGCATGGGTAGGCCTACACTACAATGGTCACCAATCCAGCTGCGAATGGTGAACTAGCAAAAGATCCTACCCACGGGAAGATTGCAGGGAATAACTGTGGATATTAAAGGTGAGAGCATGCTTCCATATTTCGAAGTCATAGAGATTGTTGATGACAAAAATCCCTATCCCGTGCTACTAGGAATAGACTGGGCCACTAACATGAACGGAGTGATAAATCTAAAGAAGCGTAAAATTATTTTTGAGAAAAAATCACTGCGCGTAGTGGTACCTTTAGACCCTGCGGAAGGATCACGCTACACAGAGCCAGTGTGGGACTATGATAGCGATGATAATCTAGACTGTATTTACAAGATAACTGCGTGGGAGCAGGACTAAGTAAATCCAACCATGGATGGTGGGATATCGTGGGAGCGTGAACGTTCCTACACTTCAGATTTGGACGAAGAGATAGAACGATGGCAGAATCGGTTACATGAGGTAACCACGCTAAATTACAACATGATGATAAGGTCACTACACTATGTGGCAACAGAGATAAGAGATCTGCCTATGTATGACAAGTTGAGTGAGGTGGATGATTTCCTGAACAAGTTTGAAAGAGAAGTACTGGAACAACAGCACTTTGACGCTTTGAAATAGGCACTACGCGCTACGCCCGCAAGGTGGTGGGGTACGCATCAAAGAAGTTTTGAGGACTAGCGCGAATGTAGAAGGATGATGCTCATACGATTTGGGAAGCCTCATATGAGGTTAGAAGATAAATATTACGAACGGGATGATCCACGAGCACACCTTGTGAAGTGGACAAAGGTATTTTGGGAAGAGCCCTAACCTGAGTGGGTGCATATGTTTTGTCATACCTTGGATATTATACCCATGAATTGGTTAGAAACGGATCTCTGCCATGACACGAACGAATGGGATATCTTGCGTGAAGGATTCCTCTTAACCTTCATGTTTGATGATCATTGGTGAGGTACTGTTGATGATGCGCTGCAAGCAGTAAAAGCAACTATCTTCAGAACACCCCAAGAACCAATGGAAGTGCTTCAACCAGAATGGGTGACCCAGATAAGCTGCGCACTGGAGTGTTACAATGTAAATATTAAGGAGGATGATGAGTATCCATGAAAAATCAACATTCCAGAAACTGAAGGCTATTGTGAGGTTCACGGACCATTGCTTGAAGATCTTGACATCATCGCGCTGCTAAAAATGAAGTAGGTAAGCATTGGGACCGAGGCTGAACCGAAGTATGCAACGCTCGGTGACTATTGGGATGATGCCATGGTGGATAATGTCGCTGAGTTACTCCGTGAATACCAAGACCTATTCACGACCAAGATTACGGACTTAAAAGGGATTGTTGGTGATTTAGGGATGATTAAGATCACCCTGAAACCAAATGCAAAGTTGGTTAAGCAGATGCCTTATCACTTGAATCCAAAGTATAAGGAAAAGGTCTGCATAGAACTAGGAAAAATTCTCGCAGCCAGAATCATTGAGCCAGTAGAAGAATCCGACTGGGTAATCCCTATGGTAGTATAGGAGAAGAAGTAGAAGGTTGAGATAAGAATATGTGTGGACCTAAGGAAATTGAATGATGCCCTGTGCGTGACCCATTCTCAACCTCATTAAGAGATGAAGTATTGGAAAATGTCGATGGACAAGAAGCATACTCATTCACAGAAGAGTTCTCTGGGTACCACCAGATCAAAATCGTGTTGAAAGACTGTAGCAAGACCACCTTCGCGACTGAATGGGGCTACTTTCAGTACACCGTTATGCTGTTTGGATTGAAGAACGCGCCAATCATCTTTTCACACATAGTTGTTGCCGCATTCAAAGAATATATCCACAAATTCTTGGAGGTCTATCTAGATGATTGGACTGTCTTTGGATTGGTTAAGCACCATGTAGCAAGCTTACGCTTGATGTTGGACCCTTGCCAAAGACACCAGATTGCGATGAACCTTAAGAAGTGTACATTCCTCATTCCCTTTGGGAACCTACTGGGACATGTGGTCTGCAAACAGGGACTAATGGTAGACCCTGCAAAGATTGCAGTAATTCTGAATTTGGAAGCACCACGAAGTGTTAAACAGTTGCACACTACCCTGGGACACACATGGTACTACAGGAAGTTCATCAAAAACTATGCTCAGATCACTGCGCCGATGGAGAAACTATTGAAAAAGGATGTCACATTCTGATGGAATGATGATTGCATGAAGAGCATAGATGTCCTAAAGGGGAAATTGGCCTCCGCTCCAATCCTAGTTTTTCCGAAATGGGATGTGGAGTTCCATGTCCATGTGGATGCGTCATGTATACCACTAGGTGTGGTGCTCACACAAGAAGGCGGGGAGGGCTTGGATCACCCCATCGCATTTGCAAGTCGCAAGTTGTCCAAAGTAGAAAAAAACTATTCCACAATCGAGCGTGAGGGATTGGCTATGGTGTACGTGCTCCAAAAATACTGACACTATTTGCTAGGAGGACATTTCAAGATGTATACAGACCATCCATGCTGAAATACTTGGTCAATAAGCCTGTGTTGGGGGGGCACATATGTAGATGGCTCTTATTGTTCCAAGAATATGACTTTGAGGTCGTGGTAAATCCTGGACACCTGAACACAGGACCAGATCACTTGTCACGTATTGAGATGGGCGAGGAACCTACTAATTTGAAGGATTACCTGATGCTAAGCTTTCTGCTATGCACATCACAGATAGACACTTTGAAGATATAATCCACTTTCTAACAACATGGACTACACTAAAAGAATACTCCATCCAACAAAAGAAGGAACTGGTGGTGTACACTGCTGACTTTTCTATCATCATAGGGCACCTATACAAAATGGGAAATGATGAGATATTGTGGAGATACGTACCTAAATTTGAATGAAGTCAGATCCTCATGGAAGCACATAGGGGTGCTGTAGGAGGACACTACGCAGGATGAGCAACTGCACAAAATATTCTCTGCGCGGGGTTGTGGTGGCCAACCCTTCATCAAGATTCCAAATCACACTGTGAGGCCTATGATATATGTCAAAGAACAGGTAAACCGTCATGGATGGACGAGATGCCTTCGAATCCACAAATGACATTGAAACCCTTTGAAAAGTGGGAAATCGACTTTGTAAGACTGATCAAACCTTTGGGAAATACAGGGGTGCGATACATCATCACTGCGACGAAGTACCTGACTCGTTGGGAAAACGTGTAGCTGGTTAAAGACTGCACGGCTGCTACGGCTCGAAGTTTTTGTTTGAACATGTGTTGACTTGATTTGGCCATCTAAAAATCTTAATGAGTGATCATGGTACACATTTCCTGAATGAAACCATCAGCGCACTCACAGAAGAGTTCCAGGTGTATCATCAAAAACTCACACCGTATCACCCATAAGCTAATGGGACAGTAGAAGCGTTCAACAAAATACTTGAGGCTGCACTCACCAAAGTGTGCAACATGCAGCGAAGCGATTGGGACCTATGCGTACCTGCAGCACTATGGGCCTATAGGACAACGCGTAAGAAACTGACAGGACAAACACCTTTCAGGTTAGTTTATGGTGTGGAAGCTATCATGCCGATGGAGTATATTGTACCTAGTCTGCGAATAGCAGCACTCACAGGTATGATGGACTATGAAGCTCTGGAAGAAAGGCTCACGCAGTTGGAAGAACTTGAGGAGGAATGGTTCCTGGATGGTTTTCATCAGCAGGAACAAAAGTAGCATGAAAATGCCTGACACGATCTCCATATTAAGTTGCGCACCTTCAAGGTAAATTACTTAGTATTGTTGTATAACAGTAAGTTTAAAAATTCTCGGGAAAATTCAGAATGCATTGGATGGGACCATATGTTGTTAAGGAGGTTATGGATGGAGGTGTAGTACAAATAGCTAAACTAAATGGAGAGCCTTTTCCAAGCAAAGTGAATGGCAACCGTTTGAAGCCCTAAACGGGTGGCCCAGCTATCTGACTAACCTCCAAAAGCACAGTCTTCATGCTCCAAGGATCCAGACAAAGGCACGGGGCTATAAACCTATGCAGGGGATACTAGTACAGATACAGTGAAGAAATTCAAACACAGAGGTCTCATAACAATGGGTGCATTAGATCCAGCAAGCAACATCTCAGTGCGATGTGGACCTCAACACAGTTCGAGAACAGTTGGAGGGACTTTGCACCAAGATCATTGCACCGATAGAGTGACTCGAGGGTGAGTCACAATGTTTTTGTTGGGGTCCATTGGGCATGGAATCCCCCCAAGGCATTTGTTGGGGCTCAAATCCTAAGTTTTGACTAGATATTGTTGTAAAGACTTCGCGAATTGCGGGCGCAGAGTGTGAAATGTATGATAGAGTCACAGGGTTGTCTGCCCTAGTCTTGTAATGCAATTTCGGCTAGATAGACCTACCCATGGTCCACGGAATATGGGATTATATAAATAGAGCGAGGCTCTAAGTGTAAAAGAGAGCATGGATGTAGAGAGTAAGGAAGAAGATTCTGAGTGACTAAGTGTGTCTTTGGGTCATAGAGTAGGAGAATGCTCTACAACTAAGTGAGTAGAGCCCTCGTAGTCCGCAGCTGAGTGCGTGGACCCCTACAGCTGAGTGCACAGGGTAGAGTCAAGTCTGTAACAGAAGAAGGAATTAATAAAGAGAAGTTTTTGTCATAAATCTGTGTATCTATACTTGGATTAATATATTTTTACTATACTTTGCAAATATATTGTTTATTTACTGCACACACCTGTATGAATGGTTTATATTGTTAAGTATAACTTAAAGAATGCAAGTAGACTAAGATAATCAACTAACATTGGATTACTAGTAAGGACTTGGGTAATAACAACATTCGACCCCCGAGTAGGGCTGCACGAAGGTATCATCTCAGGCTGCGAGGTATGGGGAAGTGCGTGTAGTGACATGCAGGCAGGGTCAAACCGTGGACCACTTGAACTCATCAGACATCTCCATGGTATGAAAACCTGGTTCTAGAACCCTCCCATACTACTCCGGGTGAGACCTCAGTCTGTGCTTCGCGGACTGTTGCTGAAAGGGCCACTAGTACCAGGATTTGTTTGGCTAAATCAACTCTGAACCCGGGTCAGGCCACAATAAGCCAACATGAGGCAAATAAATAAAAACCTAAAATTACAAATAAGGAAGAATCACCTGAAGTAGGAGAATCTTTGTTATTGAAAAGGGTATTACTCAAAGCAGAAAAAGAGACAGAGGAACCAACTCACAGAAAGAGTATTCAGAACTACATGCAAGTCCAAAGGAAAATGTTATAAAGTGATAATTCATAGTGGAAGTATTGATAACCTTGTTTCTATAGAAATGGTGGACAAGTTAGGATTAGTGAAAATAGTACACCCTCCTTACAAAGTATCATGGTTGCAAAAAGGACATCAGCTTATTGTGACAGAACAATGCAAAGTAGAAATTCAAATTGGTACTTATAAGTATGTGGTATTATGTGATGTAATGCCAATGGATTTATGCCATGTATTGCTTGGAAGACCTTGGCAGTTTGATAGAAAATCCATTCATGATGGTAGAAGAAACACCTATACCTTGGAGAAAGATGGAGTGAAGCATACATTGTTGCCATTAAAGGATGGATCACACAAAGGAACAATTGGAAATAGTGTTATGCTAATGAGTGGAAAGGAGTTGTTGCAAGAAGTTGGAAAAGGTGAGGAAATGCATTTTACTGTCATAGGGAGACCTAAGGTAATTTTGACTTCTACAAACTTGGATGATTTACCTGAAGAAATCAAAACTCTGTTGAATGATTTTGCTGATATTATTGTGGATGAGTTGCAAAACGCATTGCCACAAATCAAGAGTATTAGTCATCGTATTAACCTAATACCTGGAGCAAGTTTTCCAAATAAAGTAGCATATAGGTTAACTCCTCAATAAAATGCAAAATTTGGGAGACAAGTGCACGAACTGATGGATAAGGGATTAATCAGAGAGAGTCTTAGTCCATGTGATGTACCAACAGTACTCAGTCAAAAGAAAGGAGGTGAATGGCACATGTGTACTGATTCCAGAGCCATAAACAAGATTACTATCAGGTATAGATTTCCTTTACCATGCATGGATGATTTGATGGATTGTTTAAGTGGGTCAAAGTATTTTACTAAAATAGATCTGAAGAGTGGATACCATCAAATAAGGATTAGAGAAGGAGATGAATGGAAGACTACATTTAAAACAAATAGTGGGATGTATGAGTGGTTAGTGATGCCTTTTGGACTCACAAATGCACCCATCACATTCATGAGATTGATGAATGAAGTCTTGAATGAACATGTAGGAAATTTTATCATTGTTTATCTTGATGATATTCTAGTTTTCAATAGAAACAAAGAAGAACATCTGGAGCATCTTAAGTTGGTTCTAAAAACTCCGCAAAAAGAGAAATTGCTGATAAATCTGAAGAAATGTAGTCTCATGAAAGAAGAATTAATCTATTTGGGGTTTGTAGTTTCTAAAGAAGGTCTGAAAGTGGATCTAGAGAAAGTCCAAGCAATTTGGGACTGGCCTATTCCAAGAAACATATTTGAGGTAAGAAGCTTTCATGGTCTTGCAAGCTTTTATAGAAACTTTATTAGAAGTTTTACTCATATTTGTGCACCAATTATTGAAACAATCAAAGAGACTAATCAGCCATTCAAGTGGATAGAAGTAGCTAACAGAAATTTTAAGTTGCTGAAGAAGAAAATTATAGAAAAACAAGTTTTAGCTTTGCCTGATTTTGGAAAAGTTTTTCAAGTTGAAACTAATGCCAGTGGAGTTGCAATTGGAGTAGTCCTAAGTCAGGAACAGAGACCGATAGCATAATTTAATGAGAAACTAAATGAATCTAAGAATAAATATTCTTCATATGATAAAGAATTTTATGCTATTGTTCAAGCTTTAAAAAAGTGGAGACATTATTTGCTACCAAAGGAGTTTGTATTGTACTTTGACAATCATGCATTGCAGTTTATAAACAATCAACCAAAATTGAATCAAAAGCATGCAAAGTGGGTAGAGTTTTTATATAGTTTTACTTTTGTGATAAAACATACAAGTGGTAAGGTTAAAAAAGTTGTTGATACTTTAAGAAAGGTAAATTTCATTGTGCAAGAATTAATAGTTGGTGTTGTAGGATTTGAAGAAATGGTTTATATGTATAAAGATGATGCATAGTTTAAAGATATTTATAGAGTTGTACAAAATCCGACAGTTCATAATAGAAACCAGTGGTTAGCTTTTCTCATCAAAGGAGGTTTACTATTTAAAGGTAACAAACTATGCATTCCCAACTGTTCTATGAGGGAAAACATAATCAAGGAGAAACACAGTGGAGGGTTATTTGGGCACTTTGGACAAGACAAAACCTTTGCTCAGGTAAATTCTTTTTACTACTTGCCAAAGATGCAAACTGATGTTAAGAAAATTGTTGAGAAGTGCAGGATATGTCAGCATGCTAAGGGAAGAAACAAAAATACAAGATTGTACCAGCCATTACCAATACCAAACCGACCATGGGATGCAGTTAGTATGGATTTTGTTTTGGGATTACCTAGAACTCAAAGAGGAAATGATTCCATTTATGTTGTGGTAGATAGATTTTCTAAAATGGCACATTTCATTGCATGCAAAAAGACTAGTGATGAAACACATATCGCTAATCTATTTTTTTCAGAAGTTGTGAGGTTACATGGATTGCCTATAAGTATTGTGTCTGATAGGGATACAGAGTTTGTTGGGCATTTATGAAGAACTATTTGGAAGAAACTAGGTACCAACCTTAGTTTCAGTTCAGCATATCACCCTAAAACAGATGGATAGACCAAAGTGGTAAACAGAAGCTTGGGAAACATATTGAGAAGTTTAGTGTACCAAAATCCTAAGCAGTGGGATTTAGCACTAGCTCAAGCTGAGTTTTCTTATAATGACACCCCAAATTGAAGTACTGGGATGAGTCCATTTTAGATTTTTTTTGGAATGAATCCAAGAGGTGTATATGAGCTCAAAATTTTGAGAAAACAAGAGACAAGAAGTGCAAAGGCTGAAGAGTTTGTAGAGAAAATGCAGAGACTACAAGAAGATGTAAAAAATAGATTGCAGGAAAGCAGTGGCAAATACAAACAGAGAGATGATATGAAGTGAAAGGAAAAATAATTCCAAGTGGGTGATCTAGTGATGGTACACTTGAGGAAAGAAATATTTCCTGTTGGGACTTATAATAAACTAAAGATGAAAAAGATAGGGCTATGCATAATTGCGAGGAAGTTTTCAACCAATGCATATGAAATTGAGTAGCCAGAAGGGATTAGAATATCACCTATCTTCAATGTTGCAGATTTATATCCATGCGTGGAGACAGAGGCAAAGTTACATAAGGAGCTTGCAGAAGATGAAGAACAGACTATACATTGGGAAGAACAAATGCCTAAAACAGTAAAGAAGGAGGTGGAAGTTGTTATGGAGAAAAGAGTAACTAAAAGAACCAGACGACGAGTTTATTTTAAGTATTTAGTCAAATGGAAGGGACAACGAATAGAGGATTCCAGTTGGTTGATAGTAGCAGATTCGCAGAAGTATGGAGTAAACCCTGAAAGTCCGATGGATGATTCTTTTCTTCCCCAAGAGTCTGATATAGGAGCATCTAGACTTAGCTATCAATGTGATTGTATGTTCACATGTTGTGGCTAACATGAGATGAATTTCATTGACCCGAGTGGTCAAAATCATTTTAGTAGAGAGGGTTGAACCTCTCAAATTGATCTTTATTTCAATTATTGTAATAATTAAACCATTGTATTATTTTTAGAATAGGAGATAAGTTGTTAGAATAGGTGTATATCAGAGCTTGAGAATAGGATTTAATAGTTGAGATGATAAAAATAGAGATTGAATTGTGAATGTAGTTAGGATATGATTTGATCCATAAAAGAGGGAAAAAATGTAATGATATATATTGGATGGAATAGAAGAGGGAGTAAGTGAAAGATTGAGAGAGAGATAGGGTTTGTGAGGAAACAAAGGTCAGACAAATTGTTGTAATCGAGTCGAGAGGGCCAAGACTCTGTAATTTCTATATTATTGAATAATTGATTAAGTGTGGTGTTGTGTGATATTCATGGTGCAAAGTTTCTCTTGAATATGTGTATCGGTGTTTTGTACCCTAATTGGATATTATTTCCATTTATGTATTTCATTTATAATTATAGCCAAATAATGTTAAGGGTTAATACTGATATTAGGTGCTAAATATTATTAAGAATATATATTAAAGGTTTTGTATTAATCACGTGGGTAGTATTCAGAAAATAGTAGGTGGTATATCGCGTGGAAAATAAATGGTAAATGGTATTTTCCCAATTTGTGCGATTAACATAAGTTGGTGACACGTAGCACGGGAAACCCACTTTTCTCGCGCGTTCTCGACCTTATATCAATTGTGCTAAATAGTGCATGATATTGTATGATAACCATTGGATCGGATGGGATAGATCGACGGTGGAGATCGATCGGGCTAGTTGGCGCACGATATGGCACAATATCCATAGGATTGGGTAAACAAATTGATGGTGCAGATTGAAGTTCTCGGGAGTGGAAAAGTCAAGTGGGATCAACAGTGATTGGTCATCTTGGTGGGACCTTCAAAGGAAATACATGTAAAAATTATGTTGCATGCGCAACTGATTGGTTTTGAAGTGAGCCATTAGTCAAATTATAGACTACCACATCAATTTTGGTAACCATCCACATCAATGTGATAGGGGACGTGGTTATTTTCAAACAAGGATGTTCAAATTATAAATGGTTGCGGAAGTCATTTCCCCAAAACCAAAATGATTGTGGAAGTCATGCATAATCTTTGGGAAAATTTGAATAAGTTAATTATGAAATTCATTTGATTCCTTTGATCTATAATATTGTGATGTGTGTAGGTCTTGGAACAAGGCTTTACCAACAAACCATTAGGTGGGTATGATCTCACAATTAGTACCTTAAGGTGAAGCGCAGAGTTTCAAAGTAGAGTAGATGATAAGCCATGGCAATTAGGGCATGGAGTCCTAAATCCATGAAAGATAAAGATGTGGAGTCTTGGATCTATAATAAAATGTTTAAGGTATGGAGTCCTAAGTCCATGAAAGATAAATATGTGGAGTATTATATCTATAATAAAAGGATTGGGATGCAGAGTCCTAAATATTTAAAATATCAAGGTGTGGAATCTTGAATCCTTGGAGTAGATCAGGGTTCGAAGTCCTCAATCTACTAAGGCACGAAGATGTATGTGATAGGGATCTAAAATCCCTATTCTCCGAATGAAAAATACCACTCATGGGTAGCTCAGTATGAAGTTCATTAATAAAATTCCATTTATGATAATTCTACATTGAATTTAAAAAATAGAAAGTTGTGTCTAACATCTCAAGTATAACTTTCCAAAAATAGTAAATCACCTTCAGTCAATTTGCAACCAAGTATAGATGAAGGAAAATCACTTAAATTATCATTAATCAATCTTATTAGTTCAATCTCAACTTAATCCTCAATATTATTAATATTACTATTATCTTTTATAAGACTATGACATTATTATTAAAAAGGAATAACAAGTCACATTCATCTCCTTAGTCACTTCACACGAGTCTCTCCTTGATGAATCTCATGGCTCTATGTATCTCTCTCCCTCTTTTAATAATACATTACACTTTCTTTTATGCACTCATCAAAGAATGGCATATTCCTCTTACACTCATTAAAGGCATGTCATAAAAGATTCCTCTTACGCTCTCTTTAATTCATAAGTTACACTCTCCTTAACTAAGGCATGCATACCTCTCATTAATGGCATGAGTTACATTCCTCTAAATGGAATACAAATCATGCATATTACTCCTCCTTTATGACAATATTTTTTTTCTCCTCCTATATATGTGTCTCATGTATTCTCACTTAAGGGGGGGGGGAAGGTGCATTGTAATATGAGGGTTGGAGAGACTTGTAGAGGATTGTGAGAGAGAGAGTCTTTGAGACTAGCCAAATGTTGTTGAAATGAATTTGAAATTCCTAAACTAAATTACTAAGTAGTTCCACCCAGTGGAGTTGTCCACGAGTGGCATTGAGACGAAGTGAAACTGTCTTCCTCAATTTTCCTTGTATATCTCTCTAATTCTATATTTTAGCACTGCTTGCGAGCTCTTAAATCTAGGGGATTCCAAGAGGAGAATTTCTCCGAGGATATGGTTGGGTGGAAAAATGGATGGTTCATAATGAGTTGGTAAGGGCATTTGAGTTGGAACATACTCTCATCTCTTTTGAGTTATATATATACACATTATTAGGTATATCTATAGATTTCTTATTAGTTTTAAAGTGTTGAGATTTTAAATATATTATTTATACTTTAAATTATTACAAAATTATGACTATTTATGAAATATTTATAAATTTATTTCTGAGCTAACCCACAATGAGTTAATAGTTTTATGGCAGCTATGTATGAGAATTTACATGTAGAGAATTAGAAGAAGAATGTGTTGCCAAGGATTTCAAATTTTTCTTATAATGAAATTTTGTCCATAGCAGGTCATGTCTATTATCTAAAGCTAATATTATATGTTTGATATTTCATTGTCCCTTTTAGTAATTTAATACATGGTTCTTGCTTCATGTGAATTGGGTTTTTGCTTGAAACTTAGATCTAAAAATAAAGGTTTCACACTAAATGTTTGAAGAAATTCCTCATTGGATATAGTTTATTGTATGTAAGTTTTTATTACTGTTTTGTTGCAAATTAATTGACAGAAAGTATTAATGACTGTAGCATTCATGTCCATGGAAAATTTTAGGGACTAATATTTGCAAGTGGGCTAATTTTCCATGATTAAAAAAAAAAGATTCGCCATTTCAATTTTTTATAAAAATGATTAGCCCAAATTTTATAATATAAAATTATTTTACCTTAAAATCACCAACATTATATTGAGTGTATATATGAAATCATCCTAAATTTGAATAATTTTACAAATACATCAATAAACATTTTATAGTTTTCATATTAGGGACTAGTGAGATTCGCCAATGTTTTTAAACTTAAAGATAATTTTCCATCCTTAAAACTTTCCCTGTTCAGGTCTGCCATGTATTTTCCAAATTGAAGCAGTGGCTACAGTAAGTTTGTCAACTTATGTAAAGGTAAGTAGCTTTGCAAGTTGTAAAATGTTTGATTAATTACTTGTATCAAGAATTCATATAATGAATGTAGAAATTCATAATTTCAAAGAACAACTCATAGTAGCATAATTTTGGGTTATCTTTCTTCATGTAGAGATGTAGATGAAAGTTTGCATGATATGTGTTTGACAAAAGTGGTAAATTAGATCCCAAGTTTTTTTAATTTAAAGAATTGAATCTCTCTGAGATATCATTGTGATTCAGATCAACATCAGGGGGTATTCATACCATGAGGCCTTGTAACCCCCGATTTCATTCCAAAACAATTATTCTCAGAACCTGATTTGTAAATCTGAGAGACTTTTAAAATTTTTGCTACCAACCATGTTTCCATGTTGTCAAGTTTTTTTTTGGGTGAAAACCCTTGTTTTAATATTCCAACATTTTATTTTCAGTTTATGAATTTTATGAGATATAGCTTGAAGAAAAATCTAAAATCCATTACTGTTAAGTGTTTGACAAAATGCCTAATTGGTTGTAGATTGCATGCTTGTAAAGTGTTTGACAAAATGTCTAAATGGCTGTAGATTGCATGCTTGCAAAGTGTTTGTCAAAATTCCTTAATTGTTGTAGCTTTTGTGCATATAGATTATTAGAGTAAATGTCTTATTTGCTGTAGCTTTCATGTACTAGAAATTTATGAATAGATTATTTAATGGATGTAGCTTCCTATTTTTGTAAGTTTTTTTATGAATGTGGAAACGAATTTAAGAAGTTGTTGAAGTATGAATAGATAATAGGACAATTGTTACTTTTATCATATAAAGCTGTCATAAAAAAAAGGTGTTGTTGGAAACAATTTGACAATGACAAATTTGTAGGAGTTAATTACTTATGCAAATGAGAATAATAAGTTTAGCTCAACTGCATGTATTCAAGGGTGAAACCTTATGATTTAGTGAATGTAGCAGACAACTATTTCTGCCCGATTTCAGTAGGTCCATTGTTTTACTTGGCACTTTTTGAAGATTAATATGCTTCTGAATTAGTAATAATAGTTGCTCTTGTTGCAAAATTCATTATACAATTTGCATGATTAAAGCATTGCCTTAATAAATGGGATTGAGAATTTTTAATTGATGAATTTGGAAATGTTGTTGGGTCAATATATTTTATGATTCCATTTCATAAACATGTAGATTTTCTTATGAAGAGAGGCATATTCCTTCTTCAGTTACCTTGTTACAGGTAGGTTAATAATCATGCCCTTATATTTGATGTCAGTAATAGAAGTATGATATTTTAGGTTCTTCTGGAACACTTTGTGGTTATGATGTCAAGAGTCAATAAGTGGAACCTTAGGGGGTCAAATAGGTTGATCTAGCTTAATGTTTTCACATGGTATCATGTTGGAGTTTATTTCTAGTCTTACGTAGTGCTCACATATAAGTATGGAAAGAGAGCATGTTATCTTCTTTTAAACTTGAGGAGAAATGTGTTTTGGAATTGGTTTTAAGGTAAAGTTATCCTTGACTTATCATGTCATATTCTTATATGGAAATAGATGAAGGAACATGATCTTCATGATAATCAAATTAGTCGTATTATGAATTACAAAAGAAAATTTGAGTAATCGTGTCCAACGTAACATTTTCTTCTCTACACTATTGATGGTTGGTAAGGTGGGGCATTACATATGGTATCAGAGCAAGCTACAACACTGGGGCCTAGTGGGCCAACATGCTTTCTTGTAGGTTGATGATGTATGAATGTTGATTTTGCATGCATGTTGAATTATTGTGTATGTTGACTTGGAAGCATATTTGTTGCATAAGGGATATTATTGTTATTATGTCATTTAGAGACTCATGAAAGAAAAATAATGCTTTCTTATATTTCCTAATATTTTTGTTAAGATAAATTATTAGAAATATGATAAATGACTTAAATACACACTAGGAAGGGATGTGCTTGAGAAGCTGAGAGTTAAACCAAATCATGTGAATTAATTGATTTTCAATGGGTGAGTGAGATATGTGGAGTGCATGCATAGTTGCATATATGTTTAATGCACCATTATCAATGTGATATGGGCCTACTACCCATCTTTATTAGCTGAAATTTTATCTACCATTGGCCTAATCTAAATTATAGTATGATGACCTTGGTGTGTATGCTTTGGGAATGTGTAACAAGTGTAAAATTGAGATTCAAGTAACATGATGATTGAGTTCATCATGTTAATTTTGACTCTTTTTATATCTATACTAATGGAAACTTAACAAAAGTTACCTTGAAGGATGTCACTTTAAACTGTTAATGTAGATTCACAAGTAATGTACGTGCATTAATTTAATGTATGATTTTAGAATACATTCTTAACGATTAAGAATGGAATCCCTATGATTTCATTGACATAATTTTGTGTAGTTTGGGTTTAAATTATGCATCAAATAACTTGAAATTACTCAAATATGAGGTTGTGGTATGAACTTCCTAATAAAGAAGGGGCTTAAATGACTAGTGCATGAAAGGTTTTGGAAACCAGTTTTAAGAACACTTGAAGGTTATGTTTTCCTTAAGTTATGTATGGGTGTGGAATCCATACTAGCATATACCTATGAGCTAATGTATGGGTGTGGAATCCATACTATCATAATTCTGTGAGACAATGTATGGATGTGGAATCCATACAAATCTATATCTATGAGCTAAGTAATTCTTCTTGTTAGACTGAACAAAAATATTTAGATGGAATCTCATAGACATGATTAAGGAGGATTGATTATGTGTTGATGCGGACAGAAATAGTGGCTTAAGAAACCCCAACAATCACCCCACGATTCACCTTTTTAATATAACCCAACCTTTTCCTTTTAAACTGAGCTGCCTTTGGAAAAAGGAAAAAACAATGAATTTTACCTTTTGATTTTGGAGCGCTTCGTCATACACCGTAGATCACGATCTAAACAGACCAACAATCCAGATTAAATCGCATATTGGCAATTTCTATTTCCCCAAAGTCCGATCATTGATAAAATCCTCTCGATCTCCACCATTGATCTCTTTCCATCAAATCAATGGTTGATTCCTTTTCCCGACAAATCAACTTGCACAACTCTTTATGACATTCGATCTGGATCCATTTGATCTGAAAACTGTCAGAGATTCCAGGTGAGAAACAACCACGTAGGGTAACCGCCTGATAAAGTGGTTTCCTCTCTCCTCCTCGCTGCTACGTGTCACGATATGTATGGAATCAGAGCCAATCGGAAAATACTGCTTACTATTGCGAAACCGCTTTATCTGTTTACTGTTGCGAAACTTCTTTCGCGATCCAACGACCACGATTGATCACAATCCAACGGTCACGGTTGAATCACACGATCGCAAATCTCAATGTCCACTAGCCAGACTCCTTCCACTTCAATGCACTGATCCGATCAGTCTTACGGAGCCGATAAGGGTATAGGTTCCCGTTGATAAAAGTTCAAGTCCGTATTTCAGATCTAACTGTGTTTTGCACTAAATCTTACTGTAAATTGGATTTACGCTCACAGGATCGAAACTATGCAAACAAACTTCGCTGACCCGATATGGGTGATCCGACGGTTAGTATTAAATCGACATAAAAAAATGATATTTAAAAATGCCTCAGATTTCTATTAATTTTTCAATTTAGACGTGAAAATAAAAAAGAAACAAAGGAATAATCACTCTGCCCGAATACAAAGAATTTGAAAGCATAACAAGGATTTTCGCAGGCTTGTTGATTAATCACACACACAACATCATTTATTCTCAATAAAAATAGTTACAGAGTCTCGGCCTTGGCCCGATTACAACATATGAAAAGACCTCTGTTTCAACATAAATCCACATGTTAATTCTAGGTTCTCACTCACTCAATCACCTCTCTCTTCTTTCATTACATTTTTCCTTCCTTTTATCAATCAGGTATCACTATAACTATGTCTAACAACTCAATCTCTATTTTTAATAAATCTAACAGCAAATCTCTAATTCCTAGCTATATGCTAACAACTTATCTTTGAATCTAAAATAAGACAATTTCTAACTATTACAATAATAAAATACAACTCATTTCTTGAGAGATCCAACCCTCTCAGTAAAACTGGATTTTGACCAATCAGGTCAATGAAATTCAACTTGTTTAGCCACAACATGTGATCAAACTTTCACATTGCTGACTAAGTCCGGATGCTCTTGCATCATGTGTAATTAAAGTTAAATGGATAGACATTCATAACATGAATTTTCTTGAGATTTAAATCTTGTATTTTCTTTCTATTACACATGAAGATACTAAGATTGGTATAGTGAACACCGTTATGTGGTTTATAATGTTTGAAATAATTTATTTTGATATATGGAGTCAAGTGTGAAATAGGTATCTATCCTCTAGTATTGTAATTATTTTGTATGTGTTGGATTTAGGTAGAATTAAAATGATTTTCAAATCCTTGAAATGTAGAGAAAGATTATTGTGATAAGTTGATGAAATATCTTTTCTATTGGCTTAAGGAAAATTAGGTCTAGGAAAGCCATAATAGTTTCTTTAATGATTTTGTCAATTTCATATTGGTTGAATTCTATTTAACCAAATTAATTAGAGAAATTATGAGGATTAAAATCATGAATTGCTCTAAGCTATTGTTAGTTAGACAATCGAATCAAAATTCATATTGTTTATGAACTTGATGAACTGCTTTCTTGGAATTTTATTAACTTGTAAATGGTTAAGAGAATAACATTTTTTGAAGATAAACATTTATGTGGTGAGAACTTTGTTTTATTTGAACTTAAAGGAAAAGGTATGTGATTATAAAAATCTTAGTTGAGTTATTTCTTTATAAGAATATGTGCTTGTGATATTTTTTGAGGGAGAAATTGGAGAGTGAGATCACATTTTGATGAATTGGAATTGTTGCATGATTTAGAATCTTAAGATGATTGTATTGTATGTGGAATGGAAGAGATTATGTACTTAGGAATTTTGTGATTGGATGTATAGTTGTCTGAGTAGTTAGTACTAATGAAAAAGGTTGTAATCTTTTGAGAGTTAGTTAAAAAAAAACTATAATTAGGCTAGAAATTCCTTTATGATAGTCTAAATCTTATTTAAAATCAACAATATTCTTCATAGATTGAGAAATGTATGGATGAGCGGGCCGAGTAACGAGGAAAAAAGATCCAAGAGGAGGAAGGTCGGCTCTGCAAGGGAAGAATGAGCTCTACAGATCTCGCAGCAGATGAGGCCAAGCACCAGGGCACTGTTGTCTGCCATGAAAACGCATCGTCGTCCCCGCCTGTGGCTCTCCGCAAGTTTTTATCTGTCATACCGGCTCCCGAGATTACGATGAGGAGGTCGTGGTCCGCGGACCATTTGGCCAGCACAGGAGTCAAGACCTGTGCTTACGCTCCCACCACGCACGCCGGTTCTCTCTGTGGCCGTCTCCATCACCAGTCTGTTGTTCATCAGGCTTACGCTCACGCCAACACTGCCCCTCTACCCCCGCCTCCTGCATGCAAAGATGGGGGACTGCATGTTGCAGATCTGCTCCATCACACAATAGCATGGCCCAAACTCTGCAGATCTGGGCCGGATCTATCCGATCTGATCAAGATTCAAGAATACCCAGAACCCAGGCAGCAGATCGGTGGAAATATGCATCGATTGAGCAGAGGGTACGCAGACCGTGACATGCAAATGGAAGAACGACCCAATAAGAGGTCAGATCTGGAAGATTGCTTACAGCCAGAACACATGGCAATCAGCAGCGACACTGGTTTAGGCAGATCAGGAACTCAGCCAAAACGCAGACATCAGGTAACAACAACTCGGTTTCAGATTTTTATTAAAACCCCTGAGGGGAAATCCTTTTTAGTATGGGTACATGCAGAAAGCACTATTTTGCAGCTAAAACAGCAAATTTGGGCATTGACCGGATATCCTGGTCAGATCCAACATTTAGTCAGTGGCAGGTGGTCTCTCCAGGACAACAGAACCTTGGGAAGCTATGAGATTAGTCCAGGAAAAACCATTGTTTTAAACCTCAGGCTGAGAGGAGGGGCCCTACCTCAGGGACAGCCAAGCAGCTCAGGAGGAGACAAGGGGAAAAAGACAGCACCTCAGCATCAACCCAAGGGAGGTTCCTCCTACAAAAACATTCTTCAAGGTAACAGAGATTCAGGGTCCTCTCCAGATCAAGGTGGATATACACCCAGGCCATACATAGTAGATCAGCTAGGGCAAACTCCAGCCCTTAACTTTGATTCTACAGGGCTTGATGATTTTGTTAAGTCCTATGAAACGCAGGCCCTAATATGTCGTTTCAACAGTTTTTGGCCAAAACCAATGGATCTATTTCATTGGATTTTCACCACTTGGACCATGGAATGTGATATACATTTATGCTCCAAAGGGTTTTTCATAGTTAGATTTGCATCCAGGGAAGTCAGAGATACAATCATCAGTGCTGGGCCTTGGTTCTGGGGAACGTCGGGGCTGTTCATGACTCCATGGTTTCCAGATTTCGATCCAAACAAAATGACTGTATCCAAAGTGCCGGTCTGGGTTCGTCTATATAACCTTCCCCTTCACTTTTGGAGTGAACGAGTCTTGGAAGGAATTGGGAACAGCATAGGGAAATACATCAAAACAGATTTGGAAAGGATTGATGAAAGGGTCTACACTTTTGCATGCATTTGTGTGGAAGTAGATCTAAGTAAAGGGCTGCTAGACAACATAAGGCTGATCTACAAACAACAAAATTGGTTGCAAGCACTAGACTATGAAAATACTGCTTTCAGATGCAGGCTCTGCAGACAAACATGACACTTGCAAAGCACATGTCCAAAAGCCAAGAAAGCAAACAGTAAAAGAAAGCAGAAAGGGAAGCAGAGGAAAGGATGGCAATTCCCCCCTCCTAACTCAGAGGACGAAGAATCAGAAGCAGAAGAGGAAGATACCCCACAGAGAATGCTGAGGTATCCCAAGAAATGGGGACCCAGAAGGAAACCACATCAGACAACAAGGCTTCACAGCTTCACCCAAATCAGGCAGAGAAGACAAACGAGGATCAGAGCATGGGAGGGATCAAACGGCATCACCAATCAGATACTTCAGATTCAGACAAGGAAATAGGCTCGCAGAAAGCAGAAACACAGTTAGTCATAGCTTCGATCGAGCCCACCCAAGGAGAGTGGCGCAAGGTCGAAAAGAAAAAGGGAAGAAAAACTTGAAGTGTGAGTTTTACTCACTACTGAAACTCAGTTTTTCTTGCCTCCTCCTTTCTTCTCTCTTTCCCTTTCTTTTTCTTCAAATTGCACGTTAGTTTTGTAACGTTGCGAGGGGTGCGAAAGCACTCGAGCCCAATGGGCAGCTTATGGAAATGCTTCAATGCATCTGCAAGTGTAACTTTTCATTTTTTAAATAAAAGGTTACTGATTTTTCCACTGGAAAAAAAATATTGAGAAATGTATGGTTTTCATAGCTTGTTTTTTTCTGTGTGTGTATTAATAATAAGGAATAAGACTTGAAACCAAATGAATTGATTAATTATTAAATAGAAATTATGAGTGATGTTATAGTGGGAAAACAAGTTGACTTACAATTATCAAGATAGATTCAATACTATAGATATTATATTTGTATAATTATGAAAGTTGTTCTTGATTACGAGACACTTTAAAAAAGATATATTTAATTTTTTTGGAATGAATATCTTCTAACTGAGTCATTCATAATTGATTCTAAAGTAAGAGAAGTGAATAATAATGAAGATGATGGGAATTCAAGGAATGGTATACAATATAAAAGTGGGTCAATGAGGATTTTATGGAACATTAGTTTGTTAATAGAAAAAAACAAAATATTGTGTCTTGAACTTGGAATTTTGATTTTTCTTGAGTAAACATTTAGTAAAAATTGTAGGTAGATCTTAAAGATTTTGATTGCAAGGGTGCCTTATGGAATGAAAAAGGGAAAACTTGGATTGAGAAGAGACATAAATCAAGTGGGATGTAAGAGTGGGTTATATATATGACATGTTTTGTTGCATAGTTTCAATGGATATTGTATATGGATGATTTGATTCTTCTTGTATTAAAATTTAATTGCGAGATGACATGGACCATCATTTTTGTTCATACAACTAATGTGGAAGCTGTTTGTGAGTTGGCAAGCTCAATTTTTCTATAGAAACCTAAGAGAATGACATAGGAAAGATTATTGAATTCTTAATGCATTAGATAAGGAAAAGACAATCATTTGTAATGTGAGATCATTTTCAAATCATAGTATCTAGATATAATATGCTTGACTAGATGATTTTTTTGATATTGTATGTATTGTAGTGTATGTTAAAATCTATTTAGTATGGAATAACTATACATGGTACTTGATTAATAAGGGTATTTTTGGTCTTCATGGACAACCTGATTAGATTTTAGAAAGCTATATATCTATATATATATATATATATATATATATATATATATATATATATATATATATATATATATATATATATCCAATGACTATAATAAAACTTCAAACGAAGTTTAATCCAAGAGGGGCAGTATGTAGTGTCCCACCTTAACAAGGTTAGTTTTGTGACACTTAGAGAGGGTGATTTTGATGTAATGAAATAAGATTATGCATGTCAGACTTATGTACATGCTTATATGCTATAGACCTAGTTTGGGTCACTTGGTTGCTATGTGCTTATGATAATATTTATGATTGTGTATAGGAACTAATTTTGGTTAAGAGAATATTATCAATGTTTTCTCTTTTGGTATCCTAGTTTGGACATAGGTGTATGACATGGATGTTGATCCAAGATTGAGACACGTAAATAAATGGATGTTCATGGTTATGTGGAACATATGGTTAATTATGATGTATGAATGATATATGATTTATATGATTATATATGCATAATCATGTACTAAGCAGGATGTGGCAAGGGACCTAGTTATTTGTAAGTGTTGGCATTGTGATGTATGTATTGTACTTGATGGCAACCCACTTGTAGCAAAACACCTCACTTGTATATGGTAACTAGATGAATCTACAGAAGAGATATCAAATGTGACAGAATACATGACAGTAGTATTTACAGATGTAATGAAATGTAGGGCAGTTTCAAGGAATCAGTTCAGAAGGCAACTCACTCAGATGAAAGATCACAGTACAGCATGACAACAAAGAACTATAGATCAGACTACACAAAATGAAGAAAGACAGGTATATGCAGGTTCACCTTCACCAAGCTGCATACGTAGGTTAACAAAACAAAAGAAGCGTATAATTTACACATGCACTTCCACAGAAGGAAAAGCGTGTATACCTTAGAAAACTAAGTTTTTGGTCTGAAGTATTTGGTCCATGGTATTTTGATCCATGGTAGTGGTCCATGGTATTTGGTCTGAGGTATTGACCCTAGGTATTTGATCCAAGGTATTGGTCCTAAGTGGTTTTGGTCCATGGTATTGAGAAAGGCATAAAACTATATAAGGAGGAGAAGATCATTAGGCCAAGGCAGAAAAGCGTTGAATATTTGATAAAGTGTGAGATCCAGTATGCAGGTTATTGGTTTATGATGCTCTTCTTGATCTGAGCCAAGGAGGAACCTTAGCGGTTGATGGAGTACAAGATCTAATGATGGATTGGGATCTTAAGGCTTGGAATGAATTATCTTATATGGTTTGATCATGTTTATTCTAGATCTGGTTGCTAACACATGTATTATCCTTTATATGTGATGATCTAGGTATGTTTGAAGTTGGGAAGTGCAGCGAAGTTAAGTAACTATTTGTAGATCTATACGTTGGTTCGCTTTGATGAAGTTGTGTATACACGCTGGTTTGGCTCTTCAAAATTTCATATACACTCTAATGTATGGTTTTTGAGGTTACAACAAGTTCTGAATGATGATGCAGTGTTTTGGATACAAATTTGTGTATTGGTTATAGTGATCTCTCTGTTCCAGTTGATTTGTTGAAAATGATTAAAGTATTAATGAAAGTTTGATTCAGTTGTGTCAGAGATTCATGGATTGATTGATTTAGCTGTGGTTGATTCAAAAAGTGAGGATTGAGTTTCAGTGACTAGTTGATGCAGATGTATTTGATGGCGATTGATTTTTAGGTTCAATGTTGTTGATGGGTCTAGTATGAAAATTGGATGAAACGTGGCCTTCAGATTATGGTGTTGTGTTCCAGGAGTATCCAGTATGAAAATTTATGAAACGTGGTCCCTGGAGGAAGAGAGAAGGTTGTAGCCTTTTGTAGGTCAGCGCCTACATGCTAATAAACATATCGGCTAGTACAAGAGCTAGGGGGTTGTAGCTCCCTTCTAGTAGAAGCTGCAGAATGAGAGAAGGTTGTAGCCTTTAGCAGGTAGAAGCCTACGTACTGGTATGAGTCTGCACCAGTAAAATGTTGTAAACATATTTTCTTATTATTAAAAGAAGACAGAGACAATAGCAATAGGTGGTTTTCACCCACATTGGGTTTCCACCTTAAATCTTGGTGTTCATGTGTGTTGCTTATGTGTGATGGTTCACTCTGTTATTAAATGTATATGGTTATTGTTTAATGTTTAATAAAGGATGGATGCATAGATTAAAGATCAACATATGATGAATTAACTGAATCATTAGTTTGCTGGAGATACGCTTGTTTATTTAAATACAGTTGCGTGTACACGCGGGTTGCCCACATGGAAGTAACATATATAAATTTGAGTATGAAAAGAAAAATATTATTGACTTGAATAATAATGATTCACCCCCCCCTCAATATTATTTCCAATAATTGGTATCAGAGTAGGTCCTTTGGTAGAAGCTTGATCGTTTGAAGGAGATCCGTAGAACAATGGGAAAGAAGCTAAAGAAGAAAGCACCTCAGAAGAATAAGACATCTCAAAGGAACTATGACAGTGGGAGAATCGATTGGGAATTATGTGGAAGCAACTTTTCAGATTCAGAATCACCTTAGAATGAAGATGAGCAAGCAAAAGAACTATCAGGTATGAATTTGTTATCCTCCAGTGATACATTTGTCCATCCATTTGAAGATGATGAAAGTGATAGTGAAAGATATCAAATAGAAGCAGAATTTAAAAAGGCGTACAGACAAAATTAGAGATCAACAAGATCTATTGGACAAAAGGGAACGTGCCTTCAAAGTAGAAGCTACCCATCTAAAAGCTCAACTAGATGAAGGAAACAAGGAAAAAGAAGATCAATGTCAAAAGATGCAGGTTGAAGTGACATCATTAAGAAATGAAGTAAATAAAAGGAGCACAACAATCAAGAAACTCAAAGATAGATCCAGTTACTATGAAAGTCTTGAAGCTAAGATCCTCTCTCTAAAAGAAAATCTTGAAAAATAAAATAAGCAGAATGAAGAACTACTCCAAGCTCTTGAAGAACAAGAAAACGAAGTTCTCGAATTAAGGCAAAAAGTGGAAGAAGGAAGAAAAGTTGAAGAAATCATGAAGAAGCAGTATCTTGAAAAGGAAGAGCAATATCAGGTTGAGGTAAATATACTAAAAGGTAAATTAGAAGAAAAGGATAAGCTTTTACGATTTCAAGATAGTACTAAGATTTTGGATGATATTCTCAGTAGTCAAAGGTCTCCTACCATCAAATCCAATCTTGGTTTCCATGAATATGTTAAAGGTGAATCTAGCTAACAAACTAATGCAAGGAAATCTAATGTAAAACCTGAAATGCTCAACAAGGAGATTAGAGGTCAACTCCATCAACAACCAAGGAAATAAATTCTTCAAGGAAAATCGTTTACTCCTAAATATGGAAGTGATAGTCGGTTATTTCCTCAAATGAATAATGTTGAATATTTTATATGTCATAATCTTGGACTATAGTCGCAAGATGCGGAAGTAGAATGGTTCAAGACCATTGCACAGAAAGATCATCAGCTTGTAGGTACTTTAAGGGATATTGTTTTTCTTGCAATATGTTTGGACACAACGCCATTGACTGCTATAGAAGAAATATGAAACATGTAAGATGTTATGCATGTAACAAGTTTGGACGTATAGCAAAGGAATGCAGGAGGAAATTTCAGGCACCATACCAAAAGGAGAAAACATCATCACACTCGAAGATATGGAAGAAGAAGGAAGTAATGTCAGAAAAATGTGGCATGGCATAGTGTACAAACATAACAAACTCAGGGGGAGCTGAATGTGTGAAATTTCAATGTTCTAAATCCCAAACACAACTTTAATGAAGACAACTCATGTATATACGCGATTTCGAAGCTTCACAATCGTGTATATGTGGTTTGAGAAAAATGCAGTGGGACAGACTCAGAAAAAACTGATTTGATATTATTCAAACAATTATGAGTTATCCTTTATGTCATGATGATAGATGACTATAGTCTGGGATGTTATTTAGAAGTGGATTTGATCCTAAGAAGTTGTTGATAACTTGATGTAAATCTGATTGATGTTGATACCTTGATACTTCTTACTAATATATGCAATGATCAGTGGAACAGGTTCAGGGGGAGAACATGCTATGCTTCTAACAAAGCATTGTTGGCATTATAGTTAGAATGTCTTTTCAATGATGATGATGCTAAAGTGTTTAATTGATACATCTTGCTATGTGACGGTTATGAGTTTCCCATGATGAAATCTCAGATGATACTTGTATTAATTGGGGTTACATAGTTGTTATTCAGATCAGATGTATGGATGCTTGTGGATGACTTTTTGATGATGTATATAGTACATATATGTTGCTTACATAGTGATCTTCATAAGGATAAGGAGAAGTACAATGCTTGAGTACACAACTTCATTATTTGATGATGAGCCACTAATTTCTTTTACGTTGTTGTTATCACGCCTTCAAAGATGCATAAAGTTCATATGGTGCAGTTATGATGTAGGATTCCTATAGTTCTTGGATCTCACATGGCTGAGGATTGTTGTTGTTGATAATATCAAGAAATCTTGACAAATGACCATTAGCTCATGGTTTGATAGATACATATTGATATCTCTTTGATGGATATACAGTATGATGGATACATGGATGATTACTTAAGTTGCATACTGTTGGTTGGCCAAGAAAATGGTGTTAGTGCAGGTCGCATGAAGACATAGCTATTTGAAGACATGGATATTCGAAGACATGGCTTATTTAACCACATAATGATGATGAGTTCTTACCTTATGATGATAGATTGATACTCACATATATTGATTATCCTGGTTGATGCTTATCAGATGTGGGATGTTCTCTAGTGATGAAACATGGTTGATATATTAAGGATTCTTGTGAAAGATCATGCAGTTCTTGATGATGATATGATGACTATGGTGATATGATGTGAATAATTTTGTGGAGATATGACATATGCTTAGTTGATTCATGGAAGGTTATGTTAAGGCTCTTTCTACTAAGGAAATGAAGAAGAGATCAAGAGGATGAGTTGATATATATATACGACATACTTTGTCACAGGTTGATGATATTTACACTCAAGAGGATGAGTTGATATCTATATACGACATACTTTGTCACAGGTTGATGATATTTACACAGTCATATCTTGGGAACTAATGATGGACATATACAAGTTGTTGGTCTGGATGTTGTTGACAGATGCTTATGGAAAAGATCATAAATGGTGTATGATAGTTGTTGATGACTATCATGGTCTTGCTTAGATGTTTTTTCTCTGTTATAAATGTCATATATATCATTTGATGTAAAGGTCATATAAAGACCCATGATGTAATAATTTTTCTCTGTCCGTTGTAGTCTTTTTGATGAGTCCCTTTTTTATCACATGATGTAATTTGTAACCTCACTATGCATGGGAAGGATGATGTAATAATTGATATATTTCAGTCATGTACATCCCCACTTGGTTGGGAAGATGAGTCAAATTCAGTATATCCCCACTTGGTTGGGAGATTGATGTATGAGTCATCATTGATAGGAAGGTCAAACTCACATGGTTGAGTGATAGAGTCATGTTATTATTTTAAAAAATATTTGTAGACTCTTCATGTGCTCAGGGGGAGCATGGATGAT
This sequence comes from Pinus tabuliformis, assembly GCA_031772625.1. Taxonomy (NCBI): domain Eukaryota; kingdom Viridiplantae; phylum Streptophyta; class Pinopsida; order Pinales; family Pinaceae; genus Pinus; species Pinus tabuliformis. The sequence continues at coordinate 156,011,548 of CM062809.1, read as the reverse complement.
ATAGTGCATCTCAGCATAGACAAAGGGAAGTTCAATAAGAGAATTCAGCATGTGCCTAGGGGGAGCATGATCAATATTTATGTTCAACTATTTAGATATGAAATTCTTCATTTTGGTCAGCCCTTTGCTCTTGATATCAAAAGGGGAGATTATCTTGTTCGGCCTTTGCCCTTGATGTCAAAGGGGGAGAGTATTTTGGTGTTTCTTATTATCTCTAATATTTTCTATAGCTTGTGGTAATCAACACCAACATAGTTGCCATCAAGTCTAAAGGGGGAGATTCTTGGCATTATGATGTATGTATTTTACTTGATGGCAACCACTTGTAGCAGAACAGCTCACTTGTATATGGTAACTAGATGAATCTACAGAAGAGATATCAGATGTGACAGAATGCATGACAGTAGTATTTACAGATGTAATGAAATGTAGGGCAGTTTCAAGGAATCAGTTCAGAAGGAAAATCACTCAGATGAAAGATCACAGTACAACATGACAACAACAAAGAATTGTAGATCAAACTACACATAATGAAGAAAGAGAGGTATACGTAGGTTCACCTTGACCAAGCTGCGTATACACGTAGTTTAACAGAACAAAAGAAGCGTATAACATACACACGCACTTTCATAGAAGGAAAAGCACGTATACCTTGGAAAACTAAGTTTTTGGTCCAAAGTATTTGGTCCATGGTATTTTGATCCATGGTATTGGTCCATGGTATTTGGTCCAAGGTATTGAACCTAGGTATTTGATCCAAGGTATTGGTCCTAAGTGGTTTTGGTCCATGGTATTGAGAAAGGCCTAAAACCATATAAGGAGGAGAAGATCATTAGGCCAAGGTAGACAAGCATTGAATATTTGATAAAGTGTGAGATCCAGTATGTAGGTTATGGGTTTATGATGATCTGCTTGATCTGATCCAAGGAGGAAGGTTAGTGGTTGATGGAGTATAAGATCTAATGATGGATCGGGATATTAAGGCTTGGAATGAATTATCCTATATGGTTTGATCATGTTTATTCTAGATTTGGTAGCTAACACATGTATTATCCTTTATATGTGATGATCTGGGTATGTCTCAAGTCGGGAAGTGCAGCGAAGTTATAAGTAAGTATTTGCAGATTTATATGCTGGTTTGCTTTGATGAAGTTGCGTATACACGTTGGTTCGGCTCCTCCAAATTGCGTATACACTCTAATGTATGGTTTTTGAGGTTACAACAGGTTCTGAATGATGATGTAGTGTTCTGGATACAAATCTGTTTACTGGTTACGGTGATCTCTCTGTTCCAGTTGATTTATTGAAATCGATTAAAGTATGAATGAATGTTTGATTCAATTGTGTCAGAGATTCATGGATTGATTGATTTAGCTGTGGTTGATTCAAAAAGTGAGGATTGAGTTTCAGTGACTAGTTGATGCAGATGTATTTGATGGTGATTGATTTTTAGCTTCAATGTTGTTGATGGGTCTAGTATGAAAATTGGATGAAACGTGGCCTTCAGATTATGGTGTTGTGTTCCAGGAGTATCCAGTATGAAAATTTATGAAACATGGTCCCTGGAGGAAGAGAGAAGGTTGTAGCCTTTTGTAGGTCAGCGCCTACGTGCTAGTAAACATATCGGCTAGTACAAGAGCTAGGGGGTTGTAGCTCCCTTCTAGTAGAAGCTGCAGAATGGGAGAAGGTTGTAGCCTTTAGCAGGTAGAAGCCTACGTACTGGTATGAGTCTGCACCAGTAAAATGTTGTAAACATATTTTCTTATTATTAAAAGAAGACATAGAAAATAGCAATAGGTGGTTTTCACCCACATTGGGTTTCCACCTTAAATCTTGGTGTTCATGTGTGTTGCTTATGTGTGGTGGTTCAATCTGTTATTAACTGCATATGGTTACTATTTAATGTTTAATAAAGTACTGATGCACATATTAAAGATCAACATATTATGAATTAACTGAATCATTAGTTTGTTGGATATATGCTTGTTTCTTTAAACACAGTTGTGTGTACACGCAGATTGCCCACATGGAAGCAGCATATATAAATTTGAGTATGAAAAGAAAAAGATTATTGACTTGACTAATACTGATTCACCCCCCCCCCCCCTCTCAGTATTATTTCCAATAGCAAGGCATGATTCTCAAATTATAAATGACTATGGAAGTCATGATACATGATTTGTATGATTTTGTATTGAGCAAGATGTTGTAAGGGACATGGTTATTTGAAAACAAGGATTCTCAAATTATAAATGATTATGGAAGTCATGATACATTATTTTTATGATTATATATGCTTAATCTCGTATTGATCAGGGTGTGATAGGGGACATGGTTATTTTCAAACAAGGATGCTAAAATTATAAATGGCAGTGGAAGTCATTTCTCCAAAACCAAAATGACTGTGGAAGTCATGCAAAAACTTTGGGAAAATGTGAATAAGTTAATTATGAAATTCTTTTGATTCCTTTGATCTATGAGATTATGATGTTTTCAGGTATTGGAACAAGGCCTTACCAACAAACCATCAGATGGGTATGAGCTCACAATCAGTACCTTAAAGTGAAGCGCAAAGTTTCAAAGTAGAGTAGATGATAAACCATGGAAATTAGGGCGTGAAGTCCTAAATCCATGAAAGATAAACACATGGAGTCATTTGTCTATAATAAAAGGATTAGAGTGTAGAGTCCTAAATCCATGAAAGATAAAGCCTTGGAGTCTTGGATCTATAATAAAAGGAATGGGACCAAGAGTTCTAAATATTTAAAAGATCATGGTGTGGAATCTTGGATTCTTGGAGTAGATCAAGGTGTGAAGTTCTCAATCTACTAAGTAGTAAGGAACGAAGATGTATGCAATAGGTATGCAAACTCCCTTTTCTCCGAAAGAAAAACACCTCCCATGGGCAGATCAGGAGTGAATTTCCTTCATAAAATCTCATTTCTGGCAATTCTGGATTTACTTTCTAAAAACATAAAGTCATGTCTAACATCTGAAGTATGACTTTCCAAAAATAGTAAATCACCTTCAATCAATGGGTAATCAAGTATAGTTGAAGGAAAATCACTTAACTTATCATTAATCAATCTTAATAGATCAATCTCAACTTAATCCTCAATATTATTAATATTACTATTATCTTTTATGAGACTATGCCATTATTATTAAAAGGGAATAACAAGTCACCTTCATCTCCTTAATCACTTCACACCTTTCTCCTTGATGACTCTCGTGGATCTATGTAAAGTTCTCTCTCTTTTCATAATACATTACACTTTCTTTTATGCACTCATCAAAGAATGTCATATTCCTCTTACATTCATTAAAGACATGTCATAAAAGTTTCCTCTTACGCTTTATTTAATGCATAAGTTACACTCTCCTTAACTACGACATGCATACATCACTTTAAAGACATGAGTTACACTCATCTAAATGGAATACAAAGCATGCATATTGCTCCTCATTTATGACAAAAATTTGTTGCTCCTCCTATATATGTGTCTCATGCATTCTCACTTAAAGGAGGGGAGGTGCATTGTAATACAAGGGTTGGAGAGACTTGAAGAGGATTGTGAGAGCGAGAGTCTTGGAGACTAGCCAAATGTTGTTGAAATGAACATGAAACTCCTAAACTTAATTACTAAGTATTTCTACCTCTTGGAATTTTCCATGAGTGGTATTGAGAGGAAGTGAAACTTATCTTCCTCAATTTGCCTTGTATATCTCTCTACTGCTATATTTTGGTACTGCTTGGGAGCTCTTACAACTTGGGGGTTCTAGGGGGAGAAGTTCTCTTGGGATATGGTTGGGTGGAAAAACAGATGGTGCACAATGAGTTGGTAAGGGCATTGGAGCTGGAGCATACTCTCATCTTTTTCAAGTTATATATATACACATTGTCAAGTATATCTATAATTTCTCTTGAAATTTTGGTTTCTTATTAGTTTTAAATTGTTGATATTTTAAATTTATTATTTCTATTTTAAATTATTACAAAAAATTATAAATATTTATGAATTATTTAGAAAGTTATTTCTGAGCTAACCCACAATGAGTTAACAGTTTCATGGTAGCTATGTATGAGAATTTACATGCATGGAATTAAAATAAGAATGTGTTGCCAATGATTTCAAATTCCGCTTATAATGAAATTTTGTCCATAGCAGGTCAGGTCTATTATCTAAAGCTAATATTCTATGTTTGATAGCATTTCATTTTCCCTTTTAGCAATTTAATACATGGTTTTTGCTTCCTATGAATTGGGTTGTTGGTTAAAACTTAGATCTCAAAAAAAAGGTTTCACACTAAATGTTTGAAGAAACTCCTCAATGGATGTAGTTTATTGTGAGTAAGCTTTTATTGTTGTTGTGTTGTAAATTAATTGACAAAAAGTATTATTGATTCTAGCATTCAGGGCTTCCATGTGTTTTCCAAATTATAGTAGGTGTTGTAATAACTTTTTCAACTTATGTAAGGGGAAGTATCTTTGTAGGTTGTAAAATGTTTGATTAATTACTTGTATCAAGAATTCATATAGTGAAAATAGAAATTCATAAATTCAATGAACAAGTCATAGTAGCATAATTTTTTATTATCTTTCTTCATGTAGAGTTGTAGATGAAATTTTGCACGAGATGTCTTTGACAGAAGTGGTAAATGAGATCCCAAGTTTTGTTATTTTAAAGAATTGAATCTCTTTGAGATTTTATTGTGATTCAGATTAGGATCAAGGGGTATTCGTACCTTTTGACCATGTAACCCCCAATTTCATTCCAAAAAAAATATTTTCAAAACGTATTTTGTAAATATAAGCAATTTTTCAAATTGATACTACTAATCTTGTTTACATGTTGTCAAGTTTTTTTTTTTTGGGTGAAAATACATGTTTTAATATTCCAACATTTTAATTTTAGTTTATATATTTTATGAGATAAATAGATTGAAGAAGAATCTCAAATCCATCACTGCCAAGTGTTTGGAAAATCCCCTCAATGGCTATAGATTGCTTGCTTGCAAAGTGTTTCACAAAATGCCTCAATGGCTATAGATTTCATGCTTTCAAAGTGTTTGTCAAAAGGCCTCAATGGCTGTAGATTTTGTGCATATAAATTGTTATAGTAAATGTCTCATTTACTGTAGCTTTCATGTACTATAAATTTATGAGGAGATTATTTAATGGATGTAGCTTCCTATTTCTGCAAGTTTTTGTATGAATGTAAAAATGAATTTAATAAGTTGTTGAAGTTTGAATAGAGAATATGACAGTTGTTAATTTTATCATATAAAGCTATCATAAAAAAGGGTGTTGTTGAAATCAATTTTACAATGACAAATTCTGTTGGATTTAATTACTTGTGTAAATGAGAATAATAAGTGTTGAAAATAGCAACAAGAAATGATAAAAATAGAATCCAGAAATTCCAATTTTAACTTGTCCTTGAATTAAAATCGAATTTAGTATCACCAACTGCTTGGAAATAATTAAATAATTCATTATGGATTAATTAGTTGGAGAAATTCAAGTTAGAATTCTTTCTGCAGTCATGCAACAATTATCCCTTAAATTAAGAAGATTATACCTTAATTAAGGAGATAAGATTGAGTTATATTTGAGTTGTAATTAGTTAACTCAGTTTACTGAGTTAAGTCAAGTTAAATTAGTTCCAAACTGTTTGAGGAACTAACGGTGAGTTATCAGTCAATTGATGCATGCATGCACTCAACAAGTGTACTCCAGTTAACTGAATATTTGCTCATCAGAAACTCATGCATGTCTATTCTGAAGAAAGACCCAGTTGAGCTAAATGCCAAGAACATTGTACTATCAGTTGCATGTGTCTTCCTATAAAGAAAACTCATGCATGCAGAAGGAATAAAGGTTCCTTGAGGATTGTGTAGTTCTGACAGTGTGTTAGAGCAGTGTTCCACTTGGTGAGGTGATAATCATCCACTAGGAACAACGCAATGAAATGGGAGCTTGGAGGGCTCGATCTTACTCGATCTTGCTCGATATTTAAGCTTCCGTAAATTGATAGTAGAAGTAGGTTATAGTATTCTACTTTGGTTATATTGAATTATTGGGTTAATCTACAGTCAAATTTTCTACATAGGTCTCAGAGCGAGATTTGTAGATAATTTGCAAAATTTCTACAATAAGTTTAGCTCAGTTGCATGTACTCAGGGGTGCAGTCTTATGCTTTAGTGAATGTAGAACACAATTATTTCTGCCCGATTTTGGCAGGTCCATTGTTTTACTTGGCACTTTTTGAAGAATAATATGCTTCTGAATTGGTAGTAGTAGTTCCTCTTACTGCAACATTCATTATATAATTCACATGATTGAAGCATTGCCTTAATAATTGGGATTTAGAATTTTTAATTGATGAATTTGGAAATGTTGTTGGGTAAATATATTTTGTGATTCCATTTCATAGACATATCATATCATTAGATTTTCTTATGAGGAGAGGCATATTCCTTCTTCAGTTATCTTGTTACAGGTAGGTTAATAAGCATGCCCTTATATGTGATGTTTGTAATAAAAGTTAGATATTTTATGTTCTTGTGGCATACTTTGTGGTTATGATGTCAAGAGTCAATAAGTGGAACCTTAGGGGGTAAAATAGGTTGTTCTAGCTTAATTCTTGCACATGGTGCCATGGTGGAGTTTATTGCCAGTCTTACTTACTGCTCACATATAAGTATGGAAATAGCACATGCCGTCTTCTTTTAAACTTGAGGAGAAATGTATTTTGGAATTGATTTTAAGGGAAAGTTATCCTTGACTTCTTTTGTTATATTATTATATTGAAATAGATGAAGGAACATGATCTTCATGATAACCGAGTTAGTCATATTATAAATAAAAATTGAGTAATAGCGTTCAACATAACATTTACTTCTCTACAATATTGATGGTTGGTAAGGTGGTACATTAAAATCAAGTAGTAGATAAGAGATTTACTTATCTTTCTAGTTTCTACTACTTTTTATAACTATTGACTCTTATTTATTATGATATTTTTTGTAAACAATACATGAAAATTTAAGTTTGAAGTTGGCATTTACAATTCATTGGTAATGGATTATGAATATGATGCTTCATGAAAGATGAAAGTTGAGATATTTCATTTCATGTTAGATATTCTTCGTTATCATTTGGTTACTTGGTAATGGTAATGGTTACAAGTACAAGTTACAACTTTTGTGATCAATGATGATAAATGTTATATATTGAATTTTGACATCTTGAAACTTTAATATTAATGAATTATGAGACTCAATATGTTGTATGTTACTAACTTGTGGACATGGATGATGAAGATTATGGCTTCTAGATGATTGATTTTTTATGGTTCAATCCATGTCTTTTATATCTATTTCATCATTCTACATACTTTTGTTGAGATATATGCATCAATATATATATATATATATATATATATATATATATATATATATATATATATATATATATATATATATATATATATAGTCACTCTTGAATCGGGAGCTTTTGAAATTCTCACTCCCTGCTCCCGCTACCCGCTTCCACTCTTGCTTCCAATTAACCTTGCTACAACACATTAGTCTTTTGAGTTTATATCGAATGAAGTTTCCTTTCAAGGAAGTTTTTTTCTCATAGAAATCTTTCGTGATGACCTTGAGAAGATATGCTTACCATATCTTTATGCTTGCACCATTATGTGGTCTTTGTGCTTGAAATCATTATTTACTTTCTTTCTTTGGATAATACACAAAGAAACCTTGGTCTGATGATAGAAACAATTCATTTAATGAGCCATATTTTAATAGTCTATTCTATCTTTGATATTCTTTGACCTATTGCAATAGGCCCTAAGGTTTTTCTAGGTCCTTTCTAACATTAATCTTGAGCTCTTCAATCTTCTTGCAACAAGAAAGAGGAAAAAATGGCCTTCTGAAGCAATTGTCTGAGACTTCCTTGTCAACTTACTCAGGTTCTTGGGCCTCTATAATTATTTGAGGTACCTTTGACCTGAGTTTTGATCTTCAATCTTATGTAATATGCTCTTAGGCCTTCTTGACCCATTGAAATGACTTGATGTTTATTAAGACTTCAATTTTCTCCCAGGTATATTTCGGCCTACTATACATCTTATGAATAGATCACTATCATTTTAGTACAAGATAAAATTTTGGCCTACTTGTAGTAGGACAGAGGCATTGATTTTAGACTTCTTCATAATCTTGACTAGGATCATAAACATGTCTCTAGAATATACTTTGTTCAACTAGGTCTCTTTTCACAACAGATTTTATTATTGACTTTGGTAGAAAATAATGAATATTTTCTTCAGTCAAGAATGAATATATTGACTTTCTTTATGATGTGCTTCTTGACTTCTAGAGTTAGATAGCTTATACCATAGTTTCTCTTCAACCTTGCTCTGATACTGTGTTGATTTTTTGTAGGCCTTCTAAATTGATAATTACTTATGATTTTCTTAATTTAATATTTATTACATTCACGTTCATCAAAAGATATCAATAGTAAAAAATGCTAGTAAGATCATGAAGAGACAACCAAACAAAAAAAAACAAATTACCTTGGGAAAACCCACATGTGGGAAAAACCTAGAAACCTTTTCCTTAGAGAAATAATTCAAGTAAACAAAGATACATCTAAACATAAAGTCAAACTAATAGCCTTGGCCACACCTAGTCAAACTACCCACAAGACAAGTTATTTTTTTCTTATCAACTTCAACCTTCTTCTTCTTCAAGAAAAACTTGATTATATTCCTTAGAAAAGTTCAGAAACTTTGTCATAGATTATTCCTTTTTCTTTCTCAGATATGTCTTCTTCATTGGCCTCAAATATGCTTCTTCTCTGACCTCATATATGCTTCTTTGCTTGTCCCAGATATGCTTGTTTGATGGCCTCAAATTCATCCTCTTTACTTGCATCAGACAATCCTCTTTCACTAGCCTTGTACCTTTTCTTCACTAACCTCATATGGACCAAGTTCTTTCTCTGGAGGTAGATGAAATGGTGTCTATATATAATGTCTTCAGAGGCTAAATGGGTGCGTCTAGAAGTTGGGCCTACTTATCTTGTAGGAGGGTTGACCATGTCATCTTTGGAGTCAAAATTCAAATTTAAAATTGATAATTTTTCGCTTTTAAATTGAGCGTGGAGAACATGTCATATATTTTATCTTTTGAAAATAGCATGAAAAACATGTTTTTTATTTAACATTAAAAATAAATCAAGGACTAAAATATTGATTATGAAGACCTACCCTAGCTACCAAATTCAATAGTGGATACAAGGGATTGATGGAAAATGATAATTATGGGTTACTTTAGGCACACTATATCAATTGATTCCTCCTATTTATGCCCCCCATGAACAATGGAAAGGAAAGGCCTCAGGGAAGGTTACATTGGACTATGGGGAATGGGGATAACCTCCTAGGTGAACCATGGGAACAAGGATACTATTAAGAGTGGTCAATCATCCAGCTAAACTTTTGATTCATATTAAAATTCCCTTAACATTAAATGAAATCACATGATTACAAAAGTGTTTAGTGTACCTTCTAATAGATCACCCAACTTCCTTCAAGAAATATGCTTGTTGGAAGAAAACAGTGACCAACGATATTTGGAGAGCTCTGAGACATAGCTATCTTTGAGTAATCCATAGGGTTATTTGTTAGAGGGTTGACCAAATAGGAGAAAAATAGTCTCCTAAAGATTACTCACTTGGGTGGGTCATAGGATCAACTGAAACAAGTTAAACACATCAATGAGAGGAGGATTTCTTAAAAGTAGTTCAAGAAGTATTTCCTAAAACTGTGTCTCTTTGAGCACTACTATGAAAAGAAGATCCAAGAATTTTTTGAGTTCAAGTTAGGAAACATGATACTTGAAGAATATGATAAGAATTTTGTTGTAGTTTCTAATGTATGTTAGCTATATTAAAGATGAAAATGAAAATATACAAAGGTTCCTAAGTGGGTTTCCCATATTATAGGAAGACAAAATTCATTTCATGAACCTGTTATCTCAAAATCAGACCCTGATAGCCTGCTGGTCAGGTTGACTCTAAGTAACTATTTCAAACCTACTTTAGGCTGAGGCTTAGCCTCCTCAACCTGAGAGGGCTCTCTCTAGATGGGTTAATGATTTTGATTAAGATAAGATGGCTAACTCTTTGTGAAATAACTGTGACAAATATAGATGCTGGAAAAACATTAAACAAGTTTCCATTGGGCCTATGGAGTCAACAACACCTCAATAAACAAGGATCTTGACTTTACATAGAAGTCAGGGCATTCAGCATTTGAATATTCAGAACGTAACTCATATGAAACCACAGTTTATAAATGCATACAGGAAATCAGAGCACAATCAGTGAATTCTGAGTGATTATACATTTATACAACTGTGAAAATTTAGGAAAGGACAAGATCACACATTCTGAACATAGAAATCCTTCATGAATCCTGAGAAGTAAAGCCAAATTATATCACTGAAACTCTGTCTTTACATAAGCCAAATACAATGCTCTGTCATAAAGTTTTCCAACCCCCTTTACATTGTTGTTTCAGCTATATATAGAATTCTTATTCTAACTAATCGAGATTCCTCCTCCAGCATGAGGGGAATTCAATAACTACCTCTAATGACACCTATCAACTATTTAACTAACTAATAAATACAATAAAGTGCTGACTGGAGATTTTTTTAGAGTTCTAAATCTACTATGACTCTAACTCCATATTATATGCATGATGGCTTCTCCTCGTTCTTTGACACCTGGTCCTCTTTCAGTTTGGCTGAGATGGCTGAGATAGGTATTTAATGCCCCATGTTGACCTTGGATGTTGAAACTTTTTAACTTCTCAGAAATATTAGGAGGTTACCCTTGCTTCTCGGCTTCAGTTTTTTCCAAAATCTTCGAATGCACAGAAGCATGTTCTTTAGCCTTTAATTACCCAAGATGTGGAAGACTGCCACATCCTTGATGCGTTGTAAGCTTTTTTGATGAACATGTGTACAGGCAAAAATTTCTTGCAGGCAAATAGTTTGATGTATTTTGAACTGTGATAAAGGGGCTTTATGACAAAAATTCAAAATTGGATTTGAATATTCAACCCTTTTAAACATCCATCTGTCTTGACCTGATTGACTGTTGTTCGCTCCAGCTGATGTCTTGCACACCCTTTAGATGTTTCCCTTTCAAAATTCCCGCTTATAATTCAAACTACTTGATTTGCGTTAAAAACAACATCTTCAGCAGTTTCGTAGCGCGCTACGAAACTGCTGAGTTATTTGAAACAGTTTGCCCTTGACCCGAGATCTTTATCAACCGAGTATTTGATTGCCAAAAAAAAAAAACTCCCTTCGACTTTCCACATGTTGAACATGGATTATATTTCTTCAAAAAAATAAGATTAAGCAAATTTGTCAAAAATTTGAAACAAAACCTTTCTTGAAAAGAAAACTCATTTAGCAGGTAGCTGGCTTAGTTGTGTTTTCAAATCTTCAATTTGTTTCATCATAGCTCTATTCCCAACTCTCAGTTGCATATTAATCCTTCTGATATACTTGGCTTCTTTGATTGCTGGTACTGTCCAGGTGTGAAATTGTGCATGGCCATCAACCACTGAATTCAACTGAGCTTTTACAGCTTCATTTCCTTCCCATAAGGTTTTATAATATTTCGCATGTATGGCTGCATGCTTTCTAGCGGCCTTCTTCAATTTAGCAATCTCATACTTGGTTGACTCTAATTGTCTCTGTATGGCTACTATATTATCTTCTTGAGATGCAATCACTGTTTTGCTCGTGTCTTTTTGTGTCTCTTCCCCTGTTTCCTCTGTTCTCGGCAGTGCTTCCTGTACTTGCTGGAATCTCCTTGTCATAGGTCTTCTAGGTTTAAAAATGAATTCTTCAGCTGGCTCATCAAATTTAAGCCTTTTTGAAGCCTTGGATCTCTTAGTACCTTCTTGCTCTGACTGCATCAATTCAATTTGGACTGGTAGAGACTACTCGAATTCAATGGCCTGTAATAAATCATTCAAATTTGCCTTGGACATTGGGCTCTCTTCAACTGCTACAGCTTTACCTTTTTCCTTATTTATTTGACTTCTTGTTCTTACCCTTGAGACTGCTTCAGATGTGCTTGTTTCAGGTATAGTCTTCTTACCATGAGCTTTTTCCTTGGTTGATTGCTGAGGTTGATCTTGAATGATTAGTGGCTTCACTGGTTTTCTTAGTTGTGACTTTGGAACCCTTTTAGCTCTTGCTTCTTTTTGGAGCTCAGCTATTGTAAAATCTCTGGCCGGTTGTGGAGTGAGGCCAGTCTTGCTTTGGAATCCAGCCATAAAAATAAAAGAATTCCAGTCTCTGTCTACCTTTTGGAGGCCATCTAAAACCAGCAGCTTGATCAAACCATGATGAAACAAAGAGGTTTCAGAATCCTCTTTTCTCAGCTGAACTTTATCACACATCTTACTCAAACTACGGAAGAGATAAAACGGTAAGTCTATGGAGACCTTCCCAGTGAAATGCAAAAGTAGTTTGAAATGGTAAGAATAAACCTTGTTATACCTTCCTTCACAAGTCAAATATTTTTGTATGCAAGTGAGTAAGAGAGCATAATGTTCTTTGACATAATTCCTGGGCACTCCTCTTCTTTAGTTACCTGTGCATGTCCTCCTTGTAATTTTTTGCAAAAGTTCCAGCACCCGGCGTTTTTAAACGCTTTCTTCACCCCTTCATCCCTCAGCGTTATATCCAGGCCCTCGGGTTCAGTCCTTAGAGGTTTACTGGATCTGTGCTCTTTTTTCTCCATGGATTCTTCCAAATCTTCGCACACAAAGACTACCAGCTCCGGTTGGAATTGTGATTCAGCTTCTTTTTGAATTCAGCCTCGCTTGATTATCAGCCTCGCTTGATTATCAGCCTCGCTTGAATTTTGAATCTTTCCGCTTAAAACCTTTCAAGACATAATCTTGCAGATTTGTCATTCATGCAAGACTTACGGCCATCATTAAGGCTTATGCACGGTGAAATTTCTTGGGAATGATAATACATGCGTATCAACAGATCTAGTGGTGGTGATAGTGGCAATGAGCGTTAAAACGTGATAGGAGAGATATATGAACTGACATGAGAAGACATGGCTGATGACTCACCTAACGGACTTGATATTTCGGGAAAGATTCGCTGCGGAAGTACGAATCCATGATTTCGCAGCGCTGTTAGTTTTAAATTTTAATGATGCGCTGCGAAACTGCCTAATCATGATGCGCTGCGAAACTGCTTAATCATGATTGTGCTGCGAAACTCCTTAATCATGACTGCGCTGCGAAACTGGTGAATTGGAATTGTGCTGCGAAATTACTAAAAGACACGGTGGCTTACATAAGACACAGAGATGGCTACAAAACAATGATGGGTAGAGGAGAACCAATGGGAGTTGAGAACGACTTGAGTTAAAAACTCTTTGAAACTCCAAATCCTAAGGGAAGAAAGTTAAAACTAAATTAAACTAACACAGACCTTTGTCATCGGGCTAGGATAGAAAATTATATGCATTAAATTTTTAGTTCTAAGTGATAACAGAACCTAAGACCCTTGGAGAGATAATCAAGAAGGCCAAATAAGTGTATGACTAGAGCAAAGGAAAAATATATTTTTAGAAGTATTGAAGGAATAAGAAAGAGGATACGAAATATCAAAGGAAGAAGGTATTTCCACCTCCTTTTTTCAAGAACAATTCTAATACATATCAACAAATCTAGCAAGTTCAAGCCCCAAAGTGGAACTAGGGTAGGAAAATCCTCAAGGAAAAAGGCAAGATAGCTAATCCAATGTTGTGGATGTGAAGGAGACCATTTTTATAGAGATTTCCCTCAAAAGGAAGGAAAAATGTGCAACCCTCACCATATCCAGGAGGCAACTACAATGGAATATGTGCATATGGACTTTGTTAAGTAGACAATATATTAACATGTCCATGCATAAAGAGGGTATAGAAGGATGAAATTAAAATCAATATATTAGTGTATTATGGGGTGGAGGGAGGTTTTTAATCTTAGGGAATAATATAGGTATTGGAGGTGAGGGGCATGGGGGAAATATAAAATTTTTATAAATTCTAAATATGCCTTATTTTTTGGTTTTCCCTTCTCCTCCCATGGAAAGCTAGGAAACCCTAGTAGGAAATTTGAAGCCCCAATCCCTAGAAAGAAAGTTGAATCTTCTCTTCAAGAAAAATGTGTTCGATTGGTGGTATGGATGATTTTCAAGATCAACTAGCACTAGTGTTTTTCACTTGACAACTCACTCTTTGCCGACAAAATCATATTCGACACTTTCTTATAGCATATCTTGGTTCCTTTCAAACCATTTTTTCATTTCTGGACCATAAATTTCTTCTTGAGTAAAATGCCTAACTATTTTTCCATCTTATGCTTTTCATATTTTAATCCCTAAATATATGTTGAAGATATATAAAATAAAACCTCAAAGATTGAGAATCATTATTTGTGACTCGCTACATGAACTAATCTAGTCATTTGAGATTGGTTGTAGCACTCACTTCTAGTGACCTGATTCCCAGACCCAACACTCCTCTCTATTTTCCTATGAGTGATACAACCTACTCACCTCATAGTGGAAAACACTCGACTTGAACCAACACCCCTCTCCTTTTTCACATGCAAGAGAGGTCATCAACTTTGGATGTAGAAAGGGGATGGGTTTTGGTTCTATTAATTTAGGCAAGTGACAAAGGTAGTAGGCCACAAGATGGTGAATTAAATTGATTGATCCACCTATGTGCATCACTCCATCACCAAGAAATTTTTATCAATTGGGTGCATTCGGGTTGTTTGTAGATGGATATGACATAGCCTATTCATGCTCATGACATTGAGACCCTTAATAGATTATTTATGGATGGAAAAAAATGTAACGAAGAAATTTCCAGGGCCAAGGAAGCATGACAGAAAAGTAGGGGAAACCAATCTTTATAATAAACATGGTATTGTAATTTGTCAAGGATGGAAACAGAGATACTATTAAATTGATAAATGTTGCATGGGTGAGAATTGATTTCAGTGGTTTCATTCTTTTTGTTTGGGCCAATGCATTAATGACTCTGGCCTACCCATCTATGGTAATTTTCCTACCATTAGATTATCTACTAGCAAACAAAAGGTGAACATCTATCTTACCACAAAAGGTGAAACCAAGTGGAAATAAGAAGGGATTTTGAGTTCATTTCACTAGGCAAGGAAACTTTGATCACGAAAATGCCAGCAAAACCACCTACCTTATTGGTTTTGTTTCTACAAAATCTTTCCCCTTCCTTAAAAATAGCCCTTTCTCTCTCTTCCGATCTACAACACTAAGTGGCTTGACCGAAAATTAGTAGCTCAGATCATTTGGATAAAATTATGTGATAAAAAAAAATTATCATTTGGAAAATATCAATGACTTCAATAAAAATTGTTGAATTTATTTTCTAGAGCCTCGCTTCTTTAAATTATTTTTTCAATGTATTGTAACAGCATGTTGCCACAAAATATAGTATGCCTTGTAGAGGGTTATTCTTACAAGACAACGACTAGAATAAGTGGCAACAATGGGGAGATGGCCCACTATCACCATAGCCAAAACCCGATCCTATTTATGGATATTCATCAATGGGAGGAGTCCTAGTATAAGGTCACCTATAGGATATATTATGGGTTTATAGTTTTAAGGTGATGAACTAGGATTCCAAAGGATAGCTCAACTTACGCACAAGGTTCAATCAATGAAATAAGGAAATTCACATCCCTTAGAGAGGTCAATCTAGGGTAATGCTAGACCTAGGTTCTAATTGACATATCATGTAATGAAGTGATATAAGGTCAAGATGCTAAGAAATAGTTTCCAAACAATGAATAATATCAAGGCCAAGGTGCATGAAACCTTCAAGAAGCCCTAAAATTGAACCTTTACCAAACTAGGGTTTCTCCTAGGACACAAAAACTAGGGTAAGATAAATTATGGAGGAGAATGGAGAGATTAAAAACCAAATGGAATATTTTTGATGGAACCACTCAACCCTTGATGTTGAATACTTCTGAACCCTCAAATTACTCTCCTAGAGAATTTAGCACTAAGCCCTAATTGGGTTTCTTATCCTTAAGAGGGCCAAATTTAAGAAGAGAGAGAAAAAGAAATTCAATTTATGGATAAAATTGAAATTGAACACCATCTAGAAAAATCCAGTGTCTAGTCCTTGGGTTGATGGAGTCTATGGATGTTTACGATTAGATAGATCTTGTAAAGGATTAAGGATATTTTGATACCCTAGAAACAAAACCTTAACTATTTCCTTTGTGAGGGATCAAAGTCACTTGGGAGAGCTATAATCAAGATTCACCAAGGGGAATAAAATTCACATTTCCAATATGAGTAATGCATACAATGATGATATTTATATTCTATGCAATTGATATTCAACAAATTAGGAACAATAGAAAAACTGTAGACTACCAATGCATTACATACATTAGACATAACATTCAAAGATTTATCAAGAACAAGGTACAATTACAAAATGAAAATGCACGGATATTCTGTTATTGATCCAAGACAACTTCTCCAAAGACAAGAATATAACTCCAATAAATGAAACACTCCATAGGTCACATATTTCCAAAGGTACAAGAGGTTGAAATTATCCTAAGGAGGGCCAAAATAGTCCAAGTGATGATGATGAATCACAAATGATCATCTCCTTTATTTATATGAGGAGGATGAGTTCTCATGTTAGCCTAAAAGCCCCTAATGACAAGTAAATTCACAAAATTTCCTTGGGTTACAAGCCAATCCCCTAGCTCTCAATGCAAATGCTAAGAAGATCCCACACGTGTGAGACGTGCGGTCTCCAAGGATGATATCATCCATAAAATGTGCTTGAAATTCTAAGTAGTTGATCTAGAGGGATATTGGTGGCCACTATCCTATTCTAATTGGACCCCCAACACTGTCTCTTTCAGTATTTTAGTTTCCTCAATTGTAGCACAATTTACTATTTTTGGCAGTTTTTCTGGTTTTGAACTTCTGGAGCCGTTTTGAGGTCCTAAATGATGTTTTTAGGGAAAACAAATAGACTAGACAAGTCCCAAAATAAATTTGCTAAGTTTTTTTCAACCTACTCTTTGAGATCTTCTAAATGACTTATTGTGATAGCCAAATGAATATCAAGTGCCAAAGTTACGACCTCGGGAAATTGATGTACTAATTTACGCAACGGGGTCCACAGTTTTGGTGCTTCATCTCCTAGGGTTAGGTTTCTATATGTTTAGGGTTTTCCATTTTTTCTCAATAATAAATAGGCCTTCGAGCCTCATTGTAATACAATTAAAAGGCATGTATCTGCCACATCTATTCTTAGAGAGAAGCTACCATCGCCCGAGCTAGTTTATTTCCATTTTATTTGTAAGTATATTTCAATATTATGATATTAATGAAATGAAGTGTTATTTATGCTTCATTTATGTATTTATGGTTATATATGTAATTTTTTGCATTCATATTTATGTTCAGATAAGTGGTATCGGAGCAGAGTTCTCTTTCACTATTTTTATTTGCATGTCCCCAATGAGGTTAGGGTATAAGGAGTTAGGGCACGATCTGGTTGAACCTTTGCAAGACCAACCTTGCAAACCCTCATCGCCTCTCATGGCGGAAGAAAAGAAAGATGAGGGCGCAGGAGATCCTTTCAAAATATTTCTCGAGGAATCTCTCGAGCGATAGAGGAATGCAATGATGGATAAATTTGCCCAGATCCTTCGATGACTACCTACAGGCGATGCGTCTTCATCCATCGGCCACTCTAGAGGTGCCACTCCTTTTAAGGTACAAGTTAACTTCGATATTCCCATATTTAAGGGACAAATACATGCAGACACCGTAGATAAATGGTTGAATTTGTTATAAGTATATTTTTTTGTTCATGACATTTCCAATCGGGAAAAGATTACTTTTTCACTTCTCAAAGCCGCCCCACACATCAAGGACTAGTTGGAAACCTACTATGAAGAAAAGAATGAGAAGTAATCCTCACTATTTTTAGCCGCACCCACTTGGGATTCTTTTCGAGATTCCATCAAGGAAAAGTATGCCCTGTTAGGAGCTATGAAGATAAATGCATAAAGTGGACCACACTACGGTGAGGAAGGAGCCAAGATGTGTCAGAGTTCACAAATATTTTCCATACCCTCTGCACTAAGTTTGGTATCAAGGATTCTGAGTGGCATTTGTTACTCAAGTATTGTGACTCTCTACACAATTACATCTAGGACGAGATGGAGTTCTTGGACATCTCCTTGCTTAGCACGACAAACCGATACACTACCGAGATTGAGAAAAAGTTTAAATAGAAGAAGTGAGACTTTGGATCTGTCATGCGGAAAGAGTCGATAGTGCGGACACAACCGACCTCCCTAGAAGCAAAAGCTTTCTAGTGACAAACAAGACAAATAAACACTACCTTTCTCTAAACATGCATTGCGAATACAAGTAATCAGGGAATCTTTAACATACCTTTAGTCCAACGCTTTGTAGTAGCCCAGCCTCGCCGATCCGGATGAGCTCCTCCTTCTCTTCAAAACCTGCATTCACTAACAAGCCAAAAGATTAAATAGCACCTGATAAACTCATAAAACAATACATATCTATCATATAGACCAAGGAGTATATGAGACAAACCATGAATAACAATCTGTTGAGAAAAATAAGTTCATTTGTATTAAGAGGTAACAAAAGGAACCATTACAACCTGAGCCTTGGTGTTGTGCAAGTCCCTCCTAGGGTCTAGCAAGAGTTTTCCTTTACTTTGATCAGCTCACCCACTCTCAAATAAGGCTAGGAAAGGATGGGAATCTCTCCTCTCAAGCTTTACAAGGGAGTCCTAATTCCAGCAGCATCTACCCTTAGGAATGTTCAGCTTTCAACCTCCCCTCCCTTTGGCCCAATGCCTGTATTTATAGTGCTCTAGAGGAAGTTATTCAAGTCCACCATCAATGGGATAAGCCCCTCTTTGGATGGGATAGCTCCCCTCTTTATGGGATAAGTTCCTCTTTGGTAGGGATACATGAACCATCTCGAGGCGCTTCATACACGTCAAACAAGCTTCTAGAATGCTCTAGAAATGACCACAAGTAACTTTTTTGGAGTGAAACTTGCGCCTTTTGACCTTTACAGGAGTACGCACCCATTGCTTTATAGACAGAGCGTACAAGTACGCAGGTATTGTGAACTTGGGCTGCGTACACGCAGGTAAGGCTAAGAGAAACTGCGTACCCAGAGATATATAGATTTTTAATGACTTTCTCTCTTTCTTGGAGTTTGACATGGAGAGCAGAGGTATGGGGCTTGCCAAGGAGGATAGTATGACAGTTGATGAAGCCATACTAACTGCAAATAGTCATGGTGACAAATTTTAGTGTAACAGATTGCCCCCTAAAGTGCGAAGCCTGTAGTAGATTAGGGTTTCATATTATCTAGGAAGGGTGAAGTACTTTATCATTTCAAGGATTATCTTGTGGAGAGCCCAATCGGAACCTGCAAGTATTCAACACAAAATACATATATATGATCATATCATCGCTGAGGTAGGCATTCCCATACTCATATTGAAAACTTTAACTAATTGACTATCTACTGCTCTGATACAGGAATGATTCTGCAGTACATCATAATCATAGACTTTTGTAGACACAGTATGGACGCAGCCATCTGTTTATGATTAGTCTATTGTATAATGAATACAAAACTCCTCGCAGCCTGGATGGTGGAAACTAGATCCAGGGTCTTCATTTCTACTTCTCGAATAGGTACGATTCTATCCATGCGAATAAATGAGTTGATGTCGAACATGGTAGAAACCACTTGATTACCAGTCAATGATGTAAACTATTAACAAGCATGAGAGAAATCACCAGTGATGCCAATGGTTCTCAAAGTACCCAGTACAATCCATGAGATGTGAATGAATGAGTTGATGTCGAACATTTCACGGAATCCTTCGATCGAAAGTCAATGATGTAAACTGTCGTCAAAGGCGAGAAACCTGCCATTGATGCATGCAGACTTCAAGGTACTGACGATTCCTAGGTCATATTTCTAGATAACATTCTGATGTCGATAGAAAGCGACCCGTTGCAGGCAAGCCCACAACACGAAATCATAGATAAAGTTGAAGAAATGTAGCTGTAAGGACTGACTCAGGGATGGTCAAAATGGATGACGAGTATTTTGCAGATGAATGTTTATTGCAGAGACCTCTTGAACACATAACGACACGACAGATGGCTTGGTGACATTTGACCCAAAGTTAATACCCGGCTAAAGACTTTCAATGTGGTTTGATCAACTGTGAGGCAAAGGATTTCCCAACCCAGGTGAATGAAAGTGTCGTGTTCAAGAGTGGTAATAAGGCTTCTTCAGAGACAGGATAACAAATGGGCTCATTTTTCTCTCTTTTCCCCCACCATTTCTAGCAAGTACCTCTTTATTTTTTACAAGCTTGAGGAGGATAACATATGCTTGATTATAAGCTCATCCTTCGGATGAGTCCAACTTAGTTTTGATTCGAACCCTAAGAAGGAGTGGTCCATTCCTGTTTGTAATCGAACAGGTCCTTTACTGTGAAATTTTAACGAGTCCAGTATAGGAGAAACTCGGTGTTTTTCATTTTTAGAGAGTCTGATAAAACTTAAGAAGACTCCAGGTTGAACTTTTTCGTAAAGTTGTGTCTCCCAAGCCCGAAAAAGTATAAAATAATACTTGAGAGAACCGCTTAGTCTTGCGACCAAGGAGTACTTTCATGATTAGTGCCTCTGACCTGAAAAGTAAAAAGCGATCAAGGACACGTCATTTTATTTCCAATATCGATTTTGAAACGACAAAAACCCGACAATCTTTTCCTGTTTTTACGGTCAGAAAAGAGCTATAAGGGGACCGTCTTTTAATTCCGTTTTAACGAGTGTAAAAGAAACGCTCGGCGATCTTTTCATGTTTTAGGAGTCAGAAAAGGGCTTAAAAGATGACTCTGATGTTTTGGTTCGTGAAAAATGATAATTTTCCTTGAAAGTCCTATTGCCCTGCACAAAAACGACACATTACTCATACCTGTTTAAGATAAGCAAAAATGCATTGAGAAATATCCTTCCATGGTGAAAAATAAACAAATTTAGCATTCATTTATCCAAAAAACCTATAAAAAGACCTTTTACCATGTCATTTTTACCATTTTACTGTTGAGGGAGAGAAAAGGGCTTTTGGCAAGAAACTTCCCGTGGACTTTGCGGAGAATCCGACCGTCGGAATCGAGTGTTGTCTCTTTCAAGTATTTCACAACATCCTCCTCTTTGTTTTCATCGGTTTAGAATTTCATTTTAAGCCCTAGTTTGATTTTTTGGGGGCTTTGGGGTTTTAGGATCCGCTTTTCGGGGTACGCAGGTGCCCCATGGGCGACCTGCGTACCCCGACATTTTTGTTAATGGGAAAATGGCAGGAGTACACAGCCTACCTTCAGAACAGCTGCATACCCACCCTCTGTTTTCTGAACGCGGGGTGCGTACTCCGTGCAAAGTGAATTTGAAACCCCAAATCTCAAAACTAAACCATTAATTTTTGATTTAATGAATTCTAATGAATGTTTTCTGGTGTGTAGATTTCCCACCATGCTTGATTGGCGTGAAAGAGAACACAAAGATGTCGATTTGGCCGCAATAGATCATCAACCCTCCATTGATGCTTTGAAGGCATGCGGTCTCTACAAATACTGGGCGATACCTGGCATGAGGGCCCAGGTGCGATTCTTAGAATGGCTGGTTGAAAGGTGGAACGTTCAGGATCAATGCTTCTACATCGGAGGGCACCAGCTCGAGATAGAGCCCTCAGACATATATTTTCTCACTGGTTTGCCTAATAGGGGCGAGCAACTGACTCTGTCCGGGTGGCCAATCCCTTGCTAGCCTCCGGCTAGAGTGGTGCAACAATCAGAACCAGGAGAAAGGGATAGAAATCAAATACATATCCCTTCCTGAACTTATGGTAATTGCCTTTACAGTTACCAGACT
Organism: Pinus tabuliformis; assembly: GCA_031772625.1. Taxonomy (NCBI): domain Eukaryota; kingdom Viridiplantae; phylum Streptophyta; class Pinopsida; order Pinales; family Pinaceae; genus Pinus; species Pinus tabuliformis. The sequence continues at coordinate 155,989,400 of CM062809.1, read as the reverse complement.
CTGCGGCGCAGCCACTTTGCATATTGCCACCGGGTCCCAAATGCGGATGGCGATAGATTGCTACTGAGGCACCATTTTCAATTGGTGTGACGCTGTGTTGGCCAATATGAAGGGCCAACTGACTAGGGCAAAGAACGGGCAATTAAAGACCTTTGGGTATGGGCCTCTAGTTGTGAACTTTGCCCTAGAGAGGGTTCTGATGTTGATCCCACAGCATCTCACTGTTGCAGCTGGGCCTCCTCGGGAGCCAAAGTTGATGCGATGGGTTGCGGTGATGGCCCGGCATCCTGATGAGGGAGCGGGAGTTGTCCGATTTCCTGCGGGTTACTTTCACTGGTTGGAGAACTAGGTCTTTGCGATCCAAGATTTTCCTTATGCCGGAGTAGATTTTCACGGTGATCTGGACATGGTTCTTCGACAGGGAGAACAATGGGACAACAGAGGTACTTCATTTTTCACAAGTTTTTAAATTATTTACTTTTTTGTTTGTTTTTATATCGTCTCAAAACTGACAGTGACAATTTTCAAAATGCAGATGTAGGTTCACAGCGTCCGGCCAATCTCCGGCCATTCGAGAGAAGAGTACCAGTTGCACCAGCACTGGCCCTATAGGATGCAGCCGTAGAGACCTTAGCCGAGTTGGAACAGGACCTAGAGCGTCTCACGGCGGACATACTAGAGATGACTATAGACGATATTCCTATCCGACTTCAGCGCTATGTGGTCGCAGTCCCAGGACCTTTTAGGAGGTTCCTGTGTAGGGTAGCGCGGGCAGTGGTCTCGTATAGAGAGCACCACCAGTGATTGGCTAGTCACTTTTTGTAGACACATGTGACATTTTTGGTTTTTTGTACTTATCATTTTTGCCGATCATAAGGTGTTTTTCAACCTATGATCGAAGACGATGTATATTTTTTGACACACTTCTATCTATATATATATCATTATTACAGGCTTATCTTGTTAAACATGTATGATGAAATGTTTTTAAATTTACTTTTATGATTATCGCAAATGTCTGTCTAACATTCGAGAAGCAATTGCATCTGCTAATGTATTTAATGACTTTGGAATATGTTGATATTCAATGTAATCAAATTCACGTTCCAAGAGGCGCACTCTCAAAAATAACCTTAATAACACTGGATTTCTAATGGCATATACTCTATTAAGCTGTAATACAACGAGTTCAGAATCTAACCTCACTATCAAACTCCGAATCCCAAATGAAATAGATTCAGATAATAACTCAATCACTGCACTGTATTCTGTAATGTTGTTTGTTGTTTGACCGAGGCTCACCCCATGCATAGAGACTAACTCGTCAGAGGGCGAATAGATAACCCAAGCTGCGGAAGAGATATTCCATGTACTACGACAAGCACCATCAGCAAATCCAATGTACGTTTGGAGAGGCATCGACATCTGCAATATCAAGAGTAAAACCAAGATAAGCCAGAATAACGACGAAAAACACACTCTCTAAGTTAAGCACATTGTCTATACTAACAAACACACAAGCTAGAAAGAAAAACTAACCTAACTAAATCTCCATACCCATCATTTAAGCATAATACCTCTTTAGGTAAAGTCCATTTCTGGGCTTACCCAAAGAGTCCCCATCAAAATCTACCAGCTCATAGGCCCCTTTTGCTAGCTTTCGCTTGACAATGTAGGGCCCATGCCACATAGGAACGAATTTGCCAGCACCTAATTTATCGTTAGCTTGATCATATAATAACACTAGGTCTCCTTCTGAAAAACTACGAGGGGTCACGTTGCGATCATACTGAGCTTTCATCCTTTTTGCGTGAGTCTCGATTGCCAATGCAGCGTCACGTAGCTGGAAGTAATTCGACGTCCATATGAAGTGATGGGATTTCGCATTCAATGGGCAACACTGCTTCCAAACCATAAACTAGTTGGAAAGGAGTGAACCCTGTTGATGTTTTCACTGAGGTTCGGTACGCCCAAAGCACTGAAAATAACATGTTGTGGCAATTCGACCGATGAATACCAATGATTCGTCGGATCATGATAACTAGAACTTTGTTGATGGACTCAACCAAACCATTTGCTTGGGGATAATAAGGAGTAGAACTATCATGACGTAAACCAAGCTGGCCTGTAAGTTCTGTCATCATAATGTTTCGAAAATGGCGCCCATGGTCAGTGATTATCGCTTGTGGGACACCAAACCTAGCAATAATATGATTGAATACGAAAATCGCAGCTGTCTTGCCATCTGCCTCGAATGTAGGCATCGCCTCGACCCACTTAGTAAAATAATCAACCGCAAGGATGATATACGCATGCCCCCCGGCCGAGTGAGGGTTACATGTAATAAAATCGATACCCCATTTAGCAAAAGGACCAACAGCAATTATAGGGTGGAGAGGAGCAGGTGGTGCGCGCATCTTGCGATCAAACACTTGACAGTTATGGCATTTTTGGACCGCAATGATACAATCTTTAAACATGGACGGCCAGAAGTAGCCAGCATGCAACACCTTCTGGGCTGTGGCATACCCAGACATATGACCGCCACACGCTCCAGAATGACAGTCATTCATAACCCTTTCTGCCTCTTCATGAGTTAAGCAACGACGAAAAACCAAATCTGCCCCACGACGATAAAGAGTATCTCCAATAATTTTGTACTGTTGGGACTGGAATCGAATTTTCCGACGTTCCGACTTTGAAGCTTTGGGCCGAAAGGATTGGGTTTAGAGATAGACGATTATATCCCCATACCACGGATCTAAAGTGCTGATGAGAAACAGAGATTCGTCCGCAATGGGTTCCTCTGCCACAGTTTCCGTGTCAGCACGCGGGAAGTCACACATCAACTCTACAAAAACTAAAGATTTCTTAGACTTAGATTTTTCAAATTCTAAGTCGAACTCTTGCAAGATAACAATCCATTTAGAGTACTTGCCCCCTAGCAATTTTTTAGTCAAAATGTAAATCATAGGGTTGCAATCCGAAATGATTGTAGTTTTACGGAGAAGAATGTAGTGACGAAAACGTTGGACAGCCTGAACAGCTGCCAGGGCCAATTTCTCCACATGCGAATATTTTAGCTCAGTGGGATTTAACATCCTACTAAGATAATATATCACATGTTCCGTTTCGAATTCATCTTCCTGTACTAAGACCATTCCAATGGTGGAATGAGCGGCGGCGATGTACAAAAAGTAATCCTGGTTGTAGTTGGGAGGATGCAGCAATGGTGCATGGGTCAACGCGTGCTTTAGCGCATCAAAAGATTTCTGAGTTATCTCATCCCAAGAGAATTGAGCATTTTGTTTCAACAACCGGGTAAAACCCTTGGTAATCTCGGCGTAGTTAGGAATGAATTGGCGTAAAAAGTTTGCTTTCCCTTGCAAACTCTAGAGTTGGCGCAGACTCAAAGGAGGAGGCAATTTGATGATAGCTTCAACCTTCGAGGGATCGACGCGAATGCTGGCTTTTGAAACTACAAATCCCAGCAATCGTCCCACTTCGATGCAGAAGACACATTTATGTGGATTCAACCGTATACGATAATGCCTACACCTCATAAAAATTGCTCGTAAATGGACAAGGTGATCAGCTCGATGTAAGGAGTGAGCGGGCAAATCATCGAGATACGGTTGCACAATGTGCTTGATGTCATGAAATGCATAAGACATCGCCCTTTGGAAAGTGGCTCCGGCATTCTTAAGCCCAAAAGGTAATTTGCAATAAGCAAAGGTCCCCCATGGACAAATGAAAGCCGTTTTTGGTTGATCGGCAGGTAGAATATTGATTTGGTTGTAACCGGAAAAACTGTCCATAAAGGAAAATATTTCACTGCCAGCACAATCATCAATTATTTGATCGATATAGGGCGTTGGATAGTTGTCCTTGGGACAAGCACGATTGATATCCCTATAGTCGATACATATTCTTATTGTTCCCTGCTTTTTGTTAACCGGAACAATATTCGATACCCAATCCGTTAACGGGATCGGATAAATGAAACCTGTTTTCAACAGCTTCTCAACTTCTGCTTTAATTGCAGCCGCTTTCCGAGGGTGTATCTGACGTGGACGTTGCCGAACGGGTTTAGCGTCCGGGTAAGTCTTGATCTCATGAACAACAATGGAGGGATCAATTCCTGGCATTTCCTCATAGGACCAGGGAAACACGTCGTGGAATTCTTGAAATAGGACCTTGTATATTTGAATTTCGTCATCTGAACACGAGGCACCTATATGAATGTGTTCAACAATTCCGGGCTTCATTGAAATGTCAATGGGAATAGTGCGAGAAATGTTTCCCAAATTCAGCTCTGAATCAGGATGGTTCATTGGACTCTGAGCATCTTTGACATATTCAGCTGTAAAGATTGATGAGAAATCGTTTTCAAAACGATCATCCTCAGGTAAAAACGAAGATCTATGATGGAGATCTTCCCATGGTAAATCGTTTACACATAGGACTTCACAAAGTTGTTCGTTAGTTGACACAACTTCGGGAAACGTTATTAACTCCGAGGTTGACGCGAAAAGGGATTCCTCACGGACCACATTCATTTGGTCGATTCTGGTTGAACTTGGGTCGGAAAAAGACTGCACGGATTCATAGGCAATTTGATATGGACTCAAAGGCATTGCATCACCGAATGAGTCTATCTCAGATTCAGATGGGACAATCCAAGGATCGTCATAAATAATAGTGTCTGAAGTAATCATATGAATGAATGCGAATGAAGGGTCTGCGTTGATTGGAGGAAAAGGAAAAGTTCCCAGTAAACCGGAATCTTTAACTAATCCTACACCAACATCCTTATAAGGAATAGTCATTTTACCGACATGCTAGATACTCTCTGAAGAGGCTAGGTCGGATGAAAAATAAGCCAGCTGGTCTATTGTAACGATCTTGCCATTATGTGGAAACTTTATGACTTTGAAGACCGATGAAACGACCGCTGTCATAGCATAAGACCAACTTCGACCCAAGAGAAGGTTGTAGTCTAGAGGGGCATCAACCACCTCCACATCCAGACTAATGGTTTTTCCTTCAACTCCTATAGGCAAATCCTGTAAAATGCCAAGCGGATGGAACCCACGGCCATCAAAGGCCTTAAGAATTGTCGGGGATTGATTCAGCGAAGGAGAACCAAGAGATCTCCAACACTGAATCGACATAATACACGTGGAAGCTCCCTCGTCAATTACAGTCCGATGAATAGGCCTGTTTTTTACTATCACTGGAATTTGGAAAGCCATCTGATGAGGGAGACGCAATGTACTATTTTCTAGATCAAAGATTATCAGGTTCGGGTCCTGAACATCAATAGCTCCTATAGCCGACAAAAGTAATTTTCGTTGTGCTGGGCATGATTGCAGCACTTCTAAAGCCGACATTGCTGAAGGTGAAACAGCTAAATCTTCAACAATGTTGTAATTCTGGGCCGCTCTCGCATGTGGATTGAAAGCAGACCTTCGAAGTACACCCTTGGTGGGCGGTTTTATTACTAAGTCAGGGTTAGGTTTCTCGATCTGTAGTGGATCGGAACCGGGAGCTGAGGTTGATGGATGTGAATGAGAAGATTCTGCTTCTTTCGATCCATCAACATGACTTTTACTACCATAATCTTGCGATCGAGTCCCAATCCTTACATGAGACATCATCAATATGGGTTCTTCAGTGGCACTCGAGGAAGAACCTATCATCTTACTCTCCTGATTTGGAAATGGATCTTTCAAAACAGCAGGAGTTGAGGAACCTTTGACGATTTTCACAACCTCAGCCCGATGGGGGCAATCTCTTGTAAAATGATCCTCTTCACAAATTAGACAAGGATATCGAGGTTTGCGCTTTTCGTCATTGGTTTCCAACTTTTCTGTTTTCTCCCTTGGAGTCTTGTCTTCTTTACCCTTCTTCTTACCCTTTTTCTTTCCACAATTTTTTGATTTAGCCATAGATGACTCTACAGCGTGAATATCGGTGGAAATTTCAGGAGAAGACTCTCCTGTCGGGGAATCTGGTAAGGTTATAATGGGCGAATAATTCTTTGAAGATTTCTTCTTACTTTTAGTATTTACCGTACCAATCATGCCATCAGCAGCATGAGATCCCGAAGCAACATCAGCGATTTGATTTGACTTCGGAAGATCTGGGATCTTTTCATGTAACGTACCTGACTGAGTGTAAACTAAGTCAAGGTACTGCACTTGAGCAATTACTTGCTCTTCAATAACTACTCCGGCATTAGCTACATCTTTAGTAATATTCGGTAATAATGATTTAACAAACCATTCAGCTAAGATTTGGTCCGGAATAAAAACTTTCACTAATCGCCGTCGACGTCTCCATTCATGGATATGATCGGAAATATAAGTGGACATCGACTGTTTTAGTGAAGTTAGTAGCTCCGTGCCATTATCATATCTGACCGGCAACTGAAAATGAGTTAGGAACGAGGTAGCTAACTGACTAAAATTGTAAAAAGAGGCCCGTGGTAACTCAATGTACCACTTGGCTGCGAGACCAATGAGCGTACGCTGGAAAAGACGTAAGCGGATCGAATCATCCGAGATGGAATTTGAAGCACACCAGAGGTGGTAAGTCATCACATGATTGGATGGATCCTCTCCAGAATTACCTTCGAACTTGGGTATATCACTGGGCAACTTATTTGGCATTGGCGGCCAGAAAGAAAGATAATTTATTGGATCGTTCGTTAGGCGCGTCAAGTCTGGTAAATCCAAAGTTGCGATAAATGGTAATTGCCGATTAGGATCCCTAAAACTCTGGGTCACAAGACCAGTCCCAGGAGGAGGATATCCAGGATAACTTGGAATAGGAATCGCATTCGGGATATTGTATCCTCCTGGAAAACCAGGATTAACCGGACCGTACTGGGGTTGTTGAGGTTGTTGATAAGTGTACCCAGGATACGGTTGATACTGGTAAACCGGCTATTGGACAGCAGGCCCGTATTGGTACTGTCCCTGGTACGGTTGATAAGCGAATTGTGGTTGACTAGTGACAACCGTACTTAAAGCAGGTTGTCCTACAGGCATCTGAACCGTAGTTTGAATCGTAGATCCAGAAAATGGTAAAGATGTCTGAGGAGTAGTTGTAGAGACAATAGAAACCGGAGCTGTCGATACTCCAGAAGCAAGTGTGGTGGAAAGAGCAAATGTTGCGGTAGTTGCAGCAGCAGTTTGAGATGGAGTACTAGGTGAAATTGGCGGCTGAGTAACTACCGAAGGTACAGAAGTTTGAACATTAGACTGGGCCGGTTGCTGGGATGGACCAGCAACTAAGGGTTGTCCAGCTTGAGATGACAACTGTACACTTGGCTGCAATACCTGTTGAACCTGCGATGGATCCCACACTATGTTCATTCCGGGGTATTGACCCATGACAGGTTGAGGATATTGAGATCCATAACTAGATTGAGGATAGGATTGATAACTGAAAGGCACAGTTCCCGTACCTTGAACATATGATTGACCTTGAGGTGGTTGATAACCTTGACTCAAGTATTGACCTTGAGGTTGATAACCTTGAGGTAAATACTGATACTGGGGTTGACCTTCACCTTGAGGTTGATACCCTTGGGGTAAATACTGATACTGAGGTTGACCCTGGGGTACATATTGAGGCTGGGGTTGACCTTGAGGAACGTATTGTACTATGGGTACATACTGTCCTTGAGGTTGCCCCCCAGACGCAATTTGTGTACCTTGAGGTTGCCCCCCAGGCGTTAATTGAGGCTGCCCCCCAGGCGGTAATTGGCCACCTTGAGGTTGAGAACCGAGAACTAAACCTGACATCATGTAAATGTCTCCTACACCCAATGGTTTATTACCATTGTTTTCAGCTAATAATCCATGTTCAATGGGTTGAGGAGATGCTCCCGCAAAAGTACCAGAAAGTGACTGATACCCGAAGGGAACAGAAGGACCGCCGTACAAGAAAGATTCAGGAGATTGAGTGAACACGGACGACTGACCAGACATATTTACAGGAGTATAAATACCTCCAGGTGGAAAAGGAGTACGAGGTGGAGAAAAACTTATCCCTGAGTTGTCTAAATAATTGGTTAATGAAAGGTACCAAGTAGTACTTCTAGGAGTACTGTAAAAGATAGATTCACGCTCCCTTAGATCAATAGTAGGTTGATCTTCAAGGATAGATACGCCAAATTCTTCCTCTGGAGCAAGTTCTTCAATAGCTATCAAACCAGCAGGAAGATTTTCGGTGATGACTCTTTCTACCCTAGGTGAATCAGGTGCACTAGAAGTTGGAGGAACAGGTTCAGATATTTCAGGTTCTTCGCCTATATCACTAGTAGATGAAAAACTACCAGCAAGCTCGGAAACTGCAACAGCTTCAGGATTATAACCTGTTTCTAGACCTTGGTAATCTGGATGGACTACCAATGACGATTCTCCTTCTTCTGGTGAACCTACTTTACTGCCACTAGGAGTTACAAGGACCTTCAAACCTTCGTAATGACTCGGGACCTCTTCAGGAGGTTCGCCCCGCAATCTACGGGACTTCCTCAACAAATCGGCCACGGTAACAATCTCAGGAGACTTTCCCCGAAGTCTACGGGACTGTCTCGGTAATTCAGCCACAGTTAAAAACTTTTAACTACTGCACATGCAAACAAAGTAAAATCTCAAAGCAAACCACCTAAAGTCTCTAAAGAACCAAACAAATCTGAATCACATGCCTAAAGAATCTAGGGCGTCAAACCATACACAAACAGTAGCCTTCCGGACCGAAAACACTAGTTGGAGATGAAACCCAACATCGCCGAATTCAGTACAGAAGTGGTGGGCAGAACAGTTACCCCGGCAACCTGCTTAATGAATAGACCGGCACAAGTTCCTCCACTTTAACCGTCTCGAGTGAAGTGAACCCCCCGGAAAATACAAGTGAGTCTAGCCGACGTCTGCTGCAGGTATAGTGGGATCTTCCCTCCACCATCGCCTCGGTAGAATCCTAAAGATAATGGTCACTAAGATTACCAACAGCAACAAATGCACCTGGGGGAACAGTCTACACTCCGACAGCACGCAAGGGCAGAGTATCAAGCTCAATCCCCTTGCCGGCTCCTTGACAATAATCCAAGGTTTACCGAGAAGTGACCCCTGGCTCCTCGACAATGGTTAATCCGAGGTTTACCATTTGTAATACGTGCGTGTCTGGCGTCATTCCCAACGAGGGAGGATTGATCCCCTCACTGGTTCGGACACGAGCTCGTGCTTCTCCTTTAAGAGGAGCTTTCCCAGAGTACAAATGAAACAGTTGGATTTATCCTACCACAAGATGAGCTACTTGTTTGGTTTTGTTGTCTTGGAGAGTTAATTACTCTCCTACTCCAAGACACTAGCCTGATCTATATTGGTGTTTCAGAGCCCTAGTAAATAAAAAGTTACTAAGTTGATTTTACTTTAAGCGTTAATTTTTATGGCTTTTCTTTAAGACAAAAGGTAGTGGAGATGAAACTGATGGTGTGTAGACTCGACCGAAATCCACTAAAAATATGCACTTAGGATGATTTACACTAATTTTTCTTTTTCAATGAATTCCCTAGCTAAGAGAGTTGGAGAATGCAAAATTGATATAAAGACAACTTTCTTGGCAATGAAAAACAAAGAAACAAACTCTTTATCTTTTCAAAACATACGACACATGACCACTAATCACTTCACGAAAATTCCTTTTTATTTCAAAGACTCAAATGCTACCCAAGCAAACCCTCCTTCAAAAGATATTTTTGTATTTTTTCCTAATTAATAAAGCATGTAAAACTTACTTTAACGTAAATCAAAGTTAAAAAAGCTACGGAAATCAAATCAACTCAATTTCACTCAAAATCAAATCTAAGAGAAAAGCACCTAAAAGTAAATCTAACAAGTCAAAAGCTTACTAAAGATGATTCCTGGATGTTTTACTCAGTCAAAATGTAACTAAGGACTAGTTAATGCAGAACCAAAAACCAGTCAAAAACAAAAATCAAAATCTTTTGTTCTTTTCTCAAGAATAAAATTCAAAGTTCAAACAACAAACTTTTTCAAGATTCGCAAAGAGAAGACGCAAAGGTAGGTCTCTCACAAGGGTGAATTCTATGACAGGCCCGACTTCTAAGAGGACTGAACCAAACCAAGGAGATCCAAAGTTTGATAACCTCTAACGCCAAAGTCACTACAGGACCAGTTAAAAATCAAACCCTAAGGCAAAATCCCTATGAATTTCACCAAAACTCTCGACACTGACGAAACAAGCTTAGGTGAAGATTTATGGCAGAAAACCAGTGGATCTGGGCAGAAAAAACAAATTAAAGACAAAATCTAAAAGGCAAAAAGAAGAAACTTGAAATTTTCTTAATTTTGACAGGGTACGCAGGTGACCTGTTTGCACAGGTGTGGGTACGCTCTGTGCACAAAGCGACAGTGCGTACAGGTACGCACTGTGCTCAACTCAGAGGCTGGGTACTTCTAGCAAAACAAAGAAAAACTAAAATCTAAATTAACCCTAAGCTAGCCCACCCAAATACACAGTCAGACAACCAAAAATCAGAAAACAAATGACTTTTCTCAGATCAAAAGTTGATACAAAGGAAAAACATTCACATCAATGGATTCCCCAGCGGAGTCGCCATTTTGTCATGCGGAAAGAGTCGATAGTGCGGACACAACCGACCTCCCTAGAAGCAAAATCTTTCTAGTGACAAACAAGACAAATAAACACTACCTTTCTCTAAACATGCATTGCGAATACAAGTAATCAGGGGATCTTTAACATACCTTTAGTCCAACGCTTTGTAGTAGTCCAGCCTCGCCGATCCGGATGAGCTCCTCCTTCTCTTCGAAACCTGCATTCACTAACAAGCCAAAAGATTAAATAGCACCTGATAAACTCATAAAACAATACATATCTATCATATAGACCAAGGAGTATATGAAACAAACCATGAATAACAATCTGTTGAGAAAAATAAGTTCATTTGTATTAAGAGGTAACAAAAGGAACCATTACAACCTGAGCCTTGGTGTTGTGCAAGTCCCTCCTAGGGTCCAGCAAGAGTTTTCCTTTACTTTGATCAGCTCACCCACTCTCAAATAAGGCTAGGAAAGGATGGGAATCTCTCCTCTCAAGCTTTACAAGGGAGTCCTAATTCCAGCAGCATCTACCCTTAGGAATGTTCAGCTTTCAACCTCCCCTCCCTTTAGCCCAATGCCTATATTTATAGTGCTCTAGAGGAAGTTATTCAGGTCCACCATCAATGGGATAAGCCCCTCTTTGGATGGGATAGCTCCCCTCTTGATGGGATAAGTTCCTCTTTGGTAGGGATACATGAACCATCTCAAGGCGCTTCATACACGTCAAACAAGCTTCTAGAATGCTCTAGAAATGACCACAAGTAACTTTTTTGGAGTGAAACTTGCGCCTTTTGACCTTTAAAGGAGTACGCATCCATTACTTTATAGACAGAGCGTACAAGTACGCAGGTATTGTGAACTTGGGCTGCGTACACGCAGGTAAGGCTAAGAGAAACTGCGTACCCAGAGATATATAGATTTTTAATGACTTTCTCTCTTTCTTGGAGTTTGACATGGAGAGCAGAGGTATGGGGCTTGCCAAGGAGGATAGTATGATAGTTGATGAAGCCATACTAACTGCAAATAGTCATGGTGACAAATTTTAGTGTAACAGGATCTATGAATCTAAAGCAAGGAAAAGGCACCCCCAAACCACAGAGCACAGGCCAAAGCCAAGGTTGGGTGGCTCAAGACAACCCTCCAAAGCTACAAGCAAATACAAACACCACAAAGACAAATAAGGACACGGGAAAATTGTGTGAGTTCCATAAGAGCTCCACTCACAACACAATTGAGTGTTAGGCCAACCAGTAATTGGTGGCCGAGTTGAAGGCTTTTGAATCAGGCACATGTTCTAACTCTGAGTCAGAACCTGAAAATGGGAATGACAAAGGGAAGCATATCATTGACGTGGAACCCAGTACCACCATGGCCACCACCAAAATCCAAAAGAATGAGCTTGAAGATCTAGAGGAGGGGGAATGCCTCTTCCACTCAGAGATGTGGGTGAAAGTTTCTTAATTGTAATTCATTGTTGAAAATGGCAGCCAAAAGAACCTCATTTCAATAGTGTTCATGAAGAAGTTGGTCCTAGCGATGACAACACATCCACATCTATACACCATTAGGTGGCTTAACCAATAACGACATCTCCGCGTCAGCCAGTAGTGTCAACTTCCATACAACATCAAGCCCCATGGACGAGGTATTGTGTGATGTCATTACTCTTGAAGTTTGTGATGTATTATTAGGACAACCATACTTGTGGAAGGGACATTTTGTATATGAGTCTAGATCTCACTCTGTGATTATTACTTTGGGAAATAAATTGTGCAAGAGACCAGAGGTAGCCCTGCCTACTGGCATCTCTTTTATCACTGAAAAGCAATGCAGTAAGATCATTTCCCAGGCCAGGAATTTTTTTTCCTTATGATTCAGCGTTAGGGCAAGAAGAAGGTTGTGGCCATGACTTCTAGACAGGGCTCCTCCACATAGAAACAACAGATGGACAAGTTCATGGAGGAGTATAGGGACATTTTCGCCTCACCTACGATGGTACCTATGCACTATTAGGTCAAGCACTCGATCAAACTGACCCCGGGTGTTCCACTACCCAATGGATCGATTTATCGACGCTCTATTATGGAGAATGATGAGATCAATAGGTAGATTTAGGAGATTTTGCAAAAATGGCATGTCAAGCAAACCTCATCATCCTGTGGGAGCCTGATTGTATTGGTACAAAAGAAGGATAGGACCTAGAGACTCTGTATTGACTATCGGGTGCTAAATAGGATCACTGTCTGGAATAGGTACCCAATCCCATAGATTGGTGACATTTTGGACCAGGACAAGGTGACCAAATATTTCAGCAAGATTGACATGAATTTCGGTTATCACCACGTGCCTATCGAACCCTCCAATGTTTGGAAGAATACCTTCAAATCTAAGTAGGGAATTTTCGAATGGTTAGTCATTCCTTTCGAGTTAACGAATGCCCTCGCAACCTTCATGAGATTGATGGACTACATCTTGTGAACCTTCACCAATGAATTTGTGGTGGTGTACTTAGATGACATCTTGATCTTTATCCAGAGTTGGGAAAAGCACCTCCACCATATTCTACAAGTCCTTTAAACCTCGCGACAAGACAAGTTGTGTGCCAATTTGGAGAAATGAACTTTTGGCATGACCCAGGTTGAATATATGGGGCAAGTCATTGATGAGAAGGGTGTGCAGGTCGAACAAACCAAGATACAAGTCATTCGGGATTGGCCAGCTCCAACCACTCTAACATAGTTTTGCAGGATTATGGTCTTTCCAATTTCTACCACAGTTTCATGTTGGGGTTCTCTCATATCACATACCCTTTAAGACAAGTCGCCAAGGGCGGAGCGAAAGCAAAGTTGTTTTGGTCTGAAACCCAACATAAGGCATTTTTAGAGTTGAAGCATCACCTCTGCTTTACACCACCAATGATCATATTACCATACCTGCAACAAACATTTGATATTGTGATATACGTCTTTGACTATCCTATTTGTGCAGTTATTACTCAACAGTGGCATCTAGTGGCTTACCACAATTAGACACTTTCAGACACAATCTGAAAGTATCACACTTATGAAAAAGACATGTATTCCATTGTGAAGGCCTTTTTTCAATGGAAGCATGACATTCTGGGAAGGAAACAATCATCCACACAGACCACCAACCCCTGCAGTTCACACTGACAGAAGGGAAGTTGCAAAATCATTGCCATTAGAAATGGTCCACATACCTACAACAATTCCATTTGAACATTAAGTACAAGAAGGGCAGTGCCAATAATGTTGTGGACTACCTCAGTCGACCACCAGTCATGGTGCTGATCACTATGCTCGACTCCTGTGTGAACGACACTTCGGGGTAGCCGCAAGGCTTTACGAGAGCAATCCAAAATTCAACAACACATACTAGACACTCTTGGAAAGTAAGAAAGTTCCAAATTTTCACCTCCAAGATGCATTGTTATGCCACCTGGGACACATTTGTGCTCCTTCAAGTGAGTGTGCCAAGATGATTTGGGAGGTGCACTACAGTTGGGTTAGTGGAAATTTCGGAGTAGAGAAAACAATGGTAGTACTACAGAAGTATTTTTATTGGCCAAACCTTCATTGGGATGTTGGAAGGTACATTAAATCCTGCACTTCATGTGCCATTGCCAAACCAACCATCAAGAAGAAAGGTATATATACTATACTCCAATGCCTACTTCTAGTTGACCTTGGGAATCCATCTCCATGGATTACATTTCGGGCCTTCCTTCTACTAAGAAAGAAAATGACTACGTTTTCATGGTTGTCGACAGATTCTCAAATATGGTCATTATGGTAGCTTGCAAGAAGAGTATCACAACAGAGGCCACTGCTAAGCTCCTCTTTGAGCAAGTGTGGGTACACTTTGGGATCCCACGTTCCATTGTGTCTGATCAAGACAAAAAATCCTAGGTTCATTTTGGTCAAGTCTCTTGTCGATGCTGGATGCCAAAGTCACTAAGTCCACAAATTTCCATCCCCAAACTGATGGCCAAACAAAAGTCGTCAACAGGATGATCATACACATTATGTGCATGTACAACTCGAAGCTTCCACACAAATGGGATGAAAGCCTCCCCTATGTCCAACAAAGCTACAACATAGATCTCCATAGCTCAACAGGTGACAACCCCTTTTAGGTAGGCCTGGGAGTTCAACCATTATGTCCCATTGATGTGGCCATAACGTTTGTAGCTAATCAGGCAGATTCAGCTCATGTCAAGTCTGAATCCGACAAGGCTAACAACTTCATTGAGCACATTCAAAACATCTACCAGTAGGTCCATGATATATTGGACATAGTCAATGTTAAGTACAAGCAGGGCCATGATCAACATCGGGTGTTGTAGAAGTTCCAAGTGGGAAACAAAGTTTAGCTAAATTTACAGAAGGATCACCTCACTGGACCCCATTGCAAGCTTTTCCTGCTTAGATATAAGCCATACACTATCAGAAATGTTTTAGGGGGCAATGCCTTCGAGATCAAAATTCAATTAACCCTTGTTTTTCACCCATTGTTCAATGTAGATTGCCTTTGTCCATACTTTCCATCATTGTTGGACACATCCAACATTGCAGAAAAAATCACACCAACAGAGCTAAACCTAGACTGCATGGAACATGCCAAAGTTGATCAAATCATGGAAACACAAATTAAGAACACTCACCAGTAGAAGATCCAACTTTATTGAGTTGTCAATGTGAGCCAACTCCTGCACCAAGGAAAGTGGCTCACTAAGACCGAGTTCATCTGAAATTTCCCCATCTCATGGAGGAACTCAACGTAGTGGGGACCATCGCTTCCTCATGGGGGAGGACTGATCCAGTTGGATATTGGTTTCCACCCTCCTATTCCACTTGGACCCCCAATGCTATATCTTTCAGTTTTCAGTTTCCTTAATTGTAACACAATTTACTATTTTTGGCATGTTTTTGGGTCTTCAATTTCTTGAGCCATTTTGAGGCCCTAAACTATGCTTTTAGGGAGAAAAAAAGAGACTAAAAATGATCTTATTGACCTACTTGACATGCTTTTAGCCTACCCTTTGAGATCTTCAAAACGAGGTATTATGATAGCCAAACAGAGATCGTATGCCAAAGTTACGACCCCGAGAAATTGATGTACCAATTTACCCAAACGAGGTCCATAGTTTTGGCGCTTCATCTCCTAGGGTTAGGTTTCTAGATGTTTAAGGTTTTCCATTGTGTCTCAATAATAAATAAACTTTGGACCCTCATTGTAACATAGTTCAGAGGTATGTAGCCACCACAACTCTTCTCAAAGATAAACTACCATCGCTTGAGCGAGTTTATTTCCATTTTGTTTGTAAGCATGTTTCAGTATTCTGATATTAATGAAATGAAGTGTTATTTATGCCTTATTTTTGTATTTATGGCTATATTTGTAATTTTTTGCATTCTTGTTTAAGTTCAGGTCAGTGGTATTAGAGCAGTCTTCTCTTTCCCTGTTTTTCTTTGCATGTCCCCAACGAGGTCAGGGTATAAGGAGTTAGGGCTCGATCTTGTTGAACCTTTGCAAGACTAGCCTCGCAAACCTCGACGACCTCCCATGGTAGAAGAAAAGAAAGACGAGGGGGTAATATATCCTTCCAAAATATTGCTCGAAGAATCCCTCAAGCAACAGAGGAACACGACTATGGATAAATTTTCCCATATCCTTCAACGACTACCCACAGGAAACACATCTTCATCCAATAGTGACTCTCGAGACGCCACTCCTTTTAAGGTACAAATTAACTTCAAAATTCCCATATTTTAGGGCCACATAGATGAAAACACTGTAGGTAAATGGTTGAATATTTTGGATGGATATTTTTTAGTTCATGACTTTTCCAATCGGGAGAAGATTACCTTTTCACTTATCAAAACCATTCCACAGATTAAGGACTGGTGGGAAACATACTATGAAGAAAAGGATGAGAGGGAATCCTCACTGTTTTTAGCTGCACCCAGTTGGGATTCTTTCTGAGACACCATTAAGGAATAATATTACCCTTTCGGGAGCTATGAAGATAAATACATAAAGTGGAGCACACTACATTAGGGAAGGGACCAAGATGTGCTAGAGTTCACAAATATTTTCCATACCTTCCATACTAAGTTGGGTATTAAGGATTTTGAGCGCCATTTTGTACTCAAGTACCTCGACTAGCTACACAAGTATATCTAGGACGAGATGGAGTTACTAGACATCTCCTCACTCAACACAACACACCAATACACTGTCAAGGTTGAACAAAAGTTTAAAGAGAAGAAGCAAGACTTAGGATCTGCGAATCTAAAGCAAGAAAAAGGCTTCCTGAAACCACAGAGAAAAGGCCAAATCCAAGGCGGGGTTGACCAGGAAAGACCAACGAACCCACAAGAAAAGAGCAACACCATGAAGACAAATAAGGACACGAGAAAATGGTGTGAGTTCCATAAGAGATCTGCTAACAACACAAGTGAGTGTCAGGCCAAGCAGTCACTGCTAGCTGAGCTAAAGGATTTTGAATCAAATGCATTTTCTGAATCTGAGTCAGAACCCAACAAGGGGAATGAAAAAGGGAAACAGATCATTGATGCAAAGCCTAGTGCCATTGTGGCCACCACAAAAATCCAGAAGAATGAGCCCGAAGAACCAGAGTAGGGGGAACGCCTCTTGCATTCATAGATGTGGGTGAAAGGATCTCCATTGCAGTTCATTTTCGACAGCGGGATCCAAAATAACCTCATTTCAGTACAGGTCATGAAGCAGTTGGGCCTACTGAAGACAACAGATCTGCAGTTGTACACCATTAGGTGGATTCACCATAGACGATATCTACGAGTCAACCAACAATGTTGCCTTCCCTACAACACCAAGCCCTTCATGTAGGAGGTATTGTGTGATGTTTTTCCAGGCTTGAAGTTTGTGATGTACTATTAGGACAACCATACTTGTGGAAGCGACATGTTGTATATGAGTCTAGTCCTCGCTCTATGATTGTTACTTTGCGAAATAAGTTGTACAGGATACCAGAGGTAGCCCTGCCTACTTCCATCTCTTTGATCACTTAAAAGTAATGTAGTTAGACCATTTGCTAGACTAGGAAATTTGTTTTCCTTTTGATTCTCCCTTAGGGAAAGAAGAAGGTTGTGGCCATGGCTTCTAGACATGGCTCCTCCACACAGTAGTAGCAGATGGACAAGGTCGTGGAGGAGTATAGGGACATTTTCACCTCACCTACAGGGGTAGCTATGCGCTGTAAGGTAAAGCACTCCATCGAGATTACCTTGGGCACACCAATACCCAATGGACCTATCTATCGATGATCTGTTATGGAGAATGATGAGATCAAGAGGCAAATTCTGGAGCTGTTACAGAAAGGGCACATCAGGCCAAGCTCATCACCCTATGGGAGCCCTATTATATTGAGACAGAAAAAGGACGGTACCTGGAGACCTTTTATTGACTATTGGGCACTAAACAAGACCATTGTCTGGAATAGGTATCCAATCCCACTGATTGATGACCTTCTGGACCATCTCAAGGGGGCAAAATATTTCAACAAGATTGACTTTAAGTTTGGTTATGGCTAGGTGCCTATTGAACCCTCTGATGTGTGGAAGACTTCCTTCAAATCCAAGGAGGGCCTTTTTGAATGGTTGGTAATGCCCCCGAAACCTTCATGAGATTGATTGAAGGCATATTGCGCCCTTCACCAATGCATTCAGTGTGGTTTATTTAGATGACATATTGATTTTCAGCCATATTTGGGAAGAGCACCTCCACCATATTTTACAAGTCCTTCAAACCCAGCGACAACACAAGATGTGTGCCAATTTGGAGAAATGCACTTTTGGCATGACCCAGGTTCAATATATAGGGTACATCACTGATGAGTAGAGTGTGCATGTGGACATAGCCAAAATACAATTCATTCGGGATTGGCCATTCTAAACCACTCTAACAAAGCTCTGCAGTTTTCTGGGTCTTTCCAATTTCTACTGCAACTTCGTGTTGGGGTTCTCTCATATTACCTGGCATTTAAGTCAAGTCACAAAGGGAAGAGTGAAAGAATTTATTTTTTTTGGTCTGAAACCCAACATAAGGCATTTTTCGAGTCGTGTTGGGGTTCTCTCATATTACCTGGCATTTAAGTCAAGTCACAAAGGGCAGAGTGAAAGATTTTTTTTTTTTGGTCCGAAACCCAACATAAGGCATTTTTCGAGTTGAAGAATCGACTCTGCTCTGCAGCAGTGCTCACATTACTAGACCTGCCACAACCATTTGAGATTAAGATAGACGCCTCCAACTATGATATTAGTGCAGTTCTTACTCAACAGGCTCATCCAGTGGCTTACCACTGTGAGACGCTTTCAGGCACACTCCGAAAGTATCCCAATTACGATAAAGAAATGTATTCCATTGTGTAGGCCTATCGTCAATGGAAGCATTATATTATGGGGAAGGAAACAGTCATCCACACAGACCACCAACCCCTGCAGGTCATATAAACACAATGGAAGTTGCATAACGAATGGCATCAGAAATGGTCCACATACCTACAAAAATTCCATTTGAACATTAAGTACAAGATGGGCAGTACCAATAATGTTGTAGATTACCTGAGCCGACCACTAGTCATGGTGCTCATCAATGTGCTCGACTCCTATGGGAACGAGACTTTGGGGTGGCCGCATCTTTACGAGAATGATCCAAAATTTGGTAGCACACACCAAACACTCCTGGAAGGTAAGAAAGTTCCAAATTTTCACCTCTAGGATGCATTGTTATGCCACCTAGGACACATTTTTGTTCCTTCAAACGAGCGTGCAAAGACGATTTTGGAGGTGCACTACAGTAAGGTAGTTGGATATTTTGGAGTAGAGAAAATAGTGGCAATATTGCATAAGTACTTTTTATTGGCCGAACCTTGGCCGAGATACTGGGAGGTACATTAAATCTTGCACTTCCTGCACCATTTCCAAACCAACCATCAAGAAGCAAGGCCCATATACTCCTCTGCCTACTCTTAGTTGGCCTTAGGAGTCCATCTCCATGGATTACATGCTGGGCCTTCCTTCTACTAAGCATGGCACCAACTGCGTTTTCATGGTCGTTGAAATATTCTCTAAGATGGCCATTATGGCAGCCTGCAAGAAATGTATCATAGTAGAGGCCATTGCTAAGCTCTTATTTGAGTGAGTGTGGGTACACTTTGGGATCCCACATTCCATTGTATCTGATCGGGACAACAGATTTCTAAGTGCATTTTGGTCAAGTCTATGGTCGATGCTGGATACCAAAGTCACTAAGTCCGTGACTCTCCATTCCCAAACTAAGGGTCAAACATAAGTCTTCAACAGGATGATCATACACATTTTGTGCATGTACAACTCGAAACTTCCACGCACATGGGATGAAATCCTCCCCTATTTCCAACACAACTACAAGAGATATCTCCATAACTCAACGGGCCATAACCCCTTTCAAGTAGGGCTAGGATTTCAGCGATTATGTCCCATTGATGTGGCCATACCATTTGAAGCCACTCAGGTAGATTTGCCTCATGTCTAATCTGAAGCCCACAAAGCTAACAACTTCATTGAGTGCATTCAATACACCCACCAACAGGTCCATGATATATTGGACATAGCCAATGCTAAGTACAAGCAGTGCCATGATCAACATTGGGTGCCACACAAGTTCTAGCTGGGCGACAAAGTTTGGATACATTTGCAGAAGTAGCACCTCGTTGGATCGCATCGCAAGCTTCGCCTGCTCCAATATGAGCTATACACCGTCACCAAGGCTATAGGGGAAAATGCCTTCAAGCTTAGAATTCCACCATTCCTTGGTCTGCACCCAGTGTTCAATGTAAACTACCTTCATAACTACTTCCCACCATTGTTGGAAACATATGACATTGCATAAAAACTCACAACAATAGAGCTTGTTACATAGTCTTTTGTCACATTCCAAAATTTGTACCCGAAGTTTCATACTTTATTCTATTGTTGTCACAAATGTCGTAAAGCGATAAAAGTTGCGTAAACTCATTCACCATGAACTATATGCTCAACACATCCTTGAAGAGATGGAGAACTAATGTCTTGAAGTAATTCTGGAAAAACTTGTGAAAAACCCTAATTTTCAAGACAACGCTACTTTTAGTAGGTAAATATGTGTTGGTGACCTTTTGTCTAACTAGTGACTAGCACTGGCAACACAACTTTTGATAGGAAAATCCGCACTGATCCTCTTCAGGTAGTTTCTCCATAAATGGAGCAGAAGCTTCTCTTACTAGAAACCTCAAAAAAAATGAGCTGGTAGTTTTTGGATAAAGATATCGTCGAGTACTCCCATTTAGAGCCTTTGATCCTACATTTAGGGATCTTACTTTTGAGATAAGGGCATTCTTCCCCCTTTGGTGGATCTCTAACCTCCTCTCCATCACTATAAACCCATTCTTCACTTTCCTCAAGGGGTTGGTCAATATTGGTTGCCATTTTTATGCTCAATTATGCTTAGATGATGCCATTTTTGTGAGAGAGGAAAGGAGAGCTTGTTAAGTTTGGATTGGACTTGGAACCATCCTGAAGGAGGCCTTAAAAATCAAAGCACCAATTGTATGCTTCCCTCTTTGATTTAATAATTAATACAAATCATGTTTTACTTCCCATAAGTTTGTATATGATATTTTTCTTAGTACAATACTCTTTGATATGTTTTATAACTTACATTAGAATGCATAAGCTATGATCTCTCTTGTTGTTATCTTTTAATCTATATTGCAAGTATTCAGATGCAAGTAATAACGAGGAGTGAGCCTGGGAGCTAAGGGATCAGGATCATCATCAAAGGTCGAGCACATAGGAGAGAGGTAGGCCATCTCCCTTTCTCATTTTTCATTCTGATTTAGGTTAGGGAAGTTTTCGTTTTTTTTCACGATTATTACTAGACCCACACATTAGGTTAGAGGGATTGCTTCTATCCATAAAAGGGATTACATGGTTAACAAATTGGCGACTCCACTGGGGAAGCCTACACCATTTTCATTGTATTTTGATTTTTTTCCTTCTCATTAAGTTTTTCCAACCATTGAAAGACCTTGTCTTTGGATTTATTTTCACTCTATACTCAGAGTTGCTAGTGTCTTAGAGTATCATGTATGGAGTTTCTTCCTGAGTCTTTCTTGTTTTTCCTAAAATTTCCTTGCTCAACACGTGTTTTATCAATGACAGTCATGCTGACAACGCATTTTTTCCCATGTATAGTCACGATGAAAACCTTGTCTTCCACTGTTTACTCGCGTTGAAGACCATCATGGGTTTTGCTATGAAAAATAGTGCTTCCAGCATGGGTTTTTCTATGAAAAGTAGCACTAAAGACCCTGTCTACACATGTTTTTCTATATAAAGTAGTGTCGATCCTTGAATTTGAGAATCTTTAGGGTCTCTACTAAAAACTCTAGTGTGTCCTGGTCTCTGAGGTCTCTTCTCTACTTTATCTGCATCAGTATCTATCTATATGCTCCTGATTTCCTTGTGGAATGAAAAATATTGTCTCTTGATTGAAGTGGTAAAAGATCGGATTTTGATTGAGATTTTGAAGTTTTGAGTCAATTGAGATCTTTGTTTACTACTCGTGTGCTTGTGAATTATTGATTTTTCTGTTAATTAAATAATGTTTTCTCTTTTGCATTGATTAAAGGAATCAATTTTGCATTGAATTAGTTTCATTTCGAAAAATGTACTTTTCGTTCAAATTGCATTTGATCACTTGCATGAAAAGTTATTTTTTGGAATCAATTATTGGAAATAGATCACATTTTTCAATAATTGAAAACTAAGTGGTGCATTAATTTCATTTAATCATTTAAAGAAAAACGAAAAGCTAATTCATATAAGTGCATCTTAGAAAAAGTGAAAATCATTTTTACTTTTTGGCATTGCATTTGGAAAGTGAAAGATTTAGTTAGGAAGGCTTTATTTGTTGCATTTTTTATTGTTGCATCATTGTTTGAATCTCTTCCCTTACTATATTAGCTTTCATCGAAATGGAAAGGATCATCTTCTGATGATAGTTGCATCATAGGTATTCATGTGACATCATTTTGATCCTTACAACTGAAACTTAATTGAAGATAAACTTAAAATTTACCTCAATTAACATAAGGAGCGTTTGGAACTTAATGCAAACATTTAGAGGTCTAGTATAGAGACGTGTTCAAATGTCGTTAAATGTAGGAGTTGTTGTTATTTTCCAACGTTGTATCCTGGGGGTGAAATCCCGTTCCATGTACGGAAGTGTATAGGACCGCTCTCCAATACTTTCGGGTATATTAGGGGCTCCCCACACATGGTAAGTATATAGGAACACTCTCATTAAATGGTTATGCATTAGACAACACTACTATGGACTGCACTCCCATGTACTGTCACATATATTTTGGGAGCCCCATATAGGTTTCTATCCATCCATAGGCAACCAAGTCTGCTGCCTTGTATACCATGATACACCGAACACAAAATTCGAGGAGATTAGCTACCATACATTAAGTCCTTGGTTTGACAAGGTGTATATTGTAGTTCACAGTTGCTTGGTAAACGTTTATGCCTAGTTATCATTTTGTTTAATTTCTTTGTTGTTAATTTCTAAAATTGATTGACGCAGAATAATATCCTTCCTATGGAAATAATCCTTAGTAAATATTAGGTTGAGACTAATGGAAATAGTTCCTAAGTCTACCAACCAAGGAAACATCTATGATAGGAATCTTAGTCCTTTTCCTTCTTTTGGAAATTTTGGTGCTCCTTATATGGTAATGTTGTCCCTTATTAGATTTACCATTGGTTTTTTGGTTTGGTTATTTTCAACCCTTATGGTTCCGAATGTCAAAATTGCTCCTCAATCGGGCTATCCTCCACCTGATCCATATCAAAATCTAGTTGATTCTAAAGTTCACACTTTTCCTTCTTCACCTGTTCAGTCTTCTTCCTCTTCTCCCTTTTCGTCTGGTGAAAGCCTGCGAGCTAGTAACTAGGTGGATAAGAAGAAGAAGAAAAGGAAGATTAAGAAGAAGAAAAAAAAGCAAAGGGACAACCAAGCAACCATTGTTATAGATGCAACTAATGTTGGAAAAGATTCCAATCAACCCCGTAAAGATAAATTCTCTTGCAAAATTTGTAAGGGTGACCATCTTCTTCAAGAACTTCCTTGTATTCCGAAGATATTTGAAGTGTGGTCCACAGGTTCACATCAACCTTTGTCATCAACCTATGGAGTTAATGTTAATGATAAACCCTCAAGTAGTGACAGTAAAACCCATGGGAAAAAGGGAATTGTTAAATTTCCCTGTAGGTTGTGTTAAGGGAATCATCTTATTCACCTTTGTACTTTTATGGATCAAGCCTCTAAAGTGTTGGATAACTTTACTGCTTCTCAACCTCATCTTCTGACTGGTTATCATAATCTTTCCCTTGATCCTCCACTAGTTGATCAAGTGATTGATTAGAACTCATCTTCGGTTAATCCCATTCTCTTTGGAAGTGAATCTCATGAGTCCATTTCCAACCAACCATTGGTTGAGGAAATGGTTGACTCGACTGCACCTTGAGGTGATCACACCTTTCCTATAGAGGGTGAACCTCATACTGCTAATGTTCTTCTTGTTTCTTCAGATTCCAATGAGTTGGAGGGAAATCCTCGCGTTCCCACGGTATAGGGGGCAATCCTCCTGTTCCCATAACGCAAGGGGGAAGTTATCCCATTCCCATGGCACCCCCTCTGAGTAGTACAGTCATTTCCTTTGATTGGAGTCGACTGGTAGGATATCGTCTTCCTTCTTATGTGCCCTTACAGAGAATGGTGCATGCTTATAATATGGTTGTACCTAGCATCGTTATAGATGAAGGCACACCTGTTAGTATTCTATCCTCCACTGCCTGAAAATCTTTAGGTTCTCCGCAGCTTGTGCCTGTTACCTAGAATTTGTTAGCTTTTAACAGAGGAACCAGTCAACCCTTAGGGATCCTTCCTAAGTTTCCTATTACTTTGGGGGAAAAATATTTTATCTCAACGTGATGGTTGTCCAAGGCCCTTTAGATTTTAATTTACTTCTCAACCGTGACTATGTTTATGTCATGGGAGCTCTTGTCTCTTCTCTCTTTCGTGCCATATGTTTCTCGCATGACACAAAGCAGGCCATTGTCAAATTTTGTTTGTTGGTCCTAATTTGATTCTCGATCAACCATCTTCCCTAAATGGTCCTTGTATGCAAGTGGTATCACCCCTACCACAGGTTAGCTATGTGGCCAGTTGTTCCATGCCCATGTCTACTAATGATCTAGTCAATGACATAGTGCATCATGTACTGGGAACATTGGAACCCGATCTATCCATTAGATCCCTTGACATGTATTCCTTACAGAGCATTGTTATCCCATCTGATGAGAACCTTGGAAGCAAAGGTATCTTATATTCCATGATCAAGTTCATGAGGATAGTTATTTTACCATTTCAACCTTGTTAAAAAATGAAATAGGTTCCCAAGAGGATAATTATTTTACTATGTCAACCTCATTAAAAAATGAAATAGGTTCCTATGAGGATAGTTCTTTTACCATGTCAATCTCATTAAAAAAAGAAATAGGTTCCCATGAGGATAGTTCTTTTACTATGTCAACCTCATTAAAACATGAAATATGTTCCCATGAGGATAGTTTTTTTACTATGTCAACCTCCTTAAAAAATGAAATAGGTCTCCATGTGCATATTTCTTTTACTTGTGTGAAGATCATTAAAAAAATGAAATAAGGTGTCATGAGCATGGTTCTTTTCCCATGTCAAGATCATTTAAAAATGAAACAAATCCCCTTCCAATTCGATTCTTTGATTAGATCTTGTAAAATCCTAGTCGATTTTTTCACTTGATCTTGTAAGTGAACATTCATTCCATCCACCTGTTAGTAGCCAGTAGTCTACTTAGGTGAATGAAAAGAAGCTTGGGGGGCACATACCTCGAATCGAGTCATTATTTTGTGGGCATGCAAACTCATTTCAAGCATATTTTATCGTTGTTTCAAGATTGTGTAAAACTTAAACCATTCTCAAGCATAGTTTGTTTCTATTTCAAGCTTGTGTAAAGATGAAACCAAATCCAAGCATAGTTTTTTCTCATGTTTCAAGCTTGTGAAAAAATGAAACCATATTCAGGTATCTTTAATCATAGTTTTCCATGTTTCAATATTGTGTAAAAATGAAACCATTCCCACTTTACCTCTCGTGATTTCCATTTTTATCAGCTTTTTTTTGCTAGATGAACCTTGGCTTTTTTCTTTCCACCATCACCATCTCTTCGGCCAATTATATAGTTTCACTTGGTTGTTTTTACCCTTTCCTGAGGAACATCTATGATAAGCGGTCTTATTAGCTGGCCTCTTGACCTTTACATGTTTTGAGCAGTTCCATCACCACTGGAACAAGTTTTTATTTATTTATACCACTCATTCCTCTAGGAGGTGTCCTCTTTTAGCTCTTTTCAGACTCTCAAAATATGAAAAGATTATCGAGCACGTGTATTTTTGAACTCGTAAAAGTAAATAAAAATATGTCTACTTAGTATAAGTTTAACCCTTTTCTGGACTAAGATAGACTAGCTACGAAAAATGAATACCTTAGTCAAACATGGCTAAGACGTTCTCTTGAATATTGTTTTCTACCTTTTCGGATTTGAGAGACTATCTATGAAAAGGGACCTTTGGAGTTTTCTTTTTCGTCTCTTTTTCAAGCTCTCTAAACATGAAAATGATGTCTAGTTACCCCTCCGTTAGACCCATAAAACATAAAATGACACAGGACTTGTCACCATGATGAGATCGAGTTACTCCTTCGAAAGGCTCATTAAAATTACTAGGATGGATTCATCTGGAGAATGAAATTATATGGCAAACATATGGTATCCTCTTTAATCTCATGATTAAAAATAAAGAGGTACTCACTAGCAATAGCAGGGGGGAAAAGAAGTAAAGTGTGTTTTGTACCTTATATAAAAGGCATCATGTTGCTGTTGAACATGAAACTCATTTGTATATTGTGTTGGGTTTGGGATATCCTCTCGTTACCACTTGGCTTCCTGAGTTTGGGAAATATGTTTACCTCTGATTCGATCACCCATGTTGTAACCATGACTTCTGATCCCATTTTGAGTTAAATACTACCAAACTCTAGAGTTGTGTCGGTGATATGTTCAAGAGAAGTCCTATCTGCAATGTCAAACTTCCTATACTTATTTGACCCTTTCTGTAACAATCCTGAATCACTCCTATCATTTTGAGATATTCTATGTTTCATGTTGATCATGTGGGAAACTTTATGGCCCTCCTTCGACGGAACACTTCCTGTCGACTTCAGCTCATTATCTAGGAAGTTGACTTAGAAATTCCCTTTTAGTACCTTGGAGCTTGCATGCCTCAATGGAAAGTTCTTCATGTTCGACGATAGGCTTACATCATTGTCCTTTGATCAAATGATTCTGCAAGTGTTCGACTTCAGCTCACCTATTCACACTTGAAGATTGTGCTGGTGTACCTTGAGGGCCATCATCATTATTGTTTGTTTCTCTCATGCCTGTTAATGATTTACATTATTGACCGGTAATAAAGTGGTTTCTACCATGTTCAATGTCAACACATCTATTCACATGGTTAGATTCGTACTTTTGGATAGGATATGTTATGGCCTAAATCTACCTCAGGCTAAGAAAGGCAAGATCTAGGGTAACATCAAACCACACTTAACCTGCTAGCTAGCCCTACCAGGTCAGGAGAGGGCTCTCTCCTTGTCAATCTCAGAAAATATGGCCAATGAAAGCTTGAGATGACTGATGTAATGACTGATTTTAGGCTAGGTATGTGTACAGAGGTGTTTGATTGAATTTAAGATAGGTTTTCTGGCTCAATCATGAAAGGCAGATTTGGGTGCAGGGAATGGACATAGTCTTGCAGAGATCTCTATCGGGCGAGGTAGGAAAATGGTTTAGCACTTAAATTGAGTGAAATGGAGAGCTTTTAGACTGGTGAGGAGTTGGAGAGGGCATGAAAGTCTCAAGGATCCTCTTCAAATAGCTGAAAACATAAATAACTAAATAAACCCTAGGTAGAGCACTGCAATTTCAATGTGTTCTACCTTTATCCTTGTTTGATTTAGTTAAGATGAGCAAAGAGAGATGATGGCATACATAAAACACATGTAAACTGATAATTACAGAAGGAAACACAATACCAAATCAAGATGCCACAAGAATGCCATAAAGTGTTGCAAACCCTGGTCAATTCCTTTTCCAAACTGCTGAAAATGAATGTACAATAATGCTCAAAGCGTTCACAAGAGTCCAACCTTTACAAATGACTTAAAAACTACTAGATATAGGCATCAAAAAACTCATGCTAGGTGTTAGGAGTCTAATTCATGAGTTTAGGAGCTGTTTCAACAATATCTAAACTAAGAACTGAAAAGTAGGCAGTAGAACAACATGCCTCTAAAACGTAGGAAACTGATTCATTCAGTTGCAAACTACTTTTTCATGATGAATCTACCTCTATGAGTGAAAATTTATCATAATTACATCAAAATCCATCAATTCACATTAAATTACATCATGAGTTTGACTATTAGAAAGAGAAAGGTCAAACTGTGAAGAAACTAGGCGAAAAACAGAGTTTTTTGGCCAAAATGAGCAAATTTCCTCCTATGCGCCGCGCTGATTTCCCTATGTGTAACACCTTTTTTCCGCTGATTTTGGAGGCCTTCCCGTGCACCAAATTTGCTCCAAGTGGGCTTGTTGAAAAGGTCTGCCTGTCTAATTTCCAAAACAAGTGGAATTTCTGAATTTGGCCTCCATTTGCCATCCAAAATTGAGTTCTCCCAACACTACTTCCTGTGTATCCAAAAAGGGGCAAAAATGTCATTTTTGAGGTGTTTTTGACCTTTTTGGAAGCTCAAAACCTGTCAAAATTCCTTGGCCATGTGAGGGAATTCATATTTTTCCATGAAAAATCCAAAAATTCTAAGTTTTCCTCAAAAGGAGGTCTCTAGCAAAAGCGTGCGCCAAATGGCGCGGCACATTGGGCAGAAAACCCTGTTTTTTAGGCCAAAATTTCAAAATTGCAAAAAGTTTCCCAAATTTCTTGAAATTTTGGCTGAGTATTCCTCATTAGGTGCTGTGTTGGGCTAAGGAAGCCTCAACCAAGATCTAGAGTCTACTGTGCTCTTTTCTCTTCCTCATGGTTTTCTTCAATTTGGCTTTCAAACTCCTGATTCTTGCTTTGCACACCATATTTCTTGACAAGTAGTGGTATACCATGTTCCTCAACATATTTTTCTCGTTGTTGGCCTTCTCCAACATCTTATCCAAGTGAAAGTTTGTTCTCTCAAGCCAAGATTCCTGGTCATGTTCAATCTCTTGCTCATACCCATGATCATTGTCTCTTTCCATTATTTTCCTTTGGTTTTGAAAAATGTGGTTGTATAAGGATGGTTTTGTGGATAACAGTGTGAAAATATGGTGGAGGAATGAAATGGGTAGAGTGTATGGAGTGTAAAAATGTATGTGTGAACAGAGTTTAGGGATGGGAGTAAGAGTTTAGGGATGCGAGTAGGGTTTAGGGATATGGATAGGGTTTGGGGAGTGTAGAGTTTGGGAAATTATATGTAGAGAATGGGATTAAGGGGAAAATGTATGAGGGGAGTGGGATTAAGGGGATAGGGTATAGAGCCATTAGTGCAATGAAGAAAAATAGGGTTTCACCCTAGAAGCTAAGGTTTTAGGGTTTTTGGGATAGGGGAGTAGGATGAGTGAAAATGAGAGGAGGAATGGGAAATTAAATTAGTGAAATGTAGTGAAGGGGGTGTGAAAGTGGTAGACGGAATAAGACAGTAAAAAATGGCAATTTTGCAAACCCTAGGCAGATTTTCGATGAAACTGTGGAAGGAGTTAGGGTTTTATTTTTCACCTATTGAAACACCATGAAAACTGACTAAAACCCTTGAAATGGCACTTAGGAATGTTAAAATCACTTGTGAAAGGAGGTTTGCAAGATTTGGGAGCTTTGCAAGATGTTTTGAGTGAAATTTGAGCAAAGCAGGCAAGTGGGTCGCGTCACTACCCAGGTGCATAGTTCCTTTTTGCAGACCCTTTTTGGAGGCCTTCTCGGTGTCCAAATTTGGTTTACAATAGCTTGTTGGAAATATTATCGAGTATACTTTCCGGAACATCTTGAATTTTCCAATTTGGAGGTCATTTTCCCTATCAAAAGTCAAATCTCCCAAGACTGGTCAAAATGTGCAAAATGAGGCTGCCTAAAGGCAGAGTGCTGTTGCAGTCAACTTTTGAAGGTCTTACTCAACTCAAAATTGAGATCATGATAGCTCATTGGAAATATATTTGTGCCTAGTTATCACTTTAATCATAAAGCGAGTCATTTGGCCAACCAAGCTAGGAGAAAACTTGATTTTCCCAAGGTCACTTTAGAGGTGCATCAATTCTCCTGAGGAAAATGTATTTTTGACATTTCTCTAATACCTTGACACCTGTGTAAAAAGTGAAGGAGGTATTTCTTCCTTGGCCTATTTTGGACAAAAACCTCTCTCAGTTTTCCCAAATTCATCTTTTCTTGCTCATAAACATCATTGCAGTAAAACCTATCCCGACGTGTGGAACAGGGGATTTTTCAAAATGGTGTGAAATGAAGGGGATAAGGGGCTTCTAACTTCTTTAGAAAATTGTGGGAAGTAGGAAGGGATGTTAGGAAGCAGGGGAAAGTGGAATTTCGAATATTGAGTGAGGGAAAGGGGTCCAAAAGGGCAAAACATAGGCCTAGCCTAGAAAATTGTCAAATTGTAGCAAGAAACTAGGGTTTATGGGAAAATGAGGAATTTGACGGATATTAGTGATGGGAAGTGTTTAATAAGATAAATTATGGATATGGGAAGGTGTATGAACATCAGGATACAAGTTTTGTTGATGATTTTACCATCCAAGTGAAATTACCTTCAAAACCCTAGGAGAATGAACCTTACCTTGGCACAACTGAAGCATGAACAAGGTGTAAAATGACCCATTGGATCCTGACATGATGATGAAAACCCTCTGAATTATGGTACACTTAGCTGAATGGTGACATGTACTGACAATTGGGCAACTTTGACAGGAGTAAAAGCAAACCCTAGACCTAATACCTAGTGACCAAATTTTACTTGAAGACTCATTGAAATGACAAAATTTGACCTTGACAGCTTAAAATCACTTTGTAAGAGCATGTTTGATCACTGGAGGAAGGCTGAAAATATTGACATTAACAGGGTAGAGATGAATACCCTAGATCTCATCTGTTAAAATCCAGGTTGTGAGGAGTTATTGAGTATTCATGATTGTATACATGATCCTTTTCATACGGATGGTTGCATCCATGCCGTGGATCCTTAGACATGATCCTTTTCATATGGATGGATGCATCCATGTTGTGGATCCATACGCATGATCCTTTTTAGACGAATTACTGTGTCCATGTCGTGGATTCAGGTATTATATTTTGATACCTATTTAGATGTATTATCCGACATATGTATAAATCAGAGATGTCATAAGTTGTATCATGTTTGTTTTGTAGGTCTCCTGGTTGTGGTATTCCAAGTTCCTTGCCTTAACTAATAAATCACTTCAACCATCACTTCTTGTTCTACTTTCGTGCTTTAGGGGGCATTTGTTACACAATATTTTTTCACATTCCCAACTCTGTACCTCAAGTGTCATCCTTTGTGCCACTATCGTCACAAATGTCGTAAAGCAAAAAAAGATGTATAAACTCATTCACCATGAATTATATGCTCAACACATCCCTGAAAAAATGGAGAACTAATGACTTCAAGTAATTCTGGAAAAAAATGTGAAAAACTCTAATTTTCAAGACCAGCAATACTTTTAGTAGGAAAATCCATGCTAGTAGCCTTTTGTCTAACTAGTGACTAGTGCTAGTCGCACAAATTTTGATAGGAAAATCTGTGTTGATCCGCTTCAGGCAGTTTCTCAAAAAATGGAGCAGAAGCTTCTCTTACTAGAATCCTTGAGAACAACGAGTTGGTAGTCATTAGATGAAGATATGTCTGCTTACTCCCATTTAGAGCCTTTGATCCCACCTTCAGAGATATTACCTTTGGGATAAGGACCTTCTTCCCCCTTTGTTGGATCTCTAACCTCCTCTTGATCACTATAAATCCATTCTTCACTTTCCTTAAGGGGTTGGTCATTGCTGGTTTCCATTCTTCTACTCAATTGTGCTTATATGCTTCCATTTAGGTGAGAGAGTAAAGGAGAGCTTGTTAAGTTTGGCTTGGACTTGGAACAATCCCAAAGGAGGTCTTCAACATCAAGGCACTGACTGTATGCTTCCCTCTCTGATTTAATCATTAATACAAAGCATGTTTTACTTCCCATAAGCTTGTCTATGATAGTTTTCTTAGTACAATACTCCTTGATCTATTTTATAACTTACATTAGAATGCATATTCTATGATATCTCTTGTTGTTGTCTTTTGATCTCTCTTGCAAGTATTCAGATGCAAGGAATAGCGAGGAGCGGGACCGGGAGCTAAGGGATCGGGTTCATCATCAAAGGTTAAGCACATAAGAGATAAGTAGGCCATATCCCTTCTCATTTGTCATTTTGATTTAGGTTAGGGAAGCTTTCCTGTTTTGTCATGTTGTTACTAGACCCACACATTGGGCTAGAGGGATCGCTTATACCTATAGAAGGGATTTCTTGGTTAACAAAGCTAAACCACGATTGCATGGAACATGCCACAATTGATCGTATCATGGAAACAAAAATCAAGAACACTTGACAACAGAAGTTCCAGATTTATCGAGTTGTCAAAGTTGGCCAACTCCTGCACAAAGGCAAGTGGCTCACCAGGGACCAAGTTCAACAAAATTTGAGCTCTAGAGAGATACTTATCTTTGATACTTGGTGAGATCCTTCATCTATGAAGATACCTTCCTTCTCTTGTCCACCTGAGCTTCTTCTTGATGTGTAGTTGTAGACTTGACATGACAGCACTGCAGCCCTAGTTTCTTGCACGTGTGGGAGGTTTCCTTGTATATTTGACTCATTTTACCTTCTCCTAGGAGAGCCTTTTCTTCGCTCCAGTGGAGGGCTTTATAAGCCTAATTTTCTAGCCCAAACAATGGGAGATATGACATTGTTATGTTTCTATTGTTATGACCATAGAGAGACCTCCTTATGTCACTCGTGTGACTGTGATTTACCCTTAGAACAATCCTCTAAACTTTGATTTTGTCTTCTCCTTCTTCGTTACACTAGAGGCTCCTTTTACTTCGACTTTCTTCACCTTTTTCGGTCTTCCTTTGCATGTTTATTTTAGAGGTATGATTTCTTTTCATTGGAGGAGTGGACAACCTCTATATATATAGAGGTTTGTCCCTCCTTTAGGTCGAATTGAGGCCGACTTGGTGACTTTACGCCAACTTCATTTTTCTTCTTTCGATTAGCTTATTTTGGTCATGTCATTCCATGGAGGACTTGTGACTTTTCTTGTAAGGATATCTTTGTCTCTTATTCAAATATATACATGGTGTAACATGCCCTTAAGGGTTTTCAACATTTTCTTTTGACTCTATGACTTACCTATACCACTTTGACATGTGCTAGACCTATTTCAATGAGAGAGAAAGTCAATGATAAATATAACACAAATAATGTTTCTTTTCTTTTATAAATACAAAGATCAAAATTACATTTATGAATACTGAACCTAGTTACACTTTCTTAAAAACTCCCTCTTAACTAGGGAGGTATTCATAAATCATTAAAGGTTTTTGGATATTTTTCAATCTTGAAGAGCTCACATAAGAGAAACCGGATTGCAATCCATCAGTTATAGCATCATAGTAACCAAAATTGTTTATATCAAGACCTTGACTAACAACTCTATCTCTCATAAGATCAAATCACAATGGTGGCAAGACCAATGACTTATAGACACCTTTGTCATTGTCTCTCAAGGTACATACCCACCCGGGTGTTCACTGAGTATGACCTTCTAGGACTATTCTTGTCTTGGGTTCCCAACCCTCAAAGAATATTGGTCCTCTTGTTTACTCTTACCTTGGATGCCCTACACATCCTCAAAGAGTACCATATGGAAAATGATTACCCAATCCTTTCACTATTTCTTCTGAATTGAAGACAGTAATATTGTGTCTTTCACTTCCTCCTAATTGAGGAAGGCATGCCCAAGTTTCCTCTTACCAAAAACTTGATCAAGCTACTTTGTAATTAGGAACTTGTTAGAACGCACTCTTAGCTAGGGACTTATCCATTCATCAGCAATTTCTTTTTCGTGTGTCCCTCAGTTGCACGATATCCTCCTTTCTATTGATGTCATGAACTCTTTGTTTGAACTTATTCTTGGTAGGGCATCGACCATAGATCACCTTCCTTCATGTCTTTTCATGTCATTGCTTCCTTCGTGGAAAGTGGCATTCTTGATATATGTCATGTTATTTCATTATTTGGATACTCCTTTTTCATCTAGCTATGCTTCAGAATATTTATCACATAGATGCTTAGTTTTACTTGTTTGTTCCCATGCTTCAATATAGTATCCCTTAATGACTTCATCCTAATATTTCTTCAACATCAAATAGTGCTTGGATGGCTTCTTTATCAAGACATATTTGTAGAATGGAATCAGTTATCTATACATTAATATCTTCAAGGCCTTCATAGGTGTCAAGGGACCTTTGATATTTTTCTTCCTTTGTCAGAGTTACCATTCCTTCTTTCGAGAGATGTCTTTAGTGGATCTTGTTAGATAGTGATTATTTGTGACCATGGTTTTCTTCACATGCTTGA
This sequence comes from Pinus tabuliformis, assembly GCA_031772625.1. Taxonomy (NCBI): domain Eukaryota; kingdom Viridiplantae; phylum Streptophyta; class Pinopsida; order Pinales; family Pinaceae; genus Pinus; species Pinus tabuliformis. Next base: position 155,954,809 of record CM062809.1, on the reverse strand, counting down.
TCTATTTCTTCATTTGCTTCTTCTTGGATTGATTAGTCAACCACCTTATACTCCTTATGCGAGCACTTCTTCATGTTGACCTTCTTTGTATTGTATTACATGATTTCGAGCATGTCATTGGTGAAAGAGATCATTTTATGCTTAATCATGTTTTAGAACTATTCCCATGACTCAATAATATATATGATGACATTACTTAAACTTTGATGTATAGATACCTCATCTTGATTATGGTTTGATCATATTGGCTTCATTTTATGGTTCTTCTTGATTGGTGTAACCTTTCTTGCTTCATCTTTTCTTTCTTGCATATCATTCTTTCTTGAATCCCATGTTGGGACTCCCAATGAGACATCTACTCTTATTTATGAACCTCTTTTGAAAATTCTATTAGAGGATCTTGAAGACCCTTACCCTACAAATTTTTCTTCCTTTTGATGATAGAGGCTTTCTAATATTCTTAATTATTATCAATTATTCTTTCATTGTGGATGAGGTCCTATAATAGGTATGCTCCTTTTATATGAATATCTTGAGCTATATCTACAACATGCTCCTATATTGTAGAATATTCTACTTAACCATGCATTCTATCCTATCTATATATTCTCCTATGCTACTCAAAACTTTGAAATAAGACTTAAGTAAAGAGGTTGACTTAGTCATAGTAGAGATCAGGAGGATCTTCATTCTTCTGCTTCTTGTCTTCTTCTTTCACTTCTTGATTTATGTGAGCTTATTACATGTTTCTCTTGTTGTTGTTGTCCTTCTTAAGTTTGGGACAATCCATTTGGTAGTCCATATTATTGGCATCCAAAGCATTAGACTTTGGACATATCTCTATTGGTTGGTCTTCATGGACAAATTTGCCAAATTTTCCCTTTCTCTTGGCCATGGTAGCAAATGATTTCTCCTTTGATCCCACATCATCCTTTGCTTTGAGTCTAGTTTCCTCTATCTTGCATAGATACCATAGTTCACTTAGTGGCGTAGCTTCCTTCTTGGAATATATTCTTGATGTGAAGTTGCCCCAATCCTTAGGTAGAGCATTGAGTACTACAATTGTCATTTCTCTGTCAGACATGACTTCTCCTAGTGCTTGAAGTTTATCTATCATCTCAAAGATATTCATGAAGTAGGGAGCTATTCCTTCCTTTGATATCTTAATTTTGTACAAATAATTTCTTAGATATATAACTTCTCCAGTTGTGCTTACCGAGAATAGCTCTATTATTTTATCATAGATTTATTTTGATGTTTCAAATTCATAAGGAATGAGAGAGTCCTTGTTAGATTCTATTAGAAACCTTTGAGCTCTTGTCTCATCCTTATTGTACTTGGCTAAGGTTTGAGTTTTTTCCTTAGCAGGGATAGTGATATTCCCTTTGATGAGGTCTAGAAGTTTATTCTCCTTGAGAAGTAAATAAATCCTCTTCTTCCATGCAAGGAAGTTAGTGGTCCTAACCAATTTGTTGATTTCCTTGTAAAAAGATATTGATGTATGTCCAAGAGGGGACATATATACTTACTTGATAGATTTTGTGATGTAGTGGACTTTCTTTCTTCTTGAAGACTTGATGGCTTGCCTTCTTAGATCTTGATGTTCTTCAAGATGCTTTCTTCAAATAGACTTGCTTGATTACGAGATTTTATTGGACAGTGATGACTTGACTTGTAGTTCTTCTTCCCTTGAAGATGATGAAGCTTGATGTAGGTCCTTCTTTTACTTGATATTTGTAGGTTTTAACCTTATACAAAATTTACTTGCATACGAATTCTAAAACACAAAAAATAAAAATTGCAAGAGCATATCACATAAAACACATATACATAGAGATTTTCTCCTGGATCCCAAAACCAGGACTACCAACTTGATTTTTCATTATGTTCCTTTCAATGTTACAATACATATTTATACATGTCGAAGCATCCAATACCATAGACCGAAAACCATCCCGTCCAAAACAATGGACCGAAAACCATCACATCCAAAACCATGTGTGAAAACCATGCACAAAACCATAGGTAGCTCCGCCCAACCCAACATTCTCCCACTTGTTGTTTTCTTTCCACAGGGGTCCACAAGAGAGCTTAGTCATTTATCCAGCCCTGTAATGCCCATTGTTTCTCTACACCAAGAGAAATTCTTAGAGCTCACAGATTTTGTCAATGCATCTGCAGTATTCTTCAAAGTGTCCACCTTTACCAACAACACCTTTTTGTATTCTATCATATCCCTCACAAAGTGATATTGAACATCAATGTTCTTTGTCTTTGAATGATAAGCAGGGTTCTTTGCCAAGAAAATTGAACTTTGGCTATCAGAGTCTATTCTTATAGCTCCCTGCACTAACCCCATACTTGAACACAATCTCTACAACCAAACTACTTCCTTGCTTGCATGAGTGGCTACCATGTATTCTACCTCTATAGTTGATAATGCCACTATAGATTGTTTCTTACTCATCCAACTCACTGCACCTCCAAATAGGTTAAATACATACCCACGTGTATATCTTATCTGATCCAGATCTCCATCCCAATCTGCATCAACAAAGCCATGAATATCCAACACTCTGTCCAATCCTAGTCTTCCTTGGTAGCGTAAACCATAATCATAGTACCATGCAAATACCTTAAACCCGGATTCACTGTTATCTAGTGCTCCTTCCCTGGTTTTGACATAAACCTGCTCAATACTTCCACTGCATGTGTAATGTTTGGTCTAGTACAAACCATTGCATACATTAGGCTACCAACTGCACTTGCAAATGGAACATGAGACATGTCCTCTTCCTCTTCTTGTGTCTTGGGACACTGTTCACTAGATAACTTCACACCTACAGGAATAGGAACCTTCACTGGTTTACTATCCTACATATTAAACCTCTGCACTATTATCTCGACATACTTCCTCTATTTTAACCAGAGCTTCCTCTTTTCCCAATCTCTTTTAATTTCCATGCCCAAAATATAGTGTGCAGCACCAATACCTTTCATGTCAAATTTGGAGGACAATTGGGTCTTCAAATCCTAGATAATTGCTTTGTCATTTCCAACCAGCAACATATCATCCACATATAAGACCAGATAAAAAACACAGTCACCAATTAATTTAAAATACACATAGTGATCTGCTTTGCTTCTGGTGAAGCCAAGTCCCTGTATAAATGTATCAAATTTCTGATACCACATCCTTGGTGACTGTTTTAACCCATATAGAGACTTCTTTAACTTGCATACCAGTTCTTTCTTACCCTTCACCGCAAAACCTTCAGGTTGCTTCATTTAGATCTCCTCTTCCGGATCCCCATGAAGAAATGTTGTCTCCACATCCATCTGTTCTACCTAAAAATCAAATGCAGCAATAACAGATAAAAGTAATCTAATAGAAGCTACCTTGGCAACAGGAGAAAAAATATCACCAAAATCAATTCCTAGCACCTGGGAATAACCTTTTGCTACTAACTGAGCTTTGTATTTCTCCACCTTTCCTTCTACATTTGTCTTCTTCTTGAACACCCATTTGCTACCAATGGGTTCCCTTCCAGCCAGCAACTCCACTAGATCCCAAGCCTCATATTTGTGCAAAGATGCCATTTCATCAACCATGGCCTCTTTCCAGAGTGTGCCATTCTCTGAATCTATTGCTTCCTTCACAGTAATGGTATCATCGTCAGTAACAGATAAATAAAAATTTGAAAACAAAGCAGATGGACTATACCTTTCTGGCTACCTTCTTTCTTGATCTGATCTTCTCACACCCGGAGTTTGTGGCTCTTCATCTTCTGATTCCTCCTCTATTGTAGAGTTTGATTCTTCCTCTTTAAGTTTAAACTCTATCTTCTCAAGTTCCTTTTGTCAGATTTCATGTTTAATAACATCTTTCACCTCTTTGAACACCACATCTCGGTTGTACACAACCTTCCTTGTTACTGGGTTCCAAATCTTATAACCCTTTAAACCATCCTTATACCTAATAAAGATGCACTTTTCAGATTTACTATCCAACTTGGTTCTTTTCTCCTTTGGAAGATGTACAGTGAAAGAGAGGGTTTCTTACCAGTCCATACTTCTTGTGGAGTCTTATCCTCCAACACTGATGAAGGTGATCTGTTGACCAGGTAACATGTTGTCTCCACTACCTCTACCCAGAATTCATGTCCTAAGCCAACACCACTAAGCATGATTCTTTCCCTTTCCATCAATGTCATGTTCTTTCTTTTTACAACTCCATTTTTCTCAAGTGTGTATGGAGTAGTCTTCTGCCATGCTATACCACATTTCTTAAAAAATTCTTCAAATTCCTTGCTGCAAAACTCTCCACCATTATCTGGCCTCAACATCTTTTTCTTCTTCTCTATCCGGTTTTCCACCAGAGCCTTAAATTCTTTAAACCTGTTAAAGATTTCAGATTTCTTCTTAAGGAAATATATCCATGTATACCTTGAGAAGTCATCTATAAATTATACATAGTACACAGACTTACCCAGTGATGGAACCTTCACAGGTCCAAACACATCACTGTGCACAAGCTCTAATATTTGTTTCGCCCTATTACCACCAGAGGGGAAACTCACCTGATTTTGCTTCCCATTTACACAATTTTTACAGAAATCAAAATCCAGAGAGCTATTACTCATACCTTCTACCATACCTTTACCATGAAGTATTCGAAGGCCCTTCTCTCCAATATGTCCAAGCCTTTGATGCCACAACATGGTCTTCTCTCTAGAGACCACTAGATTTTCTATTCCACTTTTAGGAACCATAGAACTGTTGCACCCATCAACAATAGTGCTAAATTGCAGCTTGTACAGAGTTCCAATCCGAACTCCCTGCATCAATACCATTGCTCCCTGAACCATCTTGCAGGTATCCTTCTCAAACACTGTTTTTACATCTGCATCATCCAGCTTGCTTATAGAAATCTGATTTCTGGCCAACGCAGAAATATGCAAAACACCTGGAAGTGTTCTAACCCTTCTACCTTGCAACTTCAACTTTACTTTTCTGTGACCAACGATTCTAGCCTTCCTATCATCCCCTAAGAAGACATCACCACCATCGTATTTCTCATACTCGCAAAACCACTCTCTATGGGGAGTGAAGTGAAAGGATGCACGTGAGTCAATCAACCATGCCTCATCATCTACATGTGTACTTGAAGAAGCCAAGTACACATCCCCACCTTCATCTAAGGTGGTTTTTGCCTCTGCAGAAGGAGAATCATCAGATCCCTTTCCTTTATCAAGAGCTTTAGATTTATAGTCCCTTTTTTAGTGCCCTTCCTTTCCGCATTTCCAACACACCACCTTTACATGTTTTCCTGGAGATTTACATCTCCCTCTAGATTTAGATCTCCCACTCGATGACTTATTTTTCTTTCTATTCTAGGACTGTCCTCGTACAGACAAGGCATCACCATTCTGGCTGCCCATATTTTTCAGTCTCATCTCCTCCGTTAGCAAGGATGAGACTATTTCATCAAGTTGAAAGGTAGTTTCATTGCTACCTATTGCAATAACCAGACTATTCCATGAATCTAATAGAGAACACAAAAAAATGATGCACTTATCTTCATCTAAAATTTTAATATCAATAGATAATAACTGACTTACCACAGTATTAAATGTGTTCAGATGTTCTATCACCAAGTCTCCATCTTTCATCCTCATGTTATACAGCATTTTCTGTAGGAACATTTTATTCACCAGAGACTTAGATTGGTATAAAGTCCCTAACTTGTCCCACAAATCCTTCACCATAGCTTCCCCTGATACATTCATCAATACTGAATCTGAGATACACAATCGTATTGTCCTCTTAGCCTTCCAACCCAACTTCTTCCATTCTTCATCAGACACTCTCGTTGGTTTAGTACCCAGATCTACCGTGATCACTGATCTTTATCCACCAATAGATCCCCCATCTTGAGTTTCCATAACTCAAAACTCTGACCATTAAATTTCTCGATCTCCATCTTTCCACTTCTCGCCATCTTCTTTCACCACCAGAATTGATCCCACAGGTCTCCCACTGAACAGGGTCTACCATAGGCCCGAGCGAAACGCTTCAGCAACAAAGGCGTCCCCTTGAAGCCAAAACAATTCTGATACCAAATGTAGGTTTTAACCCCGTACAGAAATTACTTGCATACGAATTCTAAAAAATAGAAAATAAACAATGCGAGAGCATATCACATAAAACACATATACACAGAGATTTTCCCTTGGATCCCAAAACCAGTACTACCAGCTTGATTTTTCATTATGTTCCTTTCAATGTTACAATACATATTTATACATGTTGAAGCATCCAATACCATGGATCGAAAACCATCGCATAAAAAACCATGGACCAAAAACCATTGCGTCCAAAACCATGTGCGAAAACCATGCACAAAACCATAGGTAGGTCTGCCAAACCTAATATAGTGTCCAAAACAACTTTTCCCGAGGCGCTGCCCCGGACCCCGTAGAGGGGGGATACTTGCCCCCCTCAAACCCCCTATGACCCCCCCACTACACAATCAATGCATCGAAGGAGGAGCTCCACTCCCCCTCTAACCCCCCGGTTAACTACATATGCTAGTCATGGAAAGAATATAACACAACCCAACAATCTTCTTGTAGGTGCCTTTAATATCAAAGGATTTTCTTCTTGCTTAGTAGTCTTCATTGATGGATAGTAGATGGTAGACCTTCTTTTCCTTTATGTATTTGAGACTACTTGGCTTGATGCTTAAACCTTGTAGTTGTTCTTGAGATGCCCTTTCCTTGATGTGTCACCTTAGCTCTAATCCCATGTTGAAGAATCTACGGCAATTATATACAGTAGGATTCTTCTAGACTTGATACAAATTTGTGAAGAACTTTTTCAATTTAACTTGTTAGCTTGATCTTCTTCTCTTATTATTATTGTACATGTGTTTAGTTCATCAAATTTATATCAAAACACAAGAAACAAGAACACAAGATATTGTCTCTCTACTAGGGAAAAACCTCTCTCTCTCTTAGATAGGAAAAACCTTTCATAAATTTCTCTTATTGAAGCTTCTTATTGATCAATGTCAAACCCTAGATCCTTGACAAGAATATCCTCCAAGCACAAGCCAATTCCTTCCTTCTTCCGACTCTTTGTTTCCTGGCACTTCGTCCTCCTTCTTCTGGCACTTTGTCCTCCTTCTTCCTTTGAAACCTATTGATAGACCTTGTTTATGTGAGCTCTAGAAGAGATACTTATCTTTAATACTTGGTGAGATCCTTCACCTATGAATATACCTTCCTTCTCTTGTCCACCCGAGCTTCTTCTTGATGTGTAGTTGTAGACTTGATATGACAAGATTGCATCCCTTGTTTCTCTCACGTGTGGGAGGTTTCCTTGTATATTTGACTCCTTTGACCTTCACTTGGGAGAGCCTTTTCTTATTTCTAGTGGTTGTCCTTATAGGACTAAGTTTCCAGTCCAAACAATGAGAGATATGAGACTGTTATATTTTCGTGGTTATGACCACAGAGAGACCTCCTTTTCTGACACGTGTGACTGTGATTTACCCTTAGAACAATCCTCTAAACTTCGGTTTTGCCTTCTCCTCCTTCGCTGCAGTAGAGGCTCCTTTTACTTTGACTTTCTTCACCCTTTTTTGTTCTTCCTTTGCTCGTTTATTTCAAAGGTATGCTTGTTTTTCATTGGAGGACTGGAAAACCTCTCTATATAGATGTTTGTCCCTCCTTTAGGCCGAATTGAAGCCGATTTGGTGACTTTAGGCCAACTTCATTTTTTTCTTTGGATTAGCTTCTTTTGGTGATGTCATTGCATGGAAGACTCATGACTTTTCCAGGAGGGATATCTTTGAATTTTATACAAACATATACATGGTGTAACATGCCCTTAAGGGTCTTCAACATTTTCTTTTGACTCTTTGACTTACCTATAGCACTTTGACATGTGCTAGACCTATTTCAATGAGAAGGAAAGTCATTGATAAATATAACAAAAATAATATTTCTTTTGTTTAGATAATCTTCGGCAAAATCACATAACCAATCTTTTGTCGACGCGTTTCGAACCAACAAGTGTGGTTCATCGTCAGGACAAGTTGAAGAACTAATCTGGCTTAGCTTGATTAAATAGAGTGTGCAGAGACTCCAACGGCTATAATGCCGACGGTTAATTTTGACCAAAGGTCTTAGTCAAATCACTAATTATATTATTAATATCCTTAGAAACCGCTAAAACGTATAATTAATTATCATTAGCTTATATACTAAGAGAGTTCCTATGTTAATGTGAGTATGAATAATATAATATTTATATAATCCATTCTTAAATATAATGGTCATCTATAATCGTTCATATTTAATTAAATAATCTATATATATTATCATTCCAATGTTATTTAAATAAATAGTATTAAATTATTATTATTCTAAGAAATTTTGTTACATTAGGTAAATTGTGTATTCATATTTAATAATCTTAATATCTTTTTAGTGAATGAATATAGATTATTAAATATGAATTATAAGAGGAGATATAGTTTAAAAATGACCTTTATGTTAAATAATAAATAAGAAATTATTATTTTATATATAATAATTTGATATAAATATATGATATACCAATAATAGTGAGTGAGTTTGAGTTAGTTATATTTTTTGGATATTCTATTGTTAATAAACATGTACTTTAATTATGGTATTTACCTAAATAATAAAGATTAACAAGTATTCTAATTTAATATTATTGGAATTATAAATTATATAGATTATTTAATAAACATAAATTATTACTTTTATTTTCGAATGGGCCATTTTGATATAATTAATAAAAATAATTTATTAGAGTTTACCTTTGGACCATTAGCTTTAAACAATTATTATTAAATTAATACACAATTTACCTAATGTAACAAAATTTCTTAGAATAATAATAATTTAATACTATTTATTTAAATAACATTGGAATGATAATATATATAGATTATTTAATTAAATATGAACGATTATACATGACCATTATATTTAAGAATGGATTATATAAATATTATATTATTCATACTCACATTAACATAGGAACTCTCTTAGTATATAAGCTAATGATAATTAATTATACGTTTTAGCGGTTTCTAAGAATATTAATAATATAATTAGTGATTTGACTAAGACCTTTGGTCAAAATTAATCGTTGGCATTATAGTCGTTGGAGTCTCTGCACACTCTATTTAATCAAGCTAAGCCAGATTAGTTCTTCAACTTGTCCTGACGATGAACCACACTTGCTGGTTCGAAACGCGTCGACAAAAGATTGGTTATGTGATTTTGCCGAAGATTATCTAAACAATGTTATGGATCACAGAAGTCTAAATTCCTTAATATTTCTTTTCTCTTATAAATACAAAGATCAAAATTACATTTATGAAGACCGAACCTAGTTACACTTTCTTCAACACTCCCTCTTAACAAGGGAGGCATTCATAAATCATTACAAGGTGTTTGGATGTTTTTCAGTCTTGAAAAGTTCTCATAAGAGAAACCAGATTGAAATCCACTTGTTATAGCATCATAGTAACCAACATTGTTTATATCAAGGCCTTGACTAACAACTCTATCTCTCATAATATTAGAGCACAATGTCGGCAAGACCAATGACTTATAGGCACCTTTGTCATTGTCTCTCAAGGTACATATCCACCTGGGTGTTCACTGAGTATGACCTTCTAGGAGTATTCTTGTCTTGGGTTCCCAACCCTCAAAGAATATCAGTCCTCTTGGCTACTTATCTTGGATGACCTACACATCCTAAAATAGTATCATATGGCATATGATTACCCAATCCTTCCATTATTTCTTTTCAAGTGAAGACAAGAATGTTGAGTCTATCTCTTCCTCTTAATTGAGGAAGACATGCCAAAGTTTCCTCTGACCAGAAACTTGATCAAGCTCCTCTGTAATTAGGAAATTTTTAGAACTCCCTCTTAGATAGGGACTTGTCCATTCATAAACAATTTCTTCTTCGTGGGTCCTTCAGTTTCTTGATCTCCATCTTTCTTTTTATGTCATGAAGTATTTGTTTGAACTTCTTCTTGGTAGGGCACCGACCATAGATCACTTTCCTTCTTGTCTTGTCATGTCATTGCTTCCTTCGTGGAAAGTGGAATTCTTGATATATGTCAGGTTCTTTCATCATTTGGCTACTCCTTTTTCATCTGACCATGCTTCGGAATATTTATCACATAGATGTTTAGTTTTACTTGCCTATTCCCATGCTTCGATTTAGTAGCCCTTAATGACTTCATCTTGATATTTCTTCAACATCAAATAGTGCTTGGATGACTTCTTCATCATGACATCTTTGTAGAATTGAATCAGTTATCTACACCTTAATAACTTCAACACCTTCATAGATGTCAAGGGCCCTTTGATATTTTTCTTCCTTTGTTAGAGTTGTCATTCCTTCTTTCAACAGATGTCTTTAATGGATCTTGTTAGATAGTGATTCTTTGTGACCATGGTGTTCTTCACATGATTGATCTCTTTATTTATTTCCTTCTTCTTGGATTGATTAGTCGACCACCTTATACTCCTTATGAGAGCACTTCTTCATGTTGACCTTCTTTGTATTGTAGTACATGCTTTCAAGAATGTCATTGGTGAAAGAGATGATTTTATGCTTAATCATGTTTTAGAACTTTTCCCATGACTCAATAATATATATGATGACATGACTTAAACTTTGATGTATACTTACCTCATCTTGATTCTGCTTAATCATATTTGCTTCATTTGATGGTCCTTCTTGATTGGTGTAGCCTTTCTTGCTTCATCTTTTCTTGCCTGCATATCATCCTTTCTTAAAGCCCCTGAATGGGACTCCCAATGAGACATATAATCTTATTTATTTACCTGTTTTGAAGATTCTATTAGAGGATCTTGAAGACCCTTACCCTGCAAATGTTTCTTCCTTTTGATGATAGAGGCCCTTTAATATTCTTAATTATGATGAATTATTCTTTCATTTTAGATGAGGTCCTATAATAGGTATGCTTCTTCTATATGAATACCTTGAGCTATATCTACAACATGCTACTATATTCTAGAAGATGCTACTTAACCATTAATTCTATCCTATCTCTATATGCTCTTATGCTACTCAAAACTTTGAAACAAGACTTAAGGAAAGAGGTTGATGTAGTTATAGTAGAGATTTGGAGGATATTCATTCTTCTACTTCTTGTCTTCTTCTTTCACTTCCTGAGTTATGTGAGCTTCTTCCCTTTTTCTCTTGTTGTTTTTGTCCTTCTTAATTTTGGGACAATCCCTTTGGTAGTCCATCTTATTGGCATCCAAAGCATTAGACTTTAGACATATCTCTATTGGTTGTTCTTCATGGACAAATTTGCCAAATTTTTCCTTTATCTTGGCCATGGTAGCAAATGATTTCTCCTATGGTCCCACATCATCCTTTGCTTTGAGTCTAGTTTCCTCTATCTTGCATAGATACCATAGTTCACTTAGTGGGGTAGCTTCCTTCTTGGAATATATGCTTGATGTGAAGTTTCCCCAATCCTCAAGTACAGAATTGAGTACTACAATTGTCATTTCTCTGTCAGACATGACTTCTCCTAGTTCTTGAAGTTGATCTCTCATCTGAGAGATCTTCATGAAGTAGGGAGCTATTCCTTCCTTTGATATATTAATTTGGTACAAATAATTTCCTAGAGATATCACTTCTCCAGTTGTGCTTACCGAGAATAGCTCTATTATTTTATCATAGATTTATTTTGATGTTTCAAATTCATAATGAATGAGAGAGTACTTGTTAGATTATATTAGAATCCTTTGAGTTCTTGTCTCATCCTTATTGTGCTTGGCTAAGGCTTTAGTTTGTTCCTTAGCAGGGATAGTGGTATTCCCTTTGATGAGGTATAGAAGTTTATTCTCCTTGAGAAGTAAATCAATCCTCTTCTTCCATGTAAGGAAGTTAGTGGTCCCAACCAAATTGTTGCTTTCCTTGTAAAAAGACATTGATGTATGTTCAGGAGGGGACATAGATACTTACTTGATAGAGTTTGTGATTTAGTGGACTTGCTTTCTTCTTGAAGACTTGACAGCTTGCCTACATGGATATTGATGTTCTTAAAAATGATTTATTCAAATAGACTTGCTTGATTATGAGATTTACTTGGAGAGTGATGAATTGACTTGTATTTATTCTTCCCTTGAAGGTGGTGAAGCTTGATGTAGGTCCTTCTTTTACTTGATCTTCTTGTAGGTGCCTTTAATATGAAAGGATTTTCTTCTTGCTTAGTAGTATTCTTTGATGGATAGTAGATGGTATACCTTCTTGTCCTTGGTGTATTTGAGACTTCTTGGCTTGATGCTTAAACCTTGTAGTTGTTCTTGAGATTCCCTTTCCTTGATGTGTCACCTTAACTCTAATCCCATGTTGAAGAATCTAGGGCAATTAGACATAATAGGATTCTTTTAGACTTGATAAAAATTTGTGAAGAACTTTTTCAATTTAACTTTTTAGATTGACATTCTTCTCTTATTATTATTGTATGTGTGTTTACTTCATCAAATTTCTATAAAAACACAAGAAACAAGAACACAAGATATTGTCTCTCTACTAGGGAAAAAACTCTCTCTCTTAGAGAGGAAAACCCTTTCGTAAATTTCTCTTATTGAAGCTTCTTATTGATCAATTTAAAACCCTAGACCCTTGACAAGAATATCCTCCAAGCACAAGTCAAGTCCTTCCTTCTTCTGACTCTTTGTTTCCTGGCACTTCGTCCTCCTTCTTTTGGCACTTCGTTGCCTGGCACTTTGTCCTCCTTCTTCCTTCGAAATCTATTGATAGACCTTGTTTATGTGAGCTCTAGAAGAGATACTTATCTTTGATACTTGGTGAGATCCTTCAGCTATGAAGATACCTTCCTTCTCTTGTCCACCTGAGCTTCTTCTTGATGTGTAGTTGTAGAATTGATATGACAACACTGCCTCCCTAGTTTCTCGCACGTGTGGGAGGTTTCCTTGTATATTTGACTCCTTTTACCTTCACTTGGGGGAACCTTTTCTTTGCTCTAGTGGTTGGGCTTATAGGCCTAAGTTTCTAGTCCAAACAATGAGAGATATGAGACTGTTATGTTGTTATTGTTATGACCACAGAGAGACCTCCTTTTCTGACACATGTGTCTGTGATTTACCCTTAGAACAACCCTCTAAACTTCGGTTTTGTCTTCTTCTTCTTCTCTGCACTAGAGGCTCCTTTTACTTCGACTTTCTTCACCCTTTTTGGGTCTTCCTTTGCTCGCTGATTTCAGAGGTAGGATTTATTTTCAATGGAGGATTAGACATCCTCTATATATATAGGTTTGTCTTTACTTTAGGTAAACTTGAGGCTGACTTGGTGACTTTAGCTGACTTCATTTTTATTCTTTGGATTAACTTCTTTTGGTGATGTCATTGCATGGAGGACATGTGACTTTGCTTGGAGGGATATCTTTGACTCTTATACAAATATATACATGGTGTAACATGCCCTTAAGGGTATTCAACATTTTATTTTGACTCTTTTACTTACCTATAGCATTTTGACATGTGCTATACCTATTTCAATGAGCAAGAAACTCATTGATAAATAGAACAATAATAATATTCCTTTTATTTTATAAATACAAAAATCAAAATTACATTTATGAAGATCGAACCTAGTTACACTTTCTTCAACAGTTTTCATCCTACTCTTTGAGATATTTGAAATGAGGTATTATGATAGCCAAACAGAGATTGTATGCCAAATTTATGACCCTAGGAAATTGATGTACCAATTTACCCAAACAGGGTCCACAATTTTGGTGCTTCATCTCCTAGGGTTATGTTTTTGGATGTTTAGGGTTGTACATTGTGTCTCAATAATAAATAACCCTTGGAGCCTCATTGTAACACAGTTCAGAGGCATGTATCTACCACATCGCTTCTCAAAGATAAGCTACCATCGCTCGAGCTAGTTTATTTCCATTATGTTTGTAAGCATGTTTCAGTATTCTAATATTAATGAAATGAAGTGTTATTTCTAATGCACTTATCTATTTATGGTTATATTTGTAATTTGTTGCATTCCTATTTAAGTTCGAATCAGTGGCATTAGAGCAGTATGTTGTTTCTCTGTTCTTCTATGCATGCCCCCAATGAGGTCAGGGTATAATGAGTTAGGGCTCGATCAAGTTGAAACTTTACAAGACCAGCCTATCAAACCCCAATGGCCTCCCACAATGAAAGAAAATAAAGACGAGGGGGTAGGAGATCCTTTAAAGATATTTCTCGAGGAAGCACTCAAGTGACAGAGGAATGCGATGATGAATAACTTTTCCCATATCCTTCGACAACTACCCACAGATGAAACATGTTCATCCAACAACCACTCTAGAGGTGCCACTCCTTTTAAGGTACAAGTTAACTTCGGTATTCGCATATTTGAAGGCCAAATAGATGCAAACGCCATAGATAAATGGTTAAATCTATTGCAAGGATATTTTTTCAATTCATGACTTTTCCAATTGGGAATGATTACTTTTTCACTTCTCAAAGCCATCCCACGTGTCAAGGACTAGTGGGAAACCTGCTGTGAATAAAAGGATGAGAGGGAATCCTCACTATTTTCAATCGCACCCACTCGGGATTCTTTCCGAGTTGCCATCAAGGAACAATATTACCCTGTTGGGAGCTATGAAGATAAATACATAAAATGGACCACACTACAACAGAAGGGACCAAGATGTGCCAGAGTTCACAATTTTTTTCCATACCCTCCGCACTAAGTTGGGTATCAAGGATTCTGAGTAGAATTTTCTACTCAAGTATCGTGACTATCTACACAAGTACATCTAGGATGAGATGGAGTTCCTGGACATCTCCTCGCTCGACATGTCACCCTGATACACTGTCAAGATTGAGTAGAATTTAAAAAAAAGAAGTGATACTTTGGATCTGCGAATCTGAAGCAAGGAAAAGTCGACCCCAAACCAGAGAGAAAAGGCTAAAGCCGGGGTGGAGTGACAAGGGACAACCCACCAAACACACAAGAAAAGAAAAAAACCACGAAGGCAAAGAAGGACATGGGAAAATGGTGTGAGTTCCATAAGAGCTCCACTCACAAAAAAAGTGAGTGTCGGGCCAAGCAGTCACTCGTGGCCAAGCTAAATGCTTCTTAATTAGACACATGTTCTAACCCTAAATTAGAACATAACAAGGGGAATGAAAAGGAATCAGATCATTGATGCGGAGCCCAGTGCCACTATGGCCACCACCAAAATCTAGAATAATGAGTGTGAAGATAAAGAGGAGGGGGAACTCCTCTTCCACTCACAGATGTGGGTGAAAGGTTATTTGTTGTAGTTCATTGTCGACAACAGGAGAAAAAAGAAACTCATTTCAGTAGAGGTCATGAAGTAGTTGGGCCTACCAATGATATCACATCCACAGCTGTACACCATCAGGCAGCTTCACCAAGGATGAGATCTCTACATCAGCCAATAGTTCCACCTTCGTAACAGCATCAAGCCCTTCACAGATGAGGTATTGTGTGATGTTTCTCCTCTTGAAGTTTGTGATGTCTTATTAGGACAATCTTACTTGTGGAAGCGACATGTTGTTTATGAGTCTAAGCCTCACTATGTGATTATTACTTTGGGAAATAAGTTGTACAAGATACCGGAGGTAGCCCTGCCTACCACCATCTCTTTAGTCACTACAAATAAATGAAGTAAGATCATTTCCCAAACCAAGAAATTTGTTTTCCTTATGATTCACCCTCAAGTCAAGAAGAAGGTTGTGGCCACAACTTCTATACAAGGCTCCTCCACACAACAACAATAGATCGACAAGGTCATGGAGGATTATAGGGACATTTTTGCCTCATCTAATGGGGTACCTATGCACTATCAAGTCAAGCACTCCATCAATCTGACCCCAGGCATGATGCTACCCAATGGACCAATCTATCAACACTCTTTTATGGAGAACGATGAGATCAAGAGGCAGATTCAGGAGCTATTTTAGAAAGGGCGCACCAGGCCAAGCTCATCACCTTGTGGGAGCCTGATTGGTACAAAAGAAGGACGAGACCTAAAGACTTTGTATTGACTATCGGGTGTTAAAAAGATCATTGTTTGGAATAGGCACCCAATCCCACAAATTGATGACCTTCTAGACAACCTCAAGGGGTCCAAATATTTCAACAAGATTATCTTAAAGTCTGGTTAGCACCAGGTGCCTATCAAACCTTCCAAAGTTTCGAAGACTGCCTTCAAATCCAAGGAGGGCCTTTTTGAATGGTTGATCATGCCTTTGGGGTTGACTAATGCCCCTACAACCTTCATGATATTGATGGAATACATCTTTCAAACCTTCACCAATGCATTCATGGTGGTGTATTCAGATGACATCTTGATCTTCAACTAGAGTTAGGAAGAGGACTTCCACCATATTTGACTGGTCCTTCAAACCCTGCGACAACAGAAGTTGTGTGCCAATTTGGATAAATGCACTTTTGGTATGAACTAGGTTCAATATCCGAGGTACATCACTGACGAGAAGGGTGTGCATGTGGACCCAGCCAAGATACAAGTAATTTGGGATTGGTCAGACTCAACCACTCTAACAGAGCTCCACAACTTTCTGGGTCTTTCCAATTTCTTCCACAAGCCTGTGTTGGGGTTCTCTCATATGACCTAGCCTTTAATTCAAATCACCAAGTGCAGAGTGAAAGTAAAGTTTTTTCGTTCGAAGCCCAATAGGAAGAATTTTCTGAGTTGAAGCATCACCTCTGCTCTACACTAATGTTCACATTACCAAACTTGCAATAACTATTTTAGATTGAGACATACGCCTCTGACTATACTATTGGTACAGTTCTTCCTCTACAAGGGAATCCAGTGGCCTACCATAGTGAGACACTTTCAGACATAGTCCTAAAGTATCCCACTTAAGATAAAGAAATGTATTCCATTGTGTAGGCATGTTGTCAATGGACGCATTACATTCTAGGGAAGGAAACAGTCATCCACATAGACCACCGACCCTTGTAGTTCATACAGACACAAGGGAAGTTTCAAAATGATCACCATCAAAAATGGTCCACATACCTACAACAATCCAATTTGAACATTAAGTATAAGAAGAGCAGCACCAATAATGTTGTAGATTGCCTTAGCCGACCACCAATCATGGCACTGATCACTTTGCTCGACTCTTATGCGCATGAGACTTCGAGGTGGCCACATCTTTACGAGAGCGATCCAGAATTTGGAAACACATGCCAGACACTCCTGGAAGGTAAGAAAGTTCCAAATTTTCACCTCTAGGATGCATTGTTATGCCACTTAGGACACATCTTTGTTCCTTCAAGCGAGCATTCCAAGATGATTTGGGAGGTGCACTATAGTCGGGTCACTGGACATTTCAGAATAGAGAAAATAGTGGTAGTACTGTAGAATTATTTTTATTGGCCGAATGAACATCAGGATATTGGGAGGTACATTGAATCCTACATTGCATGTGCCATTACCAAACCTACCATCAAGAAGCAAGACCTATATGCTCGTCCTCCTACTCCTAGTTGACCTTCAGAATCTATCTCCATGGATTACATGTTGGGCATTCCTTCTACTAAACATGACAATGATTGCATTTTCATGGTCATCGACATATTCTCTAAGATGGCCATTATTGTGGCTTGCAAGAAGAGTATCACAATAGAGGCCACTGCTAAGCTCTTCTTTGAGTGAGTGTGGCTATACTTTGGGATCCCATGGTCCATTGTCCCTAATTGTGACAACATATTCCTAAGTGCATTTTGGTCAAGTCTCTAGTCAATGTTGGATACCAAACTCACTAACACCGCGACTTCCATCCTCAAACTAATGGCTAAACATAAGTTGTCAATAGGATGATCATACACATTTTGTGCATGTACAACTCAAAGCATCCATGCACATGGGATGAAATCCTTTCCTATATCCACAACCCATTTCAGGTATGTCGGGCAGATAAATCGTTCTTGCGGACAAGACCGAACTCCCTAGTATCTATGGATATCTAGCAACAAGCAAACCAAACAAATTCTATCTTTCTCTAAATATTGCGATTTATAAATAAAGGCCAATAGATGTTTTAGACCCTACCTCAAGTCCAGTGCTAGTTTGTGGAAGCCACGCTCCGTTTGTCCAAATGAGCTCCCTTTTAAAGAATCTACAAACAAAAACAGGCACACATCAAATAACACCTGCATAGCCAATATAATAAACCATATTTATCATGATGATCAAGGAATTCATGAAATAAACCATAGAAGACAATTTATTGAGAAAAATGAATCTGATTGTATTAACTTTAAACAAAGAATAACTTTACAACCTTGATGCCTTGATGTTGTACAAGCTCCTCCCAGGGTCCAGCAAGAATCTCCTCTACTTTAACAAGTTTCACTCTCTTCCCAAAGAGATCCAAAGGTATGTAATCTTTCCTCTCAAGCTCAATTAGGAAGTCTAAATTCCAACAACATTTACCCTCAAAAATATTCAGCTTTTAACCACTCTAGGAACCAGCCCAATGCCTCATTTTATAGTGCAGAGGAAGGAAGTTACCAGGTCCACCTTCAAAGGGATAGAGTCCTCCTTCAAAGGGATAAGCTCCTCTCATCAAGGGGTTAGATCCTTTAGTTATGGGATGCATGAAGCACCTAGGAGCGAACTTGCCACCTCAAGATTCCTTCTAGAAGCATCCAGAATTAATCCAAAGTGAGTTTTTAATAATAAACTTGCGCCTTTTTTACTTTTACAGGGGTCCGCACCCACTCCTTTAGAGACAGAGTGGGCAGGTCCACAGGTAACATGACCAAGGGGTGTGGGACTGCAGGTAATGCTAAGAGAAAGTGTGGAACTAGGGTTTTATAGATTTTCAAGGACTTTCTCTCCATTTTAAGGCTTGACATGAAGAGCTGAGGTTTGAGACTTGCAAAGGAGGACAGTATGAGTGGTGATAGACTCACACTGACTGCAGAAATTCATGGTGACAATATTTTGTGTAACAGATTTCCCCCTAAAGTGCGAAGTCTGTAGTAAATGAGGATTTCATTTATCATCTAAGAAAAGTGAAGTACTTTATCATTTCGAGGATCATTTTATGGAGAGCCCGGTTGGAACCTGTAAAAACATTCAATACAAAATATATATATATATGAGATCATATCATCGCTGAGGTAGGCATTCCCATACTCAGATCGAAACTGACTAGAAAACTAACTAAACTGCTCTGATATAGGAATGATCTTGTAATACATCACAAGTATAGACACATGTAGACACAATATGGGCGCAGCAATCTGTTTATGAATAGTCCACTGTATAATGAATAACAAAATTCCTCGCAGCCTGGATGGTGGAAACTAGATCTAGGGTCTTGATTTCTACTTCCTGAAATAGTATGATTCTATCCATGTGAATGAATGTGTCGAAGCCTAACATGGTAGAAACCACTTGATTACCAGTCAATGATGTAAATTGTTAACAAGTGTGAGAGAAACCACGAGTAATGTCAATGGCTCTCAAAGTACTCAGTACAATCCATGAAATGTGAATAGATGAGTTGATGTCGAACATGTCACAAAATCCTTTGGTTGAAGGTCAATGATGCAACCTGTCATCCAAGGCGAGAAACATGCCATTGAGGCATGCAGATTCCAAGGTACTGACAATTTCTATATTATCTTTCTAGATAATGAGCTGAAGTCGATAGAAAGCGATCCGTCATAGGCAAGCCCACAACACGAAATCATAGATCAAGTTTGAAGAAATATGTTTGCAAGGACTGACTCAGGGATGGTCAAGATGGATGATAGATATTTTTCAGATGAATGATTTATTTGGACTAACCTCTTGAACACATAATGACACTGCAAATGGTTTGGTAGCAATTGGCCCAAAGCTAATACCCAGAAACTGGCTGAAGACTTTCAATATGGTTTGATTAACTGTTAGGCAAATGATTTCCCAACCCAGGTGAACAATAAGTGTCGTGTTCAAGAGTGGTTAAATGCTTTTCTAAGACACAAAGTATAACAAACAGGTTCATTTTTCTCTCTTTACCCCACCATTTCTGGCAAGTACCTCTTTATTTTTGACAAGCTTGAGGAGGATAACATTTGCTTGGTTATAAGCTCATCCTTTGGATGAGTCCAACTTAGTTTAAAATTCGAACCCTAAGAAGGAGTGGTCCGTTCTTGTTTGAAATTGAATAGGTCCTTTACTGTTAAATTTTAACAAGTCCAGTATAGGAGAAACTCGGTGTTTTTCAATTTTAGGGAGTCAGAAGAAAAACTTAAGAAAACTCCATGGCTGTCCTTTTTCATAAATTTGTGTCTCCCAAGCCCGAAAAAGTATAAAATAATACTTGAGAGAACCGCTTGACCATTACGATCAAGGAGTACTTTTCATAATTAGTGTCCCTAATCCGAAAAAGTAAAAAATGATCAAAGACACGTCGTTTTATAACCAATATCGAACTTGAAACGACAAAAGCCTAACAATCTTTTCATGTTTATACGGTCAAAAAAGAGCTGTAAGTGGACCGTCCTTTTAATTTCGTTTTAACGAGTTTAAAAAAGGAAAAACTCAACAATCTTTTCATATTTTACAAGTCAGAAAAGAGCTTAAAGAGGACTCGTCCTAGAGGAATGAGTGGTATAAAGGGTAGCAACTGGTTCCGACAATGGAGGAACTGCTCAAAACATGTAATGGTTAAGAGGCTGGCTAATAAAACCACTCATAGATGCGGTCCCTCAGGAAGGGTAAACAACCAAGTGAAAGCATATGATCAGCCAAAGAGATGGTGGCAATGGAATGAAAACAACCAAGGCTCATCTAACAGAATTTAGTGGATAAAAAAGGCAATCACGGAATGTAAAATGGGTATAGGTTCATTTTTACACAAGCTTGAACCATAGAGAACTCTGCTTGGATTCAGTTTCATTTTTACACAAGCTTGAAACGAAAAACTATGCTTGTTATAAATTCGCATGCCCCCAGCATAATGATGCAAAATGAGGTACATGCCCCCCAAGATTCATTGCATTCAACCAGGTGAACGAAATGATGGTTCACTTTCGGGATCTTGGAAAGATAGGGAGTTGTTTCATTTTTTAATGAGGTTGACACAGGAAAAGAACTGTCCTCAAAACCCTTGTTTCATTTTTCAAAATGAGCTTGACACAAGACAAGGAACTATGATCTAAAATCCTTGATTCATTTTTTAACGAGCTTGACACAAGATAAAGAACTATGCTAAAAAATCCTTGATTCATTTTTTAACGAGCTTGACACAATACAAGGAACTATGCTCAAAAATCCTTGATTCATTTTTTAACGAGCTTGACACAAGACAAGGAACTATGCTCAAGTCTACTCTCTACAATCTACCTATATAACCTACTGATTCATTTTTTTTAATGACGTTGACACAGGAAAAGAACTGTCCTCATACCTGATTCATTTTTTAACGAGGTTGACACTGGAAAAGAACTGTCCTCATACCTGATTCACTTTTTAGCAAGGTTGACTCAGTAATAGGAACTATCCTCTGACCAACTGATTCATTTTTTAACGAGGTTGAGACAGGAAAAAACTATCCTTGCACTCACTGATTCATTTTTTAATGAGGTTGACATAGTGAAAGGAACTTTCCTCGAAACCCTTGTTTCATTTTTAAACGAGCTTGACACAAGACAAGGAACTATGCTCGTTGACTCCTTGTTTCATTTTTTAACGAGCTTGACACAAGACAAGGAACTATTCTCATTGACATCCGGTTTCATTTTTTAACGAGGTTGACACAGGAAAAGAACTATCCTCGCAACGTCCAATTTCATTTTTTAACGAGGTTGAGACGGGAATAAACTATCCTCGCCAACTGATTATGGCTTCCAACTGGAAGAAAGACATGTCAATGGACACACCTTGATCATGGCTTCCAAGAGGTCTTCATCAGAAGGAAGAATAGTTCTCTGGAAGGAACACATGTCAAGGGACTCAAAAGGGATAAAAACATCACGTTCAAGTAATCCCATAGAGTTTTCCATGTCAATTACCGGATTTAAATTAGAGGAAGATTAGAAAACAGTGAGAGGCTCACTTACATCGGTAACTAAAAACATGGAACCAATTGCCACATAATTAACCCGTGGCAGGGTAGATACCACTTTAGAACCATTAGTGAACCTTTAGAGATCCTTCCTAAGTTTTCTATTACCTTGGAAGGTAAAACTGTTTATATTGATCTTATGGTAGTTCAAGGTCCCTTGGATTTCAATTTACTCCTTGGGCGTGACTATGTTTATGCAATGAAAGCTAGTGGAGTCTCCATTTTGTCAGGCGGATAAATCGTTCTTGCAGACAAGACCGATCTCCCTAGTATCTACGGATATCTAGCGACAAGCAAACCAAACAAATTCTATCTTTCTCTAAATATTGCAATTTATAAATAAAGGCCAATAGATGTTTTAGACCCTACCTCAAGTCCAGTCCTAGTTTGTGGAAGCCACACTCCATTTTTCCAAATGAGCTCCCTTTTAAAGAATCTGCAAACACAAATAGGCACACATCAAATAACACCTGCATACCCAATATAATAAACCATATTTATCATAATGATCAAGGAATTCATGAAATAAACCATAGAAGACAATTTATTGAGAAAAATGAATCTGATTGTATTAACTTTAAACAAAGAAGAACTTTCAACCTTAATGCCTTGATGTTGTACAAGCTCCTCCTAGGGTCTAGCAAGAATCTCCTCTACTTTGACAAGTTTCACTCTCTTCCCAAAGAGATCAAAAGGTATGTAATCTTTCCTCTCAAGCTCAATTAGGAAGTCTAAATTCCAACAACATTTACCCTAAAAAATATTCAGCTTTTAACCTCTCTAGCAACCATCCCAATGCCTCATTTTATAGTGCAGAGGAAGGAAGTTACCAGGTCCACCTTCAAAGGGATAGAGTCCTCCTTCAAAGGGATAAGCTCCTCTCATCAAGGGGTTAGCTCCTTTAGTTATGGGATGCATGAACCACCTAGGAGCGAACTTGCCACCTCAAGATTCCTTCTAGAAGCATCCAGAATTATTCCAAAGTGAGTTTTTAATAATAAACTTGCACCTTTTTTACTTTTACAGGGGTCCGCACCCACTCCTTTAGAGACAGAGCGGGCAGGTCCACAGGTAACATGACCAAGGGGTGCGGGACCGCAGGTAATGCTAAGATAAAGTGCGGAACCAGGGTTTTATAGATTTTCAAGGACTTTCTCTCATTTTTAAGGCTTGACATGAAGAGATGAGGTTTGAGACTTGCAAAGGAGGATAGTATGAGTGGTGATAGACTCACACTGACTGCAGAAAGTCATGGTGACAATATTTTGTGTAACAAGGTAGGGCTAGGATTTTAGCCATTATTTCCCATTGATGTGGCCATACCATTTACAGCTACTCGGGAAGATTCAATTGATGTCTAGTCTAAAGATGGTAGGGCTAAAAAATTCATTGATCGCATTCAACACGTCTATCAGCAATTCCATGATATATTGGACAGATCCAATTCTAAGTACAAGGAGCACCAGGATCAACATTTGGTTCTAACAAGTTCTAGTTGGGTGACAATTTTTGGCTACATTTGCAAAAGGAGCGCTTCACTGGACCCCATCGCAAGCTTCGCTCATTACGATATTGGACATAGACCATCACCAAGGTTGTAGGGGACAATGCCTTCAACAACATTCCACCGTTCCTTGGTCTGCACCCAGTGTTCAATGCAGACCACCTTCGTCCATACTTTCCACCATTGCTGGACACATCCAACATTGCAGATCAACTCACACCAACAGAGCTAAACATAGACTACATGGAATATACCACAACTGATCAGATTATGGACACATATATCAAGAACACTCGCCAGTAGAAAATCCAACTTTATCGAGTTATCAAAGTTGGCCAACTCCTACACCAAGGAAAGTGACTCACCAGGGACCAAGTTCAGCAGAAGTTCCCCATCTCATGGAGGCACTCAATGCAATGGGGACCATTTCTTCCTATGGGGGGGAGACTAATCCAGGTGGATATTGGTGGCCACCCTCCTATTCCACTTACACCCCAAACACTATTTCTTTCAGTTTTTCAGTTTCCTTAATTGTAGCACAGTTTAGTATTCTTGGCAGTTTTTCAAGTCCTAAACGTCCGAAGTTGTTTTGAGGCCCTAAAATATGTTTTTAGGGAAAACAGATAGACCAAAAAAGTCACAAATGGGTCTATCGATTTTTTTTTACTTACTCTTCGAGATATTCTACATGAGGTATTATGATAGCCAGGCGGAGATCGTTTGCCAATGTTATGACCCTGGGGAATTGATATACCAATTTACCCAAACGGGGCCCACAATTTTGCCACTTCATCTCCTAGGGTTAGATTTCTGGATGTTTAGGGTTTTCCATTGTGTCTCAATAGTAAATAAGCCTTTGAGCCTCATTGTAACATAGTTCAGAGGCATGTAGCTGCCACATCTCTTCTCAGAGATAAGCTACCATCGCCCGAGCTAGTTTATTTCCATTCCATTTGTAAGCATATTTCAGTATTCTGATATTAATGAAATGAAGTGTTATTTCTGCTTCATTTATATATTTATGGTTATATATGTAATTTTTTGCATTCCTGTTTAAGTTTATATCAGTGGTATCAGAGTAGTCTATTCCTTCTATATTTTTATTTGCATGTCCCTAACGAGATTAGAGTATAAGGAGTTAGGACTCGATCTGGTTGAACCTTCACAACATCAACCTCAAAAACCTCGAAGAACTCCCATGGCGGAAGAAAATAAAGACGAGGCGGCAAGATATCCTTTCAAAATATTGCTCGAGGAAGCCCTCGAGTGACATACAAACACGGTGATGGATAACTTGGCCCAGATCCTTCCACGACTACCCACAGGAGACACATCTTCATCCAACAACAACTCTAAAGGTGCCACTCCTTTTAAGGTACAATTTAACTTCGATATTCCCATATTTGAGGGACAAATAGATGCAAACGTCGTACATAAAAGGTTGAATCTATTGGAAGGATATTTTTCAGTTCATGACTTCTCCAATCGGCGAAAGATTACTTTTTCACTTCGCAAAGCCGCCCCACACGTCAAGGGCTGGTAGGAGGCCTACTGTGAAAAAAATAAGAGAGGGAATCCTCACTATTTTCAGTTTCATGCAATTGGGATTCTTTTTGAGATGCAATCAAGGAACAATATTATCTTGTTGGGAGATATGAAGATAAATACATACAGTGCACCACGATATGGTAGGGAAGGGACCAAGATGTGTCAGAGTTCACAAATATTTTCCATACCCTATGCACTAAGTTGGGTATCAAGGATTCTAAATGGGAAGTTGTACTCAAGTACCACGGCTGCATACAAAAGTATATCCAGGACAAGATGGATTTCCTGGACATCCCCTCACTCAGCACAACATAATGATACATTGTCAATATTAAGCAAAAGTTTAAACAAAAGAAGCGAGACTTTGGATCTATGAATCTGAAGTAAGGAAAAGGCACCCGCAAACCATAGAGAAAAGTCCAAAGCCAAGGCGGGTGGCCCAAGACAACCCGCCAAACCCACAAGTAACGAACAACACCACGAAGACAAAGAAGGACACAGGAAAATGGTGTGAGTTCCATAAGAGCTCCACTCACACCACAAGTGAGTGTCAGGACAAGTAGTCGGTGGTGGCCAAGCGGAAGGATTCTGAATCAGATGCATGTTCCGACTTTGAGTCACAACCCAACAAAGATGACAAAGGGAGGTAGATCATTAATGTAGGGACCAGTGCCACTGTGGCCACCAGAAAAATCCAGAAGGATGAGCATGAAGATCCATAGGAGGAGGGATGCCTCTTCCACTGACAGATGTGGGTGAAAGGTTCTCCACTATAGTTCATTGTCGACATCAAGAGCCAAAAGATCCTCATTTTACAAGAGGTTGTGAAGAAGTTGGGCCTACCAATGACAACACATCCACAGCTGTACACCATCAGGTGGCTTCACCAAGAACGAGATCTCTACATCAGCCAATAGTGTCGCCTTCCCTACAAAATCAATCCCTTCATGGATGAGGTATTGTGTGTTGTTTCTCCTCTTTAAGTATTTGATGTATTATGAGGATAACCATACTTGTGGAAGTGACATGTTTTATATGAGTCTACACCTCTCTCTATGATTATTAGTTTTGGCAATAAGTTTTACATGATACTAGAGGTAGCCCTACCTACAACCATCACTTTGATCACTACAAATCAATGCAGTAAGATCGTTTCCTAGACCAGGAATTTTGTTTTAATTATGATTCACCCTAAGGGTAGGAAGAAGGTTGCAGCCACAGATTCCATACAGGGCTCCTCCACACAGCAGCAATAGATGGACAAGGTCGTGGAGGAGTATATGGACATTTTCGCCTCACCTACAGGGGTACCTATGCACTGTCAGGTCAAGCACTCCATTGATATGACCCTGAGCTCACTGCTACCCAATGGACCAATCTATTGACCTTTTTCTCTAGAGAACAATGAGATCAAGAGGAAGATTCAGGAGTTGTTGCAGAAATGGCACATTAAGCCAAGTTCATCACCATGTGGGAGCCCAATTATATTGGCACATAAGAAGGATGGGACCTGGAGACTCTATATTGACTATCAGGTGTTGAACAATATCACTTTCTGGAATAGGTACCCAATCCCACAAATTGATGACCTTCTGGACTAGCTCAAGGGACACAAATATTTCAGAAATATTGACTCGAAGTCTGGTTATCACCAGGTTCCTATCAAACCCTTCAATGTGTGGAAGGTTGCCTCCAAATACAAGGAGGGCCTTTTCAAATGGTTGGTCATGCCTTTTGGGTTGAAAAATGCCCATTCAATGTTCATAAGATTGATGGATGACATCTTCTAACCCTTCAACAATGAATTTTTGGTGGTGTAATTAGAGACATCTTGATCTTCAGCTAGAGTTGGGAAGAGCACCTCCACCATATTCGACGGGTCCTTCAAACCCTGCGACAAGACAAGCTATTTGCCAATTTGGAGAAATGCACATTTAGCATGACCAAGGTTCAATATCTAGGGTACATCATTGATGAGCATCGTGTGCATGTGGACCTAGCCAAGATACAAGTCATTCACGATTGACTACTCTAACAGATCTCTGCAGATTTCTGGGTCTTGCCAAATTCTACCGCAGGCTCATGTTGGGGTTCTCTCATATCACTTGGCCTTTAAGTCAAGTCACCAAGGGAAAAGAAAAAGCAATTTTTTTTGGTCTAAAACCCAACAGAAGGAATTTTTGGAGTCAAAGCATCACCTCTGCACTACACCAATGCTCACATCACTAGACCTGCATAAACCATTTGATATTGAGAAACATGCTTCTGACTATGCTATTGGTGCAGTTATTACTCAACAGTGGCATCCAATGGCTTACCATAGTGAGACACTTTCAGACATAGTCTGAAAGTATCCCACCTATGAAAAAGACATATATTCCATTGTGCAGGCCTGTCATCAATGGAAGCATTACATTTTGGGGAAGGAAGCAGTCATCCAGAAAGACCACCGACTCCTGCAGCTCATACAAACACAAGGGAAGTTGCAGAATTACTGCCATAAGAAATGGTCCACATGCATACAACAATTCCATTTGAAAATTAATTACAAGAAGCGCAGCACCAATACTGTTGCAGACTGCCTTAGCTGACCACCAGTCATAGTGCTAATCACTATGCTCGACTCCTATGGGCACGAGACTTCAGGGTGGCCGCATCTTTACGAGAGTGATCCAGAATTTGACAGCATATACCAAACATTCCTGGAAGGTAAGCAAGTTCCAATTTTTCATCTCTAGGATGCATTGTTATGCCACATGCGACACATATGTGTTCCTTCAAGCTAGCCTGCCAAGATGATTTGGGAGGTGCACTACACTCAGGTCGCTAGAAATTTCGAAGTAGAGAAAACAATGGTAGTACTTCAGAAGTATTTTTATTGACTGAACCTTCATTGGGATGTTGGGAGGTACATTAAATCTTGCACTGCCTATTCCACTACCAAAGCAACCATCAAGAAGCAAGGCCTATATAATCCTATTCCTACTTCTAGTCAACCTTGAGAATCCATCTCCATGGATTACATGTCGAGCCTTCCTTCTACTAAGCACGATAATGATTGTGTTTTCGTGGTCGTAGATAGATTCTCAAAGTGGGTCATTATGGCACCCTGTAAGAAGAGTATCACAATAGAGGCCACTGCTAAGCTCTTCTTTGAGTGAGTGTGGGTACACTTTTGGATCCCACTGTCCATTGTCTCTGACAGATTCCTACGTGCATTTTGGTCAAGTCTCTGGTCAATTTTGGATACCAAACTCACTAATTCCACGAATTTCCATCCCCAAACTGAAGGCCAAACAAAATTCGTCAACAGGATGATCATACACATTCAGCGCACGCACAAATCAAAGCGTCGATGCACATGAGATGAAAGCCTCCCCTATTTCCAACACAACTACAACAAAGCTCTCCACAACTCAATGGGCCACAACCCCTTTCAAGTAGGGCAGGGATTTCAGCCATTATGTCCCATTGATGTGGCCATACCATTTGTAGCTACTCAGGCAGATTCAACTCATGTCTAATTTGAAGCCGACATGGCTAACAACTTCATTGAGTGCATTCAACACATCCACCAACAAGTTCATGATATTTTGGATAGAGCCAATGCTAAGTACAAGTAGCACCATGGCCAACATCTCGTGCCACACAAGTTCCAGGTGTTCGACAAAGTTTGGCTACATTTCCAGAAGAAGGGCCTCGATAGACCCCATTGCAAGCTTTTCCTACTCTAATATGGGCCATACACCATTGCCAAGGTCGTAGGGGACAATGTCTTAGAGCTTATAATTCAACCGTTCCTTGGTCTGCACCTAGTGTTCAATGTAGATTGCCTTCAGCCATACTTTCCACCATTGTTGGACACATCCGACATTGCAAAAAACACACACCAACAAAGCTAAACCCAGACTACATGGAACAGGTCACAACTAATCGGATCATGGACACATAGATCAATAACACTCACCATTAGAAGATCTAACTTTATCAGGTTGTCAAAGATGGCCAAGTTCTGCACCAAGGCAAGTGGCTCACGAGGGACCAAGTTCAGCAGAAGTTTCCCCATTTGATGGTGACACTCAAGGCAATGGGGACCATTGCATCCTAAGGGGGGAATGATTGATCCAAGTGGATATTGGTGGCCACCCTCCTATTCCAATTGGACCCCCAATACTGCCTGTTTCAGTTTCCTTAATTGTAGCACAATTTACTATTTTTGGCCATTTTTCTGGTCATGAACTTTCGGACCTGTTTTGAGGCCGTAAACAACATTTTTATGGAAAAAAAATGATAAAAAAGGGAACAAATTGATTTCCTAACCTTTTTTCGGCCTACTCTTTGAGATCTTTGAAATGAGGTATTATGATAGCCAACGCAGATTGTATGCAAAAGTTACAACCCCGGGAAATTGATGTACCTATCTACCCAAACGGGACCCACAATTTTGGAGCTTCATCTACTAGGGTTAGGTTTCTAGATGTTTAGGGTTTTCCATTGTGTCTCAATAATAAATATACATTAGAGCCTCATTGTAACACAATTCAGATGCATGTAATCACCACATTCCTTCTAAGAGATAAGCTACCATCGCCCGGGCTAGTTTATTTCCATTATGTTTGTAAGCATATTTCAGTATTCTGATATTAATGAAATGAAGTGTTATTTATGTTGTGCTTTTTTTATTTATGATTACATATGTAATTTTTTTCTTTCATGATTAAGTTCATATCAACATTGGTGCTACTAGTTGCCAAGCGTGGTGTAGTAGCATCTAAAAGTCATGATTTGAGGATTGGCCCCCAAATCAACCTGAATGGCTCTTTGTGGTCCCAAAATGCAGTTGGGGCACCACCAAAGGGTCTCCATGGAGTCTCTAATTACTCATAATGTCCATCTCTACTCCAACGTTGAGAGATTTCCAGATGTTGTTATCCCTCCCAAGTCATTGAAGGTGATATCATCCTCATTTGGGTCATGAATCAAGTTCCATCCATTATATGGTGTTAAGGCTAGCCTAGGGGCATGTTGGGTCCAGGTCAATCATCTTGAATAATCATCAAATGTAGTGAAAAGTGGTATAACATCATGTGTGTAGGAGGAGCCCAAGGGCATGTGTGATTTGTTATTTCTTCTCGAAGGCTTAAGGCTCTCAACACTTCACTTGTGAGTGCCAATATACTTCTCAAATGGCTTGTGTACCTATGGGTAAGGTTCATAAGACATGGGCTACTGAATCACCTAACGATCACAATAAAGAGTAGTGAAAGAAACTGATCATTAGATAAAATAATCATTATTACATCTAAGAAAACCAAGATTGAATGTAATGGGCTATTTAATGCTTCAAATAAGGATTTCCTTCCAAAATCAAGGTCTTGAACTTGCAATGATGTTTTCTTCGTAGTTAGGAGTGGCTAATGGACAACCCTATTACATGTTTCTATTCCCCTAAGGGGAAGTAACATTTCCTCAACCCGCCCTTCAATTGATAGGTGTTAGTGAATAATAAGGATGGTATAGAGGGGAGAAGCCTTCATGGACAAGTGTCATGATCAAAGGGACCAACATGATGGGGATCCACATCGTGAGTGTATAGATGTGAGGAAGGAGCAATCACGGATGCATGAGTTACCAACTCGACCTTTTTTCTTTCCACCCCTCTTGTGTGCCTTTTACTTTTGCTTGATTTTTCATTGTATTTTTTCTCATAGCTCAAGGGTTAAATCTTTCTTTGAATGATATGGCAGTTTTTTTACCCCTTAATGATGAGTTAATTTATAGTTCATTGGGGTTGGGACATGCAAGGGTTCCTTTGTATGAAGTAATGGAGCAACATGTGCTCAACAACCAGGTGATGTCCATATGAGTGAGGTACAGCTCATGCTAGGATTTTTCCCACATGCTACTCTTCATGTCCCTGGCCATCTTTTGCATTTTGATATTCTTTCTTTTGATTTTTTTTATGGCCATGATATGATTTTTGTATTTATTGTAGGTGCATCAACATCCTAGGGAAACATTTTGGGCCCTACCCAAGTATGCTTATGTATGGGTGCCAAATCCCAAATAACCAATGGTTAGTTGAACCCGAATAATGGGTGTGAGAGAAGGGCTTGTAATGTATGATGGAAAGTGTTAAGTATGATAGAATGGTAGATGGAAATATGTTATCTCAATCAGGGCTTCCCAATTAGTGCCCATCCTATACCCATTTAGCCATTATGGGAGGTCTGATTGAAAAATTAACCCCCCATTTAAGGTGAGAGAACAAGATCAAGGTCAACCCCCTCCCCCTATGCCCCTTATTCATGGTCACCCCATAATCCACACCAAATTCCCAAATACAAACAAGCATAAGCACCTTATTTAAAAATGATTAAAGTACCTTTTGATAGGAAGCCCAGCTTCATCCATGTTCTCATTTCAGATGGGTGAGAAGCATATGGTTGATGCAAGTGGTAGAAATATAATGGAACACCATTGACTAGTGGTGGTTGTTAAGGGATGATGGTTGGCTGACTGTCTGTCAAAAGTAGGAGAAAAAAATTCTACTAGGGTTTAATCGTTACCCATTCTTGTGGGTAACATGGCACATAGAGAAGAGTTTGCCAATAAAACCATTGATTTGGTATTATAGGGGTCTTGTATTTTTGTTTTAGAAGCACTGTATTGATTAAGGATTTTTTGATTCCATGTAATGAATTCTAGTCATATGATTACAATAAACAAGTTGTGTAAGTTGCCATCAAAATATATGTTAAATAGAGACAATGTTCTCGTTATTTATTATTTTTTGACTTATCCAGGTACCTTTCGAGATTCGACTATTTTAATTTAATGAGGTTCTTTAAATTTTGTTGGCCATATATAGATTGCCAATAGCCTTACCTTTATTTTGGTTTTCACACATCCATTTTACCTTTGTTGCAATCCAATATAATGTGTAGAACATATGATTTACAAAATAAACTATCACCTTAACTTAACAACCTTAACAATTTTAGATGAAGTGAGGTTTAGAATCTGAATTTAACACCAACTTGACAAAAGTTGGTAGGGGGCATCGAAAATCAATCCCATCATAGGAGTAGGAGTAAGTAGCTTTCAAATTGACCTTAATTATTGTCAACCACACCTAGTATGTACATCTCTATTCCATATTAATAACAAATTGTAATTTAAAGTGGTTAGATCCCTTGAGTAGGAAACATTTTTTATAAAAAATCATGAAATTTCATATAATCACATTTGGCAGGAGATAATATTTCATCTACATACATCAAAAAAATCACAAGTTGTTACTTATTTGGTCACAAAATTGAGAACACACAAAAAAACTATGCTTAAAACAATAATACCATCCTCAGATTCTCTTTATATATTCTAAAGAAGGAAAGCCAAAAATCTTGTTGGCTTTCCAGATGTTGGTTAAGTAAACATAATTTGGAGCCTTAAGAGTGACATGAAGGGATTGCATTGGTACAAATAATCCCATTTGTCTTCCCTTGTTTTTTTTTAACAAAAATTGTTAATGTTTGTGCCTTTAACATTGAACTGTAAATTCTAAAGGTTTTAAACTGCTTTGAAAGTTCATTATGACTGATTTCAAACATATCTCTTAGAAAATTTTCTACAATGAAATTTAGTTATGGTCACGTTAGATGAATCTTACTTATCTTTGTTCTTGAAGGTGGATACCAATCCTTGAGGTTTTTGTTCTTGTGGTGTAAGCTTTAGGCTTCAACAAAACTACTATATTGAGAAAACAAAGGTCTTCTATTGGGTTTTTGTCAAAATCAATGAAAATTGTTGGCCTTTGTTGTGCATAGAATGGTGCAACCATTATCCTCTTGTATGTATATGCTAATTATATGGGGTGGTAATTGACCTTAGGGGAAGAGGAAGCTACTATACAACTATCTGTTATTCTCTATAAATAAGTTTTTCTTAATCTACAATATTTGTTTTTGTTTCTAGAGGTTGGCAATCTCAATTATTGTGTAACATATTATGCAAGAAAAAAATCTTATCCTTTGTGCACTCCTTTGTTCTGTGATTGAAATGTGTTATTCTCTTTTTGCTATTATTGCCTCAAAATCTAGTAGGTCTTGTGAAAGGCCTCACATGACGAGAACCAAACCAAGATACAACAACAGGGTGGAGGCCACTGTCACCTCAACACTCCACCTTCTACTCTTCAGTGGAATTTCACCACATGGGAGGCTTCCCATTATAATTCACCTAAAATATATTCTAAATCAATAGCTCAAAGGTGACAATTGCAATAGGATTAGATAGGGCACTCAAAGTACATAGAAGGCTCAATTATATGTAATAAGGAAAAACATACCCTTAAAAGAACCTATTGATCCAGGTGGATGTTGGTGGCCACCCACCTATCCCATTTGGACCCCCACAACTGTCTCTTTCAGTTTTTCAGTTTCCTTAATTATAGCATAGTTTACTATTTTTAGCAGTTTTTCGGGTCCTAAACTTCCAGAGCCGTTTTGAGGCCCTAAACGACGTTTTTTGGGAAATCCACCGCCAACGATTATTTTGATAAAAATCGCCTTTTTCGTCGTAGTCCTCGGAGAGATATTTCCAACGGGATATCATGCGCGTCAAACGGAGATAGTACGACCAATTCGCGACCCCGGGAAGTTGATGTACCAACTTACCCAAAAACGGGGCCCACAATTTGGTGTTTCATCTTCTAGGGTTACGTTTTGGAATGTGAAGGGTTTTCCATTGTTTCTCAACAATAAATAGGCCCTCGAGCCTCATTGTAACATAGCTCGAAACGGTTCAGAGGCATGTAGCCGACACATCTCTTCTCAGAGATAAGCTACCATCGCCCTAACTGGTTTATTTCTATTTGTAAGCATATTTCAATATTCTCCATTAATGAAATGAAGTATTATTTCCGCTGCATCTCTATTTTTATGGTTATCGCATCTCTATATTTATGGTTATCTCTGTAATCTATTGTGTTCCTGCTTAAATCCGGATCACCTATAAAGGAGGGTTTATCGCCTAGGGTTTGAATGATATGACGTAAAAATAACGCAATTAGGCATATAAGACAAATAAAAGACTTTCTAGAAAGATATGATCAACAAACCTTCAATGTTGGGTCCCTATAATACTAGTGATTACCCCATTACTATTGTAGTTATACCCCTTATTTATATTTTTGTGCCCCTATTACCCCCATGTTGTTATTTCTGTGCCCCATGGAATCCCTCTATTGTTTATTTTGTGGCTTTATATTATTATTGTTAGGTCGGCTGGATTATATTGTGACTCCTTAGACTCCTATATATAGAAATGAGATTTTGTCATTTGAATCATCGAAGAATTGTTCATTTATGTAATGTAAAGGAGGTTGCCCCCTCGAAGAGGCTGAATTCTAAGGGGGTGATCTATCTTTTCTATCTTTTCTTGAGCTGGTTTCATAACATTTGGTATCAGAGCTTTGGATTCTAGGGTTTCGCTGCTCCAAACAGGTCATCGTGGCATGTTCGCTATAACTTTTTTTTTGTGACGTTTCAGAAGTCACAAAAAAAACCAATTTGAGAAGAAATCGCGCTGAACCTTGGGTACGAATTTCAGAGCTTTTCGCGTGACATTTGCGGAGATATGATCTGAGGAAGTTGGTCTTTTTGCAGACTCCTGAATTACATTCAAAACAGGTGACCTGGGGAAAATTGTCATAACATTCTCTCTAGGGATCGGATTGAAATTTTGTAAGAAGTTACAGGAATAGGACGGACTTTAGTTTCTTGTATGCATGTTTCAAATCGAAAGGTTGAAACAGTGACTCGTGGCACGTCGTACAAGTTCGCTCTACTGAACTAGTCTATAAGCAAGTCACTGTGGGAGATTTCACATAACTCTTCCTTGGAGAATCCAATTTGGGTCAGACTTGTGGCATTGGAAAGAGGACACAGAGGGCTACTATAGCTCACAAATTTAGAAGTGGATGATTGGAAAGTACAGAGATACATCAGAGGCAATATCGAGCTCCTACAAAGTGAAAAAAGGTGTGTAGATTTTCTTAAATTATTGCTTAAGTTTGGTTTGAAAATTTATTTTGAAGGAATTCAAAGGGCATAGTAGAGCATTATTATCGGTGACTGATGCCCCGAGGAAAGAAAATTCAAACACCTAGTAAGGAACCTGAAAGCTCTAGCATGACTCATGAAGAAGAGGAAGAAATGCAACATGATATATCAAAATTACAAGACCAAGTGCAACAACTGTCCCTTGCACAAAAAGGAACAGAATCTAAGATGGATGGTTGAAATAAAGATGTAGAAGCTAAGATGGATGGTTTAAAGAAAGGTGTAGAAGCTAAGATGGACTATTTAAAGAAAGGCGTAGAAGCTAAGATGATTGACGTGGAAGCTAAGATGGATGATTTGAAGATAGATTTGAAGACAGACATGGACGAATTGAAGATAAATATGAATAAGTTGCTACAAGAAATGGCCCCTAAGGGTGAAAGGGTACTAAAGGAAACTCATGATGAGAACAAAAGAAATGTTAATCATGATTCCATAGACGCTAATGTTGGATTGAAGACTCACCATATTCCAAAAATCGATATGAGGAAGTTTGATGGCAAGAATCCCGCCACATGGATATTACAGATGGAGCAGTTCTTCGATCTCAATAATGTGCAAAACACACAAAAGGTACGTATGGCAACTGTATATTTGGAACCAAATCAGTTTGTATGGTATCAATGGCTTTGCTCTCATAAACAATTTATCACTTGGGCAATTTTTACGGAAGAATTGATAGGACATTATGAAGATACAAAAAGTAACACTTTTTTTAGCCAATTGATAAGTCTCAAACAAAAGGGTTCAGTAATGGAGCACATTGAGGAGTTCCAAAAATTGAACATAAGGGTAAAAGATATTCTAGAGGAGCATAGGATTGATGTGTTCATAGGGTCTTTAAAGGATAATATCCAACATGATGTTCGCCTTTGGGAACCTGATTCATTAGAGAAGGCATTCAGGTTAGCAAGAAAAATGGAAAGAAAAATTATGGCAACCAGGAAGCATACCACTCACAACTATAAAGATGGAAGTGTTGTTGCCCCTAGTCTTCCAAAACCTATAAGGTTGACACCACAACAATTGGAAGAAAAAAGAGCAAAATGGCTTTGTTACAGTTGTGATAGCAAATACACTAAAGGTCATAAGCAAGCTAAGAAGAATAATAAATTATCACCAAAGTATTATGGTCCGTACAAGGTGTTGCAAAAGATTGGTACTATGGCATACAAATTGGAGCTTCCTGTAGCTTCTCGATTGCACCCAGTTTTCCATGTTTCATGTTTAAAGAAGGTTATAGGCGACAAGCTCCCAGTTCAAACAATATTGCTAGAACGTGACGAGGAAGGAAAAATTATATTGGAACAGGAAGTAGTCACAGAAATAAGAACTCGACAGCTACGAAATCGATCATTTTTAGAGTATCTTATCAAGTGGAAGAACTTATCCGCTGAAGATTCCACATGGGAGGATGAGAATTTTATGCAAAAGTATCCAGAACTACTCAAGCATTGAGGACAACACTTTTTTGAAGGAGAGGGGCATGTTGGGTCCCTATAATACTAGTGATTACCCCATTACTATTGTAGTTATACCCCTTATTTATATTTTTGTGCCCCTATTACCCCCATGTTGTTATTTCTGTGCCCCATGGAATCCCTGTATTGTTATTTTTGTGGCTTTATATTATTATTGCTAGGTCGGCTAGATTATATTGTGACTCCTTAGACTCCTATATATAGAAAGGAGGTTTTGTCATTTGAATCATCGAAGAATTGTTCATTTATGTAATGTAAAGGAGGTTTCCCCCTCGAAGAGGCTGAATTCTAAGGCGTTGATCTATCTTTTCTATCTTTTCTTGAGCTGGTTTCATAACATTCAATTAGCCGTAAGTTGAAGCCTTAATGCAAGATTAGGGTTATTTAGCCTATAATTATCTAGGGTTTGTGACATTAGCCCTATATAGATGATATTCTAACCGTACAAAATGCAATTTTAGGTGAAATAAGGTCCAACCAATTGTAACAACCTAAAAATATCCCAGTGCTTCAACCCTAGTTGAATTCGAACTTAAGCCCTAGCAACTTGCCTTAAAAGGCTAAATAAGGTGAGGAGAGAGAGAATGATAAAGTTGTGTAGTTTTGACCACCTCCATGGATGCCAATTCCTTATAAATACTTGGGTAATGGAGTCTAATGAAAATTTTACCATGGAAATATCAAACCCCAGAAGGATGCAAGGAGGAAAACCCTAAGTATTCACTTTAAAACCCTAGATATCATTCAATAAGGGGATAAAAACTAGAGAAAAACTCTCTAGGAGGTTCTCTAGGGAAGTTTGGGATCCGTAATTAAAGCATGTAATATTTTCACCAAGAATTTCATGTAAAGGTAAGAATTTGGTAATATTCCCTTTATTTATTTATTTGAATTCCCATAAGTTTTTCTATGAATTTTATTTAGAAAAAACACACTTTTTTGGTCAAGAATTTAGCCAATTATAAAGCTAATGATCACAAATATTACAGACAAATTCCACTACAAACCCAAACTATTTATTTATAATACTGAGAGGGAACCTACATCAAATTTATTTTGAAAAGAAACTTCACAAATAGATAAGATGGAGTGATTCATACCCCTTTAGAAACATTCTCTGGCTAGACTCCCCTGTTTGCAAATGTGTGTTGCTTCAACCTTCTAACAAACGCTCCAAAATTGTGTGCTTCCTCACTAGGTTCCAATGGGGAATCTAGTTGATCGCTCTAAATGACTAGCTAGGATGTATCTTGCAACACCAAAATTAGTTTTGATCCCTAGGGAGGATATTTTAACCCTTGAAGAAGATCCACACTCAGAGTTACAAACCCTCAGACAAGCTCAACGAGCCAACAAAATCAATTAACCAAATTATCCAATCATATCCCTGAATGAACTCTCATCTTTCTTTTTATAATTTACCCATCCAATTACCATCGGTCAAATACCATGGGTTGTTGAGATACCATGGATCACTTTTTAATAATAAATTGACTTTATAAGTTTTACTTATTATTTCTTAGAATCAATTTTTTATTAATAATGCATTTCACTTTTTTATGTTGTTTTTTTCTCTCCAAGTGAAAATGAACAATTAAATTGATCTTCTCAGAAAGGGACATTACAATATTCTCTTCCCGAGATTGGTTTTCCTCAAGAAATACATAACTTGCACATTAATACCAAGATCCAAAATATGCATGTAGAATTCTCCAACATATATCTGCTATACACTCCTAATACAATTGAACCCAACCTTATTGTCACAATATGTCATACCATGAAACAATCCACTATAATGTACACCATCCCTCATAAAACTTCTTAGATGTACATATGTTTTTAATGCCTACAGTGAACGTTTTTGGACAAGTGAACTATTGATGAGAACAAAATCCCCATCATGAAGTCCTTGGTTACCCATTTCAAGTTTCTTCATGGATTTTAGAAATTCTTTGCCTTTGGTTTGCTTCTTTAAATATCCCAATAGTTATGATCCTTCAATGGATAAGATAACAATTCGATCATCATGTTTCTTTTCAGTTCTTCCCATCCATTGCATCATCCTTATTGGTAAAACATTTGAATCAAAATAGATTATGGGGTCATCTTCCAAGCCTTCCTCTTCAATTGATGTTGCCAATTGTGTTGTATCCACCTGTGAAACTACTTGTTAACTCTATCCCTTGCAGGCTTTCCCAGAGATTTGGACAATAAACTCCATAGATTTGACTACATCTCTGAGCTTTGCCAAAGATCCCATAATATCCCTTCAATTCATCAATATCACTGAAATGATTAATGACAATTTATTCAATTTGCAAAACTTTAGGATTCAGACCCCATGTTTCCTCACTTTCCATAATGCTTCATTACTTTGCATCAGTCTCGCAAAAGACCCTTGTTGTTATTTTTGCTAGATCATCTCACAAATTGTCTTGTACCTTGTGAAAGGACATTTTTGAGAACATTCCCATATTTATGACCATTACACACCATCTTGTCATTCAAGTGAATATATTTCCAAATATTCACTCTTTAAACTAACTTGATATCCCCAAAATCCTAATGTTAAGTTTATATCTCCCGATACAAGTCCCTTTAATGTCACAAAACCTCTCAAGACTGCACCATCATTTTCAAGGAAAGTCTCATAGTTATGTAATCCAATTGTTTAAGAGAGAGTATTTATTTCATTATACCCAATACTTAAGTTCAAAGTTTTCTCCACTTGGATCCAATAACCACTTGAACTCATTGTAATATGACCATTGACAAATATAAAAACCACATCACGCATAACATAAATTAAAAGGGATGGATGTTTATTGCATACCAACTAGAATGCAATGTCTTATTTTGAAATATTTACACTTGTCATATACCATAGATAATTAGTAGAGTCATGGGTGACATTTAGGTGTTATAATATGTCTTTCATTTAAAAATCTCCTTCTCGCCACAGACCAATTGGCTCTTTATATTCACTCCACATTTTTGATAATTGTGAATCTTTTACTCCAAGTTCTGAACTTTTAGAATCAAAGGTTCCTTATGAAAGAGCATACCTTGTTTTCATTCTTATAATCGATATTTGAGATCCAATATTTGCAGTGTGAATGTGTAACATCCTGGTGAAAATTCCATGTAATAAAAGTTAAAAATAATTACCACAGTCGATGGGACACTTATTCCAAGCTGAATGTTGGGAAAGACATCCTGGGGGGTGTTCATTTGGTTGTTTATGTCTAAGGAAATTGGCAAAAGAAATGACTAAGGATTTGGAAAGGAAAAATGGAATTTTTGGCACAATTATTTATGAAAATAATGGAAATTATGAGAAAAGGGAGGTGAAATATCACATGTTGCATGTGAGGAGAAAAATGAAGGAAAATAATGGAAAATTAAGAGAATAGAGGCCTCATTCATAAAAAGGCTTCTGAGGATCAGTTGGTAACCTTTTGTCAGTTGATTTTTGAAGCTCTCTCTCTCTCTCTCTCTCTCTCTCTCTCTCTCTCTCTCTCTTAGACACTTAGATTTTCTTGGAGCACTTTGGCATTGGAGCAAGAATGGAAAAGAAGGAAAGAGGAAGTAAAGATCAAGAAGGGAAAGGAAAGATCAAGTAGCTACAACAGGCTTCGTTGCAGGTATCGACTTGCATGTGTATTTTCCTTGCTAGATTTGGCATGCATGGGGTTTCATGTGGTTCTTTTCTACCATGGCATAGGTTTTTCTAGGTGTGACAGTATTTTTAGCCTAACATTGCCATTTCCTGATAGCTTTGATGAGATGGGTTCTCCCATTCGGTTTATATGGAATGACCAGATAGGTTTTGAAGCTGAGTGGGGTGGATCTCTGAATTGACAAACACATGGTCTGAGTGGCCCCTGAACCAAAATAAGGATCATGAATCCACTGGCCTAGTAACCCCTGGACCAGATGGTGGGTTGCAGTAAAGTTAGATTGTGTGCCTCGGTGGGCCTAGGAATCCTTGTCGGCGAATGGCAGGATATATTGTAAATCCAAGAGGTGGATTTTCTCTCGATTGGGCTTAGTGGTCCCAAGATGGGGTGCACGGTAAATCCTGGAGAGTATGTCTTGGTGTAGGGCCGAGTGATCCCTGGACCAAATTGTGGATGCACGATAAACCCTGAGAGACTAGGAGGCACTCCAATTCCTCACGGTGTAGGTAGAGAACTCCGGTGGCATCCATGTTGATTGGTGTTGTTGGTGTGTTCTATGAGTCCCACATTCATGCTTGGAATATGGCACGTGGGTGATTAGCTGAAGAGAGACTTGGCTCAACTAATATATGGTCAGGTGGAACATGGTAGTCCCATCTTTGGTTGGTTCATTGCATTCATTAATGAGAAATTCATTCTCTTGATTTTCATGTGTAAGTGTATTGATTTATATGTGGATTTTGATGGCTGATATGTTTATGGTATTTTTGTTCCTATTATGATGTGTATATGTATGTCTCTCAGCATATTTTTACTTGTATATGAATGGATAATGTGTCTATGACATAATAGAGGATAATGCAAAAATTGACATGATGGAACAATGGTTCATAGCGATTCCCAGATAAGTATGAGATACCTACACTTTATTCTATTGTTTACACCTATAGGTTACATGTTGATGATGTGTTTGACGAAATGTCTATCATGGTTAGTAGGGGTCTCGTTATGGTCTTGTTCATTTCATTTCTTTTGCATCATTGTTTCCCTATATTTTTACTTATTCTAAGCTATCACTCTAGTTTGGGCAGTGACCTGGGCTCTAGGCCTGAAAAAGTGGCTTAAATCCCGGGGTCGTTGGCACATAACTGGTAATTTTGGTCCTTGGTCATTGGTAGGCAAGCTTGTGAGAGAGACTTTAAGTTGATGGTCTCTCCCTTGCCCATAGTATGAGAGCAACTATGGCCTAAGAGATACAGAGCAACAGTGGGACCCAGGGATAGACTATCTGAGTGGTTGACTTGTCTTCTGAGGATTATGTTGATGATGTTGGATGACCATGTGTGATGTTCTGTCTATTCCACTTCCTTAAGGCCACATAGGAGATTGAATCTAATCATAGTAGCCTCTCGTCTCATGTTTACCCCGGTTGGCATGGTTACTTGGGTGGATGTGGGAGGAGGGTGTTTAAGAATGATGCATCTTTACAATCAAAAAATATGCTGAAAAACATGTAATCCCTCTCTTTTTCATCTATTACATCCAACAAAAAACTGCCGATACGCTTTCCATGCACAGTCTTCATGTTTTTTATATCTCAGGATTTCTAGCTTATATAGAAGTCTGACCCATTACCCTTTATCCATCATCCACTAGACCAGGGAACAAAGGGCATCCCAATGAAATTGTTTTTTCCAAGGTTAATCTCCAAGGAGTGAAGAGATGGACCTCCAGCAAATGGTCTATCACAGGCTCCATCCATCACATTTGATGCCTTCAGTATAATTCTCAGTGGAGGCACCAATAACATTACATCCCTAAGGTTAAATATTCTCTTTTGAAGAGTGGACCCTTCCATAAGATTTTGATCTTGCCTCTTGTGTAGAATATGTTTAGAATCATGTGAGTAATTTTGTCTAGAATCAACCTTTGACTACCTCTTTATTGTAATTTCTAGCAAAGTTGAGCGAAGGAAATTCCTTTTGATAACTAAACTTTGCCTTCAGATACTTTGATTGTAATTTTATGAAGAGCTGGAAGCTGGGAAACTATTTTTTGCTAGTGTAGATAATCACCAAACATTAACTTTGTTACAATGCACAAATTTGGCGGCCTTATGCAAGCACCAATAAACTAGTCCCTGTGCTTATGTCGAGCTTTTATCATAATGATCACTTCTTGGATAGAGTCTTGACCCAGTAAGAACTAGGTGTCACTTTATAATCAAATTTGAGTTGCATTAAATTTCTGTGATCAATGCCTAAGAGCATATATATTCTATCTGCATCTTGCTTATATTTTACAGATGCAACTTCTCCTAGTTCATCCTTGATACTTTGATCATAGAATTCACCTTCAACCTTTGTCTTGCATGCATCTACAACATGGGATAATACTTTGCTACTTAGAGTGGTAGATATTGTCGGCGTTCCATTTGTTTTGCACAGAGGAATTTATTTATTGCTAGGATTTTGTTCAACAATTGTACTGATTTATTGGTCTTCCATTGTTGCTCTATCATCTTTAGATATGCAAATTCTTTTTCCCTTCAGCAACTCTGATAATTCCCATGCTCCAACATGATCTATCACCTTTGTGAGGTTTTTGTTATAGGCTTCAAAGACATGAAAGAAATCTTGTGTTCACTCTTTCCATTGAGAGAAATAGTTCTTGTTGCAACATTTCTCAAATAAAACCATTCAGGTTGAAAGGAAAAACTAGGTTTGATACCACTGTAATATTCCCTTCATTTATTTACTTAAATTCCAAAAGAAATTCTATGAATTTCCTTTAGAAAAAGAACACAATAATTTTTTTTAGAGAATTTAACAAATTATAAAGCCAATAATAAAAAATATTGTAGACAAATTCCACTGAAAAACCCAACTATTTATTTATAATACTGAGAGGGAAATTGCATTAAACTTATTTTGAAAACAAATCTAAAAAATAGATAAGCTAGAGTAATTTGACCCTCTTCAGAAACCTTCTCTGGCTCGAATCCCTTGTCTACAAATGTGTGCTACTTCAACCTTCTAACAAACACTCCAAAATCTCATCCTTCCTCGCTAAATGCCAATGAGGAATCTGGTTGATCCCTCCAAATGACTAGATAGGGTGTTTCTTGCAACATCAAATCTAGTTTTGATCCCTAGAGAGGATAGTTTCACCCCTAAAGAATATCCACACTTAGGGTTACAAAACCTCACACAGGCTCAATGAGCCCACAAAATCAATTAACCAAATCATCCAATCATATCCCTGAATGAAATCTCATCTTTTTATAATTTTCCCCATCCAATTACCATGGGTTGTTGAATTACCATGGGTCACTTTTTCATAATAAATTGACTTTATAAGTTGTATTCCTCATTTCTTATAACCTCTTTTAATTAATTATTAATTTCACTTTTCTTATGTTTCTTTTTCTCTCATAGTGAAAATGAACAATTAAATCGATCAGGGACATTACACATTGAGACATGAAATATATAAACCCTAGAAAAATAAATTTCATACAATAACCATAAAATATATTCAATGAGAAAACTACTCACAAGATATCAATGAAAAATCCTTCTTTATCCCAAAATGACATCTCCACAACAAAGACTAGTCTCCAATAGAAAAAATCCACAAAGATAACTTCTCCACAAGTGCTGTGGGGTACAAAAACTAGGTTGAATATCTAATGTCCCTTTTCGATCCATAGAAGTATGAGAGGTTCATAATCATAGCCTATCTGGATCCCATGGGCTATTGACATAAAATGGGTTAACAGAATAAATTAATAAAATTAAATAAAGGCGTTAAAGGTCACTCTAGAAAAATGAAGTGACCCGTGGTTTTTTCTTACCACCCATTGTTTTCAGAGGAAAATATTATAAGAAAAAAGAGAAGGAGACTTAAGGGAAGATCTGTGAATAAATTATTTGTGAATTGACATGGAGCTCGAGCAACTTACTGAGTGAGAGAGAAACCCCTAATATTTCCCAAATTCCGTGTTGGAATATACACCTTTGTTGGTGGTGGTTACCTTCGGTGGTTGTAAAGCAACCATAGCTAACCATTTGTGATCTTTGTACAGAGACCAAGTTGATCCATCAAGATTTTGATTTGTCTATCCATGAAGAGGGTTGAAATTATTGTACATAGTAGATTTATTTCAGTTAGAAGGAGTTCAAATTGTA
Source organism: Pinus tabuliformis (assembly GCA_031772625.1). Taxonomy (NCBI): domain Eukaryota; kingdom Viridiplantae; phylum Streptophyta; class Pinopsida; order Pinales; family Pinaceae; genus Pinus; species Pinus tabuliformis. The sequence goes on along the minus strand of CM062809.1, from coordinate 155,910,080 downwards.
TATCTTAATGAAGACGAATTTATTGCACACTAAGAGATCAAATCAATTAAATTTGCAAAGGCCAAGAATCATATTCTCTAAGTCCTGAATTATTTCAGGTTTGAATTGCCAAGATTATTGATCCAAGTGGATCCCTAAAGGCCCAAAAATCAAAATCCTTGGATTGTAGTGAAACTAGGACCAAATTGAAGAGCTTGTTGCAAGATTTCCAATGACGTATATGATGCCTCAATGTGACTTTGTATGTAGAAGTTATGTTCAGTGAAAGTTTAGGGTATCCATGCAAAATGTCAGAGGGCTAGTCAAGTTCAACAAGACACATGGCACTGTTGATTGGTCATACAACAGACATGGTAGGGTCGCAGTGGGCGTTGAGATGGATCCACATGGCAGGTGTTGATTGAGCCAATTGGGCACTAACTGAGCTTCATGTGGACCAATCATAGGTCTCCAAGTGGCTCTATGAAAGGACAACACATCGCCTAGTGGATTGAATTAAAATTTAGTAGGGGTGGATGACCTACTGGAGATCAACCCTTGGACTTGCCACCCACAAATACTATGCTCTACCGCCATACCATGAAATAGTTCTTATTATAGCTATGTGTGCAACTATATCTATTATCAAAGTTTTATGGCCAAAGGGACGGTTGGCAGAGCCCACCAACTACATGATTAACAATCATATGCTAAGTTAAAACAAAAAATGGTTAATGGTTCAGTTTATTTTAAAACATGTTTTTTTTTATTTTTGTTAAACAATTGGTGGGTGGCCAATCGATCGCCAACCCATACCCAATAAACCATGTGCCAGTTATATGGTGAATCAACCAGATATTTTTATCGACGGTATTACATGGTCATAACTGGCACTTGTTATTACGATGGTTCCAAACCAATGACCGACGGTCTCGTTTCCAAAACAACGGAAACAACACTTCAAAGTTTTGTTTTGATTGGCAGTAAAATCGAGTGGTGGTGACCGACGGTTTGTTTAAACAATGTCAACGATTATACACAATTTGATGGTGGTTATATGTTATAACAAATGATGAATGTTTTAATGTTTTCCAAATATATATGTGGTGGTTTTTATTCAATGGATTGACAGTCAATGATCGGGTAGCAATTTGGTTAAAATAATCTATTTGTTCTTTTAAAATGGGTTGGGCGAGGGTTTGAATTAACAACCCTGCTAGAACCAACCACCCAATGACTATAAATAGACGCAAAATCATTGCGCTAGTGGGGAGCACGCTTTGTAATAACTTCCGGTGCCATACATTTTCAAGTCACTCATTTTCCATGCGACACGATGGGCAAAGCCATGAGCACAGAGGTTGAGCAAAACATTGACAAGTGAGAATGTGGAGCCATGGAACTGTGATGATGGAACCAAGTTGGGCTGTGGAACCATGACTAGGAGGGTGGAACCTTGACATAGGCATGTTTTTTGAGACAAGGAATATTTTCTAGTAATATTCTAGGTATATTCCTTTTGATGTTGTGAGTAATCTAAAAGATTCACTGAGGGGCTAGAATTATAGGTGGCAGAATGTGGCCGAGTTTATACTCATTTTAACTAGAATTTCACAAGGATCACAATGGTGTAGTCAGTTTTTGTGTATGAGAACTAGATTTTAGGGGTCATTGTATAAACCCACCTTCTTGAAAATTGTTGGGCACAAAGTTTGAGACAACAATACGCCTTTTAGAAGTATGTCATGTTTACAGTCAAAAGTATCAGGGGGATGAGAAAAACATGTTGGTGTTGTGATTATTATCATTTGAGCAGTCAAATTTTAAGTCACTCCTAGGATTGGAGGTATAATGATGTTTTTTCCATGTACTTGCCTTTATGTTCGATGAGATGAATGAAGCGGCCTCTCCACTATTGAAGAAGGGCTTGGAGACGTAGTCCACACTGGACGAACTCTGATATCAAACTTTTGTGTGCATTGCCTTTATGGTCTCCATTATGTTGCTTCTTATTTATGTGTTTGCATACATCGTTTTTACATGTTCTTTCATGCAATTCTGTTAACATCAATTGAAGAAAATATCTTCAATAATGTTGGTATCATAGGAATACTTGATGATACTAGATGAAATCTTGTGACGATATCTTCGATTTGGTCTTGGTTTCACTGCAATCCAATGACTTTGATTTTTGGGCCTTTGAGGATCCACTTGGATCAATTATTGAGGGCCGATTTAATTTGAGCAAATTGCTTCTTATATGGAGGATGGATTGTTGAAGGGAAATCTTCGGAAGACCAAGAACATTTAATTGGAGGGTCGAATTAGTGATCATATTAGAGGCTAAATTTCTCTTCTCCAAGGAACCAAATTAATCTTTAGCAAAGGAATTGAGTTTCCACAATTTATGAGGGAAAAATTGTATCTTCAAGAAGGGTCATATTAGATTGTTGAAGGGGGCGAATTTCCTATTGTAGGAAGGCCGAAATTCTCTATTGAAGGGCTAGATTATCAAGGTTCTTAGGGGAAAATCATTTTTAGGAGTCTATCCACTAGGTTTTGTTTCAAGAATTTATGTTAAAAGTTCTCTATAAATCCATTAATAAAAGAAGCTAGGATTTGTAATGTTCTCTCTCTTTCTAGGTTTTCAATATTAATCGAAGTGTTGCTAAATTTTATTATGCAATTGAACAATTTATGTGTTCATGGAAAAACATTTATGGTGTATTTATTTGAAAATAATTTTTGAGTAATTTAGCCATATAAATTGAAAAGATATATTATATTGGTATTAGAGTTGAGCATTCTACCAACTTGGAAGGGTTACCATAGTTTATGAGTCTAGGGGATTGAGAATTTGTAACTTACATCAGGAAGAAGAAGGAAAGGGAGAACCTCTACCCAGAATCATAGGAAGAAGGAGGAATGGGAGATTGTGAGAATCGACCCTAGGAAAGTCTCAGGGATGCCTGAATGATTTAGCCAAAAGAAAACAAGATATATCCAAAGGACAATAGGAGATGGTCTAGACCGTGAAAAGAATCACTCAGTTCATGGTCAACCTTCATGAAAACCAACCCAACAATGGAGTAAAAGGCTCAAACAAAAACTATAGTTTGCTCGGAGGATATAACAATCATCATGTTGAGGCTAGCAATTCATCCAATCCAGTTCCCCCACCAAAAAACATAGTTACGTCAAGGCCATTATTGCCCAAATTCTTGGAGGAACCAGCAGACAACCAAAAACAATGAGATGAATATTTATTGGATTATATGAGGGAGTACAAGGCATTGGGGGAAGAGTTTCATGCACAAATTTCACTCTAGGATTACTGTGTTATCAAGAATAGGAATAAATCAAAGGATCATAACAAGTCGTCGTATAAAAATGAGGCCTTGAAGAAGGAAATAAAGATAAACATCCCAACCTTCAATGGGACCTCGAGTAGCACAACTAGAGCATGGGTATAGAAAGAAAATATGTATTTCTAGCTTAACCCAAGGAGGGAATGAGAGGTGATGCAATATTCCATGTTGTATTTAGATGGCTAGGCACACTAATGGTGGTATAATGGGTTGTCCACATTAGGGCATGCCAACATCACCTCCTATTTGTTTTATTGATAGATTGATCCAAAGATTGGATAAGAAAAATATGGAGCTACATTACAGCGATTTAGCATAGCTTAAGCAAATAAGGAGCCTAAATAGATACTAAAGTAAATTGAAGAATAAGATCAACGCAAAGGTTTGATCAAACAATACTACAATGAATTTACCTCTTTAAGAGAGGACTTGATGTAAAGCTAAGAATGCAAATGCAAGCCTATAATAAGATGCAAGCAAATAAACTAATCCTATCTGGAATTGGAGTATGATAGCCTTCTTCCAGTCCAAAATCAAACGAACATGTCACGGAAAGGACTGTTTGTATGATAATTGAATTCAGAAAATAAAATAAAATTGGAATATGCAAAATAGTTTGTATTTTGCGATTTATTGAAACGCTTTATGAATATCAAATTCAATTTAATAAAAAGTAATTGAGACGAATTGAAAATACATATCTGAATCTAATAAAAAGTTGTATTCATTACTTGATTTTCATTAATTAAAATCAAAAATTTGTTTCAATTAACAAAGGAGAAAACCAAAATATAAATGCAATTTAACAATAAATAGACAGGGAAAAAATGCTTATCATCATAAAAATAAACTACTCAGAAAGAAATTAAAACTAGCATTTGCACCAGATGTTGCAAAGGAAACGCCGTAAGGCATAAATTGAAGAACACAAATACAACAAAAGAATACTTTGATAAAGAATAAAAATATATTGAACGCTCAAATCAATGCCCCATTAACTGGAACCACTTAGTAGGCATATCTATCAACATTAAGATTATACACAATGATCAAGAAATTTCCCATATACAAACAACACCTTCCACAACAACCTTTTGTCACATCCACATTTTAAAAAATGCCTTGGAACGTGATTGGAATCTCCTATATTGCCTTTTTCATTATGTAGATAAATCTTCCATATTGCTATTTTCATCATGAATATTGTTAGTTCATTGTTGTACAGAGTTAGTTTGTTAAATTCAATAGTATAAGTTCAACAAGCGAAAAACATTCCTCAATTAGCATAATATGCATTTTTCTCTCACCATGTATTTTTCAGTCAAAGAGCACAAGTAACAGATTAACATGTATTTTCCCTTCATTATTTTCATCATAGAGCCAAGAAATCTACGCCTTATCTATAAAGTAACAAAAACATTTTGGAATACGTTTCATATTTCAAGCTAGTGTCTAACCTATAAAGTAACAAAAACTTTTTGAAATAAATTTAATATTTTAAGCAATTGACTAACCTAATTTAATAATTGAAAATTTTTCAAAGATGAATTAGACTGCATAATAAGAGAACCAACATTGGAGCCCATACCTTCACTAAAACGAAAAGAAACACAACCACTTGTTAAGAAGAAATTCAAGTAATAATAATAAAACAAAAATAATAAACATTAAAGTATAAAATGGTATTTCTGCAGCAGTGTCCATCACTTGATACTTCTCGTCTAACTCTTTGGCTTTGCTTTAAGTATCTTCTCCTAAGGTATAACCTTTTGATAGCATTGTTGTAACCAAGTAATAATAATAAAACAAAAATAATAAACATTAAAGTATAAAATGGTATTTCTGCAGCAGTGTCAATCACTCGATACGTCTCGTCTAACTCTTTGGCTTTGCTTTAAGTATCTTTTCTTAAGGTATAACCTTTTGATAGCATTGTTGTAACCACTTTTACTGCCTGGTGAGCAAAATGGAACAAAAAATATCAGTTGGACTTCAAACTGTCCAATAACAACAATGTTAATATCCTCAGAATATCATAGGCTAATTGAGAAAATCATTTTTCAGTCTAAGAAGTATGACTTTCTAGATTTTGATGTAACATTTAAATTTTACTTTTCTCCATTGGTAAGGTAGGTGACCTTTTTAAGCTACTTCTATTCTACAATACTACAGGAATAAGTAGAATTTAAAGGGTAGGATCTTCCTTCTTTGCAAATAGTTATTTACACACAGTTTGTAAAGCAAGATTACATTTAAGACTTTTTCTTACAAAACAGTCAAAATAAATGAAATCTGCTTTTCATTATTTTCCTTTCCTTTCACAACTAAAATCTTATTCTAGGTTACTCTCAATATCCTTGACCAAAATGGCCTTTGAGGTAATCTACATGATCCAATCTTGATCTTGGAACTATACAACAGGAAAAAAGTACTAGCGTTTACCCATGAATGGTACTCATTTATCAAAGACCTCAAAACAAAATTGAAAGATCAGAGATTTAAACACATATACAGAGACCATAAAATTGATTTGATACAAGAACAACTATGGCAGGGTAAGCAAGGTCTAGCAGCATAAGCAAAGTCTAGATCTAAGTGCAGTATTAATGCTATTTTGAGGAAACAGATTTCTTCTTAAATTTATTTGAACATTGTTCCTCCACATATAAAAATAAATAAAAAATATAAAAGAGTAAAAATAAGTAAATTCCTCCACATATAAAAATAAATAAAAAATATAAAAGAGTAAAAATAAGTAAATGAAAATACTCCTAATGCGTTGCCCTCTTCATGAAATTTTACCATTTGCTTTTCCCATTGATTAACTGCCTCCTCTGGTCCTCCCCATGGCACTATATAAACCTCCTGATTTAGGATTGTTGCTCCCTGGTTCAAAAATGCCATAAACATCAGAAACCTATAGCTTTTTTCACTTTTTGTATTTTTACCAGAAAACCAAAACTATATTCAGAATGCCATGTCAATTTGAATGTGACTATCAGTAAAGTTACATCTTGAATTCCATCTCTTTATAGCAAATTCAAATCCCAACCAAAATACACTTGTAACAAAATCACAACAGAGAATTTACCCTTTAAACCTTGCAATTGCAAACACTGATAAACTAAGAAAATAATACTTACACTAAGAAGGATAGCAACTTCTAAAGCATAGGGCTCCTTGATAGTCACTAAAGCAACTTGTGTCCATACCCCGTCCTATCACCACCTAGATAACTGGATTCGCCCTAAAGGCCTCTCGAATCCCGAATCCAGCGAATCTGACACGATTCGGTCCAGATTCATGTCCAAATCATATGACACGTTGTGTCCTTTTATGACTCGTCGAATCCGAGGTCGTGTCACGATTTTCACCCGCGTGGCACGTTTTTGGGAATTGTGTCCTATTTCCAGGACTCGCTAAGCTCAGCGCGGGTATGAAAATGGCGTGTTTGCTCATTAATATTTTCCTTTGGCATGTGATTTGTGTTGTTGGAAAGTGGAGAAGGGTTTGCAGCAGGGAGTAGAGCATTCAACAAGGAGAATCGACCACCGGTCCACCAGGTAAGTGCATTTGCAGCATTTCTGATCTCACTGTTCAGTGTTTGTAGAATGCAATTTCTTCCATAAACTAATGAATGGGGTGGTGGACCATTAATGATTTACATTATGGCCCCTCGTGCTGTCCATCAGTTCACCAACTCAAAATGAATTCCAAACTCAATCTTTTAATTGTATCTCGTCATCAGTATATCCCAGAACAGTGGACTGTATATCAAAATGCTCTCCATGCCTCGCTATGCCTTGTAACATTTCCTTAAATAAATCAAGACAAGCCTTCGATGCCATCATTGACCAGAATTTTTAAAAAGTGACAACAAAAATTAACCTGGGCATAAGAACGCTAAATTATTCTGAACCCAGGGCTACTTACCCATAATGGATGTAATTCACTTTTCTATCACACACCCCATGTCATTTTGGGTTTTGGAACAATGACTTGACTTGGTAAAACCCGGTGTTCAGATCCATTCAAACTACACATTGCCAAGAAGTGCGCTCATTATGTTTGATACCAGACTTCATATAACTAACCTATGCCTGAATTTTGAAAGTGAAAGGTTAATCCGGTGCCATGTTTTTGAAAGTTAACCTGCATGAAACATGCTAGACTGTTCTGAACCTGAATAGCTACCAATTTATAATAGTATGGACCCTGCGGTTGTTATGAATGGGGTCGATTTGTAATGCAATTCAAATAACTTTATATCTGGACAGTGGAATCTATTTAATTATGTGTATTGTAACCTTGAATTTCTTAGCATACTCTGGCAACCTTGAATTTCCAAAAGACATGCTAAAACTGTCTCTATTCTAAGACTAGCATTTCACCTCAATTTTTTTTCATTTTTTACAGCAGTTTGTATATGATTTTTTATTTACAAATTTGTGCATGCTTTGTTCATTTTTTTTTTTTACAGGTAACAATGTTCATGGTTCAATCAAAGGTAGCAGTTATGGGGCAAAGGAAGGGCAAGAATGTCATGGATAGAGATGCCCCTCCTTCCCCAATATCATCAGAGTTAGCTGCAAGTAATGTTGAGGGAAGAGGACTTAAAGACAATGATAAATATCCATTGTGGAAATATGTCACAAGAGAGAATGGGCCAAACAACAAGGGAAAGGGAGGAGGCAATGTGCAATGGAAATGCAACTTTTGTAACATTTCTTTCAAAAGCACATATTACCGTGCGAAATCACATTTGTTGGCTTTTCCTGGTTGTGGGATTGGATCTTGTAGAGCTATTAGTTCACAAAAGAGAAAAGAATTGGAAAAGGAGGCCAATGTTGGTATGGAACATGTGGCTTCAAAATAAAAAAAACCCAAGAATGAAGACCCCCTTACATTTTTGAGGAAAGCCACCACCAAATTTCCATTTGAGAGTTCTACTTCTACTGGGGGACAAGCATCAAAAGGAAGAGCACTTGGTCCAATGGACAAGATTTTCCAAAAAGAGAGACGGGAAGAGCTTGATCTCACCATTGCCTTCTTCTTCTATCAAAACTTCATATCATTTAATGTTGCATGTTCACCTTTATTTATTGAGATGTGTTGAGCTCTAACTCAAGGGGCTCCAACAAGGTATGTGCCTCCTGGGTCAGAGAAGCTGAGAACCACATTGTTGACGAAGGCAAAAAAATAGGTGCAAAAAATGCTTGAGCCTATTGTAGCATCATGGCCAACATCTGGGGTTAGCATTGTTTCTGATGGATGGACAAATCTAGCATGACACCCAATCATCAACTTCATGGTGTCTTCCTTGAACGGTCCAGTTTTCATGAAAGCAGTGGATACACTTGGCAAATACAAGGATGCACAATTTATGGGTGAGTTATTTATTAAAGTTGTTGAAGATATAGGTGTCGATTCTTGTGTGCAAATCATTACAGATAATGCACCTGTTTGCAAGGCTGCTGGCATGACTGTGGAAGCTAAATATCCACAAGTGTTTTGTACACCTTGCATTGTCCATTCATTGAACTTAGCATTGAAATCCATTGCTTCTGATGTGCCTTGGATTGGAAGCATTATAGAGGATGCAAGACATATCCGTAACTTTTTGCAAAATCATACAAATGCCCTCACTATCTACAAGGAGTACAACAATCTATCATTGTTGAAGATTGCTGATACACGATTTGCATCTTCATTCATGATGTTGAAGAGGTTGAGGGAGGTCAAGACCGCTCTTGGGTCCATGGTTATTTCCGAGTTTTGGTCTTTTTGGAGAAAGATAGTTCAGGCAGCCTCTAAAAGAGTGAAGGACACAGTGCTAGATGATGCTTGGTGGGAGAGAGTAGATCTAATTATTCGGATTATGGACCCTATCATTTCTTTGCTTCGAGTTGCAGATACAGACAAACCCATCCTAGGAGAGGTTTATGAGGCATGGGATTCCATGATTGAGTATGTGAGGAGCATTATTCTACAGAGTGAGTGCCCCGAGTATGGGACATCACCAGAGGCCTTTTGCGATACCATACATGATATTCTTGTCAATAGATGGGACAAGAATTGTACACCTTTACATCGTTTGGCTCACTCATTGAACCCCAAATACTATAGCCATGAGTGGCTGAATGGTGGACCTTCCCGCAGATTCCCTCCTCACATGGATGGTGAAATCTCATAGGGGAGGAAAGAGGCATTCAGGCGGATTTATCAGGATAGTGCATTGCTTGCTGAGGTGGAGGATGCCTTTGCAGAGTTTTCCATTGGCAGTGGTCGATTTGGAGGTTATGATGTGATTAGAGACAGGGGGCTAAGAAGCCCTATTCTTGGTGGGCAAATCAATGGGCAACAAGCCCTCCTCTTCAGCAGTTAGCCATGAGGCTCCTCTCTCAGGTGACTTCATCCTCTTGTTGCAAGAGGAATTGGAGCACATATGGGGATTTGCATAATGTGAAGAAGAGCAGGCTTGAGCAGTCCAAGGCAGAGACAATGGTGTATGTGCACACCAACCTTCGTCTTATTTACAGGCAGAGGGAAGAGTGGTTGCGGGGAAAGACAAAGATGTGGGATGTCTTTCCTGATGATATGGGTTTGGACACCACTGTTGAGTTGGCATTGGCCAACATGGATCTCAATGATCCAGTGCTAGAGCCTGTTAGATTTGATGACTTCGAGGGGTCAACCTCCACACCAGCAGATGCAGAGGCAACTATGGATACAGGGGAGGAGGAGGATGCAGAGGAGAGCAGTGGGACCATGATGATGAGGACAATGATGTTGATTCTGATGCTGATTGATGCCTTGAGGCTTGTATACCTGTAGTTGTTTTATATTTTCTATTTCTATTTGCCATTGGCATTGCACCAACACTACCTATGTAACACATTTTGATTTGATGACTTAATGGGAAAACCACAGTTGTCAATGTGTTTATCTTACTATCTTGTAGTTGTAAGTTGTCTTTCAGTTATGAATTATGAATCATGATTTAAATTTTTAATAGACTTATCATTTATGTGACCAATACCACTCACGTTTATTTGAATTTTGTATGTACTATGCATGCTAATAGCTATAGATGAAGATCTATGTTTGAAATCAATAAATTTGTATCATTAAATAAAATTTGTGTGAGAAATATCTAATTTTTAATATATATATATATATATATATATATATATATATATATATATATATATATATACGAATCCTACGTGTCCTGTTCTAGGGGGTCAGCGTGTCTGAATCCGACACCACGAATCTCGAATCCTACGTGTCCCGAATCCCTGTGTCAGGTGACTTAGATCACCACCCAAAAAATATAATCAGGCACTAGTTTTGGCCGATTAAGGTCTATTGTTACACAGACCTTAAGTATGTATATGAATGCAAATCCTCTAGTGTTATCTAGTTTTATCAGGAAAAATGTACATCAGGGCTGCTGCCTGGCTTGATATTTCCTGAGTCATTGATGTCAGGTCTTACTACATCCAACAAGTTTTCCATGAATAACTTCTCTAATTTTGATAACACAATAATAATATTGTGATTGTACTCTATTTCTCAACCAATTCTTAATAGAACACTTCTTTGTAACTCTGATAAAACACAAGTTGACAACTATTATGCTCAATAGATATTGCAACAAAAAATTAATATTGTGACTACACTCTATTTCTCAACATATTCTTAATAGAACACTTCTCTGCAACTTTGATAATACACAAGTTGACAACTATTATGCTCAATAGATATTGCAGAAATTGGAAATCAACACTTTTACATAAAACTCAGTCAAGAAATCCAACACCCACCTCTCTAATTTTATGTTCTTTATTGTGCCACAGTATGAGAAAAACTGCTTAACATTCTTAACTGTTGCTTTGGTAGACAAATTACAGACTTGGACTGTGTAACCATCTATAATGGCCATTGACAACACTTGGAAGTATTTGTTATGCTATGATTCACAATCTTCTTCTCAAAATTTTAAGTGAATAGCAAACACACGGATATGATATATATACTGTGACACTAAAAAGTAACCAAAGGAAGATTGATTAAATTAACATGAGTTGTTCTATTCGTTATCAAAAGTTTTGATTCAATGCAGTATTGGGCCTCCAAATCTTTTTTTTCTTCACTCTGAAGTGTATCCATCGATCTCTGTGCAATCTTTGCAGATGCGTTGTTGAATGTCATCGTTCAAAATGAAAAGTGCAAAGCATCATAGCATCATAATGAGCTACTTTTTTTGCAGCGTATGATAGGGAAATGGATAAATATTATTTATATTGGTTGGCGATAAGAGGGAAATTATGAAATTGTGTGTTTAGAATATGGTTGTGTTTTGATAGATGAATCCACAGAGGCAATATTTGCACCGTAACGATGTTTTATTTTCCCTGTTTCTTAAATTTCATTTCCATAACATATATTTGAAACCAATTTATCTAATAAATTTCATTTACACTACCTAAATAATTTAAAGAGAATCCTTAATTTATGTGATCTTGCCATTTGAACCATCCTTATTTATGTAATTTGAAAATCATTTTACGGGGAATGAGGTTGAATTAGCATGTTTGGTTAATGGAGATGATGAGGTTGAAGCAGATTTTGTGAGGGATAAACATGAATTAACCTGTTTGGTTAATGGGGAAGAAAGGATTGAAAGAGATCTTGTTGGGGACGAGCTTGAATCACCCTGTTTGGTTAATGGGGAAGAAAGTATTGAAAGAGATCTTGTGGAGGACAAGCTTGAATCCCCCAATTTGGTTAACGGGAAAGAAAGTATTGAAAGGGATCTTGTGGGGGACAATCTTGAATCACCCTATTCCATTAATAGAGAAGATGGAGCTGAAAGGAATTTTGTGGGAAGCAATGAATTGGAGCAGAGATCACCTTTGGTTGCGGAGGTTCAAGAGATCAATTCACCAGAGGTAATGACTGGGAATGATGAGAAGTATGTGCAGTGTTCATCAAGTGGAGATTTTGTGGAGAACAACGAACTGGAGCAGGGATCACAGTTGGTTGCTGAGCCTGGAGAGATCAATTCAAATGGATAAAATCTAGCCTGTGATTCTAAGTTCCAGTGCTTAATTGATAAAAAACGTGAGTTTGAATCTGAGAGCATTTCAATGGAGGAACATAAGCTGGAATTGTCAGTGTCAGATGGTAAACTTGAAGAAATAGAGTCTATGGTGAGTGAGGATAAGAAGCCAGAGTAGAATAGTGAATCTAGATGGAAGAACTTGGAAAATGAGGACGATGCATGTGGCCATATAATAGATGAGGAGAAGCAATCTGAACCTGCAAACGAGGGGCAGAATGATGAGATTGAAATGGATTGTTTGCCAAATGGGGACAGTGAACTGGAACCTCGTTTTCATTTAAATGATGACAATGAGCTTGAATCAAGGTGTTTTGATAATGACGATAATGGTATTCTCACTGAAGACATGGATGGACAACAGGTTGATGAGGTGCATCATGGGAAAGATGAAGTATCTGATCTAGAGTCAAGTGACTGCAATGTGTCCAAAATTGGTGGGTCTTCTGACGTGGTAGATAAAAATTCTGGAGGCTACAATCACATAGTGCAACCAGACATGCAAGAGGGTGTTGTTGTTAGTGCCTCTGATTTGGTATCTATAGGTGTTCTTGCTGGTTAAAATGGTCTGTTTACTCTTGTTTTAGAGAATATGCAAAAGCCTGAAGCAGAGGTCACTAAGAAGAAGCTCCCGTGCTTAGAGAAAATACCAAGGCACTTGGACAACAAAATTAGAACTCAAATTCGACTTGCATAGCTGCATTTGGATGAGAAAACCTGAATCAGGGACTTCATCAAAGCAGCCATACAGATGAAGCGGGTAACATGCTTATATATCTTTGCAAGTCTTTTAATTGAATATTCTATGTTGTTTTGAGCATCTAGTACATCTGCTTTAGTCTTTTGAAAATTGTTTCTTCTTCTTACTCTGCTATATTTCATATGGGATTTTGTGTAATCCAACAAAGAACAAATGATAGAGATGTTGAGAGCTGCAAGGCAGGAAGAGAGGGCATTTTGTGAGGCGATAAAGTCCAAACGACAAGAGATGGAACCAGTGCAGTTGACCTTGAACAGAGTAAAGAATGAAACATCTGTAGAAGAATTTGATGAAAAGGTATACTCATATCGCAAGGATTGCATTTAAATCATATGTGTTACTAATTTATTGGTTGTTCATAATGAACTTGTTAATTTTCGTAAATAGATATACCAGATGCAATATAGAATTGAACACGAGAGCATGCCTTTACGGGAAGAAAAACAGTTGTTGCGTGAGATGAAAGTGATGAAGCTTAATCGGGATCAACTACGTGCAATTACAAGATCTCATTCTGAGCTTCAAGAGGCATTTGATCACATTGATAAAATTCAAGGACGTAGTAAGATAAATCATTGAAGATTAATCACCTTTGGTTTCTTCAATTCTTAAAGTCCCTATAACTTGTTTTCTATCTTTGTGCAGCTTCTGGGTCAGGAATTGGATTCCCTGAAAAAGTAGGCTTTTTAAGCAGAAAAGAATGTGCAGGCCATTGAGAAAGAATTTGGTGCCTTGAACTCTGATTTGAGGCAATTGCAAGATGAATGGAATGATGCAGATTATGTTCGACAAGAAGCCTATGAAGCATTGAAGGCTCTAAAAAAACAGGAGTATGAGCGGGTAAGGAAATCATACTCTTTTAGATTAGCTGACTAAACTTTGTAAGATAGTGTTAAATACTATCAGACTTTTTTTTCTACTCAATTTTATTGTTGTGCAAAAAACAAATCAGATTAGAACAAAATTCCTCATTTGTATATTCTTTCTTTTGGTTATAATGGAAAATTATGTCCACGCTATATCAAAATGTATGAATTTTGAAAGTCCTGTTGTGGTGTTCTGTTACCTATTGAAATCAGGTTATATATTCAATGTATTTTTGCCAGTTCTAACCAATCGATATCAAGATTTGAAACTGCTAGGAGTCTTGATGACAGGTGTAGGCTTCTGAAGAATTAATGGTGACGCCTGTTCTAATGGCCTCCAATAATCTTTGAACAGTTGACATAGTTTTTGCTATTCTTGAAGCAATTAACAAATATCTCCATGATTAGAGGTTTTTAGGTTTGGTTGGGCGGCCATTTATATAGGGAAATGGCTCAAGCTACCTGACATGAGCATGGCATCTGTAGCAAAGGGCATTGCAACAATTTTGTTTTCATTCAAATTGTCTTTTATGATAGGCTCCATCATTTATCATATAATACACTGTGCACATTTATCATATAATACACTGATTCCATATGAGATTCCCTTTTAACTGTGAGTAAAATTGCTGCAAGACGCAAATATCAACCTTACTCATCAATCACATAGGACATTCTCAATGTTACAACCTAGCAAAATTGCAAACTAGTTGAACTCGAGAATGTGGTCTAGCAGCAAGTTTAAGCGCTTGGAGAAGTGATGACCCAAATTTAAATCTGGGTAGCACATTCTCCGTGTTCGCACTGTCTCAAAGGAATTTCTAAGAATTCTCCAATCTAAAAACAAATAAGTGTGAGAAAAGCTAACAGTGTTATAAAACAGACATATATGAGATTCCCTTTTAATATAATTAATCTTTCACCAAATTATAACCAATAATAAAAATCTTCAAATAGGAATGATATTTACACTGAGTTTGCATGAAGAAAAATTTATACTTATACATAATCAAATTAATGTAAAAAATAAGTACTGAAATATTGTTAATCAAATTAATGTAAAAAATAAGTATTGAAATATTGCTAATATATAGCCATAAAGAAAAAGAAATGTAAAAAATAAGTATTGAAATATTTCTAATATATAACCATAAAGAAAAAGAAATCCAATAGAATTGATCTTTCATCAAATTATAACTGGGTTTGCATGAAGAAAAATGTATACTTACAGATAATCAAATTAATGTCAAAAAAAAATTATTGAAATATTATTAATATATAACGATAAATAGAAAAAGAAATCCAATAGAATTGATCTTCCATCAAATTATAAGAGTCTGAAGAAAAATTTGTCCTCTAAACTGTTTAGTCCTAATTCTGTTTGTGTGTGAGGATGAACTTCCTATTGTATGCGAGCCTTCAAAATAATTTGTCATTTAAACTGTTTAATCTTATTTCTTTTTATTGGTGCGAGGGATGAACTTCTTATTGTATGGAGGATATATGTTGACGGAAGTAAATTTTCAGCACTCTGAAATAAGTCTTCAGCACTCTGAAAAGCCAAAAAGCATTTAAAAATTAGACGAGTCAAATTTTAACAGAATTTCAAAATATAGAAAGTATATAGATTTCAAAAGAAAAATCTCCTCTATCCCATGTCCTATCATATGATATCCAAATACTACATCCTAAAAGACACAGAGCATATGATATCCAAATACTAGATCCTAACAAATACAGAGTATTAAAAAGAGAGCAATGACAAAGACGCAAGATTCTACAACAAAATAGGAAGCCAATACTCAAACTGCGCAAAACAGTATAAAAAAAAAAACCTTCGTATCTCAGTGTGTGAGTTTGCTTTGTCTCTTTCTGTGTAGCACTCGTCGATTTTAGAAAAAATTTCAATCAAACATTGCTTGCTGCTCCAGATTACAGAAAAGAGAAATCTAATACAATTTTATTGCAGATCGCTTGACGGTTTGACAAAGAAGAAGATCGGACACAAGTATGATGGCAGGGCCATTACATTTGTCTTTATTAATGCTTCTGAAAATAGAGCCCATGAGATGTGATTTCTTCAGACATCACAGACATACGACTTGGCCATCAGACATCAAGTTTCATAAGATCTTTTAAGCTGATAGGACTCACAGAGGATGGATTGGAAAAGAATTGGTCAACTATGATTTTAGCAGCGCGCTCAGTTGGATGAAACTGGTCCCACCACACATTGTTGCCCCTATCTGGGCACAAATTTGACAGGGCAGTGCAGAGACCAATACCGTTGTAGGGTCCTTGTCCGCAGCACGCATTTTTGGCATCCCCAAGCCCTGAAAAAAAGGTATTTGTAATGAGCACTAGCTGTTGAATTTAGAACAAGAATCGACAATTCAGGAAGAAACATTACCAAATGCTTGAGGATTTGTGTACAAGTTCATGTAAATCGGAAACATTCCAGTTATTGTATATATCGGAGTAGGAAATCGTTTGTTGAGTCGATCGATTGCGGGTGTTAGTCGATCATTAAAAAGCTGCGTGGCTTCCTGTAGCACCGGCACGCATTCACCATTTGTGGACCTCAATGCCCTCTCCATAGGAATACACCCCAAAGGACCCGACGACAGAACCAGAACCCTGCGTGCTCCCAGATCGTAAAATTGCTGCAAATTCATGAGTCAATTTACAAGGCATGTGATAGAAATGAACTACCAAAACCTGAATGTAGATCTCATAGAATACAGAAAAATAATTACCGCCAGAATCTTCTCAAACTCGGAGATGATAAAATCAGTATACGCAGGTAGAGTATACGTCCTATAATTCTCGCAACTCTGTCTTTATACTCTTCGAGAAGCTCGAATTGGTGAGGCATCCTTATAATTTCAGCCTGTATGTATGCAACCGATCGCCATAGACTCCGCTTCACACAGTTAACCAAGGTCCAAGCATACGTGAACCTCCTCTTCAAAAAACAGTGGAAACATCGAAGAAATTAAAAAGCCCCTTCAGTTGAAGAAACAGTAGAAACCTCGAAAAAATTAAAAAGCCGAAGGAGCTGGTTGCAAGCACGGCTGAATCGCCTGTTGAAGTCGGTGGTGATCTAACGAAGGAGCTGGTTCGATTGAATTTCTTGTTGAAGTCGATTGAATTTCTTGTTGAAGAAAAATAACCTGGAGAGTTGAAGAAGTTGAAAAGCACAGGAATACCGAGTCGGTGGTGATCTAACGCCCAATATTGTTTTAATCGTCTAACCTCTCATCCAACGTTGCACAACTGTACACGGTGGCAGTTAGGTGAGTTCATTTCAAAAGGAAACGCCTTACGGCGTAATTATTCAAGGAAATTCTGGTAAAGATTAATTCACAATCAGACAAAAGTATACTGGAATAAAAAATTATTAGAACAAAACCAAAATTTCGTTACAAATAATACAGTCATTGGGCAACTTCGACCCCTTAATGAAATTTGCTTTACAAAAATGCAAAACAACTTTTCTTTCAGAGCCTTCCTTTCTATTTTTGTACACTACAATAGTGTAAATGTTCAAAAAGATAAAATTGCAGAGATCCCCCTCTTGTGTGGATCTGGAATTCCCTACATGATATGCACTTTGCTTGTCTTTTTAAAGCCTCCGGTTCACCCTCCATGATATGCACTTTGATTGTCTTTTTAAAACCTCCGGTTCACCAAGAAACGGTTTCTAGTCTCATTTGGAGCGGTCCCATCAAAATTCGGCCTGAGAGCTCTTGTTCATTGTTTTTTTCCTTCTCCTTTCTTTCATGCGGTTGGTTTGATGCTATCTCATCCTCAACTAATGTTAGTTAATAACTCCCATTTTGTGGTGGAATCTATTTTTTCCTCCTTGATTATTTCCCTTCCCTTCGTGCCACCATCTGGGGTTGAATTTTCCATGCAAACAAATGGAAATTGAAGATTAGCAAACAACGAATTCAATTCAATGGTGGAAATAGATTTAACACGGTAAAAAATTTAAACTTAAAGCACATTCAGAATTTTGAAATTTGATGGTTATAACTTGAATTTATGATTTTAATCTCCGAAAGGCCAGAATTTGCAGGATTTTAATCCCCGGAAAGCCAGGATCCGCAAGCGACAGAGAGTAGAAGAGATTTTTTACCCATTCATTTTGCCCCATTTGTGACTTTTCTTGCTTACTTGGAGAGCAGCTCAGAGATTTTTTACCCATTCATTTTGCCCCATTCTAGAACGACGACTCTTTTGTCAACAACAACTCTTTTGTGGATTTTTGGCTTTGTCTCTTCCTGTGTTTTGAGCTCAGGTTTGTTTGTAACGACATTTCATGGAGGAATCATGATGACAATACAACGGCGCAGCTAAAAATGGCGTTTGTTACAAATTTGCTTAACAAAAAACCCGTGTTAATTCTTAAATTCTCATCGACAGACATGACTTCTCAGACCGTATTCAAGCGCTTGTTGTAGTTTTGACTCCATTTATGCCCGAAGCTGTGGTAATCCAGAAGTTTAGTTATTGTTCCTTTAACTGAGATTTTTTCGCGAAGATGTAATAAGCCGGAAATATTTTAACAGTTTTGTGCCTTAAGCAAGCTAGGATCGTTGAGGAGCGAGGGTTAAGAAGGATGCCGAGCCCTGGGCCGCTCGATTGGCTGTTGCTTTTATTTTTGAAGTACTTTGTTGACTAGCCGCAACTTTGACAACAGTGTGAGCAGTGTGTGGTGTGGTCAGTACTGAGAGCAGCTAGCAGTGAACAGTAAAGAATGTGAGAGCAAGGAGATTTTATGCAGCAGAAGTATCTAGTAGGAAACAAGGAGCAGCCATAACCTGAACAATATGGAGAAGTGTGAAGTGATCTTGGCATTTTATAGACATATATATTTCTCGAAACAGGTTGGAACACAAATGCATTCAAACATAACAAAGGGACAAGAAATTTCAGAACATGTGGAGACAAATGATTTAGGACAAGTGAAAATTGCCTCATTTGCCAAAACTCGGAAGTGGGTTTGGGTCAATGCTAAACAATATTGGTGAGTAGACAAGAAAAACTGTCTAAAAAGTAAAGTATTCGAGCCTTTTGTAAGAAGCACTCAAATAGGCATGGAAAATTTTGGGGGCTAATATTCAATCAGTGGATTAATTTTCCATGGTTTTTCCACAAAAAGATTCACCAATTTTCAATTTTTATAAAAGATGATTCGGGCAAATTTTAGAATATAAAATTATTTTACCTTAAAAATTGCCAACATTATATAGAGACCATATAAAAATCATTATAAATTTAAATAATTTTACAAATATATCAATAAACATTTTATAGTTTTCATATTAGGGATTAGCGAGATTCGCCAATGTTTTTAAATTTCAAGAAAATTTTCCATCCTTAAAATTTTCCTTGCAAACAAGTCCCCTTTACAAGCACGTGGCAACAAGAAGTCCAGAGAAAAAGTCATTGATAATTATGTCTTATATAGCCCCACATCCACATCTCTCACTTGGTCATCTAATCTTTATGTGAAAGAATTGTTAAATGCAAAACAAAGGTTGGAGGTTTTAGAAGCTAAAGAGTGGGAAAGAGATCATAAAATTCATATAATAGTTGAAAACAAGGCTTTAGCAGAAAACAATAAATTTTAAAAAAACAAGTGGCATTTCTATAGGAAGCTCTCCTAATAGGAAAGACAAAATGGCAACACATGAAGGCGGATGTGAAAAACATAAAGAAATTTATAGTGGAAAGTACAGAGGTGGTGAATGTGAAATCATCCCAGGAGAAAAGGAAAATGATTGCCCAAATAGACAACCATGAAGAAAAAGCAAGAGAAGAAAGGAAAGGAGATTCCACCAAAGTTTCCAAAACTTGGGTTCAAGTTATTAGCAATTCTACTAATAAGGAAGGAGAAACAAATATTCAGGTTGACAAAATGCAAGATAGAGAAGGCAAGGAAATACAAAATAGGGCATCGAACATTATTATTAATGGGGTGAAAGACTATGGGAAAAATGAATGTACTATTGACCTTGCAAGAGACTTCTTGAAAAACAAGTTGCTAAGGCAAGGATAAATATGCCAAGCATGGAGGGTGGGTAAGTTTAACGAGTAGAGAGCTAGGCCCATAAAAGTCATTATGCCTAGCTTGCGTGATAAATATATCATTCCAAGCAAAAAACATATCTTGAGGGGTTCTCGTTTTTCTTAGAAGAAGATTTAACTGTAAAACAACAGGAGGAAAGAAGACAGGAAATTTTAAAGGTTAGGGCAGCAAGAGATGAAGGCAAGAGATCATGGATTTATAAAGGAAAAAATGTGATAGCACGATTTGGACCTCCTTCCAAAACAGAGTAGCAAGATGGAAATAAAGGAGAGGCAACAAACTCTTCAACAGGAAATGAGAAAGAAATGTCAGTATGGGAAAGCAGGGACAAAGACTCAAATGTGAGACTTGCATGTCAAAATAAATAGTAATCAAGTCATATCCAGGGTTCCTTAATATTGGTTTTTTGGAACTACAGAGGTTACCCATGGAGACGAGGACCTAGGTTAAGGCCTATTGCAAAAGATAAAGACATAATTTGCTTCATAGAAACACGAGGACCTAGGTTAAGGCCTATTGCAAAAGATAAAGACATAATTTGCTTCATAGAAACACATGAGCATGAACGGTGCAAGACACCTCTGTTTGAAGGATATTGGAATATGGTAGTGTGGAACAAGGCAGTAGGGAATGGCAGAGGGCATGATGATATCATGGTTTTAGTAAGGGAGAAATAAGGTCGCCTTATTCAGTTAGAAAAAGAAGACTCAAATAAGCAATTCATTTGGTTTAAAATATCAGAAAATGGAAACCACATCAGAATTGTAGCATGTTATTATGCGTCACAGGTTTCAAAAATCTACAAAGGTAGAGGGTTTAACCACAAAAATCCATTGGTAGCCTTAAAAGTGGATATGCAACATATTCGTAGCTAGGTGAAGTCCTTACAGTGGGTGATTTCAATACTAGCATTGCAAGTGAGCAAGCTATCATTCTTTGTTGTAAAGATGATTGCGACCCTATTTAGGTTACAGAAGGGAGTAATCATTAGTGGGAAATAATATCAGAGGACAAGGGTTGCAATCTCTTTGGTGAGAAATTGCTTACTCTATGTGGGGCCTTTGATTTAGTCATTTTTAATGGCTTGACTAGGTGGGTAAAGCCCGATAATTTCACTTGCAATACTTACAATGGTGCAAGTGTAGTAGATTATGTAATTTATTCGCATGGTTTGCGTGAGAAAATGGAGGGAGTTTTGATTGGATATTAGCTATGGGACTTAAAATCAAATCAAAAGCCAATTTATTTATGTTTTTCTTGGATTAGAAAGAAACAATTAGAGTAAAAAATTCAGCATGTCCAACAAAATCTCCTACAGGGCAGAATTATTTTGACCTGAGAAATTTGTAATACCTTCAAAATGACACTAGAGAGGTTCTTCGAGAAAGACAAAATCACAATTCACAACCTTCATAGTCATGAATTAACACATTTAATTCAATGTGCACTTACAAAATGCAACACAACAAAAATTAAGAAGTCTAAAATTGCTTTCCGATTAATGCTTGGTTTGACAAGGAATGCACAAAGGCAAGGAGAATGTGGAAAGATTCAAACAAGAATAACATAAAGATCAAAGTTTACAAGCATTTATTAAGTAAGAAAAAGGTCGATTTCATGGTTTCAAAGAAGGAAGAACTAATCTTCCTTGGGAAAAATAATCCCAAATTATTTTGGAAAGAGCTCCAACCGAAAAAAATACAAACTTGAAATAGTATTACAACTTCTAAATGGTTTGACAATGCAAGGCAACTCTATGAGTAGGATCCCAATGTTGACCCTCCCCCTTTGGTCAACACTGATACTAAACTCTTTACGGTGCAAGAGGTAGAGATGGGTATCAAGAAGTTGGGTGTTGGAAAAGCAAAAGACTTAGCTGAACTTCAAGCAGAATATCTAAAGTGGGGCTTAAAGATTCTTGCACCTCACATTACAAAAATATTCAACAACATCATACAATAGGGGTTCCCCATAGTTTGGACAACTAGTCTGGCAATACCTCTTTTCAAGATCGGTGACGTCAATAATCCCTCCAATTATAGGACCATCATGATAAAACCTTTGTTTTCAAAGCTATTTGGAAGCACGCTAGAAATAAAATTAGCAAGTGGGCAGAAGAAAGAGATAAGCATAATAAGGGAAAATAGGGTTTAGACCTAAACATTCCAGAGTTGATCATTGCATAAATTTAAGGCACATCATTGAAAAGGTTTGGGATAAAAAGGAAAAAGTCTTTTGTTGCTTTGTTGATTTCAGAAAAGCATCTGACTCAGTTCTTAGGGATAAGCTTTGGCACATAATGGAGGAACTTGGGATTCCTAAACATTTGAGAGCGGCTGTGCATAGGCTGTATGAAGAGGTGAAAGGCAAGATTAGAACTTCCATAGGCATTTAAGAAAGTTTTAGAAGTGATATCGGGGTCAAGCAAGGTTTCCCATTGTCTCCTACCCTTTTTGGTTTATATATCGACAATCTTGAGGAGTGGTTAAATTCACAAGGGGGTGATGGTATCTATTTGGGCAAGTTTGTTATAAGGCTTCTTTTGTATGTGGATGAGCTTATTTTGAATGCTAAATCTGCTCTTGATTTGCAAGAGCACTTACTATCCCTTAAGAATTTTTGTAGAAGTGTGGGGATGCAAGTCAATATCAACAAAATAAAAGTAGTGGTTTTCTCTAAGAAAAGAAAACATAACCAACATAAGTTCTACTTTGAAGGAAACATTCTGGAAGAAGTTGTGGATTACAAATACCTTGGAATTGACTTCGACAAAAATCTAAGCTGGAATGGTTGTAGAAAGAAAAGCACTTTTGGGGGTTGGAAAACATTTTATGCTTTTCAAAATAGGTGTAAAGAAGCAGAGTTATGGGACTGAAAAACCACTCAAACTCTTTTTGGGCTTCTAGTTATTCTGATGATTCTCTATGGTTGTGAACTATGGGCCAGCAGTGCATCCAACATGCAGTGGAGACAAATTGAGAAAATTTAGAATTGTTTGATTACAAACAAATTCAAGATTAAAAGTGCAGTTCCTTACACTATCTTGTTAAGTGAAACATGGACTATTCCTATTGAAGAAATTTCTATGGTGCAAGTCATAAGGTATTTAAAAAAAATTGAGCAAATGTAAGAGGGTATATGGCCTAAGGTTGTCTTTAATGACAAATTGTGCAAGAGAAAAAAAACTTGGATGCAGCAAAATAACAAATGGTTTAGTAAATGGGGTATTTTCTTGAACGTGTGTCCCACAAACAACAAAGAGATAAAAACTTTTTTATGGAAAAGTTCCACAAACGTACTTGGGATAAGGAGTTAGGAAAAAAGAAAAAGTACTATATTGAAGTGTTTAATCCCACTCATAGTCATCAACCAAAAGCATACATAGAGGCCAATATCTCTTGGAGAGACAAAATTCATATTACTCAGTTCTAGACTAATTCTCATTAACTTCATTGTGAAATAGGGCACTGGAAAAGGCCAAAAGAAGTGTGGGAGGAAAGAGTATGCATTTTTTGTTCTTATGGAAAAATGGAAACAAAAAAACATTTCATTTAAGAATGTGAGGCCTTTAAAGACAACACGGAAAGTTATGCAGATACGTTGGCAGCTAGCTCTTGGGATAATCTTAGCGAGGGGTTTTTCGAGAAACTAGGAGCATTTATTTTGAAGCTTCATAGAAAAAGGGTTGAATACATCAAGTAGATGAAGAAGCAATCTACCCTATAAACTATATTTAACCTCGTAAATGTTAAAATAATTTCTTTCTGTCTTTTCTTTCAAAACCCTATCAAAAGTTCCATAATTTTCCAAATAAATTATGGCATGAAAAAACCCTATCGAAAGTTCCATAATTTTCCAAATAAATTATGGCATGAAAAAATCTAACATGCAATTGAAGTGTTTTTCTTATATTATTTTGGAGTGAAAATGGGCGAGTCAATATCCCAGCAGTCAATATCCCAGCATTTGTAGACGTAGACGGTAAAATTATGTCACTTTTTAAAGAAATAAACTAGCATTTGCACCACATGTTGCAAAAGAAACGTCATGGCGTAAGAAACATTAGCAATTTTGTTTCTTTTTAACATATGTTATGTTTTAGGGAGATTCCAACCATGATATGTTCAAAGTGAAGGTAATGCATAACACTTCACTCCAAAGGATTTATGAAAATTATCTTCATTAAGATTCTAGAACCATTATAAGTAAATGTTTTACATCAAACATTTCATAACAAAGTAATATCATATCACCTTAATTCACAAGGAAATGGATAATAGTTTTTGTTCATTAGAAATTCGCCTAATTTTATGAGGAAAACTTAATAGAAAGGCTTTAGTAGTAAGGAAAACATTAATAAACTCCCTCATCATTTGTTATATAATGTTGTTAATTTGGCTACTTGTTGCTTCTTATCCTTATTTCAGTCATTTAATATGTCTTTTTTTTTTTCTAATTAAGACTAACCTAAGTACCCACGAGAGATTTGAACCGGTGACCTATCGCAAGGAGTGCCTTAACAGCACACCCATTCACCGTCAATCCAAAGCCCCGTGGGCCAGTCATGTAATATGTCAAAACTATAAAATAATGGTATTATTTATCCTCTTTGGACCATTGTATTATTATTTATTATTGATTCATGAAATTTTGTATCCTCTCTTTTTGTTCTTTTAATTTGTGTCATCACAAAATAATGTTTCTCCAATAACCTATATTTTGCTATCTTAGTAGTGACATTGCCATTTGCTTACGCACAACTAAGTTTGTAGTTTCAATTACAAATTTCATGCCTCCATTTTTGCTATATATGAAATTGATATTCATATAAATTGATTAATATAGATCTTTAAATAATTTATTTAAATAACATGTTAAAATATTTTCGATAAGTATAAAGTTTAAACATCTTACTCACATCAACTCATATCTACAGATTCTAGCAACATTTTATAGTTACAATTTCTTATTTTATAGAAAACTCTATTTCAACTATTAAGACAACAAGTACACTTTTCAACTCAATATTAAAATAGTCTCTACCAAATTAAGCTTCATTTATATAGTCCCTTCATTTATAGGAAATTCTATTTCAACCATTAAAACAACAAATGCACTTATTTCAACTCAATATTAAAATAGCCTTTACAAAGTTAAGCTTCATTTATTGTGCAAAGTATAAGGGTAATCAAGCCACGAATCCAATATTTACATTTTTTAGTCCGGCTACCACTATAAACATAAACATAGGCAACTTAAAGCAATAAACTTTATAAAGTGATAAAGTTGTTCTGAATTCCATGTATATATATGTGTAGTTTTTAAAATTTATACTATAAAAATAATATCTATACCGAACAATAAAGAACAGTAATATATGTGTATTTTTTTAATTTATATTATGAAATAACATCTATACCGAACAATAAACAAACAACTGTAAAGTTTATAAAAGTGATAACTTTGTATTTTTATTTTATTTCATGTTTGTATCACACGAATAAACATGTGTATATTTTAAAGAAATTATTTGTATTAACATATGTATCTAACAGATTTCAAAGTATAAGAAGCGAGCTGACAACATGGTGGACGTGAACTTTTGCTTTAGTTTGTTGTACACAGTTTTTCCCTCTATCATTATCACACCGGCTCACGCAAGGAATTGTCATCATAATTTAATTCATAATATAGTATTTGAAAAAAATATTCATAGATTGGAAATTTCAACGAACATGGCATACGCCGAATATTAAAATTTGAATGTGCTGAAGCTCATATTCTATTAACGAGAGACATATAAAAAGCCTTTTAAGTTGAAATTAGCAAAGTATAAAATAAACGGTTAATTCACTGATAATACTCTTTATCTTCTTCGTGCTGAAATTCAAGTACAATACTTTCATCCTCATCATTATCAATGTTTCCCTCATCTTTCAAGCAACGTGACGATCCCAATCCATTTTATTGGATTTGAATAGCTTTATCATCGTCTTTGATATTCTCCTTAACAATGGGCAATTACGTATGGTTACATTTTCAAGTTTTGATATTCCCTTTTCCTTTTCCTTCCACATACCATTTGACGATATGATGCTCTGTAGACCATTCCTTTAACATTGGAAAATCACCATTTACAATGTCAAACTATTTTAAGCCATGAGAACTTCGTATGTGTAATAGCCACATTCTCGATAGCAATGGAAATTTCATCAACACTCGACAACAATATATGGTCAACTTTTGGAGTTTGGACATGGATTTTTTATTACACACGTTTGATGTTCTTGAAAGACTCTCGAACTAGATTTATGACTATATTACCATAAAAGTTAATACAGTGTCAACATTGATTATAAAAGACCACACCAATTTATGACCTACCCAACCCATCTCAACACCCACTGACCCAAAACAGAAAAATAAAAAATATAATTACTCTTTCATTACGATTCTTATTAATCAATAAATGATTGTAGTACTTCAACCATAATAATCCACTCCACTGGACTGGACAACTCCACGCAACCACCACATACAACGCTGTCATGTGCATGTTTTAGCTGTCGTTCCCTTCCTGCATTTGTTCCTCATTTGGCCGTCCCGATCTGGTGTTAATTCACTGAGGGTTTTGGAAACTATTTTTCCCATCCCAATCACGGTTTTGCACGCCATTTCACTATGCAGAGTGTAAGTTCTAGTTGACGAGCAATAGAGGAGGGTTTTGAAATTCATTATGCTCTAAGGCTGCTGTTGGGTTCTGTCTCTGCCGTGGGGCTCCCTTAATCAGTTCCTTGCCATGAATCAAGCTTTAGAGGAATTACTAATTACTAAAATGGGGGTTCCCTGTGTCTGAGTCGATCTCAGTTATCTTGTAGAGATAGCTTTGTGCTTGAGGCACGTAGGTGTCGCTAGCAAGATTGTTCTCAGTGCTACCAGATTTCTGGTGTTGTGCTCCACCTCTCGGGTAAGCGTTACCCTTTTTATATTTAGTACTTAATTTTTGATGCGCTAATGGGATTCACAGATGATCAACACCATAGGTAGTTTTGGGGCACATCGACGGTGGAGAGGAGAGGAATTCGCTGTGGCTGAAAGGTAACTATTTCCACCTCCCGTGCCCTTCGGTTGCTCATTCAACTCTTCCCTGGGTGCTCTTCTGTCGCTCATTCAACTCTTCCCTAGGCGCTCTGCCTCCCAAAAAATCCAGTGAGGGTTTCACGAACCCTTCTTACTGCTCAGGTTTCTAGTGGTCTTTCCTCTTTCTTCAAACCTGCCAAGACCGACGGATAAACACCAAGCACTAAATATCAACAAATCCAAAAACCCTGTAACATGCATGATGAATATACCTGCAGGATCAATCTTGAAGGTGTATGCCTCAGAAGTTTCCTTAAATTCCTGCAAGACCAAACACAAATGTAAAGTTTAAGTTCACGCTCACGTTATGCAGGGTTATATGCTATATCAGTTTAAGTTCATGCTCACGTTATGCAGGGTTATATGCTATATTAGTTTCATTCAGTTGAAACTAAAACGGTATTGAAACTGTATTAAAACTAAACTGCAAAACAAACTCTATTAATCTGACGACACAATATTCTTGAATCGTTTGATCAGACTGGTGCAGACTTGTGCCAAGTGGCAAATTACGGGTGTTCATTTCAGAGAGAAACACGTTATGGGTAACAAGATACATACTTATGCCGACATAAGTTTAAGTTTCATTTAAGAGAGAAACACCTTATGGCGTAAATGGCGTAACAAGATACATACTTATGCGGACATAAGTTTTGTTATTTTATATACAATATATTATAGTTTCAATTATATGTTTATTTACCTTTTGTGTGAGTTCTATATTTTATTGTTTTTATTTTTATTTTTTATATATGTAGGTGTTATAATATTAAAAATAACTTGTACGTTAATTAAAAGAAATTAAATTACAATTAGTTACCGTGTATCTGTTTATACTATATTACAATGTATTAGTTTTGATTATGTTTATGTTTTAGTTTGATACTTTATATATGGTACGTGATTGTGATTGTGAGTATAGCATTTATAACATTTTAAATTATATTTAAAATTATTATATATATTTGTTTCTCTTATAATTTATTTATAAACAAATATTTTTAACTATATTTTAGTAATTAGAATTTTATTTACCATGTATAATGATAATATCTACAATATATTTATTTAATGAAATAATATATAATATATAATTAGTTTAAATATAAACGTTTTGCTATTTTGTTTATATTAATAATTTTTTTATACATGTGGTTGTCAATTGACACAAAGTCAAGTAGAAGAGTCAACCAACCAATGTGACTAGATGTGAAATGCGAGGTGTTGTAACAATTGAAGATGCCACATTGCCTTTTCATGAAGAACATTATTATGAATTATGAAAGGTAGCAAATAGATACTCACCATCCAAAGCAAAAGGACAATCAATCAAAAAATGTATATAAAGATCAAAAGCCAAGCAATCCACACAAATAAATCATTAGGCATTGTCATGCCAAGAATAAAGGGAGTTTTCAAACATGTAAAATGGAGGGTCCCCATGATTTTGTCTAAAACACTTATGGGGGGGTTGTGGCCACAACATGTCGGTATTTTTATCTTGAAAGGAAATTGGAAATTTGAATTTTAAATTTTTTTCCTCAAAATATTTCAAGTCGACCTCATGTTGTTTAGGTTGGCTGGGCCCGTAAGTGGCACCCATTTGACCCCCCTTTGAAGACTATATAAAGGAGATCCTTCCTCGTCATTTGGCATATTGAATTATCTCTTAGTTATCTCTGATTCAACGAAGTTGGGAGAAAAAGGAGGGGATCAAAAATCAGAACGAGGGTTGTGGGATTTGGTTTGACATTTCTCTTGATCTTGGTTATTGGTTTGGTTATTCTCTTAATGTTATTACTTATGATGTATTGATGAACATTGAAATTTCTCTAAAATAAGGAAATATTTATGGGCTTTCCCCTTCTGTGGTTTTCCCTAGCCTCGGGCCTAATTTATGTGTCTCTTGTCTCATTGCCTCATGTTTATTTCTATCGCTCTTTCATGTTTATTGGTTGATATTTTTCTTATGTATAGCTGCTTAATGATGTTGTTTGAATGCTATGTGGAACTAATGCTAACTGATCATTGGGAGTAGTTATCTATTGAAGAAAAAATTAATTCTAGCATGTACCCTATAAAATGAATATCATGGTCCTCAATGATGGAGGATCCAATCATAATTTCATAGATGCAACCTTGGTAGCTAGGAGGCATTTGGTTATAGAAGAATTTGAGGGTTTAGATGTAGAGGTAGTAGGAGGAAAAGTGATGGCTTGTTTGAGGAAGGTTCCTCAAATGGAATTGAAGATGGGAAATTACACCCTAGTGGATGACTTCTATGTAGTAGAGCTCGCTGACACCAATGTGGTGTTGGGGGTATAATGGCTTACTTTCATAAGAAGGTATTGGAAGGAATTATCGTACCATGGAAATGTATTTTATCATGTTGAAAGGACAAAGGGCGTTTCTAAAAGAAATGACCATTGACGCTCCAAGAGTGGTCACCGCTAAGAAAATCGAAGCTATTTTCTGGCATGGAGACATAACATGAGTTAGAAAAGGCATGGTAATGTAGAAAAATGAATTAGATGGGGATATACATTACCTTGTAGATATCTAGACTTTGTTAATTAATAAGCACCTAAAGGTCTTCAGAAATATTATGTCATGAAAATAACCAAACAAGGCTTTCAAGCATATTATAGAATTAGAGGAGGGGGCCAAGCCAATCATCACCACACCATATAGGCACCCCAAAATATTTAAGGAGGAGATCTAGAAGGCCATTAAATAATTATTGGATATGAGGCACATAAGGTCCAACACTAGCCCATGTGTATCCTCCATAGTACTGATTAGGAAGAAAGATGAGACAATGAGGATCTGCATAGATCACAAAGTGTCAACAAGAAGAAAATAAGTAGCATATACCTAGTACCAGGGATGTATGAGCTCTTGGATGAGTTTCATGGGGTGGTGTACTTATCCAAAATTGATTTGACGTTGGTCTATCATCATATTAGGGTTCGAAAGTAGGACATACAAAAAACAAACTTCAGGTGCCATTATGGGCACTATGAGTTTCTTGTCATGTCATTCGGATTGGTGAATGCATTAGCTACTTTCCACTCATGTATGAACCATATATTCAGGAGGAAACTATGGAAGTTTTTGCTAGTTTTATTTGATGATCTACAGAACCTAGGAGGAGAAGTTGAGACACTTATAGGAGGTGCTAATCATTTTAGAGGAATAGTCTTTTTTTGCTAAGGAGTCTGAGTGTGAGTTTGGAATGTCAATTTTTTTGTATCTTGGACACATCATTAATGCATGAGTGGAAGTCTGTTAGGAAAATATTTGGGCTATAATTGAGTTTCCAACACCGAAGAACCTCACAAAGTTGAGGGGGTTCATGGGAATATGAAATTACTATCGACATTTTGTTAAGGGATACTCTCAAATGATGGAAACCCTAACAAATTTGATGAAGAAAAGGGCCTTTGGATGGAAAAAAGTAGTGCACCGTACTTTTGAAAGGTGCAAAGAAGTAATGATCTCATGCCCTGTTTTATCAGTTTTAGACTTCTCATGACCTTTTGTTTTAGAGTGAGATGCCTTAAGGGAAGGCATATGAGAAATTCTAATGCAGTATGGGCATCCAATAACTTTCAAGGGTCAAGGGAACCAAAGAGGATCTACTCAATATATGACAAGGATATGTTGGCTATAATGCATGCACTAATAAAGTTCAGGAAATACTTGGTGTGAGGAAGGTTCATGGTCAGGACGAACCATAATAACTTGAGACACTTTTTGAAACAAAATGAACTCAACGATAGGCAACAAAAATGGGTCAACAAAATTCATTGTTATGAATTCGACATTGAGTATGTGAAGGGGGAGATGAATGTGCTAGTTGATGTTAACCCAATGAAATCAATTATTTGTTCCCTCATAGAGATCAACAGTGATTGGAAGACACTCTTATTAGTTGAGTACTATTGCCACACAATCTAGCAGGGGTCCTAGGAGGGGTACCAAAGGGACAACTACTATACCAAATGACAACAATGGGACAAGGACCCATTGTCACCTCAGTCAATGTCCCGTTCTCTTTACGTAATTTCACCGATGGGAGGAGTCTTGGTATGAAGTAAATCAATAGAGTAATGGGGTCAATGTCGAGGTATGGTGTGGTTTCCAAAGCCATTAAAAGGAGAGGCTCAAATAATGGCTTGATTGCTTCAAAAGCAAGACAAGGGCTCTCCAAGAAAGAGTTATGAGGATGAGGCCTAGACCTAAGGGGGAAATGTATACTTAATGAAAGGGATACACCTAGATTAAGGATTCCTAGGGGAATGAGAGGACCTCTCTTAGGGTTATTGAGATAGTGATCATAAAAAGATTTGGGACCACAATAGAGACATACGGGATTCCAAGAAACTACGGCTTAGAGTTTGCATAGTCAAAGAGGAATAAGACACCCTAGGTCAAGAAAGGATAGGATAGGTCGATGAATAGTTAACTTCCAATGAGTTTTCAAGAGTGATTGACCTATGGAAAGCTGCTAACCAAAGAAGCCTAGGAGAAAAAATGGCGTTGGAGATAGGGCTTGAGGTTTCTCCAAATATAGCTGGGGGATTTTCTTCAAAATTTGAGGACACTTAGAGGAGACCCTAGCATAGTGGCATGCGAACTCACTCTTGAAGGTGATCAACCTAATCCATTTCTCACTAGGCCATAGTTTACCTTCAAGGGTAAGGGTGAAAAAATGGGAAAAGGTGAAAGAAAAGGGTTTGAAGGTGATTAATTAGGATTAGGACCCAATTCGTTCAAAATTGGGAGAAATGGAGTCAAGATTTACCTTGATGATGGGCTTTTTCTCTTTCATGGAGTCTTATGCAGCTTTTCGCTAATGATAATGAGGCGACTACCAACAACAAAGGAATTTATACATTGTTTTACAATATATGATAGAGTTTCAAGGGTTGCATGACAACACAAGCCTCTAGGAACATTCATTCACATTTTTTGGTGAGTAATGCATGCAATGTTTCAATAATCAAGTGCTTTCAATAATGCACATTAAATTAGGGCATAAACAAGATCATGATACAATATTCCATACATTATACATGTAATAACTACAAAGATATAACATCAAAAATAGACTTACAAAGAAATGTGAGTATATCCATCTCTGATAATTATAATTAGAAGCTCTAAGAAAAGAATAGTAAAAATCCAAACATCAAAATGCATCAAAAATGTCCAATTTCACCCATCAGTTGTAGTTTCAAATTATTTTTACAATAAAATCCCAAACCAAATGATGATGATATACAAATGAGCCTTGTCATCTATTTATATGAGTAATAAGGAGTTTGATTTAGTATAAATATCCTAATAATCCCTAGAATCAACTTTAATGTGTGAAATAATAATCCAATTGGTGACAAGCCCACCAAATAGCTCAAAAGTACTCAACAAGCCTTCCTAATGAGGTCGAAATGACAACATAATGGTGCAAAAGGGTTGTTGGAAGGCCTAGATAAGTCCTCCAGGTGCCAAGATGAAGAGGAGGGCTCTCATAATGATGACCAAGGGGTTGACCCCTTGGTTTCCAAACAAAACATATGTGGTGCCCCCAAGTGGTTTTGGGGCACTAATAATGGTCTCATGGGTCTCCAACTGGATCCAACAAGTCGATGCTCCATCAATAAGGGTAATAATAATGATATAGGACCTCCCATGTCTCCCCGGGAAATATAAAACCCCATCTGGGCTTTAGATCAATTATGAAGTGTATGCTGCAATTATGCAGCCAACTAGGAAATGTGGTCCAAGTGCATCATCATCTGTATATGGCTGAGTCATGGACAAGAAATATGTTGTGTTGAAGAATCCCATGGCATGGAAATCAATGCTCTATTGCGGACGAGGCCCTTGGCTCTCAATGATCACCTTACAAGTGCCATCGTGACCCTATGGAGGACTTGGATCCTGTATAAGGAGGCCATGCCCAAAGTGAAGACCCACCTTCAATATTGTATAATATCTAATGTGTCTCCTCACCTTCTAGTACAATAATTCATTAGAGCAGTTGAGTAAATAAGCTTGTAAATCAGGGGGCCAAGTGGAAACTTCATAGTGCCATGCCCTTCCAAGTGGGATTTATCATGTACAGGTGTTCCCAAGCTCAAGAGGTAGGTTAAAAAAATACCCTATTAGGTGGTTTCAACCTCTAAGGGAGTGGCAGGTCCATGGTACATCCGTTAAATGGCAGGTGTCATGTGAAATAATGGTGGAATAGAACAGGGAAATAGGGAAGGATCCAAGCCACATGCCATGGTACAAGGGTGGTTATGATGAGGGGAGCCCACACATGAGTTTATATATGTAGAGGGAGAAATCTTGGTACAAGAGTTATCCTGACCTTTATTTTAACCCCTTCTTCATATGAATTTTTCCTTTTATTGATTTTTCTTTCTTTTAACTGCTCGGGGCTTCAGATGTTGAATTCAGATGTTGGAGGCTTCGCCTCCACTGGACTTCACAATGAATTGGCTCGTCGATATTCCGAGCTCAAAGCTCCTCCTCCTGCAAAACCCCAAATTGGTGAGTCCAACGAACTCCAAATTAGAGATAAGAAGGAAAGTAGTGATTTAGAAAACAACATAGATAATGACAGAGGGAAAAAGAATTATCTAGAGAAGACGAAAGAATTGGCAGGAAATCTAGGGTTCTGATTGATGAAGAAGAGGAGAAATTTTTAGGGAAAGAACTTTCTTATTGACATGTGGCACACAATTTTCGACATTCTTTTTTCCACAATTTTTCCCCAATGGTTGAATACATATTTCTCGGCTGACTCTGCATTTCTATTTTCACAGGATTTATTTGTGTGAACAACCAGAAACAAAGCCTATTAATTTTCTGCACAGAGACGTTGCAGTTTCGAAACTAGAAGACACACAACCTTGACACTTCAAAAATAAAATGGATGGAAGGTCTTCCAGCAGCACAATTCGGAGTAGGTTGCTGAGAGGAGAAGAGAATTATGAACAGGTCAATCAACTTCTTTCACAGTTCCAAGATGAAAGTGCATTGCAACTTAATCTCGACTCCCACAGATAAACCAAACCCTTACATTCACCGCTAAATTCATATGTTGGAGGCTTCGACTCTGCTAGACTTGACAATGAATTGGCCCGTCGATACTCCAAGCTCAAAGAGCCTCCTCCTGCAAAACCCTAATTGGTAAGTCCAACAAACTCCAAATTAGAGATAAGAAGGAAAGTAGTGATTTAGAAAACGACATAGATAATGACAGAGGGAAAAAGAATGATCTAGAGAAGGATCCAGATTTGGTTGGGGACGTTAGAGAAAACGAAGGAATTGGCGGGAAATCTAGGGTTCTGATTGATGAAGAAGAGGAGAAAATTTTAGGGCAAGAACTTGCGTTGAGATTGGCGGCATTGAGATCTTCTTCAGGTGCCAAAAATATCGTAATTAGTGAGTCCCAGAGTTTGGCTGAGCCACAGGAAAGTCAGGGGATCGATTCCCATGAGACAACAGTAGGAACCCAGAAAGAAAAAATCGGTGATTCTGGAGAAACAGGCTTTGTGAAGCAAAATGAAATTGATTCTGAAGAGGAACAAGTGCAGAAGCTGCTAGCTTCTGTTCAAGATTCCATTAATCTTGAAAGGAGTAGGGTTTCAGGGATTTCTTCTTATTCGGGTCAGTTTAACGATGTGGGAGAAGAACATGTTGATGATGAAGAAAGAATCTCAGAATCTGAGGTAGAGAATATTGTAGAGTGGGCAAAAGATGCAGCTTGTCTTGGGTTTGTTGATTCCGAAGAAGAGGAAGATGATGATGATAATTATGAAGATGTTAATTATGAGGATGAAAGCGATCACAGTGAAAAACAGAGTGCGGGAACAAGAAAGGCCAAGAAATAAGTAATACTTTTCTGTGTATGTATTTATTCTAGTTTTGCACTGGTCGTTGTTTTCAAAAGGGATGTTTCATGGTTACATGGGAAGAATTATGGTACCATCTGCTTTCGTGGTCTTAGTTGCCCATGAAGTGAATTGTCAGGAGCGGATCAAAGTTACTTTCAGCTAAAATGTATGGAAAATGGGTGTATTATTTTTATTTATACTAAAGGTAGCCAATAGATTTGAAGATGTACTGGATGTTCACCTCTATGTATGTTTATAAGAGCCGTTGCACCACTAGTGTCCTGCTTTGTATTTGATTTATAGGAATTTTTTGGGTTCTCAGAATTGTGCAAATGTATTCGATCAAGAATATACTTGTATTTCCACTTGGGAGTTGTACTTGTAAGGTACTTCTATGACTGCTTGGTTGTTAAGATATTGGACTTTTGTCTGGCAACAATTTGAGGTTTTCTTCTTCCTAATGCATAAAAGCTAAAACTAATCAGTTCTGTGACTATGTATTTGGAATTCAATCCCATCCTAGAGGCAACATTTTAATACATTTAACTTTGACTCTGATGTTGCAACTCATCCTTTCTGTGGCTTCCTTGCAATAAAATAAGATACCTGTTGGGTTGAGTTTCCACCTTAAGGACTATAGTTTGTGTTTGTCAGCCTTTGTAGCACTGTTTTTCGTTTGAGGACTATAACTCATCAAGGCTTTGGAGTCTGGACCACTGGTTTTTTGTGAGTTCAATAGCAGTTTAGTTTTGTTTCTGTTAGCCTTTTAAAATTCATATCGTTGCTTCACAGTGAAAAAGAGATAAGAGATTGGATTCTATTATTGTATGAGTTGCTATGGATCTATGCCATAGGGTTTGAATTCCATTATTACTTTCTTTTTGTATGAAAAAATCGTATATTTAATACTCAAGCAGAATATTCATCAAATGAACTGCAGTTGTAAATGAATCCAATTCTTCTTGTTCTTTGAATCTGTTCTTTTATGTTTTTTGTATGAAAATGCTTGTGAAACATTTTTATATCCAAATGCTTCTGGATTTTTTGAGATATATTTATTATTCTTGTCCTAGGTACAAATGCATTTTATCTGTTTTAATTTGTGGATATGGATGACTATATAATTATGAAAAGTTCCTTTTATGACACTGGCAGTTTCTGGTGCATTACAATTTACAGAATTAGCTTCCCTACTTATAGCTGTTCCTTTTCTTGATTTCAGTAATACAGACAAAAAAATGTACTTTTCAATTTTGAAAAATCCTCTTGAAATTTGATTTAAAGACTAAGGTTTATGAATCATGTATCAATAAAGTCCTATTGTGCAGATAATGGATGCTTTTCCTATGGACATTTCATTTGTTGTCAGGACTCGAGATGTCAATCTATGAAAGCCAACGTGCTAGTAAATTTGATGTCAAATTTTAGACATTTTCTCTATGTGAGTGAAGTCATTTCCTTGAATTTGGTGTTCATGCACAGAATTCTGTTGTGATAAAAAACAATTATCCTATTTTTGGAAGTGCCCTTTGCTTAGATAGAGGAACTTAATAGACCAATACAATTGATCCATGTAATATTTCCTTTTGATCCATGTATATTTTCAAACAAACAATCGTAAATTGTTATGGCATGGCTACCAATTTCGTAAAAAAGTCTTACCTAACACGTTATTCATAACTTAATAGACCAATACAATTGAGCAACAAGCTCTATTTGCATGCCTTTTACTCTCCAAAAAAAATGCCTGGCATATTGGTGGAAAAAGAGATTCCCAGTTCTCAGAAGTTCTATTGCCCATTCAAGGATTGCTCGGCACTCTTGTTGAAGGATGTGCCTGAAGTAGGAAGCTCAACTGAGCCAGCTGTTGTTGTTATAAAAGATTCAAAATGCCCTGAATGCAGAAGGTTGTTTTGCGCTCAATGTGGTGGTAAGAATGATAAAAGGAGCTGATATTTGTTAGGATATACACATAGGAAATAGTTAAGTACAACTTGGTTTAGTATAGAGTTAGGTAAAGTGTGTTTCTTTACTATGTACATTTTGTAACTTACAATCCGACGGTCACGATATGTAGTGATCCGACGGTTCATTCTCTCCTCGGTATTACCGACACTTGATCTGTGGCTTAACACCCTATTGGTCCATGATCTCTATTTAAAGAGCATGGAGGGTCATTTGTAGGGTAATCCGTCTATGAGAGAAACTTATGTAAATTTTCATTCTTTTATTAATAAATTGCCTGAAGTGGTCGCGTTGGCTCAGGCCGTGGACTGTTTCCCTCTTTGAGGGTTTTAACCACGTTAAAAGTACTAGTGTATTGATCTACAATCTGTTTGTGAGCGGTGTCCTTTGGTGTTCTGTCTGAGGAACTTACCCTGTAAATTCCTACATGGTACCAGAGCCTGGACCCAGGTTCGATTCCCTGAGTTGCTTTTGAGGGGATGTTGGAAGAATCACTGCACCTCTATGGAATCGGTAATTTCCACCCTGGGGATCCTAGTTATCACTGGTTTGAAACGTTTGCCAAAACCCAGTAAACACCTGTAGGTTTTGGTGTAATGGAAAATCTCTTCATGGTGTCAGAGCTATTTGAGGGCCACATCCGTTGGTGATCCAAATCTGAAGCCGGTAGAACTGCATCCGACTACAGTTTCCTAGATCTACTGTTTCTGACTGCTTTCAGGCCGAGAGGACTACTCTGTTATGTTGGGAGCATCTGTTCCAGTGAGGAACCCTTTCGTTTCACGCGAAAAGGTTTCCGGTAACCCTAGCTGCGTCATTTTTAAGATCTGGAGGTATATAGTGTTTATTTGCAGTTTACAGTTATTTTCTCTCTGTTTATTTCGGTTTTCGGTTTATTTAGCTTTTTTTATTACCGGATCTATACATTTCATTTCTGCATATGCTCTTTGCCCTGCGACTCTGTGCGATCTGGGCAAATCAAAAACAGAAAGGAAGGATTTTTCTCATGCGTATGCTCTTTTCCGCTGCACCTTAGTGTGATCTCGGAAAATCAGAAACATTGAGGAAAATATTTAGTTTCTGGCTAAAGCTAACTTCGAGCCACAAGGTTCATTTTTTTTGTATGTCCGTGTTGGGTTTTGTGTTTTTTGTTTTGTAGGGAAAAAGAGCTTTCTCAAAGAAGGCACACAACCCAAAGCATCAACCCCCCCCTCTCTCTCTCTCTCAAACTTTTTGTATAGCTCACTTGATGCAAAGCTAATTTATGAGAGTAGAGGTCTTGGGTTCAAGTCTCCATTTTGTTCGGGCAGATTTTTCATTTCCGCACATTCCCGCACTTCATCAGTGACTTCATCAACTTTTCTTCAAAAAGCCATAACTTCTTCATCCGGAAGCCGTTTTCAGAACCGTTTTTTTTTAAACAGCCTAATTTTTCGATATCTTTCCATTGAAAAACTTAGTTTCAGCATCTATAGCTTCAATTTTTTTTTTTTAAATGGAAAGTCCATGCCAAGTTATTCTTGACAGCACCAACTACTTCCAATGGTGGTCCTACATTGTGGATTTACTTAGAAGTAAGGTCTTTACAGAATAGCCACAAGTCAAGAGACCAAACCGAAAGATGAAGACAAGGCAACTAAATGGGAAAATAGGCAAGGCCAAGCACGTGGGTTGATAGGGATGTCTATTTCTCCAGATCTTAAATTCCATATTGCAGAACTTGATACTCCTGATGAAGCAATGAAACATATTACTAAAGTCTTTGGAATTAAAAATGAACTTAAAGCCCATCAACTTGAAAATGAATTGCTTACATTGGACCCTAATAATTTTTCTTGCATTGAAGATTTTTTGTCCAAGTTCAAGACCCTTAGACTTCTCTTGGAAGGTGTTAAGGTTAAGAAAGAAGATAGTAGCCTTATCTACTCCATTCTTACTAAGTTGGGACCAGCCTATTCTATGTTTGTTTCCACCTTCCATTCTACAAGAGAAGCCTTCATTTCTCAAGGACAAACCTACAAGTCCCCTTCCTTTGATTCCTTTTGTGATTCTTTAATAAGAGAACAAGAAAAACTCTTACACCTTGGTCTTCTTCATCTTGGAAACTCTTCTAAGAAAGCGTTAGCCGCCCAACAACAACCAAATTCAAAGAATCCTAAGAAGTCGTATCCTAAAAGGAATGGTCCTAAACCAAACAAGGGTCCTAAGCAATTTCAGCCTCAAAATGAAAAGTCATTTCAACAAAATGATAAGACAAATAAAAACAAAGGGAAGAAGACTGATAGACATTGCAACTTTTGTAATCGAGATGGCCACTTAGTGATCCGTATTCAAACAGGAACGCAATAAAACACAGAGATAACCATATACACAAAGATGCAGCGGAAATAATACTTCATTTTATTAATGGAAAATACTGAAATATGCTTACAACCAGAAATGGAAATAAACCAGCTAGGGCGATGGTAGCTTATCTCTGAGAAGAGACGTGGTGGCTACATGCCTCTGAACTGTGTTACAATGAGGCTCGAAGCCCTATTTATTGTTGAGAAACAATGGAAAACCCTTCACATCCCGAAACCTAACCCTAGAAGATGAAACGCCAAATTGTGGGCCCCGTTTGGGTAAATTGGTACATCAATTTCCCGGGGTCGTAACGTTGGCATACGATCTTCGTTTGACGCGTACGATAGCTCGTTAGAAAGATCTATCCGAGTACTACCACTTTGGGAGGAAACATGGGTCCGTGGACCCAAGTTGCCCCAGATTCCCAAAAAAAACGTCGTTTAGGGCCTCAAAACGGCTCCGGAAGTTCAGGACCCGAAAAACTGCTAAAAATAGTAAACTGTGCTACAATTTAGGAAACTGAAAATGCTGAAAGAGACAATTGTGGGGGTCCAAATGGGATAGGTGGGTGGCCACCAACATCCACCTGGATCATTCCTCCCCCCTTAGGAAGCAATGGTCCCCATTGCGTTGAGTTCCTCCCTGAGATGAGGAAGCTTTTGCTGAGCTGGGTCTCTGGTGAGCTGTTCTGCAATCTCTGATGTGTCCAGAAATGGTGGGAAGCATGGTCGATGATGGTCCATATTGAACACTTGGTGCAGGCGAAGGAATGGAGGAATGATGTGCTCCAAAGCATTGTTCCACATAGCCTTGGTACTGCTGTAAGGACCATGTCTGAGTGGTCTGAGCTTCTGATGGGTTCTGGCAAGGTGTTCTCTTTGCAGATGTAACCAAACTTTGTCGCCCACCTGAAACTTGTGTGGTAGCCCTGTGGGTGAGGAGAAGTTGTTCCTGTGTTCTGTCATGACCATATCCCTTTGCTGCTGCTGCTGCGTGGAGGAACCCTTTGCGGGGGTCATGGATGTAGCAACGATCTTCCCCTTACTTTGGGAGTGAACCAGACAGATGAATTTCCTGGTCTGGGAGATGAGCTTGCTACCTTTCTTAGCGGTGATCAAAGAGGTGGCGGTAGGTGGGGCTACCTCCGGTATCCTGTATAATGAATCACCCAAAGAAATAATGACAGCGCGAGGCCTTGAATCATACACAACATGTCGCCTCCACAAGTATGGTTGGCCTAATAATACATCACAAACATCCAGAGGTGTAACATCACATAATACCTCGTCGGTGAAGGGCTTGATGTTGTAGGGAAGGCGGCACTACTGGCGAACTTTGAGATCTCGTCCTTCATGAAGCCACTCGATACTGTACGGCTGCGGGTGTGGTGTAGTCGATAGGCCCAACCGCTTCATGGCCTCTGCTGAAATGAGGTTCTTTTGGCTGCCACTGTCGACAATGAATTGCAGCAACGAAACCTTCACCCACATCTGTGAGTGGAAAATACGCTCCCCCTCTTCTAGATTTTCGGGCTCATCTTTCTGGATCTTGGCGGTGGCAACAGTGGCGCTGGGATCCGCATCAATGATCTGCTTCCCTTTTCCATTCCCCTTGTCGGGTTCTGGCTCAGGGTCAAAACATGCATCTGATTCGGAAGCCTTCAACTCGGCCACCAGCGACTGCTTGGTCCGACACTCACTTGTGTTATGAGTGGGACTCTTGTGGAACTCACACCACTTCCCTGTGTCCTTCTTCGGCTTCGTGGTGTTGTTCTTTTCTTGCGGCTTCGACAGGTTTTCTTGAGTCACCCAACCTTAGCTTTGTCCTTTGGGCTTCGGATTTGCAGATCTAAAGTCTTGCTTCTTCTGTTTGAACTTTTGCTCGATTTTGACAGCGTATCGGTATGCTGTGCCGAGTGAGGAGATGTTCAAGAACCCCATCTCTTCCTGGATGTATCTGTGTAGGCAGCTGCGGTATTTGAGTACTAGATGTAACTCAGAATCTTTGATACTCAATTGTGTGTGAAGGGTATGAAAAATGTTTGTGAACTCCGGCACATCTTGGTCTCGTCCCTGCCGCAGTGTGGTCCATTTGATGTATTTGTCCTCATAGCTTCTGACAGGGTAGTACTGCTCCTTGATGGCATCCCGGAAGTCATTCCAAGTGGGTGCGGCTAAAAATAGTGAGCCTGTACTTTCATCCTTCTGCTCGTAGTAGGTTTCCCACCAGTCCTTGACGTGGGGGGCTGCTTTGAGAAGAGCGAAAACAATCTTTTCCCGATTTGAGAATTCAGGAACAGAAAAATACCCATCTAGCAGATTTAACCATTTATCTACAGCATCTGCATCTATTTGAACCTCGAAGATGGGGATTTCAAAATTAACTTGTACCTTAAAGGGCGTGGCGTTTCTAGAGTAGCTGCTGGAAGCCGATGCGTCTCTTCTGGGTAGCCGCTGAAGGATCTGCGCAAAGCTATCCATCATCGCGTTCCTTTGTCGCTCGAGCGCTTCTTCGAGCAAGATTTTGATAGGATCTCCTGCCCCCTCGTCTTTCTTCTCATCCGCCATGGGAGGTCGTCGAGATTTGCGAGGCTGGTCTTGCAAAGGTTCGACCAGTTCAAGCCCTAACTCCTTATATCCCGACCTCGTTGGGGACATGCAAAGAAAAACAGAGAAAAAGCAGACCGCTCTGATACCACTGATCTGGATTTAAACAGGAACACAATAAAACACAGAGATAACCATATACACAAAGATGCAGCGGAAATAATACTTCATTTTATTAATGGAAAATACTGAAATATGCTTACAACCAGAAATGGAAATAAACCAGCTAGGGCGATGGTAGCTTATCTCTGAGAAGAGATGTGGTGGCTACATGCCTCTGAATTGTTTTGAACTATGTTACAATGAGGCTCGAAGCCCTATTTATTGTTGAGAAACAATGGAAAACCCTTCACATCCCGAAACCTAACCCTAGAAGATGAAACGCCAAATTGTGGGCCCCGTTTGGGTAAATTGGTACATCAATTTCCCGAGGTCGTAACTTTGGCATACGATCTCCATTTGACGTGTACTATATCTCATTAGAAATATCTATCCCAGATTCCTAAAAAAACGTCGTTTAGGGCCTCAAAACGGCTCCGGAAGTTCAGGACCCGAAAAACTGCTAAAAATAAACTGTGCTACAATTTAGGAAACTGAAAATGCTGAAAGAGACAGTTGTGGGGGTCCAAATGGGATAGGTGGGTGGCCACCAACATCCACCTGGATCACTTAGAATCCAAATGCTTTAAGAAGATGGAATCCTTGGAAGCAGCAATGAAGAAGCATAACATCCATTTGGAGCAATCTTCAACTTCAACTTCATCTTTAGGAATGACACTTTCTGCATGTGATTGTCAAGTATCTTGGTCTGGCTATGCACTAAATATATCTTCTTCTTCTCATTCTCATGAGTGGCTCATTGATTCTGGAGCTTCTTATCACATGGCCAAAAACAAAGCCATGTTTTCTTCTTTAAATGATTGTAACACCAAAAATATATATGTTGGTGATGATAGATCTCTTAGTGTTGTAGGGACTCAAACTGTTCATCTAGACAATGGTCAATTTAATGATGTATTATGTGTTCCAAGATTATCCTGTAACCTTATATCTGTATATCAGATAACTCATTCAGGTGAAGGTAAAATCATTGAATTTTCACCTCACGATGTTGTAATTAAGGACCTAAGAGATCCTAGATAGATTTTAGCTACTGGCATTGCTGATGATTCTACAAGGTTGTATAAGTTTCACAACTTTGGGTCATCAAATCTTCCCTCAGTATTTGTTTCTCATAATGATGAAGTGAGAAAACTTTGGCATGAGCGATTTGGTCACTTAAACTATCGCTCTCTTCAGAATCTATGTAAAGAAAATATGGTGACAGGTCTTCCAATGGTATCTTGCAGAGATGGTGTTTGTTTCGAATGTGTACTCGGAAAACATCATTGGGACTGTTTTGAAAAACATGCCTCTTGGCACGCCTCCGCCCCTTTACAGCTCGTGCATAGTGATTTATGTGGTCCACTTCCAGTTGCTTCATTCTCTGGCTACAAGTATTTCTTAACTTTCATTGATGATTTCTCCAGATGCACTTGGGTATACTTCTTAAAAGTCAAGAGTGAAGTATTTAACATGTTCTTGGCCTTTAAGGCCTTTGTTGAAAAACAATCTGGACATCAAATTCTTAAGCTAAGATCTGATAATGGTGGAGAATATGTTAAAAACACATTCATCAACTTTTGCACTGAGAATGGAATTCAAATGAAACATACTGTTCCATATACTCCACAACGAAATGGTGTAGCTGAAAGGAAGAATCGCACCTTAAAGGAAATGGCTAATTGTATGCTTCAAACTAAAGGACTTAGTCTTAATTATTGGGCAGAAGCAATTAACTGTGCAAATTACATAATA
Source organism: Pinus tabuliformis (assembly GCA_031772625.1). NCBI lineage: Eukaryota > Viridiplantae > Streptophyta > Pinopsida > Pinales > Pinaceae > Pinus > Pinus tabuliformis. The sequence goes on along the minus strand of CM062809.1, from coordinate 155,866,062 downwards.
AATTGCACTCCTACAAAGGTTTTAAAGAATATCACTCCAGAAGAAGCACGAAGCTCAATCAAACCAAATGTAAGTCACTTTCGTGTTTTTGGAAGTGAAGCATGGGCCCATATTCCAGATGAGAAACATAAAGCTTTAGAACCTAAGAGTGAAAAATGTATTTTTGTTGGATATTCTGAAGATGTCAAAGGATATAGATTTATTCCACTTAAGTCCAAAAATGTTATCATTAGAAGAGATGTAAAGTTTGCTAAAAATATATCGGCCTGCGAGCTTAGTTCAGCGGATGTGCCACCTCTCCCTATCTCTTCTACTTTTGAAAATATTTCTTCTTCAGATGATGAAAGTGAGGATGAAACTCCTCCCCCACCTTCTCAGGATCCTCCTTCAACTCCTCAGCTTCAAAAATGGGTCCGTGCTACTCGGAATGCAGCAGGTGATCTTGTTGGTGATCCTACAGATCAACGACGTACACGTTCTCAGTTCGAGAGAGCCTCTTCTTTTCTGGATCAAGCTTCAGTTAATTATGATCCTGACACCTTTGTAGAAGCTTCAAGCCATCCAGATTGGGAAGTAGCGATGAATGAAGAATATCATTCATTATTGGCAAATGATACATGGGATCTTGTTCCTCTACCAAAGGGACGAAAACTTGTTAGATGCAAATGGGTTTACAGAACCAAGTATGGACCAGATGGGAAAGTTGATAAACATAAAGCTCATCTTGTTGCTAAGGGTTTTTCACAAGTTGAAGGCATTGACTATACTGAAACCTTCTCCCCTATTGCCAAAATGAACTCTATCTGCCTTGTTCTTTCCCTTGTTGCCTCTTTCAAATGGGAAGTCCATCAGATGGATGTTAAATCCGCCTTCTTGCATGGGGACTTGCATGAAGAAATCTATATGGAAAAACCTATTGGCTTTATACAAACAGACTCCAGCCTTGTATGTCGGCTTAAGAAATCCCTTTATGGTCTCAAGCAAGCTCCTCGAGCTTGGTATGCCAAAATGGATAACTTTCTTTTAGAAAATGGCTTTTCTAGGTGTCATTCTGACAACACTGTCTACACCAAGAAAGTGGGCAAGTCTCTTATCATTCTTGTTCTTTATGTTGATGATCTTATCCTGACTGGTAGTGATCCCAACCTTATGAAACATGTGAAGTCTAGCCTTAAAAGGAAGTTTGAAATGACAGACTTAGGACACTTACATTATTTTCTCGGTCTTCAAGTCTTGCAATCCAAGGAAGGTATTTCCCTTTCTCAGTCCAAGTATGCCTGTGATATTCTACGCCATTTTCACATGGAAGACTGTAAGCCAGCCCCTTCTCCCTTTCAGTCTGGAGTCAAACTTTCAGTCACTTGTACTTCTCCTGAAGTTGATGCTACCTTATACCATCAACTTGTAGGAAAACTTTTGTATCTAACCCATACTCGTCCTCACCTTTCCTTTGATTGTGGAATTGTTGCTCAGTTTATGCAAAACCCACGTGAAAGTCATTGGAAAGCAGCTAAAAGAATACTTCGTTATGTTCAAGGTACAGTTCAGTTTGGGATTCATTACAGCGCCAAAGCATCTCCTCTATTTGTTGGTTTCACTGATTCCGATTGGGCTGGTGACCTTGATGATCGGAAGTCTACTGCAGGTTATGTGTTCACTCTTGGTTTAGGACCTATTACATGGGCTTGCAAGAAACAAGGTGCCATTTCTCTTTCTTTAGCAGAAGCAGAGTATTGTGGTGTCGTAGAAGCTAGTAAGGAAGCCTTATGGCTTCGTCAGATCCTGTCAGAGTTTGGCTTTTAGCAGCAGCATCCGACTACACTTTGGTGTGATAATCAAAGTGCCATTCAACTATGCAAATATCCAGTCCAAAATTAGCGTAGCAAACACATTGAACTGCACATGCACTTCATCTGAAAGCTCATTCATGACCATGTTCTTGAAGTGCAATATTGTTCAACAGATGATCAAGTTGCAGACATCTTTACAAAGTCTCTCACAGAGGCGAAGTTCACTAAACTTCGATTTATGGTTGGAGTTCAGGAAGTTGTCACTAAGGGGGGATAGGCTCTAGTGCCTCCTTCCTTCTCCTATTGTGTCATATTTGTAAATCCTTCAATCCTATCCCAAGTTGTTCTTAAGGGGGGATGTTAGGATATTCCGACACATAGGAAATAGTTAAGTACAACTTGGTCTAGTATAGAGTTAGGTAAAGTGTGTTTCTTTACTATGTACATTTTGTAACTTACAATCCGACGGTCACGATATGTAGTGATCCGACGGTTCATTCTCTCCTCGGTATTACCGACACTTGATCCATGGCTTAACACCTGATTGGTCCATGATCTCTATTTAAAGAGCATGGAGGGTCATTTGTAGGGTAATCCGTCTATGAGAGAAGCTTATGTAAATTTTCATTCTTTTATTAATAAATTGCCTGAAGTGGTTGCGCTGGCTCAGGCTGTGGACTATTTCCCTCTTTGAGGGTTTTAACCACGTTAAAAGTACTGGTGTATTGATCTGTGATCTGTTTGTGAGCGGTGTCCTTTGGTGTTCTGTCTGAGGAACTTACCTTGTAAATTCCTACAATATTTCCTTGGATTTGGGACCTGGGAGACAACAAAGTTGTGAAAAATACATATGGCTGTAAATATTGTTTACCAAATTCCATTATGGTTTCTATTTAACTTGATCTTTGCAATGTAGTCCTGATTCTCTTAAACAAGGGAATTGTCTGCTTTTCAGGTTGCATAGGTGTTGAACAATTAATGTGCATTCATTATTGTATATGTATAGTAATGTTGTATTCAAGTATGTTTACAATGTTGTGTTCAAGTGCATTCACAATTTGTTCTTATACCACAACTTCTTCGTCATGAATAACTTGATTTGTTTCAAAGTGCATGCCATGAAGATTTCATTCAAGAGATACATGCTTGAACAAAAACAAACTTAAAATGTAGTAAGTTCGACCCCATACCTGTTGTGGATTTTTGATACTTAGGGTTCTTGCGAAGTTTCATGAGTCAAGAAAAAGCCTCAAAGGACCTTGTGAAGTCTCTTTACTGAAATATTTTTGAAGACTTACCTTCGCAGGTTTTGGATAACTTGATCAGGGGTGTTCTGAAGCACATATCAGATTGCATTATAGCTACATTTCTCAGTGATAACGTTAAGTGGTTTAATACAAATGCTGTTATGGGAATTGAGGTTGATTTGACACTGATTGAATCTTTTGCAGATACTCAATTTCATGACAGTGGCTTGCATTCCTCATGCTACTCTATAGCCCTCTATCTAATAATCTTAATTTCTTCATCTTTCATATGCAATTTTGATGAGACCATACTAACTGTCTCTTCTAAATTTTTACTATGCTCCTGTTGTTTAGCAACTTACCACCAATATTTTTTACACAACACATAATTATACAACCCCTACCACACCATCTACATGTGTTAACATTAAAATAATAATGAAACCACCCAAAATACCACATGGCTTATAAAATAGTGATATCGAACCCTTTGTATTTACTGGTGTGAATATAAGATCATAATATGAAAATATACTGTAAGGACAATGACCATTTGGAATCAATTTTTCTTAGGAAGTTTTAGCTCACGGAGAATATGGTCACATTGGAGGCATGATGGGATAGGCTTCCTTTTCCTTCTTTAGTGCACAACGGACTTCACATTTTCAGCACAATCTATAGCATGATATAGCACTCAGTTCTCCCAATTTCTGCGTCGAGGTGCTATAGTCACGGTGGCCCCAATTTTAATGAGCTGTAACTATGTTATGAGACACCCAGAAATGCATTTCCCCACCTGTAAATAACATCAGAGTACAACACTTCATTTCACATTTTTTTCAAAAAAAGAGGATATAACCACCCAAAATACCACATGGCTTATAAAATAGTGATATCGAACCCTTTGTATTTACTGGTGTGAATATAAGATCATAATATGAAAATATATTGTAAGGACAAAGACCATTTGGAATCAATTTTTCTTAGGAAGTTTTAGCTCACGTAGAATATGGTTGCATTGGAGGCGTGATGGGATGGGCTGCCTTTTCCTTCTTTAGCGCACAATAGACTTCACATTGTCAGCACAATCTATAGCATGATACAACACTCAGTTCTCCTAGTTTCTGCGTCGAGGTGCTACAGTCACGGTGGCCCAATTTTAATGAACTGTAACTATGTTAACTATGTTAGGAGACACCCAGAAATGCATTTCCCCACCTGTAAATAACATCAGAGTACAAAACTTCATTTCACATTTTTTTCAAAAAAAGAGGATACAACCACCCAAAATACCACATCGCTTATAAAATAGTGATATCGAACCCTTTGTATTTAATGGTGTGAATATAAATCTTAATATGAAAATATACTATAAGGACAATGACCATTTGGAATCAATTTTTCTTAGGAAGTTTTAGCTCACGTAGAATATGGTCACATTGGAGGTGTGATAGGATGGGTTGCCTTTTCCTTCTTTAGCGCACAACAGACTTCACATTGTTAGCACAATCTATAGCATGATACAGCACTCAGTTCTCCCAATTTCTGCATTGAGGTGCTACAGTCACGGTGGCCCCAATTTTAATGAGCTGTAACTATGTTAGGAGACACCCAGAAATGCATTTCCCCACCTGTAAATAACATCAGAGTACAACACTTCATTTCACTTTTTTTCAAAAAAAGAAGATATGTTGAAACTGTTTCTGTTTCGTTCTATTCTGTGTCATTGTCCTTATTTGTATCATGCTAGCTCGTACAACATGAAGGACTCGAGGGATCTTAATAGCTTTGAGTTCTACTGTGCTACTGCTTGTACATGTGTTTTTTCATGCAAGGTTATATCTATCCAGCACATAAAAGCCATATAAGAATAATGCTCAAGACAAATGTACATTGTATATGTGATAAAAGCCATATAAGAATAATGCTTAAGACAAATGTACATTGTATATGTGATAGTTCTCATTTCAGAAACTTTGTATGACTATTGTACCACCCATTTCATGATAGCATAACATTCATTAATATCTAGTGTATATTTCTTCTATTCAATGTCATTCACATCAAGTATATTCTATTTTTACTCATCCAGAGGTGATGATTTTGATTGAAGGCTAAAGATCTAAAAATATTTGTTCATAATTATAATTTCAATTATGATAATTTTAAAATTTTGTTTCTACCTTTTTTAAATTGTTTTATAGTAATTGTATGTTTCAACAAAAACGCCGTGTTTTTTTGTTCTGTTTTGCATTACCCAAATTGAATTTGAAGTTTGCTTGATGCACCATTATTATTCATTCTTGATAGAGTTCCAAAGATCTAAATGCAGAATGACTCCATCCAACTACACAGGGATACATAAGGGGTAAACAAAATTAGAAGACAAAGTGAGAATGTATTTATTTGTTTTTCCTGCAAATGAAAAATTAGAAATGCAGTTTGGATCTCATTTCTCGTGCAGTCAATTTTATGTAAAGACCATGCAAAGTTCACAACATTTGCTTAAGAAGTACCGCCCAGCCGTATGAATTATACAGTTTGTCAGAGCTTCGTAGTGACAATGATCTGCACTGTCCATTGTGAACAAATAATGAGTAAAAATATTAAAAATATTTATGAATAATTAAGTGAATGAAATATCAAAAATGGATCTTACTTGGGACAAGCACATATAGATTCGATACAAATTGCTCATTTTTAAATAAATTCAAACATATTAAAAAAATATATTTATATATAAAGAAAGATTTCTCGACTTTTCTTTAAAATATTTCTTATTGCACTGCACTAATGTGGCATGTTCCACGAAGATTATGAATCAAATTTGGAGAAGATTTACAATTGTGGAAGCATATGTTTGTGTAAAAATTAACCAATACCCAAATTGAAAATACAATTGAGCTTTTAATTAATTTAATATATATATATATATATATATATATATATATATATATATATATATATATATATATATATATATATATATATATATATCTAATTTAGAAAAATACTTGCACTTTTAAATCTTCTATAAAAAATCAACAATTCCAACTTCATAAATCTATCGGCCTCTCTTTGTACATTTTGGGACAATTGCTAGTCTATATTTTATTAATGGTTAATAACATTGATTAATTTTTAGAACATTTGAAAAAAAAAGATTACATATTTTTCTTCTTTACTTCTTACTTCATTTCTAAAAGACTATTTTTGTCCTTTCCTTAGGTGAAACCTCTTCCTCAACAGGTGAATTGATGATATCTGATTGCACTAGATTTGGAACTGCCTGATCAAAATGGGATATTGAATTAATCATTCAACCTTGACTTCTGCTTCTGTAGAGTGCAGAATTCCAAATCTATTTCTAGAGGGAGAATGGAACTGCGTGATCGAAATGGGGTATTGAATTAATCATTCAACCTTGACCTCTGCTTCTGTAGAGTGCAAAATTCCAAATTTATTACTGGAGGGAGAATGTTGATGAGACTCAAATCTATTAGAATGAGGCCTTTTGTGTTTCCTTGGAATTTGTTTGAATGTTCATTGCTATTTATCAATTTGAGAATATGACGATGAAATAGAAAGAAGTTGAGATATTATAGTATTTGGACAAATTTTTGTAAAACACATACTTATCGTAAAAATTACATTTGAAAGGAACTTGCTCATAATCTAGAACCTGAAGATGACTTGGACCCTCCAAGTCAGCTAAATTACCTTTGGGAGTTTTGCAAAATACATTTCAACACAAATTTTGGCATGCTAGAAGTTTTATTCCATGGACTGTAAACTAGTAATATAGTAGGTCAAATTACTTTTGGAAGTTTTGCAAAATACATTTCTAACACAAATTTTGGCACATGAGAAGTTGTATTCCTTAGAATGTAAACTAGTAATATAGCGGGCCAATTTGTCGATAGATTTAAAAATACCAAAAAAAAGGGGAAGATATGACAATTTGATCCCAGCAGGCGTAGAAAATTTCTATGTTAGGATTAAAATTCAAAGTCAAATAGACGAGAAACATTTTCCTGGAGTCTATGAAGTAAGGCTCAGATCTGAAGATCAGATCTCTGTCCTCACATTCAACAATAAAAGCATGATATCACAATAAAAGCATGATATCTGTTTCCACAGTACAGAGTACCAATGAGTTCATGATCTACCTAATTGTTAGAAATCTGTTCTAAAATAGAAGTATAATTAGGGCAAAGGCGGATAACCTTACCCATCAACCCTTTTTTCCTTGAGAATTTTAACATTCTCGTTGACCGCAGAAGAAAATTCCAAATTAAGAGAAGGAATTGTGTCGGCTCCTTTTACAAAGCTACTTAGGTGAATCACTGAACCATGGGGTAGTCAAAGACCACCCAGCAAAGAACTCTTTAAATCAACAACTCTGATTTGCGGGCGAATTCTTAAAACTCGGCCATCAACCAGTAAGGACACAACAGAAAACACAAATCAACAAAAACGAAACTCACAAACATAATAAATCCTAAGTCATGGAAAAGGAGTCCTGGAATGAGCGGAAGGCGGCAGCTGAGCTAGCAAACGGAAATTGCAAATTCCTGCAGCAGCTGAGGGCGACGGCTAGGATTACCCTAGCCACTTTGTCGGGCTCTTTTTTTCATTTTTTGGTGTAGGTGCTTATCAGATCCTCCCCAGGTTAACATGGATGTATTCTAATGGATTTTAATGATGTAGTTGGAACTGTAATTAAATTTTTTCTGTGCAATAAGTAAAATGAGAAAAGTAAGCGTCTTCATATGGCCACCTTGTTGAAGCGAGTGCAAGTATAACAATCCTTTAACGACACTCATTGATTAACCTACCAGGCTATTCATTTTTCCCCTTCAATCGCATCAACAACCTTTCTCCATAAACTTGTCGGCTTTAAGAGATTTCTGAGCAGAATTTCGCCCTTTTTTTAATAATTTAAATTAAAAAGAATGACAGTTATAGATGAAAATGAAAAAAATTGTAGCCTGCTGCTCATAGAATCTTCTTACTGAAAAATTGTTATGCCCAGCTTACTCATACCTATTCCTATAGACTTGGCATGTATATTTCCTAAAATACTTGTTTAACCAAAAAGCTACCACAACATAACTAGCAAAAAAGATTACAGAGAATTTGGCCCTCGAGGGGCTTCTTCATTCGTGCCAACATAAGAGTCTACACCGCATGCTTGACTGAGCTCATATTCACATCGAACGAGTCCATTTATTGGCCTCGAACACGGAAAAATCTGCAGATGGCTTGTAGGGGTGCTGAATCTCTGAAGTTGCTCCTTCGCACATGTTGGACCGAAATGAGAAGAGGTCTGAAGATTTTCCGTAATTCGGTGACCAGAGTATATAGGAAACCCAATTTTTCTCCACCCGCTTATATTTCCTCTTGTGAGCATGTGCATACAAGCTCCAAAAACATGCTCCCATTCATTAAATGCCAACATTTGGATGGCAGATTCAATTGCACACTGATCCCTAACACAGCTTTCTGTCGTTGCTTTGTATTTCCAATCTCCCTGCCATCTGGTCCATTTGCAGGATGCATTTGCCAATTCGCATTGAGCCTTATAAACATCGCATTCACACAGGACACCACACCCTCCTAGACTGGAAATGAACCATGATGGCACCTAAGTCACAACAACACTGAGATAGTTCTTCTTCAACCTGTGACCCCTAGAGTGCAATCTGAAACTGATGCCCTTTGCTGGCTAAATCAATAATGTAATGACTGGTGAATTCACCAGACTTCTAGCTTGCTTGACAGAGATCATCAATGCAAAACCCCAAACTCCTAATATCAGAGGAATCCGACTTGAAGGGCTAGCTAATACAATAAACCCAACACCCAAGAACTGGGCAATAAAACCACATGCAACAGTCTTCCTCATTATTATACAGTTAATAAATCCTATTGTTAGTGAGTATGAATGTTGAAGTAAAGGTCTTTGCAGTGGCTTTAACTCCCATTTCTCACTTGCGTACTTGAACTAACAGTCTAACACTTGGGGCAACAAGACATACTTGTGTATATAGTAAGGTTATATCATGGGACGGGAGAGAAGGACAAGCAGCCCTGGCTGCCGTTTATATGAAATACTCTACTTAAAATGACAGACGTACTTGTGTATATAGTAAGGTTATATCATGGGATGGGAGAGAAGGTCGAGCAGCCCTCACTGCCATTTATATGAAATACTCTTCTTAAAATGACCCCCAAATTAGTCACTGACTCCACCCTTGAATTGAGACCCCCATATTGGCCCTGAAACGTTTATATCAATGTGGAAAAAGTCGAAGTCGGAATTACGACAAGGGTCCAAAATTTTATATCAATGTGGAAAAAGATCAATAAGTTTATATCAATGTGGAAAAAGTCGAAGTCGGAATTACGACAAGAGTCCAAAAGTTGAAAAACTCGTTAAAAAAGTCGGCAAAATTAAAAAAAAAAAACACAAAAACATTCATTTATTTTTTTATTTATTTTTAACATCTAGAGTATTCCCAACATCAAATAAATGCATTTCCACATAAACATGTAAAGAAAGCTAATATATAATATGTATATGAAGTCTAGTGCTACATTGCATATCAAAATAGTGAATCAACCCCTGAATCTTGAGTTTTGTCCGAGTCTCAACTCTTAAGACAACATACTTTTTGGGTCAACTCTCGATAAAATTAGGCATATAACGAATAAATCGCGATTTTTTTGCTTCTGAAAAAGTCTGCAAAAAATCAGAGGATTAAATAGTTTTGTTGAAAAAATTGCAATTTTAGAATTTAAACCTGATTTTTTGCAGACTTTTTCCACATTAATTACTTTATATGAAATCTGCGATTGAATTGAGGGTTTGGCCCTTGAATCTATGATTGAATGGATATTTCTTAGGGCCTGAAAGACTTCAATTTTGATAATATTTTTCTTTCTCAGATGAGAACTGTGTATAGGAGTTTTCAAAATCTCCTATCATTGCTTGAACTCTATGAATGAGTGTAGCAAGACTCGCTTGAACTCTACAAGACGAATTTCTTGTGGAGACATTCGACAATGCAAATTTCAAATTACTATGGTGGAACCACTGGAACACATTTTATTCCTGCTACCCTAAGCAGTTCAAGGCCTTGATAAACTGCCAGTTCCTCTTTCTCACCATTTGTGGCATGACCAAGCCTCTAGGCATAATCAAGTCCCTGATTTTCATTGATCCAATGTGATCACTGCCACCCCTGCTTCCTTTGTACAGACTTTTAGTCTTTCCAAATGGTTAGTAGTTCACTTCGACTCCTTATAACTCAGTTTTAGTCAACTAACCAGAAACAGTTTACTCTCTTACTCCAAAATTTAATTAATTTTATTAATTATATGCAGAAGTAACAAATTTGTATATTTTGATGTTTTGTATTCTTGTCCTAATTTTTAGGTCACCTTAGTACAGATTCGAAATAGTGACCATAGAGTAAACACGAATAGCTCTGTCATATATGTGTAGGTTTCACCTTTTGTGAGAGTGCCCAATCTACTGTTGCTTTTTATTTGGGATTGAATGCAAAACTATAATTTGAAATATTTGTCACAGTTAATACTATAATCCTTTTGTATGATGGTTAAGAATCTTAATATAAGGTGTTGCATAATTAAGAAAATTAACATAAGATTTTGAGGACTGATCTGTAATTAGAGAATGGGGCATCCAATTGGCCAAAGGAAAAAGTATTAATCTATCTGCTACTAGTCGCAGGATAGCTAGTTATATGCGAACAACGAAATTTTAAGTTAATCCTACATTTTAGAGTAGAGTTGTCAAACGGAAGTTTGCGGGGTATGTTAAAGTCGAGTTTTGTTCTTGCCCCACCATTGTTTGATTCTGCCAAGTGACATGTTTGCTGATTCCTTAAGTAATCGCAACTTCTCTTATTTTTATTGTGTTGTGTTGTCTTAAATGTGTACCATTCAGTACGGTTCCATATGTCACAAAAATGTTTATTTTTACTGTGTTCTCTTGTTTTAAATGTGTACTATTAAGTACGTTTCCATATATCGCAAACACAGCTGACAGCAAAAAGGTCTAGATTTGTGTAGATCTTCTAATTTCAGACTAATTTTTGAACTTTAATTAGGAATTTAATGTTTATATTATCATGCACCTCCTACACATCAAATCTAAGGTCAATATTTATATTATCAAGCACCAAGAATGGTGAGGATTATGACAGTCTATTTTGAGGTTTCCGATATAGTCCAATTTACCCATTGTAATCTCATTATGATAACAATTAGCCAGAATTTTAGTCCTGAAACCCAATATGACAAAGCTTAATTTTGTCCAATAATGATTGTACATACTGGGAAAAGAACACTACTGCCTACCAGCCTTGTTGGTTTCTTAAAACTGAATAAATACCCAAATACCATTGAATCTTATTTGGAAACTGATTGATGCTTTGGTAGGAATTTGGAAGTCTGTCTTTACACTGGTGACGCACCAAGGACGAGCTGGTTGGAAATCTGAATATGGTTGCTTGCTGGCACCTGAAGGCAAGGTGTGGAGTTCTTTTCCCTTTGGTGATAGTAGTTAATATTGTTTGCACATATTCCCCTCAGTGATATCAAAATTACTATTGTTTACATCTTTTTTGATTGCTATCACCTAAAGGCAAGGTTCGAGTTCTTTTCCCCTTGGTGATGGCAGTTTTAATATTGTTTTACATGCCTTCCCTGTCAGTGATGGTAGATTTATTCATCCTTCGGCTAGGGATTGAAGATCTATCCTGCTCCATAGTACTCACTTTGAATGGGGAGATACATGAACCTTGTACCTCATAAACTTGACCAATTAATGACTCTGTGGTGATCAAATTCTGGTAAGCCTCTAACATAGGGTGGAGTCTGGACTCTAGAAAACATATGTATGCATGCTTTATACATTTACCATTACTTCCAGTGCTTCTATGGCTTCTTTGCTTAATAAATGTCATTTTGACCATCCTTAGGGAGAACTTAGCACTTAATTTTAATAAAACGTGTAATTTATAATTTGGATTTTTGGGTTTATATGGAGGATATATCCTAAAAATACTAAAATGGTAACACTTTCTAAACTCTTCAACACTTTCCAAACACTTTAACTTTTGGCTCTCATGGACTTGAGTATACAATTCACACAATGTTGCATGTTGTCAGCTAAGTTTGCAGGTTGATACATGTTTGGTGATCTAGTTGTAGGTTTTTTTGAAGTTTTACATCTTTTTATCCTTTTTTTCAAAAGAAAATACTTCACGGAAAACCTTCTGAGTTCTAAGTACTTTCCTATGATCTGTGAATGGTAAATGAGGTAAACGTTGATCCTGATTCTGGAGTGATTATGGAGTGTAATATAAAGAGGATCAAGAAATTCGAACTTGTAACCTCTCAAATTTGGGAAAAGATCTCATGTCTGGTTCATCTTGAACTAACCCCTGAGGCTCTACGTTCTTCTACTCGTAAAGCAAGCATTCACAAAATTAGCTTTTCAGGTTTTTCAATTTTCATATCTTCATTTTTTGGTTTATCAATTTATGTTAAACTGCTCTCATTGTGTTTCATCATTTTTTTTTCTATTTGTCAGTGTGGCATGAATCTGGTAAACCTTTCCACTTGACTAAATAGAGTTTATAAATTGATGGACGTGTAATTGGTCATTCAACATTGCCTTGGTTCATCATTTGACCTTGTGTTAGATATATAAATGTTTGAAACATTGAAATTTTAAGTGATGTATATCAATGATTTCCTTGTCATTAGAATTTTACATGGTTCAATTTTCTTTTGCTTTTAAGTTTTAACTTATCTCTTTTGTTTTTGACTTTACTTTGTTGCAAAAACCTTTAGGAAATCACTCCTCTTAGATGTACCAACACTTACTTTAATGGGAATACCTTTTTATTTTTATGAAAGGCTACCTATTTATTGTGCTTGAACTATTTGACACATTTTCTGACCTATTCATATTGGTAATTCCACCAAGTTCACAACTCTGAACGATAAGGAGGGGTGGTTTTCTTGTACTTTGTTGACACTAGTTAAATTTCATTTTGTCTATATGCTCTCCAGAATTTATCTGCAACATGTTTTCAGAACTTTATTCACCATGTTTGTTGTACCATCGATTTGCAAATGGGAAAAAATGTACCAATCACTTTGAAAATAAATATGCTTATCACTTGTAATTGTTTTGTGCACTCCATGCAAATGCATACTATCCTTGACCGAAGAAAATGAGTCATTACCTGTATGTTTTGAGATCGTTCCGATATAAAATTTTCGAAGATTTCCAACAAACATTTGTCTCCTATTTAAATGGGTGGTTGAAATTATTTTATGCAACACTCCCCTTTAATTACGAAAAACAAAAATTTAAACTAAGATATTTTCTGGTCCGAGTCTAAGCTACGCTTACAATTTAATTTTTTTTTACATCAGTTGGATTTCCTTTTCTTTTCTTCATTACTTTAGCTTTGTCTTTTTGTTGTAAGCTTCAGATTTCAGTGTCTTTATTGGCTGGTGCAACTGTTCGATTCTTCCAAGTTGTCCATGCATGTCCTCTATTTCTTCAAAAATTGGCTTGTATGTAAACGACTACCACATGTCACCTTCCATAGCTTGCTCTTCATCAATTTGTTCCAAAATAAATCATAAAGATATTTTGTCTCTCAAGGACACTATTGCATGGAAATTTCATTAACATTTTTATTTTCTACAACATCCATGTTTCCTTCAACATTCATTGTTGCAACTTCTATGAAAACATCATTAACACATGGTGTTTCAAGCCATGTTTCAAGAAGTTTTAGTGTGAGAGATTCTCAATGAATACATCAACCTCTTTTTCAATGAAGATAAGTTATTTTAGCATATGCCGCTAATCAATGCCAACGACATGTCCGTGTTTATTTCAAAATGATTTAATGTATCTAACATCATCTACAATATAATCTGAAAGATAACCCATCGATCATAACAAACCATAGCAACTAGATTCTTTTAATGTCGTAAAAAAAACCAATTGATGCAACTTTGCGAGAGAAAAATGGCATTGCCACAGTAATATAAATCATAGCAGAGATCTTCATTCATATATATATAACTTGAGATTCTTCCAGTTATGACAAAAGAGTAAAATATTTAAAATAGAGCATGGACTGTAGAAAGTAATATAAATCATAGCAGAAATCTTCATTCGTATATATATATATATATATATATATATATATATCGAGTATGTACTATAGAGATTTATTTATCTCAATTTAATCTTAATTTTGATGAATTTGATTACCTATTCTTCCCCACTCTATGCCTTACGACGTTTCCTTTGCAACATAAGGTGCAAATGCTAGTAGACAACTGTGTATAGATGTTAGGTTGAACTAAAGAAAACAAAGTTTATCTATGAGTTCTGTTAAAAGGTATACTCGAATATCATAGGTGGTGCCACTAGTGCCAGCAGGCGTCCATAGCCTTGCTAGGGTCACCTTTTAACCCTTGGAAGTATCAATATCCAATCCATTAGTTTATACTTTAGAGGAATAAGTAATAATTATTTTGTTTCTTTTCTGTTACTTTGAAAGCCACTGTCTTGGCTTGGTGACTAGATATTTACAATGCCATACACCAGTACTAATAATAGCAAACATATCGGATCATGATGAGACCTCCTGTCTTATAACCATTTGTCTACAAGCCATTATCCTCTCTTGGTAACTGTTATCTCTGCTGTACAGTGCTGACTTCCTAAGGTCAAAAAGGATCATGGTCTGGTTGGTTACGTTCAAAGAGGGGCTCACATTAGCCACCTTCTCCTTTTTTCCTTTACACCGTTTATTATCCTCCATCTCTGTTTCCCTTATTTTTCCTCCTAAACCCTGCAAAATAGCCTCTTTTTGCCTAAACCTCAAGCGCAAATCCCAATCTCGTCATAAAACCACACCCATATGACCTCGCGCACTCATAAACCCATCGCGCCTCTTCCTTGCCATTGATTAACCCCCCGCCAATCTAATAGCCCACATCGTGCTCAATAAAGAAACCTATTTGACCACTCTCCACCGTAGAATCCATCTGCACCCGACCCGATGCTTTTCACTCTTCTCGCACCCATAACCCGATCGAACGTTAGTGCGCAATGAGAGCGGTTTCTCTCTCTCATCCACTACTATGTGTCGATCACTAAGCTGAGTGGAATCACGGGACTCCCAGATTTTACCGCTTCATGCCCAAAAGCAGTGTGATGAATACCATTGATCGCCCGACCAACCCGCCCCGCCCGTAAAATGCCCATGCGAATTCGACTCCCGATGACCATCTGATTTGTCCGTTGAAGATTTGATAGCACCAATTCATCCCGCTCCCACCTCGGCCTATAGCCTCTGACGAGCCACCTCCGCAGTCCATTTCCACGATCCGACGACCATCCTTCCTAACCATCCAAACTGTCTAGTTGCCTGTACACTCCACGCCCTCAGACCATTCTGTTTGCCCAAGCAAGGAGATGATCAGCTTACCAGTACCAATCACAGTCAAGCTCCCAACAACCATATTAAACAACAAGCACGAATAAGAGGGAAAAGGATGCAACATGACCCTATAACTGAATTTATTAATTATGGACTCCATTGGTACGAGCACTCCAACAGCCAAGAAGGGACAACATATCACTTGAGTAGATCAGATTCATCCACTGAGGAAAGCAAGCATGTTCAGAGATTCCATCAGGCAGTTAAATGTGGTTGGTGGTCAATTATGACCCATCCATACCTAAAATGGCCAAGTTCCCTTGTAATAAAATCTATAAATACCTAGAAACAAGATGTAATCAAGGTTGGCATTTGATGTAAAGTTCAACTTCTGGAGACTATAGATATTTTGTCACTTGCAGTGTCTCGTCTTCATTTTCAGCTAATACAAGCTTCTTTTGTTGTTAACTGTTCACTTTCCATTTTCTCTATTCTAAGCTGTGCTTGATATGATGTGTTCTTGATATCTTGATGTTTAGCACTAGATAGCTGTCATCCTATTTCTTGTATGCATCATTGAATAGGTGGTCCAGGTTTCTTTCTATCTAATGTAGGAGAGTTGTCATCCTGTCTTTTTATTAGTAGAATAGATTTACAGACTTCTTTACTAGTTGTAGCCGACCATCACATGGTCTTGTGCATCTATTGGTGTCGTTAGTATTCTCCATATTCATCTTATTATCTGAAACTGTGAGTAGTTGGTGGTCTAAAGCCTTGTAGTCTGGGGGTGTTCACACATGTCTAAAGTGAAACAAAGTAGAAGTGGTTATTTGGATTGAACCCAACCATCAGTGCTTCCATCAAACCTACAATAATAGTTGAATTTATATGTTACCAGGCATCTCAGAGCTACAACCTAGGAGAGTTTCTTGGAATCCTAACATAATTGGCGCCACTGCCGGGGAGAGGAGATTGAAGCTCAGCTTCCCTTGGAAAATGACACAGATCTAACTTTTATGATAGACAAAGTGTGGACACATTTTCGGTTGTAATCATCTATCTGGAGACTCTACTGGAGGACCAACCTCTTCGCGACTCCACATCACAGTTTTGGCTCAGTTTGTGAGGCATACCTAGAGAAATCCTCAGAAATCACCAGTTGACCCAATGCTTAACCTTGAGAAGATTGTTAAGTAGAAAAATATCATTCAGAAAGGAGCATCAGGATCAGGTAAGCCTAAACAATCTTATGTATCTCTGTAAGAGAGGCTTGTAACTGAGCATGTTCATTTTGAAAATATAGAGCCTAGCATTACCAGTGAAGAAATAATCCTAGAGATTCATAAAGCTCCTTGTTCAATAAGTTCCCCTTTGGATCTCAGTCCAAAGAAAACCTCCGATATAGTCCATCATATTCCTTTATCCTTGTCAGTCATTTCTCAGTTCCCTACCGATCAACATAACATTCAACGTTAAATCAGCTTTAATGGATTTCTCTTTGATTTTTATTGACTGAGGGCACGAAAATTAAAAGAGGAAAGTCCTCGATAAACATCATGAGGAGAAACTGGTGGAAGTTTCCATTTACAGTAGGGTCTGTTTCTTCTTGCTCAATCATCGCAGAATTACCAGAAGTAGATTTAGAACGACATAGACCTTCTAAACCAGATCTTAATTCATCTTCCATTTTTATAGATTTAAAATGCTTCGATCCAAACATTCCCATAGACTCAGAAGATTCAGCAGATGAATTTCTAGATGCATCCATTTTAGATTGAAGTAAAATAAATACCCGTTCAAAGACTTGCAGTAAATGATTAAAGCAGAATTGCAGCTTTCTTCTGAAGGAGAAATTGTGGCTTCCTCGCGTACCGAAGTACGAATTCTCGTCCAACGTCTTCAACACCCTCCAACGCCAACACCGGCAACAACGGGCTCAAACGCTATTCAAGACTCAAGCGAATTCGCGATCCACTCAAACAATATCTCACAACAATATCCACTCAAACAATACTTGGCTCTGATACCATTTAGAAAATCTGTGCTATTGACATTTACCAAATCTCTTAGTGTCCTGTACAGGACACCAGTCATTGTGCTTCGGGGGCTGAAATTTGGGATTCTCAGCATATGTAAAGCATATGGTCTTATGATGAGAGGTTACAAACCATATTTTTCCCACCAATCTAGGAATCATTCAGGAACGGGATCATCTTCTTCCATTTCTCCACTGGAACTCCTTCAAATATGAAAGAAAACTGCAAAAAATAGAACGTGTTAGTGGAAAAATTTTGAATGTTCATGGCTGTGTAGAATGCCTCTTGCTGTCGATCAGGATCATAATTTTCTCTGTGCATATGGTTGTCAAACCTTCTGAGTGTTATGTGACAACTAGTGATTCTATTGTAGACTTCATTGTCTCTTTAAATTACATAGGCAATGCTTCCAATTTGTCTTAGATAATCCAAAGCTTCAAGAGCTTCACCATTGGCTTCATCTTGATGAGGATCTTTCCAAATGAATTCAACGCCTGTTCTATACCTGTCATCTTTGATTGACCTCCAAATATCATCATTATGATCTAAAAGAATCATATCTAGATCATATGAGATCCATCGAGAGGAAGTTTCAATTTCCACTGTGTCTTCATGTCTTCTGATGAAATTTCATTGCAGACTCATAATTGAATGTTCAGACAAAAACTCTCTACTTAACATGTCTGCAAAGCTATTCTTATCTCCTTTGAAAAATTCAATATCAAAGTTATATTGACTGAGCTGCATAATCCATCTTACCATAGCAGCATCTTCAAAATCACATTTGTGGATGGCATATTTTAATGCCTGGCAGTCTGTTTTGATGGTGAACTTGCTGTATATGACAAAATCTGTGAATTTTTCTATGCCCAAACAAATTTCTCTAAGTTCCTTCTTAAGACTGGACCAATTCAACTGATTCTTGGCCCATAGTCCAGAAGTATATTGACAGATTTAAATTTCATTTTTACTGCTGGGGTTCTTCTAGCACAAAACTGCTCCCCATCCTTCATAGCTAGCATCTGTCATAATGATTTTCTCCCATTCTTCTTTGATAGGGGAGAGAGACTGGATGTTTCTTACCTTTTCCTTTATCTTCTGTACTGCTTTGGTGCAATCCTCATTCCATGGGATTGGGTCCTTCTGAAGCCTTTTATTTAATAACTTCCTTTCTTGTGCACAATGCTTCAGAAACTTAGAAATATAGTTTAAACTTCCCAGAAATCTCTGCAACTGTGTTTTGTCCTTAATTTCATCAGGGAAGTGATCAACAAAATTCAAATTTCTTTGGATTACAGTATAAGATCCATACTCTATATTGTAACCCAAGAAATCTATCAATGGCCGGAACAACTTCATTTTGGATTCTAATAATACAATACCCATTTCTTTGACTCTGCGGAGAAAGATCTTTAAGTGCTTGATATGATCAGCTATATTATCAAAATGAATCAATAAATCATCTATATACTTTTTCGGGAATTCTTCCATTCCTTCAAAAGTTTCATCCATTATTCTCTGAAAAGGTGAAGGGGCTTTGATTAATCTGAATGGCATAATATTCCATTCATAATGCCCTTCAGGTACAGAGAATGTTGTTTTCCATTTGTCTTCCTCTTTTATACCTACTTGCCAAAACCCTGATTTGAGATCAAACTTGGAGAAAATTTTTGAATTTGATATTTGGGCAAGTATAGAGGATGGCTTGGGCAAATAATATGCATCATAGTCCAAAATACTATTCAGAGGTTTATAGTTCACAACTAACCTTGGCTTACCTCTGGCTATTTCAGCATGTTTGTTTACATAAAATGCAAAACATGCTATGGGGCTCTTACTTTTCCTGATAAGTCCTTTCTTCAAAAGATCCTTGATTTCTTCTCTGCAAAGCTTCATTTGTTCTTCATTCATCGCTACCGCTTTGGATCTTCTCAATTTCCCACTGAAATCTTTCTTAAGAGGAAGTTCTACTTGCTGATTTTTGATATGCCAGAAAGCATTCAGATCGTCTGAGCAACACTCTTTGAATTTAGCAGTGAGATCTGCTATTTCAGAGGCATACATTCCATTATCTAGATGCTCCTCAGTCTTCAGTATTTCCCTTTTAACTTACATTTTTGCCAGAAAATTTTCCATTCTCTCAATCCTTTTAATTCTAATAGGAGAATTAGAATTAATGAATGGAAAAAAGACTTCTTTATTTTCAAGGCTGATAACATATCTATAACTTTGGGTTCTTTCATCAAATTTAGCTCCATGCATACTGAAATTCTGAAAGAATGGAGTTCCAAGATACATTGCACAATCCATTCCTGGGACGATAGGGCATACCAGATGAACACCAATCTTTTCTGTAAGCAGAACATCAATTTCTGCTTCATGGCTTGGCGGAGATATCACCACTTGCTGTAATCACTCTTTGACATGTTGTTGGCCTTCGATGGTGCATGGCAATTATAGTATCACTTACAATATTTAATCTAGAACCAGTGTCCATAAGAACTTTCCAGAACTCATACTGATTTCCAATCTTTACCTTCATTTTGACACAATACATGACATCCCTGTTCATGCTATTGCATCCAAAATCCGTTCTTGATTTTTCCTCTTCTTCTTCTGCATTTCCTTCCTGCCTTGTTTCTGTCATTACTGGATTCATATGGGATGTCCAGTTTTCTGTTTTTCCTGAAACAGGGCCTTGAGGTGAAGTAGCAGGAGATGCATGTGCATTCATCATCCTTAGACTTAACTCATTGTGCTTTTCCACACAGAATCTCCTATTCTCCTTTATGGCCTTTCTTAATTCTTTAATTTCCTAATGGACTGCAGGCAAAGTTTGTGGCAGATCCTCTCCAAAATCTTCATTTCGAAACTGCCTGGTTAAAGCTTCTACTGAGAAGAGGGTAGCTGGAGGCACATACCCTTTGTTTGGAGAATTTTTAGAACTAGAAGGTGTTTGCTTCAAGTGTTCTGTTAACAAAGATCTGTACATATTCTTCATTTTTGGGTGAGTAGAAGCCATCATCTGTGCAAAGATATTTTTTCTGATTTCATCATAATCAGTCTTCATCATTCTGACTGCATTACATGTACAAACATCAGGGTCATCACAATCACAATATTTACATTCTGTACAATGTGGATCATTACAAAATTCTTCATCAGATGATTCTTCTAAATCAACAAAGTTAAAATCATTTTCAGATCCAGAATCAAAAGATACAATCTCATCACAGCTGCTAGGAAGATCAAAAGAATTTATCTTTCCTTTCTTATTTCTATACTGAACTTTATTCCTAGATAAATCCTTCTTTTTGTTTGGACAGTTTGGAGCTGTGTGGCCTTTTTTGTTACAATTGTAACAGATTATTTCTCTATCTTTCGAAAACATTTTTGTATGCTTGTATGGTTTTGCTTTGTGATGTTTTCCTTTTTGTTTTTCTTGGTAAATCTGGGAATTCTTCGTGAATGTCTTTTTTTTCTTCTATTATGCCCCTCAAAATTGCCAGCTTTACCAAGGTGCCATTGCCTACAGAGCTGCTGATTTCTCCTCATGATGTTTATCGAGGACTTTCCTCTTTTAATTTCCATTCCCTCAGTCAGATAAAAATCAAAGAGAAATCCATTAAAGCTGATTTAACGTTGAATGCTATGCTGAACATCTCTCTCCTAGAAGCCAAACATATCAAAGCAGCTCTCAAAGCTGGTTATCAGTATGCCCATCTAGGGATGGTGAGGATAGGACTGAATGCATTGCATAGAAAAGGCCAAAAATCTTATGTATTCTCAGCGCTATTTGATAATCAATGGACTACATTTACAAGAGCTATGATAGGTGGCATAGAAAGAAGCCTCGCCGAAGGCCCTGTACAGTATGATGTTTTCCCAGACTTTTCTGTTGCATTAGATGACCCAAATGTCCTGCAATGCCTAACATTAGATATTCAAACTGTAGGATATGAAAACTTCAAAACAAAATCAAAAAATTTGGCCATCTTTTATATCACCTGTGTCCGATTCTATAATACAACAATTCCTGTTGTATTACATACCCCTGACAAAGATGAAGGCCGAGTCACTCTCATCCAATATGACTCATCTTGTAATCCTGTAGCATCAGTATATGTTTCCTGTAACGATCTATCTCCTCCTGACGATTGGGTAACAAATTGGGGTAAACCTGTAAAGAAACCTGTTGCTGCATCCCAGTCAATCATCATAGAAATAGATGGTAAAGTGACCACCCGATTTCCCAGAATCAGCACAGTTCAACGTGGTGGACCCTCTGCTTCTGTTTCTACTGTTCCAACTACAATAAGCCAATTACATCCTGCTCAAACCTCTGCACCTCCTCAATTTGTAATTGACCAAGCAGTGTATGATTCCATCAGAAGATTATTTTCACAGCCAGGCCCATCTCAGCCATTCAACTCAGTCTGTGACTATCCACACTGCTCAAAAACATTTTGCCAATTCTCCTCAGAACCGCCTCCACCACATGGTGAGTCATCAAACAGTCACAGGATCAATATGATCAGATTCACTCCTCCATCTGATTCCTCTGAGGAAAGTTACAAAAAAGTTGTATTCTTTAACCCACAAGAAGAACTACTTGTACAAACAGTTTCTAGTTCTTCCACTTATGGTTTGGGTTATGTTGATTCTTCACCTATTCCTGAATACAGAAGAAATCATATTGATAGAATTCCAAAGCATGTAGAAATTCCTTCTAATTCAGAGATAGTTGCCTTTTTAAAGATTTATAAGGGTATAAGCCCATATGATCCGGATGATCAATGGAAAAAGAAAATGTTCAATTGGGACATGTTCACACATGAAAAGGAACATCTGTATTTCGAAGAAGTGATGCTTCTTCCAAGAGATGATCGCCCTGCCTTCAATAGACAGAATGTTGAAAAATGGAAAGAATGGATGAAGGCAGAAAACTAGTGGATATCATTGTATGAACGGTATTACCCTTCTGCAAATATAATTGAACAATCCTTGATGAAACAATTCAGAAACCAGGCCAAGCAAAAAAGAATCAAGGATCCAAAGAAATTTGTAGAAGAAAAATTGAAAGAAAATCCAGTAGTGATTCCTCCTCCTTTAAAGGCCCATGTATTTCAGCCTAAAATTCAGAGTATGATGAATAAGCCAAATATTCCTAAACCTCTGATTGCTATTCAAATTGAAGGAGAGAAATTACTAAGAAGAATTTGTTCTCAGCTCCAAGTAACTATGATACGGACTGGAACTCCAAATAAACACAAGTGGGAAATCCTTGATGGAAACCTCTTGGAAACAGACACAGAGTTTCCCCCTTGGAAAAATTTTGTGATAAGAAGTCAAGATGGAAAATTGTACAAATTACTTGCATCTTATGCTGATGATCCCTCATTGGCAGCAAGAGACTCAGTTGTTGCTACCAACTGGACCAATCTGGCTTTGTCTAGCCTTGAAAAATTTGTTAGTTCAAAATTTGTGAGTATTGAAGCTCCTAATTCTGAAATGAAGACTATGCTTGAAAGTATTTTGAGAAAACAGGATTATAATACAGTTTGTTTGAATAGCTGTGTAACTACTCTAGCAGAAAATGATAAAGCTCTTGCTAAGAGCCTTGACAGGTTGTCTCTACAAATAGGCCAGATAGAAAAGAAAACCCATGAAGCTGTCTCTGCTCATGGACAAGAAATAGTCAATATCAATACTTCTCTAGACTTTGTCAAAAAACAGGTTTGGGAAGTATCTCAAGGGATAGAATCCCTGAAAAAGAAGCCTAGGGTTGAAGCTTATAAATCTGCAACTATATTTTCAGGACCCAAGACTTCTGTTCCATATTCTATTACT
Source organism: Pinus tabuliformis (assembly GCA_031772625.1). Taxonomy (NCBI): domain Eukaryota; kingdom Viridiplantae; phylum Streptophyta; class Pinopsida; order Pinales; family Pinaceae; genus Pinus; species Pinus tabuliformis. The sequence continues at coordinate 155,842,627 of CM062809.1, read as the reverse complement.
CCTTCTATGAAAAGCCTCATGAGGACACCCAGTTCTATAACCTTTCCACCTCCTACTTCCTCTCATCCATATTCTTTGTTTGCGAATCCCGGTTTCTTTAGCCCACATCCTGCCATAAAACAATCCAAAGAAACTGAAGAATCAAGCAAGCTTGAATCCTCTAATTTCATTTTTGAGGATTCATCCACTAAAGATGAAGAAGAAAGTTTTGATACGAGTATTCATAAGATAGAAGCATCATTGTTTGACATGAGTCTTCATAAGATAGAAGCAGAACCACAAATTGAAGACCTTGAAGCATGTATCAATAACTTCTCTATATTAGATCAAGAGCAGTCTGATGAAGACAAAGACCAGGTCAATGCTACATCTTCCAGATCGATATGGGAGACTACATGGAATCCTGCTCTTGACCGTAGAGACATTATGAAATCAGAATATCATAAGGATTGGTTTGCAAATTCTACCTAGTCATGGAATATTGACAATTGCATTGAAGCTGAAATCATGTCTGTATTACATTCCATGCTTGTTTGCTATAGGACCTATCTTGCAGATGATATAGGTCCTACTAGTGCCACAAGAAGGATAATTGGAGGATTTGAGGGTACATTAGATTCTTGGCTAAAAGCTGAGACATTAAAAGAGCCAAGTCCCCTTGCTGATTGGGAACAATCTGTTGTCCTAAATGAGGATGGTACTACTCACATAGACCCTGCCACTCACTTGCCTGTCAGCAATATGATAGGAAAACTCATTTATGCAATTACTGTCAATTTCATTTGTTTCCCCCAGATAACCAATGATATTACGACAATTACTCTGCTGGCCATGAAACTGCATAATTTGCAGCACTTTGATGAGTAATTTAATGAATTCCTTCACAGATTGCACACTTTGACTCCAGATCTCATTTTTTAGCCAAAATGGAAGGAATTCATTAATTCCCTTTAGGTACAGAGAATGTTGTTTTCCATTTGTCTTCCTCTATTATCCCTACTTGCCAAAACCCTGATTTGAGATCAAACTTGGAAAAAAATTTTGACTTTGATATTTGGGCAAGTATAGAGGATGGCTTGGGCAAAGGATATGTATCATAGGACACAATACTATTAAGAGGTTTATAGTTCACAACTAACCTTGGCTTACCTCTCGCTATTTCAACATGTTTGTTTACATAAAATATAAAACATGCTATGGGGCTCTTACTTTTCCTAATAAGTCCTTTCTTCAAAATATCCTTGATTTCTTCTCTGCAAAGCTTCATTTGTTCTTCATTCATCGCCAAGCTGTAAAAGCTATCATTGTTGAATTATGCTCACAAATGAAGATTTCTAGAGCAACCACTAACTCTAAAAAGCCTCATGGTTATCAACAGCTTTGTAAGCAATCGCACCTTGGTAAAGCTGGAAATTCTGAGGGGCATAAGAGAAGAAAGAAAAGACATTTCAAGAAGAATTCCCAGATTTACCAAGAAAAAATAGAAGAAAGAGACCCTATTGTAAATTGGAAACTCAACAGTTTCTCATCATGATGTTTATCGAGGACTTTCCTCTTTTAATTTCCGTGCCTTCAGTCAGATAAAAATCAAAGAGAAATCCATTAAAGCTGATTTAACGTTGAATGCTATGTTGACCATCTCTCTCCTAGAAGCCAAACATATCAAAGCAGCTCTCAAAGCTGGTTATCAGTACGCCCATCTGGGGATGGTGAGGATAGGACTGAATGCATTGCATAGAAAAGGCCAAAAAGCTTATGTATTCTCTGCCCTATTTGATAATCGATGGACTACATTTACACAAGCTATGATAGGCGGCATAGAAACAAGCCTCGCCGAAGGCCCTGTACAGTATGATGTTTTCCCAGACTTTTCTGTTGCATTAGATGACCCAAATGTCCTGCAATGCCTAACATTAGGTATTTAGACTGCAGGATATGAAAACTTCAAAAAAAAATCCAAGAATTTGGCCATCTTTTATATCACCTGTGTCCGATTCTATAATACAACAATTCCTGCTGTATTACATACCCTTGAAAAAGATGAAGGCAGAGTCACTCTCATCCAATATGACTCATCTTGTAGTCCTGTAGCACCCGTATAAGTTTCCCGTAATGATTTATGTCCTCATGATGATTGGGTAACAAATTGGGGTAAACCTGTAAAGAAACCTGTTGCTGCAACCCAGTCAATCATCACAGAAATAGATGGTAAAGTGACCACCCGATTTCCCAGAATCAGCACAGTTGAGCGTGGTGGACCCTCTGCTTCTATTTCTGTTGTTCCAACTACAATAAGCCAATTACATCCTGCTCAAACCTCTGCACCTCCTCAATTTTTAATTGACCAAGCAGTGCATGATTCCATCAGAAGATTATTTTCATAGCCAAGCCCATCTCAGCCATTCAGCTCAGTCTGTGACCACCCACATTGCTCAAAAACATTTTGCCAATTCTCCTCAGAACTGCCTACACCATATGGTGAGTCATCAGACCGTCACAGGATCAATATGATTAGATTCACTCCTTTGTCTGATTCCTCTGAGGAAAGTTACAAAAAGTTTGTATTCTTTAACCCACAAGAAGAACTACTTGTACATACAGTTTCTAGTTCTTCCACTTATGGTTTGGGTTATGTTGATTATTCACCTATTCCTGAATACAGAAGAAATCCTATTGATAGAATTCCAAAGCATGTAGAAATTCCTTCTGATTCAGAGATAGTTTCCTTTTTAAAGATTTATAAGGGTATAAGTCCATATGATTCGGATGATCAATGGAAAAAGAAAATGTTCAATTGGGACATGTTCACACATGAAAAGGAACATTTGTATTTCGAAGAAGTGATGCTTCTTCCAGGAGATGATCGCCCTGCCTTCAGTAGACAGAATGTTGAAAAATGGAAAGAATGGATGAAGGCAGAAAACCAGTGGATATCATTCTATGAATGGTATTACCCTTCTGCAAATATAATTGAACAATCCTTGATGAAACAATTCAGAAACCAGGCCAAGCAAAAAAGAATCAAGGATCCAGAGAAATTTGTAGAAGAAAAATTGAAAGAAAATCCAGTAGTGATTCCTCCTGCTTTAAAGGCCCATGTATTTCAGCCTAAAATTCAGAGTATGATGAATAAGCCAAATATTCCTAAACCTCTGATTGCTATTCAAATTGAAGGAGAGAAATTACTAAGAAGAATTTGTTCTCAGCTCCAAGTAAATATGATACAGACTGCAACTCCAAATAAACACAAGTGGGAACTCCTTGATGGAAACCTCTTGGAAACAGACACAGAGTTTCCCCCTTGGAAAAATTTTGTGATAAGAAGTCAAGATGGAAAATTGTACAAATTACTTCCATCTCATGCTATTGATCCCTCATTGGCAGCAAGAGACTCAGTTGCTGCTACCAACTGGACCAATCTGGTTCTGTCTAGCCTTGAAAAGTTTGTTAGCTCAAAATTTGTGAGTATTGAAGTTGCTAATTCTGAAATGAAGACTATGCTTCAAAGTATTTTGAGAATATAGGATTATAATACAGTTTGTTTGAATAGCAGTGTAACTACTCTAGCAGAAATGATAACGCTCTTGCTAAGAGCCTTGACAGGTTATCTCTACAAACAGGCCGGATAGAAAAGAAAACCCATGAAGCTGCCTTTGCTCATGGAAAAGAAATAGTAAAGATCAATACTTCTCTAGACTTTGTCAAAAAATAGGTTTGGGAAGTATCTCAAGGGATAGAATCCCTGAAAAAGAAGCCTAGGGTTCAAGCTTATAAATCTGCAACTATATTTTCAGAACCCAAGACTTCTGTTCCATATTCTATTACTCCTTCTGTGGAAAGCCTCATGAGGACACCCAGTTTTATAAGCTTTCCTCCTCCTACTTCCTCTCATCCATATTCTTTGTTTGCAAATCCCAGTTTCTTTAGCCCACATCCTGCCATAAAACAATCCAAAGAAACTGAAGGATCAAGCAAGCCTGAATCCTCTAATTTCAAGTTTGAGGATTCATCCACTAAAGATGAAGAAGAAAGCTTTGATACCATTTCTACAGGACCTTTCATAGATACAAATAACTCGAACCTTTCACAGATACAAATAACTCAGCAAGTTTGGAAGTTTGCGGAAATATGAACTGGAAATTTTATTATATGGATGCAGAATTTACAGAAGGATTATTTCCTTACAGAGATCGACTGTCGTCTCTTTTACCGGACTTTATACAGTTCACAAGGAACAAGTATTACCTGAGACTACCTGGTGATGGACAGACTCTACATCAGAAATCTATTACAGACTTACAGATTTTTCCTAATGGTTCAGCCACTGTAGGTTCTCACCAGTGCCGAGCACACTGATGAGCAGGATTCCAAACCAATACTAATAGATCCGAGTGAATTTTTCGTGATGCAAGCAGATTAGACCTTGTGCTCCGCAGATGCAGAGCAGGAAAATCACTTGACTCCAGGCTCAAGACTCAAAACACAAGACTCAAGACTCTCTCCAAACACGAATGACTCTTACTTTGTAGCTAGCTCTTATTTATAAGCTGGAAAGGAACAAGCATTCATGAGTGGGCTGTGTACAACATGATGACTCAAAAGCAAAATATTCTGGATAGATTTGGATTGTCTACCGAAAGTAGGATTCCGGCATAGGAAAATATCTTTCTATGTTATCTTGTCCGTGAATGGGCTATGTACAAACTGATGACTCAATAGCTGAAAGCAAGATTCGGACATAGGACAACCTCGTCCTATGTTATCTCGTCCCTACTCTTTTACAAAGAGCCAGAGGCATGTGGGGACCGAATCTTGGTACAAACAATAATTACACAGAGGATATTCATAAAATATAACCCTCGAAAGACTGAAATGACTAAAAGATGAGATATGCAAATCTCCAATTGTACAAAGTGGAGATTCCAGGACGAGGGAATCCATGAAAGCTTGTCCAACACCATGGTCGCTGGAAAGACATCAATCAAAGGTATAATAATCAATCTGTGGGTATGTGTAGTACTGGTACCTCCATCTATCAATCAAGTAATTGGAATAATATTGTACCAACACTTTCTTTTCTATTTCCAAGTTGAGTTATCATGTGGATCTCGTAAATTTAATTCATTAAGGTTCAAAAATGGGTTTGATTTCGGATCAGCTTGTTGGTGGAATTCTTCGTAATTAGCACTAGGGATTATCCTTCTGCATTTGTAATGATTCATTACGAACCATCTAATATGACCACATCTTCTGACATCATTCAGAAAATATGTGCTACTGACATTTACCAAATCTCTTAGTGTCTTGTACAGGACATCAGTCATTGTGCTTCAGGGGATGAAATTTGGGATTCTCAGCATATGTAAAGAATATGGTCTTATGATGAGAGGTGACAAACCATATTTTTCCCACAAATCTAGGACCATTGAGAAACGGGGTCATCTTCTTCCATTTCCTCCTCTGGAACTCCTTCAAATATGAAAGAAAACTGCAAAGAATAGAACATCTTAGTGGAAAAATTCTGAATGTTCATGGCTGTGTAGAATGCCTCTTGTTGTCGATCAAGATCACAATTTTCTCTGTGCAAATGGTTGTCAAACCTTCTGAGTGTTATGTGACAACTGGGGATTCTATTGTCGACTTCATTGTCTCTTTCAATTACATAGGCAATGCTTCCAATTTGTCTTAGATAATCCAAAGCTTCAAGAGCTTCACCATTAGCTTCATCTTGATGAGGATCTGTCCAAAGGAAGTCAATGCCTGTTCTATACCTGACTTCTTTGATTGGCCTCCAAATATCATCATTATGATCTAAAAGACTCATATCTAGATCATATGAGATCCATCCAGAGGAAGTTTCAATTTCCACTGTGTCTTCATGTCTTCTGATGAAATTGCATTGCAGACTCATAATTGAATGTTCAGACAAAAACTCTCTACTTAACATGTCTGCAAAGCTATTCTTATCTCCTTTGACAAATTCAATATCAAAGTTATATTGACTGAGCTGCATAATCCATCTTACCATAGCAGCATCTTCAAAATCACATTTGTGGATGGCATATTTTAATGCCTGGCAGTCCGTTTTGATGGTGAACTTGTTGTATATGACAAAATCTCTGAATTTTTCTATGCCCAAACAAACTGCTCTAAGTTCCTTCTTAAGACTAGACCAATTCAACTGATTCTTGGTCCATAGTCCAGAAGCATATTGATAGATTTCAATTTCATTTTTATTGCTAGGGTTCTTCTGGCACAAAAATGCTCCCCATCCTTCATAGATAGCATATGTCATAATGATTTTCTAACATTCTTCTCTGATAGGGGAGAGAGGTTGGATGTTTCTTACCTTTTCCTTTATCTTCTGTACTGCTTTGGTGCAGTCCTCATTCCATGGGATTGGGTCCTTCTAAAGCCTTTTATTTAATAACTTCCTTTCTTGTGCACAATGCTTCAGAAACTTAGAAATATAGTTTAAACTTCCCAGAAATCTCTGCAATTGTGTTTTGTCCTTAATTTCATCAGGGAAGTGATCAAAAAAATTCAAACTTCTTTGGATTACAGTATAAGATCCATACTCTATATTGTAACCCAAGAAATCTATCAATGGCCGGAACAATTTCATTTTGGATTTTGATAATACAATACCCATTTCTTTGACTTTGCGGAGAAAGAACTTTAAGTGTTTGATATGATCAGCTATATTATCAGAATGAATCAATAAATCATGTATATACTTTTTCAAGAATTCTTCCATTCCTTCAAAAGTTTCATCCATTATTCTCTGAAAAGATGAAGGGGCGTTGATTAAGCCGAATGGCATAATATTCCATTCATAATTCCCTTCAGGCACAGAGAATGTTGTTTTCCATTTGTCTTCTTCTTTTATCCCTACTTGCCAAAACCCTGATTTGAGATCAAACTTGGAGAAAAATTTTGACTTTGATATTTGGGCAAGTATAGAGAATGGCTTGGGCAAAGGATATGTATCATAGTCCAAAATACTATTCAGAGGTTTATAGTTCACAACTAACCTTGGCTTACCTCTGGCTATTTCAGCATGTTTGTTTACATAAAATGCAAAACATGCTATGGGGCTCTTACTTTCCCTGATAAGTCCTTTCTTCAAAAGATCCTTGATTTCTTCTATGCAAAGCTTCATTTGTTCTTCATTCATCGCTACCACTTTGGATCTTCTCAATTTCCCACTGAAATCTTTCTTAAGAGGAAGTTCTACTTCCTGTTTCTTGATATGCTCGAAAGCATTCAGATCGTCTGAGCAACACTCTTTGAATTTAGCAGTGAGATCTGCTATTTTAGAGGCATAATTTCCATTATCCAGATGCTCCTCAGTCTTCAGTATTTCCCTTTTAACTTACATTTTTGCCAGAAAATTTTTCATTCTCTCAATCCTTTTAATTCTAATTGGAGAATTATAATTAATGAATGGAAAAAAGACTTCTTTATTTTCAAGGCTGATAAAATATCCATACCTCTGGGTTATTTCATCAAATTTAGCTCCATGCATACTAAAATTATGAAAGAATGGAGTTTTGAGATACATTGCACAATCCAGTCCTGGGACAACAGGGCATACCAGATGAACACCAATCTTTTCTGTAAGCAGAACATCAATTTCTGCTTCATGCTTGGTGGCGATATCACTACTTGCTATAATCACTCTTGGACATGTTGTTGGCCTTCGATGGTGCATGGCAATTACAGTATCACTTACAATGTTTAATCTGGAACCCGTGTCCATAAGAACTTTCCAGAACTCATACTAATTTCCAATCTTTACCTTCATTTTGGCACAATACATGACATCCTTGTTCATGCTATTGCATCCAAAATCCGTTCTTGCTTTTTCCTCTTCTTCTTCTGCATTTCCTTCCTACCTTGTTTCTGTCATTACTGGATTCATATGGGATGTCTAGTTTTATGTTTTTCCCGAAACAGGGCCTTGAGGTGAAGTAGCAGGAGATGCATGTGCATTCATCATCCTTAGACTTAGCTCATTGTGTTTTTCCACACAGAATCTCCTATTCTCCTTTATGGCCTTTCTTAATTCTTTAATTGCCTGATGGACTGCAGGCAAAGTCTGTGGCAGATCCTCTCCAAAATCTTCATTTCAAAACTACCTGGTTAAAGCTTCTACTGAGAAGAGGGTAGCTGGAGGCACATACCCTTTGTTTGGAGAATTTTTAGAACTAGAAGGTGTTTGCTTCAAATGTTCTGTTAACAAAGATCTGTACATATTCTTCATTTGTGGGTCAGTAGCAGCCATCATCTGTGCAAAGATATTTTTGCTGATTTCATCATAATCAGTCTTCATCATTCTGACTGCATTACATGTACAAACATCAGGGTCATCACAATCACAATATTTACATTCTGTACAATGTGGATCATTACAAAATTCTTCATCAGATGATTCTTCTGAATCAACAAAGTTAAAATCATTTTCAGATCCAATCTCAGAAGATACAAGCTCATCACAACTGCTAGGAAGATCAAAAGAATTTATCTTTCCTTTTTTATTTCTATACTGAACATTCTTCCTAGATGAATCCGTCTTTTTGTTTGGAAAGTTTGGAGCTGTGTGGCCTTTTTTGTTACAATTGTAGTAGATTATTTCTCTGTCTTTGGAAAACATTTTTTTATGCTTGTATGGTTTTGCTTTGTGATGTTTTCCTTTTTGTTTTTCTTGGTAAATCTGGGAATTCTTCTTGAAATGTCTTTTGTTCCTTCTCTTATGCCCCTCAGAATTTCCAGCTTTACCAAGGTGCCATTGCTTACAGAGCTGCTTATAGAGCTGCTGATTTCTCCTCATGATGTTTATTGAGGACTTTCCTCTTTTAATTTCCATGCCCTCAGTCAGATAAAAATCAAAGAGAAATCCATTAAAGCCGATTTAACGTTGAATGCTATGTTGACCATCTCTCTCCTAGAAGCCAAACATATCAAAGCAGCTCTCAAAGCTGGTTATCAGTACGCCCATATGGGGATGGTGAGGATAGGACTGAATGCATTGCATAGAAAAGGCCAAAAAGCTTATGTATTCTTAGCCCTATTTGATAATCGATGGACTACATTTACACAAGCTATGATAGGTGGCATAGAAACAAGCCTCGCTGAAGGCCCTGTACAGTATGATGTTTTCCCAGACTTTTCTGTTTCATTAGATGACCCAAATGTCCTGCAATGCCTAACATTAGGTATTCAGCCTGCAGGATATGAAAACTTCAAAACGAAATCAAAAAATTTGGCCATCTTTTATTTCACCTGTGTCCGATTCTATAATACAACAATTCCTGCTGTATTACATGCCCCTGACAAAAATGAAAGCTGAGTCACTCTCATTCAATATGACTCATCTTGTAATCCTGTAGCACCAATATATGTTTCCCGTAATGATCTATGTCCTCCTGACGATTGGGTAACAAATTGGGGTAAACCTGTAAAGAAACCTGTTGCTGCAGCCCAGTCAATCATCACAGAAATAGAAGTGACCACCTGATTTCCTAGAATCAACACAGTTCAGTGTGGTGGACCCTCTGCTTCTGTTTCTGCTGTTCCAACTACAATAAGCCAATTACATCCTGCTCAAACCTCTGCACCTCCTCAATTTGTAATTTACCAAGCAGTGTATGATTCCATTAGAAGATTATTTTCACAGCCAGGCCCATCTCAGCCATTCAGCTCAGTCTGTGACCATCCAAACTTCTCAAAAACATTTTTCCAATTCTCCTCAGAACCGCCTACACCACATGGTGAGTCATCAAACCATCACAAGATCAATATGATCAAATTCACTCCTTCGTCTGATTCCTATGAGGAAAGTTACAAAAAAGTTGTATTCTTTAACCCACAAGAAGAACTACTTGTACATACAGTTTCTAGTTCTTCCACTTATGGTTTTGGTTATGTTGATTCTTCACCTATTCCTAAATACAGAAGAAATCCTATTGATAGAATTCCAAGGCATGTAGAAATTCCTTCTGGTTCAGAGATAGTTTCCTTTTTAAAGATTTATAAGGGTATAAGTCCATATGATCCGGATGATCAATGGAAAAAGAAAATTTTAAATTGGGACATGTTCACACATGAAAAGGAACATTTGTATTTCGAAGAAGTGATGCTTCTTCCAAGAGATGATCGCTCTGCCTTCAATACACAGAATGTTGAAAAATGGAAAGAATGGATGAAGGCAGAAAACTAGTGGATATCATTCTATGAATGGTATTACCCTTCTGCAAATATAATTGAACAATCCTTGATGAAACAATTTAGAAACCAGGACAAGCCAAAAAGAATCAAGGATCCAGAGAAATTTGTAGAAGAAAAATTGAAAGAAAATCCAGTAGTGATTCCTCCTCCTTTAAAGGCCCATGTATTTTAGCCTAAAAATCAGAGTATGATTAATAAGCCAAATATTCCTAAACCTCTGATTGCTATTCAAATTGAAGGAGAGAAATTACTAAGAAGAATTTGTTCTCAGCTCCAAGTAAATATGATACGGACTGCAACTCCAAATAAACACAAGTGGGAACTCCTTGATGGAAACCTCTTGGAAACAGACATAGAGTTTCCCCCTTGGAAAAATTTTGTGATAAGAAGTCAAGATGGAAAATTGTACAAATTACTTCCATCTCATGCTAATGATCCCTCATTGGCAGCAAGAGACTCAGTTGCTGCTACCAACTGGACCAATCTGGCTCTGTCTAGCCTTGAAAAATTTGTTAGCTCAAAATTTGTGGGTATTGAAGCTGCTAATTCTTAAATGAAGACTATGCTTGAAAGTATTTTTAGAAAACAGGATTATAATACAGTTTGTTTGAATAGCAGTGTAACTACTCTAGCAGAAAATGATAAAGCTCTTGCTAAGGGCCTTGACAGGTTGTCTCTACAAACAGGCCAGATAGAAAAGAAAACCCATGAAGCTGCCTCTGGAAAAGAAATAGTAAAGATCAATACTTCTCTAGAATTTGTCAAAAAAAAGGTTTGGGAAGTATCTCAAGGGATAGAATCCCTGAAAAGGAAGCCTAGGGTTGAAGCTGATAAATCTGTAACTATATTTTCAGAACCCAAGACTTTTGTTCCATTTTCTATTACTCCTTCCGTGGAAAGCCTCATCAAGACACCTAGTTCTATAACCTTTCCACCTCCTACTTCCTCTCGTACATATTCTTTGTTTGCAAATCCCGGTTTCTTTAGCCCACATCCTGCAATAAAACAATCCAAAGAAACTGAAGAATCAAACAAGCCTGAATCCTCTAATTTCATGTTTGATGATTCATCCACTAAAGATGAAGAAGAAAGTTTTGATACAAGTATTCATATGATAGAAGCATCATTGTTTGACATGAGTCTTCATAAGATAGAAGCAGAACCACAAATTGAAAACCTTGAAGCATGTATCAATAACTTATCTATATTAGATCAAGAGCAGTCGGATGAAGACAAAGACCAGGTCAATGCTACTTCTTCCAGATCGAGATGGGAGACTACATGGAATCCTGCTCCTGACCACAGAGACCTTATGAAATCAGAATATCATAAAGATTGGTCTGCAAATTCTACCTACTCATGGAATATTGATAATTGCATTGAAGCTAAAATCATGTCTGTATTACATTCCATGCTTGTTTGCTATAGGACCTATCTTGCAGATGATATAGCTCCTACTAATGCCACAAGAAGGATAATTGGAGGATTTGAGGGTACATTAGATTCCTGGCTAAAAGCTGAGACATTAAAAGAGCCAAGTCTCCTTGCTGATTGGGAACAAGATGTTGTCCTAAATGAGGATGGTACTACTCACGTAGACCATGTTTCTCACATGCCTGTTAGCAATATGATAGGAAAACTCCTCTATTCAATTACTGTCAATTTCATTGGTTTCCCCCAGATAACCAATGATATTACAACAATTACTTTGCTGGCCATGAAACTGCATAATATGTAGCACTTTGATGAGTACTTTAATTAATTCCTTCACAGATTGCACACATTGACTCCAGATCTCATTCTTGAGCCAAAATGGAAGGAATTCATTAATGCCCTTCAGGTACAGAGAATGTTGTTTTCCATTTGTCTTCCTCTTTTATCCCTACTTGCCAAAACCCTGATTTGAGATCAAACTTGGAGAAATTTTTTGACTTTGATATTTGAGCAAGTATAGAGGATGGCTTGGGCAAAGGATATGCATCATAGCCCAAAATACTATTCAGAGGTTTATAGTTCACAACTAAACTTGGCTTACCTCTGGCTATTTCAGCATGTTTGTTTACATAAAATGCAAAACATGCTATGGGGCTCTTATTTTTCCTGATAAGTCCTTTCTTCAAAAGATCCTTGATTTCTTCTCTGCAAAGCTTCATTTGTTCTTCATTCATTGCCAAGCTGTAAAAGCTATCATTGTTGAATTATGCTCACAAATGAATATTTCTAGAGTAGCCACTAACCCTAAAAAGCCTCATGGTTATCGGCAACTCTGTAAGCAATGGCACCTTGGTAAAGCTGGCAATTCTAAGGGGCATAAGAGAAGAAAGAAAAGACATTTCAAGAAGAATTCCCAGATTTACCAAGAAAAAAAGAAGAAACAGACCCTACTGTAAATTGGAAACTTCCACTAGTTTCTCCTCATGATGTTTATCGAGGAGTTTCCTCTTTTAATTTCCGTGCCCTCAGTCAGAGAAAAATCAAAGAGAAATCCATTAAAGCTGATTTAACGTTGAATGCTATGTTGACCATCTCTCTCCTAGAAACCAAACATATCAAAGCAGCTCTCAAAGCTGGTTATCAGTACGCCCATTTGGGGATGGTGAGTGTAGGACTGAATGCATTGCATAGAAAAGGCCAAAAAGCTTATGTCTTCTCAGCCCGATTTGATAATCGATGGACTACATTTAAACAAGCTATGATAGGCGGCATAGAAACAAGCCTCGCCGAAGGCCCTGTACAGTATGATGTTTTCCTAGACTTTTCTGTTGCATTAGATGACCCAAATGTCCTACAATGCCTAACATTAGGTATTCAGACTGCAAGATATGAAAACTTCAAAAAAAAAAATCAAAAAATTTGGCCATCTTTTATATCACCTGTGTCCGATTCTATAATACAACTATTCTTGCTGTATTACATACCCCTGACAAAGATGAAGGCCGAGTCACTCTCATCCAATATGACTCATCTTGTAATCCTGTAGCACCCATATATGATTCCCGGAATGATCTATGTCCTCCTGACGATTGGGTAACAAATTGGGGTAAACCTGTAAAGAAACCTGTTGCTGCAGCCCAGTCAATCATCATAGAAATAGATGGTAAAGTGACCACCCGATTTCCCAGAATCAGCACAGTTTAGGGTGGTGGACCCTCTGCTTCTGTTTTTGCTGTTCCAGCTACAATAAGCCAATTACATCCTACTCAAACCTCTGCACCTCCTCAATTTGTACTTGACCAAGCAGTGTATGATTCCATTAGAAGATTATTTTCACAGCCAGGCCCATCTCAACCATTCAGCACAGTCTGTGACCATCCACACTGCTCAAAAACATTTTTCCAATTCTCCTCAGAACCGCGTACACCTCATGGTGAGTCATCAGACCGTCACAGGATCAATATGATCAGATTCACTCCTCCGCCTGATTCCTCTGAGGAAAGTTACAAAAAATTTGTATTCTTTAACCCACAAGAAGAACTACTTGTACATACAGTTTCTAGTTCCTCCACTTATGGTTTGGGTTATGTTGATTCTTCACCTATTCCTGAATATAGAAGAAATACTATTGATAGAATTCCAAAGCATGTAGAAATTCATTTTGATTCAGAGATAGTCGCATTTTTAAAGATTTATAAGTGTATAAGTCCATATGATCCGGATGATCAATGGAAAAAGAAAATGTTCAATTGGGACATGTTCACGCATGAAAAGGAACATTTGTATTTCGAAGAAGTGATGCTTCTTCTAGGAGATGATCGCCCTGCCTTCAACAGACAAAATGTTGAAAAATGGAAAGAATGGATGAAGGCAGAAAATCAGTGGATATCATTCTATGAATGGTATTACCCTTCTGCAAATATATTTGAACAATCCTTGATGAAACAATTCAGAAACCAGGCCATGCAAAAAAGAATCAAGGATCCAGAGAAATTTTTAGAAGAAAAATTGAAAGAAAATCCATTAGTGATTCCTCCTCCTTTAAAGGCCCATGTATTTCAGCCTAAAATTCAGAGTATGATGAATAAGCCAAATATTCCTAGACCTCTGATTACTATTCAAATTGAAGGAGAGAAATTACTAAGAAAAATTTGTTCTCGGCTCCAAGTAAATATGATATGGACTGGAACTCCAAATAAACACAAGTGGGAACTCGTTGATGGAAACCTCTTGGAAACAGACACAGAGTTTCCCCCTTGGAAAAATTTTGTGATAAGAAGTCAAGATAGAAAATTCTACAAATTACTTCCATCTCAAGCTGATGATCCCTCATTGGCAGCGAGAGACTCAGTTGCTGCTACCAACTGGACCAATCTGGCTCTGTCTAGCCTTGAAAAATTTGTTAGTTCAAAATTTGTGAGTATTGAAGCAGCTAATTCTAAAATGAAGACTATGCTTGAAAGTATTTTGAGAAAACAGGATTATAATACAGTTTGTTTGAATAGCAATGTAACTACTCTAGCAGAAAATGATAAAGCTCTTGCTAAGAGCCTTGACAGGTTGTCTCTACAAACAGGCTAGATAGAAAAGAAAACCCATGAAGCTGCCTCTACTCATGGAAAATAAATAGTAAAGATCAATACTTCTCTAGACTTTGTCAAAAAACAGGTTTGGGAAGTATCTCAAGGGATAGAATCCCTGAAAAACAAGCCTAGGGTTGAAGCTTATAAATCTGCAACTATATTTTCAGAACCCAAGACTTCTATTCCATATTCTATTACTCCTTCTGTGGAAAGCCTCACCAGGACACCCAGTTCTATAACCTTTCCACCTCCTACTTCCTCTCATCCATATTCTTTGTTTGCAAATCCCAGTTTCATTAACCCACATCCTGCCATAAAACAATCCAAAGAAACTGAAGAATCAACCAAGCCTGAATCCTCTAATTTCATGTTTGAGGATTCATCCACTAAAGATGAAGAAGAAAGTTTTGATACAAGTATTCATAAGATAGAAGCATCATTTTTTGACATGAGTCTTCATAAGATAGAAGTAGAACCAAAAACTGAAGACCTTGAAGCATCTATCAATAACTTCTCTATATTAGATCAAGAGCAGTCTGATGAAGACAAAGACCAGGTCAATGCTACATCTTCCAGATCGAGATGGGAGACTACATGGAATCCTGCTCCTGACCGCAGAGACCTTATGAAATCAGAATCTCATAAGGATTGGTCTGCAAATTCTACCTACTCATGGAATATTGACAATTGCACTGAAGTTGAAATCATGTCTATATTACATTCCATGCTTGTTTTCTATATGACCTATCTTGCAGATGATATAGGTCCTACTAATACCACAAGAAGGATAATTGGAGGATTTGAGGGTACATTAGATTCTTGGCTAAAAGCTGAGACATTAAAAGAGCCAAATCTCCTTACTGATTGGGAACAAGCTGTTGTCCTAAATGAGGATGGTACTACTCACATAGACACTGTCACTCACATGCCTATCAACAATATGATAGGAAAACACCTCTATGCAGTTACTGTCAATTTCATTGGTTTCCCCCAGATAACCAATGATATTACGACAATTACTCTGCTGGCCATGAAATTGCGTAATATTCAGCACTTTGATGAGTACTTTAATGAATTCCTTCACAGATTGCACACATTGACTCCAGATCTCATTCTTGAGCCAAAATGGAAGGAATTCATTAATGTCGTTCAGGTACAGAGAATGCTATTTTCCATTTGTCTTCCTCTTTTATCCCTACTTGCCAAAACCCTGATTTGAGATCAAGCTTGGAGAAAATTTTTGACTTTGATATTTGGACAAGTATAGAGGATGGCTTGGGCAAAGGATATGCATCATAGCCCAAAATACTATTCAGAGGTTTATAGTTCACAACTAACCTTCGCTTACCTCTGGCTATTTCAACATGTTTGTTTACAAAAAATGCAAAACATGCTATGGGGCTCTTACTTTTCCTGATAAGTCCTTTCTTCAAAAGATCCTTGATTTCTTCTCTGCAAAGCTTAATTTGTTCTTCATTCATCGCCAAGTTGTAAAAGCTATCATTGTTGAATTATGCTCACAAATGAATATTTCTAGAGCAGCCACTAACCCTAAAAAGCCTCATGGTTATCAGCAACTCTGTAAGCAATGGCACCTTGGTAAAGCTGGCAATTCTGAGGGGCATAAGAGAGGAAAGAAAAGACATTTCAAGAAGAATTCCCAGATTTACCAAGAAAAAATAGAAGAAACAGACCCTACTGTAAATTGGAAACTTCCACCAGTTTCTCCTCATGATGTTTATCGAGGACTTCCCTCTTTTAATTTCCGTGCCCTCAGTCAGATAAAAATCAAAGAGAAATCCATTAAAGCTGATTATCGTTGAATTCTATGTTGACCATCTCTCTCCTAGAAGCCAAACATATCAAAGCAGCTCTCAAAGCTGGTTATTAGTATGCCGATCTGGGGATGGTGAGGATAGGACTGAATGCATTGCATAGAAAAGCCCAAAAAGCTTATGTATTCTCAGCCCTATTTGATAATCGATGGACTAAATTTACACAAGCTATGATAGGCAGCATAGAAGCAAGCCTCACCGAAGGCCCTGTACAATATGATGTTTTCCTAGACTTTTCTGTTGCATTAGATGACCCAAATGTCCGGATTGCCTAACATTAGGTATTCAGACTACAGGATATGAAAACTTCAAAACAAAATCAAAAAATTTGGCCATATTTTATATCACCTGTGTCCGATTCTATAATACAACAATTCCTACTGTATTACATACCCCTGACGAAGATGAAGGCTGAGTCACTCTCATCCAATATGACTCATCTTGTAATCCTGTAGCACCCGTATATGTTTCCCGTAATGATCTATGTCCTCCTGACGATTGGGTAACAAATTGGGGTAAACCTGTAAAGAAACCTATTGCTGCAGCCCAGTCAATCATCACAGAAATAGATGGTAAAGTGACCACCCGATTTCCCAGAATCAGCACAGTTCAGCATGGTGGACCCTCTGGTTATGTTTATGCTTTTCCAACTACAATAAGCTAATTACATCCTGCTCAAACCTCTGCACCTCCTCAATTTGTAATTGACCAAGCAGTGTATGATTCCATTAGAAGATTATTTTCACAGCTAGGCCAATCTCAGCCGTTCAGCTCAGTCTTTGACCATCCACACTGCTCAAAAACATCTTGCCAATTCTCCTCAGAACCGCCTACACCACAGGATCAATATGATCAGATTCACTCCTCTGTTTGATTCCTCTGAGGAAAGTTACAAAAAAGTTGTATTCTTTAACCCACAAGAAGAACTACTTGTACATACAGTTTCTAGTTCTTCCACTTATGCTTTGGGTTATGTTGATTCTTCACCTATTCCTGAATACAGAAGAAATCCTATTGATAGAATTCCAAAGCATGTAGAAATTCCTTCTGATTCAGAGATAGTCGCATTTTAAAAGATTTATAAGGGTATAAGTCCATATGATCCGGATGATCAATGGAAAAGGAAAATGTTCAATTGGGACATGTTCACACATGAAAAGGAACATTTGTATTTCGAAGAAGTGATGCTTCTTCCAGGAGATGATCGCCCTGCCTTCAATAGACAAAATGTTGAAAAATGGAAAGAATGGATGAAGGCAGAAAATCGGTGGATATAATTCTATGAATGGTATTACCCTTCTGCAAATATAATTGAACAATCCTTGATGAAACAATTCAGAAAACAGGCCAAGCAAAAAAGAATCAAGGATCTAGAGAAATTTGTAGAAGAAAAATTGAAAGAAAATCTAGTAGTGATTCCTCCTCCTTTAAAGGCCCATGTATTTTAGCCTAAAATTCAGAGTATGATGAATAAGCCAAATATTCCTAGACCTCTGATTGCTATTCAAATTGAAGGAGAGAAATTACTAAGAAGAATTTGTTCTCAGCTCCAAGTAAATATGATACGGACTGGAACTCCAAATAAACACAAGTGGGAACTCCTTGATGGAAACCTCTTGGAAACAGACACAAAGTTTTCCCCTTGGAAAAATTTTGTGATAAGAAGTCAAGATGGAAAATTGTACAAATTACTTCCATCTCATGCTGATGATCCCTCATTGGTAGCGAGAGACTCAGTTGCTGCTACCAACTGGACCAATCTGGCTCTGTCTAGCCTTGAAAAATTTGTTAGTTCAAAATTTGTGAGTACTGAAGCTGCTAAGTCTGAAATAAAGACTATGCTTGTAAATATTTTGAGAAAATAGGATTATAATACAATTTGTTTGAATAGCAGTGTAACTACTCTAGCACAAAATGATAAAGCTCTTGCTAAGAGCCTTGACAGGTTGTCTCTAAAAATAGTCTTGATAGAAAAGAAAACCCATGAAGCTGCCTCTGGAAAATAAATAGTAAAGATCAATACTTCTCTAGACTTTGTCAAAAAACAGGTTTGGGAAGTATCTCAAGGGATAGAATCCCTAAAAAAGAAGCCTAGGGTTGAAGCTTATAAATCTGCAACTCTATTTTCAGAATCCAAGACTTCTGTTCCATATTCTAGTACTCCTTCTGTGGAAAGCCTCATCAGGACACCCAGTTCTATAACCTTTCCACCTCCTACTTCCTCTCATCCATATTCTTTGTTTGCAAATCCTAGTTTCTTTAGTCCACATCCTGCCATAAAACAATCCAAAGAAACTGAAGAATCAAGCAAGCTTGAATCCTCTAATTTCATGTTTGAGGATCCATCCACTAAATATGAAGAAGAAAGTTTTGATACAAGTATTCATAAGATAGAAGCATCATTGTTTGACATGAGTCTTCATAAGATAGAAGAAAAACCACAAATTGAAGACCTTGAAGCATGTATCAATAACTTCTCTATATTAGATCAAGAGCACTCTGATGAAGACAAAGACCAGGTCAATGCTACATATTCCAGATCGAGATGGGAGACTACATGGAATCCTGCACCTAACCACAGATACCTTATGAAATCAGAATATCATAAGGATTGGTATGCAAATTCTACCTACTCATGGAATATTGACAATTGCACTGAAGCTGAAATCATGTCTGTATTACATTCCATGCTTGTTTGCTATAGGACCTATCTTGCAGATGATATAGGTCCTATTAATGCCACAAGAAGGTTAATTGGAGGATTTGAGGTTACACTAGATTCTTGGCTAAAAGCTGAGACCTTAAAAGAGCCAAGTCGCCTTGCTGATTGGGAACAAGCTGTTGTCCTAAATGAGGATGGTACTACTCACATAGACCCTGTCACTCACATGCCTGTCAGCAATATGATAGGAAAACTCCTCTATGCAATTACTATCAATTTCATTGGTTTCCCCCAGATAACAATTGATATTATGAAAATTACTCTGCTCGCCATGAAACTGCATAATATGCAGCACTTTGATGAGTACTTTAATGAATTCCTTCACAGATTGCACACATTGACTCCAGATCTCATTCTTGAGCCAAAATGGAAGGAATTCATTAATGCCCTTCACGTACAGAGAATGTTGTTTTCCATTTGTCTTCCTCTTTTATCCCTACTTGCCAAAGCCCTCATTTGAGATCAAACTTGGAGAAATTTTTTGACTTTGATATTTGGGCAAGTATAGAGGATGGCTTGGGCAAAGGATATGCATCATAGTCCAAAATACTATTCAGAGGTTTATAGTTCACAACTAACCTTGGCTTACCTCTGGCTATTTCAGCATGTTTGTTTACATAAAATGAAAAACATGCTATGGGGCTCTTACTTTTCCTGATACATCCTTTCTTCAAAATATCCTTGATTTCTTCTCTGCAAAGCTTCATTTGTTCTTCATTCATTGCCAAGCTGTAAAAGCTATCATTGTTGAATTATGCTCACAAATGAATATTTATAGAGCAACCACTAACCCTAAAAAGCCTCATCGTTATCAGCAGCTCTGTAAGCAATGGCACCTTGGTAGAGTTGGCAATTCTGAGGGGCATAAGAGAAGAAAGAAAAGACATTTCAAGAAGAATTCCTAGATTTACCAAGAAAAAACAGAAGAAACAGACCCTACTGTAAATTGGAAACTTCCACCAGTTTCTCCTCATGATGTTTATCGAGGACTTTCCTCTTTTAATTTCCGTGCCCTCAGTCAGATAAA
The DNA here is from genome assembly GCA_031772625.1 of Pinus tabuliformis. Lineage (NCBI taxonomy): Eukaryota > Viridiplantae > Streptophyta > Pinopsida > Pinales > Pinaceae > Pinus > Pinus tabuliformis. The sequence continues at coordinate 155,822,296 of CM062809.1, read as the reverse complement.
AATCAAAGAGAAATCCATTAAAGCTTATTTAACGTTGAATGCTATGTTGACCATCTCTCTCCTAGAAGCCAAACATATCAAAGCAGCTCTCAAAGCTGGTTATCAGTACGCCCATCTGGGGATGGTGAGGATAGGACTGAATGCATTGCATAGAAAAGGCCAAAAAGCTTATGTATTCTCAGCCCTATTTGATAATCGATGGACTACATTTACACAAGCTATGATAGGCGACATGGAAACAAGCCTCGCCGAAGGCCTTGTACAGTATGATGTTTTCCCAGACTTTTCTGTTGCATTAGATGACCCAAATGTCCTGCAATGCCTAACATTAGGTATTCAGACTACAGGATATGAAAACTTCAAAACAAAATCAAAAAATTTGGCCATCTTTTATATCACATGTGTCCGATTCTATAATACAACGATTCTCGCTGTATTACATACCCCTGACAAAGATGAAGGCCGAGTCACTCTCATCCAATATGACTCATCTTGTAATCCTGTAGCACGCATATATGTTTCCAGTAATGAGCTATGTCCTCCTGATGATTGGGTAACAAATTGGGGTAAACCTGTAAAGAAACCTGTTGCTGCAGCCCAGTCAATCATCACAGAAATAGATGGTAAGGTGACCACCCGATTTCCCAGAATCAGGACAGTTCAGCGTGGTGGACCCTCTGCTTCTGTTTCTGTTGTTCCAACTACAATAAGCCAATTACATCCTGCTCAAACCTCTACACCTCCTCAATTTGTAATTGACCAAGCAGTGTATGATTCCATCAGAAGATTATTTTCATAGCCAGGCCCATCTCAGCCATTCAGCTCAGTCTGTGACCATCCACACTGCTCAAAAACATTTTGCCAATTCTCCTCAGAACCGCCTACACCACATGGTGAGTCATCAGACCGTCACAGGATCAATATGATCAGATTCACTCCTCCGTCTGATTCCTCCGAGGAAAGTTACAAAAAAGTTGTATTCTTTAACCCACAAGAAGAACTACTTGTACATACAGTTTCTAGTTCTTCCACTTATGGTTTGGGTTATGTTGATTCTTCACCTATTCCTGAATACAGAAGAAATCCTATTGATAGAATTCCAAAGCATGTAGAAATTCCTTCTGATTCAGAGATAGTTGCCTTTTTAAAGATTTATAAGGGTATAAGTCCATATGATCCGGATGATCAATGGAAAAAGAAAATGTTCAATTGGGACATGTTCACACATGAAAAAGAACATTTGTATTTCGAAGAAGTGATGCTTCTTCTGGGAGATGATTGCCCTACCTTCAATAGATAGAATGTTGAAAAATGGAAAGAATGGATGAAGGCAGAAAACCAGTGGATATCATTCTATGAAAGGTATTACCCTTCTGCAAATATAATTGAACAATCCTTGATGAAACAATTCAGAAACCAAGCCAAGCAAAAAAGAATCAAGGATCTAGAGAAATTTGTAGAAGAAAAATTGAAAGAAAATCCAGTAGTGATTCCTCCTCCTTTAAAGGCCCATGTATTTCAACCTAAAATTCAGAGTATGATGGATAAGCCAAATATTCCTATACCTCTGATTGCTATTCAAATTGAAGGAGAGAAATTACTAAGAAGAATTTGTTCTCAGCTCCAATTAAATATGATACAGACTGGAACTCCAAATAAACACAAGTGGGAACTCCTTGATGGAAACCTATTGGAAACTGACACAGAGTTTCCCCTTTGGAAAAATTTTGTGATAAGAAGTCAAGATGGAAAATTGTACAAATTACTTCCATCTCATGCTGATGATCCCTCATTGGCAGCAAGAGACTCAGTTGCTGCTACCAACTGGACCAATCTGGCTCTGTCTAGCCTTGAAAAATTTGTTAGTTCTAAATTTGTGAGTATTGAAGCTGCTAATTCTGAAATGAAGACTATGCTTGAAAGTATTTTGAGAAAACAGGATTATAATACAGTTTGTTTGAATAGCAGTGTAACTACTCTAGCAGAAAATGATAAAGCTCTTGCTAAGAGCCTTGACAGGTTGTCTCTACAAACAGGCCAGATAGAAAAGAAAACCCATGAAGCTGCCTCTACTCGTGGAAAATAAATAGTAAAGATCAATACTTCTCTAGACTTTGTCAAAAAACAGGTTTGGGAAGTATCTCAAGGGATAGAATCCCTAAAAGACAAGCCTAGGGTTGAAGCTTATAAATATGGAACTATATTTTCAGAACCCAAGACTTCTGTTCCATATTCTATTACTCCTTCCGTGGAAAGCCTCATGAGGACACCCAGTTCTATAACCTTTCCACCTCCTACTTCCTCTCATCCATATTCTTTGTTTGCAAATCCCAGTTTCTTTAGCCCACATCCTTCCATAAAACAATCCAAAGAAACTGAAGAATCAAGCAAGCCTGAATCCTCTAATTTCATGTTTGAGGATTCATCCACTAAAGATGAAGAAGAAAGCTCCGATACCATTTCTACAGGACCTTTCACAGATACAAATAACTTGAACCTTTCACAGATACAAATAACTCAGAAAGTATGGAAGTTTGCGGAAATATGAACTGGAAATTTTATTATATGGATGCAGAATTTACAGAAGGATTATTTCCTTACAGAGATTGACTTTCGTCGCTTTCACCGAACTTTATACAGTTCACAATAACAAGTATTACCGGAGGCTACCTGGCGATGGACAGACTCTGCCTCAGAAATCTATTACAGACTTACAGATTTTTCCTAATGGTTCAGCCACTTTAGGTTCTCACCAGTGCCGAGCACACTGATGTGCAGGCTTCTAAACCAATACTAACAGATCTGAGTGAATTTTTCGTGATGCAAGTAGATCATACCTTGTGGTCCACAGATGCAGAGTAGGAAAATCACTCGACTCCAGACTCAAGACTCAAAACACAAGACTCAAGACTCTCTCCAAACACGAATGACTCTTACTTTGCAGCTAGCTCTTATTTATAAGCTGGAAAGGAACAAGCATTCATGAGTGGGATGTGTACAACCTGATGACTCAAAAGCAAAATATTCTAGATAGATTTGGACTGTCTGCTGAAAGCAAGATTCGGGCATAGGACAATATCATCCTATGTTATCTTGTCCGTGAATGGGCTATGTACAGACTGATGACTCAATAGCCAAAAGCAAGATTCGGTCATAGGACAACCTCGTCCTATGTTATCTCGTCCCTACTCTTTTATAGAGAGCCGGAGGCATGTGGGGACTGAATCTTGGTACAAACAATAATTACATAGAGGATATTCATAAAAGAGAACCCTCGAAAGACTGAAATGACTATAAGACGAGATATGAAAATCTCGAATTGTACAAAGTGGAGATTCCAGGACGAGGGAATCCACGAAAGCTCGTCCAGCACCATGGTCGGCTGGAAAGACATCAATCAAAGGTATAATAATCATTATGTGGGTATGTGTAGTACTGGTACCTCCATCTATCAATCAAGTAATTGGAATAATACTGTACCCACACTTCCTTTTCTGTTTCCCAAGTTGACTTATCATGTGGATCTGGTAAATTTAATTCATTAATGTTCAGGAATGGGTTTAATTCCGGATTAGCTTGTTGGTGGAATTCTTTGTAATTAGCACTAGGGCTTATCCTTCTGCATTTGTAATGATTCATTACGAACCATCTAATATGACCACATCTTCTGACACCATTCAAAAAATCTGTGCTACTGACATTTACCAAATCTCTTAGTGTCTTGTACAGGACATCAGTCATTGTGCTTCGGGGGCTGAAATTTGGGATTCTCAGCATATGTAAAGAGTATGGTCTTATGATGAGAGGCGACAAACCATATTTTCCCACCAATCTAGGAACCATTCAGGAATAGGGTCATATCCTTCCATTTCCTCCACTGGAACTCCTTCAAATATGAAAGAAAACTGCAAAGAATAGAACATGTTAGTGGAAAAATTCTGAATGTTCATGGCTGTGTAGAATGTCTCTTGCTGTCGATCAAGATCATAATTTTCTCTGTCCAGATGGTTGTCAAACCTTCTGAGTGTTATGTGAAAACTGGTGATTCTATTGTCGACTTCATTGTCTCTTTCAATTACATAGGCAATGCTTCCAATTTGTCTTAGATAATCCAAAGCTTCAAGAGCTTCACCATTGGCTTCATCTTGATGAGGATCTGTCCAAAGGAAGTCAATGCCTGTTCTATACCTGACTTCTTTGATTGGCCTCCAAATATCATCATTATGATCTAAAAGACTCATATCTAGATCATATGAGATCCATCCAGAGGAAGTTTCAATTTCCACTATGTCTTCTGATGAAATTGCATTGCAGACTCATAATTGAATGTTCAGACAAAAACTCTCTACTTAACATGTCTACAAAGCTATTCTTATCTCCTTTGACAAATTCAATATCAAAGTTATATTGACTGAGCTGCATAATCCATCTTACCATAGCAGCATCTTCAAAATCACATTTGCGGATGGCATATTTTAATGCCTAATAGTGTGTTTTGATGGTGAACTTGGTGTATATGACAAAATCTTTGAATTTTTCTATGCCCAAACAAACTGCTCTAAGTTCCTTCTTAAGACTAGACCAATTCAACTGATTCTTGGCCCATAGTCCAGAAGCATATTAACAAATTTCAATTTTATTTTTACTGTTGGGGTTCTTCTAGCACAAAACTGCTCCCCATCCTTCATAGCTAGCATATGTCATAATGATTTTCTCCCATTCTTCTCTGATAGGGGAGAGAGGCTGGATGTTTCTTACCTTTTCCTTTATCTTCTGTATTGCTTTGGTGCAGTCCTAATTCCATGGGATTGGGTCCTTCTGAAGCCTTTTATTTAATAACTTCCTTTCTTGTGCACAATGTTTCAGAAACTTAGAAATATAGTTTAAACTTCCCAGAAATCTTTGCAACGGTGTTTTGTCCTTAATTTCATCAAGGAAGTGATCAACAAAATTCAAACTTCTTTGGATTACAATATAAGATCCATATTGTATATTTTAACCCAAAAAATCTATCAATGGCCGGAACAACTTCATTTTGGATTTTGATAATACAATACCCATTCCTTTGACTCTGCGGTGAAAGATATTTAAGTGTTTGATATGATGAGCTATATTATCAAAATGAATCAATAAATCATCTATATACTTTTTCAAGAATTCTTCCATTCCTTCAAAAGTTTCATCCATTATTCTCTGAAAAGATGAAGGGGTGTTGATTAAGCCAAATTGCATAATATTCCATTCATAATTCCCTTCAGGTACAGAGAATGTTGTTTTCCATTTGTCTTCCTCTTTTATCCCTACTTGCCAAAACCCTGATTTGAGATCAAACTTGGAGAAAATTTTTGACTTTGATATTTGGGAAAGTATAGAGGATGGCTTGGGCAAAGGATATGCATCATAGTCCAAAATACTATACAGAGGTTTATATTTCACAACTAACCTTGGCTTACCCTCTGGCTATTTTAGCATGTTTGTTTACATAAAATGAAAAACATGCTATGGGGCTCTTACTTTTCCTGATAAGTCCTTTCTTCAAAAGATCCTTGATTTCATCTTTGCAAAGCTTCATTTGTTCTTCATTCATCGCTACCACTTTGGATCTTCTCAATTTCCCATTGAAATCTTTCTTAAGAGAAAGTTCTACTTCCTGTTTCTTGATATTCCAGAAAGCATTCAGATCGTCTGAGCAACACTCTTTGAATTTAGCAGTGAGATATGTTATTTCAGAGGCATACTTTCCATTATCCAGATGCTCCTCAGTCTTCAGTATTTCCCTTTTCACTTAAATTTTTGCCAAAATTTTCCATTCTCTCAATCCTTTTAATTCTAATAGGAGAATTAGAATTAATGAATGGAAAAAAGACTTCTTTATTTTCAAGGCTGATAAAATATCCGTACCTCTAGGTTCTTTCATCAAATTTAGCTCCATGCATACTGAAATTCTGAAAGAATGGAGTTTCGAGATACATTGCACAATCCAGTCTTGGGACGATAGGGCATACCAGATGAACACCAATCTTTTCTGTAAGCAGAACATCAATTTCTGCTTCATGCTTGGTGGGGATATCACCACTTGCTGTAATCAATCTTGTACATGTTGTTGGCCTTCGATGGTGCATGGCAATTACAGTATCACTTACAATATTTAATCTGGAACCAGTGTCCATAAGAACTTTCCAGAACTCATACTGATTTCCAATCTTTACCTTCATTTTGACACAATACATGACATCCTTGTTCATGCTATTGCATCCAAAATTCGTTCTTGCTTTTTCCTCTTCTTCTTCTGCATTTTCTTCCTGCCTTGTTCTTGTCATTACTGGATTCATATGGGATGTCTAGTTTTCTGTTTTTCTCGAAACAGGCCCTTGAGGTGAAGTAGCAGGAGATGCATGTGAATTCATCATCCTTAGACTTAGCTCATTGTGTTTTTCCACACAGAATCTCCTATTCTCCTTTATGGCCTTTCTTAGTTCTTTAATTGCCTGATGGACTGCAGGAAAAGTCTGTGGCAGATCCTCTCCAAATCTTCATTTCGAAACTGCCTGGTTAGAGCTTCTACTAAGAAGAGGGTAGCTGGAGGCACATACCCTTTGTTTGGAGAATTTTTAGAACTAGAAGGTGTTTGCTTCAAGTGTTCTGTTAACAAAGATCTGTACATATTCTTCATTTATGGGTCAGTAGCAGCCATCATCTGTGCAAAGATATTTTTGTTGATTTCATCATAATCAGTCTTCATCATTCTGACTTCATTAGATGTACAAACGTCAGGGTCATCACAATCACAATATTTACATTCTGTACAATGTGGATCATTACAAAATTCTTCATCAGATGATTCTTCTGAATCAACAAAGTTTAAAATCATTTTCAGATCTAGAATCAGAAGATACAAGCTCATCATAGCTGCTAGGAAGATCAAAAAAATTTATCTTTCCTTTCTTATTTCTATACTGAACTTTCTTCCTAGATGAATCCTTCTTTTTGTTTGGACAGTTTGGAGCTGTGTGGCCTTTTTTGTTACAATTGTAACAGATTATTTCTCTGTATTTGGAAAACATTTTTGTATGCTTGTGTGGTTTTTCTTTGTGATGTTTTCCTTTTTGTTTTTCTTGGTAAATCTGGGAATTCTTCTTGAAATGTCTTTTCTTTCTTCTCTTATGCCCCTCAGAATTGCCAGCTTTACCAAGGTACCATTGCTTACAGAGCAGCCACTAACCCTAAAAAGCCTCATGGTTATCAGCAGCTCTGTAAGCAATGACACCTTGGTAAAGCTGGCAATTTTGAGGGGCATAAGAGAAGAAAGAAAAGACATTTCTAGTTTATATTTCCGCAAACTTCCAAACTTGCTGAGTTATTTGTATTTGTGAAACTTTCGAGTTATTTCTGTGGTAGAGTCTGTCCATCGCCAGGTAGCCTCCGGTAATACTTTTTCCTTGTGAACTGTATAAAGTCTGGTAAAAGCGATGACAGTCGATCTCTGTAAGGAAATAATCCTTTTGTAAATTCTGCATCCATATAATAAAATTTCCAGTTCATATTTCCGCAAACTTCCAAACTTGCTGAGTTATTTGTATATGTGAAAGGTCCTGTAGAAATGGTATTAGAGCCAAGTATTGTTTGAGTGGATTTTGTTGTGAGATATTGTTTGAGTGGATCGCGAATTCGCTTGAGTCCTGAATAGCGTTTGAGCCCGTTGTTGCCGGTGTTGGCATTGGAGGGTGTTGAAGACGTTGGACGAGAATTCGTACTTTGGTACGCGAGGAAGCCGCAATTTCTCCTTCAGAAGAAAGCCGCAATTCTGCTTTCATCATTTACTGCAAGTCTTTGAACGGGTATTTATCTTACTTCAATCTAAAATGGATGCATCTAGAAATTCATTTGCTGAATCTTCTGAGTCTATGGGAATGTTTGGATCGAAGCATTTTAAATCTATAAAAACTGAAGATGAATTAAGATCTGGCTTAGAAGGTCTATGTCGTTCTGAATCTACTTCTGGTAATTCTGTAATAATTGAGCAAGAAGAAACAGACCCTACTGTAAATTGGAAACTTCCACCAGTTTCTTTTTATGATGTTTATCGAGGACTTTCCTCTTTTAATTTTCGTGCCCTCAGCCAGATAAAAATCAATGAGAAATCCATTAAAGCTGATTTAACGTTGAATTCTATGTTGGCCATCTCTCTCCTAGAAGCCAAACATATCAAAGCAGCTCTCAAAGCTGGTTATCAGTACGCCCATCTGTGGATGGTGAGGATAGGACTGAATGCATTGCATAGAAAAGGCCAAAAAGCTTATGTATTCTCAGCCCTATTTGATAATCAATGGACTACATTTACACAAGCTATGATAGGTGGCATAGAAACAAGCCTCGCCGAAGGCCATGTACAGTATGATGTTTTCCTAGACTTTTTTGTTGCATTAGATGACCCAAATGTCTTGCAATGCCTAACATTAGGTATTCAGACTACAGGATATGAAAACTTCAAAACAAAATGAAAAAATTTGGCCATCTTTTATATCACCTGTGTCCGATTCTATAATACAACAATTCCTGCTGTATTACATACCCCTGACAAAGATGAAGGCCGAGTCACTCTCATCCAATATGACTCATCTTGTAATCCTGTAGCACCAGTATATGTTTCCCGTAATGATCTATGTCCTCCTGACGATTGGGTAACAAATTGGGGTAAACTTTTTCAGAAACCTGTTGTTGTAGCCCAGTCAATCATCACAAAAATAGATGGTAAAGTGACCACCCGATTTCCCAGAATTAGCACAGTTCAACGTGGTGGACCCTCTGCTTCTGTTTCTGCTATTCCAACTACAATAAGCCAATTACATCCTGCTCAAACCTCTGCACCTCCTCAATTTGTGATTGACCAAGCAGTGTATTATTCCATCAGAAGATTATTTTCACAGCCAGGCCCATCTCAGCCATTCAGCTCAGTCTGTGACTATCCACACTACTCAAAAACATTTTGCCAATTCTCCTCAGAACCGCCTACACCACATGGTGAGTCATCAGACCATTACAGGATCAATATGATCAGATTCACTCCTCCGTCTGATTCCTCTGAGGAAAGTTACAAAAAATTTGTATTCTTTAACCCACAAGAAGAACTACTTGTACATACAGTTTCTAGTTCTTCCACTTATGGTTTGGGTTATGTTGATTCTTCACCTATTCTTGAATAGAGAAGAAATCCTATTGATAGAATTCCAAAGCATGTATAAATTCCTTCTGATTCAGAGATATTTGCCTTTTTAAATATTTATAAGGGTATAAGTCCATATGATCCGAATCATCAACGGAAAAAGAAAATGTTCAATTGGGACATGTTCACACATGAAAAGGAACATTTGTATTTCGAAGAAGTGATGCTTCTTCCAGGAGATGATCGCCCTGCCTTCAATAGAAAAAATGTTGAAAAATGGAAAGAATGGATGAAGGAAGAAAACCAGTGGATATCATTCTATGAATGGTATTACCCTTCTGCAAATATAATTGAAAAATCCTTGATGAAACAATTCAGAAACCAGGCCATGCAAAAAAGAATCAAGGATCCAGAGAAATTTTTAGAAGAAAAATTGAAAGAAAATCCAGTAGTGATTCCTCCTCCTTTAAAGGCCCATGTATTTCAGCCTAAAATTCAGAGTATGATGAATAAGCCAAATATTCTTAGACCTCTGATTGCTATTCAAATTGAAGGAGATAAATTACTAAGAAGAATTTGTTCTCAGCTCTAAGTAAATATGATACGAACTGGAACTCCAAATAAACACAAGTGGGAACTCCTTGATGGAAACCTCTTGGAAACAGACACAGAGTTTCCCCGTTGGAAAAATTTTGTGATAAGAAGTCAAGATGGAAAATTTTACAAATTACTTCCATCTCATGCTGATGATCGCTCATTGGCAGCAAGAGACTCAGTTGATGCTACCAACTAGACCAATCTGGCTCTGTCTAGCCTTGAAAAATTTGTTAGTTCAAAATTTGTGAGTATTGAAGCAGCTAATTCTGAAATGAAGACTATGCTTGAAAGTATTTTGAGAAAACAGGATTATAATACAGTTTATTTGAATAGCAGTGTAACTACTCTAGTAGAAAATGATAAAGCTCTTGCTAGGAGCCTTGACAGGTTGTCTCTACAAATAAGCCAGATAGAAAAGAGAACCCATGAAGTTGCCTCTGCTCATGGAAAAGAAATAGTAAAGATCAATACTTCTCTAGACTTTGTCAAAAAACAGGTTTGGGAAGTATCTCAAGGGATAGAATCCCTGAAAAAGAAGCCTAGGGTTGAAGCTTATAAATCTGCAACTATATTTTCAGAACCCAAGACTTCTGTTCCATATTCTATTACTCCTTCTATGGAAAGCCTCATCAAGACACCCAATTCTATAACCTTTCCACCTCCTACTTCCTCTCATCCATATTCTTTGTTTGCAAATCCCAGTTTCTTTAGCCCACATCTTGCCATAAAACAATCCAAAGAAACTGAAGAATCAAGCAAGCCGGAATCCTCTAATTTCATGTTTGAGGATTCATCCACTAAAGATGAAGAAGAAAGTCTTGATACAAGTATTCATAAGACAGAAGCATCATTGTTTGACATGAGTCTTCATAAGATAGAAGCAGAACCACAAATTGAAGACCTTGAAGCATGTATCAATAACTTCTCTATATTAGATCAAGAGCAGTCTGATGAAGACAAAGACCAGGTCAATGCTACATCTTCCAGATCGAGATGGGAGACTACATGGAATCGTGCTCCTGACCGCAGAGACCTTATGAATCAGAATATCATAAGGATTGGTCTGCAAATTCTACCTACTCATGGAATATTGACAATTGCGCTGAAGCTGAAATCATGTCTGTATTACATTCCATGCTTGTTTGCTATAGGACCTATGTTTCAGATGATATAGGTCCTACTAATGCCACAAGAAGGATAATTGGAGGATTTGAGGGTACATTAGATTCTTGGCTAAAATCTGAGACATTAAAAGAGCCAAGTTTCCTTACTGATTGGGAACAAGTTGTTGTCCTAAATGAGGATGGTACTACTCACATAGACCCTGTCACTCACATGCCTGTCAGCAATATGATAGGAAAACTCCTCTATGCAATTACTGTCAATTTCATTGTTTTGCCCCAGATAACCAATGATATTACGACAATTACCCTGCTGGCCATGAAACTGCATAATATGCAACACTTTGATGAGTACTTTAATGAATTCCTTCACAGATTGCACACATTGACTCCAGATCTCATTCTTGAGCCAAAATGGAAGGAAATTTTTGTTGCATCTCTTCCCCAATGGGTTTCTTCTGCTATTGTCAACAAACTACCAGGGAAGGTTGGTGATTATAAATTTGGCATAATCAGGCAAGCTGTAAAATCTATCATAGTTGAATTATGCTCATAAATGAAGATTGCTAGAGCAGCCACTAACCCTAAAAAGCCTCATGGTTATCAGCAGCTCTGTAAGTAATGGCACCTTGGTAAAGCTGGCAATTATGAGGGGCATAAGAGAAGAAATAAAAGACATTTCAAGAAGAATTCCCAGATTTACCAAGAAAAACAAAAAGGAAAACATCACAAAGCAAAACCATACAAGCATACAAAAATGTTTTCCAAAGATAGAGAAATAATCTGTTACAATTGTAACAAAAAAGGCCACATAGCTCCAAACTGTCCAAACAAAAAGAAGGATTCATCTAGGAAGAAAGTTCAGTATAGAAATAAGAAAGGAAAGATAAATTCTTTTGATCTTCCTAGTAGTTGTGATGAGCTTGTATCTTCTGATTCTGGATCTGGAAATGTTTTTAAGTTTGTTGATTCAGAAGAATCATCTGATGAAGAATTTTGTAATGATCCACATTGTACAAAATGTAAATATTGTGATTTTGATGACCCTGATGTTTGTACATGTAATGCAACCAGAATGATGAAGACTAATTATGATGAAATCAGCAAAAATATCTTTGCACAGATGATGGCTGCTACTGACCCACAAATGAAGAATATGTACAGATCTTTGTTAACAGAACACTTGAATCAAACACCTTCTAGTTCTAAAAATTCTCCAAACAAAGGGTATGTGCCTCCAGCTACCATCTTCTCAGTAGAAGCTCTAACCAGGCAGTTTCAAAATGAAGATTTTGGAGAGGATCTACCACAGACTTTTCCTGCAGTCCATCAGGCAATTAAAGAATTAAGAAAGGCCATAAAGGAGAATAGGAGATTCTGTGTGGAAAAACACAATGAGCTAAGTCTAAGGATGATGAATGCACATGCATCTCCTGCTACTTCACCTCAAGGCCCTGTTTCAGGAAAAACAGAAAGCTAGACATCCCATATGAATCCAGTAATGACAGAAACAAGGTAGGAAGGAAATGCAGAAGAAGAAGAGGAAAAAGCAAGAATGGATTTTGGATGCAATAGCATGAACAAGGATGTCGTGTATTGTGTCAAAATGAAGTTAAAGATTGGAAATCAATATGAGTTATGGAAAGTTCTTATGGACACTAGTTCCAGATTAAATATTGTAAGTGATACTGTAATTGACATGCACCATCGAAGGCCAACAACATGTCCAAGAGTGATTACAACAAGTGGTGATATCCCCACCAAGCATGAAGCCGAAATTGATGTTCTACTTATAGAAAAGATTGGTGTTCATTTGGTATGCCCTGTCGTCCCAGGACTGGATTTTGCAATGTATCTCGGAACTCCCTTCTTTCAGAATTTCAGTATGCATGGAGCTAAATTTGATGAAAGAACCCAGAGGTATGGATATTTTATCAGCCTTGAAAATAAAGAAGTCTTTTTTCCATTCATTAATTCTAATTCTCCTATTAGAATTAAAAGGTTCGAGAGAATGGAAAATTTTCTAGCAAAAATGGAAGTTAAAAGGGAAATACTGAAGACTGAGGAGCATCTGGATAATGGAAAGTATGCCTCCGAAATAGCAGATCTCACTGCTAAATTCAAAGAGTGTTGCTCAGACGATCCGAATGTTTTCTAGCATATCAAGGAATAGGAAGTAGAACTTCCTCTTAAGAAAGATTTTAGTGGGAAATTGAGAAGATCCAAAGCGGTAGCGATGAATGAAGAACAAATGAAGCTTTGCAGAGAAGAAATCAAGGATCTTTTGAAGAAAGGACTTATCAGGAAAAGTAAGAGCCCCATAACTTGTTTTGCATTTTATGTAAAGAAACATGCTAAAATAGCCAGAGGTAAGCCAAGGTTAGTTTTGACCTATAAACCTCTGAATATTATTTTGGACTATGATGCATATCCTTTGCCCAAGCCATCCTCTATACTTGCCCAAATATCAAAGTCAAAAATTTTCTCCAAGTTTGATCTCAAATCAGGGTTTTGGCAAGTAGGGATAAAAGTGGAAGACAAATGGAAAACAACATTCTCTGTACCTGAAGGGCATTATGAATGGAATATTATGCCATTCGGCTTAATCAACGCCCCTTCAACTTTTCAGAGAATAATGGATGAAACTTTTGAAGGAATGGAAGAATTCCTGAAAAAGTATATAGATGATTTATTGATTCATTCTGATAATATAGCTGATCATCAAACACTTAAAGATCTTTCTCTGTAGAGTCAAAGAAATGGGTATTGTATTATCATAATCCAAAATGAAGTTGTTCCGGACATTGATAGATTTCTTGGGTTACAATATGCAGTATGGATCTTATACTGTAATCCAAAGAAGTTTGAATTTTGTTGATCACTTCCTTGATGAAATTAAGGACAAAACACAGTTGCAGAGATTTCTGGGAAGTTTAAACTATATTTCTAAGTTTCTGAAGCATTGTGCACAAGAAAGGAAGTTATTAAATAAAAGGCTTCAGAAGGACCCAATCCCATGGAATGAGGACTGCACCAAAGCAGTACAGAAGATAAAGGAAAAGGTAAGAAACATCGAGCCTCTCTCCCCTATCAGAGAAGAATGGGAGAAAATCATTATGACAGATGCTAGCTATGAAGGATGGGGAGCAGTTTTGTGCCAGAAGAACCCCAGTAGTAAAAATGAAATTGAAATCTGTCAATATGCTTCTAGACTATGGGCCAAGAATCAGTTGAATTGGTCCAGTCTTAAGAAGGAACTTAGAGAAGTTTGTTTGGGAATAGAAAAATTCAGAGATTTTGTGATCCGGATTTAAACAGGAACGCAACAAATTACAAAGATAACCATATACACAAAGATGCAGCGGAAATAATACTTCATTTCATTAATGGAAAATACTGAAATATGCTTACAACCAGAAATGGAAATAAACCAGCTAGGGCGATGGTAGATTATCTCTGAGAAGAGATGTGATGGCTACATGCCTCTGAACTGTATTACAATGAGGCTCGAAGGCCTATTTATTGTTGAGAAACAATGGAAAAACCCTTAACATTCCAAAACCTAACCCTAGGAGATGAAACGCCAAACTGTGGGTCCCGTTTGGGGTAAATTGGTACATCAACTTCCCGGGGTCGTAACTTTGGCATATGATCTCCGTTTGACGCGTACAATAGCTCATTAGAAAGATCTATCCGAGCACTATCATTGTTGGAACGGGCAACATCGATCTATTCCATGGACCCATGTTGCCCTCAGATTCCCCAAAAAATGTCGTTTAGGGCCTCAAAATGGCTCCGGAAGTTTAGGACCCGAAAAACTGCTAAAAATAGTAAGTTGTGCTACAATTAAGGAAACTGAAAATGCAGAGAAAGACAATGGTGGGGGTCCAGGTGGACTTGGCAGGTGGCCACCAATATCCACCTGGATCATTCCTCCCCCCTTAGGAAGCAATGGTCCCCATTGCGTTGAGCTCCTCCATGAGATGAGGGAACTTCTGCCGAACTTGTTCCCTGGTGAGCCACTTGCCCTGCTGAAAGAGTTGGCCTGCTTTGACAACTCGATACAGTTGGATATTCTGTTGGCGAGTGTTCTTGATCTGTGTGTCCATGATTCGATCAGTTGCATCTTGTTCCATGCAATCTGGATTTAATTCTGTGGGTTTGAGATGTTCTGCAATGTCGGATGTGTCTAGAAATGGTGGAAAGTATGGCCGAAGGCGGTCCACATTGAACACTGGGTGCAGGCCAAGGGATGGGGGAATGCTGAGCTCAAATGCATTGTCTCCCATAGCCTTAGTAATGGTGTAAGGACCATATCGGAGTGGTCTCAATTTCCGATAGGCTCCAGTAAGGCGTTCCTTTTGCAAATGCAACCAGACTTTGTCGCCCACCTGAAACTTGTGTGGCACCCGATGTTGATCATGTCACTGCTTGTACTTGGCATTTGATTTCTCAAGAATGTCATGGACCTGCTGGCGAATATGTTGGACGCGCTCAATGAAGCTGGTGGCCTTATCTGTTTCAGACTGGACATGAGCTGAATTCATGTGAGTAGCTGTAAGTGGCATGGCCACATCAATGGGGCATAGTGGCTGGAATCCCAAACCCACCTGAAAAGGGCTATGGCCAGTGGAGCTGTGAAGAGCTCGGTTGTAGCTGTGCTGAACATAGGGGAGGCTCTCGTCCCATGTGTGTGGATGCTTTGAGTTATACATGCGCAGGATGTGCACAATCATCCTATTGACAACCTCTGTCTGGCCATCAGTTTGAGGATGGAAGGCTGTGGACTTCATGAGTTTGGTGTCCAGCATTGACCAGAGACTGGACCAAAATGTGCTGAGAAACCGACTATCCCGATCCGAGATGATAGACTGTGGGATCCCAAAGTGCACCCACACTCGTTCAAAGAAGAGTTTAGCAGTGGCTTCTGCTGTGATATTCTTCTTGCAGGCCACCATAATGGCCATCTTAGAGAACCTGTCGACGACCACAAAAACACAGTCATTTCCATGCTTAGTGGAACGAAGGCCTGACATGTAATCCATGGAGATGGATTCCCAAGGTCGAATAGGGGTAGGCAACGGGGTATAGAGGCCTTGCTTCTTAATGGTCGGTTTGGCAATGGCACAGGCAGTACATGATCGGATGTACTTCCCAACATCCTGTCGAAGATTCGGCCAATAGAAATAATTTTGCAGTACTGCCACTGTTTTCTTGACCCCAAAATGCCCAACAGCCCGACTGTAGTGTGCTTCCCAAATCATCTTGGCACGCTCGCTTGAAGGAACACAAAGGTGAACGAGGTGGCATAATAGGGCATCCTGGAGGTGAAAATCTGCAGCATGTCGAACCTCCAAGAGTGTCTGGTATGTGTGGCCGAATTCTGAGTCGCTTTTGTAGAGAAGTGGCCAATCAGAAGTCTTGTGCCCACAAGAGTTGAGCACGGTGGTCAGCGCCATGATCGGTGGTCGACTGAGGCAATCTGCAACATTATTGGTGCTGCCCTTTTTATACTTGATATTCAACTGAAACTGTTGCAGGTATGTAGACCACTTTTGATGGCGATCATTCTGCAATTTCCCTTGGGTCTGTATGAACTGCAGGGGTCGGTGGTCTGTGTGGATGACCGTTTCCTTCCCCAAAATGTAATGCTTCCATTGTCAGCAGGCCTGTACAATGGAATACATCTCTTTATCATAAGTGGGGTACTTCCGGACTGTGTCTGAAAGCGTTTCACTATGATATGCCACTGGATGTCCATGTTGAGTAAGGACTGCCCCAATAGCATAGTCAGAGGCATCTGTCTTGACCTCAAATGGTTGTTGTAAATCTGGTAACGCGAGCACTGGTGCAGTGCAGAGACGATCCTTCAACTCCCTGAATGCCTTCTGTTGAGATTCAGACCAAAAGAATTTGGCTTTCGCCCCTCCCTTGGTGACTTGACTCAAGGGCCAAGAAATATGAGAAAACCCCAGCACAAACCTGCGGTAGAAGTTGGCAAGACCTAGAAAGCTGCGGAGCTCTGTTAGAGTGGTTGGAGAGGGCCAATCCCGAATGACTTGGACCTTGGCTAGATCGACATGCACCCCCTGTTCATCAATGATGTATCCCAGATACTGAACCTCGGTCATGCCAAAAGTGCATTTCTCCAAATTGGCACATAGCTTGTGTTGCCACAGTGTTTGGAGAACCTGTCAGATGTGGTGGAGGTGCTCTTCCCAACTCTGGCTGAAGATCAGAATGTCATCCAAGTATACTACTACAAAGGAGTTGGTGAATGGCCGCAAGATGTCATCCATTAGCCTCATAAAGGTTGCAGGAGAATTCGTCAATCCGAAAGGCATGACCAACCATTCGAAGAGGCCCTTCTTGGATTTGAAGGCAGTCTTCCACACATCTGAGGGTTCGATTGGTACCTGGTGATATCCTAACTTCAGATCGATCTTGCTGAAATATTTCGCCCCCTTTAGTTGGTCTAGGAGGTCATCAATCCGCGGGATCGGGTACCTATTACGGACAGTGATCTTGTTCAGCGCCTGATAGTCAATACAGAGTCTCCACGTCCCGTCTTTCTTCTGTACCAGCACGATTGGGCTCCCACAGGGCGATGAACTCGGACGGATGTGACCTTTCTGTAGGAGCTCCTGAATCTGCCTCTTGATTTCATTGCTCTCTAGAATGGAGCGCCGATAAATTGGTCCATTGGGTAGCGGCGCACCTGGGGTCAGATCGATGGAGTGCTTGACTTGACAGTGCAGAGGAAGCCCTGCCGGGGAGGTGAAGATGTCTTCGTATTCCTCCACAATCTTGTCCATCTGTAGCTGTCGTGCAGAGGGACCCCGTTTGGAGGCTGCGGCCACTGTCTTCTTCTTCCCTTGAGGGCATATCATCAGGAAAACAAATTTCCTGGTTTTGGAAATGATCTTACTGCACTGTTTTGCAGTAATCAAAGAGATGGCGGCAGGTGGTGCTACCTCTGGTATCTTGAACAACTTTTTTCCCAATGTAATAATAACAGCACGGGGCCTTGATTCATACACAGCATGTCGCTTCCACAAGTATGGTTGTCCTAGTAATACATCACAAACTTCAAGGGGAGCAATGTCACACAATACCTCATCCGTGAAGGGCTTGATGTTGTATGGGAGGCGACACTGCTGGCTCACGCGAAGATCTCGCCCTTGGTGAAGCCACCCAATGGTGTATGGTTGTGGATGTGCTGTGGTCAGTAAGCCCAACTGCTTCATGACCTCTGCCGAAATGAGGTTCTTTTGACTCCCGCTATCAACAATGAACTGTATCGGGGAGCCCTTTACCCACATCTGGGAGTGGAAGAGATGCTCCTCCTCCTCTGGATCTTCGGGTTCATTTTTCTGGATCTTTGCGGTAGCAATAATGGCGCTGGGATCCGCATCAATGATCTGCTTCCCTTTTTCATACCCCTTATCGGGTTCTGACTCAGAGTCGGAACATGCATCTGATTCTGAAACCTTTAGCTCAGCCACTAGTGACTGCTTGGCCCGACACTCACTTGTGTTGTGAGTGGAGCTCTTATGGAACTCGCACCATTTTCCAGTGTCCTTTCTCGGCTTCGCGGCGTTGTTCTTTGCTTGCAGCTTCGGCTGGTTGTCTTGGGTTGTCCCGCCTTGGCTCTGTCCTTTGTTCTGTGGTTTAGGGGCACCTTTCCTCTGCTTTGAATTCGCAGATCCAAAGTCTCGCTTCTTTTGTTTAAACTTCTGCTCGACCTTGACGGCATATCGGTATGCTGCGCCGAGCGAGGGGATGTTTAGGAATTGTATTTCTTCCTGGATGTACTTGTGCAGGCAGCCACGGTATTTGAGTATCAAATGTTGCTCCGAATCCTTGATACCCAACTTTGTGCAAAGGGTATGGAAAAGATTGGTGAACTCCGGCACGTCTTGGTCCCTTCCCTGCCGCAGCGTGGTCCACTTTATGTATTCATCTTCATAGCTTTCGATAGGGTAGTACTGCTCCTTGATGGCATCCCGGAACGAATCTCAGGTGGGTGCGGCTGAAAATAGTGAGCCAGTACTTTCATCCTTCTGCTCGCAGTAGGTTTCCCACCAGTCCTTGACGTGGGGGGCTGCTTTGAGAAGAGCAAAAACAATCTTTTCCCGACTCGAAAATTCATGAACAGAAAAATAACCCTCTAGCAGATTTAACCATTTATCTACGGCATCGGCGTCTATCTGACCCTCGAATATGGGGATTTCAAAATTAACTTGTACCTTAAAGGGTGTGGCGTTTCCAGAGGAGCTGCTGGAAGCCGATGCGCCGCTTCTGGGTAGCCGCTGAAGGATCTGGGCAAAGCTGTCCATCATCGTGTTCCGTTGTCGCTCGAGGGCTTCTTCGAGCAAGATTTTGATGGGATCTCCTGCCCCCTCGTCTTTCTTCTCGTCCGCCATGGGAGGCCGTCGGGATTTGCGAGGCTAGTCTTGCAAAGGTTCAACCAGTTCAAGCCCTAACTCCTTATATCCCGACCTTGTTGGGGACATGCAAAGAAAAACAGAGAAAAAGCAGACCGCTCTGATACCACTGATCCAGATTTAAACAGAAACGCAACAAATTATAGAGATAACCATATACACAAAGATGCAGCGGAAATAATACTTCATTTCATTAATGGAAAATACTGAAATATGCTTACAACCAGAAATGGAAATAAACCAGCTAGGGCGATGGTAGCTTATCTATGAGAAGAGATGTGATGGCTACATGCCTCTGAACTGTATTACAATGAGGCTCGAAGGCCTAATTATTGTTGAGAAACAATGGAAAAACCCTTAACATTCCAAAACCTAACCCTAGGAGATGAAACGCCAAACTGTGGGTCCCGTTTGGGGTAAATTGGTACATCAACTTCCCGGGGACGTAACTTTGGCATATGATCTCCGTTTGACGCGTACAATAGCTCATTAGAAAGATCTATCTGAGCACTATCATTGTTGGAACGGGCAACATCAGTCCATTCCATGGACCCATGGTGCCCCCGGATTCCCCAAAAAACGTCGTTTAGGGCCTCAAAATGGCTCCGGAAGTTTAGGACCCGAAAAACTGCTAAAAATAGTAAGTTGTGCTACAATTAAGGAAACTGAAAATGCAGAGAAAGACAATCGTGGGGGTCCAGGTGGACTTGGCAGGTGGCCACCAATATCCACCTGGATCATTTTGTCATATACACCAAGTTCACCATCAAAACAGACTGCGAGGCACTAAAATATGCCATCCACAATGTGATTTTGAAGATGTTGCTATGGTAAGATGGATTATGCAGCTCAGTCAATATAAATTTGATATTGAATTTGTCAAAGGAGATAAGAATAGCTTTGCAGACATGTTAAGTAGAGAGTTTATTTCTGAACATTCAATTATGAGTTTGCAATGCAATTTCATCAGAAGACATGAAGACACAGTTGAAATTGTAACTTCCTCTGGATGGATCTCATATGATCTAGATATAAGTCTTTTAGATCATAATGATGATATTTGGAGGCCAATCAAAGAAGTCATGTATAGAATAGGCATTGACTTCCTTTGGATAGATCCTCATCAAGATGAAGCTAATGGTGAAGCTCTTGAAGCTTTGGATTATCTAAGACAAATTGGAAGCATTGCCTATGTAATTGAAAGAGACAATGAAGTTGACAATAGAATCACCAGTTGTCACATAACACTCAGAAGGTTTGACAACCATCTGCACAGAGAAAATTATGATCCTAATCGACAGCAAGAGGCATTCTACACAGCCATGAACATTCAGAATTTTTCCACTAACATGTTTTATTCTTTGCAGTTTTCTTTCATATTTGAAGGAGTTCCAGTGGAGGAAATGGAAGAAGATGATCCTGTTCCTGAATGGTTCCTAGATTGGTGGGAAAAATATGGTTTGTCACCTCTCATCATAAGACCATATTCTTTACATATGCTGAGAATCCCAAATTTCAGCCCCCGAAGCACAATGACTGATGTCCTGTACAAGACACTAAGAGATTTGGTAAATGTCAGTAGCACAGATTTTCTGAATGGTGTCAGAAGATGTGGTCATATCAGATGGTTCGTAATGAATCATTACAAATGCAGAAGGATAAGCCCTAGTGCTAATTATGAAGAATTCCACCAACAAGCTGATCCGGAATTAAACCCATTCTTGAACCTTAATGAATTAAATTTACCAGATCCACATGATAACTCAACTTGGGAAACTGAAAAGGAAGTGTGGGTACAATATTATTCCAATTACTTGATTGATAGATGGAGGTACCAGTACTACACATACCCACAGATTGATTATTATACCTTTGATTGATGTATTTCCCGCCAACCATGGTGCTGGACGAGCTTTCGTGGATTCCCTTGTCCTAGAATCTCCACTTTATACAATTCGATATTTGCATATCTCGTCTTTTAGTCATTTCAGTCTTTCAAGGGTTCTCTTTTATGAATATCCTTTTTGTAATTATTGTTTGTACCAAGATTCAGTCCCCACATGCCTCCGGCTCTTTGTAAAAGAGTAGGGACGAGATAACATAGGACGAGGTTGTTTTATGACCGAATCTTGCTTTCGGCTATTGAGTCATTAGTCTGTACATAACCCATTCACAGAAAAGATAACATAGGACGATATTGTCCTATGCTCGAATCCTGCTTTTGGCAGACAGTCCAAATCTATCCAGAATATTTTGCTTTTGAGTCATCAGGTTGTACACAGCCCACTCATGAATGCTTCTTCCTTTCCAGCTTATAAATAAGAGCTAGCTACAAAGTAAGAGTCATTCGTGTTTGGAGAGAGTCTTGAGTCTTGTGTTTTGAGTCTTGAGTCTGGAGTCGAGTGATTTTCCTGCTTTGCATCTGCGGACCACAGGGTCTGATGTGCTTGCATCACGAAAAATTCACTCAGATCTGTTAGTATTGGTTTGGAAGCCTGCGCATCAGTGTGCTCGGCACTGGTGAGAACCTAAAGTGGCTGAACCATTAGGAAAAATCTGTAAGTTTGTAATAGATTTCTGAGGCAGAGTCTATCCATCACCAGGTAGCCTCCGGTAATACTTATTCCTTGTGAACTGTATAAAGTTCGGTAAAAGCGACGACAGTCGATCTCTGTAAGGAAATAATCCTTCTATAAATTCTGCATCCATATAATAAAATTTCCAGTTCATATTTTTGCAAACTTCCAAACTTGCTGAGTTATTTGTATCTGTGAAAGGTCCTATAGACTTCCAAACTACCAGTACCTTTCCATCTACCCCAGTCATGGCACGCCCACAAGCACCAAATAAAATGGAAAGAATCATAGCTGCTAGGTATGGACCCCTAGTCCTGCCTATCCCTTTGAATGCCATGCCTGTAAGAGAATATCAGAAATACATGCCTAAGTTCACTGGTACAGAGGGAGTAACAACTAAAGAGTACCTTGAGTCTTTTTATAGCTATGCTGATAACCTAGATATCAGTGAAGATGATGTGTGGATGAGAGTGTTTGTCCAAAGCCTTGATGGAGAGGCTAGAAAGTGGTTGAGGGAGCTGACCCCTAGGTCTATAGCAGACATTGAAGAATTAGATGATGTGTTTATAAAGCATTGGGGAGACAATAAAGTCCTGCTATAATACCATACTGAGTTTGGTAACCTCAAAAGGGAAAATGGGGAATCATTGTCTGACTTTAATAAAAGATTCAACCGTATGTATAGCAAAATACTAGCTGAGGTAAAGCCTACCTCCACTTCTGTCAAACTCACCTATGTGTTTCAGGGAAAACTAGTGTCGATTCAAACTGCTAGTCCCATTAAGACAGGTAGCTATCTTAGAAACAAACAACGAAAGCTTTTCAAGAGTTCCTTTAAGTGTGATAGATGGAAGAGAAGAATAGAGTACCAACCTGGATCCTTCGCTTTGATCCTAGCTTGATTTCTCCTTTCCTTGATAGAATTTTCCACTCCCAGCTGTCTGATCCAACATCATCCTCCCAGTTGTAGAAGCCCTCTTCACCTCATGAACAAGCAAATCACCCAACAATGCAATGTCTCTTCGCAGAAAACCAACAACACTTCCTTACAACATACAAAATTCCAGCCCCCAGATCTCTTAGATGAGAGATCCATATATAGATGTCTTGCAAGGGTGTGAGTGAGCTCTAGGTTTTTGATTAGTGTCATTCACTGATAGTTCTTGGTTCCACTTGGAGATTTCATGATCTCTTACTCATCCCTAGGCAAATTCAGAGAAGCAAGTGTCACATGAGAAGTTTCTGGAAGATTCCATGATCATACACCTTGAAAACTATCTCTGCCATTTGTCTATTCTCACTCATCGCACCCCATAGAAGGTCATTTTAGTATTCATTGCACCTGGCCAGTGAAGAAGTCAGTATGCATCGCACCTTTTTCATGGAGCAGCTTGTATGGTCCAGTTTTGGCCAGTTCTATGTAGTTTTTTAGGTGGAGCTTCTGGGAAATGATGTAATCAGCTGACCATGATCCTTTAGGGTATGAAGCAACACTTTTAGGGACTTAATGAGTCCTTAGTTTATGGACATATGAGTTTGGGGTTGCAGTGCCAAAATATGTCTATAACAGATGCCTCCTAAAGCATGAGATTGTAAATCTTTTGATGTCAGGTGAAATGCTTTATTCACGAGGATCTAAGGTATTCGAACTGAAAGGTGACATGTATAAGTGTTGTTGGGAAAAGTATCCAATACGGAATGACCCTATCCCACTCTAAGGGTGATAGTACCTCAGTAACAACCGAATGCAAAGTTATTCAAGATTACTTCTTTATGGGATGTAAGAGAGAGGAGAAGAAAATCCACTAACCGTTATCTTCCGCTAATGGTTGATCCAATCTTCCCTCTTTGCTGCTTGCTCCCAGCTCCTTGCTCTTTCACTGGCCCAGCTACACAAAGATCCTGCAAAAGCATAAGAAAAGGAAACTACAAGAAGCATACATCCATAATTTATTCAAGGATTAGAATAAATCAAATATACAAGCATCAATACGCCACAGAGACACATGCATATAGAAGAACCTCAAATACTTTATTAATGGAAGAAGTAAAGTTCTGAGAGTGTTACAACCATAAGAGGCCCAATCCAGCAACACCTCCCAACAGAAAGAAACCTCCTCTTCACCTCCTTCAAGCAAATCACCCAATAGTTCTATGCACAAACCAACAACACTTCCTTACATTCACAAGATTCCCGCCCCCTTAGACCTCATGAGAGAGCTCTATATATAGGAGTTTTGGAGAAAGGATGAGTCAGCTTGAGGTTGGCATGAAGCTAACTAGTGTCCTCTCCCACTTCAGTTATACTTCAGTTCTTGAGTCCACTTGGAGTTTCTTGCTTCCACTTGGAGATCTAGATCCTCTTACTCATCACAAGGCGAATTCCCTGATCCAAGTGTCATTTTGGAAGCTTCCTGGGCATTTGACACCTTGCAGAATGACTGTGCCACTTGGCTAATCTCGCCCAGCGCAGGTAGCCTTCATTAGATTTGACATTCAGCGCAGGTACAGAGTGGAGCAGTTGACATTCAGCGCAGATGCTCAGTGGAGCAGCTGACATGATCCAGAATTAGCTTGTTTTTGAGTGTTTTCAGGTGGAGAACTGATTTTCAGTGTTGTGGTTTGCTGACCTTGTTCCTCTAGGGGTAGGAACAACATTTTTAGGGACTTTGGATCCTTTGGATTATCGACATTTCATGCTTCATGCTGTTAGGCACAAAAATGTCTATAACAGTTGCCCCCTAAAGTATGAGGTCGTTTATCGGGTGAAATGCTTTATCAGGAGGATCCGAAGTTCATTCAATCGCTGAGAGGTGCCCTGTAATAAAATACAATACAATACATTATTTTTCATTCTGCTTTCATGATCTAGCTGAGGCGGGCATTCCCATGCTCAGCTTTTATAAATTCATTTTGGTACATAGAACAGACGATCGTCTGATGGTATACTGATAATTCTCTGCTGAAATTATCATCCTTTGAGTAGGATGATCATCTGCTGCAATGATGTACATATCAAATGTCTTTATATTTCCTGAATATATATCGTAGCCCGGATGGATGAAACTAGATCCGGGGTCTTCAAAACTCGTTCGATCTTCACTCTAAGTACAAGTCGATCCATGTGAGAATTGCGCTGAAGTCGAACATGGAAAGACATCGCTTGATTACCGGTCAATAATGTAAACCGTTAACAAGCGCGAGAGGAATCACCAATAATGACAATGACCCTCAAGGTACTGCAGTACAATTCACGTGGTGTGAGTAAAGGACTTGGCGTCGAACACCACGCAAAATCTTCTGGTCGAAGGTCATTAATGTATACCTGTCGCCGGAAGTGAGAAACTTGCCATTGAGGCATGCAAGCTTCAAAGTACTGGGGGGTTTGTTCCTAGGTCAACTTCTTGGATAATGAGCTGAAGTCGACAAGAAGCGATCCGTCAAAGGAGGGCCTTAATGAATCCCACATCAGTGACACGGAACAGAGCTAATGATTTTAGTGGAGGTGAAAACAATCTGTGAAATATGATTCAGGGTGGCGATCATGGGTGGATGAAGGATAATGTATGGCAGTGGATGGGACACGGTTGACTCTTTCTGAACAACATCTCTTGAACATATAACGACACTGATGTGATGGACTGGTAGCATTACCCCAAATGCAGATGGTTTGGCGAGGACCATGGTGATGAGACCGGTGAATGAAACAACCCAACCCGATGTGATACGGAGGACAAAGTGTCATGTTCAAGAGCGACTTGCTACCATTAAAGCTTCGAGGTTCTCCCAATTTTTCCCCAGTCATTTCTGACCAGTACCTCTTTATTTTTGTCAAGCTTGAGGAGGATAACATATGCTTGTTCTATAGCCTGCCCTTCGGGCAAGCCCATCGCTATGTTTTAACGAGCCTAGCGATAGGGAAACTCGTTCTCGTCTAAAGACAACTCGGTCCTTTTCATTTTTAGAGAGTCTGAAAAGGTACAGAAAGTTAACTCCAAAATTCCTTTTTCGTCATCTAATCCCTTAAGTCCGAAAAAGTTTAAAACAATACAGAAGGGATGAATTTTCGATAACTTTAACGAGCCGAATAAAACAAGCGCTCGACCTTTTTGTGCAATAATCCCTCAGGTCCAAAAAGATTAAAATCTAGAGGAGGGATGGCCCTTCCGGTCACTTTAACGAGCTGGAAGGCCAAAACTCGACAAACTTTTCATATTTTACGAGTCAGTTGAAAAGAGCTCAAAGAAGACTCGTCTTTTGAGGAACGAGTGATAAACATGGATAGCAGCAGATTCCAGGTACAGGTTGGAATTTTCCAATCACGGCAGTGTCACAAGGATGGCTAGGTGAAATCACTCTTCACAGCTGTTCCTCAAAATGGGTAAACAATCATATGGGGGTGAACGATTGGCCAAATGGAATGGAGGTGGCAAGTGCAAACACGACCAAGGCTTTTATGGCTAATAAATTTACGATCACAATGGTTATTTACCGGAATAGGTTCATTTTTTATTTAAAAATGAGCTTAAACTCTGGGGGAAACATTGCTCACTGCTTTTATTTATTTTTTAACGAGCATGAAGACCGCGTTAAAACTGCTCGGATCTTGCGTTTATTTTTTAACGAGCATGAACTTTATGCAAAAACTGCTCGAAATACCAGTCATAAGATAAGAAATGTCTCCTGTGAGATCTCTATTTTTTATAGAGCTTCATCTTCACTAAGCTTTTCTCCCTCTCATCCTTTCTTTATGCAAGTTTGGAAATGGCTAATCCCAAAAACAGATAAATAACCGCTCCTAGCTTGCACTCCAAAAGGTTTGCATGCCCCCAGGTATAAAGTACAATTTCAAGGCTGCCCCTACTTATCCGATAAAACATTTTTTTTAAAGGGTGAGGCTTGCCTCTTTCTGGTTACCCAAAGATTGTTTTGTTAACACCATCAAACGAAAACACTTCCTCGGCACTGTCTACCGAAGTAGACAATGGTGAATGACCCTCGTAAAAAAAGTAACCTTATCAAAAGAATCTTGTTCTAGAACAACCCCTCTTCCATCCACGGACGGGGTACGGACTAGTCATATTCTCTCGCGGAAATTCTACCTTATACCCAAGGTTTCCTCTGCCCGAAGCAGACCAGGATGCATGCCCCCTGGGTTCCAGTCCCATCTTTCCGAATCACTCGCACTCATCGGGAAGGAGGACTGGGGGTGGAGACATTTCTTGGGTGAATAGACCATTGAGGGTTGGTATTTGACTATTTGCGATGCGTGATCTCGGAAATGAAAGTTGGTCTACGAGCTTGACCACTCTTCCTTCGTGTGGAAAACACATTACTCTAAAGAGTGAGGAGACTATAGCTCCCATGCAATATATATAGTCTCGTCCAAGGAGTAGGTTATAATCCAAGGGTCCTTGAACGACCATCACGTTCATTTGAACGGCCTTCCCTTTCAACGTAACAGGTACATTGGGGAGGATCCCTAATGGTCGACTGGTTCCTTTATCAAAACCCGAGAGATTTCTTATCTCAGGCAAAAGCTCCGGGGAACCCAGTTCTTTCCAAGCAATAGAGGAAAGGATACTCACAGATGCCCCTTCATCAATGATAGTTCCAGCCATTACCATTCTATAAATTTGGACTATGATTCTGAATGGTATACTGGCTGGTAACTGGGGTCTACCTAGTTGGTTCCAATCAAAGGACACAACCAGGTTGCTTGGTGGTGGGACCGAATATACGGCCGGATACGACCCTGACGATGTTCCTTCCTGCGATTAAGGAATGGGCGCATTGCCCTGATGCTCATCAGAGTCTGTGTTGATGAAAAGAATCTGGATGGTGTCATCCTTATTCTCTTCAGTGAGGATGTCACTTGAAGATGAATCTTCATTGACGGTGTCATTCGAGGATGAAACCTCTGAAGGAAGAACCGGGTCAGCTGCCGTATCGACCTTTAGACTTTCGTCTGGTCTGGATTCAGTAGGTTCATTTTCAATGACTGACGCTTCAGTTGACCACTTGAGCGGGCCAGCTGTATTTTCAACCAACGAAGGACTTGGCACGAGTTTTTTGTATCCAGGAGGAAGTCTCAACGGTGAAACCGGGCGATCTTCCAAAACTCTCTTCGCTTCGTCTAAGAAGGGACAACGGTGGATGGCGTGATCGCCTTCACACAGTCTGCAGGGGGATCTTGCTCCTCCTCTTTGTCTTGAACCTTCACTTTCGCTGGTTGACGGTAAGCAATCAACATGGCTGTCAGAGGTTGATGCTCCCGAATTGTGCAACCGAGGGGACCAGTCCCTTAGTATCCGGGGAATACAGGGACAATCTCTATGGAAGTGGTCTCCTCTACATATGACACATGGCGATTTAGGCCCGGTCTGTGCTGTGTGTGGATTTTTGTTAGATGTCTTTTGCTTGCCCCCAGTCGCCTTAGGCTCCTTCTTCTTCTTCTCCTTCTTCTCCATGGGAGCTTGGCTTTTGCCGGCTCTACCCTGCGAAGATGAAGGATTAGATGAAGAGTTATAGGAAGTGGAAGACTGGTGGGCAGCTCTAGATTCATCTAACTGTTCAGGAACCATGGTGGTCTGAACTACATTGGTTGAGAATAGCCAAATAGGCAGGCCAATTATCAGTCCTGGAAGCGACAATGTGGCCATGTGGGGCGCACCAACTTCTCCCCAAGAGGAGAATGGACTAGGATTTCCATCATGTGGAATTCCTTGGTTGGGGCGTTCCGTGTTCTCAACCTAAGATCAACGCGGGAATAGGAGGTGATTATGTTCCATTTAAAATAAATTTTATAACGACGCTTAGACACAACTTGCTTTTTCACTTTTTAAGAGTCGAGAAAAAGCTAAAGATGACTCTAGTCTCCTTCGATGTTTTAATGAGCCCGAAGTGACAAATGCTCGGATGGACTTTTTCAGTTATAGAGTTTGAAAAAGGCCAAAAGAAACTGCTCTGGAGTTCTAGGCAGAGGGTGTGCCAAACTTTTTGCAAAACCACATAATACGTTTTACGGTACGAGTGGTCGATCTTCGTGAATGCTGTGTTCACTGCATTGCGATCAGTAGGGTGGCCGACACGGTTTCCTATGGATAAAGGCTTTATTCCTATAGGGGTCTCCCAATATATACGCGACGGTACGTGGGAGCACAAGTCCGTATTGATACTTATCGCTTCACCGTGGAGGAATCACCCAACCACTCAACGCTAAGATATCACGTTTAACGACGCCGGAACACGTCTCTAGCTTAGACCTCTATGTGTTTGCGTTATGTTTCAATGCGTTGTTATGTAAAT
The DNA here is from genome assembly GCA_031772625.1 of Pinus tabuliformis. Taxonomy (NCBI): domain Eukaryota; kingdom Viridiplantae; phylum Streptophyta; class Pinopsida; order Pinales; family Pinaceae; genus Pinus; species Pinus tabuliformis. The sequence continues at coordinate 155,793,084 of CM062809.1, read as the reverse complement.
TCAATTTATTTTAAGGTTGATATTGTTTAGCAGTTTTCCTTTATGGATCACCACGAGATGTATGATAGCACTCCTAAATGCAGTCTAAGATGATAAGCAAGCTTTTCAATCTTTCAACTTTGAAAATCTTAACTACTGAGGGAAAAGAAAGATAACATCTTTTCACACAGATCATAGAGCACACACTAATGCACTTTTTCCTAAATCAACATGCAAGCTGTCATAATGCACATGCACAATGCAAGTATTTCTTTTCCCTTCCTTAATGTTTGTGCGACACAAAAAGAAAGCTGTTGTATAACTTTGAATTCAATTTCAAGTGAAATCAAACAAGCTTGTCCAAAATCAAAAGACACCTTAAGATTTACTTGTTTCGACACTAGAAATATATAAATTCAAACCATATGACGAAAGCAAAAGATCAATCAGCTATGAACAGCAAACAAACTAACTCTTAAGATCAAAACGACACTTAATCACAGGTCTAGATCTAAGAGACCACAGCAAGACTAGTTCACTTTCGTTATGGGAAACTATAAATGATATAAGAAATACACAAAGAACAAACACAGTTTCTTTATACAACAGAGGCAGAATAGTGGCAAGGAAAGTTGGTTTCAGATAAGCACATTGACTGGTAACAAACAGCAAAAACAAGAGTGAAAACAGGGCAAGAAACAGCAGGAAACCCCAGTACCACAAGGCAAGACTGGTCCAGCGCAGGTGTAACACAGGCAGTTTGACCTTCAGCGCAGGTAGCCCCTTCGGGAACTGCGCTGAAATGCAGACAACCTTCACAGCAGCTGCACTGAAGAACGAAACTTTCGTTTCTCTTGGTTTCCGGGTCACAGATTGCTCAAAAATTCACAGTTTTTGCTCAAATCAGAAGCTATCAGTCAAGGACACACTAAGGGATGACAAGGAGGATGAAAAGCTATCACTAAGAGCTTATTAGAGTCCTTGTGGATCAGCTCTTCAAATCATAAACTTGCCCAGAAACTGAGCTAGAGTAGCTGCCCTCTAGTTTGTATTTGAAAGATCCAAATACAGTTCGATTCGGTACTCCCTTTGTTTATGAAATGAATAGCAAAAACACAAACAACCAACAAGATACGATCCCCAGCAGAGTCTCCAATTTGTTGTTGGGAAAAGTATCCAATACGGAATGACCCTATCCCACTCTAAGGGTGATAGTACCTCAGCAACAACTGAATGCAAAGTTATTCAAGATTACTTCTTTATGGGATGTAAGAGAGAGGAGAAGAAAATCCACTAACCGTTATCTTCCGCTAATGGTTGATCCAATCTTCCCTCTTTGTTGCTTGCTCCCAGCTCCTTGCTCTTTCACTGGCCCAGCTACACAAAGATCCTGCAAAAGCACAAGAAAAGGAAACTACAAGAAGCATACATCCATAATTGATTCAAGGATTAGAATAAATCAAATATACAAGCATCAATACGCCACAGAGACACATGCATATAGAAGAACCTCAAATACTTTATTAATGGAAGAAGTAAAGTTCTGAGAGTGTTACAACGATAAGAGGCCCAATCCAGCAACACCTCCCAGCAGAAAGAAACCTCCTCTTCACCTCCTTCAAGCAAATCACCCAATAGTTCTATGCACAAACCAACAGCACTTCCTTACATTCACAAGATTCCCACCCCCTTAGACCTCATGAGAGAGCTCTATATATAGGAGTTTTGGAGAAAGGATGAGTCAGCTTGAGGTTGGCATGAAGCTGACTAGTGTCCTCTCCCACTTCAGTTATACTTCAGTTCTTGAGTCCACTTGGAGTTTCTTGCTTCCACTTGGAGATCTAGATCCTCTTACTCATCACAAGGCGAATTCCCTGATCCAAGTGTCATTTTGGAAGCTTCCTGGGCATTTGACACCTTGCAGAATGACTGTGCCACTTGGCTAATCTCGCCCAGCGCAGGTAGCCTTCATTAGATTTGACATTCAGCGCAGGTACAGAGTGGAGCAGTTGACATTCAGCGCAGATGCTCAGTGGAGCAGCTGACATGATCCAGAATTAGCTTGTTTTTGAGTGTTTTCAGGTGGAGAACTGATTTTCAGTGCTGTGGTTTGCTGACCTTGTTCCTCTAGGGGTAGGAACAACATGTTTAGGGACTTTGGATCCTTTGGATTATCGACATTTCATGCTTCATGTTGTTAGGCACAAAAATGTCTATAACAATAAGATACAATACAATACATCATCATCATATTATTTTCATGATCTAGCTGAGGTAGGCATTCCCATGCTCAGCTTTATAAATTCATTTTCATGTACATAGGATAGATAATCGTTTGTTGTTGCAGACTTGTGATTCTTCACATGAAGAGTCATCTTCCTTGGCTAGATGACTATCTGTGCAACTTCTGTGTACAATTGATGTCTTTATTTTCCTAAATATATCATAGCCCAGATGGATGAAACTAGATCTGGGGTCTTCAAAACTCATACAATCTTCACCCGATGTACAAGTCGATCCATGTGAAAAGATGTTCTGAAGTTGAACATGGAAAAACATCGCCTGATTACCAGCCAATGATGTAAGCTGTTAACAGATGCGAGAGGAATCACCGATAATGATGATGACCCTCAAGGTACTATAGTACAATTCATGTGGTGTGAATACATGAGCTGATGTCAAACACCATGCAAAGTCTTTCGATCGAAGGTCATTGATGTAAACCAGTCACCGGAAGTGAGAAACTTGCCATTGAGGCATGCAAGCTTCAAAGTACTGAGAGGGTTGTTTCTAAGTCAACTTCTTGGATAATGAGATGATGTCGACAAGAAGTGACCTATTGTAGAAGGGCCTTGATGTATCCAACATCTACGACGTGAAATGGAGCAAATGATTTTTGTGAAGGTGAAAACGATCTGATGATATGAGGTTCAGGAATGGCGGTCATGAAAAATGAAGCGTGGATGTAATGCAGTGGATCAGGCATTTGCTGGATGGTGAATTCTCTGAATGAATTCTATTGAACATATTGGCAACATTGATATGGACTAGTAGCGTTAACCCCATGGATGGCATAGCAGACCAATGGTGAACGGAAACCCAACCCAACTCAATCAGGGTGATGGAGTGAAAGTGTCATGTTCAAGAGCGACTTGCTACCAATAGAGTCCTTCAAGTTTTCTTCCCATTTTTCCCCAGTCATTGTTGACCAGTACCTCTTTATTTTTGACAAGCTTGAGGAGGATAACATATGCTTGGTCTATAATTTTCCCTTCGGGTAAACCTGTCGCTTTTTGTTTCGCGAGCCTAAAATCAGTGAGACTCACTCTTGTTTGGGTGGACAAGTTTATCACTATTGTTTTAACGAGTTTAACGACAAAGATAACTCGGTCCTTTTCTTGTTTAGAGAGTCTAAAAATGGACGAAAAGGAGACTCCAACAATCCTTTTTCGTGGCATAATCCCTTAAGTCTGAAAAAGTATAAAATAATACGAAAGGCATGACTTTTCGATAGTTTTAACGAGCCGACAAAGACAAGCGCTCGATATTTTTGTTTAATAATCCCTCAAGTCCAAAAAGATTAAAATATATGAGAGGGATAACGTTCCCCTTACTTTAATGAGCTGGGAAGGCTAATAGCTCGATGATCTTTTTATATTTAACGAGTATAAAAAGAGTTTAAAAGAGGCTCGTTTTTTAGAAACGAGTGATATTTCTGGGTAGCAGCTAGTTCCAATTAAGCTTGGAACTTCCCAAAACATGGCAGTGTGAAGAGGGTGGCAATCAGAATCACTCGTCGCAGATGTTCCTCAAAAGGGTAAACAGTCAAGTGGAAGCGTATGGTCGGCTGAATGAAATGGAGGTGATGGAAGGAAAAAAAACAAAGTTCAAAAGGGAAGATAGCAAAGCGATCACAAAAGGTTATTTACCTGCGGTGGGTTTATTTTTTAATGAGCTTGAACCTTATGCCAACATGTGCTCAGTGCAGGTTGATTTCTTAACGAGCTTGAACCTGGCAGGAACATTGCTCCTGATATTGGTCAATGATATTCAGTTTACCATTTTACCACATTAGATTCTTTTCTCGGTCGTTCAACCTGCTCAATTGCTCCATCAAATTGATTAGAAATACACATATATATGCTTTAAAAATGAATTGGAAACTCACATTTTACTTGAAGTACGTGAATAGTAACATAAAAAGTCGTTTTACCCCTCATTTTACCATTTCATTTCAAATTTGGGATTTGGAGCTCTGGAGTGGTTTTCTGCCTCAAACTTTATTAGTTGATTTCAGGAGATCTGGTGGACTACTCCCTGTGCCTTCAGGACCAGGTAGGGGCTAACCTCGAGCTCTTCATTTTCATACCATCCTTTTCTGATTTTGAGCAAGTTTTCCCCTTTTTTTGAGCCCCTGGGGTTTGAACAGAACATTCTCCCATCATCGCACCTGCCCTATATCGAAAGGTGTGATGCATACTGAGCTATGCATTGGCCAGTCAGTATGCATCTCACCTAGTCCAAAGGCAGGGTGCGATGGGCGTAGGAGGGAAACTTTGCATAGTGATTTCTCATGAAATGTTTGCCTGTTTTTGCTCAAATTTGGATCCTAATTCATCTTTTTTCTGTGACTCAGATATTTGTTGGATCAAGATGGTCATCACGTGGTGTGAATGCAAGCATGAAGAAGAAGACATGATTGCCTTGCATGATCAGGGTACTGTTACTGCATTGCGAAACTGTGGTTTGCTCAAATTCTTCCGTATATCTAGCATGAGGCAACAAATCAGCTTGTTGCAATATTTCCTTGATGCATGGGATCCGGTCAACCAGGTGTTCCAGATTAGAGGTAAATCCATCCCACTGATAGTCGAGGACATCTACGTTTTGACAGGGTTATTGAGGCGTGGTGCCCCTCTTTCACTGTCGGGATCTGCCTGTGGGGGTGAATTGGTGAGAGATTATATCTGCCAGCTTTGTAGAGATGGATCTCAGCCTAGTAGAGACGGCAAGATCAACATTTGAGACATCACTGATTGGTCTCTGAGGACCATTTTATTAACATTTTCTAGATTGGTTGGTAGTGCAGCTCTTCATTTGGTGAACATATCTTATGTGCGGTATGCTTTAGAATGCCTGGAACCAAAGGTATTTAACTGATGTGATGCAGTACTTCTGGTAATAAAATAACAACTCTCCAAGGTGAAGAATGGAAGGTCCAAGAAATTCAGATACGGTTCCATTTTGACTACCTTTGCCTTAGAGAGGATCCCACTGATGCAGCCACAACATATTTCACTAGGATTTCCAGCACCGAGGGAACCCAGGATGCAGAGATGGGTCGATCTCATGGCCAGACATGCTGGTCAGCCACAGATTACTTTCTCTAATGCCTTCTTTGAGTGGTTCGACCATCAGGAGATGGTCTTCTCAGAGTATCCATATGTTGGGATGGACTTCCGAGGTGACCCGGATTTGGCGTTGCCAGCTGACGAGCAGTTGGGTGTGATAGGTAAAGATTTTGACCATATCTTTGTTTATCGGCTTTTATAATGTTTTTTGTGATTTATCGAGACTAATTGAACTCATGTACTTGTGCATATGTTGGGCCAGTGAGACCAGCAACGCGCCCCAGGGTGGCATTTGGCATTCCGGTAGGAGAAGCTATAGGGAGGGCTATCCTTCGTGATTTGGACATAGTAGAGACCCTGGTAGTTTTGCAAGATCAGATCGAGGGTCTTACCCTTGGTATCCAGGATGTGAGGATCGACGAGTTACCTCTGAGGCTACAATGCCATACTACTGGCATTCCGAGTCGATGGACTAGGCTCCTGCGTATGATCGCATAGGCGGTGACATGTTATCACCAACATCATTAGTATAGGATGCTTTTCTGCATTTACTTTTGAGTTTCTTGGTCGCATGACCGATTTTTCCTTGTACACAAAACATTATGTGAAACTATAAATAGTTATATATTTTTGATTTTCAGAGTTTATTTTGGTTAAGTTATGTGATCCAGATGCAAATGTTGATGTAAAATGCTTTTCTTTACAAATGTTGCAAATGTCTATCTAACACATAATTCGCTAATGAATCAGTTAAAGTGTTTAAGTTTCTGGAAATGTGTTGATATTGAATGGAATCAAACTGCCTTTCCAAAATCTTGACTCTTAGGAACATATGATAGATAGCTGGGTTCCGAACTGAATAGACGCCAGTAAGCTGTAGAATGACAAGTTGTGAATCTAGCCTGACAATAAGTCGGCGTATGCCATGCGAAATGGTATCAGAGAGAAGCTCTATCAACGTGTTGTACTTTATGATGTTGTTTGTTGATTGACCAATACATATCCCCATGAAAATCACTAACTTGCCGCTTGGATCAAAGATGGCCCAGGCTGCAGAAGATAGGTTTCGTGTTCTATGACTATCTCCATCGGCGTACCCAACGAATTTTTCCAAAAGGTCCGACATTTGCAATAAATGCAAAGTGGATTACTTAACCAAAATGACAACTCTTGACGAAAAAAAAAATGAAACAAAAGCATTTAAAGAGATAACTACACTTGATCAAGCATAGTATCGCTTAAGATACAACCCATTCCAAGGTTGTGATAGTGGAATTCTATCATAATCTACCAACTCGTAGGCTTATTTTGCTAATACCTGTTTAACAATGTAGAGGCCCATCCATAATGATTGGAACTTACCTGCTCCCAATTTATTAGAGTCCTAATCGTAGAGTAAGACCAGGTCACCTTCAGAGAAGACATAAGGCTAGACATTTTTGTCAAATTGCGCTTTGACATGTTTCTTAGGCATTTCGTTAGCCAGCGCGGTGTCACAACGAGTTTCATCCAAGCAGATTAGTTCCAAAAAACGAGCCTCTTCCTTTGAAGTTTCGGGGAGTAGATCGATTGCGAGCTTTAGAGATGAAATCTCACACTGAATCGGTAAGACAACTTCCAGTCCGTACACCAATTGAAAGGGCATAAACCTCGTCACATTTCTCATCGAGTTTGTATGCCCATAGAGCTGAGTATAAGATTAAATGCCAATCCCTTTTGTGGGCTCCAATCATTCTCTGCAGCATGCGCTTGAGGACTTTTTTGATCGCTCCGACTTGTCCATTAGCCTATGGATAATATGGAGTAGAACTATCGTGGGACAGTCCTAATTTGGCATTCAATTCAACCATCATGTGATTGTGAAAATGTGATCCATGATTTGTGACTGTAGCTTGCGGAACACTAAACCTAGAGACTACATGATTGAAAAAAAAAAGAGAAGCCGTTTCGACGTTGTTGTTTAATGTAGGCATCTTGTTGGCCCATTTTTTAAAATAGTCGACAACGACTATGATATACCCACGCCCCCTGACGAAGGTGGGGTTACATGTCATGAAATCTATGCCCCATTTGGCGAATGGCCCAACAACAACTACTAGATGCAGAGGTGTGGGTGGTAATCTGGTTTTTCGATAAAAAAATCGACAAGAATGGAAACTTCTTACTGCTATTATGCAATCTTTGAAGATAGTAGGCCAGAAGTAGCCAGCTCACAAGATTTTTTGTGATGTAGCATAGCCAGATAGATGCCCCCGACATGCGCTTGAATGACAGTCATTCAAGACTTTTTCGGCCTCCTCATGCGTGAGGCACCTTCACAGAACTATATCGAAACCACGTCGGTAAAGTGTATCACTGCCGATCATGTAGTCTTTTGCTTGGTATCGAGTACATCACTGTTTTGAGCGAGAGGTGTTGGGCCTAAAGGTTTGGGTTTGGAGATAAATTAGTATATCTCTATACCACGGGTCGCTTGATTATATTAGAAACAATGTTTCATCCACGATCGATGCTTGAGATGTTAAATTGTTGGACGACGATGGTGAGGTCGCAAAGTAACTCCACGAAAACCAGAGATTTCTTTGATTTGGATTTGGTGAATTCCAGATCAAACTCTTGCAAATTGGCTATCCATTTTGAATACTTGCCCCCCAGCAATTGACGCGATAAGATGTAGGTCATAGGGTTGCAATCTAACAAGATGGTAGTTTTTCAAAAGAGTATATAGTGTCAAAATCTTTGTATTGCTTGGACAGCTGCCAAAGCCATTTTTTCAACATAGGAGTACTTACTTTCTATATCATTTAAGTTTCGACTTAAATAATATATAGGATGTTTTATTCCATTGTATTCTTGTACTAAAACCATTGCGATGGTTGTATCTGTGGCAACGAGATACAGGTTAAAGTCTTTTTGATAATCAGGAGCATACATTAATGATGCTTTTACTAGGGAACTTTTCAAAGCATCAAAGGAAGCTTGCGCAACTTGATCCCAGTTGAAGGGAACTTCTTTTTTCAAAAGACGTGTATAACCTTTAGCAAGTTCGGCGTAATTTGGAATGAACCTCCTTAGAAAGTTTTCTTTCCCTTGGAGTTTCTGAATCTGAAGCAAATTTGAAGGTGGAGGCATGTCGATGATTGCCTGAACCTTACATGGGTCGAGTCAAATTCCATCCTTAGAAACTACGAAACCAAGTAACTGACCAGAACCAACACAAAACACACACTTGTGTGGATTGAGTCGTATCTTGTAGTGTCAGCAATGTAGAAATATAGCTCTCAAATGCTGTGGATGATCAGTCCGCTTTCATGAATGAGTTGGTAAATCGTCGAGATATGGTTGAACGATGTGTTTGATGTCATGGAAGGCATAATTAATTTCCATCTGAAACATTGCCCCTGCGTTCTTCAAACCGAAAGGTAGTTTGCAGTATGCGAACGTGCCCCACGGACATATGAATGCAGTCTTCGACTGGTCCTGTGGGCAGATATTGATTTGATTGTATCTAGAAAATCCATCCATAAATGAAAAGACTTCGCATCTAGCACATTAATCAATTATCTGGTCGATGAAGGGTGTAGGGTAGTTTTCCTTCGGACAAGCTTGATTTACATCCCTATAATTGATGCACACTCTAATCGTTCCTTGCTTTCTCATCACGAGAACAATATTTGATACCTAATCAGTGAGAGGAATAGGGTAAGTAAAACCATGGAAAAGTTTTTCAACTTCTGCTTTAATGGCAGTAGCTTTCTTTGGGTGAACCGGTCGAAGCCGTCGTCTTACTAGTTTGACATCAGGATACATCTTGATTTCATGTTCAACGATTCTCGAGTCAATGCCTGGCATTTCTTCGTATGACCAAGCAAAGACATATCTAAATTTATGAAAGAGAGCACAGTATATTTCCAGTTCTGAGGGAGAACAAGGTTTGCCAACATGTATATTCTCTACAACATCTGGTTTGGTAAAGATATTAATGGCAATAGTTTCTTCAATATTGGACAGATTTTGCTCTGAATCCACTGTATTTACAGTATTCGATAGAAAATCAAAAACTGAAGGATGATTAAGGTTGTTAGAGTAATCCTCGTTGTTATCTTGAGGTCGGGAATGATGGTGGTGATCTTCCCATGGTGTTTCTCCTATCATCATTGATTGAATGATTCCTTCATCTGTAGAATGTACATGCGACCAAGGATTAGAAGAGGTACCACACTCTAGAGACCTATCTATCCAAACGCTTGCCAAACATTGATTTGGGTTTGCCGCCCATGCCCAGAATATTGATTGCTACAAGAATTCTATGGGGCTTGGGGGAAACACCTAGTGATGATCCATGCTGAAAAAATGTTCAGGATTCTTCTTTATCTTTGACGATGTAGAAGATATCATGTGACAGGTTTCCACTACAGTCACTTCTGCTAGATTACTCAAAGGCAGAAAGGCAAAAGTGCCCATTAAAGAAGGGTATTTTAGGAGACCTACCCCGATGTTTTGAAGCGATTGAGAGCTTCCATGGATCAACGGAATGCTTCCGGTAACTTGAGAACTGTTGGGGAGGAAGGTGATTTGGTCAATGATTATGATTCCACCCTGAAAGGGGAACACAATCTTTCTAAAATATGTTGACACAATAGCAGCCATAACATAAATCCAGGGCCTGCCCAGTAGGATGTTGTAGTCAAGGTTTCCATCAATAACCTCGACTTCAATTTCTACTATCTTGCCCCATAGTTCGATTTGAAAGTTACTTAATATCCCATATGGCATGTATGTTCTTCCAATCATGACAAGGGTGGAGAGCCTAAATTTTTCCAGCAACTCATTGAAATAATACAGGTAGATGCACCCTCATAAATTATTGTTTGATGGATAGTTTTTTTTAGGGCTTTTACCTGTATGAGGAAAGTGAGCTGTACTGGTAATTGAGGTTCATATCCTTTATGATTAAAGGCCACTAGATTGGAATCCATTGGATCTATCCCACCTATTGCTGATAACAAAGCCTGTTTTTGGGATGGACAATTTTGTAGTACTTCAAGTGTCGACATGGTGGATGGCGATTGGGCAAGATCATCCACTATATTATAATTCTGCACTGCTCGAGCACGAGGATTAAATGTCGATTTATGTACTACTCCCTTAGGCGGTTTTATTATTCATTCAGGAAAGATTGGTGGAATAACTTCTGTCGAAGTTGTTGTCGAACTGCTTGGTTGGTCAGTAGCCTTGCCATTACACAATTGTGGATTTCCATAATCCTTATTCCTTGTAGATATCAAAGAGTCATTTTGTTGTTTTGAGATGGATAACATAAGCAATTGGGATGGGGATGCATGATTGCTAACAACCAGGTTAGTTTCTGGATTTGGAAATGGATCAGTCAATACCGCTGAGGTATTTGCAGTCTTTTTGAAAAACTTCTTGACTTCAGCCTAATGTGGACAATCTTTTGCGTAATGGTACTCATCACATATGAAACATGGCTGATTAGGTTTCTTCTTTCTAGTAGGGTTTCTAGAAGGTTTCTCAGGGGTTGAATCCTCCTATTTCTTCTTTTTGTTTGTCCCTTTCTTCTTGCCTCCCGGTTGCTTAACATTTTTGCCTTTGTCGGTTGACACGGCATTGACCTCCGAGGCGAGAGGTTCCTCATCTGTTTTTTGACTAGAAAGCGTACGAGATTTCTTAGATGTAGCCTTTGTGGTTTTCGTGCTTGTCATACCTATCATGCCATCACTAGCATGAGAGTCTTTATTTGATTTAGGAGGAGGAGGAACAGAAAATTCTGGTCTAGGAGCGTTAGGAATTTTTTCGTAGAGCGTGCTAGACTAAGTATAGATCAAGTCTAAATATTGCGCATGAGAAATGACTTGCTCTTCAGTGACAACTCCTCCCTTAGCCACATCCTCTATAATAGAGGGTAACAATGAATTTATAAACCATTTAGCTAAATGCTGATCAGGAACATACATCTTCACCATTCTTCAACGACGCCGCTACTCATGAATATGATCAGATATGTGAGTGGCTGTTGTCTGTTTAAAGTTGCTAAGGAGTTATGTCCCTGTTTTGTACCTTATGGGTAATTGAAAATGGGTTAAAAAGGTAGTGGCAAGGGTATTGAAGTTCTCAAATGAAGCTCTAGGCAATTCTATAGACCATTTAGCTGTCGAACTTGTTAATGTTTGTTGGAAAAGGTGAAGCCTAATCGAATCATCATTCAGGGTGTTGGATGAACACCACAAATGGAAAGTCATCACATGATTCGATGGATATTCACCTAGATTTCCATTGAATTTAGGAATATCAAAGGGAATTTTATGAGGAATCACAAGCCACCAAGGGGCATAAGTAATTGGATCATGCGTCAAACGGTTTAGATCTGGTAATTCTATAGTTCCTACAAAGGGCAACTATTGATTCAGGTTAGGTGAAGCATACCCAGGATAAGATGGAATCGCCTGAGCAGTAGGTATTTGCATACCAACATAATGTATTTGATGTTGGTATAAGCTTGATGGGCATAACCATTATAGTATGGTTGTTGATAACCGCTTTAGAAATGCGATTTCCCATTACTTACAAAGACTTGTTGCTCAAGTCCTTGGTATGATTGCTAGAATTGAGGTTGTTGGTATTGAACCAGCCATGGTTGTTGGACAATTTGCTGTTGCCCAATACTGGATGATTGATCAAGATGAGGAGTCATAGTACCTATTTGAGCCTGAGTCGCTCCAGATAAGGAGGCACTAACCTGAGGTTGTGATTGAATCGCTGATACGAGAGGCTGTTGTATTACAACCTGAGAAACTTGAGGTTGACATACAACAAGTAGTGTTTGTACTTGCGATACAGTCACAATTGCAGGTGTAGTGGGAATATTTGACACAAGATGGAATGGTTGCATTGAATATACAACCCTTGGTTATTGAGGTAGTATTGGTACCCAACTGCTGGATGTAATTCCAGTTGGACTTGAACCTCGTTGTAAACTCTCATATGGTTGTTCTCCTGGAGGGAACAATGAAAAGGCATACTGCCCCCCATATGGTGGCAATTTGGTACTTAAAGGGTATATTGGCCTTTGAAGACACATTGGATCAACTTGTTGAGTTTCAACATAAGAAATACCAGATGAGAATCCAGTTGAAGAAATAGGAACTGACCATGTCGTCGAAACAATCCCTGATTGGACTCTGGCTTGTTGTTGATAACTGGCCAGGACAGATGGTATACCAGCAATATTGTAGGAACGGTAGCAAGAATCTTTGCCATAGCCATGTCTGTTGAAATATTCCTAGATATTGATGGTTTTTCAGACATGTTTAGTCTATCCAAAAGATTTCCTAGTGATTCGACAGGAACTTGCGATGAAAAAGAACTAACTTCTGTAGTAGAAGGATATAAGTGGATACTAGTTCCAAAATGCACTAGAGTACTGGGTGGAGTATCCTCCACTATCTCTTCTATAGCAATCAATCCAAGTGGAAGAGGTAGACTGTCAGGTCTGTAAAATATTTATGGAGCCAAAGAATGTGTAGCTTTTGCAGTGACAGATACTGGAGGGGTGACACCTTCTGAATTCTAGAATTCAACTTCCAGATGCTCAGGTAAGTGAACTTTAGTTTCTTGATCAGTCCTAGGTGGAGCTGCTTCAAGAATAGAGGTGTCTACCATTACACTAGGATCAATTCTAATGTCCTCTTGTAACTGTTTAACTTCTTCTGTAAAGGCAGATGTACTAGAGATAATTGGAGTAACTGTAGTCTCTGACGATGTTGAAATGCAAGTTTCAAATAAATCAGGTGAATTGGACTCAGTTAAATGAGAATGCTTTGCCCAGGATGGTTTCGTTTCCAAGGTCAAAGATGGTTGACTCACTAGTCTCCATGGACAATGGGGTTTTGATTGACTTTCTTCCACGATTGCGGATTACTTGATCAACTCAAAAATTAAGGGGAAAAATGATATTCCGATTTAAATGAATTTTAAGACACTTTGACGCAACTTGCTTTTTCAATTTTTAAGAGTCGAGAAAGAGCTAAAGGTGACTATAGTCGCCTTCGATTTTTAATGAGCCTGAAGTGACAAGTGCTCAGGTGGACCTTTTCTTTTAAGGAGTTGAAAAGGAACGAAAGTGACTGCTTTAGAAGTCTAGCTAGAGGGTTTACCAAATTGATTGTAAAACTGCAAAATACACCTTGGTGATAAATGATAGAGAAATTAACAAGGACTTATGTATGATAGTTAATCTTCCCGAATGCTATGTTCAGTGCATTACGATCGATAGGGCGGCAGACACGGCTTCCTAAGGATAAAGGATGATAGCCTATTGTGGTATCCCAATATATACATGACGGTACGGGGAGCACAACTTCGTACTGGCACTTTGTCGTATCAAAGAGGAGGAATCACCCAACCTATGATGAAAATGATAGTTACCAGGTTTTACAACACCAGAACACGTCTCTAGCCTAGACTTCTAGATGTGTTGCATTAGATTCCAAAGCATTTTTTATGTACATTGAGGTTTATTTTATGGTTGATCTTGCTTAGAAGTTTGTCTTTCAAGGTTCACCATGTGATGTAGATTTGAAATTCCTAAATATTCCGTCTAAAATGATAAATAGTCATTTATGTTCTTTTAGCAATGAAAAACCTAGCTACAAAGGAAAGAAGATAATGATTTTTTCTTCCAGCAGAGAGCATAGAGCACACACTAAATGCACTTTCCTAAATCAAATTTCGCCAGCAGTCAAAAAGTAGATGCACATGCATGTATTTTTTTTCTGCTTTCTTAATGTGTGAATGACAAAGAAGAATGCTAAGTATAGATCTGAACTATTTTCCTTCAAAGCGACAGTACTAACAATTTTCTCTTTTCAAAAAGAAAGGAAGACTAAGACGACACTTTTCGATTTTGAATTTAAAACTGTTTTCGACACTTGAAATACTAATAATTTCAAAATCAAGTACAATGACAAAAGTATAATGAACTATCTAGAAGAGGAAGACTTTACGACACTCTTCTTTTGATTCAGAATGACAATTATGACACTTTCATCAAAGACGATAGTTTGATTAGGCTACTTTCGACAAAGGAAGATTGAAAATGATCAATAAATACACAAAAACATTTACAATTCCTAACTAATGGAGACTAAAATAATGTTAAGGAATATGGTTACAGCAAGAAGGCACTGATCATGAACAACAAAACTACTGAATAAAGTTGAAAACAGAGAGAAAAACCAAATTTCAGAGAAGAAAACACAGTTTACTCAATCATCGCACCTACATTACAGGGAAACAGGGATGCATCTCACCTACAACACATGATAGGTGCAATGCATCCAGGTTCCACAGTTACAGACAGTGCGATGGGCCATGGAGCGAAACTGAGCTTGGTTTTTGCTCAAAACTAGCAGCTAAGTTTAGTGATTTAGGCTGAGTAACGATGTACAGTAAACACAAAGCATAAGGGTAGGATCTGATGAGGTTCTAAGCTACCACAAGGGCACTTAGGATGCTTTGTAAGTTAGATGTTCAGTTCATAAACCAACTTGGAGATTGACTGAAGTAGCGTTTATCTACTTCACAATTGCATAGCAAAGGCGTTTCGAAGGATAGTTGGCTTAATTCAGGCTCTGTCTATAGTTTATAAAGCAAACAATAAACAAACAAAACAAACTATTCGTTCCCTAGCGGAGTCACCATTTTGTTTCAGGGAAAACTAGTGTCAATTCAAACTGCTAGTCCCACTAAGACGGGTAGCTATCTTAGAAACAAATAATGAAAGCTTTTCAAGAGTTCCTTTAAGTGTGATAGGTGGAATAGAAGAATAGAGGACCAACCTGGATCCTTTACTTTGATCCTAGCTTGATTTCTCCTTTCCTTGATAGAATTTTCCACTTCTCTCCTACTTGTCCTACTTCAAAGAGTACCTGTAGAGTCAAAGTAACATCAAACTATCAAAGCGTCTCCATCTAAAACATCATAAACAATGTGGAATCAAAAACATATTGGCCATACAATTGCATTCATAAACAATAAGATTCACAAATACAAGATCATATGGAGGAAAACTCAAAGAACTTTATTAATAGTAATGTAAGAGAGGATTACAACCCAGCTGTCCGATCCAACATCATCCTCCTAGTTGTATAAGCCCTCTTCACCTCATGAACAAGAAAATCACCCAACAATGCAATGTCTCTTCTCAGCAAACCAACAACACTTCCTTACAAAATACAAAATTCCAGCCCCCAGATCTCGTAGATGAGGGATCCATATATAGATGTCTTGCAAGGGTGTGAGTCAGCTCTGGATTTTTGATTAGTGTCATTTCACTGATAGTTCTTGGTTCCACTTGGAGATTTCATGATCTCTTACTCATCCTTGGGCGAATTTAGAGAAGCAAGTGTCACAGTAGAAGTTTCTAGAAGATTACATGATCATACACCTTGCAAACTATCTCTGCCATTTGTCTATTCTTGCTCATCGCACCCCACAGAAGGCTATTTTAGTATGCATCGCACCTCGCCAGTTAGGCAGTCAATATGCATCACACCTTGTCCATGGAGCAGCCTGTATGGTCCAGTTTTGGCTAGTTCTGAGTAGTTTTTTAGGTGGAACTTCTGGGAAATGATGTAATTAGCTGACCATGATCCTTTAGGGTATGAAACAACACTTTTAGGGACTTAATGAGTCCTTAGTTTATGGAAATATGAGTTTGGGGTTGTAGTGCTGAAATATGTCTATAACACTATGCTAATGCCTTTGATTCTGATTTTTTTCTGCTATTAAGAGAAAGAAGATGTGTTACTCTAGCTGAAATGCAAGATGCAGCCTTAGAGGTGGAATCCAATATCATGGCTGTAGAAAAATTCAAAAGTCATGCCGACGGAAGGAGGCAGAGAGGTGAATCTTCCTCCTCTTCTTCATCTTTGGAGCCTAAATTAGACAAAATGACTAAAATGATAGAGTCATTGGCTGTTGAGATATCCAACCTGAAGGTTGAGGGGAGTTCTGGGAAGGCAAGGCTGCCTAGCACATTTTCTCCTAGAAATCCAAATCCATTCAGAAGAGCAAATGAGCAAGTACAGATCATTCAGAGGTGCAAAGAGGCTAGTGAAGAACAAAGGGTTAAGGCTCCTTTCCAGAACGTAGTCATGGAGGAAGAGCAGCTTGATGAATAGGATGAGATTCACTACATGGAGGACAAGGGAAGTGCTGCCTTTTTGACATTGGCTGCTTATGAAGAGTCATTACTCAAAGACCAAACCAGCCAAGAGTGGGACAGAGAAGTTGTCCTGCAGACTGAAGATCAACAAAGATACAACCTGAGGTAAAAAATGGACAATGCCAAAGAGAATTCTGCCCAAAGAGCTGTTGTCCCCACAGAGTATCAAATCAGTGAACAGAAGAGACCAACAATTGATCACATCATCCTCAAAGCACCAGCTCAAGAGGTAAGAGGCCCTAACAAGTTCCCTTCCCCTTTCAGTTTTGAATCAAAAGTCTAGAAGTTAAAAATATATGTACCTCTGATAGAACTTCCAAAGAGTGAGGTCTTTAGAAAGCCCATGCTTGATTCCCTTGAGCTAAAAGCCTCACAAGCCTCTAATGACTACATCAATTTACAAGATGATAAACCTACAGTCGTGCTTAGCCCAATGACTGAACCCTTTGATAATAGCTCTCATCATTTCATGTCTCCTTGACCATTCATGACAAAACCCTCCACAACTGTCTATTGGACACAGGTGCTAGCCATAATTTGATGCCCAAAGCTGTCATGGAAGAGTTAGGCCTTGACATTACCAGACCTTATCATGATTTATTCTCCTTTGATTCAAGGAAGGTGAAGTGTCTGGGATTAATCAAAGACTTGGCTATCACCCTAACTCAACTTCCTATGAAAAGCATGATGATGGATATTGTGGTAGCAGATGTCCCCCCTAAGTTTGGTATGATACTTTATAGATGGTGGATTAAGAGGTTGGGAGGGACATTACAAAATTACTTATTTTATGCCACGGTCCTGGTCTTTGGAGGAGAAAGCAGAAGACTGTACAGGGAAGCCCAGCTGGTCTACATCATCAGTGATGAGAAAAATCCCACTAATCATCCTATTTACAGTGTGGACACTGATTTTGGAGCATGTATTCTCCAAATTGAAAAATCCCATAAGGCTCTGGTGAAGCTCAAAAAACTAGTAGATGAGACCATGGAAGAGTAAGGAAATTAGGTTTGGGATATGTTCTTTGATGGAGCATGTTCAAGGGAAACTGCAGGAGCAACAGTGGTGCTGGTATCTCCAAAGCAAGAAAGCATACATCTATCTTTTAAGCTGACTTTCCAGGTCACCAACAATATAGCATAGTATGAGGCTCTGATACTGGGCTTAAACGCTGCCAAAGACAGAGGGATCAGAGACATAAAGGTGTTTGGAGATGCTAATCTCATAATTCAGCAAGTGAAAAAAATGTTCCAAGAAAGGCACCCAAGGTTGAAAGCATACAGAGATGAGGTATGGAGACTCAAAGATTCTTTTGACAGTTTCTGTATCTCATATATTCCTAGAGTCAAAAATCAGCTTGCTAATTCCCTTGGTGTGTTTGCTAGCATGTTTATCCCTCCCATGCCCCCCATATTGGTTAATGAAGTCCAGATAAAATATTCCTGATAATGTCCAGCACTGGAAAGTTTTTGATGATGATGATGAAGTGAATAGGTTTCTGCAAGTCATTGATGAATTCTCTGAAATGCAAATTGATCAAGAGAATGAAACCTTGGAGGAATGTCCCCAACCCTAGCTAAAGAACAGAATTGGCCAAGATAACATTGTTCAATTGCCTAGCAATCATATACCTAAAGGGCTAGTGCCTTTAGAGAAGCTGTTTGACTAGAATTATGTGCCTCATAAGATTTCTCAAAAGAAGATCAATCTGTAGTCCATAAGCATAACATAGGGAGTTCGGATCATCCAAAGTATATAAATCTATCCACCTATTTGTCTGCTGCCCAGAGTTTTAAGTCCTGCACTTTAATGAAGTAATTTGATGATGTCTTTGCTTGGGAATACAATGACCTCAAAAATTATGACAAAAAGATCATCCAGCATAAGATCCCATTGGAAAAAGACACTATTCCTTTCAAGCAGAAGCTGAAGCCCATAAATCCTTTGCTCCTTCCTTTGATTGATATTCAAAGTGGGTAGCCAACCTGGTAGTGGTGAGGAAGAAAAGTGGAGAAATCAGTCTGTGCGTTGATTTCAAGAACCTAAACAAATGCTCTAAGAAAGACAACTATCCTTTTCCCAAGATGGAGCATTCACTGCAGAAAGTCTCAGGAGCCAAAGTCATGTCTTTCCTGGATGGATTTTTAGGGTATAACCAAGTTGCTGTACATCCAGATGACCAAGAAAAGACTACATTCACTGCTCCTTGGGGCACTTTCATGTACTCTAAGATGCCTTTTGGGCTGATGAATGCTGAAGCCACCTTTCAGAGAGCTATGGATATAGCTTTTGTAGGAGAGAAGGATAAATTTGTCCTTGTCTACATGGATGATATAACAGTATACTCTAGCAGCCATCAAGATCATTTGCAGCATTTGAGGAAAGTGTTTCTGAAATGTAGAAGGTTTGGGATATCAGTAAATCCCAAGAAGTCACAATTTTCTTTAGAAGAGGGCAAGCTGTTAGGACACATTGTTTCTGCTACAGGTGTCAAAATTGACCCATAAAGAGTAAAAGCAATACAGATCTTGTCTGTCCCAAGATCAAAAAAGGACATCCAATCCTTTTTGGAAAAATAAATTTTGTAAGAAAGTTCATTCATAATTTTGTAGAATTGGTAAAGCATATCACCTCCATGCTGAAAAATGAATCAGAGATCAAATGGACAGATGCAGCAAGAATATCTTTTGAAGCCATCAAGAGAGCTATTATGGAAGCTCCCACTTTGATCAGCCTAGACTATAACAAGGAGTTCCATATTTTCTCCTTTGCCTCAGGTGACACCCTTGCAGCAGTCCTATTGCAGAAAGATGATGAAGGTTTAAAGCATCTAGTGGCATTCTTCAGCAAAACCTTAAGGGATGCATTGAAAATCAGGCTTACGCTCTAATCAAATCCCTGAAAGCTTTAAAAATTTATATTTTTCACTCCAAGGTAATCGTACATGTGCCCTTTGCTTTAGTATAAGATGTCCTAATGCAACCAGATGTTGATGGAAGAAGGGATAAATGGATTGCAAAGCTTATTGAATTCAACATAGAATTAAAACCCACCAAGCTGGTTAGAGGTCAAGGCCTTGCCAAACTAATGGTTGAAGAAAATTGCAAAATGTTGGACATGAATTGGATAGGCACATGCTTAGATGACAGACAGACAGGGGAGGAAACAGTTGAACCAGGGAAGAACCAGTCATTGGCAGAAAATATAGCTTCTTATGAATGGTATTATACAACAGTTCAATTTTTGCTGAAGCTAGAAGTCCCTCCAGGCCTAATTTCAAGCCAAGCCAGAACTATTAAGCTCAGAGCAGCCAAGTATTGCATTCATGAAAACCTGCTCTACTGGAGGGATCCATCTAGAATCCTTTTGAGATGTCTGGACAAAGAACAATCCATGGAGGTCATGCATCAGTTTCATTCCAGTATCTGTGGAGGACATCACTATTGGAAGACCACAACCCACAAAGTCCTCAGAGCTGGGTATTATTGGCCCACTTTGTTTTCTGATGTCTTTTCATTTGTTAAATCTTGTGACAGGTGCCAGAGGTTTGAAGGAAAACAACAGTTGAAATCTTTGCCCTCGAAGCCAATTCATGTCAATGGTCCTTTCCAACAGTGGGGTTTAGATTTCATAGGGGAAATTAATCCACATCCCAGTGGCTAGCACAAATGGATCTTAGTAGCCACTGAATACTTCACTAAATGGATTGAGGCCATCCCCACCAGGAAAGCTAATCACCATGTGGCCGTGAAGTTCTTGACAGAAAACATTTTCACCAGGTTTGGCTGTCCACACAAACTGATTATAGACAATGCAATAGCCTTCAGGGCAAAAGAGTTGGTGGACATGTGTGACTCAATGGGCATTAAACTAGTTCATTCAACCTCATATTACCCCCAAGATAATGGTCTAGCAGAATCATCCAATAAGAGCCTAATAAGGATAATCAAAAAGCTGCTGGAGGAAAATAAGAGGAGTTGGGATTCCAAGCTGAAATATGCATTGTGGGTTGATAGAGTGACCACCAAGAAATCCACAGGGAATTCTCCATTCAAGCTAGTATATAGTACTAAGGTCATATTCCCAATTCGGTTGACCCTCCCTGTGGCAAAATTCTTGCAGGAAGAGCAGAATGAGGAAAGTGACATGGCAAAGAGGATTAGTGACTTGGCAGAAGTGCACCAGATCAGGGATTAGCTGATTGAAAAGTCTGCAGCACATCAAAGGAGAGTCAAGGAAGCCTTTGACAAAAAGGAAAAGATGGAAATTTTTCAAATTGGAGACTTAATTCTCAAATGGGATGCACTGAAGGAAAATTAAGGCAATCATGGGAAGTTCGATGCTCTGTGGCCTGGACCATTTGTTATTGCTCGGATCCAGGGGAACAACATTTTCATACTGCAAAGTGTGGAAAGGAAAACAATTTTTGATGGCCCAGTAAATGGGCGTTTTTTAAAGATTTATGTTAATTAAGGCTTTTTAGGCCTCAACATTATAAATATGTTCTTTTTGCAAGTTTTAGTGTAGGCTTAATTAGACTCCATGCCCAATGGAACACTAGGAAATATTTTTGATCTTGTTTTTGTAGGAAAGGCAGTGGTCTACAGTTCTTGAGACCTCACAGGGAGGATCTCATCCCTAGAAGGAGCCAGTGTTAGCTCTGCCATACAGTGCTGACTTCCTAAGGTCAGAAAGGATCATGGTCTGATTGGTTACGTTCAAAGAGGGGCTCACATTAGCCACCTTCTCCTTTCTTCCTTTACCCCGTTTATTCTCCTCCATCTTTGTTTCCCCTATTTTGCCTCCTAAACCCTGCAAAATAGCCCCTTTTGGCCTAAACCCTGAGCGCAAACCCCAATCCCATCATAAAACCGCACCCATATGACCTCGCGCACTCATAAACCCATCGCGCCTCTTCCCTACCGTTGATTAACCCCCCGCCAATCTAATAGCCCACATCGTGCCCAATAAAGCAACCTGTCCAACCACTCTCCACCATTTGATCCATCTCTGCCTAATCCGATGCTTTTCGCTCTTCCTGCGATTGCAACTTGATCGAATTTTAGCATGTGATGAGTGTGGTTTTTCTCTCTCATCTGCTGCTACGTGTCGATCACTGAGTGGAATTGTGCAACTCCCGACTTTTATCGCTTCATGCCCAAAAGTAGTGCGATGAATACCATTTACCGCCCAGCCCGTTAAACACCCGCACAACTTCAACTCCCAATGATTGCCCAATCTGTCCATTGAAGATCTGATGGCCCCAATTCATCCCGCTCCCACCTTGGCCTATAGCCTTCGACGAGTCACCTCAACCGTTCATTTCCGCGACTCGATGACCATCCTTCCCAACCATCCAAAAGTCACCCTACACTCCATGCTCTCGGACCATTCTGTTTGCTCGAGCAAGGAGATGATCAGCTTACCAGTACCAGTCACAGTCAAACTCCCAATAACCATATTAAACAGCAAGCATGACCAAGAGGGAAAAGGATGTAGCACGACCCTCTAACTGAATTTATCAGTTATGGACTCCACTGGTACGAGCACTCCAACAGCCAAGAAGGGACAACACAGCACCTGAGCAGATCATATTCATCCACTGAAGCAAGCAAGCATGTTCAGAGACTCCATCTGGCAGTTAAATGTGGTTGGTGGTCAATTATGACCCCTCCATACCTAAAATGGCCAAGTGCCCTTGTAATGAAATCTATAAATACCTAGAAACAAGATGTAATCGAGGTTGGAATTTGATGTGAAGTTCAACTTCTGGAAACTGTAGATATTTGTCACTTGCAGCGTCTCGTCTTCATTTTGAGCTAATACAAGCTTCTTTTGCTATTAACTGTTCACTTTCCATTTTCTCTATTCTAAGTTGTGCCTGATATGTTGTGTTTTTGATCTCTTGATGTTTAGCACTAGATAGCTTTCATCCCATCTCTGTGTTAGAATCTTGTATGCATCATTGAATAGGTGGTCTAGGTTTCTTTCTATCTAATGTAGGAGAGCTATCATCCTGTCTTTGCATTAGTAGAATAGACTTACAGACTTCTTTACTAGTTGCAGCCGACCATCACATGGTCTTGTGCATCTACTAGTGTGGTTAGTATTCTCCATATTCATCTTATTATCTGAAATTGTGAGCAGTTGGTGGTCTAAAGCCTTGTAGTCTGAGGGTGTTCATGCATGTCTGGAGTGAAATAAAGTAGAAGTGGTTATCTGGCTTGAACCCAACCATCAGTCTTTCCATAAAACCTACAAATATAGTTGAATTTATATGTTACCGGGCATCTCCGAGCTACAACCTAGGAGAGTTTCTTGGAATCCTAACGGTAACTATTTGTGATAATGTCACCATTATCAACGCCTATGATCATGGTAGGTTTTCTCTTGGTGAGACCCCCTATCTTTAAAGTATTTTATTATTTTTGAATTACACTCTCAAAATATTTTATTAATGGATGGGGAGATGAATCAACTCCTTAATAGATCAGGATGCTAAGAAGAGTCATAAGATGCTAAACTTTTAGTGATGAACTTTGTTGCTTTAGTAGCTAAATATGTTATATCTTATGATATGATAGAATTAACCCTTAAACTATCAAGTTTAGAGATCATTTAGTAGAATGATGATTAAGTAGTCAGAGATTCAAGTGAAGTGAAAATCTGAAAGATAGCATAATGATGTTTCTTTTAATAAGCTTCTTTTTGGAATGAACTCCGTTGGATCACACAAATGGAAATATAGCCCAAGTATAAAACCAAAATATATGGTACTTCAACAAACATAAAACAATGTGGTATATACATATGATTATGTAAAAATTAAATAAAAAGACAAGAACCAAATGTTAGAAAATTAGCAAGGAAGCCAATCATGAGAACGAGTTATGTGTAAATTTTTTACAAGATATAAAAAGTATTTCAAGAGTAGAGATTTTATCTTGTAAATAAATTTGTTAAATTGAAGCTTTATTAAATGATAACTCATTGATGTGCATTTCTGGGGACTTTCTCCGTTTACAAATACCATTATAGATATTTAAATTGAAAGTCTTTAAATATTGTTTTGTTTTAAGAAAAAGACCATCAATCATAATGAAAATTAGAAACAAGAAAGGGAAGAGGAAACTTCCTGAAACTCCTTGATTGTTCTTCCTAACTGCTTTTACATAAATCTGCGAAATAAATCCTGAAGCCAATGAAAACATGCAAAATAGAGGATACAAGGATAAGGGAATATATCTGGAAGAGAAAACAGAAGCAAGAAATTCAAGCAAAAGGAAAAAATGTAGAAAATAAAAGGATGAGAATGAGCATATGAAACTTACCACTGGAGAATTTTGTTTGATCTTACCTAAGAAAAATGTTTTTTCCAGCCAAAGTAACCTTTTCTTTTAATTGTAAGTAAAAGCATCAAGCAGTGGCTTTGAATGTAATTTTCACTGGCCCAAAATCATAATTGATTTAATTTAAAATGATAAGTAATGAATTATTAATCATATCCACTTCAAATTTCAATCGGAGGATCAAAGTGATAAAATTAGCTTTTAGAGATACTTGTGAATCCAAAATTGCCAAGTCATATTAATTCCTTGAAACTTACTGATACATATTTTAATTACAAAAACAATGCAATTAAGCACCTCAAAAGTGTATATGATTTGCCTATATAATAACTCTGATATGTTCCAAGACATATTCCAGAAAATGAAAGGAGATGCCAAGAAAAACTTGGATTCATTACTTGCTTCTTGAAAATATGAAATAATGAAATAAATGCAAACATAAAATGAATCTAATCTAAATTAATCTATTCCTATTGCTAACTAAATGAAAGGAAACATGACTAGCTATAGTCATACTTCCAATGTAGCCATTTTCTCATTTTAATTGCTGCATGTATGTAAAGGTCAAACAACAGGAGTAAATTTGTAATTAAATTATAAAAAGAAAATTTCAGCTTATGTTGCACAATTAACAAATTTAACGAAATAAATTTATTTATAAAATTCTTACCTTGAAATTCTTCCAACCAAATGTTTATAGGATCATAAAAAATGGCATGAATTTTAGTGAATGATTGGAAGAAATTCTAAGGAAGAGTAAACATCATGCCAGGGTTGAATTATACATTTTTAATTATTGAAGCTTGTCAAACACTAGAAAGGTCAGAAATATCCTTGCGCACTGGAACTTCTAGATATTTTTCAAATGGATCAACAAATAATGGATGAACATTTAAAAGGTTTCTAGAAGTGTCCCATTGCTGGTTAGAATGAAATAGTGCACTCACAGGTGCTAGAATTTGTGATGAACTTATTTGAAAATCAGAAATAAATTGGTCAAGCATGAACAAATAAAATTTCAAAATAAAAAGTATTTGATGTCCTTGTTTGAAACTTTTGAATTGATTCTCGTATATGCTTAGTAATGCACCTGACGAGTGTATAGAGTTTGAATGTTCAAAACACGAGTACAATGTGCTCAGAAATTCAAAAATGAGATTAAAAAGAAAAAGAAATTCAAACCGAGGGAACCGAAAACGAAGAGGATTCAAGTTTACATTAATGGTACATGGTAAAACATGGCTGGGATTCTTTTGTGAAGATTTCTTTCCCACAGGCATCAATAGAAATTAAAAACTCATTGTTTGCTTTCTTTTGCGGGAATGGGAAGATTTCAAGTTTATGATCCAAAAAGGGCATTTCAACATCATAGAAATAAAAAATTGGGATAGGTTCTTGAATACCAAAATTAATAGGCTGATTTGATATTTGAAAATTGGAATGGACAGGAATAAATCCTTGGTTATCTCTTTATCTTCAAAAATAGATTCATCTAAGGTTGATTGTTTTCATTTTCCAAGTCATCATCATAAGTTACTTCATAAGTGTTCTTTTCCTCTCAATTAAATAAATCAGAACCAGGCAAGTGATTGACTATCAAGTTAAGAGAATCTTCAGGTTTATTAATTGAATTACCGATTAAATTTTCTCTACCAATATCAGAAATTAATAATTCATTATTAAAATCAGTTCCTCTATTTTCTAATATTAAATCTATATTCAAAGGAACTGTTGATTGATTATGAATTAAATTAATATTGTTAAATATATCAGGGTAGAGAGAAAAATAGGAAGTTGAAGATATATACCTGAAGCTTTCTCTATGCGTAGATAATTTTTTATTTTCCAAAATAGACAATTCAAATTCTTCATATATTTGATTGATTTGCAAATTGTTGCTGAGTTGCTCCATCAATTGCAATTTATTACTGGCAGTTTGTGAATTAATTTCAGTAGTAGATTGTGTGTTTCCAAAACTATCTGGTTGATTTAATTGCTACTGATTTAGTTGTTGTTGATTGCTGCTTATAGATTGTGCATTTTGTTGAAATTTTTCTTGATGAACATTATGTAAATTTGGAGCATTTTTTGGCATTATCGTTTGTAATTTCAATTTGTGAAGAATCGAAATTGTCATTTTGAGCAAGTGTATCACTATCAACAAAGGCTATATTTTTTGGTTCTTGATAGTTATCATAGGATAAAGACACTAAATGGATAAACCATCCAATAAATTGGAATTGAGGAGGAAAATCTTTGGAATGAAACTACATTAAAATTAATTTAAATCTAACATAAAACATATCCAAAGTCTCACCTTCCATCCTAAACAATTCTTCTAACTGATCACACACCTTTTCATAGTCATATTCTTGATATGCTTGAAGGAAAATATTCGAAAATTTGTCCCAACTACGTACAGAGGTAATTGGAAGTAACAAGAACTATTTTTTGACTTTTCCTATCAAATTATGAGTGAATATTCTGCAAATAATATCTTCGTTAAATATTGAAATTATTGCAACTTAAGATAATTTGAAGGAGATGATTAAAATCAAATGCCTTACCATAGTATTTTACCTAAGATATGATCTTGACTGCCTTTACTGGAGTGGTTTTTGGATGAGGTCCAATAAAGCAACTCCAAGGAAGTCTTTTACATGGGGCCATATTAAATAGAAAAAATATTCAAAGAAAACAATTCATTGGCCCTCCTTCTAGTGCCAAAAATGTTGAAGGCTCGAAAATCTCTACCTACAACATTATAAGGGAGACCACCTAGTTGGGAACTTAGAGAAACTCCTTTTCCATTGAAATGGTGGTTCCGATTGGTTAAAATATGTCTAGTTATCTTCTCTATCTCCATTGGCTTAAAATATGACTTTCACCAACCAATAGAAAATAGACATTAGTTCAGCCCTCTTGTTGATCAGGCAATAAAGTGATCCTTAAGCTGATCTAAGGCTCAACACAACCACTCTAAAGTCTACCCCTGTATGAGGGGACTTATAGAACGTAGAAAGTAGAACTAAATGCAAAGTATTATATAAGATGTATCTAATCATAGACCTATCTCGATTGAAGGAAGAATTGTTCTTTCTCTCAATCAAGAGCAAGCCAAAAGGATGGGAAAATAAACATGTAGGAATTGAAATAAAATTAAGGAACTAGACTAGGGAAATATTTCACAAGATATAATCCTTGTTAAAACAATTATGAACAACTAAATGCCTAATAAGTAGTTACTAGACACTTAACTGTAAGCAACTCCAACTCCTAATACAACATATGCACAGGGGCCAAAAGATTCATGTCAATACGGTTGAAATAGTTCAAATACATGACATGTATAAAGAAGGACATCTATAAGATTAAAATGTTAGATAGCTAATAGCTTAAGGAGATAAAGGTTTGTACTTGTATAAGTTCCAGTTTTGAATCTCATCTCTTATTAACCCCGCAAGATAACTTGACCACTAGATTATAAATGATAATTTCAATAAACAATTAATAGTAGTGCTGAAAAGCCACATACATACTCATACACCAGAAATGATATATGAAAATTGAAGCATTTACTCCCAATAATAGAGAAAGCAGTAATGATATGCAACCAATTACAAAAATAAATAAAATTATAAAGATGAATCAAGTTATAGAAAACAATAGAGAATTACAATGGTGCAAGTTGTCTATTTCCTCTAAACTCGATTACCCTCTTGCAAAGGTGGATTGACTCTAACTACAATAGTGTAAATGAATCATAAACTCCCACCTTACAAACAGGTTGTAAGCCCAAGCATTACTCTGCCTCTTTTTCTTCGGATTCCAATCCCCTAGTTATTGTCGAGGAGATTGTACTTTTATATGGAGCTTAAGGTGAAATCATGAAAGTAACAACAACTCCATGTATCTATCAACAACCAAAATAATAATAAAAGAAATTAAATTAGCATCTACTTATTATTGAATCATAGGCCGGATG
Organism: Pinus tabuliformis; assembly: GCA_031772625.1. Classification (NCBI taxonomy): domain Eukaryota; kingdom Viridiplantae; phylum Streptophyta; class Pinopsida; order Pinales; family Pinaceae; genus Pinus; species Pinus tabuliformis. The sequence goes on along the minus strand of CM062809.1, from coordinate 155,765,172 downwards.
TAGTTCTCCTCTGTTTGATAAAGTTCCAAGTTTAGCTTGTTGTTGAGTTTGATTTATTTTCTATTGATAACCATTTGAGCAGATTGCTCGACAAGGTCACATTCTTTAGAGTATTAGTCTTCATTTAAGTTTTTTCTTCTGTCTATTTTGATTTGCATTTCGACACATGGTTGAATGGCTGTTGATCGAATGATCTATTCGATTCGGCCCAAGTGTTTCCATTACAACAATCTCCTCATTTTATAATTTCATTATGTCACATGGCAGACAGTGTTCGGAAATCCTGGATCGAACTATTACTTTCTCCTTATCGACCCTAGGTTCATCCCTATTTTAGTCAAACATAGCTTATTAGTTCTAATATTAAACTTAACCAAAAACGAAATTGAAAACTAAACACAACAAACTTCCCACAAAACCATTGAAGATAGACTTTTCAATTATTATAACATCGACCTCATATGGAAATGACAAGTGGTAAGAACAAAGTGGGATCAGAGAAAATCTCATCACAACTTGTTAGAGTCGGTCTTGTCAGTCCTCTGTTAGAGATCAAAACTCTTTCTGCATCTGATTTTTAGGTGTCTCTCTCCATTCACTCAGTTGCATTCCGCTAGAGGCATGCCATAATCTAACGGAAGGGTCTTGTCAGTCATTTCCCCTCATGTCTGGCACCTGCTGGCTTAAGTATTTTGTCAAGGTTCACTAAAGTCCATGATAGTCAATGTTCGATCTTTTAATGGACGACAATCATTTTCAGTCATTAGGTCTAGGGTGTTGGAAATAATACTGAGAGGGGGGGTGAATCAGTATTATCAAGTTCTTTTAATAAATCTTCCTTATTTATACTTTGAATTACTTTTGCATGTCAGTACCATAAAATAATGAGCATGAACAAGAAAAACAGATAGTCACACCAAAGAACACCAGATATAAGGTGGAAACCCAATGTGGGTGAAAACCACCTGCTGCAATATGTCTCTATCTTCTTTCAAATTAGAAACTCCTTTTACAATGGTTTTGTACTGGTGCAGTCCTTTACCAGTACGCAGGCTGCAACCTGCAGAGAGCTACAACTCTCTCTTGTTTTCCAGTCTCTCCTGGAAGGGAGCTACAACCCCCTACTTCTTTTATTTCAAGGACCACTTTTCATAAATTTTCAAACTGGATCCATAAGAGATCATCAAGTACAAGTAAATCACCCAGTCAACTGCAGTAACCAGATCAATAGTAACAGTAAACTAAACCCACAACACCTTATCAACAGAGAAAATTCAGTCAAATAAATGCCTTAATACAGATCCACAGTTTTTCTTTATCTGTCCTGCGTGGCTCCGCACTTCACCTTCTGCTCCCCTGCGTATACCCGCAGAGATCCTTCTGCTGCACTGTGTATCTACGCACCTACACCTTTTGTCGCGCCGCATACATATACTGTAGCTACGCACCTGCGACTTCTATCGCGTCGCGTACCACTACTGTAGCTCGACACCTGTGGCTTTTGTCGCGCCGCGTATCCACGCACCTGCGGCTTCTGTAGCGCCGCGTACTTTCACTGTGCCTCCGCACCTGAACCTCTGTCATGCTGTGTACCCACGCACTGCGCCTTCTTCTGCTCTACGTACCCACGCACTGCGCCTTCTTCTGCTCTACGTACCCACGCACTGTGCCTTCTTCTGCTCTGCGTACCCACGCACTTGCACAGTTAATTACCTGCGTACCTCTGATTAGGGCCGAATTGGTAGTCCCCCAGTGTGCCACAGATAGTCAGATGCCCAGATCTGATCATGCGCCTGAGAGATCACACTTCATAGATTCACTTTCAACTTCACTTTTATATATAGATCATGCTTTTAAACCGATAACCCAATATTTCAGATCTTAAGATATTCAATTTGCAAAAGATGCCTTAGCCAAGTGATCTCCTTCCCTATTTATAGTCAAGCCCTTATTCACACCATGGGACAAAACCATCAATAACCAATACAAGGGATCCAAACCGGGGCAAAATCAGATCCTATACCATGGGCCAAAACCATAGAATCAAGAATGGCGGGCTAAATACGACGGGCCAAACATAAGAAACCCAACGTGAGCACGCTTCTCTGCCTTGAAGTGAGTGAACTAGGGGTACGCACCTCATGAACGGGTAACCTGCGGGTATGAACGCACTTCCTGGCTGGCGTACCTGCGAGTATGCACCTTTTGAACCATTCACCTGCGTACCTCTTAATTTCCAACATTTTGAGAGCCTTGCCACTTGAGGGTGTTGCCATCAAGTACAACATCTGTAACATAGAGCCATACCAGAATAATGCCAACATAGGGATCGGATAAATTGGTCTTCAAACATGTCCAATAAAGCCATGCAGGCTAGAGGGAGGCCCTTACAAAGTTATGATTTAAAGAATTTCATCGTCATGTTGATAGAATGTGACTGTTCTTCAAAACTCTGTTTTGAAGAAAAGTCAAATAGTGTGTCATTTGTGATAATTTTCAAAAAAGTCTCCAGTTGATTTCTTTAGGTGCAGTCATGTTTTCCTTGGCCAAGCGCCATGTCATGCGACCCCTGCAAAAGTGCCAAACAATTTTCATCATTTTAGCTAAAAATTCAAAGGGAAAAGTGAAATTCAGTGTTGCATTAAATCAGTGAAAAGTGTCAAAATGAAACATTATTAAAGTGGGTTTTGAAGAAGAAAAAATTAAATCTATGACTCCAAGGTCTTTCTATACAAGTTTCCACAAGCAACCAAATCATTGTGCACACCAAGGTCATAGAGAAACATAGCAAAGTGATTGAAAGTGCAAAGCACGCGTTTGGAGTGAGTTTGGAGTCATTTTCAGGAGCGCGACGCACACACAAAGGGGAACGGTGCACATAGGGAGCGCGGCGTATAGAGCGTGACCCCGCAGTGTAAACTTAACACGGGCGCGACACATATATCGAGTGTGGCGCACTAGGTTTGCTACGCGGCGCACACCCACAAAGGCCCCGATTTGTGCCAAACTTGCAACAAATCTCTTTGAAACCCTTCAAATCGACATGTAGGGTCTATATCTTGGCTTGCTCATCAAATTTTGTGAACATATGGTGGTTCATGGCTATGTATAATTGCAATAAAAAATGCCTAAACCCTACCTCTTGAAAGCATCAAAGCCATTGCTCTAGGGTTGAAAACTTGTTGTGTTGATGCCAAGGCTCCTCTTTCACCTCTCATTTTTTCACTCCTTTCCATTGTTCCCTTCCCCCCTATCCCATTTTTCCCTATTTTCCCTACCCTAAAACATTACTAAACCCCTATTCCCTATCCCTCCACACATTTGTCAACTATAAAACCCCAAAACCCTACCTTATAAAATCCCCAAACCCTCCTACATATCCTTGAACAAAATTTCCCCCCATAACCCCTATTCCCATCATATTATTCCCCTTCCTAACACTCCCTTTTTGCATTGTTCCCCTTGGTGGCAGATATCACAACAGCACCTAGTTTCACTACCATCATCAAAGGGCAGTCCAAGCACAATACACATACAGCAGTCATGGCATCTGAGCATTCATCCGAGTATGAGATGGAAACACAAAGTGATTCATCCTCAGAAGAACAGGCACCCCGGATGTTGTGGGGAAAAATGCCTATGCAGGACGATCCTATCCACCTAAGGTGTGACAGTGCCTTAGCAACAAACAGATATAGCTATTCTGGTTTCTTCCTTTATGAAATTTGAAAGAGGGGAGATCGATAGACTTACCGTTGTCTTCCGTTTTTCCCTCGATCTAGATCCTCTTCTCTTTGGGTGTTCACAGCTACTTGCCTCCTCGCTTGCTCAAGAGAACAGCTACTTGATTCGCACGAGATCACAAGAGAACAACTACCTGTGACAAGAGAAGAACACAACACAAAGGCAGATATTCATATTCACAAATGATTCAGGATTAGAAGTAAATCAAATACACTAATGCAATCATACAAATACACCAGTATATAGGAGAAAACCAAGATAGCTTTATTGATTGATAGCTTTATTCAGGAAGAGATACAACCCAGAGGGCTCCAATCCAGCATCTCCTTCCCAGCAGAATGGAATTCCTTCTTCAGCTCCCTTCAAAGCATTAAGCACCCAATGTTTCCAGTCTCAAACCAACAGCAATTCTTTGCAATAACAAAATTCCAGCCTCTAGATCTCATGGAGGAGAGATCTATATATAGTTATTTTGGAGAGAGGATGAGTCAGCTTGAGATCTGACTAGTGTCCTCTCCCTCTCTCAGTTCTTGAGTCCACTTGGAGGTTCTTGCTTCCACTTGGAGATTTGGAACCTCTTACTCATCACCAATCGAATTCCCTGAGGCAAGTGTCATTTTGGAAGCTTCCTGAGCATTGACACATTGAGCAATGAGCCTACCACTTGTCCAAACTCGCTCAGCGCAGGTAGCTAGTGTTGGAGTTGACATTCAACGCAGGTAGCCAGTGTAGCAGTTGACATTCAGCGCAGATGCTCAGTGGAGCAGTTGACATGATCCTGAATTGACTTGTTTTTGAGTGGTTTCAGGTGGAGAACTTCTGTGAATTGCTGTGGTTAGTTAGCCTTGTTCCTCTAGGGGTAGGAACAACATGTTTAGGGACTTTGGATCCCTTAGATTATGGACATTTCATGCTCAATGCTGTAAGGCACAAAAATGTCTATAACAGTTGCCCCCTAAAGTATGAGGCCGTTTATCGGGTGAAATGCTTTATCCAGGAGGGTCCGAAGTTCATCCATTTGCTGGGAGGAGACCTGTAATAAGATACAATACAATACATTATGATTCATACTTCTCTCATGATCTAGCTGAGGCGGGCATTCCCATGCTCAGCTTTATAAATTCATTTTTGTACATAGAACAGACGATCGTCTGATGGTAGACTGATAATTTTGGCGAAATTATCATCCTTTGAGTAGGATGATCATCTGCTGCAATGATGTACATGTCAAATGTCTTTATCTTTCCTGAATATATATCGCAGCCCGGATGGATGAAACTAGATCCGGGGTCTTCAAACTCGTTCGATCTTCACTCTAAGTACAAGTCGATCCATGTGAGAATTGCGCTGAAGTCGAACATGGAAAGACATCTCTTGATTACCGGTCAATGATGTAAACCGCTAACAAGCGCGAGAGGAATCACCGATAATGATAATGACCCTCAAGGTACTGCAGTACAATTCACGTGGTGTGAATAAAGGACTTGGCGTCGAACACCACACAAAATCTTCTGGTCGAAGGTCATTGATGTATACCTGTCGCCAGAAGTGAGAAACTTGCCATTGAGGCATGCAAGCTTCAAAGTACTAAAGGGGTTGTTCCTAGATCAACTTCTTGGATAATGAGATGATGTCGACAAGAAGCGATCCGTCAAAGGAGGGCCTTGATGAATCCCACATCAGTGACACAGAACGGAGCTAATTATTTTAATGGAGGTGAAAACGATCTGTGACATATGATTCAGGGTGGCGGTCATGAATGGATGAAGGATAATGTATGGCAGTGGATGGGACCCGGTTGACTCTTTCTGAACGACTTCTCTTGAACATATGGCGACACTGATGCGATGGATCGGTAGCATTACCCCAAATATGGATGGTATGGCGAGACCATGGTGATGTGACCGGTGAATGAGACAACCCAACCGATTGTGGTACGGAGGAAAAGTGTCATGTTCAACAGCGACCTGCTACCATCAAAGTTTTCTCGATTTTCTCCCAATTTTTCCCCAGTCATTATTGACCAGTACCTCTTTATTTTTGTCAAGCTTGAGGAGGATAACATATGCTTGTTCTATAACCTGCCCTTCGGGCAAGCCCATCGCTATGTTTTAACGTGTCTAGCGATAGTGAAACTCGTTCTCGTCTAAAGACAAGTTTGTCACTATTTAGTGGTTTAACGAGTCTAACGACAAGGATAACTCGGTCCTTTTCATTTTTAGAGAGTCTGAAAAGGTACGTAAAGTTAACTCCAAAAGTCCTTTTTCGTCATCTAATCCCTTAAGTCCGAAAAAGTATAAAACAATACAGAAGGGATGAGTTTTCGATAGTTTTAACGAGCCGAACAAAACAAGCGCTCGATCTTTTTGTGCAATAATCCCTCAGGTCCAAAAAGATTAAAATCTAGAGGAGGGATAGCACTTCCGGTCGCTTTAACGAGCTGGAAGGCCAAAACTCGACAATCTTTTCATATTTTATGAGTCAGTTGAAAAGAGCTTAAAGAAGACTCGTCTTTTGAGGAACGAGTGATGAACAGGGTTAGCAGCTGATTCCAGGTACAGGTTGGAATTTTCCAATCACGGCAGTGTCACAAGGATGGCTAGGTGAAATCACTCTTTACAGCTGTTCCTCAAAATGGGTAAACAATCAAATGGAGGTAAACGATCAGCCAAATGAAAAGTGGAGGTGACGGTGCAAACACGACCAAGGCTTTTATGGCCGATAAGGTTACGTACACAATGGTTATTTTACCGGTAATGGGTTCATTTTTTAAAGAGCTTGAATGCGCCAAAACACTGCTCGAGCTTATGTTTATTTTTTAACGAGCATGAATTCCGCGTTAAAACTGCTCGGATCTTGCGTTTATTTTTTAACGAGCATGAACTTTATGCTAAAACTGCTCGTTTATACCAGTCATATGATAAGAGTGTCTCATTGGAGATGCTATTTTTTATGGAGCTTCATCTCACGTAAGCTTTGCCCCGGATCCTTTCTTTATGCAAGTTCGGAAACGACTAATCCTACGAGTTTAAAGGGTTAGAGGTCCTAAAAATTTTAAAAAATAAATAGTTGCCCCTTGCTTGCACTCCAAAAGGTTTGCATGCCCCCAGGTATAAAACAGAATTTCAAGGTTACCTCTACTTCTCTTCTGCCAAAACATTTGTTTTAACGAGAGAGGCTTACCTCTTTCAGGTTACCCAAAGATTGTCTCGTTAATCTTTCAAACAAAACATTTCCTCAACAATGTCTACCGAAATAGACAAAGGTGAGAGACTTCGTTTGTCAACTCACATAACTTTGACAAGAGAATCTTATTCTAGAACAACCCTCTTCCTAGACGGACAGGGTACGGACTAGTCATATTCTCCCGCGGAAACCTACCTTATACCCAAAGTTTCCCTGCCGAAGCAGGCCAGGACGCAAGCCCCCTGGGTTCCAGTCATATCCTCCCAGATTACTCGCGCTCATCAGGAGGACGGACCGTGGGTTGAGACACTTCTTGCGTGAATAGACAATTTAGGGATGGTTCACGACTACTTGCAATGCGTGATCCGGGGAATGAAAGTTGGTCCACGAGCTTGACCATTCTTCCTTCGTGCGGAAAACACATTACTCTAAAGAGTGATGAGACGATGGCTCCCATGCAATATATGTAGTGTCGTCCAAGGAGTAGGTTATAATCCAAGGGTCCTTGAACGACCATCACGTTCATTTGAACGGTCTTCACTTTCAATGTTATGGGCACATTGGGGAGGATCCCTAAAGGTCGACTGGTTCCCTTATCAAAGCCTGATAGATTTCTCATTTCAGGCAAAAGCGCAGGCGAACCAAGCGCTTTCCAAGCAATAGAGGAAAGGATACTCACAGATGCCCCTTCATCAATAACTGTACTAGCCATTACCATTCTGTATATTTGGACAATGATTCTGAATGGTATGCTAGCTGGCAAGCGGGGTCTGCCTAGTTGGTTCCAGTCGAAGGACACAACCAGGTTGCTTGGTCGTGGGACCGAGTATACGGCCAGATAGCGCTCTGATGAACTTCCTTCCTGTGATAAAGGAATGGTGGCATTGCCCCCTTGATCATCAGAGTCAGTGCTGATGAAGAGAATCTGGACGGTGTCGTCTTTATTCTCCTCTGTGATGGTGTCATTCAAAGATAGATCCTCTGAAGGCAAAACCGGGTCAACTGCTGTTTCAACCTTTAGACTTTCATCAGGTATGGATTCAGACGGTTCATCTTCAATGCCAGGTGCTTCGGCTGACCACCTGAGCGGGTCAGCCGGGTTTTCAACTAGTGAGGGACTTGGCAGGAGTCTTTGATATCCAGGAGGGAGATGCGCTCGTAAAATCGGGCGATCTTCCAGAACTCTTTTTTCCTCGTCTAAGAAGGGACAACGGTGGATGGCGTGATTGCCTTCACACAGTCTGCAGGGAAATTTAGCTTTCCCGCTCTGTCCTGGGGCTTCACTCCCACTAGTTGACGGTGAGCAGTCGACATGGCTATCAGAGGTCGATGCTACCGAATTGTGCAAACGGGGGGACCAGTCCCTTAGTATCCGGGGGATACAGGGACAATCTCTATGGAAGTGGTCTCCCTTGCATATGACGCATGGCGATTTAGGCCTTACGAGTGCTGTGTGTGGATTTTTGTTAGATGACACTTGTTTGCCCCCAGTCACTTTAGGCTCCTTCTTCTTCTTTTCTTTATTCTTCTTCTCCTTCTTCTCCTTAGGAACCCGGTTTTTTGTTTGACCAGTTCCGTCAAGCGAAGAGGAAGGAGGGGAGGAAGATGAAGTGGAAGGCTAGGGGGCAACTCTTGTCTGATCTAACTGTTGACTCGACTGTTCAGGAATGGTGGTATTCTGAACAACATTGGTTGAAAAGAGCCAAACTGGTAGGCCAATTGTCCGTCCTGGAAGCGACAATGTGGCCATGTGGGGCGCACCAACATCTCCCCAAGAGGAGAAGGGACTAGGATTTCCACCAAGAGGAATTCCTTGGTTGGTGTGCTCCATCTTTTCAACCTAAAGATCAACGCAGGATTAAAGGGTGATTGTTCCGTTTAAAATAAATTGTTAACAACGCTTTAGACACAACTTGCTTTTTCACTTTTAAAGAGTCGAGAAAAAGCTAAAGATGACTCTAGTATCCTTCGATGTTTTGACGAGCCCGAAGTGACAAATGCTCGGATGGACTTTTTCTGTTATAGAGTCTGAAAAAGTCCAAAAGAAACTGATCTGGAGATCTAGGCAGAGGGTGTGCCAAACTTTTCGAAAAACCGCAGAATACTTTTTAAGGTACGAGCGGTCGATCTTCGTGAATGCTGTGTTCACTGCATTGCGATCAGTAGGGCGGCTGACACGACTTCCTAAGGATAAAGTATATATGCCTATAGGGGTCTCCCAATATATACGCGACGGTACGTGGGAGCACAATCCGTACTAGCGCTATCGTCCCTTAGGAGGAATCACCCACCTTCCACGAGATCGACAGTCACTAGGCTTAACGACGTCGGAACACGTCTCTAGCCTAGACCTCTATGTTGTGCGTTATGTTGCAAAGCGTTGTTAGGTTCATTCAGTTTATTTTAAGTTGATCTTTTTAGAAGTTTGTCTTTCAGGATCACCACGAGATGTATGGTACAATTCCTAAATGCAGTCTAAGATGATAAGCAAGCTTTATTATCTTTTCAACTTTGAAAATCCTAGCTACTAAGGGAAAAGAAAGACACTATCTTTTCTCAAAGAGCAATCAGCACACTCTAATGCACTCTTCCCTAAATCAATCATGCAAACTTATCAAAATGCAAATGCACAATGCAGGTGTTTGTTTTCCGCTTTCTTAGTATTAATGCCTGCAAAGAAAGCTTTTTGTACAACTTTGAATTTGCTTTTAAATGACAGATACAAACAAGTTTACTTTTTCGAAAACAACAAGGGTAGAAGAGATTACAATCACTCTACGACTTTCGAAATGAATACTTGTTTCGACACTTAAAAGAGACAAACTCAAACCAATAAGCAAAAGCAAATGATAATCAACTGTAAACAGCCAATGAACTCTCTCCTAAGATCACAGTCAATCAGATCTGAATCAACGGCTACAGGATGATTATTTCACTCATGCAAAGGAAAACTGTAAATGACATAAAAACACATAAAAACACTCACAGTCTTTTTGTACAAAAGGAGGCGGAATCTAAGCAAAGAAAAGGAGTTATCAGACTGGTACCTATGCTGGTTAAAGGCTGCAAAAACAGAGATCAAAACAGGGCAACAGACAGCAGAGAACCCCAGCTGCACAAGGCTAAACTGGTTCAGCGCAAGTCCAACACTATGGAGTTGACATTCAGTGCAGGTAGCCTTCACGGGACCTACGTTGAAATGCAGACTGCCTTCACAGTGTCTGCGCTGAAGGAGAAACTCTCGTTTCCCTTGGGTTCTTGGTCATAAAATGCTCAAAAATCAACTGTTTCAGGCCAAATCAGAACCACAAGCAAGGTATAATCAGAGGTATGCTTTGAGAGGGTACTAAAGACTATCACAAAGGATCATCAAGTCATTTGTGAGTCCATTGTTCAGATCATAGACAAAATCCAGTGAAGGATCAAGGTAGCAACAGTCTACTTTGCAGAAGCAGTTCGATTGTTGCTGTTGAGTCTATGAAGCAAACAATGATGTAAACACAAATAAAATGACTAAAGCAATCTCCCCAGCGGAGTCGCCAATTTGTTGTGGGGAAAAATGCCTATGCAGGATGATCCTATCCACCTAAGGTGTGACAGTGCCTTAGCAACAAACCGATACAGCTATTCTGGTTTCTTCCTTTATGAAATGTGAAAGAGGGGAGATCGATAGACTTATCGTTGTCTTCCGTTTGTCCCTCGATCTAGATCCTCTTCTCTTTGGGTGTTCACAGCTACTTGCCTCCTCGCTTGCTCAAGAGAACAGCTACTTGATTCCCACGAGATCACAAGAGAATAGCTACCTGTGACAAGATAAGAACACAACACAAAGGCAGATATTCATATTCACAAATGATTCAGGATTAGAAGTAAATCAAATACACTAATGCAATCATACAAATACACCAGTATATAGGAGAAAACCAAGATAGCTTTATTGATTGATAACAAGGTTCAGGAAGAGATACAACCCAGAGGGCTCCAATCCAGCATCTCCTTCCCAACAGAATGGAATTCCTTCTTCAGCTCCCTTCAAAGCATTAAGCACCCAATGTTTCCAGTCTCAAACCAACAGCAATTCTTTGCAATAACAAAATTCCAGCCTCTAGATCTCATGGAGGAGAGATCTATATATAGTTATTTTGGAGAGAGGATGAGTCAGCTTGAGATCTGACTAGTGTCCTCTCCCTCTCTCAGTTCTTGAGTCCACTTGGAGGTTCTTGCTTCCACTTGGAGATTTGGAACCTCTTACTCATCACCAGTCGAATTCCCTGAGGCAAGTGTCATTTTGGAAGCTTCCTGAGCATTGACACATTGAGGAATGAGCCTGCCACTTGTCCAAACTCGCTCAGCGCAGGTAGCTAGTGTTGGAGTTGACATTCAACGCAGGTAGCCAGTGTAGTAGTTGACATTCAGCGCAGATGCTCAGTGGAGCAGTTGACATGATCCTGAATTGACTTGTTTTTGAGTGGTTTCAGGTGGAGAACTTCTGTGAATTGCTGTGGTTAGTTAGCCTTGTTCCTCTAGGGGTAGGAACAACATGTTTAGGCACTTTGGATCCCTTAGATTATGGACATTTCATGCTCAATGCTGTAAGGCACAAAAATTTCTATAACACCGGAGACATCACAAAAGTGGCAAACATGTTAGGGGTGAGCCAACCATCCTCACAGAATTGCAGGCATGCCCTCTTGCTATGTCATGTTTCCAGCATCTATCATGTTTTGAGTTTTGTCAAAGAGTGGCTAATGTTCGAGTTCATCATGAGTTGGCCCGTCTTTTTGTGCTTCACCTACATGGAGATCACTCTATCGTGGCCGGTGTCACCTTCACACTGACACCTGAAACTGTCTCATTAGAAACCAGCATATCGAATGTTGGAGAACCATGGCACAAGAAACAGAAGGTTGATCGGCCGCATTATGAGCATTACATTAAGGCTAGTTTCTTGAGGCAGCTCACAAGAGTCTTTCCATTCCGATATTTGAAAGATGAATATGCTCCACTCATGAAGTTGATCATGAAGTACATCAGTTGTGAGGGGAGGTTCTCTCGTCTATATGCCTATCACATCAGGTTTCTCATGCACTTTACCAGGGTACGGATGATGAACATCCCATATTTCATTTGCAGGAACATAGAGAGGATGAACACCTTCATGTAGCACAAGACCCCTTAGCAGCAACTTAACAGTGTTTATCACTTTGCTCTTATTAAGATTTTGGTGGTTCATCAGCTGGGATTGCAGGGCATTACTTGGGATGATTACATCTCCTGTGACCTCTTCAGCACTTCACAGGTATTATTAGAGGTTAAGCATGAGGGTGAACCTTCTCATTGCTATGAACGACATGAGACTGCTAGTGTGTTGGTTTTCATCACATATCAGAAAGGCACCAGACGTTTGTTTGCAGTGGCAAAGCGAGTGTTATCTCCACCCGGGGTGGAAGGGGCCTCGCTTCCTCCATCAGCATCACAGGAACAGGACAAAGGAAAGGAGCCAATGCAGGATGAGGGGCCTTCAGGTGAGCTATCAGGTGAATGAGCGACCGAATTCATTCTCCTTCATGATGATTGATACAGATACAGAACCAACAAGTGCATAGCTCAAAGAGATCATCCAGGAGCAGCAAGTAGAGATTCAAGCCTTGTCCCTTGATTTGGAAAGAGCCAAATGGAACATTAAATATCTGGAGTAGAGGAACAAACAACTGGAGGATCAGCAAGCGGTCATGGAGCTACAAAACATTCGTGAGCATCGCCAAGCTGCACAAAGGAGAAGAGTTGAGCTCACGTCATTGGAGGAAGAGATTAATGAGGATCGGGAGGCCAATCTCGAGAGAGTTAATAGGCACTTGGAGAGACTACTGGACAAGGCTGACAAGGACCATGCATTGCTGAGACACACGGCTTTCCACTACATGGCGCGAAACAAAGTATGCAAGGCCCGAATAAGGAATTTGAAGGTGAAATTGAGGAAGGCAATCAAGAAGAAAAAGAGGCAAAGGGAGCTCGATCAACTTCAGATATTGGCCAAAGCCTCTTTGGCCCAGCATAACACTTGATAAGGAAGCTCCAGCCTAAATTTCAAGAAATTTGGGGCAATTTTGGTCACATGGCAAATTTTTGGTCACAACACAGGTTTTTTCTCCCTGTCCGTCGTGCCACTAGCGCGACGCTTAGGATTGGGAGCTCCAAATCACAAATGGCTTGCATTTTTGGATTTAGCATGAAACATCATGCCTTCTGGTGAATGGACAAGAAATTTGGGCATGATTTGAGTCCCGAGGAGGTCAAAAACACTCAAAAAATGACCTCTCTGCCCCTATTTTGACACACAGGAAGCAGTCTTGGGAGAATGACGTTTTGGAGGAGAAAATGAGCACCAAATTCAGAAATTCCACTTGGGTTGGAAACTATACGGGCCAGGCTTTCCAAAAAGCACACTTGGGCACAATTTGGATTCCAGCAGGTACCTCAAAATCACCTCCAAAGTGGCGCGGTGCGTATAGATTTGGGCGTGCCACATATAGAGAAAAAGGCCAAAATCGCTACCGCTTCGCGAAATTTCGATTCGCGGCTTTCTCCAAGTGGGCTCGCTCATTTACACTATATTTTTCTTGGAAACTAAGCCAATGTTTAAAAATTATTTTCACTAAAGGTGGGCTCCTATCCAAGTGGCAAAGGAAGGCGAGCAGTCACCCAAGCCATTTGTCATTTTTGTAACGCTGCACCTGTAACTAATGGTTGGCTTTCCACTTCCACTTTGTAATGATTCGAAAAACTCCCCAACTCTTGGTAATTCTATTTCCTCATGGCATAGTTTATTTATTATATGCAAACCATTTACAAAGGGTTGGTTGGCATTTCTAGGAACTGTGGGAGAGAAACTCAGTGAATCACTATACATTTTGACAGAGAATTAATGAAAGATTGCAGCTCTGGTTCATGAGATTCCTGTGGCATGAGTTTAGCAAATTTATCCTCTTTATGTTTCATATGTATTTCATTATGTTTCATATTTTCATTTACATTCATTTCTAGTGAAAGCTTTCTAAGTAAAAAAAGGTAGAATTCAGTGCATTGCTCTGCCTTGGGATAGTTTTCATGTTCTATGTTTTCTTATGTTGAAAAGGATTCATGTATTTACACCCTTTTCACACTCTCAAACAATCTCTCCACCTCAAATTTTTTCGACTCTAATTGCTAGACTTTCTGCCTGTCTTGCCTAATGAAACAACCTGTGTCTTTGAGTTAAATTCTCTGCTCATGTTGTTCCTTGGCCCCACACATCCCAAAAAACTCAGTAATTCTTCAAACATCTCCATCATATTTATTTACGTAGCCTAAAATCAGTGTCCATTTATGAGTCATCTCAGACCCTATTGTTTATTTTCCTGAGTGTGACCCGGAGAGAGCCCTCTCCTGTTTTGGTAGGGCTAGCTACCAGACGGAGCGTGGTTTGTGGTTACCCTGAATTTTGACTTCCTTCAGCCTAAGGCAAATTTACGTGCTAACACAACTCTTAAAATGAGAGAAAACAAAATATTTGCGATATTCAGTAGATATAATATGAAGTGGATGCCAAACCATAATGAATTCATTTTAATAACTATATCAGATCCATTATATCAAAGATTTGTTTTGGCGGTGTGATATCAAAGGTTTCATTCAAAAGTTCTGATTAGAAAGGCGGATGTGAAATTCTTATTAATCAACATTAAAACACATATTGGATCCGGATATTGGAGAAAATATCATGTCGGAGGTCGGAAATTATACGATGTCGCATATCAAAGATTTGAGGGAGTGATATATTATATTTCAGAGATCGATGAAGTGATATGTAGGCATATCAGAGTGGAGGCCTTATGGATATTGGCAATTGGAGGAAAGTAGCATATTGCATATTGGAGATCAGAGGTTTTGAGTGATGACACATAACAAAGCTCTGATAGGGGATTCTCTGATATAAGAGAACAGAGGAAGGTTACGAGATATGTGGGTATTCCATCCAATAAACTACAACCACTTTTATAATGGTTGGACTTTGGTTGTATGATATGTTTAAATTAACACCCCAAAGTCTTATAAAAAGGGTTTTCCACATTCTTATGAATTGGGGTTTGAGAAGAGATCTTCTGATATCATTCTTGATATGCTACAGCTAAAGGCACTATTTAGAAAATGAACCCACTAATAATAATAATTAATATCTTAGTCTCAGGGGCTATGTTTTTTATTAATCTGAGATGTTTAGAAAAAACTTATTTATAAATTTTATTAACAAGCAAACCTAATCAAACTTAGGAAAGCTATAAAAGTAAAACAAGTGTAAATAAAAGGCAAATTAGACTTGAAATGAAGTAAACACACTCAAAACCTACATGCAATGCAAAAAAGGGTCCCCATGATTTTATTATATGGCTAAAATAAAAAATTAAATTAGGGATTGTTGAGTACTACAGCAATTGGAGACACACTCGGCGAAACAATTATCTCTGAGAAAATACTAAGGAAGTTTAAATTAAAAGGAATAAATATAACATTCTAGGACTCAACTTTTTCTTTTAAAAAGATCTCTATAAAAACCATTTAGAATTCAATATATGCATAAAATCTCGTGTATTAGATATAAGAGTATAATCATATTTTAGGCAACTACGTATAGATGTTATCTTGAACGAAAGAAAACAAATTTTATTTATGATTTTAGCTTAAAGATGTACTCGAATGTCACAGGTGGTTCCACTACTGCTAGCAGGAATCCATAGCCTCGACAAGGTCACCTTTTAACCCTTGGAAGTATCAGCATCCTATACATTAGTTTATACTTTAGAGGAATAAGTAATTTTTGTTTTTTTTTTGTTACTTTGAAAGCCATTGTTCTGGCTTGGTGACCAGATATTGACAATGCCATACACCAATATTAATAAAAGCAAACAAGTTGGCTCATGATGTGACCTCCTGTCTTATAACTGTTTGGATACAAGCCATTATCTTGGCTTGGTAGCTAGTTGTGATAATGTCACCAATATCAGTGCCTATGATCATGGTAGGATAGATCTTGGTGAGACCCCCTATCTTTCAAGTCTCATATTATTTTTGAATTACACTCTAAAACTATTTTATTAATGGATGGGGAGACAAATCCACTCCTTAAGAGATCGGGATGACAACAAAAGTCATAAGATGCTAAAATGTTATTGATGAACTTTGCTTCTTTAGTAGCTAAATATGTTATAGCTTATGATATGATAGAATTAACCCTTAAAGTGTTAATTTTAGATATCATTTAGTAGAATGATGATTAAGTAGCCAGAGATTATAGTGAAGTGAAAATATGAAAGATAGCGTAATGATGTTTCTTTTAATAATATTCCTTTTGGAATTAACTCTGTTGGATCACATAGATGGAAATATAGCCCATGTATAAAACCAAAAGAAATGGTGCTTCAACAAACAAAAAACACTCTGGTATATACATATGATTATGTGAAAATGAAATGAAAATGCAAGCACCAAATGCTAGCAAATCAACAGGGAAGCCAATCGGGAGAATGAGCTATGTGTAAATTTTTTACAAGATATAAAAAGTATGTCAATGTTAGAGTTTTTATCTTGTAAAGAAATTTTTTAAATTGAATATTTATTAAACGATAACTCATTGATGTGCATTTCTGGGGACTTTCTCCTTTTTTTTCTAACATAAGCGGTTAAGTTTTATTTATCAAAAGAGGTTGGGCATGCCAAACGACCTCGAATACAGATAGATGTGAGAAATCTGGCTCATTTGAGTCCTCCTAATCTGGCTTTTGTATCTGAGGTTAGCTGCTGATTTTAAGGCAGTTGGCAGGCTGAGAGATCCTTGCTTTGCTGAAGTCGGCTTAGAGTTTTGTCTTTCTTTCCTCTTTTCTTTGAAACTTTGGTGCTTTCCTGGATTGATATAAAACCCACTTAAACTATGTTCCATGGTCAAATTACAAACCCGCATATATTTAATGAGTTTAATTAAAGCCTGTCTTCTCCACCATACTCGACCCCACTACATGGTAGCCCCCGTCGTGATCAACACTCAGTGGCCGTCGGATCTACCCCTACCCAGATCTGACGCATATCGTGTCCATCACTTTCCGACCTTTATCTCCTTAGGAGCACGCGATATGGGTGGTTTTGTAATGCCACGCACTGGCCCTTAAGTGGCATCATGTCCAATTCATACAGAACTTCCAAACAGCCTAGAGTGATGCAATTAAAGCCTCTTACCGCTACCGGCTAAATAACTCGCCTCCATTTGCGAAGAGCGATGAATGTCAGATCGAACCCTCCAAGATTAGATGGTTATCATGTCCCTTGCTGACCTAGCTTTAACCAGAGCTGTCTCCTACCTGGCCCCACGACATGGATAAGACCCCGCCAAGAAAAGCGAGCGATGTCTGTCAGATCTTCCCCCACCCGGATCCGACGATAATCACGTCCAATTGTTGTCCAGCCTTTAACTCCGCTGGGGCCTACGATGAGGGCAGTTTTGTCCTGCCACACATCATGCTGAAAGGAACATCACGTCTGATTCATAAATTACTACCAATCAGCTGAAAGGGGTGTGAAGTGTTAGTGTCAGTCTTGTTAGCCTGTCACCTAGATCAAAAAATTGCTTTTACCATGATCTTTTTAGGCTTCTATCATCAAATTTTTTGTTACTAGGTTTATATAGGAAATTTGGTCATTGCATGGTTAGTCCAAGATAGAGTCATTGTCTGAAATTTTCACTCATGCTGGTTTCTTGTCATATACCATGAAAATTGGTCAAGTCATCATCATCATTCCATTAGGTCTTAAGTCATCCATTAGGTCATAAGGGTCCCCAAGGTCCACCATTTCCATAAAAAAGTCAGAAATAAGTCAAACTTGACAAAGCAAAGAGTTCAAGAATTGAAACATGATTCATTCACATTTTCATTACATCAAAAGTTTCAGATGAAGAAAGCACCAGCACTCAGGAGATGCAAAAAGCACATTTGCAAAGGCAAGGTAAAAGCTGCCTTCAGAAAAGTGAAATCAGTTCACAAAAGAAGATTAGTTTCTTTTCTCTTTTTGAAAAAGTGAAGAAATTACCCCTATATAAACTCAAAATGACTCAATACCTTTTCATTCATCTCTCATTCACTCTTCATCATCGCGCTCAATCACTTCAAAAAGCAAAAAATCCATTTCCCTAGGATAATTTGGTAAACAATTATAGGTGTTGCGCGTAGATACATTGCACTGCACTTTTGAGGCAGGTGCTGCGTGTAGGAGAACTGTGTTGTGCTTTGGCGCTGCACGTAGAAGAACTGCGTTGTGCGCAAGACAGAGTGCCTGAAAATCACCCAAATTTTCCAAATCAAAATTCTTGCTTTCAAACTTGGTCAAATTGCTTTCTAAGGCCGAGGAACAAGTAAGTACTTCATTTCCATTGATTTTTTCTTTCCCATTTGCATTCCATGTTGATAATATCTCAAGCTAGGGTTTGTAGCAAAAGTTCCATGGGAAATTCTAGGGTAGAAATGGTCATCACAATTTTTTATCTCCTAAACATGTAAGTTGACTTTCTACACCTACACACATGTATGATGAGTCATCTTGACCAATCCATCCACCTCCAAATCAAGTTTAAACACTAAAAAAACAAAACCCTAGCTCATTCCTAGAGTTATTTTGACCACATCACATCATAAAACTTCTTGGTCTCATTTACAAGGAGCCACATTTTTTCACTAATTTCATCACTCATTTCCATCAGTTTCTCAAAGCCATCTCATCTTTCACAAAACCCCTCCCATCATTTTGTCAAAATCCCTCATATATCACTTCATTTTCATACTCACCTTACATCTATTTCACTTCCTACTGGTAGGATTTTGTGTCATCATGGAGATTGATTCTTCACCAGAGAGAAAGAGACAACACAAAGGAGGGAGGATTCTCAGATATGAACCATCAGATTGCAATCAGATCAACTCCTATCCTTTCATCAAACAATGCTTTGAAGATGTTCACTGTTTGGAATTTTGTAAAAGAGTAAGTGAAGCAGGGTTTTATGAGAAGCTGACAGATTGGGTGGCTACACACTTGAAAGGAGAGACTGTTGTCATTGCTGGTATTGAGTTTAGCTTCTCAATGGCCTCCATCTCACTAGCAACTGGTTTACCAGACAATGGCGAATACTGGTTCAAAGGAATGAATCTAGATCTTGAAAACTACAAGCCCTTCTTAAAGACTCCATATAGAGACACACATACTCACCTTATGCCTTTCAGATATTTGCTTGAGAAGTATGCTCCTTTAATGAAGACCATCATGAGGTTCTTTACCTGTGAAGGTAGATTCTCAAGGTTGTATGCATATCACATTCACCTCTTGATGCACTTCACATCACAAAAGCCACTCAACATGTGTAATTACTTGTTCAGGAGTATTTCAAAAATGTCCGAGAAGATACAGTTGAAGGGAAAAGTGCAATATCCAAGCATGTTCCATCATAATCTCATCAAAACCATTGTACTTCATCAGTTGGTAGAGAGGGGTATGGCTTGGGAAGCCTTCTTAGAAACAGCTCTAAAATGGCATGAGGAAAATGAGGCATCTCAGTCCACAAGTGCACAAAAACAACAAAAAGAGATGGGGTCATCTAGTAAACCAGTAGAGAATATTCAGCTACCTAGGCCAGAGGTCATAAAAGTGTATAAGAAAGGGCATAGGATTGTGTTTTCTTCTCACGAAGAGAAAGGGGCCAAGCCTTCTTCATCGACAAAGCAGGCATCAACAGTAAAGGGTAATTAGACAGTTGAGCATGAATTAGAGATCATTGATATATAAGAGGAAGATGAGATTTCAATCATGAAGCAGACCATCAGGAACAAGGAATACCAAATCAAGGAGCTGGAAATAAACATGGAAAGAGCCAAGTTCGTTATATCATTCCTTGAACAAGAAAACAATCAACTCAAGGCAAAAGAGTTGATCTTAGAAAAGGAAAAAACCAAGTTATTGAAATAGGTTGGAAAAGGTAAGGAGATCATAGAATCAAGGGAGCTTGAAGGATCAAAAGGTACAAGAAAGAGGAAAATACCAAGAACCAAAGGTCTCAAGGAAGCTTTGCAAGAGGAACAAAAACAAATATTGCTCAATGAAGACTTTGACCTAGAAGAGAGAATTGCCCTTGAGGTACATCAAGATAAAGAATATTGGCTCAACAGGGTGAATGAACATTTGGAAAATCTCCTGGAGAAGGAAAATAGAGATAATCAAATGCTCAGACACATGGCACATCATTATCAAGCTCAAAACATGATCGCCAATGTCAAAGTGAAACAGCTCAAAAACAAGCTCAAGGAGACTAAAAAAGAGAAAAAGAATGAGGGAAACTTGGAGATGCTTGCTGAAGCATCCATGAAGATTTAACAAACTAATTTTTACACCTTCACTCCAATTTTGAGCCAATTTTGAGCATTTTGAGTTTTTTTGATAATTTTTGGTCTAAGTTTAGAAAATTGGCCTTCCCAAGGCGCTGCGCTCTTTCCTCAGGCATCCATTTGAAGAAAAGTTTATATTTTTGGAAAGGTCATAGCATCCTCTAAAAACCCATTTGCCCAGATTTTGCATAGGTGGCTTAGTTTGGGAGAAAAAGGTAAAATAGTGGCAAAAAACTAGCATTCTGGACCATTTTTTGACAGGCGCCGCGCTTCTGGAGTGGCCTTGGGAGAATGGCTTTTTGAAGGTATTTCTGTGCTCCACATTCAAAAATTCAAATAGTTCTGGAAACTAGACTTGAAGGGCTAGTTGACTATTTTATCAGATTTGCATTTTGACCCATGGAAGGCACCTGAAAATCAGCTCAAAGTTGGCACTGCGCTTATGCATTTTCTGTGTTTTCAAATGTAAAATTTCTAGTTTTTAGTCAGACTTGGTCAAAGTCGAGATTCTCTTTGTAATGGCACAAGTTACGAGGCTAGGTGATGTATGCATGAATAAATGAATATCATAGATTGTTTTTAATGTTTATTAGGCCTCATAAAAGAAGAAAACTCCTAATCAAACTCTTCATGAGGTGTTTGAGTTACACCTTCTCACTCTCACCTGTTGGTTGATTGAATATTGGAGTCAGATCCTCCACCAAGGAATTCAACTCCTGAAGGTGGGAAAGTGGTCTAGGAGAGTCTATAAGTACTATTTCACCTCATAAGAAGGGGGTTGAACTTTTTGTGAAGGAAGGCTTGCATTGTAATCATCTTTTAGCTAATACAGATACAAGTTGCAACTATTTTCAAGAAACTCTAGCCCGGTGAGTTCATGGTGTCTATGCTTCACTCTTTTTGTTTTATCATGGTATAAACATTTTTACATAGATTATATTTCTTCTCTTTATGAATTCCTTGTGATAAAATACTCAGAATTCTTGTTTTTTCAAGCTCTGTTATCTAGGTTTTCATGGTTATATGTTTTGTCTTCTTAAGCTAATGAAAGCATTTTTAATGCTCATTAGTTTCTTCCATTCTATATCCTCTATACTGCACTGACACATGCTCTAACTACACCATGGCTTCTGACATATAGCTCCTTCTTATGCTTGCTCCTGTATTCCCACAACCTAGACCTACTTGTGGCCCCAAACCCTAAGTTTAGCAAACCCTTTAAAAACTATTTTTTCACAATATATATATATATATATATATATATATATATATATATATATATATATATATATATATATCTAGCCTAAGATTCATTTGCTTTAAATTCATAACATTGATAAGAGACTTAGAGAGATCCCTTTCATGCTCAATAGGGCTAGCTACTAAGCTGAAGTGGTTTGAGGTTACCCTTGTCGATTTCATTTTCAGACTAGGAGATTGTAAGGACTAACATCTTTGGCGCCGTTGCTAGGGAATGATTGATAAATTATCCATGGGAAAAAAACTTAGGAGATTTCAAGAGCTGGTTTTGTACCTCTTAGTTTCTAGTATTCTAATATAGGCTGAATTCATAAATCTCATCAGCTTAGGGTGTATACATTCTGGCTTACAAGAGGCATACTAGGTCAAATCCTGACCCAAATCCACCCTTCATTATTGAAGACCTTGAAATACTGCTCAGAAAACTTAGACTACCTATCACTAAAAGTGTAGTTCAAAAAATTAAAAGAGAAACTTCTCTGCCTAAAAACCTATTCGTCTTTGAGAAAATTCCATTCGAAGAGCAAATAGAATTATCACTTACCAGGTCTATGTCTGACTCTTGCATCTCTGATACAACACTAGAACCTTTAAAGGTTGAAACTCACTCTCTTTCCTCAGAATCTTTGTCTGCTAAGAATGATCATGAACTGTGGTTAAACTTTGATAAGCTTCAAAGCCTTGTTGACCAACTCCAAATCACAACTGAAAAAACTTTTGTTCAATACCAACTTGAATACTTAGCCATAGCTTCATCCTATTTTACACCTCCAAGCTCATCTACCACATCTCCTTAAGCTTCAGTTTCATCATCTTTCTTTCCTCCTCTGTTCGTTCCATCCTTGCCTCTACAACCCATTTTAGTAGTTCCATCATCCTCATCACAACCTTCACGTACACAAACCATTGTAACACCTTCACTTCCTCCAATAGTCATGGAAAGATTTGCACCTCTTTTAATGCTTGCTAAACTTACTGCTTTCCCTCAGAACTATGGTCAAAGACTTCCTTTATTTGATGGAAGTGTAGAAATTACAGCTCAGCAGCATGTTGACAAGTTAATAGACTTCATTGATTTAGAAGAAATTGATGAGGAGAATGCCAAAATGAGGATTATCGCTCAGAGTTTCTCATGAGATGCTAAGAAGTGGTTTCAAACTCTGGTTGCAAATTCCATTAACATTTCTCAAAGACTAATTGAATTATTTCTAGCTTGTTGGCAAGAGAAGAAAAATCCATTATAGATATTAGCTGAATATAATTCAATGAAAAGGAGCCCCAATGAAATAGTTCAAGAATTCACATCAAGATTTAATACAATGTACAATTCTATACTTGATGATATGAAACCTCCTACTGGTTTGGCTCTTCTTCATTATCCTGATGCTTTCGATCCAGAGATGGCCTATCATTTGAGAGAAAGAGACCCAACTACTCTTGAAGAAATGCAACGGAATGCAATTAGTTTTCAAACCAATCTACTCATTAAGAAGTCAAAATCAAAGCCATAGAGGGCGAAAAAGAGAGTTGTTTTCATAGAAGAACCCGCATCATCTTCTGATGCAAATCTTGACAGCCTGATAAAAACTATGGAAAGAATGTTGGATAAAATATCCGTAATTGATCAACAAGCTGAACCATCAGTGAGGAATCCTAACTTTCACGGACAGCAGCAACAATAGTTCAGAAATCGACAGAGAGACAAATGAAATCAAGATCCTCAAGGTTAGGTGAAAGCTCCATTTCAGCAAAACTATACTAAAAGCCAGGAAGAAAATGAAGAGGAGATGGTAGAAGCAAATCACTTCTTTTAAGAAGATGAATTGCCTACTTTCCTAACTGAAGAAGATTAGTTTTCTGAAGACTCTTTTATACCAGATGACCAAAAATTTGTGCTTGCAAGTGAAGATCTATGGGCTTATAGGACTGAAGAGTACCAAAGAGGATATCAGAATGCCCTCAGTCATCTCCAAAAGAAGTACAATTTGAGAAACAAAAATGTGCCTGTTACTATAATTCAAAAAAGACAAAATTTGCAAAAGGACGCACCAAGCAAAGAATCCCCTCCTATAGGCCAGAATAAAGACAAAGCTATTGTCACATAGAACTAGGATATAACTAATGAAGCTTCCACTAGCAATGTGAGGAAGGAAAAAGAAATGCAAACTGAAAGCCAAAAGAAGGAAACTCAAGCTAAAGGCCAAACAGAAAGGAAGGACATCACTTCAAAAGAGATAGATAAACGATCTAATATTTTTAGTTTGGGAAATGAAATTTATAAATTAAAGATAGCCATTCCCCTCATTGAATTGGTAACGAATGACAAATACAAATTCCAGATTGCAAAAATGCTCAGGGTTGATAAGATGTTTGATATAGTCAATGTAGCTGATGAGGAGCTAGCCATCCTTTTTGGTCCAGCCTTAGAAGGAGCTCCTAAAGATAGTGAAATTCCTCCTTTTTATTTGAGTCTTAAACTTCATGACCTTGTCCTTCATAATGCTATGCTAGATTCTGGCGCCTCTCATAATTTGATGCCTATATCCATCATGGATAAACTAGGACTGAGCATCACCCGACGTTACCATGATCTTTATTCTTTTGATTCTGGAAGAGTGAAATGTCTTGGCCTTATTAAAGACTTGGTAGTTTCCTTAGATCAAATTCCAGCAAAAAATGTACTTATGGATGTTGTAGTGGTTGATATTCCCCCTAGGTTTGGCATGTTACTTTCAAGATCTTGGGGAGAAAAATTAAAGGGCACTCTACAACTTGACTTTTCATATGCCACTATCCCTATTTTTGGATAGCTCTGGAAACTTTATAGAGAGAAGAAGATGAAATTTATGATCAGTAGTAAAGACAATCCAGTCAATCATCCTATACATTCTGTTCACACTGATCTTGACTCTTTCATTTTGTTTAGTGATATGGATTTTGTTGATGAAGAAAGTCAGTTAGTAGAAATTTCAGAAGTTCCTAACCTAAAGGGTAGCATACATGAAACTATCACAACAGAAAGTAGAGAGGTCGGTGAGAAACCTAGACAGCCTGCAAATCATATTGAGGAGATTCAAAGAATAGTGCAAAAAAGAAAAGTTCTGAGCTAGCCATTCAAGATCCTAAAAATCAAGAAATTCAGATTTCATAAATTCTTTTTCCAGAAGAAGAAAATGGTCTTTCGACTATGGAGTTTGATGGTGCATCAGGAATGGAAGGATTAGGAATTGGTGTTCAGATACTTGGGCCATTACATCAGCCAAACAAAATCCATCCAAATGTGAGGATGAGTTCTTACAAGCTGGCATTTGAATGTTCGAATAATGAGGTGGAATATGAGGCATTAATTGATGGCCTCAAAATTCTGAAGAAGTTGGGAGCAAAAAACATTTCTGTTTATGGTGACTCCACGTTAGTGATCAAGCAAGTCAAAGGGGAATACCAAGCCAAACACCCAAGAATGAGAGCTTATCGCAATGTTGTACTTGATATTCTCAAAACTTTTCCAGAATATACATTATCTCTTATTCCTAGAACTCAAAATCTCATAGCTGATTCACTTGCCATTGCAGCCAGTATGGTGAAAATTCCTTTTCATTCTAATCATAAATACTCCATCCATGTTAAGCATTGCCCATCTGTTCTAGATAACATTAGGTTTTGGCAAGTATTTGGTGATGATAAGAAAATAAATATTTTTCTATAGTTGGAAGGAGAATTTCATAATTCTCACATTGATGATGTATACAATCTTGATTATCCCCACAGTCATTCAGCTGACACTGAAGTATTACAGCTCAAGGACAACAACATTCTAAGAGGCTTAGTGCCTTTGGAAGAGTTATTTGACAAGGATGATATCTCCAAGAAGCCCACCATGGTTCCTACTGAAAAAGGAGTAGAAGATGTTAACATTGGCATAGCTGAGAATCCTAAATTGGTCAAACTATCAAAGTCTTTATCTCCTGAAACAAAAGGTAAGTACATGTCTTTAATGAAGGATTTTTCTGATGCATTTGCTTTGGATTGCTCGGATCTCAAATTTTATGATAAGAGTATCATTCAGCACATCATTCCTATAAAGCCAAATCAGAAGCCATTTCACCAGAAATTGAGAAGAATCAACCCCAAGTTGCTGCCATCAATTGAAAAAGAGGTAAATATAATTTATAAGTTTGGAATAATTGTTCCCATTTGGTTTTCTAAATGGATGTCTAATCTAGTACCTGTGAGAAAAAAAACCAAGGAAATTCGTCTATGCATTGATTTCAAAAATCTCAATAAGGTGTCCCTGCAAAACAACTATCCCCTACCTAAGATGGACCAAAATACTTCATAAGGTGGTTGGATCCTCTAGGATGTCACTACTTGATGGATACTCTGGGTACAATCAAATTCTGGTAGACAAATACGATCAGCTCAAGATAGCCTTCACAACGCCATGGGGTACATTCATGTATGCCAAGATGGATTTTGGGCTGAAGAATGCAGGAGCTACCTTTCAACGCGCCATGGATATAGAATTTTGGTTATTTATCTTGATGATCTAACAGTATTTTCAAAATATGATGAAGATCATTTGCATCACTTGAGGATTGTTTTATGGAAATGTAGAAAAATTGGCATCTCACTTAACCCAAAGAAGAGTTTGTTCATCATGGAAGAAGGTAAGCTACTAGGACACATCATCTCTAAATATGGCATCCACATTGATCCTGCCAGAGTGGAGGCTATTCAGCAACTAGACTTCCCTAGGAACAAGAAAGAGATTCAGTCCTTCAATGGGAAAATTAATTTTTTGAGGAGATTTATTCCTAATCTAGCTGAGCAATTGAAAGAAATGACAAATATGTTGAAGAAGGATAGTGATGTAAAGTGGACTTTAGAGGCTAAGAAATCATTTCATGTGGTAAAGTTTGCATTATCTACTGCTCCTTTTCTAATTAGCCCAGATTATACCTCATATTTCATCATTTTTTCTTTTTCTTCTAAGCACACATTAGAAGCAGTCCTATTGCAGAAGAAAGATCAGAAAAAGGAGCAGCCTATAGCATTCTTCAGTCGCATTATAAGAGATGCATCATTGAAATACAATATTATTTAAAAACAAGCATTGGCATTGGTAAAGGCCCTCAAAGATTTTAGAGTTTATTTTCTACATTCACATACTATTGCTTATGTCCCTGCTGTAGCATTAAAAGAAATTCTTGTACAAACAGATCCAGAAGGCAGAAGAGGAAGATGGATTGCAGCAATGTTAGAATATGACCTAGAGATCAAACCTACAAAGCTCATCAAAGGACAAGGGTTAGCCAAGCTTATGGCGGAATCAAATATACATGCACTGGATATTAATTTGATGGCTGCACTATTAGAAGAATCAGAAGAAAAAGACCCTTTCATGCAAGTGTCTGATATGTTCATGTCTTCTCCTTGGTACACTGACATTGTCTATGTCTTGCAGCGCTTGAATCCTCCTCCAGAATTTGCTAAAGGTAAAGTTAGATCATTGAAACTCAAAGCTTCAAAATATTGTATTCTGGATGGAGTTTTATTTTGGAAAGATCCTAGAGGTGTGTTGCTGAATTGTTTAATAGAGAATGAAGCTAAGGATGTAATGAAGGATTTTCATAAGGGAGATTGTGGAGGTCATCATTTTTGGAAAACTACAGTGGACAAGATCTTAAGGGCCGGTTTCTATTGGCCCACCCTCTTTTCTGATACATACAAAATAGTCATGCTTTGCCATGAGTGTCAGATTTTTCAAGGAAAGAGGAAACTTCTGCCATTACCACTACAACCAATTTTGATTTCAGCTCTTTTCCAACAGTGGGGCCTTGATTTCATTGGCGAAATCCATCCATCATCTTCAGCACAACACAAATGGATATTAACAGCTACCGACTACTTTACAAAGTGGATTGAAGTTATCCCAACCAGGCAAACTACTAATTTTGTCATCATTCAATTGCTAGAGTCTAATATCTTGTCTAGATTTGGCTGCCCACAAAAATTAATAATAGACAATGCTGATGCTTTCAAATAAAAAATAATGGTGGATTTCTATGCCAAATATCATACTGTGCTATGACATTCCACTGCATATCATCCACAATGGAATGGCCTCACTGAATCTTCCAACAAATCTTTGGTCAACATCATCAAGAAGGTCCTAGAGGCAAACAAGAAGAATTGGCATAAAAAACTCATCAATGTTTTGTGGGTGGACAGGGTCAGCACCAAAAATTCAATAGGTATGTCTCCTTTCCAGCTGGTATATAGAGTTGACACAATATTTCCTTCATCTCTTGTTGTCCCAGTAACGAAAATCATACAAGAATTGGATAGTGAAACTAATGACATACAAAGGAGAATAAACCAGATGTTTCATTTACAGCAGACAAGAGAGGAAGTTTTTTAGAACACATCCAAACTCCAAGAGAAAATCAAAAAGATTTATGATCACAAAACCAAGGAGGACAATTTAAATTTGGGAGATGTAGTCCTTTGGTGGGATGCTAGAATTGAAGACAAAGGTAAACATGGTAATTTTGAGAACTTATGGAAGGGACCATACAAAATTTCTACACTCAGAGGAAAGAATGCTTTCTTGTTGGAAGAGATGGATGGAAGAGACTGTCCAGGAGGGGTGACCAATGGTAGGCTTCTCAAGCACTACTATGTCTAAAATCCAGGAAAGTAATCATCATTGTACATACCGGTGTGTATTTTACTTCTAGCATTTTAGATAACTAACATTAGAGTTTGAAGCCTGAAGCGAAGGCCCTAAAGCTCTTTTAGTTAGTATTGTTTATATTTTTTTTAGTTCTTTTGTCAGTCAAAAAATCAGTTTTTATGCATGTTAACTCCATTGCCCAATGAATAAGGCTACTTGGTCTACGGTGTTCTTGACACCTCTAAGGAGCTGCCATCCCCAGTTGGATCCAATGTTAGTGTCAATCTTGTTAGCCTATCACCTGGATCAAAAAATTGCTTTTACCATGATCTTTTTAGGCGTCTATCATCAAATTTTTTGTTACTAGGTTTACATAGGAAATTTGGTCATTGCATGGTTAGTCCAAGATAGAGTCATTGTCTGAAATTTTCACTCATGCTGGTTTCTTGTCATATACCATGAAAATTGGTCAAGTCATCATCATCATTCCATTAGGTCTTAAGTCATCCATTAGGTCATAAGGGTCCCCAAGGTCCACCATTTCCATAAAAAAGTCATAAATAAGTCAAACTCGACAAAGCAAAGAGTTCAAGAATTGAAACATGATTCATTCACATTTTCATTACATCAAAAGTTTCAGATGAAGAAAGCACTAGCACTCAGGAGATGCAAAAAGAACATTTGCAAAGGCAAGGTAAAAGCTACCTTTAGAAAAGTGAAATCAATTCAGAAAAGAAGATTAGTTTATTTTCTCTTTTTGAAAAAGTGAAGAAATTACCGCTATATAAACTCAAAATGACTCAATACCTTTTCATTCATCTCTCATTCACTCTTCATCATCGAGCTCACTCGCTTCAAAAAGAAAAAAATCCATTTCCCTAGGAGAATTTGGTCAAAAATTGCAGGCGTGCAAATAGATACACTGCAATGTGCTTTCAAGGTAGGCGCTGGGTGTAGGAGAACTGCGCTGCGCTTTGGCGCTACGTGTAGAAGAACTGCGTTGTGCGCAGGACAGAGTGCTTGAAAATCACCTAATTTTTCCCAAATTTCAAAATTCTTGCTTTCAAACTTGGTCAAATTGCTTTCTAAGGCTGAGGAATAAGTAATTACATCACTTCCCTTGATTTTTGCTTTCCCATTTTCATTCCATGTTGATAATATCTCAAGCTAGGGTTTGTAGCAAAAGTGCCATGGGAAATGCTAGGGTAGAAATGGTCATCACAATTTTTTATCTCCTAAACATGTAAATTGACTTTCTACACCTGCACACATGTATGATGAGTCATCTTGACCAGTCCATCCACCTCCAAATCAAGTTTAAACACTAAAAAAACAAAACCCTAGATCATTCGTAGAGTTATTTTGACCAAATCACATCATAAAACTTCTTGGTCTCATTTACAAGGAGCCACATTTGTTCACTACTTTCATCACTCATTTCATCAGTTTATCAAAGCCATCTCATTTTTCACAAAACCCCTCTCATCATTTTGTCAAAATCCCTCATATATCACTTCATTTTCATACTCACCTCACATCTATTTCACTTCCTGCTGCTAGGATTTTGTGTCATCATGGAGATTTATTCTTCACAAGAGAGAAAGAGAAAACACAAATGAGGGAGGATTCTCATATATGAACCATCAGATTGCAATCAAATCAACTCCTATCCTTTCATCAAACAATGCTTTGAAGATGTTCACTGTTTGGAATTTTGCAAAAGAGTAAGTGAAGCAGGGTTTTATGAGCAGCTGACAGATTGGGTGGCTACACACTTGAAAGGAGAGACTGCTGTCATTGCTGGTATTGAGTTTAGCTTCTCAATGGCCTCCATCTCACTAGCAACTGGTTTACCAGAAAATGGCGAACACTGGTTCAAAGGAATGAATCTAGATCTTGAAAACTACAAGCCCTTCTTAAAGACTCCATACAGAGACGCAGATACTCACCTTATTCCTTTCAGATATTTTCTTGAGAAGTATTCTCCTTTAGTGAAGACCATCATGAGGCTCTTTACCTATGAAGGTAGATTCTCAAGGTTGTATGCATATCACATTCACCTCTTGATGCACTTCACATCTCAAAAGCCACTCAAAATGTGCAATCACTTGTTCAGAAGTATTTCAAAAATGTCTGAGAAGATACAGTTGAAAGACAAAGTGCAATCTCCAAGCCTATTCCATCATAATCACATCAAAACCATTGTACTTCATCGGTTGGCAGAGAGGGGTATGGCTTGGGAAGCCTTCTTAGAAACAGCTCTAAAATGGCATGAGGAAAATGCAGCATCTCAGTCCACAAGTGCACAAAAACAACAAAAAGAGATGGGGTCATCTAGTAAACCAATAGAGAAGATTCAGCTACCTAGGCCAGAGGTCACCAAAGTGTATAAGAAAGGGCATAGGATTGTGTTTTCTTCTCACAAAGAGAAAGGGGCCAAGCCTTCTTCATCAACAAAGTAGGCATTAGCAACAAAGGGTAAGAAGACAGTTGAGCATGAATTAGAGATCATTGATCTAAAAGAGGAAGATGATATTTCAATCATGAAGCAGACCATCAGGAACAAGGAATACCAAATCAAGGAGCTGGAAATAAACATGGAAAGAGCTAAGTTCATTATATCATTCCTTGAACAAGAAAACAATCAACTCAAGGCAAAAGAGTTGATCTTAGAAAAGGAAAAAACCAAGTTATTGCAGCAGGTTGGAAACGGTAAGGAGATCATAGAATCAAGTGAGCCTGAAGGATCAAAAGGTATAGGAAAGAGAAAAAGACCAAGAACAAGAGGTCTCAAGGAAGCTTTGCAAGAGGAACAAAAACAAATATTGCTCAATGAAGATCTTGACCTAGAAGAGAGAATTTCCCTTGAGGTACATCAAGATAAAGAATATTGGCTCAACAAGGTGAATGAACGCTTGGAAAAGCTCTTAGAGAAGGCAAATGGAGATAATCAAATGCTTAGACACATGGAACATCATTATCAAGCTCAAAACATGATCGCCAATGTCAAAGTGAAACAACTCAAAAACAAGCTCAAGGAGACCAGAAAAGAGCAAAAGGATGAGGAAAACTTGGATATGCTTGCTCAAGCATCCATGAAGCTTTAACAAACCCATTTTTACACCTCCCCTCCAATTTTGAGCCAATTTTGAGCATTTTGAGTCTTTTGAGAATTTTTGGTCTAAGTTTAGAAAATTGGCCTTTCCAGAAGTTCCTCAGGCATCCATTTGAAGAAACATTTATATTTTTCGATAGGTCAGCATCCTCTAAAAAATTTTTTTTCCCAGATTTTGCAGAGGTGACTTAGTTTGGGAGAAAAAGGCAAAATAGTGGCCAAAAACTAGCATTTTGGACCATTTTTTTGACAGGCGTTGTGCTTTTGGAGCGACCTTGGGAGAATGGATTTTTGAGGGTCGTCCCGTGGTCCAAATTAAAAAATTCAAACTGTTATGGAAACTAGACTTGAAGGGATAGTTGACCATTCTCTCAAATTTTCATTTTGACCCCCTGGAAGGCACCTGAAAATCAGCTCAAAGTTGGCGCTGTGTTTCTGCATTTTCTGTGTTTTCAAATGTAAAATTTCACTGTGTAAAATTTCTAGTTTTTAGTCAGACTTGGTCAAAGTCAAGATTCTCTTTGTAATGGCACAATTTATGAGGCTAGGTGATATAGGCATGAATAAACACATATCATAGGTTGTTTTTGATGTTCATTAGGCCTCATAAAAGAAGAAAACTCATAGTCAAACTCTTCATGAGGTGTTTGAGTTACACCTTCTCACTCTCACCTGTTGGTGGAGAGAATATTGGAGTCAGTTCTTCCACCAAGGAATTCAACTCCTAAAGGTGGGAAAGTGGTCTAGGAGATTCTATAAGTACTATTTTACCTTAAGAGAAGGGGTTGAAATTTTTGTGAAGGAAGGCTTGCATTGTAATCATCTTTCAGCTAATACAGATACATGTTGCAAATTTTTTCAAGGAACTCTAGCCAATGAGTTCATGGTGTTTGTGCTTCACTCTTTTTTTTTTTATCATGGTATAAACAACTTTACATACATTATATTTCTTCTCTTTATGAATATCTTGTGATAAAATACTCAGAATTATTGTTTTTTCAAGCTCTGCTATCTAGGTTTTCATGGTTATATGTTTTGTCTTCTTAAGCTAATGAAATCATTTTTTAATGCTCATTAGTTCCTTCCATTCTATATCCTCTATAATACACTGAAACATACTCCAATTACACCATGGCTTTTGACATCTAGCTCCTTCTTATGCTTGCTCCTGTATTCCCACAGCCTAGACCTACTTGTGGCCCCAAACCCTAAGTTCAACAAACCCTTTAAAAACCAATTTTTCACAAACAAATACATATATGTAGCCTAAGATTAATTTTCTTTAAATTCATATCATTGATAAGAGACTTAGAGAGATCCCTCTCATGCTCAGTAGTGTTGGCATTATGACACAAGTGTTGTCCTTGATGGCAACTCACTCAGATGATAGATCATAGTTCAGTGGGTTAACAACACAAAGTTCAAATTAGAATGAAGAAAGAGAGGTATACGTAGGTTCACAATTGGCCAAGCCGTGTATACACATGAGTTCACCATATACAAGTCATGTATACATACACACGCACTTTCACAAAATGAAAGGTGCGTATATCTTGGAAAACTATGTTTTGGTCTAAGGTATTTGGTCCATGGTATTTTGATCCATGGTATTAGTCCAAGGTATCTGGTCCAAGGTATTGACCCCAGGTATTGGGTCCAAGATATTGGTCCTAAATGGTTTTGGTCCATCGTATTGAGTAAGGCCTAAGACTATAAAAGGAGGGGAAGATCATTAGGCTAAGGCACTCAAGCATTGAATATCTGATGAAGAGCAAGATCTAGTGTACAGGTTATTGTGTTATGGTGCATAGTTGGATTTGAACTAAGGATGAACATTAGCACTTGATGAAGGATAAGATCTAATGATGGGTCAAGATCTTAAGGCTTGAAGTGAAGTATCTTTATGTGGTTTTATCATTTATTTGAATAACAGATGCATGTTGTAGTTTGTAAATATGATGATTTGGGTATAACTGAAGTCTAGAATTTTTGTAATGTTTAAATCCTCATTTATAAATCTGTACGCAGTTTCACTTTAGAAAATGTGCATATACACGCTTGTTCTGCATATCAAAATAGTGTATACATCTTAAATTTGATTTGCAGATCTGTACATAGGTTCGCCTTGAGAAAAGAGCGTATGCATGCAGGTTCGACACATGGAAGTAGCGTATACCTTATAAAATATGTTTTAGCTTCTTCTGTTTGTTGTTGTAGTGTTTTGGGTTTTGGCTTGGGTTCTGGTTATTATATTCTGGTTACAGCATTCTGAAAGATCAAATTGAAGGGTTGTAAAAGTGACTGATTGATTCAGTTGTGATTGGTTGAAAGAAGATTGGTTAATGCAGATATATTTGATGATTGAATGATGTTATTGATGGATCCAGTCTGAAAATTTATGAAACGTGTTCCCTGGAAGAAAAGAGAAGGTTGTAGCCTTTTGTAGGCCAACACCTACATACTAATAAACATATCAGCTAGTACAAGAGTTAGGGGGTAGTATCTCCCTTCCAGAAGAAGCTGAAGAATGAGAGAAGGTTGTAGCCTTCTCCAGGTAGAAGCCTGCATACTAGTATAAGTCTATACCAGTACAAAAATTGTAAAAAGAAGTTTATTATTATTAAAAGAAGATAGAGATGATGCAGCGGGTGGTTTTCACCCACATTGGGTTTCCACCTTATATCTTGTGTTCATGTGTGTGATTGTCTGTTCTATTTTTATTGCACCTGGTTACTATTTATGTGGTTCTGATGCATTGATTAAAGATCAACATATGATGAATTAACTGAATCATAAGTTTGCAGGATATACGCTAGTTTTATTAAACACAGTTGCGTATACATGCAAGTTCCATTAATTCAAGTAGTGTATATGAATCTAATTATGGAAATGAAAAATTGATTGACTTGATAATACTGATTCACCCCCCCTCTCAGTATTATTTCTAATAATTGGTATTAGAGTAGGTCTTTCAAAAGAAGCTTGATCGCTTGAAGGAAGATCCATCATCATGAGTAATCAAGGAAGAGAGGGATCCATCAGGACACCAATATTTGATGGAAGCAACTTCGTTTATTGGAAGGTAAGAACCACAACATATCTTCAATCTCTTGGAATAGATGTCTGGGAAATCGTGGAAGGAGGATATACATTTCCATCAACAATTCCTACAGATATGGCAGGTAAAAAGCAATATGAAACTAATGCCAAAGCTGTCAATACATTATTGGGAAGTCTGTCACAATCAGAATTTGTCAAAGTTATGCAGCTCAAATATGCCGAAGAAATATGGGACAAAATCATTCTAAGCTATGAAGGAGACTCTCAGGTAAAACATGCAAAACTATAAAATCTCAGAATTCAATATGAAACTCTCAAAATGCACAATGATGAAAGTATAGCTAGTTACTTCTTACGTATAGATGAGATTGTTAATTGCATGAAAATTTTGGGTGAAGAGATAAAAGAATTTACTTTAGTTGAAAAGGTTTTAAGATCCTTATCTGCTAAGTTTGAATCAAAAGTATCTACCATAGAAGAAAAGCAGGATCTTCAGACTATTACTATGACACAGCTGCATGGAATCTTAACTAATTTTGAGATGAGAAAAGGAGGTACATCATATATGAGAGAAGCCACATTTAAAGCTTCAGGAAAATAAGAACTCAATGAATTAGGACATATTTCAGAAGGAGAAGAAGAAGCAAACTTTGTCAAGAACCTTCAATGGGGTTCCGAAAGATTCAAAGGTAAACTACCTTTCAAATGTTTTGCTTGTGGAAGAGTCGGTCATTATGCTACCAAATGTCCTCATAAAGATAAGTTTGATAAGGGTAAGGATTCTGCAAAATGGAATAGAAAATGAAGTGTAAGTAAGAATAACTACTATACGCATGAAGATAGCGATGGTTTATCAATCAGTGATGAAGATGAAAATAGAAATGACTATAGACTTTTGATGGCTTTTGAAGATGATGATTTCTTGGATGCTTTAGATGAAGATGACCTTTATGAAGAAATCTATAAACTCAAAATCTGTTTAGAAGAAAAGAATATGATTATAGATACTTTGACATTCCAACTTGCTAAAAGAGAAAAACACAATGAAAAACTAGAATGTGAAATTGTGGGTCTAAGAAAGGATATTGAGAAAACAAAAGCTCTCAATCTTAGTTTTTCTAAAGGATCAAAAACCTTAAATGAAATTATCAAAGTGCAGCATTCTCCTCTGATAAAGACAGGTCTTGGATATACTAAAGAAGCATCTCAAGCACAGAAGCCGTCAACCTCCACTAAAATCTATCTTGATGCACCAAAGAGCAGTGAACAGTTTGACAATCGTCAGCAAAGGCATAAAGCAAATCACCAGGTAAATTAGGCTCAATTTACTTCAAGGATGAACAGAAGCTACAACCAACTTCAGGTAAATCATACTCAATCTGCTTCAAGAATGAATATCAATAGAAACTACAATCACCAGGTTAGTAGATTTGGTAATCGCAAGAACTTCTTTAATGGCCAATGTTTTTCATGACATAACTTTGGACATAAAGTTGCTCAATGTGTTTCTTACAAGACCATCATGACTAGAGAAGCAAGAAATCAAAGGAATGTGATAGGAATCATGAAAAGGTCCTACAATAAATTTTCTCTTCTTGAAAAGGAAATAGAAAGCTCTATCTGCAACAACTTCGGTCATGAAGAATCTGAAATCAGGAGTAAATTTCGGCAAAAATCTCAGAAGGAGAAAACCTCATTAAGTCCCAAAATATGGAGAAAGAAAGAACCGCAAACAAAAAGATGTGGTATAGCCTTGTATGTAGAAGGACAAGAAAATCAGTGGTACATCGACAGTGGATGCTCAAAACACATGACAAGTGACAAAGAAAAAATTCATTCATATAATGCCTTAGAAAAGGAAAAGAAGGTCTCATTTGGAAATGACACTCCTGCTGTCATAAAAGGTGAAGGCTCTGTTCTCTTAAAAGAAAAAGTTAAAGTTGGGAATGTTATGTATGTTGATGGTCTAAAGCATAACCTGTTGAGTGTCAGTCAAATGTGTGATTAGGGAAATGAAGTAGTATTTCGATCAAATGGATGTGTTATTTGTGAGCTCGATACAGGAGAAACCGTGATCAAAGGTATAAGAAATCCAAACAACTTATACATACTCAAGGGAGGAAAACAATAGTGCTATCTAAGAAAAAATGATGAACACTAGCTATGGCACAGAATATTGGGGCATCTAAGCTTCTCTCAAATAAGAAAAGCATGCAGATTCGAGGCTGTTCGTGATCTTCCTGATATCAGCATTCCAGAAAATACAATATGAAAATCATTCCAATTTGGTAAGAAAACTAGATCGCACTTCCCTGAAAAGGAAGGATCAGCTAGTAAGCCTCTTAAACTTTTTCATACTGATTGGACCATCAAGGAAAAAGTCACCTCGTGGAGAAGAATACTTTATATTTTTCATTGATGATTTTTCCAGAATGTGTTGGATAGGACCTCTAAAGCATACATGTGAAGCATTTGAAAAGTTCAAAGCCTTCAAAGCTTTGGATGAAAATGAATCAGATCGCAAAATCAAATGCCTCAAATCTGATCGAGGAGGGAAATTTACCTTGGATGAATTCTTTGACTTTTGTGAAGAACATGGAATAAAAAGGAAATTCTCCACCGCAAGGACTCCTCAGCAAAATGGAGTGGTAGAAAGGATGAACAAAACTGTTCAACAAATGGCTCATGCTATGCTAGATGAGTCTGGAACCCCTGCAACCTTTTGGGGTGAAGTTACATTCATTGCCATCACTATTCTCAACCAAGCAAATGTTCGGGTAAACAACA
This sequence comes from Pinus tabuliformis, assembly GCA_031772625.1. Taxonomy (NCBI): domain Eukaryota; kingdom Viridiplantae; phylum Streptophyta; class Pinopsida; order Pinales; family Pinaceae; genus Pinus; species Pinus tabuliformis. The sequence goes on along the minus strand of CM062809.1, from coordinate 155,727,890 downwards.
CTGAAACTCCACATGAATTTTTTTATGGTAAGATCCCTACTGTAAAATACTTCAAATTTTTTGGAAGCAAATGTTACATCAAAAGGACTGATGAAAAGCTTGGTAAGTTTGAACCAGGAGCAAATGAAGGTATTCTCCTTGGTTACTCTTCCCGAAGTAAAGGATATAAATGTTAAAATAAAAGACTTGGGAAAATTATTGAAAGTATTGATGTTGTGGTTGATGAAGCATGCAAAAATCCAAAAAAAATAAAAATTGAAGATTATGAAGAAGATGAGGATTATCCTCCCACATAAAATCAGACTAATTCTAAAGAAGAAACCGATGAAGCACCAGAAGAAGAGATAACAGTAGAAGAAAAGACTCCGTCCAGGTATTTTCAGAAAAATCATTCAGAGACTCAAATTTTGGGACAGAAAGAGGCATGTGTGCAGACAAGAAGAACTACTACAGAAGCTTCAAGCTATCTAGTATTGTTATCCTCCACCGAACCTCAAAATATAAATGAAGCATGCAAAGATGAATGTTGGGTCAAGGCCATGAATGAAGAACTTGAGCAAATTGAAAGAATAATACTTGGGAATTAGTTCTTAGACCTCATGATAAGAATACCATAGGAACCAAATGGATATTCAAAATCAAGCTGAATGAAAATCGAGAAGTTATTAGAAATAAGGCTAGACTTATTTGTAAAGGATATGCTCAATAAGAAGCTATAGATTTTGAAGAAACTTTTGCACCTGTTGCTAGACATGAAGCCATAAGAATGTTCCTTGCTCTTTCTAGTTTTCAGAAATTCAAAGTATACCAAATGGATGTAAAATTTCCCTTTCTTAATGGAGACTTAGAAGAAGAAGTCTATTGAGCAACCAGACGGATGCATTCTTGGAAATTATGCAAAACTTGTATGCAGACTCAAAAAGGCTCTCTATGGTCTAAAACAAGCTCCAAGGGCCTGGTATTACCATCTTGACAAATATCTCCATCAACAAGGTTTTTCAAAGGGATCAGCTGATAGAAATCTATATACAAAGATTGACAATAATAAATTGCTAATACTTGTTGTGTATGTTGATGATATCATTTTTGGTAGCAATGAAGAAGCCATGAGTTGGAATTTTGCTTCAGTAATGCAGAAAGAATTTGAAATGTCCCTGCTTGGTGAGCTTACATATTTTCTTGGTCTACAATTTCAACAAAATAAATATGGTATTTTTTTGTCACAAACCAAATATCTCAAACAGATCTTGAAAAAATATGGCATGGAAGATTCTAAACCAATATGTACCCCAATGGTAACAAGATTCAATCTCAACTCAAATGATGAATCAACAGTAGTAAATCAACCAACTTACAGATCTATGATTGGCAGTCTGTTTTATCTAACAGGTACCTAACCAGACATCATGCATGCAGTAGGAATAGTTGGAAGATTCCAAGAAAATCCAAAGGAATCACACCTTCATGCAATCAAAAGGATTTTCAAATATCTTCAAGGAACACAGAATTTTGGTTTATGGTATCCTAGAGAAACAGATCTTACACTTCATGCATATACAGATGCAGATTGGGTAGGAAGCGTTGATGACAAAAAAGCACTAGTGGTGGTGCATTCTATATGGGTTCCAGATTAGTGTCTTGGTTCAGCAAGAAACAAAGTTCAATTGAATTATCTACAACTGAAGTAGAATATGTGGCGGCTGCATCTTTCTGCACACAACTCCTTTGGATGATGCAAACATTGTAAGACATTCAGATCACATGTACTCCACCCATCTCCACTCTATGTGTTAATACAAGTGCCATCAGTATTTCAAAGAATCTAGTCATGCATTCCAAGACCAAGCACATACCCATCAAATATCATTTTCTACGTGAACAACTGCTTGAACAAAAGGTCAAATTGGAGTATCTTCCCTCCAAAGAATAGGTTGTTGATATATTCACCAAAACACTACCCAAAGAGACATCTTAATATCTCAGACAGAAGCTGGGAGTAGTTGATGGATCATCCTACTGTTAAATCCTATCTGTTTCATGGAAATGTGGCTATACGCCAGTTTCATGAAGCGTAGTTGCGTACATACGTTGGTTTTTGTGGATACAGTCGCGTATATGTTGGTTTGAAGAAAATCAGTGGGCTAGACTCAAGAAGAAATGGGTCTGATATGGTTCAGTGAATTATTTACTCTGCTTGATGATGGTTACAGTCTGTGGATGACAGGTGGAAATATGTTGGCTCTCATAAGTTGTTGATAACTTGATGTATATCTGATTGATAATGATGCCTTGATAACTCTTCTATTATATGAAATGATCAGATCTGACAATGATCATCTGGCACAGGTTTAGGGGGAGCATATGCTTCTAATAATTCATTGTGGGCATTATCTTAGAAGATCTTGGTACAGATTCACACAATTGTTTTTTATTCAGGTGGAATAGGTTCAGGGGGAGAACATGGTTGCTGGTCTAGATGCTGATTGACAGATGCTACTAATGATAGTTGCTGATAACTATCGTGGTCTTGTTTAAGATATTTGGTATCTGTTATATATGTCATGTATATTTTTTTAATGAAAAGGTCATGAAACGACCTAATTTGTTACCCCACTATGCATGGGATGGCTAATGTAATGTTTCTTGTTTTGACATGTATAAAAAATTGGTATATCCCCACTTGGTTGGGAGATGGATGTATGTATGAGTCATTGGTTATAGGAAGGTCATTTATGATGTATGTATAGAGTCATGTTCTTCTTTTAGAACACATTTTTGTAGACCTTGCTTATATTCAGGGGAGCATGGACTAGTTCATGGAGCTCACTCAGCACTCTTTAGCATATTAGAGAATTCAGCATGTACTCAGGGGGAGCATAACCCTTTGCCCCTGATGACAAAGGGGGAGAGTGACTTGGGGTTGCCATCAAGTCCAGAGGGGGAGATTGTTGGCCTTATGACATAGGTGTTGTCCTTGATGGAAACTCACTCAGATGATAGATCACAGTTCGACATGTTAACAACACAAAGTTCATATCAGAATGAAGAAGGAGAGGTATACGTAGGTTCACCATTGGCCAACCCATGTATACACGCGGGTTCACTATATACAAGTCGCGTATACATACACACACACTTTTAAAGAATGAAAGGTGTGTATATCTTGGAAAACTAAGCTTTGGTCCAAGATATTTGGTCCATGGTATTTTGATCCATGGTATTGGTCCAACGTATCTAGTCTAAGGTATTGACCCCAGGTATCGGGTCTAAGGTATTGGTCCTAAGTGGTTTTGGTCCATGGCATTGAGTAAGGCCTAAGACTATAAAAGGAGGGGAAGATCATTAGGCCAAGGAACTCAAGCATTGAATATCTGATGAAGAGCAAGATCTAGTGTATAGGTTATTGGGTTATGGTGCATAGCTGGATCTAAACCAAGGATGAACCTTAGCGCTTGATTAAGGATAAGATATAATAATGGGTCAAGATCTTAACGCTTGAAGTGAAGTATCTTTATGTGGTTTGATCATTTATCTGAATAATTTGTGCATGTTGTAGTCTGTAAATATGATGATTTGGGTATAACTGAAGTCTGGAATTGTTGTAATGTTTAAATCATCATTTACAGATCTATACGTAGGTTCACTTTAGAAAAGGCACATATAAACGCTTGTTCTGCATATCAAAACAACGTATACATCTTACATTTGATTTGCAGATCTATACGCAGGTTCACCTTGAGAAAAGAACGTATGCACGCAAGTTCGACACATGGAAGTAGAGTATACCTTATAAAATGTGTTTTAGCTGCTTTTGGTTACTGTTGCAGTGTTCTGGGTTCTGGCTTGGGTTCTGGTTATTATATTCTGGTTACAGCATTCTGAAATATTAGATTGAAAGGTTGTAAAAGTGATTGATTGATTCAGTTGTGATTGGTGCAAAGTAGATTGGTTAATGCAGATATATTTGATGATTGAATGATGTTATTGATGGATCTAGTCTAAAAATTTATGAAACGTGGTCCCTGGAAGAAAAGAGAAGGTTGTAGCCTTCTTCAGGTAGAAGCCTACATATTGGTATAAGTCTATAGCAGTACAAAAATTGTAAAAAGAAGTTTCTTATTATTAAAAGAAGATAGAGACGATTGCAGCAAGTGGTTTTCACCCACATTGGGTTTCCACCTTATATCTTGTGTTCATGTGTGTGATTGTCTGTTTTGTTTTTACTGCACCTGGTTACTATTTATGTGGTTCTGATGCACTGATTAAAGATCAACATATGATGAATTAACTGAATCATAAGTTTGTAGGATATATGCTAGTTGCCTTAAACCCAGTTGCATATACACGCGAGTTCCATTAACTCAAGTAGCATATATGAATCTGATTATGGAAATGAAAAATTGATTGACTTGATAATACTAATTCATCCCCCGTCTTAGTATTATTTCCAACAAGTAGGGCTAGCTACTGCGCTGAAGTGGTTTGAGGTTACCCTTGTCGATTTACTTTTCAGCCTAGGAGATTGTAAGGACTAACACGAATAATAATTCTTACCACTCCCTGCATCTTTAGCCCCCTGCCTATTCCAGCTTGCGATGGCCGTCAGATCATCCCCTGCCCTGAGCCTATGCATCTCGACCATCGAAGCCTTCTTCTGAATGGAATCCATTCTACGCCCTGTTATTATTCCCATCCCTGCTGGCCCATGTGGGAAGCTGAAGACGTGTCGAGAAGTGAGCCACTCTTCCTCGTCAGTGGAAGTCTATCTATGCCAACTTTTGATCTACGAGAATCTTTCCTTGAATGACTCTCCTAACCTGTTAAGGAATTGGGTGCCTTTCAGCTTCTTCTTCATTGTTCACTAGCATACCTTGGGCTAGCAGACATCCTTTGTTAGCCATTATATCAGCTTCCTTGTTCTGGGCTCGTAGGACATGATAGAAAGAGCATGAAGTGAAGTTTTGGGTCAGCTTTCTTATTCTTTCTAGGGTCTTGTTTAGAGAAGAGCTATTGAGTTGGTCGCCCTTATTAAGGGTTTTAATCAGGATTTCAGAGTCCCCAAATATTTGAAGGTTTTCCCCTATGTTCCTTTGAGCCAGCTGACACGCTTTGAGCAGACTTAGGATCTCAGCCTGGTTGTTGGTGCTTTGTCCTAGACCCCAACTAAAGTTGTCCTGTTTCTATCCATCTGTTGAATAAATTATTCCTCCTGCCCCTGATATCCCTAGGTTTCCTTTGGAGGCTCCATCGAAGAAAATCGTGACTTTTCTCTGATTTTTCCACCATTTTTTAAAATCCACCTCAGAGATCCAGAGACGCCACTCTGGATTATGGCTAGGCAAGTGGATATTCTTCTTGATGCTTGCCCGTCTCAGGGACTCACCTAGCCAGTTGAGCTCTTCAGGGAGTAGGGAGTTGTCTAGCTTATGAGGTCTATTTTCAATAGTTTCCAGCAGCAAGGCTTTGGCCTTGGTAGTTAATGTGATGGTGGATTGGAGTCTGTTGTTGAAGATTGCCTCATTCCTAGCCAACTAGATTCCCCATCAGATGTATTTTTGGATTTCATTGTAGATTTTAATCCATGTTGAGTTGTTGTTCAAAGGGTGTGGATATCGATCTTTCCAAGATTTGAAAAGACTAACCACTAAAGACTACTAAGGGATTTGGGCGTTGAGCCCCATGATTGCTTGCAACCAGACCTCTTGAGAAAAGGGGCAGTCAATGAACAAATGATCGATAATTTCCTAGTCCTTGCAGCAGAGAGGACATCTATGAGGACCTATGATTCCTCTTTTCTCTAATTTTTCCCCTGTGAGTGTCCTTTTGTGCATGAGAGTCCAGTTGAAGAAGTTGATTTTTGGGAGTCCAAATGGGTTCCGTATATGGTGCCAGAGCTGTGTAGTATGGATCTCATGTTCTTGTTATTGGGGAGCTACAAAGCCCAGCTGTGCTGAGTAAGTTTCGGTCTTCCCCCAGCCCCACTTGTCCCTCGAATGCAGGTGCACAGGAGCCAGTCCAGTGAGTTTATCTAATAATTGGTGAAGTTGGGGGAGCATCCATTCAGGAGGGCGATGAAGGTCCCAGTTACTCCAGTTCCCTTCTAAGTCCCATGTACAAATGTCAACAAGTTTGTGAATACCTTTTTGGGAGAGCCAGTTACGCAAGTCAGCTATATCTGGTGCCAGACTTAGGGGTTGGAGACCCATGATCTTGTCCTCCCACAGTCTAATTCTTTTCCCATTTCCTGGTATTTTGTAAAGTTGTTCTTTGAAGAAATTCCAGCCTTGGCTACACAACTTCCACAGCATGGTTCCTTTGTGAGAAGCTCCTTCATCCATATTCTTTATTGAGAGTCTGTGCAGATATTTTTTAATTAGAACTTGACTTACAGGGTGTCTTTGGTTTGAGAAGATTTTCCAAAGGATCTTCCCTCCCATTGCCAGATTGGCCAACACAGGATCTCTAACTTGAAGACCACCTTCAGGTATTGGCCTTTTCACTATGTCCCAGCTTACTATATGGAATTTTTTTTGGTTCCCCTTTCCTCCTTGCCATAGAAAATTTTGAATCAGCTTTGCTAACTGATCGGTGATCATTTTTGGAGCTAAGAGGAAGGAGGCCTGATAGATAGGAAGGGATGAGAGGAATGACTTGACCAGAGTAAGCTTCCCGGCTATGGTGAGCCACTGTCCTCCCCAAGCAGTCATTTTTGCCTTGATTTTGCTGATAATTTCCATCCAGTGAGGGGCCTTAGTAGTGCCCAAGGTTAAAGGCAAGCCAAGATACTTGAATTTATCCCAAGATATATATTCGATGAAGCCTAGGGCTTGGGCAATCTTGAGAATAGATTGTTGGTCTACAGCCCAGCTGTACACTACACTTTTTCTATTATTTACCATAGCTCCAGAGACTCTGCATAATATTTGGATTACTCCGCTGAAGGCTCTTGCTATTTTAATAGAGGCTCCTCCCAAAAGGATAGAGTCATATGCGAACAAGGCATGATTGATTGGGGTTGTTCTTGGTATTTTCCTCATGCTAGGAAGAGCCCCGTTGAGTTTCTGATCAGAGAGCTTTCAGCTTAGAGAGCCTACCATCAAAATATACAGGAAGGGGGATAAAGGGCAGCCTTGCCTGATTCCCCTTGAAGCTTTGAAGTAGTTTGCAGGTCTACCATTTACTAGAGGGGCTATCAAAGGTTCTCCAATGCATGCTTTAATAAATTTAAGAAATTCAGAATTGAAACCAAAAGCAGAAAAAACATGGAGAAGGAAGGAATGTCTTACTCTATCGAAGGCATTTTCCATGTCCAGTTTGATGAGCATACCTTGCTCTTTGCGCTGGTGGCTGGAATGGATGATTTCCTGCACTAGGATCACATTTTCCAGGATATGCCTTCCTTTAACAAACACTCCTTGATTGGAAGATATGAGTTTGTCCAGCAGAGGTTTTATTCTATTGGCCAACAACTTGGTGAGAATTTTGTAGGACGCGTTGCAAAGCAAGATTGGTCTGAATTTGTCAAAAGTCTACTGGTTGGCTTCTTTGGGAATTAGGGCTAGGAAGGTGGAATTTGTGCTTCCTCCAACTTTGAATTTCTGAAGGAATCCTTTGATCATTCGGTACAAATTAGCCTCGATGATATCCTAGCAGAGTCTATGAAAGTGTATTGAGAATCCATCTGGTCCTGGGGCTTTTTCTGATTCCATCTTCCATATGACATTGCTGATTTCTTCTTCAATGAATGGCTTCAAGAGAGTTACATTGTCCTCCTTGTTAACCATCCTTGGAACATGCTTGAGGAAATCATGCTCTTTCTCATTATCCTCCATGCCTTATTCTATGAACAAAAATTGAAAATGAGAGGTTGCTGCCTCTTTTATCAGAGATATGCCTTTAAGAACAGTCCCATCTAGCGAGGTGATTTCAGCAATGTGGTTTCTAGAGAGGCGGGTACAAATTTGTTTGTGGAAGAAGGTTGTATTCTTGTTTCCAGACTCAAGCCAAAGATTTCATGATTTGAGCCTCAAGTATTCTTCCTCTTCTCTAATTGTATGCTAGGTACTGATTTGGTGTTCTTGTTCCCTATGAATATCTGCTCTATTTATGTCTTGTGTCTCTAGGCCCATTTGAAGATCCAACAGCTGCTTTATGCTTTGTTTTCTTTGGGTAGTGGGGGAGACTGTGGAATTTTTTATCCATTGCTTCAGTGCTGTTTTGGTGGCTTTTATCTTTTGCTCCCAAACATAGTTGGGTGATCCTTGAACAGGAGTGGACCAAGCCTTGTTCATTGTGTCTAGAAACTCTTCCTTATTTTCCCATAGTGGGCTGAACTAGAAGGGGATTGGTCTCAGGTTTTCTTCTTCTTCCATCAGAAGGAGGATGGGCTTATGGCCCGAGTTCTACTTTGGAAAATTTTTTGTGGAAATGATCATCTTCTCAGAGAGGAAGGAACACTGAATAAGGAATCTGTCCAGCCTGGCTGAGATATGCTCCTCCCCTATTCTGTTGTTTGTCCAGGTGTATAACCCTTTTTTAGCTTGAAGTCCATTAAGTTCCATTGTTGAATCAGGATGTCCACTAAGGGGAGGAAGTGGCCCCTGTTGCTGGTTCCTCCTGTTTTTCCTTTGGGTCTAGGATTAGATTGTAGTCTCTAGCAATAATTATATTATTGAGGGAGTAAGCTTCCAAAAAATCAGTCATGGTTTGCTAGCATTGTTCCTTTTCTACATAGAGTATAGGAACATCGAGATTAAAGAGAGAAATGTTTATCTTACTTGGGAGGTGTCGGAGTTCGGTGTAGATCTAGTGCTGCGTCTGAAAGGATCTCTCAAGTTGGAATTCGTCAGCCTCCTAGAGAGTGGTTAACCCGCCGCATGTACCTCTGGCACTTACCACTTTTCGAGCTTTTGTTTTCCATTTTTCTTTGCTGAGTTCTAGAAGGGCTTCTCCTTCTATTTTAGTCTCTTGGAGCATGAGGATCTTGGGAAGTTTTGACTTTAATAGGCTCTTGACTGCTTCAGCTTTTGATGGGTTCCCCAGTCCTCTACAATTCCAAGAGACTAATCACATTATTTACTGGTAGGGGTTGGGGCATCTCCTCCCTTGGGAGGCCTCGTTCTAGTATTTTTGCCGATAGTCATCTCTATAGTGGCCTGACTGCCTTGCATTTTTTGTCTCTCTGCTTCTTCTTCTCTGGCCTCTCTGTGAGATTTCCTCCCCACTCTTTTCAAGGGCCTCTCAGTTGTTTCATCTTCTGAGGATCTCAATGTGTCAGGGGTCTTCTTTCTTGTCATATCTACATAGGTTGGGGAACTAGAGACACCTTTTGGGGTTTGGAATGGTTCCTCTTGCCTTTTGTTTTCTTCCATGTTGTTTTCTTGCTGTTCATTTGTTGAAATGTGGCAACAAGAATATTCCAATTTAATTTTCCTTGAATTAAATTGTGAATTAAAAATCAAATTTAGTCTTAACAACTACTTGGATTTAATTAATTGATTTATTTTGAATCAATTAGTTGGAGAAATTCAAGTTAGAAGTCTTTTTGAAGTCATGCAAGAGTTATCCCTTAAATTAAGGAGATAAGGTTGAGTTATATTTGAGTTCTAATTAGTTAACTCGGTTTACTGAGTTAAGTCTAGTTAAATTAGTTCCAAACTATTTGAAGAACTAATAGAGAGTTAACAGTCAATTGATACATGCATGCACTCAACTAGTGTACTCCAGTTAACTGAAGATTCCCTCATCAGAAACTCATCCATGTCTATTATGAGAAAGACCCAATTGAGCTTAAGTCAAGGACAATGTATTATCAGTTGCATGTGTTTTCTTATAAAGAAAACTCATGCATGCAGTCAAGGGATCATTCCTTGAGGATTGCGCAATTCTAACAGGGTGTGAGATTAGGTGATCATCCACTTGGTGAGGTGAGAATCATCCACTAGGAACAACGCAAGGAAATAGGAGCTTGGAGGGTAGAGAGGAAGGCTTGTGAGAAGCCAAGATTTCCTATGAGCATCTGTGAGGATTGTACTAAGAGCTGGCTAGATATGAGAGCTAAGGCTTTGTATAATTCCTATGTATTTCCACTTTGTATGATAATATTGATAGTGGGGTTTTTAGCTGAGGATTTCCTTGAAGTATTCTCATGTGTATTGTGCATTTATTTCTTCTTTTTGGGTTATATTGTTCATCTCAATCTTTAAGCTTCAACAAATTGATAGTAGAAGTAGGTTATACTATTCTGCTTTGATTTATATTGCATTATCAAGTTAACCTACTGTAGATTTACTACATGGTATCTGAGCAAAGTTTATCAGAGTTGTGAATAGTATAATGAGAAGAGAATTCGAAGTTTTAAGTTTAGGGTTGTAGGTGCAAATCAAATTCATATCATACTTCAAGGTTGGCCAATGGCATTCTATGGCTTGAGACTCAAGTATGCCTTGGAAGGTAGCTTTAATTACATAGCATGGAAAGATAGAATAGAGGTTGTATTAGAAGACAATGGCTTGAAGGAATTCATTGATAAAGAAATCCAAAAGCTAGCTTCAACTAATGCACAAGATTTGACTGAGTGGAAGAAGTGTGTGGCGAAGGTGAGACGGATCATCCTTGAGGGAGTTTTCAATGTGGAAGACATTGAAGGACCTCTATAGAATAGTAGCGACCAGAGGAAATTGGCGCTCAAGGATAAGCTTCTAAGAATCAAGATGGAGAAGGGTGATACTATTTCCACATATCTGAACAATCTCACCACCTATAGAGATGAGCTTAGTAGTGTGGGAATACCTACTGCCAATGAAGATATGCTGAGCCTCACTCTCCTTGGCCTTCCAAAGAGTTGGAATACTCACCAGGACTCTGTGGATGGAAGGGAGAAACTGTTGGATTGGGAATGATTGTGGTTAGATCTTATGCAGGAGGAGATCAGGAGGAGCACAAGAGATGATTCTTCATACAAGGATGATGATGAAGAAAATATGGCCTTAGCAAGTCAGGCAAAGAAAGGGAAGGGAAAGGTTTCCCATTCTAAATTGAATTCTTCTCATGGAGGGAAGAAGGGTGACAAGTCTAAAGTGAGATGCTTTAATTATCACGAGATGGGACATTATGCGACTTGTTAGCTTTGCTATTACTTTCAACGTCTTAAGGACAAATGTAGGCCTAATTGGGTTGTTGATGATCAAAAAGGGGGTCACAACAATTGGTTTTCCTTCCCTCCTTCATTTTCTTTATAACTATATAACTCCTTCTATCTCTGTTTCCTCCTCCTCCTTCTTGTATGTTCCCATAACCCCGTTATCCCTTTTTTTCCTCCCAAAACCCCATATAAATCTTTTTTCCCTCGGGTCCCGGCGCTAAGTTAAACACATGAGACCGTGGTCATATAACTACGTGCATAAGAAAAAAGCACCACCAATGAGGCCCTCCCTTGTTGCATCAATCAATAAACGTGTGCATTGATTCCCACCATCCGATCATCCATTTCGTGATCCGACAACAGTCGCATCTCCCGCTACTGGAACCTGCCTACGCGTTAACTCGCGATCGCAACAGTTTTCTGCCTGTCCCATCGTCCACATGTCGCCCTCCTACTGTGATCGCTAGTTGTTGTATGTATACCGTCGCACACCAAAAACAGTGCGATAATTACTGCCATCCGCCCAAAACCACTTTCCTGGCTGTTAAATTCCCCGCAGCTTCTACGGCCGTCGACCGTTGGATCTCCCCACCCGAGATCCAACGGCCGACAATCTCCTTGCTCCCCTATCTTTCGATATCCTTCGTAGACTGATCTCCATCGTCCATATATGTGATCTGATGGCTCGTAGTTGCTTTGCCTCATGTCTTCCCATCGCCTCCCACCATGAGATCTCAGCCATCTGTCAGTTCCATCCAATGGCTAACATTCATTCCCAGACCTTCATTCATTTTCCATGTAGTTTTCGTGTGTTTGGCCTATACCATGCTTCTAAGGGATGAAGGCGATCGTCTATCGGCTCTGTGTAGTTCATCTTCAACTACCTCATTCAAGAGAAATCACGGCCAAGGAAGGAAAGTACAGCCTCAAGTAGTTAAACAACTTCAGCAGTTATGGAAATTTATTCGTACAACACTCCACCTGCTCGAGGAGTACACCTAAGTACCAGAGAATGCCAAATTTCGTTCTTGAAGGTAACAGATTGTATCAAAGACCCATATCAAACAATTAATGTGGTTGGTGGTCCATTATGACCCCTCCACACATAGGATAGCAGATATTTTTGTAATCAGCCTCCATATATACTGAGAAATAAGATGTAATGAGGTTGATGGATATTGTTTTGATGAAAAGTTCAACTTTTGTAGACTATAGCTACTGTGATACCTGAAGCGTCTGGTCTTCATTTTCAGCTAATGCAAGCTTCTTTTGCTTTTAATTTCTCACTTTCCACTTCTTCTTTGTTCCAGGTTGTGCTTGTTATGCATTTTTCATGTGCTCTTGATGTTTAGCATTAGAGGGGCTATCATCCCACCTGTGTGTTAAAATCTAGTATGTATCATTGAGTGTGTATGGATGTTTCTATTATTTTTATGCCAGAGAACTATCATCTTGTCTGTGCATTAGAAAATATATTTATAGACCTTTTAACTGGTTGCAGTTGGCCATCACAGGGTCCTGTGCATCTGTTGGCATGGTTAGTATTCTCCATCTTCACCTGTTCCTCGAACTGTGAGTAATTTGTGGTTTAAAGCATTGTAGTCTGGGGGTGTTCACCCATGTCTTGGGTTAAGCATAGTAGAAGTGGTTATCTGGCTTGAATATGCATCATTCCTTCCATTCATCCACTATTTTCCAACATTTTTGTTGAGTTTGTAATATTCCCGATCATCTCTGATATACAACCTAGGAGAGTTTCTTGGGGTGATAACATTAATTGGCACCGTTAGCGGGGAGAGGAGATTGAAGCTCAGCTTCCCTGGGAGAATGACACAGTTCCAAATTTTGATGATAGACAAGGTCTGGGCACATTTTTGGTTGTAATCATCCACTGAAGGAAGACCAACATTTGGGGACTCCACATTGAAGTTCTGGCTCAGTTTGTGAAACATACTTGAAGGGATCCTCAGAAATCACTAGCTGAACCAATGATTGACCCTGAGAGGACTATCAAGTCGAAGAAAAAATCACAGAAAGGGGCATCAAGATTAGGTAAGCCTAAGAAATCTCATGCATCTCTGAAAGATAAAGTTATAGCTGAAGATATACAGTTTGAATATTTAGAGCCCAACACTGTTAATAAGGAAATTCCTTCAGAGATTAATACAACCCCTTGTCCATCTAGTTCCCCTTTGAATCTCAGTCCAAAGAAAGTTTCCCATACAGTCCAAAACATCCCTTTGTCTCTGCCATCCATCACATTACTTCCTATCATTCAACCTGCCAGTATCCTTCCACATATGCTAATTATGGCAGGCCAACAAGCACTCACGAACATAGAAAGAATTGTAGCTACCAGATATGGACCTTTGGTCTTGGTTGTTCCTTTGAATACCATGCCTGTGGGGGAATATCATAAGAATATGCCCAAGTTTACTAGTACAGAGGGAGTGACAGCAGAAGAACACCTTGAGGCTTTATATAGTTATGCTGATAACTTAGATATAAGTGAAAATGATGTGTGGATGAGAGTTTTTGTCCAGAGCCTTGATGGAGAGGCCAGAAATTGGTTCAGAGAACTAGCCCCTAGATCTATTGCTGATATTGAAGTCTTAGATGAAGCATTTTTGAAGCACTTGGGAGATAAAAAAGATTTGTTATATTATCATACTGAGTTTGGTAACCTGAAGAGGGAAAATGTTGAATCATTGCCTAATTTTAATAAAATATTCAACCGTATGTATAGTAAGATACCAGTTGAGGTAAAGCCTACCCCTACCTCTACCAAACTCACTTATGCCAATGCTTTTGACTCTGATTTCTACCTATTGTTGAGAGAAAGGAGATGATCTACTCTGGCAGACATGCAGGATGCAGCCCTAGAAGTAGAGTCTAATATCATGGCTACAGAAAAGCTCAAAGGTCAAGCTAACAGAAGGAGGCAGAGAGGTCAGGCTTCTACCTCCTCTACATCATCTTCATAGCCCAAATTAGATAAAATGACTAAGATGATAGAGTTATTGGCTGCTGAGATATCTAAGCTGAAGGTTGAGCAGAATTCAGGAAAAACAAGGCAGCAGAACATATTTGCTCCAAGAAATGCAAATCCTTTCAGAAGAGAAAATGAATAGCTACAAATAATTCAGAGGGGAAAAGAACCAAATGAGGAACAGAAAGTTAAAGCTCCCTTCCAAAATGTAGTCATGGAGGAGGAACAATTTGAAGATGAGGATGAAATTCACTACATGGAAGATAAAGGCAATGCTGCATTTTTTACATTGGCTGCATATGAAGAATCATTGCTGCAGGAACAAGATAGTCAAGAATGGGATAGGGAGGTTGTCCTACAAACTAAAGAGCATCGAAGATATAATTTGAGGTCAAATGCAACAATTGTCAATGAGAATCCTGCACAAAGAGCTGATGTCCAAACAGAGTCACAGAATATCAGATGGAAAAGACCAGCAGCTGATCTAGTCATTCTCAAAGCTCCAGTTCAAGAGGTAAAAGGTTTTGATAAGTTATCTTATTCTTTCAACTTTGAGTCAGAAGTCTAGAAATTAAAAATATATATGCCTCTGGTAGAGTTGGTAAAGAGTGAAGTATTTAGAAAGCCTATCCTTGAGGCCCTTGAGTTGGAAATCACACAAACCTCTACTGACTCTATCAATTTACAAGATGACAAGCCTGCCATTGTGCTTAGCCCCATTATTGAACCTGCTGATAATAATTCTCCATCTTTTTATGTCTCCTTGACCATTCATGAAAAAATCCTCCAAAAATTCCTGCTAGATACAGGGGCTAGCCACAATTTAATGCCTAAAGCTGTCATGGAAGAGTTAGGCCTTGCTATCACTAGACCATATAATGATTTATTCTCTTTTGATTCAAGGAAAGTGAAATGCCTAAGATTATCAAAGACATCGCCATTACCCTAACTCAGTTGCCCCTGAAGAGTATGATGATGAATATTGTGGTAGCAGATGTCCCTCCCAAGTTTGGCATGCCGTTGTCCAGAGGATGGATTAAGAGACTAGGTGGGACATTACAGAATGATCTATCTTATGCCACTGTCCCAGTTTTTGGAGGAGAAAGCAGGAGATTGTATAGAGAAGCACAGGTGGCATACATCATCAGCAATGAGAAGAACCCTACTAATCATCCCATATATGCCGTGGACACTGATTTTATAGCATGTATCCTCCAAATAGAAGAATCCCATAAGGCCTCAATGCAGCTCAGGAAACCAACAAATCAGGCCGAGGAAGAGCAAGGAAGTCAGGTTTTGGAGATGTTCTTTGATGGAGCATGTTCCAGGGAGACTGCAGGAGTAGGGGTAGTGCTGATATCTCCAGAACAAAAAAGCACACATTTGTCTTTTAAGCTGGCTTTTCAAGTCACGAACAATATAGTAGAGTATGAGGCTTTGTTGTTGGGCCTTAATGTAGCAAAAGACAGAGGAATCAAGAGTCAGAAGGTATTTGGAGATGCGGATTTGATCATTCAGCAAGTAAATAAAACATTTCAGGCAAAGCACCCAAGGCTAAAAGCATACATAGATGAGGTATGGAGACTCAAGGATTCCTTTGAAAATTTCTGTATTTCATATATTCCTAGAGCGAAAAATCAGCTTGTTGATTCCCTTGCTGTGTCTGCTAGTCTGTTTATCCATCCTATGCCTCCTAGACTAGTATATGAAGTCAAAATGAAATATAGACCATCCTTGCCTGATAATGTCCACCATTGGAAAGTCTTTGATGATGATGAGGAATTGAATAGGTTTCTGGATGTCATTGATGAGTTTTCTGAAATGCAAATTGACCAAGAAAATGAAGCCTTGCAAGAAATCCCTCAATCCCAACTTAGGAACAAAATTGGTAAAAATAGCACTATCCAGCTTCCTAACAATCATATTCCTAAGGGTTTAATTCCTCTAGAAATACTGTTTGACCATGATGATGTGCCTTACAAGGTTTCCCAAAAAGAAGATCAATCTGCAGTCTGTAAGCATGATATAGGGAGTCTAGGTTAGCCTAGATACACAAATTTTTCTTCCCAGCTGTCTACTGATCAATGTTCTGAATACTGCAATTTAATGAAGCAATTTGCTGATGTGTTTGCATGGGAGTATAGTGACCTAGAAACCTATGATAAAAATATTATTCAGCATAAAATCCCTCTGGAGAAAGACACCATACCTTTCAAACAGAAGCTGAAACCAATAAATCCGATGCTTATTCCCTTGATTGAAAAAGAAATTAAAAAGTTATTGGCTTCCAAGGTCATAGTCCCTCTTAGATATTCCAAATGGGTATCCAATCTAGTAGTGGTGAGGAAGAAGAGTGGAGAAATTAGACTGTGTGTTGATTTCAGAAATTTAAACAAATGCTCCAAGAAAGACAACTATCCTCTACCCAAGATGGAGCATTTGCTGCAAAAGGTCTCAGGAGCCAAGGTAATGTCTTTCCTGGATGGATTTTCAGGTTTTAATCAGATTGCTGCGCACCCAGATGGCCAAGAGAAGACTGTATTCACCACTCCTTGGGGCACTTTTATGTATGCCAAGATGCCTTTTGGATTGATGGATGCTGGAGCCACCTTTCAGAGAGCTATGGATATAGCATTTGTGGGGGAGAAGGATAAATTTTTCCTCATCTACCTAGACAATATAACAGTATACTCCAGTAGCCATCAAAATCATTTGCAACATTTGAAAAAAGTGTTTCTGAAGTGCAGAAGGTTTGAGATTTCAGTCAATCCTAAAAAGTCACAATTTGCTTTAGAAGAAGGCAAGCTGTTAAGACATGTTGTTTTTGCTGCTGGTGTTCGGATTGATCCAGAAAGAGTAAAAGAAATACAGACTTTATCTGTCCCTAGATCAAAGAAAGATATCCAGTCCTTTCTGGGAAAAATAAATTTTGTGAGGAGGTTTATACCAAATTTTGCAGAACTGGTGAAGCATGTTACCTCCATGTTGAAGAAAGGGTAAAAGGTTAGATGGACTGATGCAGCAAGAGGATATTTTGAGTCCATTAAAAAATCTATTATGGAGGCTCCCACTTTAATAAGTTCGGACTACAGCAAGGAGTTCCATGTATTCTCATTTGCCTCTGAAGACACCATTGCAGCAGTTCTATTGCAAGCAGATGAAGAAGGCTCAGAGCATTCGGTGGAATTTTTTAGCAAAAACTTGAGGGATGCTGAAATGAGGTATGACATTATTGAAAAAAAATCGTATTCTCTTATCAAATCCTTGAAATATTTCAGAGTTTATATCTTGCATTCCAAGATAATTACATATGTACCCTCTGCTGCAATAAAAGATGTCTTAACACAACCGGATGTTGATGGAAGAAGGGCTAAATGGATTGCAAAGTTAATTGAATTTAATATAGAGTTGAAGCCCACCAAACTTGTCAGAGGTCAGGGTCTTGCCAGATTGTTAGCTGAGGAAAATTGCAGATCATTAGATATTGATTTCTTGTGCACAATTGCAGAAAGTGGTCAGATAGATGAATAAGAGGAAGCAGCTGAACCAGAGAGAAAGCAGTTAGTGGCCGAAAATCTAGCTTCTTATGATTGGTATTTTGCAATAATTAATTTCTTGTTGAAGCTAGAAATCCCTTCAGGATTTACTCAAAATCAAGCCATAACTATAAAGCTTAGGGCAGCTAAATATTGCATTAGTGAAAATCTACTCTACTGGAGGGATCCATCTGGAGTGCTTTTGAGGTGTCTAGACAAAGAACAATCAATAGAAGTTATGCAGTAGTTTCATTCCAGCATGTGTGGAGGGCACCATTATTGGAAAACCACTGCCCATAAGATTCTCAGAGCTGGGTACTATTGGTCCACTTTATTTTCTGATTTATTTTCATTTGTGAAATCTTGTGACAGGTGCCAAAGATTTGAAGGAAAACAGCAGTTGAAGTCCTTGCCCTTAAAACCAATACATGCAAAAGACACTTTTTAGCAGTGGGGCTTGGATTTCATTGGAGATATCAATCCACATTCCAGTGGCTAGCACAGATGGATATTAGTAGCCACTGATTATTTCACTCAGTGGATTGAAGCAATCCCTACCAGGAAGGCTGATCACAATGTGGTCATGAAGTTTTTAATTGAAAACATCTTTACCAGATTTGGTTGTCCACATAAATTAGTCACAAATAATGCAGCAGCCTTTAGAGCAAAAGAATTGGTGGATATGTGTGACTCAATGGGTATTAAACTGGTTCATTCCACCTCATATTATCCTCAAGGAAATGGTCTAGCAGAATCCTATAATAAAAGCCTGATAAGGATAATTAAGAAGCTGTTAGAGGACAATAAAAATAATTGGGATTCTAAGCTCAAATATGCACTATGGGCTCAAATATGCACTATGGGTTGACAGAGTGACCATTAAAAAATCGACAGGGAATTCTCCTTTCCAGCTGGTATATGGTACTGAAGCTGTATTCCCAATTCAGCTAACTCTCCCTGTGGCAAAATTCCTTCAAGAAGAGCATAATGAGGAAGAAGAAATGGAAAAGAAGATCACTGATTTAGCAGAGGTACATAAGATTAGAGAACAACTAGTTGAAAAGGCTGTAGCACATCAGAAAAATATCAAGGATGCTTTTGATAGGAAGACAAAGACAGATAATTTTTAGGTTGGAGACTTGGTGTTGAAATGGGATGCACTAAAGGAAAAGAAAGGAAATCATGGGAAGTTTGATGCCTTCTGGACAGACCCTTTTATTATTTCATAAATTCAAGAGAATAGCACCTTCATACTGAAAAGTATGGGAGGAGAAGCAGTATTTGATGGCCCAGTTAATGGGCTGTTTTGGCCTTAAAGTTGTCAATATTTTATTTTATCAGTCTTAGTTTAGGTTCAGTTAGACTCCATGCCCAATGGAACACTATGAATTTTGCTAATTTGTTTTCATCAGGAAGGCATTGATCTACAGGTTCTTGAGATCTCACATGGAGGATCTCATCCCTAGAAGGAGCCAGTGTTAGCTCTGTTATTACTGTCAACATCTTAAGGACAAATGTAGGCCTGATTGGGTTGTTGATGATCAAAAAGGGGGTCACAGCAGTTGGTTTTCCTTCCCTCCTTCATTTTCTTTATAACTCTAACTCCCGCTATCTTTGTTTCCTCCTCCTCCTTCATTTTTGTACGTTCCCATAATCCCGTTATCACTATTTTTTCCTCCCAAAACCCTGTATAAATCGTTTTTTCCCTCGGGTCCCGGGCGCTAAGTTAAACCCATGAGACCGTGGTCATATAACCGCGCGCATACGAGAAAAGCGCCACCGGCGAGGCCCTCCCCTGCAGCATCAATAAATAAATGTGTGCATTGATTCCTGCCATTCGATCGTCCATTTCGCGATCTGATGGCAGTCACATCTCCCGCTGCTGGAACCTGCCCATGCGTTAACTCGCGATTGCAGTAGTTTTCCACTTGTCCCATCGTCCACATGTCGCCCTCCTACTGTGATCACTGGTTGTTGTACGTATGCTTCCGCACACCAAAAGCAGTGCGATAATTACTACCATCCATGCAAAACCACTTTCTCGGTCGTTAAATTCCCCATAGCTTCCACGCCCATCGACCGTTGGATCTCCCTGCCCGAGATCTAACGGCCCGCGATTTCCATGCTCCCCTATCTTTCGATATCCTTCGTATACTGATCTTCGCCGTCCATATATGTGATCTAATGGCTTGTAGTCGCTCCACCCCACGTCTTCCCATTGCCTCCTACCATGAGATCTCAGCCATCTGTCAGTTCCATCTAATGGCTAACATTCATTCCCAGCCCTTCGTTCATTTTCCATGTAGTTTTCGTGTGTTTGGCCTATACCATGCTTCCAAGGGATGAAGGAGATCATCTTTCGGCTTTGTGTAGTTAATATTCAATTGCCTCATTCAAGAGACAACATGGCCAAGGAAGGAAAGTACAACCTCGAGTAGTTAAACGCCTTCAGCAGTTATGGAAATTTATTCATACAACACTCCACCTGCTCGAGGAGTACACCTAAGTACCAGAGAATGTGAAATTTTGTTCTTGAAGGTAGCAGATTGTATCAGAGACCCATATCAAACAGTTAATGTGGTTGGTGGTCCATTATGACCCCTCCATGCATAGGATAGTAGATATTTTTGTAATCAACCTACATATATACTAAGAAACAAGATGTAATGAGGTTGATGGATATTGCTTTGATGAAAATTTCAACTTCTAGAGATTGTAACTACTGTGATACCTACAACATCTGGTCTTCATTTTCGGCTAATGCAAGCTTCTTTTACTATTAATTTCTCACTTTCCACTTCTTCTTTGTTCCAGGTTGTGCTTGTTATGCATTTTTCATGTGATCTTGATGTTTAGCATTAGAGGGGTTATCATCCCACCTCTGTTTTAAAATATAGTATGTATCATTGAGTGTGTATGCAGGTTTATGTTATTTTAATGCCAGAGAGCTGTCATCCTGTCTATGCATTAGGAAATAGATTTACAAACCTTTAACTGGTTGCAGCTGGCCATCACAGGGTCCTCTGCATCTGCTGGTGTGGTCAGTATTCTCCATCTTCACTTGTTCCTAGAAATGTGGGTAATTGGTGGTATAAAGCCTTGTAGTCTGGGGCTGTTCACCCATGTTTGGGGTTAAGCATAGTAGAAGTGGTTGTCTGGCTTGAATATGTATCATTCATTCCATTCATCCACTATTTTCCAACATTTTTTTTGAGTTTGTAATGTTCCCGAGCATCTTTGATATACAACCTAAGATAGTTTCTTGGGGTGATAACATGACTAATTTCCCATCGAAGAAGTCCAAGAAGGGATCCTTAGAAGGATCAGAAGGTGAAGCATTAGCCTCTCAGTTTGAAATGTACTTTACCATCATCGCATGCATGCTGTCATCGATGATGGGTTGTGTCTGGTATCCTGACAGTGGAGCATCATTCCACATGACTGGTGATAAAAGTTTATTGAGTGCCTTGGAGGAGAAAGACCTCAAGATGTGCATAGAGATGGGTGGCAAAGAAAGGTATAATGTTTCAGGAGTGGGCATAGTTTCTTTTCATAGGGAGCATGGAGCT
Organism: Pinus tabuliformis; assembly: GCA_031772625.1. Taxonomy (NCBI): domain Eukaryota; kingdom Viridiplantae; phylum Streptophyta; class Pinopsida; order Pinales; family Pinaceae; genus Pinus; species Pinus tabuliformis. Next base: position 155,706,653 of record CM062809.1, on the reverse strand, counting down.
CCTCTCACCTTGACAGATGTGAAGTATGTGCCAGGACTGAAGAAGAACTTGGCATCGGTTGTGATGTTGGAGGACAAAGGCTACGATGTTGTCTTCAGTAAAGGAAAGGTGTTCCTAAGACACATAGCCATGGGTCAGACCAAGAGGATAGGGATTCAGGTGAAGAATCTTTATAAACTAGAGGTATATGATTGTGCAACATTGAGTACGCAAGTAGAATTGGTGCAAAGCCAAGATGTTGGTGAGTTATGGCACAAGCGGTTGGGCCATTTGAATCATGGGGCTTTGAAGATAATGCAGCAGATATCTATAGGACTTCCCAAAGGTAAACTTGAGCAAGTTGACACATGCAAAGGTTGTACCTTGGGAAAGTACACCAAGTCTTCCTTTCATGATCGAGACAGTTGAGCGAAGGCTATCTTAGAGTGAGTTCACATTGATGTGTGTGGACCATTCTCGACGGCATCCACAATGAAGAAAAGGTATTTTGTGATTTTCATTGATGACTATTCTCGTAAATGCTGGATTTATTTCTTGTAGAACAAGGACCAAACCTTCAAAAAGTTTTGTGAGTTCAAAGCTTTGGTCGAGAAAGAGTTAGGGAAGAAGATCAAGGCCTTAAGAAGCATCAACGGTGGAGAATATGTCTCTCCATAGTTTAAGGACTTCTATGCAGTAGAAGGAATTAAACTAGAGTTGACGGCACCTCATAGCCCACAGTAGAATGGGGTGGTCATGAGGAAGAATGAAACTATTGTAGGGGTAGCACGGGCGATGTTGCATGACCAAGGCCTACCACTTCACTCATGGGTTGAGGCATGTAACACAGCGTCTATTTGCAGAATAGAAGCCTGCATCACATACTTGGGATGAAGACATGAGAGAAGTTTTCTCTGGCAAGAGACTAGATGTGAGTCACTTCATGATCTTTAGCTCATCGGTATATTGCCATGTGGATGCACAGAAGAAGCTTGAGCCGATAGCTAAGTTGGGGATATTTGTGGGGTACATTGATACACCTCACAACTATCGAGTCTACTGATGAGCCTCATAAATGGGTAATTATATGGGCTCATTTTACCTCCTAACCTAGTCAAATCAACCATTATCTTAGCTTATTGTATGATTTTCTAATTATATTTATGCTTATATAGTGAGTTGAGTTAGTTATGATGCCATGTGTTTTAATATGTGTTTAACGTAGATTATTGATGAATTTTGTGGTCAAAGTCAAGGATCCAGTGGAAAAATGTCAGCAATAACTTGAAGTGGACAAAGGAGAGGACTTATAGGAGGGAATCCCCCTCATTTATTACTCCCTGCTTCGAATTCCCCTTCTTTTAGCTCAGAGTACAGGTAGCCAGGTCATGTATTAGTAGGCAGCCGAGGAAGTGGAGGATAACTAATGTTTATCTCGAGTTTTGGGAGCCAAGCCTCCTTGATTTTGAGGAAGCTATTGGGAGCTTCATTTTTATAAGTATAGAGGCCTAGGGCCTCACTAGGGTTGAATTTTTGTTGGATTTTTGCTGCAGTTTTGCTTATGTAAACTCTACTCAATTTCGAGCTTATTATCTTGACAGTTCATGTAATCTTGTTATTGTTTTGAGAATGAAGATGGAATCCTTTTTGAGTTAGCACTGAGTTACCTCAGAGGGATGAAGATATTTGGTTAGGGCCCAATCGAAGCAGCCAAACTCCTCTTTACTTGTATTTGTATGTTTTATTTCAATTGTAGATTAGATTGTTGTTAGAAGTATTTCTTTCATGGTTACAAATAGGTTGCCTTTGATGATTCGGTAGTTTTCTTCCATTTTTGCTTTCTATAGCAGGTTAAGTAGTGGTAAAGAAAATATTTAAAAGGCTAGAAATAATGCCTTGGCCTCTCTTCCTCCCTTTGGAACAATGATTTGAGGCAAAGACCCTCTTTCTGCCCCAAAAACACAGATTTTCCTCATTCATAGGACTTCTAGTGTTTGCAGCTTTCTAGTTGGTTCATAGTCTAGTTTAGCTTTGCTTCAGAACTTCTTCATCATGCTCATTTCCTTATTTTCAATAGTCTTCTTTCATGCTTTATTCTTCTACAATGGTTATCAACATTTCCTTCCATAGATCATAGTTTACTTGATGCAAAAACTATGTTTTTCTAGATGTACTTATTTCCTTGCTTGCTTAATCTCATTGGTTGACTGTCAGTTGTTTATGCAGCAGATATCTCATAGCAGAATGCCAGCCTATCAGCCACTCCATCCTCCATTGGATCCATGCCCTACAGGTCACCCAAGTCCCGCCTCAATTCTGCCTTAGTTTCCTGCATTTTCCATAGAATTCCTTCCTCTCTCCCTGAGAAAATCCAATCATATTTCTCTCTCCTAATGATTCTTGGTAGACCCTAGGTGCCCTAAAACCTCATTCTAACCTTCACCCACATTTTCCACCCACTCTCACACCTTCAAAATAGCCAAAAATTCTCTCAGCCTCCTCCTGTAGGCCTCCTGTAGAACGTTGTTTTTCGTCCTATAGATTTCCTATGTCCTCCTCTAGATTTTCCTATAGGCTTCCTTTTGGAGGATGAGTATGGGAAAAGCCTATAGAAGGCCTCCTGAGACCTCCTAGGACCCAACCACACCATCCTACATCCTTTCAAGCCCCAAAACCACCTTTCGACTCCACCTATTCGCTGCCACATTCATAAACAATAAATCACATACATGTCAAATTCAAATAAAAATCCAAAAAGATGTCTTTTCTCATTTACTTCCAGAGATAGCTTAGTTAGATGTTGTTTACTTCTTTGAATAGTTAGATGGCATTCTTTCCATGGTTTTTATAGTGCTTTATGAAAAAGTAGGATTAGTTGGTTAAGTAGGATTTACTTGGTTTGCTTTACATTTCAGTTTTCCTTTCTACAAGTAGAATAACATCTGTACAATAATCTCTCTTTTTCCTTTCATCACATATAGATCTTCTTCTGGAACCCATAGAAGTTGGCTTGAGATCCTAGTGATCTTGTGTCGGCTGACCAAGTAACAACCTATAGTAATAACTGGTACTTGTGCATACAAAACTATCGCTTCCAAGTTTGTTACAAACTACTGGGTTGATAAGAGTAAATTAGGCAGCCTAGGAGTTGCAGGATTATTGCTACAATACTGGTGTTCACCACTTTTTGGTGCCGTTACCAGGGAAGCGTTAGATTATTCTGTGATTATTGCTTTCTTCTATTTTCTATTGCAACATTCTACTAATAGTTTATTTCAGCAAAAGTAGATTAGTCATTTCCTTGCTTTTAGTTCTGAATTTCTTTTTCTTTCCTCTTCAATTCTACAATTTCAATTCACCAAAAGTAGATTAGTAATTTCCTTTCTTTCAGTTCTGCATTTCTTTTTCTTCCTCTTCAATTCTGCAATTTCATTTCAAAAAATTCTTTTCAGTTAGTTGCAATTCGTTTGTTCACTTAATTTTAGTTTTGCAAGTATTATCAGTGTGGGGAAAGAGAAACAAAAACCAACCAAAAAGATTTCCTTTCATGCCTCATAGGAATAGCCATACATATTTGAAGAACCTTTAGGGGAAGAAGAAGAAGAAAACATTCCTTTGGAGCCAATGGCTGAACATAGAAATGCTAGGGGGAATGGAGAAATAATAGAGGGTACCTTTTCCATTAGAGAGACTAATGGGGACACCAAAATGAAGAATATAAGCCCTTCTGCCCTACCTCATTTTCATGGTCTGACCACAGAAGATCCTGACACCTTCTTGTTTGAGTTTTATGTTATCTGTCGGACTTATGACTATGTAGAAGACGAGCAAAAGTTTAAACTGTTCCCTTCTACTCTCAAGGATGCAGCATTGCACTGGTTCATGGGATTACCTGGAAATAGTACCACAACTTGGGCTCAAATGCAGCAAGCCTTTAACAACATGTATCGAGACTATTGTAGGTCAAAAGATACTAAAGAAGAAATTTTCCGAATGACTATAGGAAGTGATGAGTCCCTGGAAGACTATGAGGAGAGGTTCCAGCTCATTTACAAAAGGGTTAGGTGTACACTTGAACCTGAGTCTTTAAAGATGGTCCTGCTCAGGGGAATTCAAGAATATATTTTATACACCCTCCATCTTCTGGTCGAGGGATACATCTACCAACTATCCTATGAGGACATAAAAACTGTTTTTAGAAACCATTCTAGAACATCCAGAAAGAAAGGTAGGGAGAGTCAACCCATAGCTAGTACCTCTTCCTCTAGTTCATCCATTAAAGGAGAAATTGGAAACATGCTGGAAGACTTCAAGAGTGGGATGTTGCAGACTCTTGCCATGCAAATGGATACCTTACATATCAAAAGGAAACAAGAGGAAGCAGAGAGGTCTTTGGCCATATTTTTCCCTAAATGCACCAGGAGGCATCCTCAGAATGAATGCCCATTGAACTCTATAGAAGTTTGTTCAGTCTGTGAAGAAAATCATTCTATGGACAAGAGTCCTTCCTTACTCGGACTTAAAGATGTATATCAGGGGGTTGAGGGAGTCACTGAATAGCTCTATTACATAAACCAAAGGAGACCTCATGGACCTAGGCCGTACCAGCAGGGGATGCAAGGGACATCCCCAGCATACTACAACCCCAACCAAGTCACTTGCATACCTTCTTGGGGGCCCCCTACTCATCCTTCTTGGTCCACACCACCTCCTTGATCCTTCACATCTCCATATCATGCCCAACTAGCCACCCATTCATTTTAGTCTTATGCTCCGCCGCAGCCTCAGTGGAATGCATCTCATCAGGGGTGGAGGCCCCAATACAACTCTCCTCCCACTCTTTTGCCTCCACCACCTGTTCAACTACAACTGTTACCCCTTGCTCCACCAAAGCAACCCCATATGCTTTTCCATCCAAATCCGAACCCGAACAACAGACAGGCTCAACAGGTATATAGTGGGGAACCATCATGCCCAACTTATGTTATGGAGATTCAAGAAATTAACTTATGATCTGGGAAATTTCTCCCAGGTAGCCAACCTCCACCTAGGGATGTTAAGGAAGATAAAGAGGAAAGTGAACCTAAAGCAATTCCACCATTTCCCGAGAGACTATCCGCAACAATCCAACCTACCCCAGAAGAAACTTAACTCCTGGGAGAATTGAAACATTTATGTGTGAAGATACCACTTCTCCAAGCCATAAAAGATGTGCCTATCTACAATAGGTTGATCAAAGAGAAGTTCTTTAGGTATCCAGGAAGGCGCAAGAGAGATGCCCCAACCATCAATGTCATAGGACAACTGTCCAACCTGATGTTAGGGTAGGTAATTTGTCCAAAATATCTAGACCCTAGAAGCCCAGTAGTTGATGTCCACAACAATGGCACCATGATCCCACACACCTTGATTGATCTAGGAGCTACCATTAATGTGATGACAAAGGACACAATGCTCAAACTCAACCTCTAGGGCTCCTTGAGGAAAACCACAACTGTGCTACAGGTTGCAGATTGCTCCATCATGACCGCTAAGGGGATTATGGAAGATGTGATGGTCTCCATTGATTATTGGGAGTCCTCTATTGATTTCTTAGTTCTCCAGCCAAAGGCAAAGCTCACTAGGTATCCTCTCATTTTGGGAATACCCTGGTTGGCTACTGTCGATGCCTACATCAGTTGTCGAGCTGGGAACATGACCATAAAGAATGGGCATATGTCCAAGCCGTTAATCCTATATCCTCCTACCCAACCCTTGTTAGAACATGATCTACCCCTCTGGTTGGAGGACGAAGATGAGGATGAAGTTTACTCTGCCCCACTTTGTACATTAGGAATTTCCATGGGGGGAAATAACAATATGAGGATGATATGATTGAAAATCTGATTCAGAATCCACCTCCCAGTGTATCACCATTAGAGGACATAGTAAGAGAAACCCAAACCAACCCCTCAACTGATCTCTGTGCAGCCGACTCCACCTCTCTCTGTGTTAGGAATATAGAGTTCAGCCCAGAAAGAACCTTGAAGATCGATCCATCCCTATCCACTTCCCAGGGGAAGGAACTATGTAGCTTGCTAAGAAAACACTTAGATGCCTTCACCTAGAGTTATAAGGAGATGAAGGGAGTGCACCCTTCAGTCTGTACCCATCATATATACATGAAGGAGGGTTGCAAGAAAGTTGGGCAGCCTCAAAGGAGGATGAATCTAGAACTTAAAGATATTGTTAAGGAAGAACTGTAGAAATTGCTTGATGTAGGGTTCATCTATCCCATCTCTAACAGTGAATGGGTTTCTCCTTTGGTGCTAGTGCCAAATAAAAACGGTAAGTGGGGAATCTCTGTCGACTATTGGGAATTGAACAAAGCCACTAAAAAGGACCATTTTCCTTTACCATTCATCGATCAAGTGTTAGATGGTCTGGCAGGGAAAACGTTTCTCTTTCCTAGATGGGTTTAGCGGGTACAATTAGATTTAGATTAGCCTGGAATACCAAGATAAGACCACTTTCACTTGTCCTTGCGGTACCTTTGCATACCGGGTCCTTCCTTTTGGGTTGTGTAACGCTCCAGCCACTTTCCAAAGAGCGGTACTGAGTATATTTTCTGAATTAGTTCATGATATAGTAAAGATATATATGGATGAATTTACTCCTTATGGCTCTAACTTTCAAGAAGCCTTATCTAATCTAGGAAAAGTTCTAGACAAAAGTATTGAGATGAACCTGTCCCTTAGTCCAGAAATATGTGAATTTTTGATGACTGAAGGGACCGTGCTAGGTCATGGAAACCTCAACAAGGATTGCAGGTGGACCCCAACAAAATTGCCATCATCCAAAGGGTCCCACCTCCTCAAAAGGTGATAGGTGTCAGAAGTTTCCTAGGTTTAGCTAGGTATTATTGAAGATTCATTAAATATTTTAGCAAGCTAGCCTCTCCGTTGTTTGGTCTTTTAGGAAAAGATGTTGAATTTATATGGTTGGAAAACTATCAAGAAGCCCTGGATACCTTGAAGAGCAAGCTCGTAACTATCCCAATTTTGAGAGACCCAAATTGGGCCCTACCTTTCCACATTCACATTGATGCCTCGAACAAAGCAATAGGAGTAGCTTTGGGAAAAATTGGTGAAAATTTGCCTTATGCCATATACTTTATAAGAAAAAACTTGTCAAAGGCAGAGTTAAACTATATAGTGACCGAGAAGGAGCTCCAGCTATCGTGCATTCTTTAAAAAAAATTAGACATTATATCATAGGCTATCAAACTTTTGTGCACAATGATCATGCTGCAATTAGATATTTAATGACCAAGCCAGATGTGAATGCTGGCATTATTAGATGGTTGCTTTTATTGCAGCCAATTGATTTGACCATTGCTGATAAACCTGGGAAAGAAAATGTTGTTGCTGACTTTTTGTCTAAAGTAAATTTGCTTGCAGGTGAAGAAGGAATGGTGGATGACCAAATGCCAGATGAACACCTATTTGCTATCTCAGTACTCTCTCCATGGTTTGTTGATATATCAAACTACTTGGTTTCAGCACAGTTCCCACCACACTTATCCTCAAAAGAGAAGAGTAAGATAGTAAGGAAAAGCACCCCTTTCACCTAGATTGGGGGAAATCTCTTCAAACTTGGACTAGATCAGATCTTGAGGAGATGTGTTAGGGAGGAGGAAGTTTTTGACATCCTCCTGACTTGTCATGATGGGCCTTGTGGAGGTCATTTTGTAGCAAAAATAACTGCCTTCAAGGTACTTCAAGCAGGCTACTATTGGCCCACTCTTCATCAGGATGCAAGGAGATATGTCAGCTAGTGCAATCGGTGTCAAAGGATGGGGAACCCACTCTAAAGGATGAAATGACCATGCAGCCTCAAGTGACCTTTGAGCCGTTTGAGAAGTGGGGCATGGAATTTGTGGGGCATATCAGCCCTCCTTCAGAACAGAAGCAATACATTATTGTGTGCACCAACTACCTGACAAAGTGGGTAGATACAAAAGCAATCAAGGCAGTGACAAAGGAAAAAGTAGCTGAATTTTTGAGAGAGAACATATTCTACAAGTTCGGGTATCCAAGAGAGTTGGTCACAGATCAAGGCAGCTAGTTCACTTCTAATTTGATTGAAGACCTGCTCACATATCATAGAATCAAGCATAGGACTTCCACCCCTTACCATCCACAAGCCAATGGGCAGGTGGAGGTCACTAACACAGCATTGGAAGGAATCCTAAAAAAGGTAGTGAGCAACAGTAGAAAACACTGGGCAGAAAGATTAGTTGCGGCCACTTGGGCCTACAACACAACATGGAAGACCACTACAGGGTTCACACCCTATGAGCTGGTTTATGGGAAGAAGGCTTTGCTGTCAATAGAATTTGAATTCAATACCCTAAAGATGGCAGTTCAGCTGGACCTAGACCTTAGCCATGCATAGAAAGAAAGATTACTTCATCTCAATGGATTGGACGAACACAAAATGCAAGCCCTTCTCCATACAGAGGTAGTTCAGCTTCAAAGAAAGATATAGCATGACAAAAACATCAAGGAGAAGCAATTTCAAGAGGGAGATTGGGCACTACTCTATGACTCAAGATACAAATATTTCAAAGGTGAGCTAAGGACAAGATGCCTGGGACCCTACACTATGGAGAAATGCAATGACAATGGTTTAGTTCTGATCAGAACCATTGATGATGAAGCCATCCCCATGCTTGTGAATGGACACTGGTTGAAAGTCTACAAGAAATCCCTCTCCAAGCAAGAATTCATTGAATATTTGAATAAAATAGTGATGGTAATGTAGCAGGTCTTAGCCTCCACTTCATCAACTCACTGAAGAAAAAGAAAAAATAAAAAATAAGGACCTAAGTGAAAACCTCCATGAGGTGCTTGAGTCCCATCATTGGGTTGAAAACCTCTCCTAAGGCGGCCCAATGATGTCAAAAGAAAAAGAGAAGAAAGAAAATAAGATCCCTAGGTGAAAACCTCCCTTGGAGAGACCCAGGGCAGGAAACTAGGGTGAAAACCTCCCTGAGGCGCCTTGGTTGTTTTCAAAAAAAAAAAAAAAGAGAAAAAGAAAAAGAAAGATGAATTTCTAATTGTATTGCAAGTTTTCAGGAGGACTACAGGAAGCAGTAACAGGTGCCAAGGGAGATCTGAAACCAATACGAGCACCTATCCTACCTTCCCACACCTTTCTCCATCATTCTTGGCATTCTTTTCACCTCATTTTGCTTCTTTTTCAAAAAATATGTTTTCTACAGGAGGCTCCTGTAGAAATTATAGAGAGTCATAAATGGATTTTAAAGGAAGTTTGAGGAACAGGGAAGCTTCATAAAAGATTTATAAATACTCCTACAGTCTTCAAACCTCTTTCCATCATTTCTAGACCTGCATCACATCCCAAGCATCATTCTTCTTCCTGCCCAAGAAAAAACCATAGAAAAAAAAACAATTTTTTTAGAAAAGGAAAAAACAAAAAAAATAAGAAAAGGAACAGCACCATCCTCCTCCCCTGAAGCCTACCTATTACCTCTCCATCTCTATCTACATTTTTGGCATCATCGTCACAACTCCAAGCACAAAAAAAGCTAAAATCTCGAAGGGAGAAGCAACTATAGGAGATCCTATAGGAATTCCTGTAGCAGCTGATCCTATTAAAATCTAGCATCAACAACATGAGGGTACAAATCTGAAGGTTGAAGCAGACACCTGAAGATCATATCCAGCCAGAAAGGAACTTGCACAAAGCATAGCCACACCTCAGCAAGTAGTTAAGCATGCATCAAAAGAAATAATGGCATGCAGCAGAAGGAAAGGCCATAGCACCTCACAGCAAACACATTCAGATCTCACGTAAGTAACTAACCCGCTCCTCTATTTGAATTTTTATAATTGGAGAGCATACAACAGCAACGAGATGGTTGAGGCTGGTTGAGGTTTAGGTGTCCAGTTAACTTAGTCACCTTCATCCAGTTGACTTCACTCATCCAAAGATGTCACTCACACGTGCTCTTAGTCAAACTCAAGAGAGATGTCAACGACAGGTAGTGGAGGCGGTGAGAACTCTGATGCAATCATGAGGGATGATTACAAGGAAAGGGCCATGATGACAAGGTAGGTGGGGAGCAATGGTCCAAATGGGGCCAACTTACACTTGGCCAGCTCACCCTCGTGTTAACGGGAAAAGTGTCTACTCATAACGCCCCTATCCCACTAAGGTGTGACAGTACCTTAGAAACAAACAAGGAAAACTACTTTCGTATTCTTCTTTATGAACTGTAAACGAAGAGGAATAGGATGAACCAACCTGTGTCTTGCGCTAGTCCTTTGATCCAATCTCTCTCCTCTTTGACAGCTTCCAGCTACCTGCTCCCTTACTTGCCCAGCTTCACCAAGTTCCTGCAAGATCACATAAGAGGAAAACTACACAAAGACATGGATTTATATTCATAAATAGCTTAGGATCAGATTTAAGCTAAACATGCAAATATAACAAAACATCATTGATACACAAGCATGTAGGAGAAACTCAAATAGTTTTATTGATATAACAAGAAGGTCCAGGAGGAGTTACAACCGATGATTCCTGATCCAGCATCAACCCCCCAGCAAAGGAATCCCCTCTTCACCTCCAACAAAGCATAAATCACCCAATACACTGATCTCTATCTCAAAACCAACAGCAATTCTCTGCAATGTACAAAATTCCAGCCTCTAGATCTCTGAGATGAGGGATCCATATATAGATGTATGCAAAGAGGATGAGTCAGCTTATGATTTGACTAGTGGCTTCTCTCTGTCAGTTCTTGCTTCCACTTGGAGACTGAGAGCCTCTTACTCATCCTTGGTCGAACTCAGTGAGGAAAGTGTCATTGGGGAAGATTCTGGAAGCTTCCATTGTCTGTCCACCTCGCGGAATGACACTGCCATTTGTCATTTCCCGCTCAGCGCACCCTGGTAGTGCATTTAGGTGCGTTGCAACGCACCTAGCTAGTGTACTGGGGTGCTATGCAACGCAGCTAGCTAGTGGAGCAGCTGAAATGATCCTGATTTGACTGATTCTGAGCAGTTTCTGGTGGAGAACTTCTGGGAGAAGATGTAATTAGTTGACCTTGTTCCCCTAGGGGTTGGAACAACACTTTTAGGGACTTAGGATCCCTTGATTTATAGACATTTCATGCTTAGAGTTGTAAGGCACAAAAATGTCTATAACAGTTGCCCCCTAAAGTATGAGGCTGTTTATCAGGTGAAATGCTTTATTAGGAGGATCCGAAGTTCTTTCAATGCTGGGAGGAGACCTGTAATAACATACAATACAATACATTATCTTCATACTGTTTTCATGATCTAGCTGAAGCGGGCATTCCCATGCTCAGCTTTATAAATTCATTTTTTATGTACACAGGACAGACAATCGTCTGATGGTAGACTAATGATTCTGATGAAGTCATCATCCTTTTGGTAGGATGATTATCTGTGCTGCAATGTTGTACATGTCAATGTCTTTATTTTTCCTGCATATATATCGCAGCCTGTATGGATGAAACTAGATCCGAGGTCTTCAATCTCGTTCGATCTTCACTCGAAGTACAAGTCGATCCATGTGAAAAATGTTTTGAAGTCGAACATGGAAAGACATTGCTTGATTACCAGTCAATGATGTAAACTGTTAACAAGCGCGAGAGGAATCACCGATAATGATGATGACCCTCAAGGTACTGCAGTAAAATTCACGTGGTGTGAATAAAGGACTTGGCGTCGAACACCATGCAAAATCTTTCGGTCGAAGGTCATTGATGTATACCTGTCGCCGGAAGTGAGAAACTTGCCATTGAGGCATGCAAGCTTCAAAGTACTGAATGGGGTGTTCCTAGATCAACTTCTTGGATAATGAGCTGATGTCGACAAGAAGCGATTCGTCAAAGGAGGGCCTTGATGAATCCCACATCAATGACACGGAACAGAGCAAATGATTTTGATGGAGGTGAAAACGATCTGATGACATATGGTTCAGGATGGCGGTCATGAAAGAATGAAGCATAATGTATGGTAGTGGATGGGACACGGATGACTTCTCTGGATGACTTCTCTTGAACATGTCGGCGACACTTATGTGATGGATTGGTAGCATTTACCCCAAATGTGGATGATATGGCGTGACCATGGTGATGTGACCGGTGAATGAAACAACCCAACCCGACTTAGGCATGGAGCGGAAGTGTCATGTTCAAGAGCGACTTTCTACCAATAAAGATTCTTTGAGTTTCTTCCCAATTTTTCCCCAGTCATTGCTGACCAGTACCTCTTTATTTTTGTCAAGCTTGAGGAGGATAACATATGCTTGTTCTATAATTTTCCCTTCGGGCAAACCCATCGCTATGTTTTAATGAGCCTAGCGATAGTGAAACTCGTTCTCATCTAAAGACAAGTTTGTCGCTATTAATATTTTTAACGAGTTTAACGACAAAGATAACTCGGTCCTTTTCATTTTTAGAGAGTCTGGAAAGGTACGTAAAGGTAACTCTGAAATTCCTTTTTCGTCATCTAATCCCTTAAGTCCGAAAAAGTATAAAACAATACAGAAGGGATGAATTTTCGATAGTTTTAACGAGCCGAACAAAACAAGCGCTCGATCTTTTTGTGCAATAATCCCTTAGGTCCAAAAAGATTAAAATCTAGAGGAGGGATAGCACTTCTGGTCGCTTTAACGAGCTGGAAGGCCAAAACTCGGCAATCTTTTCATATTTTACGAGTCAGTTGAAAAGAGCTTAAAGAAGACTCGTCTTTTGAGGAACGAGTGATAAAATGGGTAGCAGCTGATTCCAGGTAAGGTTTGGAATTTTCCAATCATGGCAGTGTCACAAGGATGGCTAGTGAAATCACTCTTCGCAGCTGTTCCTCAAAATGGGTAAACAATCAAATGGAGGTGAATGATCGGCCAATGGAAAAGTGGAGGTGACGGTGCAAACACGACCAAGGCTTTAATGGATGAAATGCTTCATTCACAGTGGTTATTTACCGGAGAATAGTTCATTTTTTAACGAGCTTAAACGTGGGTGGAAACATTTGCTCATGTCTTATGTTTATTTTTTAACGAGCTTGAACTATGTGCTAAAACTACTCGATTAATCCAGTCATATGATAAGAATGTCTCATATAAAACGGAAACTTTTTGATTTTGCCCCACATCCTTTCTTTATGCAAGTTAGGTGATGACTAATCCTACGAGTTTAAAGGGTTAGAGGTCCTAAAAATTTAAAAAATAAATAGCCGCCCCTTGCTTGCACTCCAAAAGGTTTGCATGCCCCCAGGTATAAAACAGAGTTTCGAGGTCTCCCTCTATTCGAGCTGACAAAACATTCGTTTTATCAGGAAGGGTCACCCTTTATTCGAGCTGACAAAACCTTCATTTTGTCAGGAAGGGTACTACCTCTTACAGGTTACCCAAAGATTGTTCTATTCGCAGTGCAAACAAAACACTTCTTCGGCAATGTCTACCGAGATAAATAAAGGTGAGAAACGACGCCCGCCACTCACATAACTTTGACAAAAGAATCTTATTCTAGAATAACCCCTCTTCCAATCACGGACAGGGTACAGACTAGTCATATTCTCCCGTGGAAACCTACCCTATACTCGAAGTTTTCCTGCCGAAGCAGACTAGGATGCATGCCCCCTGGGTTTCAGTCATATCCCTCTGAATTACTCGCGCTCATCGGGAGGACGGACTGGAGGTTGAGACATTTCTTGCGTGAAGAGACCATTTAGGGATGGTATATGACTATTTGCTATGTGTGATCTGGGAAATGAAAGCTGGTCCACGAGCTTGACCACTCTTCCTTCGTGCGGAAAACACATTACTCTAAAGAGTGAGGAGACGATGGCTCCCATGCAATAAATATAGTCTCGTCCAAGGAGTAGGTTATAATCCAAGGGTCCTTGAACTACCATTACGTTCATTTGAACTGTCTTCCCTCTCAATGTTATGGGCACATTGGAAGGATCACTAAAGGTTGACTAGTTCCTTTGTCAAAGCCTGTCATATTTCTCATCTCAGGAAACAGTGATGGCGAACCAAGCGCTTTCCAAGCAATAGAGGAAAAGATACTCACGGAAGCCCCCTCATCTATGATGGTACCAGCCATGACCATTCTATATATTTGAACGATAATTCAGAATGGTATGCTTGCTGGTAAACGGGGTCTGCCTAGTTGATTCCAATCGAAGGAGACAACTAGGTTGCTTGGAGGTGGGACCGAGTAGACGGTCGGGTATGGCTCTGACGAACTTCCCTCCTGCAGTAAGGGAATGGGTATATTGCCCCCATGTTCGTCGGAGTCTGTGTTGATGAAGAGAATTTGGATGGTGTCATCCTTGTTCTCTTCAGTGACTGTATCATCCGAAGATAACACCCCTGAAGGCAAGACCGGGTCAACTGCCGCCTCGACCTTTTGAATTTCGTCTGGTATGGATTCAGATGGTTTATCTTCAATGATAGGCACTTCAGCTGACCACTTGAGCGGGCTAGCTGGATTCTCAACTAGCGACGAACTCGGCAAGAGTTTTTTATATCCAGGAGGAAGTCGTAATGGTGAAACCGGACGATCATCCAAAACTCTTTTTGCTTCGTCTAAGAAGGGACAACGGTGGACGGCATGATTTCCTTCGCACAGTTTACAGGGAAATCTAGCTTTCCCCTTTTGTCCTGGGGCTTCACTTTCGCTAGTTGACAGTGTGCTTTCAACATGATCATCAGAGGTTGATGACACCGGGTTGTGCAAACGAGGAGACCAGTCCCTTAGTATCCGAGGGATGCAAGGACAATCTCTGTGAAAGTGGTCTCCTTTGCAAATGACACATGGCGATTTAGGCCTGGTCGGTGCAGTGTGTGGATTTTCGTTAGACGACACTCGTTTTCCCCCATTCGCCTTTGGCTCCTTCTTCTTCTTCTCTTTCTTCTTCTTCTCCTTCTTCTCTTTAGGAACTTGACTTTTGGTTTTTCCAGCCCCATCAAGCGAAGAGGAAGGAGGAGAGGAAGAATTAGAGGAAGTAGACGGTTGGTGGGCAACTCTGGACTCGTCTAATTGCTGATTCGATTGTTCAGGAATAGTGGTGTTCTAAACAAAATTGGTTGAGAAGAGCCAGATTGGCAAGCCAATTTTCAGTCCTGGAAGCGACAATGTGGCCATATGGGGTGCACCAACATCTCCCCAAGAGGAGAAGGGACTAGGATTTCCACCAAGGGGAATTCCTTGGTTGGTAGACTCCATTTTCTCAACCTAAGATCAACGTAGGAAAAGGGGGTGAATATTCCGTTTAAAATAAATTTTAAGACGCTTTGACACAACTTGTTTTTTCAATTTTTAAGAGTCGAGAAAAAACAAAATATGACTCTAGTCACCTTCGATTTTTAATGAGCCTGAAGTGACAAGTGCTCAGATGGACCTTTTCCGTTAAGGAGTCTGAAAAGGAATGAAAGGGACTGCTCTGGAGATCTAGGTAGAGGGAGTACCAAACCAATCACAAAACTGCAGAATACTTTTTACGATACGACAGTCAATCTTCCCGAATGCCGTGTTCGGTGCATTGCGATCAGTAGGGTGGCCGACACGGCTTCCTATGGATAAAAGGTTTTAAGCCTATAGGGGTCTCTCAATATATACTTGACGGTACATGGGAGCACAAGTCCGTACTGGCACTTATCGTCTCAAAGTGGAGGAATCACCAAACCATCAGTGAGGACAACAGTTACCAGGCTTTACGACGCCGGAATACGTCTCTAGCCTAGACCTCTAAATGTTGTGCGTTAAGTTCCAAAGCGTTGTTAGATTGATTCAATTTATTTTAAGTTGATCTTTCTTAGAAGTTTGCCTTTTGGGATCACCACGAGATGTAGATGTAATTCCTAAAATGCAATCTAAAGATGATAAGCAAGCTTTTATCTCTTTTCAGCAATGAAAATCCTAGCTACAAGGGGAAAAGAAAGACACAATCTTTTCTCAAAGAGAAAAGAGCACACTGTAAATGCACTTTTCCTAGATCAAGCCAAACAGACTATCAATATGCAAATGCACATATGCATGTATTTGTTTTCACTTTCTTAATATTGATGCCCAAAAAGAAAGTTGATGTACAAATCTGAATTTGCTTTCAAGTGAAAAAACAAAAACCAGCTTCTTTTCGAAATCAAAAGGTAGAGAAGATTACGACACTTTATGATTTTGAAATAAACACTCGTTTCGACACTAGAAAGTGACAAATTCAAACCAAAGACAAAAGTAAAAGCATAATCGACTGTCAACAGCAAATAAATTTTCTCCTAAGATCAAAATCGACACTTACGACATATCTAAATCCAAGGACGACAGTATGACTATTCTACCTTTTTAATGGAAAACTGTAAATGATGTAACAAACACACAAAGAACATCTACAGTATTTTTGTACAAAGGAGGCGGAATTAAGGCAAAGAAAAGGGGTTTTTAAACAGACACACACTGATCACAGGCTGCAAAATCAGAGACAAAACTCAAAAAAATGAAGCAAAGAACCTCAGCTGCACAGGGCTAGGCTGATCAGCGCACCTGTTACACAGAGAAACTGGATTGCAGCGCAGGTAGCCCTCTCGAGAACTGCGTTGAAATGCAGAATCTCTTCACTGTGCCTGCGCTGGGGCAGAAACGAGACTTCTATCCAGGTTCTGGGTCACGATTTGCAGTTTAATCTATGGTTTTTGGCCGAGTAAAAGCAATCAGTAATGCACAATCAGAGGGTGGATTTAAAGGAGGTCTAAGAGCTATCACAAAGGGTAATTAGATCATTTGTGAATCAACTGTTCAAATCATAAACAAATCTAGTGAATGGATTGAAGTAGCAGGTGTCTACTTTGCATTTGATAATGGCAAATGTAGTTTGATTGCTACCTATGTGTTTATGAAACAAACAACAAGAGAAACACAAACAAACTAACTAGACATGCTCCCCAGCGCAGTCGCCATTTTGTTAACGGGAAAAGTGTCTACTCAGAATTCCCCTATCCCACTAAGGTGTGACAGTACCTTAGAAACAAACAAGGAAAACTACTTTCGTATTCTTCTTTATGAACTATAAACGAAGAGGAATAGGATGAACCAACCTGTGTCTTGCGCTAGTCCTTTGATCCAATCTCTCTCCTCTTTGACAACTTCCAGCTACCTACTCCCTTACTTTCCCAGATTCACCAAGTTCCTGCAAGATCACAGAAGAGGAAAACTACACAAAGACATGGATTTATATTCATAAATAGCTTAGGATCAGATTTAAGCTAAACATGCAAATATAACAAAACATCATTGATACACAAGCATGTAGGAGAAACTCAAATAGTTTTATTGATATAACAAGAAGGTCCAGGAGGAGTTACAACCGATGATTCCTGATCCAGCATCAACCCCCCAGCAAAGGAATCCCCTCTTCACCTCCAACAAAGCATAAATCACCCAATACACTGATCTCTATCTCAAAACCAACAGCAAATCTCTGCAATGTACAAAATTCCAGCCTCTGGATCTCTCGGATGAGGGATCCATATATAGATGTATGCAAAGAGGATGAGTCAGCTTATGATTTGACTAGTGGCTTCTCTCTGTCAGTTCTTGCTTCCACTTGGAGACTGAGAGCCTCTTACTCATCCTTGGTCGAACTCAGTGAGGCAAGTGTCATTGGGGAAGATTCTGGAAGCTTCCATTGTCTGTCCACCTCGCGGAATGACACTGCAATTTCTCATTTCCCGCTCAGTGCACCCTAGTAGTGCATTTAGGTGCGTTGCAACACACCTAGCTAGTGTACTGGGGTGCTATGCAACGCAGCTAGCTAGTGGAGCAGCTGAAATGATCCTGATTTGACTGATTCTGAGCAGTTTCTGGTGGAGAACTTTTGGGAGAAGCTGTAATTGGTTGACCTTGTTCCTCTAGGGGTAGAACAACACTTTTAGGGACTTAGGATCCCTTGGTTTATATAAATTTCATGCTTAGAGCTGTAAGGCACAAAAATGTCTATAACACCTCCATCACTGAATATATCCATAAAAAGCAATAAGTACTCCTCCCTAAAGCACACTCACCATCTTTTTCCTTCATTCTCTCCTCCAAACTCCATTCCTGCTACCTTCTCATGCCCCCACAAGCCTCGTAACCATCATTCTCCATTGGTCTCTCCCATATCCCTGCTCTCAGTGTTTTCTACAGGAGCACTTATAGGTTCTAGAGGAGAACCTACAGGAATCCTACAAGAGGGCTGGCAGTGTTCTACAAGAGGGCCAGTGAGCTGTTTTTGAGAGGGAAAACACGGTTTTTAGCACAATTCACAGGCTGAAGAGGTAGGTTCTTTACATACCTCCACTGAATATCAAAATATGCAAGCAGTGGTTTAATTTTGAGGAGAAAATAGAACTTTTGGGTGGAGGAAATTCATAAAAATAATTGCTGCTTATTTCTTAAAAAAAAACACAATCTCTTTGTCTCTCTATTTTATTCAAAAATTGTTCTCTCCATTTCCATAGTTGGTTTTCCAAGGAAGCATAGATAGAATGATAGGAGGTTTTATGAGGAAGGAGCCCACCAACTCCTCCAGGCTCCATGCACACCCCCAAGTAGTGGACATATTCATAAGAGCAAATTGGATGAGTTTTTTTGAGAAATTCCAAGGGTTTTATGAGGAGATTGCTCAAGAATTTTCCCACTCTTTGGTTCCTCACTCCAGAACACATGTCATTGTCACCTTTAGAGGAATTTTCATGGAGATAACCCCTAAATTTATCAGTAGGGTCACTACCCTTCCTTTTGGGTTGCCTTGGAGTAACGATGAAAAACCAACTGGCCAGGCTGCCAAGAAAAACTTCTTCCAAAACAATGAAACCCTTGTAGAAGATAAGAATGGCATAAGAAGGGCTAGCATACCATACCCTTGGGATGAGGTTAGCTATCATATAATTAAGTATATTTCCTATGAGGGGAGGTACAACATTTTCTATGGTTACCACTTTAGAATCATGCATGAATTAAGGTATGGCATGGACACTCCAGCCCCTCAAAAGCTCAACATCCCCTACTTCCTCCTATAGTCCCTCATTGACTCTAGTACTAAAGTAAAAGTAGGAAATCCAGACCGGCTAGCTCACCATGGGTTAATCAAAATTTTAATGGAAGAAGCCCTCCATACATTTACAATCCCCATAGCATGGGAAATTTTCCAAAACATGACTACTGAAGATGACATAAAGGCCTTGACCTATGATATTAGCCCTACTGGTAATGAGGAGGAAGAGCAACAAGGGGGAGATGGTGAAGAAACTGGTTATTTAGAGGGATAAGAAGGGAAGAAGGAAGAAACCAAAAGAGAGGAGGAGAAAGCTGAAAAAACAGAGCAGGAGAAATAGAGACATAAAAAGAGACAGAAGGAGGAGAAAAAGGGGCAGAAAAGACAGAAGTGTCCCCTACGAGCCTGGAAAGAGAGGCAGCAACTGCTCTCACTACCCTCAACACACCAATTAAGCCAAAAAAAGAGAGGAAGAGGTAGACCTCAATGTATTTCAGGGCCAGGAAGAGCACGAGGATCAAAACAGGGAAACCCCAGCCTTCTTCTAAAGTGCCAATCATTATTGAAGATTCATCCTCTACCCAAGGAACAAAATCCCCTTCCAAGGCACCTATAACTTATGAAAGGGGGACTCCTAGATCTCCCACAGGAAAGAAAAAGTAGAACTACAGGACTCAAAAACATTCCTATAGGAGCCACAGAGTATTCTACAGGAGACCCTGTCAAAACTACAAGAGACCCAAAAGCTAGAAAAAAGGGTAGAAGGACAGCCATAGGGAAAGGAGGAAGCAACAGAGACACAAGAACTTGATCCCCAACCTAGTCTTGGCTCCTACTACAATCTTCTTGAGGGTGAAGAATCATTCCCCAAAATTTTTTAATTCCCTTATTCTTTGAATTAGAGAAAGAAAGAATAAGGACCCATAGGTGGATGCAAATAGCCAAATCCAAGGGAGTTGAGGATATTGGCCATATGGAGAAAAAAATCAGAGAAATGGGTAGAGAGTTAAGTTCTATCAGACACAGGGAATCAATCACAAGAAGTCACCTTGAAACTAAAAATGAATTGCTAAGAAGACAGATGCAAGAGAAAGAGACCCAACTGGCATGCATGGCCAGCTGGTCCATGGAGGCATTGCAATGTAGGCAACTAGGAAAATCCTATGGCCTGTATCTCAAGGACTAATGGTTGCAATTTCAGATAAAGACTTTGGCACAAAGAGGCACCATGCCTTTCCAAGATTACAGGCAGTTTATGGACACATGTGACCAGAGCACATCAGAAGATAAGGCAAAGATGGTAGAATTCTATTTGCATAACATGGCCCTCACAGACATGAATGTGTGGGACCCCAATGCTAGCCTAGGGGACCTGCAACTTATGGCCATGGCCTCATGGATGAACCATGAAGAGTTAAGGGTAGAATAAATAAGAAGGTTGATGATAAAAGAATGAAATAAGGCCTTAACGATTAGAGCTGAGCCATCAAACCCCATGGCACTCATCAACACACATAACATGCTTACACATAATCCTCAGATTTCCCCTAGATATATTAGTGATCAAGCTCAAGCCATTGAAAATTTTGATGATATGGAAAGGTTACTTGGGGATGATTGTGTGCATGCATGTATGAGGAGATGGAACACCTTACCACACAATTTGTAGATCAAGGAGTATCATTCCACAATGAGGATGAAAGAGGCATTAAGGAGAGTGCCAATGTACAAGTTCTCCATGCAGAGGTTGAAGGTCAATTAGATTTGCCTCAAATTGAGTCCCCCACTGCTGCTAGGCATGATAGAAGGCAGAAAAGAAGAAGAAGAGCAACAACAGTGGGAAGTGGTAGACAGGAAGGCATGGTTCCATGACAAAGAAGAGGAGACCACATCAGAAGCATGGGATGCTAGGGAGGCCACCAGGGCCATAAAAGATGAGGAGATGGACTAAGCTGCTCAGACGATGAGAAACACTTTTAGTAGGGGGGTGTTGATGAGCCTCATAAATGGGTAATTATATGGGCTCATTTTACCTCCTAACCTAGTCAAATAAACCATTCTCTTAGCTTATTGTATGATTTTCTAATTATATTTATGCTTATAGAGTGAGTTGAGTTAGTTATGATGCCATGTGGTCTAATATGTGTTTAATGTAGATTATTGATGAATTTTGTGGTCAAAGTCAAGGTTCCAGTGTAAAAATGGTAGCAATAACTCGAAGTGGAAACAGGAGAGGACTTATAGGAGGGAATCCCCCTCATTTATTACTCCCCACTTCGAATTCCCCTTCATTCAGCTCAGAGTACAAGCAGCCAAGTCATGTGTTAGCAGGCAGCTGAGCAAGTGGAGGAAAACTAATGTTTATCTCGAGTTTTGGGAACCAAGCCTCCCTGATTTTGAGGAAGTTGTTGGGAAGTCATTTGTATAAGTAGAGAGGCCTAGGTCCTCACAAGGGTTGAATTTTTGTTGGATTTTTGCTACAGTTTTGCTTATGTAAACTCTGCTCAACTTCGAGCTTATCAATTTGACAATTCATGTAATCTTGTTATTGTTTTGAAAATAAAGATGGAATCCTTTTGCGTTAGCACTGAGTTACCTCAGAGGGTTGAAGCTCTTGGATTAGGGCCCAATCCAAGCAGCCAATCTCCTCTTTACTTGTATTTGTATGTTTTATTTCAGTTGTAGATTAGATTGTTGTTAGAAGTATTTCTTTCATGGTTAAGAATAGGTTGCTTTTGATGATTTATTAGTTTGCTTCTGTTCATGCTTTTTATAGTAGGTTAAGTAGTTGTAAAGAAAAGATTTAAAAGGCTAGCAAAAATGCCTTGGTCTCTCTTCCTCCCTTTGGGACAATGATTTGAGGCAAAGGCCCCCTTGTTGCCCCAAAAACACAGATTTTCCTCATTCATAGGACTTCTAGTGTTTGCAACTTTCTAGTTGGTTCATAGTCTAGTTTAGCTTTGCTTTAGAACATCTTCATCATGCTCATTTCCTTATTTTCAATAGTATTCTTTCATGCTTTATTCTCCTGCAATGGTTATCAGCATTTCCTTCCATATATCATAGTTTACTTGACGCAAAAACTCTGTTTTTCTAGATGCACTTATTTCCTTGCTTGCTTAATCTTATTGGTTGACTTTCAGTTGTTTATGCAGCAGATATCTCATAGAAATGGGCCAGCCTATCAGCCACTCCATCCTCCATCTGATCCATGCCCTACAGGTTGCCCAAGTCTCCCCTCAATTCTGCCTTAGTTTCCTGCATTTTCCATATAATTCCTTCCTCTTCTTGAGAAAATCCAATCATCTTTCTCTCTCCTAATGATTCTTGGTAGACCCTAGGTGCCCTAAAACCTCATTCCAACCTTCATCCACCCTTTCCACCCACTCTCACACCTTCAAAACAACCAAAACTGCTCTCGGCCTCCTCCTGTAGGCCTCCTGTAGAACGTTGTTTTTCCTCTTGTAGATTTCCTGTGTCCTCCTGTAGATTTTCCTGTAGGCTTCCTTTTGGAGGCCGAGTGTGGTAAAATCCTCGAGAAGGCCACCTGAGACCTCCTAGGACCCAACCACACCATCCTACATCCTCTCAAGCCCCAAAACTGCCTTTCGACACCACCTACTTGCTGCCACATTCATAAACAATAAATCACATACATGTCAAATTCACATAAAAATCCAAAAAGATATTTTTTTCTCATTTACTTCCAGAGATAGCTTAGTTAGATGTTGTTTACTTCTTTGAATAGTTAGATGGCATTCTTTCCGTGGTTTTTATAGTGCTTTATGCAAAAGTAGGATTAGTTGGTTAAGTAGGATTTACTTGGTTTGCTTTACATTTTAGTTTTCCTCTCTGCATGTAGAATAACATCTGTAGAGTAATCTCTCTTTTTCCTTTCATCACATATAGAGCTTCTTCTAGAATCCATAGAAGTTGGCTTGGGCTCCTAGTGATCTTTCGTCGGCTGACCAAGTGACAACTTGCAGTAAGAACTAGTACTTGTGCATACAACATCGTCGCTTCCAAGTTTGTTACGAACTACCCGGTTAATAAGAGTAAAGTAGGCAGCCCAGGAGTTGTAGCATTATTGTTGCAATACTATTGCTCACCATGTACTTTCCTACCAGTTGGAGGATAGTGGTTCGAAGAGATTTCAAGTTTGATGAGAAGAAGGCCATGTGAGTTTCCCTTGAAAGGGAGCTCTAGCTACAATATGTGGAGGAACTGTTGGTTCCTAAGGAGGAGGAGCCTCAGATTGATGCAAAGTAGCCGCATACAGAGGTTCCATCAGTGGAGACATCCACTCAAGTAGAGTCTTCCGGAGATGGATGGAAGTGCATAAGAGAAGCTGACAGATTGTTGGAGGATGCAAGAGAGAATGTGGGAGTACCATATTCTTAGCGCAGACTGAGGAGGTCACGTAAGAGGTACATTGGATACATGGTTCTCTCTAGGGAATGTGTTGAGACCGAGCCATATTCCTTTGAGGAAGTATTGCAGCAACCAATTTGGGTTGATGCTATGGTGGAGGAGTATGACTCCATAGTTCATAACAGTGTTTGGGATGTGGTTTTGAGATCGGAGAACAAGTCAGTTGTGAGTTCCTATTTGCTTTACAAGGTAAAGAAAGTCGTTGACGGTAGTGTGGAGAAGAATAAGGCAAGATTTGTTTCCTGTGACTTCTCACAGGTAAAGGGGGTTGACTATGATGAGACTTTTGTTCCTGTCGCAAGGTACTCATCTATTAGATCTATGTTGGCATTATCAGCATAGATGGGTTGGAAGATCCATCAGATGGATGTGAAGACTAAATTCCTCAATGGCAAGATTGAGGAAGAGGTGTACATAGACCAGCCGAAATGTTTTGAGACCTTCGATCATGTGTCACATGTGTGCCGACTCAAGAAAGTGTTTTACGGGCTGAAGCAAGCACCTTGTGCTTGGTACACCAGGATAGACAACTACTTCACTGGGTTAGGCTCCACAAAGAGTGAAGCAGATGTGAACCTATATAGCATCGTGGTGAAAGGTAAGTTATTGATCATCGTACTTTATGTTGATGATCTCATATTGACTGTTGATGATCAGTTGGTCGTGTCTTGCAAGGAGGACCGTGCAAGAGAATTTGATATGAAAGACATGGGTTTCATGCATTACTTCCTTGGCATGGAAGTATGGCAAAAGGATGGGAGTTGTTTGTGTCTCAGGGCAAGTATGCTAATGAGATACTAAGGAGATTCCACATGGATAAGTGCAAGCCCATGCAGAATCCTCTAGCTAGTAACTAGAGGAAGGAGGGTGCTACTTAGGAGAAGTAGTAGAGGCTACTATGTACAAGTAGCTTGTGGGTTCACTGATGTACTTAGTGAATACATGATTGTATTTGTGCTATGCAGTGAACTAGCCGAGTCAAGCGATGGTTCATCCTACCAAGATGTTTTGGAAGGTGGCAAAGCATGTATTGAGATACCTCAGAGGCATATCTCAGTATGGATTATGGTACAAGCAGACATAGGGAGTGAAGCTATAGGGCTTCACTAATGCAGATTGGGTAGGGAGTCCATCATATTGGAAGAGGACATCAGGAGGGATTTTCAACCTTGGGTCAGTGGCAATTTCTTGGTACAGCAGGAAACAGAGGTCGGTTGCACTAAGCTCGGCAGAGGCAAAATACATGGCTGCAAGTCAGGTAGCATGTGAGGCCATTTGGATACGTAAAATCCTAGTTGGTTTGGTTGATCAGAGGATGGATCCTAGTGTGATCTATTGTGATAATCATAGTTGTATCAAACTCTCTGAGAATCCAGTATTTCATGATAGGTCCAAGCACATTGATATCCGGTATCATCATCTCAAAAACTGTGTAGCGATGAGGATCATGTTGATGCAGTATATTTCGACAGAGGATCAAGATGCTGACATTTTGACAAAAGCATTGTCAAGTGTAAATTCAAGTTCCATAGAGACAGGATCGGGGTGGCAGATAATCCCTTTCTTGTTGAAAGGGAGTGTTGAAATGTGGCAACAAGAATATTCCAATTTAATTTTTCCTTGAATTAAATTGTGAATTAAAAATCGAATTTAGTCTTAACAACTACTTGGAAATAATTAATTGATTTATTTTGAATCAATTAGTTGGAGAAATTCAAGTTAGAAGTCTTTCTGAAGTCATGTAAGAGTTATCCCTTAAATTAAGGAGATAAGGTTGAGTTATATTTCAATTGTAATTAGTTAACTTCGTTTACTAAATTAAGTCCAATTAAATTAGTTCCAAACTATTTGAGGAACTAATAGAGAGTAACAGTCAGTTGATGCATGCATGCACTCAACTAGTGTACTCCAATTCCCTCATCAGAAACTCATGCATGTCTATTCTGAGAAATACCCAATTGAGATAAAGTCAAGGATAATGTACTATCAGTTGCATTTGTTTTCTTATAAATAAAACTCATGCATGTAGTCAAGGGATCATTCCTTGAGGATTGCGCAGTTTTGATAGGGTGTGAGATTAGGTGATCATCCACTTGGTGAGGTGAGAATCATCCACTAGGAACAACACAAGGAAATAGGAGCTTGGAGGGCAGAGAGGAAGGCTTGTGAGAAGCCAGGATTGCCTGTGAGCATCTGTGAGGATTGTATTGAGAGCTAGATCACTATGAGAGCTAAGGCTTTATATAATTGCTATGTATTTCCACCTTGTATGATAATACAGATAGTGGGGTTTTTAGCTGAGGATTTCGCCAAATTATTATCATGTGTATTGTGCATTGATTTCTTCTTCTTTTGGTTATATACTTTAGCTCAATCTTTAAGCTTCTGCAAATTGATAGTATAAGTAGGTTATAGTATTCTGCTTTGATTTTTATTGCATTATTGGGTTAACCTACAATATATTTTCTACATCATTCTCTTTATCTTCTGGATCTTGGGGTTCTTTTGGTGTGCCGAGAATATCAAAGGGATTGGTTAATATGTTTGCTATTGGAGGGATGAAACTTCCTTCTGCTTGGGGTTCTAGAGGAGCAACCCTCCCAATGGAGGTGGCTTTCCCTTTGTTCATGTTGTTATGCTTAGATGGTCCTGGTTTCTGGACCTGAGTCCATTGATCTCCCTTCTCTTTCTCAACTACCTCCTCTGATTTCTTTAACAATGCTTGGAAAAGTGCCCATAGCCATGGCAGTGTCTGCATTTAAATGGTAGTTGCTCATAATCTAGCACTTGTATGTGTGACCAATTAGCCACCGTGAGTTTAATGGCTTCAGGGAGACCTTCCTCCAGGTCTACTTCTACACAAATTCTAGCACAAGAATACTGGTCTCTTCTTTCTGCTTGGTCAATGTATTTACCTAGCTTGTTGCCTATGGTTTCCAAGGATTTAGGGTTCCAGCAATGGAGAGGAAGGTGGGGCAATCTCACCCAGACCAGAATGGCCGAGGGCACATCCTGGGTCAGGTCGAAGTCTAGAGTCCATTGGTTCAGATATAGTCCCTGAGGCCCCATGAAGTACAGGCCATTTCTAAATATTAGGTTTCTATCTTCTGTTGCTTCGAATACAAATACAAAGAAGCCTTTGCCGATGAAATGGCTTTTTATTCCTTCTTTGACCAGTGAACGCCAGTTCCTTTGAACCCAAGCTTCAACCGCTTTTGGCAAGGGCCATAAGCCTGTGAACTAGCCAATAAGTCCTCTTTCTACTAGATTTAGTGTCACTTTGCAAGGCTCTTCAGTAGGCTGAGCAATTGTGGGGATAGTTTCCATTTTTTTCATGAAATTCTATTGATTTTCAGATGCTGGCCTTTTATTGCAAGCTACAACCAGATCCTGGAATGTGGCTAGCTCTGGTGGCAAGGTAGTTTCCTTTTCGCCACCCCCTCCTGGGGCCATGGCTCTATAGCTTTGCTCAGTCTCGAGGTTGGCTATGTCTCTTTGCCTCTGTGCTTCCTCCTATTGGCCAAAGGCTGCACCAAGTTCCCGCTAGCTGGTTCTTCTTGTGAAGGTTGCTCCCACTCCTGCTCCTTCTTTCAATTTTTTGATATCATTCTAAATCACTCTTACCCTTAGTTGTTTCTCATGAAATTTCAACTTAAAATAATTATATCCGCATCAAACACTTTCTCCTTTTACAAATACCATTATAGAAATTTAAATTGAAAGTCTTTAAATATTGTTTTGTTTTAAGAAAAATACCATCAATTAGAATGAAAATAAAAAACAAGAAAGGGAAGAGGAAACTTCCTAAAACTCCTTGATTGTACTTCTTAGCTGCTTTTACATAAATCTGCAAAATAAATATCTTGAAGCCAACGAAAACATGCAAAATTGAGGATACAAGGATAAGGGAATATAACTAGAAGAGAAAACAGAAGCAAGCAATTCAAGAAAAAGGAAAAAATGCAGAAAACAAAAGGATAAGAATGAGCATATGAAACTTACCACTCGAGAATTTTTTCTGATCTTACCCAAGAAAAATGTTTTTTCCAACCAAAGTAACCACTTCTTTTAATTGGAAGTAAAAGCATGAAGAAGTGGCTTTGAATGTAATTTTCATTGGCCCAAAATCATAATTTATTTAATTTAAAATGATAAGTAATGAATTATTAATCATATCCACTTCAAATTTCCATTGGAGGACCAAAATTATAAAACAAGCTTTTAGAGATACTTGTGAATCCAAAATTGCAAAGTCATAGTAATTCCTTGAAACTTATTGATACATGTTTTCATTACAAAAACAATGTAATGAAGTTTTGCAAAATCAATGCAATTAAGCACATCACAATTGTATATGATCTGACTATATAAGAACTCCAACATGTTCCAATACATTTTGCTAGAAAATTAAAGGGGATGCCAAGAAAAACTTGGATTCATTACTTTCTTTTTGAAAAACTGAAATAATGAAATAAATGCAAACATAAAAGGAATCTAATCTAAATTAATCTATTCCTATTGCTAAATTAAGGAAAGGAAACATGACTAGGTATAGTCACACTTCCCATGTAACCATTTTTTCATTTTAATTCCTGCATGTATGTATAGGTCAAACAACATGAGTAAAGCTGAAATTAAATTATATAAGAAAAATAAATAAATCAGCTTATTATGCACAATTAACCAATTTAGCGAAATAAATTTATTTACAAAATTCCTACCTTGAAATTCTTCCAACCAAATGTTTATAGGATCATAAAAAATGGCATGAATTTTAGTGAACGATTGGAAGAAGTTTGAAGGAAGAGTAAACATCATGCCAAACTTGAATGATACATTTTAAATTATTGAAGCCTGTCGAACACTAGCAAAGTCAGAAATATCCCTCTGTACTAGAACATCCAGATATTTTTCAAATGGATGAACATTTAAAAGGCTTCTAGAAGTGTCACATTGTTGGTCTAAATGAAATGGTGCACTCTCAGGTGCCAAAATTTGTGACGAAATTATTTGAAAATCAGAAATAAATTGGTCAAGCATGAACAAATGAAATTTCAAAATAAAAAGTAGTCGATGTCCTATCTTTAAACTTTGTCGCTAAGAAGCATTAATTCCTTATCACATTACTTGCATTATCATCTATTAGGTCATATATTCATTGTTCATTCATTTACAAATCAAAACATGATGAGAGTCATACATCTTATTGTCATAAAATATACTAGGCCACTAGGCCACATGTTCTTTCTTTCAGATGCCACCTCACTCAGTTTCGAATCCATCTAGCAATCCAACTCAACCAAAAACATGAGAACCCCATCACACCCTGGTTATTCAGGAATGGAAAGGCAAGGCTGAAGAACACTGTGACATCTGGAAAAAACATGCCAATGATAGCATGAGAACCAAGAACACACATGCATAACCATGGATTCAAAAACTAGCAACGAAATCATACATGCAACTAGATACCTACAAATAATCCCACTATAGCCGCTTTATCCTACTCTTCCTTGCTTGATCCTTTCTTCCTCTTTGCCTTCTTTGATTTCCTTGATTCCAAGCTAAAATTCTATAGAAAATTTTGTCTAAGAGTATGAGAGAGAGAGAGTATAGAGAGAGAGCTCCAAACTAAACTAACAAAAGTCTATGAACTGATCCTCAAAAGCCTTTTTTATCCCTAGAGTTCATGTCCTCAAATAATTTTTCAAGTTTCTTAAGGTCCATAACTAGGGCTTCCTCAACTTGATCCTTGGGCCTACTCTTCTTAGCCTCTACCTTAGTTTTAGTATGCTCAAACATATCCATTTTGGAAATATTTAGGTTTTTCTCAACTTCTATAACAATTTCCTTGGCTTTAGCAAGATTTTTGGGCTTTTTGTCCTTCAGTTGATATGTTAGGTTCCCTCGAATAGACTTAGTGAATTTATCAAGTATGAGTGCATCAAGAGGTCTAAGATGATCAAGGATATCCCAAAGAATATTATCAATTTTTTGGATAAACTACTTAATCTTTTCCCTTCCCTTTACTATGTGGTAAGACTTCTCAAGTTTAAAATTCCCTTCAGCATTAGATGAATTTGTTTTCAGAAAGGCATCTTCAAATTTGTCAAAGTCATCTATGCTACCAGGAAGGAGACTAAGATACCATTCCCTTAATTGTCCGTCAAATGATAAAGCAAATAACATCATAATCACATCATCATACTCAATTCCCCTTGGGTAAAGGAACCAAAATAAATCATCTACATGGTCACGAACACTTTGATCAAAATTCCCTTTGAACTTTTGTAACCATTCATGATATTTATCATGAAAAACATCAAGTTTATCACTTAACTTCAAAGTTCTATAAAAAAACTAGCAAGAAGCCTTTTGCTTCTAGGTATTTTGGGATGGTTTTGGTTTTGGTTGGAATTGGTATTGGTATCCATATCGAGAGTTTAATTACAAACCTTTTCAAACTCAGGGAGAATGTTAGTTCTAATAGGTGATGGAGTTCTCTCCCCTCCCTTTGCATCAACCCTAGTTATAGGAGGAATTTTGTCTTCTTCAAGCTAACTAAGGGATTGGATAACAATGGAATCACCACAGGAATATTTGTAAGTTCATCATATGAATCAAGTCCTCAATGGTTCATAAGGGAGGTAGACCTGCTTCCCCCCTAGCAACGACAACAAAAATGTTTCAACACAATCTAGTAGGAGTCCTCGGAGGGGTACCAAAGGGACAGATACTAGACATAATGATAACAATGGGACATGATCCATTGTAACCTCATTCAATATCCCATGATCTTTACAAAATTTCACCAATGGGAGGAGTCCCAGTATGAAGGAAATCATTAGAGTAATGGGATAAATGTTGTTGTATGGTGTGATCTTGAAGACCCATTCAAAGGACAAGCTCAAACAATGGATTGATTGATTCAAACGAAAGACCTAAGGGATTCCAACATTTAATCATAAAAACATTTAGGACCACAATAGAGACCTAGGGGATTCCAAGCAAGGCTTTGGGTTTGAAAAGTTGAATAGGAATAAGATACCCTAGGTCAAGCAAGGATAGGATATGTTAAGGAATAATTAACTTCCAAATAATTTTCAAGAGTGATTGAACTATGGAAATATGCTAACCAAAGAAGCCTATGAGCATAAATGACGTTAGAGCTAGGGCTTGAGGTTTCTCCAAATCTTGCAGTGGGAGTTACTTCAAACTTTGATGAAACTTAGAGGAGACCCCAATGCAATGGCATGGGTTAGAGTGAAAAAATGGGAAAAAGTGAAATAAAAGGGCTTGAAGGTGATAAACTAGGATTGGAACCCAATGCCTTGACAATTGGAGAAATGGAGTCAAGATTTACCTTGATGATGGGACTTTGCTCTATCAAGGATTTTTATGTATCTTTTCATTAAACCTAATGAGTCAGCTACCAACAACAAAGGAATTTATACTTTGTTTGGTAAAATATGATTGAGTTTCAAGGTTTGCAAGACAACACAAGCCTCTAGGAACATTCATTCACATTTCTTGATGAGTAATGCATTGAACGTTCCAATAATCAAGTGCTTTCAATTATTCACAATAAATTAGGGTAGAAACAAGATCATGATAAGACATTCCATACAATAGACATGTAATAATTACAAATATATAGCATTAAAAATAGACTTATAAAGAAATGTGACCATATCCATCCATCATAATTGCAATTAGAAGCTACAAGAGAAGAAGAAGGAATATCCAAACATCAAAATGCATCAACAATGTCCAATTTCGTCCATCAATTGCAGGTATGAATTATTTTTACAAGAAAATCCCAATAGCCTAATAAGCCCCTAGAAACAACTTGAATGTGAAAAATAACAATCCAATTAGTGAGAAACCCATCAAATAGCTCAAAAGAATTCAACAAGCCTTCCTAATGAGGTTGAAATGATAGAATAAGGGCACAAAGAGGTTGCTGGAAGGCCTAGATAAGTAATCCATGTGCAAAGATGAAGAGGGCTCTCATAATGATCACCAAGGGGTTTCTCCCTCTGTTTCCATGAAAAACATCTGTGGTGCCCCCAAGTGGCTATGGGGAACAAAGAATGGTCTAATGGGTCTCCATTTGTACCTATAAAGTCTATGCTATCATAAATAAGGGTAAGAATGATGATACAATCCATCCCATGTCTTGGGTGAGACAAAACCCCATATGGGCTTTGGATTAGCTTCCAAGTGTATGGTGTAAGTATGTGGCTGGCTAGGGAATGTGGTCCAAGTGCATCATCATCTTTCTATGGTTGGGGCACAAAAAAGAAATACATGGTGTTGAAGAATCACATGGCATGGAAATCAATGCTTTGCTTTGGAGGAGGCACATGGTTCTCAACACTCACCTTACAAGTGACATGTGACCCTCTGGAGGGCTTAGATACTGTATAGGGAGGCCAAGCCCAAGATGAAGACCCACATATAGTCCTATATAAGATCTAATGTGTCCCTCACCTTCTAGTACAACAATTAAATAGAGCAATTGAGTAAATAAGATTGAAAATTAGGGGCCCAAGTAGACACTTCATAGTGGCATGCCCTTCCAAGTGGGATTTAGCATGTACAATCCCAAACTCAAGAGGGAGGTTAAAAAATGACCCTATTAGGTGGTTTCAACCTCTAAGGGAGTGACAGGTCTATGATACTTCCGTCAAATGACATGTATCATGTGAAATAATGGTGGAATGGAACAGGGGAATCAGGAATGCTAGAAGCCACATGTCGTGGTACAAGGGTAACTATGATGAGGGAAACCCACACATAGGTTTATAGATGTAGGAGGGAGAAATTATGTTACATGAGTTACCCCATCCTTTGTTTTTCCACCCTTCTTCATATTCCTTTTTCCTTTTGCGTTTTATTTTTATTTTTTATTTTAAATGCTTGGTGAGCTAGGGAATGAGAGCATGATGTGTAAGATAAAGTAGTGAATACCCCCCTTAAGGTTAGGTAGTTCATCACTCACCAGGGGTTGGGAAAATCATGGTTTTCCTAATGATTAAGGGGGCACACATAGGAACCCTAGGAACTAGGGTGATGGCCATAATGATAGGGGGTAGAGCTCATGCTTGGATTTTCCCCACATGCTAACTTCTTATGTCCTGACCATCTTTTTCATTTTGTGGTACATTTCCTATTGTAAGTTGCCAAATTATGATTTTAAATTTATTTTTAATTGCATCAACCTCTAGGGCATCATTACAAGCCCGACCCAAAGTGTGGGCAAGAGGAAGGGGAGGTGAAATCCTTGAGGACTCAATGGAGAAATGTGGACCTAGATGGGAAAAGTGTGGAAAGGGGGTATAATGACCAGAATGGAGTGAAATCTATGATGTCAAGAAGTGGGAACATGGAACTAAAACTAGGGTTTCCCATGTAGTGCCACTCCTTAAGCTAACAACCAATAGATGAGACCCCATGGGACTAGGATACAAGATTAACTGCTAAGTTAGGACAAGGGAACAAGAGTAAAAACCAAACCCATTCTTTCTACTAAATCCCCTCACTAATCCATGTCCAATTGTGTCCAAGAAAAGGAAGAAGGTATACCTAATTACATAATGAAATCCATTCCTTTAGAGTTGGAAGGTCCACCATCAAAAATATGATCATAACAGATGAGTGAGGGAACATAATACCTAGCTTAGGTTGTGGAGAATTATGGCACATCGAGCTATATGGTGATTGCGAGGGGCTACTGGTTGTTAACTGAAGTCAAATATAGGAAAAAAGTTCTCCTAAGAGTGTCACCGATTCATGCTGGGTAACAATTACATAAAGAATAAATTTGCATGCAAGTTGCTGGATGGAGTAGTTCAAGATGACATGTATAGGGTCACCAATGACATTATCTTTTACGAAGGGAGGATATTCTTGGTCCTTGAGTAACATCTCAAGGATAGGATCATGAGGGCCATCCATGACTCACCCCTATCCAGACACCATGGATTCTTAAGAACATATAGGTAGTCATGAGAAATATTTGTGTGGAATGGACTCAAGGGGGATGTTTGGATACATGTAACAGAATGTGCTATTTTCCAATAGAACAAAATAGAGTAGACCCATCTAGTAGGGCTACTAAAACCAATGTTGATCCCATATCAAAAATGGGAAATCATTTTGATGGTTTTCATTATTGGGTTTTCGAAGGTTCAAGGGAGATATTGTATCTTCATGGTCGTGGATAGGCTAAAAAAATTATCATTTCATGTCCATATCCTTTGACTATGCAGTGGCACAAGTGGTAGATACATTCTTTCAGGAGATATTCAGATTGCATAGAGTCCCCAAACACATTGTCACTGATTGAGATAGAATATTCCTCAATGCATTTTTGCAGGAAATATTTAGATTAGATGGCATAGAGTTGTGTTACACAAAATATTGTCACCATGACTTTCTGTAATCAGTGTGGGTCTATCATCACTCATACTGACCTCCTATGCAAGTCTCAAACCTCAGCTCTTCATGTCAAAGCCTTAAAAATGAGAGAAAGTCTTTGAAAATCAATAAAACTCTGGTTCCACACTTTCTTTTACCAGTACCTGCGGTCCTGCACCCATTGGTCATGTTACCTGCGGACCTGCCCACTCTGTCTCTAAAGGAGTGGGTGCAGACCTCTGTGAAAGTAAAAAAGGCACAAGTTTATTCTTAAAAACTCACTTTGGGTTAATTCTGGATGTTTCTAGAAGGAATTTTGACGTGTTTGGTTCGCTCCTAGGTGGTTCATGCATCCCATAACTAAAGGAGCTAACCCCTTGATAGGAGGAGCTTATCCCTTTGAAGGAGGGCTTTATCCCTTTGAAGGTGGACCTAGTAACTTCCCTCCTCTGCTCTATAAATTGAGGCATTGGGCTAGTTGCTAGGGAGGTTGAAAGCTGAACATTTATGAGGGTAAATGCTGTTGGAATTGAGACTTCCTAGTTAAGCTTGAGAGGAGAGATTACATACCTTTTGGCTTCATTGGGACGAGAGTGAAACTTGTCAAAGTAGAGGAGATTCTTGTTGGACCCTGGGAGGAGCTTGTAAAGCATCAAGGCACCAATTTTGTAAAGTTCTTCTTTGATTAAAGTTAATACAATCAGATTCATTTTTCTCAATAAATTGTCTTCTATGGTTTATTTCATGAATTCCTTGATCATCACGATAAATATGGTTTATTATACTGGTTTTTCAGGTGTTATTTGATATGTGTGCTTGTTTGTGTTTGCAGATTCTTTACAAAGGAGCTCATTTGGATCAACGGAGCGTGGCTTCCACAAACTAGCACTGGACCCGAGGTAGGTCTAAAACACCTAGTTAACCTTTATTTATAAATCACATATTTAGAGAAAGATAGAATTTGTTTGGTTTGCTTGTCGCTAGTTATCCATAGATACTAGGGAGGTCAGTATTGTCCACAAGAACGACTTATCCGGCCGACAAAATGGCGACTCCACTGGGGACTTGAATTTTTGGTTTTTGCCTTTGCTTTTGCTTTGACTTGAGAAACTGTTTCTCTGTTTCTGGTTTTTT
This sequence comes from Pinus tabuliformis, assembly GCA_031772625.1. Lineage (NCBI taxonomy): Eukaryota > Viridiplantae > Streptophyta > Pinopsida > Pinales > Pinaceae > Pinus > Pinus tabuliformis. Next base: position 155,671,608 of record CM062809.1, on the reverse strand, counting down.
GCTTGATGTGTGTGGGATTGGGCATGTTCTGTAGATCTTGAATTTTTTTTTTTTTCACGCTTTTGGTTGAGGACCACACCCTCTGTTTGTAACACAGTGCCGACATACCCGCACTTTTTCTTTACACACAAAGCGGTACTGCACCTGTTTGTACAGGGAGCCTGCGGACCCTGTCAAAATTTTGAAAAACTTAAAGTTTTCTCATTTAGTCAGCTTAGGATTTGTTTATATGTTTTAACCTCTGCCCATCTGCACGTGTCTTGTCAGAAAATTTTCATAGGTTAATTCCTTTGGCATTTAGGTTTTAGGTGAAATTTCTAGAAGTTTTGTGTGCCTGGCTTGATTTTTGTTTGGTCTTTGTAGTAACTCAGAGCTTAGAAGCCTTAGAAACCTCATATCACCCTGGTTTTTACTGGTCTTCTTATGAGTCTAACCAATCTTTAAAAATTTGCCTTTGTTGAGGAATACATCTCATTTTTCTCTTTGCAAAGCTTCGAAAAGAACTTGTTTTGAAAGTTTTGGATTTCATTTTTAAAAAAGAAAACAGAAGCTGGTTGTTTTTTATTAATTTGTGATTCTGGACAAATTAGTCCTTAGTTTGCTCATAACTAAGTAAAACATCCTTGAAAAGAAATCTTGTAAGCTTTTACTTCAATTAGTTTTCTAGAATTTATAGATCTCAAGATTAGATTTTTTTAATAGTTTTGAGTGTTTTATAAAATTTTAAAAAAATCTCTTTTGAAAAAGTTTGTTTTTGTAGTATTTGAGTGTTTGAAAAGAAAGGGAAATTTTCGTGAGCATAACTAGTTGTCTCGTTTTTTAGTGTATTGAAAAAGACAAAAAAGTTCTACTTTTTATTTGTTTGTTAAGGAAAGATTTGTTTTTCAAGCATTTGCATTCTCAACTCTTTCTTTAGCTAGAAATTCATTGAAGAAAAATGATTTTTTATCATCTTAAGTGCATTTTTAGTGTTTTGGAGTCGAGTCTTCACACCATAAAATTTCATCTCCCCACCTTTTGACTTAAGGAAAAACCAATAAAAATAACACTTAAAGTAAAATCTATCTAGCAATCTTTTTATTTTCTAGGGCTCTTTATCACCAACAAAGTTTAGGCTAGTATCTTGGAGTAGGGAGTAATTAACTCTCCAAGATAGTAAAACAAACAAGTAGTTGTATCTTGCAGTAGGAGATAAATTCCAATTGTTACATCTATGCTCTGAGAAGCTCCTCTTATAGGAGTCAAGCACGAGATCGTTTCCGAACCAGTGGGGTAATCAATCCTTCCTCATTGGGAACGATACAAGATATACACGTATTAAAAACGGCAAACCTCAGATTAACCATTGTCGAGGAGCCTTGGGTCACTTGTTGGTAAACCTTGGATTATGTCAAGGAGCCTTCAAGGGGATTGAGCTTGCTACTCTGCCCTTGCGTGTGTATCGGATCACAGACTGTTCCCCCAGGTATATTTGTTTCCGTTGGTAACCATAGTGACCATATTCTATAGGATTATTTCCTAAGGTGACGGTGGAGGGAAGATCCCACCATACTGTTACACTAAAAAATGTCACCTTGACTACTTACAGTTAGTATGGCTCAAATCAACAGTCATGCTACCCTCTTAGGCAAGTCTCATGCCTCTGTTATCCATCTCAAACTCAAAGAAGAGAGAAAGTCTTGTAAAAACTATGTTTATCTCTGGGGTCGCAGGTTCTCTCTAGCCTTACCTGCGGGGACGCTGACCATGTTCACAAAATCTGCGTCCATGGACGCTCTGTATGTTAAGGGACAGGTGCGTCCCTCTGTAAAAGGCAAAATGCGCGAGTTTTATCTTGAAAAAGTTACTTGTGGTTACTTCTAGAACATTCTAGAGGTCGGTTTGATGAAATGGATGCGCCTCCAGTTGGTTCATGTATCTCTATTAAGGGGGAACTTATCCCATCAATAAGGGAGCTATCCCACCCATAGAGGGGGATGATCCCATTGATAGTGGACCTGAATAACCTCTTTACAGCACTATAAATAAAGGCATTGGGCCAGAAGGAGAGGAGGTTGGAGCTATACATTTTCTTTGGGTAAATGCTGCAGGATTTAGGTCTTCCATTAGAGCCTTTGTGAGGAGAGATTGTCTTCACTTGATTCTACTTGGGAGAGGGTGAGCTTTGTCAAAGTAGAGGAAAACCCTTGATGGACCCTGGGAGGAACTTGCACAACACCAAGGCCAGGTTGTAAGAGTTTCTTTGTTTCGTTATTAATACAAACTGGTTTATTTTTCTCAATAGCTTGTGTTAATGAGTTATTTCATGTGTTCCTTGGTCTGCATGTTGAATATATGTTTTATTATATGAAATGCAAGTGCTTGGTAATTGTTTGATTGTTTGTGGTTGCAGGAATTGACTTGAAGGAGGAGCTCATCCGGATCGTCAAGAACGGACTTCAACAACAGCGTTTTGGAATAAGGTAAGCCTAAACACTTGTAGTTTTCATGTTGTAAAAGGTGTATTTAGAGAAAGATCACTCCATTTTGTCTTGTTTGTCATTAGAATGTCTTAGACTTCTAGGAAGGTCAGTCGTGTCCGCACCCTTGACAGATTCCGTGTGACAAATTGGCGACTCCACTGGGGAATCCATTAATGAGAGAGTCTTTTCCTTTATATGAACTTTGCTTTGAGAAAATCATTTTTATTTTCTGGTTTTTGACTGTGAGAATTAGTATTTGGGTGGCTTAGCTTTAGATTTAGTTAGATTGGTTTTTCTTCATTTTCCCAGAAGGACGCAGTCTCTGAGTACTGCACAGTGCGTCTTTGGACGCGCTGTTGCCGTCTGCACAGAGCGGGGCCGCACCTGTGACAACGGGTTGCCTGCGTCTTCCTGTAAAACTTAAGAAAATTCCATTTTTGCTTCAAATTACTTTTAGATTTTGTTTTTCCTTAATGTTTTCTGCCCAGATCCTTTAGTACCCTGTCAAGAATTTTCACCTAAACTTGTTTTGTGAGCTTTGAGTGTTTTAGTGGTTTTCAACGAAGTTTCGACCTAGGGTTTGATTTTTGGAAAGGCTTTGTAGTGACTTTGATAGTAGAAAGTTGTCCAGCCTTAGATCTCTCTGGTTAGTCAACTTTCTTAGAAGTCGGGCCTGTCGTAAAGTCTCCTTTTGTGAGCAACTTGCCATTTGAGTTGTTTTGGGTCAAATTTCGAATTACTTGTTTATAAAGTATTGATTTCCATTTTACAAAAAGAACAAAAAGATTAGAGTTTTGTTTTGGCTAGTTTTTGATTCTGCAATAAGCTAGTCCTTGATTTGATTGTGATCAAGTAAAACACCTTAGAAATAATCATTGTTAGTTTTGGCCTCGTTAAGATTGCTTAGAGTAAATTTGCCTTTAGTTTGCTTATGAGTGCATTTTCATAGATTTTAAGAGTTGTTAAGATTGATTTTTTGGTTACATTAGATTTACTTGCTTTATTAAAAGAAAAATACGAAAACATCTTCTTAAAAGGTCTTGTTTCAAGTAGCTTTTTGTTTTCGAAAGAAGAAAAGAGTTTTTTTCGTGCATGTAAAGAGAGGTTATGTTTTTATGATTGGAAAAGAAAAACGAATTGTTTCTTTGATTGTCTTCAATTAAGAAGTTGCTTTTATAAAGATTGCATTCTCTCAACTTTTTAGTTAAGCAATTCATCGAAAAAGTAAAGTAGTGGATAAATCATTCTAGGTGCATTTTGTAGTGGTTTCGAGTCGAGTCAACACACCACTAGTTTCACTTCCATCACCTTTTGACTTAAGAAACAACCTTAAAAGTAACGCTTAAATTAAAATCAATCTAGTAATCTTTATTTTTCTAGGGCTCTGAAGCACCAACATAGCTTAGGCTAGGGTCTTGGAGTAGGTGAGTACTTAACTCTCCAAGACTACAAAACCAAACAGATAGTCTATCTTGAGTAGAACAAATCCAATTGTTTCAGTTACATTCTGGGAAAGCTCCTCTTAAAGGAGAAACACGAGCTCGTGTCCGAACCAGTGAGGGGATCATTCCTCCCTCGTTGGGAACGACGCCAGGCAGTACGTATTACAAACGGTAAACCTCGGATTAACCATTGTCGAGGAGCCAGGGGTCACTTATCGGTAAACCTTGGATTATTGTCAAGGAGCCGGTAAGGGGATTGGAGCTTGCTACTCTGCCCTTGCGTGCTGTCGGAGTTTAGACTGTTCCCCCAGGTGTAATTGTTGTGATTGGTAACCTTAGTGGCCATAATATCTAGGATTCTACCCAAGGTGACGGTGGAGGGAAGGTCCCACTGTACCTGGAGCAGACGTCGGTTATACTCACTTGGATTTTCTGGGGGGTTCGCTTCACTTCGAGACGGTTAAAGTGGAGGAACTTGGTCCAGTCTATTCATTAAGCAGGTTGCCGGGGTAACTGTTCCACCCACTATTTCTGTACTGAATCCTGCGAGGTTGGGCCTAATCACCAACTAGCGTTTTTTGGTCCGGAAGACTACTGTTTGTGTGTGGTTTGACGCTCTAGATTATTTAGGCGTGTGCTTCAAATTTGATTGGTTCTTTAGAAGACTTTAGGTGGTTTGATTTGAAATTTTTTACTTTGTTTTCGTGTGTTGTAGTTAAAATCTTTAATTGTGGCGGAATTACCGAGAAGGTCCCGTCGAATTGCGGGCCAGTCTCCTGAAGTTGTTTCTGTGGCCGAATTGTTGAGAAGATCCCGTAGACTTAGGGGATCCCCTCCTCGAGACGACCCAGGTAATTTAGAAGGGTTAAAGGTCCTTGTAACTCCTCCTAGTGGCAGTAGAGTAGGATCACCTGAAGAAGGAGAATCTTCCTTGGTAGTCCATCCAGATTACCAAAGTTTAGAAACAGGTTACAATCCCGAAGCTGTTACAGTTTCCGAGCTTGCTGGTAGTTTTTCATCTGCCAGTGAAACAGGCGAAGAACCTGAAATTTCAGAACCTGTTACTCCAACTCCTAGTGTTCCTGATTCACCAAGAATAGAAAGAATTATCACCGAAAATCTTCCTGTTGGATTAATTGCTATAGAAGAACTTGTTCCAGAGGAAGAAATAGGCGTTTCTGATTCTGAAGATTTAATTACCCTTGATCTAAGGGAGCGTGAATCCATCTTTTACAGTCCTCCTAGAAGTGAATCTTGGTACCTTGCATTAACCAATTTTTTAGACAACTCAGTAGGTTTTTCTACACCTCGTACTCCGGTTCCACCTAGAGGAATTCATTCTCCTGTAAATATGTCTGGTCAGTCATCTGTGTTTTCACAAAGTCCTGAATCATTTTTACATGGCGGTCCTTCTGTTCCTACTGGGTATCAATCACTTTCTGGTACCTTTGCGGGAGCATCTCCTCAACCCATTGATCATGGGTTATTAGTTGGAAACAGTGGTAATGTACCATTGAGTATAGGTGAAGTTTATATGATGTCAGGTTCAACTCCCATTAACCAACCTCAAGGTGGCCAATTACCGCCTGGGGGGCAACCTTCGTTAATGCCTGGGGGGCAACCTCAAGGTACTTCATTAGTGACTGGGGGGCAACCTCAAGGGTATCAACCCCAGCCTCAATATGTACCCCAAAGTCAACCTCAGTATCAGTATCAACCTCAAGGATGGCAACCTCAAGGATGGCAACCCCAAGGGTATCAACCCCAAGGGTATCAACCTCAAGGATACCAACCTCAAGGTCAAGGTCAACCCCAGTATTCGTATTTACCTCAAGGTTATCAACCTACGGGTCAATACCCTGGTCAAGGTTATCAACCACCTCAAGGGCAATCATATGGGACTGCACCTTACAGTTATCAACCCTATCCTCAATACGGCTATGGATCTCAGTATCCTCAACCTGTTACGAGTCAATACCCTGGAATGTTAACATGGGATCCGTCACAGGGTCAACAGATGTCGCAACCAAGTATACAGTCGGTACCTCAAGCAGGACAACCTGCAGTTCCTGGTCCACCCCAGCAACCGCAACCTGTCCAGTCAAGTGTTCAGACCCCTGTAACTTCTGTAGTTACTCAGCCGCCAATTGCACCTGGTACTCCACCTCACACGGCTGTAGCAACTACCGCTTCATCTACCATGCTTACTTCTGGAGTATCGGCAGCTCCAGTTTCTACTGTCCCTGTAACCCCTCCTCAGACATCTGTACCGTTGTCTGGACCCACGGTTCAAACCACAGTCCAGATGCCTGTAGGCCAACCTGGTACAAGTACGGTTGTTACTACTCAACCTCAATTTGTTCAACCTCCGTACCAGGGACAGTATCAACCTGGGCAAGCTGCCCAACAACCGGTTTACCAGTATCAACCGTATCCTGGGTACACTTATCAACCACCTCAGCAACCCCAGTACGGTCCGGTTAATCCTGGTTTTCCAGGAGGATATAATATCCCCAATGCGACTCCTGTTCCTAGTTATCCTGGATATCCTCCTCCTGGGGCTGGTATTGTGACTCAGAGTTTTAGAGATCCTAACCGGCAGTTACCGTTTATTGCGACTTTAGATTTACCCGACTTGACGCGCCTAACGAACGATCCAATTCAATATCTTCCGTTCTGGCCGCCAATGCCAAATAAGTTGCCCAGCGATATACCCAAGTTCGAAGGTAAGTCTGGAGAGGATCCGTCTAATCACGTGATGACTTACCACCTCTGGTGTGCATCAAATTCCATCTCAGATGATTCCATCCGCTTACGTCTTTTCCAGCGTACACTCATTGGTCTCGCAGCCAAGTGGTACATTGAGTTACCACGGGCCTCTTTTTACAACTTTAGCCAGTTAGCTACCTCGTTCTTAACTCATTTTCAGTTACCAGTCAGATACGATAATGGTACAGAGTTATTAACTTCGCTAAAACAATCGACATCCACGTACATTTCTGATCACATCCATGAGTGGAGACGTCGAAGGAGATTAGTGAAAGTTTTTATCCCGGACCAAATCTTAGCTGAATGGTTTGTCAAATCATTATTACCAAGAATTACTGAAGATGTAGCTAAGGCCGGCGTAGTTACTGAGGAGCAAGTCATTGCTCAGGCACAATACCTTGACTTAGTTTACACTCAGTCGGGTACGTTACATGAGAAAATTCCGGATCTTCCAAAGTCAAACCAAATCGCTGCTGCTCCTTCGGGATCTCATGCCGCTGATGGTATGATCGGTATCGTGACTACGAAGAGTAAGAAGAAGTCTTCCAAGACCTCCAATACTCCAATTATCACTTTGCCTGATTCTCCGACAGGAGAGTCTTCTCCTCCTGAACTTACCGCCGACATTCACGCTGTAGAGTCATCTACGGCCAAATCCAAAAACGGTGGAAAGAAGAAAGGAAAGAAGAAGGCTAAAGCAGACAAGGCTCCAAAGGAGAAAACGGAAAAGTCGGAAACCAATGACGAAAAGCGCAAACCTCGATATCCTTGTCTTATTTGTGAAGAAGATCATTTTACGAGAGACTGCCCTCATCGGGCCGAGGTAGTGAAAATAGTCAAAGGTTCTCCCACTCCTGCTGTGTTAAAAAATCCATTTCCAGAGCAGGAGAATAAGATGATAGGTTCTTCTTCGAATGCCAGTGAAGAACCCATTTTGATGATGTCTCATGTCAGGATTGCGACTCGATCGCAAGATTATGGTAGTAAGGCTCCTGTTGATGGTAAAGAAGCAGAATCTTCTCACTCTAACCCATCAACCTCAGCTCCTGGTTCCGATCCACTACAGATCGAAAAACCTAACCCAGACTTAGTGATTAAGCCGCCCGCCAAGGGTGTACTTCGAAGGTCTGCTTTCAATCCACATGCGAGAGCAGCCCAGAATTACAACATTGTTGAAGACTTAGCTGTTTCACCTTCAGCAATGTCGGCACTCGAAGTGCTGCAATCATGTCCAGCGCAACGAAAATTGCTTTTGTCGGCTATTGGAGCTGTCGATGTTCAGGACCCGAACCTAATGATCTTTGATCTAGAAAGTAGTACACCGCGTCTCCCCCATCAAATGGCTTTCCAAATTCCAGTGATAGTCAAAAACAGGCCTATTCATCGGACTGTGATTGATGAGGGAGCTTCTACGTGTATTATGTCGATTCAATGTTGGAGATCGCTTGGTTCTCCTTCGTTGAACCAATCCCCCACCATCCTTAAGGCCTTTGATGGCCGTGGGTTCCGTCCGTTTGGTATTCTACAAGAATTGCCTATAGGGGTCGAAGGTAAAACCGTTAGTCTGGATGTGGAAGTGGTTGATGCCCCTCTAGACTACAACCTTCTTTTGGGTCGAAGTTGGTCATATGCTATGACAGCGGTCGTTTCATCGGTCTTCAGAGTCATTAAGTTTCCACATAACGGTAAGATCGTGACTATTGATCAGCTGACATACTTTTCATCCGACCCAACCTCTTTAGAAACTATCCAGCATGTTGGTAAAACGACAATCCCTTATAGGGACATTGGTGTAGGTTTAGTTAAGGATTCCGGTTTACTGGGAACTTTTCCTCTCCCTCCACTCAATGCAGACCCTTCGTTCGCAACAATTCATATGATCACGTCAGAAAACATTATTTATGATGATCCTTGGTATGTTCCCTCTGACTCTGAGCTAGACTCACTCGGTGATGTTATGCCGTTGAGTCCGTATGAGATTGCTTATGAAGCTCTTATGTCTTTTACCGACTTTCATTCAACCGACCAAATGAATGTGGTCAGTGAAGAGTCACTTTTCACCTTAGAACGGATAACGTTTCCCGAAGAAGTGTCATCTGACGAACAACTTCGCGAAATCCTAAGTGTAGATGATCTACCATGGGAAGATCTCCATCACAGATCTTCGTTTTTACCTAAGGATGATGCATTTGAAAATGATTTTTCATCTATCTTTACCGCTGAATATGTCAAAGACGCTCAGGATCCAACGAAACATTCTGATTCAGAGCTGAATTTAGGGAATATTTCTCGTACTATTCCCATTGATATTTCAGTGAAGCCCGGAATCGAGGAGAACATTCATATAGGTGCCGCATGTACTGAAAAAGAAATCCAAACTTACAAGGCCCTATTCCAAGAATTCCGCGACGTGTTTGCCTGGTCTTACGAGGAAATGCCGGGAATTGATCCTGTCATTGTTGTTCATGAAATCAAAACCTACCCGGATGCTAAACCCATTCGGCAACGGTTGCGTCAGATTCACCCTCGAAAAGCGGCTGCGATTAAAGCAGAAGTCGAAAATTTGCCTGCTCGATGATTTGCCTATCTCGATGATTTGCCTGCTCATTCTTTACAACGAGCTGATCACCTTGTCCACCTACGAGCAATCTTTATGAGGTGTAGGCATTATCGAATTCGGTTGAATCCCCACAAGTGTGTTTTCTGTATAGAAACAGGTCGATTGCTGGAATTTGTTGTTTCAAAAGCCGGCATTCGCGTCGATCCCTCGAAAGTCGAGGCTATCATCAAATTGCCTCCTCCTTCGAGTTTGCGCCAACTCCAAAGTTTGCAAGGGAAAGCGAACTTTTTACGCCGATTCATCCCAAACTACGCCGAGGTCACTAAAGGTTTTACACGGTTGTTGAAACAGAACGCACAATTCTTTTGGGACGAGATTGCCCAACAATCTTTTGATGCACTAAAACACGCGTTGACCCATGCACCGTTATTGCATCCTCCCAACTACAACCAGGACTACTTCTTATACCTCGCAGCTTCGCATTCCACCATTGGAATGGTGTTAGTTCAAGAAGATGAATTCAAAGCAGAGCATGTGATATATTATCTTAGTAGAACCTTAAATCCCACTGAGTTAAAATATTCGCATGTGGAGAAATTGGCCCTGGCAGCCGTTCAAGCTGTCCAGCGTTTTCGTCACTACATTCTTCTCCGCAAGACTACAGTTATTTCGGATTGCAACCCTATGATTTATATTTTGACAAAACAACTGCTAGGGGGCAAGTACTCTAAATGGATTGTTATCCTGCAAGAGTTCGACTTGGAGTTCGAGAAGTCCAAGTCTAAGAAATCTTTAGTTTTTGCGGAATTGATGTGTGATTTCCCGAGTGCTGACACAGAGACTGTGGCAGAGGAGTCCATTGTGGACGAATCTTTGTTTCTTATTAGCACTTTAGATCCGTGGTATGGGGATATAATCATCTATCTCCAAACCCAAACCTTTCGGCCTGAAGCTTCCAAGGAAGACCGTCGAAAAATTCGGTTTCGATCCCAGCAATACAGAATTATTGGAGATACACTTTATCGCCGGGGGGCAGACTTAGTTTTTCGACGTTGTTTAACTCACGAAGAGGCTGAGAGAGTTTTGAATGATTGTCACTCTGGAGCATGTGGCGGTCATATGTCTGGGTATGCCACAGCTCAGAAGGTGTTGCGCGCTGGCTATTTCTGGCCGTCTATGTTTAAAGATTGTATCCTTGCTGTCAGAACATGCCACAACTGTCAAGTGTTTGATCGAAAGATGCGCGCTCCACCTGCTCCTCTCCACCCTATAATTGCCGCTGGTCCATTCGCCAAATGGGGCATTGACTTTATTACTTGTAACCCTCACTCGGCCGGGGGGCATGCGTATATCATCCTCGCGGTTGATTATTTTACAAAATGGGCCGAGGCGATGCCTACATTCGACGCAAGCGGCAAGACAGCTGCAGTTTTCGTATTCAATCATATCATAACTAGGTTTGGTGTCCCACAAGCAATCATTACTGACCATGGGAGCCATTTTCGAAACGTCATGATGACTGAGCTTACAAGCCAGCTTGGTTTGCGCCACGATAGCTCTACTCCTTATTATCCGCAAGCCAACGGTTTGGTTGAGTCAATCAACAAAGTTCTAGTCATCATGATTCGACGGATCATTGGTATCCATCGAACGAATTGGCATAACATGTTATTTTCGGCGCTATGGGCATATCGAACTTCAGTGAAAAATTCAACAGGTTTCACCCCTTTCCAGCTAGTTTATGGCTTAGAAGCTGTGTTACCTATTGAATGCGAAATCCCATCACTTCAAATGGCTGTCGAATTACTTCCAGCTACTTCCGAAGAGGAGAAACGGTTATTATACTTGGCTAAATTAGATGAGACTCGACGTGACGCTACTTTAGCTATCGAGACTCACGCGAAACGAATGAAAGCTCAGTACGATAAAAATGTAACCCCTCGAAGTTTTTCGGAAGGAGACCTAGTACTATTATATGATCAAGCTAACGATAAGCTAGGTGCCGGAAAATTCGTTCCCATGTGGCATGGGCCCTACATTGTAAAGCGAAAGTTAGCAAAAGGGGCTTATGAGTTAGTTGATTTTGATGGGGACTCTTTGGGTAAACCCAGAAATGGACTTTACCTAAAGAGGTATTATGCTTAAAATGATGGGTATGGAGAAATTTTTAGATAGGTTAGATTTTCTTTCTAGCTAGCAAGTGTGTTAGTTTAGTCAGTGTGCTTAGCTTAGCAAGTGTGGTTTTTCGTCATTATTCTGGCTTATCTTGGTTTTACTCTTGATATTGTAGATGTCGACGCCTCTCCAAACATACATTGGATTTGCTGATGGTGCTTGTCGTAATACACGGAATATCTCTTCCGCAGCTTGGGTTATCTATTCGCCCTCTGACGAGTTAGTTTCTATGCATGGGGTAAGCCTCGGTCAAACAACGAATAACATTGCAGAATACAGTGCAGTGGTTGAATTATTATCCGAATCTATTTCATTTGGAATTCGACGTTTGATAGTGAGGTTAGATTCTGAACTTGTTGTATTACAGCTTAATAGAGTTTATGCCATTAGAAATCCTGTGTTATTAAGGTTGTTTTTGAGAGTGCGTCTCTTGGAACGTGAATTTGATTACATTGAATATCAACATATTCCAAGGTCTTTGAATACATTAGCAGATGCAATTGCTTCTCGAATGTTGGACAGACATTTACGATAATCATGCAAGTAAATTTAAAAACATTTCATCACATATGTTAAACAAGATAAGCCGGTAATAGTGATATATATAGATAGAAGTGTGTCAAAAAATATATACATCGTCTTCGATCATAGGTTTAAAACACCTTATGATCGGCAAAATGATAGTACAAAAAGTCAAAAATGTCACATGTGACTACAAAAGTGACTAGTCAATCACTGGTGGTGCTCTCTGTACGACACCACTGCGCGGGCTACCTTACGCAAAAATCTCCTAAACGGTCCAGGGACCGCGACTACGAAGCGCTGAAGCCTGATAGGAATGTCATCCATAGTAGTCTCAGGTATATCTGCCGTGAGACGCTCTAGATCATGCTCCAACTCAGCTAGTACTTCTGCTGTCGCATCCTGTGGGGCCGGTACCGGTGCAGCTGGATGTAGTCTATCATAAGGCCGGAGGTTGGCTGGACGCTGTGGACCAACATCTGCATTTTGAAAGATTTACTATTAGTTTTGAGACGATATATATAAAAAAATACAAAAAATACATAACTAGAAAACTTGTGAAAATAAAAAGTACCTCTGTCGTCCCATTGTTCTCCCTGTGGAAGAACCATGTCCGGATCACCTCTGAAATCCATTCCGGCATACGGAAAGTCCTGTATCACAAAAAGCTGGCCCTCTAACCAGTCAAAATAACTATCTGAGAATCGAACTACTGTCGCGCCCTCGTCAGGATGCCGGGCCATCACCGCAACCCATCGTATCAGCTTTGGCTGCTGGGGACCCAAGATATCAACAGTGAGTTGCTGAGGGATCAGCATTGGAATTCTCTCCAAGGCAAAGCTCACGACTATAGGCCCATATCCAAAAGTCTTTAGTCGTCCGTTCTTTGCCTTGGTCAGTTGGCTCTTCATATGAGCCGACACAGCTTCACACCAGTTGAAAATGGTGCCTTGGTAACAGTCAATTGCCATCCGCATTTGGGATCCGGAAGCAATGTGTAAAGCGGCCGCGCCGCAAATTCTGGTAACCGTGAACGCTATGACTTTGAGTTCCGGCAGAGTGATGTGTTTTATCTCTATGCCTTTTGAATGGTGAGCCCCAGGTGTGCACCAATTCTCGCGGAGACTATCAAGGGATTGGCCACCCGGCCTAGTCCCCGCAAGACTGAGTTGCTCACCTCTGTTTGGCAAGCCAGTGAGAAAGTATACATCCGAGGGCTCTATCTCGAGCTGGTGCCCTCCTATGTAAAAGCATTGTTCTTGTACGTTCCATCGCTCAACCAGCCATTCCAAAAATCTTACCTGGCCCCTCATGCCCGGTATGGTCCAATATTTGTATAATCCGCATGCTCTTAGGGCATCCAGGGAAGGTTGATGATTTATTGCAGCTTCATCTTCCTCTACATGCTCTCTTTCTCTCCAGTCTAACATGATTAATGCCCTGCATATCAAAAATAGCAATTAGAAATTAATTTGGGAATTTTTGGTGGTTTTTTGAGAGGGTTGGGGTTTTGAAATGCGCGTTTCTCGGAGGACGCACCCCGGCTTTGTAGCACAGGGCGCCCGGACGCAGCTGGCCTGAAGGCGGGCTGCGTCTTCCGACCGTTTTCCCGTATGAGAAAAAGTCGGGGGACGCAGGTCACCCGAAGGGCACCTGCGTCCGCCGAGAGGCGCATTTCAAAACCAAAACCCCCCCAAAAAATGAAACTAAAACCTAAAAATTGATTCTAAACGGATAGAAATGCAGAGTAGGATGTGTAAAATACCTGGATGAGACGGCGTTCGATTCCAACGGTCAGATTTTCCGCAGCGACCACGGGAAGTTTCTTGTCAAAAGCTCCTTTTTCAACCTCAACAGTGAAACGGTAAAAATGACATGGTAAAAGGTCTTTTTATAGGTTTTTTGGATGAATTAGTTCATTTTTTACCATGAAAAGATGTTTTTGAATGTATTTTTGCCTATTTTAAACAGGTATGAGTAATGTGTCGCTTTTGTGCAGGACAAAGGGATTTCGAGGGAAATTGTAATTTTTCACAAACAAAATTTCAGAGTCATCTTTTAAGCCCTTTTCTGACTCCTAAAACATGAAAAGATCGCCGAGTGTTTCTTTTTCACTCGTTAAAACGGAATTAAAAGACGGTCCCCTTTTAGCTCTTTTCTGACCGCAAAATCAGGAAAAGATTGCCGGGTTTTTGTCGTTTCAAACTCGATAAGGAAATAAAACGACGTGTCCTTGATCGCTTTTTACTTTTCAGGTTAACGACACTATTATGAAAGTACTCCTTGGTCGCAAGATCAAGCGGTTCCCCCAGGTATTATTTTATACTTTTTCGGGCTTGAGGGACACAAATGTACGAAAAAGTTCAACGTGGAGTCTCCTTTAGTTTTTTCAGACTCTCTAAAATTGAAAAACACCGAGTTTCTCCTATACTGGGCTCGTTAAACTTTTACAGTAGAGGACCTGTTCAATTACAAACAGGAACGAACCACTCCTTCCTAGGGTTCGAATTTAAACTAGGTTGGACTCGTCCGAAGGATGAGCTTATAATCCAGCATATGTTATCCTCCTCAAGCTTGTTAAAAATAAAGAGGTACTTGCCAGAAATGGTGGGGGAAAAAAGAGAAGAATGAACCTATTTGTCACCTTTTGTCTCAGAAGAAACTTTATTACCGCTCTTGAACACGACACTTTTCATTCACCTGGGTTGGGAAATCTTTTACCTCACAGTTGACCAAATCACTTTGAAAGTCTTTAACCGGGTTCCAGGGGTTAACTTTGAGTTATACGTCACCAAACCATCTGTTGTGTCGTTATGTGTTCAAGAGGTCTGCAAGAAAAAACTTTCATCTGCAAAATACTTGTCATCCATTTGACCATCCCTGAGTCAGTCCTTACAGCAACATTTCTTCAACTTGAACAATGATTTCGTGTTGCGGGCTTGCCTGCAACGGGTCGCTTTCTATCGACATCGACACATTATCTAGAAAGATGACTTAGGAATCGACAGTACCTTGAAGTCTGCATGCATCAATGGCAGGTTTCTCGCCTTTGACGTCAGTTTACATCATTGACTTTCGATCAGAGGATTCCGTGGAGTGTTCGACATCAAAACATCTATTCACATTTCACGGGTTGTGCTTGGTACTTTGAGAACCATTGACATTACTGGTGGTTTCTCTCACGCTTGTTAACAGTTTACATCATTGACTGGTAATCAAGTGGTTTCTACCATGTTCGACATCGAATCTTTTAATCACATGGTTAGAATCGTCTAGAGCAGACGTCGGCTAGACTCACTTGGATTTTCTGGGGG
This sequence comes from Pinus tabuliformis, assembly GCA_031772625.1. Lineage (NCBI taxonomy): Eukaryota > Viridiplantae > Streptophyta > Pinopsida > Pinales > Pinaceae > Pinus > Pinus tabuliformis. The sequence continues at coordinate 155,656,364 of CM062809.1, read as the reverse complement.
GTTCTCTTCACTCGAGATGGTTTAGTGGAGAAACTTGTGCCAGTCTATTCATTAAGCAGGTTGCTCAGGTAACTGTTCCAACTGCCATTTTTGTATTGAATTCTGCGACGTTGGATTTCATCATCAACTAGTGTTTTTGGTACGGAAAGTTACTGTTTGTGTGTGGTTTGACCTCCTAGATTCTTTAGGCGTGTGATTCAAAATTGTTTGGTTCTTTAGAGACTTTCGGTGGTTTTCATTGAGATTTTTCTTTGTTTACGTGTGAAGTAATTAAAATTTTTTAATCGTAGTTGAATTACCAAGGAAGTCCCGTAGACTTCGAAGCCAACCTCCTAAGTTTTCACCAAGCTAGCTTGAAGGGCTACGAGCCCTTGTAACTCCTAGTGACAGTAGAGTTGGGTCACCTGAAGAAGGAGAGTCTTCTTTAGTTGTATATCCTGATTATCAAGTGCAAGCACCAGAGTATATTTTAGAACCTATTTATTTTTCTGAAGTTACTGGTAGTTTTTATTCTACTAGTGAATTAGCCAAGGAACCTGAAATATCTGAACCTGAAACTGAACCTGCTGCTACTCCAACATCAGGATTTGCCTCTCCAACTTCCAGTGGTCCTGGTTCACCTAGGGTAGAAAGAGACATTACCCAAAATCTTCCTTCTGGACTTATTTCTATTGAAGAACTTGTTACTCCGGAAGAAGGTATACCTATCCCTGAAAATCAATCGGCTATAGAACTTAGGAAGCGTGAATCGATCTTTTACAGTCCACCTAGGAGGGATGCTTGGTATCTTTCATTGACTAATTTTTTGGAAAACCTGGGACTAAGTTTTTCACCACCTCACATTCCTTTTCATCCAACACCAAGGGTTATTATCCTCCTTTGAATATGTCGAGACAGTCGTCCATGTTTTCTCAATCTCTAGAAACATTTTTATATGGCGGTCCTTCTGTTCCCTCTGGGTATCAGTCACTTACTGGTACTTTTTCGGGAGCATCTCCTCAACCTATTGAACAAGGGTTATTAACTGGTAATAATGGAACTAAGCCGTTGAGTGTAGATGATATTCTTATCATGTCAGGTACCATTCCAAATCCGTAACCTCAAGGTGGGCAGTTACCGCCTGGGGGGCAGCCTCAAGGTCCTCAATTATTGCCTGGGGGGCAACCTCAAGGTACCCAATTACCACCTGAGGGGCAACCTCAAGGATAGTACATACCTACGTGATAGTACATTCCTCAAGGCCAACCCCAGACTTAGTATGTACCTCAAGGTCAACCCCAGTATCAATATGTACCTCAAGGTCAACCCCAGTATCAGTACGTGCCTCAAGGTTACCAACCTTAAGGTCAGTACCCAACCCAAGGTTTCCAACCACCTTTAGGTCAATCATTTGTCCAAGGAACTGGAAATGTACCTTTGAATTATCAACCCTACCCTCAACCCAGTTATGGTCCTCAATATGCTCAACCTTCTATGGGTCCATACCCGAGAATGAACTTAGTGTGGGATCCATCTCAATCTCATCAGATCTTGCAACCGAATGTGCAGTTGTCATCTCAATCTGGACAACCCTTGGTTTCTGGTTCAACCCAGAAACCTGTTCAGCCTACTATTCAAACTTCTGCACCTTCTGTATTTTCTCAGCCTGGGCCTAGTTTGCCTTGAACTTCGCCTCAAACGACTGCTGCAACGGCTGCAACATCTGTTCCATCTACCCCACCTACTTCTAGAGTATCGACAGCTTCAATTTCTACTGTTCCTGCATCAATTCCTCAAGCATCTTTACCTTAGTCTAGACCCACAATTCAAACTTCGGTTCAAATTCCTGTAGGACAACCTAGTCCAAGTATGGTTGTCACAAGGCAACCTCAATTTACTCATCAACTGTACCAGGGACAATACCAATTCGGTCCTGCTGTGCAGAACCCAGTCTATCAGTATCAACCGTACCGTGGATATACTTATCAGAAACCTCAACAACCCCAGTATGGTCCTCTTAATCCTGGTTTTCCAGGAGGATATAATATCCCAAATGCAATTCCAATTCCTAGTTATCCTGGATATCCTCCTCCTGGGGCTGGTCATGACCTAGGGTTTCAGGGACCCTAAAACCCTAGGAAATCCTGATTCTGAGTTAAATTTGGGAAATATTTCTCGAACTATTACTATTGACATTTCAGTTAAGCCTGGAATTGTTGAAAACATTCATATAGGTGCCTCTTGTTGGGAAACTGAAATTCAAACATATAAGGCCCTATTTCAAGAATTCCATGACGTGTTTTCCTGGTCATATGAGGAAATTCCAGGAATTGACCCAGCAATTGTTGTTCATGAAATCAAAGCTTACTCGGATGCTAAACCCATCCGGCAACGTTTGCATCAGATCCACCCGTGAAAAGCTGCTGCTATTAAAGCAGAAGTTGAAAAATTACTTAAAGCAGGTTTCATTTATCCAATTACATTAATGGATTGGGTATTAAATATTGTTCCTGTTAACAAAAAGCAAGGAACAATAAGAATATGTATCAATTATAGGGATATTAATCGAGCCTATCCAAAAGACAATTACCCAACTCCCTATATCGATCAAATCATTGATGATTATGCCGGCAGTGAAATATTCTCCTTTATGGATGGTTTTTCTGGATACAATCAAATAAATATTCTACCTACTGATCAACCAAAAACGGCTTTCGTTTGTCCATGGGGAACATTTTCTTATTGCAAATTACCATTTGGGCTTAAGAACGCTGGAGCAACCTTTCAAAGGGCCATGTCTTACACGTTTCATGACATCAAGCACATTGTGCAACCCTATCTCGATGATTTACCTGCTCATTCATTACATCGAGCTGATCATCTCATTCATTTACGAGAAATCTTTATGAGGTGTAGGCATTATCGAATTAGGTTGAATCCAAATAAGTGTGTTTTCTGTATAGAAACGGGTCGGTTACTGGGATTTGTTGTTTCGAAAGCCGACATTCGTGTCGATCCCTCGAAGGTTGAAGCTATTGTCAAATTGCCTCCTCCTTCGAGTCTTTGCCAACTCCAAAGTTTGCAAGGGAAAGCAAACGTTTTACGTCGATTCATTCCTAACTACGCCGAGATAACAAATGGTTTTACCCGGTTGTTGAAACAGAATAATCCATTCTTTTGGGATGAGATAGCTGAAAAATCTTTTGATTCACTAAAATGCGCGTTGACCCATGCACCGTTATTGCATCCTCCCAACTACAACCAGGACTACTTCTTATATCTCGCTGCCTCACATTCCACCATCAAAATGGTGTTAGTTCATGAGGATGAATTCGGTAGTGAACATGAGATATATTACCTTAGTCGAACCTTAAATCCAACTGAGCTAAAATATTCACATGTGGAGAAATTGGCCTTGGCAGCTGTTCAAGTTGTCCAACGTTTTCGTCATTACATTTTACTACGCAAAACTACTGTAATTTCCAACTGCAACCCTATGATCTATATTTTGACCAAACAATTGCTAGGGGGCAAGTACTCCAAATGGATTGTGATCCTGCAGGAGTTTGACTTGGAATTTGAAAAATCTAAGTGAAAGAAATATTTAGTTTTTGCGGAGTTGATGTGTGACTTCATGTGTGCTGATACCGAAACTGTGGCAGAAGAGCCCATTGTGGATGAATCCTTGTTTCTAATCAGCACTTTAGATCCATGGTATGGGGATATCATAGTTTATCTCCAAACCCAATCCTTTCGGCCTGAAATTTCAAGATCTTAGCGTCGGAAAATACGATTATAGTCCCGACAATTTAAAATTATTGGAGATACACTTTATCGTCGTGGGGCGGACTCTGTTTTCCAACGTTGTTTAACTCATGAGGAAGCTGAAAGGGTTCTAAATGACTATCACTCTAGAGCGTGTGGCGGTCATATGTCTGGGTTTTCCACAGCCCAAAATATATTGCATGCTGGCTATTTCTGGCCATCTTTGTTTAAAGATTGTATTAACGAGGTCTGAAAATGCCACAACTGCCAAATTTTTGATCGAAATATGTGCGCTCCACCTGTTCCTCTCCACCCTATAATTGCTGTCGGTCCTTTCGCGAAATGGGGTATCGATTTTATTACATGTAACCCTCACTCGGCCAGGGGGAATGCATATATCATCCTTGCGGTAGATTATTTTACCGAGTGGGCCGAGGTGATGCCTACATTTGAGGCAGACGACAAAACTGCTATGATTTTTGTTTTCAATCATATAATTGCTAGGTTCGGTGTTCCACAAGCGATTATCACCGATGATGGGTGTCATTTTCAAAACATTATGATGACTGAACTAACAGACCAACTTGGCCTACGCCATGATAGTTCAACTCCATATTATCCACAGGCTAATGGTCTGGTTGAAGCTATCAACAAAGTTCTAATCATCATGACACGACGAATCATTGGGATTCATAGGTTGAATTGGCATAACATGCTATTTTCAGCGCTTTGGGCGTATCGAACCTCAGTAAAAACATCAACCGGTTTCACTCCTTTCCAACTAGTTTACGGTTTGGAAGCTGTGTTACCCATTGAATGCGAAATCCCATCATTGCAAATGGCCATAGAATTACTTCCGGCCACTTCCGGAGAGGAAAAATATTTGTTGTACTTGGCTCAGCTAGATGAGAATCGATGTGATGCTTCACTAGCAATCGAAGCTCATGCCAAACATATTAAAGCTCAGTATGGTCGAAATGTTACGCCTCGTAATTTTTCGGAGGGAGACCTAGTCTTACTGTATGATCAAGCAAATGATAAATTAGGCGTTGGAAAATTCGTACCCATGTGGCATGGTCCTTATGTTGTTAAGCGAAAGCTGGCAAAATGGGCCTATGAATTGGTAGACTTTGACGGGGTCTCTTTAGGTAAGTCCAGAAATGGTCTTTATCTGAAGAGATATTATGCTTAAATCTGGGTGTGGAGATTTTAGTTAGGTTAATTTTGTTTCTAGCTGGTGTGTTTTAGATTAAAAAGTGTGCTTATCTTAGAGAGTGTTTTCTCATTATTCTTGCTTATCTTGATTTTACTCTTGATATTGCAGATGTCGAAGTCTCTCTAAACATACATTGGTTTTGTTGATGGTGCTTGTCGTAATACATGGAACATTTCTTCCGCAACTTGGATTATCTATTCGCCCTCGGATGAGTTGGTATCTATGCATGGGGTAAGCCTCGGTCAAACAACGAACAACATTGCAGAGTATAGTGCAGTGATTGAGTTATTATCTGAATCCATCTCATTTGGGATTCGGAGTTTGATTGTGAGGTTAGATTCTGAACTCGTTGTATTTCAGCTTAATAGAGTTTATGCCATTAGAAATCTAGTGTTATTGATATTGTTTTTGAGAGTTCGTCTCTTGGAACGTAAATTTGACTATATTGAATATCAGCATATTCCAAGATATTTAAATACATTAGCAAATGCAATTGCTTCTCGAATGTTAAGTAGACATTTGCAACAATCAAGCAAGTAAATTTAAAAACATTCCATAACATGTTTTACAAGATAACCGGTAATAGTGATATAGCATAGCATAGAAGTGTGTCATATATACATCGTCTTCGATCATAGGTTGAAAAACAACTTATGATCGGCAAAATGATAGTGCAAAAAGCAAAAATGTCATATGAGTCTACAACAAGCGATCATCCTATCACTGGTGATGATCACGATAAGAAACCACTGCACAGACCACTCTACAAAGGAACCTCCTGAAAGGTCCTAGGACCCCAATCACATAACGCTGTAGCCTAAGAGGAATGTCATCTATGCTGGTCTCTAGAATGTCTGCTGTCAAACGCTCTAGATGGTTTTCCAATTTGGCCAAGGTCTTTGTAGATTCGTCCTGTGGGGCTGGTGCTGCTGCAGCTCGCTGTTTCCTCTTATAAGACTGGAGAGTGGCTGGTCGTTGTGGACCTACATCTGCATTTAAAACTTTTTACTATCAGTTTTGAGATGATCTAAAACCAAAAAAAAAAAATTAAATTAGAAAAATGTTGAAAATGATTTTACCTGAGTCATCCCATTGCTCTCCTGGTGGAAGAGCCATGTCTGGATCACCACAATAATCTATCCCATCATAAGGAAAATCTTGAATAGTGAAAACTTGGTTCTCCAACCAATGAAAATACTCAGGAGGAAATCGAACAACCTCTGAACCCTCCTCAGGATGACGTGCCATAACTGCAACCCAACACATCAGTTTTGGCTCTCGGGGAAGTCCAGATCCAACGAAAATATGCTGTGGGACCAACATTGGGACCCTCTCTAGACCAAAGCTCACAACTAAAGCACTGTATCCAAAGTTCTTCAGTTGTCTGTTCTTTGCTCTAGTCAATTGGCCTTTTACATTAGCCAACATAGCTTCGCACTAGTTGAAGATGGTGCCCCATAAGAAGTCTACTGCCATCCGCATTTGGGATCCAGTGGCCACATGTAGTGTTGCACTTCTGTAGAGCCTGGTGACAGTAAATGCAATCACTTTGAGTTTAGGACGGGAGATGGTTTTGATATCAATCCCTTTGTCTTTGGTTTGGTCGTTACAAAACTCTAGCTGGAGGCTATCGACAGACTGGCCACCTGGCCTAGCCCCGAATAGAGTCAAATGTTCACCTCTCTTAGGCAAACCAGTCAAAAATTAAATGTCTTATGGCTCCATTTCAAGCCAGTGGCCACCAATAAAGAAACACTGGTCCTGTACATTCCACCTGTCTACCAGCCACTGCAAAAAGTCCACCTGGGCCCTCATGCCAGGTATGGCCCAGAATTTGAATAAACCGCATGCCTTCAATGCATCAATCGATGGTTGATGATTAATCGTGGCAAGGTCCACATCCTCGTGCTCTCGTTCCTGCCAGTCAAGCATGATTTATACCCTACATTCAATAAAAAGGCGGATTAAAATATTTTAAAGCAAAGTTTTTGGGAAAAAATTGAAAAATTTAAGTTTGAAAACCTATGCCGCGGGGACCGCACCATCTATATTAGAGACAGTGCGTAGGTCCGAACTCTGGCTATATAGCAAGTGCGGGCCCCTGACGTTTTTCCTTTTATGAAAAAGTCGGGGTCCGCAGGTTTCCTATACTGCGCCTGTGGACCCGCGCGCGCGGGTTTTAACCTAAATATTTCCTAAAAATTAAAATAAAACCCTAAAACAAATTTCAAATGGATGAAATGCAAGAGTAAGATGATGTGGATTACCTGGAGGTGACGGTGTTCGATTCCAACAGACGGATTTTCCGCAATCTTCACGGGAAGTTTCTTACCAAAAGCTCTCTTTTCTCACTCTGAAGTCAAATGGTAAAAATGAATTTACAAAAGCCCTTTTTATAAGCTTTTTTGAATAAACGAATTTTTAATTTGTTTATTTTTCACTTTAAAGAGGTAACTTTTGAGGCATTTTTATTTAATTTAAACAGGTATGAGTAATGTTTGAGTTTTTGTGTGGGATAACGGATTTTTTAGGCAAAATTGGTCATTTTTTACAAAAAAACATTAGAATCACCTTTAAGCTCTTTTCTGACTCCTAAAATATAAAAATATTGCTGAGTTTTTCTTTTTAAGCTCATTAAAACGGAATTAAAAAGATGGTCCACTTACAGCCATTTTCTGACCGTAAAAACATGAAAAGATTGCCGGATTTTTGTCGTTTCAAATTCGATATTGGTTATAAAACGACGTGTCATTGATCGCTTTTTTACTTTTTTGGATCAGAGACACTAATTATGAAAAGTACTCATTGATCGTAATGGTGAAGAGGTTCTCTCAAGTATTATTTTATACTTTTTAGGGCTTGGGAGACACAAATTTACGAAAAAGGACAACCATGGAGTTTTCGTAAGTTTTTTCAAACTCCCTAAAATTGAAAAATGCTGAGTTTCTCCTATATTGGACTGGTTAAAATTTAACAGTAAATGACATGTTCAATTACAAACAGGAACGGACCACTCCTTCTTAGGGTTTGAATTTAAACTAAGTTGGACTCATCCAAAGGATGAGCTTATAATCAAGCAAATGTTATCCTCCTCAAGCTTGTCAAAAATAAAGAGGTACTTGCCAGAAATGGTGGGGGAAAAGAGAGAAAAATGAGCTTGTTTGTCATACTTTGTGTCTCAGAAAAACATTTAACCACTCTTTAACACGACACTTTTTATTCACCTGGGTTGGGAAATCCTTTGCCTAATAGTTGATCAAACCATATTGAAAGTCTTTAGCCAGTTTCTGGGTATTAACTTTGGGTCAATTGTCACCAAACCATCTGTTGTTTCGTTATGTGTTCAAGAGGTCAGTGCAAATAAACCATTCATCTGCAAAATATCTGTCATCCATCTTGACCATCCCTGAGTCAGTCCTTGCAAGTATATTCTTCAAACTTGACCTATGAGTTTGTGTTGTGGGCTTGCCTACAACAGATCGCTTTCTATCGACTTCAGCTCATTATCTAGAAAGATGATCTAGAAATCGTCAGTACCTTGGGATCTGCATGCCTCAATGGCAGGTTTCTCGCCTTCGACGATAGGTTGCATCATTGACCTTCGATCAAAGGATTCCATGACATGTTCGACATCAACACATCTATTCACATTTCATGGATTGTACTGAGTACTTTGAGAGCCATTGACATTACTGGTGGTTTCTCTCACACTTGTTAACAGTTTACATCATTGACTGGTAATCAAGTGGTTTTTACCATGTTCGACTTCAACACATTCATTCACATGGATAGAATTGTACTATTTTGGGAAGTAGAAATCAAGACCCTGGATCTAGTTTCCAACATCCAAGCTGCGAGGAATTTTGTATTCATTATGCAGTGGACTATTCATAAACATATGGCTATGTCCATACTGTGTCTACATGTGTCTATACATGTGATGTATTACAAGATCATTCCTATATCATAGCAGTATAGTTAGTTTTCTAGTTAGTTTTGATCTGAGTATGGGAATGCCTACCTCAGCGATGATATGATCTCATATATATATTTTGTATTGAATGTTTTTACAGGTTCCAACCAGGCTCTCCACAAGATGATCCTCGAAATGATAAAGTACTTCAATCTTCTTAGATGATAAAGTACTTCACTCTTCTTAGACTTCGCACTTTAGGGGGCAATTTGTTACAAAAAATATTGTCACCATGGCTTTCTGTAATCAGTGTGGGTCTATCATCACTCATACTGACCTCCTATGCAAGTCTCAATCTTCAGATCTTCATGTCAAAGCCTTAAAAATGAGAGAAAGTCTTTGAAAATCAATAAAACTCTGGTTCCACATTTTCTTTTACGAGTACCTGTGGTCCCACACCCATTGGTCATGTTACCTGTGGACCTGCCCGCTCTGTCTCTAAAGGAGTGCGTGTGGACCCCTGTGAAAGTAAAAAAGGCGCAAGTTTATTCTTAAAAACTCACTTTGGGTTAATTCTGGATGTTTCTAGAAGGAATCTTGACGTGGTTGGTTCGCTCCTAGGTGGTTCATGCATCCCATAATTAAAGGAGCTAACCCCTTGATAGGAGGAGCTTATCCCTTTGAAGGAATGCTTTATCCCTTTGAAGGTGGACCTAGTAACTTCCCTCCTCTACTCTATAAATTAAGGCATTGGGCTGGTTGCTAGGGAGGTTGAAAGTTGAACATTTTTTAGGGTAAATGTTGTTGGAATTGAGACTTCCTAGTTAAGCTTGAGAGGAGAGATTACATACCTTTTGGCTTCATTAGGAAGAGAGTGAAACTTGTCAAAGTAGAGGAGATTCTTTTTGGACCCTGGGAGGAGCTTGTACAACATCAAGGCACCAAGGTTGTAAAGTTCTTCTTTGATTAAAGTTAATACAATCAGATTCATTTTTCTCAATAAATTGTCTTTTATGGTTTATTTTTTGAATTCCTTGATCATCATGATAAATATGGTTTATTATATTGGTTTTTCAGGTTTTATTTCATATGTTTGCCTATTTGTGTTTGAAGAATCTTTACAAAGGAGCTCATTTGGATCAATGGAGCGTGGCTTCCACAAACTAGCACTGGACCCAAGGTAGGCCTAAAACACCTAGTTAACCTTTATTTATAAATTGCATATTTAGAGAAAGATAGAATTTCTTTGGTTTGCTTGTCGCTAGATATCCATAGATACTAGGGAGGTCGGTCTTGTCTGCAAGAACGACTTATCCAGCTGACAAGTTGGAATCGAGTACTAGTTACAAACTGTAGATACATGGATAGATAGAGATCATCGACAAGTGGATAGAAGGACATTTGAGGAACTAAGTGGCTAGGAAACATAACCCTCAGATTAGGTTTTTCCACTTGGGTGAGTATTGTTATAACACCTCTTACCATATTCCTATTGTGATGAGTTCCCTTAGAAATTGTATGGATATCATGCTCCCACATTAATTGAGATGGCACCATGAAACAACAAGGCACCAATATCTAGGGATTGGTTGCAAGAGAGTCAAGATATTCTTAGAATCCTCAAACAGAACCTACAGGTAGCCATAGGGTGGAGTGAAACTTATTAGAGGGAGATATTTTTTTCCTGAGAGTTTAGTTGTGTAGGAAATCATCCTTGAAGAAGAATGGATTTGAGAAATTAAATCCATGAATCTTTAGACCTTAATAGATCAAGAAGATTGGGGAAATTTCTTATAATTAGAACTACTGGAAGAACACAATATTCACAATGTTTCATGTGTATCTTGCCTTAAAACCGTGCTTTTACAACAAGTCAAGGCCACAACAGAGCTTCCACCACTCAATGAGGAAGGGAAATCGATCCACATTCTAGGAGAGGTCATGGACATGATGGAGAGTAAGTTGATGAGTGGACTCATTCGAGAGTATTTAATTCAATGGAAGGGCTTACTAGTGGACGATGGTACATGGGAAGGTGAACAAGCATTGCAACACACTATCTTTCATATGCTTGAGTACAAGTAAAGTAAGGAAGGGGCGATTGCAATGTACCTTTCCAATCCATAGAAGCATGAGATGATTGAAGTCATATACTATATAGATCCCATGGGCTATGGAAAATAAATAAGGGGTCAATATGGTACATTAATAAATAATTAATAGAGGCGGTAAAAGTCACTTTAGAGAAATAAAGTGACCCATGGTTTTATCTTGCCACCCATGGTTTTTAGAGGAGGGAATTATTATATATAAAAAGAGGAGACTCAAGGGGATATATGTGAAGAAAATATGTGTTAATTGATAAAGAGCTTAAGTAGCTTACGAAGTGAGGGAGAAACCTTAGACATTTCCCAGTTTCGCTGTTGGAATATATACCCTAGATGGTGGTGGTTGTTTTCAATGGTTGTAAATCCACCCTAGCTAATCATTTGTGATATTTACAGGGAGACCGAATTGATTTATTAGAAGGTCAATTTGTCCATCCAAGGACAGGGCTGAAATTATTGTGTAGAGGAGAGTGATTTCAGTTGGAAAGGTCAAATTGTATATCTTGTTAGGGAGGAATCTATTGCACTCCATTAGGCCGAATCAATAACATTTGTGGAGGCCAAGCATCATATTCTTCAAGGCCCAAATTATTCCGGGGTTGAATTGCCAAGATTATTGAGCACCATTTTAATTGAGTGAATTTCTTCTTATATGAAGGAAAACTTTCTAAAGGTCAATATAAATTCCAGGAGGCCTGTTGGGTCCCTATAATACTAGTGATTCCCCCATTACTATTGAGTTGTATCCCTTATTAAGATTGTTGTGCCCCTATTGTCCCCATATTATTATTGCTATGCCCCATAGAATCCCTCTATTGTCATTTTTGTGCCTTTATATTATTATTGTTAGGTCAGTTTAGTTATATTGTGACCCCTCAGGCTCCTATATATAGAAAGGAGGTTTTTTCATTTGAAGCATCAAATAATTGTTCATTTGTGTAATGTAAAGGAGATTTCCCCCTCGAAGAGGCTGGATTCTAAGGTGTTGATCTATCTTTTCTATCTTTTTGTGAGCTGGTTTCATAAAATTTGGTATTAGAGCTTTGGATTCTAGGGTTTCACTGCTCCAAACAGGTCATTGTGGCATTTGAACTGTAACTTTTTTTCTGCGACATTTCAGATGCCAAAAAAAACCTCCATTTGGGCTGAAATCATTTTCAACCTTGGGTCCAAATTTCAGAGCTTTTCGCACTATATTTGCGGAGATATGATCTGAGGAAGTTGGCCTTTTTGCTGACTCCCGAATTACATTTTAAACAGTCGACCTGGGGAAAATCATCATAACTTTTGTTTTGAGCAATAGATTGAAATTTCGTAAGAAGTTACAGAAAGAGGACGAATTGTAGTTTTTTGTATGTATTTTCTAGACTCAAAGGTCAAAATAGTGACACATGGCACTTCATACAAGTTCTCTCTTCTGAAATTTATATAATCAGGTCATCTTGGGAAATTGTGCATAACTCTTTCTTGGAGAATCTAAATTCAATCAGACGTGTGGCATTGGAAAGAGAATGCAGAGGGCTACTGCAGGTTGCCATTTCAGAACTGGATGATCCAAAATTATAGAGATACATCAAATTCAATATCGAGCTCCTACAAAGTGAAAAAAGGTATGTAATTTTTAAATTTTGCATAAGATTGGTTTGAAAAATTAGTTTGAAGGAATTCAAAGGGAATAGTGAAGTATTATTAGCATTATTTAATGCCTCGAAGAAAGAAAATGGAAACACCTAGTAAGCAACCTAAAAGCTCTAGCATGACTCGTGAAGAAGAGGAAGAAATGCAACATGATATATCAAAATTACAAGACCAAGTACAACAAATTTCACTCTCACTAAAGGTAAATGAAGCCAAGATGAATGGTGTGGAAGCTAAGATGAATGGCATGGAAGCTAAGATGAATGGCATGGATGATAAGATGAATGGCATGGACGATAAGATGGAAGAATTGAAGATAAATTTGAATAAGTATGGTCACTAATGGTGAAAGGGTAGTAAAGGAAACTCATGATGAGAAAAAAAGAAATGTTAATAATGATTTTATAGACTCTAATGTTGGATTGCAGACCCATCATATTCCAAAAATCGATATGAGGAAGTTTGATGGCAAGGATCCCGCAACATGGATACTACATATGGAGCAATTTTTCGATCTCCATAATGTGAAAAACACACAAAAGGTACGTATTGCAACTTTATATTTGGAACCAAATCAGTTTGTATGGTATCGATGGCTTTGCTCTCGTAAACAAATTGTCACTTGGGAAATTTTTACGGAGGAAATGACATCACATTATGAGGATACAAAAAGAAACACCTTTTTTAACCAATTGATAAGTCTCAAACAAAAGGGTTCAATGATGGATCACATTGATGACTTCCAAAAATTGAACATAAGGTTAAAAGATATTCCACAGGAGCATAGGATTGATGTGTTCATAGGGACTTTAAAGGATAATATCCAACATGAGGTTTTCCTTTGGGAACCTGATCCATTGGAGAAGGCATTCAGGCTAGCAAGAAAATGGAAAGAAAAATTATGGCAACCAGGAAGCCTACCACTCACAACTATAAAGATGGAAATGTTGTTGCCCCTAGCCTTGCACAACCTATAAGATTGACACCACAACAATTGGAAGAAAAAAGAGCAAAAAGGCTTTGCTACAGTTGTGATAGAAAATACACTAAAGGTCATAAGTGTGCTGAGAAGAAATTATTCTACATAGATTCTGTAGAGGAGGAAGAAAAGGAACAAGAAATGTCAAAAGAAGAGGATATACTCCAGAAACAAACCCTAGATAAAAAAGAAATGAATCTGACCATATATTGTAATGCATTGGATGGAATTACCACTCCTCAAACTATTAAGATAGAAGGACATATCAAGAACAAAAAGGTAATAGTGTTGATTGATTCAGGAAGTACCCACAATTTTATTCATTGTATGATAGCAAAAGAATTGAATTGCTTCCTATATCTAGCACTAGAGTGTCAAGTGATGGTTGCAAGTGGAGGAACCATAAATTGCTATGGAAAGTTCCATAATATCAAGCTATCCATGGGAGAATATGTATTGAATATATCAATTCTTTCCATTCCAATGGGAGGTGTTGATGTTGTACTAGGAGTCCAATGGCTACAATCCTTGGGTACAATAGCTTTTAATTTTCAAGAACTTTTCATGAAATTTTCTGCAGAAGGAAAGGAAGTTGAATTAAGGGGTATGAAACTAGGAAAGTTAAGCAGCTCTAACGGTATGATAAAGCTTATAAAAAAGGATCAATGAGGTGTAATTGCACAATTATGCTCACTAGATGTTTCCACATCGAAATCACCTATTTCTCCAGATCTCCAATAGGTATTAGACAATTATTCCAAGGTTTGAGACTCGCAAAGGTCTCCCACCTATTCGTGATCAAGATCATGTTATTCATTTGATTCCAGGAAGTGTTCCTCCAAACATCAAGCCGTACAGATATCCCTATGCCCCAAATAGTGAAATTGAACGTATGGTTGCAGAAATGCTAAAGGCTGGTATAATTCAACCTAGTCAAAGTTCTTTCTCTGCTCCAGTAGTATTGGTGCACAAGAAGGATGGATCATGGCACATGTGTCCGAATTATAGGGAGCTCAACAAGCTCACTATTAAAGATAAATTTCCCATTCCTGCCATTAATGAATTATTGGATCAATTGCATGGATCAATTTACTTCACCAAGTTGGATCTTCATTTAGGATATCATGAAATCATAATGAATATTGAAGACATTCTGAAAATAGCATTTAGAACTCATGAGGGTCATTATGAATTTTTGGTCATGCCTTTTAGCCTTACCAATGCACCTTCTACATTTCAAGGTTTGATGAATTCCATTTTCAAACCCTTCTTTAGAAAATTTGTGTTAGTATTTTTTGATGATATACTAATCTACAGTAAGTCTTGGAAGGATCATGTTGAACATGTTGATAGGGTGCTACAACTATTGGAGGAGAAACAATTATATGCAAAAAGCTCCAAATGTTTCTTTGGAGTACAAGAGGTGGAATATCTGGGTCATATTGTATCTCATGAAGGTGTTAACGTAGACCCTAGCAAAATTAAAGCCATTAAGGAATGGAAAAACCCCACATCCATAAAGCATATGCGAGGATTTCTTGGGTTGACAAGGTATTATCACAGGTTTGTTAAGAATTATGAGAGAATAGTAGCACCTCTAACAACATTATTGAAGAAAGATGCATTTTCGTGGACTCCAGAAGCAACAAAGGCCTTCAAACATCTTAAAGAGGCAATGTGCCAAGCACCGATCTTAGCTACACCGGACTTCACAAAAACCTTTATTGCAGAATGTGATTCTTTAGGAAATGGAATTGGTGCTGTTTTAATGCAAGATGAAAGACCCATTGCTTTCAAAAGTCGTCCAATCAAGGGAAAGTATTTACACAAAGCTATTTATGAGAAGGAAATGTTGGAAATACTACATGCACTTAACAAATGGCGACCCTACCTAATGGGAAGACACTTCAAGGTAAAAACGGATCATGATAGCCTTAAATAATTTTTAGAACAAAGATTATCCTCTGAAGAGCAACAAAATGTGTCACAAAGATGTTGGGTTATGACTTTGAAATAATATACAAAAAAGGGAAGCAAAATGTTGTGGGAGATGCACTCTCAAGAAAATATGAGGATGTGGAAACATTGTTGTGTGCCATTTCTATTATCTAACCAGATTGGATAAATGAAGCAAGGGAGGAATGGAAGAATGGCAGATGCACTCTCAAGAAAAGATGAGGATGTGGAAGCATTGTTGTGTGCCATTTCTATTATCCAACTAGATTGGATAAACAAAGCAAGGGAGGAATGGAATAATGACGAAGAAGTGTGGGCACTTATTCAAAAGCTGCAAAAAAATTCCAGTACATCTGGTACATTTAGCTGGAAAAATGACTTGTTATGGTACAAAGATCAATTATACCTCTGTAATAATTCCCAACTCAAATAAAAGATTCTTATGGAATTGCACACTTCTCCCTTAGGAGGGCACTCAGGATTCTTAAAAACTTACCACAGGGTTAAGAAGGAATTTTTTTGGGATGGCCTTAAATCAGATATTCATAATTTTGTGGTGGAATTTTTGGTTTGACAAGAAAATAAAGTCGAAACAATTAAGACCCTAGGTCTATTACAACCTTTATCCATTCCAATCCAATGTTGGGAGGAGGTTTCAATGGATTTTATCACAGGTTTACCCAAGTCTGAAGGAAAGAGTTTCATCATGGTGGTAGTTGACAGACTCACCAAGTATGCACACTTTTGTGCATTATCACATCCATTTAAATCCAGTACAGTTTCCACTGCATTTATGGAAGAAATTCAAAAGCTACACAGAAACCCAAAGATTATTGTACGTAATAGAGATCCCATTTTCACTGGAAATTTTTGGAAATAATATTTTCTTGCCTTGGGACTCAGTTAGTTCATAGCTCATCTTATCATCCTCAATCTGATGGGAAAACTGAGATAGTTAACAAATGCTTGGAAGGATATCTTCGTTGCTTTGAATATGATAAACAGACAAAATGGGTCAAATGATTTCCTCTAGCTGAATGGTGGTATAACACTTCCATATTGCAGCAAAAATGACCCCATTTATGGCACTTTATGGATATCGGCCGCCATCCATCACATCATATTTAAGAGAAAATTATAAGGTTCAAGCAGTGGAACATCACATCAAGCATCAACAACAAGTTCCCCAACTCTTAAAGGATAACCTCGTGTTAGCGTAGAATAGAATGAAACAACAGGCAAATCAACATCACAACGAAAGAAAGTTTGATGTAGGTGACTGGGTATTCCTACGGCTACAACCATATAAACAAATGTCCCTCAAGCAAGCCAAGAGGGATAATAAATTATCACCAAAGTATTATGGTACATACAAGGTGTTGCAAAAGATTGGTACTATGGCATACAAATTAGAGCTTCCTGTAGCTTCTTGAGTACACCCAGTTTTCCATGTTTCATGTTCAAACAAGGTTATAGGTGACAAGCTCCCAGTTCAAACAATATTTCTAGAACTTGACGAGGAAGGAAAAATTATATTATAACAGGAAGCAGTCACAGAAACAAGAACTCGAAAGCTACGAAATCGATCAATTTCGGAGTATCTCATCAAGTGGAAGAACTTATTCACTGAAGATTCCACATGGGAGGATGAGAATTTTATACAGAAGCATCCAGAACTACTCAAGCATTGAGGACAACACTTTTTTGAAGGAGAGGGGCATGTTGGATCCCTATAATACTAGTGATTCCCCATTATTATTGTAGTTGTATCCCTTATTAATATTTTTGTGCCCCTATTGTCCCCATATTGTTATTATTGTGCCCCATAGAATCCCTCAATTGTTATTTTTGTGCGTTTATATTATTATTGTTAGGTTGACTTGGTTATATTGTGACCCCTTAGACTCCTATATATAGAAAGGAGGTTTTGTCATTTGAAGCATCGAAGAATTGTTCATTTGTGTAATGTAAAGGAGGTTGCCCCCTCGAAGAGGCTAAATTCGAAGGTGTTGATCTATATTTTATATATTTTTGTGAGCTGGTTTGATAACAAAGCCAAATGACATCTTCAAAAGACTAAGAACATTTATATGAAGGGTTGAATCAATGATCATCTTGGATGCCGAATTTCTCTTCTCCAAGGAGCCAAATTAATCTTTAGCAAAGGAATTGATCTACCCCAATTTATGAGGGTGAAATTGTATGTTAAAGGAGGGTCAAATTGATTATTATTAGAGGATCACATTAAATTTTTGATGGGGCCAAATTTCCTATTGCAGGAAGGAAAAAATTCTCTGTTGAAGGGTTGAATTTTGAAGGTGCTTAGGGGCAAGAATTTTCAAGAGTCTATCCACCAAATTTTGTCTCAAGAATTTATGTAAAAATTCCTCCAGAAATCCATTAATAAAAGAAGGTAGGTTTTGCGATATTCGCTCTCATTTCTAATTTTTCAATATTAATTGAACTGCTGGTAGATTTTATTGAGCAATTGAAAAATTTATTTGTGTTCATGGAAAAATATTTATGGTGTATTTCTTTGAAAATAATTTTCGAGAAATTTAACCATATAAATTGAAAATTTATATTACATAATATCTATAATAGGCCAAATTAATCCTCAAGTGATGACGCTAAAGAGAAATGGAGTGATACTCTATAAATATGAGATATATCACTCCATTTAACAATTGAAACTCTTAAACAAGTTTGATAATGATTAAACATAATGTAAAGCTTGGGTTACAGGCCAACCCACTAGCTCAAACGTGAAATAGTGCCAAAATAGAGCTACACTTGTGAGTTGTAGGCCTTGATTATGTCGTGCCCTTTTTGGGCTCCAAATGTTGACTCATGGTGAAAGGAAGGTTGAAAGTGTCTCCAAGCATCATGATCATCCTTAATTTGAGGATAAATTTTCAAATCAAACCTCAAATTAGATCCAAAGGTATAAAATCAATTTTGGGTGCCCCCACATCACCTCCATGGGTATGCAACGGTCAACATAATGCTTTCTCTCTCTATTGTTGGGGCTCCATCAAGCAATACAATCCCTCCTTAGTCATCTTATGGAAGACCATCCTCATCTAGGGTTTGAATCATGAAATTTCCATCAGGTATTGTCAAGGCCAAGTTGGGGGCATGCTGGGACTAGTGTTGCAATCATCAGGAGTCCTTCGTGCTAAGAAAAATAACATCAATGCCTTGGGTCCTAGTGTGTAATATTCCTAGTGGAAAATTGAATGAATAACCAAGGTATAAACTATGAAAAATAACCCAAAATATTAACACACATGAAAAACATCAAACACATAAGAAATTGTGCTAAACTTCTGAGCCATTTTATTATTGTGAGCAGAATGGAGTGTAATAGATACATATAGAGGATCCTAGGATTGATACAACAATCAAGGGAAAACCCAAGTGTTGATAATATAACCCAAGTGCTAGAAAATATCCCCTCTAAAATATGTGTTGGCCCAAAATTTTACTACTACTGTTTCCTAATAGGAAATGGGAAATATACCTCCACATGTGCTCAAAAAATTCTAACAAACTATATGATGGCGTTTATCATTCAAATCAACAAAACCCAAAAAGGATTTGTCCCCAAAACAACCCTTATAAAAGTCCACAGAATAGTGTGAATTCCATAGTCTCCTATCCTATATGCATTGCTGGAAACTACTACAAAAATGCTCCCAAATATCAACAAAAATACGTATAATTTCCTCAAATTTCTGTTATTTCTTCAACCTGTTCTCACCTTGATTCCCATTTCCTCCTACCCTCTGCGTAGGCTCTATCAGTGATCCCTACGCAAGCCCAAAAATAATAAAATTTGGCCTAAAGATTCCCCTCAAATTTTGTCCTGCAAACCACCATTAATCTATAGCTAAATACTAAGAAAAAATATGCCCAAAATCCCGTAACTTGATATACAAGGAAGCTCTCTCCTTATTGGGGTACGAATTTCCTCAACTATGCACAGGTTGCACATAGAAATGACTAAACACACATGTAATTAGCCTAAAATATCTCTCAAAATATGGTTCTAGACTTTTCTAGGGTGGAATTCGAATTCCACCGAAGAAAGAGGTGAGATTCCAGCCCATAAACCTCTTGTGCTAAGCAACAAAGGTTGACATGGCTGAGAAGATCAAGCAAGCTAGAGTTCAGATCTAAAAGTGGAACAAATGTCCCAAAATGAAGCCCTCCACTTCTATTTATACTTGTTTCTCCCCTTATCTCCTTATGAGCTCCACAATTTGACCTCCCTTTCTTCTCTCTTCCCTCCACATCGAATTTCCTCAAGGGATTTCGAATTCCCTCTTTGAGGTTCCCCCCACATTCCACCATCCAATTAATTTCTCCCTTATTTCTAATGATTTGGAGCCTCTCTTCTACCAAAATTGAATTGGTTTCTCCTCATCCACTTTTACTAATTTTTATGCCCGAAACTTATTCTATCACAAAAATTGCAAAATTTGGAACTTAGCAAAATTAATTAGTGGGGATATTATAGTCCTGTTACACTAAAAAATGTCACCTTGACTACTTACAGTTAGTATGGCTCCAATCAACAAGTCATGCTACCCTCTTAGACAAGTCTCATGCCTCTGTTATCCATCTCAAACTCAAAGAAGAGAGAAAGTCTTGTAAAAATCATGTTTATCTCTGGGGTCGCAGGTTCTCTCTAGCCTTACCTGCGGGGACGCTGACCATGTTCACAAAATATGCGTCCATGGACGCTCTGTATGTTAAGGGACAGGTGCGTCCCTCTGTAAAAGGCAAAATGCGCGAGTTTTATCTTGAAAAAGTTACTTGTGGTTACTTCTAGAACATTCTAGAGGTCGGTTTGATGAAATGGATGCGCCTCCAGTTGGTTCATGTATCTCTATTAAGGGGGAACTTATCCCATCAATAAGGGAGCTATCCCACCCATAGAGGGGGATGATCCCATTGATAGTGGACCTGAATAACCTCTTTACAGCACTATAAATGAAGGCATTGAGCCAGAAGGAGAGGAGGTTGGAGCTATACATTTTCTTTGGGTAAATGCTGCAGGATTTAGGTCTTCCATTAGAGCCTTTGTGAGGAGAGATTGTCTTCACTTGATTCTACTTGGGAGAGGGTGAGCTTTGTCAAAGTAGAGGAAAACCCTTGATGGACCCTGGGAGGAATTTGCACAACACCAAGGCCAGGTTGTAAGAGTTTCTTTGTTTCGTTATTAATACAAACTGGTTTATTTTTCTCAATAGCTTGTGTTAATGAGTTATTTCATGTGTTCCTTGGTCTGCATGTTGAATATATGTTTTATTATATGAAATGCAAGTGCTTGGTAATTGTTTGATTGTTTGTGGTTGCAGGAATTGACTTGAAGGAGGAGCTCATCCGGATCGTCAAGAACGGACTTCAACAACAGCGTTTTGGAATAAGGTAAGCCTAAACACTTGTAGTTTTCATGTTGTAAAAGGTGTATTTAGAGAAAGATCACTCCATTTTGTCTTGTTTGTCATTAGAATGTCTTAGACTTCTAGGAAGGTCAGTCGTGTCCGCACCCTTGACAGATTCCGTGTGACAAATTGGCGACTCCGCTGGGGAATCCATTAATGAGAGAGTCTTTTCCTTTATATGAACTTTGCTTTGAGAAAATCATTTTTATTTTCTGGTTTTTGACTGTGAGAATTAGTATTTGGGTGGCTTAGCTGTAGCTTTAGTTGGCTTTAGTTTTTCTTCTTTTTTCCAGAAAGACGCAGTCTCTGTGTGCTGCACAGTGCGTCCTTGGACGCGCTGTTGTTGACTGCACAGTGCGGGGCCGCACCTGTGAAAACGGCTGGCCTGCGTCTTCCTGTAAAAGTTAAGAAAATTCCATTTTTGCCTTAAATTACTTTTAGATTTTGTTTTTTCTTAGTGTTTTCCGCCCAGATCCTTTAGTACCCTGTCAAGAATTCTCACCTGAACTCGTTTTGTGAGCTTTGAGTGTTTTAGTGGTTTTCAACGAAGTTTAGACCTAGGGTTTGATTTTTGGTAAGGCTTTGTAGTGACTTTGAGCTTAGAAAGTTGTCCAGCCTTAGATATCTCTGGTTAGTCAACCTTCTTAGAAGTTGAGCCTGCCGTAAAGTCTCCTTGTTTGAGCAACTTGTCATTTGAGTTGTTTTGGGTCAAATTTCGAATTGCTTGTTTTTAAAGTATTGATTTCCATTTTCAAAAAGGACAAAAAGATTAGAATTTTGTTTTGACTAGTTTTTGGTTCTGCAATAAGCTAGTCCTTGATTTGATTGTGATCAAGTAAAACACCTTAGAAATAATCATTGTTAGTTTTGGCCTCGTTAAGATTGCTTAGAGTAAATTTGCCTTTAGTTTGCTTATGAGTGCATTTTCATAGATTTTAAGAGTTGTTAAGATTGATTTTTGGTTATATTAGATTTATTTGCTTTATTAAAAGAAAAATACAAAAACATCTTCTTAAAAGTCTTGTTTCAAGTAGCTTTTTGTTTTGAAAAGAAGAAAAGAGTTTTTTCGTGCATGTAAAGAGAAGTTATGTTTTTATGCTTGGAAAAGAAAAACGAATTGTTTCTTTGATTGTCTTCAATTAAGAAGTTGCTTTTATAAGGATTGCATTCTCTCAACTTTTTAGTTAAGCAATTCATCGAAAAAGTAAAGTAGTGGATAAATCATTTTAGGTGCATTTTGTAGTGGTTTCGAGTCGAGTCAACATACCACTAGTTTCACTTCCATCACCTTTTGACTTAAGAAACAACCTTAAAAGTAACGCTTAAATTAAAATCAATCTAGTAATCTTTATTTTTCTAGGGCTCTGAAGCACCAACATAGCTTAGGCTAGGGTCTTGGAGTAGGTGAGTACTTAACTCTCCAAGACTACAAAACCAAACAGATAGTCTATCTTGAGTAGAACAAATCCAATTGTTTCAGTTACATTCTGGGAAAGCTCCTCTTAAAGGAGAAACACGAGCTCGTGTCCGAACCAGTGAGGGGATCATTCCTCCCTCGTTGGGAACGACGCCAGGCAGTACGTATTACAAACGGTAAACCTCGGATTAACCATTGTCGAGGAGCCAGGGGTCACTTATCGGTAAACCTTGGATTGTTGTCAAGGAGCCGGTAAGGGGATTGGAGCTTGCTACTCTGCCCTTGCGTGCTGTCGGAGTTTAGACTGTTCCCCCAGGTGTAATTGTTGTGATTGGTAACCTTAGTGGCCATAATATCTAGGATTCTACCCAAGGTGACGGTGGAGGGAAGGTCCCACTGTACCTGGAGCAGACGTCGGTTATACTCACTTGGATTTTCTGGGGGGTTCGCTTCACTTCGAGACGGTTAAAGTGGAGGAACTTGGTCCAGTCTATTCATTAAGCAGGTTGCCGGGGTAACTGTTCCACCCACTATTTCTGTACTGAATCCTGCGAGGTTGGGCCTAATCACCAACTAGCGCTTTTGGTCCGGAAGACTACTGTTTGTGTGTGGTTTGACGCTCTAGATTATTTAGGCGTGTGCTTCAAATTTGATTGGTTCTTTAGAAGACTTTAGGTGGTTTGATTTGAAATTTTTTACTTTGATTTCGTGTGTTGTAGTTAAAATCTTTAATTGTGGCGGAATTACCGAGACAGTCCCGTAGACTTCGGGCAAGTCTCCTGAGATTGTTACCGGGATAGATTTGTTAAGAAAACTCCGTAAATCGCGGGGTGAATCTCCTGAAAACATTCCGGGTCATTTAGAAGGGTTAAAGGTCCTTGTAACTCCTCCTAGTGGCAGTAGAGTAGGTTCACCTGAAGAAGGAGAATCTTCTTTGGTAGTCCATCCAGATTACCAAAGATTAGAAACAGGTTACAATCCCGAAGCTGTTACAGTTTCCGAGCTTGCTGGTAGTTTTTCATCTGCCAGTGAAACAGGCGAAGAACCTGAAATTTCAGAACCTGTTACTCCAACTCCTAGTGTTCCTGATTCACCAAGAATAGAAAGAATTATCACCGAAAATCTTCCTGTTGGATTAATTGCTATAGAAGAACTTGTTCCAGAGGAAGAAATAGGCGTTTCTGATTCTGAAGATCTAATTACCCTTGATCTAAGGGAGCGTGAATCCATCTTTTACAGTCCTCCTAGAAGTGAGTCTTGGTACCTTGCATTAACCAATTTTTTAGACAACTCAGTAGGTTTTTCTACACCTCGTACTCCGGTTCCACCTAGAGGAATTCATTCTCCTGTAAATATGTCTGGTCAGTCGTCTGTGTTTTCGCAAAGTCCTGAATCATTTTTACATGGCGGTCCTTCTGTTCCTACTGGGTATCAGTCACTTTCTGGTACCTTTGCGGGAGCATCTCCTCAACCTGTTGATCATGGGTTATTAGTTGGAAACAGTGGTAATGTACCATTGAGTATAGGTGAAGTTTATATGATGTCAGGTTCAACTCCCATTAACCAACCTCAAGGTGGCCAATTACCGCCTGGGGGGCAACCTTCGTTAATGCCTGGGGGGCAACCTCAAGGTACTTCATTTGTGACTGGGGGGCAACCTCAAGGGTATCAACCCCAAGGGTATCAACCCCAGCCTCAATATGTACCCCAAAGTCAACCTCAGTATCAGTATCAACCTCAAGGATGGCAACCTCAAGGATGGCAACCCCAAGGGTATCAACCCCAAGGGTATCAACCTCAAGGATACCAACCTCAAGGTCAAGGTCAACCCCAGTATTCGTATTTACCTCAAGGTTATCAACCTACGGGTCAATACCCTGGTCAAGGTTATCAACCACCTCAAGGGCAATCATATGGGACTACACCTTACAGTTATCAACCCTATCCTCAATACGGCTATGGATCTCAGTATCCTCAACCTGTTACGAGTCAATACCCTGGAATGTTAACATGGGATCCGTCACAGGGTCAACAGATGTCGCAACCAAGTATACAGTCGGTACCTCAAGCAGGACAACCTGCAGTTCCTGGTCCACCCCAGCAACCGCAACTTGTCCAGTCAAGTGTTCAGACCCCTGTAACTTCTGTAGTTACTCAGCCGCCAATTGCACCGAGTACTCCACCTCACACGGCTGCAGCAGCTACCGCTTCATCTACCATGCTTACATCTGGAGTATCGGCAGCTCCGGTTTCTACTGTCCCTGTAACCGCTCCTCAGACATCTGTACCGTTGTCTGGACCCACGGTTCAAACCACAGTCCAGATGCCTGCAGGTCAACCTGGTACAAGTACGGTTGTTACTACTCAACCTCAATTTGTTCAACCTCCGTACCAGGGACAGTATCAACCTGGTCAAGCTGCCCAACAACCGGTTTACCAGTATCAACCGTATCCTGGGTACAATTATCAACCACCTCAACAACCCCAGTACGGTCCGGTTAATCCTGGTTTTCCAGGAGGATATAATATCCCCAATGCGAATCCTGTTCCTAGTTATCCTGGATATCCTCCTCCTGGGGCTGGTATTGTGACTCAGAGTTTCCGAGATCCTAACCGGCAGTTACCATTTATTGCGACTTTAGATTTACCCGACTTGACGCGCCTAACGAACGATCCAATTCAATATCTTCCGTTCTGGCCGCCAATGCCAAATAAGTTGCCCAGCGATATACCCAAGTTCGAAGGTAAGTCTGGAGAGGATCCGTCTAATCACGTGATGACTTACCACCTCTGGTGTGCATCAAATTCCATCTCAGATGATTCTATCCGCTTACGTCTTTTCCAGCGTACACTCATTGGTCTCGCAGCCAAGTGGTACATTGAGTTGCCACGGGCTTCTTTTTACAACTTTAGCCAGTTAGCTACTTCATTCTTAACTCATTTTCAGTTACCAGTCAGATACGATAATGGTACGGAATTATTAACTTCGCTAAAACAATCGACATCCACGTACATTTCTGATCACATCCATGAGTGGAGACGTCGAAGGAGATTAGTGAAAGTTTTTATCCCGGACCAAATTTTAGCTGAATGGTTTGTAAAATCATTATTACCAAGAATTACTGAAGATGTAGCTAAGGCCGGCGTAGTTACTGAGGAGCAAGTCATTGCTCAGGCACAATACCTTGACTTAGTTTACACTCAGTCGGGTACGTTACACGAGAAAATTCCGGATCTTCCAAAGTCAAACCAAATCGCTGCTGCTCCTTCGGGATCTCATGCCGCTGATGGTATGATCGGTATCGTGACTACGAAGAGTAAGAAGAAGTCTTCCAAGACCTCCAATACTCCAATTATCACTTTGCCTGATTCTCCGACAGGAGAGTCTTCTCCTCCTGAACTTACCGCCGACATTCACGCTGTAGAGTCATCTACGGCCAAATCCAAAAACGGTGGAAAGAAGAAAGGAAAGAAGAAGGCTAAAGCAGACAAGGCTCCAAAGGAGAAAACGGAAAAGTCGGAAACTAATGACGAAAAGCGCAAACCTCGTTATCCTTGTCTCATTTGTGAAGAAGATCATTTTACGAGAGACTGCCCTCATCGGGCCGAGGTAGTGAAAATAGTTAAAGGTTCTCCGACTCCTGCTGTGTTAAAGAATCCATTCCCCGAGCAGGAAAATAAGATGATAGGTTCTTCTTCGAATGCCAGTGAAGAACCCATTTTGATGATGTCTCATGTCAGGATTGCGACTCGATCGCAAGATTATGGTAGTAAGGCTCCTGTTGATGGTAAAGAAGCAGAATCTTCTAACTCTAACCCATCAACCTCAGCTCCTGGTTCCGATCCACTACAGATCGAAAAACCTAACCCAGACTTAGTGATTAAGCCGCCCGCCAAGGGTGTACTTCGAAGGTCTGCTTTCAATCCACATGCGAGAGCAGCCCAGAATTACAACATTGTTGAAGATTTAGCTGTTTCACCTTCAGCAATGTCGGCACTCGAAGTGCTGCAATCATGTCCAGCGCAACGAAAATTGCTTTTGTCGGCTATTGGAGCTGTCGATGTTCAGGACCCGAACCTAATGATCTTTGATCTAGAAAGTAGTACACCGCGTCTCCCCCATCAAATGGCTTTCCAAATTCCAGTGATAGTCAAAAACAGGCCTATTCATCGGACTGTGATTGATGAGGGAGCTTCTACGTGTATTATGTCGATTCAATGTTGGAGATCGCTTGGTTCTCCTTCGTTGAACCAATCCCCCACCATCCTTAAGGCCTTTGATGGCCGTGGGTTCCGTCCGTTTGGTATTCTACAAGAATTGCCTATAGGGGTCGAAGGTAAAACCGTTAGTCTGGATGTGGAAGTGGTTGATGCCCCTCTAGACTACAACCTTCTTTTGGGTCGAAGTTGGTCATATGCTATGACAGCGGTCGTTTCATCGGTCTTCAGAGTCATTAAGTTTCCACATAACGGTAAGATCGTGACTATTGATCAGCTGACATACTTTTCATCCGACCCAACCTCTTTAGAAACTATCCAGCATGTTGGTAAAACGACAATCCCTTATAGGGACATTGGTGTAGGTTTAGTTAAGGATTCCGGTTTACTGGGAACTTTTCCTCTCCCTCCACTCAATGCAGACCCTTCGTTCGCAACAATTCATATGATCACGTCAGAAAACATTATTTATGATGATCCTTGGTATGTTCCCTCTGACTCTGAGCTAGACTCACTCGGTAATGTTATGCCGTTGAGTCCGTATGAGATTGCTTATGAAGCTCTTATGTCTTTTACCGACTTTCATTCAACCGACCAAATGAATGTGGTCAGTGAAGAGTCACTTTTCACCTCACCCTTAGAACGGATAACGTTTCCCGAAGAAGTGTCATCTGACGAACAACTTCGCGAAATCCTAAGTGTAGATGATCTACCATGGGACGATCTCCATCACAGATCTTCGTTTTTACCTAAGGATGATGCCTTTGAAAATGATTTTTCATCTATCTTTACCGCTGAATATGTCAAAGACGCTCAGGATCCAACGAAACATTCTGATTCAGAGCTGAATTTAGGGAATATTTCTCGTACTATTCCCATTGATATTTCAGTGAAGCCCGGAATCAAGGAGAACATTCATATAGGTGCCGCATGTACTGACGAAGAAATTGAAACTTACAAGGCCCTATTCCAAGAATTCCGCGACGTGTTTGCCTGGTCCTACGAAGAAATGCCAGGAATCGATCCTGCCATTGTTGTTCATGAAATCAAAACCTACCCGGATGCTAAACCCATTCGGCAACGGTTGCGTCAGATTCACCCTCGAAAAGCAGCTGCAATCAAAGCCGAAGTCGAAAAGCTGTTGAAAGCAGGTTTCATTTATCCGATCCCGTTAACGGATTGGGTATCGAATATTGTTCCCGTCAATAAAAAACAAGGAACAATAAGAATCTGTATCGATTATAGGGATATCAATCGAGCTTGTCCAAAAGACAACTATCCTACGCCTTATATCGATCAAATTATTGATGATTGTGCCGGAAGTGAGATGTTTTCCTTCATGGATGGTTTCTCGGGTATAATCAAATCAATATTCTACCTGCCGATCAACCAAAAACGGCATTCATTTGTCCATGGGGGACATGCCGGTGCTACTTTTCAACGGGCCATGTCTTATGCATTTCATGACATCAAGCACATTGTGCAACCCTATCTCGATGATTTGCCTGCTCATTCTTTACACCGAGCTGATCACCTTGTCCATTTACGAGCAATCTTTATGAGGTGTAGGCATTATCGAATTCGGTTGAATCCCCACAAGTGTGTTTTCTGTATAGAAACAGGTCGATTGCTGGGATTTGTTGTTTCCAAAACCGGCATTCGCGTCGATCCCTCGAAAGTCGAGGCTATCATCCAATTGCCTCCTCCTTCGAGTTTGCGCCAACTCCAAAGTTTGCAAGGGAAAGCAAACTTTTTACGCCGATTCATCCCTAACTACGCCGAGGTCACTAAAGGTTTTACACGGTTGTTGAAACAGAATGTACAATTCTTTTGGGACGAGATTGCTCAACAATCTTTTGATGCACTGAAACACGCGTTGACCCATGCACCGTTATTGCATCCTCCCAACTACAACCAGGACTACTTCTTATACCTCGCAGCTTCGCATTCCACCATTGGAATGGTGTTAGTTCAAGAAGATGAATTCAAGGCAGAGCATGTGATATATTACCTTAGCAGAACCTTAAATCCAACTGAGTTAAAATATTCGCATGTGGAGAAATTGGCCCTGGCAGCCGTTCAAGCTGTCCAGCGTTTTCGTCACTACATTCTTCTCCGCAAAACTACTGTTATTTCGGATTGCAACCCTATGATTTATATCTTGACAAAACAACTGCTAGGGGGCAAGTACTCTAAATGGATCGTCATCCTGCAAGAGTTCGACTTGGAGTTTGAGAAGTCCAAGTCTAAGAAATCTTTAGTCTTCGCGGAATTGATGTGTGATTTCCCGAGTGCTGACACAGAGACTGTGGCAGAGGAGTCCATTGCGGACGAATCTTTGTTTCTTATTAGCACTGTAGATCCGTGGTATGGGGATATAATCATCTATCTCCAAACCCAAACCTTTCGGCCTGAAGCTTCCAAGGAAAACCGTCGAAAAATTCGGTTTCAATCCCAGCAATACAGAATTATTGGAGATACACTTTATCGCCTGGGGGCAGACTTAGTTTTTCGACGTTGTTTAACTCACGATGAGGCTGAGAGAGTTTTGAATGATTGTCACTCTGGAGCATGTGGCGGTCATATGTCTGGGTATGCCACAGCTCAGAAGGTGTTGCGCGCTGGCTATTTCTGGCCGTCTATGTTTAAAGATTGTATCCTTGCCGTCAGAAAATGCCACAACTGTCAAGTGTTTGATCGCAAGATGCGCGCTCCACCTGCTCCTCTCCACCCTATAATTGCCGCTGGTCCATTCGCCAAATGGGGCATTGACTTTATTACTTGTAACCCTCACTCGGCCGGGGGGCATGCGTATATCATCCTTGCGGTTGATTATTTTACTAAGTGGGCCGAGGCGATGCCTACATTCGACGCAAGCGGCAAGACAGCTGCACTTTTCGTATTCAATCATATCATAACTAGGTTTGGTGTCCCACAAGCAATCATTACGGACCATGGAAGCCATTTTCGAAATGTCATGATGACTGAACTTACAAGCCAGCTTGGTTTGCGCCACGATAGCTCTACACCTTATTATCCGCAAGCCAACGGTTTGGTTGAGTCAATCAACAAAGTTCTAGTCGTCATGATTCGACGGATCATTGGTATCCATCGAACGAATTGGCATAACATGTTATTTTCGGCACTATGGGCATATCGAACTTCAGTGAAAAATTCAACAGGTTTCACCCCTTTTCAGCTAGTTTATGGCTTAGAAGCTGTGTTACCTATTGAGTGCGAAATCCCATCACTTCAAATGGCTGTCGAATTACTTCCAGCTACTTCCGAAGAGGAGAAACGGTTGTTATACTTAGCTAAATTAGATGAGACTCGACGTGACGCTACTTTAGCTATCGAGACTCACGCGAAACGAATGAAAGCTCAGTACGATAAAAATGTAACCCCTCGAAGTTTTTCGGAAGGAGACCTAGTACTATTATATGATCAAGCAAACGATAAGCTAGGTGCTGGAAAATTCGTTCCCATGTGGCATGGGCCCTACATTGTAAAGCGAAAGCTAGCAAAAGGGGCTTATGAGTTAGTTGATTTTGATGGGGACTCTTTGGGCAAACCCAGAAATGGACTTTACCTAAAGAGGTATTATGCTTAAAATGGTGGATGGAGAAATTTTTAGATAGGTTAGATTTCCTTTCTAGCTAGCAAGTGTGTTAGTTTAGTCAGTGTGCTTAGCTTAGCAAGTGTGGTTTTTCGTCATTATTTTGGCTCATCTTGGTTTTACTCTTGATATTGTAGATGTCGACGCCTCTCCAAACATACATTGGATTTGCTGATGGTGCTTGTCGTAGTACACGGAATATCTCTTCCGCAGCTTGGGTTATCTATTCGCCCTCTGACGAGTTAGTTTCTATGCATGGGGTAAGCCTCGGTCAAACAACGAATAACATTGCAGAATACAGTGCAGTGGTTGAATTATTATCCGAATCTATTTCATTTGGAATTCGACGTTTGATAGTGAGGTTAGATTCTGAACTTGTTGTATTACAGCTTAATAGAGTTTATGCCATTAGAAATCCTGTGTTATTAAGGTTGTTTTTGAGAGTGCGTCTCTTGGAACGTGAATTTGATTACATTGAATATCAACATATTCCAAGGTCTTTGAATACATTAGCAGATGCAATTGCTTCTCAAGTGTTGGACAGACATTTATAATAATCATGCAAGTAAATTTAAAGACATTTCATCATACATGTTAAACAAGATAAGCCGATAATAGTGATATATAGATATAGATAGAAGTGTGTCCAAAAATATATACATCGTCTTCGATCATAGGTTTAACACACCTTATGATCGGCAAAATGATAGTGCAAAAAGTCAAAAATGTCACATGTGACTACAAAAGTGACTAGTCAATCACTGGTGGTGCTCTCTGTACGACACCACTGCGCGGGCTATCTTGCGCAGAAATCTCCTAAACGGTCCAGGGACTGCAACCACGAAGCGCTGAAGCCTCATTGGAATGTCATCCATAGTAGTCTCAGGTATATCTGCCGTGAGACGCTCTAGATCATGCTCCAAATCGGCTAGTACTTCTGCTGTCGCATCCTGTAAGGCCGGTGCCGGTGCAGCTGGATGTCGTCTGTCGTAAGGCCGGAGATTGGCTGGACGCTGTGGTCCAACATCTGCATTTTTAAAATTTTACTGTTACTTTGAGACGATATATATGAAAAATAAAAAATACATAATTAGAAAACTTGTGAAAATGAAAGTACCTCTGTCATCCCATTGTTCTCCCTGTGGAAGAACCATGTCCGGATCACCTCTGAAATCCATTCCGGCATATGGAAAGTCTTGTATCACAAAAAGCTGGCCCTCTAGCCAGTCGAAGTAACTGTCAGAGAATCGAACCACTGCAGCACCCTCGTCAGGATGCCGGGCCATCACCGCAACCCATCGAACAAGCTTTGGCTCCCGAGGACCCAAGTCATCAACAGTGAGTTGCTGAGGGATCAGCATAGGAACTCTCTCCAAGGCAAAGCTCACGACTAGAGGCCCATATCCAAAAGTCTTTAGTCGTCCGTTCTTTGCCTTGGTTAGTTGGCTCTTCATATGAGCCGACACAGCTTCGCACCAGTTGAAGATGGTGCCTTGGTAACAGTCAACTGCCATCCGCATTTGGGATCCGGAAGCAATGTGCAAGGCGGCCGCGCCACAAATCCTAGTGACCGTAAATGCAATAACTCTAAGTTCCGCCAGAGCGATGTGCTTTATCTCCACGCCCTTTTTATGGCGAGTCCCTGGTCTGCACCACTCCTCGCGGAGATCATCAAGGGATTGGCCACCCGGCCTGGTCCCCGCAAGGTTGAGTTGCTCACCTCTGTTTGGCAAGCCAGTGAGAAAGTATACATCCGAGGGCTCTATCTCGAGCTGGTGCCCTCCAATGTAAAAGCATTGATCTTGAACGTTCCATCGCTCAACTAGCCATTCCAAAAATCTTACCTGGCCCCTCATGCCCGGTATGGTCCAATATTTGTACAATCCACATGTTCTTAAGGCATCCAGAGAGGGTTGGTGGTTAATCGCAGCTTCATCGTCTTCTACGTGCTCTCTCTCTCTCCAGTCTAACATGTTTTGGCCCTGCACATCAAAAGAGTCAATTAGAAATTAATTTGAGAAAATTTGGTGGTTTTTTGAGAGAGTTAGGGTTTTGAAATGCGCCCTTTGCGGAAGACGCACCCCGGCTTTTTAGCACAGGGCGTCCGGACGCAGCTCGCCTGAAGGCGGACTGCGTCCCCAGACCTTTTTCCCGTGTGAGAAAAAGTCGGGGGACGCGGCTCACCCGAAGGGCACCTGCGTCCGCCGAGGGGCGCATTTTGAACCCAAAACCCCCCCAAAAAATGAAACAGAGACCAAAAACAAAAAACTAAACGGATAAAAATGAAGAGTGGGATGTGTAAAATACCTCGGTGAAGCGGCGTTCGATTCCGACGGTCAGATTTTCCGCAGCAACCACGGGAAGTTTCTTGTCAAAAGCTCCTTTTTCAACCTCAACAGTGAAACGGTAAAAATGACATGGTAAAAGGTCTTTTTATAGGTTTTTTGGATGAATTAGTTCATTTTTTACCATGAAAAGATGTTTTCAAATGTATTTTTGCCTATTTTAAACAGGTATGAGTAATGTGTCGCTTTTGTGCAGGACGAAGGGATTTCAAGGGAAATTGTAATTTTTCACAAACAAAATTTCAGAGTCATCTTTTAAGCCCTTTTCTGACTCCTAAAACATGAAAAGATCGCCGAGTGTTTCTTTTTCACTCGTTAAAACGGAATTAAAAGACGGTCCCCTTTTAGCTCTTTTCTGACCGTAAAATCAGGAAAAGATTGCCGGGTTTTTGTCGTTTCAAACTCGATAAGGAAATAAAACGACGTGTCTTTGATCGCTTTTTACTTTTCAGGTCAACGATACTATTATGAAAGTACTCCTTGGTCGCAAGATCAAGCGGTTCCCCCAGGTATTATTTTATACTTTTTCGGGCTTGAGGGACACAAATATACGAAAAAGTTCAACGTGGAGTTTCCTTAAGTTTTTCAGACTCTCTAAAATTGAAAAACGCCGAGTTTCTCCTATACTGGGCTCGTTAAACTTTTACAGTAAAGGACCTGTTCAATTACAAACAGGAACGAACCACTCCTTCCTAGGGTTCGCATTTAAACTAGGTTGGACTCGTCCGAAGGATGAGCTTATAATCAAGCATATGTTATCCTCCTCAAGCTTGTTAAAAATAAAGAGGTACTTGCCAGAAATGGTGGGGGAAAAAAGAGAAGAATGAACCTATTTGTCACCTTTTGCCTCAGAAGAAACTTTATTACCGCTCTTGAACACGACACTTTTCATTCACCTGGGTTGGGAAATCTTTTACCTCACAGTTGACTAAATCACTTTGAAAATCTTTAACCGGGTTCAGGGATCAACTTTGAGTTATTCGTCACCAAACCATCTGTTGTGTCGTTATGTGTTCAAGAGGTCTGCAAGCAAAACTTTCATCTGCAAAATACTTGTCATCCATTGACCATCCCTGAGTCAGTCCTTACAGCAACATTTCTTCAACTTGAACAATGATTTCGTGTTGCAGGCTTGCCTGCAACGGGTCGCTTTCTATCGACATCGACACATTATCTAGAAAGATGACTTAGGAATCGACAGTACCTTGAAGTCTGCATGCATCAATGGCAGGTTTCTCGCCTTTGACGTCAGTTTACATCATTGACTTTCGATCAGAGGATTCCGTGAAGTGTTCGACATCAAAACATCTATTCACATTTCACGGGTTGTGCTTGGTACTTTGAGAACCATTGACATTACTGGTGGTTTCTCTCACGCTTGTTAACAGTTTACATCATTGACTGGTAATCAAGTGGTTTCTACCATGTTCGACATCGAATCATTTAATCACATGGCTAGAATCGTACCAATTCGGGAAGTAGAAGTGAAGACCCTGGATCTAGTTTCTACCATCCAGGCTGCGAGGAGTTTTGTATTCATTATCTATGTAGACTAATCATAAACAGATGGCTGCGTCCATACTGTGTCTACAAAAGTCTATAAAAATGATGTACTGCAAGATCATTCCTGTATCAGAATAGTTAGTCCATTAGTTAAAGTTTTGAATCTGAGTATGGGAATGCCTACCTCAGTGATGATATAATCTTATCCATGTATTTTGTGTTGAAAATTGCAGGTTCCAACCAGGCCATCCACAAGGCAATCCTTGAAATGATAAAGCGCTTCACCCTTCCTAGAATTACAAAACCCTATTCTATTCCAGGCTTCGCACTTTAGGGGGCAATCTGTTACACTAAAAAATGTCACCTTGACTACTTACAGTTAGTATGGCTCCAATCAACAAGTCATGCTACCCTCTTAGGCAAGTCTCATGCCTCTGTTATCCATCTCAAACTCAAAGAAGAGAGAAAGTCTTGTAAAAATCATGTTTATCTCTGGGGTCGCAGGTTCTCTCTAGCCTTACCTGCGGGGACGCTGACCATGTTCACAAAATATGCGTCCATGGACGCTCTGTATGTTAAGGGACAGGTGCGTCCCTCTGTAAAAGGCAAAATGCGCGAGTTTTATCTTGAAAAAGTTACTTGTGATTACTTCTAGAACATTCTAGAGGTCGGTTTGATGAAATGGATGCGCCTCCAGTTGGTTCATGTATCTCTATTAAGGGGGAACTTATCCCATCAATAAGGGAGCTATCCCACCCATAGAGGGGGATGATCCCATTGATAGTGGACCTGAATAACCTCTTTACAGCACTATAAATGAAGGCATTGAGCCAGAAGGAGAGGAGGTTGGAGCTATACATTTTCTTTGGGTAAATGCTGCAGGATTTAGGTCTTCCATTAGAGCCTTTGTGAGGAGAGATTGTCTTCACTTGATTCTACTTGGGAGAGGGTGAGCTTTGTCAAAGTAGAGGAAAACCCTTGATGGACCCTGGGAGGAATTTGCACAACACCAAGGCCAGGTTGTAAGAGTTTCTTTGTTTCGTTATTAATACAAACTGGTTTATTTTTCTCAATAGCTTGTGTTAATGAGTTATTTCATGTGTTCCTTGGTCTGCATGTTGAATATATGTTTTATTATATGAAATGCAAGTGCTTGGTAATTGTTTGATTGTTTGTGGTTGCAGGAATTGACTTGAAGGAGGAGCTCATCCGGATCGTCAAGAACGGACTTCAACAACAGCGTTTTGGAATAAGGTAAGCCTAAACACTTGTAGTTTTCATGTTGTAAAAGGTGTATTTAGAGAAAGATCATTCCATTTTGTCTTGTTTGTCATTAGAATGCCTTAGACTTCTAGGAAGGTCAGTCGTGTCCGCACCCTTGACAGATTCCGTGTGACAAGTCCTCCCCTCCAAAATTTTTCTTTTCCCCAAGCAACTGTAATGCAAGATGTTGTAGTATTTGTTATACTTCCCATTTTGCATCCTCCTAAGATAAATATTTCCACCTAACAAGAAACTCCTTAATGACCCTGCTCTAGAGTTTTCTCTCCCTCACCCCCAAGATGTGTTCTAGAATTAAGATCAAGTACCCCTTATCATCCATAGGTGGTAGCTCCGTGGCTACTGTAACATGCTGTCCTAAGGCCTTTTTTAGGAAAGATATGTGGAATACATTATGCAACTTGCTCCCAGGTGGGAGATCCATCTCATATTCTACCTCCCCAACTCTTCTAGTCACCCTATAAGGCCCGTAAAAGCATGGCTTTAGATTTTACGCTCCCTTCTAATTCAATGTATATTTCCTATATGGTTGGAGTATAAAAAATACTAATTCCCCAACCTCAAAGTGCCTCTCAAATCTACCCTTTTCCTTGCATAACTTATATTGATTTTGTGTTGTCTGAGGGATATCCTTGAGAGATCTAAGGATGTCCTGACTCTCCTGTATCCAATCCTTGGTCCCTGGGGCCCTGTTGTCTCTAAAAATGATGTCAGCAAAATTTAATGCATCGTAACAATATAAGGAACATAAAGTTGACACACTTGTGGATATATGATAGGTGGTGTTATAGCAATACTCTCTGAGATGCATCCATTTCACTCATGCATGATGCTTCCCTATTACATAATTGCATAAGTAGGCCTCCAACCACGTATCCACTATCTTTGTCTAGTTTTCATCTACGAATGGTAGTTTATGCTAGGTGTGAGCTCAATATCCACAGGAAAAAACAGATCTTACCAAAAACCTACCATAATTCTATTATCCTTGTCACTAACTA
Source organism: Pinus tabuliformis (assembly GCA_031772625.1). Taxonomy (NCBI): domain Eukaryota; kingdom Viridiplantae; phylum Streptophyta; class Pinopsida; order Pinales; family Pinaceae; genus Pinus; species Pinus tabuliformis. The sequence continues at coordinate 155,619,976 of CM062809.1, read as the reverse complement.
TGGTCTTGGGAAGACCATGCAACTTGAACACCTCCCGGAAGAATAACTTGGCCACTTGTGAAGCTGGATATAGGGATAGGATGGCGAAAATGTGGGTGAACTTAGTCAACCTATCAACCACCACATAGATGCAGTTGCGCCCCTGGAATGATGGAAGCCCCATGATGAAGTCTATGAAGATGCTCTCCCATTTGCTCTTAGGGATGGGGAGAGGCTACAATAGACTAGATGGATGAGATGACTCACCCTTCTTCCTATAGAAAGCCCTGTGATGAGCCTAGGTATTGCAGCAAGAATGTTGCAACTCCCAGGGCTACCAGCTTTACTTATCAACCTGGGGTTCGTACAAACTTGGAGGTGACAGTGCTATATGCACAAGTAGAAGTGAAGGTCCTGCCTGCTGTCACTATTTATCTAGCAAGAGACCCCAGGGGTTCCAAGCCTAACTTCTGTAGGGTCAGAAGAAGCTAAATTCTTTGATGGAAGAAGAGAAAACCTATTATAAGAGAGAGCTACTCTACTGAAGTAATGAAGAAAACAACATGTAATGCTAAAACACACCATAACCTAATTAACTGATAAAATAGCTAAGTTAAGAAGAATTGCTAAAAAAATCACTAACCTAACGCTACTATCAAAGTAGCAGAAGTTAAAGAGAATTAAACTATACTAAGGTGTAAGCAAAAAAACTTAAGCTAAATTGGTTTACAAGTGGAAGAGAAATCGGAGGTCAAAATCAATGAAAGGAGGATGTAAGGATGCAGTAGTGCATAGGGACCGTTGGATCGATCAACAAACAGAAGATGAAGATGAAAATCTTATTGCGAAGGCTTAAGTGACTAGATGGATGAACAAGGTGAACACACAGGACGAACAGCTGAGGTATTATCGTGGAGGTTAAGTGGATAGATGGACGAACTGGGTGAACGAACAAGATGAACGACAAAGATCTTATCACGAAGGCTTAAGTGACTAGATGGATGAACAAGGTGAACGCATAGGATGAACGAATGAGGTCTTATCGCAGAGGTTAAGTTAAGAGATGGACAGAAAGGGTAACGAAGTGATGAAATATTGAGATCTTATTGCGCAGATTAAGTCAAGATATGGACGGAGAGGATTAACTGGAGGATGGACAACAAAGATCGTATCGCAGGAAAAAGAAACATGCTGAAATGATGGAGCAGGTTTCTAAGGCAGTAAGTAGTTTTTCGCGTGCCCTCATTGCCATAAGTGGAATTATGAAATTTCACGTGATTAGCCTTACTACATGACACGTAGCACGAGAAAAACACTTTTCTCATGTGCTTTCGGGCGGATAATGGTCGTGCAATAATCCACGTAAGATTGCATGATAGTCATTGGATCAAGCGGGGTTGATCAACAGTGGAGATCGGCCAAGCTAGTTGGCAATCAGGTGACACGATAGTCGTCGGATTAGGTGAGAAAGATCGATGTTGGGGGTTTAAAGTGCATAAAGTGTTGAGGTGTCGCGACAGCCGTGGGTTCAAGAGACAGATCGACAGTGGAGATTAAAGTGCATAAAGTAAGTGGAAGACTTCATGTGAGGTAGCAGTTGGAGAAAATAATGAATCAGACGATAATTGTGAAGGTTTGTTGTGGATCAGATGGCGAGGAAGTGATGCATGAAGAACGTGCTGAAAGAGGTTTCAAAGGAAAACAACAGAAAACCAGTGAGGGTGAAAAAATAACTACATCGAACAACAAACTCCATACCTCATGCGAGAACCAGAAACATGTGTTTTTGGGGTTGCTAAAGGGTCTCTTCCTCAAGTCATGGTCCCAGAGGGATGAGGTGAGGCCGAGACACCTACGAACAACCTTATGGTGATCGTTTTCCTCTAGCTAACCTTCTAATTACAAAAACACAAATAGTAAATGAACAAAAACAGGAAGCTACTTAAACAAATGAATAGAACTAGAAAGCTACTTAAACAAACACATAGAACCAGAAATCTACTTATAAAAATGAATAGAGCCGGAAATATATGCTAGCCTACATGTACAATAAATGGAGATTTGGCTCCTCGGGTCGGGCCCTAACCCAAGAGCTTCAGCCCTCTAAGTTAACTCAAAGCTGGCTTAAAACAGAACTCTTTCTCATTAAGAAAACCATGGATTACAAAACAAACTGTCACAAGTCTTGCAGCTCAGAAATAAAGTAGAGTTTTTACAATAGAAGTCTGAATCCTACGGAGGTCCTAAGCCTCTCTACTTATACATCTGAAGTCTCTAACGAATTCCTTCAAAATTAGGGAGGCTAGGTTCCCCACTCAAGATAAACTGGTTTCTGTCCTTTTCACTTGTTCCGCTGTCTTCTAGTCTTCAAAGTGATGGTTGTTTGCACTTCGAGTTGATGGAGGAATATTTGAATGGAGGGATAGTAAATGAGGAGTATTTACCTCCTATAGTTACTCTCCCTTGTTTCATTTGAGTTTTTACCAAGGTATTTTCCACATTTCCTTGCTTTTACCCTTTATTCCTGCAGTTTTCCTTAATTTTATCCTTTATTCCCGCATTACATGCACATTAGACCATAAGGCAAAATATCCAACTCTAACTCATTTCATAAACAAAATATAATCAAAAGTATGCAATAAGTTGTGATAATATTGGTTTGACTAAGCTTGGAGGTGAATTAAGTCCAATTAAGGCTCGTATAATTACCCAATGATTAGGCTCATCATAACCCCCCAACTGAAAGTGTTGCTCATTCTCTGAGCAACTTAGTCAATTTCCATGTCCTTCATGGCTCTCGTAGCCTTTCTAACATCCCATCCTTTTGTTGTTGTCTCTTCTTCTTCGTCATAGAAGCCTTTTTTCCTTTATACTTCTTCTCATTGCCTCTTTTCCTCTTCTTCTTTTCTCCCTTCTAGCATCCCTAGGAGTAGTGGTGGACTGAGTTTTAGGCCTATCCAATTGACATTCAGCCTTTGCATTGATTACTTATACATAGGTTTCCTGTTGAGTGCCTCTCTCAACCTTTGAGGGGAGTGATATTCTCTGATCTTCAAGCTGTGTGGCAGCGTGTTCCATCTCCTTTAGCAGGCATGTATATTATCATCTCTTAGCAGCCTAAACATATCCTCAAAATGTGAAATTTCTTGCTATTGGGCAGCAAGATATCTATGTGCCAGGTGAGGATCATTTTCAATTAGATTATGGGTGTTGATTAGGGCCATGGGATTTGATTGTTCAGCTCTGATGAAAAAAAGGTTCATTTTTCTCTCTAGCCAATATGCTTTTCATCTCTGCAGCCCTTGACTTCTCATGGTTCATCGATGATTCCAAAGCCATTAATTGTAGATCTCCTAGCTCTGCATTAAGATCCCAAATATTCATGTCTGTGAGGGCCAAGTTGTGCCACTAAACTCAGCCATTTTGGCCCTATCCTCTAGTGTACTTTGATCACAAAGACTAATAAACTGACTACAATCTTGAAATGGCATGGTGCCCCTTTGTGCTAGTGTTTTAATCGGAAATTGCAATCATTGTTCTCTGAGGTAAGGAGCATAGGATTTAGCTGGAATCCTACACTAGATGGCCTTTTTCTGTTCTTTCTCCTCTGTTTCAATGCCTTCTTCCTCTTATTGTTTCAACATCATCCTCCTTCTCTTCTGCTTCATTATGTCCATTTGTATTAGTTTCTTCTTCCTCTTCTATTTCAGCATCATCCTCCTTCTCTTCTACCTCATCATGTTCCTCCATATTAGTTTCTTCTTCATCCATCTCATCCCCATCTAGCTTTGTATCTTATTCTTCTTATTTTGCCTTCTCCTCACTAATAGAAGGACTAACATCATAGGTGAGGGTTTTGATGTCATCCTCTGCTGGTAAGTCTCTAAAGACTGACCATTTTATAGGGATCCTGAGGTTTTGGAGGGCATCCTTAATGAGGATCCTGATCAACCCATGGTGAGCCAATTGTTCAGAATTCCCTTCCTTTACTTTGTTGTTGGAGTCTATGAGTGATTGCATCAAGAAATAGGGTATGTTGAGTCTTTGGTGAACTGGTGTTTCTACCCCAAATCTTAGTTCTTAAAGCATCCTAAAATGGTAGCCATAAACAACACTGTATATACCCTCATATGAGATATATTTGATGATTTGGTAGCCTACCTCACTCCATGGGTATGGCCGACCGTTCCTCCTTACTCCATTTTTATCCTCTGTGGGTTCTTCACCTTCTAAAATGAATTTCCTTTTTTCCACCTTTTCACTTATGAACCAACTACCTCTTAAAATTTACAACTTTTGATTAAATGATGCATATGAGTGAGTGAGTGGGATACTTACCTGTGGTCTTGATGCCATGCTGCAGTTGTCAAAGACTAGAGGCGTTGCGTTGTCTATTTGTTGCATTGTCATTCTTATTCCTCCTCTATTGTCTGTTGATGGTTTCTTGGCTTTTGGAGGTGTCTGTGACTGGAGATCTAATGCTATTGTTGCTAGTGTGGAGCGCCTGGATTACCACTTGGCAATGTTTGGTGTCTCCCTTGGAATTTCCTTATCACGTTATTGGCTGGTGCTGTGAGGATGATGTAATGAATGGACAGAGGGAGTATTAGTGTGTGTGGATGCAGGGATGATGGTAATGCTTGAGGCAATTGGTTAGATCATGTCTAGTATGAATTTTGGAGACCTAACCAATCTACCATTAAGGGGATCCTATAGAAAACACAATCTTCACTTGAATTGAAGCAATGAAGTGAAAAAAAATGGAATTGATGGAGGGATATAATATATGTGAGGCAGGGTTCCCTTTGGATCTTTTCTTTTCACTTTGATTGTCTTTCTCACCCACTTGCAAATAACAATTATGTTTTTTTTTCTTTCATCATTATCTATATATATATATATATATATATATATATATATATATATATATATATATATATCTATATATATATATATATATATCTATATATATATATATATATCTATATATATATATATATATCTATATATCTATATATATCTATATATCTATATATATATATATATATATAGATATATATATATATATATATCTGTTTTAAAAACACCTAGGAAGCCATAGAGAGGTTTTCACCCAGTGATCTTGTTATCCTTTTCATTTTTCTCATCCTTGGGCCGCCTCATGAGGTTTTCAACCCAAATATGGGACTCAGGTGCCTTATGGAGGTTTTCACCTGAATCCTTATTCTTTTTTCCTTTTTCAGTGACCTGATGAGGGAGGAGCTAGACTTTCTCCACCATCATCAGTGTCTTATTGATATTGTCAATGTACTCTTGTTTTGAGAAAGGCCTCTTGTACATTTTCAATCGGTGTCCATTAACTAGCAATGGAATGGCTTCTTCATCTATAGTTCTGATTTGCACTGAACCATTGTCATGGCATCTTTCCACCACATACGGTCTGAGCCATCTTTCCTTAGCTTGCCCTTAAAGTCTTTATACCTAGAGTCATATAACAATGCCTAGTCTCCCTCTTGAAATTGCTTCTCTTTAATGTGTTTTTCATGCTAGGTCTTCCTATGAAGCTGAACTATCTCTATATGTAGGAGGGCCTGCATTTTGAATTCATCCAAGCCATTCAAATGTAACAATCTTTCTTTCTGTGCATGATTAAGATCCAAATCTAGTTGGGCTGCCATATGATGACTCAAGGTATTGCAACAATAATGCTGCAACTCCCAGGGCTACCATCTTTACTTATCAACTTGAGGTTCGTACAAACTTGGAGGTGATAGTGTAATATTCACAAGTAGAAGTGAAGGTCCTACCTATTGTCACTGTTTATAGAGTCATAAGAAACTTTAATTCTTTGATGGAAGGAGAGAAAACCTTATTCTAAGAGAGAGCTACTTCTATTACAGTAATGAAGAAAACAACATGAAGGGCTAAACTTGCATCATAACCTAACTTAATAAACCAAACATCTATGCTAAGAAGAATTGCTAATTTAAGATTAACCTAAGGCTAATTATCTATGTTTGCAGAAGTAAAAACATAAAAAATAGACTAAGGAGTAACAAAGCAACTTAGGCTGAGTCAGTTCAGGCGAGAAAAGTGATCAAAGGTTGAAATTAGTGGGAGGAGGATGTGAGGGAGCAATAGCACACGAGAATCGTTGGATCAGTCAGGTGAAAGGAAATGAACGACGGAGATTTGATCGCAGAGGGTTACATAGGTAGATGGGTGAACAAGGGAGAAAAGTAAATGAATGGATGAGATCTTATCGCGCGGGTGAAGGCAAGAGATGGACGGATGAGGCTAATCAGCAGATGGATGAAGGACATTAGATCATGGGCAAAAGAACATGCAGAAATGGTGGAGTGAGTATAGAGGGAAGTAAGATGTTTATTGCGCACCCTCAACACTGTAAGTGGTTTTCTCAAAATTTACGTGATCAGCCCCCCCAGGCGACACGTAGCACAGGGAAACCACCCATTTCATGTGCTCTCGGGTGGATAATAATCGGATAGAAATCCACACGATATGGCGCAATAGCCATTGGATGAGGTGGGGTTGATCAATGGTGGAGATCAGCCATGCTAGTTAGCGATCAGGTGAAGCGATAGTTGTCAGATCAAGCAAGGCAGATCAATGGTGGGGACTTAAAGTTCATAAAGTGAATGGTGGACTCCACGCGAGGCAACAGTTGAAGAAAATAGTGAATCGGATGGTGATTGTGAAGGTTTGTTGGTGATCAGACAAAGAGGAAGCGATGGAGGGAAAATGTGCTGGAGGAAATTTCAAAGAAAAATAACAGAGAAAACCAGTGAGGGTATACAACTAATTGAATTCAAACAACAAACTCCGTAGCCTATGCAAGAACCAGAAACTGTGTTTTTGGGGTTTTTGGCGGGTCTCTGCCTCAAGTCATGGTACCAAAGGGAGGAGATGAGGCCAAGACACTTGCGCACAACCTGATAGTTATCTTTTCCTCTAATCTGACCTGTGAATTAAAAAACCACAAATGACAATAAACTACAACAAATGAAACTACTAAAACAGATGAACAAAAAAAGGAAGTTATTCAAATAAATGAAAAGAACTAGAAAGCTTCTTAACCAAATGAATCAAAACCAAAACTTCTTGAGCACATGCATCAATAAACCATGAAACTACTTAGAAAATAAACAGAATAGAATTCTATGCTAAAATAATAGAATAGTAAAGAGTAGTTGTGGTTGCTTGGGTCGAGCCCTAACCCAAGAGCTTTAGCCCTCGAAGTTTAACTCAGAGCTGGCTTAAACTGAACTCATCTTTATTACAAAAACCATGGATTACAAATCAAATTCACAAGTCTTTGCAGTTCAAAAATAAAACAGAGTTTTACAAATGAAGTTTGAATCCTAGTGAGGTCCTAAACCTCTCTATTTATACATTTTGAAATGTATAACAACTTCCTTCCCATTCGGGAGGCTTGGCCTCTAACGACAAAAAACTGCTTTCTGTCCCTTTCACTTGCTTGGTTGTCCTCTTTAGTCCTCATGATGTGGTTGTTTGCACTCCGAGCTGATGGATGAATATTCAAATGGATGGGTAGTAGATGAGGAGGATTAACCTCCTATAATTCCTCTACCTTGTCCCATTCGAGCCTTGACCAAGGTATTTGCTATAGTTCTTTGCTTTTATGCTTCATACCTGCATTTCTCCTTGCTTTATTCCTTTATTCCTGCATTATATTCACATTAGACCACAAAGCCAAATATCCAACTCTAACTCATTTCATAAACAAAATATAATCAAAAGTATGCAATAAGTTATGTGAATAGTTGGTTTTACTAAGCTAGGAGGTCAATTAAGGCCAATTAAGGCCCATATAATTACTCAATAATGAGGCTCATCATCACCCCCATACTCAAAGTGTTGCTCATCCTCCTAGAAACTTAGTGGCTCTGGTAGCCTTTCTGACATCCCATGCTTCTGCTGTAGTCTCTTCCCACTGCCTCTTTTCCTCTTCTTCTTTTCTCTGATCTTCAAACTATGTGGCAGTGTGTTCTATTTTAGTAGGCATGTATATTATCATCTCTTAGCATCTTAAATATATCTTCAAAATGTGAAATTGCTTTCCCTTGGGCAGCAAGATATCTAAGTGCTAGCTAAGGATCATTTTCAATTAGATTATGGGTGGTAAGTAGGGCCATGGGATTTGATTGTTCAGCGCTGATGAAAAGAGGTTCATTTTTCTCTCTGGCCAATATTCCTTCATCTCTACAACCCTTGACATCTCATGGTTTAGCTATGATGCCAAAGCCATTACTTGTAGATCTCCTAGCTCCGCATTAGGATCCCAATTATTCGTGTCTGTGAAGGCCATGTTATGCAAGTAAAACTCAGCCATTTTGGCCCCATCCTTTAGTGCACTTTGATCACAAAGATCGATAAGCTGTCTGTAGTCCTGAAATGGCATGGTGCTCCTTTGTGCTAGTGTTTTAATCTAAAATTGCAGCCATTGTTCTCTAAGGTAAAGAGCATAGGATTTAACTGGCATCCTACACTGAATAGCCTCCAAGGAGAGGATGGCCATACATGCTAGTTGGTTTTCCTTTTCTTGCAATTGTCCTCTCTGTTGTTCTTATCTTCTTCCTTTTGTTGTTCTTTCTCATCTCCATCAATTTCTTCCTATGTTTCAGCATGGTCCTCTGTATTAGTTTCTTCTTTATTCATCTCATCCCATCTAGCTTTGTATCATCTTCTTATTTTTCCTCCTCTCCACTAATAGAAGGACGAATATAATAGATGAGGGTTTTGATGTCATCCTCTGTTGGCAAGTCTCTGAAGACTGGCCATTTCATAGGGATACTGAGGTTTTGGAGGGCATCCTCAATGAGGATTCTGATCAAATCATGGTGAGTCAACTATTGGGAATTCCCTTCCTTTACTTTGTTGCTGGATTCTATGAGTGATTGCATCAAGAAATAGGGTGTGCTGAGTCTTTTGTGAACTGGTGTTTCTACCCCAAATCTTAATTCTTCAAACATTCTCAAATTGTTGCCATAAAAACACTGTATCTATGGACTCTTGCATTCTATTTTGACTTATTAAAGAGCTTCCTTTTTGCCACCTTTTCACTTATAAACCAACTACCTCTTAACCTTTACAACTTTTGATAAAATGATGCATATGAGTGAGTGAGTAAGATACTTGCCTGTGGTCTTGATGCCATGTTATAGTTGTCAAAGATTAGAGGTGTTGTTGGTGCTGTTGATGGTCATTATTCTTCCTCGTCTATTATCTGCTAATAGTTTATTAGCTTTTGCAAGTGTCTATGATTGAATATCTGATGATGTTGTTGATGCTATGGAGCTCTTGGATTTGATGTTGTTGTTGTTGTGGATCTCTTGGATTTGATGTTGTTGTTACTGTGGAGCTCCTGGATTACCACTTGGAAATGTTTCGTGTCTTCCTTAGAATTCTTGATCATGTTGCTGGATGGTGCTACGAGGATGCTATAATGAATGGACAGAGGGAGTAGAAGTGTATGTGGATGATGGTAATGGTTGAGGTGATTTTGTTAGAAAACAAAATCTTAACCTGAATGGAAGCAATGAAGTGAAAAAACAATAGAATTGATGGAGAGATGCATTGGTAAGGAGTGGAGGAGATGAAATATATGTGAGGTAAGGTTCCCTTTGGATCTTCTCTTTTCTCCTTAGTTGTATTTCTCACCCACCTGCACATAACAGTTATGTTTTTTCCATATATAGATATATATATATATATATATATATATATATATATATATATATATATATATATATATATATATATATATATAAACAAAACACCTAGGTTGCCTCAGAGAGGTTTTCACCCTAGATATCTGCCCTAGGTGCCTCAGGAAGGTTTTCACTCAGGGATCTTCTTATCCTTTTCATTTTTCTCATCCTTGGGCCGCCACATCAGGTTTTCAACCCAAATATGGGACTCAGGCACCTCATAGAGGTTTTCACCTGAATCCTTATTCTTTTTTTCTTTTTCAGTGACCGCATGAGGGAGGAGCTAGAACTTGCTCCACCATCATCACTACCTTATTAATGTTGTCAATGAACTCTTGTCTTGATAAAGGTCTCTTGTACATTTTCAGTTTGTGTCCATTAACTAGCAATGGAATGGCTTCTTCATCAATAGTCCTGATTTGTACTGAACCATTGTCATGGCATCTTTCCACCACATAAGGTTCGAGCCATCGTGTTCTTAACTTGCCCTTAAAATATTTAAACCTAGAATCATATAACAATGCCAAGTCTCCTTCTTGAAATTGCTTCTCTTTGATGTGTCCGTCATGCTAGACCTTCCTCTGAAGCTGAACTATCTCTGTATGTAGTAGGGCCTGCATTTTGAATTCGTCCAAGTCATTCAAATGCAACAACCTTTCTTTTTGAGCATGACTGAGACCTAAATCTAGTTGGGCTACCATCCTCAATGTGTTGTATTCAAATTCAATGGATAGCATAGCCTTTTTACCATAGACCAACTCATTGGGTGTAAATCCAGTGGTGGTCTTCCATGTTGTATTATAGGTCCAGGTGGCCTCAACTAGTCTTTCTACCCAATCCTTTCTATTGTTGTTCACTACCTTGGTTAGGATTTTCTCCAGTGCTCTGTTTGTCACCTCCACTTGCCCATAACTTGTGGATGATAAGGAGTGGAGGTCCTATGCTTGATTTTTTGATGCTTCAACAGTTCTTCAATCATGTTGGAGGTAAACTGGCTGCCTTGGTCTGTGACTAGCTATCTAGGGTACCCAAATTTGTAGAATATATTCTCCCTTAGGAACTGAGCCACCTTATCTTCTGTTGCTGCCTTAATTACCTTGATTTCAACCCACTCAGTCAAGTAATCAGTGCACACAATAATTTGTTGTTTTTTCTTTGAAGGAGGATTGATAGGCCCAATGAAGTCCATGCCCCACTTGTCAAATGGCTCGAAAGTCACTCAAGGTTGTAGGGGCATTTCATCCCTTGGAGTAGGCTTTCCCATCCTCTGGCACCAATCACACTGACTAATGTACTTCCTCACATCCTGATGAAGAGTAGGCCAATAATAGTCTGCTTGCAACACTTTGAATGTTGTCATGTTTGTTGCAAAGTGACCTCCATAAGGCCCATCATGACAGGTCAGAAGGATGTCATAGACTTGCTCTTCCCTTACACATCTTCTCAAGATTTGTTTTGGGCCAAGTTTGAATAGATTTCCCACAATCGAGGTGAAGGGGTAACTTTTCCTAATTATCTTGCTCTTTTCTCTAGAGGGCAGGTTTGGTGGGAACTGTGTTGATACCAAATAGTTTTTATATTAGAAAAACATGGGGAGAGTGTTGAGATAGTAAACAAATGCTCATATGGTAACTGATCATCCACCATTCCTTCTTCACCTGCAGGCAGATTCATCCTAGATAGAAAGTCAACAACAAAATTCTCCTTACCAGGTTTATCAACAATAGTTAGATCAAACTGCTGCAATAAAAGTAACCATCTTATGATTCTATCATTTACATATGGTTTGTTGATTAAGTATTTAATTGTAGCATGATTAGTATTCACAAATGTTTGATAGCCTGTAATATAATGCCTAAACATGTTCAGTGAATGCAAAATAGCTAGGAGTTCTTTTTCGGTCACAGTATAATTTAATTCATCCTTTGACAAGGTTTTACTGGTAAAATAGATGGCATAAGGAAATTTCTCCTCTACCTGACCTAAGGTTGCTCCTATTGATTTATGTGAGGCATCATCATGGATATGAAAAGGGAGGGCCCAGTTTGGGCCTCTTAGGATTCGTGCAGTGATTTATTTACCCTTTAGAATGTCTATGGTCTCTTGACAACTTTCTGACCATATAAATTCAGAATTTTTGGCCAATAATCTGAGTAAAGGAGAGGCCAATTTGCTAAAGTCCTTTATGAACCTTCTGTAGTATTTAGCTAACCGTAAGAAACTCCTAACATCTCTTTGCTTTTGTGGAGGTGGGACCCTTTGGATGATGGCTATTTTCTTTGGGTCCACTTGTAGTCCTTGCTGAGATATGGAATGACCTAGCACAATCCCTTTCGTCATTAAGAATTCACATTTCTCTGGATTGAGAGATAGGTTAATTTCAATGCACTTGTGTAATAATTTTCCTAGGTTAGTTAGGGTCTCTTGAAAATCACAGCCATAAGGTGTAAAATCATCCATATAGATCTCTACAACATCATGTACTAACTCAACAAAAATACTCAAGACTGCTCTTTGGAAAGTGGCAGGAGCATTGCATAAGCCAAATGGAAGGACCCTATAGACAAAAGTACCCCAAGGATAGGTGAATGTGGTTTTATCCTAGTCCTCTAGGCATATTTGGATTTGGTTGTACCCACTGAATCCATCTAGGAAAGAAAAGAACTTCTTCCTTGCCAAGCCATCTAGCACTTGGTCTGTTAAGGGTAGGGGAAAATGATCCTTCTTTGTGGTTTTTTTCAACTCCCTATAGTTGACACAAATCCTCCACTTACCATTCTTCTTAGGAACTAACACTAAAGGAGAGACCCACTCACTGTCAGAGATGGGGTAAATGAACCCTCCATCTAACAATTTTTGCAGTTCTTCTTTGACAATGTCTTTAAGGGTTGGATTCATTCTCCTTTGTGGTTTCTTGACTGGCTTGCATCCTTCCTTGATGTATATGTGGTGAGTACACATTAAGGGGTGTACTCTCTTCATTTCCTTATAGCTCCAAGTGAAGGCTTCTAGGTTCTCTTTCAACAATTTGCATAGTTGTTCCTTTTCTAAAGTAGAAAGAGATGGATTAATATTCAAGGCTTTCTCTGGGCCAAATTCTATGGTTTTGACTCTAAGTGGGTTAGAATCGGCCAAGCTTAAGTCAATTTGATGATTGTTCAGTGTTTCCTTCACTTCTTCTTCTAAGGGTAATAAACTGGGAGTTGGACTTTGGAGCAGGTGTTCAATTAAGTCATCCTCCTCTTGTTTTCCTCCTCCTATGATTGCTTCCATAGCATAAATTTGGGTAGAATAAAGCTCATCTTCTTCCTCCTCCTCTAACCATAAAGGTAAATCATGCTCTAGAGAAGGTTGAGTAGGAAGGTATAGGACTAATTGTTTGGACATATGCCCATTCTTGATGGTCATATTCCCAGCTCTGGAGCTAATGTAAGCATCAGTTGTAGCTATCGATGACCTCCCAAGGATGAGACGGTAACCAGTATGCTTAGCCTTAGGCTGGAGAACTAGGAAATTTGTGGGGTATTCCCAGGAGTCAATGGAGACCATCACATCCTCCGCAATTCCCTAAGCGGTGATTGTGGAATGGTCTGCAAGTTGTAGCGTTGTTGTGGTCTTTCTCAGTGACCCTTGGAGGCTGAGTTTGTGCATGGTGTCCTTAGTTATCACATTAGTGGCAACCCCAAGATCAATTAGAGTGTGTGGGACAATGGTGACATTGATGTGTACATCTACTATAGGGCTTCCAGGGTCCAAATATTTTGGACATATTACCTGCCCCAAAGTTAATTCAGATAACTGCCCAATGAAATTAATGGTAGGGGAATCCATTTTTCTTCTTCCTAGATGCTTGAAGCACTTCTCCTCAATCAATTTACCATAAATAGGCACATCTTTGATTTCCTGGAGAAGGGGTATGTTTACACATAAATTCTTCAATTTTCCCAGAAGTTCAGTTTCTTCTGGGGTAGGTTGGAGTGGTTGGGCTAATATTTGAGGAAAGGGTGGATTTACTTTTAGGTTGCTTTCCTCTGTTTCTTCCTCAACCTCCCTATGTGGAGAGGGAGGTTGGTTATCAGGGAGAATTCTCCCAGAACTTAGGTTAATCTCCTAGATTTCTATAGCATAAGCTGGGTATGATGTCTCTCCACTGTATGCTTGTTGACCCTGCCTATTGTTTGGGTTCGGATTTGGTTGGGCAGGAATCTAGGTTTGCTTGGGAGGAGGAGAGTGGATGAGTTGTGGTTGTGTAGGTGGTGGAGGCAATAGGGTTGGAACATTGTTGAATTGGGGCCTCCACCCCTGGGGTGGGGCGTTCCACTAATGTTGTGGCTGACCATAAGGTTGGAATGACTAGCTGAGATTGATATTGAGATGTATAGGACCAAGGAGGGGGTGTAGACCAGGAGGGATGAGAAAGGGGTCCCCAAGAAGGTATAACAGTTGCTTGGTTGGGATTTTAGTATGCATGGGATGGCCCTTGCATACCCTGCTGGTATGGTCTAGGCCCAGGAGGTCTCTGTTGGCTGATGTAGCAAAGATGCTCAGTGACCCCTTTAGCTCCTTGATATACAAGTTGGAGTCTAGGTAAAGAAGGGCACTTGTCTATGGAGTGGTTGTCTTCATAGACTGAGAAAGCCTGAATGCAATTTAATGGACATTCATTCCTAGGATGCCTCATAGTGCATCTAGGACAAAAAATGGCCAAGGATCTTTGTGCTTCCTCTTGCTTCCTTTTGATGTTCATGGTGTCCAATTACAAGGCAAGAGTTTGCATCATTTCACTCTTGAAATCTTCCAGCATATTACTAATTTCACCCTTTATGGATAAGTTGGAGGATGACGTACTGGCCATAGGTTGACTACCCCTACCCTTTTTCCTACCTGCCCTAGAATGGTTTCTAAAGACAATATTAATATCCTCATAGGGTAATTGGTAGACATCTCCTCCTGCTATCATATTTAAGGTATCCAGAAGATCCTCCCTTACTCCACTAAGAAAGACCAGCTTTAGTGACTCACGGTCAAGTGTGCACCTAGCCCTTTTGTAACTAAGCTACAATATTTCTTCATAGTCTTCTAGGGATTCATCCTAGCCTATGGTCATCCTAAAAATATCTTCTTTAGTATCCTTTGACCTACAGTAGTCCCTATATTTGTTGTTAAAAGTTTGATGCATCTGAGCCCAAGTTGTGATGCCATCTCCAGGTAATCCCATGAACCAACGCAATGCTACATCCTTGAGGGTATATGGGAATAGTTTTAACTTTTACTCATTAGTTGTATAGTCATAGGTTTAGCATATAATAGTAAATTTAAATAGGAAAGTTTCAAGGTCCTCTATGGTCAGGCCATGGAAATGAGGTAGAGAAGAGGGGCTTATATTCTTCATCTTAGTGTCCCCATTAGTTTCCCTGATGGGGAAGGCACTCTCAATTCTCTCTCTATATCTCCTGTCATTTTGGTTTCTAGCCATTGGTTCAGTAGGAATGGGTTCTTCCACTTATTCTTTTTCTGTAGGTTCCCCAAATAGGTAAGTTTTCTCACCTAAAGGGTCTTCCAATTCATCGTCACTGAAGAAGAGAGAAGGTTGCCTATTGGATGCAGTGGGAGTATTTGACAAGATTTTCTTGAATTGCCCCTAATCCTACAAGGCATGAAAGGAAATGTTTTTGGATTAGTTTTTGTAGGTTTTTCTTTAAAGCTAGAAAGTACTTGCAGACTAGAAAGGAAAGCAGCTAATGATAACTAAAAGAAAGAAGGAAACTAGATTACTTTTGCAAAAATAAACTAGTGGAAGAAAGCTTGAATACTAGAAGTAGAAGAAAAGAAAGTAGGAGATTAGAAATAGAAGAAAAGCAGTAATTACTTCTACTTATACACCTCCCTTGCAATGACACCAAAAAGTGATGAGCCTAGGTATTGTAACAATAATGCTGCAACTCCCAGGGCTACCAACTTTACTTATCAACCCAGTGTTCGTACAAACTTGGAGGTGACAGTGCTATATGCACAAGTAGAAGTGAAGGTCCTACTTGTTGTCACTGTTTATAGAGTCGAAAGAAAATTTAATTCTTTGATGGAAGGAGAGCAAACCTTATTCTAAGAGAGAGCTACTTTTATTGGAGTAATGAAGAAAAAAACTTGAAGGGCTAAACTTGCATCATAACCTAATTTAATCAACCAAACAACTATGCTAAGAAGAATTGCTAATTTAACATTAACCTAAGGCTAATTATCTATGTTTACATAAGTAAAAACATAAAAACTAGACTAAGGAATAACGAAGAAACTTAGGAAGTCAGGTTTCAGGTGGAAAAAGGGATTGGAGGTCAAAATTAATGGGAGGAGGGCATGAGGGAGCAACAACACACGAGAATCATTGGATCAGTCGGGCGAAAGGAAATGAATGAAAACGATTTGATTGTGGAGGGTTACGTAGGTATATGGGTGAACAAGGGAGCAAAGTAAATGAATGGCTGAGATCTTATCGTGCAGGTGAAGGCAAGATGGATGGATGAGGCTAGTTGGCAGATGGACGACAAAGATTAGAATGTGGGCAAAAGAATGTGTGGAAATTGTGGAGCGGGTTTAGAGGGCAGTCAGTTGTTTATCATACGCCCTCAAATTTTATGTGATTAGCCTCCCCAAGTGACACATAGCATGGGGAAACCACCCATTTTGTGTGCTCTCAAGTGGATAATGATCGGACAAAAATCCATGTGATATGGCACGTTATCCATTGGATCAAGTGGGGCTGATCAACAGTGGAGATCAGACAAGCTAGTTAGTGATCGAGTGACGCGACAGCCGTTGGATTAGGAAAGGCAGATCAACGGTGGGGACTTAAAGTTCATAAAGTGAATGGTGGACTCCACGTGAGGCGGTAGTCGAAGAAAATAGTGAATTAGATGGTGATTGTGAAGTTTTGTTGGTGATTGGACGACGAGGAAGCGATGGAGGGAGAATGTATTGGAGGCAATTTCAGAGAAAAATAACAGAGAAAACCAGTGAGGGTATACAACTAACTGCATTCAAACAACAAACTCCATAGCCTATGCAAGAACCAGAAACTGTGTTTTTAGGGTTGCTAGTGGGTATTTGCCTCAAGTCATGGTCCCAGAGGGAGTAGATGAGGCCAAGAAACCTGCACACAAACTGATAGTAATATTTTCCTCTAATCTTACCTGTGAATTAAAAAACCACAAATGACAATAAACTACAGCAAATGAAACTATTGAAAAAAATGAATAGAAACAAGAAGCTATTCAAATAAATGAACAGAACTAGAAAAATTCTTAACCAAATGAATCACAACCAAAAATCCTTGAGCAAATGCATCAGCAAACCATGAAACTCCTTAACGAATAAACAAAACAGAATTCTATGCTAGAATAACAGAACAGTGAAAGGAGTTGTGGCCGCATGGGTCCGGCCCTAACCCAAGAGGTTCAACCCTCAAATTTAACTCAGTGCTAGCTTAAACAAAACTCATCTTTATTATAGAAACCATGGATTACAGAGCAAATTCATAAGTCTTTGCAGTTCAGAAATAAAATAGAGTTTTACAAATGAATTTTGAACCCTAGTGAGGTCCTAAACCTCTCTATTTATACATTTTGAAATCTCTAACAATTTCCTTCCCATTAGGGAGGCTTGGCCTCTAACAATAGAAAAATACTTGTTGTCCCTTTCACTTGCTTGGATGTCTTCTTTAGTCCTCATGATGTGGCTATTTTCACTCCGAGCTGATGCAGGAATATTCGAATGGAAGGGTAGTATATAAGGAGGATTAACCTCCTATAATTCATCTACCTTATTCCATTCGAGTCTTGACCAAGGTATTTTCTATAGTTATTTGCTTTTATCCTTTATTCCTACATTAAATGAACATTAGACCAAAAAGACAAATATCCAACTCTAACTCATTTCATAAACACAATATAATCAAAAGTATGCAATAAGTTGTGAGAATAGTTGGTTTGACTAAGCTAGGATATGAATTAAGGCCAATTAAGGCCCATATAATTACTCAGTAACGAGGACCATCACCATCCTCAATGTGTTATATTCAAACTCAATGCATAGCAAAGCCTTTTTCCCATAGACCAGCTCATAGGGTGTAAATCCAGTGGTGGTCTTCCATGTTGTATTATAGGCCTAGGTGGCCTCAACTAGTTTCTCTACCCAATCCTTCCTATTGTTGCTCACTACCTTGGTTAAGATGTTCTCCAGTGCCCTGTTGGTCACCTCCACTTGCCCATTAGCTTGTGTATGATAAGGAGTGGAGGTCCGATGCTTGATTTTGTGATGGTTGAGTAATTCTTCAATGATGCTGGAGGTAAACTATTTGCCTTGGTCTGTGACTAGCTCTCTAGGGTACCCAAATTTGTAGAATACTTTCTCCCTTAGGAACTCAAACACCTTCTCTTCTTTGGCTACCTTAATTGCCTTTGTTTCAGCACACTTAGTCAAATAATCAGTGCACACAATGATGTGTTGTTTTTGCTTTGAAGGAGGGTTGATAGACCCAATGAAGTCCATGCCCCACTTGTCAAATGGCTCGAAAGTCACTTGAGGTTGTAGGGGCATTTCATCTCTTGGAGTAGGCTTTCCCATCCTCTAGCACAGATCACACTAACTAATCTAGTTTTTCACGTTTTGATTAAGAGTAGGCCAATAATAGCCTGCTTGCAATACTTTGAATGTTGTCCTCTTTGCTACAAAGTGACCTCCACAAGGCCCAACATGCCAGGTCAAAAGGATGTCAAATACTTCATCTTCTCTTACACACCTTCTCTAGATTTGATTTGGGCCAAGTTTGAACATATTTGCCGCAATCCAGGTGAAAGGGGTGCTTTTCCTGACTATCTTGCTCTTTTCTTTGGAGGGCAAGTTTGGTTGGAACTATGTTGATACCAAATAGTTTGCTATATCAGCAAACCATGGGGAGAGAACTGAAATAGCAAACAAATTCTCATCTGGTAACTGGTCATCCACCATTCCTTCTTCACCTGTAGGAAAATTCATCCTAGATAGAAAGTCAACAACAAAATTTTCCTTACGAGGCTTGTCAACAATAGTTACATCACACTGTTGTAATAAAAGCAACCATCTAA
Organism: Pinus tabuliformis; assembly: GCA_031772625.1. NCBI lineage: Eukaryota > Viridiplantae > Streptophyta > Pinopsida > Pinales > Pinaceae > Pinus > Pinus tabuliformis. Next base: position 155,601,126 of record CM062809.1, on the reverse strand, counting down.
TAATTATAGCATTAACATATGGTTTGTTCATTAAATATTTGATTGCAGCATGATCAATATCCACAAATGTTTGATAGCCTACAATGTAATGCCTGATTTTTTTTAATGAATGCACAACATTCAGGAGTTCCTTTTCGGGCATAGTATAGTTTAGCTCAGCCTTTAACAAGTTCTTACTGATAAAATAGATGGCATAGGGAAATTTCTCCTCTTCCTGACCTATGGTTGCTCCTATGGCTTTGTGTGAGGCATCAGCATGAATATGAAAAGGGAGGGCCCAATTTGGTCCTCTAAGGATTGGTGCAGTGGTTAACTTACCCTTTAGAATGTCTAAGGCCTCTTGACAGCTTTTTGACCATATAAACTCAGAATCTTTGGCCAACAACCCAAACAAAGGAGAGGCCAAATTGCTGAAGTCCTTTATGAACCTTCGGTAGTATCTATCTAACCCTAAGAAACTCCTAACATCTCTTTGCCTTTATGGAGGTGGGACCCTTTGGATGATTGCTATTTTGTTTGGGTCCACCTGGAGTCCTTGCTGAGATATTGAATGACCTAGCATAGTCCCTTTAGTCATTAAGAATTCACATTTTTCTGAACTAAGAGATAGATTCATTTCAATGCATTTGTGTAATACTTTGCCTAGGTTAGTTAGGGATTCTTGGAAATCACAACCATAAGGTGTAAAATCATCCATATAGATTTCCACAACATCATTTAATAATTCAACAAAAATACTCAAGACTGCTCTCTGGAAAGTGGCAGAAGAATAGCATAGGCCAAAAGGAAGGACCCTATAGGCAAAAGTACCCCAAGGACAGGTGAATGTGGTCTTATCCTAGTCTTCTGGGAAAATTTGGATTTCGTTGTACCCACTGAATCCAACTAGGAAAGATGAAAACTTCTTCCCTGCCAGGCCATATAGCACTTGGTCAGTGAGGGATAGGGGAAAATGATCCTTATTTGTGGCTTTGTTCAACTCCCTATAATCAATAAAAATCCTCCACTTACCATTTTTCTTGGGAACTAACACTAAAGGAGAGACCCACTCAGTGTTTGAGATAGGGTAAATGGATCTTGCATCTAGCATTTTTTGTAGCTCTTCTTTGACTATGCCTTTAAGAGTTGGATTCATCCTTCTTTATGGTTGCCTCATTGGCTTGCAACCTTCTTTGATGTATATGTGGTGAGTACACACTGAGGGGTGCATTCCCTTCATTTCCTTATAACTCCAAGAGAAGGATTCTAGGTTCTCTCTAAACATGTTACATAGCTTTCCCTCTTCTAAAGAAGAAAGAGATGGATTAATTTTCAAAGTTTTCTCTAGGAAAAATTATATGGTTTTGAAATGCATTGGGTTGGAACTAGAAAAGCATAAGTCAATTGGATGATTGTTCTGGTTTTCCCTTACTTCTTCTTCTAATGGTAGTGAACTAGGAGTTGAACTTTGGAGCAGGTGTTTAATTAAGTCAACCTCATCTTTTTGTCCTCCTCCTATGACTGCTTCCAAAGCATAAAGTTGGGCAGATAAAACCTCATCATCTTCTTGCTCCTCCAACCATAAAGGTAAAGCATGCTCTAGGGTAGGTTGAGTAGGAGGGTATAGGACTAACTGTTTGGACATATGCCCATTCTTGATGGTCATATTCCCGTCTCTATAGCTCATGTAAGCATCAGTTGTGGCCAACCATAGCCTCCCAAGGATGAGAGGGTAACTAGTAAGTTTAGCCTTAGGCTGGAGAACTAGGAAATCTACAGGGTACTCCCAGGAGTCAATGGAGACCATCACATCCTCCACAATTCCCTAAGGGGTGGCTATGGAATGGTCTACAAGTTGCAGAACTATTGTGGTCTTCCTCAATGACCCTTGGAGGTTGAGCTTGAACATGGTGCCCTTGGTCATCACATTAATGGTAGCCCCCAAGATCAATTAGAGTGTGTGGGAAGATGGTGCCATTGATGTGCACATCTACTACAGGGCTTCCAACGTCCAAATATTTTGGACATATTACCTGAGCTAGCATGAAGTCAAACAACTTCCCAATGACATTAATGGTAGGGGCATCCCTTTTTCTTCTTCCTGGATGCATGAAGCATTTCTCCCTAATCAAATTATTGTAAATGGGAACATCTTTGATTGCCTAGAGAAGGGGGATCTTTACACATAGATTTTTCAATTCTCCCAGAAGTTCACTTTATTCTCGGGTAGGCTGGAGTGGTTGGGTTAATCTCTCAGGAAAGGGTGGATTTACTTTAAGGTTGCTTTCCTCTCTTTCTTCCTCAACCTCCCTATGTGGAGAGGGAGGTTTGTTGTCTGGGAGAATTCTCCCAGATCTTAGGTTGATCTCCTGGATTTCTATAGCATAAGATGGGTATGATGTCTCTCCATTATATACTTGTTGAGCCTGCCTATTGTTCGGGTTTGGATTTGGCTAGGCAAGCATTTGTGGTTTCTTAGGTGGAGCAGAGCGCAGGAGTTGTGGTTGGGTAGGTGGTGAAGGCAATAGGGTTGGAACATTGTTGAATTGGGGCCTCCACCCTTGGAGTTGGGTATTCCACTGATGTTGTGGCTGAAAATAAGTTTGAAATGAATGGCTGGCTGGCTGGGAATGATATTAAGATGTAGAGGACCAAGGAGGTGGTGTAGACCAGGAAGGATGAGCAGAGGGTTCCCAAGAAGGTATATTTGTGGTTTGGTTGGGGTTGTAATATGCATTGTATGACCTTTGCATATCCTGCTGGTATGGTATAGGCCCAATAGGTCTCCTTTGGTTGATGTAGCAAAGCTGCTCAATGACCCCTTTGATCAGCCCCAGAAATGGGTAACTATATGGGCTCATTTTGCCTATTATTCTCATTTAATCCATCATTCTCCATAGTTTTATGCATTCTTTTGAATATATTTATGTTAATTGAGTGAATGTGAATAGTCACTTTACCACAAAGTCTAATACGTGCTTATTGCAGATTTTTGGACATTTTTGGACCAAGATCAAGGATTTATGAGCAGATTGGCAGCCAAATGTGAAGAAACAAGGCTGACGATTTATAGGAGGGGTGTCTCCTACACTAAATTACCCCTTCCTCGAGTTCTCCACCAACTATTCGGAGTTCAACAGCCCACCGAAGATGATTTCAAGGGGCAATCGAGCAGGTCTAGTGAAGTGGCTATTATCTGCAGTTTTGGGCAGCCAAGCTCCTAAAGTTAAGGAGGAATGTTGGGAGTCCTAATTTTCATAAATAGGAATGCTTCAAGCCTTAGTAGTTTAGCCATTTGATAGTCTATCTTCGCACCTTAGTGCAGCCTTGTAATCAGCTCATTTTCGAGCTTCTTTTTGCAGACAATTTTGTGATGTAACTATTATTTTTTTATCAATGAAGATGAACCAGCTTTGAACCAGTTCTGATCTTTCCTAGGGGGCTGTAGCTCTTGGGGTTGGGCCCAACCCAAGTGCCCATTACCTCATTTGAATACTTTTATGTGTTTTTACTACATTCATAGAATAATTTCTGTTATAGAGGTTAAATCTTGCTTTGTTACTTAGGTTGTTTTTTATGATTAAGATAGTTGTTTGTGATTTAGGTTGATTTGATAGTTTGGTAACAAAAAATAACCACAAAAAGGCTACCAAGCAGTCCTTGATCTCCTTTCTCCCTCTTTGGGACCATGAATTGAGACCAAGACACTCTTGCTGCCATAAAAACACTATTTTTGCCTTCCAATGCAATTGCTAGTGTTAGACTTTGATTTGGAAAAGTTGATATCAGTTGTATTTTCATGCTTAGATCTGTTCTTGCTTAGTTTCCATAGCTTTCCTGCATGACTTCCTGTCTATAAATTTTTTTTCATCACTTTTCTGGTTTTTAGATCAGAATTAGGTCAAAATAGATAAATCTTTGTTTTCTTAGTCTTTGTTTGGATCAGTTTTGGAAAATAGTGTGCAGAACACCTGTAAGACACTCCAACCTATCCTTCCTCCATCATACAACCTGCTCCAGCCTCTCTCTCAATATTTCCTTCACGCATTCACCATACTCTCCCAGCTTGCCCTAATTTCTACATTTTTGTGCAACATTTCTTTCTTCATCTTTGAACAAATCCAACCATCTTCATCACTCCTGAGCTTCATTTACCAGGTCCTAGAACCCTTAACATCCCTATCCATCCTTCATTTCCACTTTCCCACTGGTTTTCCACCTTCAACCCTCTAAAAACCACTTTCAGCCTGTTCCTATAGAATTTCCTACAGATCCCCCGCAACCTCCTGTAGAAGTTCATGCGAGCAATTTTTCGAAGTTCGATCGTAGTGGAAATATCAAGAAGGGTGCTAGGGACTCCTTAGGTCCTCTCCACACCTTCCCAACCTCCTGGAAATTCCCACTCCATTTCCTTTTGCCTCTAAACCTCTGCACAATCACAAATAGTTAAAACACATGCTTAATAATTTTGCATAAAATTTCTCAAAAAATACAAAAAGATGATTTTTTCATATTTTACCTCAGAAGTAGCTCAAAAACATGCATTTTACCTTTTCAAGATTCAATGGCATCCATTTCAATAGTTTACATCTCTTTTCTTGCACAAGTAAGGTTAGTCGGTAAAATTAGGGTTTGCTAGGGTTTGTGTTTCCTTTCAGCTTTCATCTTCTTTCTGCAAGTAGACTAGCCTCTTTTGAGTTAGCTTTCATCCATCACAGTTAAAATATTCTTCTAAGAACTCATAGAAGTTGGCTTAAGCTCCTAGCAAACTTGTGCCAGCTGATCAAGTGACAGCCTGCAATAAGAGCTAGTACTTGTGCATACAACACCGTCGCTTCCAAGTTCGTTACGAACTACTGGGTTGATAAAAGTAAAGTAGGGAGTCCCAGGAGTTTTATCATCATTGCTGCAATATTGGGGCTCACCATCTTTTTGTCATCGTTGCCAGGGAAGCATTAGAGTATTTTGTGATTACTGCTTTTCTTCTATTTTCTACTGCAACCTTTTGCCAAAGTAGTTTATTTCAGCAAAAATAGAGTAGTTGTTTCATTTCAATTCTACAATTTCAATTCTACAAAAGTAGATTCGACCATTTCCTAGTTTATTTCAATTCCGCAAGTCTAGATTAGCATTTCCTGCTTTCATTTCAATTCTGCAATTTCATTTCAACAAGCGTACATTAGCATTTCTTGCTTTCATTTCAATTCTGCAATCTTATTTCAGCAACATAGATTAGTCTTTTCCTACTTTCATTTCAATTCTGCATTTTCAATTCAGCAACATAGATTTTAGTTAGTTGCAGTTCAATCTATTTCAGTTTTTGCAGGTACAAGCAGAGAAAAGAAACAAAAATCACCCAAAAAAAGAGATTTCCTTTCATGCCTCGTAGGAACATAAACAATTCAGTAAAATTCCTACCCAACACCCCCACCACATCGCTAAGTCACCCTTCTCTCTTCTTTGGTGGCAGTGATCTAGAAGAACCTACAGGTGAACCTCCAGAGATATACGAAGATCCTATAATAGAAGAAGAGAAAGAAACCAGTCCTCCTGAGACCATGGCTGAAAATAGAAAAGGTAGAGGAAATGGGGAGAGAGTAGAAGATGCCTTTCCCATTCGAGAGACCAATGGGGACACAAAAATGAAAAACATAAGTCCATCAGCCTTACCTCACTTCCATGGATTGACTACTGAAGACCCTGATACCTTCTTGTTTGAGTTTGCTGTCCTTTGTCGAACTTATGACTATGCAGAAGATGAGAAAAAGTTGAAACTCTTTCCTTCTACCCTCAAGGATGCAACACTACGCTGGTTCATGGGGCTGCCTGGAAATAGTATCACAACTTGGGCTCAGATGTAGCAAGCCTTTAACAAAAAATATCGGGACTACTGTAGGTCAAAGGATACAAAGGAAGAAATCTTTCGAATGACCATGGGAAGTGATGAATCTTTAGAAGACTATAAAGAGAAGTTTCAACTTAGTTATAAAAGGGCCAGGTGCACACTTGACCTCGAATCTCTAAAGTTGGTTCTGCTCAGAGGAGTTCCTAAAGACCTTCTAGATACCCTCCATTTTCTGGCCGAGGGAGACATCTACTAGCTACCTTATGATGACATAAAGACTATGTTCAGGAACCATTCTAGGGCAACCAGAAAGAGAGGTAGGGAAAGTCAACTCTTAGCCAGTACCCCCTTATCTAGTTCATTCCTTAAAAATGAATTTGCAAATCAGATGGAGGATTTTAAAAGCGAGATGAGACAGGCTATTTCCATGCAAATGGATACCTTGTGAATCCAAAAGAAGTAAGAGGAAGCCGAGAGAGTTTTGGCCATCTTTTGTCCCAGGCGCACCTAGAAAGCATCCTAGGAACGAATGTCTGTTGCACTTTGTAGAAGTGTGTTTTGTCTATGAAGAAGACCATCCTACAAATCAGTGCCTTTCCTTGCCTGGATTTAAAGCTATGTACCAAGGGGCTGAAGGAGCCACAGAACCACTCTACTTCATGAACCAAAGAAGGCCACATGGAACTAGACCTTACCAGCAGGGAATGCAAGGGAAATCCCAGACTTATTACAACGCTAATCAAGCCACTTCCATTCCCTCTTAGGGTCCCCCTGCTCATCCTTCCTGGTCCACACCCGCTCCTTGGTCGTATCCATCTCAATACCATACTCAACCAGCTGCTCACTTGTTTCATTCTCACACTCAGCCACAACCTCAGTGGAATGCACCTCATCAGGGGTGGAGGCCCCAATACAACTCTCCTCACACTCTTTTTCCTCCACCACCTGCTCAACCACAACCATTACCTCTTGCTCCCCCAAGACAACCCCAGATACCTGCTCAATCGAACATGAACCCCAATAATAGACAGGCCTAGCAGGTATATATTGGAGAAACGACATGCCCTACCTATGCTGTGGAGATTCAAGAGATTAACCTATGATATGAGAAGGTCCTCCCAAATAGCCAACCTCCTCCTAAGGACGATGAGGCGGAGAAATAGGAAAGTGAACCCAAAGCCATTCCACCCTTTCCTGAGAGACTAACTGGAACCACACAACCAACCCCAGAAGAAACTGAACTTTTGGGAGAACTTAAACAGTTATGTGTGAAAATACCACTTCTCCAGGCCATAAAAGATGTACCAATCTATAACAAGTTGATCAAAGAGAAGTGTTTCAGGCACCCAGGTAGGCACAAGAGAGATGCCCCAACTATCAATGTCATAAAACAACTATCTGACCTGATGTTGGGACACATAATCTGTCCAAATATCTGGACCCTGGGAGTCCTGTAGTCGATGTCCACATCAATGGAACCATAACCCCCCAAACCTTGATTGATCTAGGGGCTGCCATTAACGTAATGACCAGGGACACTATGCTTAAACTCAATCTTCAGAGTTCCCTAAGAAAGACCTCAACAGTACTACAGTTGGTAAACCGCTCAACTGTGACTCCTGAGGGGATTGTGGAAGATGTCATGGTCTCCATTGATTCTTGGGAGTACCCTGCTAACTTCTTGGTTCTTCAGCCAAAGGCAAAGCTCACTAGGTATCCCCTCATCTTGGGGATGCCTTGGTTAGCTATTGCAGATGCTTACATCAGTTGTCAAGCTGGAAGCATGACCATCAAGAATGGGCATATGTCGAAACAAATAGTCCTATATCCTCCTACCCAACCTCTGTTAGGACATGACTTACCTCTCTGGATGGAGGAGGAAGATGAGGATGAAGTCTACTTTGCACCATTGTGCACAGTGGAATCCACCAGGGGAGGTCCTCAAACTGAGGATGATCTTATTGAGAATTTGATTCAAAATCCAACCCCCAATGTGTTGCCATTAGAAGAGTTGGTGGAAGAAACCCAAGCCAGTGCTTTAGTTGATCTCTGTGTGGCTAATCCGACCTATCTCTGAGTTAAGAATGTGGAATTTGGCGAACCTTGAAGATCAACTCATCCCTATCCACCTCTCAGGAGAAAGAGTTGTGTAGCTTATTGAACAACCATTTGGATGCTTTTGCTTGGAGATATAAGGAGATGAAAGGAGTCCACCCTCTAGTTTTTTCCATCACATTTACATTAAAGAGGATTGTAAACCAGTTAAGCAACCTCAAAGGAGGATGAATCCAGCCCTTAAGGACATTGTCAAAGAAGAACTGCAAAAGTTGTTGGATGCAGGATTCATCTATCCCATCTCTGACAGCGAGTGGGTTTCTCCTTTGGTGCTTATTCCCAAGAAAAATGGGAAGTGGAGAATCTATGTAGATTATCAAGAACTTAACAAAGCCACCAAGAAGGACCATTTCCATTTGCCTTTCATAGATCAAGTATTAGATGGCTAGGCAGGAAAGAAGTTCTTTTCCTTCCTAGATGGGTTTAGCAGGTATAATCAAATCCAAATCAGCCCGGAAGAACAAGATAAGACCACTTTCACTTGTCCATGGGGTACCTTTTCCTACCAGGTCCTTCCCTTTGGGTTACGCAATGCTCCTGCCACTTTCCAGAGAGAAGTACTAAGTATATTCGTTGAGCTGGTTCATGATTAAGTGGAAATCTATATGGACGACTTTACCCCTTATGGTTCTAACTTCCAAGAAGCTTTGACTATCCCGAGGAAAGTTTTAGCCAAGTTTATTGAAATGAACCTATCCCTAAGCCATGATAAATGTGAATTCCTACTGACTTAAGGGACTGTGCTAGGTCATAAAATTTCTCAGAAAAGTTTATAGGTGGATCCCAACAAGATTGCTATCATCCAAAGTGTCCCGCCTCCTCAAAAGGTAAGAGATGTTCGAAGTTTTCTAGGCTTAGTAGAATATTATAGAAGATTCATTAAAGATTTTACTAAGCTAGCCTCTCCATTGTTTGGTCTTTTGGGAAAGATGATGAGTTCATATGGACTGACAACTGTCATGAGGCTCTGGATGCTTTGAAAGGTAAGCTGATAATTGCCCCAATCTTGAGAGGTCCAAACTGGGCCCTACCTTTCCACATTCACACAGATGCCTCAAACAAAGCTATAGGAGCAGCCTTAGGACAAGTTGAAGAAAAGATATCGTATGTCATATATTTCGTCAGTAAAAACCCGTCCAAGGCAAAGTTAACCTACATTGTAACCGAAAAAGAGCTCCTGGCCGTAGTCCATTCCCTAAATAATTTCAAACACTACATCACTGGCTATCAAACATTCGTGCATACTGATCATGTTGCAATTAGGTATTTGATGAATAAACCTGATGTAAATTCTCATATCATTAGATGGTTACTTTTATTGTAGCAATTTGATTTGACCATTGTTAATAAGCCAGGTAAGGAAATTGTTTTTTCTGATTTTCTATCTAGACTAGATCTACCTGCAGGTGAAGAAGGGATGGTGGATGATCAAATGCTAGATGAACACCTATTTTCTATTTCAGTACTCTCTCCACGGTTTGCTAATATAGCAAATTATTTGGTTTCAGCACAGTTCCTGCCATACCTGTCCTCAAAAGAGAAGAGCAAGATCGTGAGGAAAAGTGCCCCATTCACTTGGATTGGGGGCAATCTTTTTAAACTTGGCCCAGATCATATTTTGAGGCAATGTGTGAGGGAGGAGGAAGTTTTTGACATCCTCCTAACCTGTCATGATGGGACCTGTGGGGGCCACTTTGGAGCACAGAGAACTGCCTTCAAAATTCTGTAGGCAGGGTACTATTGGCCCGCTCTTCATAATGATGTCAGGAGATACATTAGCCAATGTGACAGATGTCAAAGGATGGGGAAACCTACTCCAAAGGATGAGATGCCCTTGCAGCCTCAAGTGACTTTCGAGCCATTTGAGAAGTGGGGCATGGACTTTGTGGGTCCTATCAACCCTCCTTCAAAACAGAAGTCCTACATCATTGTGTGCACGGATTACCTGACAAAGTGGGCGGAAACAAAGGCAATCAAAGCTGCAATAGAAGAAAAAGTAGCTGAACTTTTGAGGGAAAATATCTTCTACAAGTTTGGCTACCCAAGAGAATTAGTCACAGATCAAGGAAGTCAGTTTACCTCTAACCTGATTGAAGACCTGCTCACTCATCACAAGATTAAGCACAGAACTTCCACCCCTTATCATCCGCAAGCAAATGGACAGGTGGAAGTTACTAATAGAGCTTTGGAAGGGATTTTGACTAAGGTAGTGAAAAACAGTAGAAAATATTGGGCAGATCGTCTGGTTGAGGCCACCTGGGCCTATAACACTACTTGGAAAACTACAACAGGTTTCCCACCCTATGAGCTAGTATACGGGAAGAAGGCTTTGATTTCTATAGAATTTAAATATAATACATTGAGGTTGGCAACTCAGCTGGACCTAGATCTTAGCCATGCACAACAATAAAGATTACTTCAGCTAAATGGATTAGATGAACATAAAATGCAGGCCCTTCTCCAATCAGAGGTAGTCCAACTTCAAAGAAAGATATGGCATGACCAACACCTCAAATAAAAGCAATTTCAGCCAGGAGATTGGGCACTGCTATATGATTCAAGATACCAAGATTTCAAGGGCAAGCTGAGGACAAGATGGCTGAGACCATATACAGTGGAAACATGTAATGACAATGGTTTAGTCCTTATTCCGGCAATTGATGAAGAAGCCATCCCCATGCTTGTCAATGGGCATAGATTGAAGATCTATAGGAAGCCCCTTTTGAAGCAGGAGTTCATTGAGACTCTTGGTAAATCAATATTGGTAGTGGAGCAGGTCCCTGCCTCCACTCCACCTACACCATGAGCAAAAAAAAACAAAGAGAAAGAAAAACACAGGAAAAAGAAAAAAGGAATAAAAGATCCCTGGGTGAAAACCTCTTGGAGGTGCCCAGGGTAGAAAGTGAGGGTGAAAACCTCCTGGAGGTGCCCCAGCTATCTCAAACTAAAAAAAAAGAGGAAAAAAGAAAAAAAAATAGACCTAGTTTTTTTTTAATAAATTGTAGGTTGCAGGAAGGTCATTGCAGGTTTTAGGAGGATTGCACAAGAAAAAAACAAAGGACATGACCAGGTTGCATGCATCCCTCGCAGTCCATTCCTCCATCACCATTATCTTTTCCCAAGTTTTGGTCTCATTTGGGCTGAAATTTCACATCCTATAGGAAGCTCTGTATCTTCTACAGGAGGATGCTATAGAAACTACAGAAAAGCCAAAATCAATCTCAGAAGAGGACCCGAAGGTTGAAAATCTTTCTATGAGGCCTGCGAACCTCCCTGCTACCATCCATTGACCTATGTCACCATTCTATCTTTGTACACCTTCATTGCACTTGTTTTTATGTCCCTGCACAGTCACACACAGAAATTATGTTTCCTTCATGCTCCAAACAAAAAAAAAATGACAAATCAAAGCAACAGCATTTTCACTCACCCTACCTGATACCTTCCATCTGTGATTCCTTGTCAGCCAAGACCCTCGTCATCATTTATAACCCTACGTAGATATTAGCTTGAATTTCAGAAGGAGAAGTAGCTACAAGAAATCCTACAGGATTCATGTAGTAACTGATCCCTCTGAAAAGCATACTCCAAAGACAAGGTCAGCAAAGTAGGGCATATGAAACATGCAAGGAGCTCTGTTTGAACATGAGAACATCAGCAAAAGCCTAAGGCTGAGCATGCAGAGCGCAAGCAGCAACAACAATGAAGAAATGGGTTCCAAAATCCTAAATATGCATAACATGACCGTGACTGAGCAGGTAAGTGCCTAAACCAATTCCTCAATTACATGATCGTATTTCAAGGCTACATGACTATGGGAATGGTTATGATTGAATGGAATTGGTGGCTAGTTAAATGGCCACCCTCATTCAGTTACACATCCTCATGGAATTCAAACGAGCCCCGTCAAATTCAAAATTGTCGATCAAATACGCAGCCAGCATGTGTGGTATGTCCATTCAGGAAAAAACATTCGGGACTGGTAGTGGTGGTGGTAGATAACAAGAGTAAAGGAGGTGATGGTGGTTAGATGACATGTAGAAACATTATGACCATGATGTAGGACCAATGGTCCAGATGGGGATAATGTACCCATTTGTCCACCTCATCTCCTCACCACGAATCACGCCAGCAATTAAAAGACAGCTTATTTGAGGCCTTTTCCACACTTTGTTCATTTTGCATTCATGACGTCCTCAACTGGAGTATGCACCTACCACTACCAGAGCAGCTAACCAGTTTTCCTCCACTAATTTTCTACTAGTTTTTTTAAAACCTCTTTCCTATCGGGCTCTACACGAGCACAATTTCATTCTACAGGAGCCGAGAGATTTCTACAGGATGGTTTCTACATGAAAGGCAAAGAACAACTCTGCAGAAGGAAAACCCAGGATTTTCGTCGAAATTCAAGCTCAAAATCAGGTAGGCTCGAGAAAACCTCTCTGCATATGACTTGTTTGAGTAAGGTGGTGAATTAAACATGACATTGGATTGAAAAAAGAGAGTGAAAGTCTACCTGCACATTGAAAAAAAGTGAAACTCTGCCTGCATATTTTCCCTGAGTCTACACTATTTCTGTTTTCTTCTCTAAAGTATGCCTCCTCCATTTTCAAATTCTCCTATAAGGAAGATACATGTAATATTAGAGGCCAACCTATGTGTGTGAAAAGAAAAAACAAACTTGCATATCTATCTACTTGCTAAAAAGGAACCTGTCTCCTTATCCTCTGTTCTGTAATTTTTTTTTTTTCAAAAACAAAAAGCCAAATTCAGGATAACAGGAGTTTAAAAACAGGGTAATTATTGCAATTTTATGTTGTAAGGAGAAGCACATGGGGAATTCCTTCTTTGATCTCAGAAAAAGATAAAATTCTGCTATCCTTTGTTTCAGTGTTGACTGTTTTTTCCACCTGAGCATTTTCTTTTCTGGTTAAAACACAAAAAGAAGCACTCAACACCATGCCAGGAGGATTCATGAGAAAAGAACCTTTAAACTCTAGAAAATTGTATGACCACCCGGAGGTGGTTGCCCTCTTCACTAGGGCAAACTGGATATCCTTCTTTGACAGAATTCAAGGTTATGATGACGAGGTGACTGAAGAGTTTTTGATGTCCCTAAGACCACATTCGAAGACACACACTGCATTTAGTTTTCGGGGTTTGACCCTAGCGCTTACACCTGATTTCATCAGTAGAATCACCAGTCTCACATTGGGGCTCCCTTGGAGCAAAGATGAGAAATCATTGGGACAAGTTGCTAAGAAGACATTTTTTCTGCCTGAGGAGCATCTTGTAGAAGATAAAAATGGGGTCAAAAGGACAAGCTTGCCTCCTCTCTGGACTAAATTCAGTTGCCAAATAATGAAGTATATCACATGTGAAGGGAGGTTCAATATCGTTTTTGGTTATCATTTCAGGTTGTTACATGAACTGAGGTATGGGATAGACTTGCCTCCAGCTAGAAAACTGAGCATCCCATATTTCCTCCTTCAGTCTTTAATTGAATGTGGTACAAAGGTAAACGCAGGGGTCCCAGAACAGTTGGCCCACCATTGGCTCGTCAAAATTTTGGTGGAAGAGGCCTTACACACCTATACTATCCCCATAGCTCAGGAAATCTTCAGAAATATGTCCAGGGATGATGACATCAGAACTTTCACTGAGGACAATAGCCCATCCAGCAGTGATGAGGAGGAGCAAACTGAAGAAATTGAGAAGAACAATGATGAGGAAGCACGATACATTCAAGCAAAGGGCAAAACAGAGAAAAAAGAGGGAGAAAAAGAGGAATTTAACAAGACTACTAAGCCTAAGGTAGAAAAGAAGACAACATCAAAAATAGAGAAGGGAAAAAGGAAAAAGGTTGGGAAGAAAAAGGCCAAGAAAGCCCAAAAGAAGACTACCATAGCTAAGGTAGGGTCCAAGCGAGAAAAAGAAAAGACACACCCTGAGATATCAGTGACACAAGCAGGAATAGTGAACATAGACAAGGCTACAAGAAGTGAAGGAAAAGAACAACAGAAAGAAACATCTCTTGAAATGTTGGTAAGGGAAGCAGCAGTTGTGCTTGTTGCATTAAGCACACCTACAAAACAAAAAGGAAAATGAAAAAGGAAAACCTCCATGTATTTTAAAGCTAGAAGAAGCACAAGGATCAAAGTGGGCAAACCCCAACCACCATCAAAGGAACCAACGGTCATTGAGGACACACTCACTAAAAATATGGAAGAGTCTCCTTCCAAGATATCTATCACCTATGAAAAAGGAAGCCCCAAAACGTCCACATGGAAAGAGAGAATTAAGTTGATGGACTCAAAGGTAGTTCTACAAGAAGCTGAAACATCTCTACAGGACACTCTAGCCAAGTTAAAAGAAACTGAGAAATTGGAGGAGAAGGCAGCCAAATAGTCACAGGGGGAGAGAAAGGCTAAAGAAATACATGAACCAACCCCTCAGCCTAATTTGGGCTCCTTTTACAATCTGCTAGAGGGTGGGAAAATCATCCCATAGAAATTAGTTGTACCGTTATTCTTCGAATTAGAAAAAGAGAGGGTCAGAACCCACACATGGATGCAAATCCGCAAATATAAAGGAGTTGAGAACATAAGCCACATGGAGGAAAAGCTAAAGGAATTAAGAGGGGAGTTGGCCATGGTGAGGCACATAGAAAGTAGCAAAAGAGACCAGCTACAGGAAGAGAATGAACTGCTGAAAAAGTAGTTGCAGCTACAAGAAGTTCATAAGTGAGATAGGTTGTCCATTTTGGGAGGGCAGTAGCAGCAAGAAGGTCCTCTAATAGACAAGGAAACAACCAAGAAACAACAAAAAGAGCGAGAGCCACAAGCTGATGTTGAGATGCTAACAAAACTGCTACAAGAAAAGGAGTCTCAGACAGCAGGAGAAGTGAAGGTTTTAAAATAGCAGTTACAAGAAAAAGAAGCCCAAATGGCCTGCATGGCCAGCTGGGCAATAGAAGCCTTACAATGTAGGAAACTTGTTAAATCCTATGCATTATATCTTAAATACCAATGGTTGCAATTTAAAATTAAAACATTGACCTAAAGGAGCACCATCCCATTCCAGAATTACAATTAGTTTATGCATTTGTGTGATAGTAGATTAGCTGAAGATAAGGCCAAGTTAGCAGAATTCTATTTACACAACTTGACACTTCCTAACATGAATCTATGGGACCCAAACACTACATTAGGTGACCTACAACTCATGGCCATGGCTTCTTGGTTAAGTAATGAGGGAAAGAGGGCAATGGAGATTTAGAAGATTATGACCAGGGCACTAAGTGAGCCACTCATGATAAGGGCAGAACCAGAAGACCCCTCAACCCTCATATATGCCCATCGACACCTCGCATACAACCCTCACATTGCACCTGACTATGTTGAAAGGCAAGCATAGGCCATTGCTCACTTTGAAGATATGGAAAGACTTTTTGGTGATAACTACCTTCATGCTTGCACAAGAAGATGGAATACATTGTCCCATAGTTTGAAAATAAGAGAGTATCACTCCCCAACCAGAATGAGGGAGGCTATGAGAAGAGTACCCCTATACAAACAATCAATGCAGAACTTGAAAGCCAACTGGATTGGCCTTAAGTTCAGCCCTCCACTACTACTAGGGCTATTAGAAGGGGTCAAGGAAGAAGAGGAACAAAGACAATGGGAGGAAGTGGATAGAAAGGCAGGTTTTCATGATAGAGAAGAGGACATCACCTCAAAAGCCTGGGATGTAAGAGAGGCAGTCAAAGCAATCAAAGATGATGAACTGGATTAGTTTCTCAAAGGATGAGCAACACATTCAGTAGGGGGTGATGATGAGCCCCATAAATGGGTAACTATATGGTCTCATTTTGCCTATTATTCTCATTTAATCCACCATTCTCCATAGTTTTATGCATGCTTGTGAATATATTTATGTTAATTGAGTGAATGGGAATAGTCGCTTTACCACAAAGTCTAATATGTGCTTATTGCAGATTTTTGGAAATTTTTGGACCAAGGTCAGACATTTATGAGCAGATTGGCATCCAAATTCGAAGAAAAAAGGATGAGGATTGATAGGAGGGGTGTCTCCTACACTAAATGACCCCTTCCTTGAGTTCTCCACTAAGATATCGGAGTTCAACAACCCACCAATGATGATTTCAAGGGGCAACCAAGAAGGTCTAGTGAAGTGGCTGTTATCTGCAGTTTTTGGCAGCCAAGCTCCTAAAGTTAAGGAGGACTGTTGGGAGTCCTCATTTGGATAAATAGGAAGGCTTCAAGCCTTAGTATTTTAGCCATCTGATAGACTATTTTCACACTTTAGTGTAGCCTCGTAATCAGCTCATTTTCGAGCTTCTTGTTGCAGACAGTTTTGTGATGTAACTATTATTTTTTGATCAATGAAGATGAATCCAGCTTTGAACCAGTTCTAATCTTTCCTAAGGGGTTGTAGCTCTTGGGTTTGGGCCCAACCCAAGTGCCTAATCCCTCCTTTGTGTACTTTTATGTGTTTTTACTACATTCATAGAATAATTTCTGTTATAGAGGTTAAACCTTGCTTTGTTACTTAGGTTGTTCTTGATGATTAAGATAGTTGTTTGTGCTTCTGATTGATTTGATAGTTTGGTAACAAAAAATATCGACAAAAATGCTACCAAGCAGTCCTTGATCTCCTTTCTCCCTCCTTGGGACCATGAACTGAGACCAAGACACTCGTGCTACCACAAAAACACTGTTTTTGCCTTCCAATGCAATTGCTAGTGTTATATTTTGAGTTGGAAAAGTTGATATCAGTTGTGTTTTCATGCTTAGATTTGTTCTTGCTTAGTTTCCATAGCATTCTTGCATGAATTCTTGTCTATAAATTTCTGTTCATCACTTTTCTGGTTTTTAGGTCAAAATTACGTCAAAATAGATAAATCTTTGTTTTCTTATTCTTTGCTTGGATTAGTTTTGGAAAGTAGTGTGCAGAACACCTGTGAGACACTCCAACCTATCCTTCCTTCATCATACAACTTGCTCTAGCCTCTCTCTCAAGATTCCCTTCACACATTCGCCATACTCTCCCAACTTGCCCTAATTTCTACATTTTTGTGCAACATTGTTTTCTTCATCTTTGAACAAATCCAACCATCTTCATTACTTGTGAACTTCATTTAGTAGGTCCTATATCCCTTAACATCCCTATCCATCCTTCATTTCCACTTTCCCATCGGTTTTCCACCTTCAACCCTCTAAAAACCACTTTCGGCCTCTTCCTGTAGAATTTCCTGTAAATCCCTTGTAGCCTCCTATAGAAGTTCATGCGAGCGATTTTTCAAAGTTTGATCATGGTGGAAATCTCTAGAAGGGTTCTAGGGACTCCTTAGGTCCTCTCCACACCTTCTCAACCTCCTGCAAATGCCCACTCCATTTTATTTCGCCTCTAAACCTCTGCACAATCACAAATAGTTAAAACACATGCATAATAATTTTGCATAAAATTGTTCAAAAATACAAAAAGATGATTTTTCCATATTTTCCCTCAAAAGTAGCTTAAACACATGCATTTTACCTTTTCAAGAGTCAATGGCATCCATTTTAGTAGTTTACATATCTTTTCTTGCACAAGTAGGGTTAGTCGGTAAAACTAGGGTTTGCATTTCCTTTCAGCTTTCATCTTCTTTCTGCAAGTAGACTAGCCTCTTTTGAGTTAGCTTTCATCCATCATGGTGAAAGATTCGTCTAAGAACTCATAGAAGTTGGTTTAAGCTCCTAGTGAACTTGTGCCAGCTGATCAAGTGACAGCCTGCAGTAAGAGCTAGTACTTGTGCATACAGAACCGTCGCTTCCAAGTTTGTTACGAAATACCGGGTTGATAAAAGTAAAGTAGGGAGTCTCAGAAGTTGCAGCATCATTGCTACAATACTGGAGCTCACCACCCTTCAGCTCCTTGATATACAACTTTGAGTCTAGGTAAAGAAGGGCACTTGTCTGTGGAGTGATTTTCTTCATAGACTGAGAAAATCTTAATACAGTTCAACGGCCATTCATTCCTAGGATGCTTCCTAGTGCATCTAGGACAAAAGATGGCCAAGGATCTCTCTGCTTCCCCTTGCTTCCTTTTGATGTTCATGGTGTCCAATTGCAAGGCAATGGTTTGCAGCATAACACTTTTGAAATGTTCCAGCATATTTCCAATTTCACCGTTGGTGGACAAGTTGGAGGATGATGTACTGGCCATAGGTTGACTACCCCTACCCTTTTTCCTGCCTGCCCTAGAATGGTTTCCAAAGAAAATCTTAATATCCTCATAGGGTAATTGTTAGACATCTCCTACTGCTATCATATGTAAGGTATCCAGGAGATCCTCCCTTACTCCTCTAAGCAAGACCAGCTTTAGTGACACAGGGTCAAGTGTGCACATAGCCCTTTTGTAACTGAGATGGAATCTTTCTTCATAGTCTTCTATGGATTTATCTTGACCTATGGTCATCTTGAAAATCTCTTCTTTAGTATCCTTTGACCTACAGTAGTCCCTATATTTGTTGTTAAAATTTTGCTGCATCTAAGCCCAAGTTGTGATGTTATCTCCAGGGAAACCCATGAATTAGCGCAATGCTACATCCTTGTGGGTAGATGGAAACAGTTTTAAATTTTTCTCATCATATGTATAGTCATAATTTCGGCATATAAAAACAAACTTAAATAAGAAAGTTTCACGGTCCTTTGTGGTCAGGCCATGGAAATGAGGTAGAGTAGAGGGGCTTATATTCTTCATCTTAGTGTCCCCATTGGTCTCCCTAATGGGGAAGGCACTCTTAATTCTCTCTCTATTTCCTCTGTCATTTTGGTTTTCAGCCATTGGTTCATTATGAATGGGTTCTTCCTCTTCTTCTTCCCCTGTAGGTTCTTCAAATATATAAGGTTTCTCAGCTAAAGGTTCTTCCACTTCACAGTCACCGAAGAAGAGAGAAGGTTGATTGTTGGATGCAGTGGGGGTATTTGACAAGAAGTTCCTTGAATTGTCCCTATTCCTATGAGGCATGAAAGGAAATGTTTTTGGGTTGGTTTTTGTAAGATTTTCTTTAAAGCTAGAAAGTACTTGCGGGATGAAATTGTTGATCAACGGTGGAGATTGTCCAAGCTAGTTGGTGATCGGGTGACACGATAGTTGCCAGATCAGGCGAGGTAGATCGATGATGGGGGTTTAAAGCACATAAAGTGTTGAGGTGTTGCGATAGCCATCAGATCAAGATATAGATCGAAGATGGAGATTAAAGCACATAAAGTAAGCGGAATACTTCATGCGAGGCAGCAGTTGGAGAAAATAATGAATTAGACGGTGATTGTGAAGGTTTGTTGTGGATCGGACGGTGAGGAAGCGATGCATGAAGAACGTGATGAAGGAAGTTTCAAAGGAAAATGACAGAAAAACTAGTGAGGGTGAAAAAATAACTGCATCAAACAACAAACTCCATAGCTCATGCGAGAACTAGAAACCTGTGTTTTTGGGGTTGCTAAAGGGTATCTTCCTCAAGTCATGGTCCTAGAGGGAAGAGGTGATGCCAAGACACCTACAGACAACCTTATGGTGATATTTTTTCTATAGCTAACCTGTTAATTTAAAAAACACAAATGGAAGTAAACTTAAAGAAAATGTAGCTACCAAAGCAAATGAACAAAAACAGGGAGCTACTTAAACAAATGAACAGAACCAGAAAGCTACTTAAACAAATGAACAGAACTAGAAAGCTACTTAAACAAACGAATAGAACCAGAAAGCTACTTAAACAAATGAAAAAAACCAGAAAACTATGCTAGCCTACATGTACAATAAAGAGGAGCTTTGACTGCTCAGGTTGGGCCCTAACCCAAGAGCTTCAGCCTCTGAGTTAACTCAGAGCTGGCTTAAAACAGAACTCTTTCTCATTATGAAAACCATGGATTACAGAACAAACTGTCAGAAGTCATATAGCTCAGAAATAAAGTAGAGTTTTTACAATAGAAGTCTGAATCCTACTAAGGTCCTAAACCTCTCTACTTATACATCTGAAGTCTCTAACAAATTCCTTCAAAATTAGGGAGGCTAGGCTCCCCACTCAAGATAATCTGGTTTTTGTCCTTTTCACTTGCTCGACTATCTTCTAGTCTTCAAAGTGATGTTTGTTTGCACTCCAAGATGATGGAGGAGTATTTGAATTGAGGGGTAGTAAATGAGGAGGATTTACCTCCTATAATTACACTCCCTTGTCCAGTTCGAGTTTCTAAAAATGTCTTTGCCACAGTTCCTTGATTTTACCCTTTATTCCTACATTTTCCCTTGCTTTTATCCTTCATTTCAACATTACATGCACATCAGACCATAAGGCAAGATACCCAACTCTAACTCATTTCATAAACAAAATATAATCAAAAGTATGAAATAAGTTGTGAGAATAGTTGATTTGACTAAGCTAGGAGGTGAATTAAGGCCAATTCAGACCCATATAATTACCCAATGATGAGGCACATCACCCTGCACTCTTCCACATGTCTCAATATGTCCCCCTTAAGAACCCTCCATGTAAAGCACTCTCTGACTACCTAGTAAGTTTCGAGAAACCTTGGATGTCCTACCATGGGCGAATCATGTGCTGCATACATAATCCTCTCTCTGAGCTATGACCCTGGTGTTACACTAAAAAATGTCACCATGGCTATTTACATTTAGTATCGCTCTATCAATAGTCATGCTATCCTCCTGGGCAAGTCTTATGCCTCTGCTCTCCATGTCAAACTCCAAAAAGAGAGAAAGTCTTTATAAATGTATTTATCTCTGGGTACGCAGGTTCTCTCAACCTTACCTGCGGATACGCACCTAATGTTCACAAAAGCTGCGTACTTGTACGCTCTGTATGTAAAGGGGCAGGTGTGTACCCCTGTAAAGGTAAAAATGCGCAAGTTTCATCTTTAAAAAGTTACTTGTGGTCATTTCTAGAGGCTTCTAGAAGTATGTTTGACGTGTATGAAGCGCCTCCAGATGGTTCATGTACCCCTACCAAAGAGGAACTTATCCCATCAATGAGGGAGCTATCCCATCCAAAGAGGGGATTATCCCATTGATGGTGGACCTGATTAACTTCCTCTTGAGCACTATAAATACAAGCATTGGGCCAGAAGGAGGGGAGGTTGAAAGCTAAACATTTCTAAGGGTAGATGCTGCTGTAATTAGGACTCCCATTTAGAAGCTTGTGAGGAGAGATTGTCATCTTTGCTTGTTCTATTTGGAAGTGGGTGAGCTTTGTCAAAGTAAAGGAAAACTCTTGATGGACCCTGGGAGGGACTTGCACAACACCAAGGCTCAGGTTGTAATTGTTCCTTTTGTTTCCTATTAATGCAAATGAGTCCATTCTTCTCAATAACTTGTTATTTATGAGTTGTTTCATGTACTCCTTGGTCTATGTGTTAAATATGTTTTATTTTATGAGATTATCAAGTGCTATTTAATCGTTTGATTGTTAGTGAATGCAGGTTTCGAAGTGAAGGAGGAGCTCATCCGGATCAGCGAGGCTGGACTACTACAACAGCGTTGGATTACAGGTAGGATCTAAACACTTGATTTCTTATATAGTAAATGCATGTTTAGAGAAGGATTGCTCTTGTTTTTCTTGTTTGTCACTAGAGAGTCTTAGGCTCCTAGGGAGGTTGGTTGTGTCCGCACTATCGACTCTTTTCGCCTGACAAAATGGCGACTCCGCTGGGGAATCCATTGATGTGAAAGTCTTTTCCTTTGTATGCAACTTTGATCTGAGAAAAGTCATTTATTTTCTGGTTTTTGGCTCTGTGACTTTGTATTTGGGTGGGTTAGCTTAGGGTTAGATTGAATTTAGTTTTTCTTGGTTTTTTCAGTAGTACGCACCCTCTGAGTATTGCACAGTGCGTACTTGTACGCACTGTTGCTGTGTGCACAGAGCGGGCCCGCACCTGGCTTAACAGGTTGCCTGCGTACCCTGCTAAAAATTAAGAAATGTCCATTTTTTACATTTTTCCTCTTAGACTTTTCTTTTTCTCAGTTTTACTGCCCAGATCCATTAGTCTCTTGTCAAAGATCTTCACCTGAACTTGTTTCGATAGCATTGAGTGTTTTAGTGGATTTCATAGAAGTTTAAGCCCTAGGGTTTGATTTTTGAGTAGGTCCTGTAGTGACTTTGGCGGTAGAAGTTGTCAAGCCTTAGATCTCTCTGGTTTTGTCATCCTTCTTAGGAGTCGGACCTGTCGTAAAGTCTACCTGTGAGAGCAACTTACCTTTGAGTTGTCTCTTTGGCAAATTTCGAAGTGCTCGTTGATTGAGTATTGAATTCCATTTTACAAAAAGAACAAAAAGATTTGAGTTTTGTTTTGACTGGTCTTTTGATTCTGCATTAGCTGGTCCTTGGCTTGATTGTGGTCAAGTAAAACAACCTAGAATCATTCTTGTAGGCTTTTGCCTCGTTAGGTTTGCTTAGAGTAAATTTCTTTCTGATTTGCTTGTGAGTCAATTTTTCATAGATTTTATAGCTTTTGAGATTGATTTTCGTTAAAATAGATTTATATGCTTTATTAAATAAGAGAAAATACAAAAACATCTCCTTTGAAAAGTTTTGTTTCAAGTAGCTTTGAGGGATTTTGAAAGAAAAAGAATTTTTCGTGCACGTAAGGAGTGGTCATGTTTGTATGCTTGGAAAGATAAAGAGAATTGTTTCTTTGATTGTCTTTACTAAGAAAGTTGTTTTCTATAAAATTTGCATTTTCCAACTCTCTTAGTTAGGAATTTCATTGAAAGAGAAAAGTAGCGTAAATCATCTTAGGTGCATCTTTGTAGTGGTTTGAGTTGAGTCTACACACCATTGGTTTCATTTCCGCTGCCTTTTGTCTTTAAGAAAAACCATAAAATTAACGCTTAAAGTAAAATCAACTTAGTAACTTTTATTTACTAGGGCTCTGAAACACCAATTTAGATTAGGCTAGTGTCTTGGAGTAGGAGAGTAATTAACTCTCCAAGACAACAAAACCAAACAAGTAGCTTATCTTGTGATAGAATAAATCCAATTGTCTCATTTGTACTCTGGGAAAGCTCCTCTTAAAGGAGAAGCATGAGCTCGTGTCCAAACCAGTGAGGGGATCAATCCTCCCTCGTTGGGAACGACGCCAGACACGCACATATTACAAACGGTAAACCTCGGATTAACCATTGTCGAGGAGCCAGGGGTCACTTGTAGGTAAACCTTGGATTATTGTCAAGGAACCGGCAAGGGGATTGAGCTTGATACTCTGCCCTTGCGTGCTGTCGAAGTGTAGACTGTTCCCCCAGGTGCATTTGTTGCGGTTGGTAGCCTTAGTGACCATTATCTTTAGGATTCTACCGAGGTGACGGTGGAGGGAAGATCCCACTGTACCTGGAGCAGACGTCGGCTAGACTCACTTGGATTTTCCGGGGGGTTCACTTCACTCGAGACGGTTAAAGTGGAGGAACTTGTGCCGGTCTATTCATTAAGCAGGTTGCCGGGGTAACTGTTCCACCCGCCACTTCTGTACTGAATCCGACGATGTTGGGTTTCATATCCAACTAGCGTTTTCGGTCTGGAAGGCTACTGTTTGTGCTTGGTTTGACGCCCTAGATTCTTTAGGCGTGTGCTTCAAATTTGTTTGGTTCTTTAGAGACTTTAGGTGATTTGATTTGAGATTTTACTTTGTTTTCGTGTGTAGTAGTTAAAAATTTTTAGCTGTGGCGGAATTACCGAGACAGTCCCGTAGACTTCGGGGCCAGTCTCCTGAAGTTGTTTCTGTGGCCGAATTATTGAGGAGATCCCGTAGACTTTGGGGTGAGCCTCCTCGAGACGACCCCAGTAATCTAGAAGGTTTGAAGGTCCTTGTAACTCCTCCTAGTGGCAGTAGAGTAGGTTCACCTGAAGAAGGAGAATCTTCCTTGGTAGTCCATCCAGATTACCAAAGTCTAGAGACAGGTTATAATCCCGAAGCTGTTACAGTTTCTGAGATTGCTGGTAGTTTTTCGTCTACTAGTGATACATGCGAAGAACCTGAAATATCTGAACCTGTTACTCCAACTTCTAGTGTTCCAGATTCACCAAGAGTAGAACGAGTTATCACCGAAAATCTTCCTACTGGTCTGATTGCTATTGAAGAACTTGTTCCAGAGGAAGAAATAGGCGTCTCTAACCTTGAAGATCAACTTACTATTGAGCTCAGGGAGCATGAATCTATCTTTTACAGTCCTCCTAGAAGTACCACTTGGTACCTTTCGTTAACCAATTATTTAAACAACTCAGGGGTAGGTTTTTCTACACCTCGTACTCCTTTTCCACCTCGAGGTATTTATACTCCTGTAAATATGTCTGGTCAGTCGTCCGTGTTTACTCAAACTCCTGAATCTTTCTTACACAGCGGTCCTTCTGTTCCCACCGGGTATCAATCACTTTCTGGTACCTTTGCGGGGGCATCTCCTCAACCCATTGATCATGGGTTATTAGCTGGAAACAATGGTAATATACCATTGGGTGTAGGAGACATTTACATGATGTCAGGTTCAGTTCCCGTTTCTCAACCTCAAGGTGGCCAATTACCACCTGGGGGGCAGCCTCAATTAGCCCCTGGGGGGAAACCTCAAGGTACACAAATTGTGTCTGAGGGGCAACCTCAAGGTCAGTATGTACCTATGGTGCAATACATGCCTCAAGGTCAACCCCAGCCTCAATATGTACCCCAGGGTCAACCTCAGTATCAATATTTACCTCAAGGGTATCAACCCCAAGGGTATCAACCCCAAGGGTATCAACCTCAAGGGTATCAACCTCAAGGTCAAGGTCAACCCCAGTATCCGTATTTACCTCAAGGTTATCAACCTCAAGGTCAATACTCGAGTCAAGGTTATCAACCACCTCAAGGTCAATCATATGTTCAAGGTATGGGAACTGTACCTTTCAATTATCAATCATATCCTCAATCCGGTTATGGATCTCAGTATCCTCAACCTGTTACGGGTCAATACCTCGAAATGATAGTGTGGGATCCATCACAGGGTCAACAGGTGTTGCAGCCAAGTATACAGTTGGTACCTCAAGCTGGACAACCCGTAGTTTCTGGTCCACCCCAGCAACCGCAACCTGTCCAGTCAAATGTTCAAACTTCTGTAACTTCGGTAGTTACTCAGCCGCCAATTGCACCTAGTACTCCATCTCAAACGGCTGCTGCAACTACCGCTACATCTGCCGCACTTACTTCTGGAGTATCTACAGCTCCGGTTTCTACTGTCTCTGCAACCACTCCTCAGACATATTTACCATTGTCTGGATCTACGATTCAAACCACGGTCCAGATGCCTATAGGTCAGCCTGGTATAAGTACGGTTGTCACTACTCAACCTCAATTTGTTCATCAACCGTACCAGGGATAGTACCAACATGGGCAAGCTGTCCAGCAGCCGGTTTACTAGTATCAACCGTATCTTGGGTACACTTATCAACAACCTCAACAACCCCAGTACGGTCCGGTTAATCTTGGTTTCCAGGAGGATATAATATCCCTAATGCGACTCCTATTCCTAGTTATCCTGGATATCCTCCTCCTGGGACTGGTCTTGTGACCCAGAGTTTTAGAGATCCTAACCGGCAATTACCGTTTATCGCAACTTTGGATTTACCAGACTTGACGCACCTAACGAACGATCCAATTCAATATCTTTCGTTCTGGCCGCCAATGCCAAATAAGTTGCCCAGTGATATACCCAAGTTCGAAGGTAAGTCTGGAGAGGATCCGTCCAATCATGTGATGACTTACCATCTCTGGTGTGCTTCAAATTCTATCTCGGATGATTCGATCCGCTTACGTCTTTTCCAGCGTACACTCATTGGTCTCGCGGCCAAGTGGTACATTGAGTTGCCACGAGCCTCTTTTTACAATTTTAGCCAGTTAGCTACCTCGTTCTTAACTCACTTTCAGTTGCCAGTCAGATACGATAACGGCACGGAGTTATTAACTTCACTAAAACAATCAACATCCACGTATATTTCTGATCACATTCATGAGTGGAGACGTCGAAGAAGGTTAGTGAAAGTTTTTATTCCGGACCAAATCTCAGCTGAATGGTTTGTTAAATCATTATTACCGAAGATTACTGAAGATGTAGCTAAGGCCGGAGTAGTTACTGAGGATCAAGTCATTGCTCAGGCGCAATACCTTGACTTAGTTTATACTCAGTCGGGTACGTTACACGAGAAGATTCCAGATCTTCCAAAATCGAATCAAATCGCTGCTGCTCCTTCGGGATCTCATGCCGCTGATGGTATGATTGGCATCGTGAATACAAAGAGCAGGCATAAATCTTCCAAGACTTCTACTACTCCTAT
The DNA here is from genome assembly GCA_031772625.1 of Pinus tabuliformis. NCBI lineage: Eukaryota > Viridiplantae > Streptophyta > Pinopsida > Pinales > Pinaceae > Pinus > Pinus tabuliformis. Next base: position 155,574,820 of record CM062809.1, on the reverse strand, counting down.
AATCACTTTGCCGAATTCCCCGATAGGAGAGTCTTCTCCTAAACTTTCCGCCGATATTCACGCTGTAGAATCATCTACGGCCAAATCAAAAAACGGTGGAAAGAAGAAAGGAAAGAAGAAGGCTAAAGCAGACAAGGCTCCGAAGGAGAAAACGGAAAAGTCGGAAACCAATGACGAAAAGCGCAAACCTCGATATCCTTGTCTTATTTGTGAAGAGGATCATTTTACAAGAGATTGCCCTCATCGGGCCGAGGTTGTGAAGATAGTCAAAGGTTCTCCCACTCCTGCTGTGTTAAAAGATCCATTTCCAAAGCAGGAGAGTAAGATGATAGGTTCTTCCTCGACTGCCAGTGAAGAACCCATTTTGATGATGTCTCATGTGAGGATTGCGACTCGATCGCAAGATTATGGTAGTAAGAATCCTGTTGATGGTAAGGAAGCAGAACCTTCTCATTCTAATCCATCAACCTCAGCTCCTGGTTCCGATCCACTACAGATCGAAAAACCTAACCCGGACTTAGTAATCAAACCGCCCGCCAAGGGTGTACTTCGAAGGTCTGCTTTCAATCCACATGCGAGAGCAGCCCAGAATTACAACATTGTTGAGGACTTAGCTGTTTCACCCTCAGGAATGTCAGCTTTAGAAGTGCTGCAATCATGCCCAGCACAACGAAAATTACTTTTGTTGGCTATCGGAGCTGTTGATGTTCAGGACCCGAATCTGATAATCTTCGATCTAGAAAATAGTACACCGCATCTACCCCATCAAATGGCTTTCCAAATTCCAGTGATAGTAAAAAACAGGCCTATTCATCGGACTGTGATTGATGAGGGAGCTTCTACGTGTATTATGTTGATTCAATGTTGGAGATCGCTTGTTTCTCCTTCGTTGAACCAATCCCCGACCATCCTTAAGGCCTTTGATGGCCGTGGGTTCCGTCCGTTTGGTATTCTACAGGAATTGCCTATAGGGGTAGAAGGTAAAACCGTTAGTCTGGATGTGGAAGTGGTTGATGCCCCTCTAGACTACAACCTTCTTTTGGGTCGAAGTTGGTCATATGCTATGACAGCGGTCGTTTCATCGGTCTTCAGAGTAATAAAGTTTCCACATAACGATAAGATCGTGATAATTGATCAGCTGACATACTTTTCATCTGGCCCAGCCTCTTCAGAGAGGATCCAGCATGTCGGTAAGATGACAATCCCTTATAGGGACGTTGGCGTAGGTTTAGTTAAAGATTCCGGTTTACTGGGAACTTTTGCTTTCCCTCCAATCAATGCAGACCCTTCATTTGCATCAATTCATATGATTACATCAGACAACATTATTGATGATGATCCTTGGATTGTCCCATCTGAATCTGAGATAGACTCATTCGGTGATGCTATGCCTTTGAGTCCATATGAAATTGCTTATGAAGCTGTCATGTCTTTTACCGACTCGCGTTCAACCCAAATCGACCAAATGAATGTGGTCAGTGAAGAATCACTTTTCACATCAACCTTAGAACGGATAGCGTTTCCCGAAGTCGTGTCATCTGACGAGCAACTTCGCGAAATCCTAAGTGTAGACGATCTACCATGGGAAGATCTCCATCATAGATCTTCGTTTTTACCTAAGGATGATGCTTTTGAAAATGATTTTTCATCTATCTTTACCGCTGAATATGTCAAAAACGCTCAGAATCCCACGAAACATTCTGATTCAGAGCTGAATTTAGGGAATATTTCTCGCACTATTCCCATTGATATTTCAGTGAAGCCCGGAATTGAGGAAAACATTCATATAGGTGCCTCATGTACAGCAGTTGAAATTCGAACTTACAAGGCCCTATTCCAAGAATTCGGCGATGTGTTTGCCTGGTCTTACGAGGAAATGCCAGGAATCGACCCTGCCATTGTTGTTCATGAAATAAAGACCTACCTGGATGCTAAACCCGTCCGGCAACAGTTGCGTCAGATTCACCCTTGGAAAGCGGCTGCGATTAAAGCAGAAGTCGAGAAGCTGTTGAAAGCAGGTTTCATTTATCCAATCCCGTTAACGGATTGGGTATCGAATATTGTTCCGGTCAACAAGAAACAAGGAACATTAAGAATCTGTATCGACTATAGGGATATAAATCGAGCTTGTCCAAAAGACAACTATCCAATGCCTTATATCGATCAAATCATTGATGATTGTGCCGGAAGTGAAATGTTTAATTTTTCGGGCTATAATCAAATCAATATTCTACCTGTCGATCAACCAAAAACGGCATTCATTTGTCCATGGGGGACATTTGCTTATTGCAAATTACCTTTTGGGCTTAAGAATGCCGGAGCCACTTTTCAACGGGCGATGTCTTACGCATTTCATGACATCAAGCACATTGTGCAACCGTACCTCGATGATTTGCCTGCTCATTCTTTACATCGAGCTGATCACCTTGTCCATTTACGAGCAATCTTTATGAGGTGTAGGCATTATCGTATTCGGTTGAATCCCCACAAGTGTGTGTTCTGTATAGAGATGAGTCGATTGCTGGGATTTGTTGTTTCAAAAGCCGGCATTCGCGTCGATCCCTCGAAGGTCGAAGCTATCATCAAATTTCCTCCTCCTTCGAGTTTGCGCCAACTCCAAAGTTTGCAAGGGAAAGCGAACTTTTTACGCCGATTCATTCCAAATTACGCCGAGGTCACTAAAGGTTTTACACAGTTGTTGAAACAGAATGCTCAATTCTTTTGGGACGAGATTTCCCAACAATCTTTTGATGCACTTAAGCACGCGTTGACCCATGCACCGTTGTTGCATCCTCCCAACTACAACCAGGACTACTTCTTATACCTCGCAGCTTCACATTTCACCATTGGAATGGTGTTAGTTCAAGAAGATGAATTCGGAGCGGAACATGTGATATATTATCTTAGTAGTACATTAAACCCCACTGAGCTAAAATATTCACATGTGGAGAAATTGGCCCTGGCAGCCGTTCAAGCTGTCCAGCGTTTTCGTCACTACATTCTTCTCCGTAAAACTACAGTTATTTCGGATTGCAACCCTATGATTTATATTTTGACAAAACAACTGCTAGGGGGCAAGTACTCTAAATGGATCGTTATCCTGCAAGAGTTCGACTAGGAGTTTGAGAAGTCCAAGTCTAAGAAATCCTTAGTTTTTATGGAATTGATGTGTGATTTCCCGCGTGCTGACACGGAAACTGTGGCAGAGGAGTCCATTGCGGACGAATCTTTGTTTCTTATCAGTACTTTAGATCCGTGGTACGGGGATATAATCATCTATCTCCAAACCCAAACCTTTTGGCCTGAAGCTTCAAAGTCGGAACGTCGAAAAATTTGGTTTCAATCCCAGCAATACAAGATTATTGGAGATACACTTTATCGCCGGGGGGCAGACTTAGTTTTTCGACGTTGTTTAACTCACGAAGAGGCTGAGAGGGTTTTGAATGATTGTCACTCTGGAGCATGTGGCGGTCATATGTCTGGGTATGCCACAGCTCAGAAGGTGTTGCGCGCTGGCTATTTCTGGCCGTCCATGTTTAAAGATTGTATCATTGCGGTCCGAAAGTGCCACAACTGTCAAGTTTTTGATCGCAAGATGCACGCACCACCTGCTCCTCTCCACCCTATAATTGCCGTTGGTCCTTTCGCCAAATGGGGTATTGATTTTATTACTTGTAACCCTCACTCGGCCGGGGGGCATGCGTATATCATCCTCGCGGTTGATTATTTTACTAAATGGGCCGAGGCGATGCCTACATTCGACGCAAGCGGCAAAACAGCTGCAGTTTTCGTATTCAATCACATTATAACTAGGTTTGGTGTCCCACAAGCAATCATCACTGACCATGGGAGCCATTTTCGAAACATCATGATGACTGAGCTTACAAGCCAGCTTGTTTTGTGCCACGATAGCTCTACTCCTTATTATCCGCAAGCCAACGGTTTGGTTGAGTCTATCAACAAAGTTCTGGTTATCATGATCCGACGAATCATTGGTATTCATCGGTCGAATTGGCACAACATGTTATTTTCAGCGCTATGGGCATACCGAACTTCAGTGAAAACTTCAACAGGGTTCACCCCTTTCCAGCTAGTTTATGGCTTGGAAGCTGTGTTACCCATTGAATGCGAAATCCCATCACTTCAAATGGCTGTCGAATTACTCCCAGCTACTTTCGAAGAGGAGAAACGTTTATTATACTTAGCTCAATTAGATGAGACTCGACGTGACGCTGCACTGGCAATCGAGACTCACGCGAAGCGAATGAAAGCTCAGTATGATAGAAATGTGACCCCTCGGAGTTTTTCGGAGGGAGACCTAGTGCTGTTATATGATCAAGCTAACGATAAGCTAGGTGCTGGAAAATTCGTTCCTATGTGGCATGGACCCTATATTGTAAAGCGAAAGCTAGCAAAAGGGGCCTATGAGCTGGTAGATTTTGATGGGGACTCTTTGGGTAAACCCAGAAATGGACTTTACCTAAAGAGGTACTATGCTTAAATGGTGGGTATGGAGAATTTTAGTTAGGTTAGGTTTTCTTTCTAGCTAGTGTGTTTGTTAGTTTAGATAGTGTGCTTAGCTTAGAAAGTGTGTTTTTCGTCGTTATTCTGGCTTATCTTGGTTTTACTCTTGATATTGCAGATGTCGACGCCTCTTCAAACGTACATTGTATTTGCCGATGGTGCTTGTTGTAGTACACAGAATATCTCTTCCGCAGCTTGGGTTATCTATTCACCCTCTGACGAGTTAGTTTCTATGCATGGGGTGAGCCTCGGTCAAACGACGAACAACATTGCAGAATACAGTGCAGTGGTTGAATTATTGTCTGAATCTATTTCATTTGGAATTCGACGTTTGATAGTGAGGTTAGATTCTGAACTCGTTGTATTACAGCTTAATAGAGTATATGCCATTAGAAATCCTGTGTTATTAAGGTTGTTTTTTAGAGTGCGTCTCTTGGAACGTGAATTTGATTACATTGAATATCAACATATTCCAAGGTCTTTAAATACATTAGCAGATGCAATTGCTTCTCGAATGTTGGACAGACATTTACGATAATCATGCAAGTAAATTTAAAAAACATTTCATCACATATGTTAAACAAAATGAGTCGGTAATAATGATATATATATAGATAGGAGTGTGTCAAAAATATACATCGTCTTCGATCATAGGTTGAAAAACACCTTATGATCGGCAAAAATAATAAGTACAAAAAGCCAAAATGTCATATGTGTCTACAAAAGTGACTAGTCAATCACTGGTGGTGCTCTCTATACGAGACCACTGCCCGCGCTACCCTACACAAGAACCTCCTAAAAGGTCCTGGGACTGCAACCACATAGCACTGAAGTCGAATGGGAATATCATCTATGGTGGTCTATGGTATATCCGCCGTCAGACGCTCTAGATCCTGTTCCAGCTCGGCTAAGGTCTCTGCGGCCGCATCCTGTGGGGCTGGTGCTGGTACAGCTGGTACTCTCCTCTCAAAAGCCCGGAGGTTGGCTGGACGTCGTGGACCTACATCTGCATTTTGAAAATTTGTGCTGTCAGTTTTGAGGCGATATATAAAAACAAAAAAAAATACATAATTTGAAAACTCGTGAAAAATGAAATACCTCTGTCGTCCCACTGTTCTCCCTGTGGAAGAACCATGTCTGGATCATTCCGAAAATCCATTCCGGCATAAGGAAAGTCCTGAATAGCAAAGACCTGGCTCTTTAGCCAGTGAAAGTAACCATCAGGAAATCGAACAACTGCTGCGCCCTCATCAGGATGCCGGGCCATTACCGCAACCCATCTCATCAACTTAGGCTCCCGAGGCGCCCCAACTGGAACTGTAAGATGCTGGGGGACCAGCATTGGAACTCTCTCTAGGGCAAAGCTCACTACTAAAGGCCCATATCCAAAGGTCTTCAGTTGTCCTCTCTTTTCCCTGGTTAGTTGGCCCTTCAAATTAGCCAACACAGCATCGCACCAATTGAAAATGGTGCCATGGAAGCAGTCTATAGCCATCCGCATTTGGGACCCGGTGGCTTGGTGCAAAGCGGTTGCGCCGCAAAGTCTGGTAACAGTAAAGGCTATCACCATAAGTTCAGGTCGGGATATGTACTTGATTTCTATCCCCTTCTCATGGTTTTGGTTGTTGCACCACTCTAGCCGGAGACTAGCAAGGGATTGGCCACCCGGCCTAGTCCCGAATAGAGAAAGTTGCTCGCCCCTGTTAGGCAAGCCAGTGAGAAAATATATGTCGGAGGGCTCTATCTCGAGCTGGTGCTCTCCGATGTAGAAACATTGCTCCTGAATGTTCCACCTTTCAACCAACCACTTAAGAAATGGCACCTGGCCCCTCATGCCAGGTATGGCCCAGTATTTGTACAGTCTGCATGATTTTAATGCATCAATGGAAGGTTGATGACCTATCACGGCCAAATCAACATCCTCGTGCTCTCTTTCACGCCAATCAAGCATGGTGTGCTCCCTGCACATCATAAAAAATCAGTTAGGATCCATAAAATTTAAAAAATTTGGTCTATTTTGGAGGTATGAGGGTTTCAATTTGTGTTTTGCGGGGTACGCACCCCGGCCTTTAGGGACAGAGCGTCCGGACGCAGCTTCCCTTAAGGCCGGGTGCGTACACCCCGTAATTTTCCCATTTGGAAAATATCGGGGTACGCAGGTTAGCAGTGCATGACCTGCGTACCCCGAAGTGCGCATCTTGAAACCCCAAGACCCCCAAAAAATCAAATAAAAGCTTAAAAATGAATTCTAAACGGATGGAAAACAAGAGAGGGGTGTTGTAGAATACCTGGTGAAACGGCGTTCGATTCTGACGGTCGGATTCTCTGCAATCTCCACAGGAAGTTTCTTGTCAAAAGCCCTTTTCTCAACCTAAACAGTAAAATGGTAAAAATGACATGGTAAGAAGTCTTTTTATAGGTTTTTTGGATAAATAAATGCTAGATTTGTTTATTTTTCACCATGAAAGGACATTTTCGATGTATTTTTGCCCATCTTAAACAGGTATGAGTAATGTGTTGTTTCTGTGCAGGACAAAAGGACATTAGGGTAAATTATCATTTTTCATGTCAGAGTCATCTTTTAAGCTCTTTTCTGACTCCTAAAACATGAAAAGATTGCCAAGCGTTTCTTTTACACTCGTTAAAACGGAATTAAAAGACGGTCCCCTTATAGCTCTTTTCTGACCGTAAAATCAGGAAACGATTGCCGGGTTTTTGTCGTTTCAAACTCGATACGGAAATAAAACAACATGTCCTTGATCGCTTTTTACTTTTCAGGTCAGAGACACTAATCATGAAAGTACTCCTTGGTCGCAAGATCAAGCGGTTCTCCCAAGTATTATTTTATACTTTTTCGGGCTTGGGGGACACAAATTTACGAAAAAGTTCAACCTGGAGTCTTCTTAAGTTTTTTAGACTCTCTAAAAATGAAAAACGCCGAGTTTCTCCTATACTGGGCTCGTTAAAATTTCACAGTAAAGGACCTGTTCAATTACAAACAGGAACGAACCACTCCTTCCTAGGGTTCGAATCAAAACTAGGTTGGACTCATCCGAAGGATGAGCTTATAATCAAGCATATGTTATCCTCCTCAAGCTTGTTAAAAATAAAGAGGTACTTGCCAGAAATGGTGGGGGAAAAGAGAGAAGAATGAGCCTATTTGTTATCTTTTGTCTCAGAAGAAACTTTATTACCACTCTTGGACACGACACTTTTCATTCACCTGGGTTGGGAAATCCTTTACCTCACAGTTGATCAAACCACATTGAAAGTCTTCAGCTGGGTTCCGGGGATTAACTTTGAGTCATTCATCACCAAGCCATCTGTCGTGTCGTTATGTGTTCAAGAGGTCTGCAAGCAAAACTTTCATCTGCAAAATACTTGTCATCCATTTGACCATCCCTGAGTCAGTCCTTACAGCAACATTTCTTCAACTTGAACAATGATTTCGTGTTGTGGGCTTGCCTGCAATGGGTCGCTTTCTATCAACACATTATCTAGAGAGATGACTTAGAAATCGTCAGTACCTTGAAGTCTGCATGCATCAATGGCAGGTTTCTCGCCTTTGACGTCGGTTTACATCATTGACTTTCGATCGAAGGATTCCGTGAAATGTTCGACATCAACTCATTCATTCACATCTCATGGATTGTACTGGGTACTTTGAGAACCATTGACATTACTGGTGGTCTCTCTCACACTTGTTAACAGTTTACATCATCGACTGGTAATCAAGTGGTTTCTACCATGTTCGACATCAACCCATTTATTCGCATGACTAGAATCGTACCAATTCGGGAAGTAGAAATGAAGACCCTGGATCTAGTTTCCACCATCCAGGCTGCGAGGAGTTTTGTATTCATTATCTAAGTAGACTAATCATAAATAGATGGCTGCGCCCATACTGTGTCTACAAAAGTCTATGATTATGATGTACTGCAAGATCATTCCTGTATCAGAGTAGTTAGTCTGTTAGTTAAAGTTTTGATCTGAGTATGGGAATGCCTACCTCAGCGATGATATAATCTTATACATGTATTTTGTGTTGAAAATTGCAGGTTCTGACCAGGCTCTCCACGAGATAATCCTTGAAATGATAAAGCGCTTCACCCTTCCTAGATAATACAAAACCCTAATCTACTACAGGCTTCGCACTTTAGGGGGCAATCTGTTACACTAAAAAATGTCACCATGGCTATTTACAGTTAGTATGGCTCTATCAACAGTCATGCTATCCTCCTGGGCAAGTCTTATGCCTCTGCTCTCCATGTCAAACTCCAAAAAGAGAGAAAGTCTTTATAAATGTATTTATCTCTGGGTACGCAGGTTCTCTCAACCTTACCTGCGGATACGCACCTAATGTTCACAAAAGCTGCGTACTTGTACTCTCTGTATGTAAAGGGGCAGGTGTGTACCCCTGTAAAGGTCAAAATGCGCAAGTTTCATCTTTAAAAAGTTACTTGTGGTCATTTCTAGAGGCTTCTAGAAGTATGTTTGACGTGTATGAAGCGCCTACAGATGGTTCATGTACCCCTACCAAAGAGGAACTTATCCCATCAATGAGGGAGCTATCCCATCCAAAGAGGGGATTATCCCATTGATGGTGGACCTGATTAACTTCCTCTTGAGCACTATAAATACAGGCATTGGGCCAGAAGGAGGGGAGGTTGAAAGCTAAACATTTCTAAGGGTAGATGCTGCTGGAATTAGGACTCCCATTTAGAAGCTTGTGAGGAGAGATTGTCATCTTTGCTTGTTCTATTGGGAAGTGGGTGAGCTTTGTCAAAGTAAAGGAAAACTCTTGATGGACCCTGGGAGGGACTTGCACAACACCAAGGCTCAGGTTGTAATTGTTCCTTTTGTTTCCTATTAATGCAAATGAGTCCATTCTTCTAAATAACTTGTTATTTATGAGTTGTTTCATGTACTCCTTGGTCTATGTGTTAAATATGTTTTATTTTATGAGATTATCAAGTGCTATTTAATCGTTTGATTGTTAGTGAATGAAGGTTTTGAAGTGAAGGAGGAGCTCATCCGGATCAGCGAGGCTGGACTACTACAACAGCGTTGGATTACAGGTAGGATCTAAACACTTGATTTCTTATATAGTAAATGCATGTTTAGAGAAGGATTGCTCTTGTTTGTCTTGTTTGTCACTAGAGAGTCTTAGGCTCCTAGGGAGGTTGGTTGTGTCCGCACTATCGACTCTTTCCGCCTGACACCTGGCACCAAGTAGATCTGGTTCTTGTAATAGAGAAAATAATCCATTACCCTATTAATATCATCCCCAAATGTTCCATCCAGGATCTTGCAAGCTTTCCCATCCTTGGAATGCTCCACCAATAGCCGCGTCTTCCAGTTTTGGGTGATATCCATAAGAGAAAGTTTCACAGGCCTCCTAGACAGTGCATCTGCCACTACATTGTGCTTTCCCTTGACATATTATATCTCGAAATCATAGGCGTGAATCTTGCTAACCCACTTTTTCTCCCTCTCATTTAGCTCTTTCCACTTTAAGAAAAACCGAAGAATGTTGTGGTCAGTATTCACCCTACACATTAGTTTATACTTCAGATGAATAAGTAATGATTATTTTATTTCTTTTTTGTTACTTTGAAAGCCATTGTCCTGGCTTGGTGACTAGATATTGAGAGTTCCATACACCAGTACTAATAATAGTGAACAAGTCAGCTCGTGATGCGACCTCCTATCTTATAACCATTTGGATACAAGCCATTATCATGGCTTGGTAACCAGTTGTGATAATGTCACCACTATCAGTGCCTATGATCATGGTAGGATAGATCTTGGTGAGGCCCCCTATCTTTCAAGTCTCTTGTTATTTTTTAAATACACTCTAAAAATATTTTATTAATGGATGGGGAGACAAATCCACTCCATAAGAGATTGGGATGACAAGAAGAGTCATAAGATGCTAAAATTTGATTGATGAACTTTGCTTCTTTAGTAGCTAAATATGTTATAGCTTATGATATGATAGAATTAACCCTTAAAGTGTTAAGTTTAGAGATAATTTAGTAGAATGATGATTAAGTAGTCAAAGATTATAGTGAAGTGAAAATATGAAAGAGAGCATAGTGATATTTCTTTTAATAATATTCCTTTTGGAATGAACTCTATTGGATCACACAGATGGAAATATAGCCCAAGTATAAAACCAAAAGAAATGGTGCTTCAAAAAAAACAAAAAACACTCTGGTATACACATACGATTATGTGAAAATGAAATAAAAATGCAAACACCAAATGTTAGCAAATCAACAGGGAAGCCAATCGGGAGAATGAGCTCTATGTAATTTTCTTACAAGATATAAAAAGTATGTCGATAACTCATTGATGTGCATCTGGGGACCTTCTCCTTTAACAAATACCATTATAGAAATTTAAATTGAAAGTCTCTAATATTGTTTTGTTTTAAGAAAAATACCATCAATCAGAATGAAAATCAGAAACAAGAAAGGGAAGAGGAAACTTACTAAAACTCCTTGATTGTTCTTCCTAGTTGATTTTACATAAATCTACAAAATAAATATCTTGAAGCCAATGATAGCATGCAAAATTGATGATACAAGGATAAGGGAATATAACTAGAAGAGAAAATAGAAGCAAGCAATTCAAGAAAAAGAAAAAAATGCAGAAAATAAAAGGATAAGAATGAGCATATGAAACTTACCACTGGAGAATTTTGTCTGATCTTACTTGAGAAAAATGTTTTTTCCAGCCAAAGTAACCACTTCTTTTAATTGGAAGTAAACACATGAAGAAGTGGCTTTGAATGTAATTTTCATTGGCCCAAAATCATAATTTATTTAATTTAAAATGCTAAGTAATGAATTATTAATCATATCCACTTCAAATTTCCATTGGAGGATAAAATGATAAAACAAGCTTTTAGAGATACTTGTGAATCCAAAATTGCAAAGTCATAGTAATTCCTTCAAACTTATTGATACATGTTTTCATTACAAAAACAACGCAATGAAGTTTTGCAAATCAATGCAATTAAGCACATCACAATTGTATATGATCTGACTATATAAGAACTCCAACATGTTCTAAGACATTTTTCCAGAAAATTAAAGGGGATGCCAAGAAAAAATTGGATTCATTACTTGCTTATTGAAAATCTGAAATAATGAAATAAATGCAAACATAAAAGGAGTCCAATCTAAATTAATCTATTCCTATTGCTAACTGAAGGAAAGGAAACATGACTAGGTATAGTCACACTTCCAATGTAACCATTTTTTCATTTTAATTGTTGCATGTATGTATAGGTAAAACAACAGGAGTAAAACTGAAATTAACTTATAAAATGAAAATTCAGCCTATTATGCACAATTAACAAATTTAGCGAAATAAATTTATTTACAAAATTCTTACCTTGAAATTCTTCCAACCAAATGTTTATAGGATCATAAAAAATGGCATGAAATTTAGTGGATGATTGGAAGAAATTCGAAGGATGAGTAAACATCATGACAGACTTGAATGATACATTTTTAATTATTGAACCCTACCGAACACTAGAAAGTCAGAAATATCCCTATGCACTAGAATTTCCAGATATTTTTCAAATGGATGAAACTTTAAAAGGTTTCTAGAAGTGTCACATTGTTGGTCTGAATGAAATGGTGGACTCTCAGGTGCCAAAATTTGTGCTGAGCTTATTTGAAAATCATAAATAAATTGGTCAAGCATGAACAAATAAAATTTCAAAATAAAAAGTAGTCGATGTCCTATCCTGAAACTTTGTCGCTAAGAAGCATTGATTCCCTATCACATTACCTGCATTATCATCTATTAGGTCATATATTCATTGTTCATTCATTTAAAAATCAAAACATGATGAGAGCCATACATTGTCATTGTCATAAAACATACTAGGCCACTAGGCCACATGTTCTTTCTTTCAGATGCCACCTCACTTAGTTTCGAATCCATCTGGAAATCCAACTCAACCAAAAACATGGGAACCCCATCACACCATGGCTATTTAGAAATGGAAAGGCAAGGTTGAAGAACACTGTGACACCTGGAAAGACACATGCCAACGATAGAATGAGAACCAAGAACACACATGCATAACCATGGATTCCAAAACTAGCAACGAAATCATACATGCAACTCTGTACCTACAAATAATCTCACTATAGCCACTTGATCCTGCTTTTCCTTTCCTGATCCTTTCTTCCTCTTTGCCTTCTTTGATTTCCTTGATTCCAAGCTAAAATTCTCTAGAAAATTTTGTACAAGAGTATGGGAGAGAGAGAGAATAGAGAGAGAGCTCCAAACTAAACTGACAAAAGTCTATGAACTGATCCTCAGAAGACTTTTTTATCCCTAAAGTTCATGTCCTCAAATAATTTGTCAAGTTTCTTAAGGGCCATAGCTGGGGTTTCCTCAACTTTGTGCTTGGGCTTTCTCTTCTTAGCCTCTACCTTAGTTTTAGTATGCTCAAACATATCCATTTTGGAGATATTTATGTTTTTCTCAACTTCCATGACAATTTCCTTGCCTTTTGCAATATTTTTGGGCTTTTTGTCCTTCAGTTGATATGTTAGGTGCCCTCTAGTAGTGTTAGTAAATTTGTCAAGTATGAGTGCATCAAGAGGTCTAAGATGATCAAGGATATCCCTAAGAATATTATCATTTTTTTTTGGATAAACTACTTAATCTCTTCCCTTCCCTTTACTATGTGGTAAGATTTCTCAAGTTTAAAAGCCCCTTCAGCATTAGATGAACTTGTTTTCAGAAAGGCATCTTCAAATTTGTCAAAGTCATCTATGCTACTAGGAGGGAGACTTAATTGTCCATCAAAGGATAAAGCAAATAAAATCATAATCACATCATCATACTCATTTCCACTTGGGTAAAGGAACCAAAATAAATCATCTACATGGTCACGAGCAATTTGATCAACATTCCCTTTGAAATTTGTAACCGTTCATGATATTTATTAGGAAAAGCATCAAGTTTATCACTTAACTTCAAAGATCTGAAACCACTATCAAGAAGCCTTTTTCTTCTAGGTATTTTTGGGATGGTTTTGATTTTGGTTGGCATTGGTATTGGTATCCATATCGAGAGTTGAATTACGAACCTTTTCAAACTCAAGGATAAGGTTAGTCCTAATAGGTGATGGAGTTCTCTCCCCTCCCTTTGCAACAACCCTAGTTATAGGAGGAATTTTGTCTTCGTCAAGCAAACTAAGGGGTTGGATAATAAATGGAGTCACCAGAGGAATATTTGTAATGTCATCATATGAATCAAGTCCTCAATGATTCATAATGGAGGTAGACCTTCTTCCCTCTTAGCAACGACAACAAAAATGTTTCCACACAATCTAGTAGGGGTCCTCAGAGGGGTACCAAAGGGGAACTACTAGACATAATGATAACAATGGGACAAGGACCCACTGTAACCTCATTCAATATCCCATGATCTTTAAAAAATTTCACCAATGGGAGGAGTCCCAGTATGAAGGAAATCATCAGAGTAATGGGGTAAATGCTATGGTATGGTGTGATTTTGAAGGCCCATTCAAAGGACAGGCTCAAACAATGGATTGATTGATTCAAACGAAAGATAACGGCTCTCCAAGAAAGACTTATGAGGGGGAGGCTTATAGCTAAGGGGGAAAGGGATATTTAATGCAAGGGATACACCTAGATCAGGGCTTCCTATAGGAATGAGAGGACCCCTCTTACGGTTTGTGAGATAGTAATCATAAAAAGATTTGGGACCAAATAGAGACCTAGGGGATTCCAAGCAAGGCTTATGTTTTGAAATGTTAAAGAGGAATAAGATACCCTAGGTCAAGCAATGATAGGATAGGTTAGAGAATAGTTAACTTCCAAATAATTTTCAAGAGTGATTGAACTATGGAAATTTGCTAACCAAATAAGCCTATGAGCATAAATGACGTTGGAACTAGGGCTCGAGGTTTCTCCAAATCTAGTCGTGGGAGTTACTTCAAACTTTGAGGAAACTTAGAGGAGACCCCAATGCAGTGGCATGGGTTATGGTGAAAAAATGGGAAAAAGTGAAATAAAAGGGCTTAAAGGTGATAAGCTAGGATTAGAACCCAATGCCTTGACAATTGGAGAAATGGAGTCAAGATTTACCTTGATGATGGGACTTTGCTCTATCAAGGAGTTTTATGTAGCTTTTCATTAAACCTAATGAGTTAGGTACCAACAACAAAGGAATTTATACTTTTTTTTGTAAAATATGATGGAGATTCAAGGTTTGCAAGACAACACAAGCCTCTAGGAACATTCATTCACATTTCTTGATGAGTAATGCATTGAACGTTCCAATAATAAAGTGCTTTCAATTATTCACAATAAATTAGGGTATAAACAAGATTATGATAAGACACTCCATACAATAGACATGTAATAATTACAAATATATAGCATCAAAAATAGACTTACAAAGAAATGTGATTATATCCATCCATCATAATTGCAATTAGAAGCTCCAAGACAAGAATAAGGAATATCCAAAAATCAAAATGCGTCAACAACATCCAATTTCGTCCATCAATCGTAGGTATTAATTATTTTTACAATAAAATCCCAATAGCCTAATAAGCCCCTAAAAACAACTTGAATGTGAAAAATAACAATCCAATTAGTGACAAGCCTATCAAATAGCTCAAAGAATTCAACAAGCCTTCCTAGTGAGGTTGAAATGATAGAATAAAGGTGCAAAGGGGTTGTTTGAAGCCCTAGATAAGTAATCCATGTGCAAAGATGAAGAGGAGGGCTCTCATAATGATGACCAAGGGGTTTCTCCCTCCTTTTCCATGAAAGACATCTGTGGTGCCCCCAAGTGGCTATGGGGAACAAAGAATGGTATAATGGGTCTCCATTTGGATCTATAAAGTCTATGCTATCATAAATAAGGGTAAGAATGATGATACAATCCATCCCATGTCTCGAGTGAGACAAAACCCCATCTGGGCTTTGGATCAGCTGCCAAGTGTATGGTGTAAGTATGTGGTTGGCTAGGAAATGTGTTCCAAGTGCATCATCATATTTCTATGGTTGGGGCATAAAAAAGAAATACATGGTGCTGAAGAATCACATGACATGGAAATCAATGCTCTGCTTTGGAGGAGGCCCATGTTTGGGGCACAAAAAAGAAATATGTGGTGCTGAAGAATCACATGGAATGGAAATCAATGCTCTGCTTTGGAGGAGGCCCATGGTTCTTAACCGCTATTTTAGGAGAAGGGAACAAGATTAAAAAAAAACCTATTCTTTCCACTAAATCCCCTCACTAATCCATGTAAAAATGTGTCCAAGAAAAGAAAGAAAGAATACCTAATTACATAATGAAATCCATACCTCACTGCCCCTATTTTGACACACAGGAAGAAGTCTTGGGAGATTGAAGTTTTGGAGGGGGAAATGGGCAACAAATTCAGAAATTACTCTTGGGTTGGAAAGTAGAGAGGCGGGGATTTCCAAAAAGCACACTTGGGCTCAATTTGGACTTCAGGAAGAGCCTCAAACTCAGCCCCAAAGTGGCGCGATGCGTACAGATTTTGGCGCAGCGCACAGAGGTTTTTTGCTCAATTTTTAACCTTCCAGCTCAGAAATTCGACCATTTTGACTAGTTTTTCTTTGTGATGTAATTTTTGATCTATCTTAATGTAATTAGATAAACGTGATGTAATTTTGGCACTTATTTACTTTTTCTAGAGGATTCATTCACTAAAAAGTGAAAATTTAATGAATGAATCAGTTTCCTACATTATAGAGGCAAGTTGTTTTGATTGCCTAGATTTTAGTGCTTTGTTTAGAATTGGTTGAAACAGCTCCTAGAATGATGATATCGACCCCTAAAGGAAAGGGAATGGGTTGGGCTAGTCTATATCATGTAATTCCTAAGTCATTTTCAGGGTTGGACACTTGGGATTGCTTTGGCATATCATTGTACATTTTATCTCTGCATTTTTTGCTAAGGAAAGACTAGGGTTTTGTAGCACTATTTGGGATCCATGTGGATTTATGTTTTGATTGTGTGCTTCTCTAAGTAATTGTAAGTTCATTAGTGTTATGTGTATCATTTTCCTCTCTTTTCTTCTGAATTTGAACAAATGAGTGATTAAGGTGGAATCCATTAACTGTTATGCTCTGCCTTTGAATTTGTTTAAATTTCTATGTTTTCATCTGTTTAATGAAAATTCTTGAGACTCTATTGCTCTCCTTAGCTCCTCACTAGTCCGATCTATTCATTCACTCAATTCAAAGCATCAAACCAATTTCCTTCCTTTCCCCAATCAAAACTCTGTAGAAACTGTGCCTCATCCACAAGCCCAATTTGCCTTTCCTCGTTTCCAACACAAAACCCCCAAAAAACTCAAAACAAACCCTTGTACTTCATACCTAGCCTAAAATTAGCTTTTATTTCAGTCATCTCGAGCCCCATCGCTTGTCTTTTGCCGAGATCGACAGAGAGGGCCCTCTCCTATCCTCGTAGGGCTAGCTACGAGGATGAACGTGGTTTGATGTGGACCTAGAACCTTGTCCTTTAATCCTGAGACAAATCTAGGCTCTAACATGGTGGCGACCATACTGGAGAAGAAAATGGTTTGCTTGTTGATGTCATTTTTTTTATAAGCTACAGACGGAGCCTGAAGTTATGCCAGGTAGCCTTCGAAACACTTTTTCTTTGCATTAGTGCAAGTAGATAAATGTTGCCTCAGTCAATCTCTGGTCTAGCTTGTAAACGTGACATCTAACTTGTTAATTGCCCCAGTACATGTATCAAGTTCAGATCTGATTGTTGATGGTGGACAACAATCAGACATAAGAAGGCTGGAATCATTCACCTGGTGACTCCATTCACTGAAAAATCAATAAATCAATGCTTCATGGTGACTCCACTGCAGGAAGATTAGTATCTTTAAGGTTTTCAAGATGGATCGGGTTGCAAGAAGATACGCTCCCATGAGCCGAGATCATATCCCAGGTTTTCCAAATAAAATGCCCAAGGTAGATTGGTCAAAGAATTTGCCTATGTTCAGAAATGCGGAAGGTAATGACGCTGCTCTTCATCTGGTGAAATTTCACATTCATGTGCATAAATTAAAGATCACTTTTCCTAAAGACTGTTTGATGAAACTGTTTATGGCTACTTTGGAAGACAAAGCCCGATCTTGGTACGAAAGTTTGCCACCGATGTCTATTTATGGTTTAAAATATTTTCATGCAATATTCTTTGAAAGGTATAAAGAATCATATCCATCCTTGGCTTTAGTTCAGGACTGTTGTAGCCATGTTCATAGTTTTATTGAAAATCTTTAGAAAGTTTATGAAGATGATAATTTCATGGATGATGAGATCATGGAAGCCCTGTATGAAAATCCATTCTAGCAGCATAAAGAGAGTGATACTCACCAAGATGATCAGGAAAATGTACAACAGGATCAAGAGCTTAGTATGGTGGAAGATGAAGGAATTTTGCATTTTGACAGCCAACGAGAATTACATGAAATAGATCAGCAGTATGAGGAAAATTTGTACACTCCTTCACTTGAAATTAATGAAGACAATCACTGTTTGAGCAGAAGAAAACAAAAAGTATTATCTCCTATGTCCTAAACGGTCATGTTCCAGCTCAAGTTAACGTAGATCTACAGTGTGCACATGGTCAAGAAGGTGATGGTGGAAATTTTTCCTCTTCTGAAAAGGATGACAGTCCTGTAAGCAACTTTATAGATCAGCAGGTTGAAGATGTCCATATAGCTGAAAGTGATGAAAGAAAAAGTGTCGTTACAGATCTGTCCATAGAAGAAAACAACATGCAGGGAAGTCAAGTTTCGAAATCAGAAAGTGATAACGTTAAGTTAGCCATTTCAGATCTAGATTCATATTGTGATGACCAAGAATACCTTATATTGAATCCCATGGAGGAGAACTCTGCTGTTGAAATCATCTGGAATAAAGAAGACAGAGTTATGAATCCAAACATTCTCATGTCATCAAAACAAAGCCTTCATAAAGAGGCAATCCAGTCAGTTCATAAACAAAAACAAGATGAGGTCTTCGTTCAAGTAAGTGAAAAATTTCCTTGGGATGCATTTATGGTAAATGATAGCAATGATAGTGTTGAGTATCAAGAAATATCTGAAGTTTCTTTTCTCACGATTGATGAATGTAATGAGAATCCGGCTGTCATATGATATGAAGATGATCTACAATATAGTCAAACTACTAAAGATCGGACCATTCAGGATGCCATTTCAGATTCTTCTTCCTATGTTTCATGTTATGAAATTTTCTTTGAAGAGGAAATCTGCTCATCTACTTGTTAAAAATTATTTGAGGACCAGGAACACATTTTTACTGAAGTACATTATGAAGAAAGACCAGAATCAAAAGAAAAAGATACCTTGCTTCTTCAGCAAGAGGTAAATCTTCATGTTTTTCAGGATCCAATGGCAGATTTGTTGCAGTCAGCAGTGAAGGTGATTATTGCAGTATTCAGTGATGAAGGAGATCATGGTCAACTGTGTTTTTGGATGCCCAGTTACTAGTATTCATTGTTGACCAGAAGATCTGATCAGGAGAATCAATCAAGAAGGCATCTGCTTGATTGGTTGCATTGGCATTTTGATATAGTTTGATGGTATATTGTCTTGTAAGAAACACAGGTGGTTGTCATCATGATTTCAAATCTTGATGGACTGCTGCCTTTTTCAAAAGCTTTTGTTTTAAGTCAGTCATAAGTCATTTATGTTTGGTCTGTTGAGTCAAGTATTTCAATCATTTCAATTTCAAAATTTAGTCAGATTTTCAGTCAAATAAATGAGTCAAAGTATTGGGTTGTTTGTCGAAATAATGACATCATTGCCCAATGGATAAGGCACTAGTCTGCTCTCCCAAAGATCCGTCGTTCTTTGCACCTCCAAGGAGCTACCATTCCCATTGGAGCCAATGTTAGTGTCAGTCTTTCCAGCCTTCCTCCAGTGATCAAACATGCTCTTACAAAGTGATTTTGAGGTGTCAAGGTCAAATTTTATCATTTCAGTGAGTCTTCAAGTAAAATTTGGTCACTAGGCATTAGGTCTAGGGTTTGCCTTCACTCCTTTCAAAATTATCCAAATGTCGGTCTATGTCACTATTCATCTAATTCTACCATCATTTAGAGGGTTTTCATCATCATTTCGGGTTCCAATGGGTCATTTTACACCTTGTTCATGCTTCAGTTGCGCATAGGTAAGGTCATTTCCCTCTCCTAGGGTTTTGAAGGCAATTTCTTTTAGACGGTCAAATCATCAGAAAAACTTGTATCCTGATCTTCACCCACCTTACCCTATCCTTAATGTACCTTATTAAACATTTCCCACCACTGAGATCCCCCAAATTCCTCATTTTCATAATTTCTAGGCTAGGTCTATGTTTTGCCCTTTTGGACCCCTTCCCCTCACTCAATTTCAGAGACTACACTTTCCACTACTTCCTAACATCCCTCCCTACTTCCCAAAATTTCCTCAAGAATTTAGAAGCTCCCTATCGCCTTCATTTCGCTCTATTTCGACAAATCTCTTGTTCCACACATCGGGGTAGGTTTTACTCAAATGATGTTTCTCAGCAAGGAAAGATGAATTTGGAAAAACTGAGAGAGGTTTTTGTCGAAAATAGGCCAAGGAAGAAAAATGTCCTTCACTTTTTACACAGGTGTCATGGTTTTAGAGAAATGTCAAAAATACAATTGCCTCGGGAGAATTTATGCACCTCTGAAGTGACCTTGGGAAAATCACGTTTTCTCCTAGCTTGGTTGGCCAAATGACTTGCTTGATGAGTCAAATGATAACTAGACACAAAGAGCATTCCAATACGCTATTAGGATCTCAATTTTGAGCTGAGGAAGACATTCAAAAGTTGACTGCAACAGCACTCTGCCTTGAGGCAGCCTCATTTGGCACATTTTGACTAGTCTTGGGAGATTTGATTTTTGACAAGGAAATTAACTCCAAATTGAAATTTTCCAGTTGGGTTGGAAGGTAGACTCAAATATCGTTCGAACAAGCTGTCCTAGACCCAATTTGGACATCAGGAAGGCCTCCAAAAGTCGCCTGGAAAAAGGTGCGGTGCACTGGGAAGGCACAGCGCATTGGGCAGTAATTTCCGGTGTAAATTTACACTGGCGCGGCGCACTGGGAAGGCGCGGCACACTGGGCTAAAAATCCCGATTTCTCTAAAAAACTCCCTCAAATTTCCAAAATCTCTCAACTCTTCTTGTGTGAAAGTAATTTAAGCCCTCCTCCTTGCTAGTGAAGGAGTTTTTCATGCAATTTATGGTGGTTGTGTAAAACAAAATTCAAACCCTAATACCTTGCAATTTGTGCTCACAAACAAGTGCCTAGGGTTTGTAGTTGGTGTTTTGTTACCAAATTCCATTCCCTCACTTCCACACTCTTTGTTTCCCACATTCATTTTCTAGTTTCATTCCCATATCCCTAATTCCCATATCCCTAAATTCACTAACCCTATATTCCTAAACTCCCACTATCCCAAATCCTAGCTGTTATCCCTAAAGCTCCCTCATTCACTCCCAAGCCCCTTTTTCCTATCCCTAAGTCACATGATCCCCTATCATTCCTATTTCCCCATCTCATTTGTAAAATCCCAAGTTACTCCAACATTCAGTGGTTGTCCCCTCCTCCAAAGTTTGTCAAATCGTCAAAGGGCAAACTACCACTTGGCAAGACTTCATTGTTCCCACTGTCCCAATTTTTGGCACAGTCCCACATTTCCCTTTGGCACACATTTGGAATTGAAAAAAGACACCAAGTTCTCATTTCTCATTCTCAACAAACAAATGTACACTTGGCATAGACTTTCAACACCATGGAGGTGGGCACCGATACATTACATGACCAAGACACTGACTTTACAACTGAAACTGCATGCACCAGGAGGGCACTAAAATGTCATAAAAGGGAGGAAAGACTCTAAATCTTGGCCAAAGCCTCTTTGGCTGAGAATGATGCTTGATGAGGCACCTTCAGTCCAAATTTCAAGAAATTTGGAGCAATTTTTGCATTTTGGAATTTTTTTGCAGAAAAAACAAGGTTTTTCTCCCTGTGCGTCGCGCCACCTGGTGCGCGCTTTTTATAGGGAGCTCCAAACTAAAAAAAGTTTATATTTTTGAATTTTTCATGAAAAATCATGACTACTAGTGCATGGCCAAGAATTTTGGGAAAGTTTTGAATCCCCAAGAGGTCAAAAGCACTCAAAAAATGACCTCACTGCCCCTATTTTGACGCACAGGAAGCAGTCTTGGGAGATTGAAGTTTTGGAGGGGCAAATGGGCACCAAATTCAGAAATTCTGCTTGGGTTGGAAAGTAGACAGGTAGGGATTTCCAACAAGCACACTTGGGCTCAATGTAGACTTCAGGAAGTTCCTCAAATCCATCCCCAAAGTGGCGCGACACATATAGATTTTGGTGCTGCGCACAAAGGATTTTTGCTCAATTTTTCACCTTCCAGCTCAAAAATTCAGCCAGTTTGACTAGTTTTGCTTTGTGATGTAATTTTTGATCTATATTGATGTAATTTTGGCACTTGTTTACTTGTTTTAGAGGATTCATTCACTAAAAAGTGAAAATTTAATGAATGAGTCAGTTTCCTACCTTATAGAGGCAAGTTGTTTTGATTGCCTAGATTTTAGTGCTTTGTTTAGAATTGGTTGAAACAGCTCCTAGAATGATGAGCTCGACCCCTAGAGGCAAGGGAATGGGTTGGGCTAGTCTATATCATGTTATTCCTAAGTCATTTCGAGGTTGGAAACTTGGGATTGCTTTGCCATATCATTGTACATTTTATCTCTGCATTTTTTGCTAAGGAAAGACCAGGGTTTTGCAGCATTGTTTGGAATCCATGTGGCTTTATGTTTTGATGGTGTGCTTCTCTAAGTAATTGTAAGTTCATTAGTGTTATGTGTATCATTTTCCTCTCTTTTCTTTTGAATTTGAAAAATGAGTGATTAAGGTGGAACCCATTAACTGTTATGCTCTGCCTTTGAATTTGTTTAAATTTCCATGTTTTCATCTGTCTAAGGAGAATTCTTGAGACTCTCTTTCTCTCCTTAGCACCTCACCAGTCCAATCTATTCATTCACTCAATTC
The DNA here is from genome assembly GCA_031772625.1 of Pinus tabuliformis. NCBI lineage: Eukaryota > Viridiplantae > Streptophyta > Pinopsida > Pinales > Pinaceae > Pinus > Pinus tabuliformis. The sequence continues at coordinate 155,552,123 of CM062809.1, read as the reverse complement.
AAAGCATCAAAATGATTTCCTTCCTTGCCCGAATTAGAACTCTGCAGAAACTGTGCCTCATCCCCGAGCCCAATTTGCCTTTCCTTGTTTCCAACACAAAACCCCCAAAAAACTAAAAACAAACCCTTGTGCTTCATACCTAGCCTAAAATTAGATTTTATTTGAGTCATCTCGAGCTCCATCGCTTGTCTTTTCCCGAGATCGATAGAGAGAGCCCTCTCCTGTCCTCATAGGGCCAGCTATGAGGCTGAGCGTGGTTTGATGTGGACCTAGAACCTTGTCTTTTCAGCCTGAGACAAATCTAGGCTCTAACATAGTGGCGACCATACTGGGGAAGAAAATGGTTTGCTTGTTGATGTCATTTGTTTTATAAGCTACAGACGAAGCCTGAAGTTATGCTAGGTAACCTTCGAAATGCTTTTTCTTTGCATTAGTGCAAGTAGATAAACGTTGCTTCAGTCAAGCTCCGGTCTAGCTTGTAAACCTGACATCTAACTTGTTAATTTCCCCAGTACATGTATCAAGTTCAGATATGATTGTTGATGGTGGACAATGATTAGACATAAGAAGGCTGAAATCAATCACCTGGCGACTCCATTCACTGAGAAATCTAGAAATCAATGCTTCATGGTGACTCCACTTTAGGAAGATTAATAGCTTTAAGGTTTTCAAGATGGATCAGGTTGCAAGAAGATACACTCCGATGAGCCAAGATCATATCCCAGGTTTTCCAAATAAAATTCCCAAGGTAGATTGGTCAAAGAATTTGCCTATGTTCAGAAATGCGGAAGGTAATGACGCTGCTCTTCATCTGGTGAAATTTCACATTCATGTGCATAAATTAAAGATCACTTTTCCCGAAGACTGTTTGATGAAACTGTTTATGGCTACTCTGGAAGGTGAAGCCCGATATTGGTATGAAAGTTTACCACCGACGTTTATTTATGGTTTAACAGGTTTTCATGCAATATTCTTTGAAAGGTGTAAAGAATCATATCCATCCTTGGCTTTAGTTCAGGACTGTTGTAGCCATGTTCATAGTTTTATTGAAAATATTGAGAAAGTTTATGAAGATGATAATTTCATGGATGATGATATCATGGAAGCCCTATACGAAAATCCATTCCAGTAGCATAAAGAGAGTGATACTTATCAAGATGATCAGGAAAATGTATAGCAAGATCAAGATCTTAGTATGGCGGAAGATGAAGGAATTCTGCATTTTGACAGCCAACAGGAATTACATGAAATAGATCAGCAGTATGAGGAAAATTTGTACACTCCTTCACTTGAATTAATGAAGACAATCATTGTTTGAGCAGAAGAAAACAAAAAGTATTATCTCCTCTATCTGAAGATGAGATAGATCAACTCTTGAACGGTCATGTTCCAGCTCAAGTTAACGCAGATCTGCAGTGTGCACATGGTCAAGAAGGTGATGGTGGAACTTTTTCCTCTTCTGAAAAGGATGACAGTCCTGTAAGCAACTTTATAAATCAGCAGGTTGAAGATGTCCATATAGTTGAAAGTGATGAAAGAAAAAGTGTCGTTTAATATCTGTCCATAGAAGAAAACAGCATGCAGGGAAGTCAAGTTTCGAAATCAGAAAGTGATAACGTTAAGTTAGCCATTTCAAATCCAGATTCAGATTGTGATGACCAAGAATACCTTATATTGAATCCCATGGATGAGAAATCTGCTGTTGAAATCATCTGGAATAAAGAAGACAGAGTTATGAATCCAAACGTTCTCATGTCATCATAACAAAGCCTTCATAAAGAGGCAATCCAGTCAGTTCATAAACAAAAACAAGATGAGGTCTTCGTTCAAGTAAGTGAAAAAGTTCCTTGGGATGCATTTATGGTAAATGATAGCAATGATAGTGTTGAGTATAAAGAAATATATGAAGTTTCTTTTCTCATGATTGATGAATGTAATGAGAATCTGGCTATCATATCATATGAAGATGATCTACAATATAGTCAGACTACCGAAGATCAGACCATTCAGGATGCCATTTCAGATTCTTCTTCCTATGTTTCATGTTATGAAATGTTCTTTGAAGAGGAAATCTGCTCATCTACTTGTTCAGAATTATTTGAGGACCAGGAACACATTTTTACTAAAGTACATTATGAAGAAAGACCAGAATCAAAAGAAAAAGATACCTTGTTTCTTCAACAGGAGGTAAATCTTCATGTTTTTTAGGATCCAATGGCAGATTTGTTGTAGTCAGCAGTGAAGGTGATTATTACAGTATTCAGTGATGAAGGAGATCATGGTCAACTGTGTTTTTGGATGCCCAGTTACCAGTATTCATTGTTGACCAGAAGATCTGATCATGAGAATCAATCAAGAAGGCATTTGCTTGATTGGTTGCATTGGCATTTTGATATAGTTTGATGGTATATTGTCTTGTAAGAAACACAGGTGGTTGTCATCATGATTTCAAATCTTGATGGAGTACTGCCTTTTTCAAAAGATTTTGTTTTAATTCAGTCATAAGTCATTTATGTTTGGTCTGTTGAGTCAAGTCTTTCAGTCATTTCAGTTTCAAAATTTAGTCAGATTTTTAGTCAAATAAATGAGTCAAAGTCTTGTGTTGTTTGTCAAAATAATGACATCATTGCCCAATGGATAAGGCACTCGTCTGCTCTCCCAAAGATCCGCCGTTCGTTGCACCTCCAAGGAGCTACCATCCCCATTGGAGCCAATGTTAGTGTCAGTCTTTCCAGCCTTCCTCCAGTGATCAAATATGCTCTTACAAAGTGATTTTAAGGTGTCAAGGTCAAATTTTATCATTTTAGTGAGTCTTCAAGTGAAATTTGGTCACTAGGCATTAGGTCTAGGGTTTGCTTTCACTCCTTTCAAAGTTGTCCAAATGTCAGTCTATGTCACTATTCAGCTGAGTCTACCATCATTTAGAGGGTTTTCATCATCATGTCAGGTTCCAATGGGTCATTTTACACCTTGTTCATGCTTCAGTTGTGCCTAGGTAAGGTCATTTCCCTCTCCTAGGGTTTTGAAGGCAATTTCTCTTGGATGGTCAAATCATCAGCAAAACTTGTATCCTGATGTTCATCCAGCTTCCCCTATCCTTAATGTACCTTATTAAACATTTCCCATCACTGAGATCCCCCAAATTCTTCATTTTCACACAAACCCTAGTTTCTTGCTACAAACCCTATTTTCTAGGCTAGGCCTGTGTTTTGCCCTTTTGGACCCCTTCCCCTCACTCAATTTCAGAGATTACACTTTCGCCTACTTCCTAAAATCCCTCCCTACTTCCCAAAATTTCCTCAAGAATTTAGAAGCTCCCTATCCCCTTCGTTTCATTTCATTTCGACAAATCTCTTGTTCCACACATCAGGGTAGGTTTTACTCAAATGAAGTTTCTGAGCAAGGAAAGATGAATTTGGAAAAACTGAGAGATTTTTTTGTCCAAAATAGGCCAAGGAAGAAAAACCTCCTTCACTTTTTACACAAGTGTCATGGTTTTAGAGAAATGTCATAAATACAATTGCCTCGGGAGAATTGATGCAGCTCTGAAGTGACCTTGGGCAAAATCAAGTTTTCTCCTAGCTTGGTTGGCCAAATGACTAACTATACACAAATATATTTCTAATGAGCTATCATGAGCTCAATTTTGAGTTGAGGAAGGAATTCAAAAGTGTACTGCAACAACACCCCACCTTGAGGTAGCCTCATTTGGCACATTTTGACCAGTCTTGGGAGATTTGATTTTTGACAGTGAAAATGAACTCCAAATAGAAAACGTCTAGTTGGGTGGGAAGGTAGACTCAAAGGCCTTTCAAACGTGCTATCCTGCACCAAATTTGGACACAGGGAAGCCCTCCAAAAGTCGCCTAGAACAAGGTGCGGTGCACTGGGAAGGCGCGGCGCATTGGGCAGTAATTTCCAGTGTAAATTTACACTGGTGTGGCGCGCTGGGCTAAAAAGCCTGATTTCTCCAAAAAACTCCCTCAAATTTCCAAAATCACTCAACTCTTCTAGTGTGCAAGTAATTTAAGCCCTCTTCCTTGCTAGTGAAGGAGTTTTTCATGCAATTTATGGTGGTTGTGTAAAAGAAAATTCAAACCCTAATACCTTGCAATTTGTGCTCACAAACAAGTGCTTAGGGTTTGTAGTTGGTGTTTTGTTGCCAAATTCCATTCCCTCACTTCCACACTCTTTGTTTCCCACATTAATTTTCTAGTTTCATCCCCATATCCCTAATTCCCATATCCCTAAATTCACTAACCCTATATTCCTAACTCCCACTATCCCAAACCCTAGCTGTTATCCCTAAAGCTCCCTCATTCACTCCTAAGCCCCTTTTTCCTATCCCTAAGTCACATCATTCCCTATCATTCCTATTTCCCCATCTCATTTGTAAAATCCCAAGTTACTCCAACATTCAGCGGTTGTCCCCTCCTCCAAAGTTTGTCAAATCGTCAAAGGGCAAACTACCACTTGGCAAGACTTCATTATTCCCATTGTCCCAATTTTTGCCATAGTCCCTCACTTCCCTTTGGCACACATTTGGCATTGAAACAAGACACCAAGTTCTGATTTCTCATTCTCAAAAAACTAAACATACACTTGGCATAGACTTTCAACACCATGGAGGCAGGCACCGATACATTATATGACCAAGACAGTGACTTTACAACTGAAACTGCATGCACCAGGAGGGCACTAAAATGCCATAAAAGGGAGGATAGACTTTGAACCTTGGCCGAAAACTTTTTGGTTGAGCATGATGCTTGATGAGGCCCCTTCAGTCCAAATTTCAAGGAATTTGGAGCAATGTTTGCATTTTGGAAAGTTTTTGCACAAAAAACAGGGTTTTTCTCCCTGTGCGTGGCGCCACATGGTGCGCGCTTTTGCTAGGGAGCTCCAAACTACAAAAAGTTTATATTTTAGGATTTGGCATGAAAAATAATGACTACTAGTGCATGGCCAAGAATTTTGGGCAAGTTTTGAGTCCCCAGGAGGTCAAAAACACTCAAAAAATGACCTCACTGCCCCTATTTTGACACACAGGAAGCACTCTTGGGAGATTGAAGTTTTGGAGGGAAGATGGGAACCAAATTCATAAATTCCTCTTGGGTTGGAAAGTAGAGAGGTAGGGATTTCCAACAAGCACACTTGGACTCAATGTGGACTTCAGGAAGTTCCTCAAAATCAGCCCCAAAGTAGAGCGACGCATACAGATTTTGGCGCGACGCACAGAGGATTTTTGCTCAATTTTTCACCTTCCAGCTCAGAAATTCGGCGAGTTTGACTAGTTTTGCTTTGTGATGTAATTTTTGATCTATCCTAATGTAATTGGATAAAAAAGATGTAATTTTGGCACTTATTTACTTGTTTTAGACAATTCATTCACTAAAAAGTGAAAATTTAATGAATGAATGAGTTTCCTACCTTATAGAGGCAAGTTGTTTTCATTACCTAGATTTTAGTGCTTTGTTTAGAATTGGTTGAAACAACTCCTAGAATGATGAGCTTGACCCCTAGAGGCAAGGGAATGAGTTGGGCTAGTCTATATCATGTTATTCCTAAGTCATTTTCAGGGTTGGACACTTGCGATTGCTTTGACATATCATTGTACATTTTATCTCTGCATTTTTGGCTAAGGAAAGACCAGGGTTTTGCAGCACTGTTTGGGATCCATGTGGCTTTATGTTTTGATGGTGTGCTTCTCTAAGTAATTGTAAGTTAATTATTGTTATGTGTATCATTTTCCTCTCTTTTCTTCTGAATTTGAACAAATGAGTGATTAAGGTGGAATCCATTAACTGTTATGCTCTACCTTTGAATTTGTTTAAATTTCCATGATTTCATCTGTTTAAGGAGAATTCTTGAGACTCTCTTTCTCTCCTTAGCTCCTCACCAGTCCGATCTATTCATTCACTCAATTCAAAGCATCAAAATGAATGCCTTCCTTTCGCCAATCAGAACTCTGCAGAAACTGTGCCTCATCCCCGAGCCCAATTTGCCTTTCCTTGTTTCCAACACAAAACCCCCAAAAAACTCAAAACAAACCCTTGTACTTCATACCTAGCCTAAAATTAGCTGTTATTTTATTCATCTCAAGCCCCATCGCTTGTCTTTGCCGAGATCGACGGAGAGAGCCCTCTCCTGTCCTCATAGGGCTAGCTACGAGGCTGAGCGTGGTTTGATGTGGACCTAGAACCTTGTCTTATCAGCCTGAGACAAATCTAGGCTCTAACATAGTGGCGACCGTACTAGGGAAGAAAATGGTTTGCTTGTTGATGTCATTTGTTTTATAAGCTACAGACGGAGCCTGAAGTTATGCCAGGTAGCCTTCGAAATGCCTTTGCTTTGCATTAGCGCAAGTAGATAAACGCTGCTTCAGTGAATCTTCAGTCTAGCTTGTAAACGTGACATCTAACTTGTTAATTGCCCCAGTACATGTATCAAGTTCAGATCTGATTGTTGATGGTGGACAATGATCAGACATAAGAAGGCTGAAATCATTCACCTGGCGACTCCATTCACTGAAAAATCCAGAAATCAATGCTTCATGGTGACTCCACTGCAGGAAGATTAGTAGCTTTAAGGTTTTGAAGATGGATCGGGTTGCAAGAAGATACACTCCCATGAGACGAGATCATATCCCAGGTTTTCCAAATAAAATTCCCAAGGTAGATTGGTCAAAGAATTTGCCTATGTTTAGAAATGCGGAAGGTAATGACGCTCCTCTTCATCTGGTAAAATTTCACGTTCATGTGCATAAATTAAAGATCACTTTCCCTGAAAACTATTTGATGAAACTGTTTATGGCTACTCTGGAATACGAAGCCCGATCTTGGTATGAAATTTTGCCACCGACGTCTATTTATGGTTTAAAATATTTTCATGCAATATTCTTTGAAAGGTATAAAGAATCATATCCATCCTTGGCTTTAGTTCGGGATTGTTGTAGCCATGTTCATAGTTTTATTGAAAATCTTGAGAAAGTATATGAAGATGATAATTTCATGGATAATGAGATCATGGAAGCCCTGTACGAAAATCCATTCCAGCAGCATAAAGAGAGTGATACTTATCAAGATGATCAGGAAAATGTACAGCAGGAACAAGATCTTAGTATGGCGGAAGATGAAAGAATTTTGCATTTTGACAACCAATAGGAATTACATGAAATAGATCAACAATATGAAGAAAATTTGTACACTCCTTCACTTGAAATTAATGAAGACAATCACTGTTTGAGCAGAAGAAAACAAAAAGTATTATCTCCCCTGTCTGAAGATGAGATAGATCAACTCTTGAACGGTCATGTTGCAGCTCAACTTAACACAGATCTGCAGTGTGCACATGGTCAGGAAGCTGATCGTAGAACTTTTTCCTCTTCTGAAAAAGATCACAGTCCTGTAAGCAGCTTTATAGATTAGCAGGTTGAAGATGTCCATATAGCTGAAAGTGATGAAAGAAAAAGTGTCGTTTCAGATCTCTCCATAGAAGAGAACAGCATGCAGGGAAGTCAAGTTTCGAAATCAGAAAGTGATAACGTTAAGTCAGCCATTTCAGATCCAGATTCAGATTGTGATGACCAAGAATACCTTATACTGAATCCCACAGAGGAGAACTCTGTTGTTGAAATCATCTGGAATAAAGAAGACAGAGTTATGAATCCAAACGTTCTCATGTCATTAGAACAAAGCCTTCATAAAGAGGCAATCCAGTTAGTTCATAAACAAAAACAAGATGAGATCTTCGTTCAAGTAAGTGAAAAGTTCCTTGGGATGCATTTATGGTAAATGATAGCAATGATAGTGTTGAGTATCAAGAAATATCTGAAGTTTCTTTTCTCATGATTGATGAATGTAATGAGAATCCGACCGTCATATCATATGAATATGATCTACAATATAGTCAGATTATCGAAGATCAGACCATTCAAGATGCCATTTTAGATTCTTCTTCCTATGTTTCATGTTATGAAATGTTCTTTGAAGAGGAAATCTGGTCATCTACTTGTTCAGAATTATTTGAGGACCAGGAACACATTTTTACTGAAGTACATTATGAAGAAAGACCAGAATCAAAAGAAAAAGATGCCTTATTTCTTCAGCAGGAGGTAAATCTTCATGTTTTCCAGGATCCAATGGCAGATTTGTTGTAGTCAGTCGTGAAGGTGATTATTGCAGTATTCAGTGATGAAGGAGATCATGGTCAACTGTGTTTTTGGATGCCCAGTTAACAGTACTCATTGTTGACCAGAAGATCTGATCAGGAGAATCAATCAAGAAGGCATCTGCTTGATTGGTTGCATTGGCATTTTGATATAGTTTGATGGTATATTTCCTTGTAAGAAACACAGGTGGTTGTCATCATAATTTCAAATATTGATGTACTGCTGCCTTTTTCAAACGCTTTTGTTTTAAGTCAGTCATAAGTCATTTATGTTTGGTCTATTGAGTTCTGTTGAGTCAAGTCTTTCAGTCATTTCATTTTCAAAATTTAGTCAGACTTTCAGTCAAATAAATGAGTCAAACTCTTGTGTTGTTTGTCGAAATAATGACTTCATTGCCCAATGGATAAGGCACTGGTCTGCTCTCCCAAAGATCTGTCATTCTTGGCACCTCCAAGGAGCTACCATCCCCATTGGAGCCAATGTTAGTGTCAGTCTTTCCAGCCTTCCTCCAGTGATCAAACATGCTCTTACAAAGTGATTTTAAGGTGTCAAGGTCAAATTTTATCATTTCAGTGAGTCTTCAAGTAAAATTTGGTCACTAGGTATTAGGTCTAGGGTTTGCTTTCAATCCTTTCAAAGCTTTCCAAATGTCAGTTTATGTTACTATTCAGCTGAGTCTACCATCATTCAGAGGGTTTTCATCATCATGTCAGGTTCCAATGGGTCATTTTACACCTTGTTCATGCTTCAGTTGTGCCTAGGTAAGGTCATTTCCCTATCCTAGGGTTTTGAAGGCAATTTCTCTTGGACGGTCAAATCATCAGCAAAACTTGTATCCCGATGTTCATCCACCTTCCCCTATCCTTAATGTACCTTATTAAACATTTCCCATCACTGAGATCCCCCAAATTCTTCATTTTCACACAAACCCTAGTTTCTTGCTACAAACCCTATTTTCTAGGCTAGGCCTGTGTTTTGCCCTTTTGGACCCCTTCCCCTCACTCAATTTTAGATATTAAACTTTCCCCTACTTCCTAACATCCCTCCCTACTTCCCAAAGTTTCCTCAAGAATTTAGAAGCTCCCTATCCCATTCATTTCGCTTCATTTCGACAAATCTCGTGTTCCACACATCGGGGTAGGTTTTACTCAAATGATGTTTCTGAGCAACGAAAGATGAATTTCGAAAAACTGAGAGAGGGTTGGAAGGTAGACTAAAAGAAATTTCCAACGAGCTATCCTACACATAATTTTCACTCTAGGAAGGCCTCCAAAAGTCGCCTAGAAAAAGGTGTGGTGCACTGGGAAGGCACGGCGCATTGGGAAGTAATTTCTAGTGTAAATTTACACTGGCGCAGCGCACTGGGAAGGTGCGGCGCACTGGGCTAAAAATCTTGATTTCTCTAAAAAGCTCCCTCAAATTTCCAAAACCACTCAACTCTTCTAGTGTGCAAGTAATTTAAGCCCTCTTCCTTGCTAGTGAAGGAGTTTTTCATGCAATTTATGGTGGTTGTGTAAAAGAAAATTCAAACCCTAATACCTTGCAATTTGTGCTCACAAACAAGTGCTTAGTGTTTTCTAGTTGGTGTTTTGTTGCCAAATTCCATTCCTTCACTTCCACACACTTTGTTTCCCACATTCATTTTCTAGTTTCATCCCCATATCCCTAATTCCCATATCCCTAAATTCACTAACCGTATATTCCTAAACTCCCACTATCCCAAACCCTAGCTGTTATCCATAAAGCTCCCTCATTCACTCCTAAGCCCCTTTTTCCTATCCCTAAGTCACATAATTCCCTATCATTACTATTTCCCCATCTCATTTGTAAAATCCCAAGTAACTCCAACATTTAGTGGTTGTCACCTCCTCCAAAGTTTGTCAAATCGTCAAAGGGAAAACTACCACTTGGCAAGGCTTCATTGTTCCCACTATCCCATTTTTGCCACAGTCCCTCATTTCCCTTTGGCACACATTTGGCATTGAAACAAGACACCAAGTTCTCATTTCTCATTCTCAACAAACCAAACATACACTTGGCATAGACTTTCAACACCATGGAGGCGGGCACCGATACATTATATGACCAAGACAGTGACTTTACAACTGAAATTGCATGCACCAGGAGGGCACTAAAATGCCATAAAAGGGAGGATAGACTATAAATCTTGGCCGAAGCCTTTTTGGTTAAGCATGATGCTTGATGAGGCACCTTCAGTTTTTGCATTTTGGAAATTTTTTGCACAAAAAACAGGGTTTTTCTCACTGTGCGTTGCGCCACCTGGCACATGCTTTTGCTAGGGAGCTCCAAAATAAAAAATGTTTATATTTTTGGATTTGGAATGAAAAATCATGACTATTGGTGCATTTCCAACAATTTTGGGCAAGTTTTGAGTCCCCAGGAGGTCAAAAACACTCAAAAAATGACCTCACTGCCCCTATTTTGACACACAGGAAGCAGTCTTGGGAGATTGAAGCTTTGGAGGGGCAAATGGGCACCCAATTTATAAATTCCTCTTGGATTTGAAAGTAGACAGGCAGGGCTTTCCAACAAGGACACTTGGGCTCAATTTTTCACCTTCTAGCTCAGAAATTCAGCTAGTTTGACTAGTTTTGCTTTGTGATATAATTTTTGATCCATCTTGATGTAATTGGATAAACATGATGTAATTTTGGCACTTATTTACTTGTTCTAGAGGATTCATTCACTAAAAAGTGAAAATTTAATGAATGAATCAGTTTCCTACCTTATAGAGGCAAGTTGTTTTGATTGCCTAGATTTTAGTGCTTTGTTTAGAATTGGTTGAAACAACTCCTAGAATGATGAGCTCGACCCCTAGAGGCAAGGGAATGGGTTGGGCTAGTCTATATCATGTAATTCCTAAGTCATTTTCAGGGTTGGACACTTGGTATTGCTTTGGCATATCATTGTACATTTTATCTCTGCATTTTTGGCTAAGGAAAGACCAAGGTTTTGTAGCATTGTTTGTGATCCATGTGGCTTTATGTTTTGATCGTGTGCTTCTCTAAGTAATTGTAAGTTCATTAGTGTTATGTATATCATTTTCCTCTCTTTTCTTCTGAATTTGAACAAATGAGTGATTAAGGTGGAATCCATTAACTGTTATGCTCTGCCTTTGAATTTGTTTAAATTTCCATGTTTTCATCTGTTTAAGGAGAATTATTGAGACTCTCTTGCTCTCCTTAGCTCCTCACCAGTCCGATCTATTCATTCACTCAATTTAAAGCATCAAAACGATTTCCTTCCTTTCCCCAATCAGAACTCTGTAGAAACTGTGCCTCATCCCCGAGCCCAATTTGCCTTTCCTTGTTTCCAACACAAAACCCCAAAAAACTAAAAAAAAACCCTTGTACTTCATACCTAGCCTAAAATTAGCTTTTATTTCAGTCATCTCGAGCCCCATCGCTTGTCTTTTGCCAAGATCGACGAAGAGAGCCCTCTCCTGTCCTCGTAGGGCTAGCTATGAGGCTGAGCATGGTTTGATGTGGACCTAGAACCTTGTCTTTTAAGCCTGAGACAAATCTAGGCTCTAACATAGTGGGAGACCGTACTGGGGAAGAAAATGGTTTGCTTTTTGATGTCATTTGTTTTATAAGCTACAGATGGAGCCTGAAGTTATGCCAGGTAGCATTAAAAATGCTTTTTCTTTGCATTAGCGCAAGTAGATAAACGCTGCTTCAGTTAGTCTCCGGTCTAGCTTGTAAATGTGACATCTAACTTGTTAATTGCCCCAGTACATGTATCAAGTTCAGATCTGATTGTTGATGGTGGACAACGATCAGACATAAGAAGGCTGGAATCATTCACCTGGCAACTCCATTCACTGAAAAATCCAGAAATCAATGCTTCATGGTAACTCCACTGCAAGAAGATTAGTAGCTTTAAGGTTTTCAAGATGGATTGGGTTGCAAGAAGATATGCTCCCGTGAGCCAAGATCATATCCCAGGTTTTCCAAATAAAATTCCCAAGGTAGATTGGTCAAAGAATTTTCCTATGTTCAGAAATGTGGAAGGTAATGACACTGCTCTTCATTTGGTGAAATTTCACATTCATGTGCATATATTAAAGATCACTTTTGCTGAAGACTGTTTGATGAAACTGTTTATGGCTACTTTGGAAGACGAAGCCTGATCTTGGTATGAAAGTTTTCCACCGGCATCTATTTATGGTTTAAAAATTTTCATGCAATATTCTTTGAAAGGTATAAAGAATCATATCCATCCTTGGCTTTAGTTCAGGACTGTTGTAGCCATGTTCATAGTTTTATTGAAAATCTTGAGAAAGTTTATGAAGATGATAATTTCATGGATGATGAGATCATGGAAGCCCTGTACGAAAATCCATTCCAGCAGCATAAAGAGAGTGAAATTTATCAAGATGATCAGGAAAATGTACAACAGGATCAAGATCTTAGTACGGCGGAAGATGAAGGATTTTTTCATTTTAACAGCCAACAGGAATTACATGAAATAGATCAGCAGTATGAGGAAAATTTGTACACTCCTTCACTTGAAATTAATGAAGACAATCACTGCTTGAGCATAATAAAACAAAAAGTATTATCTCCTATGTCTGAAGACGAGATAGATCAACTCTTGAACGGTCATGTTCTAGCTCAAGTTAACGAAGATCTGCAGTGTGCACATGGTCAAGAAGGTGATGGTGGAACTTTTCCTCTTCTGAAAAGGATCATAGTCCTGTAAGCAGCTTTATAGATCATCAGGTTGAAGACGTCCATATAGTTGAAAGTGTTGAAAGAGAAAGTGTCATTTCAGATTTGTCCATAGAAGAAAACAGCATGCAGGGAAGTCAAGTTTCGAAATCAGAAAGTGATAATGTTAAGTCAGCCATTTCAGATCCAGATTCAGATTGTGATGAGCAAGAATACCTTATACTGAATCCCAAAGAGGAGAACTCTGCTGTTGAAATCATCTGGAATAAAGAAGACAGAGTTATGAATCCAAACGTTCTCATGTCATCAGAACAAAGACTTCATAAAGAGGCAATCCAGTCAGTTCATAAACAAAAACAAGATGAGGTCTTCGTTCAAGTAAGTGAAAAAGTTCCTTGGGATGCATTTATGGTAAATGATAGCAATGATAGTGTTGAGTATCAAGAAATATTTGAATTTTCTTTTCTCATGATCGATGAATGTAATGAGAATCCAGCTGTCATATCATATGAAGATGATCTACAATATAGTCAGACTACCAAAGATCAAACCATTCAGGATGCCATTTCAGATTCTTCTTCCTATGTTTCATGTTAGGAAACGTTCTTTGAAGAGGAAATCTGCTCATCTACTTGTTCAGAATTATTTGAGGACCAGGAACACATTTTTACTGAAGTACGTTATGAAAAAAGACTAGAATCAAAAGAAAAATATACCTTGTTTCTTCAGCAAGAGGTAAATCTTCATGTTTTTCAGGATCCAATGGCAGATTTGTTGCAGTCAGCAGTGAAGGTGATTATTGTAGTATTCAGTGATGAAGGAGATAATGGTCAACTGTGTTTTTGGATGCCCAATTACCAGTATTCATTGTTGACCAGAAGATCTGATCAGGAGAATCAATCAAGAAGGCATGTGCTTGATTGGTTTCATTGAAATTTTGATATAGTTTGATGGTATATTGTCTTGTAAGAAACACAGGTGGTTGTCATCATGATTTCAAATCTTGATGGACTGCTGCCTTTTTCAAAAGCTTTTGTTTTAAGTCAGTCATAAGTCATTTATGTTTGGTCTGTTGAGTCAAGTCTTTCAGTCATTTCAGTTTCAAAATTTAGTTAGATTTTTAGTCACATAAATGAGTCAAAGTCTTGTGTTGTTTGTCGAAATAATGACTTCATTACCCAATGGATAAGGCACTGGTCTGCTCTCCCAAAGATCTGCCGTTGTTGGCACCTCCAAGGAGCTACTATCCCCATTGGAGCCAATGTTAGTGTTAGTCTTTCCAGCCTTCCTCCAGTGATCAAACATGCTCTTACAAAGTGATTTTAAGGTGTCAAGGTCACTCAGTGAGTCTTCAAGTAAAATTTGGTCACTAGGCATTAGGTCTAGGCTTTGCTTTCACTCCTTTCAAAGTTGTCCAAATGTCGGTCTATGCCACTATTCAGTTGATTCTAACATCATTTAGAGGGTTTTCATCATCATGTCAGGTTCCAATGGGTCATTTTACACCTTGTTCATGCTTCAGTTGCGCCTAGGTAAGGTCATTTCCCTCTCCTAGGGTTTTGAAGGTAATTTCTCTTGGACGGTAAAATCATCAGCAAAACTTGTACCCTGATGTTAATACACCTTCCCCTATCCTTAAGGTACTTTATTAAATATTTCCCATCAATGAGATCCCCCAAATTCCTCATTTTCACACACACCCTAGTTTCTTGCTACAAACCCTATTTTCTAGGCTAGGCCTGTGTTTTTCCCTTTTCGACCCCTTCCCCTCTCTCAATTTCAGAGATTAAACTTTCCCCTACTTCCTAACATCCCTCCCTACTTCCCAAAATTTCCTCAAGAATTTAGAAGCTCCCTATCCCCTTCATTTCGCTTCATTTCGATAAATCTCTTATTCCACACATTGGGGTAGGTTTTACTAAAATGATGTTTTTGAGCAAGAAAATATGAATTTGGAAAAACTGAGAGAGGTTTTTGTCCAAAACAGGCCAAGGAAGAAAAACCTCCTTCACTTGTTGCACAGGTGTCATGGTTTTAGAGAAATGTCAACAATACAATTGCCTCGGGAGAATTGATGCACCTCTGAAGTGACCTTGGGAAAATCAAGTTTTATCCTAGCTTGGTTGGCCGAATGACTCGCTTGATGAGTCAAATGATAACTAGAAATAAATATATTTCCAATGAGCTATCATGTGCTCAATGTGGAGTCGATGAAGGCATTCAA
Source organism: Pinus tabuliformis (assembly GCA_031772625.1). Classification (NCBI taxonomy): domain Eukaryota; kingdom Viridiplantae; phylum Streptophyta; class Pinopsida; order Pinales; family Pinaceae; genus Pinus; species Pinus tabuliformis. Next base: position 155,537,038 of record CM062809.1, on the reverse strand, counting down.
AAGTTGACTGCAACAGCACTCTGCCTTGAGGCAGCCTCATTTGGCACATTTTGACCAATCTTGGGAGCTTTGATTTTTGATATGAAAAATGAACTCCAAATTGAAAACTTCCAGTTGTGCTGGAAGGTAGACTCCGATACCTTTCCACAAAGCTGTCCTACACCCAATTTGGACACCGGGAAGGCCTCCAAATGTCGCCTGGAAAAAGGTGCGGTGCACTAGGAAGGCGCGGCGCATTGGGCAGTAATTTCTAGTGTAAATTTACAATGGCGCTGTGCACTGGGAAGGCACGACGCACTGGGCTAAAGAGCCTGATTTCTCTCAAAAAAATCCCTTAAATTTCCAAAATCCCTCAACCCTTCTAGTGTGCAAGTAATTTAAGCCCTCTTCCTTTCTAGTGAAGGAGTTTTTCATGCAATTTATGGTGGTTGTGTAAAAGAAAATTCAATCCCTAATACCATGCAATTTGTGCTCACAAACAAGTGCTTAGGGTTTGTAGTTGGTGTTTTTTTGCGAAATTCCATTCCCTCACTTCTGCACTCTTTGTTTCCCACATTAATTTTCTAGTTTCATCCCCATAATCCTAATTCCCATATCCCTAAATTCACTAACCCTATATTCCTAAACTCCCACTATCCCAAACCCTAGCTGTTATCCCTAAAGCTCCCTCATTCAATCCTAAGCCCCTTTTTCTTATCCCTAAGTCACATAATTCCCTATCATTCCTATTTCCCCATCTCATTTGTAAAATCCCAAGTTAATCCAACATTCAGTGGTTGTCCCCTCCTCCAAAGTTTGTCAAATCGTCAAAGGGCAAACTACCACTTGGCAAGATTCATTGTTCCCATTGTCCCATTTTTGCCACAGTCCCTCATTTCCCTTTGGGACACATTTGGCATTGAAACAAGACACCAAGTTCTCATTTCTCATTCTCAACAAACCAAACATACACTTGGCATAGACTTTCAACACCATGGAGGCGCGAACCGATACATTATATGACCAAGACAGTGACTTTACAACTGAAACTGCATGCACCAGGAGGGCACTAAAATGCCATAAAAGGGAGGATAGACTCCGAATCTTGGCTGAAGCCTCTTTGGCTAAGAATGATGCTTGATTAGGCACCTTCAGTCCAAATTTCAAGAAATTTGGAGCAATTTTTGCATTTTGGAAATTTTTTGCACAAAAAACAGGGTTTTTCTCCCTGTGCGTCGCGCCACCTAGCGCGCGCTTTTGCTAGGGAGCTCCAAACTACAAAAAGTTTATATTTTTGGATTTGGAATGAAAAATCATGACTACTGGTGCATGTCCAAGAATTTTGGGCAAGTTTTGAGTCCCTAGGAGGTCAAAAACACTCAAAAAATGACCTCACTGCCCCTATTTTGATACACAGGAAGCAGTCTTGGGAGATTGAGGTTTTGGAGGGGCAAATGAGCAGCAAATTCAGAAATTCGTCTTGTGTTGGAAAGTATACAAGAAGGGATTTCCAACAACCACACTTGGGTGTAATTTGTAATTCAGTAAGCTCCTCAAACTCAGCCCCAAAGTGGCATGACGCATACAGATTTTGGCGCGGCGCACAGAGGATTTTTTCTCAATTTTTCACCTTCCAGCTCAGAAATTCGGCCAGTTTGACTAGTTTTGCTTTGTGATATAATTTTTGATCTATCTTGATGTAATTGGATAAACATGATGTAATTTTGGAACTTATTTACTTGTTCTAGAGGATTCATTCACTAAAAAGTGAAAATTTAATGAATGAATCAGTTTCCTACCTTATAGAGGCAAGTTGTTTTGATTGCCTAGGTTTTAGTGCTTTGTTTAGAATTGGTTGAAACAGCTCCTACAATGATTAGATTGACCAATAGAGGCAAGATAATGGGTTGGGCTAGTCTATATCATGTTATTCCTAAGTCATTTTCAGGGTTGGACACTTGGGATTGCTTTGGCATATCATTGTACATTTTATCTCTGCATTTTTGGCTAAGGAAAGACCAGGGTTTTGCGGCAATGTTTGGGATCCATGTGCCTTTATGTTTTGATGGTGTGCTTCTCTAAGTAATTGTAATTTCATTAGTGTTATGTGTATCATTTTCCTCTCTTTTCTTCTGAATTTGAACAAATGAGTGATTAAGGTGGAATCCATTAACTGTTATGCTCTGCCTTTGGATTTGTTTAAATTTCCATGTTTCCATCTGTTTAAGGAGAATTCTTGAGACTCTCTTTCTCTACTTAGCTCCTCACCAATCCGATCTATTCATTCACTCAATTCAAAGAATAAAAATGATTTCTTTCCTTGCCCCAATAGGAACTCTGCAGAAACTGTGCCTCATCCCCGAGCCCAATTTGCCCTTCATTGTTTCCAACACAAAACCCCCAAAAAACTCAAAACAAACCCTTGTACTTCATACCTAGCCAAAAATTAGCTTTTATTTCAGTGATGTCGAGCCCCATCGCTTGTATTTTGCCGAGATCAACAAAGAGAGCCCTCTCCTATCCTCGTAGGGCTAGCTAGCTATGAGGCTGAGCGTGGTTTGATGTGGACCTAGAACCTTGTCTTTTCAGCCTGAGACAAATCTAGGCTCTAACATAGTGGCGACCATACTGGGGAAGAAAATGGTTTGCTTGTTGATGTCATTTGTTTTATAAGCTACAGATGGAGCCTGAAGTTATGCCAGGTAGCCTTTGAAATGATTTTGCTTTGCATTAGCGCAAGTAGATAAACGCTGCTTCAATCAATCTCCGGTCTAGCTTGTAAACGTGACACCTCACTTATTAATTGCCCTAGTACATGTATCAATTTCAGATATGATTGTTGATGGTGGACAACGATCAGACATAAGAAGGCTGAAACCATTCACCTGGTGACTCCATTCGCTGAAAAATCTAGAAATCAATGCTTCATGGTGACTCCACTGCAGGAAGATTAGTAGCTTTAAGGTTTTCAAGATGGATCGGGTTGCAAGAAGATACGCTCCCATGAGCCGAGATCATATCCCAGGTTTTCCAAATAAAATGCCCAAGGTAGATTGGTAGAAGAATTTGTTGAGATTGCAACAAGATGATGGAGCTTAGTGAAAAGAGTCGCCTTCACTAAGTGGGCCCGCAGGCAAATTATGGCGCAAGTTCTATTTTTGGATCCCAGTAGGGATGATCACAGCAGGAGTGACCACAACAGGGATGATCACAACAGGAGTGACCACAGCAGGAGTGATCACAGTAGGAGTGACCACAGCAGGAGTGATCACAACAAGAGTGATCAAAGTCTATTTTTAGACTGGCTGTCCAAAATAGAAAAGTCAAATATTATTGTCTCATAATAATATTTGGACTATAAACTTGATCTTATTCTCTTGGAGCACTTCAGTTTGAGCTACATATGTGGCCCATGCAGCTGTCAGAAGGAAGTACGCTTTTCTTATGAGTCAGTTGAGTTGTTGCATGCATGACTTCAGTTAGAACTCAATCAGATGAGTTTGGTGGAGTTGATTGTGGAGTTGATGGAGTTGTGTTTAGTTTGACTTGGTTAAACTAGTTGTAGTTAGTCTAACTACAAATAGACTAATGATGAGTTGATTAAACTAATTATTAACTCATAATGCAACTATAGAATACATTAGTTAACTCAGTTGCATGTCAGTGCATGTTTAGTTCAGCAGGGACAGGTGTTAGAGGATCAGATTGCTATCAGTTGTGACTATAGTTGTGCATGAGGATTTGCACAATCAAGGGATTGAGTATGCCAATGAGTTTGCTCATGTATTTGCCCAGTATTATACCCTCTTCTCACATCTTACATAGTGTGAGTGATTCTTTGGAGGTGAAATACGAGTTTGGTAAACCATTCTCATTCATTCTCGAGCAGGTATTGAGCAGTGGAGGCAGGCAAGCAGTGGAATAGATTTGGAGATCAGATCTTAGCTGTATTGTGTGTAAAAGGTGGAGCTGGTACTGGATTGCTTGTGATAAGCATTGTACTTTGTAATGTTACATGGTCTCAATCATTAATATAAAGATAGTTGGGGTTTTTAGCGAGATGCTTTCCCCGGGTTACATACTGTGTTAATGTGTGAATGCTCTTGATGTTTTATTGTTATTGATGCTGCTATATTGATGATCAACGTAGAGGAGCTTATGTATTGTGTATTTATTCCGAAATAGTACATGATCAGGATAATCTACATTGAATATGTGTTAAATTATTCAAAATTTCTACAGAATTTGCCTATGTTCAAAAATGCAGAAGGTAATGACGCTGCTCTTCATTTGGTGAAATTTCACATTCATGTGCATAAATTAAAGATCACTTTTCCTGAAAACTGTTTGATGAAACTGTTTATGGCTACTCTGGAAGACGAAGCCCGATCTTGGTATGAAAGTTTGCCACCGTCATCTATTTATGGTTTAAAATATTTTCATGCAATATTCTTTGAAAGGTATGAAGAATCATATCCATCCTTGGCTTTAGTCGGGACTGTTGTAGCCATGTTCATAGTTTTATTGAAAATCTTGAGAAAGTTTATGAAGATGATAATTTCATGGATAATGAGATCATGGAAGCCCTGTACAAAAATCCATTCCTGCAGCATAAAGAGAGTGATACTTATCAATATGATCAGGAAAATGTACAGCAGGATCAAGATCTTAGTACGGCAAAAGATGAAGGAATTTTTCATTTTGACAGCCAACACGAATTACATGAAATAGATCAGCAGTATGAGGAAAATTTGTACACTCCTTCACTTGAAAGTAATGAAGACAATCACTATTTGAGCAAAAGAAAACAAAAAGTATTATCTCCTCTGTCTGAAGACGAGATAGGTCAACTCTTGAACGGTCATGTTCCAGCTCAAGTTAACACAGATCTGCAGTGTGCACATGGTCAAGAAGGTGATGGTGGAACTTTTCCCTCTTCTGAAAAGGATCACAGTCCTGTAAGCAGCTTTATAGATCAGCAGGTTGAAGATGTCCATATAGCTGAAAGTGATGAAAGAAAAAGTGTTGCTTCAGATCTGTCCATAGAAGAAAACAACATGCAGGGAAGTCAAGTTTCGAAATCAGAAAGTGATAATGTTAAGTCAGCCATTTCAGATCCAGATTCAGATTGTGATGACCAAGAATACCTTATACTAAATCCCACGGAGGAGAACTTTGCTGTTGAAATCATCTGGAATAAAGAAGACAAAGTTATGAATCCAAACGTTCTTATGTCATCAGAACAAAGCCTTCATAAAGAGGCAGTCCAGTCAGTTCATAAAAAAAAAACAAGATGAGGTCTTCGTTCAAGTAAGTGAAAAAGTTCCTTGGGATTCATTTATGGTAAATGATAGAAATGATAGTGTTGAGTATCAAGAAATATCTTAAGTTTCTTTTCTCATGATTGATGAATGTAATGAGAATCTGACTATCATATCATATGAAGATGATCTACAATATAGTCAGACTACCGAAGATCAGACCATTCAGGATGCCATTTCAGATTCTTCTTCCTATGTTTCATGTTATGAAATGTTCTTTGAAGAGGAAATCTGCTCATCTACTTGTTCAGAATTATTTGAGGACCAGGAACACATTTTTACTGAAGTACATTATGAAGAAAGACCAGAATCAAAAGAAAAAGATACCTTATTTCTTTAGCAGGAGGTAAATCTTCATGTTTTTCAGGATCGAATGGCAGATTTGTTGCAGTTAGCAGTGAAGGTGATTATTGCAGTATTCAGGGATGAAGGAGATCATGGTCAACTGTGTTTTTGGATGCCCAGTTACTAGTATTCATTGTTGACCAGGAGATCTGATCAGGAGAATCAATCAAGAACACATCTACTTGATTGGTTGCACTGGAATTTTGATATAGTTTGATGGTATATTGTCTTGTAAGAAACACAGGTGGTTGTCATCATGATTTCAAATCTCGATGGACTGCTGCCTTTTTCAAAAGCTTTTAAGTTAGTCATAAGTCATTTATGTTTGGTCTGTTGAGTCAAGTCTTTCAGTCATTTCAATTTCAAAATTTAGTCAGATTTTCAGTCAAATAAATGAGTCAAAGTCTTGTGTTGTTTGTCGAAATAATGGCTTCATTGCCCAATGGATAAGGCACTGGTCTGCTCTCCCAAAGATCTGTCATTCTTGGCACCTCCAAGGAGCTACCATCCCTATTGGAGCCAATGTTAGTGTCGGTATTTCCAACCTTCCTCCAATGATCAAACATGCTCTTACAGAGTGATTTTATGGTGTCATGGTCAAATTTTATCATTTGAGTGAGTCTTCAAGTAAAATTTGGTCACTAGGCATTAGGTCTATGGTTTGCTTTCACTCCTTTCAAAGTTGTCCAAATGTCAGTCTATGTTACTATTCAACTGAGTCTACCATCGTTCAGAGGGTTTTAATCATCATGTCAGGTTCCAATGGGTCATTTTACACCTTTTTCATGCTTCAGTTGTTCCTACGTAAGGTCATTTCCCTCTCCTAGGGTTTTGAAGGCAATTTCTCTTGGATGGTCAAATCATTAGCAAAACTTGTATCCTGATGTTCATCCACCTTCCCCTATCCTTAATGTACCTTATTAAACATTTCCCATCACTGAGATCCCCCAAATTCCTCATTTTCACACAAACCCTAGTTTCTTGCTACAAACCCTATTTTCTAGGCTAGGCCTGTGTTTTGCCCTTTTGGACCCCTTCCCCTCACTCAATTTCAGATATTACACTTTCCCCTACTTCCTAACATCCCTCCCTACTTCCCAAAATTTCCTCAAGAATTTAGAAGCTCCCTATCCCCTTCATTTCGCTTCATTTCGACAAATCTCTTGTTCCACACATCGGGGTAGGTTTTACTCAAATGATGTTTCTGAGCAAGGAAAGATGAATTTGGAAACCCTGAGAGAGGTTTTTGTCCAAAATAGGCCAAGGAAGAAAAACCTCCTTCACTTTTTACACAGGTGTCATGGTTTTAGAGAAATGTCAAAAATACAATTTCCTCGGGAGAATTGATGCACCTCTGAAGTGACCTTGGGAAAATCAAGTTTTCTCCTAGCTTGGTTAGCCAAATGACTTTATTTGATGATTCAAATGATAACTATACACAAATATGTTTCTAATGATCTATCATGAGCTCAATTTGGAGTTGCGGAAGGCATTCAAAAGTGTACTGCAACAGCACTCTGCCTTGAGGCAGCCTCATTTGGCACATTTTGACCAGTCTTGGGAGATTTGATTTTTGACAGTGAAAATGAACTCCAAATAGAAAACGTCTAGTTGGGTTGGAAGGTAGACTCAAAGACCTTTCCAGCAAGCTATCCTTCACCCAATCTGGACACTGGGAAGGCCTCCAAACGTCGCCTGGAAAAAGGCACGGCACACTGGGAAGGCGCGGCGCACTGGGCTAAAAAGCCTGATTTCTCTCAAAAACTACCTCAAATTGCCAAAATCACTCAAATCTTCTACTGTGAAAGTAATTTAAGCCCTCTTCCTTGCTAGTGAAGGAGTTTTTCATGCAATTTATGGTGGTTGTGTAAAGGAAAATTCAAACCCTAATACCTTGCAATTTTTGCTTACAAACAAGTGCTTAGGGTTTGTAGTTGGTGTTTTGTTGCCAAATTCCATTCCCTCACTTCCACACTCTTTGTTTCCCACATTCATTTTCTATTTTCATCCCCATATCCCTTATTCCCATATCCATAAATTTACTAACCATATATTCCTAAACTCCCACTATCCCAAACCCTAGATGTTATCCCTAAAGCTCCCTCATTCACTCCTAAGCCCCTTTTTCCTATCCCTAAGTCACATAATTCCTATCATTCCTATTTCCCCATATCATTTGTAAAATCCCAAGTTACTCCAACATTCAGTGGTTGTCCCCTCCTCCAAATTTTTTCAAATAGTCAAAGGGAAAACTAATCACTTGGCAAGACTTCATTGTTCCCACTGTCCCATTTTTGCCACAGTCCCTCATTTCCCTTTGGCACACATTTGGAATTGAAACAAGACAACAAGTTCTCATTTCTCATTCTCAACAAGCCAAACATACACTTGGCATAGACTTTCAACACCATGGAGGCGGGCACCGATACATTATATGACCAAGACAGTGACTTTACAACTAAAATTGCATGCACCAGGAGGGCACTAAAATGCCATAAAAGGGAGGATAGACTCCGAATCTTGGCTGAAGCCTCTTTGCCTGAGCATGATGCTTGATGAGGCACCTTTAGTCCAAATTTCAAGAAATTTGGAGCAATTTTTTCATTTTGGAAATTTTTTGCACAAAAACCAGGGTTTTTCTCCCTGTGCGTTGCGCCACCTGGCGCGCGCTTTTTCTAGGGAGCTCCAAACTGCAAAAAGTTTATATTTTTGGATTTGGCATGAAAAATCATGACTACTGGTGCATGGCGAAGAATTTGGGGCAAGTTTTGAGTCCCCAGGAGGTCAAAAACACTCAAACAATGACCTCACTACCCCTATTTTGACACACAGGAAGCAGTCTTGGGAGATTGAAGTTTTGGAGGGGAAAATGGGCACCAAATTCAGAAATTCCTCTTGGGTTGGAAAGTATACAGGAAGGTATTTCCAACAAGCACACTTGGACTCAATTTGGACTTCAAGAAGTGCCTCACACTCAGCCCCAAATTGGCATGATGCATACAAATTTTGGCACGACGCACAGAGGATTTTTGCTTAATTTTTCACCTTCCAGCTCAGAAATTCAGCCAGTTTGACAAGTTTTGCTTTGTGATGTAATTTTTGATCTATCGTGATGTAATTGGATAAACATAATGTAATTTTGACACTTATTTACTTTTTCTAGAGGATTCATTCACTAAAAAGTGAAAATTTAATGAATGAATCAGTTTCCTACCTTATAGAGGCAAGTTGTTTTGATTGCCTAGATTTTAGTGCTTTGTTTAGAATTGGTTGAAATAGCTCCTAGAATGATGAACTCGACCAATAGAGGCAAGGGAATGGGTTGGGCTACTCTATATCATGTAATTCCTAAGTCATTTTTAGGGTTGGACACTTGGGATTGCTTTGACATATCATTGTACATTTAATCTCTGCATTTTTGGCTAAGGAAAGACCAGGGTTTTGCAGCACTGTTTGGGATCCATGTGGCTTTATGTTTTTATGGTGTGCATCTCTAAGTAATTGTAAGTTCATTAGCATTATGTGTATCATTTTCCTCTCTTTTCTTTTGAATTTGAACAAATGAGTGATTAAGGTGGAATCCATTAACTGTTATGCTCTGCCTTTGAATTTGTTTAAATTTCCATGTATTCATCTGTTTAAGGAGAATTCTTGAGACTCTCTTTCTCTCCTTAGCTCCTCACCAGTATGATCTATTCATTCACTCAATTCAAAGCATAAAAACGATTTCCTTCCTTGCCCCAATCAGAACTCTGCAGAAACTGTGCCTCATCCCCGAGCCCAATTTGCCTTTCCTTGTTTCCAACACAAAACCCCCAAAAAACTCAAAACAAACCCTTGTACTTCATACCTAGCCTAAAATTAGCTTTTATTTGAGTCATCTCAAGCCCCATCACTTGTGTTTTTCCAAGATCGACGAAGAGAGCCCTCTCCTGTCCTCGCAAGGCTAGCTACGCCGCTGAGCGTGGTTTGATGTGGACCTAGAACCTTGTCTTTTTAGCCTGAGACAAATCTAGGCTCTAACAAGTGGATAGAAGGATATTTGAGGAACTATGTGGCTAGGATACATAAAACTTGGATTAGGTGGTTGCACTTGGGTGAGTATTGTTATAACACCTCTTACCATATGCCTATTTGGATGAGTTCCCTTAGATAATTGATGGGTATCATGCTCCACATTCATTGAGATGGCACCAGGAGACAATAAGGCGCCAATGGCTAGGGATTGGTTGCAGGAGAGTCAAGATATTCTTAGAATCATCAAACAAAACCTACAAGTATGCCAATATCAATAGAAGGTGTATGCAAATAGCCATAGGGTGGAGTGCCATTTCTTAGAGGGAGATCTTGTTTTCCTGAGACTTTAGTTGTGTAGGAAATCATCCTTGAAGAATAATGAATTTGAGAAATTAAATCAATGATTCTTTGGACCTTAATAAATCAAGGAGATTGGGGAGGTTTCTTATGCATTAGAACTACTGAAAGAACGCAAGATTCACAATGTTTCCTGTGTATCTTGCCTTGAAAAGGTGCTTGTACAACAAGTCAAGGCCACAACAGAGCTTCCACCGCTCGAAGAGGAAGGGAAATAGGTCCTCATTCAAGAAGAGGTCATGGACGTGATGGAGAGTAAGTTGAGGAGTGGAGTCATTTGAGAGTATTTAATTCAATAGAAGGGCTTGCTAGTGGAGGATGGTACATGGGAAGGTGAACAATCATTGCAACACCCTAGATTTCATATTCTTGAGTACAAGTAAATTCGGGAAGGGATGATTGCAATTTACCTTTCCAATCCATAGAAGCATGAGACGAATGAAGTCATATAATATATAGATCCCAGGGATATGGAAAGTAAATAAGGGGTCAATATGATACATTAATAAATAATTAAATAGAGGCGGTAAAATTCACTTTAGAGAAATAAAGTGACCCATGGTTTTTGCTTACCACCCATGTTTTTAAGAGGAGGAAATTATTATATATAAAAAGAGGAAACTCAAGGGGATATATGTGAAGAAAATATTTGTTAATTGACAAGGAGCTCGAGTAGCTTACTGAGTGAGGGAGAAACCTTAGACATTTCCTTGTTTCACTATTGGAATATACACCCTAGATGGTGGCGGTTGTTTTCAGTGGTCGTAAATCCATCCTAGCTAATCATTTGTGATATTTGTATGGAGAGCAAGTTGATGCATTAGAAGGTAAATTTGTCTATCCAAGGATAGGGCTGAAATTATTGTGTGGATGAGAGTAATTTTAGTTGGAAAGGTCAAATTGTATATATTGTTAGAGAGGAATATATTTCACTCCATTAGGCCGAATCAATAACATTTGTGGAGAGTGATTTTAGTTGGAAAGGTCAAATTGTATATATTGTTAGAGAGGAATATATTTCACTCCATTAGGCCAAATCAATAACATTTGTGGAGCCCAAGCATCATATTCTTCAAGGCCCAAATTATTCCAGGGTCGAATTGCCAAGATTTTTGAGCGTCATTTTAATTGAGTGAATTTCTTCTTATATGAAGGAAAAATTGTTGAAGGTCAATATAAATTCCAGGAGGCAAAATGACATCTTCAGAAGACTAAGAACATTTATATGAAGGGTTGAATCAACGATCATCTTGGAGGCCGAATTTCTCTTCTCCAAGGAGCCAAATTAATCTTTAGCAAAGGAATTGATCTACCCCAATTTATGAGGGTGAAATTGTATGTTCAAGGAGGGTCGAATCGATTATTATTAGAGGATCATATTAAGTTTTTGATGGGGCCAAATTTCCTATTGCAGGAAGGAAAAAATTCTCTGTTAAAGGGTTGAATTTTGAAGGTGCTTATGGGCAAGAATTTTCAAGAGTCTATCCACCAAGTTTTGTCTCAAGAATTTGTGTAAAAATTCCTCCAGAAATCCATTAATAAAAGAAGGTAGGGTTTGCAATATTTGCTCTGACTTCTGATTTTTCAATATTAATTGAAGTGCAGGTATATTTTATTGTGCAATTGAACAATTTATTTGTGTTCATGGAAAAATATTTATGGTGTATTTCCTTGAAAATAATTTTCAAGCAATTTAACCATATAAATTGAAAAGTTATATTACATAATATCTAGAATAGGCCAAAATAATCCTCAATTGATGATGCTAAAGAGAAATGGAGTGATCCTCTATAAATATGAGACATATCACTCCATTTAATCCTTGAAGCTCTTAAACAAGTTTGATAATGATTAAACAGAAATTAAAGCTTGGGTTACAGGCCAACCCACTAGCTCAAACGTGAAATAATGCCAAAATAGAGCCACACCTGTGAGTTGTAGGCCTTCAATATGATTATTTCGTGCCATTTTTGGGCTCCAAATGTTGACTCATGGTGAAAGGAAGGTTGAAATTTTCTCCAAGCATCATGATCATCCTTAATTTGAGGATCAATTTTCAAATCAAACATCAAATCAGATCCAAAGGTCCAAAATCAATTTGGGGTGCCCCCACATCACCTTTATTGGTCTCCAACAATCAACATAATGCTTTATCTCTCTATTGTTGGGTCTCCACTAGGCACTACAATCCCTCAGTCATCTTATGGAAGACCATCCTCATCTAGGGTTTGAATCACGACATTCCCATCAGGTAATGTCAAGGTTAGGTTGGGGGCATGCTGGGACTAGCTGTGTGATCATTAAGAGTCCTTCATGCCAAGAAAAATAACATCAATGTCTTGGGTCCTAGTGTGTAACATTCTTGGTGGAAAATCGTGTGAATAACCAAGGTATAAACTGTGAAAAATAACCCAATATATCAACAAACATGTAAAACATCAAACACATAAGAAATTGTGCCAAAATTGTGATCCATTTTATTATTGTGAGTAGAATGGAGTGCAATAGATACATATAGAGGATCCTGGGATTGCTACAACAATCAAGGGAAAACCCAAATGTTGATAATATAACCCAAGTGTTGGAAAATATCCCCTCTAAAATATGTGCTGGCCCAAAATTTTACTACTATTGTTTCCTAATAGGAAATGGGAAATATACCTCCACATGTGCTCAGAAAATTCTAAGAAACTATATGATGCCATTTATCATTCAACTCAAAAAATCCCAGAAAGGGTTTGTCACAAAACCAACTCTCATAAAAGCCCACACAATAGTGTGAATTCCCCAGTCTCCTATCCTATATGCATTGCTGTAAACTACTGCAAAAATGCTCCCAAATATCAACAAAAATACCTACAATTTCCTCAAATTTCCCTTATTTCTTCAACCCATTCTCACCTTGATTCCCCTTGCCTCCTACCCTCTGCGTAGGCTCTACCAATAATCCCTCCGCAAGCCCAAAAAGAAGAAACTTTGGCCTGAATATTCCCCTCAAATTTTGGCATGAAAACCACCATTAATCTATAGCTAAATCCCAAGAAGAAATACGCCAAAAATCATGTAACTTGATATACAAGGAATCTCTCTCCTCGGTGGGGTACGAATTTCCTCAACTATGCTCAGGATGCACAGATAAATGACTAAACCCACCTGTAATTAGCTTGAAATGGCTTTCAAAATATGGTTCTAGACTTTTATAGGGTGGAATTTAAATTCCACCAAAGAAAGAGGTGAGATTCCTGCCCATAAACCTCTTGTGTTAAGAAACAAAGGTTGACTTGGCTGAGAAGGTCAAGCAAACTAGAGTTCAGATCTGAAAATGGAACAAAAGTCCCAAAATGAAGCCCTCCACTTCTATTTATACTTTTTTCTCCCCTTATCTCCTTATGAGCTCCACAGTTTGACCTCCCTTTCTTTTCTCTTCCCTCCACATCGAATTTCCTCAAGGGATTTCGAATTCCCTCTTTGATGTGGACCCATATTCCACCATCCAATTAATTTCTCCCTTATTTCTAATGTTTTGGAGCCTCTCTTCTATCAAAATTGAATTGGTGTCTCCTCAACCACTTTTACTAAGTTTTATTCCCGAAAGTTATTCCATCGCCAAAATTGCAAAATTTGGAACTTATTTAGAAAAAATAATTAGTGGGGATATTAGAGTCCTCCCCTCCCAATTTTTTCTTGTCCCCAAGAAACTGTAATGCCAAATGTTGTAGTATTTGTTATTCTTCCCATTTGGCATCCTCATATGGTAAATATTTCCACCTAACAAGAAACTCCTTAATGACCCTGCTCCAGAGTTTTCTCTCCCTCACCTCCAAGATGTCTTGTGGAATTAAGATCAAGTACCCCTTATCATCCATAGGTGGTAGCTCCATGGCTAATGTAACATGCTATCCCAAGGCCCTTTTTCAAGAAAGATATGTGGAATACATTATGTAACTTGCTCCCAGGTGGGAGATCCATCTCATATTCTACCTCCCAAACTCTTTTAGTCACCCTATAAGGCCCAAAAAAGTGTGGCTTTAGATTTTCCGTTCCCTTCTACTTCAATGAATATTTCTTGTATGGTTGGAGTATAAAAATACTAATTCCCCAACCTCAAATTGCCTCTCAACTCTACCCTTTTCCTTGTATAACTTCTATTGATTATGTGTTGTTTGAGGGTTATCCTTGAGAGATCTAAGGATATCTTGACTCTCCTGTATCCAATCCTTGGTCCCTGGGGCTCTGTTGTCTCTAAAAATGATGTCAACAAAATTTAATGCATCGTAACCATATAGGGCACATAAAGTTGACATACCTATGGATATATGATAGGTGGTGTTATAACAATACTCTCCGAGATGCATCCATTTCGCTCATGCATGATGCTACCCTGTTACATAATTGCATAAGCAGCCCCCCAACCACGTATTCACTATCTTTGTCTGGTTTTTCATCTGGGAATGGTAGTTGGTGCTAGGTGTGAGCCCAGTCTGCATGGGAAAAAATATATCTGACCAAAAACCTACCATAAATCTAAGGGGTCATAATATAATCAGTGCCGACAAAACAATAATAATGTAAGGGCTCTATGGGGCACAATAGTAACAATATGAGCATTACATGGGTACATCAATATAATAAGGGGGTTGTACTAATAACAATAAGGGGTTACACTAGTAGTATGGGGGCCTAACAGTTATCCTTGTCACTAATGATGGTCTTGGGAAGACCATGCAACCTAAACACCTCTAGGAAGAATAACTTGGTCACTTTTGAAGATGGATATAGGGATAGGACGATGAAAAGGTGAGAAAACTTAGTCAACCTATCAACCACCACATAGATGCAGTTGCTCCCCTGGAATGATGGAAGCCCCATGATGAAGCCTATAAAGGTGCTCTCCCATTTCCTCTTAGGGATGGGGAGAGGCTACAATAGACTAGATGGATGAGATGACTCGCCCTTCTTCCTATAGCAAGCCCTGCACTACTCCATGTAAACCACTCTTTAACTACCCAGTAAGTTTCAAGAAACCCCAGATGTCCTACCACAGGTGAATGAGGTGCCGCATGCATAATCCTCTCTTTGAGCTATGACCCTGACAACAAGTAGATCTGGTTCTTGTAATAGAGAAAATAATCCATTACCCTATAACTATCATCCCCAAATGTGCCATCCAGGATCTTGCAAGCTTTTCCATCCTTGGAATACTCCACCAATAGTCGTGCCTTCCAGTTTTGGGTGATCTATAAGAGAAAGTGTCACGGGCCTCCTAGATAGTTCATCTGCTACTACGTTGTACTTTCACTTGAAATATTCTATCTCTAAATCATAGGCATGAATCTTGCCAACCCACTTTTGCTGCCTCTCATTTAGCTCTTTCTGCTCCAAGAAAAATCGAAGACTATTGTGGTCAGTCTTCACCCTAAACATTAGTTTATACTTTAAAGGAATAAGTAATAATTATTTTATTTCCTTTTTGTTACTTTGAAATCCATTGTCTTGACTTGGTGACCAGATATTGACAATGCCGTACACCAGTACTAATAATAGTGAACAAATTGGCTCGTGATGTGACCTCTTGGCTTATAATCATTTGGATACAATCCATTATCCTGGCTTGGTCACCAGTTGTGATAATGTAACCACTATCAATGCCTATGATCATGGTAGGATAGATCTTGGTGAGACCCCTATCTTTCAAGTCCCTTATTATTTTTGAATTACCCTCAAAAAATATTTTATTAATGGATGGGGAGACAAATCCACTCCTTAAGATATCGGGACGACAAGAAGAGTCATAAGATGCTAAAACTTTATTGATGAACTTTTCTTCTTTAGTAGCTAAATATGTTATAGCTTATGATATGATAAACTTAACCCTTAAAGTGTTAAGTTTGGAGATCATTTAGTAGAATGATGATTAAGTAGTTAGAGATTATAGTGAAGTGAAAATATGAAATATAGCATAATGATGTTTCTTTTGATAATATTCCTTTTGGAATGAACTCCGTTGGATCACACAGATGGAAATATAGCCCAAGTATAAAACCAAAAGAAATGGTGCTTCAACAAACAAAAAACACTCT
Organism: Pinus tabuliformis; assembly: GCA_031772625.1. Lineage (NCBI taxonomy): Eukaryota > Viridiplantae > Streptophyta > Pinopsida > Pinales > Pinaceae > Pinus > Pinus tabuliformis. Next base: position 155,520,939 of record CM062809.1, on the reverse strand, counting down.
CGTATATACATATGATTATGTGAAAATGAAGTAAAAATGCAAGCACCAAATGTTAGCAAATCAACAAGGAAGCCAATCAGGAGAATGAGCTTTGTGTAAATTTTTTACAAGATATAAAAATAATGTCAATGTTAGAGCTTTTATACTTTCTCCTACAAATACCATTATAGAAATTTGAATTGAAAGTCTTTAAATATTGTTTTGTTTTAAGAAAAAGACCATCAATCAGAATGAAAATTAGAAACAAGAAAGGGAAGAGGAAACTTCTTAAAACTCCTTGATTGTTCTTCCTAGCTGCTTTTACATAAATCTGCAAAATAAATATCTTGAAGTCAATGAAAACATGAAAAATTGAGGATACAAGGATAAGGGAATATAACTAGAAGAGAAAATAGAAGCAATCAATTCAGGCAAAAGGAAAAAATGAAAAAAATAAAAGGATAAGAATGAGCATATGAAACTTACCACAGGAGAATTTTGTCTAATCTTACCCAAGAAAAATGTTTTTTCCAGCCAAAGTAACCATTTCTTTTAATTGGAAGTAAATGCATGAAGAAGTGGCTTCGAATGTAATTTTCATTGGCCCAAAATCATAATTTATTTAATTTAAAATGCTAAGCAATGAATTATTGATGATATCCGCTTCAAATTTCCATTGGAGGATCAAAATGATAAAACAAGCTTTTAGAGATACTTGTGAATCCAAAATTGCAAAGTCATAGTAATTCCTTGAAACTTATTGATACATGTTTTCATTACAAAAACAATGCAATGAAGTTTTGCAAAATCAATGCAATTAAGCAAATCAAAATTGTATATGATCTGACTATATAAGAACTCCAACATGTTCCAAGACATTTTGCCAAAAAGTTAAAGGGGATGCCAAGAAAAACTTGGATTCTTTACTTGCTTATTGAAAATTTGAAATAATGAAATAAATTCAAACATAAAAGGAATATAATCTAAATTAATCTATTCTTATTGCTAACTGAAGGAAAGGAAACATGACTAGGTATAGTCACACCACTAATGTAACCATTTTTTCATTTTAATTCGTGCATTTATGTATAGGTCAAACAATCGGAGTAAAACTGAAAGTAAATTATAAAAAGAAAATTCAGCCTATTATGCACAATTAACAAATTTAGCGAAATAAATTTATTTACAAAATTCTTACCTTGAAATTCTTCCAACCAAATGTTTATAGGATCATAAAAATTGGCATGAATTTTAGTGAATGATTGGAAGAAGTTCGAAGGAAGAGTAAGCATCATGCCAGACTCGAATGATACATTTTTAATTATTGAAGCCTGTTGAGTACTAGCAAAGTCAGAAATATCCCTATGCACTAGAACTTCCAGATATTTTTCAAATGGATGAACAATTAAAAGGTTTCTATAAGTGTCACATTGTTGGTTTGAATGAAATGGTGCACTCTCATGGGCCAAAATTTGTGATGAACTTATTTGAAAATAAAAAATAAATTGGTCAAGCATGAACAAATAAAATTTCAAAATAAAAAGTAGTTGATGTCCTATCCTGAAACTTTGTCGCTAAGAAGTATTAATTCCTTATCACATTACCTACATTCATCTATTAGGTCATATATTTATTGTTCATTCATTTACAAATCAAAACATGATGAGATCCATACATCATCATTGTCATAAAACATACTAGGCCACTAGGCCATGTGTTCTTTATTTTAGATGCCACCTCACTCATTTTTGAATCCATTTGGCAATCCAACTCAACCAAAAACATGAGAACCCCATCACATCATCGCTATTCGGAAGTGGAAAGGAAAGGATGAAGAATATTGTGACACCTGGAAAAACACATGCCAATGATAGCATGAGAACCAAGAACACACATGCATAACCATGGATTCCAAAACTAGCAACGAAATCATACATGCAACTCAATACCTACAAAAAATCCCACTATAGCTGCTTGATCCTTTCTTCCTCTTTGCCTCTTTGATTTCCTTCATTCTAAGCTAAAATGCTTTAGAAAATTCTATCTAAGAGTATGAGAGAGAGAGAGAGTATAAAGAGAGAGAGATCCAAACTAAACTGACAAAAGTCTATGAACCGATCCTCAGAAGCCTTTTTTATCCCTAGAGTTCATCTCCTCAAATAATTTGTCAAGTTTCTTAAGGGCCATAACTAGGGCTTCCTCAACTTGATCCTTGGGCTTACTCTTCTTAGCCTCTACCTTAGTTTTAGTATGCTCAAACATATCCATTTTGGAAATATTTAGGTTTTTCTCAACTTCCATGAAAAATTTCCATGGCTTTAGCAATATTTTTGGGCCTTTTGTCCTTCAGTTGATATTTTAGGTTGCCTCCAACAACCTTAGTGAAATTATCAAGTATGAGTGCATCAAGAGGTCTAAGATGATCAAGGATATCCCTAAGAATATTATCAATTTTTTGGATAAACTACTTAATCTCTTCCCTTCCCTTTACTACGTGGTAAGACTTCTCAAGTTTGAAAGCCCCTTCGACATTATATGAACTTGTTTTCAGAAAGGCATCTTCAAATATTTCAAAATCATCTATGCTACTAGGAAGGAGACTAAGATACCATTCCCTTAATTGTCTGTCAAAGGATAAAGTGAATAACATCATAATCACATCATCAGACTCAATTCCCCTTGGGTAAAGGAACCAAAATAAATCATCTACATGGTCATGAAAACTTTGATCAACATTCCCTTTGAGCTTTTGTAACCATTCATGATATTTATCAGGAAAAGAATCAAGTTTATCACTTAACTTGAAAGGTCTAAAAACACTAGGAAGAAGCCTTTTGCTTCTAGGTATTTTGGATTGGTTTTGATTTTGGTTGGCATTGGTATTGGTATCCATATTGAGAGTTGAATTACAAACCTTTTCAAACTCAGGGATAAGGTTAGTTCTAATAGGTGATGGAGTTCTCTCCCCTCCCTTTGCAACAACCCTAGTTATAGGAGGAATTTTGTCTTCTTCAAGAAAACTAAGGGATTGGATAATAAATGGAATCACCAGAAGAATATTTGTAATGTCATCATATGAATCAAGTCCTCAATGATTCATAAGGGAGGTAGACCTTCTCTCCCCCAGCAATGACAACAAAAATGTTTCCACACAATCTAGTAGGGGTCCTCGGAGGGGTACCAAAGGGACAACTACTAGATATAATGATAATAATGGGACAAGGACCCACTGTAACCTCATTAAATATCCCATGACATTTACAAAATTTCACCAATGGGAGGAGACCGTGTATGAAGGAAACCATTAGAGTAATGGGGTAAATTTTGTGGTATGGTGTGATTTTGAAGGCCCATTCAAAGGACATGCTCAAACAATGGATTGATTGATTCAAATGAAAGATAAGGGCTCTCTAAGAAAGAATTATGAGGGGGAGGCCTAGACATAAGGGGGAAAGGGATATTTAATGCAAGGGATACACCTAGATCAAGGCTTCCTAGAGGAATGAGAGGACCCCTCTTAGGGTTTGTGAGATAGTAATCATAAAAATATTTGGGACCACAATAGAGACCTAGGGGATTCTAAGCAATGCTTAGGGTTTGAAAACTTAAAGAGGAATAATATACCCTAGCTCCAGCAAGGATAGGATAGGTTAAAGAATAGTTAACTTCCAAATAATTCTCAAGAGTGATTGAACTATGGAAATATGCTAACAAAAGAAGCTTATAAGCATAAATGACGGTGGAGCTAGGGCTTGAGGTTTCTCCAAATCTAGCCATGGGTGTTACTTCAAACTTTGAGGAAACTTAGAGGAGATTGCAATGCAATGGCATGGGTTAGGGTGAAAAAATGGGAAAAAGTGAAACAAAAGGGCTTTAAGGTGATAAAATAGGATTAGAACCCAATGCCTTGACAATTGGAGAAATTGAGTCAAGATTTACCTTTATGATATGACTTTGCTCTATCAAGGAGTTTTATGTAGCCTTTCATTAAACCTAAATGAGTCAGCTACCTACAAAAAAGGAATTTATACTTTGTTTGGTAAAATATGATGGGGTTTCAAGGTTTCCAAGACAACACAAGCCTCTAGGAACATTCATTCACATTTCTTGATGAGTAATGCATTGGATGTTCCAATAATCAAGTGATTTCAATTATTCACAATAAATTAACGTAGAAACAAGATCATGATAAGACATTCCATACAATAGGCATGTAATAATTACAAATATATAACATCAAAAATGGACTTACAAAGAAATGTGAGTAATTTATCCATCAGCATTGCAATTAGAATCTCCAATACAAGAATAATGAATATCCAAAAATCAAAATGCATCAACAACGTGCAATTTCATCCATCAATTGCAGGTATGAATTACTTTTACATCAAAATCCCAATATGCTAATAAGTCCCTAAAAACAACTTGAATGTGAAAAATAACAATCCAATTAGTGACAAGCCCATGAAATAGCTCAAAAGAATTCAACAAGCCTTCCTAATGAGCTGTTGAAATCATCTGGAATAAAGAAGACAGAGTTATGAATCCAAACGTTCTCATGTGAAAATAACAAAGCCTTCATAAAGAGGCAATCCAGTCAGTTCATAAACAAAAACAAGATGAGGTCTTCGTTCAAGTAAGTGAAAAAGTTCCTTGGGATGCATTTATGGTAAATGATAGCAATGATAGTGTTGAGTATAAAGAATATATGAAGTTTCTTTTCTCATGATTGATGAATGTAATGAGAATCTGGCTATCATAAGTGTATGGTGAAGATGATCTACAATATAGTCAGACTACCGAAGATCAGACCATTCAGGATGCCATTTCAGATTCTTCTTCCTATGTTTCATGTTATGAAATGTTCTTTGAAGAGGAAATCTGCTCATCTACTTGTTCAGAATTATTTGAGGACCAGGAACACATTTTTACTGAAGTACATTATGAAGAAAGACCAGAATCAAAAGAAAAAGATACCTTGTTTCTTCAACAGGAGGTAAATCTTCATGTTTTTTAGGATCCAATGACAGATTTGTTGTAGTCAGCAGTGAAGGTGATTATTACAGTATTCAGTGATGAAGGAGATCATGGTCAACTGTGTTTTTGGATGCCCAGTTACCATGTATTCATTGTTGACCAGAAGATCTGATCATGAGAATCAATCAAGAAGGCATTTGCTTGATTGGTTGCATTGGCATTTTGATATAGTTTGATGGTATATTGATCTTGTAAGAAACACAGGTGGTTGTCATCATGATTTCAAATCTTGATGGAGTACTGCCTTTTTCAAAAGATTTTGTTTTAATTCAGTCATAAGTCATTTATGTTTGGTCTGTTGAGTCAAGTCTTTCAGTCATTTCAGTTTCAAAATTTAGTCAGATTTTTAGTCAAATAAATGAGTCAAAGTCTTGTGTTGTTTGTCAAAATAATGACATCATTGCCCAATGGATAAGGCACTCGTCTGCTCTCCCAAAGATCCGCCGTTCGTTGCACCTCCAAGGAGCTACCATCCCCATTGGAGCCAATGTTAGTGTCAGTCTTTCCAGCCTTCCTCCAGTGATCAAATATGCTCTTACAAAGTGATTTTAAGGTGTCAAGGTCAAATTTTATCATTTTAGTGAGTCTTCAAGTAAAATTTGGTCACTAGGCATTAGGTCTAGGGTTTGCTTTCACTCCTTTCAAAGTTGTCCAAATGTCAGTCTATGTCACTATTCAGCTGAGTCTACCATCATTTAGAGGGTTTTCATCATCATGTCAGGTTCCAATGGGTCATTTTACACCTTGTTCATGCTTCAGTTGTGCCTAGGTAAGGTCATTTCCCTCTCCTAGGGTTTTGAAGGCAATTTCTCTTGGATGGTCAAATCATCAGCAAAACTTGTATCCTGATGTTCATCCACCTTCCCCTATCCTTAATGTACCTTATTAAACATTTCCCATCACTGAGATCCCCCAAATTCCTCATTTTCACACAAACCCTAGTTTCTTGCTACAAACCCTATTTTCTAGGCTAGGCCTGTGTTTTGCCCTTTTGGACCCCTTCCCCTCACTCAATTTCAGAGATTACACTTTCCCCTACTTCCTAACATCCCTCCCTACTTCCCAAAATTTCCTCAAGAATTTAGAAGCTCCCTATCCCCTTCATTTCACTTCATTTCGACAAATCTCTTGTTCCACACATCAGGGTAGGTTTTACTCAAATGATGTTTCTGAGCAAGGAAAGATGAATTTGGAAAAACTGAGAGATTTTTTTGTCCAAAATAGGCCAAGGAAGAAAAACCTCCTTCACTTTTTACACAAGTGTCATGGTTTTAGAGAAATGTCAAAAATACAATTGCCTCGGGAGAATTGATGCACCTCTGAAGTGACCTTGGGAAAATCAAGTTTTCTCCTAGCTTGGTTGGCCAAATGACTAACTATACACAAATATATTTCTAATGAGCTATCATGAGCTCAATTTTGAGTTGAGGAAGGAATTCAAAAGTGTACTGCAACAACACCCCACCTTGAGGTAGCCTCATTTGGCACATTTTGACCAGTCTTGGGAGATTTGATTTTTGACAGTGAAAATGAACTCCAAATAGAAAACGTCTAGTTGGGTGGGAAGGTAGACTCAAAGGCCTTTCAAACGTGCTATCCTGCACCAAATTTGGACACAGGGAAGCCCTCCAAAAGTCGCCTAGAACAAGGTGCGGTGCACTGGGAAGGCGCGGCGCATTGGGCAGTAATTTCCAGTGTAAATTTACACTGGTGTGGCGCGCTGGGCTAAAAAGCCTGATTTCTCCAAAAAACTCCCTCAAATTTCCAAAATCACTCAACTCTTCTAGTGTGCAAGTAATTTAAGCCCTCTTCCTTGCTAGTGAAGGAGTTTTTCATGCAATTTATGGTGGTTGTGTAAAAGAAAATTCAAACCCTAATACCTTGCAATTTGTGCTCACAAACAAGTGCTTAGGGTTTGTAGTTGGTGTTTTGTTGCCAAATTCCATTCCCTCACTTCCACACTCTTTGTTTCCCACATTAATTTTCTAGTTTCATCCCCATATCCCTAATTCCCATATCCCTAAATTCACTAACCCTATATTCCTAACTCCCACTATCCCAAACCCTAGCTGTTATCCCTAAAGCTCCCTCATTCACTCCTAAGCCCCTTTTTCCTATCCCTAAGTCACATCATTCCCTATCATTCCTATTTCCCCATCTCATTTGTAAAATCCCAAGTTACTCCAACATTCAGTGGTTGTCCCCTCCTCCAAAGTTTGTCAAATCGTCAAAGGGCAAACTACCACTTGGCAAGACTTCATTATTCCCATTGTCCCAATTTTTGCCATAGTCCCTCACTTCCCTTTGGCACACATTTGGCATTGAAACAAGACACCAAGTTCTGATTTCTCATTCTCAAAAAACTAAACATACACTTGGCATAGACTTTCAACACCATGGAGGCAGGCACCGATACATTATATGACCAAGACAGTGACTTTACAACTGAAACTGCATGCACCAGGAGGGCACTAAAATGCCATAAAAGGGAGGATAGACTTTGAACCTTGGCCGAAAACTTTTTGGTTGAGCATGATGCTTGATGAGGCCCCTTCAGTCCAAATTTCAAGGAATTTGGAGCAATGTTTGCATTTTGGAAAGTTTTTGCACAAAAAACAAGGTTTTTCTCCCTGTGCGTGGCGCCACATGGTGCGCGCTTTTGCTAGGGAGCTCCAAACTAAAAAAAGTTTATATTTTAGGATTTGGCATGAAAAATAATGACTACTAGTGCATGGCCAAGAATTTTGGGCAAGTTTTGAGTCCCCAGGAGGTCAAAAACACTCAAAAAATGACCTCACTGCCCCTATTTTGACACACAGGAAGCACTCTTGGGAGATTGAAGTTTTGGAGGGAAGATGGGAACCAAATTCATAAATTCCTCTTGGGTTGGAAAGTAGAGAGGTAGGGATTTCCAACAAGCACACTTGGACTCAATGTGGACTTCAGGAAGTTCCTCAAAATCAGCCCCAAAGTAGAGCGACGCATACAGATTTTGGCGCGACGCACAGAGGATTTTTGCTCAATTTTTCACCTTCCAACTCAGAAATTCGGCGAGTTTGACTAGTTTTGCTTTGTGATGTAATTTTTGATCTATCCTAATGTAATTGGATAAAAAAGATGTAATTTTGGCACTTATTTACTTGTTTTAGACAATTCATTCACTAAAAAGTGAAAATTTAATGAATGAATGAGTTTCCTACCTTATAGAGGCAAGTTGTTTTCATTACCTAGATTTTAGTGCTTTGTTTAGAATTGGTTGAAACAACTCCTAGAATGATGAGCTTGACCCCTAGAGGCAAGGGAATGAGTTGGGCTAGTCTATATCATGTTATTCCTAAGTCATTTTCAGGGTTGGACACTTGCGATTGCTTTGACATATCATTGTACATTTTATCTCTGCATTTTTGGCTAAGGAAAGACCAGGGTTTTGCAGCACTGTTTGGGATCCATGTGGCTTTATGTTTTGATGGTGTGCTTCTCTAAGTAATTGTAAGTTAATTATTGTTATGTGTATCATTTTCCTCTCTTTTCTTCTGAATTTGAACAAATGAGTGATTAAGGTGGAATCCATTAACTGTTATGCTCTACCTTTGAATTTGTTTAAATTTCCATGATTTCATCTGTTTAAGGAGAATTCTTGAGACTCTCTTTCTCTCCTTAGCTCCTCACCAGTCCGATCTATTCATTCACTCAATTCAAAGCATCAAAATGAATGCCTTCCTTTCGCCAATCAGAACTCTGCAGAAACTGTGCCTCATCCCCGAGCCCAATTTGCCTTTCCTTGTTTCCAACACAAAACCCCCAAAAAACTCAAAACAAACCCTTGTACTTCATACCTAGCCTAAAATTAGCTGTTATTTTATTCATCTCAAGCCCCATCGCTTGTCTTTGCCGAGATCGACGGAGAGAGCCCTCTCCTGTCCTCATAGGGCTAGCTACGAGGCTGAGCGTGGTTTGATGTGGACCTAGAACCTTGTCTTATCAGCCTGAGACAAATCTAGGCTCTAACATAGTGGCGACCGTACTAGGGAAGAAAATGGTTTGCTTGTTGATGTCATTTGTTTTATAAGCTACAGACGGAGCCTGAAGTTATGCCAGGTAGCCTTCGAAATGCCTTTGCTTTGCATTAGCGCAAGTAGATAAACGCTGCTTCAGTGAATCTTCAGTCTAGCTTGTAAACGTGACATCTAACTTGTTAATTGCCCCAGTACATGTATCAAGTTCAGATCTGATTGTTGATGGTGGACAATGATCAGACATAAGAAGGCTGAAATCATTCACCTGGCGACTCCATTCACTGAAAAATCCAGAAATCAATGCTTCATGGTGACTCCACTGCAGGAAGATTAGTAGCTTTAAGGTTTTGAAGATGGATCGGGTTGCAAGAAGATACACTCCCATGAGACGAGATCATATCCCAGGTTTTCCAAATAAAATTCCCAAGGTAGATTGGTCAAAGAATTTGCCTATGTTTAGAAATGCGGAAGGTAATGACGCTCCTCTTCATCTGGTAAAATTTCACGTTCATGTGCATAAATTAAAGATCACTTTCCCTGAAAACTATTTGATGAAACTGTTTATGGCTACTCTGGAATACGAAGCCCGATCTTGGTATGAAATTTTGCCACCGACGTCTATTTATGGTTTAAAATATTTTCATGCAATATTCTTTGAAAGGTATAAAGAATCATATCCATCCTTGGCTTTAGTTCGGGATTGTTGTAGCCATGTTCATAGTTTTATTGAAAATCTTGAGAAAGTATATGAAGATGATAATTTCATGGATAATGAGATCATGGAAGCCCTGTACGAAAATCCATTCCAGCAGCATAAAGAGAGTGATACTTATCAAGATGATCAGGAAAATGTACAGCAGGAACAAGATCTTAGTATGGCGGAAGATGAAAGAATTTTGCATTTTGACAACCAATAGGAATTACATGAAATAGATCAACAATATGAAGAAAATTTGTACACTCCTTCACTTGAAATTAATGAAGACAATCACTGTTTGAGCAGAAGAAAACAAAAAGTATTATCTCCCCTGTCTGAAGATGAGATAGATCAACTCTTGAACGGTCATGTTGCAGCTCAACTTAACACAGATCTGCAGTGTGCACATGGTCAGGAAGCTGATCGTAGAACTTTTTCCTCTTCTGAAAAAGATCACAGTCCTGTAAGCAGCTTTATAGATTAGCAGGTTGAAGATGTCCATATAGCTGAAAGTGATGAAAGAAAAAGTGTCGTTTCAGATCTCTCCATAGAAGAAAACAGCATGCAGGGAAGTCAAGTTTCGAAATCAGAAAGTGATAACGTTAAGTCAGCCATTTCAGATCCAGATTCAGATTGTGATGACCAAGAATACCTTATACTGAATCCCACAGAGGAGAACTCTGTTGTTGAAATCATCTGGAATAAAGAAGACAGAGTTATGAATCCAAACGTTCTCATGTCATTAGAACAAAGCCTTCATAAAGAGGCAATCCAGTTAGTTCATAAACAAAAACAAGATGAGATCTTCGTTCAAGTAAGTGAAAAGTTCCTTGGGATGCATTTATGGTAAATGATAGCAATGATAGTGTTGAGTATCAAGAAATATCTGAAGTTTCTTTTCTCATGATTGATGAATGTAATGAGAATCCGACCGTCATATCATATGAATATGATCTACAATATAGTCAGATTATCGAAGATCAGACCATTCAAGATGCCATTTTAGATTCTTCTTCCTATGTTTCATGTTATGAAATGTTCTTTGAAGAGGAAATCTGGTCATCTACTTGTTCAGAATTATTTGAGGACCAGGAACACATTTTTACTGAAGTACATTATGAAGAAAGACCAGAATCAAAAGAAAAAGATGCCTTATTTCTTCAGCAGGAGGTAAATCTTCATGTTTTCCAGGATCCAATGGCAGATTTGTTGTAGTCAGTCGTGAAGGTGATTATTGCAGTATTCAGTGATGAAGGAGATCATGGTCAACTGTGTTTTTGGATGCCCAGTTAACAGTACTCATTGTTGACCAGAAGATCTGATCAGGAGAATCAATCAAGAAGGCATCTGCTTGATTGGTTGCATTGGCATTTTGATATAGTTTGATGGTATATTTCCTTGTAAGAAACACAGGTGGTTGTCATCATAATTTCAAATATTGATGTACTGCTGCCTTTTTCAAACGCTTTTGTTTTAAGTCAGTCATAAGTCATTTATGTTTGGTCTATTGAGTTCTGTTGAGTCAAGTCTTTCAGTCATTTCATTTTCAAAATTTAGTCAGACTTTCAGTCAAATAAATGAGTCAAACTCTTGTGTTGTTTGTCGAAATAATGACTTCATTGCCCAATGGATAAGGCACTGGTCTGCTCTCCCAAAGATCTGTCATTCTTGGCACCTCCAAGGAGCTACCATCCCCATTGGAGCCAATGTTAGTGTCAGTCTTTCCAGCCTTCCTCCAGTGATCAAACATGCTCTTACAAAGTGATTTTAAGGTGTCAAGGTCAAATTTTATCATTTCAGTGAGTCTTCAAGTAAAATTTGGTCACTAGGTATTAGGTCTAGGGTTTGCTTTCAATCCTTTCAAAGCTTTCCAAATGTCAGTTTATGTTACTATTCAGCTGAGTCTACCATCATTCAGAGGGTTTTCATCATCATGTCAGGTTCCAATGGGTCATTTTACACCTTGTTCATGCTTCAGTTGTGCCTAGGTAAGGTCATTTCCCTATCCTAGGGTTTTGAAGGCAATTTCTCTTGGACGGTCAAATCATCAGCAAAACTTGTATCCCGATGTTCATCCACCTTCCCCTATCCTTAATGTACCTTATTAAACATTTCCCATCACTGAGATCCCCCAAATTCTTCATTTTCACACAAACCCTAGTTTCTTGCTACAAACCCTATTTTCTAGGCTAGGCCTGTGTTTTGCCCTTTTGGACCCCTTCCCCTCACTCAATTTTAGATATTAAACTTTCCCCTACTTCCTAACATCCCTCCCTACTTCCCAAAGTTTCCTCAAGAATTTAGAAGCTCCCTATCCCATTCATTTCGCTTCATTTCGACAAATCTCGTGTTCCACACATCGGGGTAGGTTTTACTCAAATGATGTTTCTGAGCAACGAAAGATGAATTTCGAAAAACTGAGAGAGGGTTGGAAGGTAGACTAAAAGAAATTTCCAACGAGCTATCCTACACATAATTTTCACTCTAGGAAGGCCTCCAAAAGTCGCCTAGAAAAAGGTGTGGTGCACTGGGAAGGCACGGCGCATTGGGAAGTAATTTCTAGTGTAAATTTACACTGGCGCAGCGCACTGGGAAGGTGCGGCGCACTGGGCTAAAAATCTTGATTTCTCTAAAAAGCTCCCTCAAATTTCCAAAACCACTCAACTCTTCTAGTGTGCAAGTAATTTAAGCCCTCTTCCTTGCTAGTGAAGGAGTTTTTCATGCAATTTATGGTGGTTGTGTAAAAGAAAATTCAAACCCTAATACCTTGCAATTTGTGCTCACAAACAAGTGCTTAGTGTTTTCTAGTTGGTGTTTTGTTGCCAAATTCCATTCCTTCACTTCCACACACTTTGTTTCCCACATTCATTTTCTAGTTTCATCCCCATATCCCTAATTCCCATATCCCTAAATTCACTAACCGTATATTCCTAAACTCCCACTATCCCAAACCCTAGCTGTTATCCATAAAGCTCCCTCATTCACTCCTAAGCCCCTTTTTCCTATCCCTAAGTCACATAATTCCCTATCATTACTATTTCCCCATCTCATTTGTAAAATCCCAAGTAACTCCAACATTTAGTGGTTGTCACCTCCTCCAAAGTTTGTCAAATCGTCAAAGGGAAAACTACCACTTGGCAAGGCTTCATTGTTCCCACTATCCCATTTTTGCCACAGTCCCTCATTTCCCTTTGGCACACATTTGGCATTGAAACAAGACACCAAGTTCTCATTTCTCATTCTCAACAAACCAAACATACACTTGGCATAGACTTTCAACACCATGGAGGCGGGCACCGATACATTATATGACCAAGACAGTGACTTTACAACTGAAATTGCATGCACCAGGAGGGCACTAAAATGCCATAAAAGGGAGGATAGACTATAAATCTTGGCCGAAGCCTTTTTGGTTAAGCATGATGCTTGATGAGGCACCTTCAGTTTTTGCATTTTGGAAATTTTTTGCACAAAAAACAGGGTTTTTCTCACTGTGCGTTGCGCCACCTGGCACATGCTTTTGCTAGGGAGCTCCAAAATAAAAAATGTTTATATTTTTGGATTTGGAATGAAAAATCATGACTATTGGTGCATTTCCAACAATTTTGGGCAAGTTTTGAGTCCCCAGGAGGTCAAAAACACTCAAAAAATGACCTCACTGCCCCTATTTTGACACACAGGAAGCAGTCTTGGGAGATTGAAGCTTTGGAGGGGCAAATGGGCACCCAATTTATAAATTCCTCTTGGATTTGAAAGTAGACAGGCAGGGCTTTCCAACAAGGACACTTGGGCTCAATTTTTCACCTTCTAGCTCAGAAATTCAGCTAGTTTGACTAGTTTTGCTTTGTGATATAATTTTTGATCCATCTTGATGTAATTGGATAAACATGATGTAATTTTGGCACTTATTTACTTGTTCTAGAGGATTCATTCACTAAAAAGTGAAAATTTAATGAATGAGTCAGTTTCCTACCTTATAGAGGCAAGTTGTTTTGATTTCCTAGATTTTAGTGCTTTGTTTAGAATTGGTTGAAACAACTCCTAGAATGATGAGCTCGACCCCTAGAGGCAAGGGAATGGGTTGGGCTAGTCTATATCATGTTATTCCTAAGTCATTTTCAGGGTTGGACACTTGGTATTGCTTTGGCATATCATTGTACATTTTATCTCTGCATTTTTGGCTAAGGAAAGACCAAGGTTTTGTAGCATTGTTTGTGATCCATGTGGCTTTATGTTTTGATCGTGTGCTTCTCTAAGTAATTGTAAGTTCATTAGTGTTATGTATATCATTTTCCTCTCTTTTCTTCTGAATTTGAACAGATGAGTGATTAAGGTGGAATCCATTAACTGTTATGCTCTGCCTTTGAATTTGTTTAAATTTCCATGTTTTCATCTGTTTAAGGAGAATTATTGAGACTCTCTTGCTCTCCTTAGCTCCTCACCAGTCCGATCTATTCATTCACTCAATTCAAAGAATCAAAACGATTTCCTTCCTTTCCCCAATCAGAACTCTGTAGAAACTGTGCCTCATCCCCGAGCCCAATTTGCCTTTCCTTGTTTCCAACACAAAACCCCCAAAAAACTAAAAAAAAACCCTTGTACTTCATACCTAGCCTAAAATTAGCTTTTATTTCAGTCATCTCGAGCCCCATCGCTTGTCTTTTGCCAAGATCGACGAAGAGAGCCCTCTCCTGTCCTCGTAGGGCTAGCTATGAGGCTGAGCATGGTTTGATGTGGACCTAGAACCTTGTCTTTTAAGCCTGAGACAAATCTAGGCTCTAACATAGTGGGAGACCGTACTGGGGAAGAAAATGGTTTGCTTTTTGATGTCATTTGTTTTATAAGCTACAGATGGAGCCTGAAGTTATGCCAGGTAGCATTAAAAATGCTTTTTCTTTGCATTAGCGCAAGTAGATAAACGCTGCTTCAGTTAGTCTCCGGTCTAGCTTGTAAATGTGACATCTAACTTGTTAATTGCCCCAGTACATGTATCAAGTTCAGATCTGATTGTTGATGGTGGACAACGATCAGACATAAGAAGGCTGGAATCATTCACCTGGCAACTCCATTCACTGAAAAATCCAGAAATCAATGCTTCATGGTAACTCCACTGCAAGAAGATTAGTAGCTTTAAGGTTTTCAAGATGGATTGGGTTGCAAGAAGATATGCTCCCGTGAGCCAAGATCATATCCCAGGTTTTCCAAATAAAATTCCCAAGGTAGATTGGTCAAAGAATTTTCCTATGTTCAGAAATGTGGAAGGTAATGACACTGCTCTTCATTTGGTGAAATTTCACATTCATGTGCATATATTAAAGATCACTTTTGCTGAAGACTGTTTGATGAAACTGTTTATGGCTACTTTGGAAGACGAAGCCTGATCTTGGTATGAAAGTTTTCCACCGGCATCTATTTATGGTTTAAAAATTTTCATGCAATATTCTTTGAAAGGTATAAAGAATCATATCCATCCTTGGCTTTAGTTCAGGACTGTTGTAGCCATGTTCATAGTTTTATTGAAAATCTTGAGAAAGTTTATGAAGATGATAATTTCATGGATGATGAGATCATGGAAGCCCTGTACGAAAATCCATTCCAGCAGCATAAAGAGAGTGAAATTTATCAAGATGATCAGGAAAATGTACAACAGGATCAAGATCTTAGTACGGCGGAAGATGAAGGATTTTTTCATTTTAACAGCCAACAGGAATTACATGAAATAGATCAGCAGTATGAGGAAAATTTGTACACTCCTTCACTTGAAATTAATGAAGACAATCACTGCTTGAGCATAATAAAACAAAAAGTATTATCTCCTATGTCTGAAGACGAGATAGATCAACTCTTGAACGGTCATGTTCTAGCTCAAGTTAACGAAGATCTGCAGTGTGCACATGGTCAAGAAGGTGATGGTGGAACTTTTCCTCTTCTGAAAAGGATCATAGTCCTGTAAGCAGCTTTATAGATCATCAGGTTGAAGACGTCCATATAGTTGAAAGTGTTGAAAGAGAAAGTGTCATTTCAGATTTGTCCATAGAAGAAAACAGCATGCAGGGAAGTCAAGTTTCGAAATCAGAAAGTGATAATGTTAAGTCAGCCATTTCAGATCCAGATTCAGATTGTGATGAGCAAGAATACCTTATACTGAATCCCAAAGAGGAGAACTCTGCTGTTGAAATCATCTGGAATAAAGAAGACAGAGTTATGAATCCAAACGTTCTCATGTCATCAGAACAAAGACTTCATAAAGAGGCAATCCAGTCAGTTCATAAACAAAAACAAGATGAGGTCTTCGTTCAAGTAAGTGAAAAAGTTCCTTGGGATGCATTTATGGTAAATGATAGCAATGATAGTGTTGAGTATCAAGAAATATTTGAATTTTCTTTTCTCATGATCGATGAATGTAATGAGAATCCAGCTGTCATATCATATGAAGATGATCTACAATATAGTCAGACTACCAAAGATCAAACCATTCAGGATGCCATTTCAGATTCTTCTTCCTATGTTTCATGTTAGGAAACGTTCTTTGAAGAGGAAATCTGCTCATCTACTTGTTCAGAATTATTTGAGGACCAGGAACACATTTTTACTGAAGTACGTTATGAAAAAAGACTAGAATCAAAAGAAAAATATACCTTGTTTCTTCAGCAAGAGGTAAATCTTCATGTTTTTCAGGATCCAATGGCAGATTTGTTGCAGTCAGCAGTGAAGGTGATTATTGTAGTATTCAGTGATGAAGGAGATAATGGTCAACTGTGTTTTTGGATGCCCAATTACCAGTATTCATTGTTGACCAGAAGATCTGATCAGGAGAATCAATCAAGAAGGCATGTGCTTGATTGGTTTCATTGAAATTTTGATATAGTTTGATGGTATATTGTCTTGTAAGAAACACAGGTGGTTGTCATCATGATTTCAAATCTTGATGGACTGCTGCCTTTTTCAAAAGCTTTTGTTTTAAGTCAGTCATAAGTCATTTATGTTTGGTCTGTTGAGTCAAGTCTTTCAGTCATTTCAGTTTCAAAATTTAGTTAGATTTTTAGTCACATAAATGAGTCAAAGTCTTGTGTTGTTTGTCGAAATAATGACTTCATTACCCAATGGATAAGGCACTGGTCTGCTCTCCCAAAGATCTGCCGTTGTTGGCACCTCCAAGGAGCTACTATCCCCATTGGAGCCAATGTTAGTGTTAGTCTTTCCAGCCTTCCTCCAGTGATCAAACATGCTCTTACAAAGTGATTTTAAGGTGTCAAGGTCACTCAGTGAGTCTTCAAGTAAAATTTGGTCACTAGGCATTAGGTCTAGGCTTTGCTTTCACTCCTTTCAAAGTTGTCCAAATGTCGGTCTATGCCACTATTCAGTTGATTCTAACATCATTTAGAGGGTTTTCATCATCATGTCAGGTTCCAATGGGTCATTTTACACCTTGTTCATGCTTCAGTTGCGCCTAGGTAAGGTCATTTCCCTCTCCTAGGGTTTTGAAGGTAATTTCTCTTGGACGGTAAAATCATCAGCAAAACTTGTACCCTGATGTTAATACACCTTCCCCTATCCTTAAGGTACTTTATTAAATATTTCCCATCAATGAGATCCCCCAAATTCCTCATTTTCACACACACCCTAGTTTCTTGCTACAAACCCTATTTTCTAGGCTAGGCCTGTGTTTTTCCCTTTTCGACCCCTTCCCCTCTCTCAATTTCAGAGATTAAACTTTCCCCTACTTCCTAACATCCCTCCCTACTTCCCAAAATTTCCTCAAGAATTTAGAAGCTCCCTATCCCCTTCATTTCGCTTCATTTCGATAAATCTCTTATTCCACACATTGGGGTAGGTTTTACTAAAATGATGTTTTTGAGCAAGAAAATATGAATTTGGAAAAACTGAGAGAGGTTTTTGTCCAAAACAGGCCAAGGAAGAAAAACCTCCTTCACTTGTTGCACAGGTGTCATGGTTTTAGAGAAATGTCAACAATACAATTGCCTCGGGAGAATTGATGCACCTCTGAAGTGACCTTGGGAAAATCAAGTTTTATCCTAGCTTGGTTGGCCGAATGACTCGCTTGATGAGTCAAATGATAACTAGAAATAAATATATTTCCAATGAGCTATCATGTGCTCAATGTGGAGTCGATGAAGGCATTCAAAAGTTGACTGCAACAGCACTCTGCCTTGAGGCAGCCTCATTTGGCACATTTTGACCAATCTTGGGAGCTTTGATTTTTGATATGAAAAATGAACTCCAAATTGAAAACTTCCAGTTGTGCTGGAAGGTAGACTCCGATACCTTTCCACAAAGCTGTCCTACACCCAATTTGGACACCGGGAAGGCCTCCAAATGTCGCCTGGAAAAAGGTGCGGTGCACTAGGAAGGCGCGGCGCATTGGGCAGTAATTTCTAGTGTAAATTTACAATGGCGCTGTGCACTGGGAAGGCACGACGCACTGGGCTAAAGAGCCTGATTTCTCTCAAAAAAATCCCTTAAATTTCCAAAATCCCTCAACCCTTCTAGTGTGCAAGTAATTTAAGCCCTCTTCCTTTCTAGTGAAGGAGTTTTTCATGCAATTTATGGTGGTTGTGTAAAAGAAAATTCAATCCCTAATACCATGCAATTTGTGCTCACAAACAAGTGCTTAGGGTTTGTAGTTGGTGTTTTTTTGCGAAATTCCATTCCCTCACTTCTGCACTCTTTGTTTCCCACATTAATTTTCTAGTTTCATCCCCATAATCCTAATTCCCATATCCCTAAATTCACTAACCCTATATTCCTAAACTCCCACTATCCCAAACCCTAGCTGTTATCCCTAAAGCTCCCTCATTCAATCCTAAGCCCCTTTTTCTTATCCCTAAGTCACATAATTCCCTATCATTCCTATTTCCCCATCTCATTTGTAAAATCCCAAGTTAATCCAACATTCAGTGGTTGTCCCCTCCTCCAAAGTTTGTCAAATCGTCAAAGGGCAAACTACCACTTGGCAAGACTTCATTGTTCCCATTGTCCCATTTTTGCCACAGTCCCTCATTTCCCTTTGGCACACATTTGGCATTGAAACAAGACACCAAGTTCTCATTTCTCATTCTCAACAAACCAAACATACACTTGGCATAGACTTTCAACACCATGGAGGCGGGCACCGATACATTATATGACCAAGACAGTGACTTTACAACTGAAACTGCATGCACCAGGAGGGCACTAAAATGCCATAAAAGGGAGGATAGACTCCGAATCTTGGCTGAAGCCTC
This sequence comes from Pinus tabuliformis, assembly GCA_031772625.1. Taxonomy (NCBI): domain Eukaryota; kingdom Viridiplantae; phylum Streptophyta; class Pinopsida; order Pinales; family Pinaceae; genus Pinus; species Pinus tabuliformis. Next base: position 155,501,965 of record CM062809.1, on the reverse strand, counting down.
TTTGGCTAAGAATGATGCTTGATGAGGCACCTTCAGTCCAAATTTCAAGAAATTTGGAGCAATTTTTGCATTTTGGAAATTTTTTGCACAAAAAACAGGGTTTTTCTCCCTGTGCGTCGCGCCACCTGGCGCGCGCTTTTGCTAGGGAGCTCCAAACTACAAAAAGTTTATATTTTTGGATTTGGCATGAAAAATCATGACTACTGGTGCATGTCCAAGAATTTTGGGCAAGTTTTGAGTCCCTAGGAGGTCAAAAACACTCAAAAAATGACCTCACTGCCCCTATTTTGATACACAGGAAGCAGTCTTGGGAGATTGAGGTTTTGGAGGGGCAAATGAGCAGCAAATTCAGAAATTCGTCTTGTGTTGGAAAGTATACAAGAAGGGATTTCCAACAACCACACTTGGGTGTAATTTGTAATTCAGTAAGCTCCTCAAACTCAGCCCCAAAGTGGCATGACGCATACAGATTTTGGCGCGGCGCACAGAGGATTTTTTCTCAATTTTTCACCTTCCAGCTCAGAAATTCGGCCAGTTTGACTAGTTTTGCTTTGTGATATAATTTTTGATCTATCTTGATGTAATTGGATAAACATGATGTAATTTTGGAACTTATTTACTTGTTCTAGAGGATTCATTCACTAAAAAGTGAAAATTTAATGAATGAATCAGTTTCCTACCTTATAGAGGCAAGTTGTTTTGATTGCCTAGGTTTTAGTGCTTTGTTTAGAATTGGTTGAAACAGCTCCTACAATGATTAGATTGACCAATAGAGGCAAGATAATGGGTTGGGCTAGTCTATATCATGTTATTCCTAAGTCATTTTCAGGGTTGGACACTTGGGATTGCTTTGGCATATCATTGTACATTTTATCTCTGCATTTTTGGCTAAGGAAAGACCAGGGTTTTGCGGCAATGTTTGGGATCCATGTGCCTTTATGTTTTGATGGTGTGCTTCTCTAAGTAATTGTAATTTCATTAGTGTTATGTGTATCATTTTCCTCTCTTTTCTTCTGAATTTGAACAAATGAGTGATTAAGGTGGAATCCATTAACTGTTATGCTCTGCCTTTGGATTTGTTTAAATTTCCATGTTTCCATCTGTTTAAGGAGAATTCTTGAGACTCTCTTTCTCTACTTAGCTCCTCACCAATCCGATCTATTCATTCACTCAATTCAAAGAATAAAAATGATTTCTTTCCTTGCCCCAATAGGAACTCTGCAGAAACTGTGCCTCATCCCCGAGCCCAATTTGCCCTTCATTGTTTCCAACACAAAACCCCCAAAAAACTCAAAACAAACCCTTGTACTTCATACCTAGCCAAAAATTAGCTTTTATTTCAGTGATGTCGAGCCCCATCGCTTGTATTTTGCCGAGATCAACAAAGAGAGCCCTCTCCTATCCTCGTAGGGCTAGCTAGCTATGAGGCTGAGCGTGGTTTGATGTGGACCTAGAACCTTGTCTTTTCAGCCTGAGACAAATCTAGGCTCTAACATAGTGGCGACCATACTGGGGAAGAAAATGGTTTGCTTGTTGATGTCATTTGTTTTATAAGCTACAGATGGAGCCTGAAGTTATGCCAGGTAGCCTTTGAAATGATTTTGCTTTGCATTAGCGCAAGTAGATAAACGCTGCTTCAATCAATCTCCGGTCTAGCTTGTAAACGTGACACCTCACTTATTAATTGCCCTAGTACATGTATCAATTTCAGATATGATTGTTGATGGTGGACAACGATCAGACATAAGAAGGCTGAAACCATTCACCTGGTGACTCCATTCGCTGAAAAATCTAGAAATCAATGCTTCATGGTGACTCCACTGCAGGAAGATTAGTAGCTTTAAGGTTTTCAAGATGGATCGGGTTGCAAGAAGATACGCTCCCATGAGCCGAGATCATATCCCAGGTTTTCCAAATAAAATGCCCAAGGTAGATTGGTAGAAGAATTTGTTGAGATTGCAACAAGATGATGGAGCTTAGTGAAAAGAGTCGCCTTCACTAAGTGGGCCCGCAGGCAAATTATGGCGCAAGTTCTATTTTTGGATCCCAGTAGGGATGATCACAGCAGGAGTGACCACAACAGGGATGATCACAACAGGAGTGACCACAGCAGGAGTGATCACAGTAGGAGTGACCACAGCAGGAGTGATCACAACAAGAGTGATCAAAGTCTATTTTTAGACTGGCTGTCCAAAATAGAAAAGTCAAATATTATTGTCTCATAATAATATTTGGACTATAAACTTGATCTTATTCTCTTGGAGCACTTCAGTTTGAGCTACATATGTGGCCCATGCAGCTGTCAGAAGGAAGTACGCTTTTCTTATGAGTCAGTTGAGTTGTTGCATGCATGACTTCAGTTAGAACTCAATCAGATGAGTTTGGTGGAGTTGATTGTGGAGTTGATGGAGTTGTGTTTAGTTTGACTTGGTTAAACTAGTTGTAGTTAGTCTAACTACAAATAGACTAATGATGAGTTGATTAAACTAATTATTAACTCATAATGCAACTATAGAATACATTAGTTAACTCAGTTGCATGTCAGTGCATGTTTAGTTCAGCAGGGACAGGTGTTAGAGGATCAGATTGCTATCAGTTGTGACTATAGTTGTGCATGAGGATTTGCACAATCAAGGGATTGAGTATGCCAATGAGTTTGCTCATGTATTTGCCCAGTATTATACCCTCTTCTCACATCTTACATAGTGTGAGTGATTCTTTGGAGGTGAAATACGAGTTTGGTAAACCATTCTCATTCATTCTCGAGCAGGTATTGAGCAGTGGAGGCAGGCAAGCAGTGGAATAGATTTGGAGATCAGATCTTAGCTGTATTGTGTGTAAAAGGTGGAGCTGGTACTGGATTGCTTGTGATAAGCATTGTACTTTGTAATGTTACATGGTCTCAATCATTAATATAAAGATAGTTGGGGTTTTTAGCGAGATGCTTTCCCCGGGTTACATACTGTGTTAATGTGTGAATGCTCTTGATGTTTTATTGTTATTGATGCTGCTATATTGATGATCAACGTAGAGGAGCTTATGTATTGTGTATTTATTCCGAAATAGTACATGATCAGGATAATCTACATTGAATATGTGTTAAATTATTCAAAATTTCTACAGAATTTGCCTATGTTCAAAAATGCAGAAGGTAATGACGCTGCTCTTCATTTGGTGAAATTTCACATTCATGTGCATAAATTAAAGATCACTTTTCCTGAAAACTGTTTGATGAAACTGTTTATGGCTACTCTGGAAGACGAAGCCCGATCTTGGTATGAAAGTTTGCCACCGTCATCTATTTATGGTTTAAAATATTTTCATGCAATATTCTTTGAAAGGTATGAAGAATCATATCCATCCTTGGCTTTAGTCGGGACTGTTGTAGCCATGTTCATAGTTTTATTGAAAATCTTGAGAAAGTTTATGAAGATGATAATTTCATGGATAATGAGATCATGGAAGCCCTGTACAAAAATCCATTCCTGCAGCATAAAGAGAGTGATACTTATCAATATGATCAGGAAAATGTACAGCAGGATCAAGATCTTAGTACGGCAAAAGATGAAGGAATTTTTCATTTTGACAGCCAACACGAATTACATGAAATAGATCAGCAGTATGAGGAAAATTTGTACACTCCTTCACTTGAAAGTAATGAAGACAATCACTATTTGAGCAAAAGAAAACAAAAAGTATTATCTCCTCTGTCTGAAGACGAGATAGGTCAACTCTTGAACGGTCATGTTCCAGCTCAAGTTAACACAGATCTGCAGTGTGCACATGGTCAAGAAGGTGATGGTGGAACTTTTCCCTCTTCTGAAAAGGATCACAGTCCTGTAAGCAGCTTTATAGATCAGCAGGTTGAAGATGTCCATATAGCTGAAAGTGATGAAAGAAAAAGTGTTGCTTCAGATCTGTCCATAGAAGAAAACAACATGCAGGGAAGTCAAGTTTCGAAATCAGAAAGTGATAATGTTAAGTCAGCCATTTCAGATCCAGATTCAGATTGTGATGACCAAGAATACCTTATACTAAATCCCACGGAGGAGAACTTTGCTGTTGAAATCATCTGGAATAAAGAAGACAAAGTTATGAATCCAAACGTTCTTATGTCATCAGAACAAAGCCTTCATAAAGAGGCAGTCCAGTCAGTTCATAAAAAAAAAACAAGATGAGGTCTTCGTTCAAGTAAGTGAAAAAGTTCCTTGGGATTCATTTATGGTAAATGATAGAAATGATAGTGTTGAGTATCAAGAAATATCTTAAGTTTCTTTTCTCATGATTGATGAATGTAATGAGAATCTGACTATCATATCATATGAAGATGATCTACAATATAGTCAGACTACCGAAGATCAGACCATTCAGGATGCCATTTCAGATTCTTCTTCCTATGTTTCATGTTATGAAATGTTCTTTGAAGAGGAAATCTGCTCATCTACTTGTTCAGAATTATTTGAGGACCAGGAACACATTTTTACTGAAGTACATTATGAAGAAAGACCAGAATCAAAAGAAAAAGATACCTTATTTCTTTAGCAGGAGGTAAATCTTCATGTTTTTCAGGATCGAATGGCAGATTTGTTGCAGTTAGCAGTGAAGGTGATTATTGCAGTATTCAGGGATGAAGGAGATCATGGTCAACTGTGTTTTTGGATGCCCAGTTACTAGTATTCATTGTTGACCAGGAGATCTGATCAGGAGAATCAATCAAGAACACATCTACTTGATTGGTTGCACTGGAATTTTGATATAGTTTGATGGTATATTGTCTTGTAAGAAACACAGGTGGTTGTCATCATGATTTCAAATCTCGATGGACTGCTGCCTTTTTCAAAAGCTTTTAAGTTAGTCATAAGTCATTTATGTTTGGTCTGTTGAGTCAAGTCTTTCAGTCATTTCAATTTCAAAATTTAGTCAGATTTTCAGTCAAATAAATGAGTCAAAGTCTTGTGTTGTTTGTCGAAATAATGGCTTCATTGCCCAATGGATAAGGCACTGGTCTGCTCTCCCAAAGATCTGTCATTCTTGGCACCTCCAAGGAGCTACCATCCCTATTGGAGCCAATGTTAGTGTCGGTATTTCCAACCTTCCTCCAATGATCAAACATGCTCTTACAGAGTGATTTTATGGTGTCATGGTCAAATTTTATCATTTGAGTGAGTCTTCAAGTAAAATTTGGTCACTAGGCATTAGGTCTATGGTTTGCTTTCACTCCTTTCAAAGTTGTCCAAATGTCAGTCTATGTTACTATTCAACTGAGTCTACCATCGTTCAGAGGGTTTTAATCATCATGTCAGGTTCCAATGGGTCATTTTACACCTTTTTCATGCTTCAGTTGTTCCTACGTAAGGTCATTTCCCTCTCCTAGGGTTTTGAAGGCAATTTCTCTTGGATGGTCAAATCATTAGCAAAACTTGTATCCTGATGTTCATCCACCTTCCCCTATCCTTAATGTACCTTATTAAACATTTCCCATCACTGAGATCCCCCAAATTCCTCATTTTCACACAAACCCTAGTTTCTTGCTACAAACCCTATTTTCTAGGCTAGGCCTGTGTTTTGCCCTTTTGGACCCCTTCCCCTCACTCAATTTCAGATATTACACTTTCCCCTACTTCCTAACATCCCTCCCTACTTCCCAAAATTTCCTCAAGAATTTAGAAGCTCCCTATCCCCTTCATTTCGCTTCATTTCGACAAATCTCTTGTTCCACACATCGGGGTAGGTTTTACTCAAATGATGTTTCTGAGCAAGGAAAGATGAATTTGGAAACCCTGAGAGAGGTTTTTGTCCAAAATAGGCCAAGGAAGAAAAACCTCCTTCACTTTTTACACAGGTGTCATGGTTTTAGAGAAATGTCAAAAATACAATTTCCTCGGGAGAATTGATGCACCTCTGAAGTGACCTTGGGAAAATCAAGTTTTCTCCTAGCTTGGTTAGCCAAATGACTTTATTTGATGATTCAAATGATAACTATACACAAATATGTTTCTAATGATCTATCATGAGCTCAATTTGGAGTTGCGGAAGGCATTCAAAAGTGTACTGCAACAGCACTCTGCCTTGAGGCAGCCTCATTTGGCACATTTTGACCAGTCTTGGGAGATTTGATTTTTGACAGTGAAAATGAACTCCAAATAGAAAACGTCTAGTTGGGTTGGAAGGTAGACTCAAAGACCTTTCCAGCAAGCTATCCTTCACCCAATCTGGACACTGGGAAGGCCTCCAAACGTCGCCTGGAAAAAGGCACGGCACACTGGGAAGGCGCGGCGCACTGGGCTAAAAAGCCTGATTTCTCTCAAAAACTACCTCAAATTGCCAAAATCACTCAAATCTTCTACTGTGAAAGTAATTTAAGCCCTCTTCCTTGCTAGTGAAGGAGTTTTTCATGCAATTTATGGTGGTTGTGTAAAGGAAAATTCAAACCCTAATACCTTGCAATTTTTGCTTACAAACAAGTGCTTAGGGTTTGTAGTTGGTGTTTTGTTGCCAAATTCCATTCCCTCACTTCCACACTCTTTGTTTCCCACATTCATTTTCTATTTTCATCCCCATATCCCTTATTCCCATATCCATAAATTTACTAACCATATATTCCTAAACTCCCACTATCCCAAACCCTAGATGTTATCCCTAAAGCTCCCTCATTCACTCCTAAGCCCCTTTTTCCTATCCCTAAGTCACATAATTCCTATCATTCCTATTTCCCCATATCATTTGTAAAATCCCAAGTTACTCCAACATTCAGTGGTTGTCCCCTCCTCCAAATTTTTTCAAATAGTCAAAGGGAAAACTAATCACTTGGCAAGACTTCATTGTTCCCACTGTCCCATTTTTGCCACAGTCCCTCATTTCCCTTTGGCACACATTTGGAATTGAAACAAGACAACAAGTTCTCATTTCTCATTCTCAACAAGCCAAACATACACTTGGCATAGACTTTCAACACCATGGAGGCGGGCACCGATACATTATATGACCAAGACAGTGACTTTACAACTAAAATTGCATGCACCAGGAGGGCACTAAAATGCCATAAAAGGGAGGATAGACTCCGAATCTTGGCTGAAGCCTCTTTGCCTGAGCATGATGCTTGATGAGGCACCTTTAGTCCAAATTTCAAGAAATTTGGAGCAATTTTTTCATTTTGGAAATTTTTTGCACAAAAACCAGGGTTTTTCTCCCTGTGCGTTGCGCCACCTGGCGCGCGCTTTTTCTAGGGAGCTCCAAACTGCAAAAAGTTTATATTTTTGGATTTGGCATGAAAAATCATGACTACTGGTGCATGGCGAAGAATTTGGGGCAAGTTTTGAGTCCCCAGGAGGTCAAAAACACTCAAACAATGACCTCACTACCCCTATTTTGACACACAGGAAGCAGTCTTGGGAGATTGAAGTTTTGGAGGGGAAAATGGGCACCAAATTCAGAAATTCCTCTTGGGTTGGAAAGTATACAGGAAGGTATTTCCAACAAGCACACTTGGACTCAATTTGGACTTCAAGAAGTGCCTCACACTCAGCCCCAAATTGGCATGATGCATACAAATTTTGGCACGACGCACAGAGGATTTTTGCTTAATTTTTCACCTTCCAGCTCAGAAATTCAGCCAGTTTGACAAGTTTTGCTTTGTGATGTAATTTTTGATCTATCGTGATGTAATTGGATAAACATAATGTAATTTTGACACTTATTTACTTTTTCTAGAGGATTCATTCACTAAAAAGTGAAAATTTAATGAATGAATCAGTTTCCTACCTTATAGAGGCAAGTTGTTTTGATTGCCTAGATTTTAGTGCTTTGTTTAGAATTGGTTGAAATAGCTCCTAGAATGATGAACTCGACCAATAGAGGCAAGGGAATGGGTTGGGCTACTCTATATCATGTAATTCCTAAGTCATTTTTAGGGTTGGACACTTGGGATTGCTTTGACATATCATTGTACATTTAATCTCTGCATTTTTGGCTAAGGAAAGACCAGGGTTTTGCAGCACTGTTTGGGATCCATGTGGCTTTATGTTTTTATGGTGTGCATCTCTAAGTAATTGTAAGTTCATTAGCATTATGTGTATCATTTTCCTCTCTTTTCTTTTGAATTTGAACAAATGAGTGATTAAGGTGGAATCCATTAACTGTTATGCTCTGCCTTTGAATTTGTTTAAATTTCCATGTATTCATCTGTTTAAGGAGAATTCTTGAGACTCTCTTTCTCTCCTTAGCTCCTCACCAGTATGATCTATTCATTCACTCAATTCAAAGCATAAAAACGATTTCCTTCCTTGCCCCAATCAGAACTCTGCAGAAACTGTGCCTCATCCCCGAGCCCAATTTGCCTTTCCTTGTTTCCAACACAAAACCCCCAAAAAACTCAAAACAAACCCTTGTACTTCATACCTAGCCTAAAATTAGCTTTTATTTGAGTCATCTCAAGCCCCATCACTTGTGTTTTTCCAAGATCGACGAAGAGAGCCCTCTCCTGTCCTCGCAAGGCTAGCTACGCCGCTGAGCGTGGTTTGATGTGGACCTAGAACCTTGTCTTTTTAGCCTGAGACAAATCTAGGCTCTAACAAGTGGATAGAAGGATATTTGAGGAACTATGTGGCTAGGATACATAAAACTTGGATTAGGTGGTTGCACTTGGGTGAGTATTGTTATAACACCTCTTACCATATGCCTATTTGGATGAGTTCCCTTAGATAATTGATGGGTATCATGCTCCACATTCATTGAGATGGCACCAGGAGACAATAAGGCGCCAATGGCTAGGGATTGGTTGCAGGAGAGTCAAGATATTCTTAGAATCATCAAACAAAACCTACAAGTATGCCAATATCAATAGAAGGTGTATGCAAATAGCCATAGGGTGGAGTGCCATTTCTTAGAGGGAGATCTTGTTTTCCTGAGACTTTAGTTGTGTAGGAAATCATCCTTGAAGAATAATGAATTTGAGAAATTAAATCAATGATTCTTTGGACCTTAATAAATCAAGGAGATTGGGGAGGTTTCTTATGCATTAGAACTACTGAAAGAACGCAAGATTCACAATGTTTCCTGTGTATCTTGCCTTGAAAAGGTGCTTGTACAACAAGTCAAGGCCACAACAGAGCTTCCACCGCTCGAAGAGGAAGGGAAATAGGTCCTCATTCAAGAAGAGGTCATGGACGTGATGGAGAGTAAGTTGAGGAGTGGAGTCATTTGAGAGTATTTAATTCAATAGAAGGGCTTGCTAGTGGAGGATGGTACATGGGAAGGTGAACAATCATTGCAACACCCTAGATTTCATATTCTTGAGTACAAGTAAATTCGGGAAGGGATGATTGCAATTTACCTTTCCAATCCATAGAAGCATGAGACGAATGAAGTCATATAATATATAGATCCCAGGGATATGGAAAGTAAATAAGGGGTCAATATGATACATTAATAAATAATTAAATAGAGGCGGTAAAATTCACTTTAGAGAAATAAAGTGACCCATGGTTTTTGCTTACCACCCATGTTTTTAAGAGGAGGAAATTATTATATATAAAAAGAGGAAACTCAAGGGGATATATGTGAAGAAAATATTTGTTAATTGACAAGGAGCTCGAGTAGCTTACTGAGTGAGGGAGAAACCTTAGACATTTCCTTGTTTCACTATTGGAATATACACCCTAGATGGTGGCGGTTGTTTTCAGTGGTCGTAAATCCATCCTAGCTAATCATTTGTGATATTTGTATGGAGAGCAAGTTGATGCATTAGAAGGTAAATTTGTCTATCCAAGGATAGGGCTGAAATTATTGTGTGGATGAGAGTAATTTTAGTTGGAAAGGTCAAATTGTATATATTGTTAGAGAGGAATATATTTCACTCCATTAGGCCGAATCAATAACATTTGTGGAGAGTGATTTTAGTTGGAAAGGTCAAATTGTATATATTGTTAGAGAGGAATATATTTCACTCCATTAGGCCAAATCAATAACATTTGTGGAGCCCAAGCATCATATTCTTCAAGGCCCAAATTATTCCAGGGTCGAATTGCCAAGATTTTTGAGCGTCATTTTAATTGAGTGAATTTCTTCTTATATGAAGGAAAAATTGTTGAAGGTCAATATAAATTCCAGGAGGCAAAATGACATCTTCAGAAGACTAAGAACATTTATATGAAGGGTTGAATCAACGATCATCTTGGAGGCCGAATTTCTCTTCTCCAAGGAGCCAAATTAATCTTTAGCAAAGGAATTGATCTACCCCAATTTATGAGGGTGAAATTGTATGTTCAAGGAGGGTCGAATCGATTATTATTAGAGGATCATATTAAGTTTTTGATGGGGCCAAATTTCCTATTGCAGGAAGGAAAAAATTCTCTGTTAAAGGGTTGAATTTTGAAGGTGCTTATGGGCAAGAATTTTCAAGAGTCTATCCACCAAGTTTTGTCTCAAGAATTTGTGTAAAAATTCCTCCAGAAATCCATTAATAAAAGAAGGTAGGGTTTGCAATATTTGCTCTGACTTCTGATTTTTCAATATTAATTGAAGTGCAGGTATATTTTATTGTGCAATTGAACAATTTATTTGTGTTCATGGAAAAATATTTATGGTGTATTTCCTTGAAAATAATTTTCAAGCAATTTAACCATATAAATTGAAAAGTTATATTACATAATATCTAGAATAGGCCAAAATAATCCTCAATTGATGATGCTAAAGAGAAATGGAGTGATCCTCTATAAATATGAGACATATCACTCCATTTAATCCTTGAAGCTCTTAAACAAGTTTGATAATGATTAAACAGAAATTAAAGCTTGGGTTACAGGCCAACCCACTAGCTCAAACGTGAAATAATGCCAAAATAGAGCCACACCTGTGAGTTGTAGGCCTTCAATATGATTATTTCGTGCCATTTTTGGGCTCCAAATGTTGACTCATGGTGAAAGGAAGGTTGAAATTTTCTCCAAGCATCATGATCATCCTTAATTTGAGGATCAATTTTCAAATCAAACATCAAATCAGATCCAAAGGTCCAAAATCAATTTGGGGTGCCCCCACATCACCTTTATTGGTCTCCAACAATCAACATAATGCTTTATCTCTCTATTGTTGGGTCTCCACTAGGCACTACAATCCCTCAGTCATCTTATGGAAGACCATCCTCATCTAGGGTTTGAATCACGACATTCCCATCAGGTAATGTCAAGGTTAGGTTGGGGGCATGCTGGGACTAGCTGTGTGATCATTAAGAGTCCTTCATGCCAAGAAAAATAACATCAATGTCTTGGGTCCTAGTGTGTAACATTCTTGGTGGAAAATCGTGTGAATAACCAAGGTATAAACTGTGAAAAATAACCCAATATATCAACAAACATGTAAAACATCAAACACATAAGAAATTGTGCCAAAATTGTGATCCATTTTATTATTGTGAGTAGAATGGAGTGCAATAGATACATATAGAGGATCCTGGGATTGCTACAACAATCAAGGGAAAACCCAAATGTTGATAATATAACCCAAGTGTTGGAAAATATCCCCTCTAAAATATGTGCTGGCCCAAAATTTTACTACTATTGTTTCCTAATAGGAAATGGGAAATATACCTCCACATGTGCTCAGAAAATTCTAAGAAACTATATGATGCCATTTATCATTCAACTCAAAAAATCCCAGAAAGGGTTTGTCACAAAACCAACTCTCATAAAAGCCCACACAATAGTGTGAATTCCCCAGTCTCCTATCCTATATGCATTGCTGTAAACTACTGCAAAAATGCTCCCAAATATCAACAAAAATACCTACAATTTCCTCAAATTTCCCTTATTTCTTCAACCCATTCTCACCTTGATTCCCCTTGCCTCCTACCCTCTGCGTAGGCTCTACCAATAATCCCTCCGCAAGCCCAAAAAGAAGAAACTTTGGCCTGAATATTCCCCTCAAATTTTGGCATGAAAACCACCATTAATCTATAGCTAAATCCCAAGAAGAAATACGCCAAAAATCATGTAACTTGATATACAAGGAATCTCTCTCCTCGGTGGGGTACGAATTTCCTCAACTATGCTCAGGATGCACAGATAAATGACTAAACCCACCTGTAATTAGCTTGAAATGGCTTTCAAAATATGGTTCTAGACTTTTATAGGGTGGAATTTAAATTCCACCAAAGAAAGAGGTGAGATTCCTGCCCATAAACCTCTTGTGTTAAGAAACAAAGGTTGACTTGGCTGAGAAGGTCAAGCAAACTAGAGTTCAGATCTGAAAATGGAACAAAAGTCCCAAAATGAAGCCCTCCACTTCTATTTATACTTTTTTCTCCCCTTATCTCCTTATGAGCTCCACAGTTTGACCTCCCTTTCTTTTCTCTTCCCTCCACATCGAATTTCCTCAAGGGATTTCGAATTCCCTCTTTGATGTGGACCCATATTCCACCATCCAATTAATTTCTCCCTTATTTCTAATGTTTTGGAGCCTCTCTTCTATCAAAATTGAATTGGTGTCTCCTCAACCACTTTTACTAAGTTTTATTCCCGAAAGTTATTCCATCGCCAAAATTGCAAAATTTGGAACTTATTTAGAAAAAATAATTAGTGGGGATATTAGAGTCCTCCCCTCCCAATTTTTTCTTGTCCCCAAGAAACTGTAATGCCAAATGTTGTAGTATTTGTTATTCTTCCCATTTGGCATCCTCATATGGTAAATATTTCCACCTAACAAGAAACTCCTTAATGACCCTGCTCCAGAGTTTTCTCTCCCTCACCTCCAAGATGTCTTGTGGAATTAAGATCAAGTACCCCTTATCATCCATAGGTGGTAGCTCCATGGCTAATGTAACATGCTATCCCAAGGCCCTTTTTCAAGAAAGATATGTGGAATACATTATGTAACTTGCTCCCAGGTGGGAGATCCATCTCATATTCTACCTCCCAAACTCTTTTAGTCACCCTATAAGGCCCAAAAAAGTGTGGCTTTAGATTTTCCGTTCCCTTCTACTTCAATGAATATTTCTTGTATGGTTGGAGTATAAAAATACTAATTCCCCAACCTCAAATTGCCTCTCAACTCTACCCTTTTCCTTGTATAACTTCTATTGATTATGTGTTGTTTGAGGGTTATCCTTGAGAGATCTAAGGATATCTTGACTCTCCTGTATCCAATCCTTGGTCCCTGGGGCTCTGTTGTCTCTAAAAATGATGTCAACAAAATTTAATGCATCGTAACCATATAGGGCACATAAAGTTGACATACCTATGGATATATGATAGGTGGTGTTATAACAATACTCTCCGAGATGCATCCATTTCGCTCATGCATGATGCTACCCTGTTACATAATTGCATAAGCAGCCCCCCAACCACGTATTCACTATCTTTGTCTGGTTTTTCATCTGGGAATGGTAGTTGGTGCTAGGTGTGAGCCCAGTCTGCATGGGAAAAAATATATCTGACCAAAAACCTACCATAAATCTAAGGGGTCATAATATAATCAGTGCCGACAAAACAATAATAATGTAAGGGCTCTATGGGGCACAATAGTAACAATATGAGCATTACATGGGTACATCAATATAATAAGGGGGTTGTACTAATAACAATAAGGGGTTACACTAGTAGTATGGGGGCCTAACAGTTATCCTTGTCACTAATGATGGTCTTGGGAAGACCATGCAACCTAAACACCTCTAGGAAGAATAACTTGGTCACTTTTGAAGATGGATATAGGGATAGGACGATGAAAAGGTGAGAAAACTTAGTCAACCTATCAACCACCACATAGATGCAGTTGCTCCCCTGGAATGATGGAAGCCCCATGATGAAGCCTATAAAGGTGCTCTCCCATTTCCTCTTAGGGATGGGGAGAGGCTACAATAGACTAGATGGATGAGATGACTCGCCCTTCTTCCTATAGCAAGCCCTGCACTACTCCATGTAAACCACTCTTTAACTACCCAGTAAGTTTCAAGAAACCCCAGATGTCCTACCACAGGTGAATGAGGTGCCGCATGCATAATCCTCTCTTTGAGCTATGACCCTGACAACAAGTAGATCTGGTTCTTGTAATAGAGAAAATAATCCATTACCCTATAACTATCATCCCCAAATGTGCCATCCAGGATCTTGCAAGCTTTTCCATCCTTGGAATACTCCACCAATAGTCGTGCCTTCCAGTTTTGGGTGATCTATAAGAGAAAGTGTCACGGGCCTCCTAGATAGTTCATCTGCTACTACGTTGTACTTTCACTTGAAATATTCTATCTCTAAATCATAGGCATGAATCTTGCCAACCCACTTTTGCTGCCTCTCATTTAGCTCTTTCTGCTCCAAGAAAAATCGAAGACTATTGTGGTCAGTCTTCACCCTAAACATTAGTTTATACTTTAAAGGAATAAGTAATAATTATTTTATTTCCTTTTTGTTACTTTGAAATCCATTGTCTTGACTTGGTGACCAGATATTGACAATGCCGTACACCAGTACTAATAATAGTGAACAAATTGGCTCGTGATGTGACCTCTTGGCTTATAATCATTTGGATACAATCCATTATCCTGGCTTGGTCACCAGTTGTGATAATGTAACCACTATCAATGCCTATGATCATGGTAGGATAGATCTTGGTGAGACCCCTATCTTTCAAGTCCCTTATTATTTTTGAATTACCCTCAAAAAATATTTTATTAATGGATGGGGAGACAAATCCACTCCTTAAGATATCGGGACGACAAGAAGAGTCATAAGATGCTAAAACTTTATTGATGAACTTTTCTTCTTTAGTAGCTAAATATGTTATAGCTTATGATATGATAAACTTAACCCTTAAAGTGTTAAGTTTGGAGATCATTTAGTAGAATGATGATTAAGTAGTTAGAGATTATAGTGAAGTGAAAATATGAAATATAGCATAATGATGTTTCTTTTGATAATATTCCTTTTGGAATGAACTCCGTTGGATCACACAGATGGAAATATAGCCCAAGTATAAAACCAAAAGAAATGGTGCTTCAACAAACAAAAAACACTCTCGTATATACATATGATTATGTGAAAATGAAGTAAAAATGCAAGCACCAAATGTTAGCAAATCAACAAGGAAGCCAATCAGGAGAATGAGCTTTGTGTAAATTTTTTACAAGATATAAAAATAATGTCAATGTTAGAGCTTTTATACTTTCTCCTACAAATACCATTATAGAAATTTGAATTGAAAGTCTTTAAATATTGTTTTGTTTTAAGAAAAAGACCATCAATCAGAATGAAAATTAGAAACAAGAAAGGGAAGAGGAAACTTCTTAAAACTCCTTGATTGTTCTTCCTAGCTGCTTTTACATAAATCTGCAAAATAAATATCTTGAAGTCAATGAAAACATGAAAAATTGAGGATACAAGGATAAGGGAATATAACTAGAAGAGAAAATAGAAGCAATCAATTCAGGCAAAAGGAAAAAATGAAAAAAATAAAAGGATAAGAATGAGCATATGAAACTTACCACAGGAGAATTTTGTCTAATCTTACCCAAGAAAAATGTTTTTTCCAGCCAAAGTAACCATTTCTTTTAATTGGAAGTAAATGCATGAAGAAGTGGCTTCGAATGTAATTTTCATTGGCCCAAAATCATAATTTATTTAATTTAAAATGCTAAGCAATGAATTATTGATGATATCCGCTTCAAATTTCCATTGGAGGATCAAAATGATAAAACAAGCTTTTAGAGATACTTGTGAATCCAAAATTGCAAAGTCATAGTAATTCCTTGAAACTTATTGATACATGTTTTCATTACAAAAACAATGCAATGAAGTTTTGCAAAATCAATGCAATTAAGCAAATCAAAATTGTATATGATCTGACTATATAAGAACTCCAACATGTTCCAAGACATTTTGCCAAAAAGTTAAAGGGGATGCCAAGAAAAACTTGGATTCTTTACTTGCTTATTGAAAATTTGAAATAATGAAATAAATTCAAACATAAAAGGAATATAATCTAAATTAATCTATTCTTATTGCTAACTGAAGGAAAGGAAACATGACTAGGTATAGTCACACCACTAATGTAACCATTTTTTCATTTTAATTCGTGCATTTATGTATAGGTCAAACAATCGGAGTAAAACTGAAAGTAAATTATAAAAAGAAAATTCAGCCTATTATGCACAATTAACAAATTTAGCGAAATAAATTTATTTACAAAATTCTTACCTTGAAATTCTTCCAACCAAATGTTTATAGGATCATAAAAATTGGCATGAATTTTAGTGAATGATTGGAAGAAGTTCGAAGGAAGAGTAAGCATCATGCCAGACTCGAATGATACATTTTTAATTATTGAAGCCTGTTGAGTACTAGCAAAGTCAGAAATATCCCTATGCACTAGAACTTCCAGATATTTTTCAAATGGATGAACAATTAAAAGGTTTCTATAAGTGTCACATTGTTGGTTTGAATGAAATGGTGCACTCTCATGGGCCAAAATTTGTGATGAACTTATTTGAAAATAAAAAATAAATTGGTCAAGCATGAACAAATAAAATTTCAAAATAAAAAGTAGTTGATGTCCTATCCTGAAACTTTGTCGCTAAGAAGTATTAATTCCTTATCACATTACCTACATTCATCTATTAGGTCATATATTTATTGTTCATTCATTTACAAATCAAAACATGATGAGATCCATACATCATCATTGTCATAAAACATACTAGGCCACTAGGCCATGTGTTCTTTATTTTAGATGCCACCTCACTCATTTTTGAATCCATTTGGCAATCCAACTCAACCAAAAACATGAGAACCCCATCACATCATCGCTATTCGGAAGTGGAAAGGAAAGGATGAAGAATATTGTGACACCTGGAAAAACACATGCCAATGATAGCATGAGAACCAAGAACACACATGCATAACCATGGATTCCAAAACTAGCAACGAAATCATACATGCAACTCAATACCTACAAACAATCCCACTATAGCTGCTTGATCCTTCTCTTCCTTGCTTGATCCTTTCTTCCTCTTTGCCTCTTTGATTTCCTTCATTCTAAGCTAAAATGCTTTAGAAAATTCTATCTAAGAGTATGAGAGAGAGAGAGAGTATAAAGAGAGAGAGATCCAAACTAAACTGACAAAAGTCTATGAACCGATCCTCAGAAGCCTTTTTTATCCCTAGAGTTCATCTCCTCAAATAATTTGTCAAGTTTCTTAAGGGCCATAACTAGGGCTTCCTCAACTTGATCCTTGGGCTTACTCTTCTTAGCCTCTACCTTAGTTTTAGTATGCTCAAACATATCCATTTTGGAAATATTTAGGTTTTTCTCAACTTCCATGAAAAATTTCCATGGCTTTAGCAATATTTTTGGGCCTTTTGTCCTTCAGTTGATATTTTAGGTTCCCTCCAACAACCTTAGTGAAATTATCAAGTATGAGTGCATCAAGAGGTCTAAGATGATCAAGGATATCCCTAAGAATATTATCAATTTTTTGGATAAACTACTTAATCTCTTCCCTTCCCTTTACTATGTGGTAAGACTTCTCAAGTTTGAAAGCCCCTTCGACATTATATGAACTTGTTTTCAGAAAGGCATCTTCAAATCTTTCAAACTCATCTATGCTACTAGGAAGGAGACTAAGATACCATTCCCTTAATTGTCTGTCAAAGGATAAAGTGAATAACATCATAATCACATCATCAGACTCAATTCCCCTTGGGTAAAGGAACCAAAATAAATCATCTACATGGTCATGAAAACTTTGATCAACATTCCCTTTGAGCTTTTGTAACCATTCATGATATTTATCAGGAAAAGAATCAAGTTTATCACTTAACTTGAAAGGTCTAAAAACACTAGGAAGAAGCCTTTTGCTTCTAGGTATTTTGGATTGGTTTTGATTTTGGTTGGCATTGGTATTGGTATCCATATTGAGAGTTGAATTACAAACCTTTTCAAACTCAGGGATAAGGTTAGTTCTAATAGGTGATGGAGTTCTCTCCCCTCCCTTTGCAACAACCCTAGTTATAGGAGGAATTTTGTCTTCTTCAAGAAAACTAAGGGATTGGATAATAAATGGAATCACCAGAAGAATATTTGTAATGTCATCATATGAATCAAGTCCTCAATGATTCATAAGGGAGGTAGACCTTCTCTCCCCCAGCAATGACAACAAAAATGTTTCCACACAATCTAGTAGGGGTCCTCGGAGGGGTACCAAAGGGACAACTACTAGATATAATGATAATAATGGGACAAGGACCCACTGTAACCTCATTAAATATCCCATGACATTTACAAAATTTCACCAATGGGAGGAGACCGTGTATGAAGGAAACCATTAGAGTAATGGGGTAAATTTTGTGGTATGGTGTGATTTTGAAGGCCCATTCAAAGGACATGCTCAAACAATGGATTGATTGATTCAAATGAAAGATAAGGGCTCTCTAAGAAAGAATTATGAGGGGGAGGCCTAGACATAAGGGGAAAGGGATATTTAATGCAAGGGATACACCTAGATCAAGGCTTCCTAGAGGAATGAGAGGACCCCTCTTAGGGTTTGTGAGATAGTAATCATAAAAATATTTGGGACCACAATAGAGACCTAGGGGATTCTAAGCAATGCTTAGGGTTTGAAAACTTAAAGAGGAATAATATACCCTAGCTCCAGCAAGGATAGGATAGGTTAAAGAATAGTTAACTTCCAAATAATTCTCAAGAGTGATTGAACTATGGAAATATGCTAACAAAAGAAGCTTATAAGCATAAATGACGGTGGAGCTAGGGCTTGAGGTTTCTCCAAATCTAGCCATGGGTGTTACTTCAAACTTTGAGGAAACTTAGAGGAGATTGCAATGCAATGGCATGGGTTAGGGTGAAAAAATGGGAAAAAGTGAAACAAAAGGGCTTTAAGGTGATAAAATAGGATTAGAACCCAATGCCTTGACAATTGGAGAAATTGAGTCAAGATTTACCTTTATGATATGACTTTGCTCTATCAAGGAGTTTTATGTAGCCTTTCATTAAACCTAATGAGTCAGCTACCTACAAAAAAGGAATTTATACTTTGTTTGGTAAAATATGATGGGGTTTCAAGGTTTCCAAGACAACACAAGCCTCTAGGAACATTCATTCACATTTCTTGATGAGTAATGCATTGGATGTTCCAATAATCAAGTGATTTCAATTATTCACAATAAATTAAGGTAGAAACAAGATCATGATAAGACATTCCATACAATAGGCATGTAATAATTACAAATATATAACATCAAAAATGGACTTACAAAGAAATGTGAGTATATCCATCCATCATAATTGCAATTAGAATCTCCAATACAAGAATAATGAATATCCAAAAATCAAAATGCATCAACAACGTGCAATTTCATCCATCAATTGCAGGTATGAATTACTTTTACATCAAAATCCCAATATGCTAATAAGTCCCTAAAAACAACTTGAATGTGAAAAATAACAATCCAATTAGTGACAAGCCCATGAAATAGCTCAAAAGAATTCAACAAGCCTTCCTAATGAGGTTCAAATGATAGAATAAGGGTGCAAAGGGGTTGTTGGAATGCCTAGATAAGTAATCCATGTGAAAAGATGAAGAGGAGGGCTCTCATAATGATGACCAAGGGTTTTCTCCCTCAGTTTCCATGAGAAACATCGGTGGTGCCCCCATGTGGCTATGGGGAACAAAGAATGGTCTAATGGGTCTCCATTTGAATCTAGAAAGTCTATTCTATCATAAATAAGGGTAAGAATGATGATACAATCTATCCCATGTCTCGGGTGAGACAAAACCCCATATGGGTTCTGGATTAGTTTCTAAGTGTATGGTGTAGGTATGTGGCTAGCTAAGAAATGTGGTCTAAGTGCATCATCATCTTTCTATGGTTGGGGCACAAAAAATAAATACATGGTGCTGAAGAATCACATGGCATGGAAATCAATGCTCTATTTTGGAGGAGGCCCATGGTTCTCAACGCTCACCTTACAAGTGCCATTGTGACCCTCTAGAGGGCTTATATCCTGTATAGGGAGGCAAAGCCCAAGATGAATACCCACCCGCAATCCTGTATAAGATCCAATGTGTTTCCTCACCTTCTAGTACAACAATTCATTAGAGCAATTGAGTAAATAAGATTACAAATTTGGGGCTCAAGTGGACACTTCACAGTGGCATGCCCTTCCAAGGGGGATTTAGCATGTAGAGTCTAAAACTCAAGAGGGAGGTTAAAAAAGGACCCTATTAGGTGGTTACAACCTCTAAGGGAGTGACAGGTCCATGGTACTTCTCCCAAATGACAAGTATCATGGGAAATAATGGTGGAATGGAACAGGGAATAGGGAATTCTTGAAGCCACATGCCGTGGTACAAGGTTAGCTATGATGAGGGAAACCCACACATAGGTTTATAGATGTATGAGGGAGAAATTATGTTAAATGAGTTACCCCATCCTTTGTTTTTCCACCCTTCTTCGTATTCCTTTTGCCTTTTATTTTTATTTTTTTCTTTTAACTGCTTGGTGATCTAGGGAATGAGAGCATGATGTGTAAGATAAAGTAGTGAATACCCCCCTCAAGGTTAGGTAGTTCATCGCTCACCAGTGGTTGGGA
This sequence comes from Pinus tabuliformis, assembly GCA_031772625.1. Taxonomy (NCBI): domain Eukaryota; kingdom Viridiplantae; phylum Streptophyta; class Pinopsida; order Pinales; family Pinaceae; genus Pinus; species Pinus tabuliformis. The sequence continues at coordinate 155,481,376 of CM062809.1, read as the reverse complement.
CAATCATGGTTTTCCTAATGATTAAGGGGGCACACATAGGAACCCTAAGAACCAAGGTGATGGAGATAATGATAGTGGGTAGATCTCATGCTTGGATTTTCCCCACATGCTAAATTCTTATGTCTGGACCATATTTTTCATTTTGCGATACATTTCCTATTGTAAGTGGCCAAATTATGCTTTTAAATTTATTTTTAATTGCATCAACTTCTAGGGCATCATTACAGGCCCGACCAAAAGTGTGGACAAGGGGAAGGAGAGGTGAAATCCTTGAGGACTCAAGGGAGAAATGTTGACCCAGATGGGAAAGGCGCAGAAAGGGGGTATAATGACCGGAGTGGAGTGAAATCTACGATGTTAGGAAACAGGAACATGGAACTAAAACTAGGGTTTCCCATGTAGTGCCACTCCTAAAGCTAACAAATAATAGATGAGACCCACAGGACTAAGGTACAAGAGTAAAAAACAAACCCATTATTTCTGCTAAATCCCCTCACTAATCCATGTCCAAATGTGTCCAAGAAAAGAAAGAAAGTATACCTAATTACATAATGAAATCCATTCCTTTAGAGTTGTAAGGTCCACCTTCAAACATATGATCATAAAAGATGAGCGAGGGAACATAATACCTAGCTTAGGTTGTGGATAATGATGGAACATCGAGCTATCTGGTGATTGCAATGGGCTACTGGCTGCCGACTGAAGTCAAATATAGGAGAAAAATTCTCCTATGGGTGCCACCGATTCATGGTGGGTAACAAGTACTTAAAGAATAAATTTGCATGCGAGTTGATGGATGGAGTAGTTCAATATGACATGTATAGGGTCACTAATGACATTATCTTTTACGAAGAGAGGGTATTCTTGGTCCTTGAGTAACATCTCAAGGAGAGGATCATGAGGGCCATCCATGACTCACCCTTATCCAGACACAAAGGATTCTTAAGAACATATAGGCAGTCATGAGAAATATTTGTGTGGAATGGCCTCAAGGGGGATGTTTGGATACATGTAACAGAATGTGATATTTCCAATAGAATAAAATAGAGCAAACCCATCTAGTAGGGCTACTACAACCAATGTTGATCCCATATAAAAAATGGGAAATCATTTTGATGGTTTTCATTATTAGGATTCCAATGGTTCAAGGGAGATATTGTATCTTCATGGTCATGGATAGGCTAACAAAATTATCATTTCATGGCCATATCCTTTGACTACGCAGTGGCACAAGTGGCAGATGCATTCTTTCGGGATATCTTCAAATTGCATAGAGTCCCCAAACACATTGTCACTGATTGAGATAGAATATTCCTCAATGCATTTTTGTAGGAAATGTTTATATTAGATTCCAAAATTTATATAGAAGTTATTAAAGAAATAAATGTTCAAAGGTAAGCACAAAACTACATTGGAGATTAGGATATAGCCTTCCTAATTCTCAGAGAGGGCTCTCTCTTTATGATTTAACTTTGTTTTAGTTAATTAATTTTAGGCTAGTTATTGTTGCACTTGGGTTTTGATTTAAATTTGGGTGGTGGGATCACTTACTTAGATGAACAGGGGTTTTCGTTTACCATTGGGCTATGGGGTCAAATGCCAGACAAACAGGACTGGATCAAGTTCTAAAAACAGTGTCTACAGGGTAAGATAGAAGAGTTACTATAGATCTTAAAGGCTAGATGGTGAAATGGTTTTCAATCGGATCCAAGGATCAATTAAGGGTTCCTTAGGCTGGATTATGAAGAGAAATGAAAGAGATCAACCAAGACAGGAGAGAAATTAAGGGTTCTCAAATCTGGATATCAGAGGAAAACATATAATTGATTAACTGTGCAAAACAAAGTGTACTTAAACAAATTCCGAGTTAAATTTCTAGTTAATTCATTCAAATTTAGAGAAAACTTAAGTTTATGAAACACATAAGAAAATAACAAAACTAGACAAAGAAGATACTTCACTGCAATAACTCATCTAATGAATCCTGTAATGCAATCTTTTTATTACTTGCTCCAACCTGTTGACTTGACAATTGGTACAATAACCCTTAGGTTTAAGATCAAAATAAATCTACAAATGTATAGCAATCCAGACTCAAACTTTGAATTATGAAGTATTTATACAAAAAGAATTTACAAAATATCCTAAACTGTCTTGGGAACTAATCTAGGAGAAAGAAATATCTTCATGCAAGAATATAGAGACAGTTATTGAACTGCTACTTGTTGTGCCTGTTATTTAGGTTCTGTTGGCTTTGATCTTTTTCCTTTTAATCTGCTTTGTTGTTTGGTCTTCACGCTGGATGTTCTATTTACTTTGACCTTTCATCTGATACACTTTGACCTAGTTGACCTGTCAATATCCTTTTATTGTGCCCTTTTACTTTTACTGTACATTTTACGTTTTTACTGTGTATTTTTTTACAGTAAATCGTTTAGTTTTTCCCGTGTCTCAGCATCTAGTAATTTGATACTGAGCATCTTCCTATATATCTCATCTGCATCTGTATACTTGGAAAAAGTACGCTTATTGACAAAAAGGTGTTTTACCTCATGCTGGAGGTAAAACAAATTCTCAAAAGTTTGATACAATACTTTGCTAGTAGGTATACCATTCATGGATGAAGTATTAACCTAATCTCTGGCCACTTCTCTGATCTTTTTATTATAGTCCTCCTGTGTCATTAATTTGTTGTTTATAACCAAGGGATTTTGTAAACCATTTTGCCTCAAAATTTTGAACTTCACCTTGAAACTGTCAATGGCCAACTGCATGGTTTGACACTTATCTTCTAAGTTCAACATCAAATTCCTCTTGCTGAGGACTTTCTTCACTTCCAAAATTGTACCTGTTTTGTCAGGTATCTCTAATTCCTGCAACTCATACTTGTTCTTGGAGTTTAGGAAGTGAATGATTCTTGTAGATTCCTCTGGCATGTCTCCAAGTTCTACCTTGACTCTTTGTATGGCTTCTGTAGCCTTCTTTATTAAATCAATTTGTTCAAAACTAACCTGGATGGATGGCCAAATATCATTGACTGAGTCAATGATATTGGTCCATAGTTTCTCCTTAGCCTGACCTAGAGGTTCATTCAGTGTTAGTTCCTTCTCCAGGATTTTGATTCTTTCGGTCATCCTTGTGGACTTATGTTGTTCTTATTTGTGCATGATTTGGGCCAATTTGTAATCTGTTTCTAGGCTGGTCACTTTCTCCTTAAGCCTGTTCATCTCAGTGGTCTGAATGGACATTTCTTCCATTGCTTTGACCAACCTGTTTGCCTCATCACCTGTAGACTCTGTTGCTGATGTATTTGGCACAAATTTTGGTAGTGTCGTGGCCATTGGAGCTGTGTGGGCCAAGGATGCTACCAATGTAGAAGGTACAATAGTGGTAACTATTGGAATGACAGTTGCAAGACCATCATCAAGACTAGCTTGTTTGAGCTGAATCAAGCTATCCAATTATTTCTCCATATCCTTTAACTGATCATTCATCTGCAACACTAGGTCCATCATCTCTTCATGATTGGTTTGGCTCTCCAGGACCTCCTTTGTCTGTGAGTGCTGTAAATGTGGCATCTTGAGTTGTTTCTTAAGGGCTACTATATCCTCATTCTTATTTTTGATCAAATTTTCAGTAGCCTTAATGTCACTTGGATCATGGCCCAGCTCAATGACCAAGTACTCTAACGACTTTATCCTGTTGTCTTTGGCCTGTGAGGAGGCCTTCTCCAATTTGTACTGGGTTGTCATATTATCTAGTGAATCTTGCAACCTGTGTGTATCCATGGCTTTTCCTATTAGGGTGGAGTAAATAATTTCTCCAACCTGCTTGTGGAACTCTATTTGATAAATTTGATGAACATCCTTGGCCAACTGTTATAGATATATTTGGGCACTGCAACCCCAAACTCATATGTCAATAAACTAAGGGCTCCTTAAGTCCCTAAAAGTATTGTTTCACACCCTAAAGGATCATGGTCAACTGATTACATCATTCCCCAGAAGTTCCACTTGAAAAAATACTTAGAACTAGCCAAAACTGGACCATACAGACTTTTCCATGGGCAAGGTACGATGCATACTGACTGCCAAACTGGCTAGGTGTGATGCATAGTGAAATGGCCTTCTGTGGGGTGCAATGAGTGAGAATAGACAAATGGCAGAGACAGTTTGCAAGGTGGATGATCATGGAATCTTCTAGAAACTTCTCCTGTGACACTTTCCTCTCTGAATTTGCCTAGGGATGAGTAAGAGATCATGAAATATCCAAGTGGAACAAAGAAATATTAGTGGAATGAAACTAATCAAAAACCCAGAGTTGACTCACGCCCTTGAAAGACATCTATAAATGGATCCCTCATCTGAGAGATATAGAGGTTGGAATTTTGTATTTTGTAAGGAAGTGCTATTGGTTTGTTGGTGAGAAGAGACATTGCATTATTGGGTGATTTTCTTGTTCATGAGGTGAAGAGGGCTTCTACAACTAGGAGGATGATGCTGGATCAGAAAACTGGGTTTTAATTCTCTCTTACATTACTATTAATAAAGTTCTTTGAGTTTTCCTCCATATAATATTGTATTTGTGAATCTTATTGTTTATGAATGCAATTGTATGGTCAATGTGTTTCTAATTCCACATTGTTTATGATGTTTTAGATAGAGATTCTTTGATATTTTGTTTTTACTTTGGCTCTACAGGTACTCTTTGAAGCGGGACAAGTAGGAGAGGAGTGGCAAATTCTATCAAGGAAAGGAGAAATCAAGCTAGGATCAAAGCGGAAGATCCAGGTTGGTCCTATTTTTTTCTCTTCCATCTATCAGACTTAATGGAACTCTTGAAAAGATTTCATTGTTTGTTTCTAAGATAGCTACCCATCTTAGTGGGACTAACAGTTCGAAATGACACTAGTTTTCCCTGAAAAAAATGGTGACTCCACTGGGAAATGAACAGTTTGTTTTGTTTGTTTATTGTTTTCTTTATAAACTACAGACGGAGCCTGAAGTTAGCCAGCTAGCCTTTGAAATTCCTTTGCTATGCAATTTCGAAGTAGATAAATACTGCTTCAGTCAATCTTTGGGTTGGTTTATGAACTGAACTTCCTACTTACAAATCATTCTAAGTGCCCTTGTGGTAGCTCAAAACCTCATCAGATCTTAACCTTATGCTTTTTTTTTACTATCCATCATTACTCAGCCTAAATCACTAAACTTAGCTGCAAGTTTTGAGCAAAAACCAAGCTCAGTTTCGCTCCCTGGCCCATCGCACTGTCTGTAACTGTGCAACCTGGATGCATCGTGCCTCCCGTGTGTTGCAGGTGAGATGCATACTTGTTTCCCTGTGTTGCAGGTATGATAATTGAGTGACACTGTTTTTCTTCTCTGAAATTTGGTTTTTCTTCCTTGTTTTCAGCTTTATTCAGTAGTTTTGTTGTTCATGATCAGTATCTTCTTGCTGAAACAATCTTCCTTCACATTATTTCAGCCTCCATCAGTTAGGAATTGTAAATGTTTTTGTGTATTTGTCAATCATTTACAGTCTTCCTTTGTCGAAAGTAACCTAATCAAACTGTCATTTTTTATGCAAGTGTTGTAATTTTCATTCTGAATCAAAATAAGAGTGTCGTAAAGTCTTCCTCTTCTAGATAGTTGATTTTACTTTTTTCATTGTACTTGATTTGAAATTATTAGTATTTTAAGTGTCGAAAACAGTTTTCAATTCGAAATCGAAAAGTGTCATCTTAATCTTCCTTTCATTTTGAAAAGATAATTGTTAGTACTGTCGCTTTGAAAGAAAATAGTTCAGATCTGTACTTAGCTTTATTTTTGGCATTCACACATTAAGGAAGTGGAAAACAAATACATGCATGTGCATCTTCATTTTGACTGCATGCGAAATTTGATTTAGGAAAGTGCATTTGGTGTGTGCTTTATGCTCTCTGCTGAAAGAAAATCATTATCTTCTTTCCTTTGTAGCTAGGATTTTCATTGCTAAAAGAACATAAATGACTGTTTATCATTTTAGATTGCATATTTAGGAATTTCACATCTACATCATACGGTGAACCTTGAAAGACAAACTTCTAAGCAAGATCAACTCTAAAATAAACCTCAATGAACAAAAAAACTCTTTGGAACCTAACGCAACACATCTAGAAGTCTAGGCTAGAGATGTGTTCCGGCATCATAAAACCTGGTAACTATCATTTTCATCGAAGGTTGGGTGATTCTTCCTCTTTGATACGACAAGTACCAGTACGGACTTGTGCTCCCCGTACCGTCGAGTATATATTGGGAGACCACAATAGGCTGATATCCTTTACCCTTAGGAAGCCGTGTCTGCCGCCCAATTAATCGTAATGCACTGAACACAACATTCGGGAAGGTTGACTACCGTACATAAGTCCTTGGTAATTTCTCTATAATTTATCACCAAGGTGTATTTTGTAGTTTTATGATCAGTTTGGTAAACCCTTTGTCTAGACTTCTAGAGCAGTCACTTTCATTCCTTTTCGACTCCTTAAAAGAAAAGGTCCATCTAAGCACTTGTCACTTCAGGCTCATTAAAAATTGAAGGTGACTAGAGTCACCTTTAGCTTTTTCTCGACTCTTAAAATTTGAAAAAGCAAGTTGCGTCAAAGTGTCTTTAAAATTTGATTTAATTGGAATAACATCCCTGTTCCTTCGTTGATCTGAGGTTGAGATAATGGAGGATACCAATCAAGGAATCCCCCTTGGAGGGAATCCTAGTCCTTTCTCCTCTTGGGGAGGTATTGGCTGTCCATATATGGCTACATTGTCCCTTCCAAGAATCACAATCGGCCTACCGATATGGCTTTTCTCGACCTTTGTCATTCAAAACACCGTAATTCCTCAACAATATAATCAGCAACCAGATGATACTGAAGTTACCCCTTCGCCTTCTAATTTGTTTGTTTCTCCTTCCCCTTCTTCCTCTTTGCTTGGTGAAACTAGTGACACTAAAAACCAAGTATCTGAGAAGAAAAAGAAAGGGAAGGAGAAGAAGAATAAGCCAGCTAAACAAGGGAACAACGATGCATCATCTGGCAAAAATCTGCACACTAAAGTTTCCAAACCAAAAAATCCATGCGTAATTTTGAAGGAGAGACATTACCATCGAGATTTCCCTTGCATCCCGTGGATCTTGAGAGAATGGTCTCCTCGTTTGCACCATTTGGTGTCATCAACCCTGACAGTCAGGTTGACAGCGCACCATCAACTAGTGAAAATGAAGTCAGTAGACAAAAAAAGAAAATTCAGAGTTCCATGTAGGTTATGTGAAGATGATCATACTCTTCACCGTTGTCCTTTTTTGGATGAAGCCAAAAGCATTTTGGATAACCATCCTACTTCACCGCAGCAACTTCCACCTGGATACAAGAAACTCTTGCCAATTCCTACGCTAGTTGAAAACATGATTGACATAACTCAATTGTTGATCGAATCGCCTATCATTAACAGTGAACCTTCTGAGTCCATACTGGACCAAAGTCAACTGGTTGAGATGGAAGTCAATCCAATCTTTCCTTCAGAAGACCCACCTTCAGATGCTATAGTTTCCAAAGAGAATGAGAATGACACAGTTCAAATTCTTTTTGTCAATACAGAGTCTAATGAACTTGGGGGCAATCCACCCATTCCTTTACAATAGGAAGAGACCCCCCCAGTTCATGAAACTTATCCGGACATTTATCTGGTACCTCCTCTAAGCAGTATAGTCATTTTCTTTGACTGGAATCAACTAGAAAAACTCTGCCTTCCATCTAATGTCCCATTCCGAATCATAGTACAAGTTTACAAAATGATCATGTCTGGCACTATCATAGATGAAGGGGCTTCAGTGAGTATCCTTTCCTCAACTTCTTGGAAAGTTCTTGGTTCACCATCGCTTTTGCCTGAAAAGCAAATTTGTCATGCTTCAACAAAGGAACCAGTCGACTGTTAGGGATCCTTCCAAAGTTTCTGATAACTTTGAGAAAGAAAACCATTCATTTGAACATGATGGTAGTCCAAGGTCCACTAGATTAAAATCTACTCCTTGGGTGTGATTATATATATAGCATGGAAGCTATCATTTCCACATTCTTTCAAGTGATGTGTTTTCCACATGAAGGCGGATTGGTGCAACTTGTCGACCAGCTTTCATTTCCTGGTTCAAGCACAACTATGAATCAACAATCATTCCTAAATGGTCTCTTCGCATCAACAATGTGTCTTCAACCTTAATTCCATCCACCTAATTACCGTGGGTAGTTCAGTGAATGTTCTAAAGGTTAGGGAGCATGCACCCTAGCCTGCTTCGGTAGGCGAACCCAGAGGAAAAGAGAGATTTTATTGAAAGGACATAATACTTGGACCCAATAACATTTCTCTATAGGTGATGTAATAAATCTAACACAATTATTTCCTTTGTATGATTGTGAATGGAATCTCACAGCATTCACCTTCATATGTTATGTGATTGGAAGCTCACAACAATCACCTTCGTCTATTTCGATGGACAAAGCAAAGGAAGTTTTTTTTTTCTGACAATAGAAACAATCCTACCTAACCGCAAGGACTTCCATTTGGTAACCTAGAAACTCTCCTTTTACTGAAAGACCTAGGGGTCATGCAAACCTTTGCATGCAAGTGAAAAACGACCTTTGATTTTCTTAGTTTGTAGGTTCTCAACCCTTTAACCTCATAGCTTGGTCGTTTCTAGCTTGCATAAAAAAGTAATGAGCACATGTTATAGTAGTGTTCAAGCTCATTAAAAAATAAATCTACCAAGAGACATCATCAAAAGACTGGTAAGAGAAATGTTCCCGCAAGGTTCAAGCTCGTTAAAAAATTAACTTGCACTGAGCACATGTTGGCACAAGGTTCAAGCTCATTAAAAAATAAACCCACCTTTGGTAAATAACCTTTGTGATGACTTTGCTATCAGCCCTTTTTTGAACCTTGGTTTTGTTCCTTCCATCACCTCCATTTCATTCGACCGACCATACGTTTCCACTTGATTGTTTACCCTTTTGAGGAACATTTGCAACGAGTGATTTTGATTGCCACCCTCTTCACACTGCCATGTTTTGAGAAGTTCCAAAATTATCTGGAACCAGCTGCTACCAAGAAATACCACTCGTTCCTAAAAAACGAGTCTGTTTTAAACTCTTTTTAGACTCGTTAAATATAAAAATATTGTCGAGCTATTAGCCTTCCTAGCTCGTTAAAGTAAGGGGAACACCATCCCTCTCATATATTTTAATCTTTTTGGACTTGAGGGATTATTAAATGAAAAGATCAAGTGCTTGTCTCTGTCGGCTCGTTAAAACTATTGAAAAGTCATCCCTTTCATATTATTTTACACTTTTTCGGACTTAAGGAATTATGCCACGAAAAAGGACTGTTGGAGTCTCCTTTTCATCCATTTTCAAACTCTCTAAACATGAAAAGGACCAAGTTGTCTTTGTTGTTAAACTCGTTAAAACAATAGCGACAAACTTGTCCACCTAGACAAGAACGAATCCTACTGATGCTAGGCTCATTAAACACAAAGCGATAGGTTTGCCTGAAGGGAAAATTATAGACCAAGCATATGTTATCCTCCTCAAGCTTGTCAAAAATAAAGAGGTACTAGTCAGCAATGACTGGGAAAAATGGGAAGAAAACTTGAAGAACTTTATTGGTAGCAAGTCGCTCTTGAACATGACACTTTCACTCTATCATTGTGATTGAGTTGGGTTGGGTTTTTTCATTTACTATCACCATTGGTCCGCCATGCCATCCATGGGGTTAACACTACTAGTCCATATTAGTGTCGTCAATATGTTCAAGAGAAATCATTCAGAGAATTCACCATCTAGCAAACGCCTCATCCACTGCATTACATCTACCCTTCATTTTTCATGGCCGCCGTTCCTGAACCTTATATCATCAGATCGTTTTCACCTCCACAAAAATCATTTGCTCCATTTCACGTCGTAGATGTGGGATACATCAAGGCCCTCCTACGACAGGTCACTTCTTGTCGACATTAGCTCATTATCCAAGAAGTTGACTTAGAAACAACCCTTTCAGTACTTTGAAGCTTGCATGCCTCAATGGCAAGTTTCTCACTTCTGGCGACAGGTTTACATCAATGACCTTCGACCGAAAGACTTTGCATGGTGTTCAACATCGTCTCATATATTCACACCACGTGAATTGTACTGTAGTACTTTGAGGGTCATCATCATTATCAGTGAATCTTCTCATAGCCATTAAAAACTTAAATTATTGGCTAGTAATCGGGCGATGTCTTTCCATGTTCGACTTCAGAACATCTTTTCACATGGATCAACTTGTACATCGGCCGAAGATTGGAAGGTGTGATGTATACTGACTGCCAAACTGGCCAGGTGCAATGCATACTGAAATGGCCTTTTGTGGGGTGCGATGAGTGAGAATAAACAAATGGCAGAGACAGTTTGCAAGGTGGATGATCATGGAATCTTCCAAAAACTTCTCCTGTGACACTTGCCTCTCTGAATTCACCCAGGGATGAGTAAGCGATCATGAAATCTCCAAGTGGAACCAAGAACTATCAATGGAATGACACTAATAAAAAACCCAAAGCTGACTCATACCCTATCAAGACATCTATAGATGGATCCCTCATCTGAGAGATCTAGAGGCCGGAATTTTCTATTTTGTAAGGAAGTGTTGTTAGTTTGTTGGTGAGAAGAGACATTGCATTGTTGGGTGATTTGCTTGTTCATGAGGTGAAGAGGGCTTCTACAACTAGGAGGATGATGCTGGATCAAATAGTTGGGTTGTAATCCTCTCTTACATTACTATTAATAAAGTTCTTTGATTTTTCCTCCATATAATCCTGTATTTGTGAATCTTATTGTTTATGAATGCAATTTTATGATCAATGTGTTTTTGATTCTGCATTGTTTATGATGTTTTAGATAGAGATGCTTTGATAGTTTGTTGTTACTTTGACTCTACAGGTACTCTTTGAAGCGGGACAAATAGGAGAGGAGTGGAAAATTCTATTAAGGAAAGGATAAATCAAGTTAGGATCAAAACGAAAGATCTACGTTGGTCCTCTTTTCTTCTCTTTCATCTATCACACTTAAAGGAACTCTTGAAAAGCTTTCATTGTTTGTTTCTAAGATAGCTACCCGTCTTAGTGGGATTAGCAGTTTGAATCGACACTAGTTTTCCCTGAAATACCAACACCTCAAAATTAGTTTTCTTGTAGTCAGCCAATGTCTTTTGTTGCTGAAAAGTGGGCTACAAAAATGATACCTGCATCTTTCATGCTTTAATGTCAAAGGCTGACATTAACCTTCTCTGGTTGGCTAGTGTATGTTTGAAGTATTGGGCATATGTCTCTGCCTTCAGCTTCTCATTCCTCATGTTTATTTCTTTGTATCTATCTTTAATGCCATTTTCTCTGTCAGTTGGCCTGACGAAGGAAGAAACCTCAACACTTTGTTGTCTTTCAATCAATTGAGTGTTGGAGGTTGATGGATGTTGTGTTTCACCTGAGCAGCTGTGTATTTGCTTCTCTACCCCATTGTTTCAGTGTCAATTATTTCCATTGATTCAATGTTCTCCTCTTGTTCAGACATAGGATTCAAATTGGGCCTTTCTCTGAGCTCAAACAGCTCATCTGTAGTCTCCATGGAAGAACTGGATGCCTCTTCGCTATTCCTCTTTGGATTCTTCTCCTCATTGGCTAGGGTTTGTAACATAGGATGAACATTAATTAGTTCTCCCAGTTCTGGAATCTACAAGAAAGAGCTCTGGTCAAATTGTTTTTCAAGATCTATGAGTGCGTTCTCCACATCCACAACTATGCTATCCATGTCAATCATTGTGTTTTCCAATGACTCAGATTGGTTGGCAAACTATTCAATGTCAGGTCTTGGGTGGTGGATGTAAGGTCCCAATTTTACCTTGAGTCTTAGCTTGTTTATGACCCCATGAGGGTCATACTGCCACATGACGTTGTTGCTAAACTTCATCTGTTGTAGTATCTTTTCATCCTCTAGCCCAACCTCTCTGTTATTACAAATGAATGGGCCCAATTTTTCGTCTAAAATGGGGTCTTCTTCCTAGCAAATAGGAAGTGGACCTGATCAGAGTTGATGCTTTTTCTAAAGTACTCAAGTGCAAATATCCTCATAGGGAGGTATTTGGGAAACTTATAAGGGGCTAGTTGGCAGCCATAAACCCTGATTTCAGTGTGGTTCTGGTACAAGTACCAGTCTCCCACTTTGTTGTTCTTAGCCAACTGTAGCACCCTTTTTATTTCTTTGCTAATTCTAGGTTGAATGCTACTGGTCAGCATGTTCATGACTGGGTATACAAATGAATCTATGAAATATTTGTATGTAAATGTTGTGGAATACTTTTGGACCAAGGGTGTCCAGTAGACCACTAATCTCTCTTTTCCCTTGGTATCCAACTTCTGGATGCTTACAGGGAACTTATCTGCTTGGTAATACAAAAACATATGAAACAATAATGAAGAGTATTTGAAAACTCTTTTAGTGGGTAGTCTGGTGAACCGTTCATGCATTCTGCCTGCAATGAAGTGAGCATAATTGTACATGATAGCAGGAGGCTTGCCTGGAGTAAAAATAGACAAAAAGGCCAGGATGACCTTATCCACATGTTCATATGAAGTGTATCTTAGGATGCATGAGAGCATGGTGATTATATGTCTGCCAGTCTCTGAAAAAATGGTGGCAGCATAGGGTGGAGTATCTGTAGGAGTATGGTGGCCTTAAATGATGAAAGTTTGAAAGATTTGCCTTATCTTAACCAGGTCTAGGGTGGTATATAGGTCCAGTAGGTCTCCAATGGATAGAGGGGTCTGATTAGGGCTAGATTGTACTTGCAGCATTTGGTTGATAGACTCTGGTGTAGTTATGAATAATAACTATTGGTCTGGGGCAACACTAGCCCTTTGGCTAGGGATATAGCATGCATGACAAAAATGTATGATACCAGGGAATGGGTTAACTTTTGGGAATACATATTTGGGTAAATTGGATTCCCAAAGGTGGATGTCATATGCATGGTTCATAAATCTATCCTTACTCTAGCAGTGGAGCTTCAGAAGGTAGGTTGGAGTAGCAATGTATTTTATTTGGAAATCCTTATCTACTAGTGCCAAATGGTCGATTTCTAGGTGAGGGGTTGACGTAGGTCTCTCGTCCAGAGAGGTTTGGGAAGCCATTTTCATGGGAAATGGTGTGAATTAGGCTTGTACAGGTTGTAGCAATAAGGCTTTGATAACTCCGGTGCAGTGAGAGGGTAATTTACAGTTTGCAAATGAGGGGTTTGGTTATTCAGGTGGAAATACTCTTCAATTTAGGAAAAATTAATTAAATTCAATTAATTAATCTTTTAAATTAACTGTACATTTTCAAATTGAGAGGGTCGTTCTGGTTTTTTCTCAAAATACCTGGAAATTGGTGGTTCAGGTTGCAAACTGGTTTCAATGGTGATTGTAGAGGGTACGATGGCTTCAGTTGTGTACTGGATGCTTTAATGGGGTGTCCGAAGCTTGTTCAGAAGGTAATCGATAGTCAACTTTAGTTGCAAAGGCTTAGCATGGCACAGGAAGGCTTAGACAACATTCACAATGAAAACAAGAGAAAATAGTCAAAATGGGATTCTTCGGCCTTTTAACTGGCAACAATTAGAATTTGGTGCGAAATTCATAAATGAACAGTGAATGGTTTTGGATTTTGGCAGGGAGGCGGTTTCAGGGGCCATTACACCGCTTTTGGCAGGTGGGCAGTATTTCCTTGAGAGCATGCAATTTCACCTGGAGCCACCACATAGCTAAATAGGGCTTGAGAAAAACCATGAATCGCGCGTGCTCTCAGGCTGGTAAAGTTTGGAGAGGGAATGAGCACGATATGGATGCGCACCATCAAACCTGGAAGTGAAAGATATAACGGCTGTCACGCGGTCAAGATGCATGGATGGAATAGGGTGAAGATTTGCGGGGCTCGGGGTATTAATTACAACTAATTGTTGAATAAGGTGGGGATTTTAAAAATATAACGAGTGGGTTTAAGGAGTGGGACCAGGGTTTAACGTAGTGGGGTGTGTTTAACTGCACCTGGGTTGGTGGGTTAAAAGGTTTATGTCAGGGAAATATAACTTGAGGAGTTAATTAAATAATGCGGGGGGGGGGGGGGGGGAATAAAAACTTAGGGTAAGGGTTTTTTTAATGGGTTTTTGGGGTAAACTATGGAAATTAATAAGAGGGAAGGTGATTTTTTCAATGGGGAATGGGTTTCACACTAGGGAAATGTGTGAAACCAAGGGGTAAGGGTCAAAATGAAGGGAAAAGGGTATTTTTATAAGAAATGATGGGATAGTGGGGAATTAGTAAGCAAGTATGTGGGGGTGAAATGAAATGAGGGGAAGTTAATGAAGTAAGCTTGTGAACATCTTTTTACCCTCATAAATGCTCCAGTACACTGAAACATAGGATTAAGAATGATAAATGTGCTTATGATTTAACCACCTTGTACATCTGCAACCTTCCTTCTACCTACCCTTTACTTATCCTAACATTTTTTCTTCACATTATTGTGTGCATTTAAGCTAGTAGGCCCTTTAATTCTTTTTCTTTTGACAAGTAAACTATCTAATTCTAACCTTATAACTTCCAATGGCTCAGATTAAGCTTATGAGCATTGTTACCCCTTGTAACCATAAATGACATAAGGGTCTTCCCATAAGAAGTCAAATTTTCCATGTTTGCCCTTGTATTCTCTTCTTGAATCCCACTTAAGAACTGTATCAGCTATGTAAAAATCATTAGCTTTGGTCTTCTTATCAAAAATATTTTTTATTTTTTCCTAAATTACTTGTGATTTTACATAGACTTCCTCTCTGGTTTGTTCCAAGTTTATGGTATGATTTATTCTTCTTTGGATATCATTTGGTTCTACCTGCAATTCCTGGATGTTCTTCATCACTGGTACTCATAAAGATGATGGAAAAACATCATCCATTCCATATACCAGTTGATAAGGAGATGTACCAATGGACTTTTTAGTTGTTAGTCTATTTGCCCATAAGGCATTGACCAACCTTTTGTTCCATGTCTTTTTGTTGTCTTCCAATAATTTCTTAATGATATTGAAAAATATTTTGTTAGAGGATTCTTCAAGTCCATTACCTTAAGGGTAATAGGCAATGGAATGGCTAAAGGTGATGTGGAATTTCTTACAAAAGTCTACCATTTTCTTGGATTTAAAGGCAGCTACATTATCAGTAATGAGCTTTTGGGGGAATCCAAATCTTGACAGGATATTGTTTTCTAGGAATGAGATAATGACAGAGTCTGTGGCTTTTCTAGAAGGGATGGATTCTATCCATTTGGTCAAGTAATCACTGGCTGTAAAAATCAATTTATGATGAGCTGAGGAGGCTGGGTGTATTTCTCCATTGAAGTCTAACCCCCATTGTTGAAATGGCATTTCTGTGGATATGGGTTTGAGAGGTAAAGGAAAAAGCTTTCTTTTTCCCTCGAATATCTGACACTTATGATAGGAGGTCACATGTTTCTTAACATCTACAAAAAGAGTGGGCTAGTAAAAACCAGCGCTCAGGATTTTGTCAGTAGTAGTTTTCCAATACAAGTGTCCTCCACAATCTCCTGAATGAAATTCTTACATAATTTTATCAGCTTCATCTTTCAGTAAATAATTCAAAAGAATACGACCATTGTCTTTCCAAAACAAAGCATTATCTATGATACAATATTTTAATGACTTCATTTTAAAAAATCTAGCTTTAGTTCTTGTTAAACCAGGGGCATATTGTAAGTTTAGTAATACAAATATGATATCTGCATACCAAGGTGAATCTGTAAAAGGTTCACTGATCTGTGGAGTTGCCATATCTTCCTGATCATCAAGGGCACCAATGAAATTTATATCTAGGGCCTGACAGTTCCATTCAACCATGAGTTTGGCTAAACCTTGGCCTTTGATAAGTTTAGTAGGATTTATTTCTATGTTATGTTCCAAAATAGTGGCAATCCATTTGCCTCTTTTTCCTTCAGGCCCATTTTGTGTCAAAATGTCCTTAACTAGTCAATTTGGAACATAAGAAATGATGTGAGAATACAAAATGTACACTCTGAAGTCTTTAATAGCCTTTACTAAAGCTAATGCTTGTTTTTCCATAATGTTTTATTTAAGTGTGGCATCTCTTAAGGATTTACTGGAAAATGAAATTGGTTTTTCATATCCTTGGTCATTATTTTGCAACAAGATTATTACAATAGTATGTTCTGAAGCAAAAGAAAAGAATATAAAATATTTCTGGAAATCAGGACTTATAAGGACTAGAGTTTTTGTTAGGGCTTCCTTGATGGCTTCAAAGGACTACTTTGCCTCCACTGTCCATTTAAGTGATGAATCTTTTCTTAACATGTTATTTAGTTCTCTAATTAATTTTGCTAAATTTGAAATGAATCTCCTAAGAAAATTTATCTTGCCTAAAAATGACTACAATTCTTTGATGTTTCTAGGATGGGTGATGGTCAAGATTGCCTCTATTCTAGCAGGATATATTCTAATTCCATCTTTGGATATTATATGTCCCAATAGTTTTCCCTCTTCTAGACCAAAGAGTGTCTTTTTGGGATTTAAGGAAATCCTAAATTTTCTACATTTAATGAAAACTCTTCTCAGGTGATCTAGGTGTTCATTATCAGATTTAGAAAAGATTGTGATGTCATCTTTGTAAACCACTAAGAAGTCATGGATCTCCTTGGAAAAAGCTATATCCATAGCTCTTTGAAATGTTTCTCCTACATTCATTAATCCAAAAGGCATCTTCAAATACATGAAGGTACCCCAAGGAGTAGTAAATGAAGTTTTGGCTTGGTCTTTTGGTTGAACTAAGATCTGGTTGTATCCAGAAAATCCATGAAGCAATGAAATTTTGGATGAGACTACCACCCTCTGAAGGATATGATCCATTTTTGGTAGAGGATAATTGTCTTTCAATGAGACCTTGTTCAAATTTCTAAAATCAACACATAGTCTGATTTCTCCAGTCTTCTTCATAGTAGTGAGTAAGTTTGAAACCCAATCTAAATAGCTAGTGGGAGCTATGATTTGGGAATCATACATTCTTTTAACTTCTTTGTCAATAGATGGCATAAGAACTAGATTAATTCTCCTAAGTTTATGTTTAAAAGGCTTATGATCTTCTTTGATAGGTATCTTGTGTTGAATTATACTGGTGTCATAAGACTTCAAGTCTTCATAACTCCAGGCAAAAACATCTTGAAACTCTTTAAACAGATTTATGTATTTAACCTTTTCCTCTAGAGGTAACGCTTTTGATATTTTAATGAGTTTTGTCTTTTCCTCAATTCCTATGTTACATTCTTCTATATCTTCTCTTAAAGGCTCCATTTTTGGTTTCCTAGCTACATCGTTTAAGTCAAACAAATATTCTAATGGGACTAATTCCTTAGGCAAAAAATTATTTTTAAGGTTCGGAATTTCAGGATCATCATTAATTATCTCTTCTATTTCTACATTTTCTAAGTTATCTATTTCTACTTTAGTGAAATTAGTGGGTTTACCTATTTCTAAAATATTTACATTTATGTCATTATCTATGTTATTTTCTACTGTACAATCTGTATCTATTTTACAATTCTGAAACTCACCTTTAGCATTCATGAATTCATAAATCTGAGAATCCTGTGAGAAAATATGCCATTATTTCAAATTGTCTGGTATAACAAGACTATGTCTCACTTCTATAGTGTACTGATGGTTGGGTTGAAAGGAAATTTGTAGGTACTAGCAAAAGTGCTAGACTGTAGGCCTGCATGTCTTTTTTTTAGGAATGACAACAAATTTTGTTTCCAAAGGGTCTTTGATCAAATCTAGGGTTATCTCTCTATATTGACTCAGTCTGGGATTCTTTACAGAGTATTCACCATTAATATGTTTAATAATTAGTTTTGAGTCTCCCATGATAGAAACTCTCTTGGCTCCAAGTTTTCTAACCATTTGTAATCCTAAGATTAGAGCTTCATATTCTACCATGTTATTTGTACATTTGAAGTTTAACTTGAATGCATGACCTTCGGAATGATTATTCTCCATAATGTGGAACCATACTCCTACACTTGCTCCTAACCTATTCACAGATCCATAAAAATATAGATGCCATAGGGACTCATGAAATTTTTTTTCACTGTCAGCTGTTTTGTATTCCTGTTCTACAACCGTGACTTCCTTTTTGTCATGGTTTGAATTGTACAAGATGAAAGAATCCATATTAGAATGCGTGGAGTATATAGGGAAATTCTGTGTTTCTTCAGCACTACTCACCATGTATTTCATCAAGGTATCTCTATATAGTTTCCTTTGTTGGCCAAAAACAAATATGGTGGCATATGACATATCTAATTGCAAAGATCCCTACAATTTTTCTCCCCATGAGTGAGATAACAACATTCCATATTTGGGTGGGATGTTTGCAACTACTATGTCCATTACAATACTCTTTGTTGGGCACTGGACTAGAGTTACACATAAATCTTTAATAAAACCAAGGCAGTTAACTTGGCTAGAGTCAAAGGAAAATAGGTCCTTATATGGTCTGGTGATGTCTAAATTTAGTCTTTCCATGATTGCTTTTGGCATAAAGTTATTGGGTGCCCCTGAGTCTAGTATAGCATTATGTAATATTTTGTCATGAATGTTCAGGCTAATGTAGAAAGGAGGGATTCCCCCTTGCTGATCAGTACCATTCACCTTAGGGCCAAACAATAATTAAGGTTGATCATCATTCAAATTGACAACATCTTCTCCCTCTCCTATATTTAAAGTTTTAGTTCTCTGTGATCTATAGGATTCATTTTTACTAATTCGGTCAAAGGAACTAATATCTTTAATTTTGCTATTTCAGTCTTGAGGTTGAAAGGGAGTTGAGATTTTTTTGTTTGGATGAGATATTCCTTAACAAATGTAGTTTGTGTGTTTTTATCTTGTTTCTTAGTACTAGGCATTTCAGTCTTTGTTTCAGTTATTTTTCTTTGATTTTTCTTGTTTGGATTGATTTTAGTAATTATTTCAGTTTGAGTTTCAGTGGTGGTTATATCGACAATTTTTGGGGTAGAAGTCTCCTGTGTTCCCCTAGGAAGGATTTGTAGGGTTTTGGTGATAGGAGCTTCAGTTATCTTTTTATTCTGGGTCTGGATTGATCTCATACTAGGAGCTTCATTGTTATTTTTAGTTCTTAAGCTATACTGTTTGTGAACCTCATATATAGCTGATTCATAACCTTGTTTAAAGTCGAAGGATTCCATATATTCTAATTGCAATTGTTGCATCATGTACAACTCATGTTCTTCTTGAGTAAGAAAAACCACATCTTCATTTTTTACTCCTAATAAGTTTATATGGGTGTCATCTTCTCCTTCCTGGCTTTGTGAACCCTCAGCATAGTTTTCCTGGAAGGGAGGCCTAATTTGCTGATCTGGTATAGCATTCTTTCCAGCATTAGGATTCTTCCTGAAGTTAGGGTTTCTTATTGGGGGTGGCTGTTGATTCTCCCAATGAGTTTTTCTTTCCATCTTTTCTAATCTATCCATTATTCTCTCTACACTCTTTGCTAAACTATCTATTTTTCCATCAGAAATGGAAGTTTCCTCTTTAATTACAACTCTCTTTTCATTTATCATTCTAGCTTTCTTAGCTAATAGGTTTCCCTCTACATTAACAACATTACATTGCAGTTGTTCGAATGTTTCAGGGTTTCTTTCCCTTAATTGGCATGACATGTCAGTGTCAAAACCATCACGGAATTTAATTAATGCTAGGTCAAGTGGAGGCTTAATATTAGCAGGGATTGCATTATAGATGTTATTGAACCTAGTATAATAATCCTAAACTGACTCATTAGGAGCTCTTCTAATGTTATCATATTCAGAAAGTATTTGCAGGGGGTTTTTATTTCTCTCCCATCTATCAATTAATCTGTGATATGATTAGCTGGTAAAGATTTGAACCATTTCTTAACATCCCTAGTTAATGTTTGATCAAAAAACCTCATTTGGACATTAGATTCATATATATCATGTAATTCAAAATAGTCAGTGATTTTGTTCACATGCTGTTGGGCATTAATTATACTGGCCAGTAACATCAAACAAAAAGATTTTTCTTTGATAATCTTGGGGCATGGCATGGAGTTGTGCAGGTAAAACCGTAGGTGTATATCGGTCTACCATGGCTTGGATTCTGGCTTGAATAGGGGGTAAAGTGTTGGTACTTGAGGAAGCGCTTGAAAGAGATGGAGATGAACTAGATGAGGATGAGGAGCTTGGTTGAGGAATAACTGTTTTAGGGGAATGGACTGTGGTAGATACAATGGGTGAGGTGGTGGTAAATGAAGGTGTATTTACATTGTTTGAAGATTGTGCAGAAATTTCAGAGGTAGTAGCAGTAAGGGAGGCTAGTTCAACAGATTGTTGAAGGTAAGCATCATCTATATGGCTTATCAATGTAGAGGTTAAAGCTTCTAACTTGTCAAAAGTATCCAACACAAATTTATCTAAATCTGGATGTATAGGCACCTTTTTTGATTCAATGATTTGAACAAAATTAGGTTCTAACACTATTTCATGAATTGCATTCTCTGATTTAGTTATAAACAATGAGAGATCAAATGACAAATCAAATGGAATTTCCTCTAAAGTTGACAACTCCCCAGGGAGTGATTTTTCTTTAACTAACTGGCTACTAGTTTCTTGAGTTTCTACCTTTTTTGGTTTTCTTAAAATTCTGTTTGGGTCATCAACTATTGTAGCAAGGTTTGGATCTAGATTTGCCCTGGTATAGTGAGCCTTCTTGGGAGCCAGAAGTTTAACTTTTCAATTGTTTTTTATGAAAATTTTCAAGAACAACTTCTAAAAATGACCTTAAGGGGCTTAAGATGAAATTTAAGGTTTTCGTAAAGTTTTATTAGATTGAGGATCGAGTCCCCAGTATGGTCGCCAATTTCGTTATCACTCCAAACTTTCTCTAGAAGTTATTAAAGAAAGGAATGTTTGAAGGTAACCACAAACCTACTTTGGAGATTAGGATCTAGCCTTCCTAATTCTTAGAGAGGGCTCTCTCTTTATGATTTAACTTTGTTTTAGTTAATTGATTTTAGGCTAGTTATTGTTGCACTTGGGTTTTGATTTAAATTTAGGTGGTGGGATCATTTACTTAGATTAATAGAGGTTTTATTTTACCATTGGGCTATGGGGTCAAATGCCAGAAAAACAAGATTGGATCAAGTTCCAAAAACAGTTTCTACAGGGAAATATAGAGGAGTTACTATAGATCTTAAAGGCTGGATGGTGAAATGGTTTCCAATCGGATCCAAGGAGCAATTAAGGGTTCCTTAGGCCAGATTATGAAGAGAAATGAAAGAGGTCAACCAGGATGGGAGAGCAATTAAGGGTTCTCAAATCTGGATATCAGAGGAAAACATATAAATGATTAATTGTGCAAAGCAGAGTGTACTTAAAAAACAATTGAGTTAAATTTCTAGTTAAATCATTCAAATTTAGAGAAAATTTAAGTTTATGAAACACATAAGAAAATAACAAAATCAGACAAAGAAGATACTTCACTTCAATAGCTCATCTCATGAATCCTGTAATGCAATACTTTTATTACTTGCTCTAGTCTGTTGATTTGACAATTGGTACAATAACCGTTAGGTTTAAGATCAAATTAACTCTACAAATGTATAGCAACCCACACTCAATACTTTGAATTATGAAGTATTTATACAAAAGAATTTAAAAAATATCCCAAATTGTCTTGGGAACTAATTTAGGAGAAAGAAATATGTTCATGCAAGAAGATAGAGACATCTATTGAAATGTTGCTTGTTGTCCCTATTATTTAGGTTCTGCTTGCTTTGATCTTTTGCCTTTTAATCTGCTTTGCTATTTGGTCTTCATGCTAGATGTTCTATTTACTTTGACCTTTCATCTGATACACTTTGACTTAGTTGAACTGTCATTATCCTTCTATTGTGCCCTTTTACTTTTACTATACATTTTACATTTTTACTATGTATTTTTTTTTATAGTAAATCATCTAGTTTTTCCCATGTTTCAGCATCTAGTAATTGGATATTGAGCATCTTCCAGTAGATCTCATCTGCCTCTGTATACTTGGAAAAAGTAGGCTTATTGACAAAAAGGTGTTTTACCTCATGCTGGAGGTAAAAGAAATTCTCAAAAGTTTGATACAATACTTTTCCAGTAGGTATACCCTTCATCGATGGAGTATTAACCTTATCTCTGGACACTTATTTGATCTTTTTATTATAGTCCTCCTCAAAATTTCGAACTTCACCATGAATCTGTCAATGTCAAACTGCATGGTTTGACACTTATCCTCTAAGTTCAGCATCAAATTCCTCTTGCTGAGGACTTTCTTCACTTCCAAAATTGTACCTATTCTATCAGGTATCTCTAATTCCTAGAACACATACTTGTTCTTGGAGTTCAGGAAGTGAATGATTCTTGTAGCTTCCTCTGGCATATCTCCAAGTTCTACCTTGAATCTTTGTATGGCTTTTATATCCTGCTTTATTAAATCAATTTGTTCAAAAATAACCTGGATGGATGGCCAAATATCATTGACTGAGTCAATGATATTGGCCTATAATTGCTCCTTAGCCTGACCTAGAGGTTCATTCAGTGTCAACTCCTTCTCCAGGCTTTTGATTCTTTCAGTCATCCTTGTGGACTTCTGTTGTTCTTCTTTCTACATGATTTGGGCCAATTTGTAATCTGTTTCCAGGCTGGTCACTTTCTCCCTAAGCCTATTCATCTTAGTGGTCTGAATGGACATTTCTTCCATTTCTTTGACCAACCTATTTGCTTCATCACCTATAGACTATGTTGCTGATGTATTTGGTAGTGCTATGGCCATTGGAGCTGTGGGGGCCAAGGATGATGCAAAAGTAGAAGGTACAACAATGGTAACTGTTGGGATGACAGTTGTAGGAGCATCATCAAGACCAACTTGTTTGAGTTGAATCAAGCTACCCAATTCTTTCTCCATCTCCTTTAACTGATCATTCAGCTACAACACTAGGTCCATCATCTCTTCATGATTGTTTTAGCTCTCCAGGACCTCCTTTGTCTGTGGGTGTTGTAAATGTGGCAGATTGAGTTGTTTCTTGAGGGATACTATATCCTCATTCTTCTTTTTTATCAACCTTTCAGTAGACTTAATGTCACTTGGATCGTGGCCTAGCTCAATGACCAAGTCCTCTAATGACTTTATCCTATTG
Source organism: Pinus tabuliformis (assembly GCA_031772625.1). Taxonomy (NCBI): domain Eukaryota; kingdom Viridiplantae; phylum Streptophyta; class Pinopsida; order Pinales; family Pinaceae; genus Pinus; species Pinus tabuliformis. Next base: position 155,458,007 of record CM062809.1, on the reverse strand, counting down.
TCTTTGGCCTGTGAGGAGGCCTTCTCCAATTTGTACTGGGCTATCACATTATCTAGTGAATCCTGTAACCTTTGTGCAGCCATGGGATGAACATCCCTGGCCAACATAGAAAGGCCAGGATGAGCTCATCCACATGCTCATTTGAGGTGTATCGTAGGATGCATGAGAGCATGGTGATTATATGCCTACTAGTATTTGAAAAAATGGTGGCAGCATAGGGTGGAGTATCTGTTGGAGTATGGAGGTCTCCAATGATGAAAGTTTGGAAGATTTGCCTTATATTAACCAGGTCTAGGGTGGTATATAGGTCCAACAGGTCTCCAGTGGATAGAGGGGTTTGATTAGGGCTAGATTGTAATTGCAACATCTGGTTGATATACTCTGGTGTAATGGTGAATAATAACTGCTGGTCTGGGGCAACAATAGCCCTTTGGCTAGGGATATAGCATGCATGACAAAAATGTATGATATCAGGGAATGGGTAAACTTTTGGGAATATGTATTTGGGTAAATTGGATTCCCAAAGGTGGATGTCATCTGCATGGTTCAGAAATTTGTCCTTACTCCGGCAGTGGAGTTTCATAAGGTAGGTTGGAGTAGCAGTGTCTTTTATTTGGAAATCCCTATCTGCTAGTGCCAAATGGTCGATGTCTAGGTGAGGGGTTGACATAGGTCTCACATCTAGAGAGGTCTGGGAAGCCATTTTCAAGGGGAAAGGTGTGAATTAGGCTTGTACAGGCTATAGCAGTGAGGCTTTGATAAATCTGGTGTAGTGAGAGGGTAATTTACAGTTTGCAAAAGAGGGGCTTTGGTATTCAGGTGGAAATACTGTTCAATTTATGGAAAATTAATTAAATTGAATTAACTAATATTTTAAAAATTGCATGTTTTCAAATTGAGAAGGTCGTTCTGTTTTTTTCTCAAAATACCTAGAAATTGGTGGTTCAAGCTACAAATTGGTTTCAGTGGTGACTGTAGAGGGTACGATGGCTTCAACTATGTACTGGATGCTTGAATGGAGTGTTCAGAGCTTGTTTAGGAGGTAATCGGTGGTCAATTTCAGTTGCAAAGGCTTAGGGTGGTGCAGGAAGGCTTAGGCAGCATTCATAGTGCAAATGAGCAAAAAGAGTCGAAATGGGCTTCTTCGGCCTTTTAACCGACAATGATTAGAATTTGGTGCGGAATTCATAAATGAAAAGTGAATGGTTTTGGCTTTTGGCATGGAGGCAATTTCAGGGGCCATCGCACCACTTTTGGCAGGTGGGTGATATTTCCTTTGAGAGCATGCGATTTCACTTGGAGCCGCCACGTAGCAAAATAGTGCCCAAGCAAACCCACGAATCTCGCGTGCTCTCGGGCTGGTAAAGGTCGAAGAGGGAATGAGCATGATAATGATGTGCACCGTCAGATCTAGGGGTGAAATATCTAATGGCTATCATGTGGTAAAGATGCACAGAGGGAATAGGGGTGAATATTTGCGGGGCCTGGGGGATTAATTACAACTAATTGTAATTAATTAATGAATAAGGTGGTGATTTTAAAAATATAATGAGTGGGTTTAAGGAGTGGGATCATGGTTTAATGTAGTGGGGTGTGTTTAACTACACCTGGGTTGGTGGGTTAAAAGGTTTATGTCAGGGAAATATAACTTGAGGAGTTAATTAAATAATGCGAGGGGGGGCGGGGGGAAGAATAAAAACTTAGGATAAGGGGTTTTTTTATGGTTTTTTGGGGTAAAATATGGAAATTAATAAGGGGGAAGGTGATTTTTTCAATGGGGAATGGGTTTCAAGCTAGGGAAAAGGAGTTTTTAGGTAGGGGGGTAACATCTTGATGGTAATTTGCTAGGGAAATGTGTGAAACCAAAGGGTAAGGATCAAAATGAAGGGAAAAGGGTATTTTTATAAGAAATTAGTAAGAAAGTATGTGGGGGTGAAATGAAATGAGGGAAAGTTAATAAAGTAAGCTTGTGAACATCTTTTCACCCTCATAAATGCTCCTACACACTGAAACATAGGATTAAGCATGATAAATGTGCTTATAATTTAACCACATTGTATATCTGCAACCTTTCTTCTACCTACCCTTTACTTATCCTAACATTTTTTCTTCACTTTATTGGGTGCATTTAATCTAGTAGACCCTTTCTTTCCTTTTATTTTGACAAGTAAACTATCTAATTCAAACCTTATAACTTCCAATGGCTTAGATTAAGCTGATGAGCACATTTTGATTTCTCTACCTAACTACTAATCTGCCAAGGTTAATAGTTTGGCCAGATCTTTATTCTCTATCAATAAACATAAAATTTAAAGCATGAATTAGTCAATATTAAGCTATTTGACTATCATGGGCTATGGCACTTATGACAAGTTGTACACAACCATTATTTTGCACAGTGAAGGAAAATGTAGTGGCACTTGAATTTACACACTTTCATGATCTGTTTTTGTTTGGGGTTCATATTTTTTCATTTTTTCATTATCTTTTCTTATTCTTTTTGTCCTTTGATATTTCTTTTAGGAAATACGCTCTTTTCATTTTTTAATTCTTAATATGGAAAACGTTTTGCAGAAAGAAAAATTATGTACAATATTACAAGACTAACCATATCCAATTCAAAATTATGAATCCTACTATTATAGGACCCTAACAACAAGAAGGAAAAAATTCTCTGTTGAAGGGTTGAATTTTGAAGGTGCTTAGGGGCAAGAATTTTCAAGAGTCTATCCACCAAGTTTTGTCTCAAGAATTTATGTAAGAATTCCTCCAGAAATCCATTAATAAAATAAGGTAGGGTTTGCAATATTCGCTCTCATTTCTGATTTTTCAATATTAATTGAAGTGTTGGTAGATTTTATTGTGAAATTGAACAATTTATTTGTGTTTATGGAAAAATATTTATGGTGTATTTCTTTGAAAATCATTTTCGATCAATTTAACAATATAAATTGAAAAGTTATATTACATAATCTCTAGAATAGGCCAAATTAATCCTCAAGTGATGATGCTAAAGAGAAATGGAGTAATCCTCTATAAATATGAGATATATCACTCCATTTAACCCTTGAAGCTCTTAAACGAGTTTGATAATGATTAAACATAAAGTAAAGCTTGGGTTACAGGCCAACCCACTAGCTCAAACGTGAAATAATGCCAAAATAGAGCCACACATGTAAGTCGTAGGCCTTCAATATGATCATGTCAAGCTGTTTTTGGGCTCCAAATGTTGACTCATGCTGAAAGGAAGGTTGAAAGTGTCTCCAAGCATCATGATCACCCTTAATTTGAGCATCAATTTTCAAATCAAACCTAAAATCAAATCCAAATGTCTAAAATCAATTTTGGGTGCCCCCACATCACCTTCATGGGTCTCCAACGGTCAACATTATGCTTTCTCTCTCTATTGTTGGGGCTCCATCAGGCACTACAATCCCTCCTCAGTCATCTTATAGAAGACCATCCTCATCTAGGGTTTGAATCATGGAATTCCCATCAAGTAATGTCAAGGCCAAGTTAGGGGCATGCTAGGACTAGTGGTGCAATCATCAAGAGTCCTACGTGCTAAGAAAACTAACATCAATGTCTTGGGTCCTAGTGTGTAATATTCGAGGTTGAAAATTGCGTGAATAACCAAGGTATAAACTATGAAAAATAACCCAAAATATCAACACACATGTAAAAAATCAAACACATAAGAAATTGTGCCAAAATTCTGAGCCATTTTATTATTGTGAGCAGAATGGAGTGTAATAGATACATATAGAGGATCCTAGGATTGCTACAACAATCAAGGGAAAACCCAAGTGTTGATAATATAACCCAAGTGATGGAAAACATCTCCTCTAAAATATGTGTTGACCCAAAATTTTACTACTATTGTTTCCTGATAGGAAATGGGAAATATACCTCCACATGTGCTCAAAAAATTGTAAGAAACTATATGATGGCATTTATCATTCAACTCAACAAAACCCAGAAAGGGTTTGTCCCCAAAACAACTCTCATAAAATCCCACACAATAGTGTGAATTCCCCAGTATCCTATCCTATATGCATTGCTAGAAACTACTGCAAAAATGCTCCCAAATATCAACAAAAATACCTATTATTTCCTCAAATTTCCCTTATTTCTTCAACCCATTCTCACCTTGATTCCCCTTTCCTCCTACCCTCTGCGTAGGCTCTACCAACGATCCCTCCACAAGCCCAAAAAGAAGAAAATTTGGCCTGAAGATTCCCCTCAAAATTTGGCCTGCAAACCACCATTAATCTATAGCTAAATCCCAAGAAAAAATATGCCCAAAATCCTGTAACTTGATATACAAGGAAGCTCTCTCGTCAGTGGTGTTATAGATCCATTTGGGCACATCAATCCCATCATTCAGATAAGTGTTTTAGGGCTCATCAAACCCTAATTTCAGTTGCTACATGCCCTAAACAAGTCACCCCTTTACATGCCTCCTTCCCAGACTGTTTCATGACTTGAAGACATCCATAAATAGCCTCTAGAGGGACCAGCGTAGGTAGGCCCATGTAAGGGTGCACTACAAAGCAGTTAAGTCCATGCCAGGGTGCTCTGTAGAGCACTTATACTTCCTTTCACTTGTGATGGGTGAGATTGAGCGAAATTCACATAGGGTTTGGGGAATATTCTTATCTTTTGGAGTCATCTAGAAGGTTCCTTCACTTATCAACTCCTATGAGCTTGAAAATGGATGAGGAATGAGTTAAGGTGCATCCTATCCTCTCATCACTTCCTCCATGGAACTAATTTTAAGTATGGAAGGCCATTCAATGCCACCATTTATGAAAAAACCTCCTTCATCTCCCTATAAATGAACCACTCATCTAAGTGATCAGGGTTTGGATTATGTTGATTTGTAAGGAGATAATGCTTCTATGAGATTTGGCTTTGAAGCAAGTACTGTAATGCTACAAGTTTTTCATGCTTTTGATGTGATATGGATGGGATCCAAGCTGGAGGAATGACTTTGAATTAGACACAAATGGTTGTAGTTCCTTCTTCTATTCAATAAAGTGTTTGAACCTTTCTCCCATATGTTTGTATTGTCTTATAATTCTTATATGTGTGAAATGCATCTGATTCCATTCACTTATATTCAATAGATCTTTTTCTTTGATCGACTCTTTTTTTTTTTTCTATTGTGTTTACAGGTACTTCTCAAGCATATTAAGTACAGGAAGGAGCATCGGGATTGATACAAGGGAGACGAGAGGAAAGAAGAACTACAAGTAGGTATTCTCATATTCTCATCTTATCTATTTCTTATAGGAAAAGACTAAAACACTTTAAACTATTGTTCTAGATATGGCTACTTATCTAGGGAATTAGTATTTATCCGTAGATACGAAATTCTCCAAAACAAATTGGCAACTCCACTGGGGAACTATCACATTTCCTAGTAGCCTATCGACCTCCTAGGACATTCTTGTAGACCCTACTTGTAATAATTGATAGTATTTCAACTCTTTTGCATTGAATTTTGGTGAAAATTTGAGTTATATGACTCTTGAGTGGCCTCTCAGGAATCAATGCAGGCTTGCTCAGGGGACAGTGCTCTGCAGAGCACCCTTGAGTGAGAGACAGTGCTCTGGAGCATAGTTAGGAGCTCTTTGACCTGCATTAATCCACCTTAGGGAAAATTTTCACCTTTGGATTGAGGTTTTACCAATTTTCCTCCTTTTGATTGCTTGTTGATTGATTAATGAATGTCATGTCTCAGAAAACAAGTTTTTATCTCCTTTGCCAGCCCTAATTTGACTTGATTGATTAATGTTTCTTAAATGTTTTCTTTGTCATTATTGTTCTATAGTCAGAGTTAGAATATAGTTGATTAATCTTTGTTTGAAAGAAAGTGTTGTAAAGTCTTCTTTTCCTTTGAAACAAAACTGTCGTAAAAGTCTTCATTCTTATTAAAGATTGATTGATTGTATGTGCATAGTTTTCCTTTTTGTTCGTCATAACATTAAGGGATTCGAAAAGAAAAACTTTCATCGTTCATATTGTATTTTGTGAATGCTTGAAAGGAATAACTAGGGAAATTTCATTAGATATGCTCTTTGCTCTTTGCCAAAGATCTCTCTATCCCTACTAGCTAAGGTTTTCATTATTCAATTGAATGAAAATAATTATTATCATATTAGTTGCATTTTAGGAATTGCAAACATACATCACGTGGTGAACCTTGAAAGGAAAATTGTAAAGAAGATCAAATTAAAATTTATCCGAATTTACCTAATGGAGCATTGTCACCTAATGAAAAACATTTAGTGGTTCTAGGTTAGAGACGTGTTCCGACATCGTAAAACAAAGCAGTTGTTGCTAACTTGTCTGCACTACATCTCGAGTGTGATACCTCATTCCATGTACATGAGTATATCATAGCTTGTCCACGTACCTTCGGGTATATTGGGTGGTGTTACAATACGTAAAGTATATGGGAATGCTCTCACTGTGTAGTTTTGCATTAGACAACACTTATACAGACTAGCCCTCCACATACCTTCAGGTATATACTGGGGGAAAACACTTGGTTTCTATCCATCCTTAAGTAACCGAGTCAGCCACCTTGTACATTGTGATACATGGAACACAACATTCAGGGAGATTGCCTTCCCATACTTCTCAGTTCGGCGGGAGGTATTCTGCAGTTCACAGTTTCTTGGTAAACCTTTTGCCTAGATTATCCCTCTTTTGTTTTGTTATGTTACTTTGATTAAAATAAAATTAATTGACCATGGATAACATCCTCCACGCTCACTCCTTAGTTTATCTTAGGTTGAAACATATGACGACAAATCCGGAGTCCACCGATCAAGGAATTCCTTTTGATGGGAATCCTAGTCCTTTTCCTCCTTTCGGAAATATTGGTTCTCCTTATATGGCTATGTTGTCCCTTCTGGGACTTACCATTGGCTTGCCAGTATGGTTGTTTTCGACCTCCTTGGTTCAAAATGTCGCAATTTCTCCACAATCGAGTACTCCTCCAACTGGAAAAAATCAACCTCCAATTGATCCTAAAGTTGACACTTTGCCTTATTCTTCGGTTTTTTCTTCCTCCCCTTCTTCCTCTTCGCCTGGTGAAAGTATTGGTACTAGTAACCAGGTACCTAAGAAGAAGAAGAAAGGGAAGAAGACGAAGAAGAAGCAAATTTAGCAGAGGGGCAACCAAGCAACCATTTCTTTGAATGCAACATCTGATGAGAAACTGTCCATCAAGCCTCACAAAGTTCGATATCCATGCAAACTTTGTGTAGGAGACCATCTTCTTTGAAATTGTCTTGATATTCCTAAAATCTTAGAAGAATGGTCTTCTCATTCACATCATCCTGTGTCATCAACTTCTGGAGATCATGCTGGTGACACACCATCAACTAGTGGTAGTAAAGTTCATGGAAAGAAGGGTAGAGTTAAGTTTCCTTGTAGGTTATGTGAAGGGAATCACACCATTCACCTTTGTCCCTATCTGGATGAAGCTAAAAAAGTGTTGGATAGCCGCCCTGCTTCACTATAATGACTTCCATCTGGTTACAGGAGACTCTCCCTTAATCCTTCACTAGTTGATGAATTGATTGACTCAAATCAACCGTAGGTAAACCCCACTCTCTCTGAAAGTGAATCCCATGAGTCTATACCCGTCCAAATCAACAGGTCGAGGAAATAGTTGACCCGCTTTCACCTTCAATTAATCGTACCTTTCCCAAAGAGAGTGAATATGATACCACTCAGGTTCTTTTCGTTTCTTCAAATTCAAATGAGCTTGCGGGAAATCCTCATGTTCCATCAAGACAGGAGGAAAATCCTCCTTTTCTCGTAACTCAAGGGGTTAGTTCTCCCATTTCTATGGTACCCCCTTCAAGTAGTCTGGTCACTTCCTTTGATTGGAATCGACTGACAGGATTCTGTCTTCCTTCTTATGTGCCTTTCCAGATCATAGTACGGGTTTGTAAAATGATTGTACCCAGAACTATTATAGATGAAGGTGCATTAGTGAGTGTCCTTTCCTCAACTGCTTGGAAAGCGCTCAGTTTGTAGCCACTTGTGCCAGTTACCCATAATCTATTGGCTTTTAACAGAGGAACCAGTCAACCACTAGGGATCCTTCCTCAGTTGCCTATTACTTTGGGAGGAAAAATCGTTTATCTGAATGTGAAGGTAGTCCCAAGACCTTTAGATTACAATTTACTTCTTGGGAATGACTATTTTTATGACATGGGAGCTATTGTTTCAACACTCTTTCGAGTGATTTATTTCCCGCATGAAGGAAAAATTGTCACCATTGACCAACTTTCATTTCCCGGTCCAAATATGGCTTCCAGTCAACCATCTTCCCTAAATGGTCCTTTTGTACCAATGGTATCTTCCCCACCATGAGTCAATTATGTGGCAACCCGTTCCATAACTACATCAATTGATGATCAATTGAGTGATGTTTTACATCATGTACTGGGGGCATTAGAACCAAATCTCTCCTTCATGACCTCTTATAAGTTGTGATCGAAGGATATGAGGATAGTTCTTTTATTGTGTCAACCTTGTTAAAAAATGAAATAGGTCTATGAGGATAGTTCCTTGTCTTATGTCAACCACGTTAAAAAATGAAACCAAGCATATGAGGATAGTTATTTTATTATGTCAACCTCATTAATAAAATGAAACAACTCCCATGAGGATAGTTCCTCGTCTTGTGTCAACCTCGTTAAAAAATGAAACCAAGGAGTAAGAGGATAGTTCCTTGTCTTGTGTCAACCTCGTTAAAAAATGAAACCAAGGATATGAGGATAGTTCCTAGTCTTGAGTCAACCTCATTAAAAAATGAAACAAGGAGTATGAGGATAGTTCCTGGTATTGAGTCAACCTCATTAAAAAATGAAACAAGGAATATGAGCAAAGTTCCTTGTCTTGTGTGAATCTCATTAAAAAATGAAACAAGGTCCCTTGGAGTAAAATTTCTAGTCGAGACTTTGAGTATATCTCATAAAATCCTAATCGAGTCTTTCACTTGATCTCATAAGTGAACCTTCATTCCATCCACCTGATAGCCACGAGCAGTCTACTTAGGTGAATGTAATGAAGCTTGGAGGGCATGCACCTAGTGGTAAAGTTAAGCTTCCCTGTAGGTTATGTGAAGTTAAACATCCCATTCACCTTTGTCCCTATATGGAAAAAGCCAAAAAGGTGTTGGATAACTGTCCTGCTTCACCGCAGCGACTTCCATCTGGTTACAGGAGACTCTCCCTTTCATCATGTTGATGGCATGTAAGCCAATCTCAAGCATAGTTCTTCATTTCAAGCTTGTGTAAAAATGAAACTGATTTCAAGCATATTTCTTCGTTTTAAGCTTGTGTAAAAATGAAACTAAATCCAAGCATTGTTTTTCATTTCAAGCTTGTGGAAACATGAAACTGAATCAAAGCATAGTTCCCTATGGTACAAGCTTGTGTAAAAATGAAACCATTTCCATTTTTAACCCTCATGATTGCCATTCTATCAGTTTTTTTTTGCCATATGAGCCTCGTTTTTTCTCCTTCCATCTTCACTATCTACTTAGCCGATCATACGCTTTCACTTGGTTTTTTTACCCTTTTTGAGGAATAGTTGCAATGAGTGGTATTATTAGCTAGCCTCTTCACATAAATCAACATGTTCTGAGAAGTTCCAACATCATCGGAACCAGTTGCTATCCTAGACACCACTCGTTCCTCAAAATGGAGTCCTCTTTAAGCTCTTTTTAGACACTCTAAACATGAAAAGATTGTTGAGCAATTGTCCTTTCCAGCTCGTTAACGGATTGGAAATGACATCTCTCTTATATCATTTTACGACTTTTCAGGCTTGAGATATTAATTTACGAGAAAGAACTTGTGTAGTTTTCTTTTTGTCCCTTTTCAAACTCTCTAAACATGAAAAGGACCGAGTTATCTTTGTCATTAAACTCATTAAAACATCAAATAGTGAAAAACTTGTCCATCTAGACAAGACCGAGTGTTACGTTCGATAGACTTGTTAAAACATCACATAGTGATGGATTCACCCCGAAGGGTGGAATTTTATAACAAGCATATGTCATCCTCCTCAAGCTTGATAAAAACAAAGAGGTATTGGTCAACAATGACTAGTGAAAATGGGAAAAAGGGGAAAACCACTTTATGGTAGCAGGTCGCTCTTGAACATGACACTTTCACTCCATCACCGTGACTATTTGGGTTGGGTTATTAGCTTGATGGCTATCATACCATTGGTCTATCATACCTTCGATCACTTTGTTTTGGGTCAATGCTACCAATTCATTTCAGTGTCGCCGACATGTTCAAGTGAAGTCATTCAGTCAAAATTCATCCTTTGCAATACCATAAACCTTCATTTTCATGATTGCCATTCCTGAACCTTGTGTGTCAAATTCCATATCTAAAAATAACTACACTCATTTTGTGTCGTTGATGTGGGATACATCAAGGCCCTCCTACGACGAGTCGCTTCTTGTCAACATCAGCACAATATCCAAGAAGTTGACTTAGAAACACCCTTCTAGTACCTTGAGGCTTACATGCATCAATGGTAGGTTTGTCGCTTCCGATGATAGGTTGACATCAATGGCCTTCGATCGAAAGAATTTGTATGGTGTTCAACATCAAAACATATATTCACACCATGTAGCATGTACTGCGGTACCTTGAGGATCATTATCATTATCGGTAATTTCTCTCGCATCTGTTAACAACTTACATCATTGGCTGGTAATCAAATGGTGTCTTCCCATGTAAAACTTCAGATCACATATTCAATGGTTAGACTCGTACTTGAGTGAATGATTGAACAAGATAGTAGACCCCAGATCTAGTTTCATTCATCTGGGCTGCGATTTCAAGAGTAGTAAATCATATGTACAATGGCTTTACATTGATGGTCATTCCAATCATGGGCCTATATCTGTAGACGACTATTTATGTACATGTAATGAAAGTTTATAAGCTGAGCATGGGTATGCCTTCCCTCAGGGATTCATGTAAAAATCAAATATCATGACATATGTATTGTAATTGATGCAGGTCACCTTCCACTTCGATACCTCCTCATCACATTGTAAAGCATTTCATTCGACATTGGCATTTTTCTGACTTCATGCTTTAGGGGGCAGTTGTTACAAATCCATTTGGGCACATCAATCCCATCATTCAAATTAGTGTTTTAGGGCTCATCAAACACTAATTTCAGTTGCTACATGCCCTAAACAAGTCACCCCTTTGAATGCCTCTTTCCCAGATAGTTTCATGACTTGAAGACATCCATAAATAGCCTCTAGAGGGACCAGCGTAAGTAGGCCCATGTAAGGGTGTGCTGCAGAGCAGTTAAGTCCATTCCAGGGTGCTTCGCAAAGAACTTAGGCTTCCATTCACCTATGCTGGGTGAGATTGAGCGAACTTCACATAGGGTTTGGGGAATATTCTTATTTTTGGAGTCATCTAGAAGGTTCCTTCACTTATCAACTCCTATGAGCTTGGAAATGGATGAGGAATGAGGTAAGGTGCATCCTATCCTCTCATCCTTTCCTCCATGGAACTAATTCTAAGTATGGAAGGCCATTCAATGCCACCATTTATGACAAAACATCCTTCATCTCCCTATAAATGAACCACTCATATAAGTGATTAGGGGCTAGATTATGTTGAATTGTAAGGAGATAATGCTACTATGAGATTTGGCTTTGAAGAAAGTATTGTAATGCTACAAGTTTGTCATTCTTTTGATGTGATGTGGATGGGATCCAAGCTTGAGGAATGACTTTGAATCAGACACGAATGGTTGTAATTCCTTCTTCTATTCAATAAAGTGTTTGAACCCTTGTCCCATAATTTTGTATTGTTTTATAATGCTTATATGTGTGAAATGTATCTGATTCCATTCAATTATATTCAATAGATCTTTTTCTTTGATCAATTATTTGTTTTATGTTGTATTTACAGGTACTTCTCAAGTGTATTAAGTACGGGAAGGAGCGACGAGATCGATACAAGGGAGATGAGAGGAAAGTGGAACTACAAGTAGGTCTTCTCATCTTCTCATCTTATCTATTGCTTATAGGAAGAATACTAAAACAATTTAAACTATTGTTCTAGATATGGTTATTTATCTAGGGAATTAGTATTTATCTGTAGATACCAAATTCTCCAAAATAAGTGGGGTACGAATTTCCTAAACTATGCCTAGGTTGCACATAGAAATGGCTAAACACACCTGTAATTAACCTGCAATAGCTCTCAGAATATGGTTCTAAACTTTTCTAAGGTGGAATTCGAATTCCATCAAAGAAAGAGATGAGATTCCTGCCCATAAACCTTTTTTGCTAAGAAGCAAAGGTTGACTTGGCTGAGAAGATCAAGAAAACTAGAGTTCTGATCTGAAAATGGAAAAAAATTCCCAAAATGAATCCCTCCACTTATATTTATACTTGTTTCTTCCCTTATCTCCTTATGAGCTCCATAATTTGACCTCTCTTTCTTCTGTCTTCCCTCCACATCGAATTTCCTAAAGGGATTTCGAATTCCCTCTTTGAGGTGCCCCCCACATTCCACCGTCCAATTAATTTATCCCTTATTTCTAATGATTTGGAGCCTCTCTTCTATCAAAATTGAATTGGTGTCTCCTCATCCACGTTTACTAAGTTTTATGCCCAAAATTTATTCCATCACCAAAATTGCAAAATTTGGAACTTATTTAGAAAAATTAATTAGTGGGTATATTATAGTCCTCCCCTCCCAAATTTTTATTGTCCCCAAGCAACTGTAATGCCAGATGTTGTAGCATTTTTTATTCTTCCCATTTAGAATCCTCCTATGGTAAATATTTCCACCTAACAAGAAACTCCTTAATGACCCTGCTCCAGAGTTTTCTCTTTGTCACCTCCAAGATGTCTTGTGGAATTAAGATCAAGTACCCCTTATCATCCATAGGTGGTAGGTCTGTGGCTGCTATAACATGTTGTCCCAAGGCCTTTTTCAAGAAAGATATGTGAAAAACATTATGAAACTTGCTCCCAGGTGTGATATCCATCTCATATTCTACCTCCCCAACTCTTCTAGTCACCCTATAAGGCCCACAAAAGCATGGATTGAGATTTTCTGCTCCCTTGTACTTCAATGCATATTTCCTGTACGTTTGGAGTATAAAAAATACTAATTCCCCAACCTCAAAGTGCCTCTCAACTCTACCATTGTCCTTGTATAAATTCTATTGATTTTGTGTTGTCTAAGGGTTATCCTTGAGAGATCTAAGGATGTCCTGACTCTCTTGTATCCAATCCTTGGTCCCTGGGGCCTTGCTGTCTCTAAAAATGATGTCAGAAAAATTTAATGCATCGTAACCATATAAGGAACATAAAGTTGACATGCCTATGGATATATGATAGGTGGTGTTATAGCAATACTCTCCGAGATGCATCCATTTTGCTCATGCATGATGTTGCCCTGATAAACAATTGCATAAGTAGCCCTCGAACCACGTATTCACTATCTTTGTTTGGGTTTTCATCTGCAAATGGTAGTTGGTGCTAGATGTGAGCTCAATCTCCATGGGAAAAAATAGATCTTACCAAAAACCTACCATAAATATGTTATCCTTGTCACTAATAATGGCCTTGGGAAGACCATGCAACTTGAACAACTCCTGGAAGAATAACTTGGCCACTTGTGAAGCTGGATATAGGCATAGGATGGTGAAAAGGTGGGCGAACTTAGTCAACCTATCAACCACCGCATAGATGTAGTTGTGCCCCTGGAATTATGGAAGCCCCATGATGAAGTTTATAAATATGCTCTCCCATTTCCTCTTAGGGATGGGGAGAGGCTACAATAGACTAGATGGATGAGATGACTCACCCTTCTTCTTGTATCAATCCCTGCACTCTTGCACATGTCTCAATATGTCCCCCTCGAGAACCCTCCATGTAAACCAATCTCTGACTACCTAGTAAGTTTCGAGAAACCTTGGATGTCCTGCCACGGGTGAATCATGTGCCGCATGCATAATCCTCTCTCTGAGATATGACCCTGGCCCCAAGTAGATCTAGTTCTTGTAATAGATAACATAATCCATTACCCTATAACTATCATCCCCAAATGTGTCATCCAGGATCTTGCAAGCTTTCCCATCCTTGGAATACTCCACCAATAGTCATGCCTTCCAGTTTTGGGTGATATCCATAAGAGAAAGTGTCACGGGCCTCCTAGATAGTGCATCTTCCACTACGTTGTGCTTGCCTTTGACATATTCTATTTTGAAATCATAGGCGTGAATCTTGCTAACCCACTTTTGCTGCCTCTCATTTAGCTCTTTCCACTCCAAGAAAAACCGAAGACTGTTGTGGTCAGTCTTCACCCTAAACATTAGTTTATACTTTAGAGGAATAAGTAATAACTATTTTATTTCTTTTTTGTTACTTTGAAAGCAATTGTCTTGGGTTGGTGACCAAATATCGACAATGCCATACCCCAGTACTAATAATAGCAAACAAGTCGGCTTGTGATGCAACCTCCTGTCTTATAACCGTTTGGATACAAGCCATTATCCTTGCTTGGTAACTAGTTGTGATAATGTCACCACTATCAGTGCCTATGATCACGGTAGGATAGATCTTGGTGAGACACCCTATCTTTCAAGTATCTTATTATTTTTGAATTACACTCAAAAAATATTTTATTAATGGATGGGGAGACAAATCCACTCCTTAAGAGATCAAGATGACAAGAAGAGTCATAAGATGCTAAAATTTTATTGATGAACTTTTCTTCTTTAGTAGCTAAATAGGTTATAGCTTATGATATCATAGAATTAACCCTTAAAAGTGTCAAGTTTGGAGATAATTTAGTAGAATGATGATTAATTAGTCAGAGATTATAGTGAAGTGAAAATATGAAAGATAGCGTAATGATGTTTCTTTTAATAATATTCCTTTTGGAATGAACTCCGCTGGATCATACAAATGGAAATATAGCCCAAGTATAAAACCAAAAGAAATGGTGCTTCAAAAAATAGAAAAACACTCTGGTATATACATATGATTATGTGAAAATGAAATAAAAATGCAAGCACCAAATGTTAGCAAATCAACAGGGAAGCCAATCAAGAGAATGAGCTTTGTGTAATTTCTTTACAAGATATAAAAAATGTGTCAATGTTAGAGCTTTTATCTTGTCAATAAATTTCTTAAATTGAAGATTTATTAAATGATAACTCATTGATGTGCATTTCTGGGGACTTTCTCCTTTTACAAATACCATTATAGAAATTTAAATTGAAAGTCCTTAAATATTGTTTTGTTTTAAGAAAAAGACCATCAACCAAAACGAAAATCAGAAACAAGAAAGGGAAGAGGAAACTTCCTAAAACTCCTTGATTGTTCTTCCTAGCTACTTTTACATAAATCTGCAAAATAAATATCTTGAAACCAATGAAAACATGCAAGATTGAGGATACAAGGATAAGGGAATATAACTAGAAGAGAAAATAGAAGTAAGCAATTCAAGCAAAAGGAAAAAATGCAGAAAATAAAAGGATAAGAATGATCATATGAAACTTACCACTGGATAATTTTGTATGATCTTACCAAGAAAAATGTTTTTTCTAGCCAAAGTAACCACTTCTTTTAATTGGAAGTAAACGCATGAAGAAGTGGCTTTGAATGTAATTTTCATTGGCTCAAAATCATAATTTATTTAATTTAAAATGCTAAGTAGTGAATTATTAATCATATCCACTTCAAATTTCCATTGGAGGATCAAAATGATAAAACAAGCTTTTAGAAATACTTGTGAATCCAAAATTGCAAAGTCATAGTAATTCCTTGAAACTTATTGATACATGTTTTCATTACAAAAATAATGAAATGAAGTTTTGCAAAATCAATGCAATTAAGCACATAACAATTGTATATGATATGACTATATAAGAACTCCAACATGTTCCAAGACATTTTTCCATAAAATTAAAGGGGATGCCAAGAAAAACTTGGATTCATTACTTGCTTATTGAAAATCTGAAATAAATGCAAACATAAAAGGAATCTAATCTAAATTAATCTATTCCTATTGCTAACTGAAGGAAAGGAAACATGACTAGGTATCGCCATGTTTCCAATGTAACCATTTTTTCATTTTAATTCCTCCATGTATGTATAGCTCAAACAATGGGAGTAAAACTGAAATTAAATTATAAAAAGAAGATTCAACCTATTATGCATAGTTAACAAATTTAACGAAATAAATTTATTAACAAAATTCTTACCTTGAAATTCTTCCAACCAAATGTTTGTAGGATCAGAAAAAATAGCATGAATTTTAGTGAATGATTGGAAGAATTTCGAAGGAAGAGTAAACATCATGCTAGACTTGAATGATACATTTTTAATTATTGTTGGCTTGTTGGGGCTTGACCTAGGTTCAGAGTTAATTAGCCAAACAAATCCCGGTACTACTGGCCCTTTTGGCAATAGTCCGTGGAGTGCGGACTGAGGTCTCACCTGAAGTAGTATGGGAGTCTGTTAGAACTAGGTTTCTACACCCTAGAGATGTCTGATGAGTTTGACTGGTCCTTTACCTATTCCTACACGCAGGTGGCTTCGCGTACCTTCTGTGCCTCACGACTTGATACCCTGTCTTCGCGTAGCCCTAAACAGGGGTTGTGTTGTGCTCTGCCTTATCACTCGAGATATTATTTATCCTTCAGTGTTTAGTTAAGCATATTCACCTACTTAAATGTCTTAAGTTATATTTAACAATACCAAATATTCATACTAATTCATGCAGTTAATAAACAATATATTTTCAAATTATATAAATCATGCATTAACCCAAGAAAAGATACACATGATTATAACCAAACTTCTCTTTATTGATTTTCCACCAGTTACAGACTCGACTTTCCCTACGCACTTAGTTGCAGGGGTCCGTGCACTCAGCTGTGAACTACTAGGCCTTTGCGCACTCAGCTGCAGAGCTTTCTCCTACTCTACGACCCACAAACACATTTTACACTTTGACTCAAACACTTAAACTTCTCATTCTTCTTTATTAGTTCTTCGTTTTTTTTTCTCCTTTTTTTACACTTAGAGCCTCACTGTATTTATACAACCCCATGGTCTGCGGACCATGGGTGGGTCTATCCAGTTGAAATTGCATTACAAAACTAGGGCAGACAACCCTGTGACTCTATCATACTTTCGTGCCCCGCCCCCGCAATTTGCGGAGCTTTTACAACAAGATTTGGTCAAAACTTGGGCTTTAAGCCCAAAACATGCCTTGAGGGGGATTCCATGCCCAAAAAGACCCCAACACAAACATCGTGACTTGCCCTCGAGTCACTCTATTGGTGTGGAGATCTTTGCACAGAGTCCCTCCAACTATTCTCGAACTGCGCAGAGGTCAGCAACACATTGAGCTACTGCTTGCTGGATTTGTTGCATACGTTGTTTCGAGACCTTTGTGTCAGAATTTCTTCTCTCCATCTATGTCGGTATCCACTGCCTTTGTTTATAGTCCCGCACCTTTGTTTGGATCCTTGGAGCGGGAAGACTGTGCTTCGACCGGCTAGTCAGATAGTCGAGCCACTCGTGTAGGGCTTCAAGCGGTTGCCATTCAGTTTGCCTAGGAAAGGTTCTCCATTTAGTTTGACTAGCTATACCGCACCTCCATTTGTGACCTCCTTAACAACGCGTGGTCCCATTCAATGCATTCTAAACTTTCTCGGGAATTTATCAAACTTACTGTCATACAACAGCACTAAATCATTTACCTTGAAGGTGCGCAACTTAATATGGCGATTGTGTCAGGCCTTCTCACACTGCTTTTGCACCTGTTGATGAAATCCAACCAAGAACTGTTCCTCCTCGAGTTATTCTAACTGTGCAAGTCTTGCTTCCAGGGCTTCGCGGTCCATCATACCTATAAGTGTTGCTATGTGCAAACTAGGGACAATATACTCAATTGGCATGATAGCTTCCACGCCATAAACTAATCGAAAAAGGTTTCTGTCCCATTAGTTTCTTGCATGTTTTCCTATAAGTCGATAGTACTGCAGGTACGCAAGTCCCAATTGCTCCGTTGCGCATTGCATAATTTTCTTAGTGCAGTCTCTAGTATTTTGTTGAATGCTTCTACCATCCCATTGGCTTGTGGGTGATATGGTGTGCTTTTGTGATGATACACCTAGAACTCTTTTGTTAGTGCGTTGATGGTTTCATTTAGGAAATGTGTACTGCGATCACTCACTAAGATTTTTGGATTGACAAATCGAGTCAACACATGTTCAAACAAAAACTTTGTAGTCGTGGTGGCTGTGTAGTCTTTGACTGGCTGTGCTTCTACCCAACATGCTAGGTACTCTATCGTGGTGATAATGTATTGCACGTCCATTTTTCCCTGAGGTTTGATAGGTCCTACAAACTTGATTGCCCAGTTTTCGAAGGGCTGCATCGTCATTTGTGGATTCAAAGGCATCTCGTCCCTACGTGATCGTTTACCTGTCCTCTAGCATATATCACAGGCTTTACAACGTGCTTTTGAATCGTGGTGAAGGGTTGGCCACCACAACCCTGCATGGAGAATATTTTGCGCAGTCGCACGACCTACATAGTGTCCTCCTACAGTTCCACCATGTGCTTTTTCAAGGATCTGAATTCGTTCAAATTCAGGCACGTACCTTCTGTTGGCATTATGACACAGGTTTGGCACTATGACACAGGTGTTGTCCTTCATGGCAACTCACTCAGATCAAAGATCACAGTTCAGGCTCACAGAATGAAGGAAAAGGAAGTATACGCAGGGTCCCCTTGACCAAGCCACGTATACACGCTGGTTCACAGACCAAAAGGTGCGTATGCATATACACGCAGTTTTACGCAAGGAAAGGTGTGTACATGTTGGAAAAATTAGTTTTGGTCCATGGTATTTTGTCCATGGTATTGGTCCAAGGTATTCTGTTCGAAGTGTTAATCCCAGGTATTTTGTCAAAGGTATTGCTTCTAAGTGGTTTTGGACCATGGTATTGAGCAAGGCCTAAGACTATAAAAGGAGGAGAAGATCATTAGGCAAATGTACTCAAGTATTGAATATCTAATGAAGAACAAGATCTAGAATAATTGTCATTGGGTTATGGTGCATACCTAGATCAAGGAGGAACCTGAGCTCTTGAAGAAGGATAAGTTCTATTGATGGGTCAAGATCTTACGGCTTGAAGAGAAGTATCTTGTGTGGTTTTGATCTTTTATAATTGGCACATGTCGTAATCTATAAATATGATGATTTGGGTTTAACTGATGTCTGAATAGTTGTAAAGGTTAAATCATCTTTTACAGATATCTACGCAGGTTCAGTATAGCAAAGGCATATATACACGTTGGTTCGGCATTTCAAAACAGCGTATACGTAGGTTTGCCTTCATATAATTGTGTATGAATGTAGGTTCGACACATTGAAGTAGTGTACATCTCATAAAATATGTTTTAGCTACTTCTGTTTGTTGTTACAATGTTTTGGGTTTTGGCTTGGGTTCTAGTACTGTTACTGTAATCTAGTTACAACATTCAGAGAAGTGATTGTTTGATTCAGTCTTGGTTGGTGCAAAGTAGATTGATTGATGCAGATATATTTTTATGTTTGATTGATGTTATTAATGGATCAAGTCTAAAAATTTATGAAACATGGTCCCTGGAAGAAAAGAGAAGGTTGCAGCCTTCTGTAGGTCAGCACCTATGTACTAGTACATTAGCTAGTGCAAGAGCAAAGGGGCTTGTTGCTCCCTCGAGGAGAAGCTGGACAATGAGAGAAGGTTGTAGCCTTCTGTAGGTAGAAACTTACATACTGGTATAAGACTACACTAATACAGAAATATTGTAAAGAGAAGTTTCTTATTAAAATAAGATAGACACAAATTGCAACAGGTGGTTTTCACCCACATTCGGTTTCCAACTTATATCTTGTGTTCTTGCGTGTGATTGTCTACTCTGATTTTACTGTACCTAGTTACTGTTATATGGTTTTGATGCACAAATTAAAGATCAACATCTAATGAATTAACTAAATTATAAGTCTGTAGGATATACACGAGTTTCTTTAACTACAGTTGCGTATATACGCAAGTTTAATTAACTGAAGTAGCGTATAGAAATCTGATTGTGAAAAGAAATAGTGTTGACTTACTAATACTGATTCACCCCCCACCTCTTAGTATTATTTCCAACAATTGGTATCAGAGCAGGTCCTTCAGAAGAAGCTTGACCGCTTGAAGGAAGATATATCATCATGAGTACCTACGAAAGAGAAGGATCCATTAGACCACCAATATTCGATGGGAGAAACTTCATCTATTTGAAGGTAAGAACCACAACCTATCTTCAATCTCTTGGAACAGATGTTTGGGAAATCATGGAAGGAGGATACACATTTCCATCAACAATTCCTACAGATACTATAGGTAAAAAGAAATATGAAAAAAATGCTAAGGTTGTCAATACATTATTGGGTAGTCTGTCACAATCAGAATTTGTCAAGGTTATGCAGCTCAAAACTGCCAAATAAATATGGGACAAGATCGTTCTAAGCTATGAAGGAGATGATTAGGTAAAATGTGAAAAACTACAATCTCTCAGAATTCAATATAAAACTCTCAAAATCCGCAATGATGAAAGTATAGCTAATTACTTCTTACGTATAGATGAGATTGTTAATCGTATGAAAAACTTGGGTGAAGAGATAAAAGAAGTTACTGTAGTTGAAAAGGTTTTGAGATTCCTGTCTTCCAAGTTTGAATCAAAAGTTTCTGCCATAGAATAAAAGTAGAATCTTCAGAGTATTACTATGACGCAGCTGCACGAAATCCTAAATGCTTTCGATATTAGGAAAGGGGGTCCATCAGATACGAGAGAAGTGCATTCAAGGCTTCAGGAAGAGAAAAGCTTAATGAATCGGGACACATTTCAGAAGGAGAGGAAGAAGCAAACTTTGTCAAGTACCTTCAATGGGGTTCTGGAAGATTCAGAGTTAAACTACCTTTCAAAAGATTTTCTTTTAGAAGAGTCGGTCATTATGCAGCCAAATGTCCTCATAAAGATAAGCTGGATAAAGGTAAGGAACCGAAAAAATGGAATAGAAAATAGAATGTAAGTAAGAAGAGCTACTATATGCATGAAGATAGCGATGGTTTATCAAATAGTGATGAAGATGAAGATGGTAATGATTATATACTTTTCATGGCTTTTGAAGATGATGATTTCTTGGATGCTTTAGATGAAGATGGTCTCTATGAAGAAATTTCTAAACTTAAAATCTGTTTAGAAGAAAAGAGTATGATTATAGATACTCTGACATTCCAACTTGCTGAAAGGGAAAAGCACAATGAAAAGTTAGAATGTGAAATTGTGGGTCTAAGAAAAGATATTGAGAAAACAAAAGCTCTCAATATTAGATTTGCTAAAGGATCAGAAACTACAGATGAAATTATCAAAGTGCAGCGTTCTCCTCTGATAAAGATAGGTCTTGGATATACAGAAGAAGCATGTCAAGCACAGAAGCCATCAACCTCCAAAAGCTATCTTGATGCAGCAAGGAGAAGTGAACAGGTTGACAATTGTTAGCAAAGACATAAATCAAATCACCACGTAAATCGGGTTCAATATACTTCAAGGATGAACAAAAGCTACAACCTACCTCAGGTAAATCATTGTCAATTTGCTTCAAAAATGAATTTCAATGAAAATCATCAGGTTAGTAGATTTGATAATCACAGTAATTTCTTTAATGGCCAATGTTTTTCATGTCATAACTTTGGACACAAAGCTGCTCAATGTGTTGCTTACAAGACCATCATGACTAGAGAAGAACGAAATCAAAGGAATGTGACTGGGATCATGAAAAGGACCTACAATAACTTTTCTGCTCTTGAAAATGAAATAGAATGCTCTACTGTAACAACTTCGGTCATGAAGATTCTGAATGCAGGAGTAAATTTTGGCAAACATCTCAGAAGGAGCAAGCTTCATTGGGTCCCAAAACATGGAGACTAGAGAATCGCAAACAGAAAGGTGTGGTATAGCCTTGTATGCATAAGGACAAGAAAATTAGTGGTACATCGACAGTGGATGCTTGAAACACATGACAGGTGATAAAGAAAAACTTTAGTCATATAATGCCTTAGAAAAGGAAAAGAAGGTCTCATTTAGTAATGACATTCCTGCAGTCAAAAAAGGTAAAGGCTTTGTTCTCTTAAAATAAAAAGTTAAAGCTGGAAATGTTATGTATCTAGATGGTCTAAAGCATAATCTATTGAGTGTTAGTCAAATGTGTGATCAAGGAAATGAGGTAATATTTCGATCAAATGGATGTGTTGTTCGTGAGCTTGATATAGGAGAAACAATGATCAAAGGTGTAAGAACTCCAAACAACCTGTACATACTCAAGGGGGGACAACAACAGTGCTACCTAAGCAAAAACGATGAACACTGGCTATGGCATACAAGATTGGGGCATCTAAGCTTCCCTCAAATAAGAAAATCATGTAGATACAAGGTCATTCGTGATCTTCCAAATATCAACATTCCAGAAATACAATATGCAAATCATGTCAATTTGGTAAGCAAACCAGAGCACATTTCCTTGAGAAGGAAGGATTAGCTAGTAAGCCTCTTGAACTTGTTCACATTGATTTATGTAGTCCATCTAGGAAAATTCACCTCGTGGAGAAGAATACTTTATATTGTTCATTGACAACTTTTACAGAATGTGTTGGATAGGACTTCTAAAGCATAAAGACGAAGCTTTCGAAAAGTTCAAAGCCTTCAAAGCCTTGGTTGAAAATGAATCAGATCGTAAAATCAAATGCCTCAGGTCTAATTGAGGAGGGGAATTTACCTTAGATGAATTCTTTGACTTCTATGAAGAACATGGAATAAGAAGGGAATTATCTACCGCAAGAACTCCTCAGCAAGATGGAGTGGTAGAAAGGATGAACAAAACTATTCAACAATTGGCTCGTGCTATGCTAGATGAGTTTGGAACTCCTGCAACCTTCTGGGGTGAAGCTGCATTTGTTGCCATCACTATTCTCAACAAAAGAAATCTCTGGGTAAACAACACTCAAAATCCTCATGAACTTTGGTATGGTAAGACTCCTATTATAAAATATTTCAAAGTTTTTGGAAGCAAATGTTACATCAAAAGGATTGATGAAAAACTTGGCAAGTTTGAACCTAGAGCAGATGAAGGCATTATCCTTGGTTACTCTTCCCGAAGTAAAGGATATAAGTGTTATAATAAAAGACTTGGGAAAATTGTTGAAAGTATTGATGTTGTGGTTGACGAAGAAGGGAAAAATCCAAAGCATGTAAAAACCGAAGATTATGAAGAAGATGAGGACTATCCTTCCACATCAAATTAGACTAATTCTGAAGAAGAAACCAATGAGGCGCCAGAAGAACAGATAAGGGTAGAAGAAAAGACTCCATCTAGGTATGTTTGGAAGAATCATCTAGAGACTCGAATTTTGGGTCAGAAAGAGGCAGGTGTGCAGACAAGAAGAATTATTATAGAAGCTTCAAGCTATCTAGCTTTGCTTTGTATCGTTGAAATACAAAATGTCAATGAAGCATGCAAAGATGAATGATGTTTCAAGACCATGAATGAATAACTTGAGCAGATTGGAAAGAATAGTACTTGGGAATTGGTTCCCAGACCCAATGATAAAAATTTCATAGGAACCAAATGGATTTTCAAAAACAAGCTAAATGAAAATGGAGAAGTTATTAGAAACAAGGCCAGACTTGTTTGTAAAGGGTATGCTCAACAAGAAGGTATAGACTTTGAAGAAATTTTTGCACCTATTGCTAGACTTGAAGCCATAAGAATGTTCCTTGCTCTTTCTAGCTTTCAAAAGTTCAAAGTATATCAAATGGATGTGAAATCCACCTTTCTTAATGGAGACCTAGAAAAAGAAGTATATATTGAGCAACCAGACGAATTCATCCTTGGAAATGATCCAAAACTTGTACGCACACTCAAAAAGGCTCTCTATGGTCTAAAACAAGCTCCAAGGGCCTGGTATTATCATCTTGGCAAGTACCTTCATCAATAATGTTTTTAAAAATGCTCAGCTGATAGAAATATATATATATATATATATATATATATATATATATATATATATATATATATATATATATATATATATATATATATATTGACAATGATAAATTGCTAATACTTGTTGTGTATGTTGATGATATCATTTTTGGTAGAAATGAAGAAGCCATGAGTCTAAACTTTGCTTTGGTAATGCATAAAGAATTTGAAATGTCCCTGCTTGGTGAACTCACATATTTTCTTGGTTTACAAGTTCAACAAAATAAAGATGGTATTTTTCTATCACAAACGAAGTATCTCAAGCAGATCTTGAAAGAATATGACATGGAAGATTCAAAACCAGTATGTACACCTATGGTAACAGGATGTAGTCTCAGTTCAAATGTTGAATCAGCAGCAGTACATCAACCAACCTATAGATCCATGATTAGTAGTCTGCTTTATCTAACAGGTACCCAACCAAACATCATGCATGCAGTGGGAATAGTTGGAAGATTCCAAGCAAATCTAAAGGAATCACACCTTCAGGCAATGAAAAGGATTTTCAAATATATTCAAGGAACACAGAACTTTGGTTTATGGTATCCTAGGGACACAGATCTTACACTTCATGCATATACAGATGCAGATTGGGCAGGAAGCGTGGATGACAGAAAAAGCACTAGTGGTGGTGCATTCTATATGAGTTCCAGATTAATATCTTAGTTCAGCAAGAAACAAAGTTCAATTGCATTATCTACAGCTAAAGCAGAATATGTGGCTGTTGCGTCTTGTTGCACACAACTCCTTTGGATGATGTAGACATTGCAAGACATTCAGATCACATGTGCTCTACCCATCTCCATTCTATGTGATAATACAAGTGCAATCAGTATTTCAAAGAATCCAGTCATGCATTCCAAGACCAAGCACATACCTATAAAATATTAGTTTCTCGGTGAACGAGTGCTTGGCAAAAGCTCAAATTGGAGTATGTTCCCTCCAAAGAACAAGTTTCTGATATATTCACCAAAACACTACCCAAAGAGACATTTGAATATCTCAGGCAGAAGCTAGGAGTAGTTGATGCATCATCTTGCTGTTGAAACCTATCTGGTTCAGAGAAAAGTGGTTGTACGCAAGTTTCATGAAGCATATCCACGTACATACACTGGTTTCCATGGATACAATCATGTATATGTTGGTTTGAAGAAAAACAGTGGGCAGGGCTCAAGATGAAAAGAGTCTGATATGGATCTGATAGTGATCATCTGGCACAGGTTCAGGGAGAGAATATACTTCTCATAATGCATTGTTGGCATTATCTTAGAAGATCTGGGTACAATTTCATAGTTGTTTTTTATATAGGTGGAATAGATGCAAAGGGAGATCATGGTTGCTAGCCTGGCTGGTGACTGACAGATGTTGCTGATGATAGTTGCTGATTCCTATCATAATCTTGTTTTAGATATTTTGTCTCTATGTCATGTATATCTTTTATTATCAAGGTCATGTAACGACCTAGTTTGTTTCCCCACTATTCCTAGGATGGATGATGTAATGTTCTTGTTTTATCATGTATAAACATTTGGTATATCCTCACTTGGTTGGGTGGATGATTCAATCTTGGTATAACCCCACTTAGTTGGGAGATGGATGTATGTATGAGTCTTTGGTGATAGAAAGGTCATTCATGATGTATAGAGTCATGTTCTTCTTGTAGAAAATATTTTTTCATACCTTGCTTACAGTCAGGGGGAGCATGATTAGCACACTTCAGCAAATCAGAGATTTCAGCATGTACTCAAGGGGAGCATAACCCTTTGCCCTTGATAACAAAGGGGGAGAGTGACTTGGGGTTGCCATCAAGTCCAAAGGGGGAGATTGTTGGCATTATGACACAGGTTTGGCACTATGAAAAAGGTGTTGTCCTTGATGGAAACTCACTCAGGTCCCAGATCACAGTTTAGGCTCATAGAATGAAGGAAAAAGAAGTATACGTAGGTTCCCCTTGACCAAGCCGTCTATACATGCTGGTTCGCAAACCAAAAGGTGAGTATGCATATACATGCACTTTCACACAAGGAAAGGCGTGTACATGTTGAAAAACTTAGTTTTGGTCCGTGGTATTTGGTCCATGGTATTTTGATCCATGGTATTGGTCCAAGGTATTATGTCCGAAGTGTTGACCCTAGGTACTTGGTCTAAGGAATTGTTTCGAAGTGGTTTTGGACCATGGTATTGAGCAAGGCCTAAGACTATAAAAGGAGAGAGATCATTAGAAAAATGTACTTAGGTATTGAATATCTAATGAAGAGAAAGATCTAGAATACTGGTTATTAGGTTATGGTGCATAGCTGGATCTAAATCAAGGAGGAACCTAAGTGCTTGAAGAAGGATAAGTTATATTGATGGGTTAAGATCTTAAGGCTTGAAGAGAAGTATCTTGTGTGGTTTTGATCTTTTATAATTGGCACTTGTCGTAATCTGCAAATCTAATGATCTGGGTTTAACTGATGTCTGAATAGTTGTAAAGGTTAAATCATATTCTACAGATATCTATGCAGGTTCAGTATAGCAAAGGTGCATATACACGCTGGTTCAACATTTCAAAACAACGTATATGCAGGTTTGCCTTCATATAACTACGTATGAACGCAGGTTCGACACATTGAAGTAGCGTACATCTCATAAAATATGTTTTAGCTACTTCTGTTTGCTGTTACAATGTTTTGGGTTCTGGCTTGGGTTCTGGTACTGTTACTGTAATCTGGTTACAACATTCAGAGAAGTGATTGTTTGATTCAGTTTTGGTTGGTGCAATGGAGATTGATTGATGCAGATATATTTTTATGTTTGATTGATGTTATTGATGGATCTAGTTTGAAAATTTATGAAATGTAGTCCCTGGAAGAAAAGAGAAGGTTGTAGCCTTCTGTAGGTCAGCACCTACGTACTAGTACATCAGATAGTGCAAGAGAAAAGGGGGTTGTAGCTCCCTTCCAGGAGAAGCTGGAGAACAAGAGAAGGTTGTAGCTTTCTGCAGGTAGAAGCTTGCATACTGGTATAAGACTGCACTAGTACAAAATATTGTAAAAATAAGTTTCTTATTAAAAGAAGATAGAGACAAATTGCAGCAGGTGGTTTTCACCCACATTAGGTTTCCACCTTATATCTTGTGTTCTTGTGTGTGATTGTCTGCTCTGTTTTTACTGTACCTGGTTATTGTTATATGGTTCTGATGCATAGATTAAAGATCAACATCTGATGAATTAACTAAATTATAAGTCTGCAAGATATACGTGAGTTTCTTTAACTACAGTTGCGTATATACGTAAGTTTAATTAATTGAAGTAGCGTATACAAATTTGATTGTGAAAAGAAACATTATTGACTTACTAAAATTGATTCACCCCCCCCCTCTTAATATTATTTCCAACACCTTCATAGTATCTCATCATTCCTCATTTTGTACAGGTGCCCTGCGATGACAGAAAAGTCAGCCGCCCACACCACCGGTTCCTTCTTTTGCTGGATGGAGTATTCCTTCGGCATAGTCCCTGTTGTCAGAAAGTGGATTATATCTTCAAAGTGTCCGTCCATGATGCACACATCAAAAATTTGTGCGTCAGGTAATCCTTCCTCCAAACTAGTAGGTTCCTCACCCGTCTCAATACGCAACAAGTGATCTGGTCCTACGTTCAGGCGTCCTAGCTTTACCACAGCCTCAAAGTCATACTCTTGGAACAATAAGAGCCACCTACATATGCGCCCGCCCAACATAGGCTTATCGACCAAGTATTTCAGTGTAGAATGGTCTGTAAACATCTTGAAGTGTCCCCCTAGCAAATAGTGCTGGTATTTTTGGAGCACATACACCATAGCTAGCCCCTTATGCTCGGTTGTGGAATAGTTCTTTCCGCTTTAGACAACATACGAATTGTAAATGTGATAGGGTGATCCAAGCCCTCTCCACCCTCTTGTGTCAGCACTGCTCCCAGCGCTATATAAGACACATCAACATGGACATGAAACTCCAAATCCCATTTTGGGAAGACCAGGATTGGGGCAGAGGCTATATTCTCTTTTAGTACATCGAGCCTCTTCACGCAATCATCATTCCAACAGAACACGGCATCCTTTTTCCACAGTTTCTCCATTGGCGTGGTGATCCGGGCATAGCCTTTAATGAACTTCCTGTAGTACCTTGTATGTCCCAAGGTAGCGCGCAACTGTTTAACACTTCGTGGTGCTTCCAAATTCAGAATTACTGCAATCTTTGCGGGGTCTACCATTAGTCCCTGTTTGCAAACCACATGTCCCAACAGGTTCCCAAAGGGAATGAGGAATGTACACTTTTTGAGGTCCAGTGCAATTTTGTGTCGTCGACAAGTATCCAACATCAAGCGTAAGCTCGCTACATGGTGCTTAACCAATCAAAATATAGTCCAATCATCCAGATAGACCTCCAGGAATTCATGGATATACTCTTTGAATGCTGCAACAACTATGCGCAAAAAGATGGCCAACGCGTTATTTAACCCAAATGACATAGCAATGTATTGAAAGCAACCCCACTCAGTTGTGAAGGTGGTCATGCTCCTATCTTCCGGCATGATTTTGATCTGGTGGTACCCTGAGAACCCATCAATAAATGAATATTCTTCTTGCTTGCCGACATTTTCCAATACTTCGTCTGTGAACGAAGTCGAGAATGGGTCGTGAACACATGAGTCATTCAATTTCCTGAGGTCATGCATATTCTTATTTCGCCCTTCTTCTTTTTCTCCTGTACTACCATAGGGCTTACCCAATCGAATTCTTCCACTGGCTTAATGATTTCTACTGTGAGCATTTTGTCGAGTTCTACACAGACCTTTTCCTTGTACTTCGGATTCAAGCAGTAAGGTCGCTACTTAACTGGCTTCATGTCAGGGTTTAGGGTGATCGTCATCATCCCTAAATCGCCAACGATCCCCTTTAAGTCTGTGATATTGGTTGGGAATAAGTCTTGGTACGCACAGAGTAACTCAATGACCTTATCCACCATCGCATCATCCTAGTAGTCATTGAGCATTGCATACTTTGGTTCAGCCTCCGTACCAATGTTTACCTGCTTTGTTTTTACTGGTGCAGTAATTTCAGGGTCATCAATCAATGGCCCTTGAACCTCATGATAGACTTCAATTTTTGGGATGTTAACTTTGCATGGATCTTCGTCATCTTCTTCAATGTTTGCATTGTAACACTCCAGTGTGCAACTTAGCTGGGTCGCCCATTCAGGCTAAAGCACTTCCATTTGCTCCTAGGGTATTTTAAAGATAGTTTCTTTTACTACTTCTAGCGCATCATCAACAGTATCCCACAACGATACTCAAACGTGAAGGTTAATAAGAATCCTTCATGCAATATATCCCATTTGTTTGTGCCATGGCGGAGCTCCATTTTTATATACCAATTCATGGGTATAATATCCAGGGTATGACAGAACAAGTGCACCCACTCAGGTTGGGGCTCTTCCCCATGGACCTTTGTCCATTTCATGAGGTGTGCCCGTGGATCATCCTATCCATCATACTTGTCTTTCAATCACATATAAGGCTTCCCAAAGCACATGAGCATCATCCTTCTACAGTCGCTCCAGTCCTTCAAACTTCTTTGGTGCGTACCCCACCATCTTGCCGGTGTAGCCCATAGTACCCATTTCAGAGTGTTGAAACACTATTGTTCCAGTAATTCTATTTCAAATTTGTTCAGGGAGTCATCCACCTCGCTTAACCCATCATATGTAGGCAGGTCCCTTACCTCTATTGCTATGCAATGCAGCGACCTTGTCATAATGTTATAATTGACCATGGTTACCTCGTTAACCGGTTCTACCATCGTTCTATCTCCTCATCAGAATCTAATGTGCAGGAGCTTTTGCGCTCCCAAGAGATTTGGCCATCCGCAGTTGGATTTACCCTATCTTGCTCCCACATAGTTATCTTGTAGATGTAGTCCAGATTGTCGTTTTTGTCGTTGTCACGCACTGGTTCTGTGTAGCACGATCCTTCTGCAGGGTCTAAAGGTACCACTACATGCAATGAATTTTTCTCAAGGATCATCTTGCACTTCTTTTGATTTATTACTCCATTCATGTCACTGGCCCAATCTTTTCCCAATAACGCGGGATAGGGATTGTTATCATCCACAAGCTCTATCACTTTGAAATCTGTTAGCACGCTCGCTCCTTCGATGTCTACTATGATTCCCTGCAATCTTCCCATAGGTAGGATATTTTGTTAGTTCGCCATGCGCAGTTGGATAGGAGACCATTGCAGCACAAGCCTGCCCATGCACTCCCATGTCTGCTTTGGCAGGACGTTCATGTCCAATCCTAGGTCTAGAATCACTTGGTCCATTTCATATTCCTTGATCTACGGGGTCAATCTCATCTCCCTTCCTTTTTACGACGTGTGATTCCCGAGCTTCCAGACTACGCACGGTTCTCCTGGCGCGGTCCCAACACATCTAGTTATGAGTTATTGTAGACCCTTCATAGCCTCGTTGTCGTGCAATAGCTTCATGCATGTCTCCAAGAATGTAGTAAGCATCGATGGGTCCATTCCAGCTCTATTCTGTCTTTACTTCCTGAAGTGGAGGCATCCGCAAAGCTCCTCTTAGCTTCCATGAAGGTCTCCTTAGTGCACTCCAAATAAAATTTGGGTTCCTTTGTTGGGCTTTGCGAACCTAGGTACTTTCTTAAGGCTACTTACCTTTGTCATCACCTATCGTAATACCACTTCAGAGCATGATATTTACATTGGGGTCTTCCTCACGGGGCTCTGACCTCATCATTTGTAGGTTCTGAATCAGGGGAGGCTCGAGTGCTCCTTTATCGCTCAACCTCACTATCAGTGTGGGACAGTCCTCCATCTCATGATCAAACTGCGTACAATATAAGCATGAAAGTCTTGTTGGATTTGTACAATCATGGGTATAATGCCCCGAACCTCTGCAATTGTGACATATCAGATGTCCGCGACCTCTCCCTGGTCCCATTCCACCTTAGCCTCATTCGCGCCCCTCAAATGCAGTGCACACCATTCCTGCATTTTGATCGAGGGCCCATGTTTGGCTTGGACTCTATAGGTAGGATTTTGATCAATCATCAGTTCATAACTTCTACAGGTGCACTCATCATGCCCTACTGACCTGCAGAATTACAGAACAACTGTTGGGAATTATTCGTATACTTCTGTAATAGATGGTAGTTATCTAAATCATGCTTCCCTCTTATCTGACAAATCACACACCACAATGTAGGTGTTGCGCTTGGTCCTACTTGCGTCTTCGGTCTCAATGGCATTGGTCCTCCTCCTGCAAGGTAATTCGCGAACACCAGGCAGTGGTCCTTGTCATGCTTCTGGCCCTTGCACTTTACGCACCATACCTCGTCGTGCACTTCTGGACAAGCTGTCCTGTCTTGTTTCAAACTCTGCATCTTAAGGCACAAGTTTTTCAACTACGCATTAATATGTTGGACTCCCACGTTAGGATATTGTATCAGAGTCACATGCAATCTCATCGCGACCTCCAAAGCTTCAGTCTTAGTGGTTAGCCTTTATTGCGATAGTGCGTTTCGTAGATGCAGTGTTAACGAGGCTACAAACCATTCACGATGTTGCCTATTTATTAAGGTCATGTTCACTTCGCGAATTGTGCACTTAAATCTTTGATCCACCTCCCACAGGGTTTCACCTAGTAGCATTGAGATTTCCTTGAACCAGTGATCAATTGTGCCTTTGACTTTGGCCTACTAAATTCTTTGTTTAGCGTAGTCTGGATATCTGCTATCCCTGCATTTGAATTTTCATTAGAATGCTTAATGTACCAAGTTAGCACGCAATCATGCAGAGTGTTGACCAACGTTGCCTTCCTTATATTGTCGTCTATGACACCTTGTGCTTTACATACCGTTTTTATCACGAACCAAAACTGGTCCGGATCTTCATTCCCTACTCCCTTGAACACTGGTAACTTTATCGCACTGGCCATACTACTTCGCGATGGTGGCAGAGGTGGTATGGGCGAAGTCGAGGGTGAAGATGGTGAAACTGGTGGTGGTGTGCGGGGGGGTGGTATGCGCGGAATTATCTGCCTTATCAGGTTGATTGCACTTCGTGTGAAAACTTTGTGAGCTCTTCTTCACCACTCGCAGAGGTGATATCAAGGGGATATTTTCTAGTTCTGTGCTACCTTAATTTCTGTAGATTCTCCCACTCCACGTAGCCCCAAACATCAATTTATTCACATAACCCACTTTTCACATAGTAGAATTCTAATCCAAGTGTTAAAATATTTAATGTACTTACCTTGTGGTCCCTTGAGGAGGCATTGTTCTACCTCGCTATAGCTAACTAAAGTATCTACCATGAATTCAGTGATGGATCCTCCTATGATCTGACCCATCTAGTGATTGACAACCTGCGTGATCTTATCTTTTGATGCTTCCAATTTGCACATCAATTATGGAGTCCACACAATAGTTTTGTCGAGTTTACACCTTCATTGGCTATCTAATAGCTTCGTGATCCACTCATACAACTCAGTAGGGAAGGATGTAAATAAAATTTCATGGATCTCCGTATACAAGTAGCAATCTAACCACTCTTACTTTGATATTCATGGATTCCTGTTTTCCTAAACCGTGAACTCGTGAATCTTTCTATCCAACCAATCTTCAATTTCTTTCTTGGTCCGATTCCAGTGATACAACATCAGACATCTCTATGCAGATCCCAGTCCTGGCAACATAACCATTTGTTGGCTTGTCGGGGCCTGACCCAGGTTTGAAGCTAATTAGCGAAACAAATCCATGTATTACTGGCCCTTTCGGCAATAGTCCGCAGAGCGCGGACTGAGGTCTCACCCGAAGTAGTATGGGATGGTGCTAGAACCAAGTTTCCACACCTTGGAGATGTCTGATGAGTTTGACTGGTCCTTTGTCTATTCCTGCACGCAGGTGGCTTCGTGCACCTTCTATGCCTCTCGGCCTGATACTTTGTCTTCGTGCAACCCTAACCAAGGGTTGTGCTGCGCTCTGCGTTATCACCAAATATGTTATTTATCCTTCAGTGTTTAGTTAAGCATCTTCGTCTACTTAAATGTCTTAAGTTATATTTAACAATACCAAACATTCATACCGATGCGTGTAGTTAATAAATAATATATTTTCAAATTATATCAATCATGCATTAACCCAAGAAAAGATAGATAAGGCTATAAACAAACTTCTCTTTATTTATTTTCCACCAGTTACAGACTCGACCTACCCTGCGCACTCAGCTGCAGAGCCTTCTCCTACTCTACTACCCACAGACTCACTTTACACTTTGACTTAACCACTTAAACTTCTCATTCTTCTTTCATGGTTCTTCATTTTTTTCCCTTTTTTACACTTAGAGCCTTGCCCTATTTATACAATCCCATGGTCTACGGACCATGGACGGGTCTATCCAGCCGACATTACATTACAAAGCTAGGGCGGAAAACCCTGTGACTCTATCATACTTTCACGCCCCGTGCCCGCAATTCATGGAGATTTTAGAACAAGATTTGGTCAAAAATTGGGCTTTAAGCCCAAAACATTCCTTGGGGGGCATTCCATGCCCAATAATTATTGAAGCCCTCCAAACACTGGCAAAGTTAGAAATATCCTTGTGCACTAGAACTTCTAGATATTTTTCAAATGGATGAACATTTAAAAGGTTTCTAGAAGTGTCACATTGTTGGTCTGAATGAAATGGTGCACTCTTAGGTGCCAAAATTTGTGATGAGCTTATTCAAAAATCGAAAATAAATTGGTCAAGCATGAACAAATAAAATTTCAAAATAAAAAGTAGTCGATTTCCTATCCTGAAACTTTGTTGCTAAGAAGCATTGATTCCTTATCACATTACCTGCATTATCATCTATTAGGTCATATATTCATTGTTCATTCATTTACAAATCAAAACATGATGAGAGCCATACATCATCATTGTCATAAAACATACTAGGCCACTAGGCCATGTGCTCTTTCTTTCAGATGCCACCTCACTCAGTTTCGAATCCATCTGGAAATCCAACTCAACCAAAAACATGATAACCCCATCACACCATGGCTATTTGGAAATGGAAAGGCAAGGCTGAAGAACACTGTGACACCTAGAAAAACAGATGCCAATGATAGCATGAGAACCAAGAACACACATGCATAATGATGGATTCCAAAACTAGCAATGAAATCATACATGCAACTCGATACATACAAATAATCCCACTATAGTTGCTTCATCCTTCTCTTCCTTGCTTGATCCTTTCTTCCTCTTTTCCTTCTTTGATTTCCTTGATTCCAAGCTGATATGCTCTAGAAAATTTTGTCTAAGAGTATGAGAGAGAGAGTATAGAGAGAGAGATCCAAAATAAACTAACAAAAGTCTATGAACTGATCCTGAGAAGCCTTTTTTTATCCCTAAAGTTCATGTCCTCAAATAATTTGTCAAGTTTCTTAAGGGCAATAACTAGGGCTTCCTCAACTTGATCCTTGGGATTTATCTTCTTAGCCTCTACCTTACTTTTAGTATGCTCAAACATATCCATTTTGGAAATATTTAGGTTTTCTTCAACTTCCATGACAATTTCATTGGGTTTAGCAATATTTTTGGGCTTTTTGTCCTTCAGTTGATATGTTAGGTGCCCTCCAATAGCCTTAGTGAATTTATCAAGTATGAGTGCATCAAGAGATCTAAGATGATCAAGGATATCCCTAAGAATATTATCAATTTTTTGGATAAACTACTTAATATCTTCCCTTCCCTTTACTATGTGGTAATACTTCTCAAGTTTAAAAGCCCCTTCGGCATTAGATGAACTTGTTTTCAGAAAGGAATCTTCAAATTTTTCAAAGTCATCTATGTTACCAGGAGGGAGACTAAGATACCATTCACTTAATTTTCTGTCAAAGGATAAAGCAAATAACATCATAATCACATCATCATACTCAATTCCCCTTCAATTCCCTTTGCGTAATGGAACCAAAACAAATCATCTACATGGTCACGAACACTTTGATCAACATTCCCTTTGAACTTTTGTAACCATTCATGATATTTATCAAGAAAAGCATCAAGTTTATCACTTAACTTCAAAGGTCTAAAAACACTAGCAAGAAGCCTTTTGCTTTTGGTATTTTGGGATGGTTTTGATTTTGTTTGGAATTCGTATTGGTATCCATATCGAGAGTTGAATTACGAATGTTTTCAAACTCAGGGAGAAGGTTAGTTATAATAGGTGATAGATTTCTCTCCCCTCCCTTTGCAACAACCCTAGTTATAGGAGGAATTTTGTCTTCTTCAAGCAAACTAAGGGATTGGATAATAAATGGAGTCACCAGAGGAATATTTGTAATGTCATCATATGAATCAAGTCCTCAATGATTCATAAGGGAGGTAGACCTACTTCCCCCCTAGAAACGACAACAAAAATGTTTCCACAAAATCTAGTAGGGGTCCTCAGAGGGGTACCAAAGGGACAAATACTAGGCATAATGGTAAGAATGGGACAAGGACCCATTGTAACCTCATTCAATATCCCAGTATGAAGGACATCATTAGAGTAATGGGGTAAATGTTGTGGTATGGTGTGATTTTGAAGGCCCATTTGGTCGGCTCCAGTATTGTAGCAATAATGCTACAACTCCTGGAGCTCCCTATCTCTAATTTTATCAACGCGGTAGTTCGTACAAACTTGGAAGCGATGGTGCTGTATGCACAAGTACTAGCTCTTGTCGCAGCTGTCACTTGGTCAGCTGGCACAAGTCCGCTAGGGCTCAAGCCAACTTCTATATGCTCTCAGAAGAAGCTTGCTAAATGATGGACGAAGGCTATCTTAAAGGAAACTAATCTATTTTGCAAAAACAAACTGGAAGCCAACAAAGCATGGAAACCCTAATAAACCCTAATTTGACTAGCTTGACCCTTACAATGCAAAAATGTGAAGGAAACTTCTACCAATGATGCCATTACTTGCAGTGAGTTGAAATACATGAATCTAAGCTACTTGCATCTGAAAAGACACATTTTTGTATTTTTTCATTAAGTGGTTGGATTTATTGTGATGGTGCTTTTGATTAGGGTTTGACTGTGCAGGAGCGGTTCGAAGGGAAGGAAAGCATGGGAAAGGTCAGGGGGGCTAGGAGAGGTCCCAAGGGATCCTTAGCATCAGTCTACAGAAGTCTACAACGTTTGGATGCTCGGCAACCAAGTTTGCAGGCTCCTACAGGATGTCTGCAGGGGATCCTACAGGAAACTCAGGGATTTCTACAGGAAGTCTGTGAAATTCTACAGGATGTGCTGTAGTTGGAGTTTGGGGTGATGGAGGAGTGAAGGAGTGGTATGAGTGGATGGGTAAGGTGAAGGAGGAGTTTGTGGTGGCTCAGGGACAAAGATATGAGATGAAGAAAGAGTGGGGAAAGTTGGTTGGTGGGTAGAAGAATGAAAGCAAGGAAAAGTTAAAAAGATGGAGCTACGTGAGAAGTAGATGGGTTGGAAGGCTAATGAGCTGAACAGAGGTCGAGCAAGTGGCTTCAGGTGTGGTTGAGAAGAAGAAGAACACAATCAAGTGATGCTTTGTAGTGTAAAAGAAACAAATCCTCTATGTCTTGCACAAAACCAAGAATTCCATCAACCTATTCTAACTGTGTTATTAAACCAACGAACAACAATGTAAATTGTGGAGAAAAACCGTGCATGGTGTTGGAATGAAGAATTAGTGCTCAAGATCAGAATGCATGGATGGATCTACAAGTGAGATGACTGTGTTGCAGCTTGCATGAAGGTATAAGACTGCGTTTTTTGGTGGTTGGTACAGCCCACACCCCCAATCTCTAAACATAGATGGCAGCGAGTGCTCTTTCAACCTTTTTTGGATCTCCAATGAATTACAATCCTCCTACTCTAATCTACACAACTAAAAGCACTTGAACTATAAACTAATCCTACTCAATCACATAAAAGAAATCAAATCAGCAGACTGTAAATTCTAAATGCATATCAAAGCAAAGAAATAAAGTGCTGAAAGGAAGCAAATAACAATACAAGGATGGGGAGGTCTATTGCTCTCAGGTTGGGCCCTAACCTGAGAGCTATAGCTCCCTTAAAAACTCGGAATTGGATCCAAAGCTGCCTGCCTTTATTAAATAATCATGAGTCTAACATCATGCCAAAACTGGCTTACAAAGAACAAAAAACCAAATTGACTAACTAGCTACAAAAATGACTACCAACTAGCTAACCAAAATGACTAACTGAAATGAGCTCTTGAGCCCTCTTATTTATACAATTTGAGGACCCAACAGTCCTCCTAAAATTTAGGGACTTGGCTGCCCAAGACTTGTAGTTAACAGTAGTCCAACTTGACTTGCTTGGCTGCCCTTGAGTTGGTTGATTCGGTGGCCTTTGAACTCCGAGCTGATGGTGGAGAATTCGAGGTAAGGGCCCATAAATGAGGGGGACACCTTCCTACGAATCCTCTAGCTTGTTCTCCCACGAATTTGGCTGCCAAGTGCTCATTAAGACCTTCAATTTTGTCTCCAAGTTGACCAAAAAGGCTACACAAAGCACCCATTAGACTTGTTGGCATAATGACTAACCAAATTCACTCTATTAACATAAAAATAATAAAAAACATGCAATAAACCAATGAGAATGGTGGACTAAGCCAAATTAGGAGGTTGAATGAGCCCAAATAATTGTACATTTTTGGGGCTCATCATCACCCCCCTACTGAAGGTGTTGCTCATCCTCTGAGCAACCAATCTCTCTCCTTGTCTTTGGTGGCCCTGTTGGCTTCTTTGGCTAACATCTCTGCTGATTTCTCCTTTGGCCTCCCTCTTTTCAAACTTTCCTGTAGAAACTATTCGTTGGCTTCCTGTAGAAACAGTCCTCTGTCTTCCTCTAGAACCAGTCTGCTAATTGTTCTCTGTCTTCCTGTAGAAGCAGTCTTTGAGTCCATCACCTTGATTTGCTTCTCTCTAGGTGAAGGTTTTTAGCTTCCTCATTCATAGATGATGGACCCCTTTGAAGGAGACTCTTTCTTTTTTTTAGCTTGTGTGTCCTCAATGACAATTTGCTTCTTTGATTGTGGTTTGGGGTCTGCCAATTCTTATCTGCATGCCCTTTCTTGCCTTAAAAAAAATAGTGGAAGCTCCCTCTTTTACTTCTCCTTCGGCTTGGGAGAGGTACTTAGGGCGGCCAGCACAGCTGCTGCCTCCCTAGCTAGGATGTCCGCCTTCTTCTCCTTGGGTTTCGCTTTTTTAAGGCTTCCTGTAGAAGACCCTGTTTTAGCCAATTTCGGGCTTCCTGTAGAAGCCTGTTTCTGCTTTCCTGTAGACACGGGTGTCACCACCTTTGCTTGCTCTGCTGCATGGGTTTTTCTTTTTGGTTTGGTTGCAGGTGCTGATGAGGTACTTGGGCTGATGTGGACCACCTCAGCTTTTTCCGTTTTGCTCTTCAGCCTCTTTTCTCTTGCTGACAAGATGGGTGTGTCACCTTCTTCTTTGTCATCCTTTTTCTCATGATTCCTCTTTTGTTCTTTCTTCTGCACTGTGGTCGTGGTCTTCTGGCCTGTTTCTTTCTTTCCCTCGGCCACTGCTTCTTTTTCCTCACTGCCTGTTCCTTTTCCTAGTGAATTCTCGGCCTTGGTATGAGTGTGCAAGTATATTCCTGTAGAAGGCTGAACCATGATCAGATTATGTCCAGACCTTGAAATTTAAACGGCCCCTCTGAAAAATGGTAGCTGCATGCAGAGCCTCAGTCCATCTTCACTGATAAGTATATTGTCCGCACAAACCAAAGGCATGCATAGAAATCTATTATACCGGTCAGAACAAAAAATGAGTATGACATGATGGCCATGTAGCCAAAATATGAAATTATAGAAACAAGTTTTGTCATCTCCAGCTTGGTGAAGAAATAGAATGTGGCATAGCGAAACAAGTAAAATGCTGAGGAGCCTGCAGTCACATAAGATCTCCACCACCAGTTGTAATTTTCACCGCACAATTCGAAGTAGCACAAGATAATGGTGATCTCTACATATGTAATAATTAGGATCACAAAGACAATGAACAGGAACCCAAATATACAGTAGAAATGATGCAGCCATATTGAAGTTAATCTGAAGAACAGTCCAATGAATACAACTCCAAAAGGCAACATGCCTCCAATTGGTATTGAAAAAATGGGCTGCATATCAAGCTTGCTCTAGAATCTGCCTGGGGATTTGATTGGTCTTCACTGGATCTTCAATTGTAGGTTCATTGTAGCCAAAGTAACTGCTGGCACATAAATTCCAAACCATAAAAGGATTGAGGCAAACATAGTCTCGAAAGGAACTACACCAGCTGATTCTTTCCCCATAGCGGAGCATTGAGAATAAAGAAAATGCAAAAGGCAATGCCTGGAAACAAGAATGTGGTTTCAGCGTGTTCCTCCTCTGTTCTGTGCTCTTGAACCTCTTAGATAGACGTGACAATGCATACCCTGCAAAGAAACCCATAAACACCCATAATAGTAGCATAGCTGTCATTAAACTTCCACGGCTCAATGTTCGCATCATGATCATTGCAACAATTTCGGAGAGAAATAAAACAATCATCAAATGAGTTGATGATAGAGAACCAACTAAATGATTGTGCACACTTTAGTTGAGGACGTGGAAAGTGCAGATGAACAACAGTTCATGAGTTTCAGCCAAGCCGTCTTTAATTTCTCCGTGATTTGTGATGAGGTGGCAAAAACATGTGCGCTAGATTTTTCAAATTGTAGTGATACATGTCTTCTTCTCTCTATTAATTAATTGACATCCTGTTCACTGGAGTTCAACACATCTACCATTAACTGTTTTTTTCCTTCAATTTTCACGTGAATGACTGATCATGCTGCGTGATTTTTGCCTTGCTGAGTGCAATTGAACGTGGCTCTCTTCTTGGCTAAATCCACTCATCTCATTCATTCATGCATTGCTTTAGATTAGATCTATGCAAACAGATGAACAAGGTTTAGTCACGTACCTGAAATCAAACGGCTGCTTGTGAAGCTTCTTGCTGCTGCATGCTTTGATTCTTTGATTGCATGAGGGCGTGGCTGATGATTTTGATTGCTTTCCCTTGTGCAGGTGTCCTCTGGCTGGATCTGAGCTGCATGCAATCGTTTCCACGTTCAACTCTGCCCGTTCAAGCTGCTACTGCTGCATGGTCACAAAACCAGAACTTCTTTTTGACATTTCTCCCAAACGGTAGATCGGATTGATCTGAAACTTGGTGAGCATGTTCCTACCATCATTATGCATCTCCCATAGCAAAATCGTGATCAATGGATGCAAGGATTTCGAGAAAAATGGAAAATGGCTGACGATTTTAGAGCTCGATTTCTCGGAAACCGTGCATCGGAATCGGCTGAAACTGCTTGGGTAGGTTACTATCACCCATGTGCATCTCCCCATGAAACAAGTTTTAAAACGGATGCATGGATATGGAGAAAATGCAAAAATGGCTGATGGTGATGGAGGCTGATTTCTTGGAAACCGTGCACCGGAATTGCATGAAACTGCTCAGGCATGTTGTCATCAACCTTGTACAATTACCCATAAAACGGTTTGTCAAATGGATGCATGGTTTTCAAGTTATGGCAAAAACAAATTCCGCTCTATGTGTTTTTGCTTCAAGGCACTTTGCATTTTGGTTGCATGGGATGACAAAATGAATTTTGGTTGTGATGCAGGTATAGAGATGATGGAGGAGGAGTTGGAAGACTGCATGAGGACTTCTGAACCCTTGAGGAAGCTACCATGTTCGCCAAACCACTTTTTGAAATGCATGCCTAGTTTCCCACAATTTCTACAGGAAGTTCCTGTAGAAGCACAATGAGAAGCACAAGGAGGTGAAAAAATGATGGATGAAGGCAAGGGATGGACACACAAGTGCTTGTAGGCCTAATCAACAGATTCCCACCATCAGATTCACTTTTGAAATTGGATTTGGCTCGTCCAAAGGTTCTACAAGATGTTTCCTGTAGAAATACAGAGCTTCTTGTAGAAGGCACAAGAAAGAGTCCTTTGACCTTGATCTGAGTGCTCCTCCTGTCATGACACGTCCTTCTTGCAACCTACAATGTCATTGCTGCAACATGAAATTATTCAATGGAGATTAGCTTTATTTTTCTTTTCCTTTTTTCTCTTTTTTTTTTGAAAAACAACTAGGGCGCCTCATGGAGGTTTTCACCCTAATTGCCTGCCTTGGGCGCCTCCAAGGGAGGTTTTCACCCAAAGATCTTATTCCCTTTTATTTTCTCTTTTTTCCAACCCATTGACCGCCTCATGGAGGTTTTCAATCAATGAGCCAATCTAAGGCGCCTCCAAGGAGGTTTTCACCTTAGATTTTTATTTTTCTCTTATTTTCATTTTTTCTCTTTTTTCTTTTTTTTTTCTACCCTAACCTACTTGAAAAACAAAATCATTTTCAAGTATAAGAATACTTCCAATGGAGCCATGTGCACATCGAGATTAGAGAAAAAATGATGTGAAGGCTCGAAATGCATGCTTGGACAACTATCCAAATTTTAGAGACAAAATGATCTGACTTTGAAAGTAAAAAACATAGCTGAGGAAGAGAGTACTGCTGCAACTTAGTGACTGCCTGGAACCATGTCTCAATATAGCTTTGATATCCTTGGTTCTTTTGCTGATCTGGATCATTCTTCATGTCACCTTCTAACATGACCTTCTCATCTTCCTCTTTTTGCTGATCTTTCTCTTGAGTACATGGAGGATTTGATGATAACCATGAGGGAACTCTCTCGGTCTCTGATTCTGATCTCTTTTCTTCATCAAGTGCAGCCCATGGTTCTTTGATCTCCTCTTTTGAATCTTCTTTTTCCTTTGGTCCTTCAATAGAATCTTTGTTTTGCAACACTCTTCCTGAGCTTTGGTGAACATCATTGAGCTCAAGAGGAGTCATTTGCACATGTTGTGCCTCAGCTTTG
This sequence comes from Pinus tabuliformis, assembly GCA_031772625.1. NCBI lineage: Eukaryota > Viridiplantae > Streptophyta > Pinopsida > Pinales > Pinaceae > Pinus > Pinus tabuliformis. Next base: position 155,415,817 of record CM062809.1, on the reverse strand, counting down.
CACTTGTGTTGAGCTGCTCCAATGTGTGGGTTTGGAGATGATGGTACGGGTAGTTGAGTGGAGGTGTGAAATTGAGATGGAGATGGATGGCATTGTGGTTGGGTAGGCATTTGGGGTTTCCTTGGTGGAGGAGGAGGCGATGGTTGTGGATGAGCAGGTGGTGGAGGAAAATGAGTGGGATGAGAGTTGTACTGGGGCCTCCACTCCTGATAAGGTGCATTCCACTGAGGCTATGGCTAAGCATAAGAGTGAAATGAATGAGCAACTGGTTGGGCATAATATGGATCTGTGAAGGAACAAGGAGGATATGACCAAGGAGGAGGTGTAGACCAGGAAGGATGAGCAGGGGGACCCCAAGAAGGCATGAAAGTGGCTTGATAGGGGTCATAATAGGTCTCGGGTGTCCCTTGCAGTTCTTGTTCGTAAGATATAGGTCCATATGGCCTCCTTTGGTTCATATAACGGAGTGATTCAGTGGCTCCTTTGGCTCTCTGATATGCAGCTTTGATTCTGGGTAAGGAAGGGCACTGATCTGTAGGATGGTATTCTTCACAGATGAAACACACTTCTAGGGAGTGCATTGGACATTCGTTCCTAGGATGCTTTCTAGTGCACCTAGGACAAAAAATGGCCAAAGCCCTCTTGGCTTCTTCTTGCTTCTTTTGGATCCGCAAGGTATCCAGTTGCATGGCAAGAAACTGCCTCATATCACTCTTGAAATCTTCGATCTGATTTTCAAATTCATCTTTGGACAAGATGTTGCTCCCAACATTTCTACTTGTATCCATTTGCTCCAGAGGAATGTTTTCTTCTTCTTCTCCCCTAGAGGTTCTTCAAATATATCTTGATGTCCACCCAGGGGTTCTTCAATCACAGCCATCGAAGAAGAGAGAAGGCTGTGTGAAGCAGTGGGGGTGTTTTGCAATCATTTTTCTAACTTATCTCTACTCCTACAAGGCATGAAATGAAATATTTTTGGTTTATTTTTTCTTCTTTTTTTTTTCTCTACTTCTACTTGCAAAAATGAAATAGATTGAACTATAACTAACTATCTTGTTGAAATGAAAATGCGGAATTGAAATGAAAGCAGGAAAGGACTTATCTATTTTACTCAAATGAAATTGCAGGAATGAAATGCTAGTCTACGCTTGTAGAATTGAAATGCTAATCTACGCTTGCAGAATTGAAATTGCGGAATTGAAATGCTAATCTATGAAAGCGAGAAATGCTAATCTATGAAAGCAGGAAATGCTAATCTACTTTTGCATAAACGAAATTGCATAATGGAAATGAAATAAACTACTTAGAAGAAGATTGTAGTGGAAAATAGAAGAAAAGCGACAATCACCAATACTCTGACGCTTCCCCGGCAACGGCGCCAAAAAGATGGTGGGCTCCAGTATTGTAGCAATAATGCTACAACTCCTGGAGCTCCCTATCTCTAATTTTATCAACCCGGTAGTTCGTACAAACTTGGAAGCGACAGTGTTGTATGCACAAGTACTAGCTCTTGTCGCAGCTGTCACTTGGTCAGCTGGCACAAGTCTGCTAGGGCTCAAGCCAACTTCTATATGCTCTCAGAAGAAGCTTGCTAAATGATGGACGAAGGCTATCTTAAAGGAAACTAATCTATTTTGCAAAAACAAACTGGAAGCCAACAAAGCATGGAAACCCTAATAAACCCTAATTTGACTAGCTTGACCCTTACAATGCAAAAATGTGAATGAAACTTCTACCAATGATGCCATTACTTGCAGTGAGTTGAAATACATGAATCTAAGCTACTTGCATCTAAAAAGACATGTTTTTGTATTTTTTCATTAAGTGGTTGGATTTATTGTGATGGTGCTTTTGATTAGGGTTTGACTGTGCAGGAGCGGTTCGAAGGGAAGGAAAGCATGGGAAAGGTCAGGGGGGCTAGGAGAGGTCCCAAGGGATCCTTAGCATTAGTCTACAGAAGTCTACAACGTTTGGATGCTCAAAAACCAAGTTTGCAGGCTCCTACAGGATGTCTGCAGGGGATCCTACAGGAAACTCAGGGATTTCTACAGGAAGTCTGTGAAATTCTACAGGATGTGCTGTAGTTGGAGTTTGGGGTGATGGAGGAGTGAAGGAGTGGTATGAGTGGATGGGTAAGGTGAAGGAGGAGTTTGTGGTGGCTCAGGGACAGAGATATGAGATGAAGAAAGAGTGGGGAAAGTTGGTTGGTGGGTAGAAGAATGAAAGCAAGGAAAAGTTAAAAAGATGGAGCTACGTGAGAAGTAGATGGGTTGGAAGGCTAATGAGCTGAACAGAGGTCGAGCAAGCGGCTTCAGGTGTGGTTGAGAAGAAGAAGAACACAATCAAGTGATGCTTTGCAGTGTAAAAGAAACAAATCCTCTATGTCTTGCACAAAACCAAGAATTCCATCAACCTATTCTAACTGTGTTATTAAACCAACGAACAACAATGTAAATTGTGGAGAAAAACCGTGCATGGTGTTGGAATGAAGAAGTAGTGCTCAAGATCAGAATGCATGGATGGATCTACAAGTGAGATGACTGTGTTGCAGCTTGCATGAAGGTATAAGACTGCGTTTTTTGGTGGTTGGTACAGCCCACACCCCCAATCTCTAAACAGAGATGGCAGCGAGTGCTCTTTCAACCTTTTTTGGATCTCCAATGAATTACAATCCTCCTACTCTAATCTACACAACTAAAAGCACTTGAACTGTAAACTAATCCTACTCAATCACATAAAAGAAATCAAATCAGCAGACTGTAAATTCTAAATGCATATCAAAGCAAAGAAATAAAGTGCTGAAAGGAAGCAAATAACAATACAAGGACGGGGAGGTCTATTGCTCTCAGGTTGGGCCCTAACCCGAGAGCTATAGCTCCCTTAAAAACTCGGAATTGGATCCAAGGCTTCCTGCCTTTATTAAATAATCATGAGTCTAACATCATGCCAAAACTGGCTTACAAAGAGCAAAAAACCAAATTGACTAACTAGCTACAAAAATGACTACCAACTAGCTAACCAAAATGACTAACTGAAATGAGTTCTTGAGCCCTCTTATTTATACAATTTGAGGACCCAACAGTCCTCCTAAAATTTAGGGACTTGGCTGCCCAATACTTGTAGTTAACAGCAGTCCAACTTGACTTGCTTGGCTACCCTTGAGCTGGTTGATTCGGTGGCCTTTGAACTCAGAGCTGATGGTGGAGAATTCGAGGTAAGGGCCCATAAATGAGGGGGACACCTTCCTACAAATCCTCTAGCTTGTTCTCCCACGAATTTGGCTGCCAAGTGCTCATTAAGACCTTCAATTTTGTCTCCAAGTTGACCAAAAAGGCTACACAAAGCACCCATTAGACTTGTTGGCATAATGACTAACCAAATTCACTCTATTAACATAAAAAAAAACATGCAATAAACCAATGAGAATGGTGGACTAAGCCAAATTAGGAGGTTGAATGAGCCCAAATAATTGTACATTTTTGGGGCTCATCACCATTCAAAGGATAGGCTCAAACGATGGATCGATTGATTCAAACAAAATATAAGGGCTCTCCAAGAAATACTTATGAGGGTGAGGCCTATACCTAAGGGGGAAAGGGATATTAAATGCAAGGGATACACCTAGATCAAGGCTTACTAGAGGAATGAGAGGACCCCTCTTAGGGTTTGTGAGATAGTAATCATAAAAATATTTGGGACCACAATAGAGACCTAGGGGATTCTAAGGAAGGCTTAGGGTTTGAAAAGTTAAAGAGGAATAAGATACCCTAGGTCAAGCAAGGATAGGATAGGTTAAGGAATAGTTAACTTAGAAATAATCTTCAAGAGTGATTGAACTATGGAAATCTGCTAACCAAAGAAGCTTATGAGCATAAATGACGTTGGAACTAGGGCTTGAGGTTTCTCCAAATCTAGTCGTGGGAGTTACTTCAAACTTTGAGGAAACTTAGAGGAGACCCCATCGTAGTGGCATGGGTTGGGGTGAAAAAATGGGAAACAGTGAAATAAATGGGCTTGAAGGTGATAAACTAGGATTAGAACCCAATGCCTTGACAATTGGAGAAATGGACTCAAGATTTACCTTGATGATGGGACTTCACTCTATCAAGGAGTTTTATGTAGCTTTTCATTAAACCTATTGAGTCATCTACCAACAAAAAAGGAATTTATACTTTGTTTGGTAAAATATGATGGAGTTTCAAGGTTTGAAAGACAAAACAAGCCTCTAGGAACATTCATTCACATTTCTTGATGAGTAATGCATTGAAAGTTCCAATAGTCAAGTGCTTTCAATTATTCACAATAAATTAGGGTAGATACAAGATCATGATAAGACATTCCATACAATAGACGTGTAATAAGTACAAATATATAGCATCAAAAATATACTTACAAAGAAATGTGAGTATATCCATTGATCATAATTGCAATTAGAATCTCCAAGACAAGAATAACGGATATCCAAACATCAAAATGCATCAACAACATCCAATTTCGTCCATCAATTGCAGGTATGAATTATTTTTACAAGAAAATCCCAATAGCCTAATAAGCCCCTAAAAACAACTTGAATGTGAAAAATAACAATCCAATTAGTGACAAGCCCATCAAATAGCTCAAAAGAGTTAAACAAGCCTTCCTAATGAGGTTGAGATGATAGAATAAGGGTGCAAAGGGGTTGTTGGAAGGCCTAGATAAGTAATCCATGTGCAAAGATGAAGAGGAGGGCTCTGATAATGATGACCAAGGGGTTTCTCCCTCAGTTTCCATGAAAAACATTTGTGGTGTCCCCAAGTGGCTATGGGGAACAAAGAATGGTCCAATGGGTCTCCATTTGGATATAGAAAGTCTATGCTATCACAAATAAGGGTAAGAATGATGATACAATCCATCCCATGTCTCGGGTGAGACAAAACCCCATCTGCGCTCTAGATCAGCTGCCAAGTGTATGGTGTAAGTATGTGGCTAGCTAGGAAATGTGGTTCAAGTGCATCATCATATTTCTATGGCTGGGGCACAAAAAAGAAATACATGGTGATGAAGAATCACATGGCATGGAAGTCAAAGCTCTGCTTTGGAGGAGGCCCATGGTTCTCAACGCTCACTTTACAAGTGCCATCGTGACCCTCTAGAGGGCTTAGATCCTATATAGGAAGGCTAAGCCCAAGATGAAGACCCACATGTAGTCTTGTATAAGATCCAATGTGTTTCCTCACCTTCTATTACAACAATTCATTAGAGCAATTGAGTAAATAAGATTGCAAATTTGGGGCCCAAGCAGACACTTCATAGTTGCATGCTCTTCCAAGTGGGATTTAGCATGTACAGTACCAAACTCAAGAGGGAGGTTAAAAAAGGACCCTATCAGGTGGTTTCAACCTCTAAGGGAGTCACAGGTCCATGGTACTTCCTACAAGTGATAGGTATCATGTGAAATAATGGTGGAATGGAACAGGGCAATAGGGAATGCTCGAAGCCACATGTCGTGGTACAAGGTTAGCTATGATGAGGGGAACCCATGCATAGGTTTATAGATGTAGGAGGGAGAAATTATGTTACATGAGCTGCCCTGTCCTTTTTTTTTCCACCCTTCTTCATATTCCTTTTGCCTTTTATTTTTATTTTTTTCTTTTAACTGCTTGGTGATCTAGGGAATGAGAGCATGATGCGTAAGATAAAGTAGTGAATATCCCCCTTAAGGTTAGGTAGTTCATCACTCACCAGGGGTTGGGACAATCATGGTTTTCCTAATGATTAAGGGGGCACACATAGGAACCATAAGAACTAGGGTGATGGCCATAATGATAGGGGGTAGAGCTCATGCTTGGATTTTCCCCACATGCTAAATTATTATGTCCCGACCATCTTTTTCATTTTTTGGTACATTTCCTATTGTAAGTGGCCAAATTATGCTTTTAAATTTATTTTTAATTGCATCAACCTCTAGGGCATTGTTACAGGCCCGACCCAAAGTGTGGACAAGGGGAAAGGGAGGCAGAATTCTTGAGGACTCAATGGAGAAATGTGAACCTAGATGGGAAACGTGTGGAAAGGGGGTATAATGACCAGTGTGGAGTGAAATCTATGATTTCAGGAAGTAGGAACATGGAACTAAAACTAGGGTTTCCCATGTAGTTACACTCGTAAAGCTAACAACCAATAGATGAGACCCCATAGGACTAGGATAGAATATTAACTACTAAGTTAGGACAAGGGAACAAGAGTAAAAACCAAACCAATTATTTTCACTAAATACCCTCACTAATCCATGTCTAAATGTGTCCAAGAAAAGAAATAAAGTATACCTAATTACATAATGAAATCCATTCCTTCAGAGTTGGAAGGTTCACCTTCAAACATATGACCATAACAGATGAGCGAGGGAACATAATACCTAGCTTAGGTTGTGGATAATGGTGGCACATCGAACTATCTGGTGATTGGAAGGGGCTACTGGCTGTCAACTGAAGTCAAATATAGGAGAAAAAATTTCCTATGGGTGTCACCGATTCATGGTGGGTAACAAGTACTTAAAGAATAAATTTTCATGCGAGTTGATGGATGGAGTAGTTCAAGATGACATGTGTAGGGTCACCAATGACATTATCTTTTATGAAGGAAGGATATTCTTGGTCCTTGAGTAACATATCAATATGATAGGATCATGAGGGCTATCCATGACTCACCCCTATCCAGACACCAAGGATTCTTAAGAAAATATACGTAGTCATGAGAAATATTTTTGTGGAATGGCCTCAAGGGGGATGTTTGGATACATGTAATAGAATGAACTATTTTCCAATATAATAAAATATAGTAGACCCATCTAGTAGGGCTACTACAACTAATGTTGATCCCATATAAAAAATGGGAAATCATTTTGATGGTTTTCATTATTGGGCTTCCGAAGGTTCAATGGAGAGATTGTATCTTCATGGTCATGGATAGGGTAACAAAATTCTCATTTCATGGTCATATCCTTTGATTACGGAGTGGCACAAGTTGCAGATACATTCTTTCGGGAGATCTTCAGATTGCATAGAGTCCCCAAACACATTGTCACTGATTGAGATAGAATATTCCTCAATGCATTTTTGTAGGAAATATTTAGATTAGATGGCATAGAGTTGGACCCGAGTACTAGTTACCAACTGTAGATAGATGAATAGATAGAGATCGTCAATAAGTGGATAGAAGGATATTTGAGGAACTATGTGGCTAGGAAACATAAAACTTGGATTAGGTGGTTGGACTTGTGTGAGTATTGTTATAACACCTCTTACCATATGCCTATTGAGATGAGTTCCTTTAGAGAATTGTATGGGTATCATGCTCCCACATTCATTGAGATGGTAGCAAAGGGACAACAAGGAACCAATGGCTAGGGATTGGTTTCAGGAGAGTCAAGATATTCTTAGAATCCTCAAACAGAACTTATAGGTAGCCCAAAATCAATAGAAGGTGTATGCAAATAGCCATAGGGTGGAATGCAACTTCTTAGAGGGAGATCTTGTTTTCCTGAGACTGTAGTTGTGTAGGAAATCATCCTTGAAGAAGAATGGATTTGAGAAATTAAATCCATGATTCTTTGGACCTTAATAGATCAAGAAGATTGGGGAGGTTGCTTATGAATTAGAACTACTGGAATAATGCAAGATTCACAATGTTTCCTATGTATCTTGCCTTAAAAAGGTGCTTGTACAACAAGTCAAGGCCACAACAGAGCTTCCACCACTCGAAGAGGAGGGGAAATCAGTCCTCATTCTAGAAGAGGTCATGGACATGATGGAGAGTAAGTTGAGGAGTGGAGTCATTTGGGAGTATTTAATTTGATGGAAGGGCCTACTAGTGGAGGATGCTACATGGAAAGGTGAACAAGTGTTGCAACACCCTAGCTTCCATATTCTTGAGTACAAGTAAGTTTGAGAAGGGACGATTGCAATGTATCTTTCCAATCCATAGAAGCATGAGAGGATTGAAGTCATATACTATATAGATCCCATGGGCTATGGAAAGTAAATAAGGGGTCAATATGATACATTAATAGATAATTAAATAGAGGCGGTAAAAGTCACTTTAGAGAAATAAAGTGACCCATGGTTTTTGCTTACCACCCATGGTTTTTAGAGGAGGAAATTATTATATATAAAAATAGGAGACTCAAGGGGATATATGTGAAGAAAATATTTGTTAATTGACAAGGACCTCAAGTAGCTTACTGAGTGAGGGAGAAACCTTATACATTTCCCAGTTTCACTGTTGGAATATACACCCTAGATGGTGGCGGTTGTTTTCATTGGTTGTAAATCCACTCTAGCTAATCATTTGTGATATTTGCAGGGAGACTAAGTTGATGCATTAGAAGGTCAATTTTTGTATCCAAGGAGAGGGCTGAAATTATTGTGTAGAGGAGAGTGATTTCAGTTGGAAAGGTAAAATTGTATATCTTGTTAGGGAGGAATATATTGCACTCCACTAGGCCGAATCAATAACATTGTGGATGCCAAGCATCTTATTCTTCAAGGCCCAAATTACTCAAGGGTTGAATTGCCAAGATTATCGAGTGCCATTTTAATTGAGTGAATTTCTTCTTATATAAAGGAAAAATTGTTGAAGGTCAATATAAATTCTAGGAGGCCAAATGACATCTTTTGAAGACTAAGAACATTTATATGAAGGGTTGAATCAACGATGATCTTGGAGGCCAAATTTCTCTTCTCCAAGGATCCAAATCAATCTTTAGCAAAGGAATTGATCTACCCGAATTTATGAGGGTGAAATTGTATGTTCAAGGAGGGTCGAATTGATTATTATTAGAGGATCACATTAAATTTTTTATGGGACCAAATTTCCTATTGCATGAAGGAAAAAAATTCTATGTTGAAGGGTTGAATTTTGAAGGTGGTTAGGGGAAAGAATTTTCAAGAGTCTATCCACCAAGTTTTGTCTCAAGAATTTATGTAAAAATTCCTCGAGAAATCCATTAATAAAATAAGGTAGGGTTTGCAATATTCGCTCTCATTTATAATTTTTCAATATTAATTGAAGTGCTGGTAGATTTTATTGTGCAATTGAATAATTTATTTGTGTTCATTGAAAAATATTTATGGTGTATTTCTTTGAAAATAAATTTCGAGCAATTTAACCATATAAATTGAAAAGTTATATTACATAATCTCTAAAATAGGCCAAATTAATCCTCAAGTGATGATGCTAAAGAGTAATTGGGTGATCCTCTATAAATATGAGATATATCACTCCATTTAACACTTGAAGCCCTTAAACAAGTTTGATAATGATTAAACATAAAGTACAGCTTGGGTTACAGGCCAACCCACTAGCTCAAACGTGAAATAATGCCAAAATAGAGCCACACCTGTGAGTCGTAGGCATTCAATATGATTATGTCGTGCCCTTTTGAGCTCCAAATGTTGACTTATGGTGAAAGGAAGGTTGAAAGTGTGTCCAAGCATCATGATCATCCTTAATTTGAGGATTAATTTTCAAATCAAACCTCAAATCAGATCCAAAGGTATGAAATCAATCAAAGGTATAAAATCAATTTGGATCAATTTTCAAATCAAACCTCAAATCAGATCCAAAGGTATAAAATAAATTTTGGGTGCCCCCATGTCATCTCCATGGGTCTCCAACGGTCAACATAATGCTTTCTCTCTCTATTGTTGGGGCTTCATCAGGCACTACAATCCCTCCTCAGTCATCTTATGGAAGAATATCCTGATTTAGGGTTTGAATCATGGCATTCCCATCAGGTAATGTCAAGGCTAGGTTGGCAGCATGCTGGGAGTAGTGGTGCAATCATCAAGAGTCCTTTGTGCTAAGAAAAGGAGCATCAATGTCTTGGATACTAGTGTGTAATATTCCTAGTGGAAAATTGTGTGATCCTAGGATTGCTACAACAATCAAGGGAAAACCCAAGTGTTGATAATATAACCCAAGTGCTAGAAAATATCCCCTCTAAAATATGTGTTGGCCCAAAATTTTACTACCACTGTTTCCTGATAGGAAATGGGAAATATACCTCCAAATGTGCTCAAAAAATTCTAAGAAACTATATGATGGTGTTTATCATTCAATTCAAAAAACCCCAGAAAGGGTTTTTACCCAAACCAACTATCATAAAATCCCACACAATAGTGTGAATTCCCCAGTCTCCTATCCTATATGCATTGCTGGAAACTTTTACAAAAATGCTCTGAAATATCAACAAAAATACCTATAATTTCCTCAAATTTCCCTTATTTCTTCAAACTATTCTCACCTTGATTCCCCTTGCCTTCTATCCTCTTCGTAGGCTCTGCCAGCGATCTTCGCACAAGCCCAAAAAGAAGAAAATTTGGCCTAAAGATTCCCCTCAAATTTTGGCCTACAAACTATTAGGTTCCTATACCAATAGGAGTCATAATTTTGATTGACTAAGGTTAAGCCTTGTAATATTGTACATACCTTTCATTTCTGCAAATGTTTTCCATATTAAAAAAAGGTTAAAAAATGTAAAGAGGGTATTTCCTAAAAGAATAATCAAAGGACAAAAAAGAATGAAAATAGGTCAAAAAATGAAATATATGAACCCCAAAATACAAGAGAGACCAGGAAAGTGTGCAAGTCAAAATGCCACTACTATTTACTTTTTATGCATAGTAAATGATTGTGTGCAGCTTGTTACTTATGCCACAATCCATGAATAGTCAAAATGTTTAAACTTGGCTATTTCATGCTTTGAATTTTATGTTTCATAGGTAGTGAATAAATCTGACCAAACAATGTAATCTTGGCAGATCATTAGATAGCTGGAGTGAATAAAAGGAGCTCATCAGCTTAATCTAAGCCCTTGGAGGATATAGTGTTAGACTTAGAATAGAGAATATAGAGAGGAAACCCCATTGGGTAATCAATAGGCACCTTCAGTTAGAAACCCAAACTTTAGGAAAAACCAAAACCAAAATACTAGAAAAGATGGACCTGATTAGAATATTAGACCTCCTTTCCAAGAAAATTATGCAGAAACATCCCATCCTGAAGACCCAGAGCAAGACAAACAGATTAACCTGATGGGATTAGATGATGAAGGTGTTGTTTTTCTGACCCAAGATGATCAGGAATTGCATATGCTACAACAATTGCAAATCCAGTTTAGAGAGTCATTTGATTATAAACAAGGTTATGATTCTGCCATCTTTGAAGTACACAAGCAGTATAACCTAAGGAGTAAAAAGAATTCTGATATCCTTGACCAAACCAAGAAAAGAGTGCCAAATCAACCAAAGAAAATCAAAGAAGCCCCGGTTTCTAGAATCCTCCATATTCTCCCCAGACAAAACCAAAATTCTTCTGGCCCTACCATTGTAGATATAACCCCTAATCAACCTTCTAATGATCAACCATCTACTTCAATTCCCCCTAAAAAACCAGTGGACACACCTCAAAATACTAGATCGGAAACTTCAAAAAAAGAGGTCCCCAATAAAGGAAAAGAAGACCATACCACTCAAATCCCTTCTGTAAAAGGCCAAACCCTCAAATAGAGAAAGCCCCTTTTCCTTTTAATTTGGGAGTAGAGGTAGCTAAGCTAAAGATTTCAATCCCTTTGACAGAGTTAATCAAGAACAAAACCTACAAAACACAGGTAAACTAGACCGTGAACCTTGCTGAAAATGAGGATTTTGTTAACTTGTTTGATGACCAACCTGAACTTATATTTGGTCCAGATGTCAATGGAAAACCACTAGAAGGAGGAATACCACTGTTAGGATCCCATGTTGTCTATTTTTGACCTTATATTTTGTCATTATATTACCCTCTTCAACCCTTAGTTGAAAGCCTTTGCTAGTGTTTAATCACTCTAAAAGGTATATAGTAACTCTCCTCATTGCTATATGTTTAATTATTGAACACGTAATCATGCTATCGTTATAATTGATCCTTGAATTTGATTAAGTTGCTGAACAATTGTTGAAATCGCCTAACTGGCAAGACCACATTTTGCAGTTGCTGAAACAGCGGAAATAGCGCAAACTGTGAAGCTGAAACAGCAAGAACAACATTAACCTCGAAGCTGAAACAACAAGAAAAAAATGCGAACTTCGAGGAAACAGTTGAGATTTGCATAAAAAATCTGCATCGGCAAAGGAGTCCGACCGATTACTATATTGGTCGTAATGATCATGATCCACATGAATGTAACAATATTCTGTTAACGAGAACTGACTTTCCTATTTTTGGTACAAAGGGTTGAACCAGAATGTATAATGAAAATCTTTTGTAATAGATGTCTCCTCTATAAAGAGGAGACATCTACATTAGAGGGGGAGATATAGAGAAAGAGGGAACAAGCTATAACACAGAAACTGTGGTGAAGAGATGAGACTGAATCTTTTTTGTAATATGGTCTATTGACATATGAATAAAGTTTTGTTCTGAGTATTTTATCTTAGTTTCTGTGTTCTGGGGAATCTTGTGAGAAGGACAGGGCCCACCTTCATCACAAGATTCACCCATCTTCTTTCTGTTGTGTGTCGTGTGTGTGATTTCTGTTTATATCTTATTCACGAGTACTGCTTCTAAGGATATTTCACTTTTTCTGAAACTCTGTTTTTCTTTTAACTGATTGATGTTGTATATGAGTGCCTCACCGGTGATTAGGATTTATAGAGTGTATTGGTGAACTGGATAACAGAGGTAGGTGCTGAAAGTCCTTACTCTGAGGATAGGGTCCTGATCCTTTGTTGCAGCACAACCATCACTCCCTTTTGCAGATTTTTTTTCTTTATTTGTATGTTCTTATTCCATTCCTGCAATAGGCTGCAACTGCTATAACTGCTGTAACATAGAGTAGGGGTTTAATAGATAGTAAACTGTTTATACTACAACTTTTAATACTATTAAGATTGAATACATACAGTACGTGGTCACCTTTGGAATAATCAGACTTTCCCGGGTTGATAATTTATGTGGCACTCGAATGTTTTATTAATAAACAATTAAAGTGACCAACATTTTGGCGCCATTGCCGGGGAAGGCGACTGAAGATTTTAAGAGTATTAACGATTTTCTTTTAGAGATGCAGGATGCATGAGAGGGCGCAAGAAGGTTAACCATTCAGGTGGCAAGGGAAAAGGAGGAGGAAGAAAAACTTTTATTGATGATATTATTTCAAAAGCTGAGACATCCCAGAGGTTAAGCTCTCGAAGGCCACAGACCCAACACTCTTCCCAGATAGATTATCAGACAGAGGAAGTAGTGGGACCAGAGAGGGTTATAGAACCATCAGAATATACTGAGGAACCGGTGGAAGAAGACGAACGACCAGTAGAAGAGCCAATAGAGGAAATTAAAGTGGAGGAACCAGTGCAGGACATTGAAATTCCAACAGAAAACTCCGAAGACCGGGCAAGCGCATCAGGAAAACAACCAATGGAGGATAACAATGAAGGAATTTTCAGAGGAGGTCGCAGAATAGAAGGAAGGGGAGAGAATTCTCTCTCCACCCTGGAATTCCCTATTGGATATCTCCCCAGAGGAGCAACTCCTATAAAGAATATCCCACTTTCATCATTACCCAATTTCCATGGGTTATCCACAGAAGATCCTGATGAATTTCTTTTTGAATTTGATATATTATGTAGAAGCTATGACTATGTTAATGCTGCTCAGAAATTGAAGTTGTTTCCAGCTACATTAAAGGGGAACACATTAAGATGGTTCATGAGCTTGGGAGCTCATGTGATTACGACATGGGACCAGATGAAGGAGAAATTTCTGGCTAAATACCAAAATTATTGTCGAACAAGAGAAAGGAAGGAGGAATTATTCAAGATCACTCAGAAGGAGGACGAAAGTTTGGAGGACTTCGTGGAAAGGCTACAGTATAACTTGCAGCGATCTGATCATCCTGATATGAGTAAGGATATTCTCAAGTCAATATTGCTAAAAGGGGTACGAGATGATTGTTTAGATATGTTGAATATGCTTGGAAAAGGAGACATATCTAAGGAATCCTATGATGAGATTGTCAATCTCTGTAAAAGATGTTCGAGAGGAGCAGCAAGCAGACCAAAAAGCAAAGATAGTACATACTCAAGAGTCCAGAAATCAGCAAGTGGAGGAGCAACACGGGCCAAAATAGGTAACTTACTTGAAGAATTTAAAACTGAAATGTTAAGCTCTTTTGCTTCACAAATTGATACCTTGCAGGTTAAAAAGAAGCAGGCAGAAGCAGAAGCTGCTTTGGCTAATTTCTACTCTAAATGCAGGGAAAAACACCCACTAAGGGAATGCCCCCTGGAGAAGGTACCAATTTGCACTATCTGTGAAAAGGACCATGAGACTCAACAATGCCCTTCTTTGCCAGGAATAAAAGCAACATTGCAGCCAACTGAAGAAGAAGCTGATGCAGTGTACCTCCTCACATAAAGAAGGCAATGGCAACCACGAGGACAAGGTACGAATTCTAACATGTCGTTTAATCGTTGGAATAATCATCCTCCTTTTCAAGCAAATTACCCACCCTTCAATCAAATGAAGTACCCACACTTTATTCAAATGAATTTCCCACCCATGCAGCAACCAAATCCTCCTTTTGTTGATCCTACAATGTGGAATCCCCGGGCTCTACAACAAACCTATTTTAATCAATGGAACCCAAATTGGACAGCTCCACAGATCCCATTTCCAAACCAATTACCTAAGTATCAGCAATCTCTCTCCTTACCATCAAATGCTCCACCAATTAATCAGACAATGAGACCCCAGCTGCCTGTACAACCTAACCCCAACCCAAATAATAATAAATCTCTGCAGGTAATTGATATTCAAAACCAATTTGTTTCCCCTATGCAATGTAATGACATTCATTTACGCTCTGGAAGAATAGTTGAACCCATTATTGATGACATTACTTCCGATTCTGATAAAGAAGAAACCGGAAAAGAAAAGTCATCTAATAACAATGCTGAAACAATTGGATCATCCTCTAATAAGACTGTTGAAGCAGCAGAGCCACCATTCCCTGAACGTTTGGCTCTTACCAAAACACTTGAGCCACCTGCTTTTAATCTTTTAGGAGAGCTGGAGAATTATATGTTAAAATTCCACTCTTACAAGCACTGAGAGATGTACCAATTTATGCTAGAACTGTTAGAGATATTTGTATTAAGAAACCTGGAAGAAAAGCTAAGGACCCCCTCACAGTTCATGTGATGGGTGATCTAGCTGCTCTAATGTCAGAAAAAAACCCTCCTATGAAATATGGTGGCCCTGGTCATCCTACGGTCACAGTACAGGTTGGAAAAAAATTTGTTTCTAGAGTTCTAGTAGATCTGGGTGCTGCAATAAACATCATGACACTTGAAACTACATAGTTATTATAGTTAAAGGATGTAATTAGGGAAACCCCAACCATTCTAGAGCTAGCTGACTGCTCCACAATCAAACCTCAAGGAGTCATTGAAGACCTGATAATTTCAGTCAAATCTTGGAACTACCCAGCTGATTTTGTGGTTTTACAGACCAAAACAAAGTTGGGGGGTCATCCATTGATTTTAGGAAGACCTTGGCTGGCTACAACAGATGCCTTCATCAGCTGTAGGTCAGGTTCAATGACAATTTCTAATGGATGTGAAACCAAACAACTTACTCTTTACCCTCATGCTACACCTATGATTAATAATGATAATTCTGTGTGGTTAGATTATGAGGACGATGAGACCCAACCCATCTTGACTGTCGGACAAGCCCTAACTTTTAAAGATTCAACCGAAGATGAATTAATTAGTAGCTTTATTTCTGAACCTTCTTCGGTTAACTATGAAATACATGATCACTTGACTACAATCTTGGAATCTGAATCACGGCAAAATCTTAGAACTGAAGATTTATCTCAGACATCAGTTGACACCTCCTCCAAAAGTATAACAGTTGAAATCGAGCCTGGCAAAACATTAAATATAAACCCTAACCTAACGGATGCTGAAACACAACATTTAATGAAGTTCATCCATGAGAATAAACAAGCATTCGCATGGGATTACACATATATGAAGGGAATTTCTTCTAAATTATGTACTCATCATATTTATATTAAAGAAGGATCCCACCCAGTCTGTCAACCCCATCGATGAATGAATCCCAATTTGAGGGAAGTTGTGAAAGAAGAACTTCAAAAACTGTTGAATGCAGGATTTATATATCCTATATCTGATAGTGAATGGGTTTCACCATTAGTAATAGTACCTAAGAAAAATGGGAAATGGAGAGTGTGTGTAGATTACAGAGCTCTAAATAAGGCCACTCAGAAAGATCATTTCCCCTTACCATTTATTGATCAGGTACTAGATAATTTGGCAGGTAAGAGATTCTTTTCCTTTTTGGATGGATTTAGTGGATATAATCAGATCAAGATTGCACCCCAAGATCAGGACAAGGCCACTTTTACTAGTCCATGGTGGACTTTTGCTTATAGAGTTCTTCCATTTGGACTATGTAATGCCCCAGCAACATTTCAAAGAGCAGCGATAGGAATTTTTTCTGATATGCTTAATGATTCCTTAGAAATATTTATGGATGACTTTACTCCTTATGGTGTGACATTTGAAGATGCGTTACAGAACCTTGAAAAAGTACTTAAATGATGTATAGAAGCACATATTGCCTTAAGTACTGAAAAATTCCATATGATGATGAATCAAGGTATTGTATTGGGACACTTCATCTCATTCCTAGGAATTCAAGTTGATCCAGATAAAGTACAAGTAATTCAGACTCTTCCTATTCCTAAAACACAAACTGATGTAAGAAGTTTTTTAGGACATGCTGGGTATTATAGAAGATTTATCAAGGATTTTTCTAAAATAGCTTCTCCTTTGTTTGTGTTACTTATGAAAAATGCTGAATTTAAGTGGACTGATGGTTGTCAAAAAGCATTTAATGAACTTAAACATCAATTGTCTACAGCTCCCATTTTAAGAGGACCTGACTGGGCACTCCCCTTTCATATATCCTCTGATGCTTCAAATACTGCAATTGGAGCTGTCTTGGGTCAAGAATAAAACAATCTTCCCTATGCTATCTATTTTATTAGTAAAAATATGACCCCTGCTGAACTTAATTATACAGTCACCAAGAAAGAATTCTTAGTAGTCATTTATGTTATTAATAAGTTTCGACATTATATTACTGGTTATACTACTTTTGTGCATACTGATCACTCGACCATTAAATATTTAATGAACAAATCAGTTACAAATGCTCGAGTTACCAGATGGTTATTATTATTACAAGAATTTGATATCACAATTGTAGATCGACCAGGTAAAGAAAATGTAGTTGCTGATTTTCTTTCTCGGTTAAAAACTAATGAAAACATTCCAGTAGATGATTCTTTTCCTGATGAATATTTATTTGCAGTATCTGCTCACTCACCTTGGTATGCAGACATTGCCAATTACTTAGTTGTAGGGAAACTACCATCACACCTATCACACAGAGAGAAAAGAAAGATTGTTCAACAAAGTGCTAGGTACAACTAGATAAGTGGGTGTCTTTTTCACACAGGACTCGATCAGGAAATTCGAAGATGCATCTGAGAAGATGAAGTTTATGATATATTGAAGGCTTTCCACGATGGCCCTTGTGCAGTGCATTTTGCAGACAAAAGAACAGCACATAAAGTTCTTAGAATGGGTTACAATTGGCCCTCACTTTTCAAGGACGCAAAGAAATATGTTAGGGCCTACGATAGCTGTCAAAGAATGGGCCAGCCTAATCACAGGGATGAAATGCCACTTAACCCCCAGGTAATACTTGAACCTTTTGAAAGATGGCACTAGATTTTATAGGTCCCATTAATCCTCCATCCAATCAAAGAGTTTATATACTGGTTTGCACAAATTATATGACTAAGTGGGTAGAAGCTAAGGCACTCACCAAAGCTAATGAAGAATTAGTGTTAGCTTTTCTATTTGAAGAAATCTTTGTTAGGTTTGGTTTGCCTAGAGAGCTAGTTACAGATGGAGGACCCCCTTTTAATTCTCATGGCTTCAAAGATACACTCTAGAAGTATCACATTAAACATAAAATGACTACACCTTATCACCCCCAGGCAAATGGGCAAGTGGAAAGTACAAATAAATTCATAGAAACCATTTTAACAAAAACAGTCAAGGAGAATAGAAGGGACTGGTTTCAAAGGTTGCCTGAAGCATTATGGGCTTACAGAACTACTTGGAGGAACACTACGGGTTTTTCACCTTATGAATTAGTTTATGGTAAAAGTGTTGTTTTTCCTGTGGAATTTGAAATCAAAACTTTAAGGACTGCTTTAGCTGTTAACCTTGACTTGACTGATGCACAAATAGCTAGGTTGCAACAGCTTCAGGAATTGGATGAAAAGAGGTTGGATTCCATTCATCAAACAACCATGATACAACAGCAAAGAACCAGGTGGCATGACAAAACTATTAAGCACAAGCAGTTCCAAAAAGGTAATTGGGCCTTACTGTATGATTCCCGTTTTGAAAATTTTTAGGGTAAATTAAGAACAAGGTGGCTAGGACCTTATGAACTAGACACTGTTTTTCCAAATGGAACAGTCAGACTCCTAACGATTGATGATTCTAGAACACCATTATTAGTAAATGGGTATCGACTTCGTTTATATCAGTATCCTATTTCTAAAGAGGATTTCAAAGCTACTTGCATGGCAGACATACACTATGCCTTTTTGGGGGAACCGACTATCCCTCAATGCACTTAATTTTCTGTTTATGTGTTTATTTTTAGATTAGATTTCTTAACTAATAATCCCTGTCAAGGGTTTCCATGTTACAATTATTTTTGCAGATGTTATCTTTGGATAGTGGCAGAAAAGAAAAATTCCAATATAGGAAGAATTAATCTGCATATTGGAAAGCATTGCCATGTCATTCCAGATCATAATTCATTCCCTCTTCCATTTCTCGTTACTGAAACACCATTTCCTGTTGCTGAAACACCATTTCCCGTTGATGAAACACCATTTCCCACTGCTTAAACACCAACCTTTTCCATTTTCCAAAAAAAAAAAAAAAACATCAATGTCCCCATTTTTGCTTCCGAGAATCAACTATTACTTCGATAGAAATATATCATTCTTTATTCAAAGGAATCAACCATTTATCCTGTTAATAATGTCCCTTCACTACTACCTCTGCTGAATAATAAAAACCTCGTATATAAAAACCCTCATACCTTACAAACCCTTTTTATAAAGATCATCGACCTATTAAGGATGAGATAACACTTTTCGGCACAACAACCAAAGGTAAATGTAAAGATATGCGTGTTTAAGTGTGAATATTAAAATTTAGTTAATGAGGAGATAATTGACATGAACGCCAAAAGCGTCGTACCACCAACCATATCATTCAGACGCAGTTGGGGGGGATTACCGAAATATTGTAATCATTACATGACATGCTGATCACCGCCATCTCTATTCCTCGCGGTAGTGTCTAATCCACCTCGTCTATTCCTCATCACGTCATAATTTCATTTGTAATGTTCTGCTCTGTTTCGACCTTGGCAACTTGGCTCTGCACTTTGTTTTTTGCCTAAAATAGTAACTATGGGAGGAGATGCTGTTAAACATGAACTGGGCTTGACAGCATTACTGGAACTCTACCAGGACGCATACCAAATCTTTCTACAAGCAGGATGGGTGGACTACTTCAGAAGACTTCCATATTTTGATTCACAGCAGGTTCTGGAATTTGCATGCAATTTGAGGGAAGAGTACTCTACTGTCCGAGGGGTGTGAATCCCAGTAATAGAAGAAGACATAGCGCAAGTTTCGGGGCTTCCAACCAATGGTATTCGCTGGTTCAGCAGGTAGCATCTCAAGCTGAAAAGACTATAGAGAAGGATCAATACAGTGAATACATGTGCAGTGAATGTGGGGATATCTATACTCAAGCAGGATATAAGATAATTGCAGTCCCATTGACTGGAGCCAGCCCTGTTATATTCAAAAAGGAACAACCTGCTGCTACACGAGAACCAGCAGGGTCTTCAAGAATTTTAGAGGAAGAAACAGAACCACCCCGACCTACCCAAGTTATTGATGAACAGAAACAAGAACCAAAATCTTTTACAACTGTGCATACACAAACTGAACCTCCCTGTGTCAGCAATGCTCATGCACAAACTTCCAGTTTTCAAGAACTAAGTAACACATGGAAGACAGAATACAAGCTCTCCCAAGGAAAGGCATTTTAGCAACATAAGTCATTATGGCTCAACTATGCCTATAGAAATTGGGAAGTACTTGAACAGTCTCGTGCACAACATAAGGAGAATAAGCAATTAAAAGCCAGACTGTCCCTTATCTTTGATTTGGTCCAGCAGTTACTTGCTACAAGAAAGCCTTCTTTTAACTATTATGTATTCTTGAGAGAACGTTTAGCGTTCCTCCAATTAAAAGCAATCAAGGATGGAAGACCCCACCAGGTCTCTACACCACAACAATTTATTGAGACTTTTGCAGAAGCACCAAACAAAGACCAGAACTTGCTGTGTGAACTCTATCTTCACAATGAGGCTATGCTTGAAGATAGAAAGATTAATTTACTTCCTATTTGTGGTGATATCCAAATAAGAGCTTTTATTTCCTTTTTGGCCAACCAGCTTACTTGGCAGAATGATTTTATGTCTGCAGCACACAATGAGGATAACTGTCTTCTTTGGATTCGTCCGGAACCATAGAATGCAGCCATCTTCATTATGGAACATCAACAAATTCTACGAGAAACAGGGATGACCGATCATATTAGGAATCTGCAAGCAGCAGCCTTGGAAGACTGCCAACATTATGTGAAAACTAAAGGACCTCTGGCTATAAAAGCAAATAATTTATTCTGGGAACACTGTCCCAAAGAAAGATGGGAATATCATCCCTACAATCCCCTCAATCTTCAGGCGGCAATCTCACGCATACCTGATTATGTAAAATGCATTAGACAATGTGCTGAACGGTGGATTGGTTACCATTTTCATTTCCCTCTCTTATGGCTTCCTGGAGAACAATACAAGGCTCAATTTACATTGACTAAAAAGGAAGAGTTGGCAGCATGGAAGAAACTTCAGAGTGTCCAAGGGTTCAGAGACATGGTTGACAGCACCTTCTACACTTACTGCATAAGCAATTTACATTGTTCATCCCAGTATTCCGACTCCAATTCAGAGTAGACATTGCATGCAGACATGCAACATTTTCAGTTTGGGGGGATGTTAGGATGCCATATTGTCTATTTTTGACCTTATATTTAGTCATTATATTACCCTCTTCAACCCTTAGTTGAAAGCCTTTGCTAGTGTTTTGGCTTAATCACTCTAAAAGGTATATAGTAACTCTCCTCATTGCTATATGTTTAATTATTCAACACGTAATCATGCTATCTCTATAATTGATCCTTGAAGTTGATTAAGTTGCTGAACAATTGTTGAAAATGCGTAACTGGCAGGACCACATTTTACAGTTGCTGAAACAGCGGAAATAGCGCAACCCATGAAGCTAAAATAGCAAGAACAGCATGAACCTCGAAGCTGAAACAACAAGAATGGCATGCGAACTTCGAGGAAACAGTTGAGATTTGTGTAAAAAATCTGCATCGGCAAAGGAGTCCGACCGATTACTATATTGGTCGTAATGATCATGATCCACATGACTGTAACAATATTCTGTTAACGAGAACTGACTTTCCTATTTTTGGTACAAAGGGTTGAACTAGAATGTATAATGAAAATATTTTGTAATAGATGTCTCGTCTATAAAGAGGAGACATTTACATTAGAGGGGGAGATATAGAGAAAGAGGGAACAAGCTGTAACACAGAAACTGTGGTGAAGACATGAGACTAAATCTTTTTTGTAATATGGTCTATTGATAGATGAATAAAGTTCTGTTCTGAGTATTTTATCTTAGTTTCTGTGTTCTGGGCAATGTTGTGAGAAGGACAGGGCCCACCTTCATCACAAGATTCACCCATCTTCTTTCTGTTGTGTGTCTTGTGTGAGATTTCTGTTTATATCTTATTCACGAGTACTGCTTCTAAGGATATTTCACTTTTGCTGAAACTCTGTTTTCCTTTTAACTAATTGATGTTGTATATGAGTGCCTCACTAGTGATTAGGATTTACAGATTGTATTGGTGAACTGGATAACAGAGGCAGGTGCTAAAAGTCCTTACTCTGAGGATAGGGTCCTAATCCTTTGTTGCAGGACAACCGTCACTCCCTTTTGCATATTTGTTTTCTTTAGTTATCTTTTCTTATTCCATTCCTGCAATAGGCTGCAACTGCTGTAACTGCTGTAACAGAGAGTATGGGTTTAATAGATAGTAAATTGTTTATACTACAGCTTTTAATACTATTAAGATTGAGTACATACAGTATGTGGTCACCTTTGGAATAATCAGACTTTCCCGGGTTGATAATTTATGTGGCACTCGATTGTTTTATTAATAAACAATTAAAGTGACCAACAACCACCTTTCTACATTAGCCTTGGCATCCATGACAAAATTCTTCATAATGCAATGTTGGATTCTAGGGCTTCCCACAACTTAATGCCCAAATTAGTAATGGAAAAATTGAACCTAGACATTGCAATACCTTACAAGGACTTATTTTCATTTGAATCAAGTCAAGTAAAGTGTTGGGGGTTGATTAAAGACCTGTGTGTTACCTTAGCTCAATATCCTGCCAAGAGAATCCTTATGGATATTGTGGTTGATGACATCCCATTGAAGTATGGCATGCTGTTATCCAGGTCATGGGGAGACAAACTTCAGGGATATCTACAACTTGATATGTCATATGCAACAATTTCTGTTTTTGGACAGCCCAAGAAGTTGTACCGAGAAACTTTAATGAAATCATGGTGAGTAGCCAGGATTGGCCTCAAAACTTTCTTATCTACTCTGTACATTCAGACATTGATTCTTTTATTTTGTATAATATTGATCAAACACAAAAAAACTCTTTTAGATAGTGTTGATATAGAACCAAAAGAAATTGCAGTTTCAAAACAAGAGGAAACCATCCAAACTTTAGAACTTTCCACTAAACAAGGTAGTCAAGATGAGGCAAAATTGGTCGAAAAAGATGATCCTACTTATGAACATGAGATATTGTGGCATCTTAAGTTTGATGGGTTAGTCAATAAGTTTGGAGCAGGAGCAAGAGTTTGGATATACAATCTAGAGAATGATTACTTATAAGGCCATGCATACAGTCTAAAAAATGTACTAACAATATGGTTGAGTATGAAGCACTAATTTTAGGTCTTAAATTAGCTAGGAAGCTAGGAGCTATAAGAGTTTCTATCATGGGAGACTCTGAATTAGTGATAAAACAAATTATTGTTGTATATATGACCAAAGACCCTAGATTGAGTTGTTACAGAGGAACCATTGTAGAAATACTAAACACTTTCTTAGAAACCAAAGTTGTTGTAATTATTAAAAAACATAATATGCAGGCTCATAGTTTAGCAATGTTTTCCAGCACCTACAAGTTACCCTTTCAGCCTGACTATTAGTACACTACTGAAGTAAGGCACAGGCTTGCAATTCCAGATAATTTGAAGAATTGGAAAATGTTTATTGATGACAAACAAATAAACAACTTTTTGATCTCAGAACAAGAATTTGTAAATAGCAATATAGATACTGACACATCAATAGATCCTAACACTAAAGATAAAATAGAAATAAATGAGATAGAAGGTGAAGAGATAGATAGATTTCATCCCACTAAATTTACAAAATCAGATATAGAGAACCTAGAGCAAGTTGAGATTGATGAGATAATTCATGAAGACACTGAAGTAATCAATCTCAAAGACAATTTCTTACCTAAGGGATTAACCCCTTTGGAAGACTTGTTTGATTCAAATGATGTTCCTAGAAAGCCTAAAATGGAACCTTTGAAATCTGATGTCGAGGAGTGTAATATAGTTACTGATGAAAATCCAAAATTGCTCAAACTTTATAGATCATTACCTCCCACTGAAAGAGTAAAATACAATGAGTTATTAAAATAATTTTAGGATGACTTTGCTTGGAGTTATGAGGACCTCCAATCCTAAACACACAATCCCTATAAAAGAAAATCAAAAAATTTTCAGAAAAAAACTTATAAGGGTAAATCTTGTTCTATTACCTTCAATTGAAAAGGAAATTCAGAGAATGTATGATGCTAAGGTAATCACACCAATCAAATTTTTTGATTGGGTTTCAAACATGGTGCCAACTAGGAAGAAAACTAGCAAGATGAGACGTTGTTTGGACCTTAGGAACCTCAACAAAGTATCACTGAAAGAAAATTACCCTCTCCCCAAAATGGATCATATTTTTCAAAGTGTAGTTGGATCAACCAGAATCTCATTATTGGATGGGTTTTCTGGTTACAATCAGATCTTAGCTCATCCTGATGATCAAGCCAAGACTACCTTCACTACTACTTGGGGCACATTCATGTATGTGAAAATGCCTTTTGGACTAATGAATGCAGAATCCACTTTCCAAAGGGCTATGGATATAGCCTTTGCCAAAGAAATTCATGATTTCCTTGCAATATATCTAGATGACATTACTGTATTTTCAAAATATGATAGCCAACATTTGGATCATCTAAGGCAGGTTTTTATTAAATGTAGGAAATATGGAATTTCTTTAAACCCCAGTAAGTCTTTGTATGGGTTAGAAGAAGGAAAGTTACAAGTCATATACTTTCAAAAGATGGTATTCGAATAGACCCTACAATAATAGAAGCCATCTTACAGATACAACATCCAAGGAACATTAGAGAATTACAAGCTTTCTTAGGGAAAATTAACTTTCTTAAAAGATTTGTTTCTAATCTAGCAGAATTAATTAGATCACTGAACAATATGTTGAAAAAAATTTTGACCATAAAATGGACTATTGAGGCTAAGAAATCCTTTGAAGACATTAAACTAGCCTTAACTAAAACACCAGTTTTGATCAGTCAAAAATTTGACAGAGATTTCATCTTATTTTCCTTTGCTTCTGAGCACACAATTGTTGTAGTTTTACTGCAAAGAAATTACCAGGGCTATAAAAAAGGCCCTAAGAGATGCTCCCTTAAAATACAACATAATGGAAAAACAAGCTTTTTCTTTGGTCAAAACTATCAAGGACTTTAGGGTATACATTTTATATTCTCATATAGTAGCCTATGTTCCCAATTCAGTAGTCAAATACATCCTAACTCAGGGTGGATCATATGGAAAGAGGGGAAAATGGATTGCTACTATTTTAGAATATGACATAGAAATCAAACCAACTAAGTTAATCAAGGGCCAAGGTTTAGCCAAGCTCATGGCTGAATCAAACTGTCATGCCTTGGATATAAACTTTATTTCACAATTAGATAATGAAGAGGAGATGGCGACTCCACTAATCAGCCAGACCTTTATTGAATCACCATGGTATGCTGATATCATTTATGTTTTACAAAATTTACTAGCTCCTCCTGAATTATCTAAGACCAAAAGAATATTTTTGAAGATGAAGTCCATAATTTTTTTTATATTAGACAATGCTTTGTTTTGGAGGAATCATGAAGGTATTCTTCTCAACTGTTTATTAAAAGATGAATTTGGCAAAGTATTATAAGAGTTTCATGCAGATGACTGTGGAGGACACCTTTACTGGAAAACCACCACTAACAAAATTCTTAGACCTGGTTTCTACTGGCCTACCTTGTTTTCTGATGTAAATAAATATGTGACCTCCTGTCACAAATGTCAAATTTTTGAGAGAAATAAAAATCTTCTACTGTTACCCCTCAAGCCAATCTATGATGAAACACCTTTCCAACAATAGGGTCTAGACTTCATTGGTGAAGTTCACCCACCTTCCTCTGCCCAACACAAATGGATCCTCACTACCACAGACTATTTCACCAAATTGATAGAGTCCATACCTTCAAGGCAAGCCACTGACACTATTATCATAACCTTCCTTGAAGCCAACATTCTATTAAGATTTGGATGTCCAACCAAGCTCATTATTGATAATGCAGCTGCCTTTAAATCCAAAATAATGATAGATTTTTGCAACAAGTATCATATAACCTTGGGCCATTACACAACCTATTATCCTCAAGGAAATGGACTGGTAGAATCCTCAAAAAAAAGTCTGGTGAACATCATTAAAAAGTCGTTAGAGGAAAATAAGAAAACATGGAACAAAAAGTTAGTCAATGCCTTATGGGTAGACAGACTAACCACAAAGAAATCAATTGGTACCTCTCCCTACCAACTAGTTTATGGGATGGAAGTTGTCTTTCCATCCTCCTTGGGAACACCAGTGATGAAGCTACTTCAAGAGTTGTAGCTTGAACCAAATAGTATCCAAAGAAGAATCAACCAAACAATACATCTTCAACAAACCTGGGAAGAAGTATATATCAGATCTCAGGTTGTGCAGGAAAGAATTAAAAATATTTTTGACAAGAGAAACAAGGCTAAAGATTCTACCTTGGTGAAAAAGTCCTAAAATGGGATTCAAGGAGGGAAGATAAAGGTAAACATGGGAAATTTGATTTCCTATGGAAAGGCCGATATGTCATTTATGCTTTCAGAGGTAATAATGATTTCTTCTTCAGAGAAATGGATGGTACAGAAGCAGAAGGTGGACTAGTGAATGATCGAATGCTCAAATACTATTTTGAACCTAACTACTGATTTTACTTTGCATTGTACATATTTCATTTTTCTTCAAAAAAGAGAGTTTAGTTTGGATTGGATGGTGGCCTTTGAAGTTGAAGCCCGAAGAGAAGGCCCTACACTTTAAAGATTCACTATCATAAGTATCAATAATGCAAAGGCAAAGAGGATAATTTAGCAAGGTAACATCAACAACAATTCAAAGGCTACTGATCTACAAAGTTCTTGACATTTCACCAGGAGATGACATCCCCAAGTGGAGCCATTGTTAGGTTCCTATACCAATATGAGTCATAATTTTGATTAACTAAGGCTAAGCCTTGTAATATTGTACATACCTTTGCTTTCTGCAAAAGTTTTCCATATAAAGAAAAGTTAAAATATGTAAAGAGGGTACATCCTAAAAGAATAATCAAAGGAAAAAAAAGAATGAAAATAGGTCAAAAAATGAAATATATGAACCCCAAAAGACAAAAGGGACCAGGAAAGTGTGCAAGTCAAAATGCCACTACTATTTACTTTTTATGCATAATAAATGATTGTGTGTAGCTTGTTACTTATGCCACAATCCATGAATAGTCAAAATGTTTAAACTTGGCTATTTCATGCTTTGAATTCTATGTTTCATAGGTAGTTAATGAATCTGATCAAATAGTGTAATCTTGGCAGATCATTAGATTGGTAGAGTGAATAAAAGGAGCTCACCAGTGTAATCTGAGCCCTTGGAGGATATAGTGTTAGACTTAAATAGTTTATTTCGTAAAGAAAATAAAAGATTGATAAGGTTTTTCTAGCCTAAATGCACCCAAATAAAGTGAAGAAAAAATGGTAGGATGAGTAAGTGGGTAAGTAGTAGAAAGGTTGCAGAAATTTCATGTAATTGATATAGAAAGCACTTATGTCATTGTTCCAAATGCATCATTTAAATATGCATAAGTGGTAAACAAAACAATACAATGGTTCATAATGTGGTTTACTTAACATCCCCTCATTCATTTTAACCCCCATGACACTCACTAACTTCCCTTCCATAATAAAACTATTAATGCCTATAGTTTTTAGGTCAAAAAGGCTCAGAGCATTTCTCTGACTTCTGGTGGGACCGGACCCTCGGCTTGATGACTTAAGAAGGAAATATGTTAAAGTTCATCATAAGTCATTCATCCCCCTCACAAAACCCCTTTTCCTAAGGTTAAGTTCTTTTGCCTAGGAAAACCCCTTTATAAACATGTTTTATGTACAAAGAGTCCACCAAATACATTTATCCTAAGTACTAGGTATATGGAAGATACACAACATTTCATACATCTAGGCACAATGCCCCTTCTGTTCATTTCACTTACCAGTATCCATACTCTTACTCTGATTTTATTGATTTATTTGTACACCCAGTCATGACAATGTTGACTGGAAGCCCTCCTCCAAGAATCAATCCAATAATAAAGAGTGTCCTCCAACTATCTAAACAGACCAAAGTTGGTGACTGGTAACTTTACCAAGACCTTACAGAAATCAAGATTTATGGTTGCATGCTAGCACCATACAAGCTACCAAAGTACATCCCAATGAGGTTGTTTGTATTAGAATACTATAGGAAAATTATTAATGCAGATGAAATAAAATTTGTCAATGCCAAGAAGAATTCCAATTTCAAAATAAAAGACCAACTAGGCCCCTTCATATGCAACTCTAGAGGGGTTGGCCAAGAGGCAGACTTGATGTTAAAAAATATGAAGTTCCAAAGAAGTTTTGTCTAGAGATATGATCCTTTGGAATTCATCACAAAGAAGAGACAAAAGGTCAAGCTAGGACCTTTCATTCACCATCCCATACCTGAGATAGAAGCTTATGCAAATCAGATAGAATGGGTGGAGGGTACCCTAGTAGACCAGGACAACACCAGAGTAGATGTTGAGAATGCTCTCATTGATTTAGAAAAGTAGCTTGATGAAAACTCTTTTTTGCAGGTACCAAGAGAACCAAAGACTACTATGAGCACCCCTGCAGTCATGCAAACTCCTTAGAATGAGGAGAAGATCCCAAAAATAAATAGAGAATGGGAATCCACTTTAGGAATGGCCACCTCTGATTTACAACAAGAATCAAAGAAGAGGCAAAGGCTAAATCCGGCCTCTGAGCAAGAGTTTACTGAAGACTGAGATGAAGTCACTAATATAGGAGCAGAAAGAAGTAGGCCTGACACCCCATCTAGAGGCATGCAAGAGCCTTCCACATCACAAACTCTAATGTTGGAAAGGTAGTTCAGTGTTGAATTGTCTTCTTTTAGAATGCCAGATGAAAAAGACCAAGATATCAAGGAAAGGTATAAAGAAATCAAGGCTAGAAATGACATGCTTAAGGCCTAAACATATGCACAATATCTGAAGCTGACTCCTACCAATCAAACAAGGCTTATGTCAGCCTTTGACATTAAAGAGGGGAAGCTACAGATGACCTTTGTGAAGCCTACAACCCAACAACCAAAGACAACATCAAATTTCAAAAGGGTATATTTCGAAGTGTTGGAAAGGGATATTCATCCCATAGACCAGATTTAGCTACACAAATAGGCTAGAGAGATGATATACTCCACCTTGACAGGTAAAGCCATTGCTTCCCATTAGCGATAGAACTCCCTGAACAACATCTCAGCACAATTCCAGTTGGAGAAGGCCTCCTCATAGGCCAAGGACACAAGGATCAAGTCCTTAGAGGACTTAGTAATTGAATTGAGACACGATCCCAAGGATATAAAAGATACAAAATAGCTTATCAAAAAGAAGAACGATGACATAGCGGCATTAAAGAAATAGCTAAAAATACCTCAGCTATAGCATCCACAAACATTGGAAGTCCTTCAAGCCCAATAGGGGCATGAAGAACTAATGGACTTGGTCTTGAAATTGAATGACCAACTTAAAGAGACTGAAAAGGAATTAGATA
Organism: Pinus tabuliformis; assembly: GCA_031772625.1. Classification (NCBI taxonomy): domain Eukaryota; kingdom Viridiplantae; phylum Streptophyta; class Pinopsida; order Pinales; family Pinaceae; genus Pinus; species Pinus tabuliformis. The sequence continues at coordinate 155,386,125 of CM062809.1, read as the reverse complement.
CTTTGATCCAATTAAAATAGGCAGATGTGGACACCTCTTCAACAAATATTATCCCCACAATCTCCACAACATTGCCATCCACACTAGCAACATCTTTTGCTCCTACAACTCCACTTGCAATAGCCTTGCCAACAACAATAGAGTCTACATTAGTAGCAGGTGCATTAGGAGAGAAAGCAACAGAACTTGTCAAAGCCATGGAAGAGATGTCTATGTAGGCTACTAAAGTGAAAAAGTTAAGAGAAAAAGTTGCAAGTTTGGAAACAGACTACAGACTTGCCCAATTGAAGCAGAAAGAAGAAACACAAAGAGCCCAGAGAATGGGTGAGAGAATCAAAATCCTAGAGAAGGATTTAACACTGGAGAAACCACTTGGAAAAACCAAATAAATGTTGTGGGCCAATATCATTGACTATGTCAATGATATTTGGCCATCAATCCAAGTGATTTTTGAACAAACAAAGCTGGTAAAGATAGCTACAGAAGCTATCCAGAAAGTGAAGGAAGAGTTGGGAAATAAGCCAAAGGATGCAAATAGACTCATCCACTTCCTCAACAGCAAGAATAGATATGAGCTCTAAGAGCTAAATATTGAAGATAAGACTACTACCATTTTAGAAATAAGGAAGGTCCTTTCCAAAAGGAACCTTATGCTTAATTTGGAAGAAAAGTGCCACAATATGCAGGTAGCCATTAATAGGTTCATTGCTAAATTCCTGATTTTGAGGGAGAAAGGTCTACCCAGTCCTATGGTCATCAATGATAAACTAATGACACAGTTGGACTATGGTGATAGACTCAGAAAATTGGCTAACGACCATGCCCGTTCTTCATCCGTAAAGGCCCTACCAGCAGGCAAAGTATTATATGACACCTTTGAAAACTTGTTTTTCCTTGACAATGAGGTAAAACATTTGTTCCTCACCAAGCCAAATTTTGCAAAGTATACTAAGGCTGATGAAATCTACAGGAGAATGGTGAATGTGAAATTACTAGATGCAGAATGGTGGGAGAAATGACAAATTTACTGTGATAAATTTACAACATAAATTTACTACATAGTAAAAATGAAGGCAACCAGGTAAAACAGGTGAAAACAGGGTAGTAGGGTCAAAGAGTATTAGAGGAAACTCCACAACTGCAAGCTAGAATAAAAGGTTAACACTTCAACAATAAAGGCCAACACAACCTTAATAAAAGGGACAACATGAAACAGTTCATTAACTGTCTCTATCTTCTTGCAAGAAGATATTTGTATTTCCTAGATTAAATCTCAAGTTGTTTTGACATATTTTGTAATAAGTTTTTGTATAAATACTTCACAATTCTAAGTATGTAGGGTGGATTCTTAGAAATTTCTATAGTTTTCTTGATCAAAGGCTATAAGCTATTGTATCACTATTGGACCAGCAAGCTGGATTATTGAATAAAGCGAAGACATTTCACTAGATTCATGCATAGTGCGAAATACAGACAAGTATCTTCTTTTGTGTTGTCATTTTTTTAAAAATATTTTCCAATAATCTTGAATGTATTTGAAATCTAAATGCTTTAATATGGAATGATATCTCAAAACTTGCTTCACTACACTCTGTTTTGACTGTTAGGCATTTTGTATGTTTTCTGCTAAAATTGTCTAAGTTAAGGAATTCTTGATTGCTCCTTAGCTCAGGTAGTTCCCCTCTGGTCTATAGTAAAGGATTCTTAACTACCCTTTGCTCATGATAATCCTTTGTTCCTCCTTTTAGTCTCAGTTTGATGATTCTTAAGTGCCCTCTCACCCTGGTTAAGATCATTTCACCCATTTGACCTAAAAACCTGTGTTTCACTCTACTAGCTTGCCCATTGAACACTCCCTTTAATGATTTAATCCCAGTTCTACTGCCCTTCTTTGACTCCATAGCCCAATAGCCAGAGACACCATTCTATCCATTTGTTTAAGGATTCCACCATCTAGCTTCCAATACAAATCCAAAACCTCCCTGAACTTTAAGAACTAGCATAAAATCTTAGCAAACAAAGCTAAAACATATAGAGAGAGCCCTCTCTGAGTCATAGGTTGTCTAGAGCCTATACTTAAAAGATTGGTTTGTACTTACCTCAGCCTTTTCCTTCTTCTGATAACTTCTAGGGAAAAATACTGAGTGATAACACAAACCACCATTAATCTATAGCAAATCCCAAGAAAAAATATGCCCAAAATCCCGTAACTTGATATACAAGGAAGCTCTCTCCAGTGGGGTACGAATTTCCTCAACTATGCCCACGTTGCACACAAAAATGACTAAACACACCTATATAATTAGCCTAAAATAACAACACTCGGAAACTTCTCATCACTCTCTTGAGGTGGTCAAAAGCCTCCCATGCCACATCTGTCCACTCAAACACTCCTTTCTTCATAAAATCTATGATGGGTGCTTCTAGCTATGAAAATCCTCTCATGAATCTCCTATAATAGGTACATATGCCTAGGAATCCCCAAAACTCCATCACATTCTTGGGCGTAGGCCAATCTAATATGCTCTTTATATGAACTCAGGTACATATGCCTCAGGACATCCCCAAATAGTCAATCCAAACTCAAATTTGGACATCCATAATCCAGTCTTTTGCTCCGCTCTCCCTCCAATACCTCTCATGCTAGATTAAGCTATTGTTAAAAAATACCAATACATCATCTACACAACTGCTTGCGGAACACATGGTAATGTAGAACATCTATGTCAATGGACATCTTGGCATAAAGTTGTTGCTCCTATAGGATGCGTAGAACCTCTTCCAAATGTTCTAAGTGAACCTCTCATGTTCTGCTATAGATTAAGCTATTGTTAAAAAATACCAATACATATCTACACAACTGCTTGCGGAACACATGGTTCATGCAATTCTGTAAGTTCGTTGGTGCATTGATTAGCCTGAAGGGCATCACAAAAAATCAAAGTGCTTGTAGTGATACCTAAATGCAATCATTAGGATATACTACTCTTTCATTTGAATATGATGGTATCCCAAACACAAATATATCTTATAGAAGTACTTGGCCCTCTAAGCTCATCAATGTATGAAATCACGTACACATTCTTCAAGGTCTTCTTGTTTAGGGCCTTGTAAGCAATGCACATGAGGAGGGTTCCATCCTTCCTCACCAAAATCATGGAAGAAGTGAATGAACTATAACTGGGCCTAATGTGTCCCAAAGCCAACAAATGATGTATGGCCTGCTCGATCTCATCCCTGTAAACCTTGGGATGTCTATATGGGGTAGTGATGACCACATGCACTCCCTCCTCCAACTCAATAGTGTGCTCAAATCCCATGTTTAGTGGATGGCTTAGAGGGATGTCCCCAAAGACTATTGGGTACTTGTCTAGTATCGCCTGAATATCAAAATTTGGTGGTCATGGTTGAGTCCCTGCCTCTAAGATCCTAAGCTCCATAACCAACTCTATATTCCCATGTAGTAAATCAACCTCCACCTGGTGTGTTGACATTGTTTGTGGTGGGTATGAATGCATGTGCCTCAGTAGAACCAAATTCCCAGCTGGCCCTATGAACTCCATCTCCAACTTCAGCCAGTCCATGGTGAAATTCCCATAGGAGTATATCCATTGAACGCCCATCACCACATTGGTGTATGTAACATCAAATACAAATAAATTCTCTATCACTGAGTAGTTCCCCATGGTCACAGTTAGACTAGGGGCATATTTGGTGCAACGCATGGTCCTGTCTCCCAACACTAGAACTGAAAATCCCTTAAAGGCCTCAATGTGTATATCTCTCTGCTCTACCATCTATGCATCAATAAAGTTTTGAGCATCCCCATTTTCCACCAATACTGTCACGTGGTGTCCCTACACTGTTCCCCTAATCCTAAATGTCAAGTATCCATAACTCCCTTAAGTGAAGCAATGAATCCAACAGTTGGTAGGAAGGGAACTCCTTCAAGTGGGGGAGGTGGGCCTCCTCTTCCAATAGCCTGCAACTCACTGCATCCTCCATATGCGTCCTTCTAGACATTATCCTCCAATTCATTATCCAAAAACACCTCTATGTAGTGGGCCTTGCCTTTGGTGCACCTATGCCCTATTGTCCATGGATCCTGGAAAGTGAAGCACAAATTCCTCCTTCAAATGTCTCTCCTAGTATCATAATCCAACTATCCATGCTTTGTCATATCCCTCTATGGTGGGGGTCTGGTATCTCTACCTATCTGTATAAAAGTAGGTCTCATGGGTAATAGCGCTCTAGTATTGGGTATTACACCTTGCAAATCCCAAGCCTTGCTCATTACATCCTGAAGTGAAGTATGTCTATTCAACCTCACTAACCCATGTAATTGATCAACTAGACCCTCCACAAATAGGAAGACTCTCTTGGCCTCTGACATATCTGACACCATCACATACAACCTCAAGAAATCTTCTCTGTATTGCTCCGGGCTGTGAGTCTGCTTGAGCTGGGTCAACTGTTCGAAATGTATCTTCAGGTGCCTGAGGTCAAAATACTCCATCAACCTCCATGTAAAATCCTCATAAGAGGTGTCACCAACATGCCCTGACATATATATCCCATGGAACCACCAATCATGAGTGCCTCCCTCCAATTTCCAAGTAGCCATTTTACTGGCTTCTATATTTTTCATTTGGTTGAGATGAAAATATGTGTTAAGTTTCTCAACCCAAGCCCTAATGGTGCATTTATAAGAGACACCAAAAGTAGGGATTAAGAATCTCCAAACTGTGCACTGCAAATCAATTCTCTACGTAAGTGTCCCACTAGATCCCTTGCCTTTATTTCCATGCTTGAGATTACAAAAATATTTGAAAGTGAAAACAACTTGAAACTCTTCCCCCATGGAATAATATTAATGAAAATAACCCCCTAAGGGTATATCATCCATCTCGACCTGTCCTCTAATCCCCACAGTCACAAATGTGGGCATGGTACATTTGGGTGGTCCATTGTATATGTGAGGGTGGCTCTGAGGATTGGTAATGTCAATATGGTGGGATGTGCTTGAACCTCACCTGTGATGAGATCCCCATGGTTGTCCCTTTTATGATTCTACTGTCTCAGCTCATCTAACATGTCCCTTTTCCCCTTTTGCATGTTAGTTAAAACCTTCAAGAGGCTCTAAAAGGCTACATTCTCCTTACTAGTATCCCCCATGTTTGTTTCTACTATCTTTTGCCTGATAACCTATAGATCAGGAGTAATCTGCAATTACCTTTTTTTACTCTTGTATCTATCCCTCCAGTATTTTATATTCTTCTTATCTTATGGGGTCATATAAATGGTTTTTCCCCATAGTTGGAAATATCATAACTTTGATACCATTGCAATATTCCTAGCGGAAAATTACGTGAATAAACAAAGAAAAAACTATAAATAAAAACCCAAAATTTCAATACACATGAAAAACATCAAACGCAAGAAATTACACCAAAATTCTAAGCCATTTAATTATTGTGAGTAGAATAGAGTGCAATAGATAAGTATAGAGTAACCTGGGCTTGCTACAACAATCAAGGAAAAACCCATGTGTTGATAATGCTACCCAACTGTTGGAAAATTTCCCCTCCAAAATATATGTTGACCCATAAATTTATTGTTGTTGCTACTTGATAGGAAATCAGAAATATACCTCCAAATATACTCTGAAATTTCTAAGAAATTAGATGATGGCCTTTTTCATTCATCCCAACAAAACCGAGAAAGAGTTTGGCCCCAAACCAACTCTCCTAGAATCCCACAAAATAGTCTGAATTCCACGGTCTCCTCTCTTGTATGTATTTATGGAAGCTACTACCAAAATTCTCCCAAATATCCTCCCAAATACCGATGAAAATCCCTATAATTTCCTCCTTAAATTTCCCTTATTTTTCCAACCCCTTCTCACCTTGATTCTCTTTGTCTACTTCCATTTACAGAGGGTTTTCTAGAGACCCCTGCGCAAGCCTAGAAAGAAAAAAATTTGGCCTAAAATTTCCCTTAAAATTCAAGCCTACAAACTACCACTAATATCTAGAAAAATACAAAAGGAAAATACACCCAACGCCCTGGAACCTGATATGCAAGGAAGCTCTCTCCTTAGTGGGGTAAAAATTTCCTCAACTGCGCCCAAGTTACACACATAAATGCCTAAACACACTTGAAATTAGCCCAAAACAACTCTGAAAATATGGTGTTGGACTCTCCTAGGGTGGCATTTGAAGTCCATCGAAGAAAGAGGTGAGATTCCTGCCTAGAAACCTCTTGTGCTAAGAAACACGAGTTGAATTGGTTGAGCAACTAAAGAAAACTAGAGTTCATATCTGAAAATGGAAAACATTCCCAAAATGAATCCCTCCAATCCTATTTATACTTGTTTTTCGCTTCTCTCCTTATGGACTCCACAATTCAACCTCCCTTTCTTCTCTCTTCCCTCCACATTGAATTTCCTCAAGGGAGTTTGAATTACCTCTTTGAGGTGCCCCCCATATTCCACCATCAATTTAATTTCTCCATTATTTCTAATGTTTTGGAGCAGCCCTTATCTCAAAATTAAATTAGTGTCTCCTCATCAAATTTTCCTAAGTTTTAGGCTTGAAATTTATCCCATCACAAAAATTACAAAAATATGGAACTTATTTAGCAAAATTAATTAGTGGGGATTGTTAGAGCCTAGATTTGCCTCAGGCTGAAAAGGAAAGGTTCTAGGTCCACATCAAACCACGCTCAACCTCGTAGCTAGCCCTATGAGGACAGGAGAGGGCTCTCTCTGGGTCAATCTCAGCGAAAGATAATCGATGGGGCTTGAGATGAATGATTTAATAACTGATCTTAGGCTAGGTATGAAGTGCAAGGATGAGATGAGTTTTTAAGGATTTTGTTGGAAAAAAGGGACAGGCAAATTTTGGGTCCGGGGATGAGGCCTAGTTTTTGCAGAGTTCTGATTGGGGAAAGGAGGGCAATCGTTTTCATGCTTCGGATTGAATGAATGGATGGATCAGACCAGTGAGGGGCTAAGGAGGGCAAGAGGGTCTCAAGATTGCTCCTCAAATAGATGAAAACATGTAGAATTAAACAAAATTTCAAGGCAGAGCATAGCAATCCAATGAATTCTACCTTAATCACTCATTTGTTTAATTGCAGAAGAAAAGAGAAGGGAAAATGATACACATAAACATTAGTGAACTTACAAATACATAGAGAAAAACACCATCAAAAAATAGATCCACATGGATCCCAACAAGTGTTACAAAACCCTGGTCTTTCCTTTGCCAAAGTTGCAGAAATGAAATGTACAATAGAGTGCCAAGCAATCCCAAGTATCCAACCCTGAAAATGACTTAGAAAATACATGATATAGACTAGCCCAACCCATTCCCTTGCCTATAGGGGTTGATCTCATCATTCTAGGAGCTGTTTGAACTAATTCTAAACAAGGAACTGAAATCTAGGTAGTCAAACAACTTACCCCTATATGCTAGGAAACTGATTCATTCATTAAATTTTCACATTTTAGTGAATGAATCTTCTAGAACAAGTAAATAAGTGCCAAAATTACATCATAGTCATAAAGTTACATCAAGATATATCAATAATTACATCAAAAAGAAAAACTAGTCAAAACTAGGTGAAATTCTGAGATGCTGAGTGAAAAACAGGCCAAAATTCTCTATGTGCCGCGCCAAAATCTGTATGCATAGCAGAACTTTTCAGCTGATTTTAAGGCACTTCCTGAAGTCCAAATTGATCCCAGGATAGTGCATTGGAAAGACCTTCCTGTCTACTTTCCAACCCAAGTATAATTTCTGGATTTGGATGTCATTTGCCCCTCCAAAACTTCAATCTCCCAAGACTGCTTCCCTTAGGTGCAAAAGGTGGCAGAGAGGTCATTTTTAGGGTGTTTTTGACCCTTTAGGAAACCCAGAACTTGATGAAATACTTAGGTAATCCATGCGCATACATAAATTTTGATGAAAAATATAAAAATGTAAATTTTTCCTCCTGGAGATCTCGCAATTATAAGCGCAGGCAAAGTGGCGCTACGAGTTGGGCAGAAAAACCTGTTTTGTAACCAAAAATTTCAAAATTGACAAAATTTTCTCCAAATTCCTTGAAATTTGGGCTGTAGGTCCCCAATCACGTACCATGCCCAGCCAAATAATCTTCGGCCAATATTTGGAGTCGATCATGCTCCTTTTGCCTCTTTTGCTTCTTTGTCGCCTTCTTCAATTTTGCCTTTAGATTCCTTATTCGTGCCTTGGAACTCATATTTCACGCCCTGTAATGGAAATCCATGTGTCTCAAAAATGATTTATCCCAATCGGCCTTGTCCAGCAGTCCCTCCAAGTGGATGTTGATTCTTTTGAGCCAAGACTCCCGATCATCATTAATCTCTTGCTCCAATGAAGTGAGCTCAATCCTCCTCCTTTGTGCAGCTTGGCGATTCTCGCAGATGTTTTGTAACTCCATGATTGCTTGCTGATCTTCAAGATGTTTGTTCCTCTGCTCCAAGTATTTCATAGTCCACTTATCCCTTTCCAAATCAAGGGATAAGGCTTTGATCTCTTTTTGCTGCTCCTGGATGATCTCTCTAAGGTGTGCACTTTGTGGGCCCATGTCTGTATCATTATCCTGAATAAGAATAAAGTCCCACTCACCTGAAGGCCCCTCATCCTACATTGGCCTCTTTCCTCTGTCCTGTACCTGTGATGCTAATGTCGGAAGTGAGGCCCCTTCCACACCGGGTGGATATAACACTCGCTTTGCTGCTGCAAACAATCCTCTCATGCCTCTCTGATAGGTGACATATACCGGCACACTAGTAGTATCTACCTCCTGACCTCCATGCTGATATGAAGGTTCACCGATATGATGGAAAACCTCTTCATGAACTACTAAAGCTGTGAAAAACTCACAGGAAATGAAATCCTCCCATGTGATACCCTGCAAACCAAGCTGATGCACAACAATGATCTTGATGAGCGCATAGTGGTAAATGTTGGTGTACTGCTATTCCGGAGTCTTCTTTTGCACAAGAGTGGTCATCCTCTTGATGTTTTGGCACATGAAATATGGAATCTTCATCAACCTTACTCTCATGAAATGCATCAATAACTTGATATGGTATGCATAGAGACGTGAGAAGCGACCTTCACAACTAAAGTATCTGATAATGAGTCTCATCAATGGCGCATAAGATTCCTTCAGAAACTGAAATGGGAATACTCTCCTGAGCTGCCTCAAATAGCTAGGCCTGATGTAAGGTTCATAATATGATCTATCCAGCTACTACCTCTTGTTCCACTCTTCCCCTATATTCAGTATCCCAGTGGCCTGAGAGATGGTTTTTGGTGTGAAGGTGAAGTTTACTCCGGCAAGAGTAACATGACTATCATGAAAATGTAAAACAAACAACCGAACTAACTCTTGATGATGCTGGACTAAGAAATCTTCTCACAATACTGAAAGCATGACATTTGCTGAAAGCATGTCATTGCAAGCAGGCAGGCCTACAATTGAGTTAAGGAAGTAGGCTCTTCTCTAACATGTCTACCACCTTTTCGAGGCCTTCTCGGCACATTAGGCTCAGTAGTTGAGTCACTGTTTTTCTCATATTCTTGCTCATATGATGAGTCTATCTCTGTCATGGTGCTGGAATGTGTATATCAAGTAGGTGTTTGGTTTGGTTTGAAAATCAGATGTTTTTTTTCAATGCCAATGTGCCACAGAAAAATGAGGGATTGTGAGGAATATGGGATAGGGGTAAAAGTGGGTAGTGAAAATTATCAAGTGAAACCTTTAAAATGAGAAAACAGTCACTTGACTGTGTTTAGGGAGTGGGGATTTATGGATTTTGTGAATGATACGAGAGGAGAATGATAGGGAATGATAGGAGTTTAGTATAGGGAAAATGGGAAGCAGGGATATGAGTGTTTGGGGAGTTTAATAATGATAGGATTATGAAAGAGAAGGGATCACAAGTGGGAGAGGAGACTTGGCACCAAAATCATCATTTGAAAACACCAATTACAAAACCCAATGGAGTAGATTTTGATATAAATGTAGCGTTTATATTTTCAAATGTCAAAGCTTTAAAGCTTCCCTCCAAACAATACCCAACCAAGCTAAATTAAATAGAAGAATGCTTAGACTTACTTGGAGCAAAAGACATGGCACTATTTGAGTTTTGATGACTGTAGGGATAAAGAACTGGCCTGTCGGCTCTGTGTGCCGCACACAAACCCAGTGCACCAAGCCTCCTGGATGCGTCGCGACAGTGTAATTTACCACTGCGGAATTTCGCCCAATACACCACGCGACCTATATGCACCGAAACCTCCTCCAATGCACTGTGCTGCCCTTCAACGCACAATCTCAGCCCTTCAAACACAAAATTCACTCCTCTAACCCTTAAGTCGATATCCTTTGACCTCTTGGCATAGCAATGGATGTTTCAAGCAATGAACATGTCTAATGGAATGATGGGTTTGATTTTATTGAAGCCACAATGATTTTTTGTCTTGGAGGTTCTGTGCGCCATGCGCAAGCCCAGTGCGTTGCACCTCATGGATGTGCCGCGCTAGTGGAGAAAAGCATTGTGGCAGAAATCCCAATGCGTCACGCAGCCTATGTGTGCCGCACTCTAACCTAATGCGCCGCATAGCCAATAAACACAGTCTTGGCTTTGAAAATCCCCTCCTCACCACTAACTTCGACTTTCCTTCATCTTCTTGGATGCAAATGACATTATACACACAGAAAAATCTTTATAAAGACATGGCTTTGATTTTTGGTTCTCAAAAACCCATCTTTGTAATGTTTTAGCTTTTATCACTTTTTCACTTTAATACACACCTTGTTCTTCTGTTCTTCTATTCTTCTGACTTGAATAATGAATCTTTTGGCAATTTTTGAAGGGATAATGGCATGTATTAACAAAGGAAGACCAGGGTTGCGCCTGGAGATTTCAACAACTGATTTTTTTTTTTAAATTACATGGCAATTTATTACAAAACGAAATGACGAATTTTCTTTAAAACAGAGTTTTGAAGAAAATTCATAATCCATCCATATGACGATAAAATTTTGTGAAAAAAAACCTCCCTTTGGCCTGCTGGCATTATTGGACACTTTGAAGACACAATTTGTGAAACCCTAGACCTAGTGACTGAAATGACTCTGCTGATCAAAAGAGTAAGACAGGGCTATAAGTGACTTTAAAAGCTTGATTGAAAGACCTGAGCCAACAGGTATAAGGCATGAGGGGTAATGAATAACAAGACCGTCCCATCATATTATGGCATGCCCCTAGCAGAATGCAAATAAAAGAACTGAATAAGACACCTAAAAATGAAACGCAATAAGAGAACTGATCTCTGATGGAGGGATGTAAAGACCGACTCTAACATTGGCTCCAATGGGGATGGTAGCTCCTGGGAGGTGCTAAGAATGGCAGATCTCTGGGAGAGCTAGACAGTGCCTTTGTCCATTGGGCTATGAAGTCATTATTTCGACAAACAACACAAGGCTTTGACTCATTTATTGACTGAAACCTGACTGAAACCGACTCAATGATGAAACTGAAATGACTGAAAAACTAACTTGACAAACTGAACTCAAAACTAAAATCTTTCTTCAGAATTATAGCCTTCACTTTGGGCCCAGACTGAAGAAAAGATCACAGCACACACCAGCAATGATACTGACATAAAATGGTATTTACAGTGACAATGTAGATAGCAGAAATAACTCAAAAATGATACCGCTTTAGCAACCGACCATTGACCGGCCCTCCTAGAAAATCTTCCCCATTCATCTCCTTTAGAAGAAAGTCATTCTGACCTCGATATGCTGCAATCTTAAAAGGAACTTTCTAGAGATTTTAAAACTTACCGTGCTTGCCCTTCTCCTCATTCCTTGCATCCCAGTTCAGCACCACATCATCCAACTGAAATTTTTCCACCTTTGCTTTTCTGTCATAAATCTTCTTAATTCTCTCCTACAACTTGAACGTGTTTTGAAAAACTTCTTCACGTGTCTGCTGCAAATGGATCATTTGATTTAGTCTTCTCTGCATTGGATCATCTTCACTACCAGCCTCCTGAAGAAGTTTAACTACCGGAGTTGCGAGAGAGGTAGGAAACACTGTATCAACTCCATAAACTAGCTCAAAAGGGGACATACCAATGGATTTCTTCTGACTCACTCGATCTGCCCAAAGAGCATGGACCAACTTCTTATGCCAACTCTTCTTGTTTATTTCCAGCAACTTTTTAATGATGTTAACCAAAGATTTTTTGGAAGACTCCGCCAATCCATTTCCTTGAGGATGATAGGCGGTTGAGTGCCCCAAAGTAATGTGATATTTATGACAACACTCAACCATCCTTTTTGACTTGAAAGCTGCTGCATTATCAGTGATTAAATTATTGGGCAACCAAAACGAGACAAAATATTATTCTCAAGGAATGAAATTATTACCGCATTCGTAGCTTTCCTAGTGTGAATTTCTTTGATCCACTTCGTGAAATAATCTGTCGCCATGAGGATCCATCTATGCTGACCTGAAGAGGTAGGATGAATTTCACCAAGCAAATCCAACCCCCACTGCTGAAAAGGAGCACTCACCTGAATGGGTTTAAGCGGCAAAGGCTGTAATTTCTGCCTTCCTTCAAAAATCTGACAGTTATGACAGCTCTTGACAATCTTGAACACATCAGCAAACAATGTCGGCCAATAGTATCTGGCTCTCAGAATTTTATTTTCCGTTTGTTTCCAAAAAAGATGACCGCCACAATCTCCTTTATGGAAATCCTCCATGACCTGCTTCGCTTCTTCTTCCACCAAACAATTTAACAAAACACCACTGGGATCTTTCCAATAAAGTGCAGAATTCCAAATACAAAACTTAGCAGCCTTTAACTTAAGAGTTCTAGCTTTGTTTCTAGCCATACCAGGTGGCGAGGACAAATTCTGAAGCACATATATGATATCTGAATACCACGGAGAAAGAAAAAAGATTTCAGCTACCTGAATTGACGCACCTTTCTCATTTTCATTGGACATAGCAGCAATTAGATTTATCTCTAAGACGTGCATATTTGATTCAGCCATTAACTTTGCCAATCCCTGTCCTTTAACAAGATTTGTAGGCCTTATCTCCACATCATACTCCAGCAAAGCTGCAATCTACTTGCCTTGTCTTCCTTCTAGATCTGTTTGAACCAAAATATCTTTGATAGCAGCGTTAGGAACATAAGCCAAAATATGGGAATGCAGAATATATACGTGGAAATATTTCAATGCTTCTACAGGTGCAAGGGCTTGCTTCTCAATAATTTTGTACTTCAAGGCTACATCTCTTATAGTTCAGCTGAAGAAAGCAATGGGTATCTCATGCTCATCTTTTTTCTTCATTAATACAGCTTCCAAAGTATGCTCCGAAGCAAATGAAAATAATATAAAATCCTAAGTGTAATCCGGGCTGATTAGAACCGGGGCTGAAGGAAGAGCCAATTTTACAAGATTGAAAGATTTTATAACCTCTTCGGTCCATTTCACTTGGCTGTCCTTCTTAAGCATGTTTGTAATTTCTCTTAGGTGTTCAGCAAGATTAGGTACAAAGCGGCGTAAAAAATTCATCTTACCATTAAAAGACTGAATCTCTTTCTTGTTCCGGGGAAGATCAATTTTTTGAATCACTTCTACACGTGCTGGATCAATACGAATGCCATCTTTTGATATGATGTGTCCAAGTAGTTTGCCTTCATCCATGGCGAACAAGCTCTTCTTCGAATTCAGCGACACACCATATTTTCTGCACTTTTGAAAGACAGTTTTCAAATGATACATGTGTTCTTCATCTGAATTATAAAACACCGTCAAATCATCAAGGTACACCACCAAAAAGACATCCTTCTCATTTGTGAAAGCCATATCCATTGCCCGCTGAAATGTGGCACCTGCATTCTTCAAACCAAAAGGCATTTTATCGTAATGAAAATTCCCCCAGGGAGTGGTGAACGTTGTTTTGTCTCGGTTATCTTCATGGACCAAAATTTGGTTATATCCAGAATAACCATAGAGTAGTGACATACGAGATGCTCCAACTACTCGTTGAAGTATGTGATCCATTTTTGGCAGCGGATAATTATCCTTCAATGAAACTTTGTTGAGATTCCTAAAATCAATGCACAAACGAATCTCACCTGTCTTCTTTCGTACGAGCACCAAATTAGATATCCACTCAGAAAATCTGATGGGAACGATGATTCCTGATTTGTACAACCTGTTTACCTCCTTCTCAATTGATGGTAGCAATTTTGGATTAAGCCTTCTTAGCTTCTGTCTGAAAGGTTTTTGATTAGTCTTAATAGGAATTGTGTGCTGAATTATATTGGTATCATATGTCTTCAAGTCGGAATAGTCCCAAGCGAACAAATCAGCAAAGGATGACAACAAACTGATATATTGGGCCTTTACCTTTTGTGGCAATGTTTTGGACAGCTTTGCCATCTTCGGATGTTCAGCTGTTCCAATATTCACCTCTTCGACTCCCTTCTCTATTGGCTGCAATGTTGGTTTGCGGGCTACGTCATCATGATCAAAGAGTTCTTCTAAAGGTATCAAGCCCTTAGGAATCACATTATCCTTGAGCTGCAATACTTCCATCTGATTGATCTTCACATCATATTTACCATCATCGTGTTCTACATCAATTGAGGTATCTTTGAAATTACCTTTGTTTTGCAGAAAATCATCAACCTCCTCATCATCTTGAAAAACTTGCCAATATCTCTGATTGTCCGGGACAGTGGGACGATGTTTCACATGGATTTCAAATTTATTACTGGAGTTCATAGGAATCTTCAAATTACTTGCTACCTTAGCAAGTGCATCCGCAATACTATTTTGAATACGAGGCACACACGTCAAGGTATAATCAGAAAACAACTTCAAGATGTCTAAAACAACAATCCGGTATGCCCGCATCTGAGGATGCTTCGCTTGATATTCACCTTTAACTTGATTAATCACCAATTCAGAGTCGCCATATATAGAAATCCTCTTAGCATTCAACTTTATTAGGATTTTTAGGTCAGCAATCAAAGCTTCGTACTCAGCCTCATTGTTTGAGCAATCAAAAGCAAGCTTATAAGAACATACCCGCACATTACTAGGCACTTTGTTCGGAGCAGAAAAAGGACTGTGTACCCAAATACCAATTCCAGCACCATCATTTCCCACTGCTCCATCGAAATCCATGGTCCACAGTTCATCTTCCTCTTCTTCTAAGTGCTGAAACTCTGTTTGCTGTATTTTTTCTGCTTTCTGTCCATTATCTTTTCCTAATCGCTAAATGGTATTGTCTTGTTCTTGACTTTCTTTCTTCAAAACTTCTCTGAAATTCTCTGCTATTTCTGGAATATCATCTGCTGCAACTAACTGACTATAAATTTCACTGAAACAATCTGAACACAAAACAAAAGACTCTAAATCTGTATGTACATAATTAATTGGATGATTAATGGGTTTCTTCTTGCTTGTAATCATGTATTTCATTTTTTTCTCCCGATAAAGTTTTCTCATTTGGCCAAACACAGGAATCGTTGCATAGGAGAAATCAAGTTGCGTTGTTCCTTTAATCTTTTCTCCCTAAGATCTAGAGAGAAGCATTCCAAATCTAGGAGGTATATCCGCCACCACCACATCCATCAAAATGTTTTTAGCCGTAATCTGATCCAAACTAACCACCAAGTCTTTAATGAGCCCAATACATCTCACCTTGCTAGAATCAAATGAATGAAGATCATGGTATTTCCTAGTGATATCCAAACCCAACTTCTCCATGATAGCCTTCGGCATAAGATTGTGGGAGGCACCAGAATCAAACATAGAATTATGCAACACAAACTCATGCACTCTCAAACTGATATAAAAAGGAGGCACATCACTGTCTGGAGACTTACCATTCAATGCTGGTCCAAAAATCAATTCAGGTTGATCATCTTCCACACTCACCATATTAGACATTGGATCAAAATTCAAAATTTTTGAAACCTGACCTCTGCAACTACTGTTCCTCATCAGTTCAGTAAAGGGAATGGATACCTTCAATTTAGAAATTTCATTTTCTAAACTAAAAGCAGAAGTATTTTCTACCTCTTTGGATGGAACATCTTTCTTTTCAGCTTTATCTTTTGATACAATTGGCTGATTGATTCTTTTATTTGCTGATGGAGATTTGATAGGAGTAGGATTAGCAACTTCTTTTCCTTTATTTGGTACAACAGGTGGATCATTCTTAGATGCTGGAACTTCTTTTCTCTTCTGGATTGGATTGATGGGGACATTTCTGTTTCTTAGTGAATACTGATGCTACTGGGTGGATAGAGCATGCATATAACATCTCTGATACTCATCTGACTCCTCTTCAAGAGCTGTGTCATTTGCCAAGATAAAATCTGCATCCTGTCGTACAGTTGAATTTTCTCCATACTCATCATCTTTAGTGATAAAGGTGGGCATATCATCAGGAGTAAATAAGTGATTTTCTTCTCCTATTACATTATCTTCATCATCATATTCGGGACCAACAAAATTCTGCAGAAAAGGTGTCTTTACTTGCTGCTGTTGTGATGCCAGTTCTTGTGCTCGTTGCTCACACTATTTGATCCTGAATTGAGGTTGTTGTTGTCCACGGAAATTAGGATTTCGAATCTGCAGTTCAGGGTTATCAAGTGCTAACCTTTCAATCATCTTCTCTACGTTGCGGAGCACCTGATCTGAGGTAGAAGCTTCTTCCTTTATTGAGACTCTCTTCTCAGCTTTCAATCTAGCTCTCTTGTCATTCAAATTTGCCTCCACACTAACGACAATTTTCTGCATTTCTCCTAAGGTAGTTGGATCTCTCTCTCTTAATTGATAAGCCATGTCCAGATCAAAACCATCCCGGAACTTCAGCAAAGCTGACTTTCTAGATGGCCTTAAATCATCAGGAATCGCATTATAAACCGCATTGAATATAATACAATAGTCTTGCATGGACTCACCAGCATTCAGCTTGATCTTGGTATATTCAGAAGTGATTTGAAGAGGATCTTTCTTAACTTCCCAGCGATCCAAGAACTGTCTTTGCAACTCTTCTAATGTGGGAATACTTATAGCTATCAAAGCTTTGAACCATTTTCTTACCTCACCTGCGAAAGTCTGCACAAATAATCTCATGGTGAAGTTTTCTACATCAATCTCGTGAAGCTCAAAGAAATCTGTCATTTTGTCCACTTGTTGTTGAGCCGTGGTACCTTGAGGAGTGCCATCAAACAAAGGAATTTTACTCTGATAATCTGCATGCATGTCACCCAAAACTTGAGGCAGTCTGAGATGTGCAAACCGAGCAACCATTGCTCTTGGTGGATTTGCAATCGGTCTCGGTGAAGTTGGAGGAGTAGGTGCAGCTGATGTGTGAGGTGTATGACGAGGGGTGTGTGGAGGTGAAGCAATTTTGGGTATTTTAAGAGTAGAAGGAGGCGATACGACTGCAGATTTTTTATAACAAATAGTAGGCTACGGGGGAAGGGTGGGAATGAAGGGCAGTTTGGTAGGAATTCTTGAGGTGGATGCCGTTACAAAAGATCCGAGGGTTGCAGATGTAGCTTCTAGGAAATCAGCGATATTTGAAGCATGAATTTCACTCTCAAGGTGTTTCAAGATAAAATTCTCCATTGATTTATTGTTTCTTTCAACTTCAAGAGCTGCAGCAAAGTCAAGATTTGGGAATATAGAACCAAGAGCACTTTCGGATTTGGTTTCAAACAATGACAATTCAAACTTTTCATCAAAATCAAGCTCTTCAAGATACTTAAAAATTGCAGGACATGAACGAGATTTAAACACGAGAGTCACAGAGCTCTCTTGATGAAGGAGTCTTGGAATCAAATTGGGATTTTCGTAGACAGGGGGAGGATTTGGATCTGGATTAGCTCTGGTATATCTTCTGGAAGCCAGTGTGTTATTATTTCAAGAAATCAAAGTGACATAAACAACTTTTTCAGCCTTTCAAATTCTAAACGTATCATCCAAAAGCTTAGAATTCCCAGATGTACTGGGGTGATTTACAGGTCAAGTGTCATGATTACAAGCTAGATTGGAGATTGACTGAAGCAATGTTTATCTACTTGCGCTAATGCAAAGAAAAAGCGTTTTGAAGGCTAACTGGTATAACTTCAAGCTCCATTTGTAGCTCATAAAATAAATGACATAAAAAAGCAAACCATTTTCTCCCCAGTGGAGTCGCCACTATGTTAGAGCCTAGATTTGCCTCAGGCTGAAAAGGTAAGGTTCTAGGTCCACATCAAACCACGCTCATCCTCGTAGCTAGCCCTATGAGGATAGGAGAGGGATCTCTATGGGTCAATCTCAGTAAAAGATAATCGATGGGGCTTGAGATGACTGATTTAATAATTGATCTTAGGCTAGGTATGAAGTGCAAGGATGACATTTTAGTTTTAAAGGATTTTGTTGGAAAAAAGGGACAGGCAAATTTTGGGTCCGGGGAAGAGGCCTAGTTATTGCAGAGTTCTGATTGGGGCAAGGAAGGCAATCATTTTGATGCTTTGGATTGAATGAATGGATGGATCAGACCAGTGGGTGGCTAAGGAGGGCAAGAGGGTCTCAAGAATCCTCCTCAAATAGATGAAACATGTAGAATTAAACAAAATTTCAAGGTAGAGCATAGTAGTCTAAAGAATTCTACCTTAATCACTCATTTGTTTAATTGCAGAAGAAAAGATAAGGGAAAATGATACACATAAACATCATTGAACTTACAAATACATAGAGAAAAACACCATCAAAACATAGAGCCACATGGATCCCAAAAAGTGCTGCAAAACCTTGGCCTTTCCTTTGCCAAAATTGCAGAAATGAAATGTACAATAGAGTGCCAAGTAATCCCAAGTATCCAACCCTAAAAATGACTTAGAAAATACATGATATAGACTAGCCCAACCCATTCCCTTGCCTCTAGAGGTCGATCTCATCATTCTAGGAGCTGTTTGAACTAATTCTAAACAAGGAACTGAATCTAGGTAGTCAAACAACTTACCCCTATATGCTTGGAAATTGATTCATTCATTAAATTTTCACTTTTTAGTGAATGAATCTTCTAGAACAAGTAAATATGTGCCAAAATTACATCATAGTCTTCAAGTTACATCAATATAGATCAATAACTACATCAAAAAGTACAACTGGTCAAAACGGGGCGAAATTCTGAGCTGCTGAGTGAAAAACAGGCCAAAATTCTCTATGCACCGCGCCAAAATCTGTATGCGTAGCACAATTTTGCAACTGATTTTGAGGCACTTCCTGAAGTCCAAAGTGAGCGCAAGATAGCTCGTTGGAAAGCCCCACCTGTTTACTTTCCAACCCAAGTATAATTTCTAGATTTGGATGTAATGTTCCCCTCCAAAACTTCAATCTCCCAAGGCTACTTCCTGTGGGTGCAAAAGGTGGCAAAGAGGTCATTTTCAGGGTGTTTTTAACCCTTTAGGAAACCCAGAACTTGATGAAATCCTTAGGTAATCCATGAGAATACATAACCTTTGATGAAAAATCTAAAAATGTAAAGTTTTCCTCCTGGAGATCTCCCAATTATAAAGCGCGCCAAGTGGCACTACGCGTTGGGCAGAAAAACCTGTTTTGTAACCAAAAATTTCAAAATTGACAAAATTTTCTCCAAATTCCTTGAAATTTGGGCTGTAGGTACCTAATCAAGTACTATGCTCAGCCAAAGAATCTTTGGCCAAGATTTGGAGTTGATCATTCTCCTTTTGCCTCTTTTGCTTCTTTGTCGCCTTCTTCAATTTTGCCTTTAGATTCCTTATTCGTGCCTTGGAACTCATATTTCGCGCCCTGTAATGGAAAACCATGTGCCTCAATAATGATTTATCCCTATCAGCCTTGTCCAGAAGTCCCTCCAAGTGGATGTTGATTCTTTCGAGCCAAGACTCCCAATCATCATTAATCTCTTGCTCCAATGAAGTGAGCTCAATCCTCCTCCTTTGTGCAGCTTGGCGATTCTCGCAGATGTTTTGTAACTCCATGATTTCTTGTTGATGTTCAAGCTGTTTGTTCCTCTGCTCCAAGTATTTCATAGTCCACTTAGCCCTCTCCAAATCAAGGGATAAGGCTTTGATCTCTGTTTTTTGCTCCTGGATGATCTCTCCAAGATGTGCACTTTGTGGGCCCATGTCTGTATCTTCATCCTGAATAAGAATAAAATCCCACTCACCTGAAGGCCCCTCGTCCTACATTGGCATCTTACCTCTGTCCTATACCTGTGATGTTGTTATCGGAAGTGAGGCCCCTTCCACACCGGGTGGAGATAACACTCGCTTTGCTGCTGCAAACAATCCTCTCGTGCCTCTCTAATAGGTGACATATGCTGGCACACTAGTAGTCTCTGCCTCCTGACCTCCATGTTGATATGAAGGTTCACCGGTATGATGGACAACCTCCTGATGAACTATTGAAGCTGTGAAAAACTCACAGGAAATGAAATCTTCCCATGTGATACCATGAAAACCAAGCTGATGCACAACAATGATCTTGATGAGCGCATAGTGGTAAATGTTGTTGTACTGCTGTTCCAGATTTTTCTTCTGCACAAGAGTGGTCATCCTCTTGATGTTTTGGCACATGAAATATGGAATGTTCATCAACCTTACTCTCGTGAAATGCATCAATAACCTGATATGGTATGCATAGAGATGTGAGAAGCGACCTTCACAACTGAAGTATCTGATAATGAGTCTCATCAACAACGCATAAGATTCCTTCAGAAACTGAAATGGGAATACTCTCCTGAGCTGCCTCAAATAGCTAGGCCTGATGTAAAGTTCATAATATGATCTATCCAGCTACTTCCTCTTGTTCCACTCTTCCCCTATATTCGGTATCCCGGTGGCCTGAGAGATGGTGTCTCGTGTCAAGGTGAAGTTTACTCCAGCAAGAGTAACATCACTATCATGCAAATGTAAAACAAACAACCGATCTAACTCCTGATGATGCTAGATTTGAGCAATCATCTCAAAATACTGAAAGCATGTCATTGCAAGTGGGCAGGCCTGCAATTGAGTTAAGGAAGTAGGCTCTTCTCTGACATGTCTGCCACCTTTTTGAGGCCTTCTCGACACATTAAGCTTAGTGGTTGAGTCACTGTTTTGCTCATATTCTTGCTCATATGATGAATCTATCTCTGTAATGGTGCTGCAATGTGTATATCAAGTAGGTGTTTGGTTTGGTTTGAAAATCAGATGTTTTGTTTTCAATGCCAATGTGCCACAGACGAATAAGGTATTGTGAGGAATATGGGGTAGGGGGAAATGTGGATAGTGAAAATTATCAAGTGAAACCTTTAAAATGAGCAAACAGTCACTTGACTGTGTTTAGGGAGTGGGGATTTAGGGATTTTGTGAATGATATGAGAGGAGAATGATAGGGAATGATAGGAGTTTAGTATAGGGAAAATGGGAAGCAGGGATATGAGTGTTTGGGAGTTTAATAATGATAGGATTATGAAAGGGAAGGGATCACAAGTGGGAGAGGAGACTTGGCACCAAAATCATCATTTGAAAACACCAATTACAAAACCCAATGGAGTAGATTTTGATATAAATGTAGGGTTTATATTTTCGAACTTCAAAGCTTTAAAGCTTCCCTCCAAATAATACCCAACCAAGCTAAATTAAATAGCAAGAATTCTCAGACTTGGAGCAAAAGACATGGTGCTATTTGAGTTTTGATGACTGTAGGGTAAAGAACTATCCTACTGGCTCTGTGCACCATGCACAAACCCAGTGCGCCGTGCCTCCTGGATGCGCCACGACAATGTAATTTAACACTGCGGAATTTCGCCCAATGCACTGCGACCCCCTCCAATGCGTCGCGCGGCCCTTCAACGCACAGTCTCAGCCCTTCAAACACAAAATTCGCTCCTCTAACCCTTAAGTCGATATCCTTTGACCTCTTGGCATAGCAATGGATGTTTCAAGAAATGAACATGTCTAATGGAATGATGGGTTTGATTCTTATTGAAGCCGCAATGATTTTTTGTCTTGGAGGTTCTGTGTGTCGCGCGCAAGCCCAGTGCGCCATGCCTCGTGGATGCACCGTGCCAGTGGAGAAAATCATTGTGGCAGAAAGCCCAATTCGTCGCACAACCTATGTGCGCCGCGCTCTAACACAATGCGTCGTGCAGCCAATAAACACAGTTTTAGCTTTGAAAATCGCCTTCTCACCACTAACTTCAACTTTCCCTGATCTTCTTGGATGCAAATGACATTATACACACAGAAACATCTTTATAAAGACATGGCTTTGTTTTTTGGTTCTCAAAAACCCATCTTTGTAATGTTTTAGCTTTTGGCACTTTTTCACTTTAATACACACCCTGTTCTTCTATTCTTCTGACTTGAATAATGAATCTTTTGGCGATTTTTGCAGGGATAATGGCATGTCTTGACAAAGGAAGGCCAGGGCTATGCCTGGAGATTTCAACAACTGATTTTTTTTTTAAAATTACATGGCAATTTATTACAAAATGAAATGACGAATTTTCTTCAAAACAGAGTTTTGAAGAAAAGTCATAATCCATCCATATGACGATAAAATTTTGTGAAAGAAAACCTCCCTCTGGCCTATTGGCATTATTGGACACTTTGGAGACACAATTTGTGAAACCCTAGACCTAGTGACTGAAATGACTTTGCTGATCAAAAGACTAAAACAGGACTGTAAGTGACTTTAGAAGCTTGATTAAAAGACCTGAGCCAGTACGTATAAGGCATGAGGTGTAATGAATAACAAGACCCTCTCGTCAGATTATGGCATGCCCCTAGCAGAATGCAAATAAAATAACTGAATGAGACACCTAAAAATGAAATGCAATAAGAGAACTGATCTCTGATGGAGGGATGTAAAGACCGACTCTAACAGGGATATTATAGGGTACTTTGGGATGTATATCAGTTGCTCGTGTGATCTTGTTATCCAATGCTCTAGTGTAAGTAGGAAACACTACATCTGCTAAATCATTAATAACTTTCTAGGGTCCGGGCACCTTTAGAGTGGGTTCCCTCCAGGTTTGTGTTGTTTTTGGATACTTAACAAAGAACAACTTAAAATCAATTGAGAGAAATCATTCATTAGATACTAAGATCATAAAATCATCTAAGTGGACCAAACTTGTATGTTAAGGGAATACTAATACTTCAAAATGAGATCACCTTCTAATATCTAACTATACCAAGTCCCGTAAAGGTGTTCCCTACCTTTCTAGGGTGGCTAATATTTAACACTAATATGTGATTCCAACCCCCAAGGGGAGGTGGTATTTCCAAGGTTAACCCTTCAATCAATAGGTGTCAATTTCAGTGAGTGAAAATGGAGGGGCGAGGCTTCATGGCCAAGTGTCATGGTCAGGAGACTAGCTAATGATAGTCCACAACCTCAGTGTATAAATGTAATGGAGGAACCAATCTTGGATGCACGAGTTACCCTACTTGGCCTACTTTTTCCACCCCTATGTTGCGCCTTTTACTTATTTTTTATAATGCTTTGTATCAAAATGCATAGTTCAAGCATCAAAGATTGCTCTTTATTATATAAATTTTAATTCCACCCTTAAGATGAGTCAGTTTATCACTCATTAAGGTTGGAACATGCAAGAGTTCCTTTTGATGAGATAGAGCTTCAAGTGATCAGGAACTAGGTGATGGCTAATGAGAAGGGTAGAGCTCATGCTAGGATTTTTTCCACATGCTAAATTATGTCTTGACCATCTTTTTCAATTTTTTTTTCTTTCAT
The DNA here is from genome assembly GCA_031772625.1 of Pinus tabuliformis. Classification (NCBI taxonomy): domain Eukaryota; kingdom Viridiplantae; phylum Streptophyta; class Pinopsida; order Pinales; family Pinaceae; genus Pinus; species Pinus tabuliformis. The sequence continues at coordinate 155,362,260 of CM062809.1, read as the reverse complement.
TGTGGCTACATTAGGTTTTTTCATTTTTTTCGCTACATCAACTTCTGGGGAAATGTTTTCTGGCCTTACTCAAGGATGTGGATAATAGGGTGCCAAATTCCAATGAACCAATGACAAGTTCGATATGAAGAATGGCGATGGTATAAAGGGCTTACAATGTGACATGGGAAGTGTTAATCATAGTGAAAGGGAGAATGAACACACTAGTTCAATTCAGGTCTTTGAGGTGGTGCCCCTCCTAAAACCACCAACGTCTCAAGGGAGGTCCCACTGGACTAGAGCTAAGGATTAACCCTACTGGTATAGTGAGAGAACAAGATTATATTCAATATCAATCAATTATCCAAGTCACCCCTTTATCTATACTAAATGCCTGAAACATCAAGTATAAGCACCCAGTTTCTAAATGATCAAAGTACATATTGAGTAGTAGCCCACCTTCATTTAAGACGAGTGTCAAATGGTGAGAGATGCACGGTTGATGCAGATAGCATAGGCATATGGCATATCATCATCAAAAAGTGAATGTAAGGGGTTGCTAATTGGTTGGTTGCCAAATGTAGGAGAGAAAGTTTTCTCCTATGGGTTTACCCATTTGATGGGTAACAACTACAATCTAAATTAAATGTCATTTCCTCTTCATCGGGTCTTTCAATTTGAGAGCATGGGTCAAAACAACTATTTCACAGATAGGTAATCCTAATAATTATTGTCTTGATGTTGCTTCAATGTTGTTATAGCATTGGCCAAAAGGATTGATTGTACCCTAAGATGGTACTTTTATGTGCGTTGTGTGCCTCAACACATACTTTAGTTAGTAGTAATGTGGATTGTGGTTATTAAAAACTCTAAAATTTATGCCAAAGTCATGGATGATTCCTTATCCTTATTGAAATCCTATTTTGGTTTCTCAAACTGGTTAGTTTCATAATGTAAATATTGGTCTTTAATGGAGCATTTTATCATGATATTTCTTTCTGCACATCATTATGTCAAAATTTTAGTTGATTATGACCTGCATAGGCAGGTTTCTTTGCGCTGAGGATACAATCGTATTTTGCAATTTAGCCAAGAGAATTTTCATATGATTTTGATATCTTTGTGTCTCAAGTGTCTTTTCTGGCACCCTTGTTTGTTCCTTCATTTCGTAGTTTCACGCCCTTCTTTACAATGTCTTTATCTTCTTACTTTTTTAGCATTCTTGTCTTATTCTATGTATGTTTCTCATCTCTTCGATTTTTATTACCTTGTGTTAGAGATAACTCCAATGTTGGATGCCATTCCATTAGTGTGAATCTTATTTTAATACAATGAATTGACTCTTGGTTTCATATTCCTAGAGGTTTGTTGACCTCTCATATTCTCCCACAAATTTGTATTTCTCCTATTATTTACAATTTATCTATAATGACACAGAAATACTGTAGGATTATGTGTTCATCATTCCTTAAGACAAAGGGGTGTTTTTGAGCCCAAACATAATTCTAAACTTTTATGTTTCAAGTGCTTTGGTGAAAATGTCTGCAATTTTCACATTTGTGAAACAATGCTTCAAATGAATAGGTTTGGCCTCTACGTGATATAAGATCAAATGCTACTTTGTGTTGATGTGTTTTGTTCGATCATGGAATTTTTTATTCTTGGCTAACTTGATTGTAGAAGTATTGGCAAATAGAAGAGGAGTAGAATTCACTTGTTTTCATACGAACCTTCAAGTATTTTTGTTGAGACACACAATATCCTTAGTTTCTTTTGTAGCTGCCATTAATTTTACCTCTGTTGTGGAATCCGTTGGAGCTGATTTCTTGTGTGACCTATAGGAGACAATTGTTGATCCAAGAATCATGAGATATATTGAAGCCAACACTTCATTTTCTTTTTCCCCATCAAGCTTTAAATTAGAATATCCAATCAAGTTAATGTCCTTCACAAGCCTTTTGCATAAACTTGGAACGAATCCCAAAAACAAATGAAAATTTTGGTTTGATGATTGTGAGGTAGATAAGACTTCGCACGAGTTGTATGCACTCGGTTGCATCCTCAAATTCATTCCCTTCTTTTGATGTGAGCTTCAAATTTTGTTTTTTTTCAGACTAGACATAGGTTTGCATTCAATCCCGTCAAACCTATTCAACAATTCTCCAATGTACTTCTTTTGAGAGATCAATATGTACTTTGAATGTTGAGTCACTTCAATGCGCAAGTAGTAGTGAATATGTTCCAAAATTTTCAACTCAAAGCCCTTATCTAACTCTTTATTTATGGATGAAATATAGTTCTCATTGTTCCCTATTTTCAACAAATCATCTACATATACTACAATTTATACAACAAATTTTCCAACTTTCTTGACAAAAAAGTTGCATCATGTCATGTCCCTTTGCAAGTGATCATCACAAGGGAAGGACTCATTAGCCCATTGGATTCCTGTAGGCTATAGAAGAAAAAAGGGAACCAATTAATTATTTAATGTCATATCTAAAGTGATACCAACGAGTAATTAAATTAAAGAAATATTATTGAGTGACTTTGATTAATTAAGTAAAAACTTTATAAAGTCAATTTATATTATTGAGAGGGAAAAAAGTAAAAGGGGAGATACATGGTATTTTAATGACCCATGGTAATCACCCATGGTATTTTGAAAGCCCATATCATTAAAAGGAAGATTGGAGCTCACTCAAAGGGATGGATTGGTGATTTTATATTCTATTATGATTTGAGAGCTCATTGAGCATTTTGGCATAGATCAATTTCGACGTTGAGATCATACATTCTAGCTAATAAAAACTATTTTTGGTGGAGAGATTCAACCATCTAGCTAGAATAAAGGAGGAGCCATCCATATTCCTCATAGGTTCTAATTAGAGAATTTAATTCAAGGAGTTTGCTGGAGTTGAAGGAGTAACACATGATCATTGCAAGAACTCTTATTTTCCTTGAGGGAAAACTATTTCGTTAGTTCCAGGAACTCAAGCAGACTTAATTGTTTATTACCAGAGATAAAATTATTGGAGGACAAGTATTTACTAGGCTGAATTTGTCTACTAAGGCCGAGACTCAAGTAGGTCGAGGGTCTATTCCTACAGGTCTAGTTCTTCACTCATGGGCAGAGCAAAATAAAGGGACATCTATTGAGGTCAAATTTCAGGTTGAGTTACAACATATTTGATCATCAGTTGCAGATCAAAACTTTATTTGTTGGCCAAGTTCTTCTCATTTTAGGTTGAATATTTCTTGGGCCACCACCTTCTCTAGCAATCAAATTTTATAGGGGTCAAAGTCTAATTTTCAAGACCATATTGTAGCCTATTACCTAGTTAAATCATGTCTTGTTGTGACATTGCTACAAGTGACAATATTTAGGTACTGGGCATGAAAAATTATGATTAGTATTAATAAATAAGATTTTCCTAGATTTTTTGTTCATATTGGATTTAATTAATGGATTAAGGGTTTCATATTTAAATCATTACCAAAAAATTGTTGATAAAAATCGACAAACATCGAACAAAAATTGACAAACTTTGGCCAAAAAATCATGATAAAATCAGGATGTTATCGAGATGTTTGCAACAATGATATTATATACTTGTTGTCTCCTCTACTTTTCCCTCCTTAATAGTTTCAATATCTATGAATTTACTTTGTGCTACTATATTTAATGTTCTAACGTCTACCTCTTTTGTTCCATTAGTTGTTGTTGGATCTAGGACTTTATGCAGTTCATTTGAAGTGATTGTTGGGTCTTGAAGAACTTAGTTCACACCGTTGACTACTTGTGTGTTACCATATTTTCACACCTAATTAAGAACTAGGGTAGAATTGAACCCAATAAATGAATCATCATCAATTTTTGTCATGACATAAGTGAGATCATAGTTTTCTGTGTACTCATCATCCAAATCAATGATCTCACTGAAATTCATCATGCATTTCTCATGTAAAGAGAGTGGAACAATGTTAGATTAATACATAGATTCATCAAAGGAATCCATTCATACACCCGATTTATTAATCATAATTTCTAAATCACCTACAACGAAACTTGTGTAACCTTTACCTGCAGCACTATCTGACTTTATTTCATCACAATCCATTGTATGATCCTACTAGACCAAGGCTATGTTAGTTTCATATCATTCTTTTCTTGTCCACTCATCCTTTATGGAAGAAGTGAAAAATGATTTTTATACCTCATCATTTTCCTTGTACCAAAATTTCTCTTGTTGTTCCAAAGTTTCTCTGATGTCCGTAAATATTTCCTCACTTGTAAGAGTTCTCTTCAAATCCTTATTCATTGACATATTATGACTTGCATTACCCTGAAAATGACCACTACAACCTTTTTCTTATTCCAAACATTTCCACTTGTGTTTCCTGGAAAAATCGTTTCCATTAACTTTTGGTTTCTTATAAACTGATAAATGATGTACCAACCACTCAGGTTTTTCTAACAATTTTATGAGATTCTGGTTGTATGCTAGAAGGGTTTGCAAAAACATTGGCAAAAACTCTTGTGTGGACTTAATATTCCTTGTTGAAACAATCAATATTTTGTCGCACTGATCTGGACTTGTTCTGGACTACCAGCTTTGATGCCACTATAATAGCTCAACCACCCTTTGTTTGAATAAATTTGTTTTTCTAACTAACCTTCTTCTTTTGGTCTGGTATTTTGATCTGTTTTTTTCTTAAAGGTTTTCTGGAGTTTTAGGTTGAATGCATGCAAATTCTAATGTTCTTTAAAATAAACACTTTCAAGAAACAAACAATGCACAACCATAGAATTTTTATTCAAGTATTTAACTACATGTACATTCTTGTTACATTCTTTAATGAGGGAAGGAAATAATTTGAAGTTTCCCCCTTAATTTGGTCTCCAATTGGCTTCCCTGAAAATCCCCAGTCTCGATGTCTCAATAGGCATCCCCTGGCAGTGTGCATGCAAGAATGCTATTCCACCACCCCTTGAATCTCTTCCTTAGCTAAAGCATGGATGAGTTCATGTTTGATTTGATACCACCATATCTCTGCTTATGCTTTTAATCCTTGTTTTATGGTCCTAGTCTACAAACCGAGTCTCGTTTTGTCTCCATGGCCCCACAAACTCCTTTTTCACAACAACTATGACCTCCTTAAATTATTAATAGCCTTGGCTCCCTTCTCTCAAGCTACACTAGACTTCCCGTAGATGCTACATGCTAAATATTGTAACTCGAACAAGTGTTCTAGTCTTGAGAGGTGAAGAGGAATTAATAATCTCCAAGCTGATGTAATTTTTCCAACGTTTCACCTAGTGAAAATATCTTAATTAAGTCAATTAGTGATTTCTAAATATTTCCCATGTATAAACTTAGGGAAAATGGATAATTAATTGAAATTAGTTGGGATAAGATCAATTTACCTTTAGAATCTTGTGGAAAGATTTTAAGATAATCTTAGCCATCAATTAGATAAAGTGAACTCTAATCATGGCCACTCATTTGTGAATGAGATATTATAATGGGAATGCATGGGAAACTTTGGAGACACATCGAGTGGGTGATTTTTAATGAGACACCAGGAGGGTTTCAGTAGCAGTGATTGGGATGAGATTTTCCGAAGCTTTTTACTATCATTTATTTTCTGTAAGAGATATATTTTTTCCTGTGAGACTATTAGCTTTATAAGATCGAGTTGCTCAGTAAATTTGCAAGAGTAGAGGTCAATATTATTTTCGAGAGATGGTACGAGTCTTCTAGAGGTGAGTGCGAGTTCGCCAGAGGATGTGTGAATTACTAGGAGGGCAGATATAGTTTTCCAAGAGGAAAACCAAGTTTCAAAAGGGTAATTCGAGTTTTCCAAGAGATATTGCAAATTTATGAAAAACCAATGTGAGTTTCCAGGTTGCCAGTCGAGTTACTGGATGCAGTGTGAATTGCAGAAGAGTAATTTGTGGGGTTTCTTCAAGGTGATTTGATTAGAAAAAGTCAAGATAAAATATTGCATGATACTTTCCAGTGTCAGACAAACATTTGTAATTTCCTAATAGTAGTTTTTCTAAAGATAATAATATAAAACCTCAGAGCTAAAAATTGGTTTTCCTCACATCGATGTTTTTCTAGGGATGTTTGTCCAAAAATACTTGTGTAATCTATGTGATTAGTTTCTCGTATATTTTGCTGCAATTTTTATTTTTTGAATTGTTTTGATCATGTTATTATTCATTATTTCCAGCAAAAATATTAATTTTTGGTAAACAAATAATATGAAATAATTAAAAATTAATTTGTGGTGAACCAGTAATAGGAAATAATTAACAAAGTTAATAACTCCTTTTGGGTAGCCAAAAATTTCACACTGTGACCCTTAGATCACTCTTATGGGCCCACCCTCAAGTAATATTGATCCACCTTATCCACCCCACTGAGCCCCCCCGCTTTCTCTCAGCTTGGAGTTGAAAATTAAACACTTAACTTGGTTGTGGAGAGACACTGTGGCCAACCATCTCTTACCTCAGATTAGAGCACCCCCTATAACTTCTTGCAAGCACCCACAACAATTGTAATTTAGAACGGCCCCTCATGAACCTCACGCAGCCCCTACAATAATGTGACACTCTTCTTAGGCATATAAGAAATTCCAAGGGGATATATTGTAACCTATAGGCCATTTGAACTCCTTCCTGAGCACACAGTGATGCAACACTCCCTTCCACTTGAGCATCAGATGATCACGTGTAACAACACACATTCCCTCTGTGCACAAGACCCTAAATGTGAACGATATCCTACCTCAAGGCCACTATTGTGGCCTTGAATAATCCTCATTTTTAGCACAAAAGTACCACGATGTCTCTGCCAAGCCAGTAAACTCAGATCTCTCCATGTGCACGTAGATCCTCATGTGTGTATATATAGGCTAAATCAATCAAGTTTTGTCTTCCCTTGAGCAGTGATGTGGGGATCGAGTCCCCTCTTGAGCTCTAGTGAGATTTGAAGGTGACACCCAAGCTCCTCAACTATGAAGCTAGCTCACAGGTGGAGAAATGCATGTCACCCACCACGTATAGCCTCTACCACAATCAACCAACACGCCTAGTTTCATAGTCTAAAACCATAGGGTATGAAATAGGTCCTTGAATGATAAAAAAAATTTGGAGTAATTGAAGGATCTCTATGAACCAGCTAGGGTGGATGATTGTCCACCAAAACTAGATTTGCATCTAAGGGTTTTGTTCTAAGGAAGAGATAAGAAGCTACACTCTCCAACCCAATCTCCAAAAATAAAAAGAAGGTGTTTCTAAGTGCGACTTTTTGGAGTTTCAGTGCATTTCTGACTGGAATCTGGCGGAAACATTTGTGGTAAAATATTGATTTGTGTTCTTTAAACTAATTTTTTGATTGCATATATGGATTCAACGCCCTTAAAAACCCCTAGAGAACTTGGATTATGTAGAGTTCACCAGTCAAACTTGTTATTTCAATGAATCCCTGTGGGATTCTAGGAAGCATACCTGACTAGTTTATTATTATTATTATTATTATCCAATTTTAAGGTCATAGCCAAGCCAGACACCAAATTGGTGTATGAGACCCCCTTGTTTGTGGGACAAAGGACCCACCTCCGTGCAACGATTTGACTGCTAAGTCTACAAAATCATGCATACTCTACCCCCTCTAGTTTTGAACCTATGAACTCTCATGAGGAAACACATGGCCTTAACCATTAGGCCCATTAGGCCCACATGGTAGAACTGGATAAAGAAGAGAATCATGGGGTTAAGAATTTAGGATCTGATACCATTGCTAAAGATAAATATAATGTTGAATGACATTAGCATGAATCTTATATTAAAAAATGCGATGAATTTTGAATTCATATTTCAAGAGATTCACTGGGCCTTCATATTATCCTATATATTTGTGTTTCTCTTAATATTTAAAGTTTATTTACAGTTGCACAAAAATCCTGTAGGATTGTGTCCACCACCTTGAATGATCTTTGCTACCATAGTACCACCGACAAAATAGTGTAAGTGCCAACAGGTGATCTTTGACCTTCTAGGCGAGTGATCTTTGAAACACGCCCTTTATTTTAAGGAAAATAGGACTTTATGGAAATAATAAAAAAATTATACAAAATTACTCTTAATGTGGATTTAGGGCTAAAAAACCATACTCTTCATTCAATCAGTTTCCTTTTTCTCATACTTCCTGTTTGACACTAGTCAATTTGAACTTTTAAAAGTACATTTAATCTCAACTTTATCCTCTATGACTATTCGAGTGATAGCTCAAAATTTCTGGTGCCACCAATTCGTGGAGAGATCAATCTTCTTCCTCTTATGTTCTTTTCCTACAACCTAAAGGTTTTCATCTTCACTCTATCCCAGATATATGTATTCTCTTTAGCTTCATTATTGAATATCTCAAGTAAATATGATGTACATTGATTCCTTTCATTCGAACAACTAGTAACTATTGAGATTCACAAACTTTTAATGTATGGAAGTAAAATCTTCAATTTTGTAATGGATATATTTTGTTTTGAGTGATATATATATATATATATATATATATATATATATATATATATAGACTATAAATGGCCAAAGGTTTTTGTCATTAAAGATCCAGGAATCAGAGAAACCCTAAAAAAAATTGGAGGTTGGTAAAAAACGTTCATTCATGTTGTTAAAGGTAACAAAATTTAATCAAAATGATAAAAATTGTGGTCGAAGTTGAATAAACATGTAACTCTCATACCAATGAAATTTAATATAAAATAAACATATGGATATTTATCCACCATAAAATAAACAATAAGGTAAATAAAAGATAAATTAGTATATAAATTGAACAATATGTTGATATAATGGCATGACGATGTGCTTATATTGACTAGTCACACTGCTCCATAGACATAGGTCATATCCCTTTCTAATATGTCGCTTCAAGTTTTTTATTATTTTACATATTTCTATAATTTATGCTTATTACATGATTCTTTTTATATAATATATGATTATTTTTATATCATTTATGCTTATTACATGACTGTTGGACTTGCAAAATTTGATGAGAAGTTACAGGGAGGTGACATTTTGAACATGTATCACTTGTTGAAATTTCCAATTTTATCCTTGATTTATTTGCTTTGCCTCATTTGATGGTTTTTGATGCAAATATCATTTGGATTGTGACTTATTTATGGAAATGATAACAAATTACAACGTCTTTGCATGGGATTTGTGTTAGTTTGTTCTTCAACCCATATAGGGCACCATTCATAGGGTGGTTATATTATTTGCACTTAGATCTTATTGTCATCATTCAGTTAAGGTTGGATATCATGTTCCCTTTCTCAAGCTACCTTTTGGAGTTAGGAGGCATGGACAATGATGATAGAACTTAAAGTAAAGAGTTGTAGATAGATAATAATACTCCTTGAAAGTGGAAATGGAAAAAATATTTAGAAAACAATTAGGATGAAAATCAAAATATATCCATCAAAATTAGAATGAAATGGAAGGTGGAAACTAAGCAACAAATATCAAACATGTAGATTTCTTGCTTACCCACCTTGATGTTTGTGTTCAGTGTTTGGTTGGTAGGTACAAAAGCTACAAAGGCTGCAAGTGATCTCCAAGCTACAAAAAAATGTTTCACTCTGTACACTTTAGATGGAAATCCAAATTTCTGAAGTTGAAATGAGAAGACAAGAGTGATATGAGAAATGATTTTAGTTTATATGGCTTTAGGGTTTCATTAAAGGATATATCACTCTTTGCCCCCTCCTAAACACTTGTTGAGGCCTTTTTTCCCAAATGTTCTCTATGTGTGGTCCTTGTTTGCATGCCAGGGATTGAAATTGCGAGTTCCAGGCAAGTTCCTGTAAGTCCCATGAGCTTGATGATTTTTGGTGAGTTTTGAAACCTGATGACTTTTACCGCGAGTAGTCCTTTTCGGAGGGATTAGGAAAGACTTGCGAGTCCCTTTTGAGTCTCAGAATGTTGGTTTATTGTTATTGCAATCCCAGGGAACATGCATTCTTGGAAAACAAACTTAAACTAAATGTTTAGTATTATTCCAGTCAAATAAGTTCTACCACCCCCTGAACCTATACTTTGTTGTTTTCAAGTCCTGCTACTTTGTTTATTGTTATTGACCTAACTTCTTGAACTATGGGTTTGAGTTCCTAATTTGATACTCAACATCATATCTATCTATGTAATATCTATATATGTTACATTTATATGAGTTATGATAAATTTTTGTAATATTCCTACCAAGAAATATTAAGTGATAGCAACAAATAAAGCAGAAACATGTAACCATAAAAACAACACACCAGCATAATGAAAAACACTAGAAATTGTTCCAAGAGTTGAGCCATTTATTAACTGAGGAGTCACGGTACATAAAAATGAAGAAGAGTAACATGGGTTTGCTACAAAAATATATTCAAGTCCTATGTGAAAATGGAGTTGCCCAAGTGTTGAAAACTTCTCTCCCCAAGTTTCTGCTTTGGCCCAGTAAATTATGCTACTGCTAGATGGAAAGGAGTTGGTGTTTCAAACCTATAAACTTCTCAGAAAATTCCAGGAAATTAACTGGAGCCTCCTCGCAAGGAACCCATAATAACCTAGAAAAATATCATGAACCCAAGTGGTGGATATGGTCCCGAAGTGAAGTTTGCCCTCCTCTACTGATTTCTACTACTGTATGCTGACTAGGCAACTAATTTCACCTAGAAATATTTCCTAGAAAATTCTACAAAATTAACCCCGGACTCCTCTCATTAAAACCACAAAAATCCAGAAAGTGTTTTAGCTGAATCCGCCGACCTGTGACCCCCAACAAGTGAAAATCGCCCAATCTGGCCAAAAAAATGCCCCACAGTTTGATATTACATAATTATGCCCAAATATACCATTGGATAAATTCTCCCTTGAGGTTCACCTCCAATATCTGATTCTTATCGCTCCACAATTCTTCTCCATTCTTCCATTGCGCAAGCTAAAATAGAACCCCCTACGGACTCCCAAATGAAGAGAATTTCGTCCCATAGATTTGTTGCTATTTATCCCTGTAAAATCACCAAAAAATTACTTGCTCCAACTAAGAAAATCCTCCTGCAAATAACCTAGACTCCAACCTACTATATGCTAGACCACAATGAATAAATCTTACCTCTATGCCTAGGAAATACGCAGAGCTGGGAATACTCTTTTCAATGAAGCTCTATGAAATCCCAACAATGGACTCTTTGAATTCCCAACTAGGGAGGCAATCAAAGTCCTCCAAAGATGAGGTGGAATCTTGCCTGAAATTCTTGTGCTAAACAACACTCTACCCTTGCGATAAACAACTCCAAGAGAAGATGAAGTGTTAATTGTAATAGTCAAAAGATGGTCCAAAAAATGAGTTCCTCCTTTTTTGATATTTTATCTTTTATCTCCATCCTTCTAGATTCCTTTTGATATTATTTTATTGGTGGGGGGCATTTTCCACTTAGTTACTTTTACCACCATTTTAATAAAAAAATAATTTTATGCCAATCTGCAATAAAATAATACTTGCCACCTTTCTCCAAAATACTAGTTGCCCCTTTTTATTAGTATTACCAAATTTTAGAAATCTCCCCATGCTCACAAAATTGTGGATATTACACTTTCATACTTTCTGGTTTATGTTCTTCTTGGACTAGGCTTTAATATTTTCTTGAAATTATTGTATTTTTGATTTGTCTAAACTTAACTTCCAATAACTTTTGGCCCTTAGGGTTATTTTTTCCTACAAGATATCTGACTGACCTGCTATTTTGTTTGCTTTAATGAAATCATTTTCTTGCAGCCAATTAAAGTGTTAGACTTGATTATCTCTTGCTTTTGGGAGATTAAATTGATTCAAATTGACCTGTTACTTTTTGTTGGAATGAAAAGTTGATTTTGGACTTGTTGACCATGTACATGTCAACAATCCAAGAAGCAGGGTACAAAGTAGAAAATATGTTTTCCTTAAAATAAATTTCATCATTGTAATCCAAAATTGTTCTTTCATATTGTAAGAATGATTCTAGTATGATTATTAAGCCATGTAACAACACCTAGGTAATCCTATGATTCTTCTCAAAGGGTTTCACTCTAGGGAGTTTTTTAACCTCACCAAGTTATTGTGTTTGTAAACATGGATAATTAAGAGATTTTTTCTCCTAGACATACCCCAAAGCTAGGGTGAACCTCATTAACGAGGTTTTAGGTGAGTCCTAGTGTTTATTGAGTCTACACATTTTTCATACTAGATCATGTGTCTTGTCACAGAATTTGGTTGAGTCTCAAGTGGTCTATGTCTGTGTATTTCCCCTTCTAAGGGTTGACGTTGTAATATTTTGATGTAAAAGTGTTATCTAAGAATATTTTTGGTGAATGGTTACTCATAATTAGAACACCATTATCAAAATATTTTTTACATACACTTAAAGGGTGGAAAAATAATGAATCCCCTCTTGAGACTTTTTAATTTTAACTTCTGGAAAAAATAAAATTAATATTAGCCATAAATTATCTAGAAAGTAAAATGAAGGGAAAATTATTTACCTTCCAAGTGGAAAAGTCATCAAAAAAATATGAGGCTATTCTCAAAGGAAAATAATTCAAGTCAAAAATTAAATGCCTCATTTCCAAGGCAAAAGGACTCAGTCTAGAAATTTGGTTGGACAGAGAAGACTATTTTCCTAGCAAATCGAATTCTTTGGACCAGGTAGTTGAGAATTTTCCACAAGTAACGATAATTCTATTTTTTGGAGGTCCTACATGGTCCAACAATCAAAGTTTGACCCCTCCAGCATAGTAAACAAGGAAGGTCATTTTTTTTTTGGAGATTTGTGCCAGCCAATCAAGGGATCAAAATTTTCTTCCAGGACCAAGCCATGGATCGACTCAACTAACCATTATTTCCACTAGGAGGGGTTATTACCTATCATTTTTTTATATATAAGAAAGCTCTAAATTTCCTCATTGGAAGAAGAACTGTAGTTGAAAATATTTTATACTGAGCTAAGCTCTGCTAGAACTTCTACATTAATAAAAAGTCTTTGGAGTTTCAATTCAAGGTGTCTCTCGCTTAATGATTCATGGTATGTGTTGAATGGGTTTAATGATCTAATTTTATGCTAAAATTGAAGATTATTGTTTCATATCCAGTGGTTGGACTATCTATTAGCACACATATCTTAGTTTAGGTTTTTGGATAGAGTAAACAAATTGAAGTTGGTGGATCTAGTAGCTATTCCTATATCTCCATCCTATTTGTGTGAATTGAACCATTATGAAATTGATGATCTATCTTTCAAGTGTGTAGAGATATTTTCAAGTAATTAAGCCCTTAGGGAAAGCCCAAGTTCATGGAATTTGAAGTGATCACACCTTGTTTGGAATTTGAGTGTTTAATGTTCCAAATGGAAAATATAGTAGATACCAGAAATAAATAACTAGCTACTGCTATAAAATTCAAGCATGCACAACCATTCACAAATAAACACTTAAATGTGGGAAAAAAATCTGAGCCATTGTATTAATATAATAAATTATGAGTACAACAATTGGGATAAGAGAAGCTTGGGCTTGCTACAACAAACAAGGGAAAACCTAGGTGTCAAATCAATGGCTTCCAGTGTTGGAAAAGCTCCCAAAATAAATTTCACCCTACCTGGTGAAAACTATCATTGCAACTAGAAAAAACCCTATATTTGATGCCTCAAGAGTTTCAGAAATTTATGCAATTTTTATTGGAGTCTCCCCACATAAAACCCATGAAAACCCGGAAAGGATTTAGGAAAATTTGACTGACCACCCGAGACCCAAAATTTAAGCTCACTCCTCCCAACTAGTTGTCAAATAATTCTACTAATCCTCCAAAAATTATGCAAAATTAGGAGCAAACTCCTTGAGTCTAGTCCAACAAAACCCATTAATGATTTGGCCTAATTCTGACCGACCAAAATTACCCAAATTTGGTTCTACACCCTCCTTGATTGGTTCTGCATCCCCTACAATCTACTACTACTGAATATGCCGCAAATCCTTCCTCAATTGGCTGTAGGATTTCCCTGAAATTCTCCTTCAGAAGATATGAGTTAAATTGCCCCACAAACCTGGCACAAATAAGGTGGATTCTGCCCCATGAATTCTACCTAGTGATGCCTCTGCATAGGCCCTAAATTGGTGAATTTGACTCTCTTTGATGCAACAAACTATAGCCCTGAAATTATCCAAATATCTAGTCCACCCTCAAGGATATTTCTCCTAAATGTTTTGGCTAGAAATCCCCTTAAAAGCCCGTCAACTCAGTGGAACAAATTTTCTACTATGTCCTCCTAGAAGTTCAAACTCGTTGAAGCAAGAGTTGACATGACCCACGAACTTTAGTAAATATCTTTCCACTAAATTATGAAATTCTCTCCAAGGGTGGCACTCTAAGTCCATGGAAGAAAGAGCTGATATTTTCACCTGGAAATCTCATGCTAAGCAGCACTAGTAGCCTTGGCTAAGTAGCTCAAGAGTACTGTAAATCAGAAATTCAATTTGTCAAAAGGCCCCCAAACTAATGCCTCTTCCTTCTATTTATCTTGGCTGCCACTTTTCTCTCCTGGCGGGCCCCACCAATTCGATTTCCTTATTCCTAGCTCGATTTTCACAAGGGGTTCAAATTCCCGTTTTAGGTGGCTCCACATCCCACTACCAATTTAATTTTCCTTTTTCTCTAATGTTGGTGGCCTCCATTTCTCCAAAAATTTGTGTGGACTCCCTCCACCCAATTTTCCTAAGTTCACATGCTAAAATATTTCCCAACAACCAGATTGCAAAAATGGAAATTATTCTTAACAAAATTAATTTAATTAGGGACATTATAGTGCTCCCCACTAAAAATTGCTTGTCCTCAAGCAATGCCTGAATAATCACCCTCTCGATGAACTGCCCCCAACAATCATTACCCTCAATACCAGGGTCCTAAATGTACCATCGAGTCATCCTTGATCTCTGCCCTGTCTTGCCAGGATCCCAAGCCATCCTGGTTAGCATGAGGCATCCCTTGCTCCACTCATTGTCCAACTCAACATAGGCACCAAACATCCTCTGTATACTGCCACTAAGTAGAGCATCATGGAAGTATGAAATTATGGTCATCTCCTTATGAAACTACTCTATTGAATAGTCCCTCTCATGCACTTCATGAGTTGACTCTTGATGTTGTAATTCAAATCCTGTGGGGTTGATTCATTGTCTGTATGAGCTTCCCCTAATATCCTTTAGTTGAACACCCTGCCACACTATGGAATTCTACCACACCATCAACGAATCACTAAAACCCGATGGAAGATATGGATGACCCTACCTTGTAGAAGCCAACTCACCTCTACAGGTAGTGGAACTGCTAAGCCCTGCTATGATAGAATTTCCTTCCCATCATAGAATAAACCTATAATTCTAACATTGTGATGCCCTAGTCATGCCTGGATGCTCAACACGCTCATACTAGATCCTCCTCTTTAGTAACTCTTGACCACTATATCTATCATGATCGACGTTATTCCCAACCTGCAAGGGCAACTCAGCAATGCTCAAGTCCACCATTGCTCAACTAGCCTCGATCTTGAGCAACAACATGTCTCACCATATGGTGAAAGTCTCAATGAATCCTAATGTGTCAACCTGGGAAAGAATGGATCACCCTCCATCGTAACCCTTCCCATCAAGGATTGGAGTGATCCAAGTGTCAACCAGATCCTTGGATCCCCCAACTATACTGGGAGCTCACAACTCCCACTCCTCACGATTTGTTGTTGCGTAGCACTTTTACCTTCTAGAGCCCATCACATCCTCATCATATTTGACCCTTGTATGTATCCCATAGGTGGACCCCAAGTATTAGGAATTTGTCCCACGCATGCCAATCTGCTTTGCTTCTGCTAGACCACACAGTGAAATCTGCTATCCCAAATACTGATGATACACATGGACACTGCTTGGAGTTTGGAAACCTTCCACAAATGAAGTCTACCATCAAATATCCCTCATGCTCATGTAGCACCTCATCCTTCCTTACCGAGAGTGTATGATGCTGCTCCCGAGCACTCCCCATGTATGAGCCCAGGGGAGGAACATATGCTCCCTCAGTAGTAGCCCATGCCATCCCTAAGCTTGTATCCATAAGCTGATGCACCCATCCAAATGCCTCAACTGGAGAGTCTCGCTCCTACCCATGACACATTGTGTCTCATCCAACTTTCAAGGGTGAGTCTCCCATGTCTTGCTATTTATACTAAGGGCATCATGTGGCAGTAACCCAACCCTCAACAACTATAAGCCATGTTGGAGAGTGAAAGGTATGTAAGTCCCCATGGATATGAATAAGATTCTACATGGAAACCAAGAGGTAATCCCATGGATGCACCTCTCTCTGTTCTGGTCAAGCTAAAAAACCATCGAAGACCAGACTCTGCTAAATAAGATGTCCCTAGATGCTCACTAGTGCCACCATCCATATGGGGTGAGATGCATCCAATGATACGTCTTCTCCCACTCCATGGTATAAACCCACACACCACATCACACTGCCATGCATCTACGTGCTCACCTGAAAACCACTGCTCAAAGTTGCATGCTCCTACATGCCACTGGATCTCAGGATCTAAAACTGAGATAGTGTGTGTCGATCCACATCCTACCAGCATCGCCACCTCCACTGTCATATCACTATACCATCTGATGCATTGCAATTGTTGTAACTTATTTTTACCCTATTAATATTTTGTAGTTTTTCCTTTATGTTCAAAATAAATAAATAAAAGTAAAAATAGAGATAAATAAAAATAGAAAAAAGAGAAAAAGAAATAAAAGAACAAAAATATCCCAGTAATAGCACACACGTTTAAATGCCACTCACCATTGTTTATTAAATTTCATGTTTTAAATAAATTATCGATTTGCATAAATTGATGTGACTGTCACCCATCAATAGTTAAAAAAGGTACAATACTGAATGGTTAAGATCTCACACACTGAGATCCATGGCTATAGACAAATATCGGGACCCGATGCAATCTCGAATGATAATGAAGGGGGGGGGTTCCACAAAGTGAATTCCATATATTCCACTTTTCCTATGTCACAACCCCGCAACAATTGTGGCCCCCCTCCACTAAATACCACTTACCATGCCACCCCCAGCAAACCAATCTCCTATCATTCATACTTATCACTCTTTTCACCATCCACGAAAATCCTGCTACATATAGCCATTGTTATCCCTCCTACTGAAACTAGAAAATGACCATTTCTTAGTCTTATCTCCCACTACATTCATCCGCATTTAATCCACCAATAGTCAATTTAACAAAAAAATGTTATCAGTTCTTAACAAACATTGTTATCCCTTTCAAATTGACTATTTTCCAATTTTTCCGGTCACTACAATTCTCAGAATGACACTGCAAACATAATCCCAATAGACAACGACCTCCAACCATCATCATTTCTGGGTAACTCTCTCTAAATTTTCTTAGTAATTTTGTTTTTCCTAATGGCTTCCCATAAAGGAAAATTGAAAGTCCTGGTGATAATCCTTTGTTTCCCCTATCATTAACTTGGACGAACTCCCACTAGTTGACACCCAGTTTAAAATTGTAGAGACCAATTGTGAATTTGATCTGTACGAACTTCAAAATTGGGAATTTCAAAAGTACGAAGATTCTAGTAATGATTTTTTGGGGGGGAATCCCTAATACCCCATTTTTTCTTCCCTCAAACCCATCACTTTCCAGAATTAGTTTCCTGGTTTGGAGCCTGATATCTTCCTAGCCAAAGAGGTGTAATTACTTAGAATAATGAAACTGTTTTCCATATAATAGTTGAGTCAATTTTCCAAGCCCTCTAGCTAAATCCTCAAGACTCTTTACACCCCTTTTCTTTTGATTCTCTAAGAGAAATCTACCATAAACATTATTTCTCACAGAGAGCTCACATATTTGAGTCATTTTTACCAAAAAAATCAGAATTACCCAGAACGAACCCACCTTATCCCTCTACAATGTTTCTTAAGATATCTAGGATAGTTATCTCCTCAGTGCATTTCTTGTTAGGATATCCTAGTGATCAATGGGTTGATGAAGTCATTTTGGGCTTTCTATCAATGTTCTCTTCTGATAAAAAACCTTTAATTATGTTCGACTACAGTAAGTTTCTTTCTGATTTAATTCACGGTCAATTTTTAAATATCAGTGCGAAAGGATCATTTAAGCATCATTCAATATTAGTTTACTTGTTATTATATCATTAGTAAAAAATATTCAACTTTCCTTTACAAAAGTTGGATGTTGAATTGATGTAGTCCCTAGAGTTTCAATAGAGATCAAGAGAATTTTGCATCTGAATGAGTAGAGTAAGGTTGGAGACTAGTATTTATACCAGAATTTCACTAAACTCAGGATTTATGGTTGCGAGCTTCAACTATATAAATTTCCAGTGTTCCTCCCCATGGGGATTTTTTCACTCGAGTACATTAGAAATATGTTGAACATGGATGAGGTTCATTTTGTTTCCAAAAAACAAAAATATCAGTTTAAATTGAAATCACAGGTTCGTCCATTCAAGTCAACAATAGAGATGTAGAAAAAGAATTCAAGGAACTATTAAGCCAGATTAAGTTTAAGTTGAGTTTTAGTTGGTCATATGATCCATTAGGAGTAATCTCATCAATGAGAATTGCTCAGAAATATGCACCATATATGCATTTAGCAAAACCTAAAATTGAGCAATATGCCAACAAGGAAGAATGGGCCGAGAATACATTGCAAGAGATTGAGGATCTAGTTTCTAGTCAAACAACATTGGAAACTCCAAGGATGAAAGAAAAAGAGTTAAAGAGACCAAGAGAAAGTATATCTCCAACAACGTTAGAGTTACAAAAATCAACATTCAAAGTATTCAAAAGGAGGAAAACTATAAACATTGATGAAGAATCTTCAGAATCTCAAACTTCCGAAGAGATTACTACAGTTGTACTATCAACACAATCTCCTTTTTCATTACAACAAATTCCTGAAACCACATTAGATTCTCCTTTTCTCCTTCTCCAAAACTGAAAAGTATATATGCAATTTTCTTATAAATGAAGAAGAAAAATGAGGCCCTAAAGACTTCCACATATGCAGAGTTCTAGAAGCAGTCTTCCACAACTCAGACTAGATTAATTTCTTACCTTGATAGTGAAAAAGGTCAGTTCCAATTATCATTTTTGGAAATAAAGGTCCCTGTGTCTAAAAGTTATGAATATTATAAAAGTTATGTGTTTTCATTTAACACTAAGCAAATAGATCTATTGATCACATTGATATTCATAAGCAAGCAAGAGAAATGATATATTCATCTCTTAAAAGTTATGCCATGGAAACTTCTAAGCTACAAGCTTCTTTGAATAACATTCATTCCCAATTAAAATTGGAAAAGATGCCATCCCTAGAAAAGGACACTAAAATTAAAGAGCTTGAAGATGTAGTTGTAAAATTACGATTAGATCCTAAATATACAAAGGAAGCTGAGGAAATAATCAAAAGCATAAATGTTGACATTCAAGCATTGAGGAAACAGTTGAGGCTACCAACAACTAAACATCCACAGACTCAAGAATTTATTCAGTTAGATAAGGAGAAGGAGAACATGCTTCGAATTGATTGTCAAGTACAACATACACATACAGAAGATGGAAGAAAAAAATGGAAAAATTAATCAAGGAAAGAGGGCTACAACTCAGTGCTGGAGTAGCAAATTCTACAATAGTGACTTCAAAAGCAGGGATTTCTACAACAACACTGTCCACAATAGAGATAGAGCCTACTGGCCAAAATTCAGCAGAAAATTTGTTAAAATCTATGGGAGAATTGTCATTAAACCATATTGAAATTGAAAAACTCAGAACTCAACTAGAGAAAATTCAAAATGAAAAAACAAGGGCTGATAATACATATCCGGTTGAAGTTAAAAAAAATTCAGATTAACCAGACAAATAGAGAAATATGAGAATGAGTCATTGATTGCACAGACATTAGCCGAGGAAAATGAGAAGATATGGATTGATATAAATTCTACCATGACTAAGCTTTGGACATCTAATCAAATTATTTTTGAACAGGAGGAGTTAGTGCAAAGATAAAAAAAATAGTCATCACAGGAATCAAAGAAGATTTTAAGAACATTCCCATAGAAGCTAATAAAATAATTAAAGTACTCAATTCCAAAAAAAAAGAAGAATTGGAAGAATTTGGAATTGAAGACTTTTACACAGCATTTTGTCACTGTCCTTGTACTCCCCATTCGTTGATCCTGGAGGACCTCTACAGTGAACCCCACATGCTTTCCCTTCATGAAGAAACTCCCATTGTGTCCCTCTTCATGAGTAGATCAATTCCCTTTTACACCATTTCCCCTTAAACATATATTTTTCCCAGTTTACAAGATCGGTGCTAATGGCCTTTTTCTCCCCCGTGCTGATGTGCAGAGATTAACACTATCCCTAGCACCGACCGAAGTGACTGAGCTATGTTCCAATCGTGCTGGTACTATTATGGAAAGTTTTTTAAATTAGGAGCCGAAGCTTCCAGCTCTAGAAGCTTTGTAACGGAAGTATAGTAAATGGTTTGGCCAGATGGGGTCGAGGATATCAGTTTGGGCTCCTTTCCCCTATAATGATGGAACTACCTCAAGGGATAAGAACTTCTCGCATGAGAAGAGGATCCATCTCCCATCCATTCATCCTATATAAACCTCCCTTCTTCCCAAGCACAAGCTAGTGTTAATGTTGATGTGCTAGTGCTATTTTGGTCTGGAGTAAACAACAAGTTATTCATAATTGTAGCTATCTAGTTGTGTGAGGGAGAAGTGTGATTTGGTTTCGAGTGAAGCCTAAAGGGAAGAGTCTTAATTTTTGATTGAGGTATTCATGGAATGCTAGCAGAAGCATGTGGGAACTTGATCTTGTCAGAGGAGAACTGCAACGTCAAGACAATGGTTGTAATCTCTCTTTGATATCAATATATATGAAAGTATCGATTGATTTCCTACATGTTTTTTCATCTTACATATTCATGGCTTAATGTTTCTTGACTTGTTAAGTAGGTTGAATTACAATTTTTCTATTATCACGGTTGTTGTTTGATGTTGTTTACTTGTTTTAGGTGCTTGAAGAAAGAAGCGAGAGATAGTTGGAGCAAGCAACCAAGGACATCATCAAATGAGATAAGTGTACTAAAGGTAGGCCCTCTTAATTGGTTCTAACCTAAGGAAATATTCCATAGAATGTATCTATTGTGGCTAGACCCGTCATCAGGCTAGAGGAATTTGTTTGTGTCTGCACTTATAATTTTACTTCACCACATATCGGAGACCATACTGGGGAGACCAATCCTTTTGTTTGTCTTGGATTTCATGATTTCGTGAGAACTTTTATAGTTCCATTATTTCCCTTTTGTTCTGTTTCTTTTCTCCTGCTTACTGGCTTGAGTTTGAAATTCATAGTAGTAGATCTGGTCCCTGCTTTTATTTATTTTTTTTTTTTTCTTCACTTCCTCGATCAGTGCACTTAATCTGCTAACAGTCGAGTTGATCAGTGTGATATGTTGAGGAATAGTCACGTCGACCAGCCTCTGGCACTTTTTGTCAGCTAGGCAGTCGCGCTAATACCGTTAAGTGAAGATTATGGTTTCACCCCAATCTTGGCTAGTGTGTTTTGTTCTTATAATTTTGACCTCGTAAGCCTTTTAGACCATCTTCTCCCTAACTAGACAGCTGCTTTTCATTTGTTTTTTTTTTTTTGTTAGTTTATCATCCTTCTGCTTGATTTCTTGAGTCATTTGGTGGTCAATGACACTAGGGAATCTAGTTTGTCCTCCATTCATCTATTTTTGAACTCAGTAACTCAGGTTATAGGTGTACTTACTCCTTGCATTTTCATTTTCAGTCCTCTTACAAATTTTACCTCTATTATACAAGTTTGAAAGGTTTCCATTTTCTTGTCTAAACGTTTCCTTTCCGACATGGATTACATTGCTTGTCTTGTTGTTGGTAAAGTCGATGTTTTAGTGATTTGAATGAGCTTCTCTTTTCATGTTTTCATCTGCTTGAAGAGCTTATTGTCTCGAAAACATTTTCATCAAATAATTGTATGCGAAAAGTTTATTTAGTTGTTTCATGAAAAAGTGTGAAATTCTAGTTTGTTGTGTCGTTGTGCTACAATAGCTCGCATCATTGAAAGAATAGAATTGCATTGGAATTTGGAAAAGGAAAAGAACTCTTTTTTCTTTTGAAAGGATTGTTAGATATGTGCTTGTCAGGAAATTAGGAATTGGAATGCATTTTTCATTAGTTTATTTTTCGAAAAGTAAGGTAGTGAAAGATCATTTTGTTTTCAGTTGCTTCTTTGTTTTCATTTGATTGAGTAGTTTCTACCCTCTCTAGTGTAGACATTTCATCGGATTGAAAGGGTCTTGTCTCATTTTGTTGCATTTAAGGTTCTTTCAAGTCGCATCACTAAGACCTGAAAACAACAACATAACTCAAGATAAACTTTCAAATGAATTCAATTAACCTAAGGCGCATTTGACATTTAACGATCATATCTAGAAGGTCTAGGCTAGAGACGTGTTCCTACATCTTTAAACCTAGCAGCTGTCGTTGGCTTCGACATTAGACAACGCTAGTATGGATTTGTGCTCCCCATACCGTTGAGTATATAATGAGAGACCCCTCTAGGCTGCAACCCTTTATCCTTAGGAAGCCAATTCGGCCACCTTGCAAATGTGATAAACCGAACACAACATTCGGGGAGATTGCCTGCTCATACTTCTCAGTTCGCCTCGAGGTATTCTGTACTTCACGGTTGCCTGGTAATCCTTTTTACCTAGATCATCCAAAGTAGTCATTTGATATTTTTGACTCGTTAAACTTAAAATATCATTCGAGCACTTGTCCTTTCAAGCTCGTTTCCAATCGAAAGCGATAGAGTCATCTTTGTTTCTTTCTCAACTCTTAAAAAATGAAAGAGCACCAACCTTTTATGTATCTTAATAATTGATTACCCACCAACCGAAAACAACTTGTTAGTCTTTTTAAGACCAAATCGGGAGTTTCCCTTAAAGAACGTTTTAAAGCCTTGAAGTTAATTTTTGATCGACTAAGACAAGATCATCATGGCTGAACCATATGGTTCACCCAGTTCCTCTTCCTCTCCTTCATCTAAAATATTGTCTGAGGAGTCATTTCTTGAGTTACTAGAGTCACTTGCGGACCAAGGTGTTGAACTTGGAATTGTACTAAGTATTCAACCTTTGTCATCTAGTCCTTTGCCTACTTTCGATACTAGGTCATCTACTGATCTTGGCCAAGAATCTTTGGAAAATCCCGTTCAAACTCCTGAGGACTCACCGACCACTAACGGTTAGCTTGGACTCGTTATTTATCCTCGGAATCCTCTGTTTGACCCTATTGTGATATCACCGCAACATCCTTACAGTCTATACGACTAGCCGAGTGTTCCATTGGAACTATCCCCTCGTACCCGTTCGACAATTTGTCATCGTTTATTTCCAGACATGGAACCTGAAGGCGATGCTCCAGTCGCCTCTCCAAAAGAGTCCAAAGTTTCTACTCCACACACTGTTGAGGAGGAAGAGTTGCCTTTTCCTCCTGAGAGTTTCCCTTATTTGGGGGATATTCTCGCCAGTTTGCTACCTAACTATGTGTCTTTGGCACAACTAGCTTCAAGTACACCTAGTGACTCATCACTTTACCATAACCTTGTTTGGGCGTCAGGCGCCATGCCTACGTCAGGTCAATTCATTACGAGCACAACTTCCCAACAAGTTCTTACCTCAGTCCCAGTGCAACCCACTGTTCCGAATACCCTTGTATCATCAATCCCAGTTACCCACCAGGCACAACCGGTAGTTACGAAGAATGTCTTTATCAGTTCCTCCATCCCTCTAGTCAATGACCAAGCTGTGCCACCGCCTGGGGGGAAAAACCTGAATGTTTCTATGGTTTCATGTGCCACCAATGTGAGTGGCTCACAAGCTCACATGCTTGGTATGAACCAACCGTCTTCAGGTATTATTGACAACCCTGTTGAACCTACTGGATCAAGCAATGTCCAGTGCCAACAAGTTCAGAATCTCGTTCATCCATCTGGATCGAGAAATGTTTAGTATCAACAACCCTATGGGGCTTAGGTACAATACCAAAATCCTTGCATTCCATATGGTTCTCAAGGAATGGTTAATCAACCTTACATCGTCCAATTTGGGTTGTACATTCAATCTAGCTACGGCTAGATTCAGTTTAGAAATTTCCTAGGCACTATTCAAGTACCCTTGTAATAGCAAGGACAACCTCTACAACAACAAGGGAAACCTTTGTTGCAGCAAGGTCTCTCTGCACAACTGCAAGGGAAAATGATCCTGCAGAAAGGTCAATTGCAACAACCACAAGGTCAACCCTCACAATAATTGCAACAAATTGTGCAGAAGCAGATGCAATATGCTCCACCCACCTCCTAGTCCATTTCCTTGTAGGGCCAAACTTTGCAGCCTCAGGGACAAAATTTTCAACTGCAAGGTCAACCCTTGCAACAACAAAACCAACCATGGCAGCAACAACCCTTGTATACATATCAGCAAGGTCAAACCTTGCAAGGGCGGGTTCAAGGTCAAGTCCTGCAACAACAGGCTCAAAATCCTAATGTTCAAGGTCAACTGGTCCAGACTCCTACTAGCCAAGTGCTTGAGGTACAAAACCCTAATGCCCTAGGTCACCAGGTTAAAAATCCTTTTGGTCAAGGGTAATAGGTACATAATCCCTATGTCCAAGGGAAAAAATTTTATCAACCTTATGCCCAAGGACAGTAGGTCCAAAACCCTCTTGTTCAGGGACAACAGTTTCACCACCCGTATGTTCAAGGAAAACAAGTCCAATATCCATATGTCCAAGGTCAACAGGTTCAACATCCTTTTAACCCGTACATTGCATATCAACAACCTATGGCCAGATAGTTCCAAGGTATTCAAGGTCAAAATCCTCCCTATGGTCAAGGTAATCTATAATGGGGGCAGCCAAAGATGCCATATGGCCAACATTCCCCACTGTGGGGCCAAAATCCTTACCAACAAGGATGGGCTCCTCCGTTCGGACCCGCTTATTGACCTCCCATGCCTTTTAACACCCAATTTCCATTCTTGGCCACACTCGAGTTTCCATATGTATCTCGCCTTATGAATGATCCTATCCTTCATTCGCCATACTGGCCTTCGGTGTCCTCTAAGATACCAAGTGATTGTCGAAAGTTCAATGGGAAAGCTAAAGAAGATCCTCAGGCCCATGTGATGAAATATCACCTCTAGTGCTCATCGAACTCGTACATTGACAATTCCATCCATCTTTGTGTTTTCCAAAGAACCCTCACGAGCGCTGCAGCCAAGTCGTACATTAAGATAACTCGAAGTACTTACCATGACTTTAAATCTTTAGCCATGGCTTTCCTCATGCATTTTCAGCTGCCGGTTCAATATGAAACTGACACCTATTTTCTCACATTGCTTAAGCAAGATACTACGACAGACATCTCCAATCACATCCATGAATGGAGATGTAGGTGTCACCTGATCAAATTTGAGATTGTTGATCAGCTTCTCACTGAATGGTTCACCAAATCATTTGCAGCCCCAATTGCTCGTGATATAGCTATGGGTGGATGTGTTACTGAAGAGCAAGCCATTTCTTGTGCCCAGTACTTAGATCTAGTTTACTCTTAGTCTGGCACTTTGTATGAGTTATTAACCAATGCTTCATGGCCATCATCCGATCCCACAACATCAAAGTCATAAGCTATACCTCTCGTTGATGGACTTATTGGTTCAGTATCCCAAACCCCTACTAAAACTTCATCCAAATAGAAGTTGGTCTCAAATACTATTCCTAATAGTTCATCCCAGAATCCACCTATCCCTGGTAAAACCTTAGAGGTCCACGTTGTCTAGCCTACCACAGCGTACAAATCCTTGAAAGGAAAGAAGAAAGGCAAAAGCAAAGGTAAAGTCGATGGCCCGAAACAAGGTCCTCCCATATCATCTGTTGGCGAATATTCACAATGGAAACCTAAGTATCCTTGCCTCATTTGCAAGGAAGATAACTACACTAAATATTGTCCACAATGGTCCGAAGTTAGCTACTTGCTCAAAGGGACCCCTGGTGTCCTTAAAGATCCATTTCCGTCTCAACAAACCCAAATGGTAGACCAACCCCAATCTTCTTCCTCCGAATCTCAAGTGTTCATGATGAGTAAACCTATTAATGTGTCTACTAGATCAAAAGATTATCAAACTCCTGCTTCAATAGCTGGGAAGGAGAAAGAAGCTACACCTTCTTCCTCTGCCCCAAGTTTTGGCCCTCTTCATATTGAGTGCCCTAACCTTGACTCCGCTATACGACAACCCTCTTGAGGTGTGTTGCAGAAATCCTTGTATAATTCCAATGCCTGAGCCGCTCAACAATACAATATTATTGAGGATTTGGCTCAAATGCCATCAGGTATGTCAGTCCTCAAGGTGCTCCAAAGCTGGCCATCACAGCGAAAATCTTTGCTATCAGCTATCGCGGGCATCAATCCCATTGATTCCAATTTGATATGTTTTGATCTAGAGAACTATCTTCCCCGTATTCCTCATCAGATTTCCATTCTTATTCAAGTAATCATCAATGAGAAGACCATCCATTGGACTGTCATCGATGAAGGTGCCTCCACCTGTATAATGTCAAATGCATGTTGGAAGGCTATTGGTTCTCCTGCTTTGAACCAATCTCCAAACACTCTGGAAGATTTCGATGGGTGTGATTTATAATGGGTGTGATTTACGACCCTTTGGTGTCTTACCTAACCTTGTCATCACTCTGGAAGGCAAGACAATGCAAGTCGAGTAGAAATTGTTGATGCCAATCTCAATTATAATCTTCTACTCGGCCGAAGTGGACCCGTGCCATGCATGTCGTGGCCTCTTCTTTGTTTCACATGATTCATTTTCCCCATCAAGGGAATATTGTCACTATCGACAAACTATCTTTATTTGCCTCTTCCTCTTCATATGGCAATGTTCCGTACATCAAGCACACTGGTGCTCCCTATGAGAGTGTGGGGGCAGGGCTTTTCAAAGATTCTGCCTTAATGGGAATTTTTCCACTCCCACCTCCTCATGTTGCCTCTGCCAACATGATCACAGTCAAATCTGATCCTTGGGCCATACCTTCACTAGATTTTGTTGATACCTGGGCTGAGGTTATGCCGCTTAGTCCCACTAAAGTCAATTACATGGAAATTGTTTCGGCTTCGAGTTCTACATCCTCTGATTTTTTTTATGTTGAAGACCTCTCTTGATACTTACTCTTAATCACCATGGCTTGGTGCTTTGGAATCACCTGATCCCTTAGTCAAGACCCTCCTTGCTGATGAAGGTATCATGGAAGTCATGTCTCTCAAGGAACCACCTTGGATCGATACTCATCATCGCTCCTCATTCCTACCTCATCCAACGGTCATGTCTACCATTTTCAAAGAGTCCTCTTCTCTATTTCCACTACCAATTTTCACTCACTAAGTATGGTTGGAAGGAAATTTGGCTAATATTACCCAAACGATGCCGATTGACATTTTTATCAAACCCAGTATTGTTGAACACGTTCATATTGGGGTATCTTGTTCTCTGGATGAGATCAAGACATATACTCGTCTATTTCAGGAATTCTGTGATGTGTTTGTGTGGTCCTATAAAGAAATGCTCGACATTGATCCTAGCATTGTAGTGCACGAAATCCCAACTTATCCACATGCGAAGCCCATCCATCAAAGGCTTCGCCTGATGCACCCTAGGAAGGCCGCCATGATTAAGGGTTAAGTTGAAAAACTTCTTAAAGTTGGGTTCATCTACCCCATTACCCTTACATATTGGGTGTCCAATATTGTCCCGGTGACTAAAAAATAGGGCACAATCTGTGTTTATGTTGATCATCGAGATCTCAATCGTAACTGTCCTAAAGATAACTATCCTAATCCCTTCATTGATCAAATCATTGATGAATGTGCATGAGAAATATCTTTTCCTTCATGGACGGTTTTTCTAGTTACCACCAGATCAACATCACATCGACCGATCAAGAAAAGACAACTTTTATCTGTCTGTGGGGTGTTCGCGTACAAAAAGCACCCTTTCAGCCTAAAAAATGTTGGGGCCACATTTCAGAGGGAAATGTCCTATGTGTTTCATGATATTCACAACATTGTCCAGCCCTACTTGGATGACCTTCCCACTCATTCTCGTCAGCACCAAGACCACCTCGACCATCTTCAGCAGATTTTTCAGCGATGCAGACACTATAACATTCAGTTGAACCCACACAAATGTGTTTTCTATGTAGAATTCGGATGACTCCTCAGCTTCATTGTTTCCAAGGATGGTATTTGCCTTGATCCATTAAAAGTCGAGGCCATTGTAAATTTACCCCCTCCATCTTCAGTACACCAACTCCAGAGCTTGCAAGGAAAGACCAACATTCTCCATCGTTTTATACCCAACTATGCCAGGTTAGCCACAAGATTTACTCGGTTGCTAAAACAAGGAACACCCTTTGGATGGGACAAGGTGGCCCAAAAATCTTTTGATGATCTCAAGGCCATCCTCTTAAGTCCTCCTCTATTGCACCCATTGGATTATTATCGAGATTAATTCCTTTACCTAGCCGCATCCCCTAGCACCATTGCTATGGTCTTGGTCAAAGACGACGCCAAAGGAAACAAACATGTAATCTACTACCTTAGTCAGAATCTCCTCGATAGTGAAACACGTTATGCACATGTCAAGAAGTTGGCTTTGGTTGTAGTTCAAGTTGTTCAACGCTTTCAGCACTATATCCTTCTGTGCACAACTACAGTGATTTCTGAATGAAGCCCCATGACCTATATCCTGACTCGTCATTTGCTGGGGGGGGAATATTCTAAATGGATCGTGATCCTACAAGAATTTGATTTTGTATTTACCATTGCCAAATCTAGGAAGTCACTTGTTTTCACCGAATTGACCCTTCCCTCTAAGACTCTTCCTGCTGGTGCAGATGAACAACTCCCATATGAGACCCTCTTTCTGATTAGCATCCTTGATCCATGGTACAGTGATATCATTGTGTATCTCTAGATGTCCACGTTCCAATCCGTGTTGACTAAGGATGATCGCCACAGGATTCGGCATCACTCCCAACCCTACCTTATTATTGGCGATACTTTATACCATGTTGGTGTTGATTCAGTTCTTCACCGATGCTTTACGATCGAGGAAGCTAAAAGAGTTCTCAATGATTTCCATTCTGGGGCATGTGGTGGTCATATGTCTGGTTACACTACCGCTCAAAAAATACTTTGCGTTAGTTATTTCTGGTCATCTATCTTCAAGGATTGCATTCTTGTTGTTCGCAAGTGCCATGAATGCCAAATTTACCAACGTCAAATGCGTGCCCACCTGCTCACCTACACCCCATCATTATCGTTGGTCCTTTTGCCAAATGGGGCATCGATTATATGACATGTAACCTTCGTCTGGCCAGGGGCATGGCTATATTATCGTCACTGTGGATTATTTCACCAAACGTGATAAAGCGATGCCTACATACTCTGCAGACGGTAAGACGAAGGCTCAATTCCTTTTCAACCATGTTATTTCTAGATTTGACGTATCTCAAGCCATTGTCACAGACCATGGCTCCCATTTCAAAGATTACATGATGTCTGAGCTGACATCTGCATTGGGCTTCCGCCATGATGGCTCGACCCCATGTTACCCTCAGGCCAACGGCCAAGTTGAAGCCATGAACAAATTCTTGGTCACAATGCTTTAGCATACCATTGGGATGCACAAGTCAAATTGGCATCTCATGCTCTTTTCAGCTCTGTGGGCCTATCGAACTTCAACCAAAGATGCAACTGGTTTCACACCATTCTAGATATTCTATGGTCTGGAAGCAACATTGCCGATCAAATGCAAGATTCCTTCACTCAAGTTAGTTGTTGAACTCCTCCCCGAAATGTCACCTCAAGAGGAATGCCTCTTATATTTAGAACAACTGGACGAGACTCGTCGTCTCACCACCTTGGTCATTGAAGCACAAAAGAAATGGGTCAAATCCAATTTTGACCAGTCAGTCTCCCCTCACACATTCTCTGAGGGTGATTTGGTCTTACTATATGACCAAGCTAATGATAAGATGGGCGTAGGCAAGTTCGAACCCATGTGGCATGGGCCCTACATTGTGAACCTCATTTTACAGAAAGGAGCCTATGAGCTTATTGATTGTGAAGGAAATCCTCTCGATAAGCCCCGAAACGAGCTTTACCTCAAGAAGTATTATGCTTAGGTCATCTTGCATGGTTACTTATGTACATTAGTGTGTCATTCATTTTTGTGCAGTGTGGTTTTGTGTGGTAGTTTTCAAACAACTTTCTTGTTTACTATGCCTTTCTTGCTTTGCAGATGTCTGCAACTCCCCACATTGGTTTCGTTGATGGTGCTTGCTATAGTACCCAGAACCTATCATCTACAACGTGGGCTATTTATAACCCTAACAGTGAGTTGATTGACCTTCAAGGTATCTGTCTAGGTCACACAGCTAACAACATTGCTGGATACAGTGCAGTCATCAAACTATTGTCAGAAGCCATTGCTCTTGACATTAGGGAGTTGGTTGTCAACCTAGATTCACAACTTGTTGTCCTACAACTCAACGGGTAATATTCTATTAGAAACCATCAAATATTGAGAATGTATCTTTGTATCTGTCTATTGGAAAGGCATTTTGATTACATTACATATCATGATATTCCTTGACACATGAATACATTGACAAATGCATTAGCTAATCATGTGTTGGATAGTCATTTATGAAACATGTGAAAAGATAAAACAAACCATTTGTACCATAGTAGATAAGAAAATACAGTGTATATATATATATAGATATATATATATATATATATATATATATATAGATATATATATATATATATATATATATATATCTATATATATATATATAGATATATATATAGATATATATATATATATCTATATATATATATATATATATATATATATATATATATATATATATATATATATATATATGGTGATAATGTTTGATACATTAGAACCCCAACAAATAATATATGTGTCCAAAATAACATCGGCATCTCGCAGGCCTCACATATCTGTGACACACATGCCTCAAAAAATGTAACTGTTGGACCTAGGAACTAATCAACATGGTGATCGTGGTAGCATGGTATGTCTCGTGCAACATGAGTCAACAATCGATGGATTCGATCTGAGACTCCCACCATGTGTCTCTGGTACTGACGAGGAATTTTTCCTACCTGAGCATACTTCAGGATGCCACGAGTCAGCCCCTCAAGGTTCCTCATTATTTCCTCCTTGTTACACAAAAATATCGTCACCATGATTATTTGCAGTCAGTATGGGTCTATCATCACTTGTATTTTCCTCCTAAGAAAGTCTCAGACCTCAGCTCTTCAAGTCAAGCTTTGAAAATGAGAGAAAGACATTGAAAATCAACAAAGCTCTGGTTCGCACTTTCTCTCACTGTTGCCTGCGGTCCCGCACCCCCTGTTCACAAAAAATGCGGACCTGCCCGCTTTGTCCCTAAAGGAGTGGGTGCGGACCCCTTTGAAAGTCAAAAAGGCGCAAGTTTATTCTAAAAAACTCACTTTGGGTTAATTCTAGATGATTCTAGAAGGAATTTTGACGTGGATTGGTCGCTCTTAGGTGGTTCATGCATCCCAAAAGAGAAGGAGCTAATCCCTTGATGAGAGGAGCTATCCCTTTGAAGGAGGACCTAGTAACTTCCCTCCATTGCACTATAAATTAAGGCATTGGGCTGCTTATTAGGGAGGTTAGAAGCTGAACATTTTTTAGGGTAAATGTTGGTGGAATTGAGACTTCCTAGTTAAGCTTGAGAGGAGAGATCACATACCTTTTTGGCTTCATTGGGAAGAGAGTGAAACTTGTCAAAGTAGAGGAGACTTCTTGTTGGACCCTGGGAGGAGCTTGTACAGCATGAAGGCATAGGTTGTAAAGTCCTTATTTGATTTGAATTAATACAATCAGATTCATTTTTCTCAACAAATTGTCTTATGTCATTTGTTTCATGAATTCCTTGATCATCATGTTAAGTATGCTTTATGATATTGGCTTTTCAGGTGCCATTTAATTTGTTTGCTTGTTTGTGTTTGCAGATTCACAACAAGGGAGCTCATTTGGATCAAAGGAGTGTGGCTTCCACAAACTTGCATTGGACCCAAGGTAGGCCTAAACACTTGTTTGCCTTTGTTTATAAATGCATATTTAGAGAAAGATAGTTTTTGATTGGCTTGCTTGTCACTAGATATCGTTAGATTCTAGGAAGGTCTATCTTGTCCGCAAGATCGACTCATTCCGTGTGACAAAATGGCGACCATACTGGGGAGCTTGATTTTTTCCTTGTTTTTACTTTGACCTGAGAAACTATGTTTTTGTTTCTGTTTTTGACTTGTTGTGTGTGGAATTGGGCAGATTTAGTAGATCTAGGATTATTTTTTATTTTTCATAACTTTGGGAGAGGACCAAACCCTCGCTTGGGACACAGTGCGGACCTATCCGCACTTTTGTTTTTAGCACAGAGCGGTACCACACCTGTGTTAACTGTGGGCATGCGGGCCCTGTCAAAATTTTGGAAAACCTAAGATTTTCTCTGTTAGTCAGCTTAGTTTTAGTTTAGATGTTATTATCCCCTACCCAAACCTACATATAACTTGTCAAAAGATTTTCTTAGGTTAATTCCATTGGTGCTAGGGTTTTAGGTGAAATTCCTAGAAGTTTTGATTGTTGGGTTTGGTTTTCATTTTGGTCTTGTAGTAGCTCTGAGCTTAGAAGCTATAGAAACCTCATATCACCTTGGTTTTTACTAGCCTTCTTATGAGTCTGACAATTTGAAAAATCTACCTTCGTTGAGGAATCCACCTTGTGTTTTCCCTTTACGAAACTTCGAAAAAGCTTGTGTTAAAAGTTTGGATTTCATTTTTAGAAAAGAAAACAAAAATTGGTTGTTTTTTTACTGATTTATGATTCTGGACAAATTAGTCCTTAGTTTGCTTGTAGCTAAGTAAAACATCCTTGAAAAAGACATCTTGTAAGCTTTGACTTCAAATAGTTTTTTATAGTTTATAGATCTCAAGATTAGTTAGTTCCATAGTTTGAGTGTTCTTATAAAAAATAAAAAATCTCTTTTGGAAAAAGTTTGTTTTTGTAGTGGTTGAGTGTTTTGAAAGAAAAGGGAAATTTTTGTGAAAATAACTAGTTGTCTCGTTTTGAGTGCATTGAAAAAGACAAAAAGCTCTTCTTTTGATTTGTTTGTTAAGAAATATTTGTGTTTACAAGTATTTGCATTCTCAAACTCTTTCCTAGCTAGAAGTTCATTGAAGGGAAAAGATTGTTTAATCATCTTAAGTGCATTTTTTAGTGATTTCGAGTCGAGTCTTCACATCACGAGTTTCATCTCCGCACCTCTTGACTTAAACAAAAACCAATAAAAATAATGCTTAAAGTAAAATCTATCTAGTAATATTTTTGTTTCTAGGGCTCTCATACACCAACATAGCTTAGGCTAGTGCCTTGGAGTAGGGTGTAATAAACTCTCCAAGACAGTAAAACAAACAAGTAGCTGTATCTTGCAGTAGGAGAGAAATCCAATTGTTGCATTTATGCTCTAGGAAAGCTCCTCTTAAAGGAGAAGCATGAGATCGTGTCCGAACAAGTGTGGGAATCAATCTTTCCTCATTGGGAACGATGCCAGATATTCACGTATTAAAAACGGTAAACCTCAGATTAACCATTGTCGAGGAGCCTGGGGTCACTTGTTGGTAAACCTTGGATTATGTCAAGGAGCCTTCAAGGGGATTGAGCTTGTTACTCTGCCCTTGCATGCATATAGGATCATAGATTGTTCCCCTAGGTATATTTGCTTCCGTTGGTAACCTTAGTGACCATATTCTATAGGATTCTTCCTAAGGTGACAGTGGTGGGAAGATCCCATTGTACCTGGAGTAGACGTCGGCTAGACTCACTTGTATTTTCTGGGGGTTCTCTTCACTCAAGACGGTTTAGTGGAGGAACTTGTGCTAGTCTATTCATTAAGCAGGTTGTCGGGTAACTGTTCTAACTGCCATTTCTGTATTGAACTCTACGACGTTGGGCTTCATCACCAACTAGTGTTTTCAGTACAAAAAAGTTACTGTTTGTGTGTTATAGAAATTTTTGGGCACTACAACCCCAAGCATGAAATGTCCATAAACCAAGGGCTCCTAAGTCCCTAAAAGTGTTGTTCTAACCCCTAAAGGAACAAGGTCAACAGATTATAGCTTCTCCTAGAAGTTCTCCATGAAAAACTGCTCAGAATTGGTGAAAACAGGATCATTTCAGCTGCTCCACTGGCTAAGTGCATTGCATCTCACCTAAATACATTGTGAGGGTGCGTTGCATTTCAAAAATCCGTTCTATGGGGTGCGATGGGCGAGAAATGACAAATGGCAGTGTCATTCCACGAGGTGGAGAGGCAATGGAAGCTTCCAGAAACTTCTCCTGTGACACTTGCCTCACTGAATTCGACCAAGGGTGAGTAAGAGATCATCAATCTCCAAGTGGAAGCAAGAACTATCAGAGGGAAGACACTAATCAAATCATAAGCTGACTCATCTCCATTACAGATATCTATATATGGATCCCTCATCCCAGAGATCCAGAGGCTGGAATTTTTCATATTGTAAGGAATTGTTGTTGGTTTCTTGAGACAAACATCAAATTGTTGGGTGATCTAAGCTTTGTTTGAGGTGAAGAGGGGCTTCTTTGCTGGGAGGTTGATGCTGGGTCAGAACAACTGGTTGTAACTCCTCTTGGCTCTTTCTTTTTTATCAATAAAAGCTATTCAAGTTTTCCTCCATGCTCTTGTGTCATTGATGCTTGCTACATTTGTATGGTCAATTTACATCTGATCCTAGATTGTTTATGATTATAGATCCATGTCTTTGTATAGTGATATGCTACTGTGATCTTATAGGTACTTTGTGAAGTTGGGCGTGCAAGGGAGCAGGTAGCTAAAGACTATCAAAGAAGAGGGGAATCAAATCAGGAGATTAGCGCAAGACAAAGGTTGGTCTTTCTGTTCCTCTCTATCTATAATTCATAAAGGAAAAATGAAAGTAGCTTTTCTCTGTTTGTTTCTAAGGCAGCTGTCACACCTTAGTGGGATAAAGCAGTTCTATATAGACACTTTTCCCTGTAACAAAATGGCGACCC
Source organism: Pinus tabuliformis (assembly GCA_031772625.1). Lineage (NCBI taxonomy): Eukaryota > Viridiplantae > Streptophyta > Pinopsida > Pinales > Pinaceae > Pinus > Pinus tabuliformis. The sequence continues at coordinate 155,326,791 of CM062809.1, read as the reverse complement.
CACTGGGGAAGTATTAGTTTATTTGTTTATCATTCTTTGTTGTCTGTTTCATAAACTTACAGGTAGCATTCGAACTGCATTTGCCATAGCAAATGCAAAGTAGATAACTGCTACTTCAATCCATCTACTGGATCTATTTATGATTTAAACAACTGATTCACAAACTATCTGATTTCCCTTGTGATAGCTCTTAGATCCTCCTTAGATCTACCCCTGATTGTTGCATTACTGATTGCTTTTTGCTCGACCAGAACCCAAGAACTGAACTGCAAACTGTGACCCGGAACCCAAACAGAGTCTCGTTTCTGGCCCAACGCAGGTACTGTTCAGAGAATCTGAACTTCAGCACACTTCCTGAGTGGACAAGGTGCGCTGCATTTCAAATTCTCTGTGTTACAGGTGCGCTGATCAGACTAGGCTCTGTGCAATTTTGGTTTCTGTGATTCATTCTTTCCAGTTCTATTCCTGAATTTTGCTGCCTGTGATCAGTATATGTCTATTTGAAACCCCTTTTCCTTGCTGTTATTCCGCCTCCTTTGCACAAAAGAATTGTAAATGTTTTTGTGTGTTTGTTGAGTCATTTTCAGTTCTCCTTTGCAAAAAGTAGCATAATCGTACTGTCTTCCTTTGATTTGAAACTGTCACAAGTGTCGATTTCAATCATAGGAAAGAGTTTGATTGCTGTTGATGGTTGATTATCCTATTACTATTGCTTTTGGTCTGAATTTGTAATTTTCTAGTGTCAAGAACAAGTATTCATTTCAAAATCATAAGGTGTTGTGATCGTCTCCATTTTTTATTTCGAAAAGAAACTTGTTGATATTTGTCGCTTGAAAAGAAATTCAGATTTGTGGATCAACTTTCTTTTTAGTAATCATAAACTAAGAAAGTCGAAAACAGATACATGCATGTGCATTTTCATATAGACAGTCTGATTGACTTGATTTAGGAAAGTGCATTTAGAGTGTGCTCTTTGCTCCTTGTGAAAAGATTCTGTCTTTCTTTTCCTTAGTAGCTAGGATTTTCATTGCACAAAGAAGATAAAAAGTTTGTTTATCATCTTAGATTGCATTTTAGGAATTACATCTACATCTCGCGGTGAACCTGAAAGGAAAACTTCATAAAAAAGATCAACTTAAAATAAGTTCAATGAATCTAACAATGCTTTGGAACTTAACACACAACATTAAAAGTCTAGGCTAGAGACATATTCCGGTGTCGTAAAGCCTGGTAACTGTTGTTCTCACTGATGGTTGGGTGATTCCTCCACTTTGAGACGATAAGTGCCAGTACGGACTTGTGCTCCCACGTACCGTCGAGTATATTTTGGGAGACCCCAATAGGATTAATCCTTTATCCATAGGAAGCCGTGTCTGCCGCCCTATCGATCGCAATGCACTGAACACAGCATTCGGGAAGATCGACTGTTGTACCGTAAAAAGTATTCTGTAGTTTTGCGATTGGTTTGGTAATCCCTCTACCTAGATTTCCAGAGTAGTCCCTTTCATTCCTTTTCAAACTCCTTAACAGAAAAGGTCCATCTAAGCACTTGTCACTTCAGGCTCATTAAAAATCGAAGGCGACTAGAGTCATCTTTTATTTTTTCTCGACTCTTGAAAATTGAAAAAACAAGTTGTGTCAAAGCGTCTAAAATTTATTTTAAATGGAATATTCATTACCCTTTCCTACGTTGATCTGGGGTTGAGAAAATGGAATCCACCAACCAAGGAATTCCCCTTGGAGGAAATCCTAGTCCCTTCTATTCTTGGGGAGATGTTGGTGCACCCCATATGGCCACATTGTCGCTTCCAGGACTGACAATTGGTTTTCCTGTATGGCTCTTCTCAACCTCTGTCGTTCAAAACACCACAATTCCTGAACAATCGAATCAGCAACTAGACGAGTCCAGAGTTAACCACCAACCTTCTACTTCCTCTAATTCTTCCTCTCCTCCTTCCTCTTCGCTTGACGGGGCTGGTAAAGCCAAAAGTCAAGTACCCGAGAAGAAGAAGGAAAAGAAGAAGAAAGAGAAGAACAAGAGGGAGCCAAAAACAAATGGGGGCAAATGAGCATCGTCTAGTGAAAATCCACACACTGCACCGACCAGGCCTAAATCGCCATGTGTCATTTGCAAAGGGGACCACTATCACAGAGATTGTCCTTGCATCCCTCGAATCTTAAGGGACTGGTCTCCTCGTTTGCACAACTTGGTGTCATCAACCTCTGATGGTCATGTTGAAAACACACCGTCAACTAGTGAAAGTGAAGCCCCAGGGCAAAAAGGAAAATATAGATTTCCTTGTAAACTGTGCAAAGGAGATCATGCCATCCACCGTTGTCCCTTCTTAGACGAAGCTAAAAGAGTTTTGGACGATCGTCCGGTTTCACCGTTACGACTTCCTCCTAGATATAAAAAACTCTTGCCGAGTCCATCACTAGTTGAAAATCTGGCTGGCCCACTCAAGTGGTCGGCTGAAGCATCTATCATTGAAGACAAACCATCTGAATCCATACTAGACGAAAGTCAAAAGGTCGAGGCGGCAGTTGACCCGGTCTTGCCTTCAGAGGTCCCATCTTCAAATGATACAGTCACCGAAGAGAACAAGGATGACACCGTCCAAATTATTTTCATAAGCACAGACTCCAATGAAAATGGGGGCAATTTACCCGTTCCTTTACTGCAGGAAGGAAGTTTGTCAGATTCGTACCCGGCCGTCTATTCGGTCCCACCTCCAAGCAACCTAGTTGTCTCCTTCGACTGGAATCAACTAGGCAGACCCCGTTTACGAGCTAGTATACCATTTCGAATCATTGTTCAAATATATAGAATGGTTATGGCCGGTACCATCATAGATGAAGGGGCTTCTGTGAGTATCCTTTCCTCAACTGCTTGGAAAGCACTTGGTTCGCCATCGCTTTTGCTTGAGATGAGAAATCTAACAAGCTTTGACAAAGGAACCAGTCGACCGTTAGGGATCCTTCCCAATGTGCCCATAACATTGAGAAGGAAAACCATTCACATGAATGTAATGGTAGTTCAAGGACCCCTGGATTACAATCTACTCCTTGGACGAGATTATATTTATTGCATGAGCGTCATTGTCTCATCACTCTTTAGAGTGATGTGTTTTCCGCATGAAGGAAGAGTGGTCAAGCTCGTAGACCAGCTTTCATTTCCCGGATCACGCATAGAAAATAGTCATATACCATCCCTGAATGGTCTTTTCACGCAATAAATGTCTCAATCCCCAGTCCATCCACCCGATGAGCGCGAGTGATTCGAGGGACATGACTGAAACCCAGGGGGCATGCACCCTGGTCTGCTTCGGCAGCAAAACTTCAGGTATAGGGTAGGTTTCCGCAAGAGCATATGACCTCCGTACTCCCGTCCGTGATTGGAAGAGGGAGTTGGACTGGAATAAGATCCTCTTGTCAAAGTTATGTGGGTGGAGTAGCCTCCGCTCACCTTTGTCTATTTCAGTAGACATCACCGAAGAAGTGTTTTGTTTACGCCGTAAATAGAACAATCTTTGGTAACCTGTAAGAGGTAGGCCTCTCTCGGTAAAACAAATGTTTTAACGGAATAAAGAAGGGGTAACCTTGAAACTCTGTTTTATACTTGGGGGCATGCAAACCTTTTGGAGTGCAAGCGAAGAACGACTATTTATTTTTTTAAAATTTGTAGGTCCTCTAACCCTTTAAACTCGTAGGATTGGTCGTTTCCTAACTTGCATAAAGAAAGGATGTGGGGCAAAACTCTAAAAATTGCCGTTTTTATGAGACATTCTTATCACACGACTGGATTAATCGAGCAGTTTTAGCACATAGTTCCAGCTCGTTAAAAAATAAACATAAGGCATGAGCAAATGTTTCCCCCCACGTTTAAGCTCATTAAAAAATGAACTATTCACCGGTAAATAACCATCGTGAATGTAGTACTTCAGCCATTAAAGCCTTGGTCGTGTTTGCACCATCACCTCCACTTTTGCATTGGCTGATCATTCACCTCCATTTGATTGTTTACCCATTTTTAGGAATAGCTGCGAAGAGTGATCTCACTAAGCCATCCTTGTAACACTGCCGTGATTGGAAAATTCCAAACCTTACCTGGAATCAGTTGCTACCCATTCTATCACTCGTTCCTCAAAAGACGAGTCTCCTTTAATCTCTTTTCAACTGACTCATAAAATATGAAAAGATTGCCGAGCCATTGGCCTCTCCAGCTCGTCAAAGGGACTGGACCTGAGAGATTATTACACAAAAAGATCAAGCGCTTGTTTTGTTCGGCTCGTTAAAAGTATCGAAAATTCATCCCTTCTGTATTGTTTTATACTTTTTCGGACTTAAGGGATTAGATGACGAAAAATGAATTTTGGAGTTACCTTTACGTTCCTTTTCAGACTCTCTAAAATTGAAAAGGACCGAGTTATCTTTGTCGTTAAACTCGTTAAAAGTGTAATAGCGACAAACTTGTCTATAGACGAGAACGAGTTTCACTGTCGCTAGGCTCGTTAAAACATAGCGATGGGTTTTCCCGAAGGGAAAATTATAGAACAAGCATATGTTATCCTCCTCAAGCTTGACAAAAATAAAGAGGTACTGGTTAGCAATGACTGGGGAAAATTGGGAAGAAAACTTGAAGAAACTTTGTTGGTAGCAAGTCACTCTTGAACATGACACTTTCACTCCGTGTCCGAGTCGGGTTAGGTTGTTTCATTCACCGGTCATATCACCATGGTCCCATCATACCATCCACATTTGGGGTTAATGCTACCAATCCATCACATCAGTGTCGCCGATATGTTCAAGAGAAGTCATTCAGAGAATTCACCTGTGTCTCACCCACTACCATACATTTATACTCCATTCTTTCATCACCGCCACCCTGAACCTTATATCACCAGATCGTTTTCACCTCCATTAAAGTCATTTGCTCCATTCCGTGTCATTGATGTGGGATTCATTAAGGCCCTCCTGTGACGGATCGCTTCTTGTCGACATCAGCTCATTATCCAAGAAGTTGATCTAGGAACACCCCATTCAGTACTTTGAAGCTTGCATGCCTCAATGGCAAGTTTCTCACTTTCAGCGACAGGTTTACATCAATGGCCTTCGACCGAAAGATTTTGCGTGGTGTTCGACGCCGAGTCCTTTATTCACACCACGTGAATTGTACTACAGTACCTTGAGGTTCATTATCATTATCGGTAATTCCTCTCGCGCCTGTTAACAACTTACATCATTGGCTGGTAATCAGGTCATGTCTTTCCACGTTCGACTCCAGAACAGCTTTCACATGGATCGACTTGTACTTCGAGTGAAGATCGAACGAGATTGAAGACCCCAGATCTAGTTTCATCCATCCGGGCTACGATATATATTCAGGGAAATAAAGACATCAAATGTACATCTTCTACACAGATAATCATCCAATCAAAAGGATGATGGCTCTATCAGAATCATCAGTCTACACTCAGACGATTGTCTGTCCTATGTACATGAAAATGAATTTATAAAGCTGAGCATGGGAATGCCTGCCTCAGCTAGATCATGAATATATTATGAAGATAATGTATTGTATTGTATCTTATTACAGGTCTCCTCCCAACTTGAAAGAACTTCGGATCCTCATAATAAATCATTTCACCCGGCATCAAAAGATTAACGACCTCATGCTTTTGGGGGCAACTGTTATAGACATTTTTGGGCACTACAACCCCAAGCATGAAATGTCCATAAACCAAGGGCTCCTAAGTCCCTAAAAGTGTTGTTCTAACCCCTAAAGGAACAAGGTCAACGGATTACAGCTTCTCCTATAAGTTCTCCATGAAAAACTGCTCAGAATTGGTCAAAACAAGATCATTTCAGCTACTCCACTGGCTAAGTGCGTTGCATCTCACCTAAATACACTGTGAGGGTGCGTTGCATTTCAAAAATCCCTTCTATGGGGTGCGATGGGTGAGAAATGACAAATGGCAGTGTCATTCCGCGAGGTGGAGAGGCAATGGAAGCTTCCAGAAACTTCTCCTGTGACACTTGCCTCACTGAATTCGACCAAGGGTGAGTAAGAGATCATCAATCTCCAAGTGGAAGCAAGAACTATCAGAGGGAAGACACTAATCAAATAATAAGCTGACTCATCTCCATTACATATATCTATATATGGATCCCTCATCGCAGAGATCCAGAGGCTGGAATTTTGCATATTGTAAGGAATTGCTGTTGGTTTCTTGAGACAAACATCAGATTGTTGGGTGATCTAAGGTTTGTTTGAGGTGAAGAGGGGCTTCTTTGCTGGGAGGTTGATGCTGGGTCAGAACAAATGGTTGTAACTCCTCTTGGCTCTTTCTTGTTTATCAATAAAAGCTATTCAAGTTTTCCTCCATGCTCTTGTGTCATTGATGCTTGCTACATTTGTATGGTCAATTTACATCTGATCCTAGATTGTTTATGATTATAGATCCATGTCTTTGTATAGTGCTATGCTACTGTGATCTTACAGGTACTTTGTGAAGCTGGGCGTGCAAGGGAGCAGGTAGCTAAAGACTATCAAAGAAGAGGGGAATCAAATCAGGAGGTTAGCGCAAGACAGAGGTTGGTCTTTCTGTTCCTCTCTATCTATAATTCATAAAGGAAAAACGAAAGTAGCTTTTCTCTATTTGTTTCTAAGGCAGCTGTCACACCTTAGTGGGATAGAGCAGTTCTATATAAACACTTTTCCCTGTAACATTGTGTGTGGTTTGGTCTCCTAGATTCTTTAGGCATGTGATTCAAATTTGTTTGGTTATTTAGAGGCTTTAGGTGGTTTTCATTGAGATTTTACTTTGTTTACGTGTGAAGTAGTTAAAATATTTTAATCGTGGTTGAATTATCGAGGAAGTCCCATAGACTTCGGGGTCAACCTCCTGCGTTTTCACCGAGCCAACCTGAAGGGTTAAGAGCCCTCGTAACTCCTAGAGACAGTAGAGTTGGGTCACCTAAAGAAGGAGAATCTTCTTTGGTGGTACATCCTGATTTTCAAGCTTTAGTAGCAGATTATAATCCACAATCAGTGTCTGTTTCTAAAGTTATTGGTAGCTTTTCATCTACTAGTGATATAGGTGAGGAACATGAAATATCCGAACTTGAAAGTGAATTTGCTGCTACTCCAACATCGGGGTTTACCTCTCCAACTTCTAGTGGTCCTGGTTCACTCAGGGTAGAAAGAATAATTACCCAAAATCTTCCTTCTGGACTTATAGCTATCGAAGAACTTGCTACTCTGGAAGAAGAAGTAGGCATCTCTATCCCTGAAAATCAACCTGTTATTGAACTTAGGGAACGTGAATCAATTTTTTACAGTCCACCTAGGAGCAGTGCTTGGTATCTTTCATTGACTAATTTTTTGGAAAACCGAGGGCTAAGTTTTTCACCACCTCATATTCCTTATCACCCAACACCTAGAGGTTACTATCCTCCGTTAAATATGTCAAGATAGTCCTCCATGTTTACTCAATCGCCAGAATCCTTTTTGTACGACGGTCCTTCTGTTCCCTTTGGGTATCAGTCACTTTCTGGTACTTTTGCGGGAGCATCTCCTCAACCCATTGAACAAGGGTTATTAACTGGAAACAATGGTACTAAGCCATTGAGTGTAGAATATATTCTCATGATGTCAGGTACTATTCCTAATCCTCAACCTCAAGGTGGCCAGTTACCGCCTGGGGGGCAGCCTCAAAATCCTCAATTATCGCCTGGGGGGCAACCTCAAGGTACCCAATTTGCACCTGGGGGGCAACCTCAAGGACAGTACATACCTACGGGATAGTATGTTCCTCAAGGTCAACCCCATACTCAATATGTACCTCAAAGTCAACCCCAATATCAATATGTACCTCAAGGTCAACCCCAGTATCAGTACGTGCCTCAAGGGTATCAACCCCAAGGTCAGTACTCGAACCAAGGTTTCCAACCACCCTCCGGTCAATTATATGTTCAAGGAACGGGAAATGTACCTTTGAATTATCAACCCTACCCTCAACCTGGTTATGGTCCTCAATATTCTCAACCTGTTATGGGTCTGTACCCCAGAATGAACTTAGTGTGGGATCCATCGCAACTCAACAGGTCTTGCAACTGAATGTACAGTTGTCATCTCAAACTGGACAACCCTTAGTTTCTCGTTCACCCCAGCAACCTGTCCAGTCCACTATTCAACCTTTTGTACCTTCGGTAGTTTCTCAGCCTGGGCCTAGTATGCCTCGTACTCCGCCTCAAACGGGCTGCTACAACTGCTGCAACATCTGTTCAATCTACCCCACCTACTTCTGGAGTATCGACAGCTCCGATTTCTATTGTTCCTATATCTACTCCTCAGACATCTTTACCTCAGTCTGGATCCACAATTCAAAATTCGGTTCAGATGCCTGTAGGACAACCTAGTTCAAGTACGGTTGTCACAAGTCAACCACAATTTACTTATCAACCGTACCAGGGACAGTACCAATTCGGTCCTGCTGTGCAGCAGCCAGTCTATCAGTATCAACCATACCCTAGGTATACATATCAACAACCTCAACAACCCCAGTACGGTCCAGTTAATCCTGGTTTTCTGGGAGGATACAATATCCCAAATGTAATTCCAATTCCTAGTTATCCTGGATATCCTCCTCCTGGGGCTGGTCTCATGACCCAGAGTTTTAGGGACCCTAATCATCAGTTACCGTTTATCGCAACTTTGGACTTGCCTGACCTGTCATGCCTAACGAATGATCCCATTAACTATCTTCCGTTTTGGCCGCCAATGCCGAATAAGTTGCCTAGTGATATTCTTAAGTTTGAAGGCAAATCAGGAGAGGACCCGTCGAACCATGTGATGACTTATCACCTCTGGTGTGTGTCTAAACTCCATTTTAGATGATTCAATACGTCTAAGGCTTTTCCAGCGCACTCTAATTATTCTTGCAGCCAAGTGGTACATTGAGTTACCGCGAGCCACTTTTTATAACTTTAGTCAGTTAGCTACCTCGTTTTTAACTCATTTTCAGTTGCCAGTCAGATATGACAATGACACGGAATTACTAACTTCATTAAAGCAGTCTACGTCCACTTACATTTCAGATCACATTCATGAATGGAGATGTCGACGGCATTTAGTGAAGGTTTTTATTCTGGATCAGATCTTAGCTGAATGGTTTGTAAAATCTTTATTGCCAAAGATCACTGAGGATGTAGCTAAGGCCAGAGTCGTTACTGAGGAGCAAGTAATTGCTCAGGCACAGTACCTTGACTTGGTTTTTACTCAGTCAGGTACGTTACACGAGAAAATCCCCGATCTTCCTAAGCAAAATCAAATCGTTGTAGCTCCTTCAGGGTCTCATGCCACTGATGGTATGATTGGTACGGTTAACACCAAAAGTAAGAAGAAGTCTTCCAAGAATTCTTCTCCTATCATAACCTTGCCAGATTCCCTGACAGGAGATTCTTCCGCAGAGATTTCCGTCGATATTCATGTTGTAGAGTCATCTACAACCAAATTAAAATGCAGTGGTAAGAAGAAAGGGAAGAAGAAAAATAAAGCAGATAAAAATTCAAAAGATAAACTAGAAAAAACGGAATCCAATGATGTGAAACACAAACCTCGTTATTCTTGTCTCATTTGTGACGAAGAGCATTTTACAAGAGACTGCCCTCATCGTGCAAAGGTTGCAAAGATTGTCAAAGGTTCTTAAACGCCTACTGTTTTGAAGGATCCTTTTCCAATTCAAGACAGTAAGATGATAGGTTCTTCCTCGAGCGCCAATGAAGAACCCATACTGATGATGTCCCATGTTAGGATTGCGACTCGATCGCATGATTATGGTAGTAAAAGTCATGTTGATGTTAAAGAAGCAGAATCTTCTCATTCTAACCCATCAACCTCAGCTCCCGGTTCCGATCCACTACAAATCGAGAAACCTAATCCAGAATTAGTAGTCAAACCGCCTGCCAAGGGTATACTTCGAAAGTCAGCTTTCAATCCACATGCGAGAGTGACTCAAAACTATAACATTGTTGAGGATTTAGCTGTTTCACCTTCAGCAATGTCAGCTTTGGAAGTGCTACAGTCATGTCCAGCACAGTGTAAATTACTTTTGTCAGCTATATGAGCTGTTGACGTTCAGGACTCGAACCTAATAATTTTCGATCTAGAAAATAGTACACCGCGCTTACCTCATCAAATGCCTTTCCAGATCCCATTGATAGTAAAAAACAGGCCTATTCATAGGACTGTGATTGATGAGGGAGCCTCAACGTGTATTATGTTGATACAGTGTTGGAGATCACTTGGTCCTCCTTCACTAAATCAATCCCCGACGATTCTAAAAGCCTTTGATGGCCATGGGTTTCATCCTTTTGGCATTCTACAGGATTTACCTATAGGGGTTGAAGGAAAAATTGTTAATCTAGATGTGGAGGTGGTTGATGCCCCTCTAGATTACAACCTTCTCTTGGGTCGTAGTTGGTCTTACGCTATGACAACTTTCGTTTCATCGATCTTTCGGGTTATAAAGTTTCCTCATAATGGAAAGATCGTATCAATAGACCAGCTGGCTTACTTTTTTTCCGACCCAGCCTCTTCTGAAAGCATTCAACATGTCGGTAAAACGACTATCCCGTATAAGGATGTTGGAGTAGGACTAGTTAAAGATGCCGGTTTACTAGAAAATTTTCCTTTTCCTCCGATCAACGCATCGTCTTCTTTTGCAACCATTCATATGATTTCGTCAAACACCATTGTTTATGATGATCCTTGGATTGTACCTTCTGAATCTGAGATAGACTCATTTGGTGATGTTATGCCTTTGAGTCCATATGAAATTGCGTATCAGGCCGTGCAGTCGTTTTCCGACCCATCTCCAACCAAAAATGACTTAATGAATGTGGTCCATGAGGAATCATTTTTCGCATCAAACTCGGATTCAACCACGTTTTCCGAACTTGTTCACTATGATGAGAAAATTCGTGAAATCCTATGTGTAGATGATTTACCATGGGAGGATCTCCATCACAGATCTTTGTTCTTACCCGAGAATGATCGTTTTGAAAATGATTTTTCATCAATTTTTACAACTGAATATGTCAAGGAACCTCAGAATCCAATGAAAAATCCTGATTCAGAGTTAAATTTGGGAAACATTTCTCGAACTATTCCTATTGACATTTCAGTTAAGCCTGGAATTGTTGAAAACATTCATATAGGTGCCTCATGTATGGAAGACGAAATTCAAATATATAAGGCCCTATTTCAAGAATTCTGTGACGTGTTTGTCTGGTCATATGAGGAAATGCCAGGAATTGACCCTGCAATTGTTGTTCATGAAATCAAGACTTACCCGGATGCTAAACCCGTCCGGCAACGTTTGCGTCAGATTCACCCAAGAAAAGTTGCTGCTATTAAAGCAGAAGTTGAAAAATTACTCAAAGCAGGTTTCATTTATCCGATTCCATTAACGGATTGGGTATCGAATATTGTTCTGATTAACAAAAAGCAAGGGACAATAAGAATATGTATCGATTATAGGGACATTAATCGAGCCTATCCAAAGGACAATTACCCAACTCCCTATATCGATCAAATCATTGATGATTGTGCCGGCAGCGAAATATTCTCCTTCATGGATGGTTTTTCCGGATACAATCAAATCAATATTCTACCTGCCGATCAACCAAAAACGACTTTCATTTGTCCATGGGGGACATTTGCTTATTGCAAATTACCTTTTGGGCTCAAGAATGTCGGGGAAAATTTTCAAAGGGCCATGTCTTATGCGTTTCATGACATCAAGCACATTGTGCAACCCTATCTCAATGACTTGCTTGCTCATTCATTACATTGATATGATCATCTCATCCATTTACGAGCAATCTTTATGAGGTGTAGGCATTATCAGATTAGGTTGAATCCACACAAGTTTGTTTTCTGTATTCGCGTCGATCCCTCGAAGGTTGAAGCTATTGTCAAATTGCCTCCTCCTTCGAGTCTTTGCCAACTCCAAAGTTTGCAAGGGAAAGCAAACTTTTTACTACGATTCATTCCTAACTACGCCGAGGTTACAAAGGGTTTTACTCGTTTGTTGAAATAGAATACTCCATTCTATTGGGATGAGATAGCTTAGAAATCTTTTGATGCACTAAAACACGCGTTGACCCATGCACCGTTATTGCATCCTCCCAACTACAACCATGACTAATTCTTGTATCTCGCCACCTCTCATTCCACCATTGGAATGGTCTTAGTTCAGGAAGATGAATTCGGTACTGAACATGTGATATATTACCTTAGTCGAACTTTAAATCCAATGAGCTAAAATACTCACATGTGGAGAAATTGGCATTGGTAGCTATTCAAGCTTTCCAATGTTTTCGTCACTACATTTTACTACGTAAAGCTACAGTAATTTCTGATTGCAACCCTATGATCTACATTTTGACCAAGAAATTGCTAGGGGGAAAGTACTCCAAATGGATTGTGATCCTGCAGGAGTTTGGCTTGGAATTTGAAAAATCTAAGTCTAAGAAATCTTTAGTTTCTGCGGAGTTAATGTGTGACTTCCCACGTGCTGACACGGAAACTGTGCCGGAGGAGCCCATTGCGGACGAATCCTTGTTTCTAATCAGCACTTTAGATCTGTGGTATGGGGATATCATCGTTTATCTCCAGACCCAATCTTTTTGGCCAGAAATTTCAAGGTCAGAATGTCCAAAAATACGATTCCAGTCCCAACAATTCAGAATTATTGGAGATACTCTTTATCGTCGTGGGGCAGACTCTATTTTTTGACGTTTTTTTAACTCACGAGGAAGCTGAAAGGGTTCTAAATGACTGTCACTCTGGAGCGTGTGGCGGTCATATGTCTGGGTATGCCATAGCCCAAAATATTTTTCGCGCTAGCTACTTCTGGCCATCTTTGTTTAAAGATTGTATTAACGCGGTCCGAAAATGCCACAACTGCCAAATTTTTGATCGAAAGATGCGCGCTCCACCTGCTCCTCTCCACCATATAATTGTCGTTGGTCCTTTCGCGAAATGGGGTATCGATTTTATTACATGTAACCCTCACTCGGCCGGGGGGCATGCGTATATCATCCTTGCAGTAGATTATTTTACCAAGTGGGCCGAGGCGATGCCTACATTTGAGGAAGACGGCAAAACAACCGCAATTTTCGTCTTCAATCATATAATTTCTAGGTTTGGTGTTCCACAAGCGATTATCACTGATCATGGGCGTCATTTTCGAAACATTATGATGACCGAACCTACAGGCCAGCTTGGCTTGCGTCACGATAGTTCAACTCCTTATTATCCACAAGTTAATGGTCTGGTTGAATCCATCAACAAATTTTTAGTCATCATGATCCGACGAATCATTGGGATTCATCGGTCAAATTGGCATAACATGCTATTTTCAGCGCTTTGGGCATATCGAACCTCAGTAAAAACGTCAACAGGGTTCACTCCTTTCCAAGTAGTTTATGGTCTGGAAGCTGTGTTACCCATTGAATGTGAAATCCCTTCATTGCAAATGGACATCGAGTTACTTCCAGCCACTTCCGAAGAGGAAAAACGTTTGTTATACTTGGCTCAATTATATGAGAATTGACGTGATGCTGCATTGGCGATCGAAACTCACGCAAAACTTATTAAAGCTCAGTATGATCGAAATGTGACCCCTCAAAATTTTTCGGAAGGAGACCTAGTCTGATTGTATGATCAAGCTAATGATAAATTAGGCACTGGAAAATTCATTCCTATGTGGCATGGTACCTATGTTGTCAAGCGAAAGCTAGCAAAAGGGGCCTATGAATTGGTAAACTTTGACGGGGACTCTTTAGGTAAACCCAGAAATGGTCTTTACCTGAAGAGGTATTATGCTTAAAGAATGGGTATGGAGATTTTTTTAGTTAGGATAGTTTTCTTTCTAGCTGGTGTGTTTTAGTTTAAAAAGTGTGCTTAGCTTAGAGAGTGCTTTTCGTCATTATTCCTGCTTATCTTGGTTTTACTCTTGATATTGCAGATGTCGGTGCCTCTCCAAACATACATTGGTTTCGTTGATGGTGCTTGTTGTAATACACAGAACATTTATTCCGCAACTTGGGCTATCTATTCGCCCTCTAACGAGTTGGTATCTATGCATGGGGTAAGCCTCGGTCAAACAACGAACAACATTGCCGAGTATAGTGCAGTGATTGAGCTATTATCTGAATCTATCTCATTTGGGATTCAGATTTTGATAGTGAGGTTAGATTCTGAACTCGTTGTGTTACAGCTTAATAGAGTGTATGCCATTAGAAATCCAGTGTTATTAAGATTATTTTTGAGAGTGTGTCTCTTAGAACGTGAATTTGATTATATTGAATATTAGCATATTCCAAGATCTTTAAATACATTAGCAGATGCAATTGCTTCTCGAATGTTAAGTAGACATTTGCAATAATCATACATGTAAATTTAAAAGCATTCCATAACATGATTTACAAGATAAGCCGGTAATAGTGATATATATAGGAGAGTGTCAAAATATACATCGTCCTTGATCATAGGTTGAAAAACACCTTATGATCGGCAAAAATGATAAGTACAAAAAGAAAAAATGACATATGTGTCTACAATAGGCGATCATCCTATCACTGGTGATGATCTCGATAAGAAACCACTGTACGGGCCACCTTACAAAGGAACCTCCTAAAAGGTCCTGGGACCCCAATCACATAGCGCTGTAGTTGACGAGGAATGTCATCTATGCCGGTCTTTGGAATGTCCCCTATCAAGCGCTCTAGATGACTCTCCAACTCGGCCAAGGTCTTTGTTGATTCATCCTGTGGGGCTGGCGCCGCTGCAGCTAATTGTTTCCTCTTGTAAGGTCGGAGAGTAGCTGGTTGCTGTGGACCCACATTTGCATTCAAACATTTACTATCAGTTTTGGGATGACATAAAAAAATAAAAATAAAAATAAAATAAAAAATAAAAAAATAAAAATTTAAAATAGGAAAATGTTGAAAATGGTTTTACCTGAATGATCCCATTGCTCTCCTGGTGGAAGAGCCATGTATGGGTCACCGCAAAAATCTACCCCAGCATAAGGGAAGTCCTGAATAGCAAAAAACTGGTTTTCCAACCAATGGAAATACTCAAGTTTGAATCGAACGACCTCTGTCCCCTCGTCAGGATGACGGGCCATAACTGCAACCCATCGCATCAGTTTGGGCTCTCGAGGAAGCCCAGCTCCAACAGTAAGGTGTTGCGGGACCAACATTGGGACCCTCACCAGACCAAAACTCACAACCAAAGCCCCATAACCAAAGGTCTTCAGTTGTCCGTTCTTGGCTCTAGTCAGTTGGCCTTTTACATTAGCTAACACAGCATCGCACCAGTTGAAGATGGTGCCTCAAAAGCAGTCAATTTCCATCCGCATCTGGGATCCGGTGGCAATATGTAGTGTGGCACTCCCGCAAAGTCTGGTAATAGTAAACGTGATCACCATGAGCTCAGGATGGGATATGGTTTTAATGTCTATCCCTTTGTCTCTATCCTGGTTGTTGCAGAACTCTAGCCGGAGGCTATCGACAGACTGGCCACCTGGCCTAGTCCCGAATAGAGTCAAGTCTTCGTCTCTCTTAGGCAAACCAGTCAAAAAGTATATGTCTGCCGGCTCAATTTCGAGCTAGTGGCCACCAATGAAGAAGCACTTGTCCTGTATGCTCCACATGTCTACCATCCACTGCAAGAAGTCCACCTGGGACCTCATGCCAGGTACGGCCCAGAATTTGTACAATCTGCATGCCTTCAATGCATCGATCGAAGGTTGGTGATTTAACGCGACAAGATCTACATCCTCATGCTCCCGTTCTCGCCAATCAAGCATGATGTACACTCTACATCCAACAAAAAGGCAAATTAGAATGCAAGAAATTAAGTTGTTTGGGTCCATTTTGAGAATTTTTGGGTTAAAAACCCTTGCTGTGGGGTCCGCACCCTCTCTATTAGAGATAGTGTGTGGGTCCGCACCTTGCCTTCATGGAAGGTGCGGACCCCTGACTTTTTCCCATTGAGAAAAAGTCGGGGTCCGCGGGCTGCCAGTGTTATGCTTGCGGGCCCTCGCGCCCGGGTGTCTAGCCTAAAAACCCTCTAAAAAATGGAATGAAACCCTAAAACACAAATTGAAATGGTTGAAATTGAAGAGTAGGATGATGTGGATTACCTGGAGGAGACAGCGTTCGATTCCGACGGATGGATTTTCTGCAATCTTCACGGGAAGTTTCTAAACAAAAGCACTATTTTCTCACCCAAATCTTCAACGGTAAAAATGAATTGACGAGAGCCCTTTTCATAAGTTTTTTGAATAAATGAATTGTAAATTTGTTTATGTTTCACTTTAGAAAGGTAATTTTTGCAGCATTTTTATCCATCTTAAACAGGTATGAGTAATGTTTGCAATTTTTATTCAGGATAATGGATTGTTCAGGCGAAATCGATCATTTTCAACGAAAAAACATTTAGAGTCACCTTTAATCTCTTTTCTGACTCCTAAAACATGAAAAGATCGTCGAGTTTTTCTTTTTAACTCGAAAACGGAACTAAAAAGACGGTCCACTTACAGCTCTTTTCTGACCGTAAAAACATGAAAAGATTGCCAGATTTTTGTCGTTTCAAATTCGATATTGGTTATAAAATTACGTGTCGTTGATCATTTTTTTACTTTTTCAGATCAAGGGCACTAATTACGAAAAGTACTCCTTGGTCGTAAAGATCAAGCGGTTCTCTCAAGTATTATTTTATACTTTTTCAGGCTTGGGAGACATAAATTTACGAAAAAGGTCAACCCTAGAGTCTCCTTAAGTTTTTTTAGACTCTCTAAAATTGAAAAACGTCGAGTTTATCCTATAATGGACTCGTTAAAATTTAACAATAAAGGACCTGTTCAATTACAAACAGGAACAAACCACTCCTTCTTAGGGTTCGAATTTAAACTAAGTTGGACTCATCTGAAGGATGAGCTTATAATCAAGCAAATTTTATCCTCCTCAAGCTTGTCATATATAAAGAGGTACTTGCCAGAAATGGTGGGGGAAAAGAGAGAAAAATGAGCTTGTTTGTCATACTTTATAACCACTCTTGAACACGACACTTTTATTCACGTGGGTTGGGAAATCCTTTGCCTAACAGTTGATCAAACCACATTTGAAAGTCTTTAGCTGGTTTCTGGATATTAACTTTGGGTCAATTGTCACCAAACCATCTGCTGTGTCATTATGTGTTCAAGAGGTCATTGCCAATAAGCCATTCATCTGCAAAATATCTGTCATCCATCTTGACCATCCCTGAGTCAGTCCTTGCAACTAAATTTCTTCAACTTGATCTATGATTTCGTGTTGTGGGCTTGCCTGTGACGAGTCGTTTTCTATCGACTTCAGCTCATTATCTAGAAATCGTTAGTACCTTGGGATCTGCATGCCTCAATGGCAGGTTTCTTGCCTTTGACGAAAGGTTGCATCATTGAACTTCGATCAAAGGATTCTGTGACATGTTCGACATCAACACATCTATTCACATCTCATGGATTGTACTGGGTAGTTTGAGAGCCATTGAAATCACTGGTGGTTTCTCTCACACTTGTTAACAATTTACATTATTGACTGGTAATCAAGTGGTTTCTACCATGTTTGACTCCAACACATTCATTCGCATGGATAAAATCGTATTGTTTCGGGAAGTAAAAATGAAGACCTTGGATCTAGTTTCCGCAATCCAGGCTGTGAGGAATGTTGTATTCATTATATTATGGACTATTCATAAACAGATGGTTGCGTCCATACTGTGTCTACATGAGTCTATACTTGTGATGTATTACAAGATCATTCCTATATCAGAGTAGTAGTTAGTTTTCTAAGTCAGTTTTGATCTGAGTATGGGAATGCCTACCTCAGCGATGATATGATCTCATATATATATCTTGCATTGAATGTTTTTACACGTTCTGACCGGGCTCTCCACAAGATGATCCTCTAAATGATAAAGTACTTCACTCTTCCTAAATGATAAATGAAATCCTCATCTACTACAGACTTTGCACTTTAGGGGGAAATCTGTTACACAAAAATATCATCACCATGATTATTTGCAGTCAATATGGGTCTATCATCACTTGTACTGTCCTCCTAAGCAAGTCTCAGACCCTAGCTCGTCAAGTCAAGCTTTGAAAATGAGAGAAAGACATTGAAAATCAACAAAGCTCTGGTTCCGCACTTTCTCTCACTGTTGCCTTCGGTCCCGCACCCCCTGTTCACAAAAACTGCAGACCTGCCCGCTCTGTCCCTAAAGGAGTGGGTGTGGACCCTTGTGAAAGTAAAAAAGGCACAGGTTTATTCTAAAAAACTCACTTTGGGTTAATTCTAGATGATTCTAGAAGGAATTTTGACGTGGATTGGTCGCTCTTAGGTGGTTCATGCATCCCAAAAGAGAAGGAGCTAATCCCTTGATGAGAGGAGCTATCCCTTTGAAGGAGGACCTAGTAACTTCCCTCCATTGCACTATAAATTAAGGCATTAGGCTGGTTGCTAGGGAGGTTAGAAGCTAAACATTTTTGAGGGTAAATGCTGGTGGAATTGAGACTTCCTAGTTAAGCTTGAGAGGAGAGATCACATACCTTTTTGGCTTCATTGGGAAGAGAGTGAAACTTGTCAAAGTAGAGGAGACTTCTTGTTGGACCCTAGGAGGAGCTTGTATAGCATCAAGGCACAGGTTGTAAAGTTCTTCTTTGATTTGAATTAATACAATCAGATTCATTTTTCTCAACAAATTTTCTTATGTCATTTGTTTCATGAATTCCTTGATCATCATGTTAAGTATGCTTTATGATATTGGCTTTTCAAGTGTTATTTAATTTGTTTGCTTGTTTGTGTTTGCAGATTCGCAACAAGGGAGCTCATTTGGATCAAAGGAGTGAGGCTTCCACAAACTTGCATTGGACCCAAGGTAGGCCTAAACACTTGTTTGCCTTTGTTTATAAATGCATATTTAGAGAAAGATAGTTTTTGATTGGCTTGCTTGTCACTAGATATCGTTAGATTCTAGGAAGGTCTATATTTTCCGCAAGATCGAATCATTCCGTGTGACACTCCTCGTTGTCACTCCCTTCCTGATAAGGATCGACAACATCAACAGGACAGGGTACGCACCTGGATATTGGGGACATCCTAGCAGGCCGCTCTAGTCCAACATATGCATTAACAAGAGAAACATTATAAGCACATATACAACCAAAAACAATTAAAAAACTAAAAATTAAAAAGTTGATTTTTTTTACCTTCATCGTCAAAATCTTCTCCATATAATAAGGGCATATCTAGATCTCCACGGAAGTTGGTGCCACTGTATGTCCATTCCTCCACAACGATTTTCTGTCATCATAGCCATGAAAAGAATGCAAGTCGGTATGACATATGCTGACCCCTAGTGAACGTGGGCATCAAACGACTCCAATAAGTCATCCGTAGATTGTGTGCATAGGAGGCTATACCTGAGTCAGCTGATACTGGAACAATGGTACCCATTCCAAGACCAAGGTCACAAACACCGATTTGAAGTAAAATTGCTTCAAATTCCACGCCTTGGTTTTGGAAAGCTGGTGCTTGATGTTGATCTTCATAGCCTTGCCCAGTTGAATATCGTAGGAGTTGTACAATCGATGGCATAAAGGAACTTCGACTTGTTAGTCTCATGTTCCGCCTGGGATCTTGCCACTCTGTTGATGGTCAACAGAAGCGCTCTTAGTGTCAGATCCTAAACACTAGAAATCTCTATCTTCCCACTTTTGCATTTCAGGGCCTTAGGGAAGTGTTCAACAAGAAATGAAGATATGCTTGCCCCAATGAATCATGACCCATACAAGTTCACTCGCTCCCCTTGGTAGGATAGTCTAGTGATGAAATATATATTTGAAGTTTCCAACTCTAGCTCTTGGTCACCAATGACAAATATCTCTTGATTAATGTCCCAAAGACTAATCGGGTATCGAAGAAAATCGGGTTGCATCCTTGGCATAAGAAAGAATTTGAGGAGCCCACAAGTGTTCAAAGTTTCTAAGACATCTGGGTGTCAACATCCTCATGTTCCCGTTCTTTCCAGTCCACCATTTTCAGCGACTCTTTCTTACAAAAGCCATTAATTTGAGTCAAAAATCATGCTTAGCCCATAAAACTTGAGTTTAAACGATGATTTTTTGAGGAAATATGGGTTTTCCCTATTCACGGCGCCAACACACCTGTTTTAAAAATAGTTGCACCGAGCGGCATTGCTGGATTTTTTAATCACCCTTGGCCGGCGAGATTCCGTGCTCGGAAGTCACGTCGACCGAAGGCAAAAACATTTTCCAAAATCCCCCTGAATAAACTAAAAAAATGGTTAAAAACATAAATAAAGGACACAGAAATGGAGCTCAGGGCTTTGGCTTTTACCTGTTATTGGTGGCTCGGAGATTGACCTCCCAGATCTCCCCTAATCTGCTCCAGAACAATTAAGGAAAAGGTGAGTAAAATGTTTTCACAACAATGTAAAAAGGTAAATGGTAAAAATATATTTACTTTTCTCCTTTTTATTCATTTTTTCATGAAAACATCAGATTTTTGTAGATATTTTAACCTATTTTGCCTCAACAAGTAGATAATACACTTTACCTTTTTGCACAGCGATAGGTGATGGATGTTTGACAATGGTGACAGGTCACATTTCAGCTCTTTTCTCAACTCGTTAAGCTCATATGAAAAGATTGCTGAGTGTTTTTCCCTTTTGACTCATAAAAAGAAAATAAAATGGAGGGTCCGCTTTCATGCTCTTTTCCAACCCTTTAAAAGTGAAAAGATGGCCGAGACCTTGTCATTTCGAACTCATTAACGAATGTGAAACGTCGTGTGCCTAGTATAATTTTACCCCCTTTTCGGGTTGGGAGGCACTATTTACGAAAAAGGTAATTCTTGACTGAAATGGTCAAGCGGTTCTATCAAGTATCATTTTCTACCCTTTCTGACTCGAGAGACACAAATGTACGAAAAGGGACCATGTGGAGTTTTCTTTTATGTGTCTTTTTCAAACTTTCTAAACACGAAAAAGATACCGAGTTACACCTTTGTCGGACTCATTAAACTATTAAACAACATCATATTCGTCGCCATGACGAACATGAGCTTCTCCTTCCTAGGGCTCGTTAAAATTACTAGGTCGGATTCGTTTGAAGGATGAATTTACAATGCAAGCATATGCTGTACCCTTCAAGCTTGTGATTAAAAAATAATTGGGGTACCTGCCAGAAATGGTGGGAAAAAATTTGGAAATCTATTAGTTGTGGCGGCAGCTCACTCTTAAACATGACACTTTCTACTTCGTGTCGGGTTGGGATATCCTCCTTTGTATCATTGACCTTCCTAGGTTGGTCCATTCATCTTTGCCTTTCATTTTATCTCTACCACGTCATCATGACCACCGATCCTATGGATCGAAAAGCTACCAAACTTCCAAGATGTGTCACTGATATGTTCAAGAGTTGTCCTTCTGCAGTTACATTTGCCTCTTATTCTCTGTATCATCCAAAATAATTTTGCATCCTTTCATCTCATGTCGATGATGTGTGAAACATTATGGTCCTCCTTCGACATGGTTGCTTTCCGTTGACTTCGAATCATTATCCGGGAAGTTGACCGAGGGAATCCCTTCCAGTACCTTAGAGCTTGCATGCCCTAATGGCAAGTTATTTGCACTTGACAACGAGTTCACATCATTGGCTTTCGATTGAGTGATTTCATGGGCATTTGAATTCAGTTCCTCTATTCACATTCCATGAATTGTGCTGATAGTTCCTTGAGGACCGTTGTCATTATTGGCGGTTTCTCTCACGCTTGTTAACAATTTACATCATTGGCTAGTAATCAAGCGAATTTCTAGCATGTTCGACGTCATCACATCTATTCAGATGTTAGAAGTTGTACTTTGATCAGGTCATGTTGGAGCGTAAGACTCTGGGATCAAATTACAAAAGTCCAGGTTGCGAAGTGATGTGACATGATTATGTTGATATGCATGTCTCTTTCAGATGAATGGCTCCGACTATACCATGAGTTGTCATATGTGATCCTTCTCATTATTGGATGGCTACGACCATACCTTGGTTTCATTATGATCCTCTTTGATGGATGGATGCGCCCATACCTGGATCCATTTAAATATCATTCTCTAGATGGTTGCATCTATGCAATGATTCATGTATCATTTGAAAAAGTTCTCAGTTCTGTATATGTATCTATACTTTCTTACAGGTTTTCCAATGATAGACTACGGTTCCTCGCACTAATTCATAAATGATTTCATCCCTCACTCTAGTTCAACTTTCATGCTTTAGGGGGCATTTGTTACACAAAATTGTGTCACTATCCTTGTACTCCCCGTTACTTGATATTGGAGGACCTCTATAGTGAACCCCACATGTTTTCCCTTCATGAAGGAACTCCCATTCTGTCCCTCTTCATAAGCAGATCAATTCCCTTTTGCACCATTTCCCCTAAAACTTTTGTTTTTCCCAGTTTACAAGACCAATGCTAATGGCCTTTGTCTTCCCCGTGCCGATGTGTAGAGATTATAACTATCCCTAGCGCCAACCGAAGCGACTAAGCTATGTTCCAGTCGCGCCAGTCCTGTTATGGAAAGTTTTTTAAATTAGGAGCCGAAGTTTCTAGCTCTAGAAGCTTCGTAATGAAAGTCTGGTAAATGGTTTGGCTGGATGGAGTCAAGGATGTCAGTTTGGGCTCCTTTCCCCTATAATGATGGAACTACCTCAAGGGATAAGACCTTCTCCCATGAGAAGAGGACCCATCTCCCATTCTTTCATCCTATATAAACCTCCTTTCTTCCCAAGCACAAGCTAGTGTTAATGTTGGTGTGCTAGTGCTATTTTGGTTTGGAGAAAACATTAAGCTATTCATAATTGTAGCTATCTAGTTGTGTGAGGGAGAAGTGTGATTTGGTTTGGAGTGAAGTTTAAAGGGAAGAGTCTTAAAACTATTGTTGATTGACACCATCATGGAATGATAGTAGAATTGTGTGGGAACCTGGTCTTGTCAGAGGACAACCGCAACGTCAAGACAATGGTTGTAATCTCTCTTTGATATCAATATATATGCAACTATTGATTGATTTCCTACATGTTTTTTCATCTTACATATTCATGTATTAATGTTTCTTGACTTGTTAAGTAGGTTGAATTACAATTTGTCTATTATAACAGTTGTTGTTTGTTGTTGTTTACTTGTTTCAGATGCTTGAAGAAGGAAGCAAGAGATAGCTGGAGCAAGCAAGAAAGGACATCATCAAACAGATAAGCATACTAAGAGGTAGGCCCTCTTAATTGGTTCTAACCTAAGGAAGTCTTCCATAGAATGTATCTGTTGTGGCTAGACCCATCATCGGGCTAGAGGAATTTGTTTGTGTCCGCACTTATAATTTTACTTCACCAAAAAGACAAAACTGATACTTTCCTATAGGTAAGAAGAGTTTTGACAAAAAGAATTTTGATGTTACAGTTAGAGAACAAGTGTCAAAAATTGGAAGCACATATTAAAAAGTTTCACAGAAAATTCAATATTATGCATCAAAAGGGATTTCCAACTCTATGAAATTCTAGTGGTCAATTAATTCCATTATATTATTATCAGTAAAAATTGCACTAGATAGTAACAGACAAAACCAAATTTTCTAAATTCAAAGGGATAATCAATGGGAAAGTATTCCTAGAAGGCATAGAGTATGATATTTTAATTTAGCATGAAGTTAACCGTTTGTTCATAACTAGGCCAACTTTTGAAAAATACACAGAAGTCAATGAGGCATATAGGAAAGTAACAAAATTTTCTCTCCCAAATGATAAAATATGGGATAAGTTACTTGAACTCATTGAGTAAAAAAAAATGCAAGGAATTCAGTGACCAATCATATGAAAGAACGAACAATAAGCTGAAAAGGAGGAGAAGAAAGAAAAAAAATTGGGTTAAAGACAATAGTCATCAAACAACACCCTTATATTGTGTGTTGATTATTCAAATTAGTTTACAATATCTAATTTCTAGTTCTATTTTTGTAAATCCAAAACAATTTAAGATATTATCTCATTTTGTAATAAATTTTAGTTTAGATATAAGATATTTTTGGAATTAGATTCTAGAAGTATTTCATAATTCAAAGAAGTCAGAGTTGAACTCTTGTAATGAACCA
The DNA here is from genome assembly GCA_031772625.1 of Pinus tabuliformis. NCBI lineage: Eukaryota > Viridiplantae > Streptophyta > Pinopsida > Pinales > Pinaceae > Pinus > Pinus tabuliformis. The sequence goes on along the minus strand of CM062809.1, from coordinate 155,302,517 downwards.
GTGACATGATTGTAATGTTCAAAGCTATTTATGAAGATAATTGAAGGATCCTTGGATTCATTTTGAACAACCGGTGTATTTATGTGAGTTTTCCTTGTTATCAATTATGTTTTTCATATTTATTTCTGCACATGTTCAAGGTAACATAAAAATTTGGGCAAGGCTAGATTGAATATCAATCTCCTTGAAATCCCCTGTGAAGTTATAATTATTAAAAGATATTAATTAACTAAAAAATTTGTCTTAGTTAATTTTTCTAAATATTTTAATTGTTTCCTTTTTTCATCTCTTGAATGTGTATTGTTTGGCTATAGAAAAATTCTACACGCATCTACTATATATGATAAATTAAATGTTCAATATTAATGTTTAACAATTATATACCTTCTTAATTTATGCTTTTCAAATAAGTTTAAAGAATAACTCTGTTAGGAATGAAAATCAACCCTTTTGTTTTCTCGGAAATGCGTAGAAATTACATCTGTTTAAAGTTTTAATGCATTGGTCATCCATTTAAATCAAAACCTTACTTATATGCTTTGCCATAGCTTCCTAGCCTATAACTATCTACAAATATACAACATCATATTGGCATCATTGCCAGAGAATGAAGATTGAAGTTTGTTTCCATGGGCAATGATCAAACTTGCCTTTTAATGGTGAATAAGAGGCTAGTAGGATAAAATATTTAACTTGGTGACTCTACATATTAAATCTGGCTTCACGCAGACATACCCGATTTTAGTTAGATCTAGATATTTTCTCGCCTTTGTTAAATCCAGAGAGATTAGTGAGAATTGCATCTATTAGACATAGGTTAGAAGACTCTCTTGTTGCTTCTGCCTCTATTTTATCTAAAGTACCCTCACAATTTGACCCATCTCAATCAATTGTAATACCTCCTAAATTATCAGATCTTCCTCCAAAAATTTTAAAACTCCTTTCTACAGGGTTATATCTTCAAATTGAATTATTAGTTCATTAGATTGAGGCTTTTTAACTTCCTTATTCCCATTTGGAACTTTCTGATAGTGAAGAAAATCTCAAAATTTATCTTTCTAAATTTAAACAAGTTAATTTTAAATCTCTATTGTAAATACTTATCCCTCAAGTTATGCTAAACCTGAAGAGGATCTTAGTATTTATACTAATCCTCTAGCTTTTGAAGATCCTAAAAATGTTTTACCCGAAATTCAAAAATTGGTTATTAATCCTCAATTTATCTAGAAACCCAAACCTTCATCACAATTATCTTCCAGTAAAGTTGTTTCTCCAAAAAAGACAAATCCATTACAACATCAAATGGCTGGTTTTCAACTAATTGTGGCAACGCAATATGCAACATTATTTCTTCCACCAGCAACCCAAATTCATGCTTTTCCTGATAGGTATTTGAAATATTTACCTAGATTTAATGGAGAAATAGGGCCATCTACTAAAGATCACTTGGCTGCATTTTTGGATTTTGCTGACAACACGAATATTCAACATGAAGATGTTTACTCAAGACTTTTTGTTCAATCATTAGAAGGAAATGTTATAATATGGTTCAGACAACTACAAGCTAACTCTATTAATTCATGGGCTGCTCTAATCAACATTTTCAAGAATCAGTGGGGAATAAAAAATGAGCATGTTTGCTATTTAAAAGAATTTGAAGGTTTGAGAAGGAATCCTGGTGAACCTATTGCTGATTTCATTAAGAGATTCAATAAAATTTATAACAAGATGTCCCTGGATTGTAAAGCTCTAGTTACTTCTGCTAAATTTAGGTTTTCCAAAGAATTTGAAGATGATTTTACTGTAATGCTTAGAGAGAGAAAATATGAAACTTTAGCAGACATGAAAACTAATGCAATTGAAGTTGAAGCTAATAGGTCAACATCTAGTAAATTAAAAGCAAAGGCAGAAAAGGCTGAAAAGAAAATGAAAGCTAGAGAGGAAAACACCTCATCATCAAAAACTAAAGATGAAGAACATAAAATTGATGAAATAACCTCTCTACTTAGAAATATGTCTAACAAAATATCAAGAATGGAAGCTCAACCTAGAGTAACCCAACAAGTTGCAAATAGACCACAAGTTCAATATAGAAGACCTTTTCAACCTCAAATTTTGCAAAGACCAAATATTGATCAACAAATTCAACCTCCCCTATTAATTGATGATAAAGACCCTGAAGAAATTATTCTTGTTAACACAAACAATATCAATTATTTTGAAGATCCATCATGTCAGAATGTTATTGTTCCAATCATTCAAGACCAGTCTCTAATTCAAAATCAAGAAAACTCCCAAATTTCCAAGTATCAATATTTTTCCGAATTCCTCATTGTTGAACTAAATAAAAGGTATGACTTAAGACTGAGACCAAGACCTGGTAGACTGTTCAAAAAAGTTACATTTGATGAACCTGATGTAAAAGAAACTGAAACAAAAACATCATCAGTTCAGCCATAGAATCAATTACAAGAAAAAAATACTTCTAAAAAATCTGTACCAACTATTTTTAATGTTGAAAATGAGTTAGAAAGAGTTAAAATTCAAATTCCATTATCTAAACTCTTGAAAATTCATGATTATAAACATCAAGTCTCTAAATGGATTCAATATTCGAGCGTTGATGCAGAGGGGGATGCCATTAGTTTACATGATGAAAAACCATCAGTTGTTTTTTGTCCTAGTTCAGATATGATTGATGAAAGTATACCCCCTTTTTACGTCACTTCAAAATTTCATGATTACCTTTTATACAATTTTATGTTAGATTCTACGGCTTCCCATAATCTAATGCCTAAGGTAATCATGGATCAATTTCAATTGAAAATCATTAGATCATATCATGATCTGTATAGTTTTGATTCCAAGAAAGTACTTTTCTTGGGATTAATTAAGGATTTAGTTGTAACACTTTCTTACATCCCCGTGAAAAGTATAGTCTTCGACATAGTTGTTACAAATATTCCCCCAAAATTTGGAATGTTATTGTCAAGATCTTATTGCTCTAAGTTGGGAGGAAGTCTACAAATGAACATGTCATATGCTACAATCCCAACCTATGGAGGTGAGCATTTAAGACTATATAGACAAGTAATATTTATCAATATAGTTTTTAACTTAGGCTAAAAAAATCTCACTTTAAAAATTCAGCCCAAAAGACTTACTTTAAACATTAAGCTAAAAAATCTCACTTTAAAAGTTTAGTCCAAAAGACATACTTTAAATATTAAGCTAAAAAATCTAACATTAAAAATTTAGCCCAAAAGACTTACTTTAAAAATTAAGCTAAAAAATATCACAAAATTTAGCCCAAAAGACATACTTTAAAAATTAAGTCCAAAAAATTTCCTTTAAAATCCAACCTAAAACATTTAGCTTAAAAGTTCACTCCAAATGAGGAAAGAGTGTGAAAATAATGTTTCGGCTCTATTTATTTATATTGTTCTGGTGAAATGTTTTTATCGGTAGCAAATCAAGAAATTAATCATTCCATTTATGTAATCGATCAAGACTTTGGATGCTTTACTCTGGCTGGTAATGATCTTCCAAATCCTTAAATTAGCTTTGAAGACACTGTCAATACACCTCACTTTTCAAATATTGACATTTGGAAAATGTATTTTGATGGAGCATTTTCTAAAGATGGGGTGGGCTAGAATTGTACTAATTTATGATGATAAGAAAAATATAACCAAGTCTTTTAAATTAGAGTTTGAAGTTACAAATAATGTAGCAGAATATGAAACCCTAGTTTTCAGATTGGAGTTAGCTAAGAGTATGAAAGTTCAAAACTTGGCAGTATATGGTGATTTGGAGTTGATTGTAAAACATATAAGAAATATTTGTCAAACTAAGAATCCTAGGCACAAAGCTTATAGAAATGAAGTTTGGGATTATGTAGAAAATTATTTTCAAGTCTTCAATATCACATCAATCCCAAGAGAAGAAAATATCCATGCCAATGCTTTGGCAATTTCTACTAGTTCTTTAAAAATCCCTGATCCCCTACAATTACATTATAAAATTGAAGTAAAGTATAGACCTTCCATTTCTGACAATCTGAAACACTGGCAAGTTTTTGAAGACGATGAGCAATTAAAAGTTTTTTTACAAGCAATAAATAAATTTTTTTGTTTAACATGTTGAAGAAGAAAATATTGATGAAACCAAATCAAATGAGGATGATTCAAATTCACATTTAAAACATAAAATTGTTGATCATGATATCATTCAATTATCAAATAATTACATCCCAAAGGGGTTAGTACCTCTTGAAAAACTCTTTGACCATAATGTTGTCTTAAAAACGTCATTGCTAAATTCACAACAAGAAGATTCTCGGGACTGTAATATTAGTACTTCTGAAGAAATCAGAAATGTTAAAATTTTAGCATCACTGCCTCAAGAAGTGAAAGACAAATATATCAATCTTTTTAAACATGACCGAGATTTCTTTGCATGGTGATACAAAGAATTGAAAACCTATGACACAACCATTATTGAGCATACAAATCCTCTCAAACCAAGAGCTAAACAATTTCAGCAGAAATTAAGAAGAATAAGTCGTGCTCTCAATTATTAAGAAAGAAGTAAGAAGCTCTTGGATGAAAAAATAATTGTTCCCTTAAGATATTCTGAATGGATAGCTAACCTAGTGCTTGTTAGGAAGAAAAATGGAAAAAGAAGATTGTGTGTTGACTTTAGAAATATAAACAAGTTTCCTTTAAATGACAATTATCCATTATCAAAGATGGACCAATTACTTCATAGAGATTAGGTTCTAACATGATTTCAAAGTTGGATGGTTTTTGTAGATATAACCAAATTTTAGTTAGTTAAGAAGACATAGAAAATATAACATTTACAACTCCATGGGGTATGTTGTAACTTATTTTTACCCTATTTGTTTTTTTACTTTTTTCTTTATGTTGAAAAAGGGAAAATAGAAAAAAAATATAAAAAAGAAAAAAAAGAAGAAATGAAAAGAAAAATGAGGAAAAAGAAATAAATAAAAAAATATCAAAAAAAAAGAATGAAAAAGGGATATATATATATATATATATATATGAAAAATCCCAAAGTTTTGTGTGCTAGTTCGAATGCCACATTATTTTCTATTATTATTATTATTATTTTTAATCCTTCATAAGTTTTCCGAAGATTATTTTATTTTGTAAATAAAGTTGATGTGACACTCTTGTCGCCTAGCGATAAAGTTCAATTGGAAAGCGACGAATGAGATCATCCCCTCCCAGATCAGTGATAGAGGATGAATTCGGGACCACCCCACACATTCAGAGGTTAATGTGGGGAGGGTTTCAAAAAGCTAATTCACATATACCGCCCGCCTATACATGGCAACTCCATAATGATTTTGGGACCCCCGGCTCTAAAACGGCTAATCGCCTACAACAACGTAAACTTTGAAACAAGAACTAATATTGTTACTCGTTTCGTAGAGATAGCAAAAAAGTGACCTGATTTTGAAAAGGGGTGATGCAGAACACACCTATTTTTTTTAGAGCATAGTTTTTGGCACTTTATTTTTTATTTTTTATTTTTCTAGTTTTTGTTAATGTTTTTTTTTTTTTACTTTTATATATATATATATATATATATATATATATATATATATATATATTGTTTTTCTTTCTCTAAATTCTTTTATGGTTTATGAGATAATTTTTTTTATTTTTTTTTTAATGTTTTTTTGTCTATATATATATATATATATATATATATATATATATATATATATATATATATTTGGTTTTTTAAGTAATCAACATTTAAAATAAATAAATAAAACAACTTGAAAATTCGTTAAGTAAGCATAATTTCAAAAAAAATTGGACATAATAAATTTTAAGGTGAAAAATAAGTCCTAAAAAAAAGGTATGCTGCATCAACACGTTTCAAAATTAGCATGAAAATCACTAACATTTAGAAGCACATATTTATATTTGATACATAAGAAAATTTAAAGTGCCAAAAATATACTCCGAAAAAAGAAGAAGTGTATTCTGCATCACCACTTTTCAAAATCGGGCCACTTTTTTGCTACTTCTATGAAACGGATAATCATATCAGTGATAAAAATAAAAAATAAAAATAAAAACAAATTAGATTAAAAAAAATTAACAAAAATAAATAAAAATAAATAAATAGTAAAATTAAGAATAAAAACATTTTTAAAAGAACTAAAAAACAAAAACAAACTCAAATTATTAAAAAAAAAAAAAAAAATATGAAAATTTAATTATATATATATATATATATATATATATATATCAAATTAAAAAAAAAATCATAAAACATTTAAAGTTTAAAAAGAAATATGTATTTTTTATTTAAAAACAAAAAAAATTAAAAATTAAATTTTTTTAAAGGTTTTTATTTTTTTAATCAAAAAATATATATATTGTTTTAAATTTAAATGTATTTTTTTTTAAATTTGAAAATACATATATATTTTTTACTTTTTAATTGTTTTTTTTTTTTAATTTGCGTATATTTTTGTTTTTAGGGTTTTTTTTTTAATCTTAATTTTAGTAGTTTTTATTTTTTTTGTCAAATTTTTAGTTTTTTTTTTTTTTTTTTTTTTTTTTTTTAATTTAGTTTGTTTTTAATTTTCATTATTTTTTTGTAAACGTTTTTTTTTATTATTTTTCTATTTTTACCTACTTAATTTTATAGTTTATTTTAATTTTTTTCTTTCCCATATTTTTTTTTTTGCCAAATATTTTTTAGGTTTATAAGATAACTTTTTTTCCCTTTTTTAAATATGTTTTTCTTACTATTTATTTATTTATACTTTTTAAGTTTTTTAATTCTTATTTTTTATAGGTTAATTTTGTTTTTTTAAACATTTTTATGATTGATTATATATATATATATATATATATATATTTCTTACTATTTATTTATTTATACTTTTTAAGTTTTTTAATTCTTATTTTTTATAGGTTAATTTTGTTTTTTTAAACATTTTTATGATTGATTATTATATATATATATATATATATATATATATATATATATATATATATATATATATATATATATATAATGTTTGTTTTTTTTTTGTCTTTTTTTATATATTTGATTTTGTTTTGTTTTTAGTATATATTTTATGTTTTGCTATTTTTTTAACTTTTTTTTGTTTTGTATTTTTTTTTGTTGTTTTAATTTTTTAATTTTTAATTTTATGCTATGTTTTCATTATTTTTTTGAAATTTTAATGTTTTTCGAGGTCATGATAAAATATTTTACGCCATTATTTCGAAATGTTGAAATTTTAACCTTGAAAAAAAAAGTGTTATTCCAGCGTCAACACTTTTCGTTTTGAAGGTGTTTTTTGCACAAAATTTACCATTGAAAAATAAAAGTGTTATTTGAACATTAACACTTTTCGTTTTGAGGGTGTTTTTGGGACAATTTTTGCACAAAAAATTGGTTTTCTCTGCCATTTTTAAAACATGTTGAAAATTTACCCGAGGAAAAAAGAGGTGTTATTCCATCATCAACACTTTTAGTTTTTAGCACTGTTTTTGATGTTTTTATGGGGTTTTTTTTGCCGAAGTTCCTATTTTGAGTTTATAGTTTCCATTTCAAAGTTTACATTGCTCTACCCCCCCTCGAAAAACACATTCCTTTCCCGCTTTCATTTCCACTCTCGTTCATACCCCACCACTTTTCCCTCTACTATTCGCTCTCGCCAAATAACCTTTGGATAATTTAAATACTCCCGCCCAATAGCTATGTAACTGTTACATCATTAAATCCTTCCAACGAATGTCTAGTTACTAATTAGATGCACCCAAAATGGTTATAATCTGCTTATTTATTCAAACCTCCTCTTTTAACAAAAAAATGCATTACACTGCGTCCTCTTCTTTTGCCATTTCTTCTTTCAGTAGCGTAGGTGAAACCTTAAATTTCATAAGTACCCAATCATCTTCCTATGCCAGTGATTTCCATAACTTTGTAATTCGCCACCCTAGCGGATAATATTATGTTCAATATTTCTTCTCACAAAGGAAAGTCTAAATTAGTTGTAGAAATCCCTACATTTTCCTCTGTCATTAACCTAGACGAGCTCCCTCTTATCGATAGGCAATACAAAATCTTAGAGACCTAGTGCGAGTATGATCTGTATGAACTCCAAAACTGGGAAAACCATAAATTCCAAGATGTTAGTGATGAATTGAGCATATGGGAGTCTTTATTGCCCCAATTTGTCTTTCCCCAAACTCATACTTTCCTAGAATTTGTCACCTGGTGCTATCTCAAGTATCTTCCCCATTAGAAGGTTGTAATTTCCCAAAACAATGAAGTATTATTCACCATTACACTTGAATCCATATGCCAACCACTCCAAATGAGTTTCCAAGCTCCTTTGCACCCTTTTTCAATTGACACCCTCATGGAGTTATATCAGAAGCTTACATTTCCCTAGCGAGCTCGTATGTTTGAGTCATTCCTACATGAAAAGTTTGAGTTGCCTAGAACTAATATGCCCTATTCCACTTCAATTACAAGGTAGGTTATTTCCATGGTTGCTTGTCTGTTAGGTTATCCTACTAATTAATGGGTAGATGAAGTGATATTGGGATTTTTGTCAATTTTCTCTGTGGATAATAAGCCTTCATTAATTTTGTATTATAGTCAGTTCCTCATAGATATTATTCATGATCAATTTCTAAAGTTTTTTGCTGAAGGTTCATTTAAACATCAATCAGTTCTTGTGTATTTTATATTATTTCATCAAGAAGAAAGGTTTAAATTCCCATTGCAAAAGTTATATGCACAACGAAAAACTCAATCAGTCATTCTCTTGAATTCACTGGTAAGGAAGAATATAAAATAGTACTCCTTCAGTGACTTTGTAAACCAATTTTTGTATATGTCGTTAGGTCTTCTTAGCAATAATGTAATACCAAGGACTTCACCTGAAATGAAAAGAATTTTGCACCCTACTGAGCAAGCAAAAATCAGAGACGAGTACCTTTATCAGAATTATATAGATCAGATCAGAATATATTGTTGTGAACTCCCTCCCTATAGGTTACTAGTATTTATGCCAAGGATCTTTTCCTTAGAATACATAAGGAAAATGATGAATATGGATGACTTGCATTTTTCATCTAGGAAGAAAAAATCACAATTCAAGCTAAAGGCACCGATTGGCCCTTTCATTCTTAATACCATAGAAACAACAAAGAAGACAGATAATTTGTTAAAGATGATGAAATTCAAGTTGGGTTTTACTTCATTCTATGATCCCTTTGGAATTATTTCAAGGTTGAGAGTTGAGAAAAAAACAACACCTTATGCACATACAACCAGACCAGAGATAGAAAAATATGAAAATCAAGAAGAATGGTAGGAGAATACATTACAGGAAGTCAAGGAAAAACTTGTTAGTAAAACATATTCATAGACTCTAGTTTGCTAAGAAAAAGAAACCAAAATATTAAGAGAAAGTTTTTCTCCTACAGACTTGTTGTAGTGATTGCAACACCCTCCAAAATTTTGGCCTACACTCAAATTTTGGAGCATACTATGGATCCTATGATCAATTTTTCCTTAGTCACTTAATGGTAAGATGATGATTTAAAGCTCCTTTCTCTGACCTCAAGAGTCATTCACGCTTTTATCTTTATATAGAAAGTTTAATCTTCGGGCATGGGAGTTATCACGTGTCATGAAAAGGGAAGTTTTGGTTTGCTTCAAGGGGAAATATTTATGGAAATGAGTTGCTCTCATCATATAGAGGTGTTTCACACTCATTTCTAAAGTTTCACTCACTATTACACAAGTGTTGTAATTATACTCACAAAGTCTATTGTCGGAGCTGCACTTGTCGTAAGCTACAACAAAGGTTGTTGCATTAAGCGAAGTATGTTTTCATATGTTCTATATGATCTATGTTGTATCACTAAGTGTCCAAGTGTGTGGTCACATTCAGGTTCTATCATTGTTCACATATGTGCCATTGATCCCACACTTATCCAAATTCCGAAGGATTCCTAGCAACCTAGCCTCATCCAGCCTTCCTAAACTGTGCACTTCGCATCTACAACCCTCAAGCTTTGTCCTTGCCTACTGGAACCGCGTAATGCGCAAAAATCCCAACATCCCTTAGCATCGAAAACTATGCAAAGGCTACCTCTAGTGACTGTCCCTCAGCCGAAGCTCACTTCCCTCAAGAACTGTGCATATTTGTCCTCCAGGCCTCTTTGTTACCCAATCATCCTTGCCTATAAAAATTGGGTAGACTTGTCCTCTAGGGCCTCATCCCACAACATCCAATGCCTGATTGAACTGCGCAATTTTTTCCCTCAGTAGGCACTGCACAAAAATTTCCCGTAGTGGGCACTGTGAATTCTTATCCCTTAGTCTAGCCTAGTCACTGAGACTTCCCCACCTCTGACCTTATCCCAATTTCAGTTCAGTCAGTGGATTATCATGCAACATCTTAGACTAGGGGTTTATAATACTGATGTCATCTTGTCATGAGTGGATTACAGATACATGAATTATACTAGGATATGGAAAGATGATTAAGAAGGAGATGAAGAAGTAGGACATGCTAGATAATACTTAAGGAGTTGAGGGGAAGAGTAACTATAAGATAAGAAGACAAAGGAACCCATGCTCTGATAGAAGATCGAGACCGCATGATGACTCTATCTGATTCACAACCTTTTGGAGGGTGGGTATGAAAAAAAAGCATATATTTCATGAAGTTGAAATACACCTCTTAGTATAGGATGAATGGAAACTTATCATTGCCATATCATTATGTCCTTAATGACATGTATGGTGGCAAACATTGAAAGTCATTCCATGTGTTTTCACTAAGTGTTTTGCTCCCTTTTGCTTGTTTGATCAACTGTCATCTCTTGGCATGTTTGACTATTATGACATGTTTGAGAGCATTCGCTGGTGGTTTCGAAGGTCGACCTATGTATATATGATTTTTCCTAACCATGTAAATACCCGCCGCACTCATACAAAAAATTTTGGGCACTGTCACAAAAGTGTCCTCACGGTCACCCTAAAGTCTATCTCAAGTGTCAAAATTGTATCTTCTTAACCTGAGGCAGTAATACAGAGGGAAATGCTTTGTTTGATTTCCTGTTGGTCTATGTTTTTGTGTCGTTGAAGTATGGTAAGTGTGTGATCAAATCTCAAGTTCATCATTGGTCAATCTCCCTCCTGCACTTATCCACTTTTGGAAAATCATTCTGACCAAGTAACTTAGCTTCATCAAGCGTTGTCTAAGCTATGCGATATGCAGTCTCAACCCTCATCGAAGTGACCTTGCTTCTTGGAACTGTGTAGTGCATAGTCACTATCCTTTAGGGCCATTGTTCTGCACAATTTGTGAGTCCAACAGCCTTCCTTGACCCCCCAAATTGTGTAGTTGTGGCTCCCAGTCTACCTTGAACTGTGCAGTTCACACTTTTAGCCCTAAATATTTTTCTTGGCCTGCTAGAACCCCACAATGTGAAAATATTCCAGCCTCCATGGCCTCTTGAACTCCGCATATGTGTCCTCTAGTGAACCTCCCTGATCCGGAGCTCACTATCTTAAGAAATGCACATATTTTTCCTCCAGGACTCTCTACTAACTAGTCCTCCTTGCCTTTGGAAACTGCACAAATCTATCTCCCAAGGTTTTATCCTACATCAACCACTATCTTCTTGAACTGCACAATCCTGACTCCCACTGGCCACTTCGAAATTTTTCTCCCTAGTGGGGGCTATACTCAAAAGTTCCTCAATCAAGCTTGAGCTGCACTTTGTGTAGTCTCAGTGATAAAGTCCTCTCACCGTTACTTGGAATTGTGCAATGTGTAGTTACTAGGCCCTCTATCCTAGCCTGTCACTTGTCTTAGGCTCAATTCATGGATAGTAATGCATCATCTTAGACTAGGGAGTTTTCAGATTGAAATTGTCTCGTCATGAGTGAATTGTAGGAATAGGTACACTATCAAGTCATGGAGAGGTGATGAATAAGGAGAAGAAGGAGGGAAGCATGCATAGAGACTCACTTGTAGTTTAATGAACAATTGAACTTATCAAGAGAAAGCAAAGGGACACAATTTTGAAACCACCTCCCAAGACCGAAAATCATTGAAGGCCCCGCATCATCAAGCTATGTGGAGGAGAAGAGAAAGCATACCCAAGAACACATATGTCACTCAGTAGCAATAGTGACTTGAACTTGCCACACCATCAAGTTAGTCCATGTCAGCAGCGTCGAGTCAAATCATGTCATGAGTTTTCATATGCTACATCACTATCATGAGCCATGTATATTTTAAATCAAATGTATTGTAAAGTGAAATTCCAATGGACGCACAAGAATATGAAGAGTCATGTAAGTTGAAAAGTCATAGGAAGTTGAAAAGTCATGAGGGTAGTCAAAGAGTCATAGGGGGAATCATCACCCTTAGTTATATATGCCCCCTCATTGTATGAGAAAAGTACTTTTCACCTTGTTTCTTCCCACAAAGCATTAGAGAGACCCACTAGTTCTTTGAGGAGCAAATAGTGGCTCCAATTTCCCACTACTTGGGCTAGTGATGTATAATGTGAATATGGGTCTTGGAACTTTTTCTTAATAACATGAGCCTTTTATTGCCAACACATTCTTTATGCATGACTTATGAATGTTTGTAAGACTATTCTATGGACGTTTGTATTTCATGTTTGCTTTTATATGTAATAAGATAGTTGAACTATTTCGTTTATTTTAGTGCTTTTATTTTTGAGAATGTGTTGTAATGGTTTTTATTGTTGTTTCATCCTTGTGGACTATTCCACGGGATACTAGACAAACTTTTCCACACTTATCGGTTATAATGACCATCACATCTGCTTTGGACTATTCTACTGGATGTTAGACAAATATTCCCTTTATCATTGGTTGTAACCACTGTCACATTCACTATGGACTATTCCACTGGATGTTATACATGTCCTTCTAGTTCATGTGTTTCTCTTACTGGGTGGTAATATCACCTCTCACTTTGAGGCTCACTTTTCTCCCCCCTTTTGCAGTAAGATAACCTAGACACATTTGCACTGCACACTCCCTAAGCACACTCACCTTATTGTTCAAAGAAACCTTTGCATCACTCTCCTGTGATGACAACTAGAGCCAAGGTAGATATTTTAGGATTTTGTAACCAGGCCTTTATATCAAATGGGACTCCTACACCAAATGGTGTGAGGTCTAATTTGGACTTCATATTGGGGAGGTCCCCTTGGTTGATAGATTTCTAGTACCATCAACAAAATGGCGCTAGAAGGAGGGCAAGATGAAAAGTTGAGCCCATTGCATCTGGTTTGAATCTCTGATCTAAAATGGCTGATAGACACATCATACTCCCATGGTGTTTCTTCAATTTTCTCCTCCATCATTTTCAACCCCTGATGATCCGCTTGATCACTTATCCTAGTTAAAGTTTTATCATGAGGATGGAACATCCATAACCAAGCACATTTCCAATTTTAATAAATTTGGTGATTCTTACAAAATTAATGATGAAAAGTTGGATTGCGTGTTGTTCTTCCTCACCCTTGAAGGTTGTGCTAATCGGTGGTTCTATACCTTGCCACCCGCTTCCATTCATTCCCTTTGTCACTTCCTTAGGGAGCTTCATCAAGCCTGTTACACTAAAATTTGTCACCATGACTATTTTCAGTCAGTATGGCTCCATCAATTGTCATACTGTCCTCCTTGGCAAGTCTTATACTTCTGCTGCTCATGTCAAACTCCAAGAAAGAGAGAAAGTCCTTAAAAATCAATATAACTCTGGTTATGCAGTTTCTCTTACCCTTACCTGTGTGTACGCACCTCAAGTTCATAATACCTGCATACTTGTACGCTCTGTCTGTAAAGGGGTGGGTGCATACTCCTGTAAAGGTCAAAAGGCGCAAGTTTTACTTCAAAAAAGTTACTTGTGGTCGAATCTAGAGCATTCTAGAAGATGGTTTGACATGGATTGAGCGCCTCCAGATGGTTCATGCATCCCAAAGAAAGAGGAACTTATCCCATCAAGAGGGGAGCTATCCCATTGAAAGAGGGGCTTATCCCATTGATGGTGGACCTGATTAACTTCCTCCAAAGCATTATAAATACAAGCATTGGGCCAGAGGGAGGGGAGGTTGAAAGTTGAACATTCCTAAGGGTAGATGCTGCTGAAATTAGGACTCCCTTTTAGAGCTTGAGAGGAGAGATTCCCATCCTTTCTTAGCTTCATATGGAAGTGGGTGAGCTGATCAAAGTAAAGGAGAACTCTTGCTGGACCCTGGGAGGGACCTGCACAACACCAAGGCACTGGTTGTAATGGTTTCTTTTGTTTCCAATTAATACAATTAAGTTCATTTTTCTCAACAAGTTGTTATATATAATTTGTTTCATATACTCCTTGGTCTTTATGATGAATATGTTTTATTATATGAGTTATTCAGGTGCTATGTAATCGTTTGATTGTTAGTGAATGCAGGCTTCAAGGAGAAGGAGGAGCTCATCTGGATCGGAGAGGCTTGGCTGCTACAAACAACGTTGGACTAAAGGTATGCTTTAAACACCTTGTTGCTTTTATTTTAAATGCATATTTAGGGAAAGATAGTGCTTGATTGTTTTGTTTGTCACTAGAAAGCCTTAGCTTCTAGGGAGGTCAGTTTTGTCTGCAAAATTGACTCTTTCCGCATGACAAAATGGCAACCATACTGGGGAATCCATGGATTTGATTGATTTCTCTTTTGATTAATACTTTGATTTGAGAAAATCTGATTTCTTTCTGGTTTTTGACCGATTGACTGTGAATTTGGGTGGAATAGCTTAGGGTTGAGTTAGTTTTTATTTTTCTTGATTTTGAGAGTAGTACACACCCTCTACGTTAAGCACAGTTCGTACCTGTACGCACTTCTGCTTTGTACACAGAGCGTGGCCGCACCTGTGCAAATAGGCTGCCTACGTACCCTGTCAAAAGTTTAGAAAATTTCATTTTTTCCTTTTTTACCCATTAGATTTTGTTTATAGTTTGTTTATTGCTGCCCAGATCCACTGGTTACCTATCAAAAGTTTTCATCTAAGCTTGTTTCATTAGCATCAAGGTTTTTAGTGAAGTTCATAGAAGTTCTAGCCCTAGGTTTGATTTTTGTATTGGTCTTGTAGTGACTTTGGCTTTAGAAGTTGTAAAAACCTTGGATATCCCTGGTCTTTTCAGTCTTCTTAGGAGTCGGACCTTTCGTAAAATCCACCTTTGTGAGAAACCTACTTTTGTGTTGTCTCTTTGCGGAATTTCGAGAAGGCTTGTTGGTAAAGCTGTGAATTTCATTCTTAAGAAAAAGAACAAAATCTTTTTATTTTTGTTTTTGACTGGTTTATGATTCTGCATGAATTAGTCCTTTGTTGAATTGTAACCGAGTAAAACATCCTGGAATTATATTTTGTAGCTTTTACCTCATTAGATTTGCTTTTAGGTAAATTTCTCTTAGATTTGCTTTTAGGTAAATTTCTCTTAGATTTGCTTTGAGATAAATTTCTTTTAGATTTTCATAGATTTTAAAATTGATTTTTGTTAAGTAGTTTTACATGCTTTGTTAAAATAGGAAAAATACAAAAAATCTCTTTTGAAAAAGTTTGTTTTAAGTAGCGTTTGAAGTCTTTGAAAAGAGAAAGGAAGTTTTCGTGCAAATAATTAGTGGTCATGTGTTGTGTGCTTTGGAAAAGATAAAGAGATTGTTTCTTTGATTTTCGTTGCCAAGAAAGTTGTCTTTATAAATTTTGCATTCTCCAACTCTCTTAGCTAGGGAATTCATTGAAAAGGAAAGATAGCTTAAATCATCTTAGGTGCATCTTTTTAGTGGATTTGAGTCGAGTTTACACACCATCAGTTTCATCTCCACTACCTTTTGTCCTAAAGAAAAGCCATAAAAATTAACGCTTAAAGTAAAATTTACTTAGTAACTTTTTATTTACTAGGGCTCTGAAACACCAACATAGATCAAGCTAGTGTCTTGGAGTAGGAGAGTAATTAACTCTCCAAGACAGAAAAACCAAACAAGTAGCTCATCTTGTGGTAGGATAAATCCAATAGTTACATTTATGCTCTGGGAAAGCTTCTCTTAAAGGAGAAGCACGAGATCGTGTCCGAACTAGTGAGGGGATCAATCCTCCTTCATTGGGAACGACGCCAGATATGCACGTATTACAAACGGTAAACCTTGGATTAACCATTGTCGAGGAGCCTGGGGTCACTTGTCGGTAAAACTTAGATTATTGTCAAGGAGCCGGCAAGGGGATTGAGCTTGCTACTCTACCCTTGCGTGTGTATCGGATCGTAGACTGTTCCCCCAGGTATATTTGTTGTTGTTGGTGACCTTAGTGACTATTATATTTAGGGTTCTACCCAAGGTGACGGTGGAGGGAAGATCCCACTGTACCTGGAGCAGACGTCGGCTAGACTCACTTGAATTTTCTGGGGGGTTCACTTCACTCGAGACGGTTAAAGTGGAGGAACTTGGTCCAGTCTATTCATTAAGCAGGTTGCCGGGGTAACTGTTCCACCCGCCACTTCTGTACTGAATTCTGCGATGTTTGATTTCATCACCAACTAGTGTTTTCGGTCTGGAAGGTTACTGTTTGTGTGTGGTTTGACACCCTAGATTCTTTAGGCGTGTGATTCGAATTTGTTTGGTTCTTTAGAGACATTAGGCGGTTTTCTTTGAGATTTTACTTTGTTTGCTTGTGCAGTAGTTAAGGTTTTAACTGTGGCTGAATTACCGAGACAGTCCCGTAGACTTCGGGGCCAGTCTCCTAAGGTTGTAACCATGGCCTATTTTTTGAGGAAGTCCCGTAGACTTCGGGGCCAACCTCTTGAAGACATCCCGGGTCATTACGAAGGTTTGAAAGTCCTCGTAATTCCTAGTGGCAGTAAAGTAGGTTCACTTGAAGAAGGAGAGTCTTCTTTGGTAGTTCATCCTGATTACCAAACTCTAGAAACAGGTTATAATCCTGAAGCTATTTTGGTTTCTGAACTTGCTGGTAGTTTTTCATCTACTAGTGATATAGGCGAAGAACCTAAGATATCTGAACCTGTTACTCTAACATCGGGGTTGGTCTCTCCAACTTCTAGTGCTCCTGATTCACCTAGGGTAGAAAGAGTCATCACCGAAAATCTCCCTTCTGGTTTGATAGCTATTGAAGAACTTGCTCCGGAAGAAGAAATAGGCATCCCTATCCCTAAAAATCAACCTACTATTGATCTAAGGGAGCGTGAATCCATTTTTTACAGTCCACCTAGAAGTACTACTTGGTATCTTTCTTTAGCTAATTATTTGGACAACTCAGGGTTAAGTTTTTCTCCACCTCGTGCTCCTTATCCACCTAGAGGTCTTTATACTCCCGTAAATATGTCAGGTCAGTCGTCCATGTTTACTCAATCACCTGAATCCTTTTTGTACAGCGGTCCTTCTGTTCCCTCTGGGTATCAGTCAATTTCTGGTACTTTTGCGGGAGCATCTCCTCAACCCATTGAACATGGGTTATTAACTAGAAATAATGGTAATAAACCGTTGAGCGTAGGAGACATTTTCATGATGTCAGGTTCTATTCCCAGTTCTCAACCTCAAGGTAGCCAGTTACCGCCTGGGGGGCAGCCTCAATTAACTCCTGGGGGGCAACCTCAAGGTACACAAATTGTGTTTGGGGGGCAACCTCAAGGACAGTATGTACCCATGGTACAGTACATTCCTCAAGGTCAACCCCAGCCTCAATATGTACCCCAAGGCCAACCTCAGTATCAATTTATACCTCAAGGTCAACCCCAGTATCAGTACATGCCTCAAGGGTATCAACCCCAAGGTCAGTACTTGAACCAAGGTTTCCAACCACCCCAAGGTCAATCTTATGTTCAAGGTATGGGAAACGTACCTTTCAATTATCAATCCTACCCTCAATCCGGTTATGGATCTCAATATCCTCAACCTGTTATGGGTCAATACCCCGGAATGAACATAGTGTGGGATCCATCGCAAATTCAACAGGTATTGCAGCCAAGTGTACAGTTGTCATCTCAAACTGGACACCCCTTAGTTTCTGGTTCACCCCAGCAACCAGTCCAGTCTAATATTCAAACTTCTGTACCTTTGGTAGTTTCTCAGTCTGGGCCTATTTCGTCTCGTACTCCATCTCAAACGACTACTGCAACTACCGCAACATCTTTTCAATCTACCCCACTTGCTTCTGGAGTATCGACAGCTCCAGTTTCTACTGTCTCTCTATCTACTCCTCATACATCTTTACCATCATCTGGATCCACGATTCAAACTACGATTCAGATGCCTGTAGGACAACCTGGTTTAAGTACGGTTGTCACAAGTCAACCACAATTCACTTATCAACCGTACCAGGGACAGTACCAATTCGGTCCTGCTGTCCAGCAGCCAGTTTACCAGTATCAACCGTATCCTGGGTACACTTATCAACAATCACAACAACCCCAGTATGGTCCGGTTAATCTTGGTTTTCCGGGAGGATACAATATCCCGAACACAACTCCCATTCCTAGTTATCCTGGATATCCTCCTCCTAGGACTGGTCTCATGACCCAGAGTTTTAGGGATCCTAATCGGCAGTTACCGTTTATCGCAACTTTGGATTTACCAGACTTGTCGCGCCTAACGAACAATCCAATAAATTATCTTCCGTTTTGGCCGCCAATGCCAGATAAGTTGCCCAATGACATTCCCAAGTTCAAAGGTAAGTCTGGAGAGGACCCATCGAATCATGTGATGACTTACCACCTCTGGTGTGCCTCTAATTCCATCTCGGATGATTTGATCTGCTTACGTCTTTTCCAGCGTACTCTCATTGGTCTTGCAGCCAAGTGGTACATTGAGTTACCACAGGCCTCTTTTTATAATTTTAGCCAGTTAGCTACCTCGTTTTTAACTCATTTTCAGTTGTCGGTCAGATATGATAATGGCACGGAGTTACTAACTTCATTAAAACAATCGACGTCCACATATATTTCCGATCATATTCATGAATGGAGACGTCGAAGGCGGTTAGTGAAAGTTTTTATCCCAGACTAGATCTTAGCTAAATGGTTTGTTAAATCATTGTTACCGAAGATTACTGAAGACGTAGCTAAGGCCGGAGTAGTTACTGAGGAGCAAGTGATTTCTCAAGCGCAGTACCTTGAATTAGTTTATACTCAGTCAGGTACGTTACATGAAAAGATCCCAGATCTTCCTAAGTTAAATCAAATCGCTGTTGCTCCTTCGGGATCTCATGCTGCTAATGGCATGATTGGTACGGTGAATACTAAAAGCAAGAAGAAATCCTCAAAGAATTATTCTCCTATTATAACCTTACCAGACTCCCCGACAGGAGATTCTTCTGCTGAGGTTTCCGCCGATATTCACGCTGTAGAGTCATCTATAGTTAAATCAAAATCCGGTGGAAAGAAGAAAGGGATGAAGAAGAATAAAGCAGACAAAACTCCAAAGGAGAAAACTGAAAAGTCGGAAACCAATGACGAAAAGCACAAACCTCGTTATCCTTGTCTTATTTGTGAAGAGGATCATTTTACAAGAGATTGCCCTCATCAGGCAGAGGTTGCGAAGATTGTTAAAGGTTCCCAAACTCCTGCTGTTTTGAAAGATCCATTTCCAAAGCAGGAGAGTAAGATGATAGGTTCTTCCTCGAGTGCCAGTGAAGAACCCATATTGATGATGTCTTATGTAAGGATTGCGACTCGATCGCAAGATTATGGTAGTAAAAGTCCTGTTGATGGCAAAGAAGCAGAATCTTCTCATTCTAATCCATCAACCTCAGCTCCCGGTTCCGATCCACTACAGATCGAGAAGCCTAACCCGGACTTAGTAATCAAACCGCCCGCCAAGGGTATACTTCGAAAGTCTACTTTCAATCCACATGCGAGAGCAGCCCAGAATTATAACATTGTTGAGGACTTAGTTGTTTCACCCTCAGCAATGTCGGCTTTGGAAGTGCTGCAATCGTGTCCAGCACAACACAAATTACTTTTGTCAGCTATAAGAGCTATTGATGTTCAAGACCCGAACCTAATAATATTTGATCTAGAAAATAGTACACCGCGTTTACCTCATCAAATGGCTTTCCAGATCCCAGTGATAGTCAAAAACAGGCCTATTCATCGGACTGTAATTGATGAGGGAGCTTCCACGTGTATTATGTCGATACAGTGTTGGAGATCGCTTGGTTCTCCTTCACTAAATCAATCCCCGACAATTCTTAAGGATTTTGATGGCCGTGGGTTCCATCCTTTTGGCATTCTATAGGATTTGCCTATAGGGGTTGAAGGAAAAACCGTTAGTCTAGATGTGGAGGTGGTTGATGCCCCTCTAGACTACAACCTTCTCTTGGGTCGAAGTTGGTCTTACGCTAGGACAATGGTCGTTTCGTCGGTCTTCCGAGTAATAAAGTTTCCACATAATGGCAAGATCATAACAATAGACCAGTTGGCTTACTTCTCATCCGACCCAGCCTCTTCAGAGAGTATTCAGCATGTCGGTAAAACGACTATCCCATATAAGGATGTTGGAGTAGGATTAGTTAAAGTTGCCAGTTTACTGGGAACTTTTCCTTTTCCTCCAATCAACGCATTGTCTTCGTTTGCCTCCATTCATATGATTACATCAGACACCATTTTTTATGACGATCCTTGGATCGTTCCTTCTGAATCTGAGATAGACTCATTTGGTGATGCTATGTTGTTGAGTCCATATGAAATTGCCTATGAAGTTGTGCAGTCTTTTACCAACCCGCTTTCAACCAAAATCGACCAAATGAATGTGGTCCGTGAGGAATCACTTTTTACATCAACCTCGGAGTTAATAGCTTTTCCCGAAGTTGTTTCATCTGACGAGCAACTTCGTGAAGTCGTGTGTGTAGACGATTTACCATGGGAAGATCTCCATCACAGATCTTCGTTTTTACCTGAGGATGATCGTTTTGAAAATGATTTCTCATCAATCTTTACAGCTGAATATGTCAAAGAAGCTCAGAATCCAATGAAACATCCTGATTCAGAGCTGAATTTGGGAAACATCTCTCGAACTATTCCCATTGACATTTCAATCAAGCCTGAAATTGTTGAGAACATTCATATAGGTGCCTCGTGTACAGATGATGAAATTCAGACATACAAGGCCCTATTTCAAGAATTCTGCGACGTGTTTGCCTGGTCCTATGAGGAAATGCCAGGAATTGATCCCGCGATTGTTGTTCATGAGATCAAGACTTACCCGGACGCTAAACCCGTTTGGCAACGTTTGCGTCAGATTCACCCACGAAAAGCGGCTGCAATTAAAGTAGAAGTTGAAAAACTGTTGAAAGCAGGTTTCATTTATCCAATCCCGTTAACGGATTGGGTATCGAATATTGTTCCGGTTAACAAAAAATAGGGAACAATAAGAATATGCATCGATTATAGGGACATTAATCGAGCTTGTCCAAAGGATAACTACCCAACACCCTATATCGATCAAATAATTGATGATTGTGCCGGCAGTGAAATATTTTCCTTTATGGACGGTTTTTCCGGTTACAATCAAATCAATATTCTACCTGCCGATCAACCAAAAACGGATTTCATTTGTCCATGGGGGACATTTGCTTATTGCAAATTACCTTTTGGGCTCAAGAACGCTGGAGCAACTTTTCAGAGGGCGATGTCTTATGCGTTTCATGACATCAAACACATTGCGCAATAGTATCTCGATGATTTGCCCGCTCATTCATCACATCGAGCTGATCACCTTGTCCATTTACGAGCAATATTCATGAGGTGTAGGCATTATCGTATTTGGTTGAACCCACACAAATGTGTCTTCTGTATAGAAGTGGGTCGATTACTGGGATTTGTAGTTTCGAAAGCCGGCATTCGCGTCGATCCCTCGAAGGTCGAAGCTATCATCAAATTGCCTCCTCCTTCGAGTCTTCGCCAACTCCAAAGTTTGCAGGGGAAAGCAAACTTTTTACGACGATTCATTCCTAACTACGCCGAGGTTACAAATGGTTTTACCTGGTTGTTGAAACAGAACGCTCAATTCGCTTGGGATGAGATAGCTCAGAAATCTTTTGATGCACTCAAGCACGCGTTGACCCATGCACCGTTGCTGCATCCTCCCAACTACAACCAGGAGTACTTTTTGTACCTCGCCGCCGCTCATTCCACCATTGGAATGGTCTTAGTACAGGAAGATGAATTCGTAACGGAACATGTGATATATTACCTTAGTCGGACGTTCAACCCAACTGAGCTAAAATACTCACATGTGGAGATATTTGCATTGGCAGCCGTTCAAGCTGTCCAACGTTTTCGTCACTGCATTTTACTCTGTAAAACTACAGTCATTTCGGATTGCAACCCTATGATCTACATTTTGACTAAACAATTGCTAGGGGGCAAGTACTCTAAATGGATTGTTATCCTGCAGGAGTTCGACTTGGAGTTTGAGAAATCTAATTCTAAGAAATCTTTAGTTTTTGCAGAGTTAATGTGTGACTTCCCGCGCGCTGACACGGAAACTGTGGCAGAGGAGCCCATTGCAGACGAATCTTTGTTTCTCATCAGCACTTTGGATCTGTGGTATGGGGATATCATCGTCTATCTCCAGACCCAATCCTTTCGGCCCGAAGTTTCAAAGTCGGAACGTCGGAAAATTCGATTCCAGTCCCAACAGTACAAAATTATTGGAGATACTCTTTATCGCCGTGGGGCGGACTCTATTTTTCGCCGTTGTTTAACTCACGAAGAAGCTGAAAAGGTTCCGAATGACTGTCACTCTAGAGCGTGTGGCGGTCATATGTCTGGGTATGCCACAACCCAAAAGATATTGCGCGCTAGCTACTTCTGGCCGTCCTTGTTTAAAGATTGTATTATTGCGGTCTGAAAATGCCACAACTGTCAAGTGTTTGATCGAAAGATGCGCGCTCCACCTGCTCCTCTCCACCCTATAATTGTCGTTGGTCCTTTTGCCAAATGGGGTATCGATTTTATTACATGTAACCCTCACTCGGCCGGGGGGCATGCGTATATCATCCTTGCGGTAGATTATTTTACTAAGTGGGCCGAGGCGATGCCTACATTCGAGGCAGACGACAAGACAGCTGCAATTTTCGTGTTCAATCACATAATTGCTAGGTTTGGTGTCCCACAAGTGATAATCACTGACCATGGGCACCATTTTCGAAACATTATGATGACAGAACTTACAGGCCAGCTTGGTTTGCGTCACGATAGTTCAACTCCGTATTATCCACAAGCGAATGGTCTAGTTGAGTCCATCAACAAAGTTTTAGTTATCATGATCCGACGGATCATTGGTATTCATCGGTCGAATTGGCACAACATGTTATTTTCAGCGCTTTGGGAGTACTGAACCTCAGTGAAAACATCAACAGGGTTCACTCCTTTCCAACTAGTTTATGGTTTGGAAGTTGTGCTACCCATTGAATGCGAAATCCCGTCACTGCAAATGGCCATCGAGTTACTTCCAGCTACTTCCGAAGAGGAAAAGCGTTTATTATACTTAGCTTAATTAGATGAGACTCGACATGATGCTGCATTAGCGATCGAGACTCACGCAAAACGTATGAAAGCTCAGTATGATCGAAATGTGACCCCTCAAAATTTTTCGGAAGGAGACCTAGTGCTATTATATGATCAAGCTAATGATAAATTAGGTGCTGGAAAATTCGTTCCTATGTGGCATGGGCCCTATATTGTCAAGCGAAAGCTAGCAAAAGGGGCCTATGAGCTGGTAGACTTTGACGGGGACTCTTTGGGTAAACCCAGAAATGGACTTTACCTAAAGAGGTATTATGCTTAAATGATGGGTATGGAGAATTTTTAGTTAGGTTAGTTTTTCTTTCTAGCTGGTGTGTTTGTTAGTTTAGACAGTGTGCTTAGCTTAGAGAGTGTGTTTTTCGTCATTGTTCTGCTTATCTTGGTTTTACTCTTGATGTTTGCAGATGTCGATGCCTCTCCAAACATATGTTGGTTTCGCTGATGGTGCTTGTCGTAGTACACGGAATATCTCTTCCGCAGCTTGGGTTATCTATTCGCCCTCTGAAGAGTTAGTATCTATGCATGGGGTGAGCCTCGGTCAAACAACAAACAACATTGCCGAATACAGTGCAGTGATTGAGTTATTGTCTGAATCTATTTCATTTGGGATTCAGAGTTTGATAGTGAGGTTAGATTCTGAACTCATTGTATTACAGCTTAATAGAGTGTATGCCATTAGAAATCCAATGTTATTAAGGTTATTTTTGAGAGTGCGTCTCTTGGAACGTGAATTTTATTACATTGAATATCAACATATTCCAAGGTATTTAAATACATTAGCAGATGCAATTGCTTCTCGAATGTTAAATAGACATTTGCAATAATCATACATGTAAATTTAATAACATTTCATCACACATGTTCAACAAGATAGGCCGGTAATAATGATATATATATAGATAGGAGTGTGTCAAAAAATATATCGTCTTCGATCATAGGTTGAAAAACACCTTATGATCGGCAAAAATGATAAGTACAAAAAACCAAAATGTCACATGTGTCTACAAAACGACCATCCAATCACTGGTGATGATCTCTATATGACACCACTGCACGGGCCACCCTACACAAGAACATCCTAAAAGGTCCTGGGACCCCGACTACATAGCACTGAAGCCTGATAGGGATATCATCTATGGTAGTCTCCGGTATATCTATTGTAAGACGCTCTAGGTCATGTTCCAACTCAGCTAAAGTCTATGTGGCCTCGTCCTATGGGGCCGGTGCCGCTGCAACTGGTAGTCTCCTCTCGAAAGGCTGGAGATTGGCTGTACGTCGTGAGCCTACATCTGCATTTTGAAAATTATTACTATCAGTTTTGAGACGATATAAAAACAAACAAAAAAAATAGATAGTTTAAAAACTTGTGGAAAATGAAGTTACCTGTGTCATCCCATTGTTCTCCCGGTGGAAGAACCATGTCCGGATCTCCACGAAAATCAACTCCGGCATAAGGAAAATCCTGTATAGAAAATACCTGGTCCTCTAACCAGTGAAAGTACTCCGGAGTAAATCGGACAACCTCCGTGCCCTCATCAGGATGACGGGCCATAACCGCAACCCATCGCATCAATTTGGGCTCTCGAGGAAGCCCAGCCTCAACAGTGAGCTGTTGTGGGATCAGCATTGGAACCCTCTCTAAGCCAAAACTCACAACTAAAGGCCCATAACCAAAAGTCTTTAGCTGTCCGTTTTTGGCTCTAGTCAGTTGGCCTTTTAAATTGGCCAACACAGCATCACACCAGTTGAAAATGGTACCTCGATAGCAATCAATCGCCATCCGCATCTGGGATCCAGTGGCAATGTGTAAAGCGGCAGCCCCGCAAAGTCTGGTAACTGTAAAAGCAATCACCATAAGTTCAGGGCGGGATATAGTTTTGATCTCTATCCCCTTCTCCTGAGTCTAAGTGTTACACCACTCTAGTCGGAGACTAGCGATGGACTGGCCACCCGGCCTAGTCCCGAACAGAGTCAAGTGTTCGCCTCTCTTGGGCAAACCAGTGAGAAAATAGATATCTGAGGGCTCTATCTCGAGCTGGTGCCCTCCAATATAAAAACACTGGTCCTGAATGTTCCATCTTTCTACCAGCCACTCTAGAAATCTCACTTGGGCCCTCATGCCAGGTATGGCCCAGTATTTATAAAGGCCGCATGCCTTCAAAGCATCAATTGACGGTTGATGATTAATGGTGGCCAAATAAACATCTTCATGCTCTCTCTCGCACCAATCAAGCATGGTGAGCAATCTACACACCAGAAAACATCCATTAGAATCCATGAAATAAAAAAAATTTGGTCCAATTTAGAGAATTTGGGGTTTGAAAACTCTTTGCGCAGAGTACGCACCCCGCCTTTAGGAACAGAGCGTGGGTACACAGGTTCCCTTAAGGCAAGGTGCGTACGCCCGACATTTTCCCAACTGAGAAAATTTCGGGGTACGCAGGTCCCTAGTTTGGTCCCTGCGTACGCCGAGAGGTGGTTCTTGAAACCCCAAAGCCTCCAAAAAATGAAATCTAGGGCCTAAAAAAGAATTCTAAATGGATGAAAATGAAGAGGAGGATGTTCAAAATTACCTGAAAGAGACGGTGTTCGATTTCGACGGTCAGATTCTCCGCAATGTCCACGGGAAGTTTCTTACCAAAAGCCCTTTTTCTCTCCTCAACAGTAAAATGGTAAAAATGAATTGGTAAAAGCCCTTTTTATAGGTTTTTTGGGGAAATAAATGGTAAATTTGTTTATTTTTCACCATGAAAAGGTATTTTTCAAAGTATTTTTATCTATCTTCAACAGGTATGAGTAATGTGTTGGTTTTTGTGCAGGATAAAGGATTTTCAGGGAAAATTGTCATTTTTTACAAACAAAAACATCAGAGTCATCTTTAAGCCCTTTTCTGACTCCTAAAACATGAAAAGATTGCCGAGCGTTTCTTTTACACTCGCTAAAATGGAATTAAAAGACGGTCCTCTTATAGCCCTTTTCTGACCGTAAAAACACGAAAAGATTGCCAGATTTTTGTCGTTTCAAATTCGATATTGGAAATAAAACGACGTGTCCTTGATCGCTTTTTACTTTTCAGATCAGAGACACTAATCATGAAAGTACTTCTTGGTCGTAAAGATCAAGCGGTTCTCTCAAGTATTATTTTATACTTTTTCGGGCTTGGGAGACACAAATTTACGAAAAAGGTCAACCCTGGAGTCTTCTTAAGTTTTTTCAGACTCTCTAAAATTGAAAAACACCGAGTTTCTCCTATACTAGACTCGTTAAAATTTCACAGTAAAGGACCTGTTCGATTACAAACAGGAACGGACCACTCCTTCTTAGGGTTCGAACCTAAACTAAGCCGGACTCATCCGAAGGATGAGCTTATAATCAAGCAAATGTTATCCTCCTCAAGCTTGTAAAAAATAAAGAGGTACGTGCCAGAAATGGTGGGGGAAAAGAGAGAAAAATGAGCCTATTTGTTATCCTTTGTCTCAGAAAAACCTTATCACCACTCTTGAACATGACACTTTTCATTCGCCTGGGTTGGGAAATCCTTTGCCTAATAGTTGATCAAACCACATTGAAAGTCTTCAGCCGGTTTCCAGGTATTAACTTTGGGTCACTCGTCACCAAGCCATCTGTTGTGTCGTTATGTGTTCAAGAGGTCACTGCAAATAAACCATTCATATGCAAAATACCTGTCATTCATCTTGACCATCCCTGAGTCAGTCCTTACAGCTACATTTCTTCAACTTGATCTATGATTTCATGTTGTGGGCTTGCCTGCAACGGATCGCTTTCTATTGATATCAGCACATTATCTAGAAAGATGATCTAGGAATCGTCAGTACCTTGAAATCTGCATGCATCAATGGGAGGTTTCTCGCCTTTGACGACAGTTTACATCATTGACTTTCGATCGAAGGATTCCGTGATATGTTCGACATCAACACATTCATTCACATCTCATGGATTGTACTGGGTACTTTGAGAACCATTGACATCACTGGTGGTTTCTCTCACACTTGTTAATAGTTTACATCATCGACTGGTAATCAAGTGGTTTCTACCATGTTCGACATCAACTCATTTATTCGCATGGATAGAATCGTACTATTTCGGGAAGTAGAAATGAAGACCCTGGATCTAGTTTCCACCATCCAGGCTGCGAGGAGTTTTGTATTCATTATACAGTAGACTAATCATAAACAGATGGCTGTGTCCATACTGTGTCTACATGAGTCTATGATTATGATGTACTGCGAAATCATTCCTATATCAGAGCAGTAGTTAGTTTGTTAGTTAACGTTTTTGATCTGAGTCTGGGAATGCCTACCTCAGCGATGATATGATCTCATATATGTATTTTGTGTTGAATATTTGCAGGTTCCGACTGGGCTCTCCACAAGATAATCCTTGAAATGATAAAGTGCTTCACCCTTCCTAGATGATATGAAACCCTAATCTACTACAGGCTTTGCACTTTAGGGGGCAATCTGTTACACTAAAATTTGTCACCATGACTATTTGCAGTCAGTCTGGCTCCATAAATTGTCATACTGTCCTCCTTGGCAAGTCTTATACCTCTTCTCCTCATGTCAAACTCTAAGAAAGAGAGAAAGTCCTTAAAAATCAATATAACTCTGGTTACGCAGTTTCTCTTACCCTTACCTGCGTGTACGCACCTCAAGTTCATAATACCTGCGTACTTGTACGCTCTCTCTGTAAAGGGGTGGGTGCGTACTCCTGTAAAGGTCAAAAGGCACAAGTTTTACTTCAAAAAATTTACTTGTGGTTGAATCTAGAGCATTCTAGAAGATGGTTTGACATGGATTGAGCGCCTCCAGATGGTTCATGCATCCCAAAGAAAGAGGAACTTATCCCATCAAGAGGGGAGCTATCCCATTGAAAGAGGGGCTTATCCCATTGATGGTGGACCTGATTAACTTCCTCCAAATCATTATAAATACAGGCATTGGGCCAGAGGGAGGGGAGGTTGAAAGCTGAACATTCCTAAGGGTAGATGCTGCTGAAATTAGGACTCCCTTTTAGAGCTTGAGAGGAGAGATTCCCATCCTTTCTTAGCTTCATATGGAAGTGGGTGAGCTGATCAAAGTAAAGGAGAACTCTTGCTGGACCCTGGGAGGGACCTGCACAACACCAAGGCACTGGTTATAATGGTTTCTTTTGTTTCCAATTAATACAATTAAGTTCATTTTTCTCAACAAGTTGTTATATATAATTTGTTTCATATACTCCTTGGTCTTTATGATGAATATGTTTTATTATATGAGTTATTCAGGTGCTATGTAATCGTTTGCTTGTTAGTGAATGCAGGCTTCAAGGAGAAGGAGGAGCTCATCTGGATCGGAGAGGCTTGGCTGCTACAAACAGCGTTGGACTAAAGGTATGCTTTAAACACCTGGTTGCTTTTATTTTAAATGCATATTTAGGGAAAGATAGTGCTTGATTGTTTTGTTTGTCACTAGAAAGCCTTAGCTTCTAGGGAGGTCGGTTTTGTCCGCAAAATTGACTCTTTCTGCATGACAAAGCCTTCAATAAGTATAACTACTGAGACATTTGTGGAAGAATCAATCATTTGAGAATGAAGCCTGATGAATCAGTTGAGGATTCCTTTTATCAGTTCATTCACCTCTATTGTGAAATTCCTTAAAAACATTTGAACTGAGATTTCTTGAAACAAGAGTTTGAGCGCTTGGTTCATGTATCTTCATATAGTGAGCCTGAATCTCTTGATTTTTCTTCTTCCCCAACTCTTTCAAATCATGGTGCACCTCAAATCTCAAGCGAGGATCTTAATACCCCTTTTTTCTTTGTCCTCCTCCTTTTCTGGTCTCGATGAGGGTGCCTCCTTGCAGTGATCGTAAAATTGGGAAATTTGCAAATAAAATCTCCAGTCCATCTTCTCATTCTTCTTGTGCTTCAATGGAGGAAATTTTGAAATGGTTCATGAAGCCTACAGTGAAGACTCACTCCATTTTTCAAGATGATGTCACCTTTCACGACTCTAGTCAGAAAGCTAATCCGTATTTTTGTTTTCCTCTATCATCTACATAAATCGACTCTTTGTACCATGAGTCTCTTGATCAATATGATTCACAAGCTAGTTCTTCACATTTTCTTGATTCTAAAGTTGTTGGCCTAGATCACGATCAAGTACAAAGTAGTTACAATACCCAGGTAGAGGAGCAACAAGGTGAATATGCTTCCAATATTTCCTCTCTGTTTCAGAATCTTCCATGTCAATACAATGAGTTTCCATTCTTGAATGATTCTCAATCTTAAAATTATTTATCTCGATAGAAAATCCAATACAATCAATTCTTTGAATCAACCCCTAGCCTTGGGAAATGATCATTCCAATGGTGATAACTCTATTTCTGTATGTTGTGATGAATTCCCAAGAACATCATATGATCTTTCAGTTTCTTGTGAAGATTTTGATTTAGATCTAGAATCTGGTCAGTCAAAGAATATGTTCATATCGGAACATCCTCTTCACCAAACTATCCCTTGTGTCCTACCATTTTCAACACATCTACTTGCGATGAAGATACTCCATGCTCTTCAGTTTCTTCATCCGATGAGTTATCCCCTCGATTGACATGAGGTGGTGAGTTTGTCCATGATGAAGGTAGTCAAATCATATAGTACCCTTCCTATCCCTCATCGTCTATTATCCTGCATGAAAACAACTCTTCAAATCATCTTTCTCATGAGATCTCACCGATTCATTTATCTTTGAATTTTCGATTAGAAGAGCCTCTCCAATTGAGCAATCTTAGCATTGAAATTGAAAAATATGGTAAAATATGTAACATAGATGACTGCTATCTAATGAGAAGTGGTCTTATTGAAAACAATAATAGTAGCTATCCTCCAACAATGCATGATCTGGGTCAAGCTTCAAAATGTGATTCTACAACCCTAGGAAGTCCAGGACCTACTAGCGAGTCGATGCACTTCAACTTCCATTGATGGTTATGTCAGGATCTCGTGACTATGGTAAGCCCCCTGAACCAAATCAGATCTAGTTTCTCTCACATAATCCATCCATCTACGTGGTTTCACTCAATGTGAATTCCCATGTAAACAATATTTGGTATTCTGGGTGTGACCTTTCAAATTTTCAAGGTTTTAATTATGACCGAATTCAAGAATATGTTGCAATTCATTCATATTCATGAAAATATCTCACATCAAACTCGGGTTGGGAATGTGCATCTCTCATAAAGTCATGGAATTACGAAGTTGATTATCTCAAGGAATATCTTTTCCTGGAGGAATCATACTTATCGAATTTATCCCTTAATGGTCAACTCCTCGGTCTTCTTACGAATTTTATATTACAAACATGTCCTCTCATCACACCATAAATCTTCTTGAGCGATAATGAATGAACAATTTGTCACATGAATCAAGTTCTTTTCCATTCACCATGTCCAAACTAGTCTCATGGTTTTGTAGTGCTAACATCCTTTTTAAACTCTTTTGATCACTACGATGCTTGTACAATTTGTCACCAGTTGCAAGAAGTTGGTTTTTCATATTTGGCTCGCAAGGAACTTGGTTCGATTGTTCAAAGAATTGTTGAACTGAGGCTTTTGTGCATTTGCGAGACTGTTCGATTTGATATTTCTTTGTTGATTGAAAATACGGAACCTAATGCTTCAATCAACTCATTTGATCATTCTTCTATCCTTGATGACTTTCATTCAACTTATCATTTTCCCATCAACACATCCAATGACAGTAGTTTCACACCCCATGATCTTCATTGTTCAACAACTCTCTATTCAGATTTTTGTCATGCACGCGAGGCACTTTAGCATTTGCTAATAATTATGGTGGGTCCTCATTTTCCTAACATGACTTTTGAGTATTATCAGATCTATTTTCCCCCACATGATTCCCATCGTGATCCCGCTCTTCTAATTGAAAATTCACCTTTTCCAATATTTGAGGGTTTTCAAGAGAGCCATCATGAATTTTATGATCCAATCGTTGAATGGTTGGAACAATACTACTTGGAAAGACCTGTTGCAGACAATAATTTTCATTCTTTCCCCATTCTTTCTAAGGAGCTTGATGTAGATGAAGACACATCCACAAGGGGATTTCGAGGTTTGTTGAAAAAGGGTATTCACCGAAAAGGTAAGAATGTAGATTGGATGAAAGTATTGGTTGACACACATTTTTCCCATAGGAAAGACCTTCCTTTTTGTGTGCAAGTTATTCAAGTTTTTATCCTTTTCATTTCACAATGCTTTATATCTGTTTTAATTGTTCGTATCTCTATGGATGATGCATGTTGGGAACAATTATGCTGGCTTCACTGGAAATTTCATTACACATGACCCAAAATTTTAGCTGTTAGGTTAGCAGTAAGATTAGCTACATCCTAGTTTTCCCTTTCTTGCACTCATTCTAAACTCATCCCTTGTATTCTGTCCTTGTTTTCATATTCTAGTTCTACACCATGTTTTCTTTATCCATTTTGTTCTCTTGTCTTCTGGATTTGTTTTGTGGTTTTGTGTTTTCTTTCTTGTCAAGTGTTTCCCTTTTTTTTCATTATGAAAATAAGTGTTGTGCCTGGACCTATTTGGATTCTTAATATATGTGTGGGCGAGCTATAAAGAGTCTTGTGACATTTTAGCATTTGGCTAGCCATTGGTTTGTCTTCCTTGTTTTGGTTACACCTTTTGGCCGATGAAGTTTTGACAGAAAATACAATCCATCCATAAGGAGATTTTTTGTTCAAACCATGAACCTATGTCTAGTCCATAAACCTCATTCCTATACTTGGTTTTTTTGCTTTGGTGTTCTCAAGCTTATCCAACTAGTAGAAATGGAGAAGGGGAAAAATCTAAACGAGAAAACCTAAATCAAAGGTCTCTATGTGCTTCTCTGAAGGAACAACCTCTTATGCTCTCAATAAGATAGGATCCCTATTCAACCCCAAAATAAATAAGTGTCAATGCATAGTTCTATTTAAATAAATAAATAAAGGCGAAATAAGAGAAAGGCTTCCTGTGCAAAGAGGTGAAGCAAGAAACTTTGTCGGGGCATAGTCTAGGCTCGGTGGAAAAAAAGAAATGTTTGTGTTCCTGCGTGATTCTATCAGGGTGCTATACGGGCCTACTGGCAGCAAATCAACATCAGAGATGAAAAATTATACTCTGAAAATCTTAAGCTCGTGAGCGATGCTACCCTTCCCAATTCGAAACATCGTGATTATGTCGATGTTATGTTGTGATTGACCAAGAAGATATAGAGGAGACCATGGATGTTCATGGGATAAGTGAGAAGGCCAAGGTAATATATATGATGAATCAATACTCCCTGAAGAACCAAGGCCCTGCACAGAAGGAGTTAACCAAAATAGAGAAAATGGATTCGACTAGTGTGTTGCCAAGTGTTGTAGTAGCTCCAACACCCTCCAAAATTTTGGAGCCTACTATGGATCATGTGATTAGTCATTCCTTAGTAACTTATTGTAAGCTTATGATTTCAAGATCCCTTCTCTGATCTCAAGAGTTTTTCATGCTCTTATATTTATATAGAAAGTGTCATCTTCGGGCATGGAAGTTATCGCTTATCATGCAAAGGGAAGTTTTGGTTTTCTCAAGGGGAAACATTTTTGGAAATGAGTTTTTCAAATCATATAAACATGTTTCAAACTCATTTCCAAAGTTTCATGCACTATTACACAAGTGTCATCATTATCCTCACAAAGTCTATCATCAGAGCCGCACTTGTCGTAAGCTGCCACAAAGGTTGTCACGTTAAGCAAAGTATGTTTTCATATGTTCTGGATGATCTATATTGTATCACTAAGTTTCCAAGTGTGTGCTCATAGTCAAGTTCTATACTATTCACATCAGTTCCAGTGATCCCACACTTAGTCAAATTATGGAGGATTCCTAACAACCTAGCCTCTTCCAACCTTCCTAAATTGTGCACTTCACATCTGCAACCCCAAAAATGTTTCCTTTCCTACTGGAACCATGCAATGAGCAGAAAGACTAACATCCCTTGGCATCCAAAACTACCCAAAGGCTACCTCTAGTGACCTTGCCTCAGATGGATCTCTCTGCCATCAAGAACAATGTATATTTGTCCTTCAGGCCTCTCTGCTACCTAGTCCCCCTTTCCTCTAAAAACTGCATAGGCTTGTCCTCCAAGGCCTCATCCTGCAACAACTATTACCTTCTTGAACTTCACAATTTGGTCCCTCAGTAGGAACTGCAAAAGTATTTCCCTTAGTGGGCACTATGAAGTCTTATCCCTTAGTCCAACCCAGTGACTGAGCATTCTGCCCCCCTCAACTTCTACCAGTTCTGGCTCAATCAATGGATTATCATGCAACATCTTAGACTAGGGGTTTATCAGATTGATGACATCTTGTCCTGTGTGGATTACAGATACATGAATTCTACCAGGCTATGGAAAGATGATTATGAAGGAGATGAAGAAGGAGGACATGCTAGATGATACTTAAGGAGTTGAGGAGAAATGATAATTACCATATAAGAATACCAAGGAACCCATGGTATGTTAGAAGATTGAGACCACATGACAACTCCATCTGATTCACAACCCTTCCGAGGGTACGTATGAAAAACAATTCACATATTTCATGAAGTTGAAATACACCTCTTAATGTAGGATGAATGAAAAATTATCATTGTCATATCATTATGTCCTGAATGACATGTATGGTCACAAACACTGAAAGTCATTCCATGTGTTTTCTCTAAGTGTTTTTTCCCTCTTGCTTGTTTGATTAACTATCATCTCTTCACATGTTTGAATATTATGACATATTTGTGAGCCTTATTTGGTGATTTCAAAGGCTGACCTCTGTGTATATGAGTTGTCCTAACCATGTAAACACCTTTCACACTCATACACAAAGTCTAAAGCACTGTCACACATGTGTCCTCACGATTGCCCTATAGTCTATCTCAAATGTCGCACTTATCGCTTCTTGACCTGAGATAGTCACAAAGAGGGTAATTGTTTGTTTGTTTTCTTGGTGGCCTATGTTTTCATGTCATCAAAGTATGCTAAGTGTGTGATCACATATCAAGTTCATCACGGGTCAATATCCTTCATGCACTTAGACATTTTTGGAAAGTCCTCCCGATCAAGAAACTAAGCTTCATTGGGCCTTATCTCAGCTGCGCACTTTGTAGTATCAATCCTCATCAATGTGACCTTGCTACTTGGAACTACACAGTGTGGAGTCACTGTCCTCCAAGCATGTTTCTCTATGAAATTCCTGAGTCTAGCAACTTTCCTTATCCCCCAGAATTGCGCAGTTATGCCTCCTAGTATGCCTTGAATTGTGCACTTCCCACTTTCAATCCTCAAGGTTTTCCCTTGCCTGATGGAACCATGAAATGCACAGAGATTCCAACCTCCCTTAGCTTCCTGAATTGTGCATATGTGTCCTCTAGTGATCCTCCCTTAGCCGAATCTCATTGTCCTCAAGAACTACGCATACTTTTCCTCCGTGCCTCTCTTCTAACCAATCCTCCTTGCCTCTGAAAACTACATAAATATGTATCCTAGGGTCTCATCCTACATCATCCATTGTCTTCCTAAACTACGTAATCCTAACTCCCAGTGGCCACTACGCAATTTTTCTTCCCAATGGGGACTGTGCTCAAAGAGTTCCTTATTCAATCGTGAGTCAAGCTCTTCGCAGTCTTAGTGCTCAAGTTCTCTCCCTGTCACATGGAACCACACAACGCGTAGTTATTGGGTCCTCTCTCGTAGCTTGTCACTTGTCCTGGGCTCATTCATGGACAGTAATGCATCATCTTAGACTAGGAAGTTTTCAGATTGATGTCATCCCTTCATGAGTGAATTACAAGAACATGTACACTATCAAGTCATGGAGAGATGATGAAAAAGGAGAAGAAAGAGGGAATCATGCCTATATACTCTCTTATAGTTGAATAAATGAGTGAACCTATCAAGAGAAATAAAATGGACACAAGTTTGCAACCACCTCCCAAGACCGAAAATCATTGAAGGCCCCACATATTAAAGCTATGCAGAGGAGAAGAGAAAGAATACCCAAGAACACATATATCACTCAGTAGAAATAGTGACTTGACATTTCCACACCATC
Organism: Pinus tabuliformis; assembly: GCA_031772625.1. Taxonomy (NCBI): domain Eukaryota; kingdom Viridiplantae; phylum Streptophyta; class Pinopsida; order Pinales; family Pinaceae; genus Pinus; species Pinus tabuliformis. The sequence goes on along the minus strand of CM062809.1, from coordinate 155,266,725 downwards.
AAGTCAATTCATGTCAACAACGTTGATTCAAGTCATGTCATGAGTTTTCATATGCAACATAACTATCATGGGCCATGTATATTGAAATCAAATGTATTGTAAAGTGAAAGTCCAATGGACACACAAGAATATGAAGAGTCATGTAAGTTGAAAAGTCATAGGAAGTTGAAAAATCATGAGGGTAGTGAAAGAGTCACAACAGGAAGTATCACCCTTGCTTACATATAGCCTCTCATTGTATGAGAAAAAGAATTTTCATGTTGGCTCCTCCTACATGGCATTGGAGAGCCCAACTAGTTCTTTGAGGAGAAAGGAGTGGCTCCAATGTCCCACTATTAGGGCTAGTGATGTACAATGTGAATATGGGTCTTGGAATGCTTTCTTAATAACATGAGCCTTTTAAGGCCAACACATTCTTCATGCATGGATTATGAATGTTTGTAAGACTATTATATGGACATTTGTATTTCATGTTTTCTTTCACATGTATTAATCTAGTTGAACTATTTCAATTATTTTAGTGCTTATCTTGTTGAGAATGTGTTGTAATGGTTTTTATCTCTTTCTCATCCTTATGGAATATTCCACGAGATACTAGATGTTGGGAAAAATACTGAGAGGGGGGATGAATCAGTATTTTCAAATCAATATCCTTTTCATTTCATATTTAAATTTCTATACGCGACTTTACTAAAAGTAACTTGCGTGTGTATGCGATTGTTCTTAAGACAACTATCGTACATCTAGTAAACTTATGATTCAATTAATTCATTATATGTTGGTCTTCATATAGTGCATCAATACTTTATTAAACATTAGATAAATAGTAACCATGTGTTGTAAGAACAAAATAAACCATGACACATAAGAAACATACATGAACACTAGGATTTAAGGTGGAAACCCAATGCGAGAAAAAAACACATGTGGCTCTCATCTCTATCTTCTTTAATATAAAGAAAAAACTTTTTAAAATATTGTATTGGTGCCTACTCATACCACTATGTAGGCACCCACCTAAAGAAGGTTACAACCTTCACTCGTTCTCCAGCTCCTACTATAAGGGAGCTCCAACCCCCTAATCTGATTACCAACTACTAGTGGAAAGAAGCTTTGACTTACTCACTAAAGGCTCTAACCCTCAACAACATCTATGGACCATGTTTCATGAATTTGCACATTAGATCCACTTGCTTCAACACATCATAACTTGTAGGCAACTTTTCATCAAAATTTTAGACTAGACCCATTATCAACACTTAAGCTCAATATCAATAATCAAACTGTAACTCATCACTGTAACATAGTCATCAATATCTGACATAACTGAATCAACCAATCACTGAAACTTCTGACACAACTAAATCAATCAATCACTGAAACCTCTGACATAACTGAATTAATCAATCATTGAAACCTATGACACAACTAAATCAATCAATCACTGAAACCCAATCATCAATTTATGACACAACTAAATCAACCTTTCACTAAAAACACAATCAACTCACAGTTAATCAAAACTCAACCAATCAACTGGATCAGTCAGATCACTTTAACCGGTACATAGAACTAAACCTATAATACCGCATCAACTCACAGAATCAATTGCAACGTTGATCATTCATTTGCCAAAATGTATACGCTACTTCACTTAAGGGAGCCTGTGTGCATACGTGCTTTTCTGTAGGAAAACCTATGTATATATCTTAAATTATTGAAGACTTGACTACTGTAATTCTGAAAAGGAACACTGAATTGTACTCAGATCTATTGCAACACTTTAAACCAATCACATAATTGTCTCTGATATTCAATCACAATCAACAACACTTTAAACCAACCACATAACTATCTCTGATCTTCAATCACAATCAGCAAGTAATATTAACATTCTTCATTCAATTCATAACCACATTCAACTTCATCATTCAATCATTTCTACTTCAGACATTATCACTTAACCCAGATCATCATGAGGACATCATTGGCAAGTAGTAGAGAAGCAACAACACTGATCAGGTTGATCATTAATTTAGAAAATCCTTATTTATATCGCGACTTTGAAGAAGCTAACCCATGTGTATGCACGCTTTTCCCAAGACCAACCAACGTATAGATCTGCAAATTTTGACCTAAAATTGTGCAGCTCTTCAGAACTTCAGAAAGATCCAAATCATAATATTTAGAGATAAAAACATCTTCAGTAATTAGATCTAGTCAATACATGAGAAGATCATAAAATGAAAAGTCATTTCAGGTCTCATGACCCTGATCCATCATTTTATTCATTAGTGCATAATTATTTCATATCTATTGGGTCTCATCCATCATCAAACTCTCAGGTGCATGCTTAGTTTAGATCAAGCAAAGCATCAAAAACCCATAACATACATATTTGATTTTGATCTAACTCTTCATAAGATTTCCATCACTTGCACACACCCACACTTTGATATTCATCACCTTATACATTTTTAGCATTTTTCAATACCACGGGTCAAAACCATAGTTATGCCGATGGTATTCTTTAACGATATAAATATTATTTTCTGTGCTCATTACTATGGGCCGATACCATGGTAAGGACCCCTGGTATTTAGAATACCATGGTACAAAATCATATGATACTTTTCTTCACTGAACTCGCGTGCATATGTTACTTGGCTTAACAGAACCCGCGTATAGTTATTGAACTTCCAACTTTATCATTCCTCTAAACTGACACGCATTTTGTCACATCTTTAAACACAACTGCCATGCATTTTGTAACATCTGTAAACACATATTTTTTATACCTTTAACAAGTATATTTTCAGCAAGAGATAACTTATCAAGTAGGATTCCATTCATCAAATAGGTTGTCATCAAGGACAACTCATTAGGTAGGTTCCATCAAGGACAACATCTAATTCATAATGCCAACAATATCCCCGTATCAAACTTTTGATTCTAATCTGTAAACCTTTGACCCATCATTTTGTCACCTCTGAACTAAACTATGGATTCATCTAGTTACAGTATACTTGTTCTATTACAATTGAGTTTCCATCAAGGACAACACATGCATCATAATGGCAACAATCTCCCCCTTTGGACTTGATGGCAACCACTTTGGTGTTTGGTCACCACAACCTGTAAATAACATCAATTCAAGCACCAATATTTTCAAAACATCAAGATACTCTCAAACACCAAGTTACTCTCCCCCTTTGACATCAAGGGCAAAGGGCTGACCAATGTTAAATGAAGACTTCCATATCTGAACTGCTGAATGTTGGGTTGTGTTATATTCTTTCCATGACTACCCCATGTGCGAGGGGGAAACAACCCACCTTGTACGTTGCTGGGGGGTATACAGGGGGGCGATATGCCCCTTGTAAGGGGTCTGGGGTAGCGCCAAGGGAAATTTATTTCAGACCCTATATTAGGTGGGCAGACCTACCTATGGTTTTGTGCATGGATTTCACACATGGTTTTGGGCATGCTATGTTTCAGCCATGACATTTTGTAGATCCGGTCAAGGGAACTATAGTTATATTATAATATAGGGTTAACAGATTGGGGTTTATGGATGCTTTAGCATGTATATATATGTATTGTAACATTGAAAGGAAATAAGGAAAAATCAATCTGATAGTCCTGGTTTTGGGATCCAGGGGAAAATCTCTATGTATATTTGTTTTATGTTTTATGTTGTAAGATCTTGCCATTGTTTATTTTTTGTTATTAGAAATCTTATGTAGGTAATTTATGTATGGGGTTAAAACCTACATTTGGTATCAGAACTATTTTGACTTCAAGGGGATGCCTTTGTTGCTGAGGGGTTTTCTCTTGAGCCTATGGTAGACCCTCTTCAGTTGGATATTTGCAGAATCGATTCTTGTGGAGAAATAATATGGTGAGAAGTGGAAGGATAGAGATTGAGAAATTTAATGGTCAGAGTTTTGAGTTGTGGAAACTCAAGATGGAACATCTACTAGTGGATAAAAAATAGTGGATCACAATAGATCTGGGTAATAAACCAACAACAATGTCAACTGAAGACTGGGCGAAGTTGAATTGGAAGGCAAAGAACATAATACAATTGTGTGTCTTAGATTCAGTATTATTGAATGTATCAAGGGAAGCTTCGGAGAAGGCTTTGTGGGATAAGTTAGGGACTTTGTACCAATCTAAGTCTCTAGTGAATAAACTATTCCTACAAAAAATGTTTTATAATCTGAGGATGAAATATGGAGACTCTATGACATATCATATGAACGCATTTAATACTATGGTAATCTAGTTATTATTTGTTGATATTAAAATTTCAGATGAAGTTAAGTGCATCATTTTGTTATGTTCTCTACCAGATTTGTGGGATAGTCTGGTTGTTGCAATAGGTAGCAATGAAACTGCCTTGCAGTTTGATGAAATAGTCTCATCCTTGTTGTCTGAGGAGATGAGACGGAAAAATATGGAGGGACAGAATGGTAATGCCTTGTCTGTATGAGGACAATCCCATAATAGAAATAAAAATAATTCCTCGAGTGAGAGATCTAAATCTATAGGGACATCTAAATCTCCAGGAAAACCTGTAAAGGTGTGTTGGAAATGCGGAAAGGAAATGCACTACAAAATGGAATGTAAATATAAATCTCTTGAGAAAGGAAAAGGATTTGATGATTATCCTCCTACAAAGGTGAAAACCACCTCAGATGAAGTTGGGTATGTGTACTTGGCTTCTTCTTCAAGTACACATGTAGATCATGAGGCATGGTTGATTGACTCAAGTGCATCCTTTCAATTCACTCCCCATAGAAAGTGGTTCTATGATTATGAGAAATATGATGGTGGTGATGTATTATTAGGGGATTATAGGAAGATTATAATCATTGGTTGCGGAAAATTCAAGTTGAAGTTGAAAGGTGGAGGGATTAGAACACTTCTGGGCATTCTGCATATTCTTGCATTGGCCAAAAATTTGATTTTTGTAAGCAAGCTAGATGATGTAGATGTAAAAACAATGTTCAAGAAAGATACATACAAGATGGTTTGGGGAGAAATGGTATTGATGTGGGGAGTTCATATTGGAACTCTATACAAGCTTCAAGGTGGCACTGTTATTGATGGGTGCAACAATTCTGTGGTTCCTGAAAGTGGAGTAGAAAATCTAGTGGTCTCTAGAGAAAATAACATGCTATGGCATCAAAGGCTTGGAAATAATGGAGAGAAGGGCCTTCAAATACTTCATGGTAAAGGCATGATAGAAGGAATGTCTAATAGCTCCCTGCATTTTCATTTCTATTAAAATTGTGTATATGGGAAGCAGAATCAGGTGAGTTTCCCCTCTGGTGCTAAGAGGGTGAAACAAATATTAGAGCTTGTGCACAATGATATGTTTGGACCTCTGAAGGTTCCATCACTAGGTAAGTTTGTGTACTATGTATCATTTATAGATGAATTCTCAAGGAATACATGGATATATTTCCTTAGGAATAAATTTGAATTCTTTGATAGGTTCAAAGAATTTAAGGCTCTAGTGGAAAACTAGACAGAGAAGAAGATAAAGGTGTTGAGGATAGATAACGGTGGAGAGTTTTGCAAGAAGGAATTTGAAGAGTTCTGTAAGAAGTCTAGTATAGCATGACAGAAGACTACTCCATACACACTTGAGAAAAATGGAGTTGCAAAAAGAACGAACAAGACGTTGATGGAAAGGGAAAGAAGCATGCTCAGTGGTGTCGGGTTAGGACAGGAATTCTAGGCAGAGGCGGTGGAGATTGCATGTTACCTAGTCAACAGATCACCTTCATCAACGTTGGAGGATAAGACTCCACAAGAGGTATAAAACCTCTCTTTTACATTTGAGGGCATTTGGATGTGATGCATATGTACATGTTCCAAAGGAGAAAAGAACAAAGTTGGATAGTAAATCTAAAAAGTGCATCTTTATTGGATATAAAGATGGTTTAAAAGGTTATAAGATTTGGAACCCAGAAACAAGGAAGGTTGTCTACAACCAAGATGTGGTGTTTAGAGAAATGAAAGATGTTATCAAACATGAAGTCCTACCAAAGGAATCTGAGAAGATAGAGTTTGAGCTAAAGGAGGAAGAATCAAAATCTACAACAGAAGAAGAATCAAAAGATAAAGATCCACAAAATCCGGTTGTGAGAAGATCAGTTCGAGAAATAAGGCACCTAGAAAGGTATAGTCCATCTGCTTTTTGTTCAATTTTTACTTTATCTATTACTGATGATGATCCCAGAATTGTGAAGGAAGCAGTAGATTTAGAGGATGACAAACTCTAGAAAGAGGCCATGGTTGATGAAATGGCATCTTTTCACAAAAATGAGGCTTGGGATCTAGTGGAGTTTGTTGCAAAAATATTGTCACCATGAAATTCTGTAATCAATGTGAGTCTGTCATCACTCATACTTTCCTCCTATGCAAGTCTTAAACCTCAACTCTTCATGTCAAGCCTTGAAAAATGAGAGAAAGTCCTTGAAAATCTCTAAAACTATGGTTCGTCACTTTCTCTTAGCATTACCTGCGGTCCCGCAGTCCCTTGCAGACCTGCCCACTCTGTTTCTGTGTAAAGGGTGCGAACCCCTGTAAAAGTAAAAAAGGCACAAGTACATTCTTAAAAACTCACTTTGGGCTATTTCTAGAAGCTTCTAGAGGGAATCTTGAGGTGGCAAGTTTGCTCCTTGGAGGTTTATGCATCCCATAACTAAAGGAGCTAACCCCTTGATGTGAGGAGCTTATCCCTTTGAAGGAGGAATCTATCCCTTTGAAGGTGGACCTAGTAACTTCCTTCCTCTGCACTATAAAATGAGGCATTGGGCTGGTTACTAAGGAGGTTGAAAGTTGAATAATTTTGAGGGTAAATGCTGTTGGACTTTAGACTTCCTAATTGAGCTTGAGAGGAGAGATTACATACCTTTTGATATCATTGGGAAGAGTTGAATCTTGTCAAAATAGAGGAGATTCTTGCTTGGACCCTGGGAGGAGCTTGTACAACATCAAGGCACCAAGGTTGTAAAGTTCTTCTTTGTTTAAAGTTAATACAATCAAGTTTATTTTTCTCAATAAGCTATCTTCTATGGTTTATTTCATGAATTCCTTGATCATCATGATGAATATGATTTATTATATTGGCTATGTAGGTGTTATTTGATGTGTTCTTGTTTTTGTTTGCAAGTTATTAAAAGGAAACTTATTTGGATGGTCGAATCGTGGCTGCCACAAACTAGCGTTGGACTTAAGGTAGGGTCTAAAACACCTCTTGGTTTTATTTATAAATCGCAATATTTAGAGAAAGGTAGAATTTGCTTGTCTTTATTGTCACTAGATATCTATAGATACTAGGGAGATCGGTCTTGTCTGCAAGAACGATCTATCCGGCCGATAAAATGGCGACTCCACTGGGGACTTGAATTTTGTTTTTTTTTCCTTTACTTTTACTTTGACTTGAGAAACTTTTTCTCTGTTTCTGGTTTTTGCTTGATGTGTGTGGGATTGGGTAGTTTCTTTAGATTTTGAATTGTTTTTGTTTTTCACTCTTTTGAAAGAGGACCACACGTTCTATTTGTAACACAGTGTGGACATCCCCGCACTGTTGCTTTACTACACAGAGCGGTACCACACTTGGTTATATCAGGAGCCTGCAAACCCTCTCAAAATTTTGAAAAACCTAAAATATTTTCATTCAGTTAAGCTTAGGATTTGTTTATTTTTTTTAGCTTCTGCCCAGATCTACATGTGTCTTGTCAAAAACTTCTTGTAGGTGAATTCCATTGGCATTTTGATTTTAGGTGAATTTCTAGAAGTTTTGCATGCCTGGTTTGATTTTCATTTGGTCTTTGTAGTAACTCAGAGCTTAGAAGCCTAAGAAACCTCAGATTACCCTAGTTTTTGCTGGTCTTCTTAATGACTTTGACCGATTTGTGAAATCTTCCCTTGGTGAGAAATAGGTCTCGTTTTCTCTTTTCGAAGCTTCGAAAGAACTTGTTTGAGTTTTGAATTTCATTTTTAAAAAAGAAAACATAAGTTGGGTGTTTTTTGATTAATTTTTTATTATGAACGAATTAGTCCTTAGTTTGCTAATAACTAAGTAAAACATCTTCGAAAAGAAATTTTGTAAGCTTTTACTTCAATTAGGTTTTTAGAATTTGTAGATCTCAAGATTAGATTTTTCATAGTTTTGAGTGTTTTCTAGAAATTTCAAAATCTCTTTTGAAAAGAATTTTTTTTTGTAGTGTTTGAGTGTGGAAAAAGAAAGGGATATTTTTAGTGAGCATAATTAGTAGACTCGTTTTTGAGTTTATTGAAAAAGACAAAAAAAATTTCTTTTCATTTGTATGTTAAGGAAAGATTTGTTTTTTAAGCAATTGCATTCTCAACTCTTTCTTTAGCTAGAAATTCATCGAAGAAAAATGATTGTTTATCATATTAGGTGCATTTTTAGTGTTTTGGAGTCGAGTCTTCACACCATAAAGTTTCATCTCCATACCTTTTGACCTAAGGAACAACCAATAAAAATAACGCTTAAAGTAAAATTTATCTAGTAATCTTTTTATTTCTAGGGCTCTTTATCACCAACATAGCTTAGGCTAGTATCTTGGAGTAGGGAGTAATTAACTCTCCAAGATAGTTAAAAAAAAAAGTAGCTATATCTTGCGGTAGGAGATAAATTCCAATTGTTACATCTATGCTCTGGGAAGCTCCTCTTATAGGAGTCAAGAACGAGATCATATCCGAACCAGTGGGGTAATCAATCCTTCCTCATTGGGAACGATAGAAGATATACACGTATTAAAAATGGTAAACCTCGGATTGACCATTGTCGAGGAGCCTGGGGTAACTTGTTGGTAAACCTTGGATTATACCAAGGAGCCTTCAAGGGGATTGAGCTTTGCTACTCTGCTCTTGCGTGTGTATCGGATCACAGACGTTCCCCCAGGTATATTTGTTTCTGTTGGTAACCATATTGACCATAATCTATAGGATTCTTTCCTAAGGTGATGGTGGAGGGAAGATCCCACTGTACCTGGAGCAAACATCGACTAGACTCAGTTGGACTCTCTGGGGGGTTCTCTTCACTTGAGACGGTTTAGTGAAGAAACTTGTGCCAGTCTATTTCATTAAGCAGGTTGTCGGGGTAACTGTTCCAACTGCCATTTCTGTATTGAATTCTGCGACGTTGGATTTCATCACCAACTAGTGTTTTCGGTATGGAAAGTTATTGTTTGTGTGTGGTTTGAACTCCTAGATTCTTTAGGCGTGTGATTCAAATTGTTTGGTTCTTTAGAGACTTTAGGTGGTTTTATTGAGATTTTTCTTTGTTTGCATGTGAAGTAATTAAAATATTTAATCGTGGTTGAATTACCGAGACAATCCTGTAGACTTCGGGGGCAACTTCCTGAGTATTCACCAAGCCAGCTTGAAGGGCTACGAGCTCTTGTAACTCCTTGTGACAGTAGAGTTGGGTCACCGAAAGAAAGAGAATCTTCTTTAGTTGTGCATCATGATTATCAAGTTCAAGCAACAAAGTATATTTTTGAAACAATTTCATTCTCCGAAGTTACTGGTAGTTTTTCTTCTACTAGTGAATTAGCCAAAGAGCCTGAAACTAAACCTGCTGCTACTCCATCGTCAGGATTTACTTCTCCAACTTCCAATGGTCTTGGTTCACCCAGGGTAGGAAGAATCATTACCCAAAATCTTCCTTTTGGACTTATTGCTATTAAAGAACTTGTTACTCTGGAAGAAGGTATAACTATCCCTGAAAATCAACCAACTATAGAACTTAGGGAGCGTGAATCGATCTTTTACAGTCCACCTAGGAGGGACGCTTGGTATCTTTCATTGACCAACTTTTTAGAAAATTCGGGTCTCAGTTTTTCTCGACCTCGATTTCCTTATTGTCCAACACCTAGAGGTCATTATCCTCCTTTGAATATGTCGAGACAGTCATCCATGTTTTCCCAACCTCCAGAAATATTTTTATATGGCGGTCCTTCTGTTCCTTCTGGGTATTAGTCACTTATTGGTACTTTTTCAAGAGCATCTCCTCAACCCATTGAACATGGTCTATCAACTGGTAATAACAAAACTAAACCATTGAATGTAGAAGATATTCTTATGATGTCTAGTACCATTCCAAATCCGAAACCTCAAGGTAGTCAGTTACCACCTGGGGGCAACCTCAAGGTACTCAATTATCACCTGGGGTGCAACCTCAAGGTACCCAGTTACTGCCTGGGGGGCAACCTCAAGGACAATACATACCTTCGGGACAGTACATTCCTCAAGGTCAACCTCAGACTCAGTACGTACCTCAAGGTCAACCCCAGTATCAATATGTACCTCAAGGTCAACCCCAGTTTCAGTACGTGCCTCAAGGTCATCAACCTCAAGGTTAGTACCCAACCTAAGGTTTCCAACCACCTTCAAGTCAATCATTTTTCCAAGGAGCTGGAAAAGTACCTTTGAATTATCAACCCCACCCTCAACTCGGTTATGGTCCTCCATATGCTCAACCTTCTATGGGTCCATACCCCAGAATGAACATGGTGCAGGATCCATCTCAATCTCAACAGATCTTGCAACCTAATGTGCAGTTGTCATCTCAATCTGGACAACCTTTAGTTTTTGGTTTAACCCAGCAACTTGTCCAGCCTACTATTCAAACTTCTGCACCTGGTGTAGTTTCTCAGCCTGGGCCTAGTTCACCTCGAACTCCACCTCAAACAACTGCCGCAACTGCTGCAAAATATGTTCAATATACCCCACCTACTTCTGGAGTATCGGAAGCTCTGGTTTCTACTGTTTCTTCATCAACTCCTCAAGCATCTTTACCTCAGTCTGGACCTACAATTCAGACTTTGGTTCAGATGCCTGTAGGACAACCTGGTCCAAATACAGCTGTCACATGTCAACCTCAATTTACTTATCAACTGTACCAGGGACAGTACCAATTCGGTCCTGCTATTCAAAACCCAGTCTATCAGTATCAATCATACCCTGGATATACTTATTAACAACCTCAACAACCCCAGTACGATCCAGTTAATCCTGGTTTTCCGGGAGGATATAATATCCCAAATGCAATTCCAATTCCAAGTTATCTCGGATATCCTCCTCCTGGGGCTGGTCATATGACCCATGGTTTTCGAGACCCTAATCGTCAGTTACCGTTCATTGTAACTTTGGACTTGCCTGATTTGTCGCGCCTTATGAACGATCCGATTAATTATCTTCCATTTTGGCCACCAATGTCGAATAAGTTTCCCAGTGATATCCCAAATTTTGAAGGTAAATCAGGAGAGGATCCGTCAAACCATGTGATGATCTATCACCTCTAGTGTGCATCTAACTCCATTATAGATGATTCAATTCGTTTACGTCTTTTTCAACACACTCTGATTGGTCTTGCGGCCAAGTGGTGCATTGAGTTATCGCGAGCCTCTTTTTATAACTTTAGTCAGTTAGCCACTTCGTTCTTAACTCATTTTCAGTTGCCTGTCAGATATGACAATGGCACAGAATTATTAACTTCATTAAAATAGTCAACATCCACTTACATTTCAAATCATATTCATGAATGAAGGCGTAGACGATGTTTAGTAAATGTTTTTATTCTGGATCAAATCTTAGCAGAATGGTTTGTTAAATCATTATTACCTAAAATCACTGAGGATGTAACTAAGGCAGGAGTTGTTACTTAAGAGAAAGTAATTGCTCAAGCTCAGTACCTTGACCTCGTTTATATGCAGTCGGGTACTTTACACGAGAAAATCCCCAACCTTCCGAAACAAAATCAAATAACTGCAGCTCCTTCAGGGTCTCATGCTGCTGACAGTATGATTGGTTCAGTTAACACCAAAAGTAAGAAGAAATCTTCAAAGAATTCTTCTCCTATCATAACTTTACCAGATTCCCTGACAAGAGACTCTTCCGCGGAAATTCCTGCTGATATTCATGTCATAGAGTCATCTACGGCCAAATCAAAATCTGGCGGTAAAAGGAAGGGGAAGAAGAAAAATAAGCAATATTCGAAAGAGAAATAAGATAAAACGGAATCTACTGACAAGAAATGTAAACCTCGTTATCCTTGTCTCATTTGTGACGAAGAGCATTTTACAAGAGACTACCCTCATCGTGTTGAGGTTGTGAAAATTGTCAAAGGTTCTCAAACGCTTACTGCCTTGAAGGATCCTTTTCCTAGTCAAGATAGTAAGATGATAGGTTCTTCCTCAAATGCCTCAGAAGAACCCATAATGATGATGTCTCATGTTAGGATTGCGACACGATCGCAAGATTATGGAAGTAAAAGTCCTGTTGGGGGTAAGGAAGCAGAATTTTCTAATTCAAACCCATCAACTTCAAATCCTGGTTCTGATCCGCTACAGATCGAGAAACCTAACCCAGACTTAGTAATCAAACCACCTGCTAAAGGTATACTTCGAAAGTCAGCTTTCAATCCACATGCGAGAGCTGCTCAGAACTATAACATTGTTGAAGATTTAGCTATTTCTCCTTCAGCAATGTCAGCTTTGGAAGTGCTGCAATCATGTCCAGCACAGCGTAAATTCCTATGTCGGCTATAGGAGCTGTTGATATTCAGGACTGGAACCTTATAATCTTCGATTTAGAAAATAGTACACCTCGCTTACCTCATCAAATGGCTTTCTAGATTCCAGTGTTAGTCAAAAACATACCTTGCTTTAGGACTGTGATTGATGAGGGAGCTTCAACGTGTATTATGTCGATCCAGTGTTGGAGATCGCTTGGTTCTCCTACACTTAATCAATCCCCAAAGATTCTAAAGGCTTTTGATGGCTGCGGGTTCAATCCTTTTGGAATTCTACAGGATTTACCTATAGGGGTTGAAGGAAAAACTGTTAATCTAGATGTGGAAGTGGTTGATGCCCCTCTAGATTACAATCTTCTCTTGGGTCGTAGTTGGTCTTACGCTATGACTGCTATTGTTTCATTGGTATTTCAGCTTATAAAGTTTCCTCATAATGGAAAGATTGTAACTATAGACTAGCTAACTTACTTTTCATCTGACCCAACCTCTTCTAAAAGTATCCAGCATGTCGACAAAACAACTATCCCCTACAAGGATGTTGGAGCAGGATTAGTTAAAGATTCCAGTTTACTAGGAACTTTTTCCTTTCCTCCTCCTAACGTATCACCTTCTACTGCAGCCATTCATATGATTTCATTAGACACTATTGTTTATGATGATCCTTGGATCGTACCTTCCAAATCTGAGATGGATTCATTTGGTGATGCTATGCCTTTGAGTCCCCATGAAATTGCGTATCAGGCTGTACAGTCATTTTACGACCCTTCTTCAACCGAAATTGATCTAATGAATGTGTTCTATGGAGAATCACTTTCAACATCAAACTCAGATTCAACAACTTTTTCCGATATTGTTCATACTGATAAGCATATTCGAGAAATTTTGTTTGTTGATGATTTACCATGGGAAGATCTCCATCATAGATCTTCGTTCTTACCTGAGATTGATCATTTTGAAAATGATTTTTCATCTATTTTTACTACTGATTATGTTAAGGAACCACACAATCCATTGCAAAATCCTGATTCTGAGTTAAATTTGGGAAATATTTCTTGAACGGTTCCTATTGAGATTTCAGTTAAACTTGGAATTGTTGAAAACATTCATATAGGTGCCTCCTGTACGGAAAATGAACTCCAAACTTATAAGGCCCTATTTCAAGAATTCGGAGTTGTGTTTGCCTGGTCATATGAAGAGCCAGGAATTGATCCAACAATTGTTGTTCATGAAATCAAAACTTACCCGGATGCTAAACCCGTCCGGCAACGTTTGCATCAGATCCACCCGCAAAAAGCTACTGCTATGAAAGCAGAAGTTGAGAAATTACTTAAAGCAGGTTTCATTTATCCAATTCCCTTAACGGATTGGGTATCGAATATTGTTCCTATTAACAAAAAGCAAGGAACGATAAGAATATGTATCAATTATAGGGATATTAATCGAGCTTGTCCCAAAGACAATTACCCAACTCCTTATATCGATCAAATCATGGATGATTGTGCCAGCAATGAAATATTCTCCTTTATGGATGGTTTTTCCGGTTACAATCAAATCAACATTCTACCCGCTGATCAACCAAAAATAGCTTTTATTTGTCCATGGGGGACATTTACTTATTACAAATTACCTTTTGGGTTGAAAAATGCTAGCACAATTTTCAAAGAGCTATGTCTTATGCGTTTCATGACATCAAGAACATTGTGCAACCTTATCTCGATGATTTACCTACTCATTCATTACGTAGAGCCGATCATCTCATTCATTTACGAGCAATCTTTATGAGATATAGGCATTATCGAATTAGGTTGAATCCACACAAATGTGTTTTCTGTATAGAAATAGGTCATTTACTGGGATTTGTTGTTTCGGTAGCCGACATTTGTGTCGACCCCTCGAAGGTTGAAGCTATTGTCAAATTGCCTCCTCCTTCGACTCTTCGCCAACTCCAAAGTTTGCAAGGGAAAGAAAACTTTTTACGTCAATTCATTCCTAACTACGCCGAGATAACAAAGGGTTTTACTAGGTTCTTGAAACAGAATACTCCATTATTTTGGGATGAGATAGCTGAAAAATCTTTTGATGCACTTAAACACGCGTTGACCCATGCACCGTTATTGCATCCTCCTAACTACAACCACGACTACTTCTTGTATCTCGCCACCTCTCATTCCACCATCAGAATGGTGTTAGTTCAGGAAGATGAATTCGGTAGTGAACATGTGATTTACTATCTTAGTCGAACCTTGAATCCGACTGAGTTAAAATATTCACATGTGGAGAAATTGGCCTTGGCAGTGGTTCAAGCTGTCCAACGATTTCGTCATTACATCTTACTACGCAAAACTACCGTAATTTCTTACTGTAACCCCATGATCTATATTTTGACCAAATAATTGCTAGGGGCAAGTATTCCAAATGGATTGTTATCTTGCAGGAATTTGACTTGGAATTTGAAAAATCTAAGTCAAAGAAATCTTTAGTTTTTGCGGAGTTGATGTGTGACTTTCCGCGTGCTGATACTGAAATTGTGGTGGAAGAGCCCATTGCGGACAAATCTTTGTTTCTTATCAGCACTCTTGATCCATGGTATGGAGATATCATTGTTTATCTCCAAACCCAATCTTTTCGGCCTGAAATTTCACAATCTTAGCATCAGAAAATACATTTCCATTCCCAACAATACAAGATTATTGGAGATACACTCTAACGTCATGGGGCAAACTCTGTCTTCCGACGTTGTTTAACTCATGAGGAAGCTGAAAGGGTTCTAAATGATTGTCACTCTGGAGCGTGTGGCAGTCATATGTCTGGGTATGCCACAACCCAAAAGATATTGCACGCTGGCTATTTCTGGACGTCTTTCTTTAAAGATTGTATTGATGCGGTCCGAAAATGCCACAATTGTCAAATTTTTGATCGAAATATGCATGCTCCACCTACTCCTCTCCACCCTATAATTGTCGTCGGTTCTTTTGCAAAGTGGGGTATCAAATTTATTACATGTAACCCTCACTCGACCAGGGGGCATGCGTATATCATCCTTGTGGTAGATTATTTTACCAAGTGGGCCGAGGTGATGCCTACATTTTTGGCAGATGGAAAAACTGCTCTGATTTTTGTTTTCAATCATATAATTATTAGATTCGGTGTTCCACAAGCGATTATCACTGATCATGGGCGTCATTTTCGGAACATCATGATGACTGAACTAACAGATCAACTTGGCCTGCGTCACAATAGTTCTACTCCATATTACCCACAAGCTAATGATCTGGTTGAAGCCATCAACAAAGTTATACTCATTATGATCCGACGAATCATTGGGATTCATAGGTCGAATTGGCATAACATGTTATTTTCAGTGCTTTGGGCATATCGAACCTCAGTAAAAACATCAACTAGTTTCACTCCTTTCCAACTGGTTTACAGTTTGGAAGCTATGTTACCCATTGAATGCGAAATCTCGTCATTGCAAATAGCCATAGAGTTACTTCCAGCCACTTTTCAAAAGGAGAAACATTTGTTGTACTTAGATCAACTAGATGATAATCGACGTAATGCTGCACTAGTAATCGAAACTCATGCCAAACGAATTAAAGCTCAGTATGATCGAAATGTTACACCTCGTAATTTTTCGGAAGGAGACCTAGTCTTACTATACGATCAAGCAAACGATAAGCTAGGGGCTGGAAAATTCGTACCTATGTGGCATGGTCCTTATGTTGTTAAGCGAAAGCTGGCAAAAGGGGCCTATGAATTGGTAGATTTTGACGGTGTCTCTTGAAATGGTCTTTATCTGAAGAGATATTATGCTTAAATCTGGGCGTGGAGATTTTAGTTATATTAGTTTTCTTTCTAGCTGGTGTGTTTTAGATTAGAAAAGTGTGCTTAGTTTAGAGAGTGTTTTGTCATTATTCGTGCTTATCTTGATTTTACTCTTGATATTGCAGATGTCAACGTATCTTCAAACATACATTAGATTCACTGATGGTGCTTGTCGTAATACATGGAACATTTCTTCCACAGCTTGGGTTATCTATTCACCCTCTGATGAGTTGGTATCCATGCATGGGGTAAGCCTTGGTCAAAAACTGAACAACATTGCAGAGTATAGTGCAGTGATTGAGTTATTATCTGAATCCATCTCATTCGGGATCTGGAGTTTGATTGTGAGGTTAGATTCTGAACTCGTTGTATTGCAGCTTAATAGAGTTTATGCCATTAGAAATCCAGTGTTGTTAAGATTATTTTTGAGAGTTCGTCTCTTGGAACGTGAATTTGACTATATTGAGTATCAGCATATTCCAAGATATTTAAATACATTAGCAGATGCAATTCATAGGTGTTTTTCAACTTAACATTTGAGAAGCAATTGCAACCTAAGTTGAAAAACATTCGATCATAGGTTGAAAAACACCTTATGATCAGAAAAAATGATAGTACAAAATGCAAAAATGTCATATGAGTCTACAAAAGGCGATCATCCTATCACTGGTGATGATCACGATAAGAAACCACTGCTTGGGCCGCCCTACAAAGGAACCTCTTGAAAGGTCCTGGGACCCAAATCACATAGCGTTGTAACCTAAGAGGAATGTCATCTATGCTAATCTCTGGAATGTTTGCTGTCAAACGCTATAGGGTTTTCCAATTCGGCCAGAGTCTCTGAAGATTCGTCCTGTGGGGCTGGTACTGCTACAGCTGGGTGTCTCCTCCCATAGGGTCAGAGAGTGGCTGGTTTCCGTGGACCTACATCTGCATTTGAAACTTTTTACTATTAGTTTTGGATGATTTGAAAACAAAAAAAATTAAATTAGAAAATGTTGAGAATGATTTTACCTGAGTCATCCCATTGCTCTCCTGGTGGAAGAGCCATGTCTGGGTCACCACGATAATCCATCCCAGCATAAGGAAAATCCTGAATCATGAAAACTTGGTTCTCCAACCAATGAAAATACTCAGGAGGAAATCGAACAACCTCTGAACCCTCCTCAAGATGATAGGCCATAACTGTAACCCAACGCATCAATTTGGGCTCTCGGGGAAGTCCAGCTCCAACGGAAAGATGCTGTGGGACCAAAATCGGGACCCTCTCTAGACCAAAGCTCACAACTAAGAAACCATATCCAAAGTTTTTTAGTTGTCCGTTCTTTTCTCTAGTCAGTTGGCCTTTTACATTCGCCAACATAGCTTCGTACCAGTTGAAGATGGTGCCTCGAAAACAGTCTACTGCCATCTGCATTTGGGACTCGGTGGCTACATGCAGTGTTGCGCTTCCGCAGAGTCTGGTGACAGTAAATGCAATCACTTTGAGTTTAGGATGGGAGATGGTTTTGATATCAATCCCTTTGTCCTTGGTTTGGTCATTACAAAACTCTAACCGGAGACTATCGACAAACTAGCCACCTGGCCTAGTCCTGAATAGAGTCGAATGTTCACCTTTCTTGGGAAAACCAGTCAAGAAGTAAATGTACTTTGGCTCCATTTTCAGCTGGTGGCCACCAATAATGAAACACTGGTCCTGTATATTCCATCTATCCACCAGCCACTACAAAAAGTCTACTTGCGCCCTCATGCCAGGTATGGCCCAGAATTTGAATAACCTACATGCCTTCAATGCATCTATCAAAGATTGATGATTAATTGCAGTGAGGTCCACATCTTCGTGCTCCCGTTCCCACCAACTAAGCATGGTGTATATCCTACATTGAAAGAAAAGGCGGATTAGAACATTTTTATTCAATGTTTTTGGGCAGAAATTGAGGAATTTGAAATTGTAAAACCTATGTCGCGGAGACCACACTTTCCAGTTAGAGACAGTGTGTAGGTCCGCACTCTACCCAAATAGCAGGTGCGGGACCCTAGCTCTTTCCTGTGTAGGAAAAAGTTAGGGTCCACAGGTTTCTCATGCTGCGCCTGCGGACCCCCGCGAGCGGTCTTTTAAACTAAAATTTTTCCTAAAAATAAAAAAAGAAACCTAAAAACAAAATTCAAATGGTTGAAATGCAAGATTAAAGTGATGTGGATTACCTGTAGGTGACGGTTTTCGATTCCAATGGATGGATTTTCTGCAATCTTCATGTGACGTTTCTTACCCAAAAGCTCTCTTTTCTCACTCTGAAGTCAAATGGTAAAAATGAATTTACAAAAGCCGTTTTTATAAGCTTTTTTGAATAAATGAATTTTTAATTTGTTTATTTTTCCCTTTAAAGAGGTAACTTTTTGATGAATTTTTATTTATTTTAAACAGGTATGGGTAATGTTTGGTTTTTTGTGCAGAATATCGGACTTTTTCAAGAAAAATTGATCATTTTCAACAAAAAACATTAGAGTCATCTTTAAGCTCTTTTCTGACTCCTAAAATATGAAAAGATTGCCGAGTTTTTCTTTTTAAGCTCGTTAAAATGGAATTAAAAGGACGGTCCACTTACAGCTCTTGTCTGACCGTATAAACATGAAAAGATTGCCAGATTTTTGTTGTTTCAAATTCAATATTGGTTATAAAACGACGTGTCGTTTATCACTTTTTTACTTTTTCAGATCAGAGACACTAATTATGAAAACTACTCCTTGATTGTAATGGTCAAACAGTTCTCTTAAGTATTATTTTATACTTTTTCGGGCTTGGGAGACACAAATTTATGAAAAAGGACAACCATGGAGTTTTCTTAAGTTTTTCTTCTGACTCCCTAAAATTGAAAAATGTCGAGTTTCTCCTATACTGGACTTGTTAAAATTTAACAGTAAAGGACCTGTTCAATTACAAACAGGAATGGACCACTCCTTCTTAAGGTTTGAATTTTAAACTAAGTTGGACTCATCCAAAGGATGAGCTAACCAAGCAAATGTTATGCTCCTCAAGCTTGTTAAAAAATAAAGAGGTACTTATCAGAAATGGTGGGGGAAAAGAGAGAAAAATGAACCTGTTGGTTATACTTTGTGTCTCAGAAAAGCATTCAACCACTCTTGAACACGACACTTTTTGCTCACCTGGGTTGGGAAATCCTTTGCCTAACAGTTAATCAAACCATATTGAAAGTCTTCAGCCAGTTTTTGGGTATTAGCTTTGGGTCAATTGTCACCAAACCATCTGCAGTTTCGTTATGTGTTCAAGAGGTTAGTGCAAATAAACAATTCATCTTCAAAATATCTGTCATCCATCTTGACCATCCCTAAGTCAGTCCTTGCAAAACATATTTCTTCAAACTTGATCTATGATTTTGTATTGTGGGCTTGACTACGACGGATCGCTTTTTATCGACTTCAGCTCATTATCTAGAAAGATGATCTAGGAATCGTCAGTACCTTGGAATCTGCATGCCTCAATGGCAGGTTTCTCACCTTCGATGATAGGTTGCATCATTGACCTTCGATCAAAGAATTCCGTGACATGTTCGACATCAACACATCTATTCAAATTTCATGGATTATACTGAGTACTTTGAGAGCCATTGACATTACTAGTGGTTTCTCTCACACTTGTTAACAGTTTACATCATCGACTGGTAATCAAGTGGTTTCTACCATGTTCGACTTCGACACATTCATTCACATGGATAGAATCGTACTATTTCGAGAAGTAGATATCAAGACCCTGGATCTAGTTTTCACCATCTAGGTTGCGAGGAATTTTGTTATTCGTTATGCAGTGTACTATTCATAAACAGATGGTTGAGCCCATACAATGTCTACATATGTCTATACTTGTGATGTATTACAAGATCATTCCTATATCAGAGCAGTTTAGTTAGTTTTCTAGTCAGTTTTGATCTGAGTATGGGAATGCCTACCTCAGCGATGATATGATATCATATATATATATATATATATATATATATATATATTGTATTGAATGTTTTTACAGGTTCCAGCCAGGCTCTCCACAAGATGATCCTCGAAATGATAAAGTACTTCACTCTTCCTAGATGACAAATACTATCTATTACAGATTTCACACCTTAGGGGGCAATCTGTTGCACAAAATATTGTCACCATGACATTCTGTAATCAGTGTGAGTCTATCACCACTCCTAGTTTCCTCCTATGCAAGTCTTAAACCTCAGCTCTCCATGTCAAGCCTTGAAAAGTGAGAGAAAGTCCTTGAAAATATCTAAAACTCTGGTTCTGCACTTTCTCTTAGCATTACCTATGGTCCCGCACCTCTTGGTCATGTCCCCTGTGGACTTGCCCGCTCTGTTTCTGTGTAAAGGGTGCGGACCCCTGTAAAAGTCAAAAAGGCGTAAGTACATTCTTAAAAAATCACTTTGGGTTATTTCTGGAAGCTTTTAGAGGGAATCTTGAGGTGGCAAGTTCGCTCCTTGGTGGCTCATGCATCCATAACTAAAGGAGCTAACCCCTTGATGTGAGGAGCTTATCCCTTTGAAGGAGGACTCTATCCCTTTGAAGGTGGACCTGGTAACTTCCTTCCTCTGCACTATAAAATGAGGCATTGGGCTAGTTACTAAGGAGGTTGAAAGCTGAATATTTTTTAGGGTAAATGCTGTTGGAATTTAGACTTCCTAATTGAGCTTGAGAGGAGAGATTACATACCTTTTGATCTCATTGGGAAGAGTTGAAGCTTGTCAAAGTAGAGGAGATTATAGCTTGGACCCTGGGAGGAGCTTGTACAACATCAAGGCACCAAGGTTGTAAAGTTCTTCTTTGTTTAAAGTTAATATAATCAAGTTTATTTTTCTCAATAAGCTACCTTCTATGGTTTATTTCATGAATTCCTTGATCATCATGATGAATATGATTTATTATATTGGCTATGCAGGTGTTATTTGATGTGTGCTTGTTTGTGTTTGCAGGTTCTTAAAAGGAAACTCATTTGGACGGTCGAATCATGGCTGCCACAAACTAGCGTTGGATTTAAGGTAGGGTCTAAAACACCTCTTGGTTTTTATTTATATATCGCAATATTTAGAGAAAGGTAGAATTTGCTTGTCTTGCTTGTCGCTAGATATTTGTAGATACTAGGGAGATTGGTCTTGTCCGCAAGAACGATTTATCCGGCCGACAGAGTTTCTGGCTAGAAGGAAATGCATTAGTAGCAAATGGGTGTTTAAGAAGAAAATGAATGAAGAAGGAAAGGTGGAGAAATACAAAGCTTGGTTGGTAGCAAAAGGTTATTCCCATGTGTTGGGAATTGATTTTGGTGATATTTTTACTCCTGTTGGCAAGGTAGCTTCTATTAGATTACTTTTATCTGTTGTTGTTGCTTTTGATTTTGAGGTAGAATAGATGGATTTGAAGACAACATTTCTTCATGGGGATCTGGAAGAAGAGATCTACATGAAGCAACTTGAAGGCTTTGCGGTGAAGGGTAAAAAAGAACTGGTATGCAAGTTAAAAGAGTCTTTGTATGGGTTAAAACAGTCACCAAGGATGTGGTATCAGAAATTTGATACATTTATACGGGGACTTGGATTCACCAGAAGCAAAGCAGATCAATGTGTATATTTTGAATTAATTGGTGACCGTGTTATTTATTTGGTCTTGTATGTGGATGATATGTTACTGGTTGGAAATGAAAAAGAAATTATCGAGGATTTGAAGACCCAATTTTCCTCCAAATTCGACATGAAATATCTTGATGTTGTGAACTATATTTTGGGCATGGAAATTAATCGAGATCAGACAAAGAGGAAGCTCTGGTTAAACCAGAGGAAGTATGTCGAGACAATACTACACATGTTTAATATGCAGGATAGTAAACTGGTGAAGGTTCCTATCCTTGTAGGTGTAAATTTATCTGCTGAACAGTGTCCCAAGACACAATAAGAGGAAGAGGACATGTCCCATGTTCCATAAGCAAGTGCAGTCAGTCGCTTGATGTATAGAATGGTTTGTACTAGACTATACATTACACATGTAGTGGGAGTATTGAGCAGGTTTATGTCAAAAGCAGGGAAGGAGCATTGGACAGTAGTGAAGCAGGTTTTCAGGGATTTGCGTGGCACTAGTGATTATGGTTTGTGCTACCAATGAAGACCAGGATTGGACAAATTTTTAGACATCCGTGGCTTTGTTGATGTAGACTAGGATTGAGATCTGGATCATAAAAGATCTATAAGTGGGTATGTGTTTAACCTACTTGAAGGTGCAATCAATTGGTTGAGTAAGAGACAGCCTATAGTGGCATTTTCAACTATAGAGGTAGAATACATGGGAGCCACTCATGCAAGCAAGGAAGCAATTTGGTTGTAGATATTGTGTTCAAGTATGGGGTTAGTACAATGATCTATAAGGATAGACTATGACATCCAAAGTGAAATTTTCTTGGTAAAGAACCTTGCTTATCATTCAAAGACAAAGCACATTAATGTTCAATATCACTTTGTGATGGATATGGTTGAGGACAAAAAGGTGTTGTTGGTAAAGGTGGACATTTTGAAGAACACTGTAGATGCATTGAAAAAGCTTGTAAGCACTAAGAAGTTCTCTTGTTGTAGAGAAACAATGGGCGTTGCTAGTCTGGATCAATGACTAAGATCTCCTATGGAAAGAAAACAACAAGTGGGAGGATGTTGGGTTGTGTTATATTCTTTCCATGACTACCCCACGTGTGGGGGGTGGCTACCCTTGCTGTCGGGGGGTTTGTAGGGGGGTCTGAGGCAGCATTGCGAGAATTTTTTTTGGACCCTATATTAGGTGGGCAGACCTACCTATGGGTTTTTGCATGGATTTCACACATGGTTTTGGGCATGATGTTTTTTAGTCCATGGTATTTTGTAGATCTAGTCAAGGGAACTACGGTTATGTTCTAATCGAGGGTTAATAAATTGGGGTTTATTGATGCTTTGACATGTTTATATATGTATTGTAACATTGAAAGGAAAATAATGACAAATCAATCTGGTAGTCTTGGTTTTGGGATCTAGGGGAAAATCTCTATGTATATTTGTTTTATGTTTTATGCTCTTGCCATTATTTATTTTATGTTTTTAGAATTTGTATGCAGGTAATTTATGCACGGGGTTAAAACCTACACTAAATACGAATATTGATCATGCTCCCCTTGAGCACATGTAGAAATCTATGACGGATGTAAAATGAAGTACATGACTCTATGGCTCAACTGATTATGACCTTTCTATCACCAAGGATCCATATGTACATCAATCACCCAACCAAGTGGGGATACATATTTGACTCAACCACCCAACCAAGTGGGATTACATATTTGACATGATCTCAAAAGTCCATACAGGACTGAATATGACAATTATTACATCATAGGTATTTACATGACCTTTACATTAAATGATATATATGATATTTATAACAAAGACCAATCACCTAAACATGATCATGATAGTTATCAACAACTATCATACAGCATATATGCTCTGCACCATAAGCATCTATTAGCAATGTTACGAACAAAAAAATGTATATATCCATGATAAATTCACAAGACAAGACAAATGAAGCTTTAATGTCATCAACTTGCAACTAAGTATGCTGCATATAGATATCAACTCATCCTCTTGACCTTATCAAGATCAACTTGCTCCTTTTCCTTAGTAGAAAAACCCTTATGTTCATCATAGCCATTCATAAATCAGTAAGCATATTCCATATCTCCAAGAAGTAATGTCTATTTCTTTACAAAAATATTCACATCATATCATATATATGTGGAAGCACCATAGTCATCATCCATGACCACAACATCACCATCAAATCATCATATCATGAACTGTATGTTCTTTCCTTAATATATCAAACATGTATCATCACTAGGGAGTTTTCTAACATCTCACATATGATAAGCATCAACCATGATAATAAACATATGTTAGAACCAAGCCTATCATCATAAATAAGATAGGAAGAAGTATTCATCATTCCTTATCATCATCATTATGTAACTAAGTAAGCAATGTCTTCAAATAGTCATGTCTTCATGAAACCTACAATAACATCATTCTCTTGGCCAATTTCTTCATACAAGAAGATATTTTATACCAACATCATTTACCAAAATGAAACTTAAGTAATCAACCATGTGATCCTTTTCTGTAATGAGTCCATCATAGAGATAGCAAAATATATGTAGTTTTTCATCAATGAGAAAAGAAAACCATGAGCTCACAATCATTTGTCAAGTTTTCTTGATACCATTAAAAGAAACAATCCTCAACCATACGATAGCCAAGAACTATAGGAATCCTCATCCATAGCTGCACCATATGAAATTTATGCATTTTTGAAGGCATGATGGTAGTAGCATAAAAGAAATGAGTGACACTTATCATCGTCAAATAATGAAGTTGTGTACTCAAGCTTTGTTCTTCTCCTTGAATTTATGAAGATCACCATGCAAGTAAAATTACTATATGCATCATCAAAAGTATCATCCATAAATCTAAACAGAAGCATCAAAACAATTATTTGGCTCAAGCAATATAAGTATCATCTGTGATTTCATCATAAGAAATCCAAGACCGCAACATAATATGATGCATCATTTAAATACTTTCGCAACATAAGCATCATCATCATTAATAAGCATCATTACGTACCAAGGACTTCTAATAAAACATAATTCCAACAATTCATTATTAGAAGCATAGAAAATGCTCCCCTTGAACCTGTGCAAACTATTCACTGTCAGATCTGATCATTTCATATATAAGTAAGAGTCATCAAGGCACCATCATCAACTAGTTATACATCAAGACATTAACAACTTATGAGGGTCAAAAGAACTTATACATAACATCAACAAACTATAATCATCAACCATCAAAAAATAAAAGAAATTTGATAATTTACTTAACCATATCAGACCCTTTTCTTGAGTTTGTCCCATTGTTTCTTCATCAAACCAACATATATGTGACTGTGCAATTTTGAACTCACATATATACACGACTATACTTCATAAGATCTGCGTATGGAAGGTGGAATACTGAAATTTCACACTTTTAGTCCCCCTGAATCTTTTCTGACTATACCTGGTCCTAGAACTTGTGTTGAAACATTAATTCCAAGAATAACATTACCATGATGGTTCTTCATGAGAGACTCCATTTTACTCTTATCTCCAGTCATGTGATAAGAACATCCACTATCTATGTACCTTTATTCTTTTTTTTCGAATGAGTAGAGAGTAAGACCACACCTTATCTGATCTTCCTTTTCTTGCTTATTGTTTGATCCATATTTTTCATATTTTTTGATATCAATGTTCTATTTGGTTGCTTACCTTATTGTATGTGGAAATCCATAGACTTGTTCCTGCATTCTTTTGCTACATGCCCAAACTTGTTACAAGCATAAAATATTATATGTTTCATATTCCTTCTATAGAAATCAATGGCTTTGTGACCAAACATAATGCAAGAAAAAAATATCCCTTAAAGTACCTGGAAGCTATTGATCTTTTTGTGAGACAGTTATTAGCTTGAAACATTATACTTCTACACCTAGCTACAAAACGTCCAAAATTATGACATATAGAACATTCAACATTATTGATCGGAGGAAAGAATCAATTAACACTTCTATAGTTAGGAGTAATGATTTTGTTTGAAGACTTTCTTTCCTTGATTGTTGATGGCGTTCACTTCTTATCTCTTTGTTGAGCATTTTAGATTTTGCATTAGAATTCCTTGCCTCAGTTTGTGAACTATATTCACCTTTAAAAGTTTCATGAAAACCAAGACTAGATTTGATGGTAGGAGACCCTTGACTACTAATAATATTATCCAATATATTAGAACTATCTTGAAATCGTAAAAAATTATCCTTGTCTTCTATTTTACCTTTTAGGATATTTACCTCAACCTGATATTGTTTTTCCTTTTCTAGATATTGCTTCTTCATGGTTTCTTCAACTTTTATTCCTTCTTCCATTTGTTGTTTTAGTTTGAGAATCTCATTTTCTTTTTCTTCAAATTCTTGAACTAGTTATTCATTTTTCTTATTTGAGTTTTCAAGATCTTCTTTTAGAGAGATGACCTCAGCTTCAAGACCTTCACATTAAATGGTTCTTTCTTCAATTTCCTTGGTTGCTGTATCCTTTTCATTCACTTGATTTATCATTGTTGTTACTTTATCCTACAGTGTTTGACATTGATCTTCCTTTTTCTTGTACCACTTCCTTATTTTTTTTCATTCCTCTAACTGAGTTTTTAACTTGGTAACCTCTTCATTGTAGGTAAATTCCATATCAAATAGATCTTGTTGATCTCTAATTATATCTGTGGGCCTTTTAACTTCTAATTATATTAGATTTCTTTCACTTTCACCCATAAGAGAAAATTCATTTTTTTCACTGTCATATTCATTATCTTCAATATTGAAAGAATAGAGAAATGTATCACCAAAGGACCAAAAATCAGTGATAATTCTTTTGCTTGTTCATCTTCAATATGAGGTGATTCTGAATTTGAATTTTTGCTTCCACCTAATAGTCAATTGTCTCTAACACTATCACCGTCTCTTTGAGTTGTATTCTTCTTTTGAGGTGCTTTTGTCTTTTGCTTATTTCCCATTGTCTCAACAAATCTCCTTCAAGCGATCAAGATTTTGCCAAAGGACCTTCTCTGATACCAATTATTGGGAAAAATACTGAGGGGATTCCACCTAATAGTCAATCGTCTCTAACACTATCACCATCTCTTTGAGATGTATTCTTATTTTGAGGTGCTTTTGTCTTTTGCTTCTTTCCCATTGTCTCGACGAATCTCCTTTAAGCGATCAAGATTTTTCCAAAGGACCTGCTTTGATACCAATTGTTGGGAAAAATACTGGGGGGGTGAATCAATATTTTCAAATAGTATTTTCAAACCAATATCCTTTTCATTTCATATTCATATTCTATATGTGACTTTACTGAAAGTAACTAGTGTGTGTACGCGACTGTTCTTAAGAAAAGTAGCGTACATCCAGTAAACTTATGATTCAGTTAATTCATCATATCTTGGTCTTTGGACATTATATCAATACTTTATGAAACATTATATAAACAATAACCATGTGCCATAAGAACAAAATAAACCATCACATATAAGCAAGACACATGAACACCAGGATTTAAGGTGGAAACACAATGCAGGAAAAAACCACCTGCTGTTGTCGTCTCTGCCTTCTTTAATATAAAGAAAAATATTTTTGCAATATTGTACTGGTGCAGACTCATACTAGTATGCATGAACCCACCTGCAAAAGGCTACAACATTCACTTGTTCTCTAGCTCCTACTAGAATGGAGCTCCAACCCCCTGATCTGATTATAAAATATTACTGGTACGAAGCTTCGACTTCCTCACTGAAGGCTTCAACCCTCAACAACATCTGTGGACCACGTTTCATGAATTTTCACATTAGATCCACTTGCTTCAACACATCATAAATTGTAGACCACTTTTCATCAAATTTTTAGACTGGACTCATTATCAACACTCAAGATCAATATCAATAATCAAATTGTAACTCATCACTATAACATAGTCATCAATCTCTCACATAACCGAATCAACCAATCACTGAAACTTCTAACACAACTGAATCAATCAACCAATAAAACCTCTGACACAACTGAATCAATTAATCATTGAAACCTCTAACACAACTGAATCAATCAATCACTAAAACCCAATCATCAATCTCTGAAACAACTAAGTCAACCTTTCATTGAAAACCCAATCAAATGACACTTAATCAAAACTCAACCAATCAACTGGAATAGTTAGATCAATGTAACCGATACACAGAACTAAACGTAGAATACTGCATCAAATCACAGAATCAACTGCAACCTTGATCATTCATTTGCTAAAATGTATAAGCTACTTCACTTAAGGAAACCCACATGCATACACACTTTTCTGTATAGAAACCCACGTATATATCTTAAAATACGAAAAACTTGACTACTGCAATTTTGCAAAGGAACACTATATCATACACAAATATATTGCAATACTCAGAACCAATCACATAACTGTTGATTCTCTTCAATCACAATCATCAAGTAATCTTAACATTCTTCAATCAATTCATAACCAAATTCAAATTCATCATTCAATCATTTGTATTTCAGAAATTGTCACTTAACCTAGATCATCATGAAGACATCATTGACAGACAACAGAGAAGTAGTAACACTTATATGGTTGATCAGTCATATAGAAACTCCTTACTTTATATACACGACTTTGAAGAAGCTAACCCCATTTGTATACATACTTTTCCCAAGACCAACCAATGTATAGATCTGAAAATTTTGACCTAAAATTGTGCAACTCTTCAGAACTTCAGAAAGACCCAGATCATAATATTCAGAGATAAAAATAGGCATCAATACTTAGATCTAGTCAATCCATCAGGAGATCATACAATGAAAAGTCATTTCAGGTCTCATGATCTTGTTCCACCATTGTATTCGTTAGTGCATAATTATTTCATATCTATTAGATCTCATCCATCATCAAACTCTCATGTGCATAATTAGTTTTGATCAAGAAAAGCATCAAAAATCCATAACATACGTATTTTCTTTTGATCTAACTCTTCATGAGATTTCCATCACTTGCACACAACCACACTTTGATATTCATCGCCTTATATAGTTTTAGCCTTCTTCAATACCATAGGTTAAAACCATAGTTATGTCGATGGTATTCTTTTACAGGATCTATATCCTTTGTCGCGCTCATTACTATGGGCCAATACCATGGTAAGGACCCATGGCATTTAGAATACCATGGTACAAAATCATACACTACTTTTATCACTAAACTCGAGTGCATATGTGACTTATCTTAACAGATCCCACATATAGTTCTTGAACTTCCAACTTTATCATTCCTATGAACTTATTCCGCTGAACTGTCATGCATTTTGTCACATATGTAGACACAAATTCCATGCATTCTGTCACATATGTAAACACACCTTGTTTATACCTTTAAAAAGTAAATTTTCATCAAGAGACAACTTATCAAGTAGCATTCCATTGATCAAATATGTTGTCATCAAGGACAACTCATCAGATAGGTTTCCATCAAGGACAACACCTAATTCATAATGCCAACAATCTCCCCGTATAAAACTTTTGATTCTGATCTGTAAACCTTTGACCCATCATTCTGGTATTATGTTCCATCATTCTGTCACCTTTGAACTAACCTGTGGATTCATTTAGTTACCATATATGTGTTCCGTTACAAGTGAGTTGCCATCAAGGATAAAACACGCATCATAATGCCAACACTAGACATACCTTTCCTCATTTATCGGTTATAACTACCATCACATCCGTTGTGGACTATTATGCTGGATGTTAAACAAATATTCCCTTGATCATTGGTTGTAATGTCTGTCACATTCATTGTGGAATATTCTATTGGATGTTAGACAAGTCCTTTTGGTTCATGTGTGCCTTTTCCTGGGTGGTACTATTACCACTCACTTAGAGGCTCATTTTTCTCCCCTCTTTTGCAGTAAGAGAACCTAGACACAATTGCGCTACACACTCACTAGACACACTCATATTGTTCTTCGAAGACACCATTACATCACTTTCCTATGTTGACAAGCTAGATCCAAGGCAGATCTTTGAGGATTTTGCAACGAGTCCTTTATACGGATGAGGACTCTACACCCAACATCGGGCAGATCTTTGAGGATTTTGCAACAGTCCTTTATACCGGATGAGACTCTACACAAACGATGTTGGGCTATATTTCAAGGGCTTACCTTGGAAATGATGCATCCATGTTATTTATTCCCTTAGATTGATTGATTTTCACCTTGTCCTGACGATGAACACATTAGTTGGTTTGAAATGCCGACTAATCCTATCTATGTGATTAATCTGAAAGACTTATGTCTATATTCCACATTGACAAGTTCAGCCATGGAAACCTCTAAGTTGTAAGATTCCTTGAATAATATTCACGCACAGTTAAAAATGGAGAGAATGTCATCTTTGCTAAAGATTCCAGAATCAATAACTTGAATATTTGGTGATCAAACTAGGATATGATCCTAGTGATATCAAAGTAGCAGAAGAGATGATAAAGAATAAAAATGCTGACATTCAAGCATTGAAGAAGAAGCTAAAACCCCTACCATAGAACATTCACACGCTAAGGAAACAAGTCAACTTGAAAAGGAAAACGAAAATATGTTTAAATTGATAGTTGAACAAAATATTCAAATTCAGAATATGGAAGCTGACATGGAAACACTCTTGAAAGAAAAAGAGAAAAAACTCAGTATTTCAGCTGCCATTCCTATAGTGACACCTTCTACAATAGGTACTTCAACAGTAGGGACATCTACAACAACAACAATCACAGTAGAGACACAGTCTACTGATTTAGCAGAACAATTTTCAAAGGCCATGGGGAATTATATTTAATGTATCAATAAATTGAAAACTCAAGATGTAGCTCCAAAAGATTCAAGAACAGAAAATTAAGTCTGATAATGCATATTTGGCTGAGATTCAAAAGAATTATAAGTTAACTCAGTAATTAGAAGTTTATGAGAATGAATCTTTAATTGCACAAACTATTTCTCAAGCCAAAGAAAATATATGGATTGACATTAATGCATCAGTGACTGAGTTATGGCCTTCTATTGAATTATATTTGAGCGGGAAGATTTATTACAGAGATTGAAAGCAATAGTAATAAATAAAGGAATACCTAGACCACAAACCAGGAGATGCCACAAGGATAATTAAAGTCTTAAACTCCAAGACAAAAGATGAGCTTGAATAATTCGGCATTGAAGACAGAACTGAAGTTGTCTTGGAGGTAAGAAAATTTTTAACTAAGAGGAATTTGATGTTACAACTTGAAAACATGTGCAGAATTTAGAGGTTCAGAATAAAAAATTTCATAGGAAATTCAATGCTCTACATTAGAAAGGACTCCCAGGTTTGCAGGATAGAGGTGGAAAATTGATTCCACTTGAAGATTATCAACACAGGTTACATGAGATTGCAGTGGACAAGACCAAGTTTTCCAAAATTGGAGAGTTATAAATGGAAAAGATTTCATCGAAGGCTTAAGTTATGATTTGATAATTGAGATGAAATTAAGATATGTTTTTAAATGACCTACTTTTGAAAAAATATACTGAAGTTGATGAGTCATACAAAAAATTGTTAAATTCTTCTATCCCTGATGAAAAGAGATGGGATAAGCTATGTGATCTCATCGAATAGAACAAAATGCTAAATTCCTAGAACAAAAAAACTAATTCATAGGGGCAGTGAACAAGAAAGTAGATTTCCTAGCTAGAAACATCAACAACAACCCTTGAAATCTATGCAGGTGTTCAAATCAGTTCAGATTTACTAATTTTCAATTCTATTCTTATTAATATCCCAACTATTTTGGATGATATTATATTTTGTAATAAATTTTGATTCAAGTTTATATATGTTTGAGTCAAACTCTATAAGTTTTTTGTACTTCAAAGAAGAAATCGTTGACCTTTGTCATGAACCAGTGGACATGATTGTAAATTCTAAGTTATTTCTAAAGTTAATATAAGGATTTTGGTTTCAATTTGAGATGCTTATGTATCTCTAAAA
Source organism: Pinus tabuliformis (assembly GCA_031772625.1). NCBI lineage: Eukaryota > Viridiplantae > Streptophyta > Pinopsida > Pinales > Pinaceae > Pinus > Pinus tabuliformis. The sequence goes on along the minus strand of CM062809.1, from coordinate 155,234,576 downwards.
GTTCGTTCTGATTATTCAGTTATGTTTCATTTTTTTTCCTCTGCATATGTTCAAGGTAACATAGAAGTTTAGGTAAGATTAGATTGAATGTCAATCTCTCTAAAAGCCCTGCAAACTTTTTCATTAAAAGAGATTAATTAATTGAAACTATGTGTCTTAGTTAATTCCTCTAAATTTTTTAATTATTTCCTTTTTTCATCTCCTGAACATGTTATTGTTTGGATACATAAAACTTCTATATGCATTTTTTATATATAACAAATTAGATATTCAATATGAATGTTTAAGGAATTATATATCTTCTTAGATTTTTCTTCCAAATCATTTTAAAGCTTAATTATGTTAAGAATGAAGAACAACCCTTCTGGTTTCTCAGAAATAATTAGGATTTTAATCTATTTAAAAATTTTAAGCATTGTTCATCCACTCAAAATTAAAAACCTTACCTAGATGCTTTGGCAAAGTTCCGTAGGCTAGAACTATCTACAAAGGACAACATCAGACTGGCCCATTATCAGGGAATGAGATTGAATTTTGTTTCCGGCTGGTCAACGATTATACTTGCCTCTTAATGATGAATAAAAGGTGAGTAGACTAAAATCCTTCAC